>OX451740.1:651491532-654256290 GCA_948472305.1 Vicia faba
TATTATTAAAAAAATCATGAATTTAAAATATATGTTTTTATGATCTAAAAAAATAAAAAAATAGACATTGGTATTTAGAGGACAAATCTCAATAAACTAAGCATGAATACCTGATGTGATACTACTTGTTGGAATTAATTCAATAACAATTAATCACATATACATGTTCTTCATATTATATCATATACTTTAGTGCGAAATAGAATAAATACATATCAACATGTATATAATTACAGGATCTACGACATATTAGTATACGAGAGATGAGATTTCAGGAATATCTGGATTCATAAGATAAAAGTCTTTTGACAATGATAATTGTAATCCTGAAACGCAAAAGTGTAGAGACAAGTGACTGACACTTATTGGCTTGTGAATCTTCCTCAATTGACACTTCTAATTCCTTGAACACTCTTTGGTTGGAAAGAATACGTAAACGGCTTGTGTATGATATATTGGGGACCATAGCCTATATATAGTGTGATAGCCAATTAGGATTTCTATTATTCTCAAATGGATCATTCAGACATCCACTCATATTTGAGTCCATACCATATTAATTAATTAATCAATTAGTTAATTCTTAAATAAAATTTAAATTACCTTTTAATCTTATTTGATCACATAAATATTAAAGGCTCTTTATTTGAAAAAATAGCTAATGTAATTAAATAAATATTTGGCCACATAATTATTGAAATACTAATATAAGACTAAATTATTAAAATATTTCAGCAGATAAAATGTAGTTGCTGGAATTCGAAGACATGTCCCTCTAGCTATTTTACCCATTGATTTTAAGAAAAATCGAGATAATATGCCATAAATTTTTTTTTATTAAAAGGTGATAAAATATAGTTGCTGGGATTCGAAGACGTGTAATTTAAATACTTCACCCCCTCAATTTTACAGTAAAACCGAGATAATAAGTCATATAAAAATTTTTAAAATTAAAAATTGTTAAAATGTAGTTGCTGGGATTCGAAGGCGTGTCCTCTAAATACTTTACCCCTCGATTTTCAGTAAAATCGAGAGAATATATGACTTTTTTTTTATAAAAAAAATGTGACGCGTATATGGCTTACACTTCACTTTTTTTATGTGAGGTGCAAGTTCCGTCATAGAAAATGTTATTTGTAGGAGTGATCTTGTACAAAAAATTTGAAAACCAATTTAGTTACTTATTCGGAAACTTATCTCACACTTTTTGAATATCTATAAATATGAACCGGTAACCACATCGCCTAAACTAGAGCGTCCTTGTCTAAAAATTATACCGCTCAAACGATAACTTAAGGACTCGTCTTGTGCACTGATGGCATGTAAGCATGTTAGTAAAAGGAAAGTGAGTCATCCACTACCCTCTATCCCCCGGAGGATAAGTGGTTAATAACTTCTCCTAATTAGGTGGGAGCAGTTGTTGCCACTCGGATTTATCCAAACTATAGGTCAAAATGATCTCTATAAATATCTTCTCCTCAAGGGAGGGAGGACAAATGATTACATCCTAAAGTATAGTTCTTAACCCGATCATAACTCATATTGATCACATCCCTCAAACTTATACCTAAACATACCATCAACCCACATAAGTAGAACTCCTTAACCCACTGTAAAACACCATCATGCAGAAATCGTTGCCGCCGTGAATAAATCCTAATCACCATACAACGTAATATACCTATAAAAATCTCTAAATTTATTTATCTTTACACGAGAAAGACACACCTGTATTTTTTGACCCATTCACTATTCTTTCATAAATTCATCGCACACCACACACACTTTACACACTTTTTTGTTAGACACACTACTTTCATTTAAATCAAAGTATTTCTCATTGTCTCCTGTAAAAATAAATCCACCATCTTTTATTGTTTGCAACAAAGAGTTCCACCTCTTATCGGCTAATAAAAAACAAGAAGGGATAAAGAAGACCCCTAAACATAATCTTCGCTGCTAAAAAAATTCTTCAATAATACTCTAATTAACAAGAACCGAGTCATTGACCAAACTAACAAACTCCAAAATTCATCTCCTCCTTCTAAGTGGAACATGCATTCTCTTTATCATCTATTTTAAATGGTCCCCAATCAATTAAGTCATACGCTTTTTCAAAGACAACTTCGAATAAAATAAATTTTTTCTTTAGCTTTTAACTTGTCTAACAATCTCATTAGTCAAAAGAATACCATTAAAATTTTTTAACAACCTCACTTATTTAAATTGTCTTATTCAATTCTATCCTTTTTTATATAAATAATTGACTTTTAAAATATTTTTGTATAACTTTATATTTCAATTTCAAAATTCTTTTGAAGTTATTTTATATCATTTCATCATTTTTATTCTATTAAATATTCACTTTTTTAAAAGATAAAGTAGTTGTGATGATAACAACAATGATTCGTTTTTCTTTTTGTCGATAGCATTTGTATGGTTTCACAATAATTCGTAACATGTTTGTAACATGATATGATGATATATAGGAATTGGATGCAACTATTGGAATGAAAACGACAGCCACTTATTATGCAATGTCTCTTTTATCACATGCATGGCATCATATTCTCTTTTTTCTAGATTCTACTTCTAGATGCAACCACTATGCAACAAATGGATAATCTCCAAAATAATCCATATTAGGCAAAGTTAGGGGGGGCGGGGATTTGTTCCTCGTATGATTTGAGCGATTTTGATGATAAAAATTATTTGAATGGCACGAAAAAAATATAGTTAGATTCAGTTTAATAATAATAACAACATTCACAAAATATAGTTAGATTCAGTTTAATAATAATAACAACATTCACAAATTAAAGGGAAAATGATGTTTCTATTTAAGATCAGTCCTAGTAGAAAATACTCACTTATATATTTTTAGATGCTTACAGAAGAGATTATTTTACTAACGAAAAGTTACAAATTGCAGAAAATAATTACTAGTCCGACACTACACCTCTATAGGTTTTTACATATATTCCAACTCAAAAGTGTTACATCACCTGGTGTGATGATAAATTAGACGACATAAAGCATTAAAATTTCGCATTTTGCGTACATGTCTGTCTTTCATCTTTGTGAAGGATAAGGTTAATTATATACTACTCATCTTTGGCCACTACTACTTCTGGATCTAACTCTCTAACTCATTGAAAACTTTGATAACATGAGACTTGATCATTACAATTTTGATATCTACTTCTTTCCAATAGGAATATACCTATTAAATTTGATTAGTGAGACATGATTTTATACTCCCTATTTTAAAATGAGTGTAATTTTAATAAATAAAATTTATTTTAAAGTTGAAACTCTGACACTTATAATACAAATGTTAAGATTGATGTCTCAATACTAAAACATAATATCAAGATAGATGTTGAGACATCATCTATTGACAAAACAATTTTATCAAAATAAAAATTATGCAAAATTAAATTGTAGGAAATAAAAGACACAATCAATTGTTAACTCAGTTGAGTGCAACATCACATATTCTGGAGGACTATTAAGTCAGGAAGGAAATCTATTATAATAGTATTAGTTCAAAGTCTAAACAATCTCATTTTACAACTTATCACTTAATCATTACCCTATGCAATTTCTACCTAGGAACCTCCTAGATATGAGAATCCCCTCTCACTTTCCACAATCACCTCAGTGATAAAATCAGTCACAAACCATCGACAAGAACTAAAACAGAAGATTATACTTTCAATAAACAGCACTCAACTCTTTACTTAAAAACTCATGAGTGGGAACAATAACTTGATACACAATCAACTCTTTGCTTCAAAACTCATGAGTGATTGTCAAGTAACAATGAACAATCAATCTACCTCAATGTATCAGAAGATACATTAGTGACATACAAAAACAAACAAAGCACCTAAAGTACTCTCAAAATCCTAAACACTTATTATGCACCCACGATTTTTATGTGAGGTGTAGGTTCCGTCATAGAAAATGTTATTTGTAAAAGTGATCTTCTCCAAAAAAATTGAAAATCAATTTAGTTAGTTATTCGGAAACTTATCTCACACTTTTTGAATATATATCTATAAATATGAACCTGTAACCACATCACCATATACCCGTCTATATTTACATATAATTTTAAACTACAAACTATTTGTAGTGTTATATTTGTGAAGGTTCTAAACTAGAGCACCCTTGTCTAAAGTTGTATCGCTCAGACGATAACTTAAGGACTCGTCTTGTGCACTGATGACATGTAAGGATGTTAGTAAAAGGAGAGGGAGTCCTCCACTATCCTCTATAGTCTATCCCCTGAAGGATAAGTGGTTAATAACTTCTCCTAATTAGGAGGGAGCGGTTGTTGCCACTCAGGTTTATCCAAACTATAGGTCAAAATGATTTCTATAAATATCTTCTCCTCAAAGGTGAGGGGAGGACAAATGAGTACACTCTAAAGCATAGCGTTTAACCCGTTCATAACTCATATTGATCACATCCCTCAAATATATATCTAAGCATACCATCAACCCACATAACCCCTCACTTCACATGAGTAGAACTCCTAAAACTACCGTAAAACACCATCATAGAGAAATTATTGCCGCCGTGAGTAAATCTTAATCACCATACAACTTAATATACCTATAAAAATCTCTAAATTTACTTATCTTTACAGGAGAAACACACACATGTATTTTTTGACCCGTACACTATTCTTCCATAAATTCATCACACACCACGCACACTTTACACTTTTTTTTGTTAAACACACTACTTTCATTCAAATCAAAGTATTTCTCATTGTCTCCCGTAAAAATAAATCAACCATCTTTTATTGTTTGCAAGAAAGAGTTCCACCTCTTATCGGCTAATAAAAAATAAGAAGGGACAAAGAAGATCCCTAAACATAATCCCCGTTGTTAAAAAAATTCTTCAATAATACTCTAATTTAACAAGAACCGAGTCATTGACCAAACTAACTAACTCCAAAATTCATCTCCTCCTTCTATGTGGAACATGCATTCTCTTTATCATCTATTTTAAATGGTCTCCAATCAATTAAGCCATAGGCTTTTTCAAAGACAACTTTGAATAAAATAAATTATTTTCTTTAGCTTTTAACTTGTCCAACAATCTCTTTAGTCATAAGAATACCATTAAAATTTTTAACAACCTCACTTATTTAAATTGTCTTATTCGATTCTATCTTTTTTATATAAATAATTGACTTTTAAAATATCTTTATATAATTTTTTATTCCAATTTCATTAATTCATTTAAAGTTATTTTTATATCATTTCATCATTTTTATTCTATTAAATATTCACTTTTGTAAAAGATAAAGTAGTTGTGATGATAATAACAATGATCGTTTTTCTTTTTGTCGATATCATTTGTATGGTTTCACATTAATTTGTAACATGTTTGTAACATGATATGATGATATATAGGAATTGGATGCAACTATTGGAATGAAAACAACAGCCACTTATTATGCAATGTCTCTTTTATCACATGCATGGCATCATATTCTCTTTTTTCTAGATTCTACTTCTAGACCCAACCAATATGCTTCCAATTATGTTTTAACAAGTCCTTATTTTTAGATTATTGTAGAATAGATTTGGATTCTTCAATCAAATCTAATTTTCTAATTATAAATCAGCTACAAGATCTTCAATAAAAATTCAAAGGAATCTTCAAAATTTTCTAAAAAGTCTGTAAAATCCATTTTATGAAACCAAATCAAATATGCATTGTTCCTAAAATATCTTTGCTTGGTTGCGCCGGTAGGGAACTAGAATAATCCAGAATCTCATATTTTAAAATCAAATCTTCAAGAATTTAAACAAATGTACTATTATGGTGTTCTAATATAACATGTCACAACATGTGTCAAAAATAGTAACAGCAGACACTATTGTACCAATTGGTTAAGATGTCATGACATCTTGCTCAACATTTGGTTGTGATACATGTTTTCAACATGAAACATATTTTATCAAAGTTGTTTTCAATCATATAATCACAGACCTAACAATCTCCTCATTTGGTAAATTTTGGCTAAAACAACCTTAACACAATCAAAGTGGAAAGAGGAATAAAACCACAACCAATAAAACACAAGTTACATGAAAAACATGTACACTTTATACAAACTAAAAACATAAAAAAACATCAGATATACATTGCAGTTACAGATAGATCAAACCTCACACACACAACACAAGAGCTTGTTCAAACAGATAGGTCTGTTACTCCCCTTGTCACACATAACCTATACTCCCCCTTAAAGGAAAAACTCAAATCACTAGAAAATCCAAATTAATAAACCAATATGAATTATCCAAGTTTACACATTAGAGGCACGTGCAGCAGAAGATTAAAAATAATCATCACGTCAGGATTCTCTAGCAAGATGTCAAAACATCTTATAAGACATCATGACACATATCCCACATCAGTAGTAGCAGCAATAGTAGAAGCACCAACAAACATGACAAACAATCATGCTACCCTTAAATAATTGCATACAACAAGTAACAAAAATAACTATTATCTCCTTAGCAATAGTACTGTCCTATCAGCATGTTAATCAACATGTCAAGATATGTGACAAAATATCAAGACAAAGAAAAATACACTAACACTTTACTCCCCCTTTTTAACTAAAAATTGATAAAAATATATAGTAAATGTAAACATCATTAGAAGCACATTGTTATACCCCAATTTTCGCCCCTAAGATCTCTCATCATCTAACATTATCAATACATCAAGATCACCATTAGGGTTGGTTCTCCCTTCTACTTCATCCTATATCTTAAATTTTTCTCTTGAGGGATCACCAAGCACCTTGAATTATGTATCTTATACATGTTTTCTTTTAAATAACATCAAGATATGTATATATGTTTCCTTGAATGTTTATATTGTAGATGATGATACAATTGCATTCATCTCACCATCTAGCCTAGGGTTTGAGGATTGGTCCTCAGTCAAATGATTCTTCAATGGATTGCAAGAGTTCAAGTTTCAAGGATATGTCTATGATATCAAATTTTTGGTTTGAATAGCTCTCTCACTTTATTTAGGTTGAGTTTTCCTCAAGGCTGGTGGTGGTATTCATCAAGAAGATTCATAGGTTCATGTGTTTATTTTCATGCCTTCTTCAACAAGCTTCATTGAGACTTAAGCTTCATATTTGAATGTACTTCAATAAAAAACCATTTCAAGGTGTACTTTTATCCATCAGGCTCTATTTTGCAAAGAAAGTTCAAAAGATTCAAGATTGATTCAACAAGTTTGACCTAATTGGGAAAATGCTTTATTCCGTGATCACAAGTACATAACTCTCTCAATTTTCAATATTTTGAGTTGGTTATTTTTTCTATGGATTATTATCATCATCTACAACAACTTCTCTTCACATGAAAAGATCCAATTGTGCAAGAAAAATCATCAAAAGTTGAATGGGGTTCCAAGTCATTTTTACACTATCTGAGCTAGGGTTTACTGACTTCCAAGGACCATATATTGCTCATTTTTTGAGATTTTTGATTGATTCCAAAGCTATGATTCTATTTAAAGGGTCCTTAACAAGTTGTCTTCAAGGATCTAAGGCTAATTTTGAATGGAAGATCACTAATGGTTGAGAAAGATTACAAGTTCTTTGGGGAAAGCTATCAAATTCTCGTGTGTGACTTCAAAGGATCATAACTTGGTCAATTTGTATCTCCTTGAGCTCATTATTTTTCTACAATAATCTTTGGGATGTCTACTACAACTTTGTTTCATTATGCAAGACGTGAAAATGCTTGGAAAGTTGTTTAAGAGTTAAAGATATTATAGGTCTTTTGTGAAATTTTCCCAAATTTGTTCATCATCTTCCAAAGAGTATAACTCTTTCAATTTTTATGATTTTTGAGTTATACCAATTCCACAATTAAATTCAAGAGGTCAAATTCATTTCATCTTTAAGAATCAAGAGCTAATTTTGAGTGGAAGGGCATGTAATTTTGAAGAACATTATAGGTCATTTTGAAGCTCAACATTTAGAATTTTTCTAAGTACAAAGAACCGTGTGTTTTTCCTGATTTCAAACTTGAATAACTTTTTGCTCAAGCATCCAAATGCTGCCTTTCTTGGCACATTGTGAATTTTTTTGTGAGATCTTTCAAATGCTTCAAGAATAATCTCATAAAGATCCTTGAGTAGTGAGTCATGCATTGTTGAAGTTTGCTCCATGAAATCTATTTTTTCCTTGAGTCAGAATTTTTACCATGAGTAAACTTGGTTTAGAGGTTGAATTACTCAAAGTTTAGTTGCTAAACATATTTAACTAATTGCCCAAATGCATTTTATTAAGAATTGCACTTGGTATGAGGTCGTTTTGATGCATTTCAAGTCATACATTTGGCATGATCAAAGTTGGCTTGGTTTGCACAATTTTCTCACAATTCCTCTAAATTTTCATCATCATTCACTTTCTCATAAATAGAGGATGATATTTCATTCATTTGACAAGCTTTAGAGAGCCAGAAAACCCCTGCCAAACTCTCTCTATAGCTCGTAATTATGAGTTTTCAAATTCACTATTTCCTTATTTTTCAACCCAATTTCTTTGTTTATTCTTCATCGTGCTAGTGAAGTCAAGTTTCAGAGCTTTGATGTTGAGCTTCAACAGGTAGATTCCTCCATCAATTCTCTCTAAACTTGTTACTATAATGTAGCTCTCATCACTCTGATACTCATTGCATCATTGGTTTTTAACTAAAAGTGAGTTTTGCTCATGAATTTTCAAATCCCTTTTCAATTATTTCCTTCTGATTTTTTCCAAATCAAATAAGTTGTGGTTAATGTAGCGGTAGAAATGTTTAAGAATAAGTCATTGGATTGACTATACTTATACAGATCAAAAAAATAAAAATCGCCACCATGCTTTATCATTTCCAAAGGAATGAGAAAATAGCGAATAACCCAAAAATAGGGGAAAAGATTCAAGGTAAGGGGGTTGGTTATGCAAATGGGAGGTATTAGCATCCTAAACATCTACGGTACTCCGTAGGAACCTCTTTGTAAAATCTGTATATTTTGGCTATAAAATGTTGTATGAAAAATAGATGGTGGAGGTGAGAAAAGAAGTATATATTTTTTATAATTTTTTCACCCGCCGTGGTTGCGAATCTTTAGTGCCTATGTACCACCTTTTGTGCAATAGGGGATCGGGGTACACGTAGTTCACCTTTACAAATCTTAAAACACAAGTGTCTTGGTTGATTTTATAAGATAAGACATTATCATCATTGTCCGTGTGAAAAACATACTTACCACCCACAATTATGAGAAAGGAGAATTTGCATCATCTCAAAGTGGAGGATATGGCTTAGATTTTAAAATCAACAATGTCTCACTCAACATCCAAGTGAAAAATATCTCTCTTCACTATATATTGTAGAAGTATAGTTGTTTGTATCACTACAAGGATTGACAAGAGTCTAATATTTTGAGAAAAAATTTTAAAATAAAAAAGCCAAAGTGGCAAAATAGTTTGAAATGAGATTGATTGACTTTTAGTCTTTTCACAAAAAAAATCAAGGTATTATTAAATTGATTGAAGTTTATTTATGAAAATGTTTTGAAAATGCATGGACATAAGTCCAAGTTTATTATGAAAGTGATTCAATTTTAAAAAAATACAAGAAGAGTTTTCAAAAGGAGGGAGAAGATTTTTGAAATTAAAGAAGATGGGAGAAGAAAGGGAGATTATCCTAAATCATAAGGTAAAAGCTAGGGAAAAGAACCATCTAACCAACAAGAAGCCAATACTTGAAATTATGAGTCAAGATAGAATTCCCCTTCTTTGGATTGAAACCAAACTAGCAAAGATACTAGACCTCTTGAGAGAATCAAACTTCAAGTGTATTAAGTCTTCACAAAAATTGGGCAGAGTAACGGTTGTATACGGATGAATTCCAGATTACAGACAAAGAATGTAATCACAATAACCTGCACACAAAACAAACAAACAACCCAATGTCTTGAAGTAAACCTCAAGAACTCCAGACAAAATATCAATTAAGGTCACAAGGTCTCCAACATAGGCCAAGGTTTCTAATCCTAAGTCCAAGAATGCTCCATAATTCCAAGGATAATAATCAAATAGTCCAAGCATCATTAAAACCTTTTTTTCGGGTTCATGTTGATTATTAGGTGATTTGAAAAAGAAAAGAAAGGCTCAAGTGAGCAAAACAAAGATAACAAGGATATAAATTCTCAATGAGCAAAATACAAATACATGAAATATAATACTTAAAGTAAATGGTACATAAAGCATAAAAAAAGATAAAAGCATAAAATGAAACAAATTAATAATTAGTGGTTAGTTGGATGATCATCTTAAAACTTACATTTGGAACTCATTAGAGGATTGATAGAACCAAAGCCTCCACATAACAAGTTGCATTTGCTTTTTTTCAAGTATATCATCCATGTGGAATCCTCACACGTACCATTTAATGATCAACGATGTTTAAGTGATCCGCATTGACCAAAAGTGTTGTAGATCCATTAGAGGATTAGTAGAACCAAAGCCTCCACACAATGAATCTCAAAGTTATTGGATCAAAGGGATCAAATTAACATACTTGGGCTTGAAAACATAGGTTTGGGCCACAAATGATCATTTATTCGAATCGAGACAAAAATTTAGCGTTATGTTAAGCAATCGTAAGTGGACTTATATAGAAGTCGCACCTATTTTGAGGTCGGTCAATAACAATCTATGCACCATTTATTTTGAGACATGATATTATGATCATGCTCCAATAATACTTAGTGCAATAAGAAATGAATGAGATGAAGAGGGTGGGAAAGGATATAAGCCACATTTGAATTAAAATTTAATCAAACTATTATTAAAATCATTCATCCATTTTTGTGGAGTTAGACTCAACACCATGGATCCAATGATGTTAATAAAGTTCATGATAAAAAATTTAACCCAAGATCATCCAAAAAATAATCACAAAATAATATTGCATTTAATATATATATATATATATATATATATATATATATATATATATATATATATATATATATATATATATATATATATATATATATATATATATATATATATATATATATATATATATATATATATATATATATATATATATATATATATATATATATATATATATATATATATATATATATATATATATATATATATATATATATATATATATATATATATATATATATATATATATATATTAAAAAAGGTTTTTAAAATGTTTTAAAATAGAAATAAAAGAGAAAAACATCAACTATATTCAAATTAATCCAGAAATAAAAACTAAGAAAATTGAAAAATCAGAAAAGGACTCAAATATTTTTATAA
Source organism: Vicia faba (assembly GCA_948472305.1). NCBI lineage: Eukaryota > Viridiplantae > Streptophyta > Magnoliopsida > Fabales > Fabaceae > Vicia > Vicia faba. The sequence continues at coordinate 651,502,925 of OX451740.1, forward strand.
AAATTTTGGTAATTTTTTAAGGTCAGAACTATTTTTAAAATTAAAAGAAATGAGTAAAATAAACCAAAAATGATAAAAAATAACAAAGATAGAAATAAAAAATAAATGAGGTCACCAATATTTGTCACAATATCATTGGATCATTCCATAATTTGTTTCATAATTTAAAAATGCATAAAAGTATTTTTAAACATTTAAAACCATTCAAATAAAGTGAAAATTTATAAAAAATATCAAAACAAAAAATAAAATTGTGAAAAAATAAAAATCAGAAAGAGTAAAATCAAAAATATTTTTCATTATTATTTCAGATTTTTTGGACTAAAAATGAATTTTCTATGATTTTTTGAAATTTAAAATAATTAAATATAAAAATCAGAAAAGAAAAATAAAGTCAAAAAATATGTGGACCATTGGATAAGAGTCAAAACGCGTTAGTAATCAAATCTAAGGGATTTGGCGCACTGTGCATATCATGGTCATTAGTGAATAAAGCACTGAATCATTAATTAAATCAAGTTTAAAAAAAACAAATGGCGCACCTTCATTGGTTGGAAGATGACACGTTGGTCATCTTGAACCTCCAGCGAATGTGAATTACAGGTCTTTCAAATTGTAAAATCAGAAGCTCAGACCTATGCCATTTGCTTCGTCTCTTCAAGACGAAGACAACTACACCTTCGCGACAAATTTATATAAATTGTAGCTCAAGCAATTTGGAAGGAAAGTTTTGAAAAGAGATTTGAAATTTCATGGTCAAAACGTGTTTCCAGATAAAAGTAAGTGTTGCGACTAGAACTAGGACAATGAGAGCATCACAATAATATCAAAGTTTTGAAGAATTGATGGAGAAATCTACCTATTGAAGTTGAGTTGCAGAGCTCTGAAACTGGACTTCTATGGAGAAATATAGGACACGATTCTTGAAGGTAATTGTATGGTTAGCTTCAGGGAATATCAAGGAAGGTAAATTGATAGAAGAATTGGATTGAAAAAGACTTGAACACTGATTTTGAATTTACAGAAATTTGAGTTATGGAACAAGTTTGGCAGGGTGATCCTGTTATACAAGCTTGAGAAAATGAATGGGATAGTTCATGTATTTATAGGAGAATCAAATGGGATCAAAAGGAAGAGTGAATGATGCATTTTGGAGGGAATTCGTGCAAACCTGGTGCACGAGTGAAGTGTGATCTTATTTTCATCAAAACTCATCCAATCTTTGCGTTTTGAGGCTCTAATCCACTTTGGCAACTTGGTTAAACATGTTTAGATCATAAACGCGTGCTAATTTTATGTTTAGAAGCCAAAACATGAATTTCAAATTCTGACTTATGAAGAAACTTCAGTTCCAAGTTACCAAGTTCAATCCAATGGCATTCTCAGCTCAAGGAGTCTTAAGGCATGATTCTTGATACTTTAGAAAGATGAGGTTACAAGCTTTGAAATGGAAAAATAATGGAATCAAATGGATGCTTGAGCCTAGAGTTACATTGAGTCAAATTTGAAGAAAAAGGGTTGACTTTTCATACTTAGAAATATTTCAAATTTTTCTTCAAAAGTGACCTATAATGTTTTGCATCCAAACATGGCCTTCCACTTGGAATTTGCTCTTGACCAAAAAAGATGGCATGAAATAGACCTCTTTAATTACATTTTGAAACTTGAACTATTCAAAAATTGAGAGAGTTATGAATTGTTGAAGTTGGAAAAAAAATCATGAAATGACCTATAATCTTTTGTATCCTTAGGGCGTCTTCCACCCATTTTCTCACTTTTCACATAAAAGAAGGAATAAAGTTCACATCCTCAAGATCATTGTGGGAAAATATTGGGCTCAAGGTGATAAAAATTGACCAAGTTATGATCATTTGAAGTCATACATGAGAAAATGAGGGTTCATATGGAGGACTTGTAATCTTTCTTCATCATCAAGTTTCTTCCACATGAAAACTCCTTGAAACTTTTGAAGTGATTTTCTAATAACCCTTTGAATATAGGGATGTATTTTTAATCACTCAAAAATAAAAAAATATGAACAAGATATACTTCTTTGAAGTTCAAAACCCTAGCTCCTAGGTCAAGAAAATGCTTTAAGGAACTTTGACAATCTTGAACAACCTTCTTGTACCAACACTCTTGCTTTGTAAATAGATGTTGTTGAGGATGATAATGAGGACTCATAGAAACCAAAACCACTTCCATATCTTGAGAATTGAGATAAATATGCACTTGTGACCAATAGGAACAAGACCTTGTCCAACCATGACAACTTCATCAATCAACCCCTTGTACTTTTGAATCAATTTGATAACTTGGAAATGTAGTGAACCAAAATAAACCTTGCCATGCAATTCCTTCCAAAACAAATTCAATGGTGAGGTTTGGATTTCTCAAGCTTTATTTACTAGGGCATGGAAATAAACTCTTGAACCCAAGGATCAACTTGCTATGCCACATTGCCTTTACCTACATTATTAACAAGTAAGACAAACCAACATTGCATTTTATTAATTAGAAGGAAAATCAAGACAAAATATTCATGATCACAAAATAAAACAAGTCAAGGTGTTTGGGGATTCCTCAAAGAGCTAAGCTAAAGATAGGGAGAAGAACCATAATCCCTAATGTGATCTTGTTGTGATTGAATCAAAATGGTATGATGAAGCGATCTTAGGGGCAAAAATTGGGGTACAACAGCTAATATAAATTTTTCGTGAGGGTACCATTGGAATCGTCTTGATGAGACAAAGCGAATGACACCAGTCTGAGCTTCTAATTTTACAGATTGAAGGACATGCAATTCGCGTGTGACTAGAGGTTGAAGATAATGACATGTCATTTCTCAGCCAATGACATGATACCACATATTTTTTTTCAAATCTATTTTTTTAATTAATGTTTCAGTGCTTTATTCACTAATGTCCATATGATGCACAATACGTCTGATCCTTTGGATTGTGAACAAATTATCAAAAATATTGATCCAATGGTCCATATTATTTTGATATTTTTTATTTTCTGATTTTTTTATTTAATTGTGAACAAATTATCAAAAATACTTTTGATTTTTCTCTTTCTGGTTTTTATTTTTTCACAATTTTATTTTGTGATTTGATATTTTTTATGATTTTTCACTTTATTTGACTTGTTTTAATTGTTTAAAAATACCTTTTTTGATTTTAAAATTCTAAAAAAATTATGGAAGGATCCAATGACCTCTTGACAAATATTGGTGACCTCATTTTATTTTTATGTTTGATTTTACTAGTTTTCACAAATTTTAGCTTATTTTTCTTATTTCTTTATATTTTAAAAATAGTTTCTGACTTTAAAAAATTCTATAAAAAATTGTCAAAACTTGTTGACTCATGTTTGACCTCTGATATTTTTTTAAGATTTTTATTTGGTGTTTTAATACATGTTGTATATTTTACCAATTATTTCTTTTTTAAAATCATTTAAATTTTGTTTTATATTAATTTTTTTTATTGGTCCTGATTTGGAAACACTTGGGTGTTATTTTGGGACAAGTTTCTCCACCTCATTGGATTTTGGGTGTTGATAGGTTAAAAAACCAAATCCCCCAAAAAGGATGAATGATGTTGATGATATTTGAAATCCTAATTTCATCTGGTACATTATTTATACTATTATTCCCCTCCCTCTTCATCTTATCCCTTTCTTGTTTTTACTTGTGCTACATGTTTTTTGGAGAATGATCTACATATCATTTCTCTAACATGTTAGTACATAGATTTCTATTGATCGGTCTCAAAATAGGCGTGGCTTCTACATAAGTCCACTTATTATTGCTTAACATAGCGCTAAATTTGTCCCGATTCAAAAAATGATCATTCGTGGCCCAAACTTATGTCTGCAAGCCCAAGTATGTTTAATTTGAAACCTTTGATACAATAACTTTGAAGTTCATTGTTAGGAGGCTTTGATTCTATCAATCCTCTAATGAACTTTATGAATTTTGGTCTAAGTGAATCATTTGAACATCATTGGTCATATGTGGTTGCTTTGAGTACTTGAAATGAATGATATACTTGAAAAAAAGTAAATGAAACTTGTTGTTGAGAAGCTTTGATTTTATCAATTTTCTAATGAGTTTTCAAAATCAAGCTTCAAGATGGTCATTCAACTATCTAACTTCTATCTCACTAACAATTAACTTTACTTTATGCTTTTATTTTGTGCCTTTTTTTTTATGTATCATTTACTTTAGCATTTACATTCCATGCCATTTTTTCTTTTGCTCACTTGAGCATTTATCTTTATGTCATTTTATCTTTGCTCACTTGAGCTTTCTTTTCTATTAAAGACACTTAATAATCAACTTGAACATTAAGAACTTTAAGGTTACTTGGACTATCTGGTTATTATCCTTGGCATTATGGAGTCGTGGACCTCTCGGACTTAGGTTTGAAGCCTTGATACTTGGGAACATTGTTGCTCTGTTGTTATTCTGTCTGAAGTTCTTGGGATTTACTCCAAGGCATTGGGTTGATTTTTGTTGTGTGCAGGTTATTCTGATTATATGTATTACTTGTGATTAAGAATTCCTCTATATACGTCGTTACTCTGCCCAATTTTTTGTGAAGACTTAATTCATCTGAAGCTTGGTATTCCTCAGAGGTTTAGTATTTTTGCTTGCTTAGTTTCAATCCAAGGGATGGGAATTCTACATTGACTTCTTATGTCAAGTGTTGACTTCTTGTTAGTTAGATCGTTCTTTTCCTTAGCTTTTACCTTATGCTTTTAGGATAGTCCCTTCATCTTCTCTCAACTTCTTTAATTTCAAAAATATTCTCTCTCCTTTTCAAAACTCTTTTTGTTTTCTAACTTGAATCGCTTTTATAATAAACTTGGATTTATGTCCATGCGTTTTCAAATATCTTTTCTCAGATTTCGAGAAATGGGTTTTTGGCTCCCTTTCTCAGATTTCGAGGTGGCCGTATTCAGGCATCTGTGGCTGGCTCCTTCCCAATTGCATCTGAACAACATCGCGTTTATGCGAGTGTTTGAGATTGTTTTTTATTACTTGAAGATAGGGGTTATCATTCCCTTGTTCTTCTACTTCTTCCACCTCTAGAGGAGTAGGATCAACGGCAAATCGGGATGGGTTGCCTTGAAGCAAGGTAATGGGAAGTTTTTTAAAGCCTATCTAGAGTTCGTTCGTCATTTCAAGGATAAATATATATTGGTGCAGCCTTCTTCGAGCAAGGCGATGCTGAATGTTTTTAGGACCGTACTAGCATGTAACAAGGACGATACTCCCCGTTTAAACGAGTTGGGAGAGCATGTGGTAAAACTGGTTTACAAGTTCCTGTTTTAGTGGATGAGGAAGCACTTTGATAACGAATTGGGTTCCTACGTCTGGAGAGAAGGGGAGCTCGGAGTCGAGGAATAGGAGAGCTTCACTATCTTAACTGCTTTTGTGGCCCGGGTCCCTCGCGTCCAGGGAGTGGGCCGGGGAGGTAGGCCGGTGATCAACAAGAACGGGGAGGTTGTATACGAGTCAGGCCGTATAATCATCAACGAGCTCCTCGGGAGCAAGGATCTCGTCAAGTATTTGGGTATTTATGTTTTGAATAGTTGTATCCGGTCATCGCTTATTCGAATCCTTGTTTGCTAACTATGTTTCTTTTTGTTTGTTTTGCAGATAGCATGAATCTCGCCCAAGAGCGCATAGACAAGACTCTTGTTGCTAGAGCGAGGAAGGCTCTGAGGGATGCTCAGTCTGGCTCTGGGGTCGCTCCTACTTCGGGGTTGGGCAACTCGTCTTTGGCCCAAGATATGGTTTCTCTCTCTCTCTCTCTCTTGCCCCTGTATCCTCGAAAGTAAAGAGGCCGCATGCCGAGGGAAGAGTCGACCTGACTGGGGAGAAGAGGAAAGGGACGTACGACCTTCCCCCTTGCTGGATGGAGAAGGCTTTCTTTGAGAGCGCAGCTCTTCGCCTTCCCCGGGACGAATCCCTTCATCTCGAGGGTTTTGGCCGCCGGGAGAAGAGGGCAATGTTGGCGCAGGATGCCAGTGGTTTAATGCGGATTTTGGAGATGGTCGTAGCCTATACTGGGGGGAGTTCTTCGCAGGAGGCAGAGTTGAAGAACCTTCGGGCTAAGATGGATGTGAGCGAAAAGGCCCAGATCGAGGAGGAAAGGGCCCAGAAGTTGTCCAAGGAAGAATCAAGGAGACTCTCTGAGGAACGCAGGATCCTGTTGCTCGAGAAAAAAGATCTTGAGGAGAAGGTAGTGGTATTGACTGTCAAGGTGACGCCTGCAGAATACAATCTGGAGGACACAAAAGATTTAACGACTCGATATGAGCTTGTTGCTCGTTTTCAACTTGAGGTGGACAATGCCTAGGCTGCCTTCGAGGGGAGTTTCGAGAATGTGGTGAAACAGATCCATGTGTTGAACCTCGGGGTTGAACTCAACACTTCAAGCATGGGGGTCAACTATTACATGGCCGCTGGTAAGATTTTGGTCCCCGATTATCTCAAAGAAATCGTTGCTCAGCCTACTGAGGGTTCTACCCAGCTATTTCCTGTCGCTGAAGCAGAGGCTAAAGGATGATTGTCAGTTTTGTTTTGTTCCGGCCTGCGTGTCATATTATGTTGTAATTATGCTTTTCCGGGCTCTTGCTTATTTATATAATTTTTGAACAAGTGTGGCCTCTGGCCACAAATTTATTCTTTTGGATGGGGCGTTAAAGGCCTCCTTTGTTGTAATATTCGCACAATAGCGGCCCAGGTGTTCATTTATTTTAGTTTTTTGGCCATGGTGGTCGTTTGTTTCGAATTTTAACTTGTGTTTGCATGTTTACTGATAAACTTGTCCGCTTGGGACATCTTTTATTTTTCCAAGAGTTTGTAGCGGAGATTTGCTCGTTTAGTTCGTATATTTTCCAGTGTGGGGAAACTGATCAAACGGCCAGGGTGAATACTGGGTATGGGTCGGAACTCAGTTCTAATTTTGAGGGGCCTGGGTTCGGCGACGTGAACTTCCCGTCGTGAGTCAGGAATTCTACCATCGTGGCACAAGGACTATGGAGCTTGATCGAGTTATCCATGTCAGGCTTATGGAACGCTTGTTATAAGAGTGGAGCTTCGCCCCTTTTGAATATTTTAGATGTTATGCTTGTGCCTAGGCATGCACGTGTGGTCGGGCGTGGATGAGTTTGTCTTGTCGACCAAACTCGTCGTCTGCTTAGTGTTTTTAACTGTAATATTATTTTATCTTTCCAACGTTCCATGATCGAACGAGTTGTTTCCCTTGTAAGTTTTCCAAGTAATACGCTCAAGTCCCCATTTTTGCATAGACGTAATAAGGACCTTCCCAGTTTGCTGCGAGTTTTCCCTCGCGATATTATTTGAGATTTCTCTTTAAGATAAGGTTGCCGACCTCGAACTCTCTTCGTATGACCTTGGCGTCGTAGTGCATGGCTATTTTTTGTTTGAACAAGGCCGCTCCTGTTCTGATTTCTTCCACTAGATCCAGTTCCTCCCGAAGGGCGACGTCATTCATCTCCTCATCTGGGGGAGCCTTGATTCGTCTGGAGGGTTCTTCGATCTCTACGGGAATGACGACCTCCATCTCGTAAGCTAGTCAGAAATGATTCTCACCGGTTGACTAATGTGCAGTTGTTCGGTATCCCTAGAGTACACTGTGTAACTCCTCGACCCATCTTTTCTTGGTTTCGTCTAGTCTTCGCTTGAGGCCCTTGAGTATTACTCTATTCGCTGATTCAGCTTGGCCATTTATCTGGGGATGCTCAACAAAGGTGAAGTGTTGGGTGGTGCCTAATTTGGAGACGAATTCCTGAAAGGTGTGGTCTATAAACTGAGTCCCATTGTCGGTGATTATCGCTTGTGGGATGCTAAACCGAGAAAGGATGTTTCTTTTATAGAAGCGAAGGACGTTTTGGACGGTGATTTTGGCCAAAGCTTCGGCTTCTATCCATTTGGTTAAGTAGTCGACCGCTACGATTATATATTTGTTTTTATTGGTTCTGACCACGAATGGACCAAGGAGATCCAATCCCTACCAGGCGAAGGGCCAAGGAGAGGAGAGGGACCTAAGCTCGTTGGGAGGAGCTAAATGCATGTCTCCGTGTCGTTGGTATTTATCGCATTTTTTTACGTGCTCTTTTGTGTTGTGATGCATGATGGGCCAATAATATCCCACTCGTAAAGCTTTTATTGCGAGGGATCTTCCGCCAAGGTACTGGCCACTAATACCCTCGTGGATTTCGAGCAAGACACGATCTGCACCACTTCGGTCAACGCACTTGAGGAGGGTAATGGAAAATCCTCTCCTATAAAGTTTGCCCTCAATCAAAATGTTCGAGCAGGCTCTTCGTCTGACAACATCCGCTTCTTTAGGGTCGTCGATGGGTTTTCCTTTAGTGAGGTAATCGTGTATAGGGGTCATCCAGCAATCGTTGTCCCTGATGGCGAACACTTCTAAGGTAGAGGGTGGCTTTTGGGTGCTTGGTCAAGGAAGGATTTCCTGTATTACCGACTTATTCCCTCATTTCCTCTTTGTGAATGCCAACTTAGATAGGATATCTGCGTGGGCATTATACTCGCGAGGAACATGCTGCACATTCACAAATTTAAATTTCTTTTTCCTCTCCTGGACCAGGGACCAATATTCAGTGAGTTGGTCGTTTTTTACCTGATATTCACCTCGGACCTAAGAGGCGGCCAGCTGAGAATCGGTGAAGATCTTAACTTCCTCAGCTCCAAGATCTTTGGCCAGTCGTAAGCCTTCCAGTAAAGCCTCGTATTCGGCCTGATTGTTAGAGGTCGGAAAAGATAACGCGGGGGAGACCTCGATTAGGTTCCCTTATTCGTTTTCCAATATGATTCCAGCATCACTTCCTGTTGAACTGGAGGAGTCGTCGACAAAGATCGTCCAGCAGCGTGACCCGTTGGGGTCTACGGGCAAAGTCATTTCAGCCACGAAGTCGACCAAGGTCTGAGCCTTGAGGGATTTCCTGCTCTTGTACTGGATATCAAATTCGGATAGCTCTAAGGACCATTTCAACATTATATCGGCCATGTCTGGTCTTTTGAGCAGTGGCTTTATTGGCTGATCCATTTGAACGATTACGGTGTGGGCTAGGAAGTAGTGTTTGAGCCTCCTCACCGCGTTAACAAGGGCTAGAGCGACTTTTTCAATTTGTTGATATCTTGCCTTCAGGCCTTGCAGGGCCTTGCGCGTGAAATAAATTGGTATTTGTCCCTTTGGAGTTTCTCTAATCAGTTTCACACTTATCGCCTTAGAGGCGACGACCAGATAGAGGTAGAGGACCTCGTCTTTCTCGGGTCGAGAAAGAACGGGCGGTTGTGATAGCGCTTGTTTTAAATGAATGAGTGAATTTTGCCCGCATGAGAAGCGCGTGTTGGGTGGATTTTGACACGAAATGAGAGAGAGAAGTAAGCATGCCATTTAGGATTTGGATGGAACTTTTCAAGGTGGACGTCGGAAATTTGGAAAATGCCCGACATTTATCGGGGTTTACTTCAATGCCTCATTCTTTTAGGTGGAATCCGAGGAACTTTCTTGCCCGTACACCAAAGGTACATTTTTCCTGGTTGAATCGCATCCGACACTTTCAAGCCTGCTCGAACACTTTCTTTAAGTGGAGGGCATGGTCGAGCTCTTCTTTGGACTTGACAATCATGTCATCCATATAGACTTCGAGCATGTCTTCTATCTCGTTGTGAAAAACTTTGTTCATCATACGCTGATATGTAGCGCCTGCATTTTTTAGGCCGAAGGGCATTACATTATGATAATATTTACCCGATTCGGTTATGAAAGTGGTGTATTTTTTGCCCATTTTCGCCATTGGGATCTGGTTATAACCAGAGCATGCATCCATAAATGATAGCAATTTGAAACCGGACGAGTTGTCGACTATTTTGTCAATATTGGGGATGGGGTAAGCATCTTTCGAGCAAGCCCGGTTGAGATTAGTATAATCAATACACATGCACCACTTTCCATTATACTTTTTCACAAGAACTACATTTGAGAGTCAGGTTGTGTACTGGGCTTCAGAAATAAAATGTGCCTCTATGAGGTCTTTTGCAGCTACTTATGCAGCCTCCGCTTTTTCAGAGGACTGTTTTCTCCTGCGTTGGGCGACCGCCTTGAGGGAAGGATCTATAGTCAAGTGATGGCATGCGATTTTTGAATCTAAACCAGGCATCTCGGCTGCACTCCAGGCAAATAGATCAACATTCTCCCTTAGGCAAGCTTTGAGTTGCCTTTTTGCCAAGTCGGGGAGGTCTGCTCCAATCTTCACTCCTCTGGTGGGATCTTCTCTGAGGGGAACGAGCTCGAAGTTACCATCTAGGATTAGCCGTGCATGAATCGAGAGTTCATCGCGATCTACAGAGGGGGTCGAACGTTCGCCTTCGACCATAGGCTCCTTTCCCTTCTTTCTTTGCTCGGCACGATCTTACTTGGAGAAGCGGCTGTCGAGGTCGATGGTGTCGATCCTTGCCAGTGGCTTGACTTCCTCGGAGCTGAAGGGAAGTGCAGCTCTGGTGATCATTCGATTTTAAACATTGATGGAACTGAGGCCCCTGTCTGAAGCTTCAAAACACCTTCTTGTTGCTTGGATATCTGCGTGGAGGGTGGCGACCAAACCTTCGGCGGTGTAGTACTTCATCTTGAGATACATGGTGGAGGGAACTGTGATGAGTTCGGAGAGAGTGGGTCTCTCAAAGATGCACTAGTAGAGATACGAGCAATCCACCACCAGGAATTTGGTCTTGATGGCTATGGCCGTTACCCCTCTCCCGAAGGTGACCATCAGCTCGACATATTCCCATGGTTTCGTGTTGTCTCCATTGAAGCCCTGGAGGTATGATCCTACATGTGGGATCAGATGGCTTTCATTTAGCTGTAAGGTGGTGAACAATTGGATTTACGTGATGTCCACTGAGCTACCATGATCAACCAGTATACATCACACATTGAAATTCACCATGCAAGCTCTCACGGGTAGTGGGATGGTCGAATTCGGGGCTCCGCCCGACAGTTCCTCCTTGTAGAAAGTGAGGGGATGGGAGCCTCCTCGGAATTTGTCCAGTGTGGCATGTATGTCTGAGTTAGCCTCGATGAGCTGGTTGAATCTTCTCTTTACCGATCTGATCGTGTGCCTGTTGAATCCCCTACCGGAGATGAATAGGGTTGCGGGGAATAATTCCCAAGGACTATGGGAGGAGAAGTATAGTGGGACGTTCTCCATGTCTGGGTAGTAGAAATCTTTTGGTTGTGAGATGCTCATGGCGATTGATATGGTGTCTATGTCGGGGAACTCCTTCCCCTCTTTGACATTTTTAGTTTATGGTACTTCTTCACAGGCGCCCTCCTTCTTCTTGTATTGTTTGAGGTACCCATCTCAAATCAGTATTTCGATTAAATCCTTGAGGTGAATGCAATTCGCGGTGTTATGTTTGTAGCTTTTATGGAACCTACAATATTTGCTCTTGTCGATTCCCGGTTTGGAAGGTGTTTGTCAGGAGAAGTGCACCTCAGCCTGCTTAAATTCAGAATTGGCGCATTCATATAGAATATTCTCCCTTGAGGTAGTCAGAGGGGTGTAGTCATGGAAACGACCAGTTGGCCCCTTGTAGTCCTTGGAGTCCCGGGACTTGTCTTCCTGTTTCTTTTCTCCTCGACGGGGTGACGAGGGCTCGTCATTTCTCGAGGTCTTGGCACTCTCTCTGTGACTTGATTCCTTAGCGCTATTGGCATCTTCCTTCTCCTTATATTGGATGTATGCCTGGGCCTTGAGGAAGAGGGAGTCGAGTGTGGGCGGTGATTCAAAGACCACAGCTTTGGCAAAGTCGCTGCGGGGACGGAGCCCATACTCGAGGAGTTATTTATTCATGTTGTTGGTCATGGAGACCTACACTACTTCCTTGTTAAATTGTTTAATGTATGCCCGTAGAGATTCATCTCTGCCTTGGATGATTGCTTCGAGTGAAGCCTCCTACTTTGAGTGTCGATGAGAGGTGGTGAAGTTCCTCAAAAATATCCTTCCAAGATGCTTCCAGGAGGTGATGGACTCGTCCAGGAGACTCTTGTACCAAGACATTGCTCCCTTCCTGAGAGTGGTTGGGAATAATCTTCACTTTATGGCCACTCTGACTCCTCGATAGTCGAGGAGAGCGTCAATGTTCTCAATATGCTCGTCGAGGTCCGTCGTTCCATCGTAGGTTCCCAATGGAGGTGGCTTCTCGAGGACGACAGGGAGTTGGGCTTTTTTAATTTCCCTTGATAGCAGGCCACGGGGCTCATCGTCTTCACTATCTGCGGGGGACGGAGAAGTGGAGTGATAATTTCTACACCGTCGATCATTGCGGTCTCGTCGGGGGGAAGGACTCCTCCATTTTTGTCTTGGTTTGGGAGAAGGTAATCGAACACGGTTGACATGATGGTCGTCTTTCCTCTTCTTGGATGAAGGAGAGTCTTGATCTTTTGTCAGGGGCATGCAATTGCGTTTCTTGAAGAAAGAAATGTCGTGTTTCTCATTCCTTGGTGGAAGGCCACGCCTTGGTGGAGATATGCTAGGGGAGTCTCATTGTCGGGTTCTCCAAGGGGGAGACCTCGACCGCTTCTTCTCCCAGGCCCCTATCCTTTGGTTCTGCTGCGGGAAAAGGGTGTTGGTCTGGTTGATACCAACGAGCAACGCTGCAATGGCTGGGTCGACGGTAAGAGAGATGGGAACTGGTTACAGGATCTCTGGAAGTTCCTCGGTGGGATTCTTGGGATGTCCTTTGTCCAAGAATTGGTTGTCACCACGTCGGGCGTCAGTTGAACCTAGAGACGCAGTCTGGCCGTCTTGGAAACCTAGTTGTCCTCGAGGTGAGGATGTTCTTGGCTTCCATCGATTTTGTGTGCAGGGGAAAGAATAGCCTTTCCAGGTAGGTGGGGATCATCATTGTCGGCCATGATTTGTGAAAGGAATCTTGAAAATTTGCTTTGATCTTTGAGTTTCGAGGAAAGAAAGATGGGGAGAGAAGTTTCCCATAGATGGCGCCACTGATCTTGCTGGTTGATCAGGACCTGCAAGGTGGTCGAGTGATGATCTGCAATCGGGTTGTGATGTCGAGGAGGAAAAAAGGGGGTTGTACCTGCAAGGCACTCCGACGATCATGTAAGAGTGGTAGCAAAGAGATACAAGCAAAGTGTTGAGGTATTAGTGGTGAATAGTGAATATTCGATACCTAGACCTCACAAGTGTGAGGGTTTATATAATTCCTCTGACGCGTGTCCATTGGTTCCTTTTTTTAGGCCTGGATATGCGGGTCTGCAAAAATAGGTAACTGTCACGACTTGGTCAAACCGGGAAAATATGCCCGTAACTAGCCGTTGGTTCCGAGGAGAAGGGAAGTTACGGGCAACAGTCTGGTCGGTTCCTGGTTGTTTGCACGACTTGAGGTCAGGCAAACTGAGAGGTGCTCGTCGATCATCTTAGGTCAGTGTCGGTTTGGGAGGGAAAATAGTCAATATTGCGTGACAGAGAGTGGGGGAGGTTTGGGCCATGGACGTATGGACCGTACCGAAAGAAAGGGTTAGATTGGGCCCATTCTAGCTGTCGGGCCAGTCCATAACAGCTATAATGCTTCCAGAAGTTGTTTGAGTCATAAAACGCACAAAATGGATGAGTTTTGAGTAGTTTCAAGTCACACTTTTCTCATGACTCAGGTGCACATGATTTGATCAATTTTCTTATCATTCACCACACTTGAGCATTGCATCATGTCCAAATATAAATGTAGGTCCTCTCCACATCATTTACCAAGTATAAGAAAGCTAAAAAATCCCTGCCACATTCTCTCTAAAGCTCAGTTTTTGCAAATTCGAATTCACCTTTTCTTTGCTTTCAGCTCCATTTTCTCAACTCATTCTTCATCCTTGAACTTCACTAAAGCTTTTCCAACAAGAACCAGGTCTTGAAGAAGCTAAAATCGTGCTAGTCAAGTCAAGTTTTAAAACCCTTTCACTTCACTTCAAACAGGTTGGTTAAGGCACCAAAATCCTCTAACTCAAATTTTTGTTAATCGATGCATTTGATGCATCTGTTTGTGAAGTTTTAGTTTTCAAACTCTCCTGGTTTTTTCCAAATCGATTGAGCTACACTTTATATAAATTTTTCGTGAAGGCTTAGTTGAGATCGTCTTAATGAGACGCATCCAATGATATCAGCCTCAGGACTAATGGTTACGTATTTTTGAAAACTCATTTTACCCTAAGTTCAGATGGCTGGAGGTTAAAGATGACCAACGTCTCATCCTTCAACCAATGAGAGGGCGACATTTTTTTTCTTCTATTGACTTGACTTTTTAATATAATGTGTGCTTGGTCTGACTCGTCCTTATGATGGATGCACACTTTTTGGTCTTCAGATCTTCCAACTCAATTAATTATTGCAGATCCGACGCCTCAGTTTTTTTTTTCATTTTTATATTTTTCTTTTTATTTCGTTTTAAATGGTTTTAACTTTAAAATTTCATAACTCTTTTATTTTTTATCCAAAAGTCATGAAAAGTTACACAACAATACTTTGAATTATTTCTGATTTAATGGATATTTTTTCAAAATTTTATTTTGATGTTTGATATTTTTATTAATTTTTACTTTGTTTACTTTGTTTAAATTCATTTAAAAATTGTTTTATTACTTTTTTAATTTTGAAAAAATTATGGAATGGTCCAATGATAGTTTGACAACTTATGGGGACCTTGTTTAATTTTTATTTCTGACTTTTCTTTTTTTAATGATTTTTGATTTATTGTACTTGATTTTTGTATTTTTAAATTAGAGTATGTCTTCCAAATTATTTACCATTTTAAATTATTTTAATTGCAATATTAATTTTCTTTTTATTTTGGTTTTGACTTTGACAATTTTTATTGGTCATGTGAAAATGATACCTTGATCCACTTTGATTTTGGTTCTTTTTTTTCTTCTTCCTCATCTATTTCTATTTTTATTTTATTTTTGATCATGACCTAGGTCTTGATCTTTTTGTTTTAATTTGTACTACATTGTTTTAAGAGTTTGATTTTTATCAATGTCTCTAACATATATCGTACATATATTGCTATTGACTGGCCTCAGGTAGGTGCGACTTCTACATAAGTCTACTTACGATTGCTTAACATAACGATAAATTTGTTTCAATTCGAAAACTGATCATTCGTGGCTCAAACTTTATGTTTGAATGCCCAAGTACAATTGATTTGTTGTCTTTGGCCCAATACCTATGAGACTTGTTGTTAAGAGGTTTTGATTTTATCAATCCTCTAATGAGTTTTCATTGTTTTTGGTCCAAGATCATCATTCAATCATCATTGATCATACCTTTGACCATTAACTTCTAACTTACTAACCATTAACAATTAACTATACTTTATGCATTTATCATTATGCCTTTATTTTTATGTCTTTACCTTTATGCGCTTTATCTTTAGCATTTACATTTCATGTGATTTGTCTTTTGCTCACTTGAGCATTTATTTATTTATTTCATTTTATCTTTTCTCACTTGAGCATT
Source organism: Vicia faba (assembly GCA_948472305.1). NCBI lineage: Eukaryota > Viridiplantae > Streptophyta > Magnoliopsida > Fabales > Fabaceae > Vicia > Vicia faba. The sequence continues at coordinate 651,518,519 of OX451740.1, forward strand.
TATTTTATATCATTTTATCCTTTGCTCACTTGAGCTCTCTTTTTCTTTTGAAAACACTTAATAATCAACTTGAACAATAAAAGACTTAAGGCTCATTGTGGACTATTAGCTACTATCCTTTGCATATTGGATTTTTTGACCTCTTGGAATTAGGATTATAAGTCTTGATACTTTGAGACCTTGAGACCTTTGGATCTTGTGTTTCTTTATTCTTATTTTGTTTGTGTATTGAGAAATTTTCTGTGTAGGTGTTATTATTTTGATCTTAAGAGATTCATCTGATACATGGGCTAATAATGAAAAGCTTTCTTTGGCTTTGGTTCTCTGGTTTGAGATTATTGATTCATCTAATGCTTTATATTCATCTGAGTATTATACTTGCTTGTGGCTTTAATCCAAAGGATAGGAATTCTATTTTGACTTCATTATGTCAAGTGTTGGCTTCTTGTTGTTTAGATCTTTCCTACCTTAGCTTTTACTTTATGCTTTAGGATAGTTTCTCCATCTCTTGCTCGTCTTCTTTAATTTCAAAGTATTCTCCCTCTTTTTAAAACTCTTATTGTTTTCAAACTTGAACCGCTATCATAATAAATTTGGACTTAGGTCCATGTATTTTCAAAACTTTTTTTCTTTAATCAAAACCGTAATCCATTTAATCATACTTTGACATCTTTTAAAAGACTAAAAATCATTAACCTCATTCAAAAAATTTGTGCCTTGGTGCACTTTTTCCTTTAACATTTTAAAAAAGTTTAAGATATTAGTATTTTCTTTGAGTGTTTTCAAAACTCGCCAATTTAACAAATATAGTAATATTAAAGTAACTTTCTACTTATATGTTGAGACTTGCATTGTTGACGTGGTCCAGGATATAAGTTATCGATATTAAAGATGAAGCAAGTTCTCTTTTTACCATGATTGTCATAGTTTATTGGTTTTCCACTCAGATAAGATAAAATATCTTTTACATTAAAATCAATCATAACAAACCAATTTTGGTCTTTTTTACCCGAACTACATGGGTTTTGATTTCAACATTGCACATTGTTGGTATGTAGGCCCAAATCTCATTGGAAGCTTTGTCAAATAAAAAATCATAAAAAAATACTTTATTTCCTTATCTCTATATTTTTTGCAAACCAACTCTTTTAGCCAAATACCAAATTTTCAAAGAGGTTCTTGTAGAGTATCGTAGATGTTTAGGGTGTTCATACCTTCCCTTTACATAACCAACCCTCTTACCTTGATCTCTATTTTATTTTGGGTTTCATTCACTCTTTTCCCATTTCATTTGGAAATAATAGACTTTCACTTTATGAGTTAAGTCAATTAATGGCTTAATCTCAACTTTTCATTGCTACACCTACAACCAGGACATCACAAGCCATGAGTCTGAGAAGTTGCTAGATGCCATAAAATCTAAAATGGACTCCATATACACAAACCAGGTTTGGATCTTAAAAGAGACCCATAAAGGAGGTAATCATATAGGATGCAAGTGAGTCTTCAATAAAAGGCAGACATGGATGGTTAGGCACATACCAATAAGGCACGACTAGTTGATAAAGGGATATAAGAAAATTCATGATGTAGACTATAACGAAACATTTTCACTAGTTGAAATGCTCAAATTTGTTTGGATTTTACTTACTATAGTTACATACCACAATTATGAAATACAGAAAATGAATGTCAAGACTACTAATATTAATGGGAATCTCCTTGAAGATGTGTACATGACATAACATGAATGCTTTGGCATTCTAGAATAAGCCAAAATAATATTCAAGTTATAACAATAAATCTATGGATTGAAGCAAACTTTAAGAAGATGGAATCTTCATTTGGATGAAACTGTAAAACTATTTGGATTCATTAATAATGAAGATGACTCTTCTATATTCAAGAAGGTTGGTGGGTGCATGCTTGTATTTCTAGGATTATATGTAGATGACATATTATTTATTAGAAATAGTGTCCTTACCTTACAACAAGTAAAAAACTAGCTAGGAAAAAAAATTTCTATGAAAGAATTTGGAGAAACATCCTATATATTGCCAATCATGATCTATAGAGATGGATCAAAAAAAAATATTTGGTCTAAGTCATAGTACATACATAGACAAAGTGTTGAGACAGATTAATATGCATGATTTCAAGAAAGGATTCTTATCTATGCAATATGGCTTATGTCTATCAAAAACATAATCCCCTTCAACAAGGAAGAAAGAGATTACATGAATAAGATCTCATGTGCGTCTAAAATAGGATATATCATGTATGTCATGTTATGTACTCAATCAAATGTCTCATATGCTTTAATTTCAACGAGTAAATACCAGTGTGATCTGGTGATACTTATAAGGTTTTTGTCAAGAATATCCTTAAGTACTTAAGAAGAACTAAGGACTCAATTTTCGTATATGGAGGTCAGTAAGATCTCGTTGTAATAGGATACACCGAAGCTAAATTATAGACAAAAGATGACTTTAGATCACAATCTGGTTATGAGTTTTTCTTAAATGGTTCTAGAATAAGATGGAAAAGTTCAAAACATGATACTCTTGTTGGTTCTACAACCGAGGCAGAGTATATTGTTTCTTCAAATGCAGCAAAGGAAGTTGTTTGATCAAGAAGTTCATAAATGAACTTGGCATAGTCCATAAAATTGTGGATTCCATTGATCTCTATTGTGATAACAATAATTTCATCGCACAAGTTAAGGAGTCTATATTTCACCAACAATCTGAATACATACTTAGGAAATATCACCTCATTTGAGAGATGATAGATACATAAGATATGGAGATATGCATAGTACCAACATTTGAAAATATCGTAGACCTACTGACAAATCCTATTGTGTTGTAAAAACATGATGATCATTCTAGATCTATGAATATTAGGAGTATGCCTGATTGTTTCAAGTGCTAGTGGGATATTGTTGGTGTAATCCCTAGATGCCCATAGTTTTACTAAATCTTGGTACTTATAGTGAATTATGTATTAATAATAATAATAAAACATTTCTTTATTATGTTTTTTTTCAAAGTACTAAAGTCCTAGAATAACAAGTACATTTTAATGAAAAATTAAGTATGACTTAATTGCAAGACCACATTAAACATAAGGACACTATTCTTAAAGTATTTGAAGTCAAGTTTTATTGTGAAGAGGGATAACATTATATCATTGAGACTATTATATAGATAAATTGATGATCACATATCTCAAATCATAGATAAAGAGTTATCAACTCTACACATAAGTATAAATATTAGGAGTCATGTTTATACATGATTGACTCGCCGTGAGAATACTACATGGAATTTTTCCATCACGTGTAACATGATAAATATCTAAGGGCACAATATTAAATTTGATAAGAGTGACACTATTTATGTCTTGTGTTTAATATTTACACGAGGGAAAAAGGTAATTGTACACATAAAGGTTTTTTCAGATCACTTGACATTTTTGTTACTTTGGTAGCAATGATGTGTTGCTAGATTCCATTCATTGTTAATGATATTAAATGTGTGATTTTATGTAATTTCTAATGTTATAAGAACTAAAAGGCTCACACACATAAGAAAATATTTATGACAGATAAAATAAATAAATGAAGCTTATTTAATTATGTGATATTGTGATGCATTAGATGAATGTGGTACATTATAAAGTATAATATACCTAAGTGTAATACAGAACATCGTAAGATGTGGTGTACTTAAGTACAATACATAACATCGTAAAGTATAATGTACTTAAGTGAAATATAGAGCTTCGTAAAATACAACGTACTTAAGTGAAATGTGGTACATTATACTTAAATGGACTTGTTCAACTTGCAATCCACAGAAGTAGTTCTATAAATAGAACACTTGGGTTGAAGTATTTTAATATTGACCAAAATATGGTTTGTGAAACCCTAACACTTATGAAACATAGATTCACACTTTCTCTCTTTCCTAAAGTCTTCATTCGAACTAGCTAACATTGGGATTGAAAGCATTATGATCATATTGACTAAGAAGAGGTGTTGTTATTCATGTAATGCTCGTGAATGCTCTATGGATTCGACATTAAGGATTAATTATCACAAGTGGTAATTATTTTATCACTGATTATGTTCGTTCGTAAGAATTCACCAAATGAATATTTTTTGTCTTTCGTTGTGTATTTGCTTGCAATTTACTTTTACCTTACTCTCTCCAAAGTGATTTTATTTGTGTGTTCTATTTGTCCATTTTGTTGCAGTGAGCTAGATAGATATTACGCCTCATTATATCTTTTTTCCTGTAAAATACATTAAATGGATAAGAAACAAAATTCATGCCATTGTCACTTCTTAAAACTTTAAGTTTAGTTCCCATCTAATTTCTTACAAGAGTATGACATTTTAAAACTTTCCAAATGTGTCATTTTTATGTTTCAAAATGTGACCTCACAGTATTCTAGAAAAATCATTAATCATAGTAAAAAAATAGAACCCACTTCATTGGTTTTCACCCTTGTCAAACCCCAAAGATCTAAAACAACATACTTAAACGATCTATTAAAATTATGCTTACCACTCTCAAACTTCATATGTTGTTTGTCTAGTACATAATAGTCACAAAATTCCTAGTTTATTTATTTTACCACTATCTAGAAAAAATTTCTTATCTTAGTTCAACCAAACTTCTTTCACTAACATGTCATAATCTCACAAGCTATAATTTTATTTTATCTTGAAAGTATTGACTAGCTTATGATGCATTACCAATAACAACAAAATCATCCAAAATATATAAACTACACATTTTATACCATCTAAAGATTATCAATGCATCATGCAATACTTTAAACATGTCATGTTAAATTCTAGTACAATAACCTAAATCATCAAACATATTTATAATTTTTCATGTTAACTTTGATAACACGCTTCGCATTGCGTAAAAGAAAATTACAGTTGACAAATATCTTAAGTTGAACACTACGCCAAAAATGATTTTTTGTATCACCTAATTTAATAGCACTTTTAAAAAAAATGCTATTAAAATGGAAAAAACACATTTATAATAGCACTTTTTAATCGGGCGCTATTATATAATACAGACTATGTAATTATGATAGCACTTTGTACCAAAACGCTATTATTAAACTTCTTTAAGATAGCACTTTGTATAAAACGCTATTATTTGACTACCTATATAATAGCATTTATTAAAAAGTGCTATCTTATATATAATAATAAATTAATTAATTAATTGATAAAAAAAAAAACAAAATACATTTTCAGATACACTATCTTCCCGCATCCTCCACTCACCGCCAAAACACTATCTTCCCGCATCCTCCACTCACCGCCAAAACACTATCTTCCCGCATCCTCCACTCACCGCATCCACTCACCGCCAAAACAAAACACTATCTTCCCGCATCCACTCACCGCATCCACTCACCGCCAAAAACAAAAACACTATTCTCCCAACTGATTCACCGCCGTCAAATCTTCCTCTGCTTCCTTTGATTTTCATTGATTCACCGCCGTTAGTCATTGATTTACCACCGTCATCCCTTCCTTCGGTTTTCACCCGGATCCATTCTTCAGCCATCGGATTCACCATCGATTCAGATTCAGATTCACTTCTCAAACGACACTCAAACAGAAGGAGGAAACACCGAAAAGAAAGAACAACCAAATCTCATTCTCCGTCGAACTCAACCCTTTGTCATCTCATCTACATCGTCGTCATCCCTCTCTTCATTTGTATCCGGTAATATTTCTTTTTTCAGTTTCTGCTATCCGTTGATTCTCTGTGTTGTTTGTGTGTTGACGATATTCGTGATTTTGAGTAGCTGTAATGAGGGTTCGTGATTTTTTGCCGGTGTAGCTATATAGTCTGTGTACATATTTTAAAGCATAGAGTTCTTTGGTTATTTTGTAATATTCGAGAACTAACAGCTTGATAGAAACCGGTAAGTAACCTAGTGATTTGACCTTGTTAAAGTGGATATACATCCATCCATGATTATGGAAATGTAACCGAGTGTGAAATTTTATATCTGATACAAGCCGCTCTTGCCATTTATGTATATTGCCCTTTCAAACACAGTTTTAGATTTTGGTCTACAAGTGTTGTCAAATTGCTGTCAGTCGCAGGCCTCATTGCCTATTATATCCACCATGTTTTTGATATAAGCCCCGATGCCTCATCACCTATTATATCTACCATGTTCCTGATATTTATATGATGATAACTGTAATTGTGGCTACGACACCAAGGTTTTTGGAATCTCTGCAGCTGCAATTGCGGCTGCATCGACCATTTTTTCCTGCAATTTCAAATATCACAACGCAATTGCATCTGCGAATCCGACAACAGTTTAAAACTGCTTTTATGATACCATAGTCAAGTTATGCTGCTTTAACTAATTCTCAAATAGCTTATAGTTTACCATGTTGATATGCTACGCATTGAGTTTCTTTTTTCCTATATACTTGACACTGTTCATAAACTAGGTGTGTTTGTTAGCCTTGAGGAAAATTAGTTTTGGAAAATTATTTGCTAAAATATTGCTTTATGTTTGAGGTGTAAGATTTATTATTTGGATCCGGGTGTGAAGCAAGTTGGCTCAGAGTGCGAAATTGATTGTGGGGACCAGAAGAATTACTAGGTCGAAATACCTATCCCACTGATTTTATTTCCTTAGTGATTTTACTCTAATCCACCATTACTAGGTCGAAATCATCGATTCCGCTAGTTTTATGAATTTCCTCAGGGATTCTAATCTGATCCACCAAATTGCTATCCTAAGTGTGCATGGAATTTGAAATTTGTGTGAAATTTGCTGGATTGCGCTTAGGTAAACTTGCTATTTTGACAACATTGATTGTAATTTGTAACAATCTACCCGTTTGACAGGAATTAGATTTAGGGAGTTGGAATGGGATTAAAGGAGAAGAGAGGAGATCAGGAATTAGATTTAGGGAGTTGGAATGGGATTAAAGGAGAAGAGGGGAGATGTCCAGAGAGAAAGATAACAGAATTGCGAGGTTTGGGAAGCAGAAAGTAAATCCTTCGAAGTGTTTTCAATGTCTGTACATTTTCCTTTCTGTTTTATCATAGATTTCTTATCTGTTCTTGCACAGTCTCTTACCCGAGAACAATATCTTCTTCATATTAACACAGTGGAAAAGAGATCATAGCTGTTTTTCTTAAACAAAAGTGTACTCTTTTTGAGTTTATTTCATTGGTTACCCTCCTTCCCCGTCTTAAGCTTAATTATCTGTAGTCTAGACACTTCTACTTCGACAAATTCCATCAGTAGTTATCCCAAATCTAGCCAGTCTGATCTTTATTGCCAATTTATCCCACACAGCCAACTAAAGCACAAAATTGGCCCTTGGTCTAGCACAATTAGAGAAGAACAATTTGCTCCAGGGGGTAGGTATTTTTGCACCTCTAATTTCCTTGTACATCATAGTTGTTTTATAGTGACCTTTATGCTCAGCTTCTTTCCAATATCAACTTTGACATGCAATCTCTCTAAAGCTCGTGATTTTTTTCAAGATCCATGAACAATTATTGGGTAACTGCCAGTTTAATATTTGTTGCCCTTTGAAGTAATATATGTGCATATACTTTACCCATAATTTGTCTGCTTTGCCTTGAAGGTTCCATAGGAGTCTCATAATAGTGGCCTTGTTCCAGCTTACTAGTTCAGTGAGGTTCAAACCACCTGCATTCTTAGAGTTACATATGGTTTCCCAAGCAATAGGACCCTTTTTGATAATCACTTCCTTGCCACTACAAAGGTAGCTTATGCAAATATATTTAATTTATGTGATGACTTTTTTGGGCATGGGATAGATCTGTATCCAATAGGCACACATAATAGTCAAGACACTCTGATTTAGCTGCTTTCTGCCAGCATAACTTAGTAGGCTAGCAGTCCAGTGTTGGACTCTTTGGAAAATTATGTCAATGAGGGGTTGATAAAGAGCTATGTCCGGTTTCTTGCTATTAAGTGGCACTCCCAAGTATTTGAAGGGGAGGGTACTTGCAGAAAAACCAGTAGCATCCAGAATTTTTTCTTGTTCAGAGTTGCTTACCCCTCCAAAGAACACTTTGCACTTCAGGGGATTTGCTTTCAGGCCAATAGCATGAGAGAATTTCCTTACTTCCTATATTATAAGGTGCACAGGTAATGTATATCCTATTGTGAAGAGGATTATATCATCTGCAAAGCAGATGTTGGTGATGCAGAGTTTGTCACACTTTAGGTGGATGTTGAAATTGGGGTTGCTTTGTAAGTTTCTTAGACATCTATGTAAGTATTCCATTATGAGGATAAAAAGGAGGGGGATATTGGATCTCCTTGTCTAATCCTTCTTTTTTCTTTAAGGATACCACTATGCTGACCATGAATGGAGTATCGGTAAGAGGTAGTGGTGACACATGTCATAACCCAGTTGATGAATAAATGGAGGAAATTCATTTCTCTCCTAATGCTTTCTAGGGCAGGCCATTCTACTGTATCATAGGCTTTCTGGAGGTACACTTGTATGGCACACCTAGGGGACATATACTTGCATTTTTATCTTCTAAGTAATTCTTGGGCCATTAAGATATTATCATGGATAATTCTGCCAGGGACAAAAGCAGATTGTCTAGAATCCACCAAATAACTAATGACCTTGTTGAGCCTAGTGGTGAGGATTTTTTATATTATCATTTACAGGGTTTTACATAAAGCAATAGGCCTCATATCTCTAAGCTTCCTGACATCATTATGCTTAGGGATCAGGGTTACTAATGTGCAGTTTATGGCAGGATAAATTCTATTATTGTCAAATAATTCTCTTACAGTAGCCCTTACATCATCCTTTATTACCTACCATCTGATCTTGAAAAACTTGGCATTGTTACCATCAATACCGGGGGCCTTGTTATCCCCAATACTCTTAACACATTGTGCAATGTGTTTTCACCTGTAGAAGACTTTATCATTCAGAATGTGCTGCTGTTGCTGCTGAAAGTTGTGATACTGATGAGGCAAATGAAAATTCAGGTCCTTCTGACATACCACTCGATATTTCTTGGATGAATCCATGTATAGATTTTGCAACAAAAACCCTCTTAGACACTGACCCAGGACTTTGTGAGATGGCATTGCAATTGCCAGTTTAGATCAGAGTTGTCAAAAGCGGCCGTAGCGGCCGCTATAGCGGCGCTCCGTAGCGGAGCAGTGGCCTCCCGCGCGCTAACATGGGGGCGGTAGCGGAGATGGGATAGCGGGCGCTTTTCATGACATAGCGGATCGTCCGTCGCGGGATATTGTAGTATTTATTACAACAAGTCAAATTAATTATTATTATAATAATGTCTTGGAAATAAATTTGGCATGTGAGTATAAAATATGAAGACCCTTTTGTTTGAACCTTAGAACGTAATCATGACTTGGTCCTGTTTTTATGTGGTTTAATAAAAATAAGTGGGTTTGAGAATATAGAGCTTTACAAACTAGTGGATCCTTAATATTATATTAAATAGAAAAAGTAGTAAACCCAATATTAGTATTATCTGAATTGAATACTTCCTGATGATGCTATAATTCCTGAGTGATAAAAGTGATGTATATAAAAATTATCCTAATTTAATAAAACTCTTTATTGATGATAATAAACCTTCTGCTATTGAATATATAAAAAACAATGGTTTACTATCCAACGATGAATTAATATTACTTAATAACTTTGATCAGTATACTTTAGAGGGTATTATGATATATGTATTAGGCAATCTATACCACTCTCTTGATAATGAAATTCCAGCTGTTCGAGTTTTTACTCTGATAGATCATATTGATAAGCATGTTAGATACCATTATAATACAGTTCATAATATGTGAAATAATCAATTTAAAAGTAGAGTTTCAAATGTGAAATGATCCAAGATGGAACATAATTTGGTTGTTAGAACCAATTTTTAACTAGTTATATATGTTACTTGTTAGGAAATATGGATCGAAAATGGATGTTTGCCAATCGAGCGTCAAAAGAATATGAAGATGGAGTTCGTGAGTTCGTTAGGTTTGCTATTGCTCATGCTGAAGACACTAGTAAAATCATATGCCCTTGCTTAGAATGTTGTTATACGGATGTTAGTGCAAATGTTTTGGAAGATCACTTAATATGTAATGGAATTGATAAAAGCTACACATGCTGGATAATGCACGGGGAAAAAAAAACCAAGTCCACAAAAAGGAGCGATGGGAGAGATTCATCAAATGATTTTGAAAAAGATACGAATTATGCGTTTGATCGAGTTGAAGAATTTGTCAATGTAATTGAGGAAGATCTTCGTGATTGTCCTCAAATGTTTGAGCGGATAGTAAGTGATGCAGAGACTCCGTTGTATGATGGATGTACTAAATTCACAAGACTGTCAACGGTCTTAAAGTTGTATAACTTAAAAGCACGCCATGGATGGTCCGATAGGAGCTTCACAGACTTGTTAACTCTGTTAAAGGATATTTTGCCTGAGAACAACGTGCTCCCTAGTCGAACGTATGAGTCTAAACAATTGTTATGTTCTATTGGCATGAGTTACGAGAAGATACATGCTTGTCCAAATGATTGCATTTTATTTCGCAAGGAGTATGCATCGTTGAATATGTGTCCTAAATGTAGTGCCCCACGCTATAAGAAGAAAGAAACAGCTCCAGCCAAAACGCTATGGTATTTTCCGATAATACCAAGATTTAGGCGCATGTATCATAATGCAGAAGACGCAAAGAACTTAACATGGCATGCAAATGAAAGGGTTGTTGATGGAATGCTCCGACATCCCGCAGATTCTCCTCAATGGGCAAAAATTGATCATGATTACCCAAATTTTGGGAAGGAAGAAAGAAACCTACGTCTTGCATTGTCTACTGACGGAATAAATCCTCATGGTATTCAAAGTAGTAAACTTACTTCTTGGCCAGTCATTTTGTTGATTTATAACCTACCTCCATGGCTATGTATGAAGCGCAAATACACGATGTTGAGTATGTTAATTTCTGGGCCCAAGCAACCAGGAAATGATATAGATGTATACTTGGCTCCATTAATTGAAGATTTAAAGCATATGTGGGAGACAGGTGTGGAGGTATATGATGAGTATAAAAAAGAATCCTTCAACTTGAGGGCTATGTTATTTGGAACAATCAATGATTTTCCTGCCTATGGGAATCTATCAGGCTACAGTGTCAAAGGAAAATTTGCATGCCCCATATGTGAAGATGGTACACATTCAATACGATTGGAGTATTGTATGAAGAATGTATTTCTTGGACACCGTAGATTTTTAAATACCAACCATCATTTTCGAAAATGGAGAAAAGCTTTTAACGGTGAATCAGAAGAAAATAGAGCTCCTTTGGCTTTGACGGGCAATTTTCTTTTTACTGAACTATGTATGAGTGATGGTTACATACATGATTATCTTTTATGAGTTAGTTGTTTGAAACTATTTGAATGTTAAACACTATTAGTGAGACTGTTGATTCTTTATTTGCACTTTAATTTTGTTATAGGTTCAATGGAATTCCAGAGGTCAACCAATCAAGCATAATAGCAAGACTTTTGCTAGTTTCATTGGTGTCACAGTTCGTCGGTTAGTTCCAATAAGCTTGGACAATTGGAGCGCGAAAAAAAATAAAGAGGCTGTGGGGGTTTATAAACAAAACATTTGGGATGAAATTGAAGTAACACACTAACTTAAGCTAGTTGTAAAATTTTAATTTCGTTAATCTATCCATTGGGATGTTTAAATAAACTGAACTATGTTTTAATAAACTGAATTATTTGCAGAAAGCTTTTATAATTGGCGAGGAACATCGTGCCTTTGTATATAGAGAAGCTGGAAAGTTGCACAGGGCATTCAGAACAAAAATGGCGAGGTCATATCTAAAAGATAGTAAGGGTGGTTTTGTTAAACATCGTCCGGCCAAATATTCTTTTTGTATAAAACAAGATGATTGGGATAAATTTGTAGCCCAACATATGACTGCAAAGTTTCAGGTAATACTTTTATCACTTGGATATGGATCCTTAAAGTTTTGCATGATTATAGTATTAGTGATAGTGTTGTGGGATGCATTTTTTATAATAAATGCAGAAAGTTAGTGATGAGAATCGAGAAAGAGCGTTAAATCCTCAACATCCCTATAGAAAGTCACGTTTAGGGTGTGCTCGTCTTGAAGCTGATATGGTAAGTATGTGTATAAATGTACTATACAATATTATAAAAAAATTTAATTGCTATGTTAATTTGTAAAAATGTATATACAGGTAGAAGAGTCAGAAGTTGGTGAGATAAACCGTAGTCAAGTGTGGAAGGCTGCCCGCGTCAATAAGAGCGGGGTGATTGATAATGAGAATGTTCAAAGAGTTGTGGATCAATGTGTAAGTCGAATTTTAGATGTGACACTATAGATGTTATTTCCAAAATGCTCACATTATAGATGTGACACTTTTTCTATACTCATCATTGTTACCGAATTTGTATTTTGTTAGTTAATTTGAAGTCATTAAACTCGATTTTCCTTAATTAATTGAGTCTTTGTGTCTTATTTTGATAGAATAGTCATTAATTGCAACTTGTATCTAACTATTGGTTATTTCTTTTATACTTATCAATGTCAGGAGAAGTTAACAGAAGCTCTATCTGAAGAAGAGAGACAACACCTTGGTCCCACAAACATATTATTTGAGGCTCTTAATCTCCCAAACTACTCTGGACGTGTTAGGACTTATGGTTTTGGGGTATGTTCTAGGGACATATTACCACGCCAAAATCGCCCCACACAAATGGATTTTGAAAAATTGTATGGCTTTTGTAATTCACTCAAAAGTAGATTGGAGGTGCTAGAGAGAGAAAAGATTGAGAGAGATAAGTTGGATAGAGAGAAGCTAGAGAGGCAACAAACTGAAGAAGTGGAAGAAAGGCAACAACCTAAACAAGTGTCAGAGAGCTTGCAACAACCTGAAAAAGTGGCACAGAGGCAACACCTTGAACAAGTGGTAGAAAGGAAACAACCAGAAAAAGTAGCTGAGAGTCGACTACCTAGTGATAAAGGTTCTTGCAACCCTGTATCATTTGGCAACATTCCCGAGGTAATTGGTTTCTTTATTATCTCTCAAATTCGATTTGTTTGTTCTTTCAATAATGATGTTAATCTTTTTATTCATATCTTATTGGTTTAGGGTCTCTTTCCTGTTAATATATATTTATCCTCCCCGAGTCGTTGTTTGGTTGCTCGTGGAAAACTATATAACACCAAAGGTAACACGGTACATGGCATGACGTTACCACCTGGATATGTCAAGGTTAATATCGAAGTTGCTATTGTGCCAAATGCCCCATTGCCTATATCTGTTGAAGATGGAGATGTATCCATGGTTGGTCAAGCAATAGGAACAATTGTGCCATGGCCAACGAAACTTCTTGAATTTGTTGCTGAATGTGAAAAGGTAAATTACTTATAATCAAGTTGTTTGATCGCTACTTGTTTTATTATTTGATCACTAATATTAATTAATACAACTTTTTAGATTCCTGGTCAATCCCAAAACAAAGGTAACAATATTCAACACAGTGTTGAATATTCAGTTTCATCACCCAACAAAAGTAACAAAAAATTCAAAATCGAAGAGTCTCCTAGAGTTGGCGGTTCAGCTGGTATTGCAAATTTACCTTTCCTTGATATGTATGTGAAAAAGATGATGAGGGTTGGATCATTAATTCAAATAAAAATGGAGGAAAGTATATTTGGTGAGGAGTTTTTAGAGCAACTACGTGTAGAGAGTATAAAGGAGATTCTTGATCACAATTGGTTAAGTGCATCTATTATCATTGTATTTTCCAGGTACCTCTATTATTACAAATATTCTCTTATTTGACAAATATATTATTAATATTAATGTTATTTGTATTGTTGACTAATATTCACTTTGGTGACAAATATATTAATATCAATTGTTGTTCATTTCTAGGTATTTGTATGACAAGTTTATTAGTCCAAATGGATTAATAAATAAGTTCTCTTTCATATCTCCACATGTATCACGGGAGGATAATCTAGGAAATGGTATAGCAAAAATACTTTTGAAAGATGAGGAGTTCAAGGATAAGATGATTCTTGCACCTTGTAATCTAGGGTGAGATTTATATTCAAAAAGTTATTAAATTAACGAGAAAAAACTCTAATGAATGTGAATCTTTAATGCAATATTTAAATGTTGGGTGCAGGAAACATTGGGTGTTGCTTGTCATCAATCTCAATGCTGAGGTGATATATTACATGGATCCGTTGAATGGTGAGCCAACAAAACATCAAAATTTTAAAACAAAGTTTGAGAAGTGAGTATAGACTCTTTTAATTTAAAATTTATGTACGTATTATTATTTATATAATTACTCATTTGAAGTTAATTTCATTTTGTTAGCGCTTTGCAAATTTATCGTGCTAATAGTAGTTCTAAAGTGCCTAAAGTGTCAAAGTCAAAGAAAATCTCATGGCAAAAAATAAAGGTATGTGTCTAAATTAATGTTATTTTAAAACAATTATGTGGAGTAAAATTAATCGATATAAATTTTTTTTTTGTAGTGTCCTCGTCAAATTAATGGCGTTGATTGTGGATACTTTGTAATGCGATTTATGAAAGAGGTCATCATGGAAAATGAATTTATGATCCCCACAAATGTACGTGATTTTAATTATTATTATTATTCTTTTGTAAATTAAATTAATATAATTTAATTCTAACACGATTAATTGTTGATGTTTTCATATTTGAAGTACTTTTTTGACCACAAATGTCGTACCTACTCTCATGATAAGTTAACTGAGGTTAAGGAGGATTGGGCTACTTATGTGGTGGATGATGTTTTCGGTGAGTTTTTCCTTGACTTGATACTTGATAAACAAGACAAATATTACTCATGGATTTAGAGTTCAAATGTTTTGACTTAGATGTTTAATTTTAATTTTTAAGTTGGATTTAGAGTTGTCGTATAAATGATTTTAGTATTTTATTGGTTTAGAAGATATGACACAGAGGTACTGAGTGTTCTTTCTTGGTCTCGAATTTAAATTTTGAAATAGGAAAATACGAAAAATGACTTATATCTTATTGTATGATTGATTTATAGTTTTCCGTTTCTACTTGAAATTTTTAGATATTCGTAGTAACAATTGTAAGGTGTTTGATATCTAGTTCTGGATCATGAAAAGAAAGTTACACACAATTAAGTGTTTATGTATATTTTGAGAATTTGAATTATATTCTGTTTAGTGTTTATATGCATCTAATAATGGAAATTGTGGTCTATATATTTACAAGTCATGTTCTTGTTAGACTTAATTAGTTCAATTATTGCATTAGTTATATCGATTTATTGTTATTAGTTTATAATAATCATTCCTTATTTTATGCGCTTCTTGTTAGACCCATATTAAATGTTTGATTATTCTTTATATGTTGAATTAGTTTTTATTGTACAATACATAATCAATATTCCTTCTATGATACAGGAAAACAAGAAGCAATTATTTTGCCTAATTAGTGATTGTATCTATGAGTTCAACGCTTTTGGATCATGAAGGTGGTTACTACATGGGATTGTTTTGTTATCCTTTCTTATTTTTTTGGTGTTTTGTTTAGAGAATTTGATTGTATGTTTTTGGATTTGGATTGAAGTACTCATAGATGGGCATCTACAAATTTGGCTATGCAAACGCCCTCTTAATATTCTATATGTTATGATATTTGGAATACAATATTAGAATTTGGTAATTTAAAATGTTATTTGGTATTTGATGGATCATAATATATATGCAATGAGTAACTTAAAGCGTTATTTGTGTTGAATTGAATATAGTTATTTTATATTTACACCAAAAAAAATGATTGTGTAAGAAAAAATATTGTACTGTACTTATTAAAAATATTGTACCAAATATGTACCATTTATTAGCACTTTATTTGAAAGCGCTATCAAACATATGTTATATATTAGCGCTTTTTGTTTAAAGTGCTATAAAAAAACAAACAAAAAACATGCAAAATACTGACTTTGATAGCACTTTAATTAAAACGCTATTATAAATTGGTACTTTAATAGCGCTTTTAAAGTGCTATTAAATAAGAAATATTTACAATAGTGGCGCGGTTAATAGCACTTTTAAGCGCTATCAAAAACAAAAAAAAACGCTATTAAATAGCTTATTTGGCGTAGTGGAACCACACAAATACCATGAATATTTCAGGCCTTATTATTATCAAATTAAACAACTTCACAATTTGTTAATTCTAAAATCTCAAAATATTCCTTCTTTGTACACATGTGATAAGAGTATTCTGAGTAATGGCCCAAGTCTTTTCTGTCTCTAAATCCATTATCTCAAATGCACCAACACTCTCATAGTTGTCCTTATAAAAGACAATCAAAATTTGATTAGAATCACCTTTGCTTCCCTTCTCAAGACAACCCTACTTATAGAGACAAATTTTATGACAAATAAAATATTTGTACTTCGACTTGTCAAATCCTTTGGACTTGGACATCGACTTAGATTTCTTTCCCATTTGGTTTCCCTATTATTACTCATACCCCTTACAACACTGAAGTCTTTTTAACTATCACCAACTCCTCTGTCATAGTTAATTTCTTGGTTCTTATAATCAGTTAGACCTCCTTCAATCGATAATGTCTTCCTTATCATAAATAAATGAATTTTTAAGTGGTCAAAGGGTCTAGATAATGGACTCAATAAGAGGGAAGTCTCATCATCAAGTTTCACTTTAATAATTTTCAAGTCGTAAATAATTTTACGAAATTTTGTTAATTGATCACCAATAGTTTTGTTCTCGAACATCCAAAATAAGTAGAGTTGTTGTTTCAGACATAACCAATGAGTCAAAGATTTGATCATATATAATAATTCAAGTCTGGCCGATATTTTTGCAATGTTCCTCCATTGTGACTTCTCTTAGTACTTTATCTTTAACACACAAGATAACGTCACTTCTGATCTTATCCACCATCTCAGTCTTCTCTACTTATATCAGACTTGTAAAGTTGATAATGTTTTTCTTACCATAAATGAATGAATTCTTCAATCAAGATTTCTTGCATCTTCATTTCCCATCCTTATATTACAACTGAAAATCTCTCAAATTCTTAAAATGGAAAATTCTAATAATTACTTCTTTGTGTCTTTAAGTTTCTCTCTATAAATTACCCCTCACTATCTTTCAAAAAATGATAGAAAACATCTTAAACATAACAGAGCTCTCAAGGCTCGTAGACTAGGCAGAATCTGAGTAAAGCACACTCCACAATATCAATTAAATTCAAGAAACTATTATATCATCATTTTCACTAGTTAATGGTAGCCAACTGGCCATATCCTATGGTCCTGCCAAGGATAGTTGTTAAAATTGACATAAGATAATTACAAAATGCTACCATAAAGTCAACTTATTCCTTTAGAAAAAATACATGTCACATTCTCGTACAAATCAATAGTGGAATCATGTGAAAAGATAAACGATAGAAAAATGGAGAATGAAGGTTCATTCATCATGTATAGTTTGTCTACTTATGCATTATTATGGAGAACACCGTGTGTCTCCGACAAAAATATACAAACAAAATGTTACCGTCTTGCCGTTTTCTAATTTGATAAGATATGATATACACATATAAAAACAAAACTGATGTTAAATATAGTATTGAATAGTTTTGTTTTTAAAATAGTTGTTGGAAAATATTCTCTTAATTTGATGTAACTATTCTCTGATATTGTTAAGGGGAGTTATTAGGAACATAGATATATAGTGTAGAAATAAGTACATGTGAGAGACACACCACTTATCCACCTAAAACCATTTTCCCACTTACATTAGTCTCTATAAAAAAGTCGAGTTTTAGTCCGTATAAAATTATTTTTGCATACAGTTTTAGTCCCTCTAAAGGGATTAAAACTGCGTGCAAAAGTAATTATATATATATATTGAAATTTGTAAGATAGAAAATCAAACACATTATGTTAAGCCTTAATGCTGGACCTTACTTTTGTTTTTCTTTCTTTTTATATCAATGAGTGTTTAAATGACATAGTGCAAATGCAATGAAAATGTTTTAAGCTATTTGCAGCTCTATAGTAGAAGGAGTGAAAATGGAAGAAGAGATAAAGAAGAACCTTTTGCAGCATCAAAACACATCAGAAGAGGAGGAAGAGCCATTAAGCAAAAGAGTATGGCAAGAAAGCAAGAAGATGTGGGTAGTAGCAGGTCCTGCCATATTCAATAGATTTTCAACATTTGGAATCACTGTAGTTAGTCAATCCTTCATTGGTTACATAGGTTCCACTGAATTAGCTGCTTATTCTCTTGTTATGACTGTTCTAATCAGATTTGCAAATGGTGTTTTGGTAAGTCAAATACTCCTCAATCTTTTAAATACCATGGTGTCGTGGAATCGCAGATAAATTATGGTTGATATTGCAAAGAATCGTGATCAAATATCACTGAAACGACCTAAATCGCAATTGTCTGAACCACGATGTGACAGTATATGTATCGTGGTCGGGACAACTTTATAAAACCTTGTTTCAACTAATAAGTCTTATGTTGTTATATTTTGCATGTATCTACTAAAATCTTGTATTTTTTTAATTTTCTTTTCAAAATGAAAATTGTAGTTGGGTATGGCAAGTGCATTGGAAACTCTATGTGGACAAGCATATGGTGCAAGACAATATGATATGCTTGGAGTGTATCTTCAAAGATCATGGATAGTTTTATTCTTGACCACAATTCTTCTTCTTCCTATTTACATATTCACCACTCCAATTTTAGAGGCACTTGGTCAAGATAAAAACATTGCACAAGTTGCTGGAAGCATTTCTTTATGGTCAATAGGTATCATATTTGCTTTCTCTGTGTCATTCACTTGCCAAATGTTTCTACAAGCACAAAGCAAGAACAAGATTATTGCTTACCTTGCGGCCGTTTCGATTTCAATTCATGTTTTTATGTCATGGCTTTTAACTGTTAAGTTCAAATTTGGACTTAATGGTGCAATGACATCAATCATTTTGGCACATTGGATACCTAATTTGGGTCAGCTTGTTTTTATCATGAGAAAGTGTCCTGATACATGGAAGGGTTTCTCATTTTTGGCCTTCAAAGATCTTTGGCCTGTTATCAAGCTTTCTTTGTCTTCTGGAGTTATGTTATGGTAAGAGTTTGAGAAAATATTGTTGCAGTAAAAGATTCATATGACTGACATAATGCTATGTTTTTTTTTACAGTCTTGAAATATGGTACAACACAGTTTTGATTCTTCTAACAGGGAACATGGAAAATGCTGAGATTTCCATTGATGCTTTGGCCATATGGTACTATATCTCTTGTTCTCATTCTTGCTTTTTTTTTTGCTTCAAAATTTAGCATTAAGGGTCATCTTCCACCTGCTTCTTCATACTGAAATTAATCTGTTAATATAATCAAATTGTCATTTTTTGCAGCCTCAACATCACTGGGTGGGAAATGATGATAGCTCTTGGCTTCTTTGCTGCAGCTAGGTACTTAAATGTTATCACAATCTCATATTTCTTCAAAATATGTCTCTGTTATAAAATAAAATATAGTAATTTTTTAAACAAATCGGTATTCGGCACTAAGACCAACTTATTCGGGAGACCAATCCCACGTCCACTAAAGAGGCTCAATTGAAGTCAAGACAAACCTCTGTATGGACTGACCTAACACATAAATTACTGGCACGTGCGAAAGTTGAACATAAGACTTTGAAAAAAACACATTCTTAGATCTCAAGTCTTGTTAGAATTAGAGTAGTTAGTTAGTTACTTGTTTCTGAAGTAACTACTTTCTTGCGTTGCAAGCTAACTATAAGTTGTCAAACTTGCTATGACAACTTATATTAACTACATCTATGCATAATCCTAATAATTGTGATTGATCATTATACCACATAATTGGTATCTAAATCCCATCCTGGATACTTATTTGATCATAAATGCAACTGTGTTAGTTAGTATTTATCAAGAACTCATCAAGGTTCATTTTCTTTCTTTTCGCTTTGTTGCAATGGAAACAAATTCGAACTATGCACCATCATCAATTTCAAAGTTTGGTGGTTAGTTTGGTAGTTTTTATTATCATTGGGAAGAGCTAATGGAGAACTTGTTGCGATCGAAGTAGAATAGGAGTTTAATTGAAAATGGTGTTCGGGTGGCCCTTGCAAATCCCACACCAGAGAAAGTGAAACTTGCTGCTGAGAGCAAGCTCAAAGATTTAAAGGTGAAGAAATATTTGGAGGGAGATAAGGAGAAGGTCCTCAAGATGTCTAACTCTGGTAGAGGTTATGTTCGTGGTAGAGATCATAGAGGATTAAGATGACGTAATAGATATAGAAAAGCAATAGAATGATGTTTTATTTTCTATTTTGCAGTGTTAGGGTGTCAAATGAACTTGGAAGAGGAAGTTCAAAGGCAGCAAAGTTTTCCATTGTGATAACAGTGCTCACATCATTTTCCATTGGATTTGTACTATTCGTGATCTTTCTATTCTTAAAGGAAAAACTTGCTTACATTTTCACACCAAATCCTGATGTAGCTAAAGCAGTTGGCGATCTATCACCTTTGCTCTCATTCTCCATATTGATGAATAGTGTCCAACCTGTCCTGTCTGGTAAATATTTAACATCATCTCACGTATTCTTACACGCAATCTCGCATGTTTATTATATATCACACGATTCATATTAAGACAAAAAAAATCCAAATTGAAGTAATAATGTTGTGAATATATAGGAGTTTCTGTTGGAGCTGGATGGCAAAAAGTTGTAGCATATGTTAACATAGGCAGCTATTACCTTATTGGTATTCCTATTGGATTGCTACTTGGTAATATTCTTCATTTGCAAGTTAAGGTAATTCATTTATCTTTGCACAAATATGAAGAGTGAAATATTATTTCAATAAGTTTCTATGATTCAAAGAGAGACTAGTGTTTAATGTAGTTTATTTTTGCAGGGTGTTTGGATTGGAATGTTGTTTGGAATTCTTGTTCAAACAATAATACTTATCACAATCACATATAAAACTGATTGGGACAACCAGGTACTTATTTACTTTGGTTCTATGAGTATGAAATTTGATGTTCATTTTTTTAAGTGAAGAAGCTAAAAGTTGCATGTGAATTTTGTAGGTTGAGATTGCTCGAAATCGTGTTAACAAATGGGCTGTAGTAGAGAATGTTGAATCAAACCACACATCAAATATATCTAGCTGAATAATATCATGAGATTTGTTTTGAAAAGATGGAGGAAATTCATGAACTTAGTAATAAAGTTTAACAAAGAGATAAAATATCATAATGGTGGCTAACTGGATCTTCCATAGAGTAGTTGTTATATTTGATATACAACCAAAGATGATTATTATGATTTTACAATAAAGTCATTTTATTTGTTTAGAAAAAGATAAATGTCACATTTAATTACAAATTAAAAATAATAGAACTTACCGATAATTTAATAATGATTGATGTTGGATTTAATAGAGAGAATCACAATTTAATTTTCACAATTGTAATTAAAAGAGATTGAAATCACTTGATATTAGAACTGACTTCTTAATCAAATTAGATGTTCAATAAACCGAATATTGATAGTAAGAAAATAGTAAAATTTTATAAAAGGACATAAAAGTGGAAAAAATATTGTAAAATTCCTTTTAAAAATAAAATTCTAAATGCAAAATAACTATTTTACATATTGATATGCTTCAATACTTGAAGTTACAAAAAACAAAAAATATTGGTTGAAAATTAGATTGATGTTTATCTTAGAACTAATACGAATATACGTGCGTAGCACAAATAAAAAAATTTAAAATCAAAAAATATTTTATAATTATTTATGATTTTCAAATGAATAATCCATAGATATTTCTCAGACACAGTTCAAATTAAATTAACAAATTTAAATATTAAAAATTAGAGAATTAATAACATGAAATCCAATCTTCAATCAAATAACACTACACGATTTTGATACTCTCATCATATTTATAAATTTTCGAAAACCTCACTATAGAAAACATTTGTTTATTGTTTCTTTTGTAGTAGATTTGTGCAATAAAAATAATTTATATTAATTTACCATTACAAAAGTTGTTCTGTCATAGTAATTTATATCGTAAGGTTATGACCAAAAGTTTTAATCAACAAAAAGGAGTTATTCATTCGATATCTTATTCCTTGTAATAAAATTAATAATATCCGACTAAATTAATTAAGGGTTATTACTAATTTATCTCATGTCATATAGATAATTTTTATTTTTCCATTTTATAAGTTTTTTTTCTTCAAAAACAACCTTGTCATTTCAAAAAATTAATAATTTAGTCTCTAAAGTTAAAATCCATAGATAAATTCGAAAGAGAATTTGTAAGAAATCTGGAGATTTTAACTTTATGGACTAAATTGTTAGTATTTTGAAATAGCAAGATTGTTTTTGAAAATAAATTTACAGGAGATAAACTAGAAATGATCTATATGATAGAGGTAAAATGGTAATAACACATT
The DNA here is from genome assembly GCA_948472305.1 of Vicia faba. Classification (NCBI taxonomy): domain Eukaryota; kingdom Viridiplantae; phylum Streptophyta; class Magnoliopsida; order Fabales; family Fabaceae; genus Vicia; species Vicia faba. Next base: position 651,541,182 of record OX451740.1, read on the forward strand.
AATTAATACAATATTGTCGAGGTTAAAGAAAAGTTAATTAAGCAAGTTCCTTGTGTTAGTGTGTGAGGCACTTTTAGTGAAGAGAGAAAGAGATAATAATAAAGGAAATAAGAATTTATATTATTGAATTGTACAAATAATGATACACAATATGACTATTTATATACAACCCTAATTGAGTTTGGACTAACACAACTTGGATTATATTTAAATATTAAATCTAATCAAATCTAATCTAATCTAATATTTTAATTATAAATCTAATTTAATATTTCAACACACCCCCATAATCAAAGTTGTCGAACATCCTCAAAAATAATCAATCTGAACTATTCCTAATTTCTTTCTCAAATTCAGGAATATGTCGATCTATAATCCTTTGGTGAAAATGTCAGTCAATTGTGCTTCACTTGAGCAATATCTAATTTCAAGTTCACTTTGATTTACTTTTTTCCTCAAGAAGTGAAACCTTGCTTCAATATGTTTACTTCTTCCATGCAGAATTAGATTCTTCGCCAAATTTATGGCTGACTTGTTGTCGATTTGCAATACTAGAGGTTTCTTCACTTCGACAGTCATTTCTTCAAGTACAAATTTGGTCCAAATTGCTTGACATGCAGCATATGATCCTACTATATATTCAGCTTCACATGATGATAATGCCACCACAGGTTTCTTCTTCAAACACCATGAGATTGGGGCACCAAATACTTGAAAGAAATATCCAGTTGTGCTTCTTCGATCTTCCTTATATCCACACCAATCAGCATATGAAAAACAATTAACTATTACTTCTTTGACTTTGGAATCTCGTCGAAATAGTATTCCACAATTTATTGAACCCTTTAAATATCTCAAAATTCTTCTTGCAGCCTTCATATGTGACACTCTTGGTTCACCCATAGATCTAATTACTAATCCGACTGTGAAACCTATATCAGGTCGACTGTTGCACACATACCTCAGAGATCCTACAATTTGCTTGAAAAAAGTTGCATTGACTTTGCCTTCCTCTCCATTCTTCTCCAAATTCACATTTGGTTTGATAAGTGAGGATGCAGGATTCGAATCATCCATTCTGAATCTCTTGAGTATCTCTTTGACATACTTTCTTTGATGTAGCATCATACCTTGCTTCTGTTAGAACAAGATTGATTCTAATCATATCTCAGTTTTGATGATAACAATAAATTATATTTTATATATTTGATACTCTGATGAACGTATTTAATTGTTCAGATAATGTTCTGACAGAAGCATCTTGATGTGCTGAGCTGGAAATAAATGAAGAAGTTCTTTGATGAAAGAACTATTTGTTTTAGCGCAAGTGCTGATGTTGTCTCTGATAATATTCTGACTGAAGCATCTTGAAGTGATGATGTTGATGTTGATGCTGATGCTGACTCTGGTAATATAATTATTTAACTGCATCTTCTAACGCTTAGCAAGTTTCTGTGTAAGCTATGTTTCAGAAGTTCTTTGAAAGCAAGTGCTGCTCAAAAGTTCTTTGAAAACAAGCGCTGATCAGAAGTACTTAGCAAGCAAGCGTTGTTTAGAAGATATGCAAGCATGTTCTGAATCAAGACGTGAAGCCAAGTTCTGAATGAATATAAAAGCTAACAATTCTTGTCAAGGATCAGGAGGCATGCTCTTACAAGTGTCGTTTTCTCATTTAATGCAAAGACGGCTACATGCACTCAAGTGTCTACGCTAGTGCATTGGAAAATGGAATAGTGCAAGGAAACACGCAAACATTTAATGCTCTCCATTTGAAGGCAGCAACGGTCATGTTTCTTCATGCTATATATAGAAGAACATTAATTGCAAGCCAACTACCGAACCACTGCTCAACTGAAAGGCTGGACAACTGAAGTTCTGAATAGATCTGAACAAATTCAAAAAGAAGCAAAAGCTACGTGAAAATATTATGGGCTCACAAACAAGTTTCATACACTTTGTGCTATACTATTCTTAGTGAAAAATCACAGTTGTGATATAGCTTTCTTAGAAGCAAACTTTGTTTCATTATCTGTAAAGATTTATCTCTTGTAATTGTTCCTTGAGAGGCCAAGTTTGGTCAGTTTTCTCAAGTAGACTAGGACTAGTTTAAGTCTTAGTGGTGTGAGTCACTTGTAAGATTACTTATGCATTGTTAGTTACAATAGTTGTTGTGTGATTGTAATCAGTTGATTATAGTGGATTAAGTCCTTGTTAAGAAAGGCGAAATCACCTTGGCGGGTGGACTGGAGTAGTTTGAGTTCAAACGAACCAGGATAAAAATAACTTTGTATTTCCATTATTGTTGTGTCGTTAAGAAAAAGAAAAAGAAAAACTTATTCAACCCTCCCCCCCCCCCCCTTCTAAGTGTTTTATCCACCTTCAATTGGTATCAGAGCTTGACTCTGAGTTCAACACTTAACCGTGTCGGGAAAAGATCCAGAAGAAAACACAATGGCAAATGAACAAAACAACAATAACTACACCAGACCTCCAGTGTTTGATGGAGAAGATTTTGATTATTGGAAAGATAGACTAGAAAGTTTCTTTCTAGGTCATGATAGTGATTTATAGGATATAGTCTTTGATGGTTACACACATCCTACAGACTCAGAAGGAAATAAGATTGATAGAAAAAATATGGATAGACAACAAAAAGTTGATTTCAAAAATCACCATAGAGCTAAAAATATTTTTCTAAATGCTATCTCCAAAATGGAATATGAAAAGATCACAAATAGAGATACAACACATGATATGTTTGAGTCTCTTAAAATGACTCATGAAGGAAATGCTCAAGTGAAGGAGTCTAAAGCTCTGGCTCTCGTCCAGAAGTATGAAGCCTTCAAGATGAAAGAAAGTGAATCTATTGAAGATATGTTCTCAAGGTTCCAAACTCTGATTACTGGCTTGAGAGTTCTGAACAAGGGATATTCTAAGGCAGATCACGTTAAGAAGATCATCAGAAGTTTACCCAAAAGATGGGCACCTATGGTCACTACTTTCAAAGTTTCAAAAGATCTGAACAACGTGTCTCTTGAAGAACTCATCAGTGCTCTCAAAAATCATGATATAGAACTTGATGAGCACGAGCCTCAAGAGAAAGGTGATTATATTGCCCTTAAATCAATTATAAAATATGAAACTAAAGCTTTTCAGGGTAAAGAAGAAAACTCTGAAGAATCTGCTTCAGAAGAAGATGAACTATCCTTGCTCTCCAGAAGGATCAATCAGTTGTCGAAGCACAAGCAGAAGAATTTCAGAAACTCCAGAAGAACAGGAAATGACTCTGAACAATCCTCTGGACACAGAATATCATGTAACAGGATCATTACCTGCTATGAATGCAATAAACAAGGTCACTACAAAAGTGAGTGTCCAAGGCTTCAGAAGGAGAAACATAAAGGGGAGTTCGTTAAGGAAAAGAAGAAAAGTATTATGGCAACATGGGATGATTCTGAATCCTCTGAAGACGGAACAGAATCAGAAGATGGACAAGCCAATATAGCTCAAACCGACAACTTATCAGATGTCTCTGAATCTTCTGAATCGGAATCAGGGTCAGAATCAGAATCAGACACTGAAGAGGTATTCCCTGACTTCACTGTTAATTTCACTAAAGTTGAACTAGGAGAAAGTCTGAGTGAAACTCTGGAAAGATATCAGCAACTTCGAGTCAAATTCAGGAATCTAAAAAAGGATCTTGCTTCTGACTCTGAAGTAACTGAGAGTCTGAAATCAGAAAATTCTGAGTTAAAAGAAAATATTTCAAAACTAGAAAAAGATCTACAAAACTCTCAGAAGGAAATAATCTAAGAAGATCCTAGTAATGCTGATAAGATCATAAAGAAATATGATCAAAGCTTTCAGAAGTTTCTGAATAAAAATATAGATAGAAGCAAAATGGCTTCAATGACCTATGGAGTTAGCAAGAAAGACAGAATAGGTATAGGATACAAAGGCAAAGTATCCCAGGCTAAAAAAGTTAAGGATCTGGTTATCAAACGTACTCCTCTCTACTCTCACTTCACCACTGGGCACACACATAATATTAAATATACATCTCACTCTGGAAACTCGTATGCTAATCCAAAGTTCAAACAGAACTTTAAATACTCTAACCCAAGAGGACCCAAAAAGATATGGGTACCAAAAGACAAAATCATCTATGTTGCAGATATTTTTAACAGCAAGGTTGATACTTCAGTACTAACACCTGGACTCTGGATGCTCTCTACTCATGGAGGAAAGAAAGCATATGTGCCAAGGCCTGGAATCTAAAATATTCTCAGGTTTCAGAGGAAATCAGAAACAGAAGATTAATGGCTCTGAAACTAGTGGAAACTGGAATGGAAATACAACATCAGAAGCTCTGGATAATCTCTGAATCTCTGAACAACCCACTCAGAAAAGATGAGTTCTCAAATGATCTGGATGATAAGTCAGCTAGAAGATTTTAATCTTTATGAAAGTAAGATTCCTATCTTCTGTGACAATACTTCTGCAATTTGTCTTTCTAAAAATCCTACTTTAAATTCTAAAGCTAAACACGTTGAAATTAAAAATCATTTTATAAGGGACTATATTCATAAGGGAATTTTAAATTTAAACTTTGTAAAAACAGACCATCAGTGGGCTGATATTTTTACCAAACCCCTTTCAGAAGATAGATTTAAATTCTTTTTGAAAAATATTTGTATGGAATTATGTCCTGAATAAAATAATATTTATCCTCTGTGCTTGACTTCAGAATGTTCTGTAATGAATGCTCTGATTAACAACTCTTCAGAAGTTAGAAGACAAGTTACATCAGAAGCTATATGTAAAGTTCTGAAATGTTCTAACGTTTCATTTCAAGTATAGTTCAGCAGTTCATAAGATCAAACAGTTGTCCCATGCAACCTTCAGGAGATGAACACTTGGTGTGTTTCTAAAAGGTCACCCGTGCTAAGCTATTGACGCCGTTCTAGGTAACTGTTTTGATTTGATTAAAATCTCACGCTTTCCCCTTACTTTTCAATTTCATTAAATGCTAAGTCATGATTAGATTCTTTTTAATTAAATTTTTATTAAATACTCTTTTTACAGTTTTATTTTTAACCTATTTCTGAAAAGTCTTCATATAAATACCTTTGTAAAAACCTTTCTCACTTTTTACCATCTCTTTCAAAACTCAAACGTTTATGTGAATTTTTTCTCTGAAACCCATTTTTCTTCTCTCAACCTAATTGCTCCAATGGCTTCCTCCTCTGCTCATTCTGAGAACACCCATTCTGAGCAATACATTGTTCTTGAGAGAACCACTCTCATTCCAGTGGATAGCTTAGAGGTTATAAGTGAAATAATGGTGGACTTTGAGAATCTTAAAGCTAATGGTTTTGATCTTCTTCCTACTGTTGAGTTTCAAGGTTGGAGAAACTTCTTCGATCGTCTAGTTGGTCCAGTTTTTCCTCATCTTGTTAAAGAATTATGGATACATGCAATTGCTTCTCCAAAGGTCATCCTCTCTTTCGTGATGGGTAAGGAAATCTCCATTACTGAAAACCTCATCAGGAAACTTCTAGGTTTTGAAGGAACTAGAGTAACTGGAATTGCTAATGGAAGAATGGAAATGTCAAAGGTTTATGCAGAAATTTTCACAAATGGGCAAGGGTCTTCAAAGGTCAGAGACTTGAAAAATAAGTACAAGATATGGGCAAGAATAATCCATGGTTGCATTCATCATAGGAAGGAAACTAGCTCTCCAGACTATATAAATGCTGACCAATAATACTTGTTGTTCTGTCTTGGAACAAATGTCAAAATTGATTTACCCTATCTCTTGTTTGATCATCTCTGGACTCATGTGAAAGAAACAAGAGAAGCATAAAGAATGAAGAACCCTAAATCCAAAAGGAATTGGATTCCAATGGGAGACTGATTTCAGACATTCTGACTGAGAATGGTCTGATTGCTCACCTAGATGAAGCGAATCTGCTAGGGGGAGTTAAAGCCTACTTGTGGAAAGGCTCTGACTGGGAAGAACTTGGTAAAGAGGAAGATTATTGACAAGCTGTTGATAGAACCAACGCCTTTTGTTTCAGCAACTGTTAAGAGAAGGAGGATACCAATTGCTGATTTTCCACTATTCAACTCAGGTGATCACCCTCGCATCATCCTGCATTACATTCAAATCTGTAAAGAAAGTGGAACACCCATTGATCCTGCTTGGCTTCAAGGAAGACATGAAGCTGGTCTTGATGTTGTTTTTCAGCAACCATCGAAGAGGAAAGCAGTTGAAGGACCTTCTTCCATACCTCAGAAGAAGAAGAAATCAGGTACACCAGCTAAAACTATATCTGTTTATAATTCTGAAAATATATCTACATCTGTTGAACCCCAAACCTTAGGAGACATAGATTTTGATATAGACCTGACCATACCCTCTGACTCTCTTGCTGAAAATCCTCAAAGAAATCAAGTTTTATCAGACTTGAGTGATTTTGACTCTGATGATTACTCCTCTGAAACCCAAACAGAACCCTCTCACTCATAACCCTCTCAAACACCTGCTGAAAACCTTTCTAAACCTCCTCCCAGACCCTTATCACCCAGACCTACTGGATGGTATGATGCTGGCTCTTGGAGAATACCAGGAATCAACGAACCTCTGGCCACTCTAAAGCCACCATTCAACCTACCTTCTGAAAATATCTTTGCTTTAAACAGACCACAACCACAAAATCCTACCCCAACTGTTGACAACACTATAATCATTTCACCTGACGTCACACCACTCACATCTCCACAACTTCCAACTCCTGACTCACCAGTGATTTCACCTCCTCACATTCCAGAACACCAAACTCATGAACCATCAGAAACACATGAACCTTCTGAAACTCATGAACCATCTGAACCATCACCAACACATGAACCCTCTGAAACTCTCAATCCATCAGAAACACCTGAACCCTCTGAACAACCTGACCAACCTGACCAATCAGCACCACATGAACAATCAGAAAATCCTGAACCAGCTGAATTTTTGAAAACTGTAGTTGATTTTGAATCTCTACAATTTCTGAAAAATAAAACTTTCAAAAAGGCTGTTCTAAAACCTGTTCAGCCAGATGTAAATATAGTCTTTCAGAATTTTTTAACAGAAGTGCAAGCTTGGTTGGACCTGCTGAAGGCAGATTGCACCAGGAATGTGAACCCAGCAGCAACAGGTCTTCTGTGGGAAACATTCAGAAGAACTTTAGATGCCGAGTCACTGAAGCTGCAAGACTTATGTCACTCTCAGGTGATTGAGAACTTCTCCAAGCATCTGCATGCCTTTTAGTCAGAAGATGCTGATATTTGGGACAAGAAGTCTTCTCTGATGATTGCTGATGCTCCAATTGATGAAATGGACATTTCAGAAAATGAATATGAAGAATCCTCTGAAGATTCAAATCCTCTGGCAATAGTTATGTTGAATCAACCTTATGCAAAATCTGCACCTGAACCAGTGCCAACTCTTACGGTGGATCTGGGCACTCTTCTGTCAACTTTTGTTCGTTTTGACTCAATGGTTGCTACTCCAAAGGCTGTATCTGCTGAAGCTTCTACTTCCTCTGATCCTACTTCACTTATAATGGATACTCTAAATGAGCTTAAGAGGGATAATGAAGTTATTCATGAGCGCTTGTACAAGCAAGATCAGACAAACCAAGAAATCAGAACATGGATGATGAAACAAGAGGAATCTGCATCTGAGATCAAGAATCTTCTTATGGACCTTGTTTATAAGAAATCTTAGTGTCATTCTATTTCTTGTTTTTGTTTGTTGTTTGTTTGAACCTCTGAGTCTTTTATTAAATAAATTTTTTTACGCTCTTCAACTATTTTTATATACTTTTTGATTATGCCAAAAAGAGGGAGAAAATGAGTATTTTGATCTAATCTCTGATTAACAGTTATGGGACTAAGTCAAACATTCTAACAAAATACAAGATTTCTTTCTATGTTTTAAAGAACCTTGCAGGTATCATTTAAACTCTGGAAGTTTATTTCAAATGAACATTATCTTCAAAAGAACCTGATGAAGAAATCCCAGAAGAAAAATTCCAAAGCTCTGATGAAAATTCTCAGGAAGTTTTTCTTATAGAAATATTTATTTCAGGGGGAGATTCTTATCTCTTATTCAAATTTATTTCTATATCTGAATATATTTTTGTCATCATCGAAAAGGGGGAGATTGTTAGAACAAGATTGGTTCTGATCATATCTCAGAGTTTTGATGATAACAATAAATTATATTTTATATAATTGATACTCTGATGAACGTATTTAATTGTTTTAGATAATGTTCTGAAAGAAGCATCTTGATGTGCTGAGCTGAAAATAAATGAAGAAGTTCTTTGATGAAAGAACTATTTGTTTTAACGCAAGTGTTGATGCTGATATTGTCTCTGATAATGTTCTGACAGAAGCATCTTGATGTGCTGGGCTGAAAATAAATGAAGAAGTTCTTTGATGGAAGAACCATTTGTTTTAACTCTAGTGTTGATGCTGACTATGGTAAGATAATTATTTAAATACATCTTCCAACGCTTAGCAAGTTTTTGTGTAAACTATGTTTCAGAAGATATTTGAAAGCAAGTGTTGTTCAGAAGATATTTAAAAGCAAGTGTTGTTCAAAAGATATTTGAAAGCAAGTGTTGTTCAAAAGATATTTGAAAGCAAGTGTTGTTCAGAAGATATTTGAAAGCAAGTGTTGTTCAGAAGTTATTTGAAAGCAAGCGCTGATCAGAAGTACTTAGCAAGCAAAGTGTTGTTTAGAAGATATGCAAGCATGTTCTGAATTCAAGACGTGAAGCCAAGTTCTGAAAGAACGCAAAAGCTAACAAGTCTTGTCAAGCTTCAGGAAACATGTTCTTACATAGTGTCGTTTGCTCATTTAATATAAAGACGGCTACATGCACTCAAGTGTCTACGCTAGTGCATTGGAAAATGGAATAGTGCAAGGAAACATGCAAACATTTAATGCTCTCCATTTGAAGGCAGCAACGGTCATGTTTCTTCATGCTATATATAGAAGAACATTAATTGCAATTCAACTAACGCTCAAACACTCAACTGCTCAACCAAAATACTGAAAGATTGAACAACTGAAGTTCTGAATAGAACTTATCAAATTCAAAAGAAGCAAAAGCTACGCTAAATATTATGGGCTCACAAAAAAATTTCATACACTTTGTGCTATACAATTCTTAGTGAAAAATCACAGTTGTGATATAGCTTTCTTAGAAGTAAACTTTGTTTCACTATCTGTAAAGATTTATATCTTGTAATTGTTCCTTGAGAGACCAAGTTTGGTCAGATTTCTCAAGTAGACTAGGACTAGTTTAAGTCTTAGTGGTGTGAGTCACTTGTAAGTTTACTTGTGCATTGTTAGTCACAACAGTTGTTGTGTGATTGTAATCAGTATATTATAGTGGATTAAGTCCTTGTTGAGAAAGGCGAAATCACCTTGGCGTATGGACTAGAGTAGTTTGAGTTCAAACGAACCAGGATAAAAATAACCTTATCTTTCCATTATTGTTGAGCCTTTAAGAAAAAGAAAAAGAGAAACTTATTCAATCCCCCCCCCCCCCCCCCCTTCTAAGTGTTTTCTCAACCTTCACATTACACATATTTAAGCTTTAAAAGATAACACTTTAGATGATTTGAAATATAAAGTTCTAAGTGTTTCTCTCTTTGTTGTTCTTGAATATCTTCTTAAGACTTGCTCTTTTTCTTCTTGCTAGACATTCTTTTTGCTTCCAAATGCAATGTGTTGGTTTGTTTCTTCAGCTTCATGTATTTCTTTCTTATATGTCTTCACTGATATTCTTTATTGCTTTTTATCTTCTATGAAGTCTTACACAAATAATTTCTTCTTCTTGTGTGCATCCTTTATGTACAACTTCACTCTCTCTTTCTTCTCCTTCACACCCATATCTTTACATTCTTCCAAGTCCTCATTAAATAGGAAAAGAAATAGACCAGTTAGAGAATAAAATAATGTGTATCCACAAGAGATATAGTTATTGGAGACGTTAGTTAGTACTAGACTAGAGTGGTGTTGCAACACTATAATAGATGATAGGACATGTGAGAGCAATGATGGTACAAAATACAGTTCTTTATCCGGATTTTTAGGATAGAGGATGGAATATTTTATTGTTGTCATGCGATCTTCCTTTTCCATAAGATTCTTATCACAGGCTGCAAATAAGTACTAGTGAAGCTTGATCAGAGTTCAGAGTTACTAACTTTCTTCATAGTTGGCTTCTTGAGTCAGAGGCTTATGAATAAAGTTATTGTAGCTTGATTATAATTCAGAGTTCACTTTCTCTTTCTTAATAGGTAACTTCTTGAGTCAGAGACTTCTGGATATAAGTTGTTGATGCTTTATCAGAGTTAAGAGTTTTCTTCTTGAGTCAGATTCTTCTTAATATAAGTTGTTGAAGCCTTATTAGAGTTATTTTTAAGATCTTGAGAATGTTGAGTCTTTAGAGTCTTGAATCATCAAAGTCAATCTAGATAATATTCTTTCAATAGTTGACCATCATCTATGCATCTCTTACATAGTTCACACATAGTCTAGCATCATCTGGTGACTATCTTCCATGGTTCACACATAGTTGACAATCATCTATGCATCTCTAACATATTTCACACATAGTTGACCATCATCTGTTGACTATCTTCCATGGTTTACACATAGTTGACCATCATCTACTGACTATCTTCTAAGGTTCACACATAGTTGACCATCATATATGCATCTCTGACATAGTTCACACATAGTTAACCATCATCTGTTGACTATCTTTCATGGTTCACACATAGTTGTCCATCATCTATGCATCTGTGACATATTTCACACATAGTTAACCATCATTTATTGGATGTCTGATATGGTTCACACATAGTTTACCATTATATGTTGGATATCTGACATGGTTCACACATAGTTGACCATCTTCTTATGGATCTCTGACATGGTTCACACATAGTTAACCATCTTCAATGCATCTCGGACTTATTTACACATAGTTGATCATCATCTATTAGATAACTGACATAGTTCACACATAGTTGACAATCATATGTTGAATGTTTGACATGGTTCACACATAGTTGACCATCATTTGTTGGATGTCTGACATAGTTCATACATAGTTGATATCTTCAATGCATCTAATGCATAACTCACACATACTTGACCATCTTACTATGGATCTCTGACATGCTTCACACAAAGTTGACCATCATTTGTTGGATGTATGTCATGGTTCACGCATAGTTGACCATCATCCTATAGATCTCAGACACAGATCGCACATAGTTGACCATCATCTGTTGGATGTCTGACATGATTCACACATAGTTTACCATTATATGTTGATGTGTGATATAGTTCACACATAGTTGACCATCATTTGTTGTATGTATGACATGGTTCACATATAGTTGACCATCATATGTTGGATGTCTAACATAGTTCACAAATCATTGACCATCTTCAGTGTATCTCTGACATAGTTCATACATAGTTGACCATATTCCTGTGGATCTCTGACATAGTTCACACATAGTATACCATCATCTGTTGGATGTCTGACATGGTTCACACATAGTTAATCGTCATCTCTTGGATATATGACATAGTTCACACATAGTATACCATCATCTATTGGATGTCTGACATAGTTCACACATAGTTGACCATCATGTGTTGGATGTATAACATGTTTCATACATAGTTGACCATCATCTGTTTGATGTCTGACATAGCTCACATATAGTTGACCATCTTCAATGCATCTATGACATAGTTAACTCATAGTTGACCATTATTTGTTGGATGTATGACATGGTTCACACATAGTTGACAATCTTTCTGTGGATCTCTCACATGGTTCACACATAGTTGACCATCTTTAATGCATCTCTGACATAGTTCACACATAGTTGACCCTCATCTGTTGTATGTCTGACATAGTTCACACAAAGTTGACCATCATCCCATGGATCTCTGTTATAGTTCACACATAGTTAACCATCTTTAATGCATCTCTGACATGGTTCAGACATAGTTGACCATCATCCTATGGATCTCTAACATAGTTCGCACATAGTTGACCATCATCTGTTGGATGTCTAACATGGTTCACACATAGTTGACCATCATATTTTGGATGCCTGACATGGTTCACACATAGTTGACCATCATCTGTTAGATGTTTAACATGGTTCACACATAGTTGACCATCATCTGATAGATGTCTGACATAGCTCACACCTAGTTGACCATCTTCAATGCACCTCTGATGTAGTTCAAACATAGTTGACCATCTTCCTATGGATCTTTGACATGGTTCACACATAGTTGACCATCATTTGTTGGATGTTTGACATAGGTTACACATAATTGACCATCATCCTATGGATCTCTGAAATGGGTCACACATAGTTGACCATCTTCAATGCATCTCTGACACAGTTCACACATAGTTGACAATCATCTGTTGGATGCCTGACATGGTTCACACATAGTTGATCATCTTCCTAATGATCTCTTACATGGTTTCACTATAGTTGACCATCTTCAATGCATCTCTGACATAGTTCACACATAGTTGATCATCATATGTTGTATGTCTGACATAGTTCACACATAATTGACCATCATTCTATGGATCTCTACATAGTTCACACATAGTTAATCATCTGCAATGCATCTCCGACATGATTCACACATAGTTGACCATCATCCTATGGATCTTTGATATAATTCACACATAACTGACCATCATCTGTTGGATCTCTGACATAGTTCACACATAGTTGACCATCATCTATTGGATGTCTGGCATGTTTCACACATAGTTGACCATCATCTGTTGGATGTCTGACATAACTCACCCATAGTTGATCATCTTCAATGCATCTGTGACATGGTTCACACATAGTTGACCATCTTTCTATGGATCTCTGACATGGTTCACACATAGTTAACCATCATCAATTGGATGTCTGACACAGTTCACACATAGTTGACCATCATCCTATAGATCTCTGACATAGGTCACACATAATTGACCATTTTCAATGTATCTTTGACATAGTTCACACATAGTTGACCATCATCTGTTAAATGTCAGATATAGTTCACACATAAAAAGATTGTGATATTTAACCATATTTAAATTATTTTTTTATTAAATATTTGCTCTTAATTTATTTAGTATCGTTTAAAAATTAATCAAGTAAAAAAGATTGTGACATTCTAAAAACTATCTAAAAAACATTGTATTAAAAATATTGTATTAAAAATATTATATTTAAAACTATCTGAATTAATTTTTTATTAAATATTTACTTTAAATTTCTTTAGTAACGTTTAAAAATCAATCAAATAAAAAAGATTGTGATATTCTAAAAACTTTCTAAAAAAACATTTATTGAAAATGCTGTATATAAAATATTGTATTTAAAACTATTTAAATTAATATTTTATTTAATATTTACATTTAATTTATTTAATAACGTTTAAAAACTAATCAAATAAAAAGATTGTGATATTCTAAAAACTATCTAAAAAAACATTCTATAAAAAATACTGTATATAAAATATTATATTTATAATTATCTAAATTAATTTTTTATTTAATATTTACTTTTAATTTATTTAATAGTATTTAAAAATTAATCAAATAAAAAATTGTGATATCTAAAACTATCTAAAAAAAGCATTGTATAAAAAATGCTGTATTAGAAATATTATATTTAAAACTTTCTAAATTAATTTTTATTAAATATTTACTTTTATTTTATTTAATAATATTTAAAAATTAATCAAATAAAAAATCGTGATATCTAAAACTATCTAAAAAAAACATTGTATCAAAAATGCTGTATTAAAAATATTATATTTAAAACTTTCTAAATTAATTTTTTATTTAATATTTACTTTTAATTTATTTAATAAAAAAATCTTTCAATTGGATGGTTACTTTTCAATTTTTCAGCATTGAAATTCTTCATTTCTTCAATCATTAGAATTCACATTGTCTAATCATTGGATGCAAGATGCAATAAATGTTTATCGTATAAAGAAAGATGCAGAAGTTATACAAAGGCTGACAGAATGCAATATGGAGGAGTGTTTTAGTGTTAGGTGGGGTGCATTATATCATCATCTAATTCAATGACCAATTATCAATTTTGGACCAAAAAAAAGAGATATCTCTCACCGTAGTCTAAGCCTATTGATAGTCTTTGTTTCAAGTTATCTATTAACATTTTTTAGAATCAAAATAATATTATTATTTATGTGTTCGGACAAAAAATAAATTCTTAAAAATGTTTATAAAATTTATTTAATTAAAAATTATAAAAAATGAAGAAAAAATAATGTAAAAATGAATTGTAGTGAGAAGTTAAATTAGTTAGAGTTTATTATATGAGAATGTTAGATTTTCATTTTTAAATATGAGAATAAGTATGAAAAAAATCATATATAAATAAATTTTTTGAGAAAAAAAAATTTGAGAATAATTTTTAAAATCTTAAAATAAACATGTATATATTGCATTTCCAATGTCCTATTCTCGATAATATAATTTCATTTCTTGAAACAAAAATTGAATTAATATGATCAAAATAGTAAAAAATCAAAAAAGAAAAAAGTAATCAATAATTTTTCTAGTTAACGTGTATACAATAAAAACAATTAAATGTTTACTTTCCTCCTTAATTAATTATTTTTTTATAATTGGAAAAAATATTATTTTGTATATTGAAATTTTCTCTCTTTTTCTATAATTTGATTATTAAATGACTATATTGTAAAATTTCTACAAAAATAAAAATTAGAGAGATTGAATTTAATATGATCAAAATAGTAAAAAAAAAAAAGTAATCAATAATTTTTCCAGTTAACCCGTGTAAAATCATATACAAAAACTATAATTAATTGTTTACTTTCTTCCTTGATTAATTATATAATTTTTTATAATTGGAGACAAATTTATTTTGTACGTTGAAGTTTTCTCTCTTTTTCTATAATTTGATTATTAATTGACTACATTTTAAAATTTTAGTTTATTTTCTTAGATTCAACCCCTCCTATAGTTTGTACATTGAATTTTTTTTAAATGAATCTAGCAAAGTTCTTCTTTCACGTGAACTATCGAAATTTATCAATAATAGAAAAATAGTTACAATTCATCTAGATGAAAGAAATTAAAATAAACATTGTTTTTTATACAAAAAGAATATAGTTTATTACATGAGAATATTAAGGAAAATAGAAAATCAACAGCTGTAATATATCAAAACAAGTTCTTGTTAGAAAATAATACATTTTTGTGCATTAAAATTTATAAAACCAAACACATTCTTGTTATGAGACCAATGCAACTCTATAGTAGAAGAAATAAAAATGGGAGAAGAGATAAAGAAGAACCTTCTGCAACATCAAAACACATCAGAGGAGGAGGAAGAGTCATTAAGCAAAAGAGTATGGCAAGAAAGCAAGAAGATGTGGGTAGTAGCAGGTCCTGCCATATTCAATAGATTTTCAACATTTGGAATATCTGTAGTTAGCCAATCCTTCATTGGACACATTGGACCCACTGAACTAGCTGCTTATGCCATTGTTATGGTTGTCCTGGTCAGATTTGCAAATGGTATTTTGGTATGTTAATTCTTCCTAAATCTTTTAAATCGCGGTCACAATTTTGATATTGTATAGAATTTTGATCAGGGCCGTCATAAATTTTTTAAGGCTGTGTGCAATAGTTCATCTTGCACACCTTTAAAGATAGTTCTGATTATCACTGAAGCGACCTCAATTGCAATTGTATTATAGAAATCAAAAATTGAAAAGTACTAAAATGATGTATTTTCAATTTTTTTTGGTTGAAATTATAGTTGGGTATGGCGAGTGCATTGGAAACTCTATGTGGACAAGCATATGGAGCAAAACAATATGATATGCTTGGAGTTTATCTTCAAAGGTCATGGATAGTTATGTTCATGGCCTCAATTCTTCTTCTTCCAATTTACATTTTCACAGTTCCAATATTAGAGGCACTCGGCCAAAATAAAAACATTGCAATAATGGCTGGAAGCATTTCTTTATGGTCAATCGGTATCGTATTTGCTTTCAGCGTCTCATTCACTTGTCAAATGTTTCTACAAGCACAAAGCAAGAACAAGATTATCGCTTACCTTGCAGCATTTTCGATTACTATTCATGTTTTCATGTCATGGCTTTTAACTCTTAAGTTCAAGTTCGGACTTAATGGTGTAATGACATCAATTCTTTTGGCTTATTGGATACCGAATTTTGGCCAACTTTTTTATATCATGAAAAAGTGTCCTGATACATGGAAAGGTTTCTCATTTTTGGCTTTCAAAGATCTTTGGGCTGTTACCAAACTTTCTTTGTCTTCTGGAGCTATGTTATGGTAAGATTTTTCGCAATTAATTTCAGCAATGATTATGTGTGATTCCTTGAACTGAGAGTCCTAAGACTAATAAAACGCTATGTTTACTTTCACAGTCTTGAAATATGGTACACCACAGTTTTGATTCTTCTAACAGGAAATACGAAAAATGCTGAGATTGCTATTGATGCTTTGTCCATATGGTAATATATTTTTCATTCTTACTTTTACATTTTATAGTGAAACGAATCTATTGATTTAATCATATATTTTTGCAGCATGAACATCAATGGATGGGAAATGATGATATCACTTGGTTTCATGGCTGCAGCTAGGTAACTCATTGTTATCTTCAAGGTTTTCAATCAAACTTTACAAAGCAATAGAATGATGTTTTGTTTTCTATTTTGAAGCGTTAGAGTGTCTAATGAACTTGGAAGAGGAAGTTCAAAGGGAGCAAAGTTTTCCATTGTGATAACAGTGCTCACATCATTTTCCATTGGATTTGTACTATTCGTGATCTTTCTATTCTTAAAGGAAAAACTTGCTTACATTTTCACACCAAATCCTGATGTAGCTAAAGCAGTTGGAGATCTATCACCTTTGCTCTCATTCTCCATATTGATGAATAGTGTCCAACCTGTCCTGTCTGGTAAATATTTAACATCATCTCACGAATTCTTACACGCAATTTCGCATGTTTATTACATATCACACGATTCATATTAAGACAAAAAATATCCAAATTGAAGTAATAATGTTGTGAATATATAGGAGTTTCTGTTGGAGCTGGATGGCAAAAAGTTGTAGCATATGTTAACATAGGCAGCTATTACCTTATTGGTGTTCCTTTTGGACTGCTACTTGGACACTATCTTCATTTGCAAGTTAAGGTAATTCATTTATCTTTGCACAAATGTGAAGAGTGAAATAGTGTTTCAATAATTTTCTATGATTCAAAGAGAGACTAGTGTTAAATGTTGCAGGGTGTTTGGATTGGAATGTTGTTTGGAATTTTTGTTCAAACAGTAATACTTATCACAATCACATATAAAACTGATTGGGACAATCAGGTAATAGATTTACTTTGGTTCTATGATTATGCAATTTATTTATACTCATTTTTTTAGATGAAGCAACTATAAAGTTACATATGAATTTTACAGGTTGTGGTTGCTCGAAATCGTGTTAACAAATGGGCTATTGTGGAGAAGGACGAATCAACTGAAATATCAAGCTTTAGATAAAGAATATCAAGAGATTTTTAGGTGAAATGTAATGAAATAAAACAAAACAAAATTCTTTCTTGATGTTTTTTTACTCGAAAATTTATTTCGCTTATGCGCGCGTGGCATCAAATAAAAAGTCACAATTGCAACCGCACTTTTATATGGATATTCTTCTATCCATACAAAACTGAATGAAATAGAAATTGTTTGATTAGTTTCACTTCGCCTATCTTGTATGCGGGATATGTATAAAGATAGTGTATTAGGGTATGTATGAGGTAGTCGCTAAGATATATATGATGCATCTTGTAAGACGTACTATCTCAATAGATAAGTCTCGTGTATATATCAATGTGAAGTATATATGGTTGTTTAGTCGCCTTGAATACGTCCGTTGGGCATAAGGGTGTTATGCACTTATTGTTTTATATGTTGCACTTAGAGAGACAAATGTCTTTGAGACGAGAAAATTTGATGGTTATATGAGTCTATTTTAATTATACAAAATTATTATTTCTTATTCATAATAGTTCTTTTTATGACATTTCTTAATTTGCCTATGTTCTTGTGCAATGTTAGATATACAAGCATTTTCCCTTTATTTGTGAGAGACATGTTATTCCTACTACTGTTGAGTTTGCACGAGGCAAGAGATAGAGGGACATGTATGCACACTCGTGAGGTGTTGTGGAGTATACGAGAATGATTGATGTGCTGATTATAGACAATGTCATCTAAACACCCTACACATACATAACTAAATATCTCATATGACCAGTCACGTGAGATATTGGCGGTGATTCTTTTTTCATTTACATTTCTCTTTCCTACACTTCTTCACTTTTATTTTAATTTTTTCTCTCTCAATTTTATCTTTCTCTTTTTTTTTTCAAGCATAAATAAATAAATAGAATCTTTTTTAATGGAATGAAGAAGAACATATAAAAATTTATTCAACTGAAAAACATAATTATTTATAATTATTAATAATTTTATTTTCAAATGTCAAAATTTCTATTTTTTTCACGGGATACTACTGACAAAATACCTATTTTATTTTAATTAATAATTATTTTTATTTGAGACACACCATAATTCTTATATTCAAATATAAAAATTTATATTTTTGTCACGAATACCTATTTTATTTTAATTAACAATTGTCTTTATTTAAGAAACAAAATTATTATTTTTAAATGTCAAAATTTCTATTTTTCTCATGAACTATTATCGATAAAATATCTATTTTATTTGAATTAACAATTGTTTTTATTTGAGACATAAAATTATTATTTTAAAATGTCAATTTTTTTTACGGATTACTATCAACAAAATACATTTTTTTTTAATTAATAATAAGATACAAAATTCTTATTTTTAAATGTCAAAATTTTTATTTTTCTCACCGATTACTATTAGTAAAATATTTATTTTATTTTAAATAACAATTATTTTTATTTAAAGCACAAAATTCTTATTTTTAAATATCAAAATTAAATTTACATTAAGAGAATACTTAGATACAATTTCATAGATGTGATTCATATTTTTCTCTAATAAAAATATGATAAATATACTAAAATATAGTTTAGAGAATAAAAATATAAAGAAATCACATATGTATATAAGAAAATTATACACTTGTCATATTTTTATTGAAAAATTATAAATTATAACTGAAGAAATGTATCTAATTTTTTTCTTTTATATTATTATTATTGTTATTTATTTTTCAATTAAATAATTTATTTTAAATTTATATTATATCTATATAAAATCTGTATTGAATTAAATAAATTTAATCACTGTGGACACCAGATATTTTTTTTAATAGATGATTAAAAAGTTATAATTAAAAAGTTTACCCACGTGAAGAGAATCATTTCAAACTCTCTTTCTCTTTCTCTTTTCTATAAGGCTAGCAAAAAAACATAGGAAGCGCAATGCTCGACGTAACTCTCCATGCT
The DNA here is from genome assembly GCA_948472305.1 of Vicia faba. Taxonomy (NCBI): domain Eukaryota; kingdom Viridiplantae; phylum Streptophyta; class Magnoliopsida; order Fabales; family Fabaceae; genus Vicia; species Vicia faba. Next base: position 651,560,844 of record OX451740.1, read on the forward strand.
AAAAATATTAAATGATCACAAATAAATAACCAATCAGAATTGTGACTAAATAGATTTATATAAAAAAATGATAGTGTCGTAACTGAGTTGTCTATAACCTCGTCATTCGTGATCTCAAATATAGCAACGTAGGACTTCAAAATTGTTTGGTTTCACAAAATTCAAAATTGATTAGAACAGATTAAATGTTATAATTTTTTACCAACATACACCCATTTTAACAATTATATCCCAATATACTATACATTTCAATCAATATTCCTAATATATCACTTTTTCAAAAAAAAAATTGATATTAGAAGGCTCCGCCCAATGCATGGGCGGATGATCTTAAAAATACACAGCTTCTGCCCATTGCATTGACGGAGCTGTGTGAGCAACATTTTTTTTTAAAAATAATTTTAAAAATAAATTAAAATTGCTGTTAAATAAAAAAACAATATATTTTTATAAAATGAATTTCAAATATTCAAATTTAAGTCATTTTAATAAAATTATTAAAATATTAAAATATTAATATACAAATAAAATTTATTTTAATGTAATTTTAAAAATAAATTAAAATTATTATTAAATAAGAAACCAATATATTTGCATAAAATGAATTTGAAATATTCAAATTTAAGTCATTTTAATGAAATTATTAAAATATTAAAATATTAATATACAAATAAAATTTTTTTTAATGTAATTTTAAAAATAAATTAAAATTTCTATTAAATAAGAAATCAATATATTTGTATAAAATGAATTTGAAATATTCAAATTTAAGTCATTTTAATGAAATTATTAAAATATTAAAATATTAATATACAAATAAAAAGATATTGTGTTGCTGATTGTAATATCCTAGAAATGGTTATGTCCTTGTTTGAACATGTTGATGTTGTTTACGTTTAATGTTGTTGCTAAGTTCTACTATTCGTCTCAGTATTTTAATTTATGTGTTGTTTTTTCGAATTGTTATTTATATTAAATGCAGAAGTATTAGTGAAATGAAACATAATAACTCGGCGTCATTATACATACAACTTTGCAGATTGATAACAAAATGAATAACTAATTATTACTAGTTCCTACTGTTGGTTCCTAAATTCGACACCCTTGCTTTTATTAATATAGACCATTAATCATGAGGGATGGTTTCGACCAGCTGATTATGTCGAAATGCTCATCAGAAGGTGGCAAGGTACTTAGAGAATTTCTTCTAAGTAGGAATTTTGTTTCCTTCGACGTCGAAGGAGCTTCTCGATAAAGGTATTCGATGCTCAGAGTGGAACGGTTTGAGATTCGAATGTTTGGAGGAAAAACGGTTCCCAGCAGTTACCAAGTGCAACGTGCCAAGATCAGGAGCGTCGGATGATGTGAGCATGCCAAGTGGTGTCATCTCGAAGCAGCGTAACTGCCCAACGGTTACTTGAGATGTGTTTAGTATAAATACTAGTTGTTCACGTAGTTTTCGCGTGTGTTCACCATTATATACAAGTTACTCATTTAGATTCAAGTACCCAGTGTGAGCGAAAGAATTGTTGAGAATGTATGTGTGAAACACCATTTAAATTAATCAAAGTCTTTTATATTCCAGCACTTTATTGCCTTTTCATTTATCCTTCCCTGTCGAAGCCTTTATTTAACGCTTTCTTTTATTCTACCAAGTTTTCCTTCATGCAATTTACATAAAGTATCTTTACTTTACTAGCACTAACCATCATTAGAACTTAGTCAAACCCCAAAAATCAACCATGTCTTATGATCAATCTGATCGATCCTGCGAGTCACCAAATAAGTAACCTTTTGGAAGATCAGCGGTTGTTTACCAATTTCCACGGTAAACAAATTGGCACACCTGGTGGGACTTTGTGTTGATTTTGAAGGTTAACGTATTTATACAGAATATCATCTTTTTCGAGAAGTATTGCATGTTATTGAGAAGTGGTAGAATATACACTAACAATACCAATACTGCCAGAAGAAGAGAAGCGATGGCGAATCCTCCAAACAATAGCGAAATCCCACAAACAAATGTGGGAACAACGGTTATCCCAACCGTAAGTGAAGCGATAACCGCTGGTTCAACACCAGCAGTAACGGTCATACAAACGGGGCCATTACCTCCGTTCACTGGCCCCAGAATGCCTTTGGGAACTCCCCCACCAAGGGGAAACCCAGGAACTAGGCCTTATGTTCCCCCAGGATTTTCGACAAGCGGTCTAAATCGAGAACCACTCTATGGCATGCCAACTTCTGAATTGGCTAGCCTGACGAACGCTGCGTCCACTTTTTCAGACCCTTTAGTGAGTGCCTTTTCGCCACTCCAAGGTTCTGGAGTTGGTATGGCGAACAGAAATAGGACCCAACTCTTAGGAGGAACGTCCCAAGTAGCGCATGGCCTTACGAATGCCTCGACAGCAGTCTTGAGGCAACAAATGGACGAAAGCAATCACGATATGGTTCAAACGTTGGCACAAACTTTAAGTACGGTGCTGAACCCTCTAATACAAAATACCACCCAGTCGAATCAGCAGATGACAGCGCAAATGGCGCGCCTGGCTGATTTCTTTGGGATACCCCAACCTATTCGACAGCCCCAAAGGGCGCAAATAAGGGGAAACCAAGGTATACTTTTAGAAGAAGAAACCACTATTAACCAAGTCCAGCAGCCTGTCGAAGAAAACCTTAGGGCACGATTGGAGCAACCCGGGGTCGAAGAACCTAGGGTCATAGCCCCGGTGGCGAGGATAGTCAACAGAAACCAGAATGCTGACGAAGTAGTTCAGCACATCCAATACCAGAATATGGGTTTGGAAAATAACCTGGCAGCCATGATCGAAAGAATCATGACGCAAAATGGGATGAATATGGGCTTTCGTAGGCCCAACTTTACATCCCCACTGTCAGAATATGTGTTACAAACAGACTTACCTCCTAGATGTAAAGTCCCTAAGTTCACTAAATTTTCAGGGGACACGACAGAATCCACCGTCGAACACGTGGCGAGATACTTGATTGAAGCAGGAGATATTTCAAACAACGAAAACCTGAGGATTAAGTATTTCCCAAGTTCCCTAACAAAGAACGCGTTTACTTGGTTCACAACTCTCCCCCCCAATTCCATCCACCATTGGACCCAGTTGGAGAGATTGTTCCATGAGAAATTCTACATGGGACAAACCAAGATAAGCCTGAAAGAATTGGCCAGTGTAAAGAGACGTTTCACTGAACCTATAGACGAATACCTAAATAGGTTTAGGTTGCTCAAAGCAAGATGCTTTACGCAAGTGCCAGAACATGAGTTAGTCGAAATAGCCGCATGGGGCTTAGATTATTCCATTAGGAAGAAATTAGACACTCAATACCTGAGAGACATGGCCCAATTGGCCGATAGAGTTCGACAGGTAGAACGCCTTAAAGCTGAAAAAGCCAAGGCGACAAAAACTCATAAAAGAGAAAGGATAGCATATGTCGAAATGGACGATGAAGATCCAGAAACCTTCGACGAAACTATAACCATCGAAGAAAGCGAGGTCGATTTAGCGGAACTAAAACAAGGGCCACCATACTCTTGCAAACTGCTAGTCCCCTCAAGTGGAAAAAATCCCACTGGTCCGGAAAGGGCCAACGATAGGTTCCCCAAAAAGACTTACAGTTTTGATATTACAAAATGTGATGAAATTTTTGACTTACTTGTAAAAGATGGCCAAATGATAGTACCCCCAGGGGTAAAAGTGCCTCCTCTTGATCAAAGAAAGAAAAGATACTTTTGTAAATACCATAATTTTCTGGGCCATAAAACATCTCAATGTTTTCTTTTCAGGAATCTCGTGCAAGATGCTATCGAAGAAGGGAGGCTGAAATTTGCTGATAAGACCCCCAAGACTGTGGACTCCAACCCTTTGCAGGCTGAAGCCCATTATGCTGAACCTTCAGAGGTGAATGCGATCGAGGCATCCAAAAGCCAGGCAAAGAGGCCAGGAATAACTATGGTCGAAGTCACCAAGGATCATGTCAACATGCCAATCTTTGGCAGTTTTTCTGGGAGTCTTTCTAGAAAAACAATTGAAGCAGTCCAAAAAGCTGTTGAAAGCCCAAAATCTGGAGCAAAACCCAGTTCCTACTTGGCTGCAGTCTAAGGCCAGACAGAGCACCTGGAGGCTCAGATGAAGCAGTTGACTCTTGCCACCAAAGACACCATGAATGTCAACATGGTCGAAATCTCTGAACCAAAAGCATCAGAGGAGGCCACTAGGCAAGAACAGGCCAACAAAACAGCTTTCCCTCGGGAAAATGAAAATCTGGCAGATTTCCTGCAAAGATGCCAGAAGAAGAAGTCAGATGTGATGTTGTGTCCTCGATGCAGCTCGATTTTCGACAAAAAAGCTGCTGAACATATCCAAGGTGTAAGGGCAGCAAACAGAAGAAGGGAAAGTGTTGATATTCGACATGATCCCAGAAGAACCTACCAAAAGGGTTCAAATCAAGAGAAGAGGCCACTGACTTTCAGGCCTCCAACCAATGTGCCAGTTGATACGTGGTATAAAACATCAGGTCGAAAGAGGCCTAGCGAGGAAAGGTGGCACTCCTTCGAAGTGCCAAGAGGTTCATCTTTGACACATAAGAAAGAACCTCAGGTTGTCACCCCTAAAGTGACCCAGGTATCAAGTAACTACAAGGGAAAGAATCCCATGTCTCGATCCCAGTGGAGGAGATACCAGAGGCGGCGAAAGGATGAGAGGGAAGCTACCAACGAACCAAAGCCAGAATCAAGTTCAAATGTCCCTCAGAGAAAGCAGAGGAAGCCTCTGGAAAGACAACCAGTGACCAATAGGCTAGTCTGGCCTAACCAGGGTGAAGTTGATAACGAAGATGGCTCTGAGTCTGATGACACCCTAGATATCATGGTGAACATAGTCTCAGTTTTGCCAAGAGAGTTCAACCGCCAGGTGGAGGTCGAAGCAAGCGATTGGGAAGTCGAACAAGAAATGGTCAAGCATAGGCCAGTATGCTACTTCGTCATGGATAATGGCGCTACTGAAGAGCAAAATGGTTTCTTCGAACCTCCTACAGAGGCGATGACAAATCACCTCAAGCCTTTATTTATAAGGGCTAAACTCGAAGAAACCACAGTAAATAAGATCTTGGTGGACTGTGGGGCAACCATCAACATCATCCCTCACTTTATGCTGAGAAAAATAGGCAAGAGCGATGAAAACATCAAGCCTCACAATATGGTCCTGTCGAATTATGAAGGCGGAATAGGGACCACTATGGGTGTGATCCAACTGGACATCAAGGTGGGATCCATCCTTCGACCAACTATGTTTATGGTCATATCGGCCAAACCAAATTATAATCTTTTGTTGGGCCGAGAATGGATACATGGTGTTGGAGCTGTACCATCATCAATGCACCAAAGGTTGATACTATGGCATCCTGATGGAATGGTCGAAAATATAGAAGCTGATCAAAGCTATTACTTGGGCGAAGTAAATCACCTAGGGATGGCAGACTTCGACAAAAATTTGGCTCACATTGGGCCATGCCCAGCACCTGACTTCGACTTGGCGCCAGCGCCAAATGCTTTTTGTTCCTTATACCTGCACCCTGAGCATGGTTTCCAATGGGACAGAGAAGACTTGTCCCACATTGATTTTAGTGGGCTAACTGACATCCAGCCAACTGGTTGGGGAAGCGAATTCAGTGACAATGACTGAGTCACAATCACTGCAGTGAATTTCGGATTACGTAGCCGAAACAAGGATGATAACGACTCTCGAAGCCGAAGTAAAATATATGGCCACTCAGGCCAATGATCAAGAGTTACCTTCTGCAGGTCCTGGAAAGGATTTCGACCCAGAACCTCCTTATATCATGCCAGAAGGAATGCAGGAACAAAGGCTCGACGCCATCTACGACGATGAGCCTTTGGGATTCGAAAAGGACCCCTTAGCGAACAACATCAAAATGTTAGCGTAGGATCCTTTAGAAGAAATCAACTTGGGCGAAGGGTTAGAGAAAAAGCCAACTTACATTAGCGCAAAAATAGATCCAGAACTCAGGTTGGAAGTAATCCATTTGTTAAAGGAGTTCAAGGACTGTTTTGCATGGGATTACGACGAGATGCCTGGTCTCGACAGAGGATTGGTAGAACTTCAGTTGCCAATCAAACCTGGGAAGAAGCCAGTCAAGCTAAGTCCAAGACGCTTCGCTCCAGAAATACTGTCGAAGATCAAAACGGAAGTCGAAAGACTGCTGAAGTGCAAATTCATACGAGCTACGAGGTATGTCGAATGGATTGCAAACATTGTGCCAGTGATTAAGAAAAACGGTACATTAAGGGTGTGCATAGATTTCAGAGATTTGAATGCTGCTACACCCAAAGATGAATATCCTATGCCTGTGGAGGAAATGCTAGTCGATTCTGCCGCTGGCTATGAATACCTGAGTATGCTCGATGGTTATTCAGGATATAATCAAATATTCATTGCTGAAGAAGATGTGTCAAAAACAGCTTTTCGATGCCCCGGGGCTTTAGGCACTTACGAGTGGGTAGTGATGCCTTTTGGCCTAAAGAACGTTGGGGCAACATATCAGCGAGCGATGAACTCTATCTTCCATGATTTTATTAATACTTTTATGCAAGTATATATTGATGATATTGTTGTAAAATCTGTTTCCAGGAAGAACCATATAGACCACCTTCGACAATCATTTGAAAGAATGAGAGAACATGGTCTGAAAATGAACCCTTTGAAGTGTGCATTCTGTGTAAAAGCTTAAGATTTCTTGGGCTTCGTCGTCCACAAGAAAGGAATCGAAATCAACCAGAACAAGACAAAAGCAATCCTGGAAGCGAAAGCGCCAGCGAACAAAAAGGAATTGCAATCTCTGCTGGGCAAGATAAATTTCTTAAGGAGATTCATATCTAACCTAAGTGGAAAAGCTCAAGCCTTCTCACCCTTACTTCGATTGAATAAGGAAAGATTCGAATGGGGGCAAGAGCAACAAGAAGCTTTCGACAAAATCAAAGGGTATCTCACCAAGCCACCTGTTTTGGTGCCTCCTTGCAGCAACAGGAGTATGAGATTGTACATAGCTGCATCCGACAAAACTTTGGGAAGCATGTTAGCCCAAGAAGATGAAAATGGAGTCGAAAGACCCATTTACTATCTTAGTAGAGTTTTGAACGATGCAGAAACTAGATATAGCGAAGTTGAAAAATTATGTCTATGTCTTTATTTCTCTTGTACAAAGCTCAAACAATATATAAAACCAGTTGATGTGTATGTTTCGTCTCATTTTGATGTTTTCAAGTACATGTTGTCGAAACCCATCCTGCACAGCCGAATTGGCAAGTGGGCGCTAGCGTTAACTGAGTACTCCTTGACCTTTATGCCTCTTAGGGCAGTGAAAGGGCAAGTGGTGGCAGACTTTATAGTCGACCACTCAATTCAGGTTGAGGATATAAATTATGTGGAGATAGAGCCTTGGAAATTCTACTTCGATGGTTCCAGCCATAAAGATGGAACAGGAGTAGGGGTCTTGATTATTTCTCCAGAAAAAATCCCAACAACATTCAAGTACAAGATATCAGGTACTTGTTCGAACAATGAGGCTGAGTACGAAGCTCTAATTATTGGCCTTGAGATATTGTTGGAATTGGGGGCAACTCGGGTCGAAATAATGGGAGACTCAGAGTTAGTCATTAAGCAAGTCACAAAAGAATATAAGTGCATAAGAGAAAATCTTATTATGTACTTTGTGATAGCAAATCGTTTATTGAAAAAATTCGAAATGGTCAACATTCGACACATACCCAGATTGGAAAATCAAATAGCCAACGATTTGGCACAAATTGCATCTGGGTACAAAATTTCAAAAACGAGATTACAAAGAGCAATCGAAGTCCGAGAAAAAATAAAAGCAACTAGTCTGTCACCAACAGACTTGAAATCGACAAGACTAGGGTATGCTGATCAAAGGAACTTTGAAATATCGTTCATAGACAATTTGTCAGAGCAAGATTGGAGGAAACCCATTGTAGATTATCTACAAAATCCAACAGCTTTGACAGAACGAAAAATAAAATATAGGGCGTTGCGTTACGTACTCATGGGTAATGAGTTATTTAAAAAGACGCCTGAAGGGGTACTGCTGAAGTGTTTAAGTGAAACTGAAGCATACATAGCCCTTTTGACTATGCACGCTGGAGCATGTGGGGCTCACCAAGTAGGCCATAAGATGAAATGGTTGTTGTTTCGACAAGGACTATACTGGCCCACCATCTTGAAAGATTGTGTCGAGTTCGCGAAGGGGTGCCAGGAATGTCAAGTCCATACAGGCATCCAACATGTACCAGCAAGCGAACTTCACTCAATAGTGAAACCTTGGCCCTTTAGAGGATGGGCGTTGGACCTTATTGGAGAGATTCGACCAGCATCATCAAAGAGCCAGAAGTATATATTGGTAGGCATTGATTATTTCACTAAGTGGATCGAAGCTATTCCTTTAGTCAATGTAGACCAAGAAAATGTCATTGAATTTATTCAAAAGAACATTATCTTTAGATTTGGAATCCCTGAAACTATAACGACTGATCAAGGATCAGTTTTCACCGGTCGAAAGATGCAGGAATTCGCTCAAGAAACAGGCTTTAGACTCCTAACATCAACACCTTATTATGCACAGGCAAACGATCAAGTTGAAGCAGCGAATAAAATAGTGATTGGCCTGATAAAAAAGCATGTAGGGAAGAAGCCAAAAAATTGGCATAAGACGTTAGACCAGATCTTGTGGGCCTGTCGAACGTCCCCAAAAGAAGCCATAGGTACAACACCATATCGGCTAACTTTTGGTCATGACGCAGTGTTGCCAGCGGAAATTTGTCTTCAATCTGCAAGGGTTCAGAGACATCATGATATCCCCTTTGAGGTTTATTGGGATATGATGTTAGACGAACTAGTAGATTTAGACGAAGAAAGACTACGCGCTCTCGACCTACTAAGGATTCAGAAGAAAAGAGTGGAAGACTCTTACAATAAAAAAGTAAAACCTAAGGCATTCTCACCTGGAGAATTAGTTTGGAAGGTGATTCTCCCCATGGATCGAAGGGATCGAAGCATGGGAAAATGGTCACCCAAATGGGAAGGACTGTTCAGAATTATCCAAACTTTTTCTGGTGGAGCTTATGAAGTCGAAGAGTTAGGTGAAGATAAAAGACTCTTGAGAGTAAACGGCAAATATTTGAAAAAATATAAACCTATGCTCCAAGAGATCAAAATAAATAGTAAGTAATGACTAAATTAACCATAAAGAGCCAAAATGGTTAAAAATGGAAAATTTTATAAGAATTAGCCAAAATGGTTACATTGTCAAACAAATATTACAATACATGGTTAATAAATGGCTGAGTAAATTAGAAGGGGATAAAATCTCTAAGTCGAAGGTACTTGGCCTGCTGCAGCTCCAGTCTTTTGTTACACAAGGCAGTCGCCTGGGAAAGTTTGGCAATCTGGTCATCGAAGGCTTGGGCCTTTTCAGCAAACTCTAGGCCTCGTGTAACTTCAGCTTGGCTCTCTGTGTCTGAAACAGTCGAGAGAAGCTCCTCTTTGCGCCTGGTGTTAGCATTTATCTTGGCCTCCAGCTCTTCGATCTGCGCTTTTATAGAGGCATTGTCTCGATCTATGGCGTCAATTTCTTCTTGCTTGGATGCCTTCTGCTTTGACAACTCTGCAATTCGAGAAGTCGTTTCAGCTACCTCAGTCCAGGCAGAAGAACTCTTGCCATGTAGCGCTTCGAGCTGGCTATTGAAGCCCCTCTGACGTCGATAGTCCGCAGAGACTTGGTCAACAATGGAGTATAACTCCAAGATAAAGCTGGAAACCTCTGAAGTCACAGCAAGCAAATCGACTGCATTCAAAACAGCTCCCAGACAAGACGGAGCAGTAGGATCCCCCTCCAAAGCCTTCATCAGATCCTTTTTGAAGAACTGAGCCTTGACCTTCATCAAAGCCTCATCAAGAGGAGAAGTCGAAGTGGACTTCCCCGATGCAGTAGAAGCATCATGACTAAGGTCAGATGAACTTCCCCTACTCTCGATGATGGCATTCAGGTAGCCAATGGGATCAGTTTGCTTCAAAAGGGCCAAGTCTTCTTTAGACTTGGGCTTTGTCGAGGTAGTAACCCTTATAGCAGCGTTGGCTTGGGGTTGAAGTTGTTGAGTAGCGTTTGCATCGACATGACTCTCTTCGACCTGTAGTTCAGTAGTGCCAGCATTAACATGATCCCCTTCGTCATGTTGCTCCTCTGTCAGATCGACCACTTGAGTTTCCTTTGGTTGTTGTTCCTCTGCTTCGGAAATGGCTTCATCGTTCGCCAATTCCTCCTCGTGTTGCCTACTGTGTTCAGCAGAGTCTTGTGTCTCTGAAGTTTTTGGTGCTGAACTTTCGGTGGTCTCCTGAAAATAGAAGAGGAAGAATCTTCTGGTTTATAAAGATACACAATTGAACATGAGCATCGACACCTAAGTTAAAAATGGTCAGAGAAACTACCTGTAGAGGAATCTCAGCCCCAGGGCTGGAATTATCACTTTCGACGGGTTTGTTAAGCAAAACGTTTAGCTCCTCCTCCGTGGGCTCTTCGATGATCACGGGAGGTGGCATGGGTCTTCTCCCTGCAACCTTTATTCTGATCATGGGTCGAGACTCAGGAGAAGGAGCATCTTTCTTCAGTTTTCTCCGTTTAAGAGGAGCGGGGGGAGATTCGTCCTCGTCGTCACTCCCAGATTCGACCGTTAGTGCATGTCGTTTCTTGGGTACAGGTTCCTGAAAACCAAATGGAGTTCGATTTAGAGCACCACATCAAAAATCAGGATGTTAAAACCAGAAGGAAATAATAAAAGTTTGGTTACCGGTGCTGAAGGTTTTGTCGAGGGACCTCCTCCCTGATGGCTTTCTGTGGTTTTAGCCGGTGCTGAAGGTTTTGTCGAGGGACCTCCTCCTTGATGGCCTTCTGTGGTTTTCTTTGCTGCAGGCTTTCGAACAACTGAAAGAAGACGCGTTCACAAGTTATAATTAACAAGTTACAAGTCGAAATGGAAAGACAAATATAATTTGGAGAGTGAACGTACATTTCTTTATTTTGTCAAGGACTAGAACGAAGGACTTCTGGAGTTCGTCCACAAAATCTTTTTCGTCGAAGAACTCTTCAGCATAATAACTCCTCCACCAGTCTTCGAAAGATGGTGAACAGAGGAAGTTAAGTTGATAGTCGAACAGTGAAAGTACTGTTCGACCAGCGTACCTGCCAATATGCTTGGTGGCAGCATCCTCAGTATAATCATTGCAAAAATATAACATTGATTTCTCCCTAGGAAAAATGGGAGAAGGAAGTGATTGGATGATACCAAACTGTCGAGAGACCAAGTTTGGCTGATAAGCGATCAAGCTCAGGTGATTCTTGGAACTCTTAAAGCGCAGTGGCATTATTCTGGGTGTGAGAAATGCTTCCCACATTATTGTGTGTTCTTCGAGATGAGGGTCACCTGACGACTTGGGATGGGGCCTGGTGAACCATTCTGGACCAAACTTTCGACGGGCGAAAGGAGCCATGGTCGAGGTGAATTCTTTTCTTCCTGCAAACATCAAGACGAAGTTTGCAAAAGTCTGTTCGAGTTCCAGCCCATCCTCAGTGGGAGTCAGTAACGCCAGTCTGGTGCCTTCAATACGCCTTTTGGCTATCTCAGGAGCTTGTTCGTTTATTTGAGTTTTCTGAGGTAAGAAAGACTCAAAAGTGGCATTTAGCCATAGTTGAAGTGGCCAGAAGGGTCCTGCAAGCAACAAACTGGCTCTATTTTCGATGACCTTTAACAGAGTCGCTCCACTGCTGATCGACTCATACAGGTTCGCCAGGATTAATTCGGCCAAACAAATGTTTTGACCATGGTGAAGCTGGGTAGCAAGGGTGACCATTTTCTTCGTCACCTGTAGAGACTTCGTGCAGAACACGAAGCGTGACAGCCAAAGGGCTAGAAACGCAATGTGTTCCACGTCCGTCACATTAGCTTTCGACCTGTCATGGTAGTGGTTGATGTAGGTGGTGTAAGTGGGTTTGGTAGCTGAAAACCCAATATGGTCTTTCGACATTTCCTCTGGGTCGAAATAATCCCCAGTTGGTCGAAGACCGGTGATGGCAGCCACGTCGAAGAGAGTGGGTGTTATCATTCCACAAGGCAGGTGGAAAGTGAAGTGAGTATAATCCCAGAAAAGCAAAGAGGCTATCAGCATTTCAGGGGAGTAGTTGAGACCAGTCTTCGACAGCATGACTAGGTCATAAATCCCCAGGTTCTTCCAAATCGAAGCTTGGCTTTTTTCCATCTTCTCTAGCCAAGCGTTGTAGTCTGGTGTAAGGCTAGGGCTAGACCTAAAAGCCCTAACACCTCTATTGAAGAAACGAAGATCTATCTTTTCCTTAGCAGGATCTTCGTTGTCATCTGCAGCCTTTTTGGAGCACCCAACAGGTTTGAGTGCCTCAAGCACCGGGAAGAAGTTCTTGGTCTTCGTGGATTCATCAATGCATGTGGATAACGGGCCAGACATGGCGAAAATCTGGTTGGAGTATCCAATCGGAATCAGTAGTTGAGAAGAATAAACTTCACGCTCAGCAGTTCCCAGGGGTTCAGGAACCCTTCGCATGCCTTTAGAGTTAACTGTTGGAACAATTGAGAAGATTTTTGGTTGGGCAGTTCTAGAAGGAATGTTAGAACTGGGATCATTAGAAGAACCTGAAGCCATTTTTAGGTTAAGATGACGGTGAGTGAAGAACAAAGTGTTTGCAGGTGTTTGCAGAGATTTTTGTGTTCAATAATAAGGCTTGGATGCAGAATGGCGTGAAAAAGTCCCACAAGGGGTACCTAGCGCTATTTATAGTGGTTGGGAAATCACAAAATTCGAGGCCATTTAATGTTGCAGATGATAGTGGGGCACGTGGCGCTCCTTTGCTGACATAGTCGTTCTGCAGAAAGGAAACGGTGCAGCGTGCACCCTCGTTTTTGGGAAATTGTCATGATGACAATCTGTGAAAAGACATTGGGCACGCTAAACGCTTTACTGAGGTGACGTCTTAGGTACAGGTGGAATGATGGCTTTTTTCTTGGGATTGTCAGTTGGTTGGTAGAAGACGAAAAGCGCACAGGTTAATCTGTGGCTAAGAATGAAGGACAGGTGTCGAGTGGAATTTCAAAGAATGCCTTTTTCTTTTCAGCTTCGAAATAAGGCATTCTTGGGGGGCAATTTGTTGGTTCCTAAATTCGACACCCTTGCTTTTATTAATATAGACCATTAATCATGAGGGATGGTTTCGACCAGCTGATTCTGTCGAAATGCTCATCAGAAGGTGGCAAGGTACTTAGAGAATTTCTTCTAAGTAGGAATTTTGTTGCCTTCGACGTCGAAGGAGCTTCTCGACAAAGGTATTCGATGCTCAGAGTGGAACGGTTTGAGATTCGAATGTTTGGAGGGAAAACGGTTCCCAGCAGTTACCAAGTGCAACGTGCCAAGATCAGGAGCGTCGAATTCTGTGAGCATGCCAAGTGGTGTCATCTCGAAGCAGCGTAACTTCCCAACGGTTACTTGAGATGTGTTTAGTATAAATACTAGTTGTTCACGTAGTTTTCGCGTGTGTTCACCATTATATACAAGTTACTCATTTAGATTCAAGTACCCAGTGTGAGCGAAAGAATTGTTGAGAATGTATGTGTGAAACACCATTTAAATTAATCAAAGTCTTTTATATTCCAGCACTTTATTGCCTTTTCATTTATCCTTCCCTGTCGAAGCCTTTATTTAACGCTTTCTTTTATTCTACCAAGTTTTCCTTCATGCAATTTACATAAAGTATCTTTACTTTACTAGCACTAACCATCATTAGAACTTAGTCAAACCCCAAAAATCAACCATGTCTTAGGATCAATCTGATCGATCCTGCGAGTCACCAAATAAGTAACCTTTTGGAAGATCAGCGGTTGTTTACCAATTTCCACGGTAAACACCTACATTGGGGCATCGCGTTCGGTTGTGACCTGGAAGACTACACAATGTGCATTTTCTCTCCAACTTATCATATGCGTCCATTTCTGTTGTAATACGGGTGCTCACGGGATGACCTTTCTTGTTCCTCCGTATAACTGGATTATGGCAAATTTGATCTCCCTCATAAGTGGGCCAATACTCATCGTATGGTAGAACTGGAAAGCTCGTGCTGTAAACCCCAAATAAGTTCGCAACCTTGTAAACGTCAGACAACAGAAGAAATGCGTCTTGGCGCACCACAAAACATGCAGCGATAACATGTGAACAAGGAACACGGTATGCTTGAAACTTTCCACAGTCACACCATCCTTCCATTAGGTTAACCTTGTAACGCCCCAATGGCTTCCCCTCACCGTGGTTAATTGTCTCCTTCACACTGAAAGTGTTATTATTATAGTCAAAAATGCTTACCTGATGTGTGGCGGATTTAGACGTCTCTTCTTTCATCACCTTCACGCACCGTTCTGTAAATGTTTGTCCAGAATTCAAAACTGCACTCCACTTTGCACCCCTTTCAACAAAGAGTGTTCCCATCCTATAGTATGTTGCACTTACTAACGATGTGATGGGGAGATTACGAGTGCCTTTAAATACGGAATTTAGTGACTCGAAAAGGTTTGTTGTCATGTGCCCTCAACGACGACCCTCGTCAAATGCCCTCGTCCATTTTTCAACTGGAATTTTGTCTATCCACCTCAAAGCATCACCATTAGCCATCCCAATTTCATTACGATAATATTTAAATGTTGGTTGGTTCAGCGCATACCCTACATGTTAAAAAAAATATTGGTTAATATAATGGTATACTATTAACGAGCATGTAATGTTTGCATAAAAGGTACTTACCCATGTTAATTATTTTTTCCGGAGGATACGGTCCTTGATATCCTTCATAAAATTTTGTGCAATATGCCTGATACAATACACATGGACAAATGTAGTGTTATTCCAACCATTTTCAGGATTGTTATAAGTGCTTTCGATAGATGCATGTCGGTCAGAA
The DNA here is from genome assembly GCA_948472305.1 of Vicia faba. Taxonomy (NCBI): domain Eukaryota; kingdom Viridiplantae; phylum Streptophyta; class Magnoliopsida; order Fabales; family Fabaceae; genus Vicia; species Vicia faba. Next base: position 651,575,931 of record OX451740.1, read on the forward strand.
ATCAAACACAAGCCAGGTTGAGGAGCTACATGCATTCTCAAGTTTTTTAGAAAGAAACCCCAACCATCCGCCGTCTCACCTTCCACTAAGGCAAAGGCAACTGGGAAAATATTGTCGTTTCCATCTTGTGCTACAGCCATTAGTAGTGTACCTTTGTACCTTCCATATAACCAGGTACCATCAATCTGTAGTAAAGGCTTGCAATATCCAAAGCCACGTATGCATGGTTGGAAAGCCCAAAATAGTCGGTGGAAGATTTGTTTCCCAGGAATAATAGTCTCGTCATCTGTATATACCGGTAGTGTTTGCATTTCTACTACAGTTCCTGGAACAAACTTCTTAAGGGCCAACAAGTAATTTGGAAGTTCATTGTATGAATTTTCCCAATTCCCAAACACTTGTTCGATTGCTTTGTTTCTAGCAATCCATGCTTTCTTGTAAGATGGAGTGTATTTGAAAAAAGAAACAATTTCGTTAATACATACACTCACCTTGATAGAGGGATCCTTTTCAACAAGAGGCATTAATCGTTCAGTCATCAGTCGAGAGCTTAGTTGTTGATGATCCTGATTAAAGATGGTCGTTGAACAATTATGTGGGGGCTCCATGATTCCTATCTCCCATAGGTCGCTCCTTTTCCTATAGGATGCCACTAGACGAAAGTTGCAACCACTACGCTTACAACAAATTTTATATCTCTTCGTGTCAGAACACGTAACCCTGAAATCAACGACATGTTTCATATGGTACCTGGATATCGCAAAGACACAGTCAGATTTGTTTTTGAACTGGTTCCCAACAGTTATGTCATCCTCCAGCGGAAGACGAGGATTTTTGGGCCATTGAAAGGATGATTCGTCTCCAGCTGTTTCTAGAGTGGTCATGTGGGCGGGTGGATAATAGACATTCTCAAGTGGAATATGTTGTTCAGTTTCGTTGATTGCATCCGCCTCGTCATGTCCACCGTCTTCAAATAAAGTAGTGAACAAATCATCAGCTTGTGACTCAGTCTCCTCTTCTTCGTCATCTTCGACAACGACTTCCTCGGGAATTATGGACACGGGCTCAACATCATTGGGATTGGCCACTTGTGAGATTTGAGATTGTTGAGAAAGTTGAAATTTTATGTATAAATCTATCGCATGTAACCCAGATAATTCATGGTTGTAAAACATCATTTCCACATCATCATCATCTCGGATTTTCAGTGGAACATATTTCACCTGGTTCACACTGAAATTAACAGCATTTCGATATATAATTTGTGAGACAGCTCCAGATTGCATCCTTGTTTGTATCCTCTCCCTCAAATATTCAAACTTCGCATTTCTACTTAATTTGAATTGACATATATCGGTATTTTCAAATATAATGCCCATTTCATCAGAGATAAGGATCTCTCCATTGTAATGAGCATCCACTATATATTGAGGTATTTGAGACATGTTGATTTGTTAGTGAATAAGATCTGAATTGTAGGAGAAATTTGTTTTTGAGATGGGTTGGCTTGATGAAAAAAAGTAGAAGGTAGAAGTGTATTTAAATGAAATAGATTTTGTGTTTAGTAGATATGTTGTAATAAATAAACGCAGGAAAAACTAAATTTAGTGGTCAAACTGATAACATTAACTCATCCGCCCAATGCAGAAGCGGTGCCATTAAATTGTGAAAGGGTTCCGCCCAATGGGAAGGCGAAAGCATTGATGTTCCTATAGGCTCCGCCCATTGCTCATGCGACCTTGGCAGGCCTAATTGCACGCTTCCGCCCATTAAATGCACGGATGGCAGACAAAAAGTAACATGTCCGCCCATTGTATCTGCGGCGTGTCAGAAAATGTAAAGGGTTCCGCCCATTGAGTAGGCGGACTCTGTAACGCTGTGCATGCAGCACAGTTTACGTACACAGCATGCATGCAAAGTAATTACTCCCAACCATTTTATGGTTTCCTTTAAATTTTTTGAATAAAAACCCTACATTTTTTCTCTATAAATTCTATTCATTTTTTCAAAATTTACATCATACTCGATCTTTATCTATTCTTTCTCATCATAATTTTACACCAATCTCAATTTTCTATAATGTCTCTGTTAACTTATGGAGAGGAGCACCGAGGAACATTGTCAAACATACTCCAATATGTAAGTCTTGAATATATTTACGTATAAATTTTTTTAAATTTTAAGCATATACTTCTGACATTAACCATATTCTAATATTAACTATTTTATTTTTTAGAATGAGAAAAAATTTAGGCCTCGTACACACTCATATGTGCGCGTAGACGAAATGATCCGTCCATATCTGATGCAAGCGGGCTTTGGGCACGTTCTCAACATAACGTCATATGGGGTGGGATAGGAAATTTATTCTCGCTTTATGTGAAAGATGGCTTCTGGAGACACAAACATTCCATCTTCCTACCGGTGAATCCACAGTCACCCTTGAAGATGTCCACATGTTGATGGGTTTACGTGTAAACGGTTTGGCAGTGAATGGGAGAATAAATGTTGACTACTCCATAACTCAAGAACTCTTGGGTGAAGAATTGCCCGAAAGAGCTAGAAAGGGACAATTCGTCAAAATTACTTGGCTCCGGGAAATATATGATGCATTTGAATTGAACCAAGATTCTCCCATTGAACAAATTCATAAAAAAACTAGAATTTATATTTTATTGTTATTCGCTTGTTTATTATTTCCTGACACAAATGGTAACACAATACATCTAATGTATTTACCATTACTAGCTGACTTTAATAAAATAGGTAGATACAGTTGGGGATCAACAATTTTATCGCATCTATACAAAAACCTCTGTAGATGCGCCAAAAAAGATGTTCATAATTTTGCTGATTGTTCAACACTAATACAAGCTTGGGGATGGTCCAGGATGCCGAATCTAGCGCCTAGGAATCGTAATCCTTTTCATTTTCCGTACGCAACCAAGTAAGTTGTAACTACTCCTTTGTCTTAAACTTATTTATTATGTGAACAATATTTAACTATTACATTTTTTTAGATGGTCTGCCTATGGGATGGATTACGAAAAGACTCCTCATCATTGCGCACCTGGCTATCGGACTTTCATCGATCATTTCGAAGAATCTGATGTAATTTTCTTAACCATATTTTAAGTATTACATATTTTATATAGTTCGTTAAACTAATAACTGATTTTTTTAACAGTTTACATGGAGGCCCTATCTGGGACTTGATGATACCGATCCGACTGATAGTCACGTGTGAAGTACAAAAACATTTATCATATGTTTTACTACTGTTGAAATGCACCATTCTGATCGGGTAAAACTTCAATTTGGCATTAAGCAAGGCATATCGGATGCTCCACAATGCATGCAGGAGTATCACAAAAGTGTGGTGAACGACCAATGGGCATATAGCAATTGGAAAGATTGTTACAAGCAGGAGCGTCGTCAATGGCATAACCGCGAAAATAAAGTCTTACAAGGAGATGTCATGTCAGAAGAATGTAAATCAAGTAAGGAATACATGGAATGGTATAAGTCTGTTACAAATTTGTATCTGTCACCAAACAACTTCTTATATGACCCTCGTAATTTGCCAACATCTTCAAACGTCCAACACACCAGACCATCATCAAGCACTTACACCCAACAACCATTCATGAGCAACCAAGAACCTTTCTTCCCAACACAACCATCTTTTACGCAACAACCTTTCTTCCCAACACAACCACCTTTTACCCCAAGCCAACAATACCATCAACAAAACCCTTCTTCTAACCCCACCCAATGGGGCACCCAACAACAAAACCCTTCATCTAACCCCACCCATTAGGGCACCCAACAACAATATCCTTCCTCTAACCCCACCCAATGGGGCACCCAACAACAATATCCTTCATCTAACCCCACCCAATGGGGCACCCAACAAACCCCACATAATCCCAACTATTAGACACCCCAACAACAAATGCCTTTTCCCCGACCACAACAATTTACCTCCCAAGATTGTTACCAACCCTCAATAAATAGCCCAATGTCTTCTAATCCCATACCAAATTGGAATTGGGAGGGAACCAGATTAAGTTATGACAGTGCAGCTGAGACAGACTTTATCAATGAGGACATGATTGAGGAGTTTTTAATGGGCGGGTGTGACGCGGGACCTTCAACTTCAACTCAACCACAAAATGAAGAAGGAAATCGCAGAACAGGCCAACGTACTAGACGAGCACCTACTTGTGGAACTCACCAACGATTGATACGACCCGGTCAAAATCGACAGTAGATGTGTCTTGGAATTATATATGTTAAAATGAAAAAAATTAATTTATGTCCTTTAGTTAAAATTTTTGTTTATTTATAGTATATTTTGTTTAATTAAAGTGTATTTCATTTAATTATAATGTATATTATTTAATTATATGAATTTAATTTAGAGAATAAAAAAAATCACGTTTGCACACATCCGCCCATCTAATGGGCGGACCCTTTCTATTTTTAAAAGCATCCGCCCAATGCAGATGCGGAATCCAAGAAAAATACACTCCTCCGCCCATTGTATTGGCGGATGAGTTGTGGCAAAAACACATTTTGTTTGAAAAGAGGGTATATTGAGATTTATGAATGTATGAGATGATATATTGGGATTTAATTGCTAAAAAGAGTGTATGTTGGTAAAAAATTCTAAATGTTACATCAAATGTCATTGAATATAATATTATAAGTAATTAAAAAATTAAATATTTAAAAAATTTAACCATTATAATTTATTGACAGCATGGATTTTTTACATTTTAATTAAATTTTCACAACCTTTTATAAAACGCATTTTTAATAAATTTTAGCTAAATAAATTCATATATTCATAAATTAAATATATAAAATAAAACTATTAAAATTAAAATTATTTTAATTAATTAAAAAACGAGAGAACTGAATGAATAAAGATGATAAATTATAACAAGTGATGACTTTTATCATAATAGATTTTACTAAAAAATCAATTTTAATAGATGACGAGTCTAAAATCTCAATTCAACCTAATATTTTTTAACAAATACACAGAAATATGGGATTAAATTTTATGAATAAGTTAGTTCACATAGCATACCTAAAGTTTTCTTGTCCATAAATATCTCTCTATGTGTTTGGTTTCACTTCCTCTCCCACCTACTTCCCTCTTCAATACTCTAGTTTCTTAAAGAGAATATAGGAAGAAAAGAAAACATGATGTGCCCCGAACATAAAAAAGAAGTAAACACTCATTTCTTAAAGTTTGATCCATTAAATTTCATCCATATATTATATATTCATTATTTAATTTTTTATTATTTTAATTTATTTATTTTCTTTATAATAAATAATTTAAAATAATTTTTAACAAAACTATCACTAACACTATTTTTAAATTTGAAAGTGACCATTGAGAGATTGAGTACTATTACACTAACAGACGCACCACGTTTATATCATGACGTCCTTTTTGTTCTATCGTTTCTCTTGTTTTCATTTAACCACACAACATAGTTTCTCATAGCCAAAAACTCACCATCACAAAAATGGAAAGAGATCTAAACCAAAAGCTACTGAGAAAACCAGAAGTAGAAAACGAAGAAGAAGAGACACTTGGCAAAAGGGTATGGAATGAAACAAAGCTTATGTGGGTAGTTGCAGCACCAGCCATATTCACAAGATTCTCAACTTTTGGTATTCAAGTTATTACCCAAGCTTTTGTTGGTCATATTGGTTCCAAAGAACTCGCTGCTTTTGCTCTTGTTTTCACTGTTCTCATTAGGTTCGCCAATGGTATTCTGGTCAGTACTATGTTTATGTTATTATTGCTTTCTCAAAAGTTTGTTATTTTTAAGGAACTTGTTTTGTGTTTTTCTGTTTCTTCAAATGAAAATATGATTTTTTTTTTCCTTCTTGTCCTTTTTGGTATGTTTGAATAGAATTTTTTCAATCACAACATTTATGCGACCGCCTTGATACTCACGCAAGTTAATTGTTTGTAAAATGAATCTTGTAGTTGGGAATGGCGAGCGCGTTGGCGACGCTTTGTGGACAAGCCTATGGTGCAAAAGAATATGGAATGATGGGGGTGTATCTTCAAAGATCTTGGCTAGTTTTATTCTTAACTGCACTGATTCTTCTTCCTGTGTTCTTCCTCACATCTCCAATTTTGGTCCTCTTAGGTCAAGATGAAAGCATAGCAGAAGTTGCAGGAACCGTTTCTCTATGGTCAATTCCTGTTATGTTTGCTTTCATTGTCTCATTCACTTGTCAAACATTCCTTCAATCACAAAGCAAGAACACCATCATTGCGTTCTTGGCTGCATTTTCCATCATCATCCATGCTTTCCTCTCTTGGCTTTTGACAATGAAATACAATTTCGGTATCGCTGGTGCCATGATTTCGACTAGTTTGGCTTACTGGATTCCCAACATTGGTCAGCTTATCTTTGTTACATGTGGTTGGTGTCCTGAAACTTGGAAAGGTTTCTCATTTTTAGCATTCCAAGACCTTTGGCCTGTTGTCAAACTTTCCCTTTCCTCCGGTGCCATGTTGTGGTAATTACTTTCACATTCCGATTGTCAATCAATTGATTTAAATTAAACTTCACTCGGTGCGTGTTTTGAATCACGGTGACAGCGTAATACAGTTGAAGCTTCAAAGTTTAACCCGAATTTGTTTATATTATTATGCAGTCTTGAGCTTTGGTACAACACTATATTGGTTCTTTTGACAGGAAACATGAAAAACGCTGAGGTTCAAATCGATGCACTATCTATATGGTAATGCTTCTGATGCATTCTAACACTAGTGTTATCCAAATTCACGTGCTGTGTTTATAGCTTGCTAAAAATCGAATTTGATTAATGACAGTCTCAACATCAATGGATGGGAAATGATGATATCACTCGGTTTCATGGCTGCAGCAAGGTAATAGCATTGTTACAACTTACAGTCTCTTATCTGTCATTGATGCATATTTCTTCATATGTTGTATGATTGTTTATTTAACTGTGTAGCGTTCGAGTATCGAATGAGCTTGGTAAAGGAAGCGCGAAAGCCGCAAAATTCTCGATCATTGTGTCGGTGCTTACATCGTTGGCCATTGGATCCTGTCTGTTTTTGTTTTTCTTATTTTTTAGGGAAAGACTTGCTTATATATTTACCTCGGATAAAGAGGTGGCTGCAGCGGTTGGAGATTTATCGCCATTGTTATCGATCTCTATTCTGTTAAACAGTGTTCAACCGGTACTCTCAGGTACTATTTACAACATTTCCACTTCAATGTATTGAATCCCTAATGCAAATAAATCTTCAATGCTACAAGAATATGAGAAAAATGAAAAGGAAAATGTGATTTGATTTCAACAGGAGTGGCCGTTGGAGCAGGGTGGCAAAGCATTGTAGCATATGTGAACATAGGATGTTATTACATCATAGGAATTCCTGTTGGAATTATTCTTGGTAATGTTATCCATTGGCAAGTCAAGGTAGGCGTTTACAATCCCTCTTGTCTTCAAGTTGCATTTATATGAATCACTTTTGACACAAATACCGACACAGACACAAACACGTTGATCTGATAATGTAAATACATGAATCAGTGTCGTATCAAATAATAGACATGTCTTCCACATAAGTTATATCTTAATGCTTCCTAATTAATTTAACAAACTTTTGTAGGGAATTTGGATGGGAATGTTGTTTGGAACATTGATTCAAACTATAGTGCTAGTTATAATCACATATAAAACTAATTGGGACGAGCAGGTATTTCACTTATTTAACTGACAATGTGTAGTAATTAAACTCTTATAGATATATAATTAACATATGTGATTAAATCATCCGTTACAGGTCATTCTAGCTCAGAACCGTGTAAGCCGATGGTCCAAGGTAAAGAGTACTAATCATGATCAAGAAGAAGAAAGAAAATTAATTGGAAAATAGAATCATTTGTGTTATGTTCTGAGTTATACAACCAAGATGTTGATAAAAAGCTAAATATCAGTTGTATGTCTTAATTCAAATTTGGTGGTCTTCTAAAATTTTCATCTTTCTTTTGAATATGATTCTAAGAGAAATTTGACTTTATATAATATTTCTTTCTACATTAAAAACATATTTGGACGAACGAAGATTTTACTTTTCTTTTATGTTGAAAATTCTGTTATTTTTCATGCTTTATAAATCTTTTGAAATTTCAGATAATTAATATCATTTCTTCATTTGTATTAGATAGTTTATCTTCTCCGTATTTGAGAGCTAGGATTTTTTTTTCTTTTTGTCTCCTTCATCATCAGCTAGCCTTGTTTATCTCCATTTCATGTTCTTACAACTTTAGAAATAGAGTTGGCAAATCCATAGAAGACAAGTCCTGAAATTTAGAAATCATTGTGATTTTAGGTTGTCAAATGCGGTTTAAGCGTCTAAGAACTTTTATAACTAAATATTCATTTAAAAAAATTACATAGAGTTCTCATATATGATTCACAATGTGAATAAACCGTTTTTCCATATTCTGAATATTTTCTTCACGTTTCATTCTGAAAAGTTTGTACTCATGGATCAATGTGTTTATCCTAGTCCTTTTTTACCTCATTTATACCTTCATGGGTAAATTGAAGGGTGTCCGATATTTATTTTGCAGTATGACATTGAGAAACATGTAAAAATTTGTAACTACCAAGAGTGACAATGATAAATGTTGGAAAAAAACAAACTTAGCATAGAGAAAAAAGAGAAACATAATAACAACACAAGGATATAACGTCGAAACTTCAAAACCGGAGAAAAAACTACAGTCGTTGTCAATAGACAACCAAAAAATAATACTATGTAAAAATTATTACAACACATAATATACTCTCAACTAACTCAGACCCCAATACACCCACACCCTCCAAAACAAATATTTAACTACATCTCACAACACTTTAATACAAGAGCATAAGAGAACAAAGAAATTCAAATACAAGTTTAAGGTGCTTTTGACTGATGCATCTTGTAAAGAAAAACTTGAATCCTAAATATAGCTTTGGACTCTCTCTTCCATCAATAAACTAAGCAATATGGGACTTAGAAAAACTTTAATTCTATATATAGTCTTGGATTCCCCTTTCCTTTATAAAAATAAGCGATGTGGGACTTCTTCAACATGTATATTTTCAACCAACCCCAACAATCTCCACCTTGATTGAAAATAATACATAAGCTTTCATTGTCTTCACCGACAATCATACTATGTCATAAAGAGTATAGTCACTTGAAGCTACACCACTCCAAGAATTTTCATATTGTCTTCACCGGCAATCATAGTTTTAAAAACTATCATACTCCACCTAAAGAAGAGTATACTTCACTTAAAGCTAAACCACTTCAAGAATTTTCACATGTCGAAAACTAGGTTGAAACTTTATGGTACAACTTCTATGTTGGCAGGAAGCTCTTCAACCATCAACGTAAGCTTGCACTTTGTATAATTTTGATTGTATCAATACATCTTTGACTTGAACTTTCCATAAGTCAAAAACAATTCTTCCATCAATTTTCTCTAGCCCGAACTGCACAACAGAACTTGTGACTGCAGTTTAACAACTCTTTCGCAACACTATCCTTCTTTTCTGATGTGGAAGATCAGACAAAGCTGCAACCACAAAGCATACTAAGAACTCATATTCCCGAATCGAAGCAAAAGCTCTGATACCATTTGTTGGGTAAAAACAAACCAAATATAGAGGAAAAAAGAGGAATATAATAACAACACAAGGATATAACGTGGAAACTTCAAAACCGGAGAAAAAACCACGGCCGTTGTCAATAGACAACCAGAGAACACTATGTGAAATTTTTTACAACACATAATATACTCTCAACTAACCCAGGCCCCCAATACACCCACATCCTCCAAAATAAATATTTTAACTACATCTCACAACACTCTAATACAAGAGCATAAGAGAACAAAGAAATTCAAATACAAGTTTAAGGTGATTTTGACTAGTGCATCTTGTAAAGAAAAACTTGAATCCTATATATAGCCTTGGATTCTCTCTTCCATCAATAAACTAAGTAATGCTCGACCTCTAAGCAGTGGGGCTATGTTGAGATTTTTGTCACCTTTGGGGAAGAGACTGCCTCCCGATAGATCAAGGCGCAGTTTCTGGTGATCGACTGTCCATCTCTCTACAACTGCATCCTAGGGAGATCGATATTGGCCGAATTGACCGTTGTGCCCTCCACTATTCATTTGAAGATGAAATTCTACACCCGGAGGGGATACGCCGCCACCATCCACGAGGACACCTCAGTTGCTAGAAGGTGTTTTCACGTGGCTTCCAAAGGACAGAGTATGGTCGACACTGAAGCGCGACCCGCCAAAAGAGATACCACCACTCGACCTTAATCATAACTTGCTCGAACAGAAGAACAAAGGGCTCTACCAAAGGTCGACTCAATCTCGCTCGACACCAGCTTTGGCAAATATGGAGTCGAAGCCCCCAACGGAGAACATGAACTTCTCTGACCCATTCTAGACGGAGACTTCGAGTTCATCCCCCTCGGTGAAGACCCTCACAAAGGCGTGAAGATCGACACTAAACTCCCTGACTTGGCGAGGAGGCACCTCAAAGCTTGCTTAAGAGAGAACGCGAACCTGTTTGCATGGAGCGCTGCGATGATGCCCGACTCACCATTGATCTAGCCGCTAGGGAATTAGTGCAACGTAGACGTAGGCTGTCTCCCGAGAAAGCAGAGGCTACTGAAAATACTGTAAAAGATCTCCTAGAGGCGAATTTTATTTCTAAGGCCCGGTATACAACCTGCCTATCAAACATTGTACTTGTCAAAAAGAATAATGGAAAATGGAGAATGTGTGTTGATTATAATGATCTTAATCGGGCATGTCACAAATATGTTTTTCCTTTACCTAACATTGATATGCTGGTCGGAAACTCGGCCAGCTATAAAATTTTATCGTTTATGGACGCCTACTCGGGCTACAACCAAATTCCAATGGTGATGAGAAACAAGCATTACACCGCTTTCATGACCATCTCGGGCAACTACTACTACAACGTAATGCCCTTCGATCTAAAAAACGCAGGGGCAACATATCAGCGGATGATGAACAAAGTCTTCCACGACGAGATCAGAGATATGCTCGAGGTGTACATGGATGACATGATCGTCAAATCTCAAACAGAAACCAACCACACTGCCCACCTCAAAAGAGTCTTCGCCCAAGCGAGACAATGCAAAATGAGATTCAACCCCAAGAAATGCACCTTCGGGGGTTAAGGTGGGCAAATTCCTCGGTTTCTATCTGTCCGAACGGGGAATTGAAGCTAACCCCAATAAGTGTTGGGCATTCTCCAAGCTTCCTATGCCTAGATTAAAAAAATCCATACAAGTCCTAAGCGGTATGCTCACCTCGCTCTCCTGTTTCGTGGCGAAGCCCGTGCAACACACTCCACCATTTTTCAAACTTATGTGCAAAGAAGCGGCTTTCGAGTAGACTGAGGAATGCGAGCAAGCCCTCCTCCACCTTAAGCAAAGCCTTGTGCAACCGCCCATGCTGTTGCGACCTGAGAACGGGGAAACCTTATTTCTCTACCTGGTCGTCTCCACCGAGGCCGTAAGTGCGACCCTCATTCACGAGACTCCAGACGGGCAAAATCCAGTATATTTTACGAGCAAAGCGCTACAAGGGCCCGAGGCTAGGTCTCAACATATTGAAAATGTAGCCTTAGCCCTCATCAACGCGGCGAGGAGACTTAGACACTACTTCCTGGATGACACGGTCATCGTACGAACAAACCAACCGGTGAGGCAGCTCCTATGCCGACCAGACATGGTCGTTCGAATGCTGAAATGGTCCTTGGAGCTCTTGGAGTTTGACGTCCAGTACAAGAGTAGGAAGACCCTCAAAGCCCAAGCGCTGGCTGACTTCTTCGCAGAGATGACCGCTCACGATTCCCCCATAGGGAAGAAGCATAATTGGACCATCTTTGTGGATGGAGCTTCCAGCTCGACAAGGAGCAGAGCGGGAATCCTCCTCGAGAACGAGGAAGGTGTCGTGATCGAGCACTCCCTCACCCTTTCATTTTTGATGTCAAACAATCAAGCGAAATACGAGGCCCTGCTCGCTGGATTAAGTCTGGCCGAGGATTTGGGTGCCCGGGAAATACAAATTTTCACAGACTCCTAACTCGTCGCATCCCAGGTGCCAGGAGGATACCAGGCTAAGAACAACAGCCTCGTCGAATATCTGAACCTAGTCAGGGAATAAATGAAGAGGTTTGACCGGGCATAAATCAAACACGTATATCACGAATAGAACACACGGGCAAACATACTTTCAAAGCTCGCGAGTACAAAGAAGAAAGGGGGGGGGGGAACAAATCCGTCATCTAAGAATCCCTTTCTCGCTCGAGTATTGAAAAATCCACGATACCCCTTGAGGTGAATGCCATCGAGGACAATTCAAGTTGGATGGCCCCGATGTTTAACTTTCTGACAAAGGGGGAATTTCCTGTCGACCAAAGGGAGGCAACCGCTACCAAACGACGAGCTTGTTCGTATGTGGTGCTCGAGCACAAACTTTATAGGCGAGGATTTTCCATCTCGGTCCTTAAATGTGTCAATGAATCCAAAATCCCAGAGATATTACGGGAAATCCATGAGGGAATCAACGCCCAACACTTGGGCGGAAGATCCCTGGAACGAAAGGCGCTGCGAGCAGGCTATTACTAGCCCACCATGCAGCAAGATGCAAAGGAACACGCCAAAAAATGCAACAAGTGTCAGAGACATGCAAACATGCACCTCGCGCCCCCACACGAACTCAAAACATTATCCTCCCCGTGGTCGTTCGCCTGGTGGTGAATGGACATCCTCGGATCCTTCGTGCAAGGTTCGTATCAAAATAAATTTCTGATCATGGTCGTCGACTATTTCACGAAGTGGATCGAAGCCGAAGCCCTAGCCAGAATCACCTTGCACAATATCCTTTGTTTCTACAAGCGAAACGTGCTTTCCTGATTTGGGGTACCACAAGCGCTTGTCACTGACAACGAGACACAGTTCACCGATCAAGGTTTCTGAGACTTTATCGCCAAGCTCGATACCAAGCAACACTTCACCTCAGTCGAACATCCTCAAACCAATGGGCAAGCTGAAGTCACGAATAGAGTCGTCTTGCAAGGACTTAAGCGCATGCTAGGAAAAGCCAAAAGGGGGTGGGTAGAAGAACTTTACAGCGTCCTATGAGCATACCGAACAACACCGCACTCAACAATCAGTGAGACCCCATTTCGGCTAACCTATGGCACCGAAACAGTCATCCCCGTGGAGATCATGGAGCCATCCAGGCCAAGTGAAGTCCCTCTCGACAAGGAATTAAACGATGATGCCCTAAGAGAAGAGCTCAACCTAGTCGTGGAAATCCGATCAGGAGAAACTCTTCGCAAAACCATGCTGAAACAACTGGTAGCCCTTTGCCATGACAACAAAGTCATAAAACGCGAGTTCTAGGCCGACAACCTAGTCTTGTGAAGGAATCAGAAAGATTCCCGTGAGAGGAAGCTAGTCGCGAACTGGGAAGGACTGTACCGCGTCCACAGGGCTACGGGCACCGGGGCATACTACCTCAAACACTTAAATGGAGAACCACCGCCGCGACCATGGAACGCTACAAAATTGAAATAGTATTACAGCTAAGTTCTTTTCAAAACGACAGGCATTAGTAGTTGATTGGTCCTCTCTAATAGATGACAGGACACACTCGACCGCAGAGGCATGTCGAGGTACGAACATAGCCTCCAAATAATAACGAAAGGCGAGTTTTGTTCATTTCTCGAGCAGAACCTTAGCCCAATAGGGACACCTCGATTGAGCTCTACTGTCGAAGTACCCAACTGGAAGAACACCCAGCTCGCGATGGGCAGTTCATGCCACAAAGTCAAGATTCCGACTACAATCTTGAGTTTGTCCCGCGGATTCCTAGACCGTCTCCTCAACACTTCCCAACATGTATCAACCACAACCAAGGTCGAGCAAAAATCTCCAGTCATGGAAGTACCAACTTTCATAAAATAAACAAGTCAAGCACAATGACAAGCAAGTATTTAACAAACATCAACAAGGGAATCAAGGCAAAATAAAAGCATTTATAAATGCCAACCACGAAGGTCAATGTTGTTTAAATAATTACAAAATTTATAGGCACGCAGGCCACAAATCCAAACCAAAACAAAAGCGGGCACGCAGGCCTGAAAACATATCAGATCTCATCCTCCCCATCACTATCCTCCACGGGACTATCGTTGGGGGGATAAAAGATTTTTCCATCAACCACCTGATTGAATGGACCCGCACCTTCAACCACTAATTTGATCCCCAGGTTCAATATCTTGAGCTGCCCTACGACTGTGTTAAAGCCATAACCGAGGGTATCCAAGACATCTTACTCGAGCACACGAATGCACACGATTAGGTCTCCCCTGGTCGTGATGGCTTTCTTTGCCTCAGTCTCTTCACCAGCCGGTGCCATGATCCCCTCCAGCTCTTTTATTCTGGCAACCAGCCGCTCGTTCTCTTTAGTTGCAACATCCAACTGAGGTCGTAGCTTATTCAGATCCTTGAGGAGTTGAACCTGAGTCTCATACTTTGTTTCATGATTGAGGATATCACCCTTCATATTTTCATTTATACCCTACAACTTCTAAATCCAGGTGTGCGCTTTGTCGAGGGTGGCCTGAGAGCCCGTAGCCTCATCATTCAGCATCAAAGCCATCTCGAGCACCCTCATCAAGGCGGCCACGTCCTCTGACAAGTTTTTTCTTCGAGTTTCCTTATCTTCGGACAAGATTGTTTCCCTTTCTTCCTCGTGGAGATCTAGAGAGCTCTCCCCGCTAAAAATATCACGGTTGAGATAACAGGGAGGCAACACGAAAACTCCTCCGGCCCCCTTATCACTTTCGGTCACAACAAGCTCAGTATCCTCCACACGCTTCCTCTTTACTGGTGGCTCAGGAGGAGGAACCTGAGTCTTCAAGGAAGAAGGGGAACCACTCGCTCGAGCAGAAGATTTGGCCTGCTCCTGAAGCTGAGCGACCCTATTCTTAGGCCCTAAGGTGGAAGCATTCTTGGGCCTCAACTTTAGCAGACACTCAGAAAGGGACGCCATATGACCTGTAATCAAAAGGAAACTGTCAGTCACAGGCCAAACAAAGACGATATCGCGGGCATGTCCCCTGCATAAAAGCCAAACATATAAAGATAAGGTCACTGCTATATCCCCTACCTAAAAGCCTCAAAGCCTCCTCGTCTGAAGAACATTCGAGCAAAGCTTTCGTATTGATCAACCTATGAACAAGGAGATACTCCCCGTTATCATCAAATATGAGGTTGTTATTCACATCCACGCACCTCGCTGATGATAAATTCTTAACATAAGACACCAGCTTCTCATAGGAGAGCTGATTCTGGGCATCTAGGTCCTCAGGTTTCACCATGTAGTACTCGGGCTTTTGCTAGAAATCTTTCCATTGCCATTCAAGCGGAAATCTGGTCATCATCCGGACTACTAGTCGACCTAACTCCATCTCTTTCGAGCGATCGTACAAGGAAGATATGGCTGTGTCCGTAAGAGGATTCACGACAAAGTACCTCTCTTTGAAGTGGCGAACAGATTCCAGGTATGGCCGAAAATTTTTCCCGAACTGTTTAAAAGACACCCAGGCTTCCCCCCCCTCTGATGGACTCCCTTTGCAAATGAAAGATGCGGAAAAGAGGGGAAGTGTGGCGCCTATTTGAAGATATTGGAATATGAGCTCGAATGCCTGCATGAACGCAAGCGCATTTGGGTGAAGCTGGGAGGGTGCCAATTGTAACCATTGGAAAACCCCTACTTGGAAGTCATTAAATGGAAAACGCATCCCTGCCTCCTTGAAAGCAAATTCACACATGGGGAAGTGCTTTCCCGGATACGACGAGCATATTCTCCTATTATGATGAGGGATTTATAGAGCCCAATTGGCGGGGCCTCCCTCTACTCGAATCTCCAAACAGTTGAATGCGTCAGACGCGTCATGTGAGAAACACGACCTTTTATTTCTAGATTCAGGCGCAACCCAGGCCAAATGGTTCTCCACGACATTACTTCCATCCTTATGATTAGCGGGCACGACGTCCTTCTCGACTGAATGTGCCATTATACCTGAAAAGCAGAGGAAAATAGTGAATTCGACATCATCAAATTAACCCTTCCACCGCAAATTAAGTGAAAGGGCGATGAACCCGTCGAGGAACGGACCTCGACCCAAGCCCTCGACTGCCACACTGATACAAACTGCGCCCTACTCGGGGAAATTTGGTAAAATGGGTAAAGCTTCATGAATCCACCCTATTATCCGGGGAGGATGACCCCGACGCTAATCTATGAAATTGGGCCAATAGGCCTTTATCCACCACCATGAACTTTGGCGAACATCCATAAAGACTCATCGCAAAACCCATGAATGTTCATCCAAGATTCATCCATTCAAAATAAAAATTGGGTGTCCAATCTAAAAATTCTAAGAAAACATGTTATCAAGAAGAGATGACTTACTTGGATAAAGAATGCCTTTGACTAATTCTACGAAAGCGCTATAAGGAGGGGATCCACGAGCAAATGAAGAAGGGTGGAGAAGAGAGCTTGAAATTAACAAATGAATCCATGGGGTCCCCTTTTTATAGATGGTTCACACCCCACGAGGATGCACACGAAAATTCATCATTATTTTGGGCTTTTTGAACTCCCCTGTAAAAAGATGGCACCCCAAAACAACTACCATGTGGCGTCAACAAGCAACCACGTGCCCACTCTTGAAGGCAAACTTATCCTCGACTTCAATACGAAACATTATTCACGAGCACGTTGTAGATGTTTCACACTTAATGACGGGAAAACGCGTGACCTCGTGACTAAATCTTACATACGGGCACATTTATCACATTTCGCTCGCGGGGGCGAGGTAAACGCTCGACATTGTAGCGACACCCTATATACGGGAACATCGAAAAAGAAAACTCGGGGAAACTCCTAGCATCCTATATAGTCCTGACGGGAACAAAACGAACAAATGATCTAGTTATCCGTGTAACTCGTGTGTTTTCGGAATCCTCCACATAAGTCAAAGAGTTATCCCCGACGGGGGTGGGCAATTTTCCCTTTCGGCCGGTGTTTCCCCGACAGTGAAGCTGAACTTAAGTCATCACCCTTTCTCCTAAGGGCAATAACTTGGGGGGCTCCTGTTCTGGACTGGACCAATACTTGCCCCACTATTGAGGAGGCCTAATCCAGTGCCTTTGCCCAAGGCCCAAAGGCATGTGACTCAAACTGGAGACCGTTGGGAAATTCCCCACGTGTCCATTAGGGAACATGGCTCACGTGTCCATATCATCATCATCCCGCCCTTCGAGAATGACGGGTCCAACTTCTGCTTTTTGGGGGCGGTTGACCAGGGAGGAAGCCACGTGCTGGACTTCATACACACGTAAGTCCTGGAAGTCTCTACTGTTGGGCCTCATCATGGCCCAACACTGAAGACCTTGGCCCAGTGCTGGGGGCAATAAATACCCTCTCACTTGAGAGAGTCAGGTATTCATTCAATCTCATTCTTACTCACACTTTCTTGTATAACTCTAAACCTCACTTTAGCATCGGAGTGTCATGCAGGTACTCCCCCCCCCCCACTTCACATTCAACTGTTGCTCTGCTCGAAGCTTGCGTCTTTGACAATCCCTTCTGGTCAGGTACGATCAAGTATTAAATGAAATTAATTGGTGCGATATACTCCTAATTAAAATTATTTTGGCTTTCGCAGTTTTTGTTTGCATGTGATATTGATATTATACAATGCAAAAAATTTGTTGAATGAATCATATTTTTAAATTGAATTGTAGTAAAATAAAATTAATATCATTTAAATGAGTTTTTTTTAGCAATAACCATGTTTTGAAAAAAAACATACAAATAACCATATTTCGGAGAAATTTAAACAAATAACCATGTTTCCAAAAAAAGTGAATTGAAGAGGAAGCGCCACTTGAATTAGCGCCTCTTATGTATTTTTCAAACCTTTTCAGTTACTTGCGGATTTTCCTGCAGATTTGACATTACCTGCGGACTTACCTGCGGGAAAATAGTCCGCAGGTAAATCCGCTGCGTAGATGTTGATTTATTTAATAAAAGATGTTATGTTAATGGTTCATGCAGTGTTTTGAAAAAGTGTTATATATCCACGATGAATGCAATGAATTTGTTAGAAGAATTTGTGATGTCCCGATTCATTTGTATGATTGCAATTTTATAACTCTGATTTATTTTGCATAATTTTTTGGGTTAGAATTGGGGTGTTACAACTTTGCTTGAGCCAACTATGTTATCAACATCGTTATCTTTTCCTTCTTTGATCCAACCATCTTGTTTAATCCCATGATAGAACACTTCAACACCGTAATTCCATGGTACCGCTTTATTTGAGGAGTAAGTAATTGGTTCGGGATTGGTAATTATTAAGGGAGCAATAGTGGATTCATTTGAAATCCTAATAGGACCTTTGAAGGTGATCCCAAGAGGCTTGTTGGAGATGGTGATAATGGATAGGTCTTCACATTTGTTAACCCAACTCTTGGCAGGCAGAGTCTTTTCAAACAGAATTTCGTGGCTATCCATCAAGCGTTGTATACCTTTTTTCAGCCCCTCACATCCATTTGGTTGTCTTGTACAACACACGCAGTCTTCTTCATAACCAGGGTAGATCCCAGCTTTCAACAAATTGTTTTTGATTATATTCAGTGGAGTAGTCAATTCTTTAATAGAGGCGACAAAAATTGCATCTTCGACAGCATTAACACCTTTGTCATGCTTTGGCATTGAAGCAGTGATTACATTCGGCGTTGGAGGAGGATCAAATTCAATGGTCTTGTTGTCAATTAAATCCTGGATCTTGTTCTTCAAGGCCTAGCACTAATCAGTCTCGTGCCCAAGGCTGTTTGAATGGTAAGCACACTTTACGTTTGGATTATATTTTGGTGACGAGGTGTCAGGGTTGGCGGGAGGATCGCGCAATGTTACTAAATTAGCCTTAAGCAAATGTTAAAGGGCTTGAGACAGTGACATGCCTAACCTTGTAAATTGTCTTCTTGGAGTTTCAAAATGTTGATGATTTGCAGATGGTCTTGGAGTAGGAGTTGGATTGGAGATTCGAACAACATTGACAGACGGATGATCATTCTTCTTGGTATGGGCCCTTGCCCCATACACATCATTAACTTCCTTCTTTGCAGCAAAAGGTTTCTTGATAGGATTGGCGGTGGAGGTAGATGCCACAGAGATCTTCCCACTTTTTATGCCACTCTCAACTCTTTCACCGGTTAAGATTGATTCGGTGAAACTAGAAGAAGAGAAGCCTACCAACAGATTAAAGAAAGGACCAGATAAGGTGCCCATGAACATGTCGATGTGTTCCCTATCAGTCAAGGGAGGTTGGACCCTACTAGCAAGGTCTCCCAATTTTTGCGCATATTCCTTAAATCCTTCATTCTTTCCCATGGTCATATCTTGCAATTGAACCCTCGTTGGCGCCAAGTCGGTGTTGTATTGATACTGATGGTAGAAGGCAGTAGCTAGATCCTCCCAAGTATTGATACGAGAACCATCTAACTTATAAAACCATTCAAGTTGTGTTCCATCCAGACTCTCTTGGAAAAACTGAACCCATAGCTTCTTATCGGCAGTGTGCGGCTGTATCTTGCGCACATAAGACTTCAAATGGAGTTTTGGACAAGAAACCCCATCGTACTTGGCAAATATTGGTACTTTGAATTTGTGGGGGATGACTACCCCAGAGATTAAGCCCAAATCGTCAAAATCTAAACCGGGGATAACTTGGATTTCAACAGATTTCAATCTGTCTTCTAACTGCTTGTATTTGATATCAGTGGGTGGATACTGCTCGTTGAAATAATCATCATCAAATTCTTGATCATTAACACATTCAGCTTGAGTACTCTTGACCTCACCGACCTGGTTCTCGTCCTCTTCATACGAGTCTCCTCCTACTAAGATTTTACGGATTGTCTCCTTGAACCTTCTACCCATGTTGAGTAGAGCATTCTTCTCTGGCTTCTTCTTAACAACCAACAAAGCCATCATATCTTGCTGCCCCTTGGCTAGGGCTAGTAGAGCTTCCTGAAACTGAGAATTCTGGGCTTGGAGATCCGTCACAGTTTTCTCTAGATCCATCTTGCTGAAATAAACAGCAGAAAGATAAGGGAACCTGTTATGCAAAAAAAACTGTCGTGTTATGATGCATGGAATATGTACATGCAAATGATTTCAAGGATTAATGAAATTTAAATTTGTATAGACAAAAGAATGAACAAACGTTAATTTTCATTAGAAAAAACAAGAAAGATTACATCATGCCTCTTGGGCTTACAAAATAACTTTCTAAGATAAAAAGACTGAACGCATCCTCTTTGGCGCGAGATAAGCGTTCATACTTTGCTCTTCTTGTAGCTGCTTTGTAAGCTCCAATACCCTCTTTTCACTAGCATCGAATTGAGCCTCGAAAGTATCTCGTTCTTCCTTCAGCTGGATCCAACCCTGTTGTAAGTCTTCGAGAGAGGTAGGCATGTCGGGATGGATAATAGTGTAGGGAACATCTCCTTCAACCAAAGGCTCCATGATGAATGGTAGGATAGAGGTATAAGGCATCACAAGTTTCTGAGCACGAGCTCGCACCCATTTGAGGTAAGGATCGAGGGGAATGTAATTCTTGTGTCCTAGTGTCTTGCTATCCACCTTGTTCAACATCCTCCAAGCTCGGATAAATCTCTGGCGGTAACCTTGATTGTCGTTCTCGTAGTCAAATACTAAACCTTGGATAAGCATCTCGTGTGGACCATCCCTTCGGGCGTAACCAAACTGTCTTAAGGCTAAGCAAGGGTTGTAAGTGATACCTCCTCTAATGCTAAGCAAAGGGACATTAGGGAACTCTCCACAATGGACGACGATAGTAACATTCTCCAAAGAGCGAGACACTAAGGAATATCTGAATGTCTGAGCGTCATCAACCTATGTGACCATCTTGAACCTTGCTCGTTCTTCAATACAGATTGGGGAAGATGCGAAATAAACCATCTTGCCAAGAGAGGAGTACAACACATAAGGATACCTCTTTTCCTCATGGTGCGAGTGTGAAAAGAATGTAGGATGTCCCCTAGTAAAGTAGGCACCGGGTTACGAGACATGAAGATTTTGACGGTGTTCACATCTATGAGTTGGTCAGGATTTGGGAACAAAACCATCCCATAGATGAGGAGAGCCACAATTTCCTCAAAGGCTTGCAAATCCAAATAGTTCTAACAGTTTTGGGACTTCTCAAACAAGAACTTTGCTAGGAAACCTTTGACACCACTCCTTGTTTCCCAATTAGTTGTGATATGCTATGGCTGCAAATGTAGAGCTTGAGCAATATCTTCTGGCTTTGGATCTCTTTCCGTACCTTTGAAAGGTAGTTGATTGAGAATGGTAATCCTCAAGATTCGGGAGAATTCTTCCAAAGTTCGCACAAGTTGATAATCGGGAAATGTGAAGCAATGGTGTAGAGGATCAAAGAACTGAAAAAAACACCTTCATCATGTCCTCATCAGTGTTGGAGATAACCAAGTTTAGTAGGCGACCATGTCTTTCAGTAAATGGAGAATTTTCAGGAATCCTTCATGCTAAATCTTTGAGTTGAGGAGGGATCCTTAAGAGATTGACTTGAATGGTTTTCCTGCGAATAGAATCCATGTCCTACAAAATAGAACAAAGACAAATCCCAAAAATCCTTGAAATGGTTAGTGAGTATGAGTATGATGTTATGATGTTCATGATATTATGTACAAGTAAACATACACAAACAAAGCAAACAAGTCCTTAGGTTTAGGCTTGCATGGAGTCTCATAGGTAAGTACCCTCTTAAAGTTTAGTTGGCTCAAGCTATCCTAGTAATGGTAACCGGGTTCTAAGGAGCTCAATATAACTGATTTGTTTCCTCGGATATTGTTTCAGTGCAAGCCTCTTTAATGGCGACCGAAATATCCCAAAAAACCAAACCTCAATGAGTGTAGTATCGAGTATCTACCAACTTTGGACTGCATCAAAGCCGGTCATCTCACTACGTCCTAAAGGCCAAGTTGGTCAAGTAAAGGTTCTAAAAGTTCATTAGTGCTTCATGACATCACTCAGCGGCCCCGTATTCTCTTTGACTACTCAAGGGCTACCGATACCCACAAATATGTCGCACTAACGTAGCTATTGCTTAGACCGTGTCGGTATATCCCGCACAGTTTCCACAACGTATTGCTACTTACCTATAAGGTATCCCAAATCCGAGTAGAGGATTCAAACCCAAACAAAGAACCAAAATGTAAAGCACACAAGCCAAACAAAGAAAGCAAGTAAATGTGATCTAGCCCTAAGGTAACCCCACTTTTAGAAATTTCCCCAGAAGAGTCGCCAGTTCTGTGATACGGTGGGAGAACTGACTTGGTGGTTTTGAGTTTTATCACAAATGGTGCGGTTAGCAAGAGTCGCCACTGACTTTTCTTTTATCCAAAAGGAAAGGTGAAAAAGCACAGGAAAGACCTTTGAGATTGTTTCTTGAGTTCGGGGGGTAGATTATGAAAAGGGAAGGTATTAACACCCTTTTCATCCATGGTTTTCCATGGGCTCTTAGTTACTTGCTAGATCACTTGCTTTTGTTTGAAAATGTGCTTTGTGTGGTTTTTGAAAGTATTTTGAAAGGGCGCCATCGTTTAGGCAAACTTTGTAATGATTCTCGTTCGTAAGAATGTATACAAAGTGTTGATCTTTTGAAAATGTTTTCAAGTTTTCAAATTTTTTTTGAAAGTGTTTGGTGTTTGTTTTGAAAATAGAAAGGATGTTTTATTTTGAAATTGAGCAAGTAACTAGGAACATCCTACCTACTCAAAAGTATTTCATGTTCATTTCCTTTTTTCTTTGACATTGTTATCTTACCATTAATTTGATAGATAACCCTATCTTTGGATGTAAAAGGGACGGGCGTGGGTCATCGTATAACCATGATTAGCAATGTTGCAAGGTATCTTAACATCTTTCTTTAGGGACTAAGATCATTTTGAAAGGCAACATGGATAGCGTCATCGAGGGACTATGATCTTGTATTTTTGCTTATTTTTGCTAAGATACCTCACGTACATAACATGACCATTTTTGTAAGGCAACAAAGTGGATCTACCCTAGGGGTGCTTGTGTGCAAGTGTATTAATTCTTCATGCTTGATTTATCTTTGATTAGGATTTGCTAATTTATTGGTTTTGATCTTTTCATACAAACCCTAATTACTAGCATTTATATAAAGCGATAAATTGCGAAAAGTAAAATTACTACACTATTACATTATTAGGGGAGGGGGTGTACAAATTTACAAATGGGAATTGCAAGAAAGTTAAACCTAATTATCTATTACAACCATATTGAATATTGTAAAATATTGAAAATAAAATGCAAGAATATAAATGGAAAAAGAAAATGATTTTTGTTGTTTTTATGAAAGGTTTTGTCTTGCCCTAAATAAAGGGAATGATTAATTAAAATTAAATAAAATTAAATTAAACTAATTAAGAAAAGAAATTAGTTTGAAAAGGATTTTTTAGGTTTTTTTATGAAAAGGTTTTAAATTAATGAAAATAAAATGAAAATTAATTAATTAATTAAAATAACCTAAGTTCTAAATTAATTTTAACTAAGAAAGTAAAATAATATATTAAGTTATCCTAGGTCTAAAAATTAATTATTTAAGAAAAGAAAAGGAAATTTATTTATTTTTAGAAAAAATGTTTTTTTTTATCTTATGGAAAACAAAATACACGAGTCTAAAAAAATAAACAAAAATAAATTTGGATTTTTTATGATTTTATGAAAATAATAATAATAATAATAATAACAAAAAATATTAATATTAATAATAATAATAATAATAATAATAATAATAATAACTATAATGAAGAAAATAAATAAAAATAAAAATATAAAGCAAAAGTCAAGGAGGTTAATTAGTAACACAAATGGTGTTGTGAAGAAAAAACACTAGGCCCCTCCTAAAGCCCAGGTGATGCAAACAAAAAAAAAGTGAAAATGTGAAAAGCAAAAGGCAGCGCTAGGTCTTGAACCCGTGACCTTGAGGTTACCAACGTGCTGCCTTACTAATGGGGTGGCTATACATCCGTTGATATAAGCAAAACAATAAACATATGATATAAAACGCGCCCTGATTACACTTCATCTTCAACCTCCAGCTAAAGGACCTGTATCTTCTTCATCTCTCAACAAAAATGAAAAGTTCAAACATGAAAGTTGTGACATTTCTTCCAACGAATCCAACCATATAAATAACTTTAGCTAACAATCAAAGATGAAGGAGAATTTCTCTGGCCCTAATTAAAAACCTAAAAATTTCATAAAACTTCAACTCTAAAGTTCTCTAAGCTCAGGCCATATAAATGTAAACTATGGATATGTACAGTTTCGTGGCAAAGTTATCTACATTTTATCTTCATAAATCAAGACCTAACAATGCCTAAATAATGAGATGAAAAGTCAGAAAACTCACCTTGCAGCTGGAAATCGTGTTTTGAGTTAGAGCTACTTTCAAAGTGTTTTGATGATTGGGTGAGCTCCCTTGCACCTCCAGGAAGCTATTGTAAAGCTTACTTTGTGCTGAGAGTTCTTGAATCAAGCTGAAGAAGTCAATATGCAATGCGCTGTTTTTGAAAATGGAGAATGGTGTAAATGGTATTACAGTTTGAAAACAGGGGTTGGGATAGTTTCTGTATGTGTATTAGAAGCTTTGTGGATGGTTTGGCCAAGAAACGTACGAGGGAATTTGGAGGTTGGGCTCAAAAATCAGAAATGACAAGTTTTTCTGCTTGTATGGCAATTTCTGGTTTTTGGAGAGTTTGAGGACTTGTTCATTCGTGTCTTAGCTTGCAATACACTTGTATAATTATATGGAAGAGGTTAGAGGACTTGAGGAGATCAAAAAACAAAGATCACATGTTATGAATTTTTGACTTGTTTTTGAAGTTATCTTGGAAAACATGGTTTCAATTCAAGGTACATGTCTTGTAGGGTGGCTAGCAACTTTAAACATGTTTATTCTGAGTTTATAGAGCATACTTGTGCAGAAAGAACAGGTGCAAAGCTCCATACAAGTTGGCTTTGTGATTAAAGTCACTTTTCCAAAATGGAAGTGTGAACTTTGTTTCATTAATGGAAAATTCACTTGGACAAAGCTTGAATCAAGTGGATAATAGCTCAAAAGCAAGTGTAATCTTCTGATTATGGATAGATCTTGAGGTTTAGAGGCCTACAAAATAAGATTGTGCAGCATAAGTTTGAAATTGAATTCTTGTTTATCACAAAATGACTTGTAATTCAAGTGTGAAAACCCTAACTTCATCTCTTTGATTCTCCCTACTCAAGAATGATCTCAAGGAGTTCTTGGACATTTTGGAAATCTTGTAATGTGCTCTACAACCCCTCTTTGAATCAATTTTGAAAATTTAACTTGTAACTATATGAAAAAGTGTCATGAAGTTAGGTCAAAATCCTGACCAAAACTAGGGCAAAATTTCATTGTCTAATTTCAAGACCATGACTTTATGAATTAATAACTTAAGATACAAGAATTTTTAGGAGAAGTTGTGTAAAGCAATATTGTAGATATCATGGAGATCTACAACTTTCACGTTGAAAGTTTATTTTGAATCTTCTTGCATCATGGTGAAAAATTGACCCAAAGTTAAGAAAAAAACATGAAGTTTGAACACTTAGAAAAATTTCTAAGTTAGAAACTTTGACTTTTCAAAATGAAATCTTTACTTTTTGGTTTCTTGATGAATGAGTTTCATATTTTGACATGTTTTGATGAATTGTGATCTTTGACATTGAATTTTGACCAAAAAGTCAAAATTTGACTTTTCAGTGTACAATTGACTTTTTGATCAGTTGACCAAAAATTCACTATCAGTCCAATTGATCTTGAGCAATGTTTTAGGTCATTCCATTAGGTCAAAATTATGTAATTGAACTCTTGAAATCATTCTTCAAACCAATTGACCATTTGCTAGGTCAAAAATCAGAAATTGCTCTTTCTTAGTCAAAAACCCTAATTTTGACCATTTTGCCTTTTTGATCAAATTTCTTAGGAAATTATGGTCCAAACTTGATCAAATGATACATATGAGTTTATAATATTGATCTGGATAAAAAATTATGAAGTTTGACTATAAATTGGCCATAGTTGACTTTTTTCCCAATACAATTGATTTTTAGGTTAACTGCTCAATTGACTGAACAAAAGTGTGATCCAAGGCTTGAAACTTGACATGAGCAATCTTGGGGATCCATAATGATCCATGAAAGTCATTTGAAGCATTGAAAGTTCAATTATCCTTGTGCAATCTCAAACCCTAATTTTGGTCATCAATGCTTAAGGAGGTGTTTTGAGCTGATCAATCCTAGTGCAGTCTTGAACCAAGAGAGATTCTTGTGAGAAAATATTTGATAAATGAGAGGGAAAATTTTGGGTTACAACATGATAACATATTAGATATTCCACCGTTAATAATTGATACTAGTCATGCAAAGAATAATATGTCTGGTCCCAAAACCTTTATTGGTAAATGTCCTAAGGTATCAAAACCTGCTAAATCTGCTGTTAACCCAAGTATGAGTGACCCTGTAAGTTTGTAACTTGTTCTGATAGACTTATTTGGAATGTTATGTTTTTTTACCTTGATAACTCTATGTTGTCATAACATGTGAAAATAATGATATCACCAAGGAATATTCAAAGAATGTTGCATCTCCAATTAGAAAGAGTGATAGACTAGGACTTTGAAGACAAAGAATATGGAGGAACCTGGAAGGACCCAAATGATCCATTTGTAATACCTGAAGAAGACTCAACTATTGACAGTTCTAGGGGAAAGAAGAAATAGGATGATATCCAGAAGAGCATGACTCAGTGAAAATTCAAGAGTGACACAAATGTGTTTTGGTTGAACCTTATGCCTTATGAACCTAGTGTTTTTTTATGTACTATGAAACAAATGTATGTTGTATTATGAACCAAGTGTTTTGCTATGCACTTTGTAATATGCTTTGTTATGCACTTTATAATGTGCTTTATTATGAACTTTGTCATGTGCTTTGTTATGCACTTTGAACCTTTAATGTATTTTGTACTCATGTCACAATATGTGCTTTGTTATGCACTTTGTTATGCACTTATGTCTCAGTATTATTTTGTATTCATGTCTCAGTATGTGCTTTGTTATGCACTTAACAGTCAATTTATAAGCTTTTTATACCAAATATTGTAAATTATGTCAACTTAATCATAACAAATAATATTGATAACAATTCAGCACATACAATTGATAACAATTCAATAACTACAATCAAGTACCTTTATCAAGTACATTGAAGCAAGACCTACAATTAGAGTACATTCTCATTACATTAAATAATTCAGCAACTACTATTGATAATAAAATACACATTTATCATAAATGACACAACAAAACACAACATCTTCAATCTTCCATGCAATTTCTCAATTTTCAATTTGGTCTTCAAGTTCTTGTTCTTCTTCCTTGATATATCCCACATATGCCATGGCTTCCAACTCTGAGTTCCTAATGGTAACATCTTCATTTCCAGATTTTACGCCAAGATCTTCATCCCATATGAATAGATTACACGTATCAGAACTCTGCCAATAAGGACATCTCCAAAACAACCTATTCTTATTTGGTTCATTCTTGCAATAATACGATATCATCCGAACCTGACATGCACAATACTTCCCAACTCGCGATTTCACTAAAGCATAAGACATTATATTATGGAGCTGAAGGAGGACAGAGATGAAAAAAGAAAGAAGATGAACCACTGAACCAACTCTCGTGCTGCGGATTTTCACGAAGAAGAATGTTAACGAAGAGGAAAGGAAAGGAATTAGGTTAAAAATAGCATGTAACTCATCTTTAATAAGGGGCCAGTGTACACGCTGTATTTCATGGAGATATATAAAATAAATCATTTAATCCATCTGTTTTACCACATAGGAAGCCGTTAGTGGAACTTGACGTTGGAGACCAATTATTCAGACGAAAATTTTTAAAGGGACC
Organism: Vicia faba; assembly: GCA_948472305.1. Classification (NCBI taxonomy): domain Eukaryota; kingdom Viridiplantae; phylum Streptophyta; class Magnoliopsida; order Fabales; family Fabaceae; genus Vicia; species Vicia faba. Next base: position 651,604,210 of record OX451740.1, read on the forward strand.
AATTCTTGAAGGAAAATACTTGAAGGACTAAAAACAAAATTTGAGATATTTAGAAAGACCAAAAACTTATTTAACCCTTTAAAAAATTCTAAAATCTAATAAATAAATATTTTATAATATTCTAAATACATATGAAAAAAATTATTAAAAAATTTAAAAATTTAAAAATAATATAGTTTTTAAAATAGTAAATAATAAAGACTAATATTGCATGAATAAAAAAATTTGTAAAGACTAAAATTTATTATTTTTTTAATAAAGGCTAAAAATGAAATTTAAAATATTTATAAAAATAAAAAATATATTTAATCTTTAACTAAATGTTACATGCAATTTAAAAAAAAAGTTTTTAAAAAAAAAATAGTAACTGGTTTGCACAATGACACGCATATGAAATTATGAATAAACAACTCCAATCACATATGTTGCTTTAATTTTTCTTGTCTCCTAAAGCCTTTTAAATGAACAATTGCGACATTTATCTAATCCGCCAAAAAACATTAATATTACTATGCATAGTACTAGATTCTTAAGTGTATATTAAATGTCACAACTGTTTTGTACCAAAGAAAAATGTGATGCATCAGTCATATACTTTTACACTATCGATCAATTATAAATATATTTTATATTATCAATCAATTATAAATATATATTTCAACAAATTAAATTATAATTTTTAAGTAATTGATATAATATAATTGAACATTTTATTCTTATTAGAAAACAGTATAAAACTATTTTATTTTTTCAGGATATTTTTATAACACCAACATTTAAGATAAAATGTCAGTGACAATGACAACTATATGTGATGTGTTTTTTATGTAGGTGACAAATAATTGTTCCATTATTTTATATTGTATAGGCTTTTATGAATTAATATCTTCACTATTTTCCATCCTTCTCCATTTTGTGTATTATTAAAGTTTTGATAATATAAAGGTAATAATGTGACATTTCATGAATACCTTTTTAATTTTTATACATTACATAAAGGAGAGGAAAAATAGAGAAAGAAAATAAATTATCGATAAATATACATTTTTTTATGTCTATCAGTGACAACTATATGTGATGTGTTCTTTTTTATGTGACAAATAACTGTTCATCATTTTATATTGATCGATGATACATATTTGTCTCACAATTTTTCTGTGTATTGTAATTAATATATGTATTGTGTTTTTTATATGAATTTAAAGATAGTGTATTGTCGGCTTAAAATATTTTATACGATCAACACATTACAATTTTAAAAAAAAAATATATTTTACACTACAAAAAAGAAGCTTATTTCCCACGTGAAAATCACGTGGCAAACATCAAAATCACGTGGCAAAACAAAAATAGCGACGTGGAGACATATGTCGCTGGGGAGCCAGTGGCAAGCCAGTAGCGACGTGATTCCCATGTCACAAAGTTGTGACGTGGTATTCACGTCGCAAAAGCTTTGTTTTAGGGAATATACAATCTGACATACAACAGCTTTAGTTGCGACGTGAGAATCATTTCACTAATTTGTGACATGATTCCCACGTCGCTACAGGTGACGTTTTTATTTTTTAAAAAATTGTTTAGTAATTATTTTTTATATTAATTAATTTATGTAATAAAATTTAAATAATAAAATTTATATAATAAAATTTAAATAATAAAATTTATATAATAAAATTTATATAATAAAATTTAAATAATAAAATTTATATAATAAAATTTATATATTAAAATTATTAGAATAATAATATTTTATTATATATTCGAATAATAGAATTTTATAAAATAAAGTCATATAATAAAATGTTATATAATTTAATAATTTAAAATGATAAAAATAAATATCTTACATAAATGCAAATTTAAAAACGAAATAAATAAAATGTTTTCACGGGGCATCTTCACCCGGATAATTATCAAGATCAAAATCATCAATTCCGTCATCATCCGGCTGTGTATCAGGAACATTTTGATTTCCACCACCTTGCATAAACCGTCTCATCTGCTCCTCCATATCAGATTGCCTCTTCCGCATGATCTCTAACTGATGCTCCTGCTCTTGCCTCATTGTCGTCATTTGGGCCTCCATTTCGCGTCTCACTTCACTTGCCGCCAATTGTCTTACTGTTTCAAGTTGATCCTGTGTCAGATTCGGTTGACGTGACCCTCCCTCTCCATCTTTAAGTCGTTGAAACAAATTACGATCACCAACTCTCAAGCCGGCGGCCAAATTTCCTCCCGCAAAAAAGCAACCATTAGGCCCTTTTCCATTAACAACCTCATTCCAAATATAGAAATCAACATCACCATTAAGCGGCTCCACTTCTGCTGGCCTATATTGAGGATTGTGTTCCAGAAAACGTGCAAGCAATGTCTGATAATCATCCTACACATACATTAAATAATAAAATTAAAAAAAAATTACACATATATATATATATATATATATATATATATATATATATATATATATATATATATATATATATATATATATATATATATATATATATATATATATATATATATATATATATATATATATATATATATATATATATATATATATATATATATATATATATATATATATATATATATATATATATATATATATATATATATTAAATTTATGCTAAATTAAAACATTTATATATTAAATTATACTAAATTCAAATATATTAAAAATTTGTCACGTGATTTTCACAAATCAACTTATGAATTGTCACGTGATTTTCACGTGACAATGTATCAGTTGCCACATGAAAATCAGTCACGTGGCAATTTATCAGTTGCCACATGATAATCACGCCACAACTTATAGATTGCCACGTGAAAATAACGTCACTATTTTTGTTATTAACTTAAAAAAAAAACATAAATTAAATTACTTACAAAAGCTCTCTTTGTGCGCTCGTCGACAAAACCTCCCGATTTCTTTGTCCGAGTCCTCGTAATCAACTCAATGATCAATGGTGGTCTCCCCATCTCCTTAGTCTAAACAATAAAGTTAAAAATAATTAGTAAAAAATATTATGAATAAAAATATATATATAACTTAAAAAATTAGTAATATTTACCATCCGCCGGACATGCTCTGCAGTGCTAATACTTCCAACAGTATTGACACATCCCCCTTTTCGGATGCCCTCATCTTCTTAAAATTTTCGGATTTGGCCTTGAATTCTGGCGAACCCCAATATGTACGAAGTTCGCCAAAAACCTCTACGCCTATCCAGTTAGGACGGATACCATGCAGCTCATAATTCTCCCTAACCCGCCGCATTATATCAGAAAATCTTCTAGAAGTTCTGCTATAATAGATTTTTTCCATAATTTTCTCATTCAACGGATCCCACACACATTTTTCCTGCAATGTTGTATGACATTAAAATAAAAAGTTAAGTAATTATCATTAAAATGTGACTTAAATAACAATACTAAAAAAATATATTAAATTTACAACTTAAATAAATAACAATACCTTAAATTTTTTAAACCATTCTTCTTTATTTGTAACCTCGCCAAAGTTCCTCCAAAATGATTTATACATCTGCTGGATTATATAATTAATAACCTTGGCAGCAGTCCGACTCGGCGCGAAACTAAACAACAAGATTTTGAATAAACAATATTAATTATAAATTTATACAAAATATTAAAATGAATATGTACTTAAATAAAAGTTTATATAAGAAACTTACTTGCTTCCTTCGGGCCAAATCCAAAACTTCCCGTCAATGACATGAATCTCACTCGGATCATCTCTCTCACGAAGATCAGCTCCATCTATATCATCAGCTACCACATCTGCATCACCGTCAGCCTGTGTAGGACGTGAGGTGCTGGATCCTACAGCCTGTGTGGGATGTGGGGTGCGTGATCCTCCGGTCCGTCTAGGACGTGGGGCGTGGGTTCCTCCAGCCTGTGTGGGACGGGGACTGGGGGATCGTCCAGCCTGTGTCGGACGTGGACTGCTGGGTCCTCCAATGTGTGTGGAGTGTGGGGTGCTGGACCCTCCCGCCTGCTGGAAGGATGAAGACATCTGGAATGATGAGGGGACACCAGTCTGTAGAAATGGAAAACTGGGTCCTCCCCCCGTCTGCTGGAATGATGAGGGGACACCAGTCTGCTGGAAAGATGAAGGCACCTGGGTCGGTGGGAAAGGGAAACTAGATCCTCCCGCATGCTGGAAGGAAGATGGCATCTGAGTTGGTGGGAAAGGAACACTAGATCCTCCCGCCTGCTGGAAGGATGACGACATCTGGGTCGGTGGGAAAGGGAAACTAGATCCTCCCGCATGCTGGAAGGAAGACGGCATCTGAGTCTGTGGGAAAAGGAAACCGGGGCCTCCAGGTGGCACAAAAGATGCAGGTACCCCAGACGGGAATGTATGGGAGGAGAGTAATGAGACAAAACCCTGAGTACTGGCCAGGGACATAGGATCAACCTGACTCTGAGGGGGTGGGCACATGGCTGAGTGAGGAGACTCACATGTTACTACCCTCGGACGCTGAGACTTCTTACCGCTACCCTTATTCTTCGGTGGCATTTTACCTAGTTATATATATTTTCATAAACAAATATAATAAAGTCATTGACATAAATATATATTCATTGACAAATTCAATATATACATGTTCAATAGATATTCATTAATATTACATTAAGTGATTAATTAATCTAAATCTTCATGCTCGTTATCCATATCATGTTCAACATCCGATGTAATATTGTCCTCGGATTCAAACTCTTCATCATTGTCTTCATCCACATTATTATCAACCAACAATATAGACGCATCAATTTGAAGTCCCTCAACAGTTGTATCAGACAAAGTTGTAATGTCTTCAGCTTCAACCACATCATTAATCTGTTCAACGTCATCAACTTGGTAGGCAGCATCTTCCACTAGATCTCCAGTTTCAATATGACCTAGCGGTTTTGTTTTTATTACAACACACCATCCTCTTTTACGTATTACAAATGAAGGATAAGGAACATAATAAACTTACCTAACAATATGTGACATTATGAAAGGGTCATATTCTTTGTATCTCCGGTTCATTTGAATCTCGACAGAACCATATGACTTGTCTATCTTTGTGCCTCTAGTTGGATCATACCATTCACAATAAAACAAGACAACTTTATTTTCCGTGTCCAAGTAATTGTATACCAACTCGTAGATATGTTTAACAAATCCATAGAAGTCGTCTTCGCCGCCATCTATAACTCCTTTTACAAAAACACCACTATTTATGGTTTTTTTCCCTTCGGTCCATGCCTCAGTGTGAAATTTATATCCGTTCACGAAGTATGTGTGCCAATCATTTGCGCTTTGGATAGGGCCTTCTGCCAAGTTTCTCAAATGGAGTATTTCTGGAGTTAGTGCAAGAACGCTAGACAATGTTTGCTTGAACCATGAGGGAAATTGAGCATGAATGACACCTGATGTTGACTGTACCCCGGTACTATGAAAATAGGCAATGTTAAATTCCCTACAAAACACACACCATAAGTTTAATAAGTTTGGTATACACACACCATAAGTTTAAAAAGTTTTGGTAAACTTACTCAAGATATGGTTTAACTTCAACGCAGTTGATCAAGACATGGACATGTGCAGATTGCATTTTGTTGTACCCCAAAATTTGCCCTCCCATTTCCTCAACATTTTCTCATCACAAGACCTTTGAAGATCAAGATACAGTTAGGGTTTCCTCTGCTCAAGGCTTCTCCTTGCACTGTGGACTCAAATTAGGGTTGGTGTTTGCCCAAGGATGTTTTGACCTAAAATGCCTAAAATGACTTTCATGCTTCATGTTGGACTCCCAAGTTTACCCATGCCAAGTTTCAAGTCTTGATTCCAAGTTTTACCCAGTCAATTGGACAGTTGACCTAGAAATCAGCTGTATTGGGGAAAAAGTCAACTGTGGCCAATTGACAGTCAAACCTCATGAAATTTGATCCACATCAACATTATGAACTCACATGGACCATTTGATCAAGTTTGAATCACAATTCCACAAGAAATTTGATCAGATCACCAAAAGGGCAAAATGGTCATTTTTAGGGTTTTGACTGCACAAAGGCAATTTTTGACTGTTTGACCCAGCCAATGGCAAACCAAGCTCACATATGGACTCAAGGACCTCATGGAATTATCTTGACATGTTCATCAAGCTCAAAAGATCCCAAGTACACAAGATTGACAGTTGAATTTCCCAGTCAATTGATCAATTTTGACTGTATACTGAAAAGTCAAACTTTGACTTTTTTGGTCAAAATCAAGAGTCAAGATTCATTTTTCATCAAAACATTCCAAATCATGAAAATTGTTCACCAAGAAATCTCAAAATGCAAATTAGGGTTAGAAAATGGAATTTTTCATAACTTAGAATTTTTCTAAGTTATGGAAAACCCTAATTTTTTCCCAACTTTACCCCATCTTTTCACCATGATCCATTGGGATTCAAACAAAAGTCAAAACATGAAAGTTGTAGCTTGTTTCATAGTCTACAACTTTGATTCACAAAGTTTTCTCATTTGAAGCTTGTATCTCAAGTTATAATTTTTTGAATAAGGGCACTAAACCATCTTTTAACTTAGTGAAATTTGACCTATTTTGACAAGGTTTTCTACCCTACTTCAAGGCCACTTTTCATACCCTTCCACTTGGAATTTTAATTTGCATTTCAAAGATGGATTGTAGTACACATTCCAAGCTTTCCAAAATGTCCAAGAACTCATCAAACAACCTCATAACTTGAGAGATTCGAATTTCACAAGTTGGCAAAAATTCACTTTTGTTCTTCATCAAAGCATGTTCATAAACTTGGCAAATTTGAACTCAGCATAGTTTGTGCTACTTTGCAGGTCCTTAAACCACATTACACTCCTTAATTTAATGCTTGTTCATTGTGTCTAAGTGTTGTTCCATGAATTCAAGCATTATACACAAGATTGATCCATTTTTGGATAAAGTGAACTTTCCATTTTTACAAAAGTTTGCTTTATGTCAATTGGTAAATCAAACAAGTACATAGAAGATCTGCTTAGCACAAGATTATGGGCATAACACACTGATCAAGAGATGTTTATGCAGCACATTAGGGGGTCCTATACTGACCTAGAACACCAACTTGCTTTTGTTGCTTAGAAAAGAAGAAAAGTCCATAACTTGTGACAACTTGAATCTCAGCTTACAAACACAACACAAAAGATATCAAACACATTCCAAACCACCCAACCAAGCTTTTGCACGAGCCATTTGCCTTTCAAACACTCTCCATCTCAGAAACACCACAAAACTGCTCAAACAGAGCAAGCCCTGCAGATTGAGTGCTATCTCTCAATCCCTTCGAGCATTTTGATCAAAACCTGTTCCTCTACCTTCCTTACAACATATGCAAACTATCCAGAAGCTAAGGCACGATCTGTAGTTGCTCTAACCACTTCCACCATTTTCACATCTTTGACTTGCAGGTGAAGTTCTACAGCTTGATACAAGAAGATTCAAGACAAAGTAAGCATTGAAAAAGCATCCCTGGACCTCAAGGAAGCTTTTCCAATCATTACATTGCACTGAAAGTCTCTCATTCTCCACATAGAAGTTCAACTGCACAGGTAAAAGTTTGAATTCGTATCTCTCTTATTATGCATCTTTAGTCTTAAGTTTGTGAAGAAACAAGGTCCTACTCATAGCCCTGAACATGTACATAGCTTTACTTTTCATTTCTTTTGTCTGAGTAGAGAGAATTTGAGCTCTGAAAATGGTAGAAAAACTAGGTCAGAAATTGGGGAGAGAGAAATTCTCCCTCATCTTAGAGAGATAGGTCATGTTCTTTATATGGTTGAAACCGTCTCTTCATGCTGAACATTTCTTGTGTTATGAGTTTTTGCTGAAAAGCCAAGAATCAGGAGTTAGACATTGAGGAACAGGGGCGCGCGTTTTTCAAACGTTTGAAGCTGGAGGTTGAAGAAGGAGTGAAGTGGGTTGGGCCTGTGTAATTTTGATTTTCACACCATCTTTCTTGATTCACACCCCCCTGAGCCCATTTGTTTATTTTTCAACATTTTTGACTTTTTCTTTTTTAGTTGACTTTGTTTATTTTTTCTCATGACATTAAAAAATTAAAAATATTTTTTTCATCATTTTTTGCATTTATTGCATATTTGTTTGTTTATTTTCTTTATTTGTACATAAATACATATATACTATTATTAGAGTAAATGTAAAAATATTATAAATACAACTTTTATTTTTTTGTTTACATTCTGAAAATATTTCACACAAAAAAAAATATACTTTTTATTTATTTTATTAAAATATTAAATAAATATTTATTTTGTGTTTAATACATATTTAGGGTTATATATATATATATATATGTGATTATTAATATATTTAAGATAAAAATATAAAAATACTTGAATTTCTATTTTTATTAATATTTGATACAAAAATACTTTTTTTTTATAATATACTTCATTTTATTTTATTTTTGTACATAATAAATAAATAGTTGAATTAAATTAGAAAATAATACCTTTTTCTTTAAAATTAGGGTTTTTGCCCTAAATTCAAAATACTCAAAAAATAATACATTTTTATTTTTCTTTTCTCTTTTACATAAATAATATTTTCTCATACACATAGAAACTTTCTTTTTTGCATTTCACATGTTTATTTAATTTACATTTAATTATGCATTATTTAAATTGCAAATATTCCAAATGATGTAATAATTTAGATTTAAATTCTTGTCAATATCCCCCATTTGAACATTTGTACCCCCCTTCCCATATTTGGTTTTGTAATAGCTTAGTAATTTTAATTCCGCACTTTATTGCTTTCTAATGATAACATGTTAGAATTAGGGTTTGTATGCGAAAAAACGATAAAAAATAGTTTGACCTAATACAAGATAAACAAGCATGAAAATGGACACACAAGTCACACTTGCACCCCCTAGGGTATTCCACTTGTTGCCTTCAAATAAAAGGGCCATGTTGCATGTTAAACTTCTTTGGGCAAAACAAACAATTTGAATGATCATAGTCCCTCGACAAAACTTTTCAAAAACAAACAAAAACAAATGATCAAGTCCCTTAAAGAAAAATTGCCCAAGGACATTTAACGCCGTTGCAATTATGGTCTAAAACGATGACCCGCGCCTGTCCCTTTCACATCCTAACACAAGGTTGCCCACCAAATACAATGGTGGAGCAAACTTGTTAAAAGGGTTAAAGTATAGCAATAATCTTTTGAGAAATTTAGGAGTAGATAACCTCTTAGTTACTTGAATCAACTTGCAAAACAAAACACTTGCCTAATTTCAAAATCACACCTCACAACACTTTCAAAATAACTTTCAAAAACAAATGAAAACTTTTTCAAAAGACATACATCTTTGTATACATCCCCACATGGATCATTACAAAGGTTGCCACCACATTGGCCTCTTTTCAAAACATTTTCAAAACCCACACACTCAAGCACCATTTAAAACAATTGAAAACAAAAGGCAAGTGATCTAAGCAAGTAACTAAGAGCCCATGGATAACCATGGATAGAAAGGGTGCTAATACCTTCCCTTTCTATAATCTACTCCCCGAACCCAAGAAAACATCTCAAAAGGTTTTTGCTGTGCTTTTTAACCTTTCCTTAGGATAAAATAAAAAGTCGGTGGCGACTCTTGCTAACCGCAACATTTGCGAATACAAACGCAAACCTCAAGTCAGTTCTCCCACCGTATCACACATTTCTTTTTGGGTCAACCAATGCACACCCTTCTTTCCAGAAGGTAGACCTGGAAGCGCAAAGACTGATAAGGTGAATTGACTCCTCTGATTGACATTTACAGGATTCCGTATGATTCTAGAAGTTAACATCAAGTGATTGAAATAGTGACTGCAAAAATGTGATGTTTCCCGATGCAAGTAATGTGCACATATAGATCCTTCTACTCTAGCTTTATTTTTCACCGATCTCTTTGAATCACCCATGAACCTTTCAAACGGATACATCCACCTATATTGAACAGGTCCACCAAGATAAGCTTCATATGCAAGATGCACAGGTAAATGTTCCATGGAGTCAAAGAAACCAGGCGGAAATACTTGTTCCAACTTACAAAGAATGATTGCAATGTTTTGGTCCAACTTAATGATGTCTTCCACTTTTAAAGCTGACGCACAAATATCTCTAAAAAATTGACTAATTTCAGTTAGTGGGTCAAGAACATGTTTGGGTAGCGATCCAAATGCAATTGGTAGCAACTGTTCCATAAAAATGTGACAATCATGACTTTTCATACCATGTAATTTTCCAGTGTTAGGGTCAGCACACCTTGCTAAATTTGATGAATACCCATTGGCCATTCTCAATTCTTTTAACCATCGACAAACCGCTTTAGCTTCTTGGGAAGTCAGACTGAAACAAGCCTTGGGTTTTAATAATTTTCCATTCGGTTGAGGCTTTAACTCCAACTCTCTTCGATTACACCAAATTCCCATGTCTTGTCTGGCCTTCTCATTATCTTTTGTTTTTCCTGTCACATCCATCACTGTGTTAAATACATTATCAAAAAAATTCTTCTCAATATGCATAACATCAAGATTATGGCGCAACAAATTATCTTTCCAATACGAAAGATCCCAAAATATACTTCTTTTTGTCCAATTGTGGGTGACGCCGTATCCTTCAATTCGGCATGCTTTGCCAGTATCTGTAAATTTTGGTAGTTCACATACTTGGTTCCATATAACCCCTGGTGGCAATCGAGGCGGAGGCAAATCTTTCTCTCGTACATCTTTTTTAAAATTTGTCTTGTTTCTTCTATATGGATGATTTGCTGGTAGGAATCTGCGGTGACAGTCAAACCATGAGCTTTTCCCACCTTTATCCAACGTAAATGCTTTGGTGTATCCCATGCAATGCGGACAACCCATTTTTCCATGCGTACCCCAACCAGACAACATGCCATATGCTGGAAAGTCATTAACGGTCCACATCAAGGCAGCTCGTAATGTGAAGTTCTGTTTACGGGATATATCATAAGTCCATTCTCCAATCCACATCTTCTTCAAATCATCAATTAAAGGTTGTAAGTACACATCAATTCCGGCTTTTGGACTGTGCGGGCCTGGAATAACACACGTCAAAAACATGTATGGTTTTGTCATGCACATCTCAGGAGGGAGGTTGTAAGGTGTTACAATAACTGGCTAACAAGAATACGCACTTCCTGACGCTTGCACGTATGGGGCAAATCCATCAGAGCATAATCCAAGCCTGACATTTCTAGGTTCTGCAGCAAAATCTGGATGTGTCCGATCAAAGTGCTTCCATGCCTCACCATCAGATGGATGTCGCATAGTGCCAGAACTTGTTTGGTTTGTATGATGCCATGTCATTTGACTTGCACTGTGCATTGAAGCAAACATTCTTTTTAACCTTGGTATTATAGGAAGATAAAACATGGATTTTACTGCTACACGCTTTTGCTTGCTGTTAACGGCTCTACTGCGAACTTGATATCTTGGACTATTACAAAACTTACACTCCTCTAACGATCCATCTTGAGTACCAAACTCATTGTCATAAAACAACATGCAACCGTTAATGCAACAGTCAATCTTTCTTACTTTTAAACCCAACTTCGACACCCACTTCTTTGCATCATAATAACTTGTAGGCAAGTTGTCTTTCGTAGCGGTGGAGTCCAACATCATTTTTGCAAAATGTTCCAGACATTGATCAGAAACATTCCAATTTGACTTGGCGGCCAATAATCTCACACACATTGATAGCTTTGAGTCTTACGACCCCTCAAACAACGACGTATTCATCTCGTTCAATAATTGATAAAATCTTTGCGCTTCCTCATTCGGCAACTCTTCCCCGTCAAAATCTCCAGGTTCATCATATGTCACGTTCACACCAAAAGCATCCTCAACCATGTCACCGATCAAATTAAAGTTCTCCTCATACTCCATAACCGGTCGACTACTTGAAGCATGCGTGTTGCTAGTCTCTGGTACATTAACCGGTAGTTCTTCACCATTATACGTCCAAACTCAATAATTTTCAATGAATCCCCTTCTATGCAGATGACGTGTTACTTCCTCTGAGTCACTAATTATTGGTCTACATTCACATTTAAGACAGGGACACCTAACTCCTCCTTCGCTTCGACAACAATCCTGAGCAAACGCCCACTTAATAAACCCATCAACTCCTACTATAAAATTGGGTTTAAGTCCACTTCTTCCTGAATATGTTCTATCGTACATCCAACTACGATAATACCGATAATATTCCATACTGCACATTTATACAATCATTGTATTTTTCATTAGAAATATTAATCAACTTAATAATATTATTCTTAAACTATTTAATACTATTCTTAAAAATATAAATTTTGCTTTTTTATATATATACTAACATATAAATAAATATTCAAATGTAAAATATATAATTTTTTTATTATATAACAATAATATCAAAAAACAATAATATAACATATTTACTTTTTATTATATATACAACAATAATATTAGAAAACAAATAATGTAACATATATACTTTTTATTATATATATAACAATAATATTAAAATAATAATATAATATATATACTCTTTTTTTAATTATGTTTTTTATAAATTTTTATTTTAATATATAATTTTTTTTCTTCATATCTTTAACATATAAATAAAAAAATAAAACTATTATAATAAATATAATATACATTTTTGTTTTTAAATATGTTATTAAATTTATGTGTTAACATATATATATATACATCTATAAAAAATAAGACTTTTAATTTTATGTTTTCTAAATTTTTTTATTTTAATATATATTCAAATTTTTTTTATTTTATACGTATATACTAACAATTTTTTTTTATATGTCTATATAACATGCAATAATATTAATAAATATTAACCTATATATATTAACAATAATATTTCTGTTTAATAATATATTAATATATAAAACATTCTAATTTTCATTTTATTTTAAACATTAACCTATAATACTAATTAACCTAAAACTAAAATTAAGTAAAATATTTTTTTAATTCACATAAACAAAATACATATACTACTAATCTATATAATACATATAAAATATAAAAAAAATGCATAAATACCTCTATATAATTTCTTCACTTAATTTGCTTCTTTTTGTGTAGCTCTTGGTGTTCTTCTTCAAATTTCTCTACAGATTAAACAAAATACCCTTTTTAATATTTATTACCAGTATAATAAATAATGAACAAATGAAATAAAAATTTATCAAAATATGAATACCTTATTCTTCTTCAACAATTTGGGATGGAGGAAATTTGATTTGGGAATTTGGGTTTGAGAGGAAGAAGAAAGGAAGAAGAAAGGAAGTGGAAAGGAAGAAGAAAGGAAGAGGAAACAAACCACACCGGATGCTGTAACGGATGAGAATTTTGTGGAGATGTAAACATCAAGTAGCGACGTGACTGTCACGTCGCAACATTGCCACGTGATACTCACGCCGCTACACACTCAACAGAAATATAATTCACTTTCCCACTCTGTCACCCTGTAATCAATCAACTTTAATTTCCCCCCTTTAATGTAGCGACGTAGCTATCACGTCACTACCAAATTTCAAATTTCCCCCTTCTGTAGCGACGTGTAAGACACGTCGCTGATTTTTTTACTAAACAACCTTCTCTGACTTGTTTTATTTATCATTAAAATATGTTTGTGACGTGGTTATCACGTCGCAACTGCATTTATTACTCACGTGATAACCACGTCGCTAATATATGTCGCTGGGGACCATCTTTCTTGTAGTGTTATATGTGATTTAAAAAAAAAATCAAACTTCTATAAAAATTAATAGTTATGATTTCACTGACAATATAAAACTGTTTTATATTATTGGTGTATTTCCGTTAAATTCTTTTTATATAATTATCACCATAAAATATGTATCAAGTATACTTTGGTTTATTGATGATAATTATTTATGTAATATTTTAATTTATAACTATCAATGATAATTATGTTTTGGGTTAAAATCAAACCCAGAAACTTCCACTCATTTTCCAAATGCCCAACCACTGGGCTAATAACTTTCTCTGTCATGATCTCAAAAACCTTGCGAGCATCTCTCATATTTACGCATTTTGCATACATGTCCATCAAAGCATTGTTCAATAGAACATCATCAAAAACCATGCCAACTGAATTGTAGTGTTACAGTAAGAGGCAATTGATACTGATATATATCTTCTATATATGTATGTAATGTGCCAATAAAATGTTGTTTCAAATGTGGAATTGCATAAAAATCTAGTGATGGGTTGAAACTCTATTTCTAATTAATTTTCTTGAGATAAGACAAAGCCACAATATGAAACTAGTGTGCTAAGCAAACTATACCGCCCAACCGTGAACCGTGTGATAAGACAAATAAAAGATATATTTTGAACTTTTCTCTGTCATGATCCTATTTTGTCAAAAAATAAAAATGTTTGAACTTTACATCAATCAATGACACACATTTATTCAATACTTATTTTTTTAATTATATGACATGATTTAAACAAACAACTATAATATAATATATAAGTTGCAAAACAATATTCGATATGAAATAGATAATGCTAAAATCGTGTATCATATATTTGCACTACCATACCATACCTTAGCAATAAAATAAATTTGAATAGGAATAAAGTTAGAGATATTAAAAATAAATTTGAATAGGAATAAAGTTATAGATATTAAAAAAAAAAATTGAATTTATAGATTTTTTTATCGTAAATATGAATAGCAATAAAATAAATTTATTAAATTTTCTTTTTTAAATAATTGAGAAAATAATAAATTTGTTTGATTTAAATATTAAAATAATTAAAGATATGTAGTTATTAAGAAATTCAAATAATCTATAATAAAGAAAGGAATTCAAATAATAAAAATCAATTTATGTTTTATTTATTTAAAAATGAAAATATAAATAAACAAAAATAATATTCATTAATTAATATTTAATTTTACATTGTGATTGATTTATCATATTCTCTAAATTAATGGTTCACCATTATTTGTCTTTGTTTTTCTGATCACTATACAAACTCCCAATCACATCTATACATTCTAAATGTCAAAATCTCTTTTCTCTAAAAACCACCTCATTCCACACATACTCCTCAAGATTCCATTATTCCCATACCTACTACTTAATCTAATTATGAAACTCTCCTCAAACCTTCCATCCTTTTCACGTAAAATTCACATAAATATGCATATATAGAGATGCATGAGATAATTTCAGAGATTAACATGAATATACGAATATAAGTTTCTTTCTTATAGATTTGGTTTAGTTTATATGTGAAAGATAGAAAGAAAAAAAAATATATTTTATTGCTCATTATTTTTTCAACATCTATTTTTTTTACTGTCAACCTTCTCTTTTATTTTCCCCATGGTATTTATAATCTTCTTCTTATCATACATTTGTTTTTCTTTTTCTTGTGAAATCTTATTAAAAATTATTATAAAAAATTATACTTTTATTTTTTCCAGATGTAACAAATATAGTAAAAAATATTTATTTATTTTAGATCTAATAATTTTGTTTTAATTTTTATTTAGATCTAAAATATTAAGAGAAAAAAACTTTTAAAAATAAGACAAAAACATTATACGAAGTAATTGTGTTTTCTCATCTGTGTTATTGTTCTTCTTCTTATTTACATACCTGAAAAAAATAAAATGAGATATTAATGATGATAGAGTTGAAGATGTGGTGAAAAGAAAATTAAATGAAAAAAAGAAGAGTGAAAAAAATCAAGAGAGATATTACTCTTTTATAAAGAAAATGAATGTTATAAAAAGTGTGGAGGAGAAGTTTGAAAGTACGACATATAAGAGATATGATTGTTTAGACAATATGATGTTTTAAAATAAAAATAAAATATTGGAATCATACTACATAAATAGTGCAAATCATGTAGCTTTGAAAGAAGGAACAACCCAAAAGACTATTGATTTGAAATAAGCTTAATATAATATAATAATATAAAAAAATGAAAACATGCTACCCAAAAAAACACAACACCAATACTCCATACACCATCCACTAGACCTATGAACCTTCACCAAAAAAACCCTAACATCAAAAGAATTTCACCAGCAGAGATGCAATTGAGAAAAGACAAAGGCATTAGTTATTGGTGTGATGAAAAATTCTCTTTTAACCACAAATGTCCCAATATGCTATTGATGTTGTTGCAATATGAAGAAGAACCAGAAACTGAGAAGA
The DNA here is from genome assembly GCA_948472305.1 of Vicia faba. NCBI lineage: Eukaryota > Viridiplantae > Streptophyta > Magnoliopsida > Fabales > Fabaceae > Vicia > Vicia faba. The sequence goes on from OX451740.1 coordinate 651,620,538, forward strand.
TGGAATCTAAACCACCAAACCAAACACAATCAACCTTACCTCAACCCAACACATACCACCATTTATCTTTAAATGCTATGAAAGAAACCAACATCCTAGGGACAATGAGATTTCTAGGGAAAATTGGTAAGTTGTAGGTGTAAATACTCATTGATGGGGAAGCTTTGACAATTTTGTGCAACCAAAAATTGCTCATTTTTCAAAGCTACTGTGGAACAACTGTTATACGATAAGCTACAATTTAGAGGGGTGAGTAGATCGCAAATGAATTTTCTTATTTAAAATTTGTTTTAAAAACTTATTTAACTATGGCTAGCGGAAACAATTCCGGATCGATAATCGTCTATCCCGAACCGTTATCAAAAAGATCAAATACACATTAAATCGATATAACATATACGATTGATGAGAAAATTAATCAATATATTTTTAACAACAACGTTTAAATAAAACCATACAATAGTAATTGATTTCCAATGAAATATCATACAAAAGTTGATTTAAGCAATTTGTTAAACACTTGGTGGGCAATAAATTCAAACCAGATTTTTCTTTGATTTTGTTGATATGAGAAACCAATTGCACTCTTATAGATTGCGATTAACTCAATAAAACCGTTTGAAATATTATACAAAGACATTATCTCAATGTATCAATTTCACAATCAATGGTTTCACGATTTGCAAGTAAAAGTGTGTGTGTGAGAGAGAGAGAGAGTAGAAAGAGAGGAGGATTTTCTTAGGCAGTTCCCTAATCAGCCTTGCTATGGGTACGTCTGCCCCCAATTCCAATAGAAGTAAAATAATGAAAATTAACCTTTGCAAATGTAGTTTACAAGAGAAAAAATAGCAACCCAACCCTCCAAACCCTAAGTTTGATGTTGATCCTATCTTCTTCTCTCCCTTGATCTTGATCTCGATCAAGTAATCTAATACTTCCAATTTGATCCTCCGGTTACCACTACTCCTTTGATAGAAATCCCATTCTTCAAAGCTTTCACTCGACTGAATCCAAATTGCGAACATATTGTGACCCAAGATTACCAAAATGATCACCCGATTACCATTACTCCTTTGACAGAACCCCTGTTCTTCAAAACTTTCACTCGACTGGATCCAATTTGTGAAATCTTGTGAAAAATCCCAAATCAATCCTTGATCTTGAAAGAAAACCCAAAATGGATTTATCTTGAAACCACTAAATAATTTCCAACTCAATTGATTATAAATAATCCTAATTGGACCTTATCAAGCTATCTCAAGATCACACAACAAAAATTATTATGTGTAGTTGTTGTGTGTATGTCATGAGAGAGGATGAAGATGATGAAAATACTTTTTATATTTTTTTATTTCAATCATTTATAAATGATGCATGAATGACTATATATAGGTGTGTATGTACAGAAAAAACCAGGTTCGCAAAATTACAAAATTGGATAATTTAAGTTAGAGGCAGTCGACCCATTCACACTGGGACTTGAATCCAAAAGCCTATAAATTTTTTGAAGAAAAATGTTAGAGGGAGTTGATACACATCTAGAGGGAGTCAACTCCTTCGTGTTGTGAGTCAACTCTAAATGCCTAATGAGTCAACACGTCCTAGACAGAGATTTAATTTCAAAAATGGTTTTAGTAGGAGTCGATACATAACTTGTGGGAGTCGACTTCTTCGTGTTTTGTATCAATTCTAAAGGCCCGGGTGTTGACCCATCATGGACAAAGAATTTTGTTTTTGTTTTTGCTTCAGAGGGAGTCAACTCCTAACTCTAATGAGTCGACTCCAAACATGTTTTTCCATGAAAATGCATATTTTTGACATTTTTGACTTGTCCAAATGCTTTTGACTTTATTTATAAGTGTCCTAAGATGAAAATATAACTTAGACATAGAAATATAAGGTCCAATATATAAATACTACATATTTTCTAGTTTTGACATCATTCAAAACATCTAAGAGAGGATATTATACTCACATACTCCCCATTTTTTATGATGGAAAAATGCATATCGTATTTGTAGTCTTTGATCAAATCTCCCGCTAAATATTTGCATCTCCCCTTTATTATTTGCAAAACTAGACGATGTTCTTTGTTATTGCATGGCTTCTTCCCCTTTGACAACATCATAAAGAGAAAAGGCCATAAAACATAAAAAGCATCACGTACAAAACACAATCACATATATACCGCTCAAAAGCGTTGCAAAGATAAATTTTATCAACTATAACAACACTCACAAAGAATGACGCTAAATTGAAAAATCATAACCATAAATAGCTAGCTATGCACAAATATGCACCAAATAAGTAAACATGAAAAACCAATTTTTCATGCAATAGAGATAAATAATATACCCAAGCATAATATCATAAGATATTTCAAATGAGAAGAGTTTGTGTCATGAAATACAATTGATGATGAAATAAAAATGATTAAAACATGACTTCACTATAAACATATGGAATATATCACATGTTTTTGGAACACAACCACACAATCATATTAACAATAGATATAGATAAGCAATGCAAGAAGTAAAAACTTATGAACAAAGAGGGAAGTGAAACAATATTACCTAATAGGATTAGAAACTAAGGATGCACTCACAAGAACTAGAACTCTATACCTTTTAACGTCAACATCCTTACCATTTTCATCTTTATCCAAATTTCTGTTTATGGGCATTAGAGTGTCAATTGAATTTGCATCTACCATTATGAAGCATTTAAGCAACTCTTGGAAGTACTTTGTTTGAAAAATAAACGTCCCTTCTTTGAGTGATTTTCTTTGAAGTCCTAGAAAGTAGTTTAATTCTCCCATTAGACTCATTTCAAATTCTTCCTGCATTATGTTTGAAAACTCTTTGACTAGTGCATGTTGATAGAACCAAATATGATGTCATCAACATAAATTTGAATTAGTATATGTTGTCCTTGAAGTTTAATGAAAAGTGTTTTATTAACCTTCCCTTTAGAATATACTTGATCAAGTAAGAACTTACTAAGTCGCTCAAATCAAGCCCTAGGGGCTTGTTTGAGACCGTAAAAAGCTCTTTTTAGTTTAAAGACATGATTAGGATACTCATTATTTTAAAAATTAGGAGGTTATGAATATACACTTATTCACTTATGTAACCATTAAGGAAAGCATTTTTCACATCTATTTCAAATGATTTGATGTCCTTGGAACATGAAAATTCTAGTAAAAGGCATAGAGCCTCGAGGCAGGCAACACGAGCATAAGTTTCCTCATAGTTTATGCTCTCCTCTTGGTTATATCATTGAGCCACTAGCTGAGCTTTGTTGCTTGTTATTACTCTATTTTTGTCCAATTTATTTCTAAAAACCCACTTAGTGCCTATAACTTGATGATCTCGTAGAGGTGGGACAATGTCCCACATATCATTTCTTTTAAATTGATTTAACTCATCTTGCATGGCCATAAGTCAATCCTCATCAAGTAGGGCCTCTTTTGCATTTTTAGGTTCAATTTGAGACACGAAAGGCAAAATGATAACAAAAATTACTTATCTTAGAGCGTGTAGTTATGCCTGTGGTGATGTCTCCAAGAATGTTGTCCATTAGATGGTCTTTTAAAGACCTCTAGGACAAGGGTAGATCATCCACTTTAGTTGGACTTTCCTCCTTCTCCTATTCATGATCGTTATCTTCCTCCTTCTCCTCATCCTCAAGTTTCACCACTTTAGGTTGATCATTTCCTTCTTCAGTATCCTTAAGTATGTCTTCTGAAGATACACTTGCATCATGAAAAGAAATACCTTTCCCAACATTTTTCAGATAAGATTCATAAAAAGTAACATGCACGAATTCTTCAACAGTAAGTAATATCTTATTATATACTCTATAGGCTTTGCTTGATTGGGAGTGTCCAAGAAAGCTACCTTCATAAGATTTTGCATCAAATTTTCCAAGGTTCTCCTTACCATTGTTTAAAACAAAACACCTGCATCCAAAGACATGAAGATATGATAAATTTGGTTTCCTACCTTTAAGAAGTTCATAAGGAGTTTTGTTTAAAATAGTAAGAATGAGTATCCTATTTAAAATGTAACAAGTCGTGCTTATCTCATTGATCCAAAAGTATTTTGGTAGTCCACCTTCATTGATCATAGTTCTTGACTACTCCTCCAAAACTGTGTTTTTGCGCTCCACAACACCATTTTGTTGTGGAGTTCTTAGAGCAGAAAAATTATGTTCAATGCCATGTTTATCACAACATTCCTCAAAGAGGTGGTTTTTAAATTCACCTCCATGATCGTTTGGAATAACAATAATGTTTGAATTCATTTTAGTTTGGGACAATGTTGCAAAACTAGTGAAAGCCGAAAAGGTTTCATATTTACTACGTAAAAAGATGGTCCAACAAAATCTAAAATAATTATATATAATAACAAAACCATAGTAATTATCACCCAAACTTTTAGTCCTTGAGGGACTAAAAAGATCCATATGGAGAAGCTCAAGAGCTCTAGAAGTTGAAACAATGTTTTTAGATTTAAAAGAGACTCTTGTTTGCTTTCTCATTTAGTATGCATCACATGAGTGATCTTTTGAAAAATTAATTTTTGGTAGACCAATAACTAGATCTTTTGAGACCACTTTTTTTAGTAAATCAAAGTTGACATGTGTTAAGTGTCTATGCCATAACCAAGATTCTTCATTAATTCTTACTAAACACTTAGTGCTTGTCAATGACACATCATCCAAGTTAAGCATATAGATATTATTTATCCTCAAGCCCTTAAACAAATAATCTTTATTTTCATTATGACCAATCATGCAACAATCACTTGCAAAATTTATTTTGTATCCTTTGTCGCATAGTTGACTAATACTAAGTAGATTATGTTTAAGACCTTCAATAAGTATAATGTCATTAATAATAGTAGAAGAGGGATTACCTTTCCAAGTATAGAACCCTTGTTATTGTCTCTATAAGTTACATATCCTTTCTTCTTTTCCATAAATCCAATGAATAAGAAGATGTCACCCATCATATACCTTGATCATCCACAATCAAGAAACCACATTCTCTCCATGGATCCAAGATATTCAATCTATAATATTAAACAAAAGTGATAAATACCCAATTTTCATTAGATCCTTGAGAGTAAGTGGATACTTTGTTGCACTTATGCAACCATTGAAAAACACTTTTAGGAACAATAAATCTTCTAAATTTGTTTTTTGCAATGGCATGACCTTTCTTGTAAATATAGTGACAACTCAAATGATAATGAGATGGAATTTTGCTATTTTATTATTTTTCAACAAAATTATACTTTTTGTAAGGTTTGTTTAAAGATCTTTTAAATTTTGTTTAACCAATAACATAAGTGAATTTTGGTTCTAAAGCCTTGTTAAATTTGGTCTTTAGAGTATTAACCTCTTTTTCCCAAATGTGATAAGTTTCGCAACCAAAACAAGAAGGTTACCCATCATCTTTTTATTTTTATAGGCCATGAGTCAAAAGTTTGCCAATGTGAGGGAAATGTCCTTCTCTTATATGTTTTGAATGATGTCAAAACTAGGCAATGGGTAGTATTTGTACATTGGATGTTATCTTTCTATGTCTAGGTTGAATTTTTATATTAAGACACTTAGGGATCATGTCAAAAGCTATTGGTGTGACGCCCCAAAATAATTAGATTATTTATTTAATTATTTTATTGCAAATATTTAGAGTATTTGTGATGTATGTGAAGTGATATTGGGTGTTTTAGTAACTTTAGATAATTAGTTTGATTATTTAAAATGATTAGTAATTAAATGAATAAAATAGTAAGAGGTAGAGACTATGAGGACAAGGTGGTAATATTGTGATGTAAGTGAGGGTAATATGGGAAGATCATAGAAAGGGTCCAAAGGTTAAACTAGGGAAAAAGAGTGTTAGTGTTCATTCTGTGCAATCGTGAAAATAGAAGAATGTTATGAAGAGAACTAGGGTAAGAAATAACTCAGAGGTATTTGATAGAACATGAAGATAAATCAATTTCTAGGAGGAATATAAGGTAAGGGGGTTTATCGTTGTTATTATAATTGATCTAAGATTTAGATAATTGTAGGTTTGTGTTAGGGTTTAGTTTGATGTTGTTAATATGATGCTGTGATGAAAATTTACGAAATTATGAGTCTATTTTGAAATGATTTGATGCATATGATGTGTAACAAGATGTGTTGTTGTTTTATGATGAAACTAAGTGAACCTATGATGAATTGAGACATGTAATGGGAAGAAATCGTGTAAAAATTGGACTGGTGCACTATAAAGAATGCAACATGGAAGTTCTATTCATGCAGGCTCGCCGGGAAAGCGTGATGCATCATCGAGCGAAGGAGCTTTGCCCTTGTCGTTCCAGGCGAGTAGGGGGAGAAGGGAAGGGATTAAAAATAGATCCTTTGGAATTTGTATGAAGAGTGGTGACTCGCCTAAGCTTCATTGGGCGAAGCAGAAGCGAGTGGTGTCTCGTCGGGCGAGTGAAGTGCTTCATCGGGCGAAGAAAAACTAGGGCCCTTGAATTTGTATGAGGAGGAAGATGTCGTTCCCACCTCTCCGAGCGAGCCTCAAGAGAGCAACCTGCTTCGCCGGGCGATCCTCAAGCGAGGGACAACAGGAGGATTTTTAAAAGTGTTATAACTTGAGTTTCAAGACTCCGATTGACGTGTCGTTCGAAGTGTTGGGAAGCTAACGCAATGAACTATACTTTAGTGTAATAAAAAGAGTCATATGATGTGTTTTTCCAATACCATGTTTGATGAATTAGATGATTCGGTGATTGCTTTGGTATGATGTATGTGTATATAATGAATTATTAATACCATGATGATGTTGCTTTGTATTATGAAGTATATGTTGATATTCATGATGACTATATGAATGATGATGCATTTTGACTAGCAGTGGTGGTATGATTATTAAGATGTTTTGCATCATATATTCATGGGATATGTTAGGGCCTAGCCCAATGATGGTTGCAGGACGATGTTACAGTGGATTTTGTAGGACGAATAGTCCAGTGATGGCCTCAATCCCATAGTGTTGTACCCAAAAATTTTCTCTCTCATTTCTCAAGGATTTTCTCACAATATCTTCTACGACGTCAAGTTTGCAGCAGTGATACATCAATTTAGGTTTGAAATTGGCACAAGGGCAAAATGGTCAATTGCATACTAGAAAGTCAAACTTTGACTTTTTTGGTCAACATTACATTCCAAAGATCAAATTTCATCAAGACATTCAAGAATATTAAGCTTAATCATCAAGAAGTCAAGAAAGTCAAAAGTCAACTTGAAAAGTCAAGATTTCCAAGACTTGGAAATTTTCTAAGTGTTTTTATACATGATAATTTCATTACTTCATGCCATTCTTTCACCAAGATGCAAGACAGTTCAAGGGAAACTTTCAACATGAAAGTTGTAGATATCCATGATATCTACAACATTTCTTTACACAACTTCTCCTAGAAGTGCTTGGATTTTGAGTTATAAGTTCATGAAGTCATGACATTTTCATTTAAACACTTAGAGAAATTTTTAGCAGTTTTGGTTAGGTTTTTATCCCAACTTCTTGCCCATTTTTCATCAAGTTCCAGTTTTATTTAACAAAAGTGGCTAACATGAAAGTTATAGAGGGTGTTTCAAGCTTTCTAAAACATCCAAGAGCATGAACGTATCATATTTGAGCTAGGAGATACAAGGATCTGAAGTTGGACATTCATTCTTGATTTACAAGGCAGATTTGTGATGAACACTTGACTAAAATTCCAACCAAAGCTACAAGATCTCTCTTTTCAGGCTATGTTCTCTCCAAATCTATGCATAATCAAGCAATTACACAAACCCTAAGTGTATTACACAAGTATTTGAAGCTTTGCCCAAGTCTTGATACCATTTATGGTTAGAAATGCAAAAAGCAACATTTCCATTTGCATAAAGCTTCACTTTTCCGACCACTCTCTTCTTTCAAAGCTTGAAATCTGTTCCAAAGAGGACAGAAAAATCTCTCAACATCAGAAGTAATCTACAAGATCTGCAAAGCATGGCTAAGTTCCTGATTTCACTTCTTTCTTCATCATAAAGCAACTTGTCTTTATGAATTTGAAAAAAGGCATAACATGTGATTTTCAAAAAGTCTGAGTTTCTCAAGTCTCAAACCTTCTATATAAATAGAGAGGCCAGTGGCAAGAGAGAGAAGCTTGACAAAGAGGTTAGAAAAATAGAGAAAGGATAGATAGAAAAGCCAGAAGTTATAAACCCTTAAAATCTCCTATTCACAGAGAGCCATAACAGTCCATAAAACCTCCACTCTTGAGTTTTTGAAGTCTAAACCTTTAAACCTCTCACACTTTGTATATCCCATCTAAAAACCATCTAAACATTTCATACCACACAGAAGTTGTTTAGTAACCTTCAAAAAAAAAGGAAAGTCTAGCAGCTGGTTGGAGCTTCCTTAAGGTTCATACAACATCTTGAAGGATATTTGGTTTCAAAACCTAAAGTGAAGTTTTAAGGTAAGTCATCTTTACCTTGCCTTTTCCATACATCAACTTTTCTGTTTATAGGATGTAGCAATCACTGTGTTGAAGTTAATCATTTATTTGTTGTTCATGTTATTTATTCATATGTTAAAAACTAACTGATGTATGCAAAGAATGGTGTTTAAGGCAGAAAAATGAAGGATGTATCGACACGTATCCACATGTGTCGACCCATCTTAGTGAAAATACAGGGTATGAGTCGACACACGACCCTCATGCATCGACCCATACTGAGTTCAGGTCACAAAACAGAAACTGGAAAGGACTATGAGTCGACACATACGCATTTTGCATCGATGCAAAAAGGTGTATGAGTCGATACATCCCATTATATGTCGACACATACTGAACAAATTTCACTTAACAGAAGCTGGAAAAGCCTATGAGTCAATACATACACGTTTCGCGTTGATACAAGAAGATGCATGAGTTGATACATCCCATTACGTGTCGACCCATACTGAACTGATTTTGTTTTACAGGAGCAGGAGAAGCTATGTGTCGATGCATAGCAGCATGGGTCGACACATAGCAGTTCAAAAGTGCATTTTCCCTTTATTTTACACTGTTTTCACATTCTTTTCATTATCATTCGATATGGTTGTAATATTTTAGATCCTACTTCACCCCCATTGTTAAATTGTATCCCCATCCCCCTAAAGTGATGTAATAGATTAGATTTTACTTTCCGCCTTTTACTTGCTTTCCATATATTGCTAGTAAATAAGTGTTTATGGCAAGATAAAAACAACAAAATAGGCCATCCTAATCAAAGACTAAATGCATGCAAATCAAATACATTATTCACACATGCATCTCTAGGGTAATCTCACTTGTTGCCTATCGGAAAATAGTCATGTCCCTCGAACATGGGCATTTTGGCAAAAGTCCCTCGATAAAAGATCGTAGTCCCTCGATGACCCTCGATGTTGCCTTCAGTAAACGATCTAGTCCCTAAAATGACATTGCTAAAACGTCCCATAGGTTGCCTTCTATGACTATACAAACGTCCCACGCCCGTCCCTTCACATCCAACGATGGGGCTTCTTACCAAATCAATGGTAAGATAACAACATCTAAAGGAGGAGGAAAAGCACATCTAAGACCTTTCGAGTAGGTAGATTTGCTCTTAGTTACTCGCTTGCTCACAACAAAAACATTTTTATACACCCACACTATCATCTTTGAACTATTTTCGAAACAAACACTTTGTAGGCGTTCTTATAGAACGAAGTTCCATTTTCAAAATACTTTCAAAAACACATCTCACAAACACACTTTTGAACTATTTTCGAAACAAACACTTTGTAGGCGTTCTCATAGAAACGAGAACCATTACGAAGTTCCATTTTCAAAATACTTTCAAAAATCACCACCACAAGCACACATTCAAACAAAAGCAAGTGATCTAGTAAGTAACTAAGAGCCCATGGAAAACCATGGATGAAAAGGGTGCTAGCACCTTCCCTTTTCATAATCTACTCCCCGAACTCAAGAAAACATCTCTAAAGGTCTTTCCTGTGCTTTTTCACCTTTCCTTTTTGGATAAAAGAAAAGTCGGTGGTGACTCTTGCTAAACCGCAACATTTGCGATAAAACGCAAAACCTTTAAGTTAGTTCTCCCACCGTATCACACATAGTATGGATTGAAGTCAATTTGTGGCGTGCTCTGGTTCCAAGAGGGAATCGATCCTATTGGTGGGATCTTTAGAGAGAACGGTGACAATGTCATCGATAAAGTTTTGGTATCACATGCATGAATCTAAAGAAGTTGCATTGCATTATATATGGCATTACATGATGATTGGATTGACTGATGTTTTGTGGATGTGTGTTTGTGATAATATCTAATTGATGGTATTACCATGTGTCTGATTCATATTATGATGTTTAAAGGTGTGAGCATGACATGAGTTTTCGATGGTGTGTTTCGATGGTGTTGTATCATAACTACTATATTTACTCCTTATGTATTTTATAATGATTGTGATTTACTTACCCTTGCTGTTTGAAAATATTGTCTCTATACGTGGGTAACTTGCAGGTGATTAAGAATAGTTTGCCAACGCTTAGTGGATAACTGCGGAGTGTGTTCTTTATTTTCTGTAAAATAAAGGGGTCTTGCTCTGATATGTAACATCGAGATAAGATTGTTTGTTTTGAATAACCATGTTACTTTTTTTTTATTTTAAGATTTGAACTACCCTTGTGGTATTTGAGTTGTTTTGATTTGATGAAGTTATTTAGAAGTATCTTAATAAAGATGTTTTGAATTATAAATTTCCGCCACGAGTAAGTTGAAAAACTATGGTTGTTAAGCATGAAGTACTTAGCGTAATTGATTTTTGAAAACCCGTGTTACAGAGCAGGATGTATTTGACTATGAAGTTTGTTTGAAGCAAATATGACACCCTTTTTGGTGTATTACTCTGATTTAATTATTGCATTATTCTACGAATATTCTTTGGGGTTTAGATAAGTGTTACAATTGGAAAAGTCAAACACTTCAAAATATGAATTTTGGTGGAAAATTAGGTTTGGAGTCGACTACCCCTTGTTAGGAGTCGAATCCTTCTGAAGCTTTTTTTAAAGAAAGCTCTGAGAAATTTCAAAGAGTGAAGAGTGTTTCCAACGGTGAAGTAAAGAAATGAATATGGAGTATGATGAAGGTTCAAGATCAGAGAGTGAAGAGAGAGGTTGAGAAGTTGAAGTTTGAGATTGAAGGATGAAAAATGGAGCATGAGTCCAGAAGATGAGGGATGAGATGCTTATATAGTTGGTTGAAGGTGGATGGTTCATTTAGAGAGGAAGGATCTTGAGCCATTGGATTGTAAGAGTCTGTTAGAGAATCAATGGTGAGGATTGGGTCAGTTAAGAGTTAGTTAGATGCTTTTGAAATTTGTTATGGACAGTCGGATTTTGGTTAGGGAGATGCTATTATTAATTTTTTCTTGTTAAAACAATTAGATTAGTTAATTGAGTCCCTCTTAGTTAACAGTTTCTCATCAAATTTTGTTTTAAATGGTTTTTTTGGTTAATGTCAACCAATTTATGAATTAGTTGTGAAATTCTGGCACTTTAAAACATGTTAATACAAATGTCCCCAACATGAGAACACAATGTCAAGATATATGTTATGACATCTGCTGACGGGCATAACAAATATATAAAAATTTAAATTATACATGTAATACTGTGGGAGAACTGACTTTTGCGTTTTATCGCAAATGTGCAGATAGTTCGAGTCGCCACCAACTTTTCTTTTATCCAATAAGGAAAGAGTGAAAAGAACAGGAAAAACCTTGAAGATTTTAAGTTCGGGGGGTAAGTTATGAAAAGGAAAGGTGGTAGCACCCTTTTTATACGTAGTTATCTAAGGGCTCTTTATCACTAGCTCACTTTTGAAAATTTCTTTTTTGTGTAAGTGTTTTGAAAATATCTTGAAAAACCAGAGTACGACTATCTTTGTAATGGTTCTTGTATCAGTCCTCAAGAACACGCACAAAGTGTTTTAGAATTTTTTTTTTGAAAGTGGTGCGTAAAATGTTTTTTAGAAAGGTTGTGAGCAAGCAATTAACAGTTTTACCCACTTAAGGTCGTTCTTGTTATTTTCCTTCTCCTTTAGACACAGTGCTATCTGTACCATTAGTTGGTAGGTAGCCCCGTCTATTGGACGTGAAGGGATAATCGAAAGGTCGTCGTATGATCATCGAAGGAAACAAATAAGGATACTTTAGCCATTTATCATAGGTACTAGATCATTTTTCATAGGCAATGTCGAAGGATCATCGAGGGACTATGATCTTTATTCGAAGGGACTTTGCTAAAGTATCCCTATTTTTGAGGGACACGACCATGTTTTGAAGGAAACAAAGAGAGGTTACCCTAGGGGTGTGAGTGTGAATAGTGATTCAACTCAGTTATTTATCTTGTATTAGGGTTTACTAAGGTTGTTTTTATCTTGCCATACACGCCTAATTACTAACAACATACAATATAGAAGAAATATAAAGGTGGGGAAAGTAAAATTCCTACGCTATTACATGACTTTGGGACAGTTATATAATAAATGAGTGCGAGAATTTAAACCTATAACTATTACATCCTCGGAGCAGATACATAATTAGGAAAAAAATGCGAGAAAATAAACCTAAGCTATTTACATTCGAGGAAGCGTCCTATATATTTGATCTAGGAATGTAAGTACAAATGAAGGAAAAAGAAATAAGGAAAAAAAGTAGAAAAAGCAATTTGAATGTTTGTTAAGGTTTTTTGTGAAAAATAATTTAAGTTTGATAATTAATAATTAAAACCTAAAATTCTAATTAATTTAAGATTAATTAGTTTAATAAAAAATATTTAAAGGTTAATTAAAAACCTAAACCTAATTAATTAAGGTTTAAAAAAAAGAATTTTTTTTTCAAATAACCAAAAATTTCAATTTTAATACCCAACTAACTAATCTTTCCCCATAATTTCCAATCTAACCATGTTTCAAAAAAAAAAGGATTAAAGATGTGGCGCCATTTGAATTGGCGCCTCCTATATTTTTTTAAAATTTTTCCAACTTACCTGTGAATTTGATGTTACCTACGAATTTACTTACAGATTTACCTGCGCGGGTTGTCTGTAGGTAAATCTGCAAGAATATCCGCAAGAAAATTCACAGGTAACACCAAATTCGTAGGTAAATCCGCAGGTAACTAGAAAAAGTAAATAAAAATATAGGAGGCGCCAATTCAAGTGGCGCCCCCTCTTTAATCCATTTTTTTGTTTGAAACATGGTTAGATTGGTAATTATAGGGATAGGTTGGTTAGTTGAGTATTAAAATTGAAAATTTTGGTTATTTGAAAAAAAATCTAAAAAAAGGTTTGTTAATGGTTAATTAAAAGAATTAGGGTTAGGGGAAGAAAAATCAAGGAAAAGGGTTAAAACCAAAAAAGAGAAAAAAAATATTGCCTGGGGTGGTTGTTGAACCCATACCCTCATGTTTTTGCCATGCATAACTTGCCACCAGACCAAGCGCTGGTTGGTGTCTGTAGAATGAGTGCTACACAAAATATGTTAAACATGCATAAATTGGAAAATATAAAAAAAAGGTTGCAAAAGGCAGGGATCAAACCCAAACTCTTAGAGATCAATGCCTTAACGCGCGCTTTTGCCACTGGGGTGGCTTTTACATCCCATAGTAGAACGAAAATGATTAAATATAAAATAAAAAAAATATCTGGATCGAAGAGGCAACGGAGCCCTAGCTCCAGTCGTCTTCTCCGACGAGCTAATTTCTTGTACTTGCAAAATAAACACGCGTTAGTGAACAAAGTTGACCCTACCCCCTAATTTGACCCTTGCGAATTCATTGGTGGCCTTAGTTTTGGCTAATTCTTCCTGTATGATGAGATACGAAGAAAATAATATAACTTAGTGTAACAATGTCAATGCATGATTCAGGCCTCATGGGACTCATGGGATGGCTCAATCCTATATAGTTACATCTCAGAGACACATTAGAAACATTAGTATGAATCAAAGCACGACAAAATTTAAAACACGAAATTTATAAAACATGTCAATCGGCCATGCTTGGAATGCTTATTTCATGCACTTTTAATCATCAAGAACGATCAAGTCTTACCCTATAACACCTTAAGGATTGATTGGAACGGCTGGTTTGCTTTGAGAAGGGTTGGAACAATGATTTTAAGTTTGCTCTAGTTTGGAAAGTTTTTGATATTTTTGAGGGAATTCTCTTGCAAGGGTTTCATGTCCTCTTTTGTCTGAATGAGAAGAGTATTTATAAGAGAAGATTAGGTCAAGAAAAGATGGGCTTGGACCTCTTGCAAACAACCTTTTTATTTTGTTTGGAAATAGGTTAGAATAAAACAAAAGCATGGATATTTGATACGAAAATAAGTTCACACAGTTGACACTGAGATCTTGGGTCTCCAAAGTATTTGAAACAAAATCCTTTTAAGCCTTGCACCTCCCTTTGATATTTACTTGATTTAATTTGCATTTAAATGAATAAAAATTCAAATAAAAGAAATAAAAATCATAAAAAATATGTGAATGATTTTGGGGGTCCCTTAACATGTCATGAGAACGTTTGTACTTCAAAAGTTAGGCCCATTAGTCCAAAAGCCCAAATTTGAGGTTTCATGCAATTTCACAAAATTACCCAACTTGTGCAACTCACAAATTTCTCAATGTTGATCATATGAAGGTGATCTACGAATTTTTAGAAAGCTCAAGATGCCCCCTACAATTCTCTTGTTTATCATTTTTCCATTTGAAGACTTTATCTTGATGAATTTCTTTGACAAAAAGTGTCTTTTTATTGACTTTTAAAATGACCTATAATATTTTGGCCCATATCTCTTAAATGAAGCATTTTGGACCTTGGGCTTAGAGACAAGTTTGTAGAGAATTTAATTTTCTTCAAAATGAGCTTTGGTTAAGAATTTTCTGATGAAGCATGTGAGAGTTATGCTTGGTCAAAGTTCAATTGTCTTCTCCTAAAGAAAACCCAAATTTAGAAACTTTTGACTTTTGATGAATCTTGAATTTTCTTGATGAGTTATGATCAACCCTTGATCAAATGATGAATTTAACTTCAAAACATTGATGTTGACCAAAAATCTTGAAGTTTGACTGTATATTGACCACAATTAACTTTTTACCCAATATAGTTGATTTTTAATCATCTGAGCAATTGTGTGAGCAAACTTGTGCTACAAGGCTTGAAACTTGACATGAGGATTCTTTGAAGCATATGAGGAACCATGAAACATACTTGAGGCATTAGAAGTCCAATCTTCTTTGAGAAAACAAAAACCCTAATTGTTGGTCATTGCTTAGGAGGAGGATCATCTGATTATTCTTGAGTAGGCATGAGAAATTCCCTTGAAAATAAGAGGGCAAATTTATGGGTACAACAACTGTCCCTGTTCAATATTCTTAAACCTGAAGAGTTAGATTGGCATACTCTCCAGTCGGGGTCTGAAGGTGGAAGATGATTGAACACTTAAGTGCCCAGAAATTTACACTCACATATGCATGCATTAACACTTGTTATTTGATTGTATTGCTTGAATGGGCTTAAAGATGCCATCCAAATTGAATGTCAATAAGTGTACCAAAATGAGTCTACGCTCGACTGTATCTTGAAGAATTCCTTTCTTGATTTCGTCTCTGAAGGGGAAATACTTTTCAGAACGAAGTGCTGCAGGAGATGCTCTTTAGAATAAAGTGGTGAAAGGGAAATTCGGTTCAGAACTCCTCTGAAGGAAATGCTCGCCATAACTCGGTCTCTGGGGGAAATGCTTTTCAGGGTTCCATCTCTGAAGGGGGCATGATTTTTAGAATAAAGTACTGAAGGAGATGCTTTTCTGAATAAACTTTTGAAGGAGACGCTTTTCAGAATGAAGTGCTAAAGGGGAACTGAATTTTAGAACTCCTTTGAAGGAAATGCTCGCCAGAACTCGATCTCTGGGGGAAATGATTTTTAGGGTTCCATCTCTGAAGGGGATATTTTTTTCAGAACGAAGCGTTGAAGGAGATACTTTTTAGAATAAACTTTTCAAGGAGATGCTTTTCAGAATGAAGTGTTGAAGGGGAAATGCATTTTAGAACTCCTATGAAGGAAATGCTCTCCAGAACTCGGTCTCTGGGGGAAATGCTTTTCAGGATTCCGTATCTGAAGGGGAAATGCTTTTCAGAATGAAGCGCTGAAGGAGATGCTTTTCAAAATGAACTTCTGAAGGAGATGTTTTTCAGAATGAAGTGCTGAAAGGGAAATGAGTCTCATAACTTCTCTGAAGGAAATACTCGCCAAAACTCAGTCTCTAGGGGAAATGGTTTTCAGGGTTCCGTATCTGAAAGGAAAATGCTTTTCATAATGAAGCGCTGAAGGAGATGCTTTTCAGAATAAACTTCTAAAGGAAATAACCTGGTCGTGTAGATTATCACCTCGTCCTGTTTCGAGATTTGATCCATAATTTGTCTATAAATTACTGATAATATCTTTCCGTTTGTGAACTTAACCTGAAAAGACAAAGTTAGTTTTGTGCAACATTATGATGTATGTAATGCATTGTGTAATGATGCTATCCAAATAAATGAGAATGTTATATGTGTTTCATATGCATATTGTGATACAGTGGGATAACTAACTTGGTTATTTTGCGTTTGATCACAATTGTTGCGGTTAGCAAAAGTCGCCACCAACTTTTCTTTTATCCAATAAGGAAAGGCTGAAAAGAACAGGAAAGACCTTTGAGATTACTTTCTTGAGTTCGGGGGGTAAATTATGAAAAAGGAATGTGTTAGCACCCTTTTCATCCATAGTTATCTATGGGCTCTTAGTTGCTTGCTAGATCACTTGCTTTGTTTGAAAATATTCTTTGTGGTGGTTTTTGAAAGTTTTTTTGAAAAGGCGCCTTCGTTTAGGAAAACTCTGTAATGGTTCTCGTTTCGTAAGAGCGTATATAAAGTGTTGGACTTTTGAAAATATTTCATGTTTTGAAAGTGTTTAGTGTGTGTTTGTTTTGAAAGTGTTTGGTGTGTGTTTTGAAAGTGAGCAAGAAACTAAGAACGTTTCTACCTACTCAAAAGTGTTCTGTTCATTTCTCTCCTTTTCTTTGATATTGCTATCTTACCATTGATTGGTAAGAAGCCTTATCTTTGGATGTAAAGGGACGGGCATGGGTCATCGTATAGTCATGATAAAAATGTTGTGAGATATCTTAGCATTTCTATTGAGGTACTAAGATCATTTGTAAGGCAATATTCGTAGCATCATCCAGGGACTATGATCTTGTATTTTTGATTGTTTTTGCTAAGATATCCCACATGCGTAACATGACCATTTTTTAGGCAACAAATGGAGTTAACCTTAGGGGTGCATATGTGAATAGTGTGTATTTTTTCATGCTTGGTTTATATTGAATTAGGGTTCTCTAAGCATTGATTTTATCTTTCTATACAAACCCTAATTTACTAGTATTGATATGAAAGCGATAAATTACAAAAAGTAAATTTACTATGCTATTACATCATTTGGGGATGGGGTATACAAATTTACAAATGGGGATTGCAAGAAATTAAACCTAATTATCTATTACAACCATATTGAAACTTGAATAATGTATAAGAATTGAAAGGAACATAATGTACAAGGATGTAAATGGAAAAGAGATGGATTTTTTGTTTGGATTTTGTTAAGAAAGAGCCTTGGTTTTAACCTAATTATCTAAAAGAAAATAATTAATTAAAATAAGTGAAATTAAACCCTAGTTTAAAAGAAATAAAATTAATCAAGAAAGCATTTTTAGGTTTTTTTAGAAAAAGTTTTAAGTTTAATCAAAATAGTATGGAAATTAATTAATTAAAAGAAAACCTAAATTCTAAGTTAATTTTAATTAAAAAAGAAAATAACTAAACCTAAATCTAATTATTAATTTATTAAGAAAAAGAAATTAAGTTTTTTATAAGAAAAATGTTTTGTCTTTTTGTATTGAAAAATAAAATAAGTATATAGTATAATAAATAAACTTTTTTTGTCTTTTTTATTAATAATATTAATATTAATATTAATGATAATAAAAATAAAGAAAATGAAAATAAAAATATAAAAATGAGGTTAGGGGGTGAAATTTGAATTGGGGTGTTTAGGAGTAAAATAGTTTTTGAGTTTGGCCCATTAATGTTGTTTTTGTTGGTCAACAAAAGAAAAGAAAATAAAAATATTGGGCCTGTGCTGGAGCAAGTAAAATGGGGGTGTGGTGAAGTAAAGTGGAGCAGGCCCATCAAAGGAGGCCTGTTGTACCCCAAAATTTGCCCTCCCATATTCTTCAAGAAATTGCCAAGCCAAGTCATAAAATTCCCCAAGGGTTGCACAGTGCAACAGTCTCCTATACAGCCAAAAACTAGGGTTTGGGTTCTGATCAAGAAAAGGAAGTTTTCAAAGGCCCAATCAAGTCTCATATGCCTACAAATGTGGTCAAGCATCCTCATACCAAGTTTCAAGGCATTCAGCTCAAAATTGCACAGTCAAAACCCTAAATTGCACTACAGTCAACTGTAGGGGCAAAATGGTCATTTGGCAGTCAAAAGTTCAAATTTTTGGTCAACATATCATTTTGAAGCCACAAACATCATTTGATCAATGCTTGATCATGATTCTCAAAATTGGGCTCAGAAATCATCAAAGATGCAAAAGTTACTATATTTGGACAGCTGAAAAAGTCAACTGAAATTGACCAGGGCATAACTTTCACATGGATTATCAGAAAAATTCCATCCAAAGCTCATTTTGAAGAGAAAGACATTTCCTACAACTCATCTTCATACTTCAAGTCCAAGAAATGCTCTCACAAAAAGTTATCAATTTCAACATTATAGGTCATTTTCAAAAGTCAACAAAAAGGGACTTTAAGTCAAAGGCCATAATTTGAGATTGGTAAATCAAAATGACATGGGACCAAAGGCATTGGTTAAAGGACTCAAATACCTTTCCAAAATGTCCAAGAACATGAGAAAAGATTAAAAATTGAGCAAGTTATGCCTTGTGGAAGTTGGGAAATTTTTGGATATTTTGAAAAGTCAACATTACTTCAAATGACCTAAATTTGCTAATGGGCCCATTTTTCTTCCATGATTCATCATTCCAAGCATATGCACGACCATATGGCCCAAAGGGAAGTATTTTCTCATTTTTTATTTATTTATTTGAATTTATATTAATATTAATTCATTTAAATCATTTAAATATATGAAAAATATCTACTTTGACCTAATAAATCTTTTCATGCATGCTTTAGCCTCTATAATTCGTGCAGATCCCAACATGGAAAGATTTGGTTCAATTTGAGCATGATTGAGCAAAATACACATGAAAAAGATTCAAAAGGATCCTTAAAAAATCAAATATCCAAATCAATGATTGCAAGAGATCTTGGCCAATTTTCTTAACCTAATATGCTCACTACATAACCAGGAATACAAACCTAATCCTTGGAGACTAAAAAAGCTGCGCTAGAGACCAATTTGCAAACTTGAAAAATTGCCATAAAACTCAAAACTGAATTCATTGTTGGAGGACGATTCAAGCCTTAATCTTGATCCCAATAGCATCCTCAAGTCTCACTGAATGATTCTCACTCATTAGCCACCATCAAAACTCCAAGAATCGGTACCTAGAACCGGAACTGCATCAAACAAATTTCATAATCATACATTCTATTCTATGCGTTATTTGTGAATTTTATTTGTTGATTCTTGTTCATATTGAAGTTTTAAAGCTAACCAGCACCTTTAATTGTATTTTTATTTGCCATACACGATGATGCCATGAGTGAAATTTAGGGTTTTCAGAGGTTGAATTTGGGGCTTTTGCAAAGAGGAAAAATCAGGACTCCAAACCACCACCATTCAATTTGGCATGCTTGGACGAAGAAGAAGCCATGGTCGCGATTAATTAATGAGTTGCATAGCTCTAATCGCTATTTCCTGAAAACGTCCCTAAGGCCACGCGCATAAAACCGTTGCTTTTATTTTTGTTTTACAGGGATAGTGTGGAAGACGAAATCATGGCAGTGCATGATACGCTAATTCAAATCAGCGCGCGTTTTTGTGCTTTTTAGTGGCCACTAACCAATTTTTATTTTTGTTATTTATTTGTTGTTATATATACAAAGCGTGCGTTGAGATCAGCTGGCAAAGTGTGATGTTGGTAACTCCCATGACCTGGGTTCAAGTCCCAGGTCTTGCCTATTTCAATAATATTTTTCCATAACGTTTCCCATGCAGCTTCAGTAACGTAGGCACACCATATACCACAGATCAAACCTTGCCACGTTCATCTGGAGATCTAATCAAAGGTTAGGATTGGTGAATACCATACACCATGGTCAACGCATGTGCACGCTGTTCAGAAAGGTCAAACGAACCAAGGCTTATTGGGCCAGCATTCCAGGATTACACCTCCATATTGGGGACCTCCACCCCCCTGGTTTGCAAGTTTTGTTTTATTTTTCTTATATCTTTTTTTAATTATTATTTTATTTGTTTTATTGTTTTAATTTAATTCATTATTTTTACAATATATAAAAAATGCCTAAAAAATCAGAAAAAGATAAAAACATAATAAATTATTTTATTCCAATACTTTCATAAATAAATTAATATGTAATTATTTAGTTTAATTAGGTTGCAAATTTTAAATTCTTTTAAACAAAAATACAAAAAAAATATGGAATTAGGTTTAATAAATTCTTTTTATTCTTTTTTAATTTTCCTTTTTTTCTTTCATAATAATAATATTACTTATTTTATTTTCATTAAATTGTACATAAGTTACCTTAGGTTTAATTTAGGTTATATTTTAATACTTTCATAATAAACTTAAAAATAATTAGAACTAGGTTTAACATTTTATTTTAGCTTGTTTTAATTAATTCTTTTCTTTCTATTAAACCTTAAAAAGCATAAAAATACCCAAAAACAATTCCTTTTAATTTTAACTTTAATTCCTTATTTTAAAAAGGGTCCAACACCCATATTTTAATTGTTTAATTTGCGTATTTATTTTCTTTCGTTTAAATAATTATGTATCTCTCCCGAAGCGTTGTAACTTAAATTTCTCGCACTTTTATTTCTTTTGCTTTATTTACTTTCTGTCAAATCGGGTCCGGTTTAATTTTGGCGATGTGGACCCGCGCCATTTGTAATAGTTATAGATTTATTTTCCCGCAACTTTTAACTGTTAAATAAGCATGAAAGAATGTATGGCCATAATAAAATCAAGCGTAGATTACAATAAACATGACAAGACAAATAACTGAAACATGACACACGAACCGCACACACCACCCCTAGGGTACGCCTCACTGTTGCCTTGCCTCGAAAGGTGATCGTCGAGTAGAGGATGTCTTAGTAAGTCCTCATGATCTGGGAACCTGGCATGAGGGTAGCTTCTAAGGTGTCTTCCTATTGCTCTGGTGATCACCATGTCCCTATAAACTCGAATTGACCCGAACACCTCCAACGGTGGTGCTACCTACCTCTCAATGGTGGGATGGCACTACCTTAAAGGACATTTACACAGACAAACTCCTTAGGGTAGGTAGGTTCTCGTAGATACTTGCTCTCTTCAAAAACAAACAAAAATCTTTTCACACCGACACTTTTCAAAAGCTTTCAAAACAAATTTTTCAAACACTCTGACGTACGAGTCGAACTGAAATTTTTCAAAGAAACTTTTTAAAAAAAACCCACATTGAAAAGCAAGCAAACATTTTGAAAATACAATGAGCAAGTATCTAAGAGCCCATGGATAACCATGGATAGAAAGGGTGCTAACACCTTCCCTTTCTATAACCTACCTCCCGAACCGAGAGCAATCTCTTTAAGGAATTTTTCTGTGCTTTTGTCCTTTCCATTTGGAGAAAATAAAAGACGGTGGCGACTCTTGCTTCCGCGACATTTCGCGAACCAGCGTTAAACAGTCAGTTCCAGATCCACCGATCACAAGGCCCAAGCGTGCTATTGTTTGAAACAAAGAGAAAGGAAATATTGGAAAAAATGAAAAAAAAGTGGCAGCGCTGGGGTTTGAACCCACACCCTTCACATAATACGCGCGCTGCCTTACCACTGGGGTGGCTATACATCCGCTAACTTAAACAAAACCATAAATATATATTACAAATCCATTCCTAGAAATTAACTTCATCTTCAACCTCCAGCCAGAGTCCCTGTATCTCATTCATTTCTCATCCATTCTAAAAACTTCCAACATCAAACTTGTTAGAAATTTTACCAGGATTTCAGAAATGTAAACAATTTGGACTAACAATCAAAGATGAGCATGTATTTCTAAAAGTACCAAATCTTGACCTAACTTTTTTCAGAGATTCAAACTTAAAATTCTCTAAGCTCAGGAAATATAAATGAAAACTATGGATATGTACAGCTTCAGGGCAATGATATCTACATTTTGTATTTGAAAATTAAAGCCTAACAATGCCTAAATGAAGAGATGAAAGTTCAGAAAAATACCTCAAAAACTGGAAATCATGAAACGAGTTTGAGCTTGTTTCAAGTGATGGTGATGATCACGTTAGCTTTCTCAAGTTCACAGGAAGCTAATGCAACCCTTACTTGATGCTGTGAGTGCTTGAGCCGTGCTAGAGAAGTCAAGATGCAAACTCTGTTTTTTGGTTATGGAGGAAGGTGATGGAGATGTTATAATTGTGTAACAGGGTGTGGGATTGTTTGTAGATGATGTTTATGAACTTTTGGAAGTGAAAGGCCAAGAAACGCACAAGTGGATTAGGTGTTTGGGATTTCTGGCCAGAAAGTGCAACAATGGATGTTTTTTATGCAATCCTGACTTTTAGACTGTTTGAGGGCTTAAGCATCCGTGTCTTAGCTTGCAAATAGTGTATTTACTTATAGGCAAAAGGTTTTGAGACTTGAAACAACTCATAATTCGAAATCACATGTTATGGCTTGGTTACTTGATTTTAAAGCAAAGTTGACAAACATGGTTTCAATGTGAAGCACAAGGATTTGTAGCGTGGTTAGCAGGATGTAAATATGTTGCTTCTTGATTTGAAATGTTTTGGAGTCAGAAGCAACAATGTATGGGCTCAAGGAGAGTTGACACTATGATTAAAGCCACTTTTCCAAAATGGAAGTGTGAACTTTCTTCCCAAAATGGCAAATTGGTTTGGACAAAGCTTGAAACACTTGGATAAGGGCATAATTAGTTGTGTAAACCATTAATTATGGAGTGAAAAACAAGTTTAAGGCCTGCAAAGTGAGTATTATGCAGCATGGCTATGAATTTGGTTCATGTTTATCACAAAATATGTCTTGCAAAACAAGTTTGAAACCCAAACTTCTTGCCTTCGATTCTCTTAGCTCAAGTATGGTATTGATTAGTTCTTGGATATTTTGGAAAGCTTGTAACTGTTAGAACAAGATTAGTTCTGATCATATCTCAGAGTTTTGATGATAACAATAAATTATATTTTAGATAATTTATACTCTGATGAACGTATTTGACTGTTTTAGATAATGTTCTGATAGAAGCATTTTGATGTGTTGAGCTAAAAATATATGAAGAAGTTCTTTGATGAAATAAATATTTGCTTTAAGCACAACTGTTGTTGCTGACTCTGGTAAGACAATTATTTTAATGCATCTTCTAACACTTAGCAGAATTCCTTGTTTAGAAGATTACTTGAAAGCAAGTGTTGTTCAGAAGTTTATTTGAAAGCAAACGCTGATCAAGTTCTTAGCAAGCAAATCATTGTTTAGAAGATAAGCAAGCATGTTCTGAATTCAAGACGTTGAAGCAAGTTATGAGAGAATGTAAAAGCTAACTTGTCTTGTCAAGCTTCAGGAAACATGTTCTTACAAGTGCCGTTTGCTCATTTAATGCAAAGACGGCTGCATGCACTCAAGTGTCTACGCTAGTTCATTGGAAAATGGAATAGTGCAAGGAAACACGCAAGCATTTAATGCTCTCCACTTTTTGAAGGCAGCAACGGTCATTTTGTTCTTACTATATATAGAAGGACATTTATTGCAAGCCTACTAACGAATCAATTTAAAAAAGAAGCAAGAAACTACGTGAAAAATTATGGGCTCACAAACTCTTTGTTCATACACTTTGTGCAAATTATTCTAAGTGAAAAATCACAGTTGTGATATAGCTTTATTAGAAGAAAATTTTATCTTACTATTTGTAAAGATTAAACTCTTGTAATTGTTCCTTGAGAGACCAAGTTTGGTCAGATTTCTCAAGTATACTAGGACTAGATTTAAGTCTTAGTGGTGTTAGTCACTTGTAAGATTACTTGTTCATTGTTAGTCACAACAATTGTTGTGTGTTTGTAATCAGTTGATTATAGTGGATTAAGTCCTTGTTGAGAAAGGCTAAATCACCTTGACGGGTGGACTGGAGTAGTTTGAGTTCAAACGAACCAGGATAAAAATAACCTTGTCTTTCCATTATTGTTGAGCTTTGTTAGAAAAGAAAAAGAGAAACTTATTAACCCCCCCCCCTTTTAAGTGTTTTCTTACCCTTCAATTGGTATCAGAGCTTGACTCTGAGCACAACTCTTAACCGTGTCAGGAAAAGATCCAGAAGAAAACACAATGGCCGCTGAACAAAACAACAATAGTTACAACAAACCTCCTGTATTTGATGGAGAAGATTTTGAGTACTGGAAAGATAGACTAGAAAGTTTCTTTATAGGTCATGATAGTGATCTATGGGATATAGTCTTGGAATGTTTACACACATCCTACAGACTCAGAAGGAAACAAAGTTTATAGAAAAAATATGGATAGATAACAAAAAGATGATTTTAAAAATCATCATAAAGCTAGAAATATTTTTCTAAATGCTATCTCTAAAGTAGAATATGAAAAAAAATCACAAATAGAGATACAGCGCATGATATGTTTGAGTCTCTTAAAATGACTCATGAAGGAAACGCTCAAGTGAAGGAGTCTAAAGCTTTGGCTCTAGTTCAGAAGTATGAAGCCTTCAAAGTAGAAGAAAGTGAGTCTATAGAAGCAATGTTCTCTAGGTTTCAAACTCTGATCGCTGGTCTGGGAGTTTTGAACAAGGGATACACTAAAGCAGATCATGTTAAAAAGATCATCAGAAGCTTACCCAGAAGATGGGCACCAATGGTCACTGCTTTCAATGTTTCAAAAGATCTGAACAACGTGTCTCTGGAGGAACTCATCAGTGCTCTCAGAAGTCATGAGATAGAACTTGATGAGCATGAGCCTCATAAGAAAGGTAAGTCTCTTACCCTTAAATCAATTAAGAAATATGATACTAACGCTTTTCAGGCTGAAGAGGAAAACTCTGAAGAATCAGCGTCAGAAGAAGACGAACTATCCTTTCTCTCCAGAAGGATCAATCATCTGTGGAAGCACAGACAGAAGAAGTTCAGGAACTTCAAGAAGTCATAAGATAAACCAGAATCTTCTGGACACAAAAGTTCAAACAGAAGAGAGATCATCTGTTATGAATGCAAAGAACCTGGACACTACAAGAATGATTGTCCAAAACTTCAAAGAGAAAAACCAAAGAAAAAGTTTGGTAAAAAGAAAGGGATGATGGCAACCTGGGATGACTCAGAATCCTCTGAAGATGAATCTAATTCTGAAGATGAGAATGCCAACCTAGCTTTGATGGCTACCACAGCAGATGACTCAGACTGTGAGTCAAAACCAAGAGAGGTATTTTCTGAATTCACTAGAAATGAACTTGCTGATAGTGTATCAGAACTTTTGGAAAACTATAGTCAGCTCAAAATCAAATACAAGAAACTCAAGAAGAGTCTTGCATCTGATATTGAGAAACATGAAGCAGAAAAATCTGAACTCTTAGAAAATAATTTTAAACTTAAAGAAGAAATTCAAAATGTTCAAAAAATTTCTAGTTCAGAATCTGTGTCTAGTTCAAAAGATATTCTGAAAGAATATGACTGTAGCTTTCAAACTTTTCTAGATAAAAGCATAGATAGAAGCAAAATGGCTTCAATGATCTATGGAGTTAGTGGGAAAAACAGAAAAGGAATTGGATATGAACCTCCCAAAGGGAAGGAGACATACATACCAAAACATGTTGCTAAGATGACTTTCACTTACAAACCTTTGAACAAACAATTCAAGTTTGGACACTCACATGATATAAAATATACATCTCATTTTGGAAACTCTTATGCTAACCCAAAGTTCAAACAAAACTTTAAACACTCTAACCCAAAAGGACCCAAAAAGATATGGGTACCTAAGGATAAAATAATATTTGTTGCAGATGTCCTTAACAGCTCAATTGAGACACCAGTCATGGTACCTGGACTCTGGGTGATCACGACACATGACGGGGAAAAAAGTCTATGTTCCAAAACCTGGAATTTAAAGCTGGAGGGGACGTGAAGTTTGAAGGTAATCAGAAAAGGAAGATTATTGGTTCTGGAACCATTGGAAACGATAACCTTCCTTCTACCTTTAATGTTTTATTAGTAGAAGGATTAGCTCATAACCTGCTGTCCATAAGTCAATTAAGTGACAATGGTTATGACATTATCTTTAATCAAAACTCTTGTAGAGCTGCTAGTCAAAAAGATGGAGCAATCCTATTTTCTGGCAAGAGAAATAACAACATATACAAAATTGATTTATCAGATCTTAAATCTCAGAATGTTAAATGCCTTTTGTCAGCGATGAGCAATGGGTATGGCATAGAATATTGGGACATGTCAGTTTAAGAAAAATCTCTCAACTAAATAAATTAAATTTAGTCAGAGGACTTCCCAATCTGAAGTACAACTCAGAAGCTCTGTGCGAAGCATGTCAAAAAGGAAAATTTTCAAAACCTTCCTTTAAATCCAAAAATGTTGTCTCTTCCTCTAAGCCATTAGAATTACTTCATATTGATCTTTTTGGGCCAGTTAAAACTGCATCCATCAGAGGCAAGAAGTATGGATTGGTCATTGTTGATGACTTCAGCAGATGGACATGGGTCAAGTTTTTAAAACACAAGGATGAGTCACATTCTGTGTTCATTGACTTCTGTAACCAAGTGCAAAACGAAAAAGATTTTAAAATCATAAAAGTCAGAAGTGATCATGGTGGTGAATTTGAAAATCATTATTTTGAAAAATATTTTAAAGAAAATGGTATTGTTCACAATTTCTCTTATCCTAGAACTCCCCAGCAAAATGGAGTTGTAGAACGAAAGAATAGAACATTACAAGAAATGGCCAGAACCATGATAAATGAAACTAATATGGCAAAGCAATTTTGGGCAGAAGCTGTGAACACAACATGTCACATTCAGAATAGAATCTCTATAAGACCTATTCTTGAAAATACTCCCTATGAATTGTGGAAAAACAGAAAACCAAACATTTCTTATTTCCATCCTTTTGGATGTACTTGTTTTATTCTGAACACTAAAGAAACTCTGAACAAGTTTGATTCTAAAGCACAAAAGTGTTTTTTGCTTGGATATTCTGAACGCTCAAAAGGCTATAGAGTATACAACACAAAAACTCTGATTGTTGAAGAATCAATCAAAGTCAGGTTTGATGATAAGCTTGGCCAGCAACAGCCAAAGCAAATTGATTTTTTTGTAGGTACAGAAGATCATCCCTCAAACTCTGAAACTTCAGAAGCAAAGGAAGATTCAGAAGCAAAGGAAGACTCAGAAGGTCATCCTCTTGACAATGCTCTGGATAATCTCAGAATTTCTGATCAACCCACTCAGAAAAGGTTTCCTAGAATCTCTTCAGTTCATAAAGAAGACGTAATCATTGGAAGAAAAGAAGATCCCATCTGAACAAGATCCTCTCTCATAATCAATGAAGAATCATTGTTTGGTTTGGTATCTCTGATTGAGCCAACTTCTATTGATGAAGCTCTGGAAGATAATGATTAGATCTTAGCAATGCAAGATGAACTCAATCAATTCTCTAGAAATGTTGTATGGGATCTAGTTCCAAGACCCAAAGGATTCAACATTATAGGAACCAAATGGGTTTTCAGAAACAAACTGAACGAGCAAGGAGAGGTGATCAGAAACAAAGCACGACTGGTTGCACAGGGTTATAGTCAACAAGAAGGAATTGATTATAATGAAACCTTTGCCCCAGTCGCCAGGTTAGAGTCTATTAGATTATTAATTTATTTTGTTGTGCAAAATAACATTTCATTATATCAAATGGATGTTAAAAGTGCATTTTTAAATGGCTATATAGAAGAAGAAGTTTATGTCCATCAACCTCCTGGATTTAATGATTCAAAACATCCAGAACATGTTTTTAAATCTAAAAAGTCTTTGTACGGTTTAAAAGAAGCTCCCAGAGCTTGGTATGATCGTCTAAGTAATTTTCTTTTAGAAAAAGATTTTACCAGAGGGAAAGTGGACACAACTCTTTTCAGAAAGACATTTAAAAATGATATTTTAATTTGTCAAATTTATGTTGATGATATAATCTTTGGAACCTCTAATATCTCCCTTGGAAAAGAATTTGTTGAGACCATGCAGGCAGAATTTGAAATGAGCATGATGGGAGAATTGAAGTTCTTTCTGGGAATTCAAATCAACCAGACTCCAGAAGGTACTTACACACATCAAACGAAGTATGTTAAAGAACTTCTGAAGAAATTTCAGATGTCAGAAAGCAAAGATGCCAAAATACCAATGCATCCAACCAGCACTCTGGGAAAAGATGAGGTAAGTATTAAGGTAGATCAGAAGCTCTACAGAGGTATGATTGGATCCCTTCTCTATCTGACTGCATCTAGACCTGATATACTATTCAGCGTGTGTTTATGTGTTAGATTCCAATCAGATCCTAGAGAATCTCACTTAACTGCTGTTAAGAGAATTATGAGGTATCTGAAAGGTACTACTAATCTGGGTTTGTGTTACAGAAGATCACAAGATTACAGACTAGTAGGTTATTGTGATGCTGACTTTGCTGGAGATATAATTGAAAGAAAGAGCACCTCTGGAAGCTTCCAGTTTCTTGGTGACAATCTTATCTCGTGGTACATCAAGAAGAAAGCAACAATTGAACTTTCAACCATAGAAGCTGAGTATATATCTGCTGCTGGATGTAGTTCTCAGATGATTTGGATGAAAAGTCAACTAGAAGATTTTAATGTTTTTGAAAGTAAGATTCCTATCTTCTGTGACAATACTTCTGCTATTTGTCTTTCTAAAAATCCAATTTTACATTCTAAAGCTAAACATATTGAAATTAAATATCATTTTATAAGGGACTATATTCAGAAGGGAATTCTAAATTTAATTTTTGTAAAAACAGACCATCAATGGGCTGACATTTTTACCAAACCCCTTTCAGAAGATAGATTTTAAATTTATTTTAAAAAATATTTGTATGGAATTATGTCCTGAATAAAATGATATTTATCTTCTGTGTTTGACTTCAGAATGTTCTGAAATGAATATTCTGATTAACAACTCTTTAGAAGTTAGAAGAGAAGTTACATCAGAAGCTATATGAAAAGTTCTGAAATGCTCTAACGTTTCATTTCTAAGTATAGTTCAGAAACTCATTAGAACAAACAGCTGTCCCATGCAACCTTCAGGAGATGAACACGTGGTGTGTTTCTGAAAGGTCACACGTGCAAAAGCTATTGACGTCGTTCTAGGTAACTGTTCTGATTAGCTCTAATCTCACGTTTCCCCCTAATTTTGCAAAATCATTAAATGCATGTAATGATGAGATTCGTTTTAATTTCTTTAAAATTTTTTTTTACAGTTTTATTTCTAAACCTATTTTTGAAAACTTTTCATATAAATACTTTTGAAAAAACCCTTTTTCACTTTTTACCGTCTCTTTCAAAACTCAAACGTTTCTGTGATTTTTTTTTTCTGAAACCCTTTTCATCTCTCAACTCCAAGAGCTCCAATGGCTTCCTCCTCTACCCATTCTGAGAACATCCACTCTGAGCAATACATCGTTCCTGAGAGAACAACTCTCATTCCAGTGGACAACTTAGAAGTGTTAAGTGAGTTAATGGTGGATTTTGAGAATCTAAGAGATAATGGTTTTGATTTGATTCATGCTGTTGAGTTTCAAGGTTGGGGAAACTTTTTTGACCGTCTTGTTGGTCCAGTTTTTCCATACCTTGTAAATGAATTCTGGATACATGCAATTGCTACCCCTAAAGTTATCCTCTCTTTCGTAATGGGTAAGGAAATCTCCATTACTGAAAATCAAATCAGAAAGTTGCTAGGTTTTGAAGGACATGGAGTAACAGGTATTTCAAGTGGAAGAATGGAAATGTCAAAGGTCTATTCAGAAATTTTTACAAATGGACAAGGATCGTCTAAAGTCAGGGACTTGAAAAATAAGTACAAGATATGGGAAAGAATAATCCATGGATGTATTCACCATAGGAAGGAAACTAGCTCTCCAGACTACATTAATGCTGATCAACAATACTTGTTGTTCTTCCTTGGAACAAATGTAAAAATTGATTTGCCTTATTTGTTGTTTGAACATCTCTGGAATCATGTCAAAGAGACTAGGGAAGCTGAAAGGATGAAAAACCCCAAATCCAAAAGGAATTGGATTCCTATGGGTAGATTAATCTCAGACATTCTGACTGAGAATTGTCTGATTGCTTACCTAGATGAAGCTAATATTCTGGAGGAGCTAGAGCCTACTTATGGAAAGGCTATGACTGGAAAGAATTTAGTGAAGAGGAAGATTATTGATAAGCTGCTGGTAGAACCAACTCCGTATGTTTCAGCAACTGTTAAGAAAAGAAGGATACCAATTGCTGATTTCCCTCTGTTCAACTCAGGAGATCATCCATGCATCATCTTGCATTACATTGAAATTTGTAAAGAGACCGGAACAGCAATTGATCCTGCTTGGCTCCAAGGAAGACACGAAGCTGCTCCAAATGTTATTATTCAGCAACCTTTGAAGAGGAAAGATGTTGAAGGACCTTCTTCCATACCTCAGAAGAAGAAAAAGAAATCAGGTAAACCTGCTGAAACTATTATTGTTTATAATTCTGTCAATATATCTACATCTGCTGAACCCCAAACCTTAGGTGATATATGATAACAAGAAAATATATCGTATAATTAACATACTTTTTACCGATTTTATATTCCATTAAGTCGTCTAACCCTCGATTATTCTGAGATTATTTGTCTTTTTTACAGGTATAACACTTGTCGACTCAAACCGATGCAAAAGGACAACATGAAGAAAGCTAGACGAAAAACAAAGAGAAAAAGAATAAAAAAAATACAAAGTGTGGACTTTTGGATAGGTGACGGTCGTCACGCCCCTGTGACGGGCGTAACACCCTACAACATAACCAAACGCTCGTCACACGCACCTGACGAGCGTAAGGCACCAGTTCAGCGTGTGACGACCGTCACCCACCTATGACGATCGTCACACGCGTAAAGGAGGACGTTACGCATGGCTCGAAGACGTGGGCGTGAAGGGAAGACTATTTCTCCCTGTTTCTACTGAATCTCCTATTTTATTGCCACAACTATTACTGCTCTTAGAATTTCTCCACGAAGACTTCATCAAGAATTCAAAATTAAACTGCTGATTTTTCCTGCTATATATATGAGTACCAAGGCACAGTCCAAGGGTCGAAGAATTTTACTCAGCAAATACTTATTTTATTTTTACAGTTATTTCCAATTTGTGTGTTTTGCAATTCTGCTTTCAATTCCTTGTAATTTTCATTCAAGCCTTAGTTTCTATTTTTAAGTGTTAATTCTTCTTACAAGAATTAACACAAATTTCTACTGCAAGCCAAGCTCGAAGATTTGGATTACTGTATTCCCTCAAGATTACTATAGCATCTGTAATTCCAGGTTTTTTTATATTGCAATTATTATTTATTTAGTTTCTATAATATGCCGTTTATTGACATGAATTATATTCCAAACTTTATTGCTGTTAAGTTAATTATGTCTGGCTAAATTATTTATACCGGTATGTGACCGTAAGAACTGAAAGAATTCAATGATACCTTGGCCAAAAATATTTATAAAACAATTTCTGGTTTCCAATTTCCAATATTAATTTAACTATCCTTGTCACGAGAGTGAGAGGTTAATTAACATGATTTTGCCACGAGAGTGGGAAATTAATTAAGGCAAGAACCTGCATGCGAGAGCTGGGGTTCAACCCAGATAGTGGTAACGAAGCATTGATTTTTAAATACACGAGAGTGTTTTAATAAATTAATTAAATTCAAATTGTTTTCAAAAAGTGTTATTAAATTTAAAGTGCATCCACTAGGTTTAGTAACATGACTTATTTCATAAACACGAGAGTGTATGTCTCAGGTTTTTAAACAATTAACTTTTACCGAAATACTTTATAGGCCAAGCGATTCATCGAATTCCCTAAGTCCGATTATCACATACCGGTATAATTAGTACTATTACTTTTAAAACTAAACTGTCTCCCCCAAATATCGAATATTCATCGCTTAGTTAGACAAAACTGTAGCATTAGATCGTATGCGATTGATACACAGTCTCTGTGGGTTCGATAATCTTTTAAAACTAGAACGACTGAACTGTATACTTGCAGTTAATATCCCGACAGACTTATAAAGTCCCGATCAATATAGATGTTGATATTGACCTGACCATACCCTCTGACCCTCTTGCTGACAACCCTCAAAGAGATCAAGTATTATCATACTTGAGTGAGTTTGACTCTGATGAACACTCTGAAACCCAAACAGAACCATCCCAATCAGAACCATCTCACTCAGAACCTTCTCAAACCATTCCTGTTGAAAACTTTTCTAGACCTCCTCCCAGACCATTATCACCCAGACCTACTGGATGGTATGATGTTGGATCTTGGAGAATACCAGGAATCAACGAACCTCTGGCCACTCTAAAGCCTCCATTCAACCTACCTTCTGAAAACATTTTTGCCTTAAATAGAACACAAACACAAAATCATACCCCAACTGCCGACAACACCATAATCATTTCACCTGACATCACACCACCAACATCTCCACAACTTCCAACACCTGACTCACCTATACTCTCACCTCCTCACATTCCATAACACCAAACTCATGAACTATCATAAACTTTTGAACCTTCTGAAACTCATGAATCATCTAAACCTCATGATCAATCAGCCACACCTAACCTTTTTGACCAACCTGACCATTCAGCCACTCCTGAACAAACAGAAAACCCTGAACCATAAAACTTTTTAAGAACTGTAGTTGAATTTGAATCTCTATAATTTTTGAAAAACAAAACTTTCAAGAAGGCTGTCCCAAAACCTGTTCAGCCAGATGTAAATATATTGTTTCATAATTTTTTAATAGAAGTTCAAGCATGGTTGAACCTACTGAAGGAAGACCGCTCTAGAAGTGTGAACCCAGCTGCAACAGATCTTTTATGGGAATCTTTCAGAAGAACTTTTGATGTTGAGTCACTGAAGCTGCAAGATTTATGTCACTCTCAGGTGATTGAGAACTTCTTCAAGCATCTGCATGCCTTTCAATCAGAAGCTGCTGATATTTGGGACAAGAAGTCTTCTCTGATGATTGCTGATGCTCCAGCAGATGAAATGGACATTTCAGAAGATGAATCTGAAGAATCCTCTAAAGATTCAAATCCTCTGGCAATTTTTCTGTTGAATCAACCTTCTACAAAAGCTGCACCTGAACTAGTGCCAACTCTTGTGATGGATCTGGGCACTCTTCTGTCAACTTTTGTTCATTCTGACTCAATGGTTGCTGCTCCAAAGGCTGTTTCTACTGAAGCTTCGTCATCCTCTGCTCCTACTTCACTTATCATGGATACTCTAAATGAGCTCAAGAGGGAAAATGAAGTCATTCATGAGCGCTTGGATAAGCAAGACCATACAAACCAAGAAATCAGAAACTGGATGATGAAACAAGAGGAATCTGCATCTGAGATCAAGAATCTTCTTATGGCCCTTGTTACTAAAAAATCCTAGTGTCATTCTATTTCTTGTCTTTTGTTTGTTGTTTTGTACTTCTGGATATCTTTTGCTATTTTATGAAAACGTTTAAGCTCTTAAACTATTTTTATATACTTTTTGATTATGCCAAAAAGGGGGAGAAAATGAGTATTTTGATCTAATCTCTGATTAACAGTTATGAGACTAAGTCTCAGACATTCTAACAAAATACAAGATTTATTTCTTTGTGCAAAAGAATTTTTGCAGGTATCACTTAAACTCTGGAAGAGTAATTCAGCTGAACATTATCTTCAAAAGAAGTTCTGAAGAAATCCAAGAAGATATTTTCAAAGCTCTGATAAATAATCTCAGGAAGTTATATATATATATATATATATATATATATATATATATATATATATATATATATATATATATATATATATATATATATATATATATATATATATATATATATATATATATATATATATATATATATATATATATATATATATATATATATATATATATATATATATATATATATATATATATTCATTTCAGGGGGAGATTCTTATCTCTTATTATATTTTATTTCCATATCTGAATATTTTTTGTCATCATCAAAAAGGGGGAGATTGTTAGAACAAGATTAGTTCTGATCATATCTCAGAGTTTTGATGATAACAATAAATTATATTTTAGATAATTTATACTCTGATGAACGTATTTGACTGTTTCAGATAATGTTCTAACAGAAGCATTTTGATGTGCTGAGCTAAAAATATATGAAGAAGTTCTTTGATGAAAGAACTATTTGCTTTAAGCGCAACTGCTGTTGTTGACTCTGGTAAGACAATTATTTTAATGCATCTTCTAACACTTAGCAGGATTCCTTGTTCATAAGATTACTTGAAAGCAAGTGCTGTTCAGAAGTTTATTTGAAAGCAAGCGTTGATCAAGTTCTTAGAAAGCAAAGCATTGTTTAGAAGATAAGCAAGCATGTTCTGAACTCAAGACGTTGAAGCAAGTTCTGAGAGAATGTAAAAGCTAACTTGTCTTGTCAAGTGTTGTACCCCAAAATTTGCCCTCCCATATTCTTCAAGAAATTGCCAAGTCAAGCTGCAAAATTCCCCAAGGGTTACACAGTGCAAAGGTCTCCTATACAGTCAAAACTAGGGTTTATGTTCTGATCAAGAAAATGAAGTTTTCAAAGGTCCAATCAAGTCTCACATGCCTACAAATATGGTCAAGCATCCTCATACCAAATTTCAAGACATTCAGCACAAAATTGCACAGTCAAAAACCCTAATTGCACTACAGTCAACTGTAGGGGCAAAATGGTCATTTGACAGTCAAAAGTTCAAATTTTTGGCCAACATATCATTTTGAAGCCACAAACATCATTTGATCAATGCTTGATCATGATTCTCAAAGTTTGGCTCAGAAATCATCAAGATGCAAAAGTTTCCTTATTTGGACAGCTGAAAAAAGTCAACTGAAATTGACCAGAGCATAACTTTCACATGGATTATCAGAAAAATTCCATCCAAATCTCATTTTGAAGAGAAAGATATTTCCTACAACTCATCTTCATACTTCAAGTCCAAGAAATGCTTTCACAAAAAGTTATCAATTTCAACATTATAGGTCATTTTCAAAAGTCAACAAAAAGGGACTTTAAGTCAAGGGCCATAACTTGAGATTGTTAAATCAAAATGACATGGGACCAAAGACATTGGTTAGAGGACTCAAATACCTTTCCAAAATGTCCAAGAACATGAGAAAAGCTTAAAAATTGAGCAAGTTATGCCTTGTGGAAGTTGGGAAATTTTTGGATATTTTGAAAAGTCAACATTGATTCAAATGACCTAAAATTGCTAATGGGCCCCTTTTCTTCCACAATTCATCATTCCAAGCATGTGCACGACCACTTGGCCCAAAGGGAAGTATTTTTTTCATTTTTTATTTATTTATTTGAATTTTTATTTATAATAATTCACTTAAATCAATTAAATATGTGAAAAATATTTAACTTAACCTAACAAATCTTTTTGTACATGTTTTGTTCTCAATAATTCGTGCATATCCCAATATAGAAAGATTTGGAGAGATTGGAGTTGATTGGTATCAAAAAGCACATGGAAAGATTGAAAAAATAATGATGGAAAATCAAATCTTCAAATTCATGAATACAAGAGATTCTGATCAAATTTGTTAACCTAATGGACTCACTACATAAGCTAGAATGAAACCCTAATGATCATACACACTGAGCTGCACAGAAGAGCATAGATAAAGCTTGGAATTTTTGTCTAAAAACTAAAATCTGAAAACACCCTTACAAGGCGATTCAAGGCAGAATTCTTGTTTCAATAGCTTCCTCAAGCATCACTTGACATATTCCAATCACTAACATCCATCAAGACTCAAGGAATTGGTAACACGAGTGCAAACTGTACCAAGAAAAATTCATAATCGTGCATCATGATTTACGCATCCTTTGTAATTTTTAATGCTTGATTCATGTTCATTATGAGATTCTGAAACTAACCATACAAATTAATTGCGTTTTTGTGCTATGTACATGATTTTACCATTAATGCAGGCTAGGGTTTCTTGGACTCCCAATTAGGGGTTTCCTAATACTGTAAAATTCGACCACCACAATGCCATGGATGGATTCAGGGAGTTTGGACGAAAACAATGGCCTCATCGCGCTCAATTTATGAGTGTCTGAGGGCTAATCGCTATTTTCCCTAAAGATGCCTAGGAGAACACTTGAAAACCGTGGCCAATGTGTTCTTATTTCAGAAAAAATAAAACCAGCGAGGAAGATGACTTCGTGGCACATATGGGTTGGCTCTATCAAATTTTGCGCGCGTTTCCAAAGCCATTGACAATTTTCTTTTATAATATTTATTTGTTATATTAGTTTACAGATAAATAAAGCGCTTCAGTGGCAAGGTGTATGTGTTGGCAACGTTAAAGACCTGGGTTCGAGTCCCAGGTCTGCATTATCTCAATATTATTTTTCCATGTACGTTCACATGCAGCTTCAGCGTTGTGGTCCACCATATGCCTTTCAGAATCCAGCGTACACGCGTCCTGGGAGATCAACTCAAAGGTTCAGATCTAAAGAACACCTTGCACCCTGGTCAACACTGCTATACGCTGCTTGGAAAAGTCAAATGGACCCAGATTAATGGGTCTGAATCATCAAGAAAGAACCTCCCATTTGGGGTCTGAACCCCCTAGGTTTGCCATATCTTATTTACTTAATTCTATTTCTTTTAATAATTGTTTTGTTCAATTTAATTTAATATTTTCACAAGATACAAAAACATCATAAAAATCAGAAAAGAATTAAAATAATAAATATTTTTATTTGTAGTATTTTCATAAATAAAATTGCATGTAAATAAAATTAGTTTTAAATTAGGTGTTAACTTTAATTCTTTAAATAATAAATCTAAAAAATGTAGAACTAGGGTTTAA
This sequence comes from Vicia faba, assembly GCA_948472305.1. Lineage (NCBI taxonomy): Eukaryota > Viridiplantae > Streptophyta > Magnoliopsida > Fabales > Fabaceae > Vicia > Vicia faba. The sequence goes on from OX451740.1 coordinate 651,658,112, forward strand.
TTAACAATTTTTCATCCTTTTTATTTTTCTTTTATAATAATTAAAATAATTAAATATTTATTTTCATGAATTAAATTGCATATAAAAATTAGGTTTAAATTAGGTTAAAATTCAACATATTTCTTAATAAATTAAAAAAAAAACTAGAATTAGGGTTTGCATCTTATTTTGATTTTAATTAATTCTCCCTTTTCATATTAAATCTTAAAAAACATAAAATACCAAAAAAAACAAATTCTTACTTTCTTTTTAATTAATTAATTCAGCGTTAATTCAATTTTTGCAAAAGGGTCCAACGCCCTCGTTTCGTTTAATTCTCATTAATTCGCGTATTTATTTTATTTCATTATAATACTTGTATCTCTCCCAAGGCCTTGAAACATTTTGATTACTCGCATTTTTAATTCTTTTACTTTCTATATTTTTCTGTCAAATCGGGTTCGAGGAACTTTTGGCGATGTGGACCCGCGCCATTTGTAATAGCTTTAGATTTACTTTTCCCGCAAATATCCTAACTGTTAAACAAAGCATGAAAGACTGTATGGACAAAATAAAAACAAGTGTAGAACACCTATAAACCTGACAAGATAAATGCAAATGAAAACGACACACAAATCGCACACACCACCCCTAGGGTACGCCTCACTGTTGCCTTGCCTCGAAAGGTGATCGTCGAGTAGAGGATGTCTTAGTAAGTCCTCATGATCCGGGAACCTGGCATGAGGGTAGCTTCTAAGGTGTCTTCCTATTGCTCCGGTGATCACCATGCCCCGAACCTCGAATTGACCCGAACACCTCCAACGGTGGTGCTACCTACCTCTCAATGGTGGGATGGCACTACTTTAAAGGACATTTACCCAGACGAATTCCTTAGGGTAGGTAGACGACTCTAGATACTTGCTCTAATTTCAAAAACAATCAAAAAATACTTTTCACACCGACACATTTTCAAAAAGCTTTCGAAAGCAATTTTTTCAAACACTCTTGAGGACTGATACAAGAGTCGAACTGGAATTTTCAAAGAAACTTTTTAAACCCACAGTTGAAAAGCAAACAAACCATTTTGGAAAACACAATGAGCAAGTATCTAAGAGCCCATGGATAACCATGGATAGAAAGGGTGCTAACACCTTCCCTTTCTATAATCTACCTCCCGAACCGAGAGCAATCTCTTTAAGGAATTTTTCTGTGCTTTTGTCCTTTCCATTTGGAGAAAATAAAAGACGGTGGCGACTCTTGCTTCCGCGACATTTCGCGAACCAGCGTTAAACAATCAGTTCCAGATCCACCGATCACAGAACTGGCGACTCTGCTGGGGACTCTTTATAAAGTGAGGTGTACCTTAGGGCTAGTTCATAACTGTGTTTTCAATTGTCTTCTTTGCTTGCTTTACTATTGTGGGTTGCATCGGAGTTACATAGATCCTAACCCGGATCTGGGGATACCCTGTTTAGGTAGCATAAGCTGTGAGGGACCTGTCCGGCATAGACCGACACAGGTGAAGCAGTGGCTACGTTGGTGTGGCACCTTAGTCTGTACCGATATCCCTTGTGTCGCAACGAGGAGAATATGGGTCTTCTAAGGAGTCATTAAGCACCAACAACCTTAGAACCTTGATTGACACAACTTGGCCTTTAGAATTGTAGCAGTATGCTACGCCCATTGAGGCTAAACTCTCGTGATGGTTCTGGCTGCAAGAAAAGATTGCGATGCTGGAGTTATGACCGATTGAGGGTAGTCAATGATATTGGGATCCTCTAAGAACCCGGTTACTTTTGATTAGGACAGGTATGAACCAACAAACTGAAAGAGGGTAGTACCTAGACCTCATGCTGGCCTAAACTTTAGGGGCTTGCCTTGTGTGACTTGTGTGCCTTACCATGTTTGCCTTTGTATCTATATGTGGTGTGCTTTATCATAACATCATAGCATCATGAGCATTGCATGCATCCTGCATAAGGACTGACCATTTCAAAGACAAGAGGGTTTCATCTTTGCTCTGTTTTGTAGGACATTATGATGCCTGTGCGAAGGAATACTATCTGGTTCAACTTTGTTCGTTCACCTGAGTTGCTTGATGAGTTGGTTAGCAGAATTCCAAATACCACTTCCTTCATTCAGAGGCATGGTTCCCTTCTCAGTTTAGTCACTGCAAAGCGGGATCAACAGTTGATGAGTGTTCTGACCCAGTTCTATGACCCTCTGTACCAGTGCTTCACCTTTCAAGACTTCCAGCTGGTCCCTACCCTGGAAGAGTTCTCTGATTTGCTTGGTATACCTATCTTGGATCAAGATCCCTTTATTGGTTGGGAAAAGACCCTCAGGCTTGAGGATGTTGCTGCAGCTCTTCCTTTGACCCATCCAGAGGTAACAGACAACTGGGTGACTAGAAGCGGATTTAAGGGTTTCTTGGCCAAGTTTCTGATTGGCAAAGCTAATAGTTTCTGGAATGACCTGGACTTTAAGGCACATGAAGACATCTTGGCTCTCCTAATCTATGGGTTAGTCCTGTTTCCTAATCCTGACAACTTCATCAATGTCACTGCCATAAGGATCTTTATGTCTCAGAATCCCGTGCCCACTCTCTTGGGTGATATCTTGCAACAACTTCATGCCCGTACTACCCGAAGACGAGGAACCCTATGGTGTTGTATCCCTTTGTTGGTGAGGTGGTTTATTTCGCACCTCCCTAAGTTCGTACTGAAGAATCAAGAAGGAAGAGGTTGGGCTCATAGGTTAATGTCTCTCACCGATAAAGACATCATTTGGACTTGCAGAGGTTTGGATGAGATAGTTATTATTGATCGATGCGGGGAATACCCTAATGTTCCCCTGATTGGTACCCAAGGAGGGATCTCTTACAATCCATGTCTAGCACTCCGTCAGTTTGGAAGAGCAAGAAGAGCAGGTCCCCATGAGATGTTGGTGCCTCACATCAGTTTCGAGTTTCAGGTGGATAGTGATGAGCTGCGTCGTAAGTTCATCAAGGCTTGGGACAAAGTTCATAAGGCTGACCCACAAGAGTTAGGGCCAAAGACTTCTTTACCTATGGAAGCCTACTACAAATGGGTTCGCATCCGTGCTCAGAAGTTAGGTATGCCGTATGAAGCTGTCAGACCCGTCATTCTTGAGTGTCCTGACAAAGATGGTGTTCCTCCAACTGTCCTTCCTCCTCAGATACCTACTGATTATGAGACATTGAAGAGATCTTGGTCGCAACTGCGAGAAGAGCGGGATTCTTACCGGGAAAAGTTCAACGAGCAGGAATCAAAGATCCAGAAGCTGACCAAGAAGTTGGAGAATGAGAGAGCTCTGAATGCCTACATCCCTACTGAGAAGAGGAGACCATGGGATCAATAATGAGCTCTAGATGTGCTTTTACAGTTTTATTTCCTTTTCAGTATTTCCTTTCATGTAACGCCTAAGGGCAACTTGTTGGATAATTTCAGTTGCAAAGTTGAATCTAATGAAGTGTGTTCCTTTTTGTTTACAAAGTTGACTCCCAATTGTCTTTGAAAACATAATTCATACGCATTTCATACATCATGTGCATAACAGGTTTTTCCCCTTTTCAGGTTGCTTACAGTTCTTCGCTGTTTATTTCAGCATCATGAATCCCGACTCTTCATCAACTGAGACATCAATCAAGGCTCTTCAGGTGCAGAATGCACAGTTTCAGGAATTAATCAAGGGTCTGGCTCAGGGCCAAGAAGAATTGAAGGCTATGCTCCTGAAGAAGGAGAAGAAGAAGAAGAGAAGAACTGTTCTGTTCAACTCGGGCCGAAGGTTTGGTAATGCTCTGCAGCAGGAAGAGGCTGGTTCTTCTGTTGGCAAGAGTAGTCCTCAGGCAGAAGCAAGGGTTCCTAGTTCGGTAGTCTCCGACAACGAGACTGATTTTGATGAAGAGCAGTACCCTTCTGCAGAGGACAGATACAAGCAACTGGAGGATAGGTTGAAAGCTATGGAGGTTCAACAGGTACCTGGGCTGGATTTCGGAGATCTGGGTTTGTCAACTGGTGTGATTATCCCTCACAAGTTCAAAGCACCATCCTTTTCTAAGTATGACGGTGCGTCTTGTCCCAAGCTGCATCTAAGGTCCTATGTTCGGAAAATTCAACCGTACTCTGCGGATAAAAATTTGTGGATCCACTTCTTCCAGGAGAGTCTTTCAGGGACTCATCTCGAATGGTTCTATCAGCTGGATGGGACCAAGGTTCGTAACTGGGAGGAGTTGGCTACTGCTTTCTATAAGCAGTATCAATATAATGCCGACCTTGCCCCTACACGTACTCAACTCCAGGGTATGTCGTTAGGTGCAAGTGAAGGTTTTAAAGAGTACGCTCAGAAGTGGAGAGACCTGGCTGGCAGGGTGCAGCCACCATTGACTGATCGGGAGTTGGTAGACATGTTCTTGGGGACCCTATCTGGGCCATTTTTCAACCATCTCATTGGGAATTCTTCTGCTGGGTTCACTGATTTGATTTTGACCGGAGAGAGAATTGAGGCTGGGCTGAAGTCTGGAAAGATTCTGAAGGGTGCATCATCTAGTTCTGAGAAGAAACCCTTCAAGAAGGAGGCTAGTGCCGTGTATGGTTCCAAGAGATCAGAGAGACCTGAGCGCCGCCAATCTGTCAGTGCGGTAATGATTGCTAAGCCTGCTGCCGCTCCTCGGCCAACTAATCCTCAAAAGGTTGAAAGACCCCGGAGAGAGTTCACCCGCTTAAGCATGACCTTATCACAGATCCTGCCACAGTTGCTATCCACTAACTTAGTAACTGTCAGAGAAGCGCCGAAGTTTCCAAATACTGCATCGCCCAAGTACAACCCGAATGCTCGTTGTGCTTACCATTCAGATAGCCCGGGGCACTCTACTGATGACTGTTGGGCACTAAGGAGTAAGGTGCAAGACCTTATCGACGCAAAGGAGATACAGTTCGAAGCGCCTGAGAGGCCAAACATAGTTACTGCTCCTATGCCTCAGCATGGGGTAAATGCTGTTGACAAAGATGTTTATGCTGTTTCTGTGGATGATCTAGCCACTCCTCTAAAGACTGTCAAGAAGAACCTGCTGCTGGCCGGTTTATTTCTGGGTTGCAGTGAGGGTTGCCTGTTCTGTGCTATGTCCCTATCTGGTTGTCCCTTGCTGAAGTTAGGCATCCAAAACCTAATGGATAGCAAGGAGATTCTGTTTAAGAAGTCTGCGGTTCAGTTGGTTCCGGTGGAAGAAGTTTCTGTAGTGACTATCTTCAATAATCCAATCCCGGCTCTCCCGAAGAAGCCCGTTCAAATCCTGACCGTTGCACCTGTTGTTATCACTGTTCCGGGGCCCTTGCCCTATGTATCTGATAAAGCTGTCCCCTGGCATTATGGGGCGGATGTGTATGTGAATGGGATTAAACAAGAATTCAACGCTGGTGCCAGCATCTGTGACATCACTGGCCCAGCCAAAGTCACCCGCAGTGGCAGGCTCTTCTCGCCTGACATTGCACCTCCTGCTGCTCGAAGACCACTCCTTATAACTCCTGCAAGTGTACCTGTTCCTATTGCTGATCAAGCTGTTTCTCCTGCTGCCGAGTCATCCAATGCTCGGGGCAAGGGAATTGAAGTTGAGCCTGCCCAGATGGAGGCACCTGTACCTATAACTGCTGAGGCCTCCCAACAAGAGATGGAGGAAATTCTAAAGATAATAAAGAAGAGTGATTTCAACATTGTGGAACAGCTGGGGCACACGCCCTCCAAAATCTCCATGCTCTCTTTATTGCTGTGCTCCGAGGCCCATGCTAAGGCCTTGATCTCGTTCCTCAAGACGGCCCATGTGCCACATGAGACATCTGCAGTCCAGTTCACTGATTGCGTAGCAAATTTGACGGCAGACAATGGCTTGGGTTTCTCAGATGCTGATCTGACTGCGAAGGGAAGAGACCATAATGATGCTCTGCATGTCTCTATCGAATGCAGGGGCACTACCTTGGCACATGTGTTGGTGGATACTGGTTCTTCTTTGAATGTGCTGCCCAAAAAGGCTTTGGACCGTTTAGACTGTGAAGGCCTGGAATTGAAACCCAGCAATATCATCGTCAGGGCCTTTGATGGTTCAAAAAGGATGGTTCATGGAGAGGTTGACATTCCGATTCGTGTGGGCTCTCAAGTGTTTGACTCCACATTTTATGTGATGGATATCCGTCCATCTTACTCTTGTCTATTGGGTCGACCTTGGATACATAAGGCTGGGGCAGTGACCTCTACCTTGCACCAGAAGCTGAAGTACCCCGTCAGAGGGAAGATCGTCACTGTGCAGGGAGAGGAGGAATATGTGGTGAGCCACCTGAACTCCTTCAGGTACATTGAGATGGATGGGGAGTTTATTGAAACCCCTTTTCAGCATTTCGAGGAGGTGCTTCCTATCTCAGCAGCAACAGAAACAGCAGCAGAAGAAGTTGTTCCTTTGAAGATGGCGTCCCTGAAGGATGCCCGGGCTGTGGTTCAAAAGGGTGAATGTGCTAACTGGGGCAGGCTTCCAGACTTTACTCAGAAGACTGATAAATTTGGGCTGGGTTTTACTACAGAGGGTCAGAAAGCTATGAGGAAAGCGAAGATCGGAAGACCTCCTGTATTCATTACAAGTCCAGGAGTGAATGCTGTTGGGGAAGACAATGAAGTGGATGAGGCTGAATTCAATAGCTGGATCTATCCAACGGCTGAAGGCGGGTTGAACAATTGGATTGCTAAGGACCATACCCCTGTTACCTTTGTGACGCAGTAATAAATTTCTTTGTTTCGTTATTTTGTAATAAACAATAAATTGAACTCTATGGCCCGGTGTCTTACCCGAGGCACCGTGGTTCTATTTGTGAGGGCATATAAATTGTCATTTCATATATCATGAATGAAAATCTTGGACGTTTTCCCGCATTGCAAATATTGTGCTCCTTTTCTGTCTTTCTTTCCTTTACATATATTTCAAAACAGCTGTATTTACACACACACTCACTCATACAGGTTTCAATCCACTCTGGATCTTACTGGTAACGACTCTGCTACTGCCAGTTATGACTTTGAAAATCCGATCAACTTAGCCGAAGACGAAGGTGAAGATGATTGCGAAGTGCCTGGCGAGCTTGCTAGACTGTTGCTTCAGGAAGAGAGGGCAATTCAACCCCATGAAGAGCCAGTGGAAACAATCAACCTGGGTACTGAGGCAGACAGGAAAGAGGTAAAAATTGGCGCCAACCTAGAGCTCAGCGTGAAGCAACGGTTAACCAAGATGTTACATGACTACATGGAGATCTTTGCCTGGTCCTACGAAGACATGCCCGGATTGGATACCGATATTGTGGTCCATCACTTGCCAACTAAGGAAGACTGCCCTCCAGTTAAGCAAAAGGTCCGTCAGATGCGTCCAGAGATGTCTGAGAAGATTAAAGCCGAGGTTATGAAACAGTTTGATGTCGGCTTTCTTGCAGTGACTTCCTACCCGCAGTGGGTTGCTAATGTGGTGCCGGTACCTAAGAAGGACGGTAAGGTCAGAATGTGTGTCGACTACAGGGATCTGAACAGGGCCAGCCCCAAGGATGACTTTCCCTTACCTCACATTGATGTCCTTGTTGATAATACAGCTCAGCATAAGGTATTCTCTTTCATGGATGGCTTTTCAGGTTACAATCAGATTAAGATGGCACCTGAAGACATGGAAAAGACTACATTTGTTACTCAGTGGGGCACCTTCTGCTACAAGGTCATGCCATTCGGGCTAAAGAACGCTGGGGCAACCTACCAACGTGCCATGGTTGCTTTATTTCATGACATGATCCATCATGAGATAGAAGTATATGTTGACGACATGATCGCTAGGTCCCAGACTGAGGAAGAGCACCTAAATCATCTGCAGAAGTTGTTTGACCGGTTGAAACTATACAAGCTGAGATTGAACCCGAACAAGTGCACCTTCGGGGTAAGATCGGGAAAGTTGCTAGGCTTCGTGGTCAGTGACAAGGGAATTCAAGTGGACCCTGCGAAGGTCAAAGCTATTCAAGAGATGCCAGTTCCCAGGACAGAGAAGGAAGTCAGAGGCTTTTTAGGACGTCTGAATTACATCGCTCGGTTCATCTCGCATCTGACTGCTACTTGTGAGCCAATCTTCAAACTGCTGAAGAAAGATCAGGTAGTACGTTGGAACGATGAATGTCAGGCTGCTTTCGACAAAATCAAAGAGTATCTCCAAGAACCACCTATCCTTATGCCACCGGTTGAAGGGAGACCTCTAATACTATATCTGACAGTGCTTGACAACTCAATGGGGTGTGTGCTGGGGCAGCATGACGAGTCTGGCCGAAAAGAGCATGCCATTTATTACCTTAGCAAAAAGTTTACCGACTGTGAGACCCGATACTCACTGCTTGAGAAAACTTGCTGCGCTTTGGTATGGGCTGCTCGCCGGCTGAGACAGTATATGCTGACTCACACTACCTTATTGATCTCAAAAATGGATCCTATAAAGTACATATTCGAAAAGCCTGCTCTGTCTGGGAGAATTGTAAGATGGCAAATGATCTTGACGGAATACGACATTCAGTACACATCCCAGAAAGCCATCAAGGGAAGTGTATTGGCAGACCACTTGGCACATCAAGCTGTGGATGACTATCAGTCAATGAACTTTGAGTTTCCGGATGAAAGCATCATGATAGTAACTGATTGTGAGGTACCTGGACCGGATGAAGGACCTGAACCAGGATCCCGATGGTCTATGCACTTTGACGGAGCCTCCAATGCTTTGGGAAATGGTATCGGCGCCATAATCATATCACCTCAAGGTACTCATACTCCACTCACTGCCCGACTGTGTTTCAATTGTACCAACAACATGGCGGAGTATGAGGCGTGCATCATGGGTCTTCAAGCTGCGATCGACCTAAGAATTAAGTTTCTGAGTGTCTTCGGAGATTCCGCTCTTGTGATCAATCAGATCAAAGGAGAGTGGGATACGAAACATCTAAACCTGATTCCTTACAGAGAATGTGTATTGACCCTGATCCCCCACTTTACAGAGATAACCTTTGAACACTTCCCGAGAGAAGAGAATCAGCTGGCGGACGCGTTAGCTACAATGTCTTCTATGTTCAAGGTCAAATGGGATAACGAGGCTCCCCGGATAATCATCTGGAAACTGGACGAACCGGCATATTGTTGCGATCTCGAGACTGAGTTGGTGACTGAGAAGCCTTGGTACCATGAGGTGAAGAGATATCTAGAAGCTCAGGAATACCCTGAAGGTGCATCTGTCAATGATAAGAAATTCCTGAGGAGGTTCGCAGCAAAGTTCTTCCTTAGCAACGACATCTTATATAAGCGAAACCATGATTCAACCTTACTGCGTTGTGTGGATAAAACTGAAGCAGAAAGAATCATGGAAGAGCTACATGAAGGGACCTTTGGTACACATTCCAGTGGACACACTATGGCTAAGAAAATCCTACGGGCAGGATATTACTGGTCCACCATGGAAGCTGACTGCTACCAACATTCCAGGACATGCCATAAGTGCCAGATTTATGTAGACAAGGTGCATGTTCCTCCAGTTCCGTTGAATGTTCTGACTGCGCCTTGGCCGTTTGCAATGTGGGGCATAGACATGATCGGCGAGATTAAACCTACGGCATCTAATGGGCATCGCTTCATCTTGGTAGCGATTGATTATTTTACGAAGTGGGTTGAAGCAGCATCCTATGCTACGGTAACCAAGACTGTTGTGGCACGGTTCATTCGGCACCACCTGATCTGTCGATACGGTGTCCCTGAACGAATAATTATAGACAACGGTACCAATCTGAACAACAAGATGATCGCTGAGCTCTGCGAACAGTTCAAGATACAGCACCACTGTAACACCCCGTTTTCAATTAATTGATTTATTTAAATTTGGGAATTTATTTTATTAGAATTAATAAAATAAAAAGAATTATTTATTTTGGAGTATTTGAGGAAAATAAAAGAAATAAGGAATATTAGGATTTTATGTTATTGGGCTTAGATGTTGTTAGTAAAGAGTGGGGGTGCAGAGAAATAAAGTTATGTTTGGGACTTAGGCCATTTTCTCATTTTTTGGTTTTCACGTAAGAACAGAAGTTGGAATTTGGGAAAAGAGAGCTCTGAAGAACGGAGAACGAAGAACATCGCCCAAGAACTCAAAAGCTGTTAATTGATAAGGTAAGGGGGGTTTATACTCGATTTATATTTGTTTATGGGTTTATGTACGGTTGATTCGGGTAATTGTAGGAAAATCCCAATTGTTAGATGTTTCTAGGGATCGATAACCGTAGTACTGAACTTTGTTAGAAAAGGGTTAGGTTCCCAATTTTATGAATTGATTAAGAGTTTTAGGTCCCAAATGGTGAATTGGGAGTATATATCATGATCGTGAATTTACCTTGGAAGTTGTAGGGATAACCTCAGTGTCAGTAGAATTCCCCAAAAGGACGGTTAGTTTCCGATTAAGGTTATTATGATAATCGTTGGTAACTTGGATATTGTGGTGTTGTTGTGAATTGTACAAACTCGATGCGTTAGGTACTGAATTATGCGTTTTGGCGGACGTTTTCCCGCGTTTGGACTGCCGTTTCTGAGCTGCTGCAGGTTCAGGAAAATCCTGTGCGCGCTCAGCAACACGGGCCGTGTTGCGCAACACGGGTGCCCGTGTTGCTCCTCTGAGTTGGAAGGTGTGTGCTCCTGGTTGCACGACACGGGCCGTGTTGCACAACACGGGTACCCGTGTCAGAGCCCCTGTACTGATAAAAATTAAATGTGCGTTTTTCTGGACGTGCTGCACAACACGGGCCGTGTTGCACAACACGGGTGCCCGTGTTGCTCTGCTGTGTTGATTTTTTGAATTTTTGATTTCAGTGTTTTGATGTCGGATTTTTATTGCCATGCTTTTAGATATGTATCGAGCATGAATTATGATATAATTGATGTGATTGGTTGATGTTTGAATAGTATGCTGAGTGATTACATGTTATTCGTAACTTGATATGATTGATGTTTAAATAGTATGCTGAGTGATTACATGCTATTCATATCATGTTATGTTTGATATTGTTGATGTGCATGATATGTTGATCGATGTTCATAGTATGCTGAGTGTTACATACTTACATATCATGTTGCATTTGTTAATTCCCATTGTGTGGAATTAACATGGTGGCCAAAATACGTGTCCGCGATTTAATGGAACGTTGAGGTGGTAGCCGTGTCCGCGATATAATGGAACGGTGAGTTATCCGTGACCCGCGATTTAATGGGGCGGTGTAGTGGTACCACATGCATGGGTGTGTTGCATTACTCGAATATGACATGAATGGATGATTTTTCCAATGTTATATCTGATTGTCTGTATGCACGTATGATTTGATAAATGGTTGATGATGTTTGATGAATATTTGCAAATATGAAAGACAATGTGTCATGGATATATGAATAGTAAAGGTTTTGTAAACTATGAAATATGCTAATTATTGGGTGATGCTTATGATTTCGTGAATTGATTGTTATGAATGTATAACCAAATGTATATTTGAGAAGCTCACCCTTACTGTTGAATATTTCAGATTGAGGAGCTTCGCTCAAGTGCTTGGCGAAGGTTTATCGTGTCTAGTTTAGTTTCGTTTTAGTATGTCCGGGTCATGCTCTGATAGTTGTAACTCCGGGAACGTTTGGTTGTCGAGCTGCTTTAGTCAGACTCGTTTATTTCTTTTAATTGTTATAATATGACGTTGACTTTTCCAGGTGTTAATCCCTGATGATTTTGGAAAATATTATAACATTAGATTTTATTAAATAAATTATTCCGCTGTGTAGACATGTATGAGTTACCACTAAAATTATGCATGACAGGAATTTATTTTATTAAAAGAGAATTGTAGCATTCCTCGATTATTACATGTACTCTGAGTTTATAATTTTTAATATTTGCGAAAATTATATGCGGGTTTTAGAGGGTGTTACAATAGTGGTATCAGAGCATAGTCGGTCGTTGTGACCAGAGTTTTGAGTCAGTCATTCCTTTTCGTATGCGACTAGTGCAAGGTAACACTGTCGATACTGTATTCTGATGTGGAGTATGTTTTAATTCTCAGGAATATGGCTGGAGGTAACGGACGAAATGATGCTGCACTAGCTGAGGCTTTGGGGATGTTAGCTGGTGTACTTGCTGGAAACCCAACTGGAGGCGTGATTGGTGCTGATAGGCAATTGGGAAATTTCCAAAGGAACAATCCTCCGTTGTTCAAAGGTACACATGACCCTGAAGGTGCTCAGAAGTGGCTGAAGGAAATCGAAAGGATTTTCCGTGTGATTGATTGTGCTGAAGATCTGAAAGTCAGATATGGTACGCATATGTTGGCAGAAGAGGCCGACGACTGGTGGGTTGCCACAAGGACTGAAATGGTTCAGGATGGAGAGGCACTGACTTGGGCTAACTTCAGAAGGGCTTTTCTGAGGAGGTACTTTCCTGAAGATGTTCGGGGAAGAAAGGAAATTGAGTTTTTGGAGCTTAAGCAGGGCAATCTGACTGTTAGTGAGTATGCTACTAAGTTCACTGAGCTGGCAAAGTATTATGCACACTACAACAATGATGAGGCTGGAGAATTCTCTAAGTGTATCAAATTTGAGAATGGTCTCCGAGATGAGATTAAGCAGGGAATCAGGTACCAGCGTATTCGTAGATTTTCTGATCTGGTGGATTGTAGCAGAATCTTGGAAGAAGATATTACCAAGAATCGGTCGTCTCACTCTCGTGGGGCTGTTGATAAAAGAGGAAAGCAACATATGGACCGTGGCAAGCCATATGGTAGAGATAACCAGAGATCAGGCGGTTGGAAAGGGCCTAGTGGGGGAGATTCTAAGGCTCCTATCAGATGCTACAGGTGTGGTGAGTCTGGTCATCACATTCGAGATTGCAAGAGTGATGAGAAGAAGTGCTATAAATGTGGAAAGGCTGGTCATTTGTCTATTGATTGCAAAGGGAAGTCTGTTACTTGTTACAACTGTGGCGAAGAAGGTCACATTCGTCCGCAGTGTCCTAAGCCTAGGAAGGATCAGTCAAGTGGAAGAGTGTTCGCTTTGTCTGGATCTGAGACTACTCCAGAGGATCGATTGATTAAAGGTACGTGTTTTATTCATGGCACACCTTTAGTTGCAATTATTGATACTGGTGCAACTCATTCTTTCATTTCTTTGGATTGTGCTGAGAGGTTGAAACTGGACATATCTGGTATGCAAGGTAGCATGGTTGTTGATACTCCTGCATCGGGTTCAGTGACAACTTCACTTGTATGTAGGAATTGTCCTATTGAGATTTTTGGTAGAAGTTTCGGTATGGATTTAGTGTGCCTACCGCTTGAACAAATTGATATTATCCTTGGGATGAACTGGTTGGAATTCAACCGGGTTCATCTGAACTGTTTTGCTAAGACGGTGATTTTTCCAGAAGCAGTTGGTGTCGAGAATTTGACTATGACTGCTAGGCAGGTACAAGAAGCAATGGAAGATGGTGCTAACGTGTTTATGTTACTTGCTTCGTTAGATGCAACAGGAAGGGTCAGGAGTGGTGAATTGTCAGTGGTGTGTGATTTTCCAGAAGTCTTTCCGGATGATGTTGGTGAATTACCTCCTGAGAGAGAGGTGGAATTTTCTATAGATTTGATTCCTGGTACGAGACCGGTGTCAATGGCGCCATATCGTATGTCTGCGTCTGAGTTGGCTGAATTGAAGAGTCAGTTGGAAGATTTACTGGAGAAGAAGTTTATTCGTCCAAGTGTTTCGCCTTGGGGTGCTCCGGTATTGTTGGTTAAGAAGAAAGAAGGTTCTATGAGACTGTGTGTTGATTACAGGCAATTGAACAAGGTAACCATTAAGAATCGGTATCCGTTACCGAGGATTGATGATTTAATGGATCAACTAATTGGAGCCAGTGTATTCAGTAAGATTGACTTGAGATCTGGATATCATCAGATTCGTGTGAAAGCGGAAGATATTCAAAAGACTGCTTTTAGAACGAGGTATGGGCATTACGAATATTCTGTTATGCCGTTCGGAGTTACTAATGCACCTGGTGTTTTCATGGAATATATGAACAGGATTTTTCATCCGTATCTGGATAAGTTTGTTGTGGTTTTTATTGATGACATTCTGATTTATTCCAAGAATGACGAAGAGCATGCGGAACATCTCAGAATTGTGTTAGAGTTGTTGAAAGATAGGAAGTTGTATGCAAAGTTGTCCAAATGTGAGTTCTGGCTGAATGAAGTTAGTTTTCTTGGACATGTGATTTCTAAAAATGGTATTGCAGTGGATCCTACAAAAGTAGAAGCGGTATCTCAGTGGGAAGCGCCGAAGACTGTTTCTGAAATTAGAAGTTTTCTTGGTCTTGCAGGTTATTACAGAAAGTTTATCGAAGGATTCTCAAAGTTAGCATTGCCGTTGACGAAGTTGACTCGTAAAGGACAAGCGTTTATTTGGGATTCTGATTGTGAGAAAGGTTTCCAAGAATTGAAACGGAGATTGACTAGTGCTCCTATTCTGATTTTGCCGAATCCGGTGGAATCTTTTGTGGTCTATTGTGATGCATCTCTGTTGGGTTTAGGTGGTGTTTTAATGCAGAATCAACAGGTAGTTGCGTATGCTTCGAGACAGTTGAAGGTTCATGAAAGGAACTATCCTACTCATGACTTAGAACTGGCGGCAGTTGTGTTTGTCTTGAAATTGTGGAGACATTATCTGTATGGTTCGAGGTTTGAAGTGTATAGTGATCATAAGAGTTTGAAGTATCTTTTCGATCAGAAAGAGCTCAATATGAGGCAAAGAAGGTGGTTGGAATTTCTCAAAGATTATGATTTTGGTTTGAATTACCATCCTGGTAAGGCAAATGTAGTTGCAGATGCTTTGAGCAGGAAATCCTTGCATATGTCTATGATGATGGTTCGTGAGTTGGATTTAATTGAGCAATTCCGAGATTTGAGTTTAGTTTGTGAAAGTACTCCGAAGTGTGTTCGTTTGGGTATGTTGAAACTTACTAGTGGTATTCTGGAAGAGATCAGGATCGGGCAGAAATCTGATGTTAATTTAGTTGATAAATTGACATTGATCGACCAAGGTCAAGGTGGTGAGTTTAGAATTGATGAAAATGATGTTATGAGATTTGGCGATAGAGTTTGTGTTCCTGATGTCGCAGAAATCAAGAAGAGTATATTAGAGGAAGGACATCGCAGTGGAATGAGTATTCATCCGGGTGCCACGAAAATGTATCATGATTTGAAGAAATTGTTTTGGTGGCCGAGAATGAAAAAGGAAATAGCTGAATTTGTGTATGCATGTTTAATCTGTCAGAAATCGAAGATTGAGCATCAGAAGCCGTCTGGATTTATGCAACCGATGTTTATTCCAGAATGGAAGTGGGATAGTATTTCTATGGATTTCGTATCTGGGTTGCCGAGGACTCCTATGAATTGTGAAGCGATATGGGTCGTTGTGGATAGGTTGACTAAGTCTGCTCATTTTATACCGGTGCGAATGGATTACTCGATGGAGAGATTGGCACAGTTGTATATTGAGAAAATAGTGAGTTTGCATGGAGTTCCTTCTAGTATTGTGTCAGATAGAGATCCGAGGTTCACTTCGAAATTTTGGGAAGGATTGCAGAAGGCTTTGGGTACTAAGTTGAGATTGAGTTCAGCTTACCATCCTCAGACTGATGGACAGACGGAGAGGACGATTCAATCGTTGGAAGATTTATTGCGTGCTTGTGTTTTAGAGAAAGGTGGAGCTTGGGATAGCTATTTGCCATTGATTGAGTTTACTTATAACAATAGTTACCATTCGAGTATTGGTATGGCTCCGTTTGAGGCATTGTATGGTAGACGGTGTAGAACACCTTTGTGTTGGTATGAATCTGGAGAGAGTTCGGTAGTTGGGCCAGAGATTGTTCAGCAGACTACTGAAAAGATCAAATTGATTCAAGAAAAGATGAGAGCCTCTCAGAGTCGTCAGAAAAGTTATCATGATAAGAGGAGAAAGAATTTAGAATTCAGTGCTGGAGATCATGTGTTTATGAGAGTTACTCCGATGACGGGTATTGGTCGAGCGTTGAAATCTAGGAAGTTGACTCCGCGTTTTATTGGTCCGTTTCAGATTACGGAAAGAGTTGGAGAAGTTGCTTATCGTATTGCTTTACCTCCGAGACTTGCGAATTTGCACGATGTTTTTCATGTTTCTCAGTTGAGGAGATACATTCCAGACCCATCTCATGTAATCCAAATAGATGATGTACAGGTAAGAGATAACCTGACAGTAGAAGCATTGCCTATGAGGATAGAAGATCGGGAAGTGAAACAGTTAAGAGGTAAAGAGATAGCATTGGTGAAGGTTGCTTGGGGAGGTCCAGCAGATGGAAATATCACTTGGGAGCTGGAGAGCCAGATGAAAGAGGCTTATCCGGAGCTGTTCGTCTAAGGTATGTTTTCGAGGACGAAAACCCTTTTAGTGGGGGAGAGTTGTAACACCCCGTTTTCAATTAATTGATTTATTTAAATTTGGGAATTTATTTTATTAGAATTAATAAAATAAAAAGAATTATTTATTTTGGAGTATTTGAGGAAAATAAAAGAAATAAGGAATATTGGGATTTTATGTTATTGGGCTTAGATGTTGTTAGTAAAGAGTGGGGGTGCAGAGAAATAAAGTTATGTTTGGGACTTAGGCCATTTTCTCATTTTTTGGTTTTCACGTAAGAACAGAAGTTGGAATTTGGGAAAAGAGAGCTCTGAAGAACGGAGAACGAAGAACATCGCCCAAGAACTCAAAAGCTGTTAATTGATAAGGTAAGGGGGGTTTATACTCGATTTATATTTGTTTATGGGTTTATGTACGGTTGATTCGGGTAATTGTAGGAAAATCCCAATTGTTAGATGTTTCTAGGGATCGATAACCGTAGTACTGAACTTTGTTAGAAAAGGGTTAGGTTCCCAATTTTATGAATCGATTAAGAGTTTTAGGTCCCAAATGGTGAATTGGGAGTATATATCATGATCGTGAATTTACCTTGGAAGTTGTAGGGATAACCTCAGTGTCAGTAGAATTCCCCAAAAGGACGGTTAGTTTCCGATTAAGGTTATTATGATAATCGTTGGTAACTTGGATATTGTGGTGTTGTTGTGAATTGTACAAACTCGATGCGTTAGGTACTGAATTATGCGTTTTGGCGGACGTTTTCCCGCGTTTGGACTGCCGTTTCTGAGCTGCTGCAGGTTCAGGAAAATCCTGTGCGCGCTCAGCAACACGGGCCGTGTTGCGCAACACGGGTGCCCGTGTTGCTCCTCTGAGTTGGAAGGTGTGTGCTCCTGGTTGCACGACACGGGCCGTGTTGCACAACACGGGTACCCGTGTCAGAGCCCCTGTACTGATAAAAATTAAATGTGCGTTTTTCTGGACGTGCTGCACAACACGGGCCGTGTTGCACAACACGGGTGCCCGTGTTGCTCTGCTGTGTTGATTTTCTGAATTTTTGATTTCAGTGTTTTGATGTCGGATTTTTATTGCCATGCTTTTAGATATGTATCGAGCATGAATTATGATATAATTGATGTGATTGGTTGATGTTTGAATAGTATGCTGAGTGATTACATGTTATTCGTAACTTGATATGATTGATGTTTAAATAGTATGCTGAGTGATTACATGCTATTCATATCATGTTATGTTTGATATTGTTGATGTGCATGATATGTTGATCGATGTTCATAGTATGCTGAGTGTTACATACTTACATATCATGTTGCATTTGTTAATTCCCATTGTGTGGAATTAACATGGTGGCCAAAATACGTGTCCGCGATTTAATGGAACGTTGAGGTGGTAGCCGTGTCCGCGATATAATGGAACGGTGAGTTATCCGTGACCCGCGATTTAATGGGGCGGTGTAGTGGTACCACATGCATGGGTGTGTTGCATTACTCGAATATGACATGAATGGATGATTTTTCCAATGTTATATCTGATTGTCTGTATGCACGTATGATTTGATAAATGGTTGATGATGTTTGATGAATATTTGCAAATATGAAAGACAATGTGTCATGGATATATGAATAGTAAAGGTTTTGTAAACTATGAAATATGCTAATTATTGGGTGATGCTTATGATTTCGTGAATTGATTGTTATGAATGTATAACCAAATGTATATTTGAGAAGCTCACCCTTACTGTTGAATATTTCAGATTGAGGAGCTTCGCTCAAGTGCTTGGCGAAGGTTTATCGTGTCTAGTTTAGTTTCGTTTTAGTATGTCCGGGTCATGCTCTGATAGTTGTAACTCCGGGAACGTTTGGTTGTCGAGCTGCTTTAGTCAGACTCGTTTATTTCTTTTAATTGTTATAATATGACGTTGACTTTTCCAGGTGTTAATCCCTGATGATTTTGGAAAATATTATAACATTAGATTTTATTAAATAAATTATTCCGCTGTGTAGACATGTATGAGTTACCACTAAAATTATGCATGACAGGAATTTATTTTATTAAAAGAGAATTGTAGCATTCCTCGATTATTACATGTACTCTGAGTTTATAATTTTTAATATTTGCGAAAATTATATGCGGGTTTTAGAGGGTGTTACAACCACAATTCTTCTCCTTACAGACCGAAGATGAATGGGGCTGTAGAAGCAGCAAATAAGAACATCAAGAAAATCGTGCAGAAGATGACGGTGACTTATAAAGATTGGCACGAGATGTTACCGTTCGCTCTACATGGGTACCGTACCTCAGCTAGGACGTCAACCGGGGCAACTCCTTTCTCTCTGGTTTACGGCATGGAGGCAGTCTTGCTGATCGAAGTGCAAATACCCTCTCTCCGGATAATGAAGGATGCAAATCTGAACGAAGATGATTGGATCCAGACACGACTTGATCAGCTCAACCTCATTGATGAAAAGAGACTTGCTGCTATCTGTCACGGTCAGACGTATCAGAAACGGATGATCAGGGCATTTAACAAAAAGGTCAGACCACAGGAATATCAAGTTGGGGATCTGGTAATCAAGAGAATCATCCTTCCTCAGAGTGATCCAAGGGGCAAATGGACCCCTACGTACGAAGGGCCATTTGTGGTTAAACATGTGTTCTCAGGAGGAGCCATGATTCTAACCAACATGGATGGTGACGACCTTCCTCACCCCGCCAATGCAGACATAGTAAAAAGATACTACGCATAAAAAGACCCGCTAGGCTGACATGCCTAGGCAAAAATTAGGGCTTCCCGTCGAACCAAAAGGGTTCGGGCAAAATGAAGGGATGAAATGATGAAAAAATCTGTACACCCGGCAAGTCGAAAACCTGAAAAGGCGGCTTGGGCTAAAATGGGTATCCCGGTGGACTGAAAACCCGAAAGGGCGGTCCAGGCAAAAGTTAGGGATAAAAGCGTAATACTATGCCTCATTGATCACTTTGCATCCAGAATCCGGTATCTACATCAAGTTCAGACGGCATCGATCAGTCAGCTTCATCTTCGTTTAGGTCATCAAGTGATGAGACGCTCGGAGTTATAAAGGCAATAGCGGAGTTGAAACCCAGTGGGATCATTCATTTCACACAGCTGTTTTATTTTCTTTTGTACAAAATTTGTATAAACTCTTTTGTTCGGCGGCGTTCTCTTACTAGGACGTCAGCCTCTTGTACACAAAACGCCTATTTTCAGGCCATTCAAAATCAATACAAATATATTTTCAGTTAAACGTGCCAAGTGTTCTTCTTTTTCTGTTTTGTTTTGCGAAGAACGTCCAAGGTTCAATTTGTGATATATGCATTGACAATAATTTGCTAATTCATAAATATCTGCATACGAAACAAAGGAATTAATTGCAGGTGACACTAGAAACAGGGGCAATAAAAGAGTTGTCTAAACAATCCAATTGTTCTATCCTCCCAGGTACCAAGGTAGGTTCAGCTAGAGAATATGACCAGTACATATTAATTCCCCAGAGAGTGAGTCAGCAAAACAGTGCATTCTTCTCCAGGCAGAGTTATCAAGTCTCAAGGAAATTGGGTATCCTCCAGCAGATCCCAACATTCCCCAGCAGTATACATATATTCTTAACAAGCATCCCCGGCAGTCTTGGTCTAAAGATTGTTCCCCGGCGGCAGACCAACATTCAAAGGAATCGCTTCCCCGACATAGTTCAAAACTTCCCCAAGAGAATCCAATCTAGTTCCCCAGGAAATTTGGAATTCATATCCCCAAGCAGTAAGCTTATCCCCAGTAAATTCTGGAAGCTTATCCTTCGCAGAGCACGAACGTGTCGCCCGACCTTATTCAAAGAGTTATTTACTTAACAGGATATAACTGGGTTATCCTCAGCCAAAAGCCACGGAAAGAGCGTCCTCGACGAAGTCTTCTTACCCCAGCGAAGTCCATCAACACTTCCAACAACAAGGGTATCCCCAGTAAATTATTATCAACACTCAGCAAGGCATCCCTCTTCCCACAGAGTATTGCTTCCCAGCATGGTCGCTAGAGTATCTTTTCTCCCCGCAGAATCTTCCATTTGCCAAGTTTATTCCTCAACGGAGTCATCTCCTCCTACCGGTATTCTTGCAATTATTATCCCCAGCGGAAGCAAAAGCTATTCTTCAACATCAGCCCAGGATATGACTTCCCGGCACCCGTCAAGGATTTACTTTCCTAGACGAAAAAAATACATTCATAAACATCACATACATCATTATAGCATGTATAGACGCATCATATCATACAAATCTCATTTATGTTGAGAACATCATTGCATGGTCCATATCATGCATTGCATACGACTGACCTTTACCTTTCAGGAAAGAGGCAGTTAAATTCTCAACCATATTTCAAGACCTAGACCGGTTCAGTTAATCGACTCAAAAGATTTCTTATCTAGTCCAAGGCCTTCTCTAGTCCAGCTAAATCGACTCCCAACAGATTTTTCTGATGAAGACTCAGTAGAAGTTATCAGGTTATAATTTCCTATTGGTTCTCTCTCCGACGGTGCATGAGATTTCCATTTTAGGTTTTTCTTTAAGATTATATTTTCCTATTGGTTCTCTCTCCGACGGTGCATGAGATTTCCATTTTAGGTTTTTCTTTAAGATTATATTTTCCTATTGGTTCTCTCTCCGACGGTGCATGAGATTTCCATTTTAGGTTTTTCTTTAAGATTATATTTTCCTATTGGTTCTCTCTCCGACGGTGCATGAGATTTCCATTTTATGTTTTTCTTTAAGATTATATTTTCCTATTGGTTCTCTCTCCGACGGTGCATGAGATTTCCATTTTAGGTTTTTCTTTAAGATTATATTTTCCTATTGGTTCTCTCTCCGACGGTGCATGAGATTTCCATTTTAGGTTTTTCTTTAAGATTATATTTTTCTATTGGTTCTCTCTCCGACGGTGCATGAGATTTCCATTTTAGGTTTTTCTTTAAGATTATATTTTCCTATTGGTTCTCTCTCCGACGGTGCATGAGATTTCCATTTTAGGTTTTTCTTTAAGATTATATTTTCCTATTGGTTCTCTCTCCGACGGTGCATGAGATTTCCATTTTAGGTTTTTCTTTAAGATTATATTTTCCTATTGGTTCTCTCTCCGACGGTGCATGAGATTTCCATCTTGGATAATTCCTTTCAGATTATAATTTCCTATGGTTCCCTCTCCGACGGTGAGTGAGGTGATAATTCCTTTTCAGATGGTTCCCTCTCCGACAGTGAGTGAGGTGATAATTCCTTTTCAGATGGTTCCCTCTCCGACGGTGAGTGAGGTGATAATTCCTTTTCAGATGGTTCCCTCTCCGACGGTGAGTGAGGTGATAATTCCTTTTCAAATGGTTCCCTCTCTGACGGCGAGTGAGGTGATAATTCTTTTCAGATTATAACTTCCTATGGTTCCCTCTCCAACGGTGAGTGAGGTGATAATTCCTTTTCCTATGGTTCCCTCTCCGACGGTGAGTGAGGTGATAATTCCTTTTCCTATGGTTCCCTCTCCGACGGTGAGTGAGGTGATAATTCCTTTTCAGATGGTTCCCTCTCCGACGGTGAGTGAGGTGATAATTCCCTTTCAGATTATAATTGCCTTTGGTTCTCTTCCCGATCCTGCGAAGATGGTAATTCCCACCAAGATTTGCTCAACGAGCGTTGTTGAAGTTAAAGTCACCCAAGGTTCTCTCAGCATTCATGCTAAGGTAGTAACCATCCCTGGTTCATCCATCATCGTGTGAAGCTCCAGATCCAGCTCATGTAACCAGTCAGGACATATCTATACCAAGCATCTGAAAACCAGCTCCTGCAACGTGTCAGGTACTCATTTTTTCTATTTTGCAGGTATACAGGTTCTCGCTAAGGAATCTCTTACGCGATCGACATCCAGATGGCATCTATAAGCCCATCATCCTATCCATCAATCTCCAAATGGCATCTATAAGCCCATTCCATCATCACACTGCTACTATGTGAGCGCAAATTTCTGGGCACTCTAGTGTTCAATCATCTTCTACCATCGGATTACGAAAGGCACGTCAGCCAATCTGCATCCTCAGGTCTAAGAAGATTGAACAGGGGCAACTGTTGTACCCCAAAATTTGCCCTCCCATATTCTTCAAGAAATTGCCAAGTCAAGCTGCAAAATTCCCCAAGGGTTACACAGTGCAAAGGTCTCCTATACAGTCAAAACTAAGGTTTGTGTTCTGATCAAGAAAATGAAGTTTTCAAAGGTCCAATCAAGTCTCACATGCCTACAAATATGGTCAAGCATCCTCATACCAAGTTTCAAGACATTCAGCACAAAATTGCACAGTCAAAAACCCTAATTGCACTACAGTCAACTGTAGGGGCAAAATGGTCATTTGACAGTCAAAAGTTCAAATTTTTGGTCAACATATCATTTTGAAGCCACAAACATCATTTGATCAATGCTTGATCATGATTCTCAAAGTTTGGCTCAGAAATCATCAAGATGCAAAAGTTTCCTTATTTGGACAGTTGAAAAAAGTCAACTGAAATTGACCAGAGCATAACTTTCACATGGATTATCAGAAAAATTCCATCCAAAGCTCATTTTGAAGAGAAAGATATTTCCTACAACTCATCTTCATACTTCAAGTCCAAGAAATGCTTTCACAAAAAGTTATCAATTTCAACATTATAGGTCATTTTCAAAAGTCAACAAAAAGGGACTTTAAGTCAAGGGCCATAACTTGAGATTGTTAAATCAAAATGACATGGGACCAAAGACATTGGTTAGAGGACTCAAAGACCTTTCCAAAATGTCCAAGAACATGAGAAAAGCTTAAAAAGTGAGCAAGTTATGCCTTGTGGAAGTTGGGAAATTTTTGTATATTTTGAAAAGTCAACATTGATTCAAATGACCTAAAATTGCTAATGGGCCCCTTTTCTTCCACAATTCATCATTCCAAGCATGTGCACGACCACTTGGCCCAAAGGGAAGTATTTTTTTCATTTTTTATTTATTTATTTGAATTTTTATTTATAATAATTCACTTAAATCAATTAAATATGTGAAAAATATTTAACTTAACCTAACAAATCTTTTTGTACATGTTTTGTTCTCAATAATTCGTGCATATCCCAATATAGAAAGATTTGGAGAGATTGGAGTTGATTGGTATCAAAAAGCACATGGAAAGATTGAAAAAATAATGATGGAAAATCAAATCTTCAAATTCATGAATACAAGAGATTCTGATCAAATTTGTTAACCTAATGGACTCACTACATAAGCTAGAATGAAACCCTAATGATCATACACACTGAGCTGCGCAGAAGAGCATAAATAAAGCTTGGAATTTTTGTCTAAAAACTAAAATCTGAAAACACCCTTACAAGGCGATTCAAGGCAGAATTCTTGTTTCAATAGCTTCCTCAAGCATCACTTGACATATTCCAATCACTAACATCCATCAAGACTCAAGGAATTGGTAACACGAGTGCAAACTGTACCAAGAAAAATTCATAATCGTGCATTATGATTTACGCATCCTTTGTAATTTTTAATGCTTGATTCATGTTCATTATGAGATTCTGAAACTAACCATACAAATTAATTGCGTTTTTGTGCTATGTACATGATTTTACCATTAATGCAGGCTAGGGTTTCTTGGACTCCCAATTAGGGGTTTCCTAATACTGTAAAATTCGACCACCACAATGCCATGGATGGATTCAGGGAGTTTGGACAAAAACAATGGCCTCATCGCGCTCAATTTATGAGTGTCTGAGGGCTAATCGCTATTTTCCCTAAAGATGCCTAGGAGAACACTTGAAAACCGTGGCCAATGTGTTCTTATTTCAGAAAAAATAAAACCAGCGAGGAAGATGACTTCGTGGCACATATGGGTTGGCTCTTTCAAATTTTGCGCGCGTTTCCAAAGCCATTGACAATTTTCTTTTATAATATTTATTTGTTATATTAGTTTACAGATAAACAAAGCGCTTCAGTGGCAAGGTGTATGTGTTGGCAACGTTAAAGACCTGGGTTCGAGTCCCAGGTCTGCATTATCTCAATATTATTTTTCCATGTACGTTCACATGCAGCTTCAGCGTTGTGGTCCACTGTTGTACCCCAAAATTTGCCCTCCCATATTCTTCAAGAAATTGCCAAGTCAAGCTGCAAAATTCCCCAAGGGTTGCACAGCTCAACAGTCTCCCATACAATCAAAACTAGGGTTTGGGTTCTGATCAAGAAAATGAAGTTTTCAAAGGCCCAATCAAGTCTCATATGCTTACAAATATGGTCAAGTATCCTCATGTCAAGTTTCAAGGCATTCAGCTCAAAATTGCACAGTCAAAACCCTAAATTGCACTACAGTCAACTGTAGGGGCAAAATGGTCATTTGACAGTCAAAAGTTCAAATTTTTGGTCAACATATCATTTTGAAGCCACAAACATCATTTGATCAATGCTTGATCATGATTCTCAAAATTTGGCTCAGAAATCATCAAAGATGCGAAAGTTACTATATTTGGACAGTTGAAAAAGTCAACTGAAATTGACCAGGGCATAACTTTCACATGGATCATCAGAAAAATTCCATCCAAAGCTCATTTTGAAGAGAAAGACATTTCATACAACTCATCTTCATACTTAAAGTCCAAGAAATGCACTCACAAAAAGTTATCAATTTAAACATTATAGGTCATTTTCAAAAGTCAACAAAAAGGGACTTTAAGTCAAAGGCCATAACTTGAGATTGGTAAATCAAAATGACATGGGACAAAAGGCATTGGTTATAGGACTCAAAGACCTTTCCAAAATGTCCAAGAACATGAGAAAAGCTTAAAAATTGAGCAAGTTATGCCTTGTGGAAGTTGGGAAAGTTTTGGATATTTTGAAAAGTCAACAATGGTTCAAATGACCTAAAATTGCTAATGGGCCCATTTTTCTTCCATGATTCATCATTCCAAGCATATGCACGACCACTTGGCCCAAAGGGAAGTATTTTCTCATTTTTTATTTATTCATTTGGATTTTTATTTATATTAATTCAATTAAATCAATTAAATATATGAAAAATGTTTAAATTAACCAAACCAATCTTTTTATACATGTTTTAAGGTCAATATTTCGTGTAAATGCAAACTAGGAAAGTTTTGGGGTGATTGGATGCAAATTGATACAAAACCATGAGAAAAAGATTTGGAAAGATCTTGAAAAATCAAATTTTCAAAAATAATGAATGCCATGGATTTGTGCTAGTTTTGTTAACCTAATGCCTTCACTACATAAGCATGATCACAAACCTAACCCTAAAAAGACTGAAAGCTGCGCCCAAAAAGCCATTGTGAAACTTGATTTTTCTCCAAAAAAGGCAAAACTGAAAAGCACTCTAGAGGTCGATTCAAGCCTCCATTCTTGTCTCAATAGCTTTCTGGGAGGTCACTGATCACGTTCCAATCAAGCACAACCACTAAAACCTCAAGAATCGCTGTACAGAACCCAAAATTTTCTCACAAAATTGCATACTCGCATCTTGATTTTAAGGCATTTCCATGACATTTGGTTTATATATTCTTATTCAATGATGCCTTCTGATGTTTATCATGTGATTTAATTATGTTTTTACGTGTTATATACAAATATGCCATGGTTATTTTTTAGGGTTTTCAGAAGTTGGAATTAGGGATTCTTAAAAGAGGAAAAATTGGGATTCCAAACCACCACCATTCAAACCAGAAAGCTTGGACGAAGAAGATGCAATAGTCGCGCTGAATTTATGTTCAAGGATAGCCTAATCGCTATTTTCTGGAAACGTCCCTAAGTCCACGCTATGAAAACCGTTGCTGTTGTTTGTGTATTACAGGGACGAGGAAAGAGATGGAGTCGTGGCACACGTTGACTGGCTTATTCAAAATTGGCGCGCGTTGCCCACTAACATTTTGTTTTCTTTTTATAATGTTTGTTAATTATTATATAGTAAAAGTAATTCAAGCGCTTCAGTGGCAGGTACATCCCTTTGCAATGTCCAAGACCTGGGTTCGAGTCCCAGGTCTGTATCATTCTCAATAATATTTTTCCAATGACGTTCACGTGCAGTAACTACGTTCAAGTCCACCATACGCCTTCCAGGATCCAACATACACGTGCCCCTGGAGATCAGATCAAGGGCTGAGGATTGATGGACACCATGAGGACGAGTCAGCGTGGGTATACGTGTCATGCAAAGTCAACAAAAGCCATGCGTAATGGGCCAAAGCTTCTTGGATCACACCTCACAATTGGGGACTGAACCCCCCCTGGTTTGCAATTTTATTTTTTATTTCATTTTTAATTATTATTTTACTTGCTCTATTGTTTGATTTAATTTATTTTCTACAAAAAATATAAAACACATAAAAAACTCAGAAAAAGATAAAAAAATATAATAATTATTTATTTTAATATTTTCTTGTAAACAAATGCATGTAAGTAAATTAATTTAAAATAGGGTTTTAATGTTAATTCTTTTCATAATAAAAATACAAAAAAAGTAGAATTAGGTTTAATTGATAATTTTTATTCCTTTTAATTTTTTCCTTTTTATCATTATATTATTTATTTATTTATTTTCATAATTAAATTATATATAAAAATTAGGGTTTCATTTAGTTAAAAATTTCAACATTTTCTTAATAACTAAAAAAAAAAAAATAATTAGAACTAGGTTTAACATTTTATTTTAGTTTTAATTAATCCTTTTTCTATTAAATCTTAAAAACCTAAAAATACCAAAAACATTCTTTTTTTAATTTTTAACTTTAATTCCTCTTTAATTTTAATTCCTTATTAATTTTAATTTTTGCAAAAGGGTCCAACGCCCATATTTTTAATTGTTTAATTTGCGTATTTATTTTATTGCTTAAATAATTATGTATCTCTCCCAAAGCCGTGTAAGGTGCTTATATCCAGGATTCCTGAGAACTCTTCATTCAGTGAAAGGCATGGAAGCCTCATCAGCTTGGTCAACGCCAACATTGAGGAAGATATGATCAAGGTCCTGTTCCAATTCTTTGACCCTATGCATCACTGTTTCACCTTCTTGGACTATCAGTTGGTACCTACATTGGAGGAGTTCTCCCGGCTCCTGAAGATCCCTATCCTTGATCAGCTACCCTTCAATGGTACAGAAAAGGAACCTAAGCTTGAAGAGATTGCTAAATCCTTGCACCTACAGTCATCTGACCTCAAGGGACATTGGGAAGTTAGAAGTGGTATCAAAGGGTTCTTAGCCAGGTTTCTGTTTGAAAAAGCCCATGAATGTTGGAACTCCCTTGACTTGCAAGCTTTTGAAGAGGTTGTGGCCCTCCTTGTTTATGGTTTGGTGTTGTTCCCTAACCCAGATCAGCTTATTGATATCAGTGCTGTCCAGATCTTTATGTCCAGGAATCCTATACCTACATTGCTGGGGGACATCCTTCACTCATGTTACACTCGAACCATGAGAAAAAGAGGTGTCCTTATGTGTTTCACTCCTCTCCTGGGAAGGTGGTTTATTTCGCACCTTCCACAATCTGTCTTGAAGAATGAGCGGGGTTTGAGATGGTCACAACGGTTGATGACTCTTACACATGCAGATATACATTGGTGCCCTAGGTCCAGAGAAGATGTCACTATCATTGATCGTTGCGGGGAGTACCCTAATGTTCCTTTACTTGGAATCAGAGGAGGTATTACTTATAGCCCATGCCTGGCTTGGAGACAGTTTGGTTATGCTCGGAGGGATGGTCCTCATGACATGTTAATTCCCGACATAGTTTTTGACTTCGACAATGATACTCAAGGACTTCGTCAGAGATTTATCAGAGCCTGGAGGATGCCAAGTAGGATAGACAACAAGACACTGGGGCACAGGAACTCCATCCCATTGGAACCCTATCTCAAGTGGGTACGCGCCCGCTCTCAGAAGTTAGTGATGCCTTATCCTCACATGATCCCGGTAGTCAAAGAACCAGTCTTGGAAGGGGAAGTGTCTCACGTTATTCAGCACCCTGATATGCCCACATCCTGGGAAGAGATGCAGAAGAGCTGGATCCAGCTTAAGGAAGAGCGGAATTCTCTTGAGACTAGTCTGCAGGCCAGTGAAAAGAAGGTCTTGGAGCTCACCCGCCTGTTGCATGAGGAGAGGAATCTCAACACCTACATAGCTCCGAAGAGGATGCGCAGTGTATTTTGGGATTGATTTGACTTTTGTATTACTTTGCCCATGAGGCCTTGATGTATTAAACAATGATTTCCTTAATGATAACGTGTGTTCCTTTTTGTCTACAACAAATTTGAACTTTCGAACCCTTGAATGCATTGCATACGCATTTCATACATCATGTGCATAGCAGGTTTTTCCCCTTTTCAGGTTGCTTACAGTTCTTCGCTGTTTATTTCAGCATCATGAATCCCGAATCTGCATCAACTGAGACATCAATCAAGGCTCTCCAGGCGCAGAATGCGCAGTTTCAAGAACTAATCAAGGGTCTGGCTAAAGGCCAAAAAGAACTGAAGGCTATGCTCCTGAAGAAGGAGAAGAAGAAGAAGAGAAGAACTGTTCTGTTCAACTCGGGCCGAAGGTTTGGCAATACTCTGCAGCATGAAGAGGCTGGTTCTTCTGTTGGCAAGAGTCCCTCTCAGGCAGAAGTAAAGGTTCCTAGTCCGGTCGTCTCCGACAACGAGACAGATTTTGATGAAGAGCAGTACCCTCCTGCTGATAACAGATATAAGCAACTGGAGGACAGATTGAAAGCTATGGAGGTTCAACAGGTACCTGGGCTGGATTTCGGAGATCTGGGTTTGTCAACCGGTGTGATTATCCCGCATAAGTTCAAAGCACCATCCTTCTCCAAATATGACGGGGCATCTTGTCCCAAGCTGCATTTAAGGTCCTATGTTCGGAAAATTCAGCCGTACTCTGCGGATAAGAATTTATGGATCCACTTCTTCCAGGAAAGTCTTTCAGGGACTCACCTCGAATGGTTCTATCAACTGGATGGGACCAAAGTTCGTAACTGGGAGGAGTTGGCAACTGCTTTCTATAAGCAGTATCAATATAATGCCGACCTTGCTCCTACACGTACCCAACTCCAGGGTATGTCGTTGGGGTCAAGTGAAGGTTTCAAGGAGTACGCACAAAGATGGAGAGACCTTGCTGGAAGGGTACAGCCTCCCTTAACTGACCGGGAGCTCGTTGATATGTTCTTGGGGACCCTATCCGGGCCGTTCTTCAATCACCTCATTGGTAATTCATCTGCTGGATTTACCGACCTCATCCTGACTGGCGAAAGAATTGAAGCTGGTATCAAGAGTGGGAAAATTTAAGAAGCCACACCTTCTGATATTCATAAAAAGCCTTACACGGGAAAGAAGGAATCTAATGCTGCATACAGTCAAAAGAGTCGCCGTGATCAACATGCAAGGGCAGTCACGATCTCTGGTTCTGCACCACACCGTCAACCACAAAGGGGAAACCAGCAAAGGCCGGACGGGCCTAAAAGGCAATTCACCAACATTAACATGCCATGGTCACAAGCATTGCAACACATGTTGAAGATGAACCTGATTGCAGTGATCAACCCTCCTGCCAATCCTAAGACCTCCTCTCCTAGCTACAATCCAGAAGCTAGGTGTGCTTATCACTCCGATAGCCCGGGGCACGATACTGAGGACTGTTGGGCACTGAAGTACAAAATTCAGAACATGATCGATGCCAAAGAGATCGAGTTCGAGCCTGCCGAGACTCCCAACGTGATCACTGCTCCATTGCCAAAACATGGCTAGGATCGAGAGATTTTTGTTCATTTGAATTCAAGTTGTATTTTTCTTTTCTTGTTCAGATAAACAATTATCATGTTAAACTCTTTTATTTCATGAATGCATTACACATGTCTGTCTTGATTTAATTATGTTTACTATGCTTAAAACTGCTTTCATATTTTTGCGATGGTCAACTCTTAATTGAAAATTCTAAACCTCTTGAGGGAGGATGACGAAAACGATACCATAATTTACAGTATGCTTTCGAACAGACCCCGCTGATGAGGTACAGGCATTGTTTCAATCCCTAAACACTGGAGTTATAAGGATGATAATCCCTCGTCAACCCATCAGAGCCAAAGAAGTAGGAGTTTTTATTTTCGAAAATCAAAACCCTTAATCATAACCTGGGGCAGGGTAGTTCTCTCGGTTGATCCAAGTGCACAGTGAATGGCACTAAATGAGTTTTTCAAAAACAAAAGACAGTGATGGTTCCGAACAATCACAAGGACAGGCAGTCACTATCAAAAAAAAAATCATAAACGAAAAGCCCAAGAAGTCAAAACCTATGAAAAGAGACTTATGAAACTGGGGCATCCCGCTGACTGTAATTCCAAAAAAGGAAACAGTTCAGGCAAAAAATAGGGATAACGAAATCAAAAAGAAAGAGGTCTCACAAACCCTCAACAAAAACAAAAGAATGACTGCCTAGTCAGAATAAATCATCAATGTCCGAACCATCACCGGAATATCAAAGCAAAGACTCAAACAAGGTCTAACACACGGTCAACTGAGCTTAGGTTTGGAGAACATCACGAAGAGCGGGTGGGTACAAATAATTTGAGCCTTTATCCTTTGTTTCTTAAACCGTGAACCAGACCACGATATAACCCTTAAAAGTCCTAGCTGAAGCATGGGTTGGTTCGAAAGCATACTGTTACGAAGGTATCCTGACTCCTGAAGGTTTGCTGTAAAATCTTGAGTTGACATCGCACTGTATTACAAAAAATGCATTTTTCAAAATATCCAAGACAGACATAGACTTTTGCATTCTTAAAATAACCTTGTTTGCATATGACTATTTGTTTGAACAGCAGGGAAATTCGCACGATGAACACCTGGTGAACAGAAGTACCTCCAATCAAGGGGCACAGTAGGAGCATTGCCCATTATCTGGGGCATGACAAAGTACTTCTAACAGGGGCAACTCCCTACATTCTGAGAGCGTGGACATAGTCGAAAAATACTACGCAAAATCAAAGACCCGCTAGGCTGACATGCCTAGGCAAAATAAGGGCTCCCCGGCGAACCAAAAGGGTTCGGGCAAAAATAAGGGATGAAAACGGAAAAATATGTACACCCGGCAAGTCGAAAACCTGAAAAGGCGGCTTGGGCAAAAATGGGTATCCCGGTGGACTGAAAACCCGAAAGGGCGGTCCAGGCAAAAGTTAGGGATCAAAGCGTACGACTATGTCCCGGCATCTCGTCGTTTGTCTACCCGAAG
The DNA here is from genome assembly GCA_948472305.1 of Vicia faba. Classification (NCBI taxonomy): domain Eukaryota; kingdom Viridiplantae; phylum Streptophyta; class Magnoliopsida; order Fabales; family Fabaceae; genus Vicia; species Vicia faba. The sequence continues at coordinate 651,689,917 of OX451740.1, forward strand.
ATTTGTCAATCACCCCACACAGGTATCCTCTTCCCTCATCTCCGAAGCAGGGGCAATAATGAGTTCTCCAGGCGATCCAATTGCTCTGTCAACCAAAGTACAAAGGAAAGATCAACATAAGGATGATTACCATCTACCGCTACAAATTCCAGATCGTGGGTTAACATCCGAAACCAAACAGGACAATCATCCACTTAATCAAAATCATGCAACCCTACACCGGTTCCTTCTCAATTTTCAGACAAAGTCTTACACAGACTCACCCTCCATAAGTAACCTTACCCCGGTTCATCAAGAAGTTTTTACACAAACTTATCCAAGTAACCTAACCCCGGTTCCCACAGAAGTCTTACATGGATTTATCTCAGGATGACCTAACCCCGGTTCATCAAGAAGTTTTTACACAAACTTATCCCGAAGCAACCTTACCCCGGTTCCTCCAGAAATCTTACATGGATTTATCCCAAGGTAACCTAACCCCGGTTCCTCCAGAAGTCTTACGTGGACCTATCCCAAGATGACCTAACCCCGGTTCATCAAGAAGTTTTTACACAAACGTATCCAAGTAACCTAACCCCGGTTCCTCCAGAGTCTTACATGGACCTATCTCAAGATGACCTAACCCCGATTCATCAAGAAGTTTTTACACAAACTTATCCAAGTAACCTAACCCCGGTTCCTCCAGAGTCTTACATGGACCTATCTCAAGATGACCTAACCCCGGTTCATCAAGAAGTTTTTACACAAACTTATCCTGCCGTAACCTAACCCCGGTTCCTCCAAGAAATCTCACACGGATCTATCTCAAGGTAACCTAACCCCGGTTCCCCCAGAAGTCTCACATGGACTCGTCTCCAGTAACCTTACCCCGGTTCGTCAAGAAATCTCACACGGATCTATCTCAAGGTAACCTAACCCCGGTTCCCCCAGAAGTCTCACATGGACTCGTCTCCAGTAACCTTACCCCGGTTCACCAAAAAGTTTTTACACGAACTTATCCTGCAGCAACCTAACCCCAGTTCCCCCCAGAAGTCTTACATGGATTTAGCTCAAGATAACCTCACCCCGGTTCATCAAGAAGTTTTACACGAACTTACCTCACCAGGCAACCCTACACAGGTTCTCCTCCTCCAGACGTAGTTTTACATGTACTCGTCATCAAGCAACCCTACACCGGTTCTCCCTCTTCAAGATGCAGTTTTACATTGACTCGTCACCCAGAAACCCTACACAGGTTCTCCCTTTCCAAGAACAAAGTTTTACACGAACTCATCATCAAAGTAATCCTACACAGATTCCTCCTCCATTTCAGATACGGTTTTACACGAGCTCATCAGCAGATAACCCTACATAGGTTCCCTCTTTCAACTTACAATTCAAAATCTCCCTAGGAGAGTCCAACCCAGTTTCCCCAGGAAAGTTGGGATTCATATCCCCAAGCAGTAAGCTTATCCCCAGTAGATTCTGGAAGCTTATCCTCGCAGAGCACGAACGCGTCGTCCGACTGTATTCAAAGAGTTATTTCCTTAACAGGATATAACTGGGTTATCCTCAGCCAAAAGCCACGGAAAGAGCATCGTCGACAAAGTATTCCTATCCCCAGCAAGTTACTATCAACATTCAGCAAAGCATCTCTATCCCCACAGAGTATCACTCCCCAGCACGGTCGCTAGAGTATCTTTTCTCCCCGCAGAATCTGCCATCTGCCAAGTTTATTCCGCAACGGAGTTATCTTCTCCTACCGGTATTCTTGCAGCTATCATCCCCAGCGGAAGCAAAATCTATTCTTCAGCATCAGCCCAGGATATGACTTCCCGGCACCCGTCAAGGATCTACTTTCCTAGACGAAAACATTCATAAAACATCACATACATCATTATAGCATGCATAGACGCATCATATCATACAAATCTCATTTATGTTGAGAACATCATTGCTTGATCCATATCATGCATTGCATATGACTGACCTTTACCTTTCAGGAAAGACGCAGTTAAAATTCTCAAAACATATTTCAAGGCCTTCTCTAGTCCAGCTAAATCGACTCCCAACAGATTTTTCTGATAAAGACTCAGCAGAAGTGATGGTCCCCTCTCCAGCGGCGAGTGAGGTGGTAATCCCTTTTTCAGATTTTTCCCTCTCCGACGGTGAGTGTGAGGTGATAGTCTCCTATGGTCCCCTCCCCAGCGGCGAGTGAGGTGGTAATCCCTTCTTCAGATGTTTCCCTCTCTGACGATGAGTGTGAGGTGATAGTCTCTTATGGTTCCCTCTCCGATGGTGTGTGAGGTGGTAAGTCCTTTTCAGATGTTTCCCTCTCCGACGATGAGTGTGAGGTGATAGTCTCTTATGGTTCCCTCTCCGACGGTGTGTGAGGTGGTAAGTCCTTTTCAGATGTTTCCCTCTCCGACGATGAGTGTGAGGTGATAGTCTCTTATGGTTCCATCTCCGACGGTGTGTGAGGTGGTAAGTCCTTTTTCAGATGTTTCCCTCTCCGACGATGAGTGTGAGGTGATAGTCTCTTATGGTTCCCTCTCCGACGGTGTGTGAGGTGGTAAGTCCTTTTTCAGATGTTTCCCTCTCCGACGATGAGTGTGAGGTGATAGTCTCTTATGGTTCCCTCTCCGACGGTGTGTGAGGTGGTAAGTCCTTTTTCAGATGTTTCCCTCTCCGACGATGAGTGTGAGGTGATAGTCTCCTATGGTTCCCTCTCCGACGGTGTGTGAGGTGGCAAGTCCTTTTCAGATATTTCCCTCTCCGACATTGAGTGAGGTGATCATTCCTTTCAGGTTATAATTGCCTATGGTTCTCTTCCCAATACTGCGAAGATAATAATTCCCATCAAGATTTTCTCAACGAGCGTTGTTGAAGTTAAAGTCGCCTAAGGTTCTCTTATCATTCATGCTAAGGCAGTAACCATCCCTGGTTCATTCATCACTGTTTGAAGCTCCAAACTCAGCTCCTATAACCAGTCAGGACACATCTATACCAAGCATCTAAAGATCAGCTCCTGCAACGTGTCAGGTACTCATTTTTTTTCTCTTTTGCAGGTATGTAGGTTCTCACTAAGGAATCTCCTACGCAATCAACATCCAGATGGCATTTATAAGCCCATCATCCTAGCCAGCAACCTCCCAATGGCATCTATAAGCCCATTCCCACCACATCACTGCTACTATGTGAGCGCAAATTTCTGGGCACTCTAGTGTTCAATCATCTTCTACCCTCGGATTACGAAAGGCACGTCAGCCAATCTGCATCCTCAGGTCTAAGAAGATTGAACAGGGGCAACTGTTGTACCCCAAAATTTGCCCTCCCATATTCTTCAAGAAATTGCCAAGTCAAGCTGCAAAATTCCCCAAGGGTTGCACAGCTCAACAGTCTCCCATACAGTCAAAACTAGGGTTTGGGTTCTGATCAAGAAAATGAAGTTTTCAAAGGCCCAATCAAGTCTCATATGCTTACAAAGATGGTCAAGTATCCTCATGTCAAGTTTCAAGGCATTCAGCTCAAAATTGCACAGTCAAAACCCTAAATTGCACTACAGTCAACTGTAGGGGCAAAATGGTCATTTGACAGTCAAAAGTTCAAATTTTTGGTCAACATATCATTTTGAAGCCACAAACATCATTTGATCAATGCTTGATCATGATTCTCAAAATTTGGCTCAGAAATCATCAAAGATGCGAAAGTTACTATATTTGGACAGCTGAAAAAGTCAACTGAAATTGACCAGGGCATAACTTTCACATGGATCATCAGAAAAATTCCATCCAAAGCTCATTTTGAAGAGAAAGACATTTCCTACAACTCATCTTCATACTTAAAGTCCAAGAAATGCACTCACAAAAAGTTATCAATTTAAACATTATAGGTCATTTTCAAAAGTCAACAAAAAGGGACTTTAAGTCAAAGGCCATAACTTAAGATTGGTAAATCAAAATGACATGGGACCAAAGGCATTGGTTAGAGGACTCAAAGACCTTTCCAAAATGTCCAAGAACATGAGAAAAGCTTAAAGATTGAGCAAGTTATGCCTTGTGGAAGTTGGGAAATTTTTGGATATTTTGAAAAGTCAACAATGGTTCAAATGACCTAAAATTGCTAATGGGCCCATTTTTCTTCCATGATTCATCATTCCAAGCATATGCACGACCACTTGGCCCAAAGGGAAGTATTTTCTCATTTTTTATTTATTCATTTGGATTTTTATTTATATTAATTCAATTAAATCAATTAAATATATAAAAATGTTTAAATTAACCAAACCAATCTTTTTATACATGTTTTAAGGTCAATATTTCGTGTAAATGCAAACTAGGAAAGTTTTGGGGTGATTGGATGCAAATTGATACAAAACCATGAGAAAAAGATTTGGAAAGATCTTGAAAAATCAAATTTTCAAAAATAATGAATGCCATGGATTTGTGCTAGTTTTGTTAACCTAATGCCTTCACTACATAAGCATGATCACAAACCTAACCCTAAAAAGACTGAAAGCTGCGCCCAAAAAGCCATTGTGAAACTTGATTTTTCTCCAAAAAAGGCAAAACTGAAAAGCACTCTAGAGGTCGATTCAAGCCTCCATTCTTGTCTCAATAGCTTTCTGGGAGGTCACTGATCACGTTCCAATCAAGCACAACCACTAAAACCTCAAGAATCGCTGTACAGAACCCAAAATTTTCTCACAAAATTGCATACTCGCATCTTGATTTTAAGGCATTTCCATGACATTTGGTTTATATATTCTTATTCAATGATGCCTTCTGATGTTTATCATGTGATTTAATTACGTTTTTACGCGTTATATACAAATATGCCATGGTTATTTTTTAGGGTTTTCAGAAGTTGGAATTAGGGATTCTTAAAAGAGGAAAAATTGGGATTCCAAACCACCACCATTCAAACCAGAAAGCTTGGACGAAGAAGATGCAATAGTCGCGCTGAATTTATGTTCAAGGATAGCCTAATCGCTATTTTCTGGAAACGTCCCTAAGTCCACGCTATGAAAACCGTTGCTGTTGTTTGTGTATTACAGGGACGAGGAAAGAGATGGAGTCGTGGCACACGTTGACTGGCTTATTCAAAATTGGCGCGCGTTGCCCACTAACATTTTGTTTTCTTTTTATAATGTTTGTTAATTATTATATAGTAAAAGTAATTCAAGCGCTTCAGTGGCAGGTACATCCCTTTGCAATGTCCAAGACCTGGGTTCGAGTCCCAGGTCTGTATCATTCTCAATAATATTTTTCCAATGACGTTCACGTGCAGTAACTACGTTCAAGTCCACCATACGCCTTCCAGGATCCAACATACACGTGCCCCTGGAGATCAGATCAAGGGCTGAGGATTGATGGACACCATGAGGACGAGTCATCGTGGGTATACGTGTCATGCAAAGTCAACAAAAGCCATGCGTAATGGGCCAAAGCTTCTTGGATCACACCTCACAATTGGGGACTGAACCCCCCCTGGTTTGCAATTTTATTTTTTATTTCATTTTTAATTATTATTTTACTTGCTCTATTGTTTGATTTAATTTATTTTCTACAAAAAATATAAAACACATAAAAAACTCAGAAAAAGATAAAAAAATATAATAATTATTTATTTTAATATTTTCTTGTAAACAAATGCATGTAAGTAAATTAATTTAAAATAGGGTTTTAATGTTAATTCTTTTCATAATAAAAATACAAAAAAAGTAGAATTAGGTTTAATTGATAATTTTTATTCCTTTTAATTTTTTCCTTTTTATCATTATATTATTTATTTATTTATTTTCATAATTAAATTATATATAAAAATTAGGGTTTCATTTAGTTAAAAATTTCAACATTTTCTTAATAACTAAAAAAAAAAATAATAATTAGAACTAGGTTTAACATTTTATTTTAGTTTTAATTAATCCTTTTTCTATTACATCTTAAAAACCTAAAAATACCAAAAACATTCTTTTTTTAATTTTTAACTTTAATTCCTCTTTAATTTTAATTCCTTATTAATTTTAATTTTTGCAAAAGGGTCCAACGCCCATATTTTTAATTGTTTAATTTGCGTATTTATTTTATTGCTTAAATAATTATGTATCTCTCCCAAAGCCGTGTAACTTAAACTTCTCGCACTTTTCAATTCTTTTAATTTGCTTTATTTACTTTCCGTTAAATCGGGTCCGGTTTAATTTTGGCGATGTGGACCCGCGCCATTTGTAATAGCTTAGAATTTACTTTCCCGCAAATATTAACTGTTAAATAAGCATGCAAGAATGAATGAACTTAATTAAAATCAAGCGTAGAACACCAAATGACATGACAAGATAAATGCAAATGAAAACGACACACGAATCGCACACACCACCCCTAGGGTACGCCTCACTGTTGCCTTGCCTCGAAAGGTGATCGTCGAGTAGAGGATGTCTTAGTAAGTCCTCATGATCCGGGAACCTGGCATGAGGGTAGCTTCTAAGGTGTCTTCCCATTGCTCCGGTGATCACCATGTCCCTACAACCTCGAATTGACCCGAACACCTCCAACGGTGGTGCTACCTACCCCTCAATGGTGGGATGGCACTACTTTAAAGGACATCTACACAGACGAATTCCTTAGGGTAGGTAGACGACTCTAGATACTTGCTCTCTTCAAAAAAACAAACAAAAAAACCTCTTCACACCAACACATTTTCAAAAGATTTCAAAGCGAATTTTTCAAACACTCTGACGCACGAGTCGAACTGAAATTTTTCAAAGAAACTTTTTAAAACCCACAATTGAAAAGCAAGCAAACATTTTTGAAAACACATTGAGCAAGTATCTAAGAGCCCATGGATAACCATGGATAGAAAGGGTGCTAACACCTTCCCTTTCTATAACCTACCTCCCGAACCGAGAGCAATCTCTTTAAGGAATTTTTCTGTGCTTTTGTCCTTTCCATTTGGAGAAAATAAAAGACGGTGGCGACTCTTGCTTACCGCGAATTTCGCGAACCAGCGTTAAACAGTCAGTTCCAGATCCACCGATCACATCCACCATATGCCTTTCAGAATCCAGCGTACACGCGTCCTGGGAGATCAACTCAAAGGTTCAGATCTAAAGAACACCTTGCACCCTGGTCAACACTGCTATACGCTGCTTGGAAAAGTCAAATGGACCCAGATTAATGGGCCTGAATCATCAAGAAAGAACCTCCCATTTGGGGTCTGAACCCCCTAGGTTTGCCATATCTTATTTACTTAATTCTATTTCTTTTAATAATTGTTTTGTTCAATTTAATTTAATATTTTCACAAGATACAAAAACATCATAAAAATCAGAAAAGAATTAAAATAATAAATATTTTTATTTGTAGTATTTTCATAAATAAAATTGCATGTAAATAAAATTAGTTTTAAATTAGGTGTTAACTTTAATTCTTTTAATAATAAATCTAAAAAATGTAGAACTAGGGTTTAATTAACAATTTTTCATCCTTTTTATTTTTCTTTTATAATAATTAAAATAATTAAATATTTATTTTCATGAATTAAATTGCATATAAAAATTAGGTTTAAATTAGGTTAAAATTCAACATATTTCTTAATAAATTAAAAAAAAAAACTAGAATTAGGGTTTGCATCTTATTTTGATTTTAATTAATTCTCCCTTTTCATATTAAATCTTAAAAAACATAAAATACCAAAAAAAACAAATTCTTACTTTCTTTTTAATTAATTAATTCAGCGTTAATTCAATTTTTGCAAAAGGGTCCAACGCCCTCGTTTCGTTTAATTCTCATTAATTCGCGTATTTATTTTATTTCATTATAATACTTGTATCTCTCCCAAGGCCTTGTAACATTTTGATTACTCGCATTTTTAATTCTTTTACTTTCTTTATTTTTCTGTCAAATCGGGTTCGAGGAACTTTTGGCGATGTGGACCCGCGCCATTTGTAATAGCTTTAGATTTACTTTTCCCGCAAATATCCTAACTGTTAAACAAAGCATGAAAGACTGTATGGACAAAATAAAAACAAGCGTAGAACACCTATAAACCTGACAAGATAAATGCAAATGAAAACAACACACAAATCGCACACACCACCCCTAGGGTACGCCTCACTGTTGCCTTGCCTCGAAAGGTGATCGTCGAGTAGAGGATGTCTTAGTAAGTCCTCATGATCCGGGAACCTGGCATGAGGGTAGTTTCTAAGGTGTCTTCCTATTGCTCCGGTGATCACCATGCCCCGAACCTCGAATTGACCCGAACACCTCCAACGGTGGTGCTACCTACCTCTCAATGGTGGGATGGCACTACTTTAAAGGACATTTACCCAGACGAATTCCTTAGGGTAGGTAGACGACTCTAGATACTTGCTCTAATTTCAAAAACAATCAAAAAATACTTTTCACACCGACACATTTTCAAAAAGCTTTCGAAAGCAATTTTTTCAAACACTCTTGAGGACTGATACAAGAGTCGAACTGGAATTTTCAAAGAAACTTTTTAAACCCACAGTTGAAAAGCAAACAAACCATTTTGGAAAACACAATGAGCAAGTATCTAAGAGCCCATGGATAACCATGGATAGAAAGGGTGCTAACACCTTCCCTTTCTATAATCTACCTCCCGAACCGAGAGCAATCTCTTTAAGGAATTTTTCTGTGCTTTTGTCCTTTCCATTTGGAGAAAATAAAAGACGGTGGCGACTCTTGCTTCCGCGACATTTCGCGAACCAGCGTTAAACAGTCAGTTCCAGATCCACCGATCACATCAAGCTTTAGGAAACATGTTCTTACAAGTGCCGTTTGCTTATTTAATGCAAAGACGGCTGCATGCACTCAAGTGTCTACGCTAGTTCATTAGAAAATGGAATACTGAAAGGAAACACGCAAGCATTTAATGCTCTCCACTTTTTGAAGGCAGCAACGGTCATTTTGTTCTTACTATATATAGAAGGACATTTATTGCAAGCCTACTAACGAATCAATTTCAAAAAGAAGCAAGAAACTACGTGAAAAATTCTAGGCTCACAAACTCTTTGTTCATACACTTTGTGCAAATTATTCTAAGTGAAAAATCACAGTTGTGATATAGCTTTATTAGAATCAAATTTTATCTCACTATCTCTAAAGATTAAACTGTTGTAATTGTTCATTGAGAGACCAAGTTTGGTCAGATTTCTCAAGTAGACTAGGACTAGATTTAAGTCTTAGTGGTGTTAGTCACTTGTAAGATTACTTGTGCATTGTTAGTCACAACAATTGTTGTGTGTTTGTAATAAGTTGATTATAGTGGATTAAGTCCTTGTTGAGAAAGGCTAAATCACCTTGACGGGTGGAATGGAGTAGTTTGAGTTCAAACAAACCAGGATAAAAATAACCTTGTCTTTCCATTATTGTTGAGCTTTGTTAGAAAAGAAAAAGAGAAACTTATTCAACCCCCCCCCCCCCCCCCTTCTAAGTGTTTTCTTACCCTTCAGTAACATCCTCTACAACCTTTATGTTGGACATTTTTAAAGAATAAACTTGTAACCATGTGAAAAGTTACTATCAAGTTAGTACCAAAAATCTGCCTAACTAGGGAAAAATTTCACTAAGTCTTTTAGTTTCATGGACATGTCTTCATAAATTCATAACTTGAAATCCAAGCATTTCTAGAAAAAGTTCTACCCTATAATGTTTTAGATCTCATTGAGATCTATAAATTTCATGTTGGAAGTTGTCCTTGAATCATCTTGCATCATGGTGGAAATTTGGCACAAAGTTATGAATAAATGTTAACTTTCGAACACTTAGAAACATTTCTAAGTCCTGGAATTTTGACTTTTCAAAGATAATTTTGACTTTTTAATTTCTTGATGAACAAATTTCATATTTTGACATGTCTTGATGAAATATGATTTTTGAAATTTGATTTTGATCAAAAAGTCAAAGTTTGACTTTTTAGTATGCAGTTGACTTTTCATCAATTGACTGAAATTCATCTGTCAATCCAATGATCTTGAGAGGTAATTTGAACTATGTAATTAGGTCAAGATGGTGCATTTGAATCATGGAGATCATATCTTAAACCAATAAGTCATTTTCTTGGTCAAAAGTCAAGAACTGAGCCTTCTCAATAAAAACCCTAATTTTGACCATTTTGCCCTTTTGGTGTTCTGATCAAATTTATTTGAGGGATTGTGATCCAAACTTGATCAATTGACATACATGAGTTCATAATGTTGATATGGATAAAAAATTATGAAGTTTGACTACAAATTGACCACAATTGACTTTTCCCTAATACAGTTAATTTTAGGTCAACTGATCAACTGACTGAGTAAAAATGTGATCCAAAGCTTGAAACTTGACATGAGCAATCTTGGGAATCCAAAGTGATCCATGAAAGTCATATAAGGCATTAGAAGTTCAATTATCTTTGTACAAACTCAAACCATAATTTTGAGTTGTCAGTGTTTAAGGAGGTGTCTTGAGCTGATCAAACCTTATGTAGTCTGGAATCAATGGAGATCTTATGAGAGATTTCTTGAGAAATGAGAGGGCAAATTTTGGGGTACAACAGCTTCCCATTTTCAATCTTCTTAAACCCGGATAGTTAGATTGGCGGATCCGCCATTCGTGACTTGATGGTGAAAGATGATTGAACACTAAAGTGCCCAGAAACTTGCACTCGAAGATGTATCGGGAATGGGCTTATAGATTCCATTTGGAGGAATGATGGTAAATACTGGAAGAAGTATCAGCATAAATCTTTGGTCGATTTATACTAAAACTTGACATTTTGCCTGTGGGAAAATGGTTAGTTAAATGCAGATGTATGCATGGCATTCTCAAGATGAATGAGATTGTGCTAAATGCGTTTCGTACGTATATGCTATGATGTATGAATGTGGGATTTTATTTAGATGCATATTTTTCCGGGAAAATAAATCCTTGACTACTGTTGAGGAGTTCTAGGAAGATGAATCCAGAATTACTATTGGGGATGAAGAATATACATATCTTCAAATTTTGTTAAAAGAATGCTTCCGCCAGGGATTATCTCTTGAATGTTTGCTGTTATCTGGTCGGACTCCAAGTTTCACACCAACTTGTGAGGATGAGGAAGTCAATTACTATCTGGTCGGATTCCAGGTTTCACAGTAACTTACCGGGGAAGAATAAATTAACTATTATCTTAGTCGGATTCCAGGCTTCGCAAAAAATTCTTGAAGTTGAACTATTATCTGGTCGGATCCAGGATTCACACTAACTTGCTTGAAACTAGTTGCTATCTGGTCGGATTCCAGGCTTCACAACGAATTTCTAAGGGAATAAAGTTAATTGCTATCTGGTCGGATCTAGGCTTCACAATAACATAATTGAAAAGATGAAGTTGAACTGATATCTGGTCGGTTCCAGGCTTCACAGTAACTTGCTTGAAACTAGTTGTTATCTGGTCGAATTCCAGGCTTCACAATGAATTTATGAGGGAATAAAGTTAATTTCTATCTGGTAGGATCCAGGCTTCACAATAACTTACTTGAAAAGATGAAGTTGAAACTGATATCTGGTCAGATCCAGGCTTCACAGTAACTTGCTGGGGTAGAGGAAAACTCTACTGGGGAAAAGAAGTTAAACCCTTGTCTGGTTGAGTCCAGGTTCTTTAATATCTCGAAGAGTTAAACTTTTATCTGGCCGGGTCCAGGCTTCATAGTGTCTTGAGAAGTTAACTATTATCTGGTCGGGTCCAAGATTCATAGTAACTGAAAATTATACTATTATCTGGCCGGGGCTAGGCTTCATAGTATTTGAAAAGTTACACTATTATCTGGTCGGGTCCAGGCTTCATAGTACTTGAAAAGTTTCACTATTATCTGGTCAGATTCAGACTTCATAGTATTTGAAAAGTTAAACTATTATCTGGTCGGGTCCAAGCTTCATAGTGACTGAAAGTTGTACTATTATCTGGTCGGGTCCAGGCTTCATAGTATTTGAAAAGTTACATTATTATCTGGTCGGGTTCAGGCTTCATAGTGACTGAAAGTTGTACTATTATCTGGCCGGGTCCATGCTTCATAGTATTTGAAAAGTTACACTATTATCTGGTTAGGTCCAGGCTTCATAGTATTTTGAACGATTGTAGTTGATTATTATCTGGTCGGATCCAGGTTTCAGAATAACTTACTGAAGTTAAAACTGTTATCTGGTCGGATTCCAGGCTTCACAACAACTTTTGGAGATAGCAATGACTTTGTTGGCGACTTCACTGGGGATTAGGGGTTGTGTCCCTCTGATTTGTAATTGTCTGAGAGGAAAACTCAAGCTGGAGAGGATAGACTCAGCCGGGGCAGACAGATTTAGCTGGGGAAATAAACCCTGTTGAAGAAATAAACCCTGTTGAGGAATACTTGACGAACTGCTGACGAAGTGAGTTAATTTAGGAAGAGATCCACAAGGCTTCTTCTTTTAGGACCAACTTAGCTGGGGAGAGAGCTGTCCAGAGATTGAGACTCTGGCTGAGGATCAACCTATGCAAAGAGACTTTGTGGGCAACTCTGTTGGGGGTTGGTTTATTGTAGTCGTCCTTGTGGGGATAATGCTAATGAAATAACTTTGTGGGGGTATTCCATATACTTTAAATGGATGCTTGCTGCTGCTTAGCAGGACACATGTGCCAAATAGTTTTAATCATGTTCACATGCATATGTTCGTTCAATTTTAGTCATTGGACATTTTTGTATTCAAAACAAAAACAGAAAGTTTGCACTTCAAAGTATATTTGTATTGATATTTTGCCCATGAATAGGCATTTTTGTACAAAGAGACGGGGATCCTAGTAAGAGGAAACTATCGAAAAGAAAACAAAATTGAAAACAAAAATAATAGCCATGTGGAAGTGATCTCATCGCGTTCCGACTCTACTATTGCACCAATGTCTTCGAATGTCCCTTGCCGATGACAAAAATTGATTGGATTGATCTTGGACCGTTTGAACTCGGACCTTGGTAATAAAGTTGATTGTGGTGATCCCACGGGACATAGTCATACGCTTTTAATCCTTAACTTTTGCCTGGACCGCCCTTTCGGGTTTTCAGCCCACCAGGATACCCATTTTTTCCCAAGTCGCCCTTTCGGGTTTTCAACTTTCTGGGTGTATAATCTTTTGCATATATCCCTAATTTTTGCCAAACCTTTTGGTTTGTCGGGATGCCCTTATCTTGTATAGGTGTGTCAACCTAGCGGGTCTCTTATGCGTAGTATTTTTTAACTATGTCCGTGTTCACAGGATGTGAGAAGTCTTCACCGTCCATGGTAGTCAACATCATGGCACCACCAGAGAACACTCTCTTGACAACAAAGGGCCCTTTGTAGGTGGGAGTCCATTTGCCCCTGGGGTCTCCTTGTGGAAGAATGGTGCACTTTATTACCAAGTCACCAGCTTTATATATTACAGGCCCGATCTTTTTGTTGAAAGCCTTGATCATATGTTTTCAGTACATCTGACCATGATAAAAGGCAGCCAATCGCTTTTCATCGATCAAGTTCAACTGATCCAATCTTGTCTGAATCCATTCGTCTTCGCCTAGACCTTCCTCATTCATAATCCTTAACGAGTGAATCTAAACTTCCACAGGAAGAACAACTTCCATGCTGTAGACCAAAGAAAAGGGAGTTGCCCCAGTTGATGTCTGAGCTGAAGTACGGTAGCCATAAAGAGAAAACGATAACATCTCATGCCAGTCTTTGTAGGTTACTACCATCTTCTGCACAATCTTCTTAATGTTTTTGTTGGCCGCTTCCACTGCACCATTCGATTTAGGTCTATAAGGAGAAGAATTGTGATGCTTGATTTTGAACTGAGTGCAAAGTTCTATAATCATAGCATTGTTGAGGTTAGTCCCATTGTCAGTGATGATCCTTTCAGGGATACCATAGTGGAAGATGAGGTTGTGTTTAATGAACCTGGCTACCACGCTCTTTGTGACTGAGGCAAATGAGGCGGCTTCAACCCACTTTGTTAAATAATCGATAGCGGCAAGAATGAAGAGATGTCCATTGGAAGCAGTGGGTTTGATCTCTCCAATCATGTTAATGCCCCACATTGCAAATTTCCATAGAGCGGTCATGATGTTCAGATGGATAGGAGGCACATGGACCTTATCAGCATATATTTGGAATTTGTAGCAAGTTCTTGAGTGGTGATGGCAATCAGTCTCCATTTTTGACTAATAGTAATCAGCTCTCAGGATTTTCTTGGCCATAGTATGTCCACTAGAGTGAGTCCCAAAGAGACCATCATGCATGTCTTCCATAATTTCCTCTGCCTCCTTCTTGTCCACACATCGGAGTAGAATAGATTCATGGTTGCTTTTGTACAAGATTCCATTACTTAGGAAGAATTTGGCTGAGAATATTTGTAAGAACTTTCGATCATTGATAGATGCTCTTTCAGAGAACTCTTGTGCTTCAAGGTATCTCTTCACCTCATGGTACCATGGATTTTGTGTCAGTGTCGAGCTCATAGCAGTGCGCAGGTTCATCAAATCTTTCGATTGTAATCATAGGAGCTTCTTTGTCCCATTTGACTTTAAACATGGAAGACATTGTTGCCAAGGCGTCAGCCAACTGATTTTCTTCCCTAGGGAAGTGTTCAAATGTGACCTCTTTGAAGTAAAAAATCAGGGATAGCACAAGCTCCTTGTAAGGGATGAGATTAGGGTGCTTAGTGTCCCAATCTCCTTTTACTTGGATAATCACTAGAGTGGAATCCCCAAACACATTCAAATGCTTGATCCTCAAATCAATGGCAACCTTCAGATCCAAAATGCATGCTTCGTACTCAGCCATGTTATTCGTACAGCCGAAGCATAGTCTGGCAGTGAAAGGAGTGTGGCAACCTTCATTGGAGATTATCACAACACCAATTCCGTTACCTAAAGCGTTGGAAGTCCCATCGAAGACCATAGTCCATCGGGATCCTTGTTTAGGTCTGTCATACGGTCTAGGTTTCATGCAGTCGGTCACTAGCATGATATTCTCATTCGGGAAGTCAAAGTTCATAGACTGGTAATCATAACAACTTGATGGGCCAAATGATCTGCTAATACACTTCCTTTGATGGCCTTTTGCATTGTGTATGGAATATCGTACTCAGTCAAGATCATTTTCCATCTAGCTATCCGACCGGAAAGAGCGGGCTTCTCAAAGATGTACTTGATAGGGTCCATCTTAGAAATCAACAGAGTGGTATGAGTCAACATATACTCTCTTAGCAGGCGAGAAGCTCATGCCAGAGTGAAGCAAGTTTTCTCGAGCAGTGAATATCTGGTTTCACAGTCGGTAAAATTTTTGCTCAGGTAGTATATAACATGCTCTTTTCGGCCAGACTCATCATGTTGGCCCAACACACACCCCATATAATTCTCTAGCACCGTCAAGTACACGATCAAGGGTCCTCCTTCAACTGGAGGCATGAGAATAGGAGGTTCTTGCAGATATTCTTTGATTTTGTTGAAGGCAGCTTGGCATTCATCACTCCATCTGACTATTTGATCTTTCTTCAAGAGTTTGAAGATTGGCTCACAAGTAGCAGTTAAGTGAGATATGAAGCGGGAAATGTAGTTAAGACGATCCAAGAATCCTCTAACCTCCTTTTCAGAGTGGGGGACTGGAATTTCTTGGATGGCCTTTACCTTGGCATGACCGACTTTGATGCCTTTACCACTGACAGTAAAACCTAGAAGCTTTCCAGACCGTACTCCAAATGTGCACTTATTAGGGTTCAACCTCAACTTGTACTTTTTCAGCCTCTCGAATAGCTTGTATAGGTGATCGAGATGTTCCTCTTTAGTTTGTGATCTTGCAATCATATCATCCACATATACCTCTATCTCATTATGGATCATGTCATGAAACAAAGCTACCATAGCCCTTTGACATGTTGCCCATGCATTCTTTAATCCGAACGACTTGACCTTGTAGCAAAAGGTGCCCCATTGCATAATGAAAGTGGTATTCTCCATGTCTTTGGGAGCCATCCTAATTTGATTATAGCCGGAGAAACCATCCATGAAAGAGAAGACTTTATGCTGAGCAGTGTTATCGACCAGACATTAATATGAGGTATAGGGAAATCATCCTTGGGACTTGCCCTACTCAGATCCCTATAATCTACGCACATACGAACTTTTCCATCTTTCTTAGAAACTGGCACCACGTTTGTAACCCATTTGGGATAAGATGTCACAGCTAGGAATCCTGCGTCAAATTGTTTCATCACCTCAACTTTTATCTTTCCAGACACGTCAGGCCTCATGCGACGAACTTTTTGTTTGACAGGAGGACAATCTTCCTTTGTCGGTAGACGATGAACTACAATGTTGGTATCCAACCCTAGAATATCTTCATACGACCAAGGAAACACTTCCACATAGTCATGCAACATTTGAACAAATCTGATTTTGACACTGCTTTCTAGGTTAATGCTGATCTTGACCTCTTTCTTGTCTGTCTCGGTACCTAGATTGATGACTTCAACTGACTCTTCGTGCGACTGAATAGCTTTTTCCTCTTGTAATAGAAGTCTGGCTAGTTCTCCCAGTATTTCAAAAGCTTCCTCGCCTTTGTCTTTGGCTTGGTTAATTGGATGTTCGAAATCATAGTTGGCAATAGTAGACTCATTGGCAATGAGATTTGGAGTGGACGAGGACCTGCAAGAGTGTGTGTGTGTGCATGTAAGACACATGGCTATTTTGAAAAATCCATTGAAGAAAAAGAAAGACAATGAGCACAAAAGTTTGAATGCACAAAAAAAGAGTCCAATGGTTTGTATTGAATGATCATATGATAAAATGAACATAAATAAAACCATTGACAAATGGACCATAGTGCCCCGGGCCAGGCACTTGGCTTAAAAGTCATTGTTTAATATTACAGACAAAATGTTCTTGAATTAATAGAAAGCAATAAACAAGTAATTACTCCTCAATGAAGGAGATGGAAATGAAGTCCTTTGCGTGCCAATTGTTGATCTCTATTGTAGTAGGGTATACCCATTCTTCAAATGCAACCTTATCATCAGAATCACCCACAGTGTTAGCTTCATGACTTCCAATACGGAGAGGGAGCTTCCCTGCACGAGCGCGCCTCACTTCTTTCTGAGCCTTAATAGTGAAACCCAAACCACATTTGTCTGCTTTGAACGAGATCTCGGGGAGTTGCCCCAAAGTATCATAGCTTCCTTCTTCGACTGCGGCACGAGCATCTCTAAACGAAACCATCTTTGGCATGACCTTAACAACTTTGGACACATCAGAGGAAAATTTGGCAGTAGCAACCATTGGTGGCACAACTTCAAAAGCCTGACACAAGGTTTATATAAATTCTCCATCCATCTCCATATATTTGAAATAGTTGAGGTGGATTACCATGAACTCCTCCTCACCACAGACTGTGATAATCCTTCCTTTGACCGGATACTTGAGCTTTTGATGAAGGGTTGGCGTTACTGCCTCTGCTCCATAGATCCAAGGGTGACCCAACAAACATGAGTAAGCAAGATGGATATATATGATGTAGAAAGTAGAGTTGAAAATCTGTGAGCCCATCTTGATCGGAAGATCCACCTCTCCGCGAACTGTCCTTTTGGACCCCTCAAAAGCCCTCACAATAATATCACTTGGTTTTGAAACTAGTCCTTCAGAGTCTAAACGGTCCAAAGACCCTTTGGGTAGCATGTTTAAAGAAGAGCCAGTGTCAACCAGGACATGTGCTAGGGTAGTCCCCTTACATTCAACAGAAACATGCAGAGCTTTGTTATGGTTCTTTCCCAGTGGTGTCAGATCAGCATCTGAGAACCCCAAATCATTATCGACCGTCAATCTTACCACACAATTTTCAAACTGGTATGTCGTGGTTTCATGAGGGACATGATCCTTCTTCAAGAATTTGATCAACGCTCGAGCATGAGCATCAAAACAGAGTAGCAAAGATAAAATAGAAATCTTGGAAGGGGTTTGCCCCAACTGCTCCACTATCTTGAAATCACTTCTTTTTATAATTTTCAAGATCTCATCCATTTCTCGAGCGAAAGGTTCCTTGACAACAATTCCTTTTACAGATATTTCTATCTTAACAGGCTCAACTACTTTCTCCTTTCCCCTTGTGTCAGAACTAGGCTTAGCAATGGTGATGCGGACAGGTGCCTTTGTAGCAGTTGGTGGTGAGATGTTGGGTGAAAAGATTCTCCCAGTTCTGGTCACCTTACTAGAGCCAATAATGTTACTAATGTCACCGACTTTGCTTTCTTCAATCCAAGCGTCTTGCTTTATTCCATGGTAAAACATCTCAACACCATAGTTCCTTGGCACTGCTTTGTTGGAAGAGTACGGAATTGGCCCGGGGGCGGTAATTATTAGAGGATCAACAATCGGTTCATTTTAAATCCTGATAGGACCCTTAGAGGAGATCCTAAGAGGCTTGTTTGAGATCGTTATGATGGAGAGGTCTTCAAACTTATTGGTCAAACTTTTGGCGGATGAAGTCTTCTCAAATAGGATCTCATGGCTATTCATCAGGCGTTGAATGCCTTCTTTCAGCCCTTTGCATCCATTGAATTGTGTGGCGCAACAATCGCAATCCTTCAAACAGCCAAGGAAAATCCCGGCTTTCAACAGATTCTTTTTGATAATGTTTAACGGAGTAGTCAAGTCTTTGACAGAGGAAATAAAAATAGTGTCTTCAACAACATTAACATCCTTGCCATGGTTTGGAATTGGTGCCGTTATCACATTAGGAATTTGAGGCAGATCAAATTCGATCGTTTTGTTGTCTATTAAGTCTTGAATTTTATTCTTCAGCGCCCAACATTGGTCAGTCTCATGCCCTGGACTATTCGAGTGATATGCACACTTGGTATTCAGATTGTATTTAGGTGAAGAGGTATCTAGATTGGCCTGAGGATCATGCAGTGTCACCAAATTAGCCTTTAATAGGTGTTTTAAGGCTTGGGATAGCGACATGCCTATCCTTGTGTATTGTCTTCATGGAGACTCAAATCGTTGATGATTGGAAGATTGTCTTTGAACAGGTGGTGGGTTGGAAATCTGAACAACATTAACGGACAAACGATCATCCTTCTTGGTACGGGCCTTTTCCCCATACATAACATTAGTTTCTTTCTTCCCGGTAAAAGGTTTCTTTACGGGATTAGAGGTGAAAGAATATGCTATGGGAATCTTCCCGCTTTTGATACCTCTTTCAACTCTTTCACCGGTTAAGATCAGCTCGGTGAAACCGGAAGAAGAAAAACCAACCAATAATTTGAAAAATGGACCAGATAAAGTGCCCATAAACATATCAATATAATCCCTGTCGATTAACGGTGGTTGGACCCTACTGGCAAGATCCCTCCACTTTTGGGCGTACTCTTTGAACCCTTCACTCTTACCCATTGTCATGTCTTGCAGTTGAACTCTTGTCAGCGTCAGGTCAACATTGTACTGGTATTGGTGGTAGAAAGCGGTGGCTAAGTCTTCCCATGTATGGATACGGGAACCCTCCAATTGGTAAAACCACTCTAGTTGCGTCCCAGCCATGCTTTCTTGAAAAAAGTGAACCCAGAGTTTCTTGTCGGCGGTGTGCAGTTGAATTTTGCGCATATAAGACTTCAGGTGAAGTTTTGGTCAGGAAACCCCATCGTATTTAACGAAGACTAGTATCTTGAATTTGTGGGGAATGACAATCCCAAATATTAAACCCAAATCATCAAAATCCAAACCGGGGATGGCTTGAATCTCAACGACCTTCAGTCTGTCCTATAACTGCTTGTACTTAACATCGGCATGAGGATACTTCTCGTCAAAATAATCCTCATCATCGGACACTTGATCATTGATACACCTATCCTGGGTACTCTTTGCTTCTCCAATTTGATTTTCGTCTTCCTCATACGAGTCTTCCACTACCGATATCTGACGGATTGGCTCTCTGAATCTCTTACCCATATTGACTATGGCTTTCCGCTTTGGTTTCTTTTTGGCTGCTAGCAACGCTATCAACTCTTGTTTCCCCTTGGCCAGGGTCAACAGAGTCTCTTGAAACTGGGACTTTTGTGCTTGTAGGTCTTTCACTGTTTTCTCGACATCGATCATGCTGAAATAAACAACAGAAAGATAAGGAAACCTGCCGTGGAAAACATGTTATGTTATGATGCATGAGATATGTGTATGCAAATGATTTCAAGGATTTATAAAATTTAAATTTGTATAGACAAAGAATGAACAAACGTTAAATTTCATTAATTAGTTCGAAATGACTACATCGTGCCTCTTGGGCTTATAAAATAAATCTCTAAGATAAAAAGGTCGAACGCATCCTCTTCGGCACAAGGTAGGCGTTCAAGCTTTGTTCTTCATGGAGTTGCTTTGCAAGTTCCATAACCCTTTTCTCGCTAGCATAAAATTGAGCTTCAAAGGTATCTCGTTCTTCCTTTAGATGAATCCAAAATTTTTGCAAGTCTTCAAGAGAAGTAGGCATGTCAGGGTGGAGGAGAGTGTACGAGACATCTTCTTCAGCCACACGCTCCAAAATAACTGGTAGGATGGAGGGGTAAGGCATCACGATCTTTTGAGCACGACCTCGGACCCATCTGAGGTAAGGCTCAAGGGGAATAGAATTCTTGCATCCCAGCATCCTACTATCCACTTTGTTTACCATCCTCCAAGCTCGTATAAACCTCTGACGGTAGCCTTGACCGTCGCTCTCGTAGTCGAATACCACTCCTTGGATGAGCATATCACGAGGACCATCTCTTCGGGCATACCCAAACTGTCGCAAAGCCAAGAAAGGGTTGTAAGTGATACCTCCCCTAATTCCAAGCAAAGGGACATTAGGGAATTCCCCACAACGGTTGATGATAGTAACGTTCTCTAAGGATCAAGAACACTAGTGAATATCCGGATGTCTGAGTGACATCAACCTTTGTGACCATATCAAACCTTGCTTGTTCTTCAACACATACCGGGGAAGATGCAAAATAAACCATCTATCCAATAGGGAAGTGTAACACATGAGGGTCCCTATTTTCCTCATAGTGTGAGAGTGGAGAAAATGTAGGATATCTCCCAACAAAGTAGGCACCGGATTGCGAGACATGAAGATTTTGACAGCATTTACATCTATAAGTTGGTCAGGGTTTGGAAATAAAACCATCCCATAGATGAGAAGGCCAGAGTGTTCCAACAATCTTGAGCCTTCTCTAACAATAACTTGGCTAAGAACCCTCTGACACCACTCCTTGTTTACCAATTAGTCGTGACATTGGATTGTTACAAGTGTAGCACTCGGGCAATCTCTTCAGGGCTTGGATCTCTTTTCGTACCATTGAAATGTAGTTGATTGAGAATGGGAATCCTCAAGAGTTGAGCAAATTCTTCCATAGTAGGTACGAGCTGGTAATCGGAAAAGGTGAAGCAATGATGCAAAGGGTCGAAGAAATGGAAAAGCACCTTCACCATATCTTCATCAGTGCTCGAGGTAACCAAGTTTAGAAGGCAACCATGTCTTTCGGTGAATGAAGAATTCTGAAGGACCCTTGATGCTAATTCTTTGAGTTGAGAAGGAATTATTACGATATTAACTTGGATAGTATTCATGCGGATGGAAGCCATGTCCTACAAAACAGAACGAAGATAAATCCCAATAATCCTTTAAATGGTTAATGAGAATGCTTATGATGTCGTGATGTTTATGATGTTATGTACAAGTAAGCATATACGCACAAGGAAAAAAAGTCCTTAGGTTTAGGCTTGCATGGAGTCTTATAGGTAAGTACCCTCTTGAATTTTAGTTGGTTAAACTTGTCCTAGTAATAATAATCGGGTTCTAAGGGATCTCAATATCACTGATCTTTCTTATCGGGCATTGTTTCAGTGCAGCCCTTTTTAATGGAGACCGAAATATCCCGAGAAGTACGATCTCAATGAGTGTAGTATCGAGTATCAACCAACTTCAGACTGCACCAAAGCCGACTATCTCACTACTTCCTAATGGCCAAGTAGGTCAAGTAAAGGTTCTAAAGTCAGTTAGTGCTTCATGACACCATACAGCGGCCCTGTATTCTCCTTGACTACTCAAGGGCTACCGGTACCAACAAATGGGTTACACTAACGTAGCTTTTGCTTAGACCATGTTGGTATATCCCACACAGTTTCCACAATGTATTGCTACTTACCTATAAGGTATCCCAGATCCAGGTAGAGGATCAAAACAAGCCCAAACAAGGAACCAAAATGTAAAGCAAGCAAGTCAAACAATGAAAGAAAATAAAGGTGATCTAGCCCTAAGGTAACCCCACTTTTAAGTTTTCCCCAGCAGAGTCGCCAGTTCTGTGATACGGTGGGAGAATTGACTTGGTTGTTTTGCGTTTGATCGCAATTGTTGCGGTTAGCAAGAGTCGCCACAGACTTTTCTTTTATCCAATAAGAAAAGGCTGAAAAGAACATGAAAGACCTTTGAGATTATTTTCTTGAGTTCGGGGGGTAGATTATGAAAAGGGAAAATGTTAGTACCCTTTTCATCCATAGTTATCTATGGGCTCTTAGTTACTTGCTAGATCACTTACTTTGTTTGAAAATATGCTTTGTGGTGGTTTTTGAAAATATTTTTGAAAAGGCGCATTCGTTTAGACAAACTTTGTAATGGTTCTCGTTTCGTAAGAACGTATACAACGTGTTGGACTTTTGAAAATATTTCATGTTTTGAAAGTGTTTGGTGTGTGTTTGTTTTGAAAGTGTTTGGTGTGTGTTTTGAAAGTGAGCAAGCAACTAAGAACGTTTCTACCTACTCAAAAGTCTTTTGTTTATTTCTCTCCTTTCCTTTGATATTGCTATCTTACCATGGATTGGTAAGAAGCTTTATCTTTGGATGTAAAGGGACGGGCGTGGGTCATCGTATAGTCATGATAAAAATGTTGTGAGATGTCTTAGCATTTCTCTTGAGGGACTAAGATCATTTGTAAGGCAACATGCGTAGCGTCATCGAGGGACTATGATCTTGTATTTTTGATTGTTTTTGCTAAGACATCCCACATGCGTAATATGACCATTTTTTAGGCAACAAGTGGAGTTAACCTTAGGGGTGCATGTGTGAATAATGTCTATTTTTTTTTGCTTGGTTTATCTTGAATTAGGATTCTCTAAGCATTGATTTTATCTTTCCACATAAACCCTAATTTACTAGCATTGATGTGAAAGCGATAAGTTGCGGAAAGTAAATTTACTACGCTTATTATATCATTTGGGGATGGGGTATACAAATTTACAAATGGGGATTACAAGAAATTAAACCTAATTATCTATTACAACCATATTGAAACTTGAATAATGCACAAGAATTAAAAGGAATATAATGTACAAGGATGTAAATGAAAAAGAGATGTATTTTTTTTTGTTTGGATTTTGTTAAGAAAGAGCATTGGTTTTAACCTAATTATCTAAAAGAAATTAATTAATTAAAATAAGTAAAATTAAGCTATATGTTGTGCCCCAAAATTTTCCCTCCCATTTTTCACGGAAATCACAACCCTAGGGTTCCTCAGATATTCAAGAATGGCTCAGGAATCAATCAAACAAATTTTCTCCTTTGGCAATAAACCAACAATTAGGGTTTTACTTGCAGTTCTCAGAAGAAATGAATTCACAAAGATCCAATTGGCTTTCACACGTTTTCATGCTTTTTCAAGTTTACTGAAAGATTACTGTTTGTTCTCAAGGCATGTTTATTTGGGACAAGAGATGGGATCTAAGACTGTCATTCGAAACATTCATGTTTTGTTTGATCCAGGTTGACCAGATAATTTGCATCTGTTAAGACATTTGCTGGTTAATGGAATAAGGAATTTGCTGGTTAATGGAATAAGACATTTGCTGGTTTATAGAATAAACATTTATTTGAGGAATACACAGTGCGTGTTTATTTGGAATGCAGTGGCAAGATTACATGATCACTGGAATTTAAGTTATCTTGGTTGGAATTATTGGAATACAGTTTCAATTATCTTAATCAGGAATCTTAAAGAATTAGTGAAGATGCGAAGAGAAAATTGCAAGTTATTGACAGTAAAAGATTTTAATGGACATTAGAATACCTCATAAGACTTTCTTTCATTTATTTCAAAAATTGTTACAATACAATTTATTATTTAAATGCTTTAAGTTTTACAACTTATTGTATTTGAAAAAATAAATTAGTACAATTATTTGAGTATTCCTATCTAAATTACAAAGGAAAAATCTAAGCCTAAGAATGACTAAGCTTCCATTGCTTCCATGCACGCCAAAGAATCTTTTGCTTCTTCTGCTTTGCCACCATCCAGTTTGCGCTCACATGAAACTAAAGACAGAAAATTGATCAGTACAGTTAATTGGATATGAATAAGAATCTTCAAAAGAAAAATGTGTTCATCATTAAAGTTTTTAATTTGGAATCAGAGGGCTATTTTTAATTCATCACATTTTTATTTTTCTATTTTGCAAATCACAAGAAGATTGCTCTTCTTGGTTCACAAAAAGAAAAATAAAAATGTGAGCAAAGCTGTCCAAATAAAAAAGAATGCAAGCAATTTATCCAAATACAAGCAAAGCTGCCCAAACAAGTGAAAATATACAAGCAGCAAGGCGCAAACAGGGCCAAACAGGCAGCAGGCGCACAAATTTCCCAAGAGATACAACTGCATGGCCAAACAGGCAGCAGGCGTGCAAATTGCCCAAGAGATACAACAGCATGGCCAAACAGGCAGCAGACGCGCAAATTGCACAAGACAACAACATATCAGCATACCAAAATGCAAACAAAATACAAACAGCAAGAACGAGGCAACAAAAGCATACAAAAGAGCATCAACAAGAAAAAAATATAAAACTAAGTCAACAAGCAAGAGGCTTGTTTATAAGCCATTTCATCATTTTCCATTAAAATTGCAAACTTTTCAGAAAAAGCACTTGGCTTAGGGTCATTAAGAGAGGAAGAGGAAAGAAGTCACCTAGGGGATGCTTCCCTGCTGTCACAATTGCACCAAAAATGCTAGCAAACTAAACTGCAAGGAAAAGAGCCTAAGAAGAATATCTCAAAGTATTCAAAATTTGGTGGTTTCCCACCATTTTGAATAAGCTGCAAAACTGCAAAGAGGCAACATGATATAACAGTAGAAAGAGGCTCAAGAAGAAAAAAAAACATTTTTTATCAAAAACTTTCTCAAAAACTCTCAAACCTCCAAACCTGTTAAACCATAACCAACAGCAACACAATAAAAATTATAAAACACAAACTGCCACCAAACCTCCAAAAGAAATCCCATAACCAGTCTCAAACCTCCAAACCAATTTTCAAACCTGTTAAACCATAACCAACATCCCAAACAGTTCAAAACCATTGCAAACTGTTACAAGTTTCAAACATACAAAAAACACAAACTACCATCTTCCTCAACCAACCTTCAACTGTAACCAAAACAAAAAAAGCATTCAAATCCCAAAACTGTAGAAAAATCCAAACCTGCATAACAATTTCTCAAACAACCAAAACCAGTTCATAACCAAACTGTCAACAAAAACATTTCATAGAAAAAATTATCAAACACAAACTGCCACCAAATCTCCAAAAGAAATCCCAAGCCAGTTTTCAAACTAAAAACCAACATCCTCATCAACCCAAAACAAAACCAATAGCAACAATATCAAACCTGCACTGTCAAAATCCCATAACCAGTCTAAAACCAGCAAACTGTAACATTTCAACTTCAAACCTGCCCAATAAATAAAAAACCTGCATATCCAAGTCCAAACAGTTAAAACAAAACTATAACAAGCAGAACAAACCACAAAATCATCCTAGCAAACATCAAGAACCTGTAACTCAGTTAACCAAACCAACAACTCAGTTCAAACATCCAAAACCATCAAAGACAATTTTCAAACTTCCAAAAACTGTGAAACCAGTTCAAACCAGGTCCCAAACCAATTTTCAAACTTGCATAACCAAGTTCAAACAACAATTTCCAAAGTCCCAACATTCCAACAAAATCAAACCTTCAGCTGTAAAAAAGGCCAAAACTAAACATCATCAAATCAGTATCCCAATCAACAACATCATCAAATCATCATCCATTGGAAACATCCAGCAAACTTACAAGAGAATCAATTCAGAAACAAACATCATCCTCATTCAGTAAAGAAGATAGACAAAGAAAAAGTACCGGAAGCACGCATTTTTCGTCATCATCTCTTCCTCCTAGCCTAGCCCGTCACCAGGGAGCATCTCATCTCAATCTCACTATCCTCTCACAAAAAAGCTCCAAAGGTATGTTTCTTGTCAAACTATTTACTGCATCTCAAACATATAGCACAATAGGTTAACAGAGAAAACATGAATAAGGAAAAACCACAATAAAAACTCGTTTAAGCATCAAACAAAATCGTAACAAAAAAAAAGAACAGAATCATACCCTTTCAGAAGTAAAAACATTAGCGCTTGGGATGTGAGAGGGAGGATGCTCCGGTAACAAGGGTGAGAGGAAGATCAGAGAATGCATGTCAAACCCTTTAGATGATTTCTTTTCAAATTAGGGATTTCCAGAAAGAATAGCGTAAACCAGGTTGAATCAAAGGGGCCAAGGGACATTCTATTCACGAAATTAGGAAGAGAATATGGATGGTTAACGAGAAAGATGAATGAATTTGAGAGAAGTGAGAGAGATGAACAGATCGGCGCCGCTGTACCAAGGGAAACACAAACCCTAATTTTTCTGTTTCCCCTAATCCGAAACATTAAGCAAGCTTAGGAGATTTGGGCCAAGTCTTTTTCACAAACCCTTAGGCGCACACATGTTTCCTGGTTCTCATCTCCCTTTGCCTTGTTTTTGTTTCAGCAGCCTATAACCCTTAAAACCTTAAGCCCATTTTCTTTCCCTTTAATCTGTTTTTATTTGTTTTGAAAATTACTAATAATGTTTTTTGTACAATTCTTCAAGTCTTAAAAATATATTTTTCACTATTTTATTCTTTTATAACTTATGTTTATTAATTTGTTACATTTAATAAAATACCAAAAAAATCAAGATTTAGTTTAGTTAAGTTTCTTTCTTTAAACTTTTCTTTTAAAATTAATAATTAACAAAAAAATATAATAAAGTTTTTTTAATTTAAATCATTTTCTTATTAGATTAAATTTTATTTCTCTCTTGTCAAGTAAATACATTGCATTTCATATTTTATTGATTTCTTTATTTCATAAATTGTCATAGCTTCATATTGAATCACACAACAATTCGATTTGGTTGTATTATTTGAACATTGTTATTTTTATGTGACTCATCCCCATTTGTAATAATTGTACCCCCATTCTAGGGTACTTTTGTAATAGCTTAGACTTTTAATTCCCGCAATTTATTGCTTTCTATATATTGTGTAGTAATTAGGCATATATGGCAAGATTCAAAAATCAATCACTAGATGACCTAATCCAAGAATAAATAACTTGAAATAAACACACTTCTCACACGCGCACCTCTAGGGTAACCTAGCTTGTTGCCTCGGAAATACAATCATGTCCCTCGAATATGAGACACTCTAGCAATAACCCTTCGACAAACAAAGATCGTAGTCCCTCGATGACCCTCGATGTTGCCTTCGATAAAATGATCTCGTCCCTTACAAAAAATTGCTAGAGTGTCTCACAAGTTTCTTTCAATGATTGCAAAATTAACCCGCGCCTGTCCCTTTACATCCAAGGATGGGGCTTCTTACCAAATTAATGGTAAGATAACACCATTAAAAGGAAGAAAAAAGAACAACTTAAGACCTTTCGAGTAGATAGATTCGCTCTTAGTTACTCGCTTGCTCACAACAGAAACTTTCACACATACACTTCCATTTCCAAACATTTTCAAAAGATAAAAAGTTTTTTATACGTTCTTATAGAGACGAGAACCATTACAAAACACGATTCGCAAACACATCTTTGAACCATTTTTTGAAACAAAACTTTGTATACGTTCTTATAGAGACGAGAACCATTACAAAGAAATTTTCCAAAATACTTTCAAAAACCACACCACAAGCACCCAATCAAACAAAAGCAACTGATCTAAAATGAGTAACTAAGAGCCCATGGATAACCATGGATGAAAAGGGTGCTAGCACCTTCCCTTTTCATAATCTACCCCCCAAACCCGAGAAAATTCTCGAAAGGTCTTTCCTGTGCTTTTTTACCTTTCCTTTTGGATAAAAGAAAAGTCGGTGGCGACTCTTGCTAACCGCACAAGTGCGAACGAAACGCAAAACCTCTAGTCAGTTCTCCCACCGTATCATAGAACTGGCGACTCTGCTGGGGAGCAAAATAAAAAGTGGGGTTACCTTAGGGTTTTAGATCACCTTTACATGCTTTTCTTGCTTGATTTGTATGCTTTATCTTTTGGTTCTATTTGTTTGGGGTTTAAATCCTCTACCCGGATTTGGGGCACCTTTTTAGGTAAATAGCAATCGATTGTGGAGACTGTACGGCGTAGACCGACATGGTTGAAACAATAGCTATGTTAGTGTGACACATTTATGGATACTGATATCCCTCGTGGTGAATCGAGGAGAATACAAGGCCACTGAGTGGCGTCGCGAAGCACTAGTTAACCTTAGAACCCTAATTGAACCAACTTGGCCATTAGGACGTAGTGAGGTAATCAGTTTCGGTGTAAAGCTGAAAATTGGTTGACACTCGATACTACACTCATTGGGGCTAGACTTTTGGGATATCTCGGTCGCAAGAAAAGATTGATTATGCTGAGACAATGCCTAAAAGAAAGGTCGGTGATATTGATATCCTTTAGAACCCGATCTTTATTTCTAGGACATGTTGAGCCCACTAAAACTTCAAGAGGTTACTTACCTACAAACTCATGTAAGCCTGAAACATAGGGATCTGTTTGTTGTATGTATATATGTTTTCTTGTACATAAACATCATAAACATCATCAACATCATATGCATGCTCACTAACAATTTCAAGGATTTAGAAATTTATCTTTGTTTTTGTTTTGTAGGAAATGAATCCTCTCCGAAGAAACACCATCCGAATCAGCTTTGTAAAAGGACATCCTCAACTTCAAGAGCTAGCCTTAAGAGTGCCTGGGGATTCTCCTTTTACCAAAAAGTATGGTCGACTTCTCAGCTTGGCTACGTCTAACTTCCAAGAGGAGATGATGTGTGTAATATTCCAGTTCTTTGATCCCATACATCATTGTTTCACCTTTCCAGACTATCAGTTGGTACCAACATTGGAAGAGTTCTCTCTACTCTTAGGAGTGTCAATGCTTAATCAGATACCGTTCACCGGTCTAGAAGGGATTCCAAAACCCGAAGTCATCGCCGAAGCTTTACATATGAAGAGGATCGACGTCACAGCCAATTGGGAGACAAGAAGTGGGGTTAAAGGATTTTTAGCTAGGTTTCTGTTGGAAAAAGCTTGTTCATTCTGGGATGACATGGATTTCCAAGATTTCGAAGAAGTGCTAGCTCTCCTCATTTATGGTTTGGTTCTTTTTCCTAACTCAGACCAATTCATAGACGTTAACGCTATCAAAGTCTTTCTCTCTCGCAATCCTATACCCACCTTGCTAGGAGATATCTTGCATTGTCTTCATACCCGTACCATGAAGAAAAGAGGTACCCTTTTGTGTTGTATACCTCTACTTGCTAAGTGGTTCACTTCACACTTGCCTCAGTCAGCATTGAAGAACGAGCAAAGATTGACTTGGTCTCAAATGATGATGTCTCTCACCCACTCTGATATCCGTTGGTGCTCAAGATCCTTGGAAGATATCTCTATCATCGACCGCTGTGGTGAGTTCCCTAACGTACCTCTGCTAGGTATTAGGGGAAGTATCACCTACAACCCGTGCTTAGCTCTTGGGTATGCTCGAAGGGAAGGCCCTCATGAGATGCTCGTCCGAGGTCTGGTTTTTGACTATGACAAAGAAGACCAAGGTTACCGCCAGAGGTTTACACGTGCTTGGGGAATGGTGAACAAAGTGGACAGTAGGACTTTGGGACATAAACACTCTATCCCTCTCGAGCCTTACCTTAAGTGGGTACGGGATCGTGCCCAGAGTCTCTTAATGCCTTACCCTCCCATCCTTCCTGTCATCGTTGAGCCTGTTATTGAAGGAGACGTCCCGTACACCGTTCTTCATCCAGACATGCCTACCTCTCTCGAAGACCTGCAGAAAGCCTGGATTCAGTTGAAGGAGGAACAAGACACCTTTGAAACCCAGTACTACGCCAATGAGAAGAAGGTTCTAGATCTCTACAAACTGCTTCATGAAGAGAAGAATCTGAATACTTACATTGCTCCAAAAAGGATGCGTTCGGTCTTTTTGTCTTGAGATTTTTGTTGTATTTTAGTTTCTTTCTTTGTAAGCCCGAGGAGGCATGATGTATTCAAACTTGGTTTTATTTAATATGACGTGCGTTCTTTTTGGTTTGGGAAAATTTAAATCTTCTAAATTTCCTTGAAATCATTTGTATATCGCATCTTCATTCATCATATGCATAAGCAGGTCTTCACACCAGGTTTCCTTATCTCTCTGCTGTTTATTTCAGCAAGATGGATATTGAGCAGACAGTCAAAGACTTACAAGCACATAATGCACAATTTCAGCAGCTACTCATGACCTTAGCTAAGGGTCAGGAGGAGCTCAAAACCTTGCTGGAAAAGGAAAAGGAGAAAAAGAAAAAGAAAAGAGTTGGTGTGGTTACTTTGGGTAGGAGATTTGAAGGTCAAGCTAGAAGGGTCCTGGATTTTCCCTCAACATCTGATGAAGGGGTAAGAAAAGGAAAGGGAGTTGCAGTACAACCTGAGTCCGAAGAAGAAGAAGAAGAGGAGGATGAAGACTATTCTGAACAGCAGTACCCTCCTACAGACGACAAATACAAGTATCTGAAAGAGCGTCTGGCAGCTATGGAGGTGCAGAGAGTGCCTGGGCTGGACTTTGAAGATCTAGGGATGGTCTCTGGAATTGTGATTCTCCCTAAGTTTAAGGTGCCTATATTTGCTAAGTACGATGGGTTGTCTTGTCCCAAGATGCACCTACGGTCTTATGTCAGAAAAATCCAACCGCATTCTTCTGACAAGGATCTGTGGGTCCATTTCTTCCAGGACAGTCTTTCAGGGACGAAGCTGGATTGGTTCTACCAGCTAGAGAGGTCTGATGTGCACTACTGGGAGGATTTCGCAGCTGCCTTTTACAGAGAATATCAATATAATACGGACTTAGCACCAACCCGTACTCAATTACAGAGTATGGGCATGGTCTCAAATGAAGGATTCAAAGAGTATGCCCAGAAATAGAGAGACTTGGCGGGACGAGTACAACCACCCCTATCTGAGAGGGAGCTTGTGGATATGTTCTTGGTACACTATCGGGCCCCTTTTTCAATCACTTGATTGGAAGTTCGTTTGCGGGGTTCACCGAGTTAATTCTGACTGGTGAGAGAGTTGAAGTTGTAATCAAGAGTGGAGAAATTCAAAAGGATGCATCTGCTTCCGCTGCCATAAAAAAGAATTTCCTAGCAAAGAAAGAAGTATTGGGTGTCTACTCCCAAAGAGGTCAAGGAAGAATTGAGCGCCGGCTAGCGGTGGGGGCTGTAATGATTCAGAAGTCTGCAGTTGATCAACCTAGAAACAGTCAACCCAGAACCAATCAAGCCAGGGTGGAAAGGCCTGTGCGGCAGTTCACCCAGATAAACATGACTCCTGCCCAGGTTCTACCCCACCTTTTGAAGTTAAACCTTGCCAGTCTGAAGGAGGCCTCGAAGAATCCGAATACAGCTTCTCCTTACTACCATTCGAATGCCAAGTGTGCTTATCATTCAGGGAGTATAGGGCACGACACCAACAATTGTTGGACCCTCAATAAGATTCAGGATTTGATAGACGCTAAAGAAGTGGAATTCGACGCCCCTGAAAAGCCAAACGTAATCTCTGCTCCAATGCCAAAGCATCGCCACAATGCCCATGCTGTTGAAAAAGATCTTTTTATCGCTACTATTAATGATTTGATGACTCCGCTACCGATAATCAAGTTGAATTTGCTGAAGGCTAGGATTTTCCCAGGTTGTGAAGAAGATTGCTGCCTTTGTTCATCCTTACCAACCGATTGTCCATTGTTGAAGATAGGCATCCAACGCCTAATTGATAATCAAGAAATCCTATTTGAGAAGTCTCCTGTTATGCCGACTCCTGTCAATGATATTTCAATAATTACCATATCAGCCAATCTTTCCAAGGTCTCCAAAAGACCTGTTAAGATTACATCTGATCCGAAGATTGCACCTCTGAAGATAACCATGGCGGGGACCGTCCCGTACAAGTCCGACAAATCAATACCGTGGAACTATGAGGGAGAGATCTTTTACCATGGTGTTAAGCAGATTGAATCGAATGAAGAGAGTTCTGATGAAGAGACTTCTGACATTCAAAACATTGCCGGAATGAGTAAAATCACCCGCAGTGGAAGAATTTTCTCTCCGGAGATTGCGCCTCCAAAGGCAATCTTCGGACCCTCAGCTACTCCTAAGGTCACTCCTGTGCTGGTAAACATACCTGCGAGAACTCCAATTATTGAAGAATTTATAACTCCTATGGTTATCCCCTCTGCTGCTGCTAATGTTCGAGGAAAAGGGATCCAAGAAGAGCCCGTCAGGACGAGGGCTCAGCCGTTGATCATCCCTAAAACCACTCAAAAGGAAATGGAGGAGATTTTGAAAATAATCAAGAAAAGCGATTATGATGTTGTGGAGCAACTGGGGCAAACCCCCTCAAAGATCTCTATGTTGGCCCTGCTTCTTTGTTCAAAAGCTCATGCTAAAGCTCAGATCAGATTTTTGAAGACAGCCCACGTGCCCTAAGAAACCTCCGCGGATCAGTTCCAGGAATGTGTAGCTAGCCTAACAGCTGGCAATGGTCTAGGATTCTCCGATGCCGATTTAACATCAAAAGGGAGAAAACATAATGACGCTTTGCATGTCTCGGTGGAATGCAGAGGGACTACTCTAGCACATGTTCTGGTAGACACTAGTTCTTCACTGAATGTCTTGCCGAAGAAGGCATTGGATATGATGGATTATGAAGGCCTAACTCTGAAGCCCAACAATATCATTGTCAGAGCCTTTGATGGTTCTAAAAGGATGGTCCACGGGGAGGTGGACATCCCGATCAAAGTGGGAACTGAAACCTTCAACTCCACATTTTATGTGATGGACATCCGTCCCTCCTATTCTTGTTTGTTGGGAAGACCTTGGATTCACCATGCTGGAGCCGTCACTTCTACTCTGCATCAAAAGCTCAAGTACCATGTCCATGGGAAAATTGTAACCGTTCATGGTAAAGAGGAATACATGATAAGCCATCTTAACTCTTTCCGCTATGTGTAATTGGATGGTGAATTCATCGAAACCCCCTTTCAGCACTTTGAGGAGGTAGCTCAGGAGATTGTGGCAACCAAGACAATGGCTTTTGTACCCATAACTACAAGACCCCCACCTAGGATGTCTTCTATAAAGGATGCAAAGGCTATGATTAAAGAAGGAGGGAGCACAATCTGGGGGCAACTTCCTGACTTTCCCTTTAAATCTGATAAATTCGGTTTGGGTTTCACTTCGGCTAGTCAAAAGACTGTGCATCGCTCCTGGGATGGAGGGCCACCAGTGAAGATCACCCCTCATGGAGTCAATGCTTTGGAGGATGATGAAGAGGATAGCAACTTGGAAGACTGGATTTTCCCTACTGTTGACGGAGGATTGTGCAATTGGGAGGCAAAATAATTTGTTCCCATTACTTTCACAAATCAGTAATTTATCTTTCAAACATTTCTGTTGGTTTGTAATAATTCTTAAACAATTCGTACTTTTTTAACCTTGTGTCTTACCCGAGGCACAAAGGTCCATTTGTAAGGGTTCTTATTTTTCATCTTCATATGCCATTTAATGAATCATGGACGTTTTCACATATAAACTTTTATGTTCATTTTCTTTCTTTTTGCATTTTATTTGTTTAAAGGTGGCTATCCCTTACACACACCCACACTCACAAATGCAGATACCCTTCCATTCTGGATTCCATGGGTAACAATTCTGCTATGACCTTCAGTGACTCTGAAGATCTGGTCTATCATGCCGAATACGAAGGTGATGAAGACTGTGAAATGCCGGGAGAATTGGCTAGGCTGCTACAACGGGAAGAAAGGGCTATTCTACCTCATGAGGAGCTGTTAGAGACAATCAACTTGGGTACTTAGGAAGACAGAAAAGAAGTCAGAGTGGGTGCCAACCTAGAGCCAAATGTCAAGGAGCGCTTAATTCAGCCGTTGAATGAATATGTTCAGATCTTCGCCTGGTCCTACGAAGATATGTCGGGACTTGATACAGACATCGTGGTACACCGTCTCCCCACAAGAGAAGACTGTCCACCAGTTAAAGAGAAAGTTCGCCGCATGAGGCCCGACATGTCTAAAAAGATCAAAGCAGAAATTATGAAGCAGTTCAATGCTGGATTTATTGCTGTTACTTCCTATCCACAATGGGTTGCTAACATTGTGCCCGTGCCTAAGAAGGACGACAAAGTGAGAATGTGCATGGATTATAGAGTCTTAAACAGGGCCAGCCCTAAAGATGACTTTCCACTTCCGCACATTGACATCTTGGTTGACAATACAGCTCAGCACAAGGTATTTTCTTTCATGGAAGGATTTTCAGGTTACAACCAGATCAAAATGGTGCCTGAAGACATGGAGAAAACTACTTTTGTTACACAGTGGGGTACGTTCTGCTACAGAGTGATGCCATTCGGACTGAAGAATGTCGGGGCAACCTATCAATGCACCATGGTAGCTTTATTTCATGATATGATACATCATGAGATAGAAGTATACGTAGATGACATGATATCCCGATCACAAACTGAAGAAGAACACCTCGACCACTTGAAAAAGCTGTTTGTCAGGTTGAAGGAATACAAGCTCAGATTGACCCCTAACAAGTGCACGTTCGGAGTCCAATCCGGCAAACTCTTGGGTTTCATTGTTAGCAACAAAGGCATCGAGGTTGATCCTGCCAAAGTCAAAGCTATACAAGAAATGCCCGCCCCTCGCACTGAGAAGGAGGTCAGAGGTTTCTTGGGACGCTTAAACTACATTGCAAGGTTCATTTCTCACCTAACGTCTACCTGTGAACCAATCTTCAAGCTGTTGAAGAAAGATCACGTAGTTAAATGGAATGATGACTGTCAAGATACTTTCGATAAAATCAAGGAGTATTTGCTAGAACCTCCTATCTTGATGCCACCCGTCGAAGGAAGACTGCTAATCATGTATCTGACCGTCCTAGAGAATTCAATGGGGTGCATACTGGGGCAGCATGACGAGTCTGGCCGAAAAGAGCATGCCATTTATTACCTTAGCAAAAAGTTTACCGACTGTGAAACAAGATATTCACTGCTCGAGAAAACTTGCTGCGCTTTGGTATGGGTTGCTCGCCGGCGAAGGCAGTATATGTTGACTCATACCACTTTGCTGATATCTAAGATGGATCCAATCAAATACATCTTTGAGAAGCCTGCTTTGTCTAGAAGAATAGCTAGATGGCAAATGATCCTCACAGAGTATGATATACAGTACACGACTCAAAAAGCTATAAAGGGGAGTGTACTAGCCGATCATCTGGCCCATAAAGCTGTCGAAGATTCCCGATCCATGAGGTTCGACTTCCTCGACGAAGACATTTTGACTTTGGACAACATTGAAGATTTCCGACCATGTGACGGACCTGAAAAAGGATCCCGATGGACCCTGTACTTTGTGGTGCTTCCAATGCACTTGGCAACGGTATCGGCGCAGTACTTATCTCTCCAGAAGGTTGCCATACTCCTTTCACCGCCAGACTTTGCTTCAACTGCACCAACAACATGGCCGAGTATGAAGCTTGTATCTTTGGACTCAAGGCTGCCATGGACTTGGGAATCAAATCTTTGATTGTATTTGGGGACTCAGCTTTGGTCATCAGTCAGATCAAAGGAGAGTGGGACACTAAGCATCCAAACCTCATCCCTTACAAAGAACATGTCTTGACATTGCTATCACATTTTGAACAGATTACCTTCGAGCACTTCCCGCGAGAAGAAAACCAGCTAGCGGATGCTCTAGCTACGATGTCATCCATGTTTAAACTTAAATGGGATAATGAGGCTCCTCAAATCACCATTGAACGGATGGACGAACCCGCACACTGTCACGAGATTAATACCGAAGAAGTAGTGGACCGACCTTGGTTTCACGAAGTCAAAAGGTATCTCGAGGCTCAAGAATATCCTGAAGGAGCTTCAGTCAATGATAAAAAGTTCTTAAGGAGATTCTCAGCTAAGTTCTTCCTGAGCAATGGTATCCTATACAAGCGCAATCATGATTACATTCTACTTCATTGTGTGGACAAGATTGAAGCTGAACAGATCATGGATGAACTGCACAATGACACCTTTGGCACCCACTCTAGCGGTCATACGATGGCTAAGAAGATTCTAAGGGCAGACTACTACTGGTCTACCATGGAAGCTGACTGCTATCAATATTCCAGAACTTGTCACAAATGTCAGATTTATGCGGACAAGGTACATATACCCCCAGTTCCTCTCAACATCTTAACAGCTCCTTGGCCATTCGCCATATGGAGAATCGACATGATTGGAGAGATCAAGCCTACGACATCCAATGGACACAACTTTATCCTAGTGGCCATTGATTACTTCACAAAATGGGTAGAAGCAGCTTCCTTCGCATCCATCACAAAGAATGTTGTTGCCCGCTTCATCAAGCAGAACCTCATTTGTCGATACGGTATCCTCGAAAGGATCATCACTGACAATGGTACAAACCTTAACAATACTATGATCACCGCCTTGTGCAAACAGTTCAAGATTCAACATCACAATTCATCTCCCTATCGGCCAAAGATGAACGGTGCTGTCGAAGCTGCGAACAAAAATATCAAGAAGATCATACAAAAGATGACAGTAACCTACAAAGACTGGCATGAGATGCTACCGTTTGCTCTCCACG
This sequence comes from Vicia faba, assembly GCA_948472305.1. Lineage (NCBI taxonomy): Eukaryota > Viridiplantae > Streptophyta > Magnoliopsida > Fabales > Fabaceae > Vicia > Vicia faba. The sequence continues at coordinate 651,727,027 of OX451740.1, forward strand.
GGTACCGTACCATGGCTCATACTTCAACTGGGGCAACACCTTATTCCTTGGTATATGGCATGGAAGCTGTTTTACCTGTCGAGGTTCAGATTCCCTCCTTGAGAATCATGAAAGATGCTGGTTTGAATGAAGACGATTGGATCCAAACCCGGCTTGATCAGTTAAACTTAATTGACGAGAAGAGACTTATTGCTGTTTGCCACGGTCAGACGTATCAAAAATGAATGATCAAAGCTTTCAACAAGAAAGTCAGGCGCTAAGTGTATCAAGTTGGAGATCTTGTGATCAAGAGCATCATCTTACCGCAAAGTGATCCCAGAGGCAAGTAGACTCCTACCTACGAAGGACCATTTGTGATCAAGAACATCTTTTCTAGTGGGGCAATGATTTTAACCACCATGGACAGCGACGATCTGCCACACCCTGCGAACGCAGACATAGTCAAAAGATACTACACATAAGAGACCCGCTAGGTTGATACACCTAGGCAAAACAAGGGTATCCCAGTGAATCGAAAACCCGAAAGGGTGGTTCAGGCAAAAATTAGGGATAAAACAAAAAAATCTGTACACCCGACAAGTTAAAAACCTGAAAGGGTAACTTGGGCAAAAAAGGGTTTCCCGGTGGACTGAAAACCCGAAAGGGAGGTCCAAGAAAAAGTTAGGGAATTAAAGCGTATGACTATGTCTCGTCGGATCACTTTAAGGACAATCTCTTCACAGACAAACTCTGAGGCTTCTGATCAATCCAATCATCTCGGACGAAGCAAAGAACGGACAAGATATTCGGAATTACGAAGGATATAGCAGAATGGGAACCCCATGGAATTTTTTACACTTAGCCATCTTTCTTTGTATAAATTTTTCTCATTTTTTTTACGACACCATCCTCTTACTAGGATGTCTGTCTCCTTTGTACAAAACACTTATTCAAAGTAAATATAAAGATATCTCTTTCAAAGTACAGAAAACTATTTGCCTTTTTCTTTACACTTGTGTTTTATTTGCAAAAACGTCTAATAATCCATTAATGAACATATGCATTTGAACATAATTACCGTTTACAAATAAACAGGATGAAAAAGAGTAATTACTGACAGTTAGAAAGATTAGGAAAACGTCTTTAGACTATTCCATGAGAAATCTCTACAACACGTCATTGAGATCCCCCAGCGGAGCCAAAACTTTGGACTACAGATCCCCAACGGAGATGAGACTGCCAACTACCAATCCCCAGCGGAGCTGAAATTTTCAACCCACAACGGAAATTATCCATTTTCTCCAGGTTTCCACAGCAAGTTGTCTTGAAACCTAAAAAATCAACTAGTTAACAGTTAATTTCTGTTTCTCCCTAACCTAGGATAACTCCCCAATAGTCTGGCATACAACCCAAACTCCTGAACTCCCCAGCGGAATAAGCTTTCCCCACAGAGTTTTCATTACAAGATAAACTTTTTCCCACAGAGTTTTTATTGATTCTCGACAGAATGAAGACTCCCGTCAGTAATCCTCAGTAGAAGTCTTTAAAATTCTCTAGATTCCCCAAGCAGATTCCTCAAGAAGTATATGGCATTATTCTCACAACAGGAATCCTCAGCAGTCAAGGATTTATTTCTCCCGGGGGCAGTCAAGGATTTATTTTCCTCAGCAATACAGCAAATCAGCTTACATGCGCATACATTACATCATAAACATGGATAAAACACAATTATTGCATCATACATTTCATGCAACATAACTTCATGTTTCAACTAACATTCTACCCTTTTCAGGATAATATTAACAGCTATCTGTAACAAAATATCCACAGATCACTGATACAGTCCAGATACGCTCCAGCCACGGAATCCATTCTTTCGCTCATTCAAATATCAACTTCAGATACAGTACAGATACACTCTAGACACGAAAGTCATTCTGATACTTAATCAAATTCCAAGTTCCGATACAGTCCAGATACGGTCCAGACACGGAAGCCATTCTGTCACTCATTCAGACTTCAACAATTAGATACAGATTAGATATGCTCCATGTTGTACCCCAAAATTTTCCCTCTCATTTCATCAACATTTTCTCATCACAAGACTCTTGGAACTCAAGATCAAGTTAGGGTTTGCTCTGCTCAAGGCCCCTCCTAGCACTGTTGACCCAAATTAGGGTTTGAGTTTGCACAAGGATGTTTTGACCTAAAATGCCCAAAGTGACTTTCATGCTTCATGTTGAACTCACAAGTTTATCCATACCAAGTTTCAAGCCTTGATTCCAATCTTTGCCCAGTCAATTGGACAGTTGATCTGAAAATCAGCTGTATTGGGGGAAAGAGTCAACTATGACCAATTGACAGTCAAACCTCATGAATTTTGACCCATATCAACATAATAAACTCATATGAACCATTTGGTCAAGTTTTGATCACAATTCCACAAGAAATTTGACCAGATCACCCAAAGGGCAAAATGGTCATTTTTAGGGTTTTGACTGCACAAAGACAATTTTTGACTGTTTGACCTAACCAATGGCAAACCAAGCTCACATATGGACTCAAGGATTCAATGACATTGTCTTGACACATTCAACAAGTTCAAAAGATCTCAAATGCATAGGATTGACAGATGAATTTTTCAGTCAACTGATCAAAATTTGACTGTATACTGAAAAGTCAAACTTTGACTTTTTGGTCAAAATCAAGTGTCAAGATTCATTTTTCATCAAGACATGTCAAATTATGAAACTTTTTCATCAAGAAACAAAAGATTACAAATTAGGGTTTAAAATGAAAATTTTCATAACTTAGAAAATTTTCTAAGTTATGAAATTTTCTTATTTTTTCCTAACTTTGTCCCATTTTTTCACCAAGATGAAAATGGATTCAAACAAAACTTGAAACATGAAAGTTGTAGTCCATTTAAAAATATACAACTTTGATGCACAAAGTTTTCTCAAAGGAAGCTTGTATCTCAAGTTATGAATTTTGGAACAAGGGTACAAAACATTTTTAACTTAGAGAAATTTTGCCCTATTCTAGGCAGGATTTTTGTCCAACTTCTTGGCCATTTTTCACATGGTTCCACTTGGAGTTTCAATTTTCATTACAAATATGGATTATAGTACACATTACAAGCTTTCCAAATTGTCCAAGAACTTCTCAAACACCCTTGTGGTTAGAGAGAATCGAATTTGCAAAGTTGGCCAAAACTCACTTTTGTTCATGGCCAAAGCATGTTCACAACAACTTGCATTTTCAACTCAGCATGGTTTATGCTAGATTTAAGGCCTCTAAACCTCTCCACACTCAATAATTTAATGCCTAACCATTGTGTTAAGATGTTATTTTATCCATTTGGGCATTACACATCAAACTAACCCCTAATTGGTAAAAGTGATTTTGCCATTTTTGCAAAAGTAGCTTTATGTCAAACCACTATGCATTGAGCCTTGGACAAAGATCTGAGATTGCAAATCAAATCCATGGATTATAGAGGTCCTAGAGGTTTGTTTGCAGCATACAAGATGGCCTGTACAGGCCTTTGACACATTACACACATCTTTTGCTTCATATAGAAGAAACTTGGCAAAACTGAACCAACTTTCACTTCCTGCAAACTAGAGCTTAAGCAAACCTTGTATACATCTTCCACACATCCCAAATGACCTAAAACACGACTCAACCATCCCTCATACCTCCTCATACACAAAAACACCACCTTGCTGCAGAAACAGGGCATCCCCTGCAACTTGAGTTCCATAATCAATTCCACTCGTGCGCTTTGGCTAAAACTTGTTCAAACATATTCCATACCATCCACTGAAACTATCCCAAGCCTTAAACTCAAGCTGTAACACCCCTAACCACGTTTTCCATTTTCACTTTCAAGCTGTGCAGGTGAACTTCTACAACACGATACAGTTGGTTTCAAAGCAAGCTAGGCATTTGGGAAGCATCCTTGGACTTCAGGCAAGCTCAACAAAAGCTCAAACTCCATTGAAGGTTGCTACATTGATCTGTTCGAGTCAAGCTGAAACAGGTAATCTATGGACTTCTATCTCTCTATCCAGGCATGATTAAGCTTAGGTTTGTGAATGAAACATGTTCTACTCATAGCCCTGAAGCCATACATGTGGTCACTTTTCATTTATATTAAGCATGCTGTGAGCATTTTAGCCATGAACATTTGAAAAAAGCTAGGTCAGAAATTGGGGATGATGAAATTCTCCCTGGTTTCTTAGAGTTAGGTCAAGTTTTTTACATGTTTGGAATCGTGGTTTGATGCTCTACATTGTTTGTGTTATGAGTTTTGGCTAAAAATCAAAGAATCAGGAGTTTGTATTTTGAACAAGGAAGCGCGCGTTTGGAAAAGCTGAAGGTTGAAGATGACTGGCTTGGGCTGGGCCTGAGTCAGTCTGGCTTTTTGCACCCCTTTTTCCCATTTGCACCCCCTGGCCCATTATGTGAAATATTTGTTATTTTTACATTTTTCTTTTTGATTCTGACTTAATACTTTTTGTTCAAACATAAAAAACACCAAAAATATTTTTCCACATTTTTTACATTTATTTGGCATTTATTTACTTTATTAAACATATGTGTGTAAATAAATATATATTTCCTTTTCATTTTAAAACCCTAAAAATAATACAAAAATATTTATTTTTCAGTTATTATTTTTTGCTTACATTTTGAAAACATTTTCTAAAAAATATACATTTTTGTAAATATTTAATATTAAATTTTTGTACATATTTAGCATATTAAATATATATAATATATACATACACATATTTTATTAAATATTTAGGGCAAAAATACAAAGATAATACCTTTTATTTTTTATTTAATATTTGACACCAAAAATACTTTTTCTACAATATACTTCCTTTTTTATTATTTTTTGTATAAATTAATATATATTGTACATAATTAATAAATAAATACTATTTACTTGAAAATTAGGGTTTTGCCCTAAACAACAAAAATAATAAAAAATATGACTTTTTTCATTTTGTTTATACTTCAAACATGAAAACCTTTTTACATACATAAAAAAAAATCCTTTTTTGCATAATACATTGCATTTTGATATTTATTTAAATTGTATTTATTTAAATGTTAAATATTCGTATATTCGATATGGTTGTAATAATTTAGATTTTATTTCCTTGTCAAATATCCCCCAAATTCAAACTTGTATCCCCATCCCCATAATCATGTTGTAATAATTTAGGACTTTAAATTCTCGCACATTTAAAAATTTCCAAATTATGCCATGATAGACTTAGGGTTTGTATGCAAAAATCAATCAACAAGTAACTTGACCTAATTCAAGATAAACATGCATGAAAAACAAACACAATGCACACTTGCACCCCTAGGGTTACATCCACTTGTTGCCTTCAAAAATGGGCCATGTTTGCATGTCAAGTACTTTGGCAAAACAAAAACAAATCAAATGATCATAGTCCCTCGATGACGCTATCTTGTTGCCTAAACAAAATGATCATAGTCCCTCAAGAAAATTGCCAAAATACTTGACACTATTACATTCATGGTTTAAACAATGACCCACGCCCGTCCCGTTAACATCCTAACACAAGGTTGTTCACCAAATACAATGGTGAAAGAACACTGTTAAAAGGGTTAAAACATAAGAAAGATCTTTGAGAAATTTAGGGTAGATAGCTCTTGGTTACTTGATCAATCTTGCAAAATAATCCTTTCCATTTTTCAAAACACACATCACAACACAACTTCAAAACAAACTTTCAAAAAAACATTGAAACATCTTTTCAAAAAGACAAACACCTTTGTAAAAGATTCGAGTAAAGAATTGTTACAATGGTTGCCTAGACAAGGCATCTTTTTCAAAACATTTTCAAAAACCACACACACAAAGCACCATTTCAAACAATTGAAAAGCAAAGGCAAGTGATCTAAGCAAGTAACTAAGAGCCCATGGATAACCATGGATAGAAAGGATGCTAATACCTTCCCTTTCTATAATCTACTCCCCGAACCCAAGAAAACATCTCAAAGGTTTTTTCTTGTGCTTTTTAACCTTTCCTTAGGATAAAATAAAAAGTCGGTGGCGACTCTTGCTAAACCGAACATTTGCGAACACAAACGCAAAACCTCAAGTCATTTCTCCCACCGTATCACAGAACTGGCGACTCTGCTGGGGAAAATTTGAAAGTGGAGTAACCTTAGGGCTTAGATCACCTTTTGCATGATTAATTGTTTGCTTTGATTGCTTTACATTTTGGTTCTCTTGTTTGGGCTTGAAATCCTACACCCGGATTTGGGAAACATTCATAGATAGCAATACGTTGTGGAAACTGTGTGGGGTATACCGACACGGTTGAAGCAATAGCTATATTAGTGCGACATATTTGTGAGTACCGGTAACCCTTGAGTTCAATCAAGGAGAGTACAGGGCCGCTGAGTGATGTCACTAAGCACTAATGACCTAGAACCTTACTTGACCATCTTGGCCTTTTATTAGAGGTAGTGAGATGACCGACTTTGGTGCAGTCCGAAGTTGGTAGATACTCGATACTACACTCATTGAGGGTTGTTTTCTTGGAATATTTTGGTCGCTAGTTAAGTGGCTAAACCAAAACAATGAACATGGAAAACAATCCAATGATATTGAGCTCCTTAGAACCCGGTTACTATTTATAGGACAGGTTTTTAAGCCAACTACACTCAAGAGGGTACTTACCTATGAAACCTCATGCAAGCCTGAAACTAGGGTTTTTTGTGTGACTTGCTTGTACATGTGTTTGTGCATACATCATGAACATCATAAAGCATCATATGAATCCACTTACCATTTCAAGGGTTTGGATCTTCATCTTTGTTCTTGTTTTCTAGGTCATGGAAATTCTTCGCAGGAAAACTATCCAAGCCAACCTTGTGACAATCCCTCCTTAACTCAAGGAGCTTACATCCAGAATTCCGGAAAATTCTCTCTTCAGTGAAAGACATGGTAGACTTCTCAACCTAGTCAATACCAGCATTGAAGAAGACATGGTGAAAGTGTTATTCCAGTTCTTTGACCCCCTTCACCACTGTTTCACATTCCCCGACTACCAATTGGTGCCTACTTTGGAGGAATTTTCTCAACTCTTGAGAATTCCTATTCTTAATCAACTACCCTACAACGGTACAGAAAAAGAACCAAAACCTGAAGATATTGCTCAAGCACTACACTTGCAATCATCTGACATCAAGGGGCATTGGGAAACCAGAAGTGGTGTCAAGGGCTTCTTGGAAAAGTTCTTGTTTGAGAAGGCACTAGAGTGTTGGAATTCCCTGGATCTATAAGCCTTTGAAGAAATTGTGGCACTCCTTATTTATGGGTTGGTCTTGTTCCCAAATCCGGACCAACTTATAGATGTAAATGCTGTCAAGATTTTCATGTCCAAGAATCCCACACCTACATTGCTCGGGGACATCCTCCACTCATTTTACACACGAACAATAAGGAAAAGAGGTGTTCTCATGTGTTGTACTCCTCTCCTTGCAAGGTGGTTTATTTCTCACCTTCCACAATCAGTTTTGAAGAATGAACAAGGCTTGAATTGGTCGCAACGATTGATGACCCTCATACATTCTGATGTACATTGGTGTTCTCGGTCCAGAGAAAATGTCATCATCATCGATCGTTGTGGTGAGTTCCCTAATGTTCCATTACTTGGCATTATGGGAGGCATTACCTACAACCCTTGTCTAGCTTTGAGACAATTTGGATATGCACTGAGGGATGACCCTCATGACATGCTAATTCCTGACCTAGTTTTTGACTTCGACAATGATGCACAAGGACTTAGACAAAGATTCATCAGAGCTTGGAGGATGCCTAACAAGGTAGATAGCAAGACACTGGGACACAAGAACTCCATCCCTCTTGAGCCTTACCTCAAGTGGGTACGAACCCGCGCCCAGAGTCTTATGATGCCTTACCCTCACATTCTCCCTTTGATCAAAGAGCCTGTTAAGGAAGGAGAGGTTCCATACACCATCCTACATCCTGACATGCCAACATCATGGGAGGAAATGCAGAAGAGTTGGATCCAACTCAAGGAAGAAAGGGATACTTTTGAAGCCAGCTTCTACGCCAGTGAGAAGAAGGTTTTGGAGCTTACCCGCCGACTTCACGAGGAGGAGACCCTCAACACTTACATCGCACCAAAGAGGATGCGCAACATCTTTTTACCTTAAGAAGTTTTTCTAATATTTGGCCCATGGGGCATTTATGTACTGACAAAATTTCTTCTTATTAATATGACGTGTGTTCTTTTTGTTTGCAACAACTTTGAATTTCTAAATCCTTGAATGCATTACATGAATAAACATATCATTCATCATATGCATAAACAGGTCTTCACACCAGGTTTCCTTATCTTTCTGCTGTTTATTTCAGTAAGATGGATATTGAGCAGACGGTCAGAGATCTGCAGTCACAAAACTCGCAGTTTCAACAGCTCCTTATGACCTTGGCAAAGGGTCAGGAGGATCTTAAAGCACTGTTAGGGAATAAAGAGCAAGAAAAAGGAAAAAAAGAAAAAGAAAAGAGTTGGGGTAGCTACACTGGGAAGAAGATTTGAGAATGAAGCTAGGAGAGTTCTTGAATTCCCCTCCACATCTGATGAGGGTACCGACAAGGGAAAAGGGGCTGCATTACCTTCTGAGTCCGAGGCTGAAGAGGAAGAGGTTGAAGAAGATGAAGATTATTCAAAGCAGCAATACCCGCCAGCGGACGACAAATACAAAAACCTGGAAGATAGACTGGCAGCTATGGAGCTGCAAAGGGTTCCCGGGCTAGATTTTGAAGAATTGGGATTGATTGCTGGGATTGTTATCCCTCCCAAGTTCAAAGTACCAACTTTCGCAAAATATGACGGTCTGTCTTTCCCAAAGATGCACATAAGGTCGTATGTCAGAAAAATTCAACCTCATTCATCCGATAGAAATCTTTGGGTGCACTTCTTCCAGGACATCCTGTCCGGTACACAGCTAGATTGGTTTTACCAACTTGAGAGGTCAGAAGTGCATAGGTTGGAGGATTTGGCAGCTGCCTTTTATCGCCAGTATCAATATAACACTGACTTGGCGCCGACCCGTACTCAGCTACAAAGTATGGGGATGGCCTTAAATGAGGGATTCAAAGAATACGCCCAGAAATGGCGCGACTTGGCCGGAAGGGTGCAACCACCGCTTTCAGATAGGGAGCTAGTTGATATGTTCTTGGGGACCCTATCTGGCCCTTTCTTCAACCATTTGATCGGGAGCTCTTCTGCAGGGTTTACTGAACTGATTCTGACTGGCGAAAGGGTGGAAGCTGGTATTAAGAGTGGGAAGATTCAAAGGGATGCCTCTGCCTCCACAACTGTTAAAAAACCATTCCCGGCCAAGAAGGAAGCAACCGTTATATACTCTCAGAAAGGATTGGGAAGAACTGAGCGCCGACCGACTGTAGGGGCCATGATGATTCAAAATTCGTCAATTAATCAGCCTCGTAACAATCAGTCTAGACCTAATCAGCAACGGGTAGAACGGCCACAACGGCAGTTCACCCGTATCAACATGACGCCTGCACAAGTTCTTCCCCATTTGTTGAAGTTGAATCTGACTGGTTTAAAGGAGGCGCCGAAAAACCCTAACACCACATCTCCATACTATCATGCCAATGCTAAATGTGCCTATCATTCTGACAGCGCCGGGCATGACACCAACGATTGCTGGGCGCTTAAGAATAAAATTCAGGATTTAATAGACGCTAAGGAGGTTGAGTTTGACGCCCCTGAGAAGCCGAATGTAATCTCCGCTCCAATGCCAAAGCATGGTCGCAATGTCCATGCTGTTGAAGAAGATCTGTTTGTTTCTACTGTTGATGATCTGATAACTCCACTACTGACAATCAAGTTGAATCCGTTGAAGGCTGGGATTTTCCCAGGTTGTAAAGAAGATTGCTACCTTTGTTCCTCCCTACCAATCGACTGTCCATTGCTGAGGATAGGCATCCAACGCCTAATGGATAACCAACAAATTCTTTTCGAAAAGACTCCTGTTACTCCAACTCCTATCAAAGATATTTCAATAATAACCATTTTCGCCAATCTTTCCAAGGTCCCCAAAAGGCCTGTTAAGATTACATCCGCTCCGAAGATTGTACCCTTGAAGATAACCATGCCTGGGCCCGTCCCATACAAATCTGACAAATCGATACCTTGGAATTATGGTGGAGAAATCTACTACCACAGTGTTAAACAAATTGAGATAACTGAAGAGAGCTCTGACGAAGAAACTGCCGACATTGGAAACATTGCCGGTACGAGCAAAATTACCCGAAGTGGAAGAATTTTCTCTCCAGAGATTGCCCCTCCAAAGGAAATCTTTGGACCCTCAGCTGCTCCCAAGGTTACCCCTGCACCGGTAAAACTATCTGCAAGAACGCCAATGATAGAAGAAGCTGTTACTCCTGTGGTTGTCCCTCTTGCTGCTGCTGCTGATAAGGGGAAAGGGATCCAAGAAGAGCTCGTTAGGACGAGGGCTCAGCCATTGGTCATCCCTGCAACCTCTAAGAAAGAAATGGAGGAGATTATGAGAATAATCAAGAAAAGTGATTATGATGTGGTGGAGAAACTGGGGCAAACCCCCTCAAAGATCTCCATGTTAGCCCTGCTGCTTTGTTCTGAGGCTCATGCCAAAGCCTTGATAAGGTTTTTGAAGACAGCCCATGTGCCCCAAGAAACCTCAGCCGATCAATTCCAGGATTGTGTAGCCAGCCTTACCGCCGACAACGGCCTGGGTTTCTCTGATGCTTACCTGACTCCGAAGGGAAGAAAGCACAATGACGCATTGCATGTGTCAGCTGAATGCCGAGGAACCACTCTCGCCCATGTCTTGTTCGATACTGGTTCTTCCCTAAATATGCTGCCTAAGAAGGCTCTCGACCGGTTGGATTGTGAAGGCTTGGAGCTGAAACCAAGTAATATCATTGTCAGGGCCTTTGACGGGTCTAAAAGGATGGTGCATGGGGAGGTCGACATTCCCATCAAGGTAGGAACTGAAGTGTTCCACTCAACCTTCTATGTGATGGACATCCGCCCATCTTACTCTTGCTTGCTAGGAAGACCGTGGATACATAATGCTGGGGCAGTCACTTCCTCTCTACATCAGATGATGAAATGCCCTGTTAAGGGTAAAATCATAATTGTACACAATGAGGAGGAGTACGTGATCAGTCATCTGAATTCCTTTCGGTATGTGGAAGTGGACGGCGAATTCATTGAAACACCCTTTCAACACTTCGAGGAAGTTTCTTCCGAGGTTGCAGTAGCAAAGGCAGTAGCTGAGGTACCCAAGCAGGTGGCCAGGATGGCATCTCTGAAAGACGCAAAGGCTGCAATGAAGGAGGGAAAGAGCACAGTGTGGGGACAGTTGCCTGACTTTCCTCACAAGATAGACAAGTTTGGTTTGGAATTTACGGCTGCGGGGCAAAAGGCTATGCGGCGCTCCAAAATTGAGAGGACACCCATCAATATTTCTCCTCATGGAATCAATGCTTTAGAAGACGAAGACGAAGAGGGTAACGTTGAAGATTGAATCTTCCCAACCATTGAAGGGGGACTGCACAACTGGGGGGCGAAAGACTTCATTCCAATTACTTTCATCAAACAGTAATTTTATCTTTTGAACATTTCCTGTTGGTCTGTAATAATTATTAAACAATCCGCACACTGCTTTTCACCTCATGCCTTACCCGGGGCATGTAGGTCCATTTGTAAGGGCTTGATTCTCTTCATAATCATATGCCATGTTTAATGAATCATTGGACGTTTTTCATTTATAAACTGCTGTGTTCATTTTCTTTCCTTTTGCATTTTTGTTTGTTTAAGGATGGCTATCCCTTACACACACCCACACTCACAAATGCAGGTACCCATCCACTCCGGATTCCATGGGTGACTATTCTGTTTTATCCTTCAAAAACTCTGAAGATTTGGTCAATCAGGCTGAGTGCGAAGACGACGAAGATTGTGAAGTACCGGGAGAGTTAGCCATACTTCTACAACAAGAAGAGAGGGCCATCTTGCCTCATGAAGAGTTGTTGGAAACTGTCAACTTAGGAACAGAGGAAGACAGGAAAGAAGTACAAGTGGGTGCCAATCTGGAACCAAGTGTCAAGGAGCGCTTAATACAGCTGTTAAATGAATACGTCGAAATCTTCGCCTGGTCTTATGAAGACATGCCAGGGTTAGACACAAACATCGTGGTTCACCGTCTCCCTACAAGAGAGGACTGTCCATCGATCAAGCAAAAAGTTCGCCGAATGAGGCCCAACATGTCTGAGAAGATTAAAGCTGAAGTAATGAAGCAATTCAACGCTGGATTTCTGGCTGTTACATCCTATCCGCAATGGGTTTCTAACATTGTGCCCGTTCCCAAAAAAGACGACAAAGTCAGAATGTGTGTGGACTATCGAGATTTGAACAGGGCTAGTCCTAAAGATGATTTTCCGCTGCCACATATCGACATTTTGATTGACAACACGGCTCAGCACAAAGTATTTTCCTTCATGGACGGATTCTCGGGCTACAACCAGATTAAAATGGCCCCCAAGGACATGGAGAAAACTACTTTTGTTACACAATGGGGTACCTTCTGCTACAAGGTGATGTCGTTCGGACTGAAGAACGCAAGGGCAACCTATCAACGCGCCATGGTAGCTTTGTTTCATGATATGATACATCATGAGATTGAGGTTTACGTAGATGACATGATAGCTCGATCACAAACAGAAGAGGAACACCTTAAACATTTGAAAAAGTTGTTTGCCAGGTTGAAGGAGTACAAACTCAGGCTGAATCCAAGTAAGTGCACTTTTGGAGTTAGGTCTGGTAAACTTATGGGATTTATTGTCAGCAACAAAGGCATTGAGGTCGATCCAGCAAAAGTAAAGGCTATACAAGAAATGCCTGCCCCCCGTACTGAAAAGGAGGTTAGAGGATTCTTGGGACGCTTGAACTATATCGCCAGGTTCATCTCTCACCTGACGTCTACCTGTGAGCCAATTTTCAAACTATTGAAGAAGGATCAGGTAGTTGAATGGAACGACGATTGCCAAGTTGCTTTTAATAAGATCAAAGAGTATTTTCTAGAACCTCCTATTCTGATGCCACCCGTCGAAGGAAGGTCGCTGATCATGTATCTGACTGTTTTGGACAACTCAATGGGGTGTGTACTGGGCCAGCATGACGAGTCTGGTCGAAAAGAGCATGCCATTTATTACCTTAGCAAAAAGTTTACCGACTGTGAGACTCGCTACTCACTGCTCGAGAAAACTTGTTGCACTTTGGTATGGGTTTCTCGCCGACTAAGGCACTATATGTTGACTCATACCACTTTGCTGATCTCCAAAATGGACCCGATCAAGTATATCTTCGAGAAGCCTGCTTTATCTGGAAGAATCGCTAGATGGCAAATGATCCTGACTGAGTATGACATCCAGTATACTACCCAAAAAGCTATAAAAGGGAGTGTACTAGCTGACCATCTAGCTCATCAAGCTATCGAAGATTATCAATCCATGAGATTCGACTTCCCGGACGAGGACATCATGACATTGGACAACATTGAAGGTAACCGACCGTATGACGGACCTGAAAATGGATCCCGATGGACCCTGTACTTTGATGGTGCTTCAAATGCACTTGGAAACAGTATCGGTGCGGTACTCATTTCCCCATAAGGTTGCCATACACCTTTCACTGCTCGACTTTGTTTCAGCTGTACCAACAACATGGCCGAATATGAAGCTTGCATCTTTGGTCTCAAGGCTGCTATAGACTTGGGGATCAAGTCTTTGATCGTATTTGGGGACTCGGCTTTGATTATCAGTCAAATCAAAGGAGAGTGGGATACCAAACATCCTAATCTTATCCCATACAAAGAACATGTCCTAACATTGTTGCCTCATTTCGAGCAGATCACCTTCGAGCATTTCCCGCGAGAAGAAAATCAGATAGCAGATGCTCTGGCTACAATGTCTTCCATGTTTAAACTCAACTGGGATAACGAGGCTCCCCAAATCACCATCGAGCGAATGGATGAACCTGCGCATTGTCATGAGATTAATACCGAAGAAGTAGTGGAACAACCCTGGTTCCATGAAATCAAAAGGTATCTCCATACTAGAGAATACCCTGAAGAAGCTTCCGTAAATGACAAGAAGTTCTTAAGGAGATTTGCGGCCAAGTTCTTCCTAAGAAATGGCATCCTTTATAAACGCAGCCATGATTGTGTTTTACTTCGTTGTGTGGACAAAGCGGAAGCAGAGTTGATCATGACTGAGATACAGAACGGCACATTTGGCACCCACTTGAGCGGACATACGATGGCTAAGAGGATTCTAAGGGCAGGCTATTACTGGTCTACCATGGAAGCTGATTGCCATCAACATTCCCGTACTTGCCACAAATGTCAAGTCTACGCCGGCAAGGTTCATATTCCTCCTGTTCCTCTCAATGTTCTGACAGCTCCTTGGCCATTCGCAATGTGGGGTATTGACATGATTGGAGAGATCAAGCCCACGGCATCCAATGGACATCGCTTCATCTTGGTCGCTATTGACTATTTTACCAAGTGGGTCGAAGCAGCTTCCTTTGCCTCTGTTATAAAAAATGTGGTTGCCCGCTTCATCAAGAAGAACCTCATATGCCGGTATGGTGTCCCCGACAGGATCATCACAGACAACGGTACATATCTGAACAATACTATGATCACCGCTCTATTCAAACAGTTCAAGATTTATCATCACAATTCATCTCCCTATCGGCTGAAGATGAACGGTGCTGTTGAAGCTGCGAATAAAAACATCAAGAAGATCATTCATAAAATGACAGTCACCTACAAGGACTGGCATGAGATGTTACCGTTTGCTCTGCATGGATATCGTACTATGGCACGTACTTCAACAGGGGCAACCCCATTTTCTTTGGTATATGGCATGGAAGCTGTCCTACCCATGGAAGTTAAGATTCCTTCTTTAAGGATTGTGAAAGACGCCGGTTTGAGTGAAGATGATTGGATTCAGACCCGACTTGATCAACTCAATTTGATCGACGAGAAACGACTCACTGCTGTTTGCCATGGTCAGACGTACCAAAAACGAATGATCAAGGCTTTCAACAAGAAAGTAAGACGTCAGGTATATCAAGTCGGAGATCTTATAATCAAGCGGATTATCTTGCCGCAAAGTGATCCCAGGGGAAAATGGACTCCTACTTACGAAGGACCGTTTGTGATCAAGAGCATATTTTCTGGTGGTGCAATGATTCTGGCCACCATGGACGGCGACGATTTGCCACACCCTGCGAACGCAGACATAGTCAAAAGATACTACGCATGAAATAACCTGACAATTCGAAAACCCGAAAGGGCGACTTGGGAAAAAATGGGCATCCCGGTGAACTGAAAACCCGAAAGGGCGGTTCAGGCAAAAATTAGGGATAAAACAAAAAAAAATCTGTACACCCGGCAAGTTGAAAACCCGAAAGGGCGGCTTGGGCAAAAAAGGGTTTCCCGGTGGATCGAAAACCCGAAAGGGCGATTCAGGCAAAAGTTAGGAAATTAAAGCGTATGACTATGTCTCGTCGGATCACTTTAAAGACAATCTCTTCATCAACAAGCTCCGAGCTTCTGATCAATCCAATCATCGGCGGACGAAGCAGTGAATGGACAAGATATTCAGAGTTGTGAAGGCTATAACAGAATGGGAATCCCATGGAATTGTTACACATAGCCATCTTTCTTTTGTATAAATTTTTCAAATGTTTGGGACAACATTCTCTTACTAGGATGTCTGTCTCCTTTGTACAAAGATACTCATAAAAAGTTAATAAAAATACTTTTCCGAATACAGAAATTTGCTTTGTCTTCTTTTTCTTTTTCACACTTATGTTTTATTTGAGAAACGTCCAATGTTTTGTTAAATAGGCATATGCATTTGAATATAATCATTTGCTTACAAATCAAGAAAAGTTGATTGCTGATAGGTTGAAGGTATAGGTAGATATCTTGATACCCTTTCAGAAGAAATCCCCCAACAGAGTTAAACTTCAAAATCCTCAGCAGAGCAGATGCTTTCTAAAGTTGGATGCTCCAGCTAAGCTGAATTTCAGGATTCCCCTCAGAGTTAGGTTTCAAGATTTCCAGTGGAGCCAAAACTATTAATCCCCAGCGGAGCTAAAACTTCCAACTATCAATCCCCACTGGAACCGGATTAGTAAACATTCTCCCCACAGAGATACTTCCCATCAGATTGAAGATTCTCAGTCTCACTCCTCCAGCATGAGTTTCCCAGGTTCTGAACTCCCCAGTAGAGATCATCAGAATTCTCATTCCCCACAAGTCACCAAGGATTTTCAATCCCCAGCAGTGGTCCTAAAATCCCTCAACAACTGAAGATCTTGCTCCCCAAACAATCAGTAGTCAGCAAGGATTTCTCACCCCCAGTAATCAAAGGATTTTCAATCCCCAGCTTCGGTTATAGGATTTTATTTCCCCAACATTTGTCAAGGATTTATTCTCCAAAGCAAAATTACATTTCAAATTCAAGGTCGTTCAAAATTTCCTTCATCACCTGCTGGAAGTTACGATCATCATCAAAAATTCCTTCATCACCTGCTTGAATTCAAGGTCGTTCAAAATTTCCTTTATCACCTGCTGGAAGTTATGATCATCATCAAAAATTCCTTCATCACCTGCTGGAATTCAAGGTCGTTCAAAATTTCCTTCATCACCTGCTGAAAGTTACGATCATCATCAAAAATCCCTTCATCACCTGCTGGAATTCAAGGTCGTTCAAAATTTCCTTCATCACCTGCTGGAAGTTACGATCATCATCAAAAATTCCTTCATCACCTGCTGGAATTCAAGGTCGTTCAAAATTTCCTTCATCACCTGCTGGAAGTTACGATCATCATCAAAAATTCCTTCATCACCTGCTGGAATTCAAGGTCGTTCAAAATTTCCTTCATCACCTGCTGGAAGTTACAACCACCGACAGAATAACGGACAATTGAAGCTCCTAAAAATCTGTTTCTCTCAAGAATGAAGACTCTCATCCTTAAAACCTCAGAAGATTGGTATACTCCCAATTTCTGACCCTTAACATAATGAAGACTCTCATCCTTAAAACCTAAGAAGATTGGTATACTCCCAATTTCTGACCCTTAACAGAATGAAGACTCTCATCCTTAAAACCTCAGAAGATTGGTATACTCCCAATTTCTGACCCTTAACAGAATGAAGACTCTCATCCTTAAAACCTCAGAAGATTGGTATACTCCCAATTTCTGACCCTTAACAGAATGAAGACTCTCATCCTTAAAACCTCAGAAGATTGGTATACTCCCAATTTCTGACCCTTAACAGAATAAAGACTCTCATCCTTAAAACCTCAGAAGATTGGTATACTCCCAATTTCTGACCCTTAACAGAATGAAGACTCTCATCCTTAAAACCCCAAGAGATTGACATACACCCAATCTTATGACCCAAGACCTGAAGGAAGATTCTCATTCTGGCTTCCCCAGTAGATTGGCATACAGCTAACCCCTTGATATTCCCGACAGAATGAAGACTCTCATTCTCAAAGTGGCGTATAACCCGAGTTCCCGATATTCCCAACAGAATGAAGATTCTCATTCTCAAAGTGGCATACAACCTAAAACTCCTGAACTTCTTCCAGATAAGAATAAACTTTATCCAGAATCCCGAGTTTTACTCTCCGACAGGATAACTACTTTTCAACAGTATGGCTATTCCCCACAAACATTAATTCCCCAAGAAGAATGAAGACTCTAATTCTCAGTTCCTCATAGGGTATTCAGATATTCCCCGGTGAAGATCTCCTCAAGACAGAAATCCCCAGTAGATTGGCATACAACCCAAATTCCTGATTCCCCAACAGCGGTCCCAAGACTTCTCATTTTCAATGATCAAAGGATTTTCAATCCCCTGCAGTAGTCAAGGATTTACTTTCCCCAACAGCAGTCAAAGATTTCATTATCCAGGATTCATCTATCCTCAACAAGACATCTCATCACCTTACATGCGCATTCACTACATTCATATATCATAAACATTGATATAACATATACATTGCATCATACATTTCATGCAACATAACTTTGTGTTTCAGCTAATATTTTACCCTTTTCAGGATAAGATTAATAAGCTTCGACTTCTGAAAACAGTTTACGGGTTCTCCAGATACGGATGTTAACCTATCGCTTGCTCAGATCCAAGACATCTAAAAACAGTTTACGGATTCTCCAAACATGGATGTCAATTTATTGCTTATTCAGACCCCTAGTTCAGAGATGTTCCAAAACATGGACACCTTTCTGATACTCATTTCTTTCACCTACAACATACATTCCAGATGGCATCTTTAAGCCCATCCCCTGACAAGATTCTGTCACATCTGCAGATGGCATCTTTAAGCCCATCTCCAAATGGCATCTTTAAGCCCATTCCCTCAACTACGCTTGGACGAGTGCAAATTTTTTGGGCACTCTAGTGTCCAATCTCCTTTTATCCTCGAGTCGCGAAAGGAAAACCTGCCAATCTAACTCTTCAGGTTCAAGAAGATTGAACAGGGACAACTGTTGTACCCCAAAATTTTCCCTCTCATTTCATCAACATTTTCTCATCACAGGACTCTTGGAACTCAAGATCAAGTTAGGGGTTGCTTTGCTCAAGGCCCCTCCTTGCACTGTTGACCCAAATTAGGGTTTGAGTTTGCACAAGGATGTTTTGACCTAAAATGCCCAAAGTGACTTTCATGCTTCATGTTGAACTCACAAGTTTATCCATACCAAGTTTCAAGCCTTGATTCCAATCTTTGCCTAGTCAATTGGACAGTTGATCTGAAAATCAGCTGTATTGGGGGAAAGAGTCAACTATGACCAATTGACAGTCAAACCTCATGAATTTTGACCCATATCAACGTAATAAACTCATATGAACCATTTGGTCAAGTTTGGATCACAATTCCACAAGAAATTTGACCAGATCACCCAAAGGGCAAAATGGTCATTTTTAGGGTTTTGACTGCACAAAGACAATTTTTGACTGTTTGACCTAACCAATGGCAAACCAAGATCAAATATGGACTCAAGGATTCAATGACATTGTCTTGACACATTCAACAAGTTCAAAAGATCTCAAATGCATAAGATTGACAGATGAATTTTTCAGTCAACTGATCAAAATTTGAATGTATACTGAAAAGTCAAACTTTGACTTTTTGGTCAAAATCAAGTGCCAAGATTCATTTTTCATCAAGACATGTCAAATTATGAAACTTGTTCATCAAGAAACAAAAGATTACAAATTAGGGTTTAAAATGAAAAATTTCATAACTTAGAAAATTTTCCAAGTTATGAAATTTCCTTATTTTTTCCTAACTTTGTCCCATTTTTTCACCAAGATGCAAATTGATTCAAACAAAACTTAAAACATGAAAGTTTTAGTACATTGCAAAGTCTACAACTTTGATTCACAAAGTTTTCTCAAAGGAAGCTTGTATCTCAAGTTATGATTTTTGGAACAAGGGTACAAAACATTTTTAACTTAGAGAAGTTTTGCCCTATTCTAGGCAGGATTTTTGTCCAACTTCTTGGCCATTTTTCACATGGTTCCACTTGGAGTTTCAATTTGAATTACAAATATGGATTATATTACACATTACAAGCTTTCCAAATTTTCCAAGAACTTCTCAAACACCCTTGTGGTTAGAGAGAATCGAATTTGCAAAGTTGGCCAAAACTCACTTTTGTTCATGGCTAAAGCATGTTCACAACAACTTGCATTTTCAACTCAGCATGGTTTATGCTAGATTGCAGGCCTCTAAACCTCTTCACACTCAATAATTTAATGCCTAACCATTGTGTTAAGATGTTATTTTATCCATTTGGGCATTACACATCAAACTAACCCCTAATTGGTAAAAGTGATTTTGCCATTTTTGCAAAAGTAGCTTTATGTAAAACCACTATGCATTGAGCCTTGGACAAAGATCTGAGATTGCAAATCAAATACATGGATTAGAGGGGGCCTAGAGGTTTGTTTGCAGCATACAAGATGGCCTGTACAGGCCTTTGACACATTACACACATCTTTTGCTTCATATAGAAGAAACTTGGCAAAACTGAACCAACTTTCACTTCCTGCAAACTAGAGCTTAAGCAAACCTTGTATACATCTTCCAGATATCCCAACTGACCTAAAACACGACTCAACCATCCCTCATACCTCCTCATACACAAAAACACCACCTTGCTGCAGAAACAGGGCATCCCCTGCAACTTGAGTTCCATAATCAAGTCCACTCGTGCGCTTTGGCTAAAACTTGTTCAAACACATTCCATACCATCCACTGAAACTATCCCAAGCCTTAAACTCAAGCTGTAACACCCCTAACCACGTTTTCCATTTTCACTTTCAAGCTGTGTAGGTGAACTTCTACAGCACGATACAGTTGGTTTCAAAGCAAGCTAGGCATTTGGGAAGCATCCTTGGACTTCAGGCAAGCTCAACAAAAGCTCAAACTCCATTGAAGGTTGCTACATTGCTCTGTTCGAGTCAAGCTGAAATAGGTAATCCATGGACTTCTATCTCTCTATCCAGGCATGATTAAGCTTAAGTTTGTGAATGAAACATGTTCTACTCATAGCCCTGAAGCCATACATGTGGTCACTTTTCATTTATATTAAGCATGCTGTGAGAATTTTAGCCATGAACATTTGAAAAAATCTAGGTCAGAAATTGGGGATGATGAAATTCTCCCTGGTTTCTTAGAGTTAGGTCAAGTTTTTTACATGTTTGGAATCGTGGTTTGATGCTCTACATTGTTTGTGTTATGAGTTTTGGCTAAACATCAAAGAATCAGGAGTTTGTATTTTGAACAAGGAAGCGCGTGTTTGGACAAAGCTGAAGGTTAAAGATGACTGGCTTGGGCTGGGCCTGAGTCAGTCTGGCTTTTTGCACCTCTTTTTCCCATTTGCACCCCCCTGGCCCATTATGTGAAATATTTGTTATTTTTACATTTTTCTTTTTGATTCTGACTTAATACTTTTTGTTCAAACATAAAAAACACCAAAAATATTTTTCCACATTTTTTTACATTTATTTGGCATTTATTTACTTTATTAAACATATTTGTGTAAATAAATATATTTCCCTTTCATTTTAAAACCCTAAAAATAATACAAAAATATTTATTTTTCAGTTATTATTTTTTGCTTACATTTTGAAAATATTTTCTAAAAAATATACATTTTTGTAAATATTTAATATTAAATTTTTGTACATATTTAGCATATTAATTATATATAATATATACATACACATATTTTATTAAATATTTAGGGCAAAAATACAAAGATAATACCTTTTATTTTTTATTTAATATTTGACACCAAAAATACTTTTTCTACAATATACTTCCTTTTTTATTATTTTTTGTATAAATTAATATATATTGTACATAATTAATAAATAAATACTATTTACTTGAAAATTAGGGTTTTGCCCTAAACAACAAAAATAATCAAAAATATGACTTTTTTCATTTTGTTTATACTTCAAACATGAAAACTTTTTTACATACATAAAAAAAAATCCTTTTTTGCATAATACATTGCATTTTGATATTTATTTAAATTGTATTTATTTAAATGTTAAATATTCGTATATTCGATATGGTTGTAATAATTTAGATTTTATTTCCTTGTCAAATATCCCCATAATTCAAACTTGTATCCCCATCCCCATAATCATGTTGTAATAATTTAGGACTTTAAATTCTCGCACATTTAAAAATTTCCAAATTATGCCATGATAGACTTAGGGTTTGTATGCAAAAATCAATCAACAAGTAGCTTGACCTAATTCAAGATGAACATGCATGAAAAACAAACACAATGCACACTTGCACCCCTAGGGTTGTAATTGCAAGCTTCTCAAGTCATGTTTAAAGCATTGGTTTTGATGAAGACAACATGGATATCAACATTCAAAGGATGTGCAAAAAGTTTATCAATATCATATAAAACCTTGTTACAAGTCTTGAAGATTAGAAGAAGAATTATTAAAGAAACAACAAATGTCAAAAGGTATAAATAATTCTTAAACTTGAATATAGATGTTCACAAATATGCATTCATAATCATATACATATCCCACATTTTTAACAATAAGAAAAACTATGTTTGAAATCTATTTCAAAAGGATTTTTTGAAAATAAACTTTCAGGAACCGGTTCCTACCTAACAGGGAACCGGGTTCCAAACTTGTTCAAAAATCACTTCCCTGGAATTTGTACCAAGAACCGGGTTGTACCTATAGGGGAACCGGTTCCTGCGTGTTATTTTTGAATTCTGGGTTATAACGTTCACTAGGAACCGGGTTCTGCCTAGGTCGGAACCGATTCCCAGTGAACCAGTACATATTTTCTTTTGTTTTTTGAACATAATTCAAATGGTATTCTTTCATGATTGTATTGCATCTTTTCATATCAAATGGCATGAATGAAGAGGTATTTGTGACATTATAAATTGTGCAGATTTTCAAATTCAAATTACCTTCTTCAATTAACAATTTTCATCATTCAAATTTGCATATTCTTACAAACTTTCAAGTGTTCTTACAAATCATAAATTTTGTGAAACTTGCCATATACATTTTCATTAAGAAATCATTACAAGTTTCATACATTCATTGTGAACATTTATAATCATTGCTTGAGAATTGTTTCTTTCTTGAAGAAGAAGATCAATCAAAGATTGATAGTGCTCTCCATCTCTTTCAAATAAATCATTGTATTACAAAAAGAAAGTATTCCCTTACTATCCAGGATTGTTGGAAGTAAGTGTTGTGATTTGAAGAGGATTGTTCTTCATTCGCATTAGTGTTTGTTTGACCTTAAAGGTGTTAAGAACCTTTGGTCACCCTATAGGTTAGATAGTAAGCATAGGCTGTACAATCATTCTAAACTATAGTGAAATCTCTTTCGTGTTGGAAAAGGGACTGGAGTACTCTCGGATTGTGAGGGGAACCAGGATATATCGCCGTGTTCTTTACTTTTCCGCTTTTATCGTTTTCATCACCATGATTAAGAAAAGATAAGATATAGTCAAAAACCTTTAAACACTTAACCACAAATTACTACAAGTATTCTCATAAAACCGAATAAATTTTTATATACCTAATTCACCCCCCCTCTTAGGCACTCTTAGACTTACAATTGGCATCAGAGCAAGTTATAGGTAACTTGTTCCTAAAGATCCAGAATGGCTTCCGCAAATCAAAATCCGGTTTTCAAAGATGGTGGTAGTAACAACAAGCCTCCATTGTTTTGTGGTAAATACTTTGACTTTTGGAAAATTCGCATGAAGGCTCATCTTGAAGCGCAAGGAGAAGAAATATGGAATGCTGTTGAGAATGGTCCATTTACTCCGGTGTGTGTTGTCAATGGTGTTGGGTCACCAAAGCCTAAAGCATCATGGGATGACGATGACAAGAAAAAAGTTCTCTTTGACAAAAAGGCAATCAATATTCTCCAAAGTGCTCTTAGTATGGATGAATTTTTCCGAGTATCGGCATGTACAACGGAAAAGGA
Organism: Vicia faba; assembly: GCA_948472305.1. Classification (NCBI taxonomy): domain Eukaryota; kingdom Viridiplantae; phylum Streptophyta; class Magnoliopsida; order Fabales; family Fabaceae; genus Vicia; species Vicia faba. Next base: position 651,750,716 of record OX451740.1, read on the forward strand.
AATTTGGGATACTCTTGTAGAAACTCATGAAGGAACCGCCGAAGTCAAAAGGTCTAGATTGAACACTTTGAGTCAAGAATATGAATTATTCAGAATGCTGCCCGGAGAATCCATCCTTGACTTGCAAAAGAGATTCGTTCACTTGACAAACCATTTGAAGGCACTCGGTAAGACTTTAACTAACGATGAATTAAATCTTAAAGTGCTTAGGTCTTTAACTAGGGAATGGCAACCAAAAGTGACGGCAATATCCGAAAAGAAAAGCCTAGCAACTATGACTTCCGCAACACTTTTTGGAAAGCTTCAAGAATATGAGACAGAACTTGGAAGGCTTGAAAAACATGAGAATCATGAGAAGAAATCCAAAGGCATTGCTTTGAAAGTTGATTCAAAAGAAAGTCAAGATAAAGATGCATCGAAGGAAGATGAAAACTTCTTGCTTCTTGTAAAAAGGTTAGGAAAATATTTTGGTCATAAAAATAATCTTCATAATGCTAACTTTTTCAAAAGAAAGAAATTTTATAAGCATAAAGATAAAGAAACCTCCACATCAACACAAGATGTCATATGTTATGAATGTGGAAAGCAAGGACACATCAAGCCAAACTGTCCAAATCTCCCAAAGAAAAATGGATTCAAAGGAAAGGACTCAAAACAAAAGAAAGCCTACATAGCATGGGAAGATAATGAAATGAGCAGTTCATCGGAATCGGAAAGCGACGAATGTGCAAACTTAGCCTTAATGGCATCGCATCACTCCGACGATGAAGAAGAGGTTAGTAATGAATTTAATCTTTTTGATGATGATGTTCAAGGTGAAATTGATGAACTCTTGAAAGAATGCAAAAGTTTATACAAAAAGGTATCAAAACAAGAAAAAGAACTTCTAATTTGTCTAGAAAAAATTGACACCATGACTAAAGATTTTGATCTTCAAAAATAGAATTTTATTAAAGAAAAGGAAAACTTTGCATGCTCCAAGTGTGAATCAAATGTCTTTCAAATTGTTCAATTGAAAAGAGTCATTGAACGATATGAAAAAGGACAAATAGGATTGGAAGGATTACTAAGCCAACAACGTTATCCAAATGATAAAAGAGGTCTTGGTTATGTGAATACTAAGAAACCAAGTAACAATCCCACTATTTTTGTAAAGGCTAGTAATAGTTCCAATCCCAAGAAAGTAGAAAAGAAGCAAGTTGTTCATAATAATCAAAAGAAAAAGGCTAATGTATCTAAAAGAAAACAAATTCCTAGATACAAGAGCAAATTTGTTCCAAACTGTTTTTACTGTGGTATTATTGGACACACACCCAATGCATGCTATATTCGAAATTTCAGTATGGCTAGTGGACATTATGCATGGGTGAAAAAGGGAACTAACTATGAAGGACCCAAGTCAACTTGGGTACCTAACAAGAAATAATTTGTTTTTGTAGGTATGCTTGAAATCCACATCAAATGTTTGGTATCTTGATAGTGGATGTTCAAAGCATATGACAGGAGATGTACACCAATTTTCATATCTAGTACATAAAGCCAAAGGGTATGTCACCTATGGAGACAACACCAAAGGAAAGATACTTGGCGTTGGAATAGTTGGCACACCTCCATCCATTCAAATTAAGGATGTTCTCTATGTTGAAGGATTAAAGCACAACCTTCTTAGCATAAGTCAACTTTGCGATAGAGGGTTCAAGATCAAATTCAACAAAGAAGAATGCCTTATTATGGATGAGGAAACCACTGAGGTAAAACTCAAAGGTAAAAGAATTAATAATATATTTATGATTTCCCTTGATTATCCATCTTTGAAGGTAAAATGTCTCATGGCAAACAATGATGATTAATGGCTTTGGCACAAAAGGATTGCTCATATTCATATGGAACACTTGAATAAACTAATCAAGCATGATCTTGTCATTGGTTTGCCTAAGAGAAAATTTGTCAAAGATAGACTTTGTGATGCTTGTCAAAAAGGGAAACAAATAAAATCATCTTTCAAATCTAAGAATGTGGTGTCTACTACAAGGCCACTTCAATTGTTACACATGGATCTCTTTGGTCCATCAAGAACAAAAAGCTTTGGAGGTAATGTATTCGCTTTGGTTATTGTTGATGATTTTTCTAGATATTCTTGGACTTTGTTTCTTGTGCAGAAAAGTGATGCCTTTAAAGCTTTTAATAAGTATGCTAAGCAAATCCAAAATGAAAAATCACTAAAGATTGTATCCATAAGAAGTGATCATGGTGGAGAATTCCAAAATGCACAATTTGAAGAATTTTGTGAAGAACATGGTATCTCTCATATTTTTTCAGCACCTAGAACTCCACAACAAAATGGAGTAGTTGAAAGAAAGAATAGGTTTCTAGTGGAACTTGCAAGAACAATGCTTAGTGATGCAAATCTTCCTAAATATTTTTGGGCGGGTGCGGTTAGTACGGAATGTTATGTTGGAAATCGAGTTATCATTAGACCTATAATAAAGAAGACTCCATATGAACTCTTAAAAGGAAGAAAGCCAAATATTGCTCACTTCCACATTTTTGGATGCAAGTGTTTTGTTCTTAACAATGACAAAGACAATCTCGGTAAGTTTAACGAGAAATCCGACGAAGGTATATTTCTTGGTTATTCTCTTTCTAGTAAAGCATATAGAATTTATAATAAAAGAACTTTAACTATTGAAGAATCTATGCATGTATCTTTTGATGAAACTAACACCTCTAAAGAGGAAGTAGTTGTGTGTGATGATGATGATCCTATAGATTTACCCCCGAAAGAACTTTCAAATGATCAAGTTGTGAAATCACCGGAAAATCAAGAAGACATTGTACAACAAGATTCAAACATCAATGATCTACCAAAAGAATGGAGAACTCATAGAGACCATCCTATTGACAAAATTATTGGTGACATTAGCCAAGGAGTATCAACAAGATTAAATCTAAAAGATGCCTGCTTAAACATGGCGTTTGTTTCTCAATTTGAACCTACCAAAGTTGATGAAGCCTTAGTAGATGATCAATGGATTATTGCTATGCAAGAAGAATTAAATTAATTCGAGAGAAATCAAGTTTGGGAACTTGTTCCAAGACCAAGTGGTAAACACATCATAGGTACCCGATGGGTGTTTAAGAACAAACTTGATGAGAATGGTCTAATTGTTAGAAACAAATCAAGGTTGGTTTCCCAAGGCTACAATCAAGAGGAAGGAATCGACTTTGAAGAAACATTTGCTCCGGTTGCAAGGTTAGAAGCTATACGTCTTTTACTTGCTTATGCTTGTTCATTAAATTTTCAGCTTTTTCAAATGGACGTCAAAAGCGCATTCTTGAATGGATACATCAATGAAGAAGTCTATGTCAAACAACCTCCGGGATTTGAAGACTTCAAACATCCTACACATGTCTTTAAGTTGAGAAAGGCTCTTTATGGCTTAAAGCAAGCACCAAGAGCATGGTATGATAGACTTAGCAATTTTTTGTGTGAAAAAGGTTTCGAAAAGGGTAAGGTTGATAAAACTTTGTTCATTAAGAAAATCAAAAGTAACACTTTATTGGTTCAAGTCTATGTTGATGATATCATTTTTGGATCGACTAACAAAGAAATGTGTGAGGAATTCTCATTGATGATGCAAGGAGAATTCGAGATGTCTATGATGGGAAAGATGAACTACTTTCTTGGACTACAAATCAAGCAACTAAAAGATGGAATCTTCATCAACCAATCTAAGTATTGCAAAGAATTATTGAAAAAGTTTGATATGGACAATTGTAAAGCAATGAATACTCCAATGGGCTCCGGTACATATGTTGATCAAGATGAATCCGGTACTCCAATTGATATTACAAAATACCGAGGTATGATTGGTTCCTTATTGTATTTGACGGCAAGCCGTCCTGGCATAATGTTTAGTGTTTGTCTTTGTGCTCGCTTTCAAGAAAATCCAAAGGAATCACACCTCATGGCAGTTAAAAGGATCATGAAGTATCTCAAAGGAACAACCAATGTCGGCTTATGGTATCCTAAAGGTAGTATTTGCACTTTAATTGGTTATTCTGACGCGGATTATGCAGGTTGTAAAACTGATCGTAAAAGCACAAGTGGTACTTGTCACATTATTGGAAATGCATTAGTATCATGGGCTTGTAAAAAGCAAGCATGTGTTTCTCTTAGCACGGCCGAAGCAGAATACATAGCAGCGGATAGTTTTTGTGCACAAATTCTTTGGCTCAAGCAACAACTCTGTGATTACGGACTTGATCTCGGATGCATTCCTCTTCGATGCGACAATACAAGTTCTATCAATATTACAAAGAATCCGGTCATGCATTCAAGAACCAAACATATAGATATTCGACATCATTTTCTCCGTGATCATGTACTTCAAGGAGATGTCGAAGTCACTTTTGTGGATACTCATAACCAACTCGCAAATATCTTCACAAAACCGCTTACTCGAGAACCATTCTTCAAAATCCGAAGAGAACTTGGTATTTTGGATGAAGGTGATCTCTAAATGTTTCTCATAAGGTGCACGTCTTAATTTTTCTTCAAAAAAATTTATGTTTCAGTACACTCTGCTTCTACTCCTTCTTTTATATGTTTTTATTTGATAAAATATGTGTGGTTGTGTTTAAAATTGTTTGTGTTTTTTAAATGAATTTGTTTCACTCTTTTTCCCCATCCTTATTGATGTTAACAAAGAGGGAGAAGAATATGCATATGTGTTGTTTTGTTTCAAAGAAATTGCAGGCCAAAATAACTATCATAAAACTCACTCCAAAATTCAAAGAATCATGGACTTAGGGGGAGCATACAATTTAGGGGGAGCCTTGCATTTGCTTAACATTTTTGCTACACAAAACAACATAAACATTTCAAGAATTGTTTTCAAGACTTGGTTGTCATCATCAAAAAGGGGGAGAATGTAATTGCAAGCTTCTCAAGTCATGTTTAAAGCATTGGTTTTGATGAAGACAACATGGATATCAACATTCAAAGGATGTGCAAAAAGTTTATCAATATCATATAAAACCTTGTTACAAGTCTTTAAGATTAGAAGAAGAATTATTAAAGAAAGAACAAATGTCAAAAGGTATAAATAATTCTTAAACTTGAATATAGATGTTCACAAATATGCATTCATAATCATATACATATCCCACATTTTTAACAATAAGAAAAACTATGTTTGAAATCTTTTTCAAAAGGATTTTTTGAAAATAAACTTTCAGGAACCGGTTCCTACCTAACAGGGAACCGGGTTCCAAACTTGTTCAAAAATCACTTCCCTGGAATTTGTACCAGGAATCGGGTTGTACCTATAGGGGAACCGGTTCCCGCGTGTTATTTTTGAATTCTGGGTTATAACGTTCACTAGGAACCGGGTTCTGCCTGGGTCAGAACCGATTCCCAGCGAACCAGTACAGATTTTCTTTTGTTTTTTGAACATAATTCAAATGGTATTCTTTCATGATTGCATTGCATATTTTCATATCAAATGACATGAATGAAGAGGTATTTGTGACATTATAAATTGTGCAGATTTTCAAATTCAAATTACCTTCTTCAATTAACAATTTTCATCATTCAAATTTGCATATTCTTACAAACTTTCAAGTGTTCTTACAAATCATAAATTTTGTGAAACTTGCCATATACATTTTCATTAAGAAATCATTACAAGTTTCATACATTCATTGTGAACATTTATAATCATTGCTTGAGAATTGTTTCTTTCTTGAAGAAGAAGGTCAATCAAAGATTGATAGTGCTCTCCATCTCTTTCAAATAAATCATTGTATTACAAAAAGAAAGTATTCCCTTACTATTCAGGATTGTTGGAAGTAAGTGTTGTGATTTGAAGAGGATTGTTCTTCATTCACATTAGTGTTTGTTTGACCTTAAAGGTGTTAAGAACCTTTGGTCACCCTATAGGTTAGATAGTAAGCATAGGTTGTACAATCATTCTAAACTATAGTGAAATCTCTTTCATGTTGGAAAGGGGACTGGAGTACTCTCGGATTGTGAGGGGAACCAGAATTTATCGCCGTGTTCTTTACTTTTCCGCTTTTATCGTTTTCATCACCATAATCAAGAAAAGATAAGATATAGTCAAAAACCTTCAAACACTTAACCACAAATTACTACAAGTATTATCATAAAACCGAATAAATTTTTATATACCTAATTCACCCCCCCTCTTAGGCACTCTTAGACTTACAAGGGTTACATCCACTTGTTGCCTTCAAAAATGGGCCATGTTTGCATGTCAAGTACTTTGGCAAAACAAAAACAAATCAAATGATCATAGTCCCTTGATGACGCTATCTTGTTGCCTAAACAAAATGATCATAGTCCCTCAAGAAAATTGCCAAAATACTTGACACTATTGCATTCATGGTCTAAACGATGACCCGCGCCCGTCCCTTTAACATCCTAACACAAGGTTGTTCACCAAATACAATGGTGAAACAACACTGTTAAAAGGGTTAAAACATAAGAAAGATCTTTGATACATTTAGGGTAGATAGCTCTTGGTTACTTGATCAATCTTGCAAAACAATCCTTGCCATTTTTCAAAACACACATCACAACACAACTTCAAAACAAACTTTCAAAAAACATTGAATCATCTTTTCAAAAATACAAACACCTTTGTAAAAGATTCGAGTAAAGAATTGTTACAATGGTTGCCTAGACAAGGCATATTTTTCAAAACATTTTCAAAAACCACACACACAAAGGACCATTTCAAACAATTGAAAATCAAAGGCAAGTGATCTAAGCAAGTAACTAAGAGCCCATGGATAACCATGGATAGAAAGGATGCTAATACCTCCCCTTTCTATAATCTACTCCCCGAACCCAAGAAAACATCTCAAAGGTTTTTTCCTGTGCTTTTTAACCTTTCCTTAGGATAAAATAAAAAGTCGGTGGCGACTCTTGCTAAACCGAACATTTGCAAACACAAACGCAAAACCTCAAGTCAGTTCTCCCACCGTATCACACTCCAGATACGGAATTCTATTTCTCATTCAGATTCAACTATCAATTTTAAGTCCAGATACACTCCAGACACATAAGTCATTCTGTCACTTGTTCAGATCCCAGTTACAGTTCAGATATATTCCAGACACGGAAGTCATTCTGCTACTCATACAGATCTCAACTTCAGATACAGTCCAGATACGCTCCATACACAGTTGCCATTCTGTCACTTATTCTAACTTTTCTCCCAGCTCAGATACACTCCAAGACATGGAAGTCATTATGTTGCCTATTCAAGATACAATCCAGATACACTCCAGATACGAAAGTTATTCTATCACTCATTCAGACTTAATTTCAAGATACAGTACATATACACTCCAGACACGGAAGTTATTCTGTCGCTTATCCAGATTCCAAGAACAGATACAGTTCAGATACGTTTCAAATACAGACACCATTCTGATGCTTTTCTATCGATTTACAACCAAACATTCTTGGATGGCATCTACAAGCCCATCTCCGAAAAGATCCAGTCACATCTTGAATGGCATCTTTAAGCTCATTCCCTCCACTACAAATTGACGAGTGCAAATTTACGGGCACTCTAGTGTCCAATCATCTTTTACCTTCAAGTCACGAACGACGAAACTCGCCGATATAACTCTTCAGGTTCAAGAAGATTGAAGAGGGGCAGCTGTTGTGCCCCAAAATTTGCCCTCCTATTTTTCACGGAAATCACAACCCTAGGGTTCCTCAGATATTCAAGAATGGCTCAGGAATCGATCAGACAAATTTTCTCCTTTGGCAATAAACCAGCAATTAGGGTTTTACTTGCAGTTCTCAGAAGAAATGAATTCACAAAGATCCAATTGGCTTTCACACGTTTTCATGCTTTTTCAAGTTTACTGAAAGATTATTGTTTGTTCTCAAGGCATGTTTATTTGGGACAAGAGATGGGATCTAAGACTGTCATTCGGAACATTCATGTTTTGTATGATCCAGGTTGACCAGATAATTTGCGTCTGTTAAGACATTTGCTGGTTAATGGAATAAGGCATTTGCTGGTTAATGGAATAAGACATTTGCTGGTTTATGGAATAAACATTTGTTTGATGAATACACAGTGCGTGTTTATTTGGAATGCAGTGGCAAGATTACATGATCACTGGAATTTAAGTTATCTTGGTTGGAATTATTGGAATACAGTTTCAATTATCTTAATCAGGAATCTTAAAGAATTAGTGAAGATGCGAAGAGAAAATTGCAAGTTATTGATAGTAAAAGATTTTAATGGACATCAGAATACCTCATATAACTTTCTTTCATTTATTTCAAAAATTGTTACAATACAATTTATTATTTAAATGCTTTAAGTTTTACAACTTATTGTATTTGAAAAAATAAATTAGTACAATTATTTGAGTATTCCTATCTAAATTACAAAGGAAAAATCTAAGCCTAAGAATGACTAAGCTTCCATTGCTTCCATGCACGCCAAAGAATCTTCTGCTTCCTCTGCTTTTCCACCATCCAGTTTGCGCTCACACGAAACAAAAGACATAAAATTGATCAGTACAGTTAATTGGATATGAATAAGAATCTTCAAAATAAAAATGTGTTCATCATTAAAGTTTGCAATTTGGAATCAGAGGGCTATTTTTAATTCATCACGTTTTTATTTTTCTATTTTGCAAATCACAAGAAGATTGCTCTTCTTGGTTCACAAAAAGAAAAATAAAAATGTGAGCAAAGCTGTCTAAATAAAAAAGAATGCAAGCAATTTATCCAAATACAAGCAAAGCTACCCAAACAAGTGAAAACATACAAGCAGCAAGGCGAAAATAGGGCCAAACAGGTAGCAGGCGCGCAAATTGCCCAAGAGATACAACATCATGGCCAAACAGGAAGCAGGCGTGCAAATTGCCCAAGAGATACAGCAGCATGGCCAAACAGGCAGCAGGCACGCAAATTGCACAAGACAGCCGCATATCAGCATACCAAAATGCAAACAAAATACAAACAGCAAGAATGAGGCAGCATAAGCAGGCAAAAGAGCATCAGCAAGAAGAAAATATAAAACTAAGTCAACAAGCAAGAGGCTTGTTCATAAGCCATTTCATCATTTTCCATTAAAATTGCAAACTTTTCAGAAAAAGCACTTGGCTTAGGGTCATTAAGAGAGGAAGAGGAAAGAAGTCACCTAGGGGATGCTGCCCTGCTGTCACAATTGCACCAAAAATGCTAGCAAACAAAACTGCAAGGAAATGAGCCTAAGAAGAAAATCTCAAAGTATTCAAAATTTGGTGGTTTCCCACCATTTTGAATAAGCTGCAAAACTGCAAAGAGGCAACATAATATAACAGTAGAAAGAGGCTCAAGAAAAAAAACATTTTTTATCAAAAACTCTCTCAAAAACTCTCAAACCTCAAAACCTGTTAAACCATAACAAACAACAACACAAGAAAAATTATAAAACACAAACTGCCACCAAACCTCCAAAAGAAATCCCATAACCAGTCTCAAACCTCCAAACCAATTTTCAAACCTGTTAAACCATAACCAACATCCCAAACAATTCAAAACCATTGCAAACTCTTACAAGTTTCAAACATACAAAAAACACAAACTGCCATCTTCCTCAACCAACCTTCAACTGTAACCAAAACAAAAAAAAAGCATTCAAATCCCAAAACTGCAGAAAAATCCAAACCTGCATAACCATTTCTCAAACAACCAAAACTAGTTCATAACCAAACTGTCAACAAAAACATTTCACAGAAAAAATTATCAAACACAAACTTCCACCAAATCTCCAAAAGAAATCCCAAGCCAGTTTTCAAACTAAAAACCAACATCCTCATCAACCCAAAACAAAACCAACCGCAACAATATCAAACATGCATTGTCAAAATCCCATAACCAGTCTAAAACCTGCAAACTGTAACATTTCAACTTCAAACCTGCCCAATAAATCAAAAACCTGCATATCCAAGTCCAAACAGTTAAAACAAAACTATAACAAGCAGAACAAACCACAAAATTATCCTAGCAAACATCAAGAACCTGTAACTCAGTTAACCAAACCAACAACTCAGTTCAAACTTCCAAAAACTGTGAAACCAGTTCAAACCATGTCCCAAACCAATTTTCAAACCTGCATAACCAAGTTCAAACAACAATTTCCAAAGTCCCAACATTCAAACAAAATCAAACCTTCAACTGTAAAAAAGGCCAAAACTAAACATCATCAAATCAGTATCCCAATCAACAACATCATCAAATCATCAGCCATTGGAAACATCCAGCAAACTTATAAGAGAATCAAGTCAGAAACAAACATCATCCTCATTCAGCAAAGAAGATAGAAAAAGAAAAAGTACCGAAAGCACGCATTTTTCGTCATCATCTCTTCCTCCTTGCCTAGCCCGTCACCAGGGAGCATCTCATCTCAATCTCACTATCCTCTCACAGAAAAGCTCCAAAGGTATGTTTCTTGTCAAACTATTTACTGCATCTCAAACATATAGCACAATAGGTTAACAGAGAAAACATGAATAAGGCAAAACAATAATAAAAACTCGTTTAAGCATCAAACAAAATCGTAACAAAAAAAAAGAACAGAATCATACCCTTTCAGAAGTAAAAACATTAGCGCTTGGGATGTGAGAGGGAGGATGCTCCGGTAACAAGGGTGAGAGGAAGATCAGAGAATGCATGTCAAACCCTTTAGATGATTTCTTTTCAAATTAGGGATTTCCAGAAAGAATAGCGTAAACTTGGTTGAATCAAAGGGACCAAGGGACATTCTATTCGCGAAATTAGGAAGAGAATAAGGATGGTTAACGAGAAAGATGAATGAATTTGAGAGAAGTGAGAGAGACGAACAGAGCGGCGCCGCTGTACCAAGGGAAACACAAACCCTAATTTTTTTCTGTTTCCCCTAATCCGAAACATTAAGCAAGCTTAGGATATTTGGGCCAAGTCTTTTTCACAAACCCTTAGGCCCACACACGTTTCCTGGTTCTCACCCCCCTTTGCCTTGTTTTTGTTTCAGCAGCCTATAACCCTTAAAACCTTAAGCCCATTTTCTTTCCCTTTAATCTATTTTTATTTGTTTTGAAAATTACTAATAATGTTTTTTGTACAATTCTTCAAGTCTTAAAAATCTTTTTTTCACTATTTTCTTCTTTTATAACTTATGTTTATTAATTTGTTACATTTAATAAAATACCAAAAAAATCAAGATTTAGTTTAGTTAAGTTTCTTTCTTTAAACTTTTCTTTTAAAATTAATAATTAACAAAAAAATATAATAAAGTTTTTTTAATTTAAATCATTTTCTTATTAGATTAAATTTTATTTCTCTCTTGTCAAGTAAATACATTGCATTTCATATTTTATTGATTTCTTTATTTCATAAATTATCATAGCTTCATATTGAATCGCACAACAATTCGATTTGGTTGTATTATTTGGACATTGTTATTTTTATGTGACTCATCCCCATTTGTAATAATTGTACCCCCATTCCCGCATACTTTTGTAATAGCTTAGACTTTTAATTCCCGCAATTTATTGCTTTCTATATACTGTGTAGTAATTAGGCATATATGGCAAGATTCAAAAATCAATCGCTAGATGACCTAATCCAAGAATAAATAACTTGAAATCAACATACTTCTCACACGCGCACCTCTAGGGTAACCTCGCTTGTTGCCTCGGAAATACAATCATGTCCCTCGAATATGAGACACTCTAGCAATAACCCTTCAACAAACAAAGATCGTAGTCCCTCGATGACCCTCGATGTTGCCTTCGATAAAACGATCTCGTCCTTTACAAAAAATTGCTAGAGCGTCTCACAAGTTGCTTTCAATGATTGTAAAATTGACCCGCGCCTGTCCCTTTACATCCAAGGATGGGGCTTCTTACCAAATTAATGGTAAGATAACACCATTAAAAGGAAGAAAAAAAGAACAACTTCAGACCTTTAAAGTAGATAGATTCGCTCTTAGTTACTCGCTTGCTCACAACATAAACTTTCACACCTACACTTCCATTTCCAAACATTTTCAAAAGATAAAACGTTTTGTATACGTTCTTATAGAGACGAGAACCATTACAAAACCACTTTTTCAAAACACTTTTCAAAACACGATTCGCAAACACATCTTTGAACCATTTTTTGAAACAAAACTTTGTATACGTTCTTATAGAGACGAGAACCATTACAAAGAAATTTTCCAAAATACTTTCAAAAACCACACCACAAGCACACAATCAAACAAAAGCAACTGATCTAAAATGAGTAAATAAGAGCCCATGGATAACCATGGATGAAAAGGGTGCTAGCACCTTCCCTTTTCATAATCTACCCCCCGAACCCGAGAAAATTCTCGAAAGGTCTTTTCTGTGATTTTTTTCCTTTCCTTTTGGATAAAATAAAAGTCGGTAGCGACTCTTGCTAACCGCACAAGTGAGAACAAAACGCAAAACCTCTAGTCAGTTCTCCCACCGTATCACACTCTAGTTTAAAAGAAATAAAATTAATCAAGAAAACATTTTTAGGTTTTTTTAGAAAAGGTTTTAAGTTTAATCAAAATAGTATGGAAATTAATTAATTAAAAGTAAACCTAAACTCTAAGTTAATTTTAATTAAAAAAGAAAATAAGTAAACCTAAATCTAATTATTAATTTATTAAGAAAAATACCTCAAAAACTGGAAATCGTGAAATGAGTTTCAGCTTGTTTCAAGTGATGGTGATGATCACGTTATCTTTCTCAAGTTCCCAGGAAGCTAATGCAAGCCTTACTTGATGTTGTGAGTGCTTGAGCCGTGCTAGAGAATTCAAGATGCAAACTCTGTTTTTTGGTTATGGAGGAAGGTGATGGAGATGTTACAATTGTGTAACAGGGTGTGGGATTGTTCTGAGATGATGTTTAGGAACTTTTGGAAGTGAAAGGCCAAGAAACGTACGAGTGGATTAGGTGTTTGGGATTTCTAGCCATAAAGTGAAACAATGGATGTTGTTTATGTAATCCTGACTTTGAGAGGGTTTGAGGGCTTAAGCATTCGTGCCTTAGCTTGAAAATAGTGTATTTACTTATAGGCAAAAGGTTTTGAGACTTGAAACAACTCAAACTTTGAAATTACATGTTATGGCTTGGTTACTTGATTTTCAAGCAAAGTTGACAAACATGGTTTCAATGTGAAGTACAAGGATTTGTAGGGTGGTTAGCAGGCTGCAGATATGTTGCTTCTTGATTTGAAATGTTTTTCAGTCAGAAGCAACAATGTATGGGCTCAAGAAGAGTTGACATTATGATTAAAGCCACTTTTCCAAAATGGAAGTGTGATTTTTCTTCCCAAAATGGCAAATTAGTTTAGACAAAGCTTGAAACACTTGGATTATGGTATAATCAGTTGTCTAAACAATTAATTATGGAGTGAAAAATAAGTTTGAGGTTTTCAAAGTGAGGATTATGCAGCATGGCTATGGATTTGGTTCATGTTCATCATAAAATATGTCTTGCAAAACAAGTTTGAAACCCTAACTTATTGCCTTCAATTCTCTTAGCTCAAGTATGGTCTTGATGAGTTCTTGGACATTTTGGAAAGATTGTAACATCCTCTACAACCTTTATGCTTGACATTTTTGAATGATCAACTTGGAACCATGTGAAAAGTTACTATGAAGTTAGTACCAAAAATCTGCCTAACTAGGGCAAAATTTCACTAAGTCTTTTAGTTTCAAGGACATGTCTTCATAAATTAATAACTTGAATCCAACCATTTCTATAAAAATTCATCCCTATAATGTTTTATATCTCATTGAGATCTACAACTTTCCTGTTGGAAGTTTTCCTTGAATCATCTTGCATCATGGTGGAAATTTGGCACAAAGTTATGAAAAAATGTTAACTTTCTAACACTTAGAAAAATTTCTAAGTCCTAGAATTTGGACTTTTTAATTTCTTGATGAACAAATTTCATATTTTGACATGTCTTGATGAAATATGATTTTTGAAACTTGATTTTGATCAAAAAGTCAAAGTTTGACTTTTCAGTGTACAGTTGACTTTTCATCAGTTGACTGAAATTATCTGTCAATCCAATGATCTTGAGAGGTGATTTGAACTATGCAATTAGGTCAAGATGGTGCATTTGAATCCTTGAGATCATTTCTTAAACCAATAAGTCATTTTCTTGGTCAAAATTCAAGAACTGGGCCTTCTTAATCAAACCCTAACTTTGACCATTTTTCCCTTTTGGTGTTCTGATCAAATTTCTTTGAGGGATTATGATCCAAACTTGATCAATTGACATATATGAGTTTATAATGTTGATATGGATCAAAAGTTATGAAGTTTGACTTCAAATTGACCACAGTTGACTTTTCCCTAATACAGTTGATTTTAGATCAACTGATCAACTAATTGAGCAAAAATGTGATCTAAAGCTTGAAAATTGACATGAGCAATATTGGGGATCCAAAATGATCCATTAAAGTCATATAAGGCATTATAAGTTCAATTATCTTTGTACAAACTCAAACCCTAATTTTGAGTTATCAGTGTTTGAGGAGGTGTCTTGAGCTGATCAAACTTTGTGTAATCTTGAATCAATGGAGATCTTATGAGAGATTTATTGAGAAATAAGAGGGAAGATTTTGGGGTACAACAGCTGCCCCTGTTCAATCTTCTTAAACCTGAAGAGTTAGATTGGCGGATCCATTATTCGTGACTTGAAGGTGAAAGATGATTGAACACTAAAGTGCCCAGAAATTTGCACTCAAAGATGTATTGGGAATGGGATTATAGATTCCATTTGGAGGAATGATGGTAAATACTGGAAGAAGTATTAACACAAATGTTTGGTCGATTTATACTAAAACTTGATGTTTTTCCTGTGGGAAAAAGGGTTAGTTAAATGCATATGTATGCATGGAGTTCTCAACATGAATGAGATTGTGCTAAATGTGTTTCGTATGCATATGCTATGATGTATGAATGTGGGATTTCATTTAGATGCATATTTGTCGGGGAAAATAAATCCCTGAATACTGCTGAGGATTTCTGGGAAGCTGAATCCCGGATTGCTGTTGGAGATGAAGAATATACATATCTTCAAATTTTGTTAAAAGAATGCTTCCGCCGGGGATTATCTCCTGAATGTTACCTGTTATCTGGTCGGACTCCAAGTTTCACACTAACTTGTTGAGGATGAGGAAGTCAACTACCATCTAGTCGGATTCCAGGTTTCACATTAACTTTCTGGGGAAGAATAAATTAACTGTTATCTGGTTGGATTCTAGGCCTCATAGAAAATTTCTTGAAGTTGAACTGTTATCTGGTCAGATCCAGGCTTCACAGTAACTTGCTTGAAACTAGTTGCTATCTGGTCGGATTCCATGCTTCACAACGAATTTCTGAGGGAATTAAGTTAATTGCTATCTGGTCGGATCCAGGCTTCACAATAACTTAATTGGAACGATGAAGTTGAACTGATATCTGGTCGGGTCCAGGCTTCACAGTAACTTGCTTGAAACTAGTTGTTATCTGGTCGGATTCCAGGCTTCACAACGAATTTCTGAGAGGATAAAGTTAATTTATATCTGGTCAGATCTAGGCTTCATAATAACTTACTTGAAAAGATGAAGTTGAAACTGATATCTGGTTAGGCCCAGGCTTCACAGTAACCTTCTGGGGTAGAGGAAAACTCTATTGGGGAAAAGAAGTTAAACCCTTGTCTGGTTGAGTCCAGGTTCTTCAATATCTCGAAGAGTTAAACTTTTATCTGGTCGGGTTGAGGCTTCATAGTGTCTTGAGAAGTTTACTATTATCTGGTCGGGTCCTGGCTTCATAGTAACTGAAAATTGTACTATTATCTGGTCGCGACCAGGCTTCATATTATTTGAAAAGTTACACTATTATTTGGTCGGGTCCAGGCTTCATAGTACTTTAAAAGTTTCACTATTATCTGGTCGGGTTTAGGCTTCATAGTATTTGAAAAGTTACACTATTATCTGGTCGGGTCCAGGCTTCATAGTGATTGAAAGTTGTACTATTATATGGTCGGGTCCAGGCTTCATTGTATTTGAAAAGTTACATTATTATCTGGTCGGGTCCAGGCTTCATAGTGACTGAAAGTTGTACTATTATCTGGTCGGGTCCAGGCTTCATAGTATTTGAAAAGTTACACTATTATCTGGTCGGGTCCAGGCTTCATAGTATTTTTAATGAATGAAGTTGATGTTATCTGGTAGGATTCCATCGAGTTTCAACCCAGCTATTACCCCTATGTCTTCAAGCGTCTCATCCCTCACTGTCAGAAGAATTTTACTGAACTGATATGTACCCTTTGAACTTGATGTAGATGATTATGCTGGATGTAAGTAGATGGGTGATCCAACAGGACAGTCGTATGGTTTAATCCCTAACTTTTGCCTGGACTGTCCTATCGGGTTTTCAGTACACCGAGATATCCTTTTTTGCCCAAGCCTCCTTTTCAAGTTTTCGACTTGCCGGATGTACATTTTTTATATATATATCCCTAATTTTTGCCTGAACCCTTTTGGTTCGTTGGGATGCCCTTATTTTTGCCTAGGCCAGTCGACCTAGCAGGTCTCTTTTATGCGTAGTATTTTTTAACCATGTCTGCGTTCATAGGGTGTGGAATATCTTCACCGTCCATGGTGGTAAGTATCATAGCACCGCCAAAAAATATCTTCTTGATCACAAATGTCCCTTCGTATGTGGGAGTCCATTTGCCTCTGGGATCACCTTGTGGTAAGATGATGCACTTTATTACCAAATTACCAGTCTGGTATACCTGATGTTTGACTTTCTTATTGAAGGCCTTGATCATGTGCTTCTGATACATTTGGCCATGACAAACAGCCGTGAGCCTATTTTCATTAATCTAGTTTCTCTGGTCCAGTCTAGTTTGAATCCATTCATATTCATCTTAACCTGCATCTTTCGTAATCCTTAAAGGAATCTGGACCTCGACAAGCAAAACAACCTCCATACCATGGACTAGAGAAAACAAATTTTCCCTAGTTGATGTATGTGCTGAAGTTAGATAACCATGAAGAGCAAATGGTAACATCTCATGACAATCTTTGTATGTCACTGTCATTTTCTGCAAAATCTTCTTGATGTTCTTGTTGGCGGCTTCCATTGTGCTATTCATCTTTGGTTGATATGGAGAAGAATTATGGTATTTAATTTTGAACTACATGCAAAGTTCCTTGATCATAGTATTGTTGAGATTGGTGCCATTATCTATTATGACCCTCTCGGGTATGCCATACTGATAGATGAGGTTATGCTTAATTAACCGAGCCACAAGATTCTTGGTAACAGAGGCGAACGAGGCTGCTTTGACCCACTTCGTGAAATAATCAATAACGAACAAGATGAAACAATGCCCATTGGACGCATTAGGCTTAATCTCTTCAATCATATCAATTCCCACATTGCAAACGGCCAAGGAGAAGTCAAGACATTCAAGGGAACCAGAGGAACATGTATTTTGTCAACATAAATCTGGCACTTGTGATAAGTTCTGGAATAACGATGGAAATCAATTTCCATGGTCGACCAATAATAACGTGCTCTCAGAATTTTCTTTGCCATCGTGTGTCTACTGGAGTGAGTACCAAAGACTCCTTCATGCATATCTTCTGTAATTTTCTAATCTTCCTTCTTGTCTACACAATGAAGCAAATTCAAATCATGATTGCCCTTGTACAAAATTCTGTTACTAAAAAAGAATTTGGCCGAAAACCTCTGCAGGAATTTCTTATCATTAATAGATGCCCCTTCAAGATACTCTTGAGTCTCGAGGTATCTTTTTACTTCATAGTACCAAGGCATTCCTCCAGCCCATCAATATCAATTTCGTAGCAATGTGTCGGTTCATCTAATCTCTCAATAGTAATTCGTGGAGCTTCATTGTCCCATCTGGCTTTGAACATAAATGACATGGTAGCTAATGCGTCTGCCAATTGATTCTCTTCTCGCGGAATATGTTTAAAAGTGATTTCTTCGAGGTACAGAATTAATGTCGACACATGCTCTCGATAAGGAATGATATTTGGATGCTTCGTATCCCACTCTCCCCTAATTTTACTGATTACTAGGGCTGAGTCCCCATACACATTCAAAAATTTAATTCTCATATCGATAGAAGCCTTGATACCCATTATGCACGCTTCATACTCTGCCATGTTATTGGTACAGTCAAAACATAATCTGGAGGTGAAGGGTGTATGGAAACTCTTAAGAGGGAGAATCACAACACCGATACCATTACCAAGCGCGTTAGAAGCTCCATAAAAAACTATAGTCCATCGGGATCCTGGTTCAGGTCCTTCATACGGTCCAGGTTCTTCATAATCAGTAACTAGCATGATATTCTCATCCGGGAACTCAAAATTCATATACTGATAGTCCTCCACCGGTTGATGAGCCAAATGATCTGCCAATACACTTCCTTTGATTTCCTTCTAAGTAGTGTACTGAATGTCGTATTCTGTCAAGACCATTTACCGTCTTGCTATTCTTCCAGAGAGAGCATGCTTCTCGAATATGTATTTTATTGGGTCCATCTTAGAGATCAACAAGGTAGTACGGGTCAACATATACTGTTTTAGTCGGCGAGCAGCCCATGCTAAAGTGAAACAATTTTTCTCTAGCAATGAGTATCTTGTTTCACAAGAGGTAAAATTTTTGCTAAGGTAGTATATTGCATGCTCTTTTCGACCATACTCATCATGTTGCCCCAATACACACCCCATCAAGTTCTCTAACACTATTAGGTACATGATGAAAGGTCTTCCTTCAAGCGGTGGCATCAGAATCGAAAGTTCCTGGAGATACTCCTTGATTTTGTTGAAGGCTATCTGACAATTGTCGTTCCACTTCACTACTTGATCTTTCTTTAGTAACTTGAAGATTGGCTCACAAGTAGCATTCAAATGGGAAATAAATCTGGAAATGTAGTTCAATCGTCTCAGGAAACCTCTGACTTAATTGTCAGTACAGAGAGCTAGAATTTCTTGAATGGCTTTAACCTTGGCGAGATCAACTTCAATACCTTTAACACTAACAACGAAACCTAGGAACTTACCGGATCTGACCCTGAAGGTGCATTTTTTTGGATTCAATCATAACTTGTATTTCTTCAATCTCTCAAATAGTTTGTGCAGGTGGTCAAGGTGTTCTTCTTTAGTCTTGGATCTGGCCATCATGTCGTCAATATAAACCTCTATCTCGTGATGGATCATATCGTGAAACAAAGCTACCATAGCGTACTGATACGTCGCACCCGCATTCTTCAAACCGAAAGGCATGACTTTGTAACAGAAAGTGCCCCACTGTGTGACAAAAGTAGTCTTCTCCATGTCTTCAAGTGCCATCTTGATTTGATTATAACCGGAGAAACCATCCATGAAGGAAAATACTTTATGCTGAGTGGTGTTGTCAACCAGAACATCAATATGTGGAAGTGGAAAGTCATCTTTGGGGCTTGCCTTATTCAGATCCCTGTATTTTATACACATCCATACCTTACTATCTTTTTTAGGTACTGGCACCACATTTGCAACCCACTGAGGATAGGACGTAACAACTAAGAAACCTGCATTGAATTGCTTCATAACCTCAACTTTGATCTTTTCAGACATCTCAGGACACATACGACGAACTTTCTACTTTATAGGGAGACCACCTTCCTTCATCAGTAGACGATGAACCACAATATCAGTATCAATCCCTGGCATGTCTTTGTACGACAAAGCAAAGATCTCAACATAACCATGCAACATCTGAATCAACGTATTTTTGACACTATCTTCTAGGTTGGAACCTATCTTGATTTCTTTATTTTCTTCTTTAGTACCCAAATTCATAACCTCGACTGGATATTCGTGTGGTCGTATGGCTCTTTCTTCTTGCATTAATGCCCTATCAAGTTCTCCAGGTATTTCACAATCTTCCTCACCTTCGTCCTCGTCTTGGTAGATCAGATTTTCGAAGTCATAATTGGCAATAGCAGAATTGTTATCAATGGGATCCAGGGTGGATATGGATCTACAATTTATTGTGTGGGTGTGTGTAAGAACACATAGCTATTTTGAAAGCAATAAAGTGGAAGAAAGAAAAAGAGCGCAAAATTTGAATGCAAACATCCAATGATTTATTGAATGAAAATATGCTAATGAACACTGACGATCCTAACAAATGGACCGTTATGCCCCAGGTAAGGCATAAGGCTTAAAGTTCATTGTTTAAATTACATGACCAACAAAAACTTAAAAGTAAGAAACAGAAAATAGCATTTACCCATGACTAAAGGATATTGGTATAAAGTCTTCAGCCTTCCAATTGTTTATCCCATTGCCGGTAGTAGGGAAGATCCAACTGTCTATGTCATAGTCAATATCATCGTCTTCTACAATATTGATATGATTGTTGTGAACTCCATTGTTGTTGATGTGGAATGGTGGTCTCCTAGAATTGGCACGAGCACGATGGACAACCCTCTGAGCCTTAGAAGTGAAACCTAAACAAAATTTATCTGGCTTGTAAGGAATATCAGGAAGCTGACCCGAAACATTGCAAACACCTTCTTCAACCCCAGCCCTAACGTCTTTTAGAGAAGCCATTTTTGTGGAGTCTTAGGAACAGCAGGATCAGCTTTATCAACCGAGTTTGTCTTAGAAACAACTTCAAAGGTTTGACAAGGAGTTTTGATGAATTCACCATCCACCTCAACATACTTGAAAGAATTCAAATGGCTCGTCATATATTCTTCTTCGCTGAAAACTGTAATGATCTTTCCTCTCATGGGATATTTCAACTTCTGGTGTAAGGTATAAGTAACAACACCTGGCCCATGAATCCAAGGGCGTCCCAACAAACAAGAGTAAGTTGGAAGAATATACATCACATAGAAAGTAGATTCGAAGATTTGGGAACTCACTTTGATCGGAAGATCCACCTCTCTGTGCACCGTTATCTTCGAACCATCAAAAGCTCTTACCACAATATCATTGGGTTTTAGAACAGTCCCTTCACAATTAAGTTTGTCTAATGCAGCTTTTGGAAATACATTTAAAGAGGAACCTGTATCCACTAACACATGAGGTAAGGTAGTGCCCCTTCACTCAATAGAGACATGCAGGGCCATATTATGATTCCTTCCTGCGGGAATTAAGTCTGTTTCAGAAAAGCCTAGCCCATTATCAGTCGTCGTGCTAGCAATATGATTTTCAAACTGATCACCAGATATTTCTTGTGGTACATGGGAAGATTTCAGAAATCTCACCAAAGCTTGAACATGGGCTTCGGAGCATAACAAAAGGGATAACATAGATATTTTAGAGGGTGTTTGCCTCAGCTGTTCAACAATCTTGTAGTCACTTTTGGATAATTTTTAATATTTCCTCCATCTCATGCTAGGAGGGGTGTGATACGGTGGGAGAACTGACTTGAGGTTTGCGTTTGTTTTCGCAAATGTTTCGGTTTAGCAAGAGTCGCCAGTGACTTTTTATTTTATCCTAAGGAAAGGTTAAAAAGCACAGGAAAAACCTTTGAGATGTTTTCTTGGGTTCGGGGAGTAGATTATAGAAAGGGAAGGTATTAGCACTCTTTTTATCCATGGTTATCCATGGGCTCTTAGTTACTTGCTTAGATCACTTGCCTTGTATTTTCAATTGTTTGACATGGTGCTTTCAATTGTTTGAAATGGTGCTTTGTGTGTGTGGTTTTGAAAATGTTTTGAAAAAGATGCCTTGTCTAGGCAACCATTGTAACAATTCTTTATTAGAATGTTTTACAAAGGTATTTGTCTTTTTGAAAAGATGTTTCAATGTTTTTTTTTAAAGTTGTTTGTGAAGTGTGTTTTGAAAGTAGGCAAGTGTGTTTTGCAAGTTTGATCAAGTAACTAAGAGTTTCCTACCCCTAAATTTACTCAAAGATCTTTCCTTATGTTTTTAACCCTTTTAACAATGTTGTTTCACCATTGTATTTGGTGAACAACCTTGTGTTAGGATGTTAACGGGACGGGCGCGGGTCATCGTTTAGACCATGAATGCAATAGTGCCAAGTGTCTTTGGCAATTTTTCTTTAAGGGACTTGATCATTTTTTAGGCAACTTGAAAAAGCGTCATCGAGGGACTATGATCATTTGATTTGTTTTTGTTTTGCCAAAGACACTCAACATGCAACATGGCCCATTTTTGAAGGCAACAAGTGGAGTATCCCTAGGGGTGCAAGTGTGCATTGTGTTGTCCATTTTCATGCTTTTTTGTCTTTGTATTAGTCAAGCTATTTGTTATTTGATTTGCATACAAACCCTAGGTCTATCATGGCATAATTTGAAAGCTTTTAAATGCGGAAATTTAAAGTCCTAAATTATTACAACATGATTATAGGGATGGGGGTACAAATGTTTGAATGGGGGGATATTTGACAAGAAATTAAATCTAAACTATTACATCCATATCGAATATACAAATTATTTAATTGTACAATGTAAAGTAAATACAATAAATATGCAAAATGTATTATGCACACAAATGATTTTTTATGTATGTGAAAGTGTTTTTCAATATGAAATATAAACAAAAAATAAAAAGGTCAAATTTTGAATATTTTTATGGTTTAGGGCAAAACCCTAGTTTTTTAAATTAATAGTATTTATTTATTAATTATATACAATATTTATATATTAATTTATACAAAAAATAAAAAAAGAAGTATATTGTAAAAAAAAGTATTTTTTAGTGTCATATATTAATAAAAAATAAAAATGTATTATTTCTATATTTTTGTCCTAAATATCTAATAAAATATACAAGTATTTATATATTATATTAAATATACTAAATATATACAAGAATAAAATATTAATTATTTACAAAAAAAAGTATATTTTAGAAAATGTTTTCAAAATGTAAACAAAAAATAATAACTGAAAAATATTTATTTTTGTATTATTTTTAGGGTTTTAAATAAAAAGGTTTTTATATTTATTTACATACATATATTAAATAAAACAAATAAATGCCAAATAAATGCAAAAAAGGGTGGAAAAATATTTTTGGTATTTTTTTATATTTGTAAAAAAAATAATAAGTCAGAACAAAAAAAAGAAAAATGCAAAATGACAATTATTTCACACAATGGGCCAAGGGGGTGCAAAATGGAAGAAAAGTATGCAAAGAGCAAAACCAACTCAGGCCCAGCCCAAATCAGCCTTCTTCAACCTCCAGCTTCTGTTTCAAAAACGCGCGCCTTCTTGTTCATCATACTAACTTCTGATTCTTTGACTTTTAGCAAAAACTCATAACACCAATAATGTAGAGCATCAAGAGACGAATTCAGACATATAAAATACTTGACCTAACTCTAAGAAACGAGGGAGAATTTCTTCATCCCCAATTTCTAACCTAATTTTTCTTCAATGTTCATGGCCAAAATTCTCACAGCATACTCAATATAAATGAAAAGTAAATACATGGATGGCTTCAGGACTATGAGTAGAGCATGTTTCATTCACAAACCTAATCCTAACTCTTCCTATATTGAGAGATAAAAGTTCATGGTTTTACCTGTTTCAGCTTGAGTCGTGTACAGCAATGTGGCCAACTTCAATGGAGTTTGAGCTTTTGTACAGCTTGCCTGAAGTCCAAGGATGCTTCTCCAACACCTAGCTTGCTTTGAATCACTATGAATCGTGCTATGGAAGTTCACCTGCAAAACTGAAAAATGAAAATGGCAGATGAGGTTAGGGGTGTTACAGTTTGTATCTAGGGCTTGGGATAGTTTCAATAGATGATATGGAATGTGTTTGCAAAGTTTTTAGCCAAAGTGCACGAGTGGAATGAGTTGTGGAAGTCAAACTGCAATAGATGCCCTATTTTGCAGCAAAACTGTGATTTTCTGTATGAGGAGGGATGAGGGGTGGTTTTGTCGTGCTTTAGGCTTGCTTGGATGTATGAAAGATGTTTGCAAAGTTTGTGTTTGGCTGTGTTGACAGGAATGAGAGTTGGAGAGTTTTTGCAAGCTTTCTTCAAATGTAAGCAAGGATAGTGTAAGTGTCAATGCAGGCCTGTACCACCCTCTATGTATGCTGCATATCTTGCTCTTCGTAACACAAATTTGTGGACTCTATCTGGCCTCAAAGATCTGGCTTGTACTTCAAAGATCATGAACTTGACATAAAGCACCACTTTTAAAAAATGGCAAGTTAGCTTTTTCCAAATAGGGATTAGTTTAGCATGTAATGTCCAAAGGGAAGAAATAATGCAATAATACAATGGTTAGGCATTTAATTATGGAGTGAAAACTTGGTTTACAGGCCTGCAAGCAAGTACCAAGCATGCTGATTTCAAAATGGAACTTGTATGAACATGCATTTGGTCATGAACAAAAGTGAATTTTGCCCAACTTTGCAAATTCGATTCTCCCTAACCACATGGGTGTTTGAGAAGTTCTTGGATAATTTGGAAAGCTTGGAATGTGTACTACAATCCATCTTTGTAATTCAAATTTAAAATCCAAGTGGAAGCATGTGAAAAATGGCCAAGAAGTTGGACAAAAATCCTGCCTAGAATAGGTCAAAAATTTCTCTAAGTTAAAAATGTTTTGCACCCTTGTTCCAAAACTCATAACTTGAGATACAAGCTTATTTTGAGAAAACTTTGTGAATCAAAGTTGTAGATTTTGCAATGGACTATAACTTTAATGTTTCAAGTTTTGTTTGAATCCATTTGCATCTTGGTGAAAAAATGGGACAAAGTTAGGAAAAAATAAGGAAGTTTCATAACTTAGAAAAATTCTAAGTTATGAAATTTTCTCATTTTAAACCCTAATTTGAAAATTTGGATTTCTTGATGAACAAGTTTCATAATTTGACATGTCTTGATGAAAAATGAATCTTGGCACTTGATTTTGACCAAAAAGTCAAAGTTTGACTTTTCAGTATACAGTCAAATTTTGATTAATTGACTGAAAAATTCATCTGTCAACCCTATGCATTTGGGATCTTTTGAACTTGTTGAATGTGTCAAGACAATGCCATTGAGTCCTTGAGTCCATGTGTGAGCTTGGTTTGCCACTGGTTAGGTCAAACAGTAAAAAATTGCCTTTGTGCAGTCAAAACCCTAAAAATGACCATTTTGCCCTTTTGGTGATCTGATCCAAACTTGACCAAATGGTTCATATGAGTTCATTATGTTGATGTGGGTCAAATTTCATGAGGTTTGTCTGTCAATTGGCCACAAATGACTTTTTCCCCAATACAGCTGATTTCTAGGTCAACTGTCCAATTGACTGGGCAAAGATTGGAATCAAGGCTTGAAACTTGGTATGGATAAACTTGGGAGTCCAACATGAAGCATGAAAGTCACTTTAGGCATTTTAGGTCAAAACATCCCTGTGCAAACTCAAACCCTAATTTGGGTCAACAGTGCAAGGAGGGGTCTTAAGCAGAGCAAACCCTAACCTGGTCTTGAGCTCCAAGAGTCTTGTGGTGAGAAAATGTTGATGAAAAGGGAGGGCAAATTTTGGGGTACAACAGTTGCCCCTGTTCAATCTTCTTGAACCTGAAGAGTTAGATTGGCAAGTTTGCCTTTCGCGTCTCGAAGGTAAAAGGAGATTGGACACTAGAGTGCCCGTAAATTTGCACTCGTCGAAACATGGAGGCGGGAATGGGCTTAAAGATGCCATTTAGAGATGGGCTTAAAGATGCCATATGGAGATGTGACAGAATTTTGTCGGGGGATGGGCTTAAAGATGCCATCCGGAATGCTTGTTGAGTTGTATGTTGTTGATGAGTGAGCGAGTATCAGAAAGGTATCCATGTTTGGAACATCTCTGAGCTGGGGGTTTGAATAAGCAATAGATTGACATCCGTGTTGGGGAAGCGTCTGTAAACTGTTTTCAGAGGTCTTGAATCTGAACAAGCGATAGATTAACATCCATATCTGGAGAACTCGTAAACTGTTTTCAGTAGTTGCATCTGAACAAGCGATAGATTAACATCCGTGTTTGGAGAATCCATAAACTGTTTTCAGAAGTCTTGGATCTGAACAAGCGATAGGTTAACATCCGTGTCTGGAGAACCCGTAAACTGTTTTCAGTAGTTGCATCTGAACAAGCGATAAATTAACATCCGTGTTTGGAGAATCCGTAAACTGTTTTCAGAAGTCTTGGATCTGAACAAGCGATAGGTTAACATCCGTGTCTGGAGAACCCATAAACTGTTTTCAGAGGTCTTGAATCTGAACAAGCGATAGGTTAACATCCGTGTCTGGAGAACCCGTAAACTGTTTTCAGTAGTTGCATCTGAACAAGCGATAGATTAACATCCGTGTTTGGAGAATTCGTAAACTGTTTTCAGTAGTTGCATCTGAACAAGCGATAGATTAACATCCGTGTTTGGAGAATCCGTAAACTGTTTTCAGTAGTTGCATCTGAACAAGCGATAGATTAACATCCGTGTTTGGAGAATCTGTAAACTGTTTTCAGAGGTCTTGAATCTGAACAAGCGATAGGTTAACATCCGTGTCTGGAGAACCCGTAAACTGTTTTCATAGGTCTTGAAGTTGAATAAGCAATAGATCAGCATCCATGTTGGGAAGCATCCGTAAACTGTTTTCAAAAGTTGAGTCTGAACAAGCGATAGGTTAACATCCATGTCTGGAGAACCCGTAAACTGTTTTCAGAAATCTTGGATTGTTAATTTTATCCTGAAAAGGGTAAAATATTATCTGAAACACAAAGTCATGTTGCATGAAATGTATGATGCAATATGTGTATATCAATGTTCATGATATGAATGTAATGAATGCGCATGTAAGCTGATGAACTGTCTTGCTGAGGATAGATAAATCCTAGATAGCCAGAGATAATAGAATCTTGATTGCTGCCGGGGAAAGTGAATCCTTGATTGCTGTAGGGAATTGCAAGAATCTTTGATTGCTGAAGCTGAGATATCCTTGTTGACTGCTGACTGCTTGGGGAACAAGATCTTCAATTGTTGAGGGATCTTAGGACCACTGCTGGGGATTGGAACTCCTTGATGACCTGTGGGGAATGAGAATCCTGATGATCTCTACTGGGGAGTCTAGAACCTAGTAAATTTATGTTGGAGAATTAAGACGGAGAATCTTCAGTCTGGTGGGAAGTATCTCTGTGGGGAGAAGGTTCACTAGTCTGGTTCTGCTGGGGATTGATAGTTGGAAGTTTTAGCTCCGCTGGGGATTAACAGTTTTGACTTCACTGGGGACAAGATTTTCAGATTTCAGGGCTCCATTGGGGATACTAAAACTTAACTCTGAGGGGAATTAAGTTCTGGAAGGCTCTCTGGCTGGGGAAATCAACTTTGAGAAAGCTTCTGTTCTGCTGAAGATCCTGAAGTTTAACTCTGTTTGGGGAATTAAGCTCTGGATTTTAACCTTGTTGAGGAATTTGGAGTTTAGAACCGCTGGGGATTCCTTCTGAAAGGGCATCAAGATATCTATCTGTACCTTCAACCTATCAGTAATCATCTTTTCTTGGTTTGTAAGAAAATGATTATGTTCAAATGCATATGCCTATTTAACAAAACATTGGATGTTTCTCAAATAAAACATACGTGTAAAAAAGAAAAGGAAGACAAAGCAAATTTATGTATTGGGAAAAGTATTTGTATTAACTTTTTATGAGTATCTTTGTACAAATGAGACAGGCATCCAAGTAAGAGGATGTTGTCGTAAAAATCGAAAATTTTATACAAAAGAAAGATGGCTATGTGTAACAATTCCATGGGATTCCATTCTGCTATATCCTTCACAACTCTGAATATCTTGTCCATTCAATGCTTCGTCCGCCGATGATTGGATTGATCAGAAGCTCGGAGCTTGTTGATGAAGAGATTATTATTTAAAGTGATCCGACGAGACATAGTCATACGCTTTAATTCCCTAAATTTTTCCTGGACCGCCCTCTCGGGTTTTCAATCCACCGGGAAACCCTTTTTGCCCAAGCCGCCCTTTCGGGTTTTCGACTTGCCGGGTGTACAAATTTTTTTTGTTTTATCCCTAATTTTTGCCTGAACCGCCCTTTCAGGTTTTCGGTTCACCGGGATGCCCATTTTTTCCCAAGTCGCCCTTTCGGGTTTTCAACTTGTCGGGTTTGTTTCATGCGTAGTATTTTTTGACTATGTCTGCGTTCGAAGGGTGTGGGAAATCGTTGCCGTCCATGGTGATCAGAATCATTGCACCACCAGAAAAGATGCTCTTGATTACAAATGGTCCTTCGTAAGTAGGAGTCCATTTGCCCCTGGGATCACTTTGCGGCACGATAATCCGCTTGATTACAAGATCTCCGACTTGGTATACTTGATGTCTGACTTTCTTGTTGAAAGCCTTGATCATCCGTTTTTGGTATGTCTGACTATGGCAAACAGCAGTGAGTCATTTCTCGTCGATCAAATTGAGTTGATCAAGTCGGGTTTGAATCCAATCGTCTTCACTCAAACCAGAGTCCCTCATAATCCTTAAAGAAGGAATCTGAACTTCCATGGGTAGGACAGCTTCCATGCCATATACCAAATAAAATGGGGTTGCCCCTGTTGAAGTACGTGCCGTGGTACGGTATCCATGCAGAGCAAACGACAATATCTCATGCCAGTCCTTGTAGGTAACTGTCATTTTCTGAATGATCTTCTTGATATTTTTGTTCGCAGCATCAACAACACCGTTCATATTTGATAGGGAGATGCATTGTGATGATAAATCTTGAACTGTTCGCATAGAGCGATGATCATAGTATTATTCAGATTGGTTCCGTTGTCTGTGATGATCCTGTCGGGGACACCATACCAGCATATGAGGTTCTGCTTGATGAAGCGGGCAACCACATTTTTCGTAACGGAGGCAAAGGAAGATGCTTCGACCCATTTGGTAAAATAGTCAATAGCGACCAGGATGAAGCAATTTCCATTGGATGTCGTGGGCTTGATCTCTCCAATCATGTCAATGCCCCACATTGCGAATGGCCAAGGAGCTGTCAGAACATTGAGAGGAACATGAGGAATATGAATCTTGTCGACATAAACTTGACATTTGTGGCAAGTACGGGAATGTTGATGGCAATCAGCTTCCATAGTAGACCAGTAATAGCCTGCCCTTAGAATCTTCTTAGCCATCGTATGTATGCTTAAATGGGTGCCAAACGTGCCACTATGTATCTCAGTCATGAGTAACTCTGCTTTAGCTTTGTCCACACAACAAAGTAAAACACAATCATGGCTGCGCTTGTAAAGGATGCCATTGCTTAGGAAGAACTTGGCTGCAAATCTCCTTAAGAAATTTTTGTCATTGACGGAAGCTCCTTCAGGATACTCTCTAGTCTGGAGATACCTTTTGATTTCGTGAAACCAGGGTTGTTCCACTACTTCTTCGGTATTAATCTCATGATAATGCGCAGGTTCGTCCATTCACTCGATGGTGATTTAGGGAGCCTCATCATCCCAGTTGAGTTTAAACATGGAAGACATTGTAGCCAGAGCATCAGATAGTTGGTTCTCTTCTCGCGGGAAATGCTCGAAGGTGATTTGCTCGAAATGAGGCAACAATGTCAGGACATGTTCTTTGTATGGGATAAGATTAGGATGTTTGGTATCCCACTCTCCTTTGATTTGACTGATAACCAAAGCCGAGTCCCCAAATACGATCAAAGATTTGATCCCCAAGTCTATAGCAGCCTTGAGACCAAAGATGCAAGCTTCATATTCGGCCATGTTATTGGTACAGCTGAAACAAAGTCGGGCCGTGAAAGGTGTATGACAACCTTCCGGGGAAATGAGTACCGCACCGATACCATTTCCAAGTGCATTTGAAGCACCATCAAAGTACAGGGTCCGTCGGGATCCATTTTTAGGTCCGTCATACAGTCCGTTACCTTCAATGTTGTCCAAAGTCATGATGTCTTCGTCCGGGAAGTCGAATCTCATGGATTGATAACCTTCGATAGCTTGATGAGCTAGATGGTCAGCTAGTACACTCCCTTTTATAGCTTTTTGGGTAGTATACTGGATGTCATACTCAGTCAGGATCATTTGCCATCTAGCGATTCTTCCAGATAAAGCAGGCTTCTCGAAGATATACTTGATAGGATCCATTTTGGAAATCAGCAAAGTGGTATGAGTCAACATATACTGCCTTAGTCGGCGAGCAGCCCATACCAAAGCGCAACAAGTTTTCTCGAGCAGTGAGTAGAGAGTCTCACAGTCGGTAAACTTTTTGCTAAGGTAATAAATGGCATGCTCTTTTCGACCAGACTTGTCATGTTGGCCCAGTACGCACCCTATTGAGTTGTCCAAAATAGTCAGATACATGATCAACGGCCTTCCTTCTCCGGGTGGCATCAGAATAGGAGGTTCTAGCAAATACTCCTTGATCTTATCAAAAGCAGCTTGGCAATCATCGTTCCATTCGACTACCTGATCTTTCTTCAATAGTTTGAAAATTGGCTCACAGGTAGACGTCAGATGAGAGATGAATCTGGCAATATAGTTCAAGCGCCCCAAGAACCCTCTAACCTCCTTTTCAGTATGGGGGGCAGGCATTTCTTGTATAGCTTTCACTTTTGCTGGATCGACCTCAATGCCTTTGTTGCTGACAATAAATCCTAGAAGTTTACCAAACCTAACTCCAAAAGTGCACTTACTTGGATTCAGCCTGAGTTTGTACTCCTTCAACCTGGCAAACAGCTTCTACAAATGTTCAAGGTGTTCCTCCTCTGTTTGTGATCGAGCTATCATGTCGTCTACGTAAACTTCGATCTCATGATGTATCATATCATGAAACAAAGCTACCATGGCGCGTTTATAAGTTGCCTCTGCGTTCTTCAGTCCGAACGACATCACCTTATAGCAGAAGGTACCCCACTGTGTAACAAAGGTTGTTTTCTCCATGTCCTCGGGGGCCATTTTGATCTGGTTGTAGCCCGAGAATCCGTCCATGAAGGAAAACACCTTGTGCTGAGCTGTGTTGTCAATCAAAATGTCGATATGCGGTAGCGGAAAATTATCTTTAGGGCTAGCCCTGTTCAAATCCCGGTAGTCCACACACATTCTGACCTTGTCGTCTTTTTTGGGAACTGGCACAATGTTAGCAACCCATTGTGGATAGGATGTAACAGCCAGAAAGCCAGCATTGAATTGCTTCATTACTTCAGCTTTAATCTTCTCAGACATGTCGGGCCTCATTCGGCGGACTTTTTGCTTGATCGGTGGACAATCTTCTCTTGTAGGGAGACGGTGAACCACAATATCTGTGTCTAACCCCGGCATGTCTTCATAAGACCAGGCGAAGATTTCAACGTATTCATTCAACAGCTGTATTAAGCGCTCCTTGACACTTGGTTCCAGATTGGCACCCACTTGTATTTCTTTCCTGTCTTCCTCTGTTCCTAAGTTGACAGTTTCCAACAACTCTTCATGAGGCAAGATGGCCCTCTCTTCTTGTTGTAGAAGTCTGGCTAGCTCTCCTGGTACTTCAAAATCTTCGTCATCTTCGTATTCAGCCTGGTTGACCAAATCTTCAGAGTTATTGAAGGATACAGCAGAATAGTCACCCATAGAATCCAGAGTGGATGGGTACCTGCATTTGTGAGTGTGGGTGTGTGTAAGGGCTAGCCATCCTTAAACAAACAAAAATGCAAAAGGAAAGAAAATGAACACAGCAGTTTATAAATGAAAAACGTCCAATGATTCATTAAACATGGCATATGAATATGAAGAGAATCAAACCCCTTACAAATGGACCTACATGCCCCGGGCAAGGCATGAGGTGAAAAATAGTGTGCAGATTGTTTTAGTAATTATTACAGACCAACAGGAAATGTTCGAAAGATAAATTACTGATCGATGAAAGTAATGGGAACGAAGTGTTTCGCCTCCCAGTTGTGTAGTCCCCCTCCAATGGTTGGGAAGATCCAATCTTAAATGTTGGCCTCTTCGTCTTCGTCTTCCAAAGCATTGATTCCATGAGGAGAAATCTTGATGGGTGTCTTTTCAATTTTTGAGCGACGATAGCTTTCTGCCCCGCAGTGGTAAATCCCAACCCAAACTTGTCTGTTTTGTGAGGAATGTCAGGCAATTGTCCCCATGTTGAGCTCTTCCCCTCCTTCATAGCAGCCTTTGCGTCTTTCAGAGATGCCATCCTGGCCACCTGCTTGGGTACCTCAGCTACTGCTTTTGTTACTGCAACCTCGGGAGCAATTTCCTCGAAGTGTTGGAACGGTGTCTCGATGAATTCGCCATCCACTTCTACATACCGAAAGGAATTCAGATGGCTGATCATGTACTCCTCTTCACCGTGTACAGTTATGATTTTTCCCTTGACACGATATTTCAGCATCTGATGCAGGGAGGAAGTGACTGCCCCAGCATTATGAATCCAAGGTCTTCCTAGCAAGCAAGAGTATGATGGGCGGATGTCCATCCCATAGAATGTTGAGTGGAACACTTCAGTTCCTACCTTAATGGGAATGTCGACCTCCCCATGCACCATTCTTTTAAACCCGTCAAAGGCCCTGACAATGATATTACTTGGTTTCAGCTCTAAGCCTTCACAATCCAACCGGTCGAGAGCCTTCTTAGGCAACACATTTAGGGAAGAACCAATGTCGACCAAGACATGGGCGAGAGTAGTTCCTCGGCATTCGATTGACACATTTAATGCATCATTGTGATTTCTTCCCTTCGGAGTCAGGTCAGCATCAGAGAAACCCAGGCCGTTGTCGGCGGTAAGGCTGGCTACACAATCCTGGAATTGATCGACTGAGGTTTCCCGGGGAACATGGGCTGTCTTCAGAAATCTTATCAATGCTTTGGCATGAGCCTCCGAACAAAGCAGCAATGCTAACATGGAGATCTTCAAGGGGGTTTGCCCCAGTTGCTCTACCACATCATAATCACTCTTCTTAATTATTTTCAGAATCTCCTTCATCTCTTTCTTAGAGGTTTCGGGGATGACCAAGGGTTGAGCCCTCGTCCTGACGAGCTCTTCTTGGATCCCTTTCCCCTTATCAGCAGAAGTAGGAGGGACAACCACAAGAGTAACAACTTCTTCAATTAAGGGAGTTCTTGCAGAAAGTTTTATCGGTGCAGGAGTAACCTTGGCAGCAGCTGAGGGTCCAAAGATTGCCTTTGGAGGGGCAATCTCTGGAGAGAAAATTCTCCCACTTCGGGTAATCTTGCTCGTACCGGCAATGTTTCCAATGTCGGCATTTTCCTCATCAGAGCTTTCTTCAGTCATCTCAATTTGTTTAACACCGTGGTAGTAGATTTCTCCATCATAATTCCACGGTATTGATTTGTCAGATTTGTAGGGGACTGGCCCAGGCATGGTTATTTTCAGAGGAACAATCTTCGTAGCGGATGTAATCTTAACAAGACTTTTGGGGACCTTGGAAAGATTGGTGGAAATGGTGATTATTGAAACTTCATTGATAGGAGTTGGAGTAACGGGAGTCTTTTCGAAAATAATTTGTTGGTTGTCCATTAGGCGTTGGATGCCTATCTTCAGCAATGGACAGTCGATTGGTAGGGAGGAACAAAAGTAGCAATCTTCTTTACATCCTGGGAAAATCCCAGCCTTCAACAGATTCAACTTGATTGTCAGTAATGGAGTTATCAGATCATCAACAGTAGAAACAAACAGATCTTCTTCAACAGCATGGACATTGCGACCATGCTTTGGCATCGGAGCGGATATTACATTCGGCTTCTCTGGGGCGTCAAACTCAACCTCTTTTGCATCTATTAAATATTGAATTTTATGCTTAAGCGCCCAGCAATCGTTGGTGTCGTGCCCGACGCTGTCAGAATGATAGGCACATTTAGCCTTGGGATGATAATGTGGGGAAGTTGTATTCACATTTTTTGGTGCCTCTTTGATATTAGTGAGATTTAGCTTCAACAAATGGGGAAGAACTTGTGCAGGCATCATGTTGATGCGGGTGAACTGCCGTTGTGGCCATTCTACCCGTTGCTGGTTAGGTCTGGACTGATTGTTACGAGGCTGATCATTTGACGAATTTTGAATCATTATGGCCCCTACAGTCGGCCGGCACTCCGTTCTTCCCAATCTTTTCTGAGAGTATATAACAGCTGCCTCCTTCTTTGCCGGAAATGATTTCTTAACAGTTGTGGAGGCAGAGGCATCCCTTTGAATCTTCCCATTCTTAATACCAGCTTCCACCCGTTCGCCAGTCAGAATCAGTTCAGTAAACCCTGCGGAAGATCTCCCGATCAAATGGTTAAAGAAAGGGCCAGATAGGGTCCCCAAGAACATATCAACTAGTTCCCTATCTGAAAGAGGTGGCTGCGCTCTTCCGGCCAATTCGCGCCATTTCTGGGCATATTCTTTGAATCCCTCATTTGAGGCCATCCCCATGCTCTGTAGCTGAGTACGGGTTGGCGCCAAGTCAGTGTTATATTGATACTGGCGATAAAAGGTAGCTGCCAAGTCTTCCCAGTTATGCACTTCTGACTTCTAAAGCTGGTAAAACCAGTCTAGCTGTGTACCAGACAAGCTGTCCTAAAAGAAGTGTACCCAAAGATTTCTGTCGGACGTATGAGGTTGAATTCTTCTGACATATGACCTCAGGTGCATCTTCGGGCAAGACAGCCCGTCATATTTCGCAAAAATTGGCACTTTAAACTTTGGAGGGATCACAATCCCAACAATCAATCCCAATTCTTCAAAATCTAGCCCGGGAACCCTTTGCAGCTCCATAGCTGCCAGTCTATCCTCCAGGTTTTTGTATTTGTCATCCGCTGGCGATTATTGCTGCTCTGAATAATCTTCATCTTCCTCAACCTCTTCCTCTTCAGCCTCAGACTCAGAAGGTAATGCATCTCCTTTTCCCTTACCGGTCCCCTCATCAGATGTGGAGGGGAATTCAAGAACTCTCCTAGCTTCATTCTCAAATCTTCTTCCCAGTGTAGCTACCCCAACTCTTTTCTTCTTCTTTTTTCCTTTTTCTTGCTCTTTATTCCCTAACAGTGCTTTAAGATCCTCCTGACCCTTTGCTAAGGTCATAAGGAGCTGTTGAAACTGCGAGTTTTGTGCCTGCAGATCTTTGACCGTCTGTTCGAGATCCATCTTACTGAAATAAATAGCAGAAAGATAAGGAAACCTGGTGTGGAGACATGTTTATGCATATGATGAATGATATGTTTATTCATGCAATGCATTCAAGGACTTAGAAATTCAAAATTTGTTGCAAACAAAAAGAACACACGTCATATTAATAAGAAGAAATTTTGTCAGTACATAAATGCCCCATGGGCCAAATATTACAAAAACTTCTTAAGGTAAAAAGACGTTGTGCATCCTCTTTGGTGTGATGTAAGTGTTGAGGGTCTCCTCCTCGTGAAGTCGGCGAGTAAGCTCCAAAACCTTCTTCTCACTGGCGTAGAAGCTGGCTTCAAAAGTATCCCTTTCTTCCTTGAGTTGGATCCAACTCTTCTGCATTTCCTCCCATGATATTGGCATGTCAGGATGTAGGATGGTGTATGGAACCTCTCCTTCCTTAACAGGCTCTTTAATCAAAGGGAGAATATGAGGGTAAGGCATCATAAGACTCTGGGCTTGGGTTCATACCCACTTGAGGTAAGGCTCAAGAGGGATGGAGTTTGAAATTCTGGCTGCAGATACTCAATGTCACGTTCAATGTTATGACACCGTATCTGACTTACTATATGACAGTAAATACAAAAACAATAAAGAACACAGTCAATTGTTTACCCAGTTCAGTGTGCAATAACACCTACTCTGGGGGCTACCAAGCCAGGGAGGAAATCCACTATAAGAGATGTTAATTCAGGAATAAACCAGCCAGTTTATCTCCTTCACTTAAGACCTACCCAATGCAATTTCAATCTAAGTACAACTTAAACCTGAGTTCCTACTCACTCCCCCTCAATCACAGCAGTGATACATAAAACAATTTGACTAATGAATTGATGAAGACACTCTTCAAAAACATACACTTGATTAAGCTTCACAGCTTTTTAATCAAGTAACACAACCACTCTTGCTTCACAGCTTTGAGTGATACACACACCTAACTTGACTCTGCTTCACAGCTTTAGTCAAGAGACATACAAACACTCTTGCTTCAAAGCTTTGAGTGCTACACAAACCTTACAATTAAAAACCTATTCCAAGTCACTTATCACAATGATAATTGCTTGGATTACAATAGTTAAAACTATACAGCTTCTAAATGATCTTCTGTCAAAAAGGGATTGCTTTCAAAACAGCAGCCCTGTTGAATATATAGCAGTTGCATCTTCAGTTAGGGTTTCCACAAAAAGCTAGGGTTAATTCCATTTGACCTTAAGACTAGGTCACAGGACTTTATCAACTAGGTTAGGGTTGAGCTATGTTAACCCAAAGAAAACGCAGGATTCTGTTCTGGAAAGACTGAGTCATTTTCCTGAAAAAACTCAGAATTAACCAAACTGCATACCTGTTAGTTCAGAACAGGATGTCTTAACATCTGTTATGACATCTGAAAAACCTGTCTACTGATTTAGGAAAATGTGATCATTTTGCAAAAATGCTCAGATACACACTTAAACATCAGTACCTGTATGACAATATTTTTCTGCAAAGGTACCTAATGAATCAGTACAAACTAAACTAGAATGTTATGACATCAGTCATAACATTCACACATACACTTGGGTTTTACCAAAAATGCAAGCCAATACCTAAACAACTACAAACTCCCCCTTTGGCATATTTTTGGCTAAAGACCCTAAGCAATCAGAGATAGATAGAAGCAGAAAGAAATGACTGCAGAAAAATAGAATGTCTAATTAAGTAAGTACCAAAATATATCTCCCCCTCTTTAGCCACAAATGGGCCAAAGATACATGTTCATAAAAATTATACAGTCATCCAGAAAAGTAATAAGAGCAGCAAAAAAAACTGAACACACTTCCAAACTCCACCAGGGACCAGCAACAACTCCACCAAACAGCAACCAACCTTTAAGCACTGTCATCAGACTCGGAGGAGCTAGTTTCTTCAGTATTGAGATGACCTTCAGCTTCTACACCCTCTTCCCTTCTGTTTCCTTCAGCTTCCTCCTTTTCTAACCTGGCAATTAGGATTTCTAGGGTCTTTTTCCTAGCTTCCAGTTCTTTGCAGGTCTCTTTTAATACAGCTATGACATTAGATGTCTTGGACTGAGTCTTCACAGACGATGTCTCAGCTGATGTTATGACAATATCAGGAGCATGAGATCCCTGAAACAGTTTGTAGTGCAACCCAAGGGCAGGAGCTCTTTTGCAAGCAGTATCTCTTGCCACCAGGATATCAGGATATTGTGCAAGGATAATTCCACAAAGGAGGGAGGGAAAGGCAATTGGTCCTTTGACAGCATAACTACCAGCATGTTTTAAAGTTTGTTCAAAAATATACCTGCCATAGTCAAAAGCAGTCTTGGTTCCCACATCATAAATAAATCTCCCCAATCCTGTGGAGATAGTTGATTTATGGTTTGTAGGCACCCAGTTAGCTGCACCAATCTTGTGCAGGATGGCAAATTTCATGCTAAGTTTGCTGGCATTCAGCTTGCCTTTCAAGGGCCAGCACTTCACTTGCCTTGCTGTGATGGTTTGACAAACTTCATTGTCAGTGACTTCCAGATCAGGACAATCCTCATTTGTTCTTCCAAGAAATTTGTTAATTTCTGATGGAGAGAACTTGACCCTTCTTCCTCTAACAAAAACACTTACAAAGTCAGCTGACCTTCCATTAGCACAATCATTAGACAAGTTAACTATGAACTCCTTGACCAGATTTTATAACACTTGTTAAATTTTATCACTGTCTTCATCAGTCCAGCATTCTTGATCATGTCCATGATGTCTTTGCACTCCATGGCATCATTGTTGAGTTCTCTTTCTAAGGCTATTCTCTTTAAGCAAACATACTTCCATCTGTTTGCATTGTCAGGATGATGAAAAGAGATGTTGTCTGTTGGGACTTCAGGAACTCTAGCAATTTTGCTGGAGGGGAGCTTCCTTCTGATAGGAATTTCTTCAGCATCAATCTCAAATTCTGATTCCTCATCAGAATCAGAAGATTCAGGTTCTTTTCTCTTCTTTGAAATTGGTTGTCTAGCAGTATGCACCTGGGCCTTCACCTTCCCTTTGGACTGAATAGTTTTCACAGATTCTACCTCAGCCATGCCTTCAGCCTTGGATTTCTTAACAGCAGGTTTATCTTTGGACACACATTTTGCATCATTCTGATTACCCTTTCTTTTCATCAATCTCCTAGCTATGCTAGGGTTTACATTGGCAATCAGATCATTATCTGAGTAATCCTCATCCACATCAATGATAGGTGGATCAGCAGTCTTTTCTGAAGGATTCTGAATGTTGTCATTTTGTGTCACAACATTCTCAGAGACATCTACATTCTCAGAGACGTCCACATTTGGGCTTCCTGATTGATTTAAAGGGACAGAAATCCCCGGTACAGGTTGGTTTCCGCTTAGTATACTAGTAACAAGCCTAGCAATAGCTTGATGAACTTGAACTGATCCTTCTCTATTTGGAACAGAAGAAGAAGGATGAGAAGGATTACCAGAGGCTGCAGCTTGAGCTCTTCCTGCATGTCTAGTTCTTAGCTTTTTGACTTTGGCGGGGTCAGTTGCCATCTCTCTGAGAGGAGTGACCTCAAGAACTTCAGATTCTATGCATGTGGTGATTGCTCTAGAGTCTTGGTCAGATTATGAAGATGATGAGGATGATGAAGTCGCCTTGGTTGAAGATGATGTCTGAGACATTTTGATTGACTTAGAGCAACAGTATCAATTTGGAAGAAAATTTTGATTGAGAGAAGGGAACAGGTTGCGAGGTCGAGAGAGGTAGGAGGCAAAAGAGAGTCTTTTCAACTTCTTAGGAATTTTGAAGGAATTTGGAAAACATATGATTAACCCACTAAAAATAGACTTAACAAGATTAACTCCTTCAACCCTTGTTTTAAGCAAAATTAATTGCTATAATTTCTCATGTTGGCAAATACCCAACCTGCCCCTCAAGTTTTCAAGTTTATTTCCAACAAGAGCCTTGGTAGAAGAATCAGCCAGCTGAAGCTTAATGATACCATGTTCCAGTTTAATTGACTTCTTCTCTACAAAGTCAATGTGCTTGGTCCTGCTATGCTGAATAGGGTTCATGGAAATATTGATTGTATTCAGATTGTCACAATATAATGTCACAACATCTTGTGAGACATTATACTCAGTGAGCATCTGTTTTGACCAGATATTTTGAGAACAGTTACTCCTAGCTGCAACCATTTCAGCACAGAGTTGGGAAGGCATTCTTTTGACATGAATCATAGTTCTGGTTGATTCTTGAATGATCTTATTTTTCTTTTTGTCCACTCCATTTTGATGGAGAATTGTAGGAGAAGAGACTTCACGACTCATTTCTTCAGGAAAACAAAATTTATTAGACTTGTTGTTTCCAACATCCTTGTCATGATTACTTCTGGTTCTGACAACACATCCTTCTTCAAGTTTATTCACCACATCATAGACATGTTTCTTTTTACCAAGCCTTTCAATTTTAAGTTCACCACAAACCCTTCTTTTATCAGTCTGTAGTTTTGGAGTCCTTCTGACTGCTTCCATAGAGATGGCTCTTTTCATTCTTCTTAGATGAAGATGACCAAGCTTATGGTGCCACAGGTTCATCTCTTTTTCTTCTTTGGTAATTGGACACATAGTGGAGTTATTAGTGTTCTCAGGCTGCCACAAGTAACAGTTATCTTTGGACCTGACTCCTTTCATTGCAATTTCTTGTTTTTCATTGATTACAAGACATTCAGATTTTGAGAAATTGACCTTGAATCCTAGATCACACAGTTGACTGATACTAATGAGATTAGAAGTCAGCCCTTTTACCAGCAATACTTCACTCAGCCTTGGAACTTCAGGGCAGTCCAAATTACCAACTCCTTTGATTTCACCTTTAGCACCATCTCCAAAGGTCACATAACTGGTGTTGTGAGGTTTAACATGATTGAGAATGTTCTTTATTCCAATCATGTGTTTAGAACACCCACTGTCAAAGTACCAGCCTTCCTTTGCAGACACTCTCAGGGAAGTATGGGCTATCAGGGCAGTAGCCTTTTTCTTCCATTGAGGAGTATGTGGTACCCTTTTTGACTTAGGTTTAACACCTGAGTTTTGATTAGGGTATCCATGCAATTTGAAGCAGAAGGGCTTTATGTGTCCATACCTCCCACAATGATGACATCTCCATCTTTGGTATTTTTTCTTCATGTATTTCTGTTTCTGATGTTGAGAGTTGTGTTGAGACATCTGCTTTGACAATTGTTTAACATGCCTGATCTTCTTGTCTGCACCAGATTTCTTAGCTTCCACAAATCCTAGTCCAGATTTGTTTCCCACATTTTGTCCAACTTGAAGAATCTCTTCCAATTTATCTGTTCCATTGGTCAGCATCTTGACAGATTTGGTCATTTGGTTCAGTTGTGAGTTCAGCAATTGAACTTCCCCTTCTAGATGACTTATACTTTCAAGATCTGCCCTTTTTTCAGCCTCCAGCTTTATAATGAGTTTTGATTGTTTCTCATTCTGCACACAGACTTCAGCACTTCTGATACACAATTTCTTGTAGGTATCAGCCAGTTCTTCAAATGTCACTTCTTAATCACTGGTGTCACTTTCAGAGGTACAAACACTAGTTAGAGCAGTAACTAGTTTGGCAGATTCTTCTTCAGAATTACTTTCTGAATCACAGGCAGACCAAGTAACAGTCATTCCTTTCTTTTGTTTCTTAAGAAAGGTAGGACATTCAGCTCGAATATGCCCATATCCTTCACAGCCATGGCATTGAATTCCTCTCCCTTGGTTTCCCTTCTCTTCTGACCTTGGTCTTCTGCTGAAACTGTCAATGTCAGAGGGAATGTTATGAACATTAGACCTTGACTTTGGATCTATTCTTTTGATGAGTTTGTTGAACTGTCTTTCAAGCATGGCTATAGCTTCTGAAATATTTTCTTCTTCATCCCCCTTGTTTTCAACATCAGTGTTGGATACAAGGGCTATGCTCTTGTTCTTCTTGTCACCATTTTCAGTGATCCCCATCTCATACGTCTGAAGAGACCCAATAAGTTCATCCACTTTCAACTTGCTGATATCCTGGGCTTCTTCTATGGCAGTTACCTTCATTGCAAATCTTTTGGGCAAGGATCTGAGAATCTTTCTCACCAATTTTTCTTCTGACATCTTTTCTCCCAGTGCTCCTGAGGTGTTGGCAATCTCCAGGATGTTCATGTGAAACTCATGAATGGTTTCATCTTCCATCATTTTTAGATTCTCAAACTTGGTAGTCAACATCTGAAGCCTTGACATTTTTACTTTGGAAGTGCCCTCATGAGTAGTTTTGAGAGTGTCCCAAACTTCCTTGGCCAGTTCATATTGATGTACTAGTCTGAAAATGTTTCTATCAATTCCATTGAACAAGGCATTTAAAGCTTTGGAATTTCCCAGGGCTAACTCATCTTCTTCTTTACTCCAATCTTTCTCAGGCTTCAGACTGATTGTCCCATCTTTCTCAGTTATAGTGGGATGGTTCCATCCTTTGTCAGCAGCTCTCCAAGCCTTTTTGTCCAGAGATTTTAAGAAGGCAATCATACGAGGTTTCCAGTAGTCATAATTAGTTCCATCCAGAATGGGTGGTCTATTTCCAAAAACTCCTTCTTTGTCCATAGTGCCAGAAAGTGATATCCCTAGATCTCACCCGGTAATACAGGCAGGGTGCCTGCTCTGATGCCAATTGAAATTCTGGCTGCAGATACTCAATGTCACGTTCAATGTTATGACACTGTATCTGACTTACTATATGACAGTAAATACAAAAACAATAAAGAACACAGTCAATTGTTTACCCAGTTCAGTGTGCAACAACACCTACTCTAGGGGCTACCAAGCCAAGGAGGAAATCCACTATAAGAGATGTTAATTCAGGAATAAACCAACCAGTTTATCTCCTTCACTTAAGACCTACCCAATGCAATTTCAATCTAAGTACAACTTAAACCTGAGTTCCTACTCACTCCCCCTCAATCACAGCAGTGATACATAAAACAATTTGACTAATGAATTGATGAAGACACTCTTCAAAAACATACACTTGATTAAGCTTCACAGCTTTTTAATCAAGTAACACAACCACTCTTGCTTCACAGCTTTGAGTGATACACACACCTAACTTGACTCTGCTTCACAGCTTTAGTCAAGAGACATACAAACACTCTTGCTTCAAAGCTTTGAGTGCTACACAACCCTTACAATTAAAAACCTATTCCAAGTCACTTATCACAATGATAATTGCTTGGATTACAATAGTTAAAACTATACAGCTTCTAAATGATCTTCTGTCAAAAAGGGATTGCTTTCAAAACAGCAGCCCTGTTGAATATATAGCAGCTGCATCTTCAGTTAGGGTTTCCACAAAAAGCTAGGGTTAATTCCATTTGACCTTAAGACTAGGTCACAGGACTTTATCAACCAGGTTA
The DNA here is from genome assembly GCA_948472305.1 of Vicia faba. Taxonomy (NCBI): domain Eukaryota; kingdom Viridiplantae; phylum Streptophyta; class Magnoliopsida; order Fabales; family Fabaceae; genus Vicia; species Vicia faba. Next base: position 651,793,360 of record OX451740.1, read on the forward strand.
GGGTTGAGCTAGGTTAACCCAAAGAAAACGCAGGATTCTAATCTGGAAAGACTGAGTCATTTTCTTGAAAAAACTCAGAATTAACCAAACTGCATACCTGTTAGTTCAGAACAGGATGTCTTAACATCTGTTATGACATCTGAAAAACCTGTCTACTGATTTAGGAAAATGTGATCATTTTGCAAAAATGCTCAGATACACACTTAAACATCAGTACCTGTATGACAATATTTTTCTGCAAAGGTACCTAATGAATCAGTACAAACTAAACTAGAATGTTATGACATCAGTCATGACATTCACACATACACTTGGGTTTTACCAAAAATGCAAGCCAATACCTAAACAACTACAGAGTTCTTGTGCCCCAGTGTCTTGCTATCTACCTTGTTAGGCATCCTCCAAGCTCTGATGAATCTTTGGCGAAGTCTTTGCGCATTATTGTCGAAGTCAAAAACTAGGTCAGGAATCAGCATGTCATGAGGGCCATCCCTCCGAGCATATCCAAATTGTCTTAAAGCTAGACAAGGGTTGTAGGTAATGCCCCCTCTAATTCCAAGTAATGGAACATTAGGGAATTCACCACAGCGATCGATGATGATGACATTTTCTCTGGACCGAGAACACCAATGTACATCAGAATGTGTGAGGGTCATCAATCGTTGTGACCACCTTAAGCCTTGCTCATTCTTCAAAACAGATTGTGGAAGGTGAGAAATAAACCACCTTGCAAGGAGAGGAGTACAGCACATGAGAACACCTCTCTTCCTCATTATTCGTATGTAAAATGAGTGGAGGATGTCCCCAAGCAATGTAGGTATGGAATTCCTGGATAGGAAAATCTTGACAGCATTGACATCTATAAGTTGGTCAGGATTTGGGAACAAGACCAACCCATAAACGAGGAGTGCCACAATCTCTTCAAAGGCTTGTAGATCCAAGGAGTTCCAACACTCTTGTTCCTTCTCAAACAAGAACTTTTCCAAGAAGCCTTTGACACCACTTCTAGTTTCCCAATGCCCCTTGATGTCAGATGGTTGCAAGTGTAGTGCTTGAGCAACATCTTCGGGCTTTGGTTCTTTTTCCGTACCGTTGTAGGGTAGTTGGTTAAGAATAGGAATTCTCAAGAGTTGAGAAAATTCCTCCAAAGTAGGCACCAATTGGTAGTCGGGGAATGTGAAACAGTGGTGAAGGGGGTCAAAGAACTGGAACATCACTTTCACCATGTCTTCTTCAATGCTGGTGTTGACTAGGTTGAGAAGTCTACCATGTCTTTCACTGAAGAGAGAGCTTTCTGGAATTCTGGATGTAAGCTCCTTGAGTTGAGGAGGGATTCTCACAAGGTTGACTTGGATGGTTTTCCTGCGAAGAATTTCCATGACCTACAAAACAAGAACAAAGATGAAGATCCAAACCCTTGAAATGGTTAGTGGATACATATGATGCTTTATGATGTTCATGATTTATGCACAAACATATGTACAAGCAAGTCACACAAAACCCTAGTTTCAGGCTTGCATGGGGTTTCATAGGTAAATACCCTCTTGAGTGAAGTTGGCTTAAAAACCTGTCCTATAAATAGTAATCGGGTTCTAAGGAGCTCAATATCATTGAATTGTTTTCTATGTTCATTGTTTTGGTTTAGCCATTTAACTAGCGACCAAAATATTCCAAGAAAACAACCCTCAATGAGTGTAGTATCGAGTATCTACCAACTTCGGACTGCACCAAAGCCGGTCATCTCACTACCCCTAATAAAAGGCCAAGATGGTCAAGTAAGGTTCTAGGTCATTAGTGCTTAGTGACATCACTCAGCGGCCCCATACTCTCCTTGATTTAACTCAAGGGTTACCGGTACTCACAAATATGTCGCACCAATATAGCTATTGCTTCAACCGTGTCGGTATACCCCGCACAGTTTCCACAAAGTATTGCTATCTATGAATGTTTCCCAAATCCGGGTGTAGGATTTCAAGCCCAAACAAGAGAACCAAAATGTAAAGCAATCAAAGCAAACAATTAGTCATGCAAAAGGGTGATCTAGGCCCTAAGGTTACTCCACTTTTAAATTTTGTCCCCAGTAGAGTCGCCAGTTCTGTGATACGGTGGGAGAACGGAATTGAGGTTTGCGTTTGTTTTCGCAAATGTTTCGGTTTAGCAAGAGTCGCCACCGACTTTTTATTTTATCCTAAGGAAAGGTTAAAAAGCACAGGAAAAACCTTTGAGATGTTTTCTTGGGTTCGGGGAGTAGATTATAGAAAGGGAAGGTATTAACACCCTTTCTGTCCATGGTTATCCATGGGCTCTTAGTTACTTGCTTAGATCACTTGCCTTGTATTTTCAATTGTTTGAAATGGTGCTTTCAATTGTTTGAAATGGTGCTTTGTGTGTGTGGTTTTGAAAATGTTTTGAAAAAGATGCCTTGTCTAGGCAACCATTGTAACAATTCTTTACTCGAATGTTTTACAAAGGTGTTTGTCTTTTTGAAAAGATGTTTCAATGTTTTTTTTGAAAGTTGCTTGTGAAGTGTGTTTTGAAAGTAGGCAAGTGTGTTTTGCAAGTTTGATCAAGTAACTAAGAGTTGTCTACCCCTAAATTTACTCAAAGATCTTTCCTTATGTTTTTAACCCTTTTAACAATGTTGTTTCACCATTGTATTTGGTGAACAACCTTGTGTTAGGATGTTAACGGGACGGGCGCGGGTCATCGTTTAGACCATGAATGCAATAGTGCCAAGTGTCTTTGGAAATTTTTCTTTAAGGGACTTGATCATTTTTTAGGCAACTTGAAAAAGCGTCATCGAGGGACTATGATCATTTGATTTGTTTTTGTTTTGCCAAAGACACTCAACATGCAACATGGCCCATTTTTGAAGGCAACAAGTGGAGTATCCCTAGGGGTGCAAGTGTGCATTGTGTTGTCCATTTTCATGCTTTTTTGTCTTTGTATTAGTCAAGCTATTTGTTATTTGATTTGCATACAAACCCTAGGTCTATCATGGCATAATTTGAAAGCTTTTAAATGCGGAAATTTAAAGTCCTAAATTATTACAACATGATTATAGGGATGGGGGTACAAATGTTTGAATGGGGGGATATTTGACAAGAAATTAAATCTAAACTATTACATCCATATCGAATATACAAATTATTTAATTGTACAATATAAAGTAAATACAATAAATATGCAAAATATATTATGCACAAAAATGATTTTTTATGTATGTGAAAGTGTTTTTCAATATGAAATATATACAAAAAATAAAAAGGTCAAATTTTGAATATTTTTATGGTTTAGGGCAAAACCCTAGTTTTTTAAATTAATAGTATTTATTTATTAATTATATACAATATTTATATATTAATTTATACAAAAAATAAAAAAAAGAAGTATATTGTAAAAAAAAGTATTTTTTAGTGTCATATATTAATAAAAAATAAAAATGTATTATTTCTATATTTTTGTCCTAAATATCTAATAAAATATACAAGTATTTATATATTATATTAAATATACTAAATATATACAAGAATAAAATATTAATTATTTACAAAAAAAAGTATATTTTAGAAAATGTTTTCAAAATGTAAACAAAAAATAATAACTGAAAAATATTTATTTTTGTATTATTTTTAGGGTTTTAAATAAAAAGGTTTTTATATTTATTTACATACATATATTAAATAAAACAAATAAATGCCAAATAAATGCAAAAAAGGGTGGAAAAATATTTTTGGTATTTTTTTATATTTGTACAAAAAATAATAAGTCAGAACAAAAAAAGAAAAATGCAAAATGACAATTATTTCACACAATGGGCCAAGGGGGTGCAAAATGGAAGAAAAGTATGCAAAGAGCAAAACCAACTCAGGCCCAGCCCAAATCAGCCTTCTTCAACCTCCAGTTTCTGTTTCAAACGCGGGCCTTCTTGTTCATCATACTAACTTCTGATTCTTTGACTTTTAGCAAAAACTCATAACACCAATAATGTAGAGCATCAAGAGACGAATTCAGACATATAAAATACTTGACCTAACTCTAAGAAACGAGGGAGAATTTCTTCATCCCCAATTTCTGACCTAATTTTTCTTCAATGTTCATGGCCAAAATTCTCACAGCATACTCAATATAAATGAAAAGTAAATACATGGATGGCTTCAGGGCTATGAGTAGAGCATGTTTCATTCATAAACCTAAGCCTAACTCTTCCTATATTGAGAGATAGAAGTTCATGGTTTTACCTGTTTCAGCTTGAGTCGTGTACAGTAATGTGGCCAACTTCAATGGAGTTTGAGCTTTTGTACAGCTTGCCTGAAGTCCAAGGATGCTTCTCCAACACCTAGCTTGCTTTGAATCACTATGAATCGTGCTATGGAAGTTCACCTACAAAACTGAAAAATGAAAATGGCAGATGAGGTTAGGGGTGTTACAGTTTGTATCTAGGGCTTGGGATAGTTTCAATAGATGATATGGAATGTGTTTGCAAAGTTTTTAGCCAAAGTGCACGAGTGGAATGATTTGTGGAAGTCAAACTGCAACAGATGCCCTATTTTGCAGCAAAACTGTGATTTTCTGTATGAGGAGGGATGAGGGGTGGTTTTGTCGTGCTTTAGGCTTGCTTGTATGTATGAAAGATGTTTGCAAAGTTTGTGTTTGGCTATGTTGACAGGAATGAGAGTTGGAGAGTTTTTGCAAGCTTTCTTCAAATGTAAGCAAGGATAGTGTAAGTGTCAATGCAGGCCTGTACCACCCTCTATGTATTCTTCATATCTTGCTCTTGGTAACACAAATTTGTGGATTCTATCTGGCCTCAAAGATCTGGCTTGTACTTCAAAGATCATGAACTTGACATAAAGCACCACTTTTCAAAAATGGCAAGTTAGCTTTTTCCAAATAGGGATTATTTTAGCATGTAATGTCCAAAGGGAATAAATAATGCAATAATACAATGGTTAGGCATTTAATTATGGAGTGCAAACTTGGTTTATAGGCATGCAAGCAAGTACCAAGCATGCTGATTTCAAAATGGAACTTGTATGAACATGCATTTGGTCATGAACAAAAGTGAATTTTGCCCAACTTTGCAAATTCGATTCTCCCTAACCACAAGGGTGTTTGAGAAGTTCTTGGACAATTTGGAAAGCTTGGAATGTGTACTACAATCCATATTTGTAATGCAAATTGAAACTCCAAGTGGAAGCATGTGAAAAATGGCCAAGAAGTTGGACAAAAATCCTGCCTAGAATAGGTCAAAAATTTCTCTAAGTTAAAAATGTTTTGCACCCTTGTTCCAAAAATCATAACTTGAGATACAAGCTTCTTTTGAGAAAACTTTGTGAATAAAAGTTGTAGATTTTGCAATGGACTACAACTTTAATGTTTCAAGTTTTGTTTGAATCCATTTGTATCTTGGTGAAAAATTGGGACAAAGTTAGGAAAAAATAAGGAAGTTTCATAACTTAGAAAAATTCTAAGTTATGAAATTTTCTCATTTTAAACCCTAATTTGCAATTTTGGATTTCTTGATGAACAAGCTTTATAATTTGACATGTCTTGATGAAAAATGAATCTTGGCACTTGATTTTGACCAAAAAGTCAATGTTTGACTTTTCAGTATACAGTCAAATTTTGATCAATTGACTGAAAAATTCATCTGTCAACCCTATGCATTTGGGATCTTTTGAACTTGTTGAATGTGTCAAGACAATGCAATTGAGTCCTTGAGTCCATGTGTGGGCTTGGTTTGCCACTGGTTAGGTCAAACAGTCAAAATTTGCCTTTGTGCAGTCAAAACCCTAAAAATGACCATTTTGCCCTTTTGGTGATCTGATCAAATTTCTTGTGGAATTATGATCCAAACTTGACCAAATGGTTCATATGATTTCATTATGTTGATGTGGGTCAAATTTCATAAGTTTTGACTGTCAATTGGCCACAGTTGACTTTTTCCCCAATACAGCTGATTTCTAGGTCAACTGTCCAATTGACTGGGCAAAGATTGGAATCAAGGCTTGAAACTTGGTATGGATAAACTTGGGAGTCCAACATGAAGCATGAAAGTAACTTTGGGAATTTTAGGTCAAAACATCCCTGTGCAAACTCAAACCCTAATTTGGGTCAACAATGCAAGGAGGGGTCTTGAGCAGAGCAAACCCTAACCTGGTCTTGAGCTCCAAGAGTCTTGTGGTGAGAAAATGTTGATGAAAAGGGGGGGGGGGGGGAATTTTGGGGTACAGCAAGGGGTCTTCAACAGTAACTTCTTTTGGTGCCTCCATCTGGGCAGGCTCGGTCATATGCTCTTCGTCATGAGTATTAGTAGTAGTGGTGATAAGAAACAGTGTAGTAACAACCTTCTCTCTGGAGAGAAAAACTCTTCCACTTATGGTAACCTTACTAGGCCCAGCAATATTGCCAACACCGGGATTAGTAACTTCATCATTTTCCTCTTCAACAATCAATGGTTCATGCTTGACTCCATGGTAGTAGACATCAACTCCATAATTCCAAGGGATATCCTTATCAGAGGAATACAGAATTGGCCCAGGCATAGTAATAATCAGGGGAGTAACTTTAGATTCAGCAGTAATCTTCACAAGACCCTCAGAAGTGGTCCTTATTGGGGTGGGAAATTGTAGACACGTCGTCAAGATTCAGGTCTTGGGATCTACTCTCCATAGAAGGAGTATTCTCAAAAAGGATCTTCTCAAGTAGGATCTCACGACAATCCATCAAACAATGCATACCTTTTTTTCAATAATGCACAACCATTGGAATGGGATGCACAATAGTAGTAGTCTTTGGCACAACCCATAAATAAACCAGCTTGTAATAGCTTTTCCTTAACGATCATCAAGGGAGTAGTCAAATTAGTCACAGTAGGAACATAAGAAACATCTTCAACAATATTAACACCCTTGTCATGATTAGGCATGGGTGCAGTAATCACGTTAGGAGTCTCAGGAGGGTCAATATCAATTTCCTTGGCGTCAGTCATGTCTTGGATCTTATTCTTCAGAGCTCAACTTTTGCTAGTGCTGTGCCTGGGGATTTCAGAGTGATACACACACCTTACTTTAGGATTGTAGCGGGGAGAGGAATAATTGGGATTCGGAGGAGGATCCCTTAATGTAACCAGCCCTGCTTTCAATATGTGTTGCAATTCTTAAGCCAACAACATGTTGATCTTTATAAACTATCTCCTGGGCGCGTCCTGCCTACGGTGATTGTTTTATTGTTGTTGCACTGGCGCATGATTGGAGATCAGTACTGCCCCCACTGATTGGTTACGATCGCTCTTATTACGACCCTTCTAGCCGTACACAGCATTGTATTCCCTTTTACCATTATAAGGCTTCTTCACAATGTTTGAAGATGCATCCACTTGGATTTTACCGCTTGTGAGTCCATTCTTAACACGCTCCCCTGTCAGTATTAATTCAATGAAACCAGCTGAAGAACTCCCAAGTAGATGATTATAAAAAGGACCTGTCAGTGTGCTCATGAACTTGTCAACTAATTCTCTATCATCTAAAGGAGGTTGAACTCTGCACGCAAGATCTCTCCATTTCTGGGCATACTCTTTAAAGCCTTCTTCAGAACCCATGGTCATAATCTGCAATTGCATATGGGTTGGTGCAAGATCAACATTATATTGGTATTGCTTATAGAAGGCAGCAGGAAAATATTCCCAAATGTGAATATTGGTCCCTTCTAGTTGATAAAATCATTCCACTTGTGTTCCAGACAAGCTCTCTTGAAAGAAATGAACCCACTATATTTTGTCAGCAGTGTATGGTTGGATCTTGCGAACATAAGACCTTAGATGCAGCTTCAGACAAGAAATGTCATTATACTTAGAAAATGTAGGAGTCTTGAACTTAGGAGGGATGATAACTCCTGACACCATACCAAAATCAACAAAATTCAATCCAGGCACCTTCTGGATATCCATAGCCTTCAGACGCTCTTCCAACAATTTATATTTCTCATCAGCCAGGGGATACTGTTCATCCAGGTAATCATCTCCCTCTTTATCAAGACATTTGTTTGAACCAGGATGGCTTCTTTCAGTCTTCACACTTTTGCTGTCTTCACCCTGCTTGTCATCTTTATCAGATGGGATGTTAAGATCTTGAACTTGCTTAACAAGACCTTTTAATCTTCTTTCTATGTTAAGAACACCAATTGGTTTCTTTGATTTCTTCTTCTTCTCACTGGTGACCAGTACCTTCAGATGTTCCTGCCCCTTGAATAAGTTCAGGAACATATATTGGAATTGGGCATTCTGAGCTTGGACATCTCTGACTGTTGTTAAAGATCCATTTTTTTCTGTTCTGCAATAAACAACAAGAAGATGAGAAAACCTGTCTTGAAAGTACCTGTTATGTACATGATATGTAGATGCAAATGTAATGTTTTCAAGGATCTTTCAGGGTAAAGAAGTTTGAAAGTGAATCCGGTTACATCTCTGACTTGTGGAATTTTGAATCTTCATTTTTGGATGTCCTTTTATTAGAATCAAGTTCACCATATCGAGTGGTCCTAGCCTATGACTCAAAAGAACGTACTTTGGTCTTTGATGGCATCTGGTTAGAGGAAAATAAATCCTCTTACCCTTTACTAGTGTAACACGGTGGGAGAACTGACTTGGTTGTTTTGTGTTTGATTACAAATGTTGCGGTTTAGCAAGAGTCGCCACCGACTTTTCTTTTATCCAAAAGGAAAGGCTGAAAAGAACAAGAAAGACCTTTGAGATGTTTTCTTGAGTTCGGGGGGTAGATTATGAAAAGGGAAGGTATTAGCACCATTTTCATCCATATTTAACTACGGGCTCTTAGTTGCTTGCTAGATCACTTGCCTTTGTTTGAAAATGTGCTTTGTGTGGTTTTGAAAGTATTTTGAAAATGTCTCTGTAATGGTTCTCATTTCTATAAGAACGCGTACAAATTGTTGTTTTGAAAATAGTTCAAAGAGGTGTTTGTGGAGTGTGTTTTTGAAAGTGATTTTGAAAAGGGTTTTTTGTAATGACTCTCGTTTCTATAAGAACGCGTACAAAGTGCTTTAACTTTTGAAAATGTTTCAAGTTTGTAAGATGTTTTGAAAGTGTTAGTGTTTGTTTTGGAAATAGCAAGGATGTTTTGGTTTTGAAATTGAGCAAGCAATTAAGAACGATCTACCTACTCAAAAGGTCTTTCATGTTTATTTCCTCTTTCCTTTGACATTGTTATCTTACCATTGATTTGGTAAGTAACCCTATCTTTTGATGTAAAAGGGACGGGAAAGGGTCATCATATAGCCATGATTAGCAATGTTGTAAGATATATTAGCATTTTCTTTAAGGGACCAAGATCATCTTTGAAAGGCAACTTTAATAGCGTTAACGAGGGACTATGATCTTGTATTTTGTTTGTTTTTGCTAAGATACCTCACATGCATAATATAGCCATTTTATAAGGCAACAAAGTGGATTTACCCTAAGGGTGTATGTGTGCAAGTGTATTGATTTACTTGCATTTTTTTTCTTTGAATTAGGGTTTTCTAAGCATTGGTTTTATCTTTCCATACAAACCCTAATTACTAGCAACAAAATTGAAATCGGTAAATTGCGGAATTTAAATGTCCTATGCTATTACATTATTAGGGGAGGGGATATACAAATTACAAATGGGGAATTGCAAGAAATTAAAACCCTAATTATCTATTACAACCATATTGAACTTGAATAAATGTACAAGAAATGAAATGAATATAATGTATAAGTACGAATAGATAAGGAATGAATTTTTTTATGTATTAAAAGTCTTGACCTAATTAAACTAAAAAAATAATATGATTGACTAGAATAAGAAAATTAAAATTAAGTTAATAAAAGAAATTAATTTATTAAAGAAAACAAGTTTTTTAGGGTTTTTGTGAATTTAATTAAATTAGTAAATAAAATTAATCAAATAAAAGTCCTAAGTTCTAAATTGATTTTAATTTACAAGAAAAATAACATAATATAATAATTAAACCTAAATATTAATTATTAAGAAAGAAATTAATTTATTAAGAAATGTTTTTGTTCTTTTGATTTTATAAAACAAAATAAAATAAAAAAGTGTAAAAAATAATAAACAAAATATTTTTTAGGTTTTTATTAATAACAATAAAAAATAATATTAATAATAATACTAATAATAATGATAATAATAATAAAGAAAATAAAAATAAAAATAAAATAAAATGGGCCAGGATGTATGAAAGTGAAACAGGGAGGTGATGATAAGCAAAAATGCTAGGCCCAGGGGGTTGAGGCCCAAGCGCCTGATTCAACAAAAAATGAAAAAAATGAAAAAAAAGTTGTTAAAAATTGCAAAAGGTCTCGCTGGGGCTCGAACCCAGGACCTTCAAATACGCGCGCTTCTTGTACCACTGGGGTGGCCTGTTTTATCCGTTCATATAATAAAAGCATAAATATATATTAGAAACTGCTTCCTGAAGAATACTTCATCTTCAACCTCGCGCCTAGCTAGACCACCAGCATCTTGTTCATTTCTCATCCATTTGCAAAAGTGTAAACATGAATCTTGTGGCAAATTTCCTCACGATTTCAAAAATGTAAAGCATTAAAACTATAGATCAAAGACAAATATGAATTTTATTGGCCCTAATATGAACCCTAACTTTTCCAGAAATTTCAATCTTAAAATTCTCTAAGCTCAAACAACATAAATGAAAACTATGGACATGGTTAGTGTGATACGGTGGGAGAACTGACTATGGTTTTGCGTTTGTTTTCGCAAATGTTTCGGTTGAGCAAGAGTCGCCACCGACTTTTTATTTTATCCTAAGGAAAGGTTTAAAAAGCACAGAAAAAAAACCTTTGAAATATTTTCTTGGGTTCGGGGAGTAGATTATAGAAAGGGAAGGTATTAGCACCCTTTCTATCCATGGTTATCCATGGGCTCTTAGGTACTTGCTTAGATAAACTTGTCTTGGTTTTTTCAATTGTTTGAAATGGTGCTTTGTGTGTGTTTTGAAAATGTTTTGAAAAAGAGGCCTTGTCTAGGCTACCCTTGTAACAATTCTTTACTCGAGTGTTTTACAAAAGGTGTTTGTCTTTTTGAAAAGATGTTTCAAGGTTTTTGAAAGTTTGTTTTGAAAGTGTGGTTTGAAAAATAGGCAAGTGTTTTTGTTTTGCAAGTTGACAAGTACTTAAGAGCTATCTACCCTAAAGTTCTCAAAGATTTTTGCTATGTTTTAACCCTTTTAACAATTTTGTTCCACCATTACATTTGGTGGACAATCTTGTGTTAGGATGTGAAAAGGGACGGGCGCGGGTCATCGTTTAGACCATGATTGCAATGGTGCCAAGTATCTTTGGGCAATTTTTCTTTTAAGGGACTTGATCATTTTAGGCAACTTTCGAAAGCGTCATCGAGGGACTATGATCATTTGATTGTTTGTTTTGTTTTTGCCCAAAGAGACCTAACATGCAATATGGCCCATTTATTGAAGGCAACAAGTGGAATACCCTAGGGGTGCAAGTGTGATTGGTGTTGTCCATTTTCATGCTTGTTTATTCTTGAAATTAGGTCAAACTATTTTTGTTGTTTTTGATTCGCATACAAACCCTAATTCTAACATGGCATAATTAGAAAGCATTTAAAGTGCGAAATTTAAAGTTCCTAAGCTATTACAACATAATATGGGAAGGGGGGTACAAATGTTCAAATGGGGGGTATTTGACAAGGAATTTAAACCTAGCTATTACATCAATTTGGAATTATTTACAAGATATTTAATTGCACAAATTAAATGGAAATAAAATAAATATGCAAGATGCAAAAAATGTTTTTATGTGTATGAAAAAAAAGAGTATTTTTATATGTCAAGTAAACAAAATAAAAGTATTATTTTTTTGAGTTTTTATGTATTTAGGGCAAAACCCTAATTTCTTAAATAAAAGTATTAATTATTTAATATGTACCATATTTATCTATTATATACAAAAATAAAATAAAAATGAAGTATATTATGACAAAGTGATTTTTTGAGGTCAAATATTAATAAAAGAAAAAAAATGTATTATTTTCATGTTTTTATCCTAAATATTGTAATAAATATAGATGTATTATTATTATTTACTAAATATATATTATATGTACAAAATAATAATATTTAATATTTATAAAAAAATAATATATTTTATATCAAATATTTTCAGAAGATAAAATAAAATAAAAAATGAAAAAATGAATGGATTTGGTATTTATTCCTAATATTCTAAAAAAAAGTATTATGTATTTATTTACATACAAATATAAATATAAACAAATAAATGCCTAAAAAATATAAAAATGGTGTGAAAAATATTTTTTATGTTTTTTAATATTATTAGCAAAAATAAATGAGTCAGAATAAAAAAGGAAAAGTCAAAAAATCATTAAAATAAACAAAATGGGCTAAGGGGGTGTAAAAGCAAAAATGGTGTGTAAATAGAAATGGCAAATCAAGCCCAGCCCACCAAGTCCTTCTTCAACCTCTGGCCAGAAACAATGTAAAAAACGCGCGCTTGGTTCACTGATTCAAACATCCTAATTCCTGGCTTTTTAATGAAAACTCACAACATCAAAAATGTTCAGCATCAAACAACGAATCCATACATACCAAAAACTTGATCTAACTCTCAAAAATGAGAGAGAATTTCTCCATTCCCAAATCTTAACCTAATTTTTTATCAATGTTCAGACATCAAATTCTCATGACACACGTAAAATAAATGAAAACTAACTACATGGGCATGTTCAGGGCTATGAATGTGACATATTTTCTTCACAAACCTAAAGCTAACAATGCCTGGATAGAGAGATACGAATTCATGAAGTTACCTGTTCAGTTGAAGTTGTATCTGATGATTGAGGTACTTTCAGTGCAAGGTGATGATTGGTACAACTTCCTTGAGGTCCAGGGATGCTATTCCAAGCTTTACTTTGCTTTGAAACTAGCTGAATCGTGTTATGGAACTTCAACTGCAAAAAAAGAAAATGAAAATGGCCAAACTGATTAGAGGAGTTACAGTCTACTTCTAATGCTTTGGATAGTTTGCATTGATGGTAGGGAAGGTGTTTGGAGTGGTTTTAACAAGAATGCATGATGGAAATGAGTTGTGGGATTCAATCTGCAGCAGGCCCTATTTTTGTGCAGTTCAATGGTGATTTTGTGAATGAGAGTGTTTGGGACTTGGTTGGCTCGTGTTCTAGCTCAGAATGAATGTCTTGAATGCGTTTTACAAGTTTTTCTAAGCATGTGTTAACTGATATCAGAGTTGTCCTAAGTTATGGCAAGTTTCTTCTACTTTAAGCAACCAATGGCCAAGTTGAGTTTATAGCTTGTACAGGCCCCCCTAATGTGCTGCATAACTCAGTCTTGATCAGTGCAATTAGTCCATAAACTTGTTCCAAAGAGATCTTAACTGTACTTGCTTGGATTTGCATTTTGACATAAAGTTCACTTTTCAAGAATGGTTAATTTGCTTTTTCTATAAATGGCTTAGTTCAACATGTAATGCTTAAACTCATAAAACAAGGCCTTGGCACAATGAGTTAGCATTAAATTTATGAGTGTAAAAGAGATTTAGGGCCTGTAATCAAGGAATGCATGCTGATTTGAAAATTGCATAAGTGTATGAACATGGAAATTGGCCATAACAAAAGTGAGTTTTTCCCATATTGCAAAATTCGATTCTCTCAAACCATGAGGTTGTTTGATGAGTTCTTGGACATTTTGAAAAGCTTGGAATGTTTACTACAATCCATATTTGAAATGAAAATTGAAATTCCAAGTGGAAGTATGTGGAAAATGGTCTTTAAGTTAGGAAAAAACCTTGCCTAAAATAGGTCAAATTTTCTCTAAGTTAAGAATGGTTTGGTACCCTTGTTCCAAAAATTGTAACTTGAGCTACAAGCTTCTTTTGGGAAAACTTTGTGAATCAAGGTTGTAGATTATGCAATAGGCTACAACTTTCATGTTTTGACTTTTACTTGAATCCAAATGAATCTTGGTGAGAAAGTGGGGCAAAGTTAGGAAAAAATTAGGGTTTTTCATAACTTAGAAAAATTCTAAGTTATGAAAAATCTTCATTTCAAACCCTAATTTGCAATTCTTGATTTCTTGATGAACAAGTTTCATGATTTGGCATGTTTTGATGAGAAATGAATCTTGACATTTGATTTTGACCAAAAAGTCAAAGTTTGACTTTTCAGTATACAGTCAAAATTGGTCAATTGACTGGGAAATTCAACTGCCAATCTTGTGCATTTGGGATCTTTTGAACTTGTTGAGCATGTCAAAACAATTCCATGGGGTCCTTGAGTCCATATGTGAGCTTGGTTTGCCATTGGATAGGTCAAACAGTCAAAAATTGCCCTTGTGCAGTCAAAACCCTAAAAATGACCATTTTGCCCCTTTTGGTGATTTGATCAAATTTCTTGTGGAATTGTGATCCAAACTTGATCAAATGGTCCATGGGAGTTCATAATGTTGATGTGGGTCAATTTCCATGAGATTTGACTGTCAATTGGCCACAGTTGACTTTTTCCCCAATACAGCTGATTTCTAGGTCAACTGTCCAATTGACTGGGCAAAATTTGGAATCAAGACTTGAAACTTGGTGTGGATGAACTTGGGAGTCCAATATGAAGCATGAAAGTCATCTTAGGCATTTTAGGTCAAGACATTTTTGTGCAAACACAAACCCTAAATTGGGTCAACAGTGCAAGGAGAAGTCTTGAGCAGATGAACCCTAACTGGATCTTGAGCTCCAAGGGCTTTGTGATGAGAAATTATTGAGAGAAATGGGAGGGCAAATTTTGGGGTACAACAGTTGCCCCTGTTCAATCTTCTTGAATCCGAAGAGTTAGATTGGCAAGTTTGCCTTTCGCGACTCGAGGGTAAAAGGAGATTGGACACTAGAGTGCCCTTAAATTTGCACTCGTCAAAGCAATGGATGCGGGAATGGGCTTAGAGATGCCATTTGGAGATGGGCTTAACGATGCCATCTGGAAGAGTGACATAAACTTGTCGGGGATGGGCTTAAAGATGCCATCTGGAATGAGTATCAGAAAGGTGTTCATGTTTTGAACCACATCTGAATTGGGGGTCTGAACAAGCAATAGATTGACATCCGTATCTGGAGGCATCCGTAAACTGTTTTCAGAAGTCTGGAGAAGAATCTGAACAAGCGATAGGTTAACATCCGTTGCTTGGAGAACCCGTGAACCGTTTTCAGACATCTTGAAGTTGAATAAGCAATAGAGCAGCATCCGTTGTTGGGAAGCGTCTGTAAACTGTTTTCAAAAGTTGCATCTGAACAAGCGATAATTAACATCCGTTGTTGGGAAGAATCCATAAACTATTTTCAGAAGTCTCGAAGTTGAATAAGCAATAGAGCAGCATCCGTTGTTGGGAAGCGTCCGTAAACTGTTTTCAAAAGTTGCATCTGAACAAGCGATAGATTAACATCCGTTGTTGGGAAGAATCCATAAACTGTTTTCAGAAGTCTTGAGAAGAAACTGAACAAGCGATAGGTTAACATCCGTTACTTGGAGAACCTGTAAACTGTTTTCAGAAATCTTGAAGTTGAATAAGCAATAGAGCAGCATCCGTTGTTGGGAAGCGTCCGTAAACTGTTTTCAAAAGTGTCTCGGAAGATAATGTTTTTTGTCTGTCGACTGATCTTACCTGAAAAGGTAAAGAGTTAGTTGTGTGCAATGTCATGATGCACGATACAATGTATGTTATATGATATGAATGTAAATGGATGCGCATGTAAGCTGGAGAGTTATCTTGCAAAGGATAGATGAATCCGAGATGGCTGAAGATAAAAGTATCTTGACTGCTGCCGGGAAGAATGATTCCTGGTTGTTGCTGGAGAATAAGGAGCTTGGGTTGTATACCAATCTTCTGGGGAATACCAGAGCTTCAAACGTCGAGGGGCCTCAGAACCACTTGTAGGGACTTGGAATTCCCTTGGTGACTTGCAGGGTAAGAGAATTCCTGATGACTGCTACTGGGGAGTTCAAAACCTGGTAGACTTAAGCTGGGGAGATAAGACCGAGAATCTCTAGTCTAGTGAGAAGCATTTCTGTGGGGAGAGGGTTTACTAATATGGCTCCGCTGGGGATTGATAATTTGAAGTTTTAGCTCGGCTGGGGATACTGAAACTTAGTTTTGAGGGGAATTGAGTTCTGGAGGATTCTCTGGCTGGGGATAACAAAGACAAACTCCTCTGGGGATTGTATTGATAAGTTATGTTGGGGAACTTTGACGAACTCCGCTGGGGATAGGAAGAAATTTTCCGAGTGCGATCTTCCGTGGCAACAAGCTGAGGATAACCCAGTTATAAGCCCTCGTGAGTAGTAACTTTGAATAGAGCTCGGGAGAGTCGTCCGTACTCCGCAGGGGATAAGCTTCCAGAATCTACTGGGGATAAGCTTCAAGACTTGCTGGGGATATGGATTCCAAACCTCCTGGGGGTTTCCTTTGAAAGGGTATCAAGATATCCAACTGCACCTTCAACCTATCAGTAACCCTCTTTCTCGATTCATAAGGAAATGATTATGTTCAAATGCATATGCTTATTTAACAAAACATTGGACGTTTCTCAAAATAACAATTAGTGCAAGAGAAAAAGGAAATGACACAAATTTCTGGGAAGAGTATTTGTATTAACTTTCTCTGAGTATATTTGTACAAAGGAGACACTCATCCTAGTAAGAGGATTTTGTCGTAAATATTGAAAGATTTATACAAAATAAAGATGGCTATGTGAAATAATTCCATGGGATTCCATTCCGCTATAGCCTTCACAACTTTGAATATCTGTCCATTCAATGCTTCGTCTGCCGATGACTGGATTAATCAGGAGCTTGGAACTGGTTGATGAAGAGATTGTCTTTGAAGTGATCCGACGAGACACAATCATACGCTTTAATTCCCTAACTTTTGCCTGAATCGCCCTTTCGGGTTTTCGATCCACCGGGAAACCCCTTTTTGCCCAAGCCGCCCTTTCGGGTTTTCAACTTGCCGGGTGTACAGATTTTTTTGTTTTTATCCCTAATTTTTGCCTGAACCGCCCTTTCGGGTTTTCGGTTCACCGGGATGCCCATTTTTGCCCAAGCTGCCCTTTCGGGTTTTCAACTTGTCGGGTCATTTTATGCGTAGTATCTTTTGACTATGTCTGCGTTCGCAGGGTGCGGCAAATCGTCGTCGTCCATGGTGGTCAGAATTATCGCACCACCAGAAAATATGCTCTTGATCACAAATGGTCCTTCATATGTAGGAGTCCATTTGCCCCTGGGATCACTTTGCAGCAAGATAATTTGCTTGATTACGATATCTCCGACTTGATACACTTGACGTCTGACTTTTTTATTGAAGGCCTTGATCATCCGTTTTTGATACGTCTAACCATGGCATATAGCAGCGAGTCGCTTCTCGTCGATCATATTGAGTTGATCAAGTCGGGTCTGAATCCAATCATCTTCATTCAAACCCGTGTCTTCCATAATCCTTAGAGAAGGAATCTGAACCTCCATAGGCAGGACAGCTTCCATGCCATATACCAAAGAAAATGGGGTTGCCCCAGTTGAAGTGCGTGCCATCGTACGGTATCCATGCAGAGCAAACGGTAACATCTCATGCCAGTCTTTGTAAGTGACTGTCATTTTCTGAATGATCTTCTTAATGTTTTTGTTCGCAGCTTCAACAGCACCGTTCATCTTCGGCCGATAGGGAGATGAATTGTGATGATAAATCTTGAACTGTTCGCATAATGCGGTGATCATTGTGTTATTCAGATTTGTTTTGTTGTCTGTGATGATCCTGTCTGGAACACCATACCGACATATGAGATTTTGCTTGATAAAGCGGGCAACCACATTTTTAGTAACAGAGGCGAAGGAAGCTGCCTCGACCCATTTGGTGAAATAGTCAATGGAAACCAGGATGAAGCGATGTCCGTTGGAAGCCGTGGGCTTGATCTCTCCAATCATGTCAATGCCCCACATTGCAAATGGCCACGGAGCAGTCAGGACGTTGAGAGGAACCAGAGGGATATGAACTTTGTCAGCGTAGACCTGACATTTGTGGCAAGTACGGGAATATTGATGGCAGTCAGCTTCCATGGTAGACCAGTAATAGCCTGCCCTTAGGATCTTCTTAGCCATTGTATGCCCGCTCAAGTGAGTGCCAAATGTGCCGCTGTGTATCTCAGTCATGATCAACTCTGCTTCAGCTTTGTCTACGCATCAGAGTAATACACAATCATGGCTTCGTTTGTAAAGGATGCCGTTGCTCAGGAAGAATTTAGCCGCGAATTTCCTTAAGAACTTCTTGTCATTTACGGAAGCTCTTTCGGGATAATCTCTAGTCTCGAGATATCTTTTGATTTCATGGAACCAAGGTTGTTCCACTACTTCTTCGGTATTAATATCGTGACAATGTGCAGGTTCATCCATTCGCTCGATGGTGATTTGGGGAGCCTCGTTATCCCAGTTGAGTTTAAACATGGAGGACATTGTAGCCAGAGCATCTGCTAGCTGATTCTCTTCTCGCAGGAAATGCTCGAAGGTAATTTGCTCGAAATGAGGCAATAATGTCAAGACATGTTCTTTGTATGGGATAAGATTAGGATGCTTGGTATCCCACTCTCCTTTGATTTGACTGATAACCAAAGCCGAGTCCTCAAATACGATCAAAGATTTGATCCCCAAGTCTATAGCAGCCTTGAGACCAAAGATGCAAGCTTCATACTCAACCATGTTGTTTGTGCAGCTGAAGCAAAGTCGGGCTGTGAAAGGTGTGTGACAGCCTTCCGGAGAAATGAGTACTGCGCCGATACTGTTTCCGAGTGCATTTGAAGCACCATCAAAGTACAGGGTCCATCGGGATCCCTTTTCGGGTCCGTCATACGGTCCGTTACCTTCAATGTTGTCCAAATTCATAATGTCCTCGTCTGGGAAGTCAAATCTCATGGGTTGATAATCTTCGATAGCTTGATGAGCCAGATGGTCGGCTAGTACACTTCCTTTTATAGCTTTTTGGGTGGTGTATTGGATGTCATACTCAGTTAGGATCATTTGCCATCTAGCTATTCTTCCGGATAAGGAGGGCTTTTCGAAGATATACTTGATATGATCCATTTTGGAAATCAACAAAGTAGTATGAGTCAACATATACTGCCTTAGTCGGCGAGCAGCCCATACCAAAGCGCAATAAGTTTTCTCGAGCAGTGAGTAGCGAGTCTCACAGTCGGTAAACTTTTTGCTAAGGTAATAAATAGCATGCTCTTTTCGACCAGACTTGTCATGCTGGCCCAAAACACACCCCATTGAGTTATCCAAGACGGTCAGATACATGATCAATGGTCTTCCTTCGATGGGTGGCATCAGAATAGGAGGTTCTAGCAAATACTCCTTGATTTTATCAAAAGCAGCTTGGCAATCGTCGTTCCACTCGACTACCTGATCTTTCTTCAAGAGTTTGAAAATTGGCTCACAGGTAGAAGTCAGATGAGAGATGAATCTGGCAATATAGTTCAAGCGCCCCAAGAACCCTCTAACCTCCTTTTCAGTACGGGGAGCAGGCATCTCTTGTATTGCTTTCACTTTTGCTGGATCGACTTCAATGCCTTTGTTGCTTACAATGAATCCTAGAAGTTTACCAGACCTAACTCCAAAAGTGCACTTACTTGGATTCAGCCTGAGTTTGTATTTTTTCAATCTGGCAAACAGCTTTTCCAGATGTTCAAGGTGCTCCTCCTCTGTTTGTGACCGAGCTATCATATCGTCTACGTAAACTTCAATCTCATGATGTATCATATCATGAAACAAAGCTACCATGGCGCGTTGATAAGTTGCCCCAGCGTTCTTCAGTCCGAACGACATCACCTTGTAACAGAAAGTGCCCCATTGTGTGACAAAAGTTGTTTTCTCCATATCCTCGGGGGCCATTTTGATTTGATTGTAGCCCGAGAATCCATCCATGAAGGAAAACACTTTGTGCTGAGCTGTGTTGTCGATCAAAATGTCGATGTGTGGAAGTGGAAAATCATCTTTGGGGCTGGCCCTATTCAAATCCCGGTAGTCCACACACATCCTGACTTTGCCATCTTTTTTGGGTACTGGCACGATGTTAGCGACCCATTGAGGATAGGACGTAACAGCCAGAAAGCCAGCGTCGAATTGCTTCATCACTTCTACTTTGATCTTTTCAGACATGTCAGGCCTCATTCGGCGGACTTTTTGCTTGATCGATGGACAATCCTCTCTTGTGGGGAGACGGTGAACCACGATGTCTGTGTCCAAACCCGACATGTCTTCATAAGACCAAGCGAAGATTTCAACATACTCATTCAACAACTGTATCAGGCGTTCCTTGACACTTGGTTCCAGATTGGCACCCACTTGCACCTCCTTCCGGTCTTCCTCGGTTCCCAAGTTGACAGTTTCCAACAACTCTTCATGAGGTAAGATGGCCCTTTCCTCTTGCTGTAGAAGTCTGGCTAGTTCCCCTGGTACTTCACAACCTTCGTCATCTTCATACTCGGCTTGATTGACCAGATCTTCAGAGTTATTGAAGGATATAGCAGAATAGTCACCCATGGAATCCGGAGTGGATGGGTACCTGCATTTGTGAGTGTGGGTGTGTGTAAGGGATAGCCATCCTTAAACAAAAATGCAAAAGGAAAGAAAATGAACACAAGCAGTTTATCAAATGAAAAACGTCCAATGAATCATTAAACATGGCATATGGATATGAAAGTAATCAAAACCCTTACAAATGGACCTACATGCCCCGGGCAAGGCATGAGGTGAAAAGATAGTGTACGGATTGTTCGAAAATAAATGTTACAAACCAATAGGAAATGTTTGACAGATAAATTACTGATGAATAAAAGTGATGGGGACAAAATCTTTTGCCTCCCAGTTGCACAATCCTCCTTTGACAGTTGGGTAAATACATTCTTCGATGTTGCTCTCTTTGTCTTCATCCTCCGAAGCGTTGATTCCGTAGGGAGAAATTTTGACTGGCGCTCTTTCAATCTTCGAACGGCGCATAACCTTCTGGCCCGCGGTAGTGAACCCTAATCCAAATTTGTCTGTCTTATGTGGAATATCAGGCAACTGCCTCCATGCTGAATTCTTCCCCTTCTTTATTGCGGCCCTTGCGTCCTCCAGAGATGACATCCTGGCCATCTGCTTCGGTGTCTCAGCTTCCAACTTTGCTACTGTTATTTCAGGAAGGACTTCTTCGAAATGCTGGAAAGGTGTCTCAATGAACTCACCTTCTACCTCCACGTACCAGAAGGAATTTAAGTGGCTGATCATGTACTCCTCTTCGCCATGGACGGTTATAATCTTTCCCTTGACAGGATACTTCAACATCTGATGTAAGGAGGAGGTGACTGCCCCAGCATGGTGTATCCAAGGCCTACCCAACAAGCAAGAGTACGACGGACGGATGTCCATCACATAGAAAGTAGATTTAAACACCTCAGTGCCTATCTTGATGGGAATATCAACCTCCCCATGGACCATTCTCTTCGAACCATCGAAAGCTCTGACAACAATATCACTCGGTTTCAACTCCAACCCTTCACAATCTAGTCGGTCCAAGGCCTTCTTAGGTAGTACATTCAGCGACGAACCAGTGTCGACCAAGACATGTGCGAGAGTAGTTCCTCGGCACTCGACTGAAATGTGCAAAGCATCATTGTGGTTTCTACCTTTAGGAGTTAGGTCGGCATCAGAGAAGCCTAATCCATTGTCCGCAGTAAGGCTAGCCACGTAATTTTGGAATTGATCCGCAGAGGTTTCCTGGGGCACATGGGCTGCCTTCAGGAATTTTATCAAAGCTTTAGCATGTGCTTCTGAGCAAAGTAATAGTGCCAGCATGGAGATCTTTGAGGGGGTTTGCCCCATCTGTTCCACCACATCATAATCACTCCTTTTGATTATCTTCAATATCTCATCCATTTCCTTCTTGGAGGTCTCCGGGATGACCAAGGGTTGAGCCCTCGTCTTGACGAGCTCATCTTGGATTCCCTTACCTTTATCAACAGCGGTAGGAGGGACAATACTAGGAACAACAACATCTTCAATCAATGGGGTTCTAGCGGAGAGTTTTATTGGTGCAGGGGTAACCTTGTCAGTAGATGAGGGTCCAAAGATTGCTCTTAGAGGGGAAATCTCTGGAGAAAATATTCTCCCACTCCGGGTGATTTTGCTCGTGCCTGCAATGTTTCCAATGTTGGCTTCTTCATCATCCGAACTTTCTTCAGTTATTTCGATTTGTTTAATACCATGGTAGTAGACGTCACCGCCGTAGTTCCATGGTATTGACTTCTCAGAAACATAGGGGACAGGCCCTGGCATTGTTATCTTCAAAGGAACAGACTTCGTAACTGGTGTAATCTTAACAGGATTTCTGACGACCTTGGAAAGATTGGCGTGAATGGTTATGATTGAGACATCTTCAGTATGGGTTGGCATAGCAGAAAATTTTTCAAACAAAACTTGTCGACTGTCCATTAGGCCTTGGATGCCTTTCTTCAGTAACGGACAATCAAACGGCAGAGAGTAACAACAATAGCAGTCTTCTTTACATCTCGGGAAGATCCCGACCTTTAACAGATTCAACTTGATGGTTAACAACGGAGTTATCAGATCATTGACATCAGCAACATACAAATCTTCCTCAATGGCATTGACATTTCGGCCGTGCTTCGGCATTGGAGCAGATATCACATTAGGCTTCTCCGGAGCGTCGAACTCCACTTCCTTCGCCTCTATCAGGTCTTGGATCTTATGCTTGAGTGCCCAACAATCGTTGGTGTCGTGCCCGACACTGTCAGAATGGTAGGCGCATTTAGCATTAGAATGGTAATACGGAGAGGACGTGTTCACATTTTTTGGTGCCTCTTTGATAGTGGCGAGATTCAGTTTCAACAGATGGGGAAGTACTTGCGCTGGAGTCATATTAATGCGGGTGAACTGCCGTTGTGGCCGTTCCACCCGTTGTTGATTTGGTCTGGATTGGTTATAGCGAGGCTGCTCATTTGAAGGGTTTTGAATCATTACGGCCCCCACAGTTGGCCGACGTTCAGTCTTCCCTGCTCTTCTCTGGGAGTATACCACAATCGTTTCCTTCTTAAAAGGCTTCTTCTCAACACTTGCAGCAACACCCTTCTGAATTTTTCCTGACTTGATGCCAGCTTCTATTCTTTCGCCTGTTAAGATCAAATCGGTAAACCCCGCGGAAGAGTTACCAATCAGATGATTGAAAAATGGCCCAGATAGGGTCCCTAGAAACATATCAACAAGTTCACGGTCGGTTAAAGGAGGCTGCACCCTGCCAGCCAAATCCCTCCATTTTTGTGCATATTCTTTGAATCCTTCGCCTGTTCCCAATGACATACCCTGAAGTTGGGTACGTGTAGGAGCAAGGTCAGAATTGTACTGATATTGTTTGTAAAAGGCGGTGACCAAGTCTTCCCAATTTCGGACGCTGGTTCCCTCTAGCTGATAAAACCACTCCAATTGAGCCCCAGAAAGGCTGTCCTGAAAGAAGTGAATCCAAAGGTTTTTGTCCGTGGTGTAAGGTTGGATTTTCCTTACATAGGACCTGAGATGCATTTTTGGACAGGACAGCCCGTCATACCTCACAAAAACTGGCACTTTGAACTTTGGGGGAATCACAATTCCGGCAACTAAACCCAAGTCTTCAAAATCCAAACTCGGTACTCTTTGTAGCTCCATGGCGGCCAACCTGTCTTCTAACCCTTTGTATTTATCGTCAGTTGGAGGGTATTGTTGATCAGAGTAGTCTTCATCCTCTTCGACCTCTTCTTCTTCCACATCGGACTCGGAAGGTACCGCAGCCCCACCTCCCTTACTGGTTCCTTCATCAGAAATAGGAGGAAATTCAAGCACTCTCCAAGCTTCTCCGTCAAATCTTCTCCCTAAAGTAGCCACCCCGAGTCTTTTTTTCTTCTTTTTCACTGGGTCTTTGTTCCCCGGCAAGGTCTTTAGGTCCTCCTGACCCTTAGCCAAGGTCATCAAGAGTTGCTGGAACTGTGTATTTTGAGCTTGTAGGTCTTTAACTGTTTGCTAGAGATCCATCCTACTGAAATAAACAGCAGATAGATAAGGAAACCTAGAGTGAGACCTGCTTATGCACATGATGAATGGTATGCTTATGTATGCAATGCATTCAAGGGTTTAGAATATTCAAACTTGTTGCAGACAAAAAGAACGCACGTCATATTAATAAGAAGAATTTTGTTAGTACATAAATGCCCCATGGGCTAAATATTACAAAAACAACTTCTCAAGGTAAAAAGACATTGTGCATCCTCTTTGGTGCGATGTAGGTGTTGAGGGCCTCTTGCTCATGGAGTCGGCGGTTAAGCTCTAGAACCTTCTTCTCACTGGCGTAGAAGCTAGCTTCAAAAGTGTTCCGTTCCTCCTTGAGCTGAATCCAACTCTTCTGCATTTCCTCCCATGATGTAGGCATGTCAGGATATAGGATGGTGTAGGGAACCTCTCCTTCCTTGACGGGCTCTTTAATCATAGGGAGAACATGAGGATAAGGCATCATTAGACTCTGGGCTCGGGCTCGTACCCACTTGAGATAAGGCTCAAGAGGGATGGAGTTCTTGTGTCCCAGTGTCTTGCTATCAACCTTGTTGGGTTTTCCCCAAGCTCTGATGAATCATTGGCGAAGTCCTTACGCATCGTTGTCGAAGTCAAAAACTAGGTCAGGAATCAACATGTCGTGAGGGCCATCCCTCCGTGCATATCCAAATTGCCTCAAAGCTAGGCAAGGGTTGTAGGTGATACCTCCTCTGATTCCAAGTAAAGGAACATTAGGAAACTCTCCGCAACGATCGACGATGATGACATTTTCTCTGGATCGAGAACACTAATGTACATCAGAGTGAGTAAGAGTCATCAACCGTTGGGACCACCTTGAGCCTTGGTCATTCTTCAAGACAGATTGTGGAAGGTGCGAGATAAACCACCTTGCAAGGAGAGGAGTACAGCACATGAGAACACCCCTCTTTCTCATTGTTCGTGTGTAAAATGAGTGAAGAATGTCCCCAAGCAATGTTGGTATTGGATTTCTGGATAAGAAAACTTTGACGGCGTTGACATCCACCAATTGGTCAGAATGTGGGAACAAGACCAACCCATAGATAAGGAGTGCCACAATCTCTTCAAAGGCTTGTAGGTCCAATGAATTCCAACACTCTTGTGCCTTCTCGAACAAGAATTTTGCTAAGAAGCCTTTGACACCACTTCTGGTTTCCCAATGCCCCTTGATGTCAGAAGGCTGTAGATGTAATGCTCGAGCAACATCTTCCGGCTTTGGTTCCTTTTCCGTACCGTTGAAAGGTAGTTGATTAAGGATAGGGATTCTTAGGAGTTGAGAAAACTCCTCCAAAGTGGGCACCAACTGATAATCAGGGAAAGTGAAACAGTGGTGAAGAGGGTCAAAGAACTGGAATAGCACTTTCATCATGTCTTCTTCAATGTTGGTGTTGACTAAGCTGAGCAGTCTACCATGTCTTTCACTGAAGGATGAGCTTTCCGGAATTCTTGAGGTGAGCTCCTTGAGTTGAGGAGTGATTCTCACAAGGTTGACTTGGATGGTTTTTCTGCGAGGATTTTCCATGACCTACAAAACAAGAACAAAGATGAAGATCCAAACCCTTGAAATGGTTAGTGAATGCATATGATGCTTTATGATGTTTATGATGTATGCAACAAACATGTGTACAAGCAATTCACACCAAACCCTAGTTTCAGGCTTGCATGAGGTTTCATAGGTGAGTACCCTCTTGAGTGTAGTTGGCTTAAAAACCTGTCCTATAAATAGTAACCGGGTTCTAAGGAGCTCAATATCACTGGATTGTTTTCATTGTTCATTGTTTTGGTTTAGCCACTTAACTAGCGACCAAAATATTCCAAGAAAACAACCCTCAATGAGTGTGAGTATCTACCAACTTCGGACTGCACCAAAGCCGGTCATCTCACTACCCCTAATGAATGGCCAAGATGGTCAAGTAAGGTTCTAGGTCATTAGTGCGTAGTGACATCACTCAGCGGCCCCGTACTCTCCTTGATTGAACTCAAGGGTTACCGGTACTCACAAATATGTCGCACTAATATAGCTATTGCTTCGACCGTGTCGGTATACCCCGCACAGTTTCCATAACGTATTGCTATCTATGAATGTTTCCCCAAATCCGGGTGTAGGATTGCAAACCCAAACAAGAGAGCCAAGATATAAAGCAATCAAATCAAACAATTAGTCATGCAAGAGGGTGATCTAAGCCCTAAGGTTACTCCACTTTTAAATTTATCCCCAGCAGAGTCGCCAGTTCTGTGATACGGTGGGAGAACTGACTATGGTTTTGCGTTTGTTTTCGCAAATGTTTTGGTTGAGCAAGAGTCGCCACCGACTTTTTATTTTATCCTAAGGAAAGGTTTAAAAAGCACAGCAAAAAAACCTTTGAGATATTTTCTTGGGATCGGGGAGTAGATTATAGAAAGGGAAGGTATTAGCACCCTTTCTATCCATGGTTATCCATGGGCTCTTAGGTACTTGCTTAGATCAACTTGTCTTGGTTTTTTCAATTGTTTGAAATGGTGCTTTGTGTGTGTTTTGAAAATGTTTTGAAAAAGAGGCCTTGTCTAGGCTACCCTTGTAACAATTCTTTACTCGAATGTTTTACAAAAGGTGTTTGTCTTTTTGAAAAGATGTTTCAAGGTTTTTGAAAGTTTGTTTTGAAAGTGTGGTTTGAAAAATAGGCAAGTGTTTTTGTTTTGCAAGTTGACAAGTACTTAAGAGCTATCTACCCTAAAGTTCTCAAAGATTTTTGCTATGTTTTAACCCTTTTAACAATTTTGTTCCACCATTACATTTGGTGGACAATCTTGTGTTAGGATGTGAAAAGGGACGGGCGCGGGTCATCGTTTAGACCATGATTGCAATGGTGCCAAGTATCTTTGGGCAATTTTTCTTTTAAGGGACTTGATCATTTTAGGCAACTTTCGAAAGCGTCATTGAGGGACTATGATCATTTGATTGTTTGTTTTGTTTTTGCCCAAAGAGACCTAACATAAAATATGGCCCATTTATTGAAGGCAACAAGTGGAATACCCTAGGGGTGCAAGTGTGATTGGTGTTGTCCATTTTCATGCTTGTTTATTCTTGAAATTAGGTCAAACTATTTTTGTTGTTTTTGATTCGCATACAAACCCTAATTCTAACATGGCATAATTAGAAAGCATTTAAAGTGCGAAATTTAAAGTTCCTAAGCTATTACAACATAATATGGGAAGGGGGGTACAAATGTTCAAATGGGGGGTATTTGACAAGGAATTTAAACCTAGCTATTACATCAATTTGGAATTATTTACAAGATATTTAATTGTACAAATTAAATGGAAATAAAATAAATATGCAAGATGCAAAAAATGTTTTTATGTGTATGAAAAAAAAGAGTATTTTTATATGTCAAGTAAACAAAATAAAAGTATTATTTTTTTGAGTTTTTATGTATTTAGGGCAAAACCCTAATTTCTTAAATAAAAGTATTAATTATTTAATATGTACCATA
The DNA here is from genome assembly GCA_948472305.1 of Vicia faba. Classification (NCBI taxonomy): domain Eukaryota; kingdom Viridiplantae; phylum Streptophyta; class Magnoliopsida; order Fabales; family Fabaceae; genus Vicia; species Vicia faba. The sequence goes on from OX451740.1 coordinate 651,821,030, forward strand.
TTTATCTATTATATACAAAAATAAAATAAAAATGAAGTATATTATGACAAAGTGATTTTTTGAGGTCAAATATTAATAAAAGAAAAAAAATGTATTATTTTCATGTTTTTATCCTAAATATTGTAATAAATATAGATGTATTATTATTATTTACTAAATATATATTATATGTACAAAATAATAATATTTAATATTTATAAAAAAATAATATATTTTATATCAAATATTTTCAGAAGATAAAATAAAATAAAAAATGAAAAAATGAATGGATTTGGTATTTATTCCTAATATTCTAAAAAAAAGTATTATGTATTTATTTACATACAAATATAAACATAAATAAATAAATGCCTAAAAAATATAAAAATGGTGTGAAAAATATTTTTTATGTTTTTTAATATTATTAGCAAAAATAAATGAGTCAGAATAAAAAAGGAAAAGTCAAAAAATCATTAAAATAAACAAAATGGGCTCAGGGGGTGTAAAAGCAAAAATGGTGTGTAAATAGAAATGGCAAATCAAGCCCAGCCCACCAAGTCCTTCTTCAACCTCTGGCCAGAAACAATGTAAAAAACGCGCGCTTGGTTCACTGATTCAAACATCCTAATTCCTGGCTTTTTAATGAAAACTCACAACATCAAAAATGTTCAGCATCAAACAACGAATCCATATATACCAAAAACTTGATCTAACTCTAAAAAATGAGAGAATTTCTCCATTCCCAAATCTTAACCTAATTTTTTTATCAATGTTCAGACATCAAATTCTCATGACACACGTAAAATAAATGAAAACTAACTACATGGGCATGTTCAGGGCTATGAATGTGACATATTTTCTTCACAAACCTAAAGCTAACAATGCCTGGATAGAGAGATACGAATTCATGAAGTTACCTGTTCAGTTGAAGTTATATCTGATGATTGAGGTACTTTCAGTGCAAGGTGATGATTGGTACAACTTCCTTGAGGTCCAGGGATGCTATTCCAAGCTTTACTTTGCTTTGAAACTAGCTGAATCGTGTTATGGAACTTCAACTGCAAAACAAGAAAATGAAAATGGCCAAACTGATTAGAGGAGTTACAGTCTACTTCTAATGCTTTGGATAGTTTGCATTGATGGTAGGGAAGGTGTTTGGAGTGGTTTTAGCAAGAATGCACGATGGAAATGAGTTGTGGGATTCAATCTGTAGCAGGCCCTGTTTTTGTGCAGTTCAATGGTGATTTTGTGAATGAGAGTGTTTGGGACTTGGTTGGCTCGTGTTCTAGCTCAGAATGAATGTCTTGAATGCGTTTTACAAGTTTTTCTAAGCATGTGTTAACTGATATCAGAGTTGTCCTAAGTTATGGCTAGTTTCTTCTACTTTAAGCAACCAATGGCCAAGTTGAGTTTCTAGCTTGTACAGGCCCCCCTAATGTGCTGCATAACTCAGTCTTGATCAGTGCAATTAGTCCATAAACTTGTTCCAAAGAGATCTTAACTGTACTTGCTTGGATTTGCATTTTGACATAAAGTTCACTTTTCAAGAATGGTTAATTTGCTTTTTCTATAAATGGCTTAGTTCAACATGTAATGCTTAAACTCATAAAACAAGGCCTTGGCACAATGAGTTAGCATTAAATTTATGAGTGTAAAAGAGATTTAGGGCCTGTAATCAAGGTATGCATGCTGATTTGAAAATTGCATAAGTGTATGAACATGGAAATTGGCCATAACAAAAGTGAGTTTTTCCCATATTGCAAAATTCGATTCTCTCAAACCATGAGGTTGTTTGATGAGTTCTTGGACATTTTGAAAAGCTTGGAATGTGTAATACAATCCATATTTGAAATGCAAATTGAAATTCCAAGTGGAAGTATGTGGAAAATGGTCTTTAAGTTAGGAAAAAACCTTGCCTAAAATAGGTCAAATTTTCTCTAAGTTAAGAATGGTTTGGTACCCTTGTTCCAAAAATTGTAACTTGAGCTACAAGCTTCTTTTGGGAAAACTTTGTGAATCAAGGTTGTAGATTATGCAATAGGCTACAACTTTCATGTTTTGACTTTTACTTGAATCCAAATGAATCTTGGTGAGAAAGTGGGGCAAAGTTAGGAAAAATTAGGGTTTTTCATAACTTAGAAAAATTCTAAGTTATGAAAAATCTTCATTTCAAACCCTAATTTGCAATTCTTGATTTCTTGATGAACAAGTTTCATGATTTGGCATGTTTTGATGAGAAATGAATCTTGACATTTGATTTTGACCAAAAAGTCAAAGTTTGACTTTTCAGTATACAGTCAAAATTGGTCAATTGACTGGGAAATTCAATTGCCAATCTTGTGCATTTGGGATCTTTTGAACTTGTTGAGCATGTCAAAACAATTCCATGGGGTCCTTGAGTCCATATGTGAACTTGGTTTGCCATTGTCTAGGTCAAACAGTCAAAAATTGCCCTTGTGCAGTCAAAACCCTAAAAATGACCATTTTGCCCCTTTTGGTGATTTGATCAAATTTCTTGTGGAATTGTGATCCAAACTTGATCAAATGGTCCATGTGAGTTCATAATGTTGATGTGGGTCAATTTCCATGAGATTTGACTGTCAATTGGCCACAGTTGACTTTTTCCCCAATACAGCTGATTTCTAGGTCAACTGTCCAATTGACTGGGCAAAATTTGGAATCAAGACTTGAAACTTGGTGTGGATGAACTTGGGAGTCCAATATGAAGCATGAAAGTCATCTTAGGCATTTTAGGTCAAGACATTTTGTGCAAACACAAACCCTAAATTGGGTCAACAGTGCAAGGAGAAGTCTTGAGCAGATGAACCCTAACTGGATCTTGAGCTCCAAGGGCTTTGTGATGAGAAATTATTGAGAGAAATGGGAGGGCAAATTTTGGGGTACAACAGTTGCCCCTGTTCAATCTTCTTGAATCCGAAGAGTTAGATTGGTAAGTTTGCCTTTCGCGACTCGAGGGTAAAAGGAGATTGGACACTAGAGTGCCCTTAAATTTGCACTCGTCAAAGCAATGGATACGGGAATGGGCTTAGAGATGCCATTTGGAGATGGGCTTAACGATGCCATCTAGAAGAGTGACAGAAACTTGTCGGGGATGGGATTAAAGATGCCATCTGGAATGAGTATCAGAAAGGTGTTCATGTTTTGAACCACATCTGAATTGGGGGTCTGAACAAGCAATAGATTGACATCCGTATCTGGAGGCATCCGTAAACTGTTTTCAGAAGTCTGGAGAAGAATATGAACAAGCGATAGGTTAACATCCGTTGCTTGGAGAACCCGTGAACCGTTTTCAGACATCTTGAAGTTGAATAAGCAATAGAGCAGCATCCGTTGTTGGGAAGCGTCCGTAAACTGTTTTCAAAAGTTGCATCTGAACAAGCGATAGATTAACATCCGTTGTTGGGAAGAATCCATAAACTGTTTTCAGAAGTCTCGAAGTTGAATAAGCAATAGAGCAACATCCGTTGTTGGGAAGCGTCCGTAAACTGTTTTCAAAAGTTGCATCTGAACAAGCGATAGATTAACATCCGTTGTTGGGAAGAATCCATAAACTGTTTTCAGAAGTCTTGAGAAGAAACTGAACAAGCGATAGGTTAACATCCATTACTTGGAGAACCTGTAAACTGTTTTCAGAAATCTTGAAATTGAATAAGCAATAGAGCAGCATCCGTTGTTGGGAAGCGTCCGTAAACTGTTTTCAAAAGTGTCTCGGAAGATAATGATTTTTGTCTGTCGACTGATCTTACCTGAAAAGGTAAAGAGTTAGTTGTGTGCAATGTCATGATGCACGATACAATGTATGTTATATGATATGAATGTAAATGGATGCGCATGTAAGCTGGAGAGTTGTCTTGCAAAGGATAGATGAATCCGAGATGGCTGAAGATAAAAGTATCTTGACTACTGCCGGGAAGAATGATTCCTGGTTGTTGCTGGAGAATAAGGAGCTTGGGTTGTATACCAATCTTCTGGGGAATACCAGAGCTTCAAACGTCGAGGGGCCTCAGAACCACTTGTAGGGACTTGGAATTCCCTTGGTGACTTGCAGGGTAAGAGAATTCCCGATGACTGCTACTGGGGAGTTCAAAACCTGGTAGACTTAAGCTGGGGAGAAAAGACCGAGAATCTCTAGTCTAGTGAGAAGCATTTCTGTGGGGAGAGGGTTTACTAATCTGGCTCCGCTGGGGATTGATAATTTGAAGTTTTAGCTCGGCTGGGGATACTGAAACTTAGTTCTGAGGGGAATTGAGTTCTGGAGGATTCTCTGGCTGGGGATAACAAAGACAAACTCCTCTGGGGATTGTATTGATAATTTATGTTGGGGAACTTTGACGAACTCCGCTGGGGATAGGAAGAAATTTGCCGAGTGCGATCTTCCGTGGCAACAAGCTGAGGATAACCCAGTTATAAGCCCTCGTGGTACAACAAGTCACAATTTGAATTTACATGTTTAAGCTCAACATGTGATTTTCTTGACAAAACAAGTTTCCATGCCTTTGTACTTGCTATTGTAGAGTGGTTGGACTTTTAACTAGCTTGCTTCTGACGTTGTGGATGGAGTTTACTTAAAGAGAACAAGTTAGGAGCTCAAGAAGCTGACTTTATGCATAAAGCTTCCTTTACAAGAATGGAAATGCTGGCTTTCTCCCTAAAATGGCAAAATGCTTTGGACAATGCTTGAATCAATTGGACAATTGATCAATAAGTTATGTAAACATTAAATTAAGGAGTGACAAACAAGTTTGAGGTATTCAAAGTGAAGATTATGCAGAATGGCTATGGATTTGGTTCATGTTGCATCACAAATTTTGCCTTGCAAAACAACTTGAAACCCTAACTTCTGGCCTTCGATTCTCCTTGCTCACAAATGATCTCAAGGAGTTATTGGACATTTTGGAAAGCTTGTAATGTTCTCCACAAAACCTATTTAAATCACTTTTGCAAAATCTAAATGGAACTATATGAAACTTGGCCCAGAAGTTAGGTTAAAATCGTGACCAAAAATGCTCAAAATTTCACTAAGTGTTTTAGTTTCATGACCATGACTTCATGGATTAATAACTTGAGATACAAGCATTTATAGGAGGAGTTGTGTAAAGAAAATTTTCAGATCTCATTGATATCTACAACTTTCATGTTGAAATTTTCCTTTGAATCATCTTGCATCATGGTGAAAAATTGGCTCAAAGTTGTGAGAAAATATGAAGTTTTCAACACTTAGAAAAATTTCTAAGTTTGGAAACTTTGACTTTTCAAAATGAAATCTTGACTTTTTGATTTCTTAATGAACAAGTTTCATATTTTGACATGTTTTGATGAATTATAATCTTTGACACTTGATTTTGACCAAAAAGTCAAAGTTTGACTTTTCAGTGTACAGTTGACTTTTGATCAGTTGATTGAAAATCAACTATCAATCAATTGATCTTCAGGGATGTTTTGAGTCATGCCATTAAGTCAAAATGATTCAATTGAACTCTTGAGATCATGTCTCAAACCAATTAAACATTTTCTAGGTCAAAAATCAGAAATTGCCCTTTCTTAGTCAAAACCCTAATTTTGACCATTTTGCCCTTTTAATGATCTGATCAAATTTCTAGAGGAATTGTGGTCCAAAATTGATCAAATGACATATAGGAGTTCACAATGTTGATATGGATCAAAAATCATGAAGCTTGACTGTAAATTGACCACAGTTGACTTTTTCCCAAATATAGCTGATTTCATGTCAATTGCTCAATTGACTGAGCAAAAATGTGATCCAAGACTTGAAAATTGACATGAGCAATCTTGGGGGGTCCATAATGATATATGAAAGTCATATGAGGCATTAAAAGTTCAATTATCCTTGTGCAATATCAAACCCTAATTTCAGTCATCAGAGCTTAAAGAGGTGTCTTGAGCTGATCAACCCTTGTGCAACCTTGAACCAAGGGAGATCTTGTAAGAAAATACTTGATAAATGAGAGGGAAAATTTTGGGGTACAACAACTTCCCCTGTTCAATCTTCTTAAACCTAAAGAGTTAGATTGGCGGATCTTCCATTTGTGACTTAAAAGTGGAAGATTATTGGACACTAAAGTGCCCAGAAATTTGCACTCGAATATGAATTGTGAATGGGCTTATAGACGCCATTTGGAGGAATGATGGAGATTTGCCGGAGATGGGCTTGTAGATGCCATCCCAGGATGACTATTTACGGAAAATGGACTAAGTCTGAAATTGATTTCATGGAAAACGAATCAGAATAAATCTTTGGAGCGATTCATCTGAAACTAGTAGAAGTCTTGTATGTTGTATGACTAGGAAGAATAAGAATAAATCTTGGAGTGATTTATCTGAACAATGAATGTTCGTTTGGAAAGTATCAGGATAAACCGTTGAGAGGTTTAAATTTAACCAAAAGAGGTCTTGAATATTCTTCAATTTATGAAGGGCCTGCGTAGGGCTGCTTCGAAATAAAAGCCCGGATAGTAGGACTATGAGAAGGAACCTGGATAGTAGGGTTACTTCAAATGAAAGCCTGTATAGTAGGGCTTTGAGAAGGAACCTGGATAGTAGGGTTACTTCGAAATGAAAGTCTGGATAGCAGGGCTATGAGAAGGAACCTGGATAGTAGGGTTACTTCAAAATGAAAACATGGATAGTAGGGCTATGAGAAGGAACCTAGATAGTAGGGTTACTTCGAAATGAAAGCCTGGATAGGGCTATATGAAGTGTTGTACCCCAAAATTTTACCTCTCATTTATCAAGTATTTTCTCACAAGATCTCCTTTGGTTAAAGACTGCACTAGGGTTGATCAACTCAAGACACCTCCTTAAACACTGATGACTGAAATTAGGGTTTGAGATTGCACAAGGATAATTGAACTTTCAATGCATCATATGACTTTAAAGGATCATTATGGACCACCAAGATTACTCATGTCATGTTTCAAGCCTTGAATCACATTTTTGCTCAGTCAATTGAGCAGTTGACCTAAAAATCAGTTGTATTGGGGAAAAAGTCAACTGTGGCCAATTTACAGTCAAACTTCATAATTTTTGACCCATATCAACATTATAAGCTCATATGTATCATTTGATCAACTTCGGACCATAATTCTTCAAGAAATTTGATCAAATCATCAAAAGGGCAAAATGGTCAAAATTAGGGTTTTAACTGAGAAAGGCCAATTTCTGATTTTTGACCTAGCAAATGGTTAATTGGTTTGAAGCATAATCTCAAGAGTTCAATTGCATCATTTTGACCTAATGGCATGACTCAAAATATTGCTCAAGATCAATTGGATTCATAGTTGATTTTTAGTCAACTGATCAAAAGTCAATTGTACACTAAAAGGTCAAACTTTGACTTTTTGGTCAAAACCAAGTGTCAAAAATCACAATTCATCAAAACATGTCAAAATATGAAATTTATTCATCAAGAAATCAAAAAGTCAAGATTTCATTTTGAAAAGTCAAAGTTTTCAAACTTAGAAATTTTTCTAAGTGTTGAAAATTCATGTTTTTTCACAACTTCGAGCCAATTTTTCACCATGATGCAAGATGGTTCAAAAGAAACTTTCAACATTAAAGTTGTATATCTCCATGAGATCTACAACATTTATTTACACATTTCTTCTAAAAATTCTTGGATCTCAAGTTATTTATTCATGAAGTCATGGTCTTGAAACTAAACACTTAGTGAAATTTTGAGCATTTTTGGTCAGGATTTTGACCTAACTTCTGACCCAAGTTTCACCTAGTTCCAAGGGGAATTTTAAAATTTGATTCAAATAGGGGTTGTAGATCACATTAAAAGCTTTCGAAAATGTCCAAGAACTACTTGAGATCATTTGTGAGCAAAGAGAATCGAAGGTCAGAAGTTGGGGTTTCAAGTTGTTTTACAAGGTAAATTTTGTGATGAACAAAATTTAAATCTCAAACCTATGTTGTATAATATTTGCTTTGTAGGCCTCAAACTTGTTAGGCACTCCAAATTAAATGCTTGCACAGCTGTTAGAGGTCTCAACTCAAGCATTCAATGCAATTCCATGCTTTATATCCATTTTAGGAAGAAAGTGCACAATGCCATTTTGAAAAAAGTAGCTTTATGCACAAAACTTATTCTTGAGCCTTGCAATTGTTTTCTTCTGATCATACACGTCCTATAACTCAAGAGAAGTTGGTCTCAAGCCTTACAATCACTCAGCCCATACTTGTACTTCATCTTGGAACCATGCTCCCACTTTTCTTCAAAATCAAGTAACATAGCATTCAGCCTATATCTTATGCTTCTGACCCTCTCAAGCAAAAAAACCATCTCATTACTTATGTATAAGTCCTTGGAAACAAAACAAACACATGCTTAAGCCCCAAAACTCCCAAGAACTCAGGATTACACCTCATACTTCCATTGTTGCATTTTCTGGCCAGAAATCCCAAACTCAAAAACTACTCGTGCATTTCTTGGCCTTTTGCTTCCAAAAGCTTCCAAGAATCATACACAAGCCATCCATGTCCCTGTTACACGATTGTAACACCATCTTCCTCCATTTCCAAGTTCAAAAACATAGCTCCATAGTTAGACTTCTCCAGACCATTTCAGTCACTCTCCAACCAAGTTAATCATTGCATTAGCTTCCTGGGACCTCAAGGAAGCTAACCTGATCCTTGCAGCACCTTGAAACAAGCTCCAACTCAAAACACGAATTCCATTTTCAAGGTGAGGTTTCTGACTTTTGAACTCTTCATATAAGCATCATTTGCTTTCCATTTGTGAAGATAAAATGTATATATCATAGCCTTGAAACTAACCATGTCTTTAGATTTCATTTATATTGCTTGAGTAGTTAGAATTTTGAATCTGAACATCTTGGAAAAATAAGGTCAGAATTTGGTACCATTAGAAATTCTCACTTATCTTTGATCTATAGTTTTAGTTATTTACATTTCTGGAATTATGATGAAATTTTACACAACTTTCATGTTTACATTTTTGTAAATGGTTGAGAAACGAATAAGTTGCAGGGATTCTGGATGGAGGTTGAAGATGAAGTACATTTAGGGCAAGACTTATATTATATATTTGTTGTTTTACATAACTTAATGGATGTATCACCACCCCAGTGGTTAAAGCGCGCGCCTGTTACCCTTAGGTCCTGGGTTCAAGCCCCAGCGTGACCTTTTGCACTTTTTTTCACATTTTTTTTCTTCATTTTTTTGCTGAAACAGGCGCTTGGGCCTTCCTCCATTGGGCTTGGAATTTTTGCTACACTTGCACACTCCTGATTATTTTTTAACCTCCCCTGACTTTCTTTATATTTTATTGTTATTTTATTTTCATCTTTTATTATTAATATTATTATTAATATGATTATTATTATTATTATTATTATTATTTTCATTACTAAAAAACCCAAAAATATTTATATTTATATTTTTTATTTTATTTTTATTTAGTTTATTTTTCATAAAAAACTAAAAGCACAAAAACATTTTTTTAATAAATTAACTTCTTTTTTTTAATACTTAGATAATTTAATTTTAATTATTATTATATTATATTATTTATTTTTTCTTGTAAATTAAAATCAATTTAGAACTTAGGACTTTTATTTAATTATTTTTATTTACTAACTTAATTAAATTCCTAAAAAACCCTAAAGAACTTGTTTTCCTTAAATTGATTATTTTACTAACTTAATCTTAATTTTCTTATTTTTAGTTAATTATTTTACTTTTAATTAATTAGGTCAAAAAACCCTTTTCATGGAAAAAACAAACAAACAATCACATTTCTTCTTACATTTCATATTTTTGCATTTTATCCTTATTTTGTATATTTATTCAAAAATTCAATATGGTTGTAATAATTATTTAGATTTAATTTCTTGCAATATTCCTCATTTGTAATTTATACACCCCCTCCTCTAAATGATGTAATAGCGTAGTAATTTTAATCTCCGCAATTTATCGCTTTATATACAAATGCTAGTAATTAGGGTTTTGTATGGAAAGACTAAAACCAACAAATAGTAAACCCTAATCAAGACAAATCAAGCATGAAAATCAATACAGTTGCACACAAACACCCCTAGGGTAAATCCACATGGTTGCCTTACAAAAATGGCCATATTACGCATGTGAGGTATCTTAGCAAAAACAAGCAAAAATACAAGATCATAGTCCCTCGATGACGCTATCAAAGTTGCCTTTCAAAAATGATCTTAGTCCCTTAAAGAGAATGCTAAGATATCTTACAACATTGCTAATCATGGTTATATAATGACCCACGTCCGTCCCTTTTACATCCAAAGATAGGGTTACTTACCAAATCAATGGTGAGATAACAATGTCAAAGGAAAGAGGAAATAAACATGAAAGACTTTTGAGTAGGTAGAATGTTCCTAGTTACTTGTTCAATTTCAAAACCAAAACATACTTGCTATTTTCAAAACAAACACCTAGACTTTCAAAACACCTTTCAAATTTGAAAACATTTTCAAAAGACCAACACCTTTGTATACATTCTTACAAACAAGAATCATTACAAAAGTTTGCCTAAACAAAGGCCTCTTTGCAAAATACTTTCAAAAACCACACAAACGCAATTTCAAACAAAAGCAAGTGATCTAGCAAGCAACTAAGAGTCCATGGAAAACCATGTATGAAAAGGGTTCTAATACCTTCCCTTTTTATAATCTACCCCCGAACTAAAGAAAACAACTCAAAGGTCTTTCCTGTGCTTTTTCACCTTTCATTTTGGATAAAAGAAAAGTCGGTGGCGACTCTTGCTAACTGCAACATTTACGATCAAATGCAAAACACCCAAGTCAGTTCTCCCACCGTATCACAAGAAGGAACCTGGATAGTAGGGTTACTTTGAAATGAAAGCCTAGATAGTAGGGCTATGAGAAGGAACCTGGATAGTAGGGTTACTTCGAAATGAAAGCCTGGATAGTTGGTCTATGAGAAGGAACCTGGATAGTAGGGTTACTTTGAAATGAAAGCCTGGATAGTAGGGCTATGAGAAGGAACCTGGATAGTAGGGTTACTTTGAAATGAAAGCCTGGATAGTAGGGCTATGAGAAGGAACCTGGATAGTAGGGTTACTTCGAAATGAAAGCCTGGATAGAGGGCTACCTCATTTGATCACGTAGATTAGTTGACTCGTTTGGTTTCGGGAACTGTATAAATTTATGTATTTAATCCAGAACTGTTGGAATTGTTGATAACCATCTTTCTTGAAAAAGGTACATGATTAATTATATGCGATGCGTGAAATGCATTGTGTGATGATGTTCTCAAAATAAATGAGATTGTGTTGTATGCACTTGTCATGTATGTAAATAGGATGTATGAAATACGAAATGTTGTTGAATGTATTTTTGTCTGGGAAAATAGATCCTTGACAAATGTTAGGTTGTCAATAAATCCTGGACCGCTGTTGAAGAGTAGGTGTGTCTTCAAACTTTGCTTAGAATCCTTCTACTGAGGATTCCTGTTTTGTTGAGGAGAACTCCACTAGGGAATATTGAAAAATCTATGGAGAGTGTGGATTCTTGTTTGGGGAAAAGAGTTCAGGAGCCTCGGTTGTCTGTTTCTCTACTAGAGAGTCGAAGTTGAACTGATATCCGGTCGGGTCCAGGCTTCACAGTAACTTGCTACATTGAGCTGTTATCTGGTTGTACCCAGGTTTCAGCAGTTTGAAGAAATTAAACTGTTATCTGGTTGGGTCCATACTTCAGTGATTAAGCTATTATCTGGTCGGGTCTAGGCTTTAACTTGTATTTGAGGTATACTACTATCCGGTCGATTCCAGGATTTATAGTAACTGACATAGTAAACTATTATCTGGTCGAAATCCAGACTTCATAGTGTCTTTGAAGAAGTGAACTACTATCTGGTCAGATTCCAGGCTTCGCAGCAACTTACTGAATTTGATTATTATCTGGTCGGATTACAGGTTTCATAACAAATTCTTGAAAGGATGAAGTTGAACTGATATCAGGTATGGTCCAGGCTTTATAACAACTTACTAAAGTTAACTATTATCTGGTTGGTTTCCAGGCTTCACAGTAACTTAACGGGGATTGTAGAGTAGTCTACTGGGGAAGAGGAATTGTGGTCCTTTGATTTGTAGAAGTCGGAGAGGCAAACTTAAGCTGGGGAATCCGTAGTTTGTTGGGGAAATAAACCATGTTGTCAGTCTGTTGGAGAGGCGGCGACTTCACTGGAGAAAATCCTCGAGGATTCTCGAGGTCGACTTAGCTGGGGAAAAGGTTTTCAGAGATTGAAATTCTGGTTGGGGAATCATCCTATGAGAAGGATTTTGGGGAAATTTGTCACTTCCCCTAGTAGCAAGTGTTTGTGGCACTGCCAGGAGATGTTGGACTGTATGTAAACCATTCAATGCCCCAAGTGATGGAGATGGTGACTTCCCCCTGGTTATTCTGCATTTCTTGAGGGATTTTTGGGAATCTTGACTTGACTGCCCCAGGTGTGCTGGATAGTGATATGTCATGCCCCCTTGTTGATAGGAGATTTGTCATTGGAAATGTCATCCTGCTTGAAGTCATTTTTTGACTGAGAGATCTTTCGTTCATCGGATATTTGTTGCGTGAATTTCTCTGTTGTCAAACAAATAGCCATATGCAAACAACAATATTCAAATAATGCAAAGTTTATGCTTGTCTTGAAATTTTGAAAATGCGTTTTAGCAAGTAAAGAAATTTTGTAAGAAAATTCAAACTCAGGATTTAGAGTAAAACCTTATAGGAGTCAGGATACCTTTTGTGACAATATGCTTTCGTACTAACCCATGCTTCAATTAGGAATTTTGAAGGGCTGTAACGTGGCTTGGTTCACGGTTTAAGAAACGAAAGATAAAGGCTCAAAGTGTATTTTTACCCGCCCGTTCTTCGTGATGTTCTTCAGTCCTAAACTCAGCTAATTGTACGTTTGAACTCCAATTGAGTCTGGAATGACGTTTTGGTGATGGTTCAGCCAAGTTTAGTTTATCGGAAGGCAGTCACTTTTGTGACATTTTTCATGTTGTTTAGGATTCGTAGTGTCCTCTTTCTTTTGATTTGTTATCCCTAATTTTTGCCTGACAGTTCTTGTTTTGAGATTGCAGTCAGCGGGATGCCCCTGTTTTTCTTAAGTCTCCTTTGTAGTTTTTGACTTACTGGGATTTTATTTTTTTTGAGAGATAATGATTGCCTATGTGATAGGGAACCATCATCGCCTTTTGATTCTAGAGGAATGTTTTTGATATCATTCATTGTATTACGAGATAAGAGTTTGCGGCTAAACGCGTGTTTGAATTAATTGAGAGACTACCCTGCCTCAGGTTTTGATTAAAGGTTTCAATTTGTGTAAGAAAGAAAAATTCAACTTCTTTGGCTCAAAGGGGTTGACTAGGGATTATCCTCCTTATAACTCCAGTGTTTAGGAAATGAAAGAACGCCTGTACATCGTCAGCAAGGTCTGTCCAAAAGCATATTGTACGGATTATGGCATTGTTTTCGTCATCCTCCCTCTAAAGGCTTGTAACTTTTAGCAAGAGTTGAATGTCATAAAGAGAATAAAAGCATAGTTTAAATATAGTGAAAATGCATGGATGAATTCAAGACAAACATATGAAATGCATTAATGAAACAAAGTTTGACATTAATAAATAATTGTTTGAATAACAAAAGGAATTACAATTGAAAATACAAATGAACAGAAAATTTCCTCGTCCAGATCGTCGCTTCATATGGATGCCCTTGAGGGGTGCTAGAAAAGTTCCAGTTGATCGTCTTGTGTAAACTCCAACACTCCTTCGTCAATTAGGTCTTGAATCCTGTTCTTCAGAGCCCAACAATTGTTCGTGTCATGCCCAGAACCATCAGAATGGTATGCACACCTCTCATTGGGACGGTAACTAGGAGCAGTAATGTTAGGATTCTCGGGAGGAGCCTTTAATGTAATTAGCTATGCCTTTAACAAGTGTTGTAGCACCTGAACTAGTGACATGCCAATCCTGGAAAATTGTCTCTTAGGTGCGACCTCCTTGTGCTGATTCCTTTGTTGTTTTTGGAGAGGTTGTTGTTGGAATCGAGATGTGACAGCAATTTGGAACAGTCTACTCTTCACTAAACTGGCTTCATTCGCATGGGAGGCTGAGCAGTAACTTGATCTCCAATTCTGGCTGTTTGCCCCATACAGTTGTGACCGTCTTGACGAAGTTGGTTGACAAGAACTTTCAACTCTTCTTGTCCTTGAGCCAGATTTTGGATAAGATCCATCTGGCCCACCAGTTGTCTCATCATTTGGACCTTCATTATGGCTATCTTGGTTTGTATCCGCTCCAGCTGGTTATCCTTGTTGTCCTCCAGATTTTCCATGATCATGCCCCTGGTGAGGAGCACATTGACCTCTTCTTGTCCCTTAGATAGGTTCAAGAACATCTCTTGAAGTTGAGCGTTTTGAATTTGAATGCTCTTGATGGTCTACTCTAGGGCCATCTCTACTGAAATAAACAGTAGGAAGATAAGGAAACCTGTTGTAAGAAACTTGTTTATGTCATGATGAATGAAGATGCATATGCAAATGATTTCAAGGAAATTAGAGATTTAAATTTGCTTTAGAAAAAAGAGAGCAGACATTATACTAATAAATCAAAGTTTAAGTACATCATGCCTCTTTGGGCTTACAGTGAAAGGAATAAAATACAAAACTCTAAGATAAAAAAGTTGAACGCATCCTCTTTGGTGCGATGTAGGCATTCAGACTCCGTTCCTCATGAAGCTGCTTGGTGAGTTCCAGAACTTTCTTCTTGCTGGCGTAGAATTGGGATTCGAAAGTGTCTCGCTCTTCCTTAAGCTGTATCCAATCCCTTTGCAAGTCTTCAAGAGAAGTGGGCATGTTAGGATGAAGAATAGTGTATGGAACATCTCCTTCCACAATAGGCTCTATGATAACTAGGAGAATGGAGGGGTAAGTCATCATAAGGCTTTGATCACGAGCTCATACCCATTTGAGATAAGGCTCAAGAGGGATGGAATTCTTTTGCCCCCAGTGTCTTGATATCAACTCTATGTACCATGCCCCAAGCTCGCATGAACCTTTTGCGGTAACCCTGAGCATCATCCTCGTAGTCGAAGACGATTCCTTGAATAAGTGTATCATGAGGACCATCCATTCTCGCATATCCAAACTATCGCAGTGCCAAACAAGGATTGTAAGTGATTCCTCCCCTAATGCCTAAAAGAGGGACATTATGGAATTCTCTGCATCGATCAATGATGATAACATTCTCCTAGAATCAGGGACACCAATGAGTGCCTGAATGTGTAAGAGTCATTAACCTATGAGACCATCTCAAACCCTGTTCATTCTTCAAGACAGATCGGGGTAGGTGTGAAATAAACCACCTATCCAAAATAGGTGTGCAACATAGAAGGGTTCCTCTCCTCTTTATATTGCGAGTATGCAATGAATGTAGGATATCTCCAAGCAGAGTAGGTACTGGATTGCGTGACAGGAAAACTTTAACCGCATTCACGTCTATGAGCTGGTCCGGATTAGGAAACAGTACCAACCCATAAATGAGAAGGGCTAACACCTCTTCAAAAGCTTGTAAGTCTAAGGTATCCCAAAAATGATGAGCTTTCTCGAACAAGAACTTAGCAAAAAAAAAACCTTGACACCTCTCCTGGTTTCCCAATTTGCTACTACGTCAGACCATAGTAAGGATAGAGCTTTGGCAATATCTTCAGGTTTATGGTATCTTTCCATACCATTGAAAGGTACCTCATTAAGGATAGGCACCCATAACATCAGATAAAACTCCTCCATATTAGGCACTAACTGGTAATCCAGAAAAGTGAAGCAGTAATGTAAAGGGTCAAAGAATTGAAATAGCACTTTTAACATTTCTTCATCAGGGTTTGAGGTGACCAATCTGAGAAGTTGACCATGTCTTTCAGTGAATGGAGAGCTTTCAGGAACCCTTGACACCAAATCCTTAAGCTGAGGAGGTACTTTTACCAGACTGACTTGGATAGTGAATCTGCGGGAGAGAGCCATGTCCTACAAAACAAGACAAAAATAAACCCTAAGAATCCTTGAAATGGTTAGTATGACATGCTATGTTATGATGTCATGATTATGCTCAGATATAGAAGATATAGCAAGCACAAGCAAATCACACATAGACCTTAGGTTTAAGGCTTGCATGGATTTTAAGGTGATACCCTTTTGAAGTTGGGTTGGCTCAACCTGTCCTAAATATAGTAACCGGGTTCTAAGGGACCTCAATATCACCGGTCTTTCCCCCAAATCTCGTTCTGATAGACAATTGACTTTCCACCAAACAAAACTCAAGGGTTAAACCTCAATGAGTGTAGCATCGAGTATCAACCGACTTTGGGTTTACACCAAATACAACTATCTCACTACGTCCTAAAAGCCAAGTTGGTCAATTGAGGTGCTAAGGTCAGTTGACGCTTTATGATACCACACAGCGGCCCTGTATTCTCCTTGATTACTCAAGGGCTACCGGTACACACCAAAGTATTGCATCAACGTAGCTACTGTTTCAACTGTGTCGGTATACCCCGCACAATTCCCTCACAGTTTATTGCTACTTACCTAAAAAAGGTGCCCCAAATTCGGGTGTAGGATCAAAGAAAACCCAAACAAGGAACCATAATGTAAAAAATACAAGTCAAACAAAGAAAGCAAGTAAATGTGATCTATCCCTAAGGTAACCCCACTTTTAAGTACTTCCTCAGTAGAGTCACCAGTTTTGTAACACAGTGGGAGAACTGACTTGGTTGTTTTGCGTTTGATCACAAATGTTGCGGTTTAGCAAGAGTCGCCACCGACTTTTCTTTTATCCAAAAGGAAAGGCTGAAAAGAACAAGAAAGACCTTTGAGATGTTTTCTTGAGTTCAGGGGGTATATTATGAAAAGGGAAGGTATTAGCACCCTTTTCATCCGTAGTTATCTACGGGCTCTTAGTTGCTTGCTAGATCACTTACTTTTGTTTGAAAAATATGTTTTGTATGGTTTTGAAAGTATTTTGAAAATGTCTTTGTAATGGTTCTCGTTTCTATAAGAACGCATACAAAGTGTTGTTTTGAAAAATAGTTCAAAAAGGTGTTTGTGGAGTGTGTTTTTGAAAGTGATTTTGAAAAGGGTTTTCTTTATAATGGCTCTCGTTTCTATAAGAACGTGTACAAAGTACTTTAACTTTTGAAAATGTTTCAAGTTTGTAAGATGTTTTGAAAGTGTTGGTGTTTGTTTTGAAAATATAAAGGATGTTTTGGTTTTGAAATTGAGCAAGCAATTAAGAATGATCTACCTACTCAAAAGGTCTTTCATGTTTATTTCCTCTTTCCTTTGACATTGTTATCTTACCATTGATTTGGTAAGTAACCCTATCTTTTGATGTAAAAGGGATGGGCAAGGGTCATCATATAGCCATGATTATAAATGTTGTAAGATATCTTAGCATTTTCTATAAGGGACTAAGATCATCTTTGAAAGGCAACTTTGATAGCGTTATCGAGGGACTATGACCTTGTATTTTGTTTGTTTTTGCTAAGATACCTCACATGCATAATATGGCTATTTTATAAGGCAACAAAATGGATTTATCCTAAGGGTGTATGTGTGCAAGTGTATTGATTTACATGCATTTTTTGTCTTTGAATTAGGGTTTTCTAAGCATTGGTTTTATTTTTCCATACAAACCCTAATTACTAGCAATAAAATTGAAAGCGGTAAATTGCGGAATTTAAATGTCCTACGCTATTACATCATTAGGGGAGGGGATATACAAATTACAAATGGGGAATTGCAAGAAATTAAAACCCTAATTATCTATTACAACCATATTGAACTTGAATAAATATGCAAGAAATGAAATGAATATAATGTACAAGTATGAATAGATAAGGAATGGATTTTTTTATGTATTAAAAGTTTTGATCTAATTAAATTAAAAAAAAAAATAATTAACTAGAATAAGAAGATTAAAATTAAGTTAATAAAATTAATTTATTAAAGAAAACAAGTTTTTTAGGGTTTTTGTGAATTTAATTAAATTAGTAAACAAAATTAATCAAATAAAAGTCCTAAGTTCTAAATTAATTTTAATTTACAAGAAAAATAATATAATATAATAATTAAAGCTAAATATTAATTATCAAGAAAGAAATTAATTTATTAAGAAACGTTTTTGTTCTTTTGATTTTATAAAACAAAATAAAATAAATAAGTGTAAAAAATAATAAATAAAATATTTTTTTTGGGTTTTTATCAATAAAAGAAAATATTAATAATAATAATAATAAATAAAATAAAAATAAAAATAAAATAAAATGGGCCAGGATGTATGAAAGTGAAACAGGGAGGTGATGATAAGCAAAAATTCTAGGCCCAGGGGGTTGAGGCCCAAGAGCATGATTCAACAAAAAATGAAAAAAATGAAAAAAAGTTGTGAAAATTGCAAAAGGTCTCGCTGGGGCTCGAACCCAAGACCTTCTAATATGTGCACGCTTCTTGTACCACTGGGGTGGCCTGTTTCATCCGTTCATATAATAAAAGCATAAATATATATTAGAAACTACTTCCTGAAGACAACTTCATCTTCAACCTCGCGCCTAGCCAGGCCACCTGCATCTTGTTCATTTCTCATCCATTTGCAAAAGTGTAAACATGAATCTTGTGGCAAATTTCCTCACGATTTCAGAAATGTAAAGCATTAAAATTATAGATCAAAGACAAACATGAATATTATTGGTCCTAATCTGAACCCTAACTTTTCCAAAAATTTCAATCTTAAAATTCTCTAAGCTCAAACAACATAAATGAAAACTATGAACATGGTTAGCTTTAGGGAAATGATATCTACATTTTTCATTCACAAATTAAACATTAATGATGCCTATATGAAGAGTTCAAAAGTAAGAAAAATCACCTTGCAAGAGGGTATCGTGTTTTGAGTTTGAGTAGCTTTTGATGAGTTCCAGTGATTGGGTTAGCTTCCTCAAGTTCCCAGGAAGCTAATGTGATGCTTGGCTTTAGCTGAAAGTGGATGAGGAGTCCTGGAGAAGTCAACTTGCAGAGCTCTATTTTTAGTTATGGAGGTTGATGAAAATGGAGTTATAGTTATGAAACAGGGTCGGGGATGAGTTGTATTTGATGTTTAGAAGCTTTAGGAACAAAAGGCTTGAAAACGCAAGAGGGAAATGTGAGTTTCAAGTTTTTGGTCAGAATGTGCAACAATGGTGATTGGTGATACAGTTCTGAGTTCTTGTGTGTTTTAGGTCTTGTGTATGCGTTCCTTAGCTTGCAAATAGTGTCTCTATTTATAAGCAAAAGGTTTTGTATGCTACAACAAGTCAGAATTTGAATTTACATGTTTAAGCTCAAGATGTGATTTTCTTGACAAAACAAGTTTCCATGCCTTTGTACTTGATATTGTAGAGTGGTTGGACTTTTAACTAGCTTTCTTCTAACTTTGTGGATGGTGTGTACTTAAAGAGAACAAGTTAGGAGTTCAAGAAGCTGACTTTGTGCATAAAGCTTTCTTTACAAGAATGGAAATGGTGACTTTCTCCCTAAAATGGCAAAATGCTTTGGACAATTCTTGAATCAATTGTACAATTGATCAATTCGTTGTGTAAACATTAAATTAAGGAGTGACAAACAAGTTTGAGGCCTGCAAAGTGAAGATTATGCAGCATGGCTATGGATTTGGTTCATGTTGCATCACATATTTTGCCTTGCAAAACAACTTGAAACCCTAACTTCTGGCCTTCGATTCTCCTTGATCACAAATAATCTCAAGGAGTTATTGGACATTTTAGAAAGCTTGTAATGTGCTATACAACCCCTCTTTGAATCACTTTTGCAAAATCCAAATGGAACTATATGAAACTTGGCCCAGAAGTTAGGTCAAAATCCTGACAAAAAATGCTCAAAATTTCACTAAGTGTTTTAGTTTCATGACCATGACTTCATGGATTAATAACTTGAGATATAAGCATTTATAGGAGGAGTTGTGTAAATAAAAGTTTCATATATCATTGAGATCTACAACATTCATGTTGAATGTTTCCTTTGAATCATCTTGCATCATGTTGAAAAATTGGCTCAAAGTTGTGAAAAAATATGAAGTTTTCAACACTTAGAAAAATTTCTAAGTTTGGAAACTTTGACTTTTCAAAATTGTGATACAGTGGCAGAACCGACTGTTTAATAATGGTTTGCGTTTTGCGTTTTTTGTTCGCAAAATGTCGCAGTAAGAAAGAGTCGCCACCGACTTTTATTTCATCCAATCAGGAAAAGGAAAAAGAATAAAAAAAACTTTTTTTCGAGATATTCTGAGTACGGGGGGTAGATTATAGAAAGGGAAGGTGTTAGAACCATTTCTATCCATGGTTTTCCATGGGCTCTTAGGTACTTGCTCATTTTTCAAATTGCTTGTGTGTGTTTGTTTCGAAAATGTTTTACTTCGTGATAACCCTTGTTTCAGTCCTCAAGGGTGTGACGAAGTTTGTTTTGAAAATTGGTTTTGAAAGGTGTTTGTGTGAAAAAATTTGTTGAGCAAGTACTTAAGATTCTACCTACTTGAAAAAAGATTGTTCGTTCTCGTTTTCTTTAGACAATGCTATCCTACTATCTAAGGAGTAGGTAGCCCCGTCGTTGGAGTTTTAAGGGACATTCGAAAGGGACAAATACATTCACTAAAGCAATAGTTAGAAAACTTTAGTAGTAACCCTAGAGTCTTAAGATCTTTTCGAGGCAACGTTTTTGAGGCAACATTTCTGAGGCAACATTCAAATGGGACACTTTGATCTTTTTGACTGGAGGGAGACCACTAAAATCTCTTATGCTTAATGATTGTTTACCAAAGGCAACCGAAGTGAGGAAAATCCTAGGAGTGAATATGTGCATATGAGTTTTTTTCCAATTATTTAGTCTTTGCACATTAGGTGATCTACCGTTTTAAATTTCAAGCATTCTTTCCATACAATCCTATTAGCCATGCATCTAGACAGTTAAAGATTGCGGGAATTTAAAATGCGAAAAATAAAACCTTGCTATTACAAGGCTTTGGGGAGGGGGATTAATTACATAACCAAAAGTGGGGGAAAA
This sequence comes from Vicia faba, assembly GCA_948472305.1. Taxonomy (NCBI): domain Eukaryota; kingdom Viridiplantae; phylum Streptophyta; class Magnoliopsida; order Fabales; family Fabaceae; genus Vicia; species Vicia faba. The sequence continues at coordinate 651,842,171 of OX451740.1, forward strand.
GCGATAAATAAAAATCCTAGTTTTAACTATTACAAACCAACAAGCAGTTACATAATTATGAAAAAGAAATAATTAAATGCGTGGCGAATTAAATACAAGGATGGTTGAAAAATAACCTAAAACTCTAAGTGAGGAAAAGTATTTTTTGTGGATTTTTATTTGCGAAAACAATTAAATTACAAATTAACTAAACCTAATTTCTAATTGTTTTTAATTATGAAAGAAATTAAATTACCCTAATTTTCTAATTAAATTAATTAATTAAAGAAATAAATATTTATGAGAAAAATGATTTTGGTGTATTTTTGAAGAAAATTAATTAAGTTATGTACAATTAAAATCCTAAGTCTAATTATTTTTAATTATATATAAAAAAAATTAAATTTCCCTAAGTTAAATTAAACTAACTAATTTAAAAAATAAATGTATTATTAAAAAAATATTTTTATGATTTGTGATTTGTTAATTTAATAAAAAAAAATTAACTTTGTGTTAATTAAAAAGAAAAGGAAAATAATTAAAGAAAATAAATATAGAAAGAAAATAAAGATTTGGGCCTGTTTGTATTGCTGAAGAGGGAGGTGAGAATCTGAATTTTGGCCCAAAAAACCTGAGCCCAAGTTGACCACGTTGGATTAGATGTAGCCTTTGACTTGAACGTGCACCATGTACCTTCAGGCTGGAAGTGTTAGATCTGGATAGAAGTGCATCAAGAGGCTGGACGTTGAGGTTGCATGGAAGGCACCTAGAGGAGTGATGCATTGGATCTGCAGAGAAATATAAAGAAAATAATAAAATGCACACGCCTGGGATCAAACCCAGGACGTGTACATCAAAGGCACACTCCTCAACCGTTTGCGTTAGCTTGTCAATTTGTATATATAATGAATAAATAAAAGAAAAGCTAAATAGAAATAATATGCCAGAAATGCACGTGAGATTCAAATCATCCCAGTCATGGGCTGCCACGCATCATCTTCTTCGCTGAAACCATCGTTTTAGGGGAAAGACTTATACCTACAGACATTTTCCATAACTATACCTACGGGAAGAGATGCTGAAGAATAACTCTGCGGGGACCAAACTTAGGGGAAGAAGATACTCTTTTAGTAGACCCGCTGATCTGGAGGAATAAACTTAGCTGGGGATGAAATTCTATTGCTGGAGATGATGAGCTCTGTTGGAGATTGAGCTTCTGTATCTGGAGAAATAAACTCCGCTTGGGGGATGAAATTTACTGACTCGCCCGCGATTATGAACCTCGGCTGGGTATAATTATGTCTTGTTTCAGGAAAGATGACATAAATGCCTTTGAATACTTTTGCTCTGCGGGGAGTGTATGTACCCGTGATTGTGTTCTAAAGCTGACTCTATCCCGATACCTGATGGGCAGAGTAACTGTAGGGTTTGGTATTTCTTGTTTTTCCCTGTTTCTAGAATTACGCGTAACTATCTTTTATTTCTTATGTAAATATTTATGAGCAGCAATAATTTTCTAATGCATATATCAAAAACAAATCATTAGACGTTCTCGCAAAACAAAATAGAAAAATAAAAATGAATTGAAATTTCTTGTGAAAATGATTTGTATTGATTTTTGAAGTTGGCCTGTAATAGGCGTTTTGTACAAAGAGGTTGACGCTCTAGTAAGAGAATGCTGCCGAAAGATAGAAATTATACAATTTGTGTAAAAGAAAGAAAAACAACTATGTGAAACAACCCCATTGGGTTCCAACTCTGTTATTGCCTTTATATCTTCAAGCGTCTCATCACTTTGCTACTTGGCCGAAGGTTGATCAGATTGGTTGGCACCGTCCGAGCTTGATTTTCGATACCCAAGTCTGGTCGCAAGATGATCAATTGAGACATAGTGATACGCTTCAATCCCTAACTTTTGCCTGGACCGCCCTTTCGGGTTTTCAGTCCACCGGGATAACCTTTTTTGCCCAAGCCTCCCTTTCGGGTTTTCGACTTGTCGGGTGTACAAAGTTTTTTCACTTTCATCCCTTACTTTTTCCCGAACCCTTTTGGTTCGCCGGGAAGCCCTTATTTTTGCCTAGGCCAGTCAACCTAGCAGGTCTTTGATTATGCGTAGTATCTTTTCACTATGTCTGCATTGAGAGGGTGAGGAAGGTCGTCACCATCTATGGTGGTTAGAATCATAGCTCCTCCCGAGAAAATGTTCTTAACCACAAATGGCCCTTCGTACGTGGGAGTCCATTTTCCCTTGGGATCACCTTGCGGCAGTATGATGCGTTTGATCACCAGATCCCCGACTTGATATTCTTGACGCCCGACTTTCTTGTTAAAAGCCTTGATCATTCTCTTTTGATACGTCTGACCACGGTTGATAGCAGTAAGTCTCTTTTCATCGATTAGATTTAACTGATCAAGCCAGGTTTGGATCTAGTCGTCTTTGTTCAAACCTGCATCCTTCATAATCCTGAGAGAGGGTATCTGGACTTCTATGGGTAGGACTGCCTCCATGCCATATACCAGAGAGTAGAGGGTTTCCCCTGTCGACGTCCGTGCTGAGGTACAGTACCCATGAAGAGCAAATGGTAACATCTCATGCCAGTCTTTGTATGTCACAGTCATCTTCTGTACAATCTTCTTGATGTTCTTGTTAGCTGCTTCAACAACGCCATTCATCTTCGGCCGATAAGGAGAAGAATTATGGTGTTGTATCTTGAACTGTTTGCAGAGCTCGATGATCATTGTGTTGTTGAGATTCGTACCATTGTTAGTAATAATTCTCTCTAGTACACCATATCGAAAAATCAGATTGTGTTGGATAAACCGCGCCACGACATTCTTGGTTACTGTAGCAAAAGAGGCTGCCTCAACCCACTTTGTGAAATAATCAATGGCCACGAAGATGAAACGATGCCCATTAGAAGCAGTAGGTCTGATCTCACCGATCACGTCGATGGCCCACATCGCAAAGGACCAAGGAGCTGTCAGGACGTTCAAAGGAACTGGAGACACATGTAACTTATCAGCGTAGACTTGGCACTTATGACAAGTTCGAGAGTGCTGATAGTAATCGGCTTCCATAGTGGACCAATAATATCCTACCCGTAGGATCTTCTTATCCATGGTATGTCCACTAGAATGGGTTCCGAAGGTGCCTTCATGTAGATCTGTCATGATCCTCTCTGCTTCGCTCTTGCCTACACACCGTAGTAGTGTGGAGTCATGGTTGCATTTATAGAGGATCCCATTACTAAGGAAGAACTTTGCAGCGAACCTTCTCAGAAACTTCTTATCATTGACAGATGCCCTTTCGGGATACTCCTGAACCTCGAGATACCTTTTGACTTCGTGAAACCAGGGTTTGTCTGCTACTTTTTTGGTATCGATCTCACAGTAGTGTGCTGGTTCATCCAACCTCTCAATGGTAATCTGGGGAGCTTCATTGTCCCACCTAACCTTGAACATAGAAGACATGGTATCTAGCGCATCCGCTAACTGGTTTTCCTCTCGTGGGAAATGATCGAAGGTTACCTCCTCAAAGTGTGGGAGCAATGTCAGTACATACTCTTTGTAAGGAATGAGATTTGGGTGCTTCGTATCCCACTCGCCTTTGATCTGACTTATCACCAGAGCGGAATCCCCGAATACACTCAAAAACTTGATCCTTAGGTCAATAGCAGCTCGAAGATCCATAATACATGCCTCATACTCTGCCATATTGTTGGTACAGTTGAAACATAATCGGGCAGTGAACAGAGTATGACATCCCTCGGGAGATATGATTACAGCGCCAATTCTGTTACCCAGTGCGTTTAAGGCTCCATCAAAATACATAGAGCATCGGGATCCCTCCTCAGGTCCTTCATCCGGTCTAGGTTCTTTATAGTCAGTCACCAACATGATATTCTCATCTGGGAACTCAAAATTCATAGATTGGTAATCATCCACGGCCTGATGAGCCAAATGATCAGCCAATACACTCCCCTTTATTGCTTTTTGGGTTGTGTATTGTATGTCGTACTCAGTTAAGATCATCTTCCACCTTGCTATCCTTTCGGAGAGAGCGGGTGTGATCGGTGGACCTGGAACTGACTGTTTAACGCTGGTTCGCGAAATGTCACGGAAGCAAGAGTCGCCACCGTCTTTTATTTTCTCCAAATGGAAAGGACAAAAGCACAGAAAAATTCCTTATAGAGATTGCTCTCGGTTCGGGAGGTAGATTATAGAAAGGGAAGGTGTTAGCACCCTTTCTATCCATGGTTATCCATGGGCTCTTAGATACTTGCTCATTGTGTTTTCAAAAATGTTTGTTTGCTTTTCAATGGTGGGTTTTAAAAAGTTTCTTTGAAAATTCCAGTTCGACTCTTGTGTCAGAGTGTTTGAAATATTGTTTTGAAAGCTTTTGAAAATGTGTTGGTGTGAAAAGTATTTTTTGATTTGTTTTTGAAATTAGAGCAAGTATCTACGAGAACCTACCTACCCTAAGGAATTCGTCTGTGTAAATGTCCTTAAAATAGTGCCATCCCACCATTGAGAGGTAGGTAGCACCACCGTTGGAGGTGTTCGGGTCAATTCGAGGTTCGGGACATGGTGATCACCAGAGCAATGGGAAGACACCTTAGAAGCTACCCTCATGCCAGGTTCCCGGATCATGAGGACTTACTAAGACATCCTCTACTCGATGATCACCTTTCGAAGGCAAGGCAACAGTGAGGCGTACCCTAGGGGTGGTGTGTGATTTGTGTGTCGTTTTCATTTATTTTTGTCATTCATTCTTGCATGCATTTGTTAACAGTTAAAAAGTTGCGGAAATTAAAAGTTCTAAACTATTACAAAGGCGCGCGTCCACATCGCCAAATTAAAATCCAGGACCCGATTTGACAGAAAAATAAATAAAGTGCGAGAAATAAAATGTCCGAGTTTACAAGGCTTTGGGAGAGGTACATAATTATTTAAGCGAAATAGAATAAATGTGCGAAATTAAACAATTAAGAATATGGGCGTTGGACCCTTTTGCAAAGATTAAAATTAATGAGGAATTAAAATTAAAAATTAAAAGAGAATGTTTTTTTGGTATTTTTAGTATTTTGAGATTTAATAGAAAAAATTAATTAAAATATAATATTAAACCTAATTCTAATTATTTTTGAGTTATTAAGAAAATATTGAAGTTTTTTAACCTAAATTAACCCTAAATTATTTTCATGCAATTAATTGTAAAAAATAAATAAAATGAATATTATTATTATGAAAGAAAATTAAAAGGAATAAAAATTATCAATGAAACCTAGTTCTACATTTTTTATATTTTTATTGTGAAAAGAATTAATATTAAAACCCTAATTTATACTAAGTTTATTTACATGCAATTTGTTTATGAAAATAATTAAAATAAGGTATTTATTATATTTTTTATCTTTTTCTGGTTTTTAGGCATTTTTTTGTATTTTGTAAAAATAATTAATTAAATTAAAACAATAAAGAAAATAAAAATCACAATTGAAAATAAAATATAAGAAAAATAAAATTTGCAAACCAGGGGGGGTTCAGTCCCAAATTAGGAGGTATGGGCTCAGCAATCTGGCCCAACAAGCTGCAGGTCCATTGACTTTTTGAGTAGCGTGTTGGATGGTTGACCAGGCTTAGGGTGTTCATCAATCTGGAGCCTTTGATCTGAAGCAGCTAGACGCGTGGCTGACTTGATGATGAGGGAATATGGTGCGCCTTAATGCTGGCACCGCATGGGAAGATTTATAGAAAAATAATATGGACATATGTAAGACCTGGGGCTCGAACCCAGGTCATGTGTATTACCAGCGCTTTCTCCAACCAACTGTGCCAATTAACGTATTTGATATATAAATAAACAACAATTAATAAAAGGGAAAACGTGGGTTAGTTGCCTGGAAACGCGCGAAATTTAAACGTGCCAATCAGCGTGTGACACGGCTTCATCTTCTTCATCATCCCTGTAACACAAAGAACAAAAGCAACGGTTTTTGAACCGTTCTGTAATGCATCCTTAGAAAAAATAACGAATAGGCCATAAGGCCATACAAATTAAGCGCGATTGTTGTATCTTCTTCGTCCAGATGTGCTAAGTTTAATGGCATGGGTCTGGAAGACCAATTTTTCTTAAAACACAAACCCCCAATTTTGAACTCTGTAAACCCTAAAAGTTAAACATGGCATATTCGTATATAGCGCACAAAAAAGCAATTGGATATGTTGGTTAGCATCAAAACATCATAATGAACATGAATCCATAAATAAAAAATGCAAAAGATGCTTAAATCATGATGCACGATTGTGGAATTTTCTTGATGCAGTTTCGGTTCAATATACCAATTCTTGGAGTTTTGATGAGTGTTATGGATTAGAACACGTTCAGGAACCTTCAAGGAAGCTAATGGGATGGTTTTTATGCCTTGAATCGACCTCTAAAGTGGTTTTCAGTTTTGAGTTTCTTTTAGAAAATTTCAAGTTTGTAGAGAGCTTTTCTGCGCAGCTTTGTGTGTATTAGCATTAGGTTTTCACTCAGGCTTATGTACTGAATAGATTAGGTTAACAAAATTGATCCAAATATCTTTCATTCATGGCTTTGGAGATTTGATTTTTCACCATTATGTTTTCAATCTTTTCCATGTGCTCTTGTATCAATTATGCTCAAATCAAATCAAATCTTCCTATTTTTGAATGTGCACGAAATATTGAGGGCAAAACATGCATGAAAAGATTTATTAGGTCAAGTTATATATTTTTCATATATTTAAATGATTTAAATGAATTAATATAAATAATAATTCAAATAAATAGATAAAAAATGAGAAAATACTTCCCTTTGGGCCAAGTGGTCGTGCATATGTCATGGATGATGAATCATGGAAGAAAAATGGGCCCATTAGCAATTTTAGACCATTTGAATCAATGTTGATTTTTCAAAATATCCAAAAATTTCCCAACTTCCACAAGGCATAACTTGCTCAATTTTTAAGCTTTTCTCATGTTCTTGGACATTTTGGAAAGTTCTTTGAGTCCTCTAACCAATGCCTTTGGTCCCATGTCATTTTGATTTACCAATCTCAAGTTATGGCCTTTGACTTAAAGTCCCTTTTTGTTGACTTTTGAAAATGACCTATAATGTTGAAATTGATAACTTTTTGTGAGGGCATTTCTTGGACTTGAAGTATGAAGATGAGTTGTAGGAAATGTCTTTCTCTTCAAAATGAGCTTTGGATGGAATTTTTCTGATAATCCATGTGAAAGTTATGCCCTGGTCAATTTCAGATGACTTTTTCAGCTATCCAAATAAGGAAACTTTTGCATCTTTGATGATCTCTGAGCCAAATTTTGAGAATCATGATCAAGCATTGATCAAATGATGTTTGTGGCTTCAAAATGATATGTTGACCAAAAATTTGAACTTTTGACTGTCAAATGACCATTTTGCCCCTACAGTTGACTGTAGTGCAATTAGGGTTTTTGACTGTGCAATTTTGAGCTGAATGCCTTGAAACTTGATATGAGGATGCTTGACCATATTTGTAGGCATGTGAGACTTGATTGAGCCCTTGAAAACTTCCTTTTCTTGATCAGACTCAAAACCCTAATCTTGACTGTATAGGAGACCTTTGCACTGTGCAACCCTTGGGGAATTTTGCAGCTTGACTTAGCAATTTCTTGGAGAATATGGGAGGGAAAATTTTGGGGTACAACAGTTGCCCCTGTTCAATCTTCTTAGACCTGAGGATGCAGATTGGCTGACGTGCCTTTCGTAATCCGAGGGTAGAAGATGATTGAACACTAAAGTGCCCAGAAATTTGCGCTCACATGTTAGCAGTGTGATGGGGGAATGGGCTTATAGATGCCATTTGGAGGTTGCTGGATAGGATGATGGGCTTATAGATTCCATCTGGATGTTGATCGCGTAGGAGATTCCTTGGCGAGAACCTGCATACCTGCAAACAGAAAATGAGTACCTGACACGTTGCAGGAGCTGATTCTTAGATGCTTGGTATAGATATGTCCTGACTGGTTACAGGAGTTGAGCCTGGAGCTTCACATGATGATGAATGAACCAGGGATGGTTACCATCTTAGCATGAATGGTAAGAGAACCTTGGGCGACTTTAACTTCAACAACGCTCGTTGAGAAAAATCTTGGGTGACTTTAACTTCAACAACGCTCGTTGAGAAAAATCTTGGGTGACTTTAACTTCAACAACGTTCGTTGAGAAAAATCTCAGGTGACTTTAACTTCAACAACGCTCGTTGAGAAAAATCTTGGGTGTCTTCTACTGGGATAAGCATCAGGGAGATCTTAGGGTCGATCTGACTGAACCAGAGGAGGCCTTTGACTGGATAAGAATCAGGAAAATCTTAGGGTCGATTTAACTGAACCGGACAAGGTCTTGGAATATCTTCAACTGGATAAGCATCAGGGAGATCTTAGGGTCGATCTGACTGAACCAGAGAAGGCCTTTGACTGGATAAGCATCAGGAAAATCTTAGGGTCGATTTAACTGAACCGGACAAGGTCTTGGAATATCTTCAACTGGATAAGCATCAGGGAGATCTTAGGGTCGATCTGACTGAACCAGAGAAGGCCTTTGACTGGATAAGCATCAGGAAAATCTTGGGGTCGATTTAACTGAACCGGACAAGGTCTTGAAATATCTTCAACTGGATAAGCATCAGGGAGATCTTAGGGTCGATCTGACTGAACCAGAGAAGGCCTTTGACTGGATAAGCATCAGGAAAATCTTAGGATCGATTTAACTGAACCGGTCTAGGTCTTGGAATATCTTCAACTGGAGAAGCATCAGGGAGATCTTAGGGTCGATCTGACTGAACCAGAGAAGGCCTTTGACTGGATAAGCATCAGGAAAATCTTAGGATCAATTTAACTGAACCGGTCTAGGTCTTGGAATATCTTCAACTGGATAAGCATCAGGGAGATCTTAGGGTCGATCTGACTGAACCAGAGAAGGCCTTTGACTGGATAAGCATCAGGAAAATCTTAGGGTCGATTTAACTGAACCGGTCTAGGTCTTGAAATATGATTGAGAATTTCAACTGCATCTTTCCTGAAAGGTAAAGGTCAGTCATATGCAATGCATGATATGGATCAAGCAATGATGTTCTCAACGTAAATGAGATTTGTATGATATAATGCGTCTATGCATGCTATAATGATGTATGTGATGTTTTATGTATGTTTTTGTCTAGGACAGTGAATCCTTGACGGGTGCCGGGAAGTCGTATCCTGGGCTGATATTGAAGAATAGATTTGCTTCCGCTGGGGATAATAACTGCAAGAATACCAGTAGGAGAAGATGACTCCGTTGCGGAATAAACTTGGCAAATGGGAGATTCTGCGGGGAGAGAAAATACTCTGACGACCATGCTGGGAAGCAATACTCTGTGGGGATAGAGATGTTTTGCTGAATTGTTGATAGCTTGCTGAGGATATCCTTGTTGTGCTGGAAGTGTTGATAGACTTCGCTGGGGTAAGAAGATTTTGTTGAGGACGCTCTTTCCGTGGCTTTTGGCTGAGGATAACCCAGTTATATCCTGTTAAGGAAATAACTCTTTAAATCAAGCCGGACGACGCGTTCGTGCTCTGCGAGGGGATAAGCTTCCAGAATTTACTGGGGATAAGCTTACTGCTTGGAGCTGTGAATTCCAACTTTCCTGGGGAAACTGGATTGGACTCTTCTGGGGAGTTTTGAACTGCGGGGAAGTGATTCCTTTGAAGGTTGATATACCGTCGGGGAACAATCTTTAGACCAAGACTGCCGGGGATGCTTGTTTAAGAATACATGTATTGCTGCTGGGGAATGTTGAGCTCTACGGGAGGGTACCCAACTCCCTTGAGGTTTGATAATAGCTTGGAGAAGAACGCACTGTTTTGCTGAACCACTCTCTGGGGAATTTAGATGTACCGGTTATGTTCTTTAGCTGAACCTACCTTGGTACCTTGGAGGATAGAGCAATTAGATTGCTCAGACAACTCTTTATTGCCCCTGTTTCTAGTGTTACCTGCAATTAATCCTTTGTTTCGTATGCAAATATTTATGAGTTAGCAAATTATTGTCAATGCATATATCACAAATTGAACCTTGGACGTTCTTCGCAAAACAAAACAGAAAAAGGAAAATACTTGGCACGTTTAACTAAAAGTATATTTGTATTGATTTTTGAATGGCCTGAAAATAGGCGTTTTGTGTACAAGGGGCTGACGTCCTAGTAAGAGGAACGTCGCCGAACAAAAGAGTTTATACAAGTTTTGTACAAAAGAAAATAAAACAGCTGTGTGAAGTGAATGATCCCACTGGGTTTCAACTCTGCTATTGCCTTTATAACTCCGAGCGTCTCATCACTTGATGACCTTGGTTGAAGGTGAAGCTGACTGATCGATGCCGTCTGAACTTGATGTAGATACCGGATTCTGGATGCAAAGTGATCCAATGAGACATAGTATTACGCTTTTATCCCTAATTTTTGCCTGGACTGCCCTTTCGGGTTTTCAGTCCACCGGGATACCCATTTTTGCCCAAGCCGCCTTTTCAGGTTTTCGACTTGCCGGGTGTACAGATTTTTTCATTTTCATCCCTTCATTTTGCCCGAACCCTTTTGGTTCGACGGGAAGCCCTAATTTTTGCCTAGGCATGTCAGCCTAGCGGGTCTTTTTTCATGCGTAGTATCTTTTTACTATGTCTGCATTGGCGGGGTGAGGAAGGTCGTCACCATCCATGTTGGTTAATATCATTGCTCCTCCCGAGAACACATGCTTAACCACAAATGGCCCTTCGTACGTAGGGGTCCATTTGCCCCTTGGATCACTCTGAGGAAGGATGATTCGCTTGATTACCAGATCCCCAACTTGATATTCCTGTGGTCTGACCTTTTTGTTAAATGCCCTGATCATCCGTTTCTGATACGTCTGACCATGGCAGATAGCAACAAGTCTCTTTTCATCAATGAGGTTGAGTTGATCAAGTCGTGTCTGGATCCAATCATCTTCGTTCAGATTTGCGTCCTTCATTATCCGGAGAGAGGGAATGTGTACTTCGATCGGTAAGACTGCCTCCATGCCATAAACCAGAGAGAAAGGAGTTGCCCCGGTCGACGTCCTAGCTGAAGTACGGTACCCATGTAGAGCAAACGGTAACATCTCGTGCCAATCTTTATAGGTCACTGTCATCTTCTGCACGATTTTCTTGATGTTTTTATTTGCTGCTTCTACAGCCCCATTCATCTTCGGTCTGTAAGGAGAAGAATTGTGGTGCTGTATCTTGAACTGTTCGCAGAGATCAGCAATCATCTTGTTGTTCAGATTGGTACCGTTGTCTGTAATAATCCGCTCAGGGACGCCGTACCGACAAATCAGGTTGTGTCGAATAAACCGTGCCACAACAGTCTTGGTTACCGTAGCATAGGATGCTGCCTCAACCCACTTCGTAAAATAGTCAATCGCCACTAGGATGAAGCGATGTCCATTAGATGCCGTAGGTTTAATCTCGCCGATCATATCTATGCCCCACATTGCAAACGGCCAAGGCGCAGTCAGAACATTCAGGGGAACCGGAGGAACATGCACCTTGTCTGCATAAATCTGGCACTTGTGGCATGTCCTGGAATGTTGGTAACAGTCAGCTTCCATTGTAGACCAGTAATATCCTGCCCGTAGGATTTTCTTAGCCATAGTATGTCCACTGGAATGCGTACCAAAGGTCCCTTCATGTAGCTCTCCCATGATTCTTTCTGCTTCAATCTTATCCACACAACGCAGTAAGGTTGAATCATGGTTTCGCTTATACAAGATGTCGTTGCTAAGGAAGAACTTGGCTGCAAACCTTCTCGGGAATTTCTTATCATTGACAGAGGCTCCTTCAGGGTATTCCTGAGCTTCCAGATATCTCTTCACTTCGTGGTACCAAGGCTTCTCAGTTACCAATTCGGTTTCGAGATCACAACAGTATGCCGGTTCGTCCAGTTTCCAGATGATGATTCGGGGAGCCTCATTATCCCATTTGACCTTGAACATTGAAGACATTGTAGCTAACGCGTCCGCTAACTGATTCTCTTCTCTTGGAAAGTGTTCAAAGGTTATCTCTGTGAAGTGGGGGATCAGGGTCAACACACATTCTCTGTAAGGAATCAAGTTTGGATGTTTCGTATCCCACTCTCCTTTGATCTGATTGATCACAAGAGCGGAATCTCCGAAGACACTTAGAAATTTGATCCTTAGGTCAATCGCAGCTTGAAGACCCATGATGCACGCCTCATACTCTGCCATGTTGTTGGTACAGTTGAAACACAGCCGGGCAGTGAGTGGAGTATGAGTACCTTGAGGTGATATGATAATGGCGCCGATACCATTACCCAAAGCATTGGAGGCTCCGTCAAAGTGCATAGACCATCGGGATCCTGGTTCAGGTCCTTCATCCGGTCCAGGTACTTCACAATCTGTCACTATCATGATGCTCTCATCCGGAAACTCAAAGTTCATGGACTGGTAGTCATCTACAGCTTGATGTGCCAGGTGGTCTGCCAATACACTTCCCTTGATGGCTTTCTGGGTCGTATACTGAATGTCGTATTCCGTCAAGATCATTTTCCATCTTGCAATTCTCCCAGACAGAGCAGGCTTTTCGAATATGTACTTTATCAGATCCATCTTTGAGATCAACAAGGTAATGTGAGTCAGCATATACTGTCTCAGCCGGCGAGCAGCCCATACCAAAGCGCAGCAAGTTTTCTCAAGCAGTGAGTATCGGGTCTCACAGTCGGTAAACTTTTTGCTAAGGTAATAAATAGCATGCTCTTTTCGGCCAGACTCGTCATGCTGCCCCAGCACACACCCCATTGAGTTTTCAAGCACTGTCAGATATAGTATCAGAGGTCTCTCTTCAACCGGTGGCATAAGGATAGGTGGTTCTTGGAGATACTCTTTGATTTTGTCAAAAGCAGCCTGACATTCATCGTTCCAACGTACTGCCTGATCTTTCTTCAGCAGCTTGAAGATTGGCTCACAGGTAGCAGTCAGATGTGAGATGAATCGAGCAATGTAATTCAGGCGTCCTAAAAAGCCTCTGACTTCCTTCTCTGTCCTAGGAACTGGCATCTCTTGAATAGCTTTGACCTTAGCAGGGTCCACTTGAATACCTTTATCACTGACCACGAAGCCTAGCAGTTTTCCCGATCTTACCCCGAAGGTGCACTTGTTTGGGTTCAATCTCAACTTGTATAGTTTCAACCGGTCAAACAACTTTTGCAGATGATCTAGGTGCTCTTCCTCAGTCTGGGACCTAGCGATCATGTCGTCAACATACACTTCTATCTCATGATGGATCATATCATGAAATAAGGCAACCATGGCACGTTGGTAAGTTGCCCCAGCGTTCTTCAACCCGAATGGCATGACCTTGTAACAGAAGGTGCCCCACTGAGTAACAAATGTAGTCTTTTCCATGTCTTCAGGTGCCATCTTAATCTGATTGTAACCTGAAAAGCCATCCATGAAAGAGAATACTTTGTGCTGAGCCGTGTTATCAACAAGGACATCAATGTGAGGTAAGGGGAAGTCATCCTTGGGGCTGGCCCTGTTCAGATCCCTGTAATCGACACACATTCTGACCTTACCGTCCTTCTTAGGTACCGGCACCACGTTAGCAACCCATTGAGGATAAGAAGTTACTGCAAGGAACCCAGCATCAAACTGTTTCATAACCTCGGCCTTAATCTTCTCAGACATCTCTGGACGCATCCGACGGACCTTTTGCTTAACTGGAGGGCAGTCTTCCTTAGTTGGCAAATGATGGACCACAATATCGGTATCCAACCCGGGCATGTCTTCGTAGGACCAGGCAAAGATCTCCATATAATCATGTAACATCTTGGTTAACCGTTGTTTCACGCTGAGCTCTAGGTTGGCACCAATCTTTACCTCTTTTCTGTCTGCCTCAGTACCCAAGTTTATGGTTTCCACTGGCTCTTCATGGGGTTGAATTGCCCTTTCTTCCTGAAGCAACAGTCTTGCAAGCTCGCCAGGAACTTCGCAATCATCTTCACCTTCGTCTTCGGCTAAGTTGATCGGATTTTCAAAGTCATGATTGGCAGTAGCAGAGCTGTTATCAGTAAGATCCAGAGTGGATTGAAACCTGTATGAGTGAGTGTGTGTAAATACAGTTGTTTTGAAAATTATGTAAAGGAAAGGAAAGACAGAAAAGGAGCACAATATTTGCAATGCGAAAAATACGTCCAAGATTTTCATTCATGATATATGAAATGACAGTTTGTATGCCCTCACAAATAGAACCACGGTGCCTCGGGTAAGACACCGGGCCATAGAGTTTATCATTGTTTATTACAAAATAACGAAACAAAGAAATTTATTACTGCGTCACAAAGGTAACAGGGGTATGGTCTTTAGCAATCCAGTTGTTCAATCCGCCTTCGGTCGTCGGATAGATCCAGCTGTTGAATTCAGCTTCGTCCACTTCATGATCTTCCCCAACAGCATTCACTCCTGAACTTTTAATAAATACGGGAGGTCTTCCGATCTTCGCTTTCCTCATAGCTTTCTGACCTTCTGTGGTAAAACCCAGCCCAAGTTTATCAGTCTTCTGTGTGAAGTCTGGAAGTCTGCCCCAGTTGGCATTTTCACTCTTCTGCACCACAACCCGGGCATCCTTTAGGGAGGCCATCTTCAAAGGACCAATTTCTTCTGCTGTTTCTGACGCTGCCGTAATTGGGAGCACCTCCTCGAAATGCTGAAAGGGGGTTTCAATAAACTCCCCATCCATCTCAATGTATCTGAAAGAGTTTAGGTGACTCACCATATACTCCTCTTCTCCCTGCACGGTGACGATCTTCCCTCTGACGGGGTACTTCAGCTTCTGATGCAAGGTAGAGGTCACTGCCCCAGCCTTATGTATCCAAGGTCGACCCAATAGACAAGAGTAAGACGGACGGATATCCATCACATAAAAAGTGGAGTCGAACACCTGAGAGCCCACACGAATCGGAATGTCAACCTCTCCATGAACCATCCTCTTTGAACCATCAAAGGCCCTGACGATGATGTTGCTGGGTTTTAATTCCAGTCCTTCACAATCTAGACGGTCCAAAGCCTTCTTGGGTAGCACGTTCAAAGATGACCCAGTATCCACCAACACATGTGCCAAGGTAGTGCCCCTGCATTCAATAGAGACATGCAGAGCATCATTATGGTCTCTCCCCTTTGCGGTCAAGTCAGCATCTGCGAAACCCAAGCCATTGTCTGCCGTTAAATTTGCTACGCAGTCAGTGAACTGGACTGCAGAGGTTTCATGTGGCACATGGGCCGTCTTGAGGAATGAGATTAAGGCCTTGGCATGGGCCTCGGAGCACAGCAGTAAAGAGAGCATGGAGATTTTAGAGGGCGTATGCCCCAGCTGTTCCACCACATTGAAGTCACTCTTCTTTATAATTTTTAGAATCTCCTCCATCTCTTGTTGGGAGGCCTCAGCAGTTATGGGTACAGGTGCCTCCATCTGGGCAGGCTCAACTTCAACTCCTTTGCCCCGAGCATTGGATGACTCGGCAGCAGGAGAAACAATTGGATCAGCAGCAGGAACATGTACATTTGCAGGGGTTATGAGAAGTGGTCTTCGGGCAGCAGGCGGTGCAATGTCAGGCGAGAAGAGCCTGCCACTGCGGGTAACTTTGGCTGGGCCAGTGATGTCACAAATGCTGGCGCCAGCGTTGAGCTCTTGTTTAATCCCATTTACATATACGTCTGCCCCATAGTGCCAAGGGACAGCTTTATCAGATACATAGGGCAGGGGCCCTAGAACAATGATAATAACAGGTGCAACGGTCATGATTTGGACGGGCTTCTTCGGGAGAGCCGGGATCGGATTATTGAGGATAGTCACCACATAAACTTCTTCCACTGGAACCAACCGAACAGCAGACTTCTTGAATAGAATCTCCTTGCTATCCATTAAGCTTTGGATGCCTAACTTTAGCAAGGGACAACCAGATGGGGACACAGCACAGAACATGCAACCCTCACTACAACCCGGAAATAAACCGGCCTGCAGTAGGTTCTTCTTGACAATCTTTAAAGGAGTGGCTAGATCATCCACAGAAACAGCATAAATGTCTTCATCAACAGCATTTACCCCATGTTGAGGCATAGGGGCAGTAACTACATTCGGCTTCGCAGGCGCTTCGAACTGTATCTCCTTTGCGTCGATAAGGTCTTGCACCTTATTTTTTAACGCCCAACAGTCATCAGTAGAATGCCCCGGGCTATCTGAATGGTAGGCACAACGAGCATTCGGATTGTACTTGGGGGATGCAGTATTTGGAAACTTCGGCGCCTCCCTGACAGTCACTAAATTGGTGGATAGCAACTGTGGCAGGATCTGCGACAAGGTCATGTTTAAGCGGGTGAATTCTCTCTGGGGTCTTTCCACCTTCTGAGTATTGTTTGGCCGGGGAGCGGCAGCAGGCTTAGCAATCATTACCGCACTGACAGATTGGCGGTGCTCATGTCTCTCTGATTTCCTGGAACCATATACGGCACTGGACTCCTTCTTGAAGGGTTTCTTCTCAGAACTGGATGATGCACCCTTCGGAATTTTTCCAGACTTTAACCCAGCTTCAATCCTCTCTCCAGTCAAGATCAAATCAGTGAACCCAGTAGAAGAATTCCCAATGAGATGGTTGAAGAATGGCCCAGATAGGGTCCCCAAGAACATGTCAACCAACTCCCGATCAGTCAACGGTGGCTGCACCCTGCCAGCCAGGTCTCTCCACTTCTGAGCGTACTCCTTAAAACCTTCGCTTGCACCTAACGACATACCCTGGAGTTGGGTACGTGTGGGGGCAAGGTCGGCATTATATTGATACTGCTTATAGAAAGCAGTAGCCAACTCCTCCCAGTTACGAACCTTGGTCCCATCCAGCTGATAGAACCATTCGAGATGAGTCCCTGAAAGACTCTCCTGGAAGAAGTGGATCCACGAATTCTTATCCGCAGAGTACGGCTGAATTTTCCGAACATAGGACCTTAGATGCAGCTTGGGGCAAGACGCCCCGTCATACTTAGAGAAGGAGGGTACTTTGAACTTGTGAGGGATGATCACACCAGTTGACAAACCCAGATCTCCGAAATCCAGCCCAGGTACCTGTTGAACCTCCATAGCCTTCAACCTATCCTCCAGTTGCTTGTATCTGTCATCAGCAGGAGGGTACTGCTCTTCATCAAAATCTGTCTCGTTGTCGGAGACCACTGGACTAGGAACCCTTGCCTCTGCCTGAGGAGAATTCTTGTCAACAGAAGAACCAGCCTCTTCCTGTTGCAGAGTATTGTTAAACCTTCGGCCCGAGTTAAACATAACAGTTCTTCTCTTCTTCTTCTTCTCCTTCTTCAGGAGCATAGCCTTTAGTTCTTCTTGGCCTTTAGCCAGACCCTTGATTAATTCCTGAAACTGCACATTCTGCGCCTGAAGAGCCTTGATTGATGTCTCAGTTGATGTAGAGTCGGTATTCATGATGCTGAAATAAACAGCGAAGAACTGTAAGCAACCTGAAAAAGGGGAAAAACCTGCTATGCACATGATGTATGAAATGCGTATGCAATGCATTCAAGGGTTCGAAAGTTCAAATTTGTTATAGACAAAAAGGAACACACTTTATCATTAAGGGAATCATTGTTTAATACATCAAAGCCTCATGGGCAAAATAATACAAAAGTCAAGTCAATCCCAAAATATGCTGCGCATCCTCTTTGGAGCTATGTAAGTGTTGAGATTCCTCTCTTCATGCAACAGGCGGGTGAGCTCCAAGACCTTCTTTTCACTGGCATGCAGACTAGTCTCGAGAGAATTCCTTTCCTCCTTAAGCTGGATCCAGCTTTTCTGCATCTCTTCCCAGGATGTGGGCATATCAGGGTGCTGAATAATGTGGGACACTTCCCCTTCCAATACTGGCTCTTTGATCACTGGGAGCATATGAGGATAAGGCATTACTAACTTCTGGGAGCGGGCTCGTACCCACTTGAGATAAGGTTCCAACGGGATGGAATTCCTGTGCCCCAGTGTCTTGCTGTCTATCCTACTTGGCATCCTCCAGGCTCTGATAAATCTCTGGCGAAGTCCTTGAGTATCGTTGTCGAAGTCAAAAACTATGTCAGGAATTAACATGTCATGAGGACCATCCCTCCGAGCATAACCAAACTGTCTCCAAGCCAGACATGGGCTATAAGTAATACCTCCTCTGATTCCAAGTAAAGGAACATTAGGGTACTCCCCGCAACGATCAATGATAGTGACATCTTCTCTGGACCTAGGGCACCAATGTATATCTGCATGCGTAAGAGTCATCAACCGTTGTGACCATCTCAAACCCCGCTCATTCTTCAAGACCGATTGTGGAAGGTGCGAAATAAACCACCTTCCCAGGAGAGGAGTGCAACACATAAGGACACCTCTTTTTCTCATGGTTCGAGTGTAACATGAGTGAAGGATGTCCCCCAGCAACGTAGGTATAGGATTCCTGGACATAAAGATCTGGACAGCACTGATATCTATAAGCTGATCTGGGTTAGGGAACAACACCAAACCATAGACAAGGAGGGCCACAACTTCTTCAAAAGCTTGCAAGTCAAGGGAGTTCCAACATTCGTGGGCCTTTTCAAACAGAAACCTGGCTAAGAACCCTTTGATACCACTTCTAACTTCCCAATGTCCCTTGAGGTCAGATGACTGTAGGTGCCAGGCTTTAGCAATCTTTTCAAGCTTAGGTTCCTTTTCTGTACCATTGAAGGGTAGCTGATCAAGGATAGGGATCTTCAGGAGCCGGGAGAACTCCTCCAATGTAGGTACCAACTGATAGTCCAAGAAGGTAAAACAGTGATGCAGAGGATCAAAGAACTGGAACAAGACCTTTATCATATCCTCCTCAATGTTGGTGTTGACCAAGCTGATGAGGCTTCCATGCCTTTCACTGAAGGACGAGTTCTCGGGAATCCTGGATATAAGCTCCTTAAGCTGAGGAGGGATCCTTACAAGACTGACTTGAATTGTCTTTCTACGAACAATTTCCATGTCCTACAAAACAAGAACAAAGATGAAAATTCGAACCCCTGAAATGGTTAGTCAATGCATATGATGCTGGATGATGTCATGATGCTATGATTAAACACATCACAGATATTTACAAAGACAAACATGTAAGGCACACAAGGCACACAAGACAAGCCCGTAGGGTTTAAGGCCAGCATGGGGTCTGGGTAGTACCCTCTTGAAGTTGGTGGGTTCAACCTGTCCTAATCAAAGTAACCGGGTTCTAAGGTTCCCAATATCACGGGATTGCTTTCATTGTTCATCGTTTCGATTTAGCCACTGAACTGGCGACCGAAATATTCCAGGAAAGCAACCCTCAATTGAGTGTAGTATCGAGTATCAACCAACCTCGGACTGCACCAAAGTCAGTTATCTCACTACCCTAAAGAGGCCAAGATAGTTCAATTAAGGTTCCTAAGGTCTGTTGATGCTTCATGACACCACGCGGAGGCCCCGTACTCTCCTTTACTGAACTCAAGGGTTACCGGTACACACCAAAGTGCCACATCAACGTAGCAGACTGTTTCAACCATGTCGGTATACCCCGCACAGTTCCCTCACAGCCTTGTTGCTACTTTCTAAGAAGGTATCCCCCGGATCCGGGTTAGGATCTATAGAACTCCCAAGCAACCCACAATTTAAAGCACACAAGGAAAACAATTGAAAACATAGTTATGATCTAGCCCTAAGGTACACCTCACTTTAAGATTATCCCCAGCAGAGTCGCCAGTTCTGTGATCGGTGGATCTGGAACTGACTGTTTAACGCTGGTTCGCGAAATGTCGCGGAAGCAAGAGTCGCCACCGTCTTTTATTTTCTCCAAATGGAAAGGACAAAAGCACAGAAAAATTCCTTATAGAGATTGCTCTCGGTTCGGGAGGTAGATTATAGAAAGGGAAGGTGTTAGCACCCTTTCTATCCATGGTTATCCATGGGCTCTTAGATACTTGCTCATTGTGTTTTCAAAAATGTTTGTTTGCTTTTCAATGGTGGGTTTTAAAAAGTTTCTTTGAAAATTCCAGTTCGACTCTTGTGTCAGAGTGTTTGAAAAATTGTTTTGAAAGCTTTTGAAAATGTGTTGGTGTGAAAAGTATTTTTTGATTTGTTTTTGAAATTAGAGCAAGTATCTACGAGAACCTACCTACCCTAAGGAATTCGTCTGTGTAAATGTCCTTAAAATAGTGCCATCCCACCATTGAGAGGTAGGTAGCACCACCGTTGGAGGTGTTCGGGTCAATTCGAGGTTCGGGACATGGTGATCACCAGAGCAATGGGAAGACACCTTAGAAGCTACCCTCATGCCAGGTTCCCGGATCATGAGGACTTACTAAGACATCCTCTACTCGATGATCACCTTTCGAAGGCAAGGCAACAGTGAGGCGTACCCTAGGGGTGGTGTGTGATTTGTGTGTCGTTTTCATTTATTTTTGTCATTCATTCTTGCATGCATTTGTTAACAGTTAAAAAGTTGCGGAAATTAAAAGTTCTAAACTATTACAAAGGCGCGGGTCCACATCGCCAAATTAAAATCCAGGACCCGATTTGACAGAAAAATAAATAAAGTGCGAGAAATAAAATGTCCGAGTTTACAAGGCTTTGGGAGAGGTACATAATTATTTAAGCGAAATAGAATAAATGTGCGAAATTAAACAATTAAGAATATGGGCGTTGGACCCTTTTGCAAAGATTAAAATTAATGAGGAATTAAAATTAAAAATTAAAAGAGAATGTTTTTTTGGTATTTTTAGTATTTTGAGATTTAATAGAAAAAATTAATTAAAATATAATATTAAACCTAATTCTAATTATTTTTGAGTTATTAAGAAAATATTGAAGTTTTTTAACCTAAATTAACCCTAAATTATTTTCATGCAATTAATTGTAAAAAATAAATAAAATGAATATTATTATTGTGAAAGAAAATTAAAAGGAATAAAAATTATCAATGAAACCTAGTTCTACATTTTTTATATTTTTATTGTGAAAAGAATTAATATTAAAACCCTAATTTATACTAAGTTTATTTACATGCAATTTGTTTATGAAAATAATTAAAATAAGGTATTTATTATATTTTTTTATCTTTTTCTGGTTTTTAGGCATTTTTTTGTATTTTGTAAAAATAATTAATTAAATTAAAACAATAAAGAAAATAAAAATCACAATTGAAAATAAAATACAAGAAAAATAGAATTTGCAAACCAGGGGGGGGTTCAGTCCCAAATTAGGAGGTATGGGCTCAGCAATCTGGTCCAACAAGCTGCAGGTCCATTGACTTTTTGAGTAGCGTGTTGGATGGTTGACCAGGCTTAGGGTGTTCATCAATCTGGAGCCTTTGATCTGAAGCAGCTAGACGCGTGGCTGACTTGATGATGAGGGAATATGGTGCGCCTTAATGCTGGCACCGCATGGGAAGATTTATAGAAAAATAACATGGACATATGTAAGACCTGGGGCTCGAACCCAGGTCATGTGTATTACCAGCGCTTTCTCCAACCAACTGTGCCAATTAACGTATTTGATATATAAATAAACAACAATTAATAAAAGGGAAAACGTGGGTTAGTTGCCTGGAAACGCGCGAAATTTAAACGTGCCAATCAGCGTGTGACACAGCTTCATCTTCTTCATCATCCCTGTAACACAAAGAACAAAAGCAACGGTTCTTGAACCGTTCTGTAATGCATCCTTAGAAAAAATAACGAATAGTCCATAAGGCCATATAAATTAAGCGCGATTGTTGTATCTTCTTCGTCCAGATGTGCTAAGTTGAATGGCATGGGTCTGGAAGACCAATTTTTCTTAAAACACAAACCCCCAATTTTGAACTCTGTAAACCCTAAAAGTTAAACATGGCATATTCGTATATAGCGCACAAAAAAGCAATTGGATATGTTGGTTAGCATCAAAACATCATAATGAACATGAATCCATAAATAAAAAATGCAAAAGATGCTTAAATCATGATGCACGATTGTGGAATTTTCTTGATGCAGTTTCGGTTCAATATACCAATTCTTGGAGTTTTGATGAGTGTTATGGATTAGAACATGTTCAGGAACCTTCAAGGAAGCTAATGGGATGGTTTTTATGCCTTGAATCGACCTCTAAAGTGGTTTTCAGTTTTGAGTTTCTTTTAGAAAATTTCAAGTTTGTAGAGAGCTTTTCTGCGCAGCTTTGTGTGTATTAGCATTAGGTTTTCACTCAGGCTTATGTACTGAATAGATTAGGTTAACAAAATTGATCCAAATATCTTTCATTCATGGCTTTGGAGATTTGATTTTTCACCATTATGTTTTCAATCTTTTCCATGTGCTCTTGTATCAATTATGCTCAAATCAAATCAAATCTTCCTATTTTTGAATGTGCACGAAATATTGAGGGCAAAACATGCATGAAAAGATTTATTAGGTCAAGTTATATATTTTTCATATATTTAAATGATTTAAATGAATTAATATAAATAATAATTCAAATAAATAGATAAAAAATGAGAAAATACTTCCCTTTGGGCCAAGTGGTCGTGCATATGTCATGGATGATGAATCATGGAAGAAAAATGGGCCCATTAGCAATTTTAGACCATTTGAATCAATGTTGATTTTTCAAAATATCCAAAAATTTCCCAACTTCCACAAGGCATAACTTGCTCAATTTTTAAGCTTTTCTCATGTTCTTTGACATTTTGGAAAGGTCTTTGAGTCCTCTAACCAATGCCTTTGGTCCCATGTCATTTTGATTTACCAATCTCAAGTTATGGCCTTTGACTTAAAGTCCCTTTTTGTTGACTTTTGAAAATGACCTATAATGTTGAAATTGATAACTTTTTGTGAGAGAATTTCTTGGACTTGAAGTATGAAGATGAGTTGTAGGAAATGTCTTTCTCTTCAAAATGAGCTTTGGATGGAATTTTTCTGATAATCCATGTGAAAGTTATGCCCTGGTCAATTTCAGTTGACTTTTTCAGCTATCCAAATAAGGAAACTTTTGCATCTTTGATGATCTCTGAGCCAAATTTTGAGAATCATGATCAAGCATTGATCAAATGATGTTTGTGGCTTCAAAATGATATGTTGACCAAAAATTTGAACTTTTGACTGTCAAATGACCATTTTGCCCCTACAGTTGACTGTAGTGCAATTAGGGTTTTTGACTGTGCAATTTTGAGCTGAATGCCTTGAAACTTGATATGAGGATGCTTGACCATATTTGTAGGCATGTGAGACTTGATTGAGCCCTTGAAAACTTCCTTTTCTTGATCAGACTCAAAACCCTAATCTTGACTGTATAGGAGACCTTTGCACTGTGCAACCCTTAGGGAATTTTGCAGCTTGACTTAGCAATTTCTTGGAGAATATGGGAGGGCAAATTTTGGGGTACAACAGCGGGCTTCTCGAAAATATACTTGATCAGATCCATCTTTGATATCAATAAGGTAGTGTGAGTCAGCATATACTGTCTCAGCCGGCCAGCAGCCGATGCCAAAGCGCAACAAGTTTTCTCGAGCAATGAGTATCGGGTATCACAGTCGGTAAACTTTTTGTTAAGGTAGTAAATTGCATGCTCTTTTCGACCAGACTCGTCGTGCTGCCCCAGCACACACCCCATTGAATTGTCTAGCACTGTCAAGTATAATATCAAAGGTCTTCCTTTAACTGGATGCATCCGAATTGGCGGTTCTTGAAGGTATTCCTTGATTCTTTCGAAAGCGGTCTGGCATTCATCATTCCACTTTACCACTTGATATTTCTTCAAAAGCTTGAAGATTGGCTCACAAGTAGTAGTCAGATGTGAAATGAACTTGGCGATGTAATTCAGGCGTCCCAAAAAACCTCTAACTTCCTTCTCTGTGTGGGGAACCAGCATCTCTTGTATGGCCTTCACCTTCGTAGGGTCTACCTGAATACCCTTATCACTGAAGACAAAACCCAGAAGCTTACCAGATCTTACCCCGAAGGTACACTTATTCGGATTCAACCTCAACTTGTATGTCTTCAAACTGTCGGACAACTTCTGGAGATGATTAAGGTGCTCTTCCTCAGTCTGAGACCTGGCTATCATGTCATCAACATACACTTCGATCTCATGGTGAATCATATCATGAAACAAAGCGACCATGGCGCGCTGATAAGTTTCCCCAGCATGCTTTAACCCAAAAGGCATCACCTTGTAGCAGAAGGTGCCCCACTGTGTAACGAAGGTTGTCTTCTCCATGTCTTCAGGAGCCATCTTGATTTGGTTGTAGCCAGATAAACCATCCATGAAAGATAAGACTTTGTGCTGCGCGGTGTTATTGAACAAAACATCAATGTGAGGAAGTGGGAAGTCATCCTTGGGGCTTGCCCTGTTCAGATCTCTGTAATCTATGCACATCTGTACCTTACCGTCCTTCTTAGGTACCGGGACGACGTTGGCAACCCACTGTGGATAGGAAGTGACAGCTAAGAATCCTGCATCAAATTGTTTCATGACCTCTGCCTTGATCTTCTCTGACATTTCAGGGCGCATACAACGGACCTTCTGTTTAACCGGAGGACAGTCTTCTTTAGTCGGCAAGCGATGTACCACAATATCAGTGTCTAAACCAGGCATGTCTTCGTAGGACCAGTCGAAGATCTCAACATAGTCTTGCAACATCTGTATCAACCTCTGTTTGACGCTAAGCTCCATATTTGCACCTATTTTAACCTCTTTTCCCTCTTCCTTAGTACCCAAGTTCACTGTCTCAACCGGCTCTTCATGAGGTTGTATGGCCCTTTCTTCCTATTGTAGTAGTCTAGCAAGTTGTCCAGGCACCTCACAATTATCCTCACCTTCATCCTCGGCTTGGTTGATCGGATTTTTAAATTCATAACTGGCAATAGCAGAGCTGTTATCAATGGGATCCAGAGTGGATATGGATCTGCATCATGATATGTGAGTGTGTGTAAGAGAATAGATGTTTCGATAAAGTGAAAACAGAAAAGAAGAACAGAGAGCGCAAAATTTGTATGCAAGAAACATCCAATGCTTTATTAATGATATATGAAATGACAAATAATAGCCCTCACAAGCAAAAGCCAAGGTGCCTCGGGCAAGGCACCAGGCCGTAAAGTTTCAAATTGTTTATTACAAAACATAAAACAAATAAGTCAATTACTGCGGAATAAAAGAAACAGGTATGAAGTCCCTAGCCATCCAGTTACTCGGTCCACCGTTGGTTGTTGGGTAGATCCAACTGTCGATGTCTGAATCCTCTTTGCTTCCTTCAATGGCGTTAATTCCCCGATTGCTGATGTGTAGGGGAGGTCTTCGAGCCCGAGCACGTCTAACAGTCCTTTGAGCCCCTGTAGTAAAGCCCAAACCAAATTTGTCAGTTTTCTGAGTGAACTCAGGGAGCTGACCCCAATTGGTACACCCACCTTTTTCAACCACAGCCCTGGCGTCCTTGAGAGAAGCCATCTTCAAAGGAGGTTTGTTGGTAGTAGTTTCAGTCGATGCCAAGATCTGAGGGACCTCTTCAAAATTCTGACAAGGAGTTTCTATGAATTCCCCGTCCATCTCTACGTAGTGGAAGGAATTGAGGTGACTCACCATGTACTCTTCTTCACCCCGCACTGTGACAATCTTTCCTTTCACCAAATACTTGAACATTTGGTGGAGTGTGGAAGTGACTGCCTCAGCCTCGTGGATCCAAGGACGACCCAACAAACAAGAATATGATGGCTTGATATCCATCACATAGAAGATGGACCCAAAAGTTTGAGAACCTACTTTGACAGAGATGTCCACCTCCCCGTGCACCATTTTCTTTGATCCGTCAAAAGCCCTTACCATAATCTTACTAGGCTTTAGAGTTAAACCCTCGCGATCCAACCGGTCTAATGCCTTCTTCGGCATAACATTCAGTGAAGACCCAGTATCTACCAGTACATGAGCCATGGTGGTGCCCCTGCATTCAATCGAGACATGCAGAGCATCATTATGCTTCCTTCCCTTCGGTGTTAAGTCTGCATCTGAAAAACCCAGCCCATTATCAGCAGTCAGACTGGCCACACAATCTTTGAACTGATCAGTTGAGGTTTCCTGTGGCACATGTGCAGTCTTGAGAAATGCAATCAAAGCCTTCACATGGGCTTTGGAACACAATAACAGAGATAATATGGATATCTTTGATGGGGTCTTCCCCAGCTTCTCGCCACATTGTAGTCACTCTTCTTAATGATTTTTAGTATTTCCTCTATTTCTTGCTTAGAGGCTTCCACAACTATTTTTCTAGGCGCCTCCGTCCGGGCATGCTCACCTATAATTTCCTTTCCGCGGGTATCAGATGATTCACCGACAGGGGTAATAACCGGAGTAAGAATAGGAACAGTAGTGGATGTACTAGCAGGAACAACAGATAGAATGACAATAGGCTTGTTGACAGTCTTCGGGGAAATCTCGGGAGAGAAGACCCTTCCACTTCGGGTAATTTTGCTGGTTCCGACAATGTTACCAATATCAGGATCAACTTCTTCATCTTTAAAATCTTGTTTGATGCCATGATAGTACACATCAGCACCATAATGCCATGGGATAGCTTTTTCCGAGACATACGGGACAAGACCGAGAACAGCGATTATCAACGGAGCAATTCTTAGAGCAGGTGTAATCCTAACAGGTCTTCTTGAGGAAAACTTGGAAGGATTGGCGGAAATGGTTATAATGGAAACGTCTTCAATTGGAACAACATGAATCATAGTCTTCTCGAACAAAATCTCTTTGCTATCTATCAGGCGTTGAACACCTAACTTTAGTAAATGGCAACCAGAAGGTAGAAGCGAACACATGTGGCAACCTTCACCACAACCCAGAAATAAACCGGCCCACAGCAAATTCTTCTTGACAGTCATGAGAGGAGTAGAAAATTCATCGACAGAGGTAACAAACAAATCAATATCAACAGCATTAACTCCATGATCGTGTTTAGGCATGGGAGCAGTTATGACATTGGGCTTCTCCGGAGCATCAAAATCTATTTCCTTGGCTTCAATCAAGTCTTGTATTTTATTCCTCAGAGCTTAGCAATCATTTTTATCGTGGCCAGGACTCTCAGAATGATAAGCACACCGGGCATTCGGATTATATCGGGGAGATGTAGTATTTGGATTCTTGGGAGCCTCTTTCAAGGTTGCCAAGTTGGATCTCAGCAGATGAGGTAGAACTTCAGCCAATGTCATGTCAATGCGGGTAAACTGCCGTTGTGGTCTTTCTACCCTTTGTTGATTGTTGCATTGTGGAGCAACTGCAGGTCTAGGTATCATTACGACACTTACTGTCTGACGATGTTCAGCTCTGTTTTGGCCCCTCGGGCTATAGGTGGCACTGGCTTCCTTCTTACCAGCAAAAGGCCTCTTTAATGAACTCGAAGGGGCATGCTTCTGTATTTTTTCGCTTCGAATCCCAACTTATACTCTTTCTCCAGTCAGAATCAGCTCGGTGAAACCAACTGACGAGCTGCCGATCAAATGATTGAAAAATGGACCAGATAGCGTCCCCAGAAACATATCAACCAACTCCCTATCAGACAACGGGGGTTGAACTCTCCCAGCCAAGTCTCTCCATTTTTGTGCATAATCTTTAAAACCTTCACCTGCACCCATGGACATACTCTGGAGTTGAGTACGAGTGGGAGCAAGGTCGGCATTATACTGATACTGCTTGTAGAAAGCAGCAGCCAGATCTTCCCAGTTTCGGATATTTGCTCCCTCTAGCTGGTAGAACCCTTCAAGCTGAGTCCCTGATAGACTATCTTGAAAGAAATGAACCTACAGATTTCTATCAGTGGTGTGGGGCTGAATTTTCCCGAAGTAAGAACGGAGATGGAGTTTTGGACAGGACACCCCATCATACTTAGCAAAAACTGGAGCTTTGAACTTCAGCGGGATGACCACTCCCGACACTAATCCCAATTCTTCGAAATCTAATCCAGGTATCCTCTGAACTTCCATGGCACTCAGACGATCTTCCAACTGTTTGTATCTATCCTCAGTAGGAGGATATTTCTCATCATTGTAATCGATATCATTGTCAGAAACTGCAGGACTGGGGTCCTTCTCTTCTTCCTGATTCTCCCCTTCCTTAGATGAAGAGGTCAGATCGACTTGTCGCTTCAACCTCTCTCCAAACCTTCTGCCCATATCAGAATATCGGCAGCCTTCTTCTTTTTCTTCTTCTCTTTCAGGATGAGGGCTTTCAGATCCTCCTGCCCTTTTGCCAGACTTATGAACATTTGCTGGAACTGGGCGTTCTGTGCCTGAAGGTCCTTGATGCCTTGTTCAGAAGATATTTTGCTGAAATAAACATCAAAGGAGATGAGAAACCTGTAATGGTACCTGTAATGATGTGTATAATAATGGGATGCGCATGCAATGATTTCAAAGACTTCGGGAAATTTAAATTTGCAAACCAAAATAAACAAAAACTTTATTAGCTTAATTTGAAGGTTCAAAATTCCTTTTAGGAGTTACAAAAAATAAATCTAAAACTAGAAAAGAAATCAAAATTCCCATGGATGCTTTCTCTTTGTGCCAATATAATCATTGAGCCCTCTTTCTTCATTCATTTGATTTGTGAGCTCTAAAACCTTCCTCTCTTGGGCATGGAACTGATCCTTGTAAGTATACCGCTCCTTCATCAACTGAATCCAAGACCTCTGTAATTCTCCATGATCAGTGGGCATGTAAGGATAGAGAATTGTGTAAGGAAGGCCTTCTTTCGTAGTGGGTTCCACAATTACAGGTAAAACAGCCACATAGGGCGTCATAAGCTTCTGGGCACGAGCTCGTACCCATTGGAGGTAAGGTTCCATAGGAATGGAAGTTTTTGGCCCTAAAGCCTTGGTGCCAGACCTGTTTACCATTCCCCAAGCTCGTATGAACCTCCGGCGATACTCGTGAACATCATCCTCATAGTTGAATACAATACCCTCAATAAGTAACTCATGGGGACCATCTCTTCGAGCGTAACCAAATTGTTGCAGAGCTAAACAAGGGTTGTAGGTTATAACCCCTATGATGCCAAGTAGAGGGACATTAGGGCACTCTCTGCTGCAGTCAATAATAGTAGTGTTTTCCATAGCTCGAGAACACCAGAGAATATCCGTATGAGCGAGCAACATTATCCTTTGCGACCAACCCAAACCTTCTTCATTCTTCAGTATAGACTTAGAGAGGTGAGAAATAAACCACCTCGACAGTAATGGCATACAACACATAAGAATCCCTCTTCTCTTCATGGTACGAGTATGGAGAGTGTGCAAAATATCTTAGAGTAAGGTAGGCACAGGGTTGCGAGAGAGGAAAATCTTGATAGCATTCACATCTATGAATGAGTCCGGATTAGGGAATATAACTAACCCATATATTAGAAGAGCTAAAACCTCCTCGAAATCCTGAAAATCCATATCATCCCAAAACAGCTGGGCCTTGTCTATCAGAAACTTATCTAGAAAACCTTTGACTCCGCTTCTGGTTTCCCAATTGGATACCACGTTGGCCCGTTTCAGATGCAAAGCTGAGGCAATGACTTCTGGCTTAGGAACTTCTTCTAGACCTGTGAAGGGTAACTGTTCAAGAATGGGTATATCCAACAGCTGATAGAATTCTTCCAAGGTAGGCACCAACTGATAAACTGGAAAGGTGAAGCAGTGGTGCTTGGGATCGAAGAACTGAAAAAGTACACTCATCATCTTTTCATCAAAGTTTGAAGTAACCAGGTTGAGAAGTTAACCATGTCTCTTAGTGAACGCAGAAGTTTCAAAAACCCTTGATACTAGTTCTTTGAGTTGGAAAGGTATCTTCACAAATCTGATTCGGATAGTGTTTCTACGAACGGAATCCATGATCTGCAAAACAGAACAAAGATAAATTCCCTTGGTCTTCGAAATTGTTAGTGCAATAAGAATGGATGCCATGTTATGATGCATGATGTTATGATAAACCACGGGTATAGAAAACATAGGTATAGCAAACACAATCAAATCACACAAAGCCCTTAGGTTTAAGGCTTGCTTGAGGTTAAAGGAAATACCCTCTTGAAGTTTAGTTGGTTTCAAACCTGTCTTAAAAAGTAACCGGGTTCTAGAGGATCTCAATATCACTGACCATCCTTTATCGGGCATTGTTTCAGCTTAATCAATCTTTTCTTGCGGCCAAAATATCCCGAAAGTCTAATCTCAATGAGTGTAGAATCGAGTATCAACCAATCCTCAGCTCTACACTGAGGCCGACTATATCACTACTTTCTAATGGCCAAGTTTGTTCAACTAAGGTTCTAAGGTCTGTTAGTGCTTCACGACACCACACGGTGGCCCCGTATTCTCCTCGTTTCCCCATGAAGGATACCGGTACCAACCAAAGTGCCACACCAACACAACCATTTCTTAAACCATATCGGTCTATGCCGTACAGTCTCCATGATCTATTGCTGTTTACCTAATGAGTGCCCCCAGATCCGGGTGTAGGATCTATAGTAACCCCAAACAAACCCTCAAAAGTAAAGCAATCAAGACAATCAAGAGAAGAAATTTTAATGACCTAGATCCTAAGGTATACCCCACTTATACTTCCCCAGCAGAGTCGTCAGTTCTGTGATACGGTGGCAGAACCGACTGTTTAATACTGGTTTGCATTTTGCGTTTTTTGTTCGCAAAATGTCACGGTAAGCAAGAGTCGCCACCGACTTTTATTTCATCCAATCAAGAAAAGGAAAAAGAACAGAAAAAACTTTTTTTCAAGATATTCTGAGTACGGGGGGTAGATTATAGAAAGGGGAGGTGTTATCACCCTTTCTATCCATGGTTTTCCATGGGCTCTTAGGTACTTGCTCATTTTTCAAATTTCTTGTGTGTGTTTGTTTCGAAAATGTTTTACTTCGTGATAACCCTTGTATCAGTCCTCAAGGGTGTGATGAAGTTTTTTTTGAAAATTGGTTTTGAAAGATGTTTGTGTAAAAAGTTTTGTTAAGCAAGTTCTTAAGATTCTACCTACTCGAAAAAAGATTTTTCATTCTCGTTTCCTTTAGACATCGCTATCCTACTATTTAAGGAGTAGGTAGCCCTGTCGTTGGAGTTTTAAGGGACATTCGAAAGGGACAAATACAATCACTAAAGCAATAGTTAGAAAACTTTAGTAGTAACCCTAGAGTCTTAAGATCTTTTCGAGACAACATTTTCGAGGCAACATTTTCGAGGCAACATTCGAATGGGACACTTTGATCTTTTAGACTGGAGGGCGACCATTAAAATCTCCTATGCTTAATGATTGTTTACCAAAGGCAATCGAAGGGAGGACAAACCTAGGAGTGAATATGTGCATATGAATTTTTTTCCAGTTATTTAGTCTTTGCACATTAGGTGATCTACCGTTTTAAATTTCAAGCATTCTTTCCATACAATCCTATTAGCCATGCATCTAGACAGTTAAAGATTGCGGAAATTTAAAGTGCGAAAAATAAAACCTAGCTATTACAAGGCTTTGGGGAGGGGGATTAATTACATAACCAAAAGTGGGGGAAAAGCGATAAATAAAAACCCTAGTTTTAACTATTACAAACCAATAAGCAGTTACATAATTATGAAAAAGAAATAATTAAACGCGCGGCGAATTAAATACAAGGATGGTTGAAAAATAACCTAAAACTCTAAGTGAGGAAAAGTATTTTTTGTGGATTTTTATTTGCGAAAACAATTAAATTACAAATTAACTAAACCTAATTTCTAATTGTTTTAATTATGAAAGAAAATAAATTACCCTAATTTTCTAATTAAATTAATTAATTAAAGAAATAAATATTTATGAGAAAAATGACTTTGGTGTATTTTTGAAGAAAATTAATTAAGTTATGTACAATTAAAATCCTAAGTCTAATTATTTTTAATTATATATAAAAAAAATTAAATTGCCCTAAGTTAAATTAAACTAACTAATTTAAAAAATAAATGTATTATTAAAAAAAGATTTTTATGATTTGTGATTTGTTAATTTAATAAAAAAAATTAATTTTGTGTTAATTAAAAAGAAAAGGAAAATAATTAAAGAAAATAAATAGAGAAAGAAAATAAAGATTTGGGCCTGTTTGTATTGCTGAAGAGGGGGGTGAGAATCTGAATTTTGGCCCAACAAAGTTGAGCCCAAGTTGACCACGTTGGATTAGGTGTAGCCTTTGACTTGAACGTGCACCATGGACCTTCAGGCTGGAAGCGTTGGATCTAGGTAGAAGTGCATCCAGTGGTTGGACGTTGAGGTTGCATGGAAGGCGCCTAGAGGAGTGATGCATTGGATCTGCAGAGAAATATGAAGAAAATAATAAAATGCACACGCCTGGGATCGAACCCAGGACGTGTACATCAAAGGCACACTCCTCAACCGTCTGCGCTAGCTTTTCAATTTGTATATATAATGAATAAATAAAATAAAAGCTAAAATCAAATAATATTCCAGAAATGCGCGCGAGATTTAAACCAGCCAGTCATGGGCTGCCACGCATCATCTTCTTCGCTGCAACCATCGTTTTAGGGGAAAGACTTATACCTACAGACATTTTCCATACCTATAAACCTGTAAGCTTTAAAAATTTACCACACGCATGATAAATTAATTCTAGATATACCAATCAATTGGATTTGATATCTTGAACACAGTGGTATCCATCTTTTGGCCTAATTTCACCCTTACTGAAAAGCCCCAAAGTGGACCTTAAAACTCTAACCATGGCAATCGTCCATACCTACGCTTAAACTCCAATTATAGGGTACAGGTAGTTTGCAAACAATATGATAAATAAAAATATATAATTAGGATATTGTTAGGATGCGTAAAACATTGAAATCGAATTTGAGTTTTTTGGTACAAATCGTGATACCTTCAGGGGAAATTTCTGGATGTTTTGATGCTTGCAATTGACCGTGTTAGCTTCAGGAGCGGTCTAGGAATCATTTGGAAGCTTTGGAACTAGAATTTGAACCTAACTTTTTTGTCAAAAATTTTGAGTTTGCTTTGGCCTTTTCACGACTGCAACCTTTGTGCCTTTGATCTGCAATTGTTATGCACTTATAGTAGACTGAATTAGGTCAATAAAATTGGCATGAATCTTAAGAAATAATGGAAATTGGATTTGATTTTCTCTTGTATGATATATTTATAAAATAAGCTTCAATCCAAATCCACTTTGCACGAATTGGCTGGCATGTTAGCTGTACATGGACTCAAAACATGCATAAAAAGTCAAGGATTTGATTTTATTTCATTATTTTACTATTTTATATTGATTTGTTTTGATTTAAATGAAATAAAATCAAAATAAATAATAAAAATAATTTAATAATAGGTGGAAAAGCTCAAGGGTCGTGGGTCCTATTATAAACATGTTTCAAACAACAAAACATGGGCCCCTTTGAAAAAAATGCAAATTTGATCAATGTAGACTTTTGACAATTTTCCAAAAATTGCCAACTTTGACAATGCATATCTCTCTCAATTTTGACCCTAGGAGGGTGTTCTTGGACTTTTTAGAAATCTTAGTATGTCCCTTAAACAACCATTTTTGTTTCATATCAATTGGATCTTCCATGTTCATGTATGAAGCTTTGACCCAAAAGGTGTTTTTGTTGACTTTTCAAAAGGACCTATAATGTAAAAATTCATATCTTTTGATGGGTGCATATTTTTAACTTGTGGGATGAATATGAATTATAGGGAATTGCATCTTATTCAAAATGATACTTGGATGGAAAATTTCTGATAAAGTATGAAGAAGTTATGCTTGGTTAAAGTTGGGTTGACTTTTCCTATAAAACCCTAATTTAGCAACTTTTGGTTTTTGATGAATTTGGAGCATTCCTTGAGGAATCATGATCAACCCTTGATCAAATAATGGAAGTCATTTCAAAATGTTGATGTTGACAAAAAATCTTGAGGTTTGACTATATGTGGGCCACAATTGACTTTTGACCTAATATAGTCGATTCTCAAGCATTTGAGCAGTTGCCTGAGCAAACCTCTCTGTGCAATGCATGAAACTTGACGTGGATGATCTTGGGAACATATTAGGACCTTGGGAAGAATTTGATTCCTCTGTGGTTCACACATCTTGATGAAAAGGGAAACCCTAATTTGAGGTATACTGCCTTAGGAGAGAGTTTGTCTGGTCAACTCTTAGACTTCCTTGAGCAACTTGGGGACCTCAATTGACATTTGTTGAGTAAAATGGGAGGGCAAATTTTGGGGTACAACAAAAATGAAATCTTGACTTTTTGATTTCTTGATGAACAAGTTTCATATTTTGACATTTTTTGATGAACTGTGATCTTTGACACTTGATTTTGACCAAAAAGTCAAAGTTTGACTTTTCAGTGTACATTTGACTTTTGATCAGTTGATTGAAAATCAACTATCAATCAATTGATCTTGAGGGATATTTTGAGTCATGCCATTAAATCAAAATTATGAAATTGAACTCTTGAGATCATGTCTCAAACCAATTAAACATTTGCTAGGTCAAAAATCAGAAATTGCCCTTTCTCAGTCAAAACCCTAATTTTGACCATTTTGCCCTTTTGATGATCTAATGAAATTTCTTGAGGAATTATGGTCCAAACTTGATAAAACTACATATAGGAGTTCAAAATGTTGATATGGCTCAAAAATCATGATGTTTGACTGTAAATTGACCACAATTGACTTTTTCCCCAATACATTTGATTTTAAGTCAACTGTTCAATTGACTTAGTAAAAATGTGATCCAAGACTTGAAACTTGACATGAGCAGTCTTGGGGGTCCATAAAGATCTATGAAAGTCATATGAGGCATTAAAACTTCAATTATCCTTGTGCAATCTCAAACCCTAATTTCAGTCAACGGAGCTTAAGGAGGTGTCTTGAGCTGATCAACCCTTGTGCAGCCTTGAACCAAGAGAGATCTTGTGAGAAAATACTTGATAAATGAGAGGGCAAATTTTGGGGTACAACAACTAGCAACCTGTCTCATGATAATCCTGCACCAAAGATTCATAAGATTCTTGAAATGGTTAGTAAAATGCCATGTCATGATTGTGATACGGTGGGAGAATTGACTTGGGTGTTTTGCATTTTATCGCAAATGTTGCGGTTAGCAAGAGTCGCCACCGACTTTTCTTTTATCCAAGAGGAAAGGTGAATAGAACAGGAAAGACCTTTGAGATTGGTTCTTGAGTTCGAGGGGTAGGTTATGAAAAGGGAAGGTGTTAGCACCCTTTTCATCCATAGTTATCTATGGGCTCTTAGTTTCTTGCTAGATCACTTGCTTTTGTTTGAAAATGTGCTTTGTGTGGTTTTTGAAAGTATTTTGAGAAGGCGCCTTCGTTTATGCAAACTTTGTAATAGTTATCGTTCGTAATAACGTATACAAAGTGTTGGGCTTTTGAAAATATTTCATGATTGGTAAATGTTTTGAAAATGTTTTTTAGAGTGTTTAGTGTTTGTTTTGAAAATAAGCAAGGATGTTTGATTTGAAAATGAGCAAGCCACTTGGAACAATCTACCTACTCAAAATTCTTTGTTCATTTCTTCCTTTCTTTTGATATTGCTATCTTATCATTGATTGGTAAGAAGCCTTATCTTTGGATGTAAAGGGATGGGCATGGGTCATCGTATAATCATGATAGCAATGTTGTGAGGTTTCTTAGCATTTATTTTTTAGGGACT
The DNA here is from genome assembly GCA_948472305.1 of Vicia faba. Classification (NCBI taxonomy): domain Eukaryota; kingdom Viridiplantae; phylum Streptophyta; class Magnoliopsida; order Fabales; family Fabaceae; genus Vicia; species Vicia faba. The sequence continues at coordinate 651,877,970 of OX451740.1, forward strand.
AAGATCATTTTGAAAGGAAACATTTGATAGCGTCATCGAGGGACTATGATCTTGTATTTTTTATTGCTTTTTGTTAAGATATCCCACATGCATAACATGGCCATTTTTGTAAGGCAACAAAGTGGAATTACCCTAAGGGTGCAAGTGTGTAAATGTGTTTGACTTACATGCATTATTTATCTTGAATTAGGGTTTGCTAGTTGTTGATTTTATCTTTCCATACAAACCCTAATTACTAGCATTTATATAAAGCGATAAATTGCGGAAAGTAAAATTATTAAGCTATTACATCATTAGGGGAGGGGGTATATAAATTTACAAATGGGGATTTGCAAGAAAATTAAAACTAATTATCTATTACCACCATATTGAATATTGTACAAGAATTGAAAATATAATGCAAGAATATAAATGGAAAAAGAAATGATTTTTGTTTGGTTTTTTATGAAAGGGCTTAGTCTTGACCTAATTAAGAAAATAATTAGTTAAAAATAAACAAAATTAAATTTAAACTAATTAAGAATAAAATTAAGTTAAAAATGATTTTTAGGGTTTTTATGTAAAAAAGGTTTTAAGTTAATAAAATAAATTTGAAAATTAATTAATTAAAAGAAACCTAAATTCTAAGTTAATTTTAATTCGAAAGAAAATAAAATAATAATTAAAATTAAATCTAAATATTAATCATCTTAAGAAAAAGAAATTAATTTGTTAAGAAAAATGTTTTTAGTCTTTTTGTTTTATAAAGAAAAATAAAATATAAATGAGTATTTTCTAAATATGTTAATAAATAAATAAAATATTTTTGGATTTTTTATTAATAAAAATAATAATAATGATAATAATAGTAATAATAAAAAATATTAAAAAAATATAATATAAACTATAAAAGAAAATAAATAAAATGAAAAATAAAAAAAGGTTTGGGTCAGGTGTGGGAAACAGGCAGGGGGGTTACGGGTCAGCAAAAAATGAAAGGCCCAAACTGAAGGCCCAAGCGCTACTGGCTGGAACAAAAGAGAGAAAGTGTGAAAAATAGAACAAAATGTATCGCTGGGTGTTGAACCCATGACCTCCTACATACACGCGCGCTACCTTTGCCATTGGGGTGGATGTACATCTATTAATTTGTATCAAACCATAAATATATATTACAAATCAAGTCCATGGCCTGAACTTCATCTTCAACCTCACGCCCAGCCAGACAACCTGTATCTTGCTCATTTCTCAATGAAAATTAAAATTGCAAACATGAAAGTTGTTCCATTTTTCCTCACGAATCCAACCATGTAAATAACTAAAGCTATAAATCAAAGATGAATGAGAATTTCGTTGGCCCTAATTTGAACCCTAAAATTTCCAGAAATTTCAATCTTAAAATTCTCTAAGCTCAAGCCATATAAATGAAATCTATGGATATGTACAGTTTCAGGGCAATGATATCTACATTTTTTCTTTGAAAATGCAAGCCTAACAATGCCTAAATAATGAGATGAAAAGTCAGAAAACTCACCTTGCAGCTGGAGATCGTGTTTTGAGTTAGAGCTTGATTAAAGTTGTTGTGATGATCAGGTTAGCTTCCTCATGTTCCCAGGAAGCTAATGCAATGATTAGCTTGATTGGAGAGTGGCTGAAATGGTCTGGAGAAGTCCACTTACAATGCTCTGTTTTTGGTTATGGAAGATGAAGAAGATGGTGTTACAGTTGGGAAACAAGGATAGGGATGAGTTGTATTTGATGTAAGGAAGATTTGAAAACTATTTTGAGGGAAAACACACGATGGAAATAGAAGATACAAGTTCAAGGTCAGAACCTGCACAAAAATGGAGTTTGTGTGCAATTTCTGGCTAGAGGGAGTTTGGGAGTATTTTCAGGCTTGCAAAATCGTCTCCTAAGTTGCATAATAGTGTCTCAATTTATAGGAAAAGGTTTTGAGAGCTTGGGGTGATCAGAAGTACAAGCTCACATGTTATGGCTCTTTGGTTTGGTTTTGAAGCAAGCTTGATACACATTGTCTCAATGCATAGTACAAGGCTATCTAGAGTGGTTACAAGCTTTAAACATGTTTATCTAACTTTGTATGTTAAGTGTGTGCTGAACAAACAACTTAGAAGCTCAAGACAAGTTGACTTTGTGATTAAAGCAACTTTTCAAGAATGGAATGGTAACTTTGTGCCATAAACGGAAATGCAACTTGGATAATGGCTCAAATGCTTGGAAAATGGCTCTATCAGTTGTGTAAACATTTAATTATTGAGTGATTAGAAATTTTGAAGCCTGCAAAGCAATATTTTTATAGCATGCTTGAAGATTGGATCAAGTGTTCTTCACAAATTTGCCTTGCAAAACAAGAACGAAACCCTAACTTCTTGCCTTCGATTCTACTTGCTCAAGTATGATCTCAATGACTCCTTAGACATTTTGGAAAGCTTGTAACATCCTATACAACCTATATGTTGGACATTTTTGAAGATTCATCTTGGAACTATGTGAAAAATTTCCATGAAGTTAGGTCAAAATCCTGCCTAAACTAGGGCAAAATTTCACTAAGTTTTCAAGTTTCATGAACATGTCTTCTTAAAATCATAACTTGAAGTACATGCATTTCTAGAACAAGTTGTGTTCTACAATGTTTTATATATCATTGAGATCTACAATTTTCATGTTGGAAGTTTTCTTTGAGTCATCTTTCATCATGGTGAAAATTTGGCTCAAAGTTATGAAAAAAATGTGAATTTCCAACACTTAAAAAAATTTCTAAGTTTAGAAATTTTGACTTTTCAAAATGAAATGTTGAATTTTTTATTTCTTGATGAAAAAGTTTCATATTTTGAAATGTATTGATGAATTGTGATCTTTGGAACTTGATTTTGACTAAAATGTCAAAGTTTGACTTTTCAGTATACAGTTGACTTTTCATCAGTTGACTGAAATTCATTTGTCAACCAATTGATCTTGAGGAATGTTTTGAGCCATGCCATTAGGTCAAAATGAATTATTTGAAACCTTGAGATCATAACTTAAACCAATTAATCATTTTCTAGGTCAAAAATCAGAAATTGCACCTTCTCAGTCAATACCCTAATTTTAACCATTTTGCCCTTTTGATGATCTGATCAAATTTCTTGTGGAATTATGGTCCAAACTTGATAAAATGACATATATGAGTTCATAATGTCGATATGGACCGAAAACTATGAAGTTTGATTGTAAATTGACCACAGTTGACTTTTTTCCCCAATATAGTTGATTTTAGGTCAACTGATCAATTGACTGAGCAAAAATGTGATCCAGGACTTGAAACTTGACACGAGAAATCTTGAGAGTCCAAAATGATCCATGAAAGTCATTTGGTGCATTAAAAGTCCATTTTTCCTTGTGCAAACTCAAACCCTAATTTTTAGTTATCAGTGCTTGAGGAGGTGTCTTGAGTTGATCAACCCTTGTGTAGTCTTGAACCAAAGGATATCTCGTGAGAGACTACTTGAGAAATGAGAGGGAATTTTGGGGTACAACAGCTGCCCCTGTTCAATCTTCTTAAACCCGAAGAGTTATATTGGCGGATCCGCCATTCGTAACTTGAAGGTGGAAGATGATTGAACACTAGAGTGCCCAGAAATTTGCACTCGAAGATGGATTGGGAATGGGATTCTAGATGCTATTTGGAGGAATGATGGTAAATATTGGAAGAAGTATCAGCACAAATCTTTGTTCTATTTATACTAAAACTCAAAGTTTTACCTGTGGGAAAAAAGGGTTAGTAAAATGCAGATGTATGCATGATGTTCACAAGATGAATGAGATCATGCTAAATTCATTTTGTATGTATATTCTATGATGTATGAATGTGAGATGTATGTTTTTCTGGGAAAATAAATCCCTGACTGCTGCTAAGGAATTTTGAATCCCAGATTGTTGTTGGGGATTATCTCTTGAATGCTAGCTGTTATCTGGTCGGATCCAGACTTCATAACTTACTGAGGATGAGGAAGTCAACTACTATCTGGTCGGATCCAGGCTTCAAGGTAACTTACTGGGGAAGAAATAAATTAACTGTTATCTGGTCGGATTCCAGGCTTCACAGAAAATTTCTTGGGGAGAGTGAAGTTAGGTTGTTATCTGGTTGGATTCCCATCTTCACAACAACCTGCTGGGAATGAGAAAGTTAACTGTTATCTGGTCGGATTCCTAGCTTTGTAGTAACTTGCTAGAAAGTATGAAGTTAAACTGATATCTTGTCGGGTCCAGGCTTCATAGTTTTTGAAGAGTTATATTATCATCTGGTCTGGTCCAGGCTTCATAGTGTCTTGCTGGGGGTCATAGCTATTTTTTATCTGGTCAGAATCCAGGCTTCACAATAACTTGCTTGAATAGACAAAGTTGAACTGATATCTGGTCGGATCCAGGCTTCACAGATTTTGAGGTGGATGAAGTTAGTTGTTATCTGGTCGGGTCCAGGTTTTGCAATAAACTTGTCTAAAGAGATAGAGTTGAACTAATATATGGTCAGGTCCAGGATTTGCAGTAACTTGCTTGGAAATTAGTTGTTATCTGGTCGAATTCCAGGTTTCACAACAAACTTCTGAGGGGAATTGCTATCTGGTCGGATCCAGGCTTCACAATAACTTACTTGAAAAGATGAAGTTGAAAACTGATATCTAGTCGGATCCAGGCTTCATAGTAACTTGTTGGGGTAAAGGCAAACTCTACCGGGGAAAAGAAGTTAAACCCTAGTTTGGTTAAGTCCAGGTTCTTCTTTATCTTGAAGAGTTAAACTATTATCTGGTCGGGTCCAGCTTTCATAGTATCTTGCGAAGTTAACTATTATCCGGTCGGATCCAGTCTTTATAGTTAGTTGAAAGGTTACACTATTATCTGGTCGGATCTAGGCTCTATAGTGACTTGAGAAGTTGACTACTATTTGGTCAGGTATAGGCTTCATAGTAGTTTGAAATTTGTACTAATATATGGTCGAGTCCAGTCTTCATTGTATCTTTTGGAGGTAGTAAAGGTTTTGTTGACGAATTCACTGGGGATTAGGGGTTGTGGCCCTTTGATTTGTAATAGTCTAAAAGGAAAACTCAAGCCAGGGAGGATAAACTCAGTCGGGGAGGATAAACTCAGCTGGGGATAACAGACTCAGTTGGGGAAGATAGACTATGTCAGAGGAAGTTGCTGATTGTTGTATGTTAGGAAATAAACCTTGTTGGGGAAATAAACCTTGTTGATGAAAACTTGAAGAACTGTTTATGAGGTGAGTTTTTTGAGGAAGAGATCCACGAGGCTTCTACTTGTAGGATCAACTCAGCTGGGGAGAGAACTGCCAAGAGATTGAGACTCTGGATGGAGATCAACCTACGCAAAGAGACTTTGTGGGTAACTTTGTTGAGGGGAAAGATTTATTGTAACCGTCCTTGTGGGATAATGATAATGAAATAACTCTGTGAGGGTATTCCATATACATTAAGGAGATGCTTGTTGCTGCTTAATAGGACACATGTGCCAAATAGTTTTAATTATGTTCATATGCATATGTTCGTTCTATTTTAGTCATTGGACAATTTTGCATTCAAAATAAAAACAGAAAGTTTGCACTTCAAAGTATATTTGTATTGATATTTTGCCCATGAATAGGCGTTTTTTTGTACAAAGAGACAGAGATCCTAGTAAGAGGAAATCGTCGGAAGGAAAACAAAATTGAAAACAAAAATAATAGCCATGTGAAATGATCTCATTGCATTCCAACTCTACTATTTCCCCAATGTCTTCGAATGCCCCTTGCCGTTGACAGAAGTTGATTGGATTGATCTTGGACCGTTTGAACTCAGACCTTGGTGATAAATTTGACTGTGGTGATTCCATGGGACATAGTCATACGCTTTCAATCCTTAACATTTTTCTGGACCGTCCTTTCGGGTTTTCAGCCCACCAGGATACCCATTTTTGCCCAAGTCGTCCTTTCTGGTTTTCAACTTGTCGGGTGTATAATCTTTTGTATATATCCCTAATTTTTGCCCAAACATTTTGGTTTTCCGGGATGCCTTTATTTTTTCCTAGGTGTGTCAACCTAGCGGTTCCTTTACGCATAGTATTTTTTAACTATGTATGCGCCTATAGGATGTGGGAAGTCTTCACCATCCATGGTATTCAGCATCATGGCACGACCAGAGAACACTCTCTTGAAAACAAATGACCCTTCGTAGGTGGGAATCCATTTTCCCCTGGGGTCTCCTTGTGTCAGAATGACGCGCTTTATCACCAAGTCACCAACTTGATATGCTCGAGGCTTGATCTTTTTGTTGAAAGCCTTGATCATATGTTTTTGGTACGTCTGACCATGACAAGCAGCATCCAGTCGCCTTTCGTCGATCAAGTTCAACTGATCCAATCTTGTATGAATCTAATCGTCTTCGCCTAGGCCTGCTTCATTCATAATCCTTAGTGAGGGAATATGAACTTCCACTGGCAAAACAGCTTGCATGCCATAGACTAAAGAAAAGGGAGTTTCCCAAACTGATGTTCTAGATGAATTATAATAGCCATGAAGAGAAAACGGTAACATCTCATGCCAATCCTTGTAGGTTACTACCATCTTCTGCACAATCTTCTTATTGTTTTTGTTGGCCGCTTCGACTGTGTCGTTCATTTTAGGTCTATATGGAGAAGAATTGTTATGCTTGAACTGAGTGCAAAGTTCGGTAATCATAGCATTGTTGAGGTTAGTCCCATTGTTGGTGATGATCCTTTCAAGGATACCATAGCGGAAGATGAGGTTATGTTTGGTGAATCTGGGTACCACGTTCTTGGTGACTGAGGAAAATGAGGAGGCTTCGACCTATTTGGTGAAATAGTCGATAGCGACAAGAATGAAGCGATGTCCATTGGAAGCAGTGGGCTTGATCTCTCCAATCATATCAATTCCCCATATTGCAAATGGCCACAGAGCAGTCATGACGTTCAGAGGGATATGAGGCACATGGACCTTGTCAGCATAGACTTGGAATTTGTAACAAGTCCTAGAGTGTTGGTGGCAATCAGTCTCCACTGTTGACCAATAGTAGCCGGCTCTCAGGATTTTCATGGCCATTGTATGTCCGCTTGAGTGAGTGCCAAAGAGACCATCGTGCATGTCTTCCATAATTTCCTCTGCCTCCTTCTTGTCCACACATCAGAGTATAGTAGAATAATGGTTGCGCTTGTACAATATTCCGTTTCTTAGGAAGAATTTGGCTGAAAATCTTCGTAAGAACTTTTTGTCATTAATGGATGCTCCCTCAGGATACTCTTGTGCTTCAAGATATCTCATCACCTCATGGTACCATGGCTTTTCCGTGTCAGTGTCAAGCTCACAACAGTGTGCAGTTTCATCGAATCTTTCAATTGTAATCATAGGAGCTTCGTTATCCCATCGGACCTTGAACATTGAAGACATGGTTTCCAAGGCACCAGTCAACTGATTTTATTCCCTAGGGAAGTGCTCAAAGGTGATTTCTTAGAAGTAGGGAATCAGGGATAGCACAAGTTCCTTGTAAGGGATGAGATTAGGGTGTTTAGTGTCCTAATCTCCTTTTACTTGGCTAATCACTAGAGCAGAATCCCCAAACACGTTCAAATGCTTGATCCTCAAGTCAATGGCAGCCTTCAGACCCAAAATGCACGCTTCATACTCAGCCATATTGTTCGTGCAATTGAAGCATAGTCTGGCAGTGAATGGAGTGTGGCAACCTTCAGGGGATATGATTACAACACCGATTCCGTTACCCAAAGCGTTGGAAGCCCCATCGAAGACCATAGTCCATCGAGATCCTTGTTTAGGTCCATCATACGGTCCAAGTTTTGCACAATTGGTCACCAGTATGACATTCTCATCCGGGAAGTCAAAGTTCATAGATTGATAATCATCAATAGCTTGATGGGCCAAATGATCTGCTAGTACGCTTCCTTTGATAGATTTTTGTGTTGTGTATTGAATGTCGTACTCAGTCAAGATCATTTTCCATCTGGCTATCTGTCCAGAAAGAGCGGGTTTCTCAAAGATGTACTTGATTGGGTCCATCTTAGAAATCAACAAAGTGGTATGAGTCAACATATACTGTCTTAGCCGGAGAGAAGCCCATGCCAGAGCGCAACAAGTTTTCTTGAGCAGTGAATATCTGGTTTCACAGTCGGTAAACTTTTTGCTCAAGTAATAAACAACATGCTCTTTTCGGCCAGACTCGTCATGTTGGCCCAAAACACACCCCATAGATTTCTCTAGTACTGTCAAGTACACGATAAAGGGTCTTCCTTCAACTGGAGGCATGAGAATAGGAGGCTCTTGTAGATATTCTTTGATTTTGTCGAAGGCAGCTTGGCATTCATCATTCCATCTGACTACTTGATCTTTCTTCAAGAGTTTAAAGATTGGCTCACAGGTAGCAGTCAAGTGAGATATGAAGCGAGCGATGAAATTGAGATGACCCATGAATCCTCTAACTTCCTTTTCAGAGTGGGGGACTGACATTTCTTGGATGGCCTTCACCTTGGCAGGATCAACTTCAATGCCTTTATTGCTGACAACAAAACCTAGAAGCTTTCTAGATCGTACTCCGAATGTGAACTTGTTAGGGTTTAACCTCAACTTGTACTTTTTCAGCCTTTCGAACAGTTTATATAGGTGATCGAGATGTTCCTCCTCAGTTTATGATCTGGCAATCATATCATCCACATATACCTCTATTTCATGATGGATCATATCATGAAACAGAACTACCATAGCTCTTTGATATGTTGCCCCTGCATTCTTCAACCCGAACGACATGGCCTTGTAGCATAAGGTGCCCCATTGCGTAACGAAAGTAGTCTTCTCCATGTCTACGGGAGCCATCCTTATCTGATTATAGCCAGAGAAGCCATCCATGAAAGAGAAGACTTTATGCTGAGCAGTGTTATCGACCAAGACATCAATGTATGGTAGAGGGAAGTCATCCTTGGGGCTTGCCCCATTCAGATCCCTATAATCTACGCACATGCGAACTTTTCCGTCTTTCTTTGGCACTGGAACTACATTTGCAACCCATTGGGGATAAGATGTCACAACTATGAATCCCACATCAAGTTGTTTCATCACTTCAGCTTTTATCTTCTCAGGCATATCAGGCCTCATGCGATGAACCTTTTATTTGACAGGAGGACAATCTTCCTTAGTCGGCGACGATGAACTACAATGTCGATATCCAACCCTGACATATCTTCATATGACCAAGCGAACAATTCCACATAGTCATGCAACATTTGAACCAACCTTCTCTTGACATTGTCTTCTAAGTTAGCACCGATCTTAACCTCTTTCTTGTCTGCCTCAGTACCCAGATTGATGACTTCAACTGATTCTTTGTGCAGCTGAATAGCTTTTTCCTCTTGTAATATAAGTCTAGCTAGTTCTCTCGGTATTTCACAATATTCCTCGCCTTCATCTTCGTCTTGGTTGATTGGACATTCGAAGTTATAGTCGGCAATAGTAGAGTCATTAGTAATAAGATCCAGAGTGGATGAGGACCTGCAAGAGTGAGTGTGTGTGTGCATGTAAGATACATGGTTATTTGAAAAATGTATTTGAAGAAAAGAAAGACAATGAACACAAAGACTTCAATGAAAAAGAGTCCAATGGTTTGTATTGAATGATCATATGATTAGATGAACATAAATAAAACCCTTGACAAATGGACCAAAGTGCCCCGGGCTAGGCACGTGGCTTAAAAGACATTGTCAAATATTACAGACAAAATGTTCTTGAATTCAATAAAAATAAATAAACAAGTAGATTACTCCTTAATGAAGGAGATGGGTACGAAGTCCTTTGTATGCCATTTCTTCAATTCCGTTGTAGTAGGATACACCCAATCTTCAAATGTAACTTCCTCATCAGAGTCACCTACAACGTTAACTTCATTGACACCCTTGTCATGTTTTGGCATAGGCGCGGTGATTACATTCATAGTTAGAGGAGTATCAAATTCAATAGTCTTGTTATCGATCAAATCTTGAATTTTGTTCTTCAAGGCCCAGCATTGGTCAGTCTCATGCCCGGGGCTACTTGAGTGGTAAGCACATTTGGCGCTCAGATTATACTTTGGTGCAAAGGTATTTGGATTGGCAGGAGGATCGTGCAATGACACCAAATTTGCCTTGAGTAAGTGTTGTAAGGCTTGAGACAGTGACATTCCTAACCTTGTGAATTGTCTTCTCGGAGTTTCAAACCGTTGATGATTTGCATATGGTCTTTGAGTAGGAGTTGGATTGGAGATTCGGACAACATTAATAGACGGATGATCATTCTTCTTGGTATGGGCCATCACCCCGTACACAACATTGATTTCCTTCTTTGTAGCTAAAGGTTTCTTGATAGGATTGGAAGTGGAGGAAGATGCCATGGGAATCTTCCCGCTTTTGATGCTGCTTTCAACTCTTTCACCAGTTAAGATTAACTCGGTGAATCCAGAAGAAGAACAGCCAACCAACAAGTTAAAGAAAGGACCATATAAGGTTCCCATAAAAATTTCAATGTGCTCCCTATCAGTCAAAGGTGGTTGAACCCTACTGGCTAGGTCTCTCCACTTTTGTGCGTATTCTTTGAATCCTTCATTCTTCCCTATTGTCATATCTTGCAACTGAACTCTTATCGGTGCCAAGTCGGTGTTATACTGGTATTGGTGGTAGAATGCAGTGGATAAATCTTCCCAGTTATTGATACGGGAACCATCTAACTGATAAAACCATTCTAGTTGCATTCTGGTCAAGCTCTCTTGAAAAAAGTAAACCCAGAGTTTCTTATCAGCGGTGTGCGGCTGTATCTTGCGCGCATAAGATTTCAGGTGAAGTTTTGGACAGGGAACTCCATCGTACTTTATAAAGACTGGTATTTTGAATTTGTGGGGAATAACAATCCCAGAGATCAAACCCAAATCATCAAAATCAAAACCTGGGACGGCTTGGATCTCGACGACCTTCAATCTGTCTTCTAACTGCTTGTATTTGGCATCGGCGGGTGGATACTGCTTGTCAACATAATCATCATCAGACACTTGATCATTAATACAGTCATCCTGGGTACTCTTAACCTCACCAATCTGATTCTCATCTTCTTCAGATGAGTCTTCCACCACCGGGATCTAACGAACCGACTCTTTGAACCTTCTGCCCATGTTGACCAGGGCTTTCTTCTTGGGTTTCTTCTTAACTGCCAGCAATGCCATCATATCTTGCTGCCCCCTGGCTAGGGCCAGTAGAGTCTCTTGGAATTGAGAGTTTTGGGCCTGAAGATCTTTCACAGTTTTCTCTAGATCCATCTTGCTGAAATAAACAGCAGAAAGATATGGAAACCTGTTATGTGAAAATCTGTGATGTTATGATGCATGGAAGATGTATATGCAAATGATTTCAAGGATTTATGAAATTTAAATTTGTAAAGACAAAAGAAATGAACAAATGTCAATTTTCATTAATTAGTTCAAAATGATTACAACATGCCTCTTGGGCTTACAAAATAACTTTCTAAGATGAAAAGACTGAACGCATCCTCTTCGGCGCGAGATAGGCATTCAGACTTTGCTCTTCATGTGGTTGCTTTGTAAGCTCCAGGACCCTCTTCTCGCTAGCGTAGAATTGAGCTTCGAGAGTATTTCATTCTTCCTTCAGCTAAATCCAACCCTTTTGCAAGTCTTCAAGAGAGGTTGACATGTTGGGATGGAGGACAGTGTACGAGACATCTCCTTCAACCACAGGTTCCATGATAACTGGTAAGATGGAGGGATAAGGCATCACAAGTTTCTGAGCATGATCTCGTACCCACCTAAGGTGAGGCTCGAGGGGAATGGAATTCTTGTGTCCCAGCGTATTACTGTCCACTTTGCTTACCATCCTCCAAGCTCGGATAAACCTCTGACGATAGCTTTGATTGTTGCTTTCATAGTCGAATACCACTCCTTGGATGAGCATATCATGTGGTCCATCCCTTCGGGCGTAACCAAACTGTCGTAAGGCTAAGCAAGGGTTGTAGCTGATACCTCCCTTAATGCCAAGTAAAGGGACTTTAGGGAATTCCCCATAATGTTCGATGATAGTAACACTCTCCAAGGATCGAAAACACCAATGAACATCTGAATGTCTGAGCGTCATCAACCTATGGGACCATATCGAACCTTGCTCGTTCTTCAACACAGACCAGGGAAGATGCGAAATAAACCATCTTGCCAAGAGAGGAGTGTAACACATGAGGATCCCTCTCTTCCTCATAGTGCGAGAGTGAAAATAATGTAGGACATCCCCCAACAAAGTAGGCACTAGATTGCGAGACATGAAGATTTTAACAGCATTTACATCAATGAGTTGGTCAAGGTTTGGAAACAGAACCATCCTATAGATGAGAAGGGTCAAGATTTCTTCAAAAGCTTGTAAGTTAAAAGAGTTCCAACAATCTTGAGCTTTCTCGAACAAGAACTTGGCTAAGAAACCTTTGACACCACTCCTTGTTTCCCAATTAGTTGTGATATCATATTGTTGCAAGTGTAATGCTTGGGCAATATTTTCAAGTTTTGGATCTCTTTTCGTACCGTTGAAGGGTAGTTGATTGAGAATGGGAATCCTCAAGAGTTGAGAGAATTCTTCTAGAGTTGGTACAAGCTGATAATCGGGAAAAGTGAAGCAATGGTGTAAATGATCAAAGAATTGGAACAACACCTTCATCATATCTTCATCAGTGTTGGAGGTAACCAAGTTTAGGAGGCATCCATGTCTTTCGGTGAATGGAGAATTCTCAGGAACCCTTGATGCTAACTCTTTGAGTTGAGGAGGAATTCTTACGAGATTGACTTGGATAGTATTCCTGCAGATAGAAGCCATGTCCTACAAAACAGAACAAAGATAAATCCCAATAATCCTTGAAATGGTTAGTGAGAATGAGTATGATGTTATAATTTTTATGATGTCATGTACAAGTAAGTATATACAAACAAGCCAAACAAGTCCTTAGGTTTAGGCTTGCATGGAGTCTCATAGGTAAGTACCCTCTTGAAGTCTAGTTGGCTCAAACATGTCCTAGAAATAGTAACTGGGTTCTAAGGGATCTCAATATCACTGATCTGTCTTATCGGGCATTGTTTCAGCGCAAGCCTCTGTCACGGCGACCGAAATATCCTGAGAAGTCAAATCTCAATGAGTGTAGTATCGAGTATCAACCAACTTCAGACTGCACCAAAGACGGTTATCTCACTACGTCCTAATGGCCAAGTTGATCAAGTAAAGGTTCTAAAGTCAGTTAGTGCTTCATGACACCACACAGCGGCCCCGTATTCTCCTTGACTACTCAAGGGCTACCAGCACCCACAAATGTGTCACACTAACATAGATATTGCTTAGACCATGTCGGTATATCCCGCACAGTTTCCACAATATATTGCTACTTACCTATAAGGTATCCCAAATCCTGGTAGAGGATTTAAACAAGCCCAAACAAGGAACCAAAATGTAAAGAAAACAAGTCAAACAAGTGAAAGCAAATAAAGGTGATCTAGCCCTAAGGTAACCCCACTTTTAAGTATTTTCCCCATAAGAGTCGCCAGTTCTGTGATACGGTGGGAGAATTGACTTGGGTATTTTGCGTTTTATCACAAAAGTTCCGGTTAGCAAGAGTCGTCACCGACTTTTCTTTTATTCAAAAGGAAAGGCTGAAAAGAACAGGAAAGACCTTCGAGATTGTTTCTTGAGTTCGGGGGGTAGATTATGAAAAGGGAAGGTGTTAGCACCCTTTTCATCCATAGTTATCTATGGGCTCTTAGTTGCTTGCTAGATCACTTGTTTTTGTTTGAAAATATGCTTTGTGTGGTTTTTGATAGTATTTTGAGAAGGCGCCTTCGTTTAGGCAAACTCAGTAATAGTTCTCGTTCGTAAGAACTTATACAAAGTGTTGGGCTTTTGAAAATATTTCATGTTTGGAAAATGTTTTGAAAATGTTTTTGAGGGTGTTTGGTGTTTGTTTTGAAAATAAGCAAGGATGTTTGATTTGAAAATGAGCAAGCAACTTGGAACAATCTACCTAATCAAAAGTCTTTATTCATTTCTTCCTTTCCTTTGATATTTCTATCTTACAATTGATTGGTAAGAAGCCTTATCTTTGGATGTAAAGGGACGGACATGGGTCATCGTATAGTCATGATAGCAATGTTGTAAGATGTCTTAGCATTTCTTTTTGAGGGACTAAGATCATTTTGAAAGGCAACATTTGATAGCGTCATCGAGGGACTATGATCTTGTATTTTTTATTACTTTTTGCTAAGATATCCCACATGCATAACATGGCCATTTTTTTAAGGCAACAAAGTGGAATTACCCTAAGGGTACAAGTGTGCAAATGTGTTTGACTTACATGCATTATTTATCTTGAATTAGGGTTTGCTAGTTGTTGATTTTATCTTTCCATACAAACCCTAATTACTAGCATTTATATAAAGCGATAAATTGCGGAAAGTAAAATTACTAAGCTATTACATCATTAGGGGAGGGGGTATACAAATTTACAAATGGGGATTTGCAAGAAAATTAAACCTAATTAAGGGGCTTAGTCTTGACCTAATTAAGAAAATGATTATTTAAAAATAAACAAAATTAAATTTAAACTAATTAATAAAGAAATTAAGTTAAAAATGATTTTTAGGGTTTTTATGAAAAAAAGGTTTTAAGTTAATAAAATAAATTTGAAAATAAATTAATTAAAAGAAACCTAAATTCTAAGTTAATTTTAATTTAAAATAAAATAAAATAATAATTAAACTTAAATCTAAATATTAATTATTTTAAGAGAAAGAAATTAATTTGTTAAGAAAAATGTTTTTAGTCTTTTTGTTTTATAAAGAAAAATAAAATATAAATGAGCATTTTTAAATATGTAAATAAATAAATAAATAAAATATTTTTGGATTTTTTATTAATAAAGATAATAATAATGATAATAATAGTAATAAAAAAATATTAAAAAATATAATATAAACTATAAAAGAAAATAAATAAAATGAAAAATAAAAAAGGTTTGGGTCAGGCGTGTGAAGCAGACAGGGGGTTAGGGGTCAGCAAAAAATGAAAGGCCCAAACTGAAGGCCCAAGCGCTACTGGCTGGAACAAAAGATAGAAAATGTGAAAAATAGAACAAAAGGTAACACTGGGTGTTGAACCCATGACCTCTCACATACACGCGCGCTACCTTTGCCACTAGGGTGGCTGTACATCTGTTAACTTGTATCAAACTATAAATATATATTACAAATCAAGTCCATGTCCTGAACTTCATCTTCAACCTCACGCCCAACCAGACAACTTGTATCTTGCTAATTTCTCAATGAAAATTAAAATTGCAAACATGATAGTTGTTCCATTTTTCCTCACGAATCCAACCATGTAAATAACTAAAGCTATAAATCAAAGATGAATGAGAATTTCGTTGGCCCTAATTTGAACCCTAAATTTTCCAAAAATTTCAATCTTAAAATTTTCTAAGCTCAAGCCATATAAATGAAATCTATGGATATGTACAGTTTCATGGCAATGATATCTACATTTTGTCTTTGAAAATGCAAGCCTAACAATGCCTAAATAATGAGATGAATAGTCAGAAAACTCACCTTGCAGCTGGAGATCGTGTTTCGAGTTAGATCATGATTTAAGTTGTTGTGATGATCAGGTTATCTTCCTCAAGTTCCCAGGAAGCTAATGCAATGATTAGCTTGATTGGATAGTGGCTGAAATGGTCTGGAGAAGTACACTTGCAATGCTCTGTTTTTGGTTATGGAAGATGAGGAAGATGGTGTTACATATGGGAAACAAGGACAAGGATGAGTTATATTTGATGTAAGGAAGCTTTGAAAACTATTTTGAGGGAAAACGCACGATGGAAATAGAAGATACAAGTTCAAGGTCAGAACCTGTACAAAAATGGAGTTTGTGTGCAATTTCGGGATAGAGGGAGTTTGGGAGTATTTTCAGGCTTGCAAAATCATCTCCTAAGTTTCATAATAGTGTCTCAATTTATACGAAAAGGTTTTGAGAGCTTGGGGTGATCAGAAGTACAAGTTCACATGTTATGGCTCTTTGGCTTGTTTTTGAAGAAAGCTTGATACACATTGTCCCAATGTATATTACAAGGTTATATAGAGTGGTTAAAAGATTTAAACATGTTTATCTGACTTTGTATGTTGAGTGTGTGCTGAACAAACAAGTTAGAAGCTCAAGACAAGTTGACTTTGTGATTAAAGCAACTTTTCAAGAATGGAATGGTAACTTTGTGCCATAAATAAAAATCCAACTTGGATAATGGCTCAAATTCTTGGACAATGTCTCTATCAGTTGTGTAAACATTTAATTATTGAGTGATTAGCAAGTTTGAAGCCTGAAAAGCAATATTTGTACATCATGCTTGAAGATAGGATCAAGTGTTCTTCACAAATTTTCCTTGCAAAACAAGAATGAAACCCTAAATTCTTGCCTTCGATTCTCCTTGTTCAAGTATGATCTAAATGACTTATTGGAAATTTTGGAAAGATTTTAACATCCTATACAACCTCTATGTTTGAAATTTTTGAAGATTCATCTTGGAACTATGTGAAAAATTGCCATGAAGTTAGGTCAAAATCCTGCCTAAACTAGGGCAAAATTTCACTAAGTTTTCAAGTTTCATGAACATGTCTTCTTAAAATCATAAATTGAAATCCATGCATTTCTAGAAAAAGTTGTGTTCTAAAATGTTTTAGATCTCATTGAGATCTACAACTTTAATTTTGGAAGTTTCCTTTGAATCATCTTGCATCATGGTGAAAATTTGGCTCAATGTTATGAAACAAATGTGAATTTCCAACACTTAGAAAAATTTCTAAGTTTAGAAATTTTGACTTTTTGATTTCTTGATGAAAAAGTTTCATATTTTGACATGTCTTGATGAATTGTGATCATTGGAACTTGATTTTGACCAAAGAGTCAAAGTTTGACTTTTTAGTATACAGTTGACTAAAATTCATCTGTCAACCAATTGATCTTCAAGAATATTTTGAGCCATGACATTAGGTCAAAATGAAGTATTTGAAACCTTTAAATCATAACTTAAACCAATCAATCATTTGCTAGGTCAAAAATCAGAAATTGCACCTTCTCAATCAATACCCTAATTTTGATCATTTTGCCCTTTTGATGATCTGATCAAATTTCTTGTGGAATTATGGTCAAAACTTGATCAAATGAAATATATGAGTTCATAATGTTGATATGGACCAAAAATTATGAAGTTTGACTGTAAATTGACCACAGTTGACTTTTCCCCAAATATAGTGGATTTTAGGTCAACTGATCAATTGACTGAGCAAAAATGTGATCCAGGACTTGAAACTTGACATGAGAAATCTTGAGAGTCCAAAATAATCCATGAAAGTAATTTGGGGAATTAAAAGTCCATTTATCATTGTGCAAAATCAAACCCTAATTTTCAGTTATCAATGCTTAAGGAGGTGTCTTGAGCTGATCAACCCTTGTGCAGTCTTGAACCAAAGGAGATCTTATGAGAGACTACTTTAGAAATGAGAGGGAAAATTTTGGGGTACAACAGTTGCCCCTGTTCAATCTTCTTAAACCTGAAGAGTTAGATTGGCGGATCCGCCATTCGTAACTTGAAGGTGGAAGATGATTGAACACTAGAGTGCCCAGAAATTTGCACTCAAAGATGGATTTGGAATGGGATTCTAGATGCCATTTGGAGTAATGATGGTAAATACTAGAATAAGTATCAGCACAAATATTTGGTCGATTTATACTAAAACTCGAAGTTTTACCTATGGGAAAAAAGGGTTAGTAAAATGCAGATGTATGCATGATGTTCACAAGATGAATGTGATCATGCTAAATGAATTTTGTATGTATATGCTATGATGTATGAATGTGAGATGTATGTTTGTCCGGGAAAATAAATCCATGACTCATGCTGAGGAATTTTGAATCCCGAATTGCTGTTGGGGATTATCTCTTGAATGCTAGTTATTATCTGGTCGGATCCAGACTTCACAACTTGCTGAGGATGAGGAAGTCAACTGCTATCTGGTCGGATCTAGGCTTCACTGTAACTTACTGGGGAAGAAATAAATTAACTGTTATCTGGTCGGATTCCAGGCTTCGTAAAATATTTCTTGGGGAGAGTGAAGTTAGGTTGTTATCTGGTTGGATTCCCATCTTCACAACAACCTGCTGGGGATAAGGAAGTTAACTGTTATCTGGTCGGATTCTTAGCTTTGTAGTAACTTACTAGAAAGGATGAAGTTGAACTGATATCTAGTCGGGTCCAGGCTTTATAGTAATTTGAAGTGGTAACTACTATTTGGTTGGGTCCAGGCTTCATAGTTTTTGAAGAGTTATACTATCATTTGGTCGGGTCCAGGCTTCATAGTGTCTTGCTGGGGATCGTAGCTAGTTGTTATCTGGTTGGACTCTAGGCTTCATAATAACTTGATTGAATAGACAAAGTTAAACTAATATCTGGTCGGATCCAAGCTTCACAGATTTTGAGGTGGATGAAGTTAGTTGCTATCTGGTCAGGTCCAGGATTTGCAATAAACTTGTCTGAAGAGATAGAGTTGAACTAATATCTGGTCGAATCCAGGCTTTACAATAACTTGCTTGGAAATTAGTTGTTATTTGGTTGAATTCCAGGTTTCACAACAAACTTTTGAGGGGAATTTCTATTTGGTCGGATTCAGGCTTCACAATAACTTACTTGAAAAGATAAAGTTGAAAACTGATATCTGGTCGGATCTAGGCTTCATAGTAACTTGTTGGGGTAGAGACAAAATCTACTGGGGAAAATAAGTTAAACCCTGGTTTTGTTGAGTCCATGTTCTTCTATATCTTGAAGAGTTAAACTATTATCTGGTCGGGTCCAGGTTTTATAGTATCTTGCAAAGTTAACTATTATCCCGTCGGATCCAGTCTTCATAGTTAGTTGAAAGGTTACACAATTATCTGGTTGGATCCAGGCTCTATAGTGACTTGAGAAGTTGACTACTATCTGGTCGGGTCCAGGCTTCATAGTAGTTTAAAATTTGTACTAATATCTGGTCGGGTCTAGTCTTCGTAGTATCTTTTGGAGGTAGTAAAGGTTTTGTTGACGACTTTACTGGGGATTAGGGGTTATGACCCTTTGATTTGTAATAGTCTAAAAGGAAAACTCAAGATGGAGAGGATAAACTCAGCCGGGGAGGATAGACTCAGCTGAGGATAACAGACTCAGCTGGGGAAGATAGACTATGCTGGGGGAATTTGCTGATTGTTGTATGTTGGGAAATAAACCCTGTTGATGAAAACATGATGAACTGCTGATGAGGTGAGTTCTTTGAGGAAGAGATCCACAAGGCTTCTACTTGTAGGATCAACTCAGTTGGGGAGAGAACTGCCAAGAGATTGAGACTCTGGCTGGAGATCAACCTATGCAAAGAGACTTCGTGGGTAACTTTATTGAGGGGAAAGATTTATTGTAATCGTCCTTGTGGTATAATGCTAATGAAATAACTCTATGGGGTATTCCATATACATTAAGGAGATGCTTGCTGATGCTTAGCAGGACACATATGCCAAATAGTTTTAATTATGTTCATGTGCATATGTTCGTTCAATTTTAGTCATTGGACAATTTTGCATTCAAAACAAAAACAGAAAGTTTGCACTTAAAAGTATATTTGTATTGATATTTTGGCTATGAATAGGAATTTTTTGTACAAAGAGATGGAGATCCTGGTAAGAGGAAATCGTCGGAAGGAAAATAAAATTGAAAACAAAAATAATAGCCATGTGAAATGATCTCATTGCATTCCAACTCTACTATTGCCCCAATTACTTCGAATGCGCCTTGCCGTTGACAAAAGTTGATTGGATTGATCTTGGACCGTTTGAACTCGGACCTTAGTGATAAAGTTGACTGTGGTGATTCCAAGGGACATAGTCACACTCTTTCAATCCTTAACTTTTGCCTGGACTGCCCTTTCGGGTTTTCAACCCACCAGGATACCCATTTTTGCCCAAGTCGCCCTTTCTGGTTTTCAACTTGCCAGGTGTACAATCTTTTAAATATATCCCTAATTTTTGCCCAAACCTTTTGGTTTGTCGGGATGCCCTTATTTTTTCCTAGGTGTGTCAACATAGCGGGTCCTTTATGCGTAGTATTTTTTAACTATGTCCACGTTTATAGGATGTGGGAAGTCTTCACCATCCATGGTATTCAGCATCATGGCACCGCCAGAGAATGCTCTCTTGACAACAAATGGCCCTTCGTAGGTGGGAGTCCATTTTCCCCTGGGGTCTCCTTATGGCAGAATGATGCGCTTTATTACCAAGTCACCAACTTGATATATTTTAGGCTTGATCTTTTTGTTGAAAGCCTTGATCATACATTTTTGGTACGTCTGACCATGACAAACAGCAGCCAGTCGCTTTTCGTCGATCAAGTTCAACTGATCCAATCTTGTCTGAATCCACTCGTCTTCACCTAGGCCTGCTTCATTCATAATCCTTAGTGAGGGATTCTGAACTTCCACTGGCAAAACAACTTCCATGCCATAGACTAAAGAAAATGGAGTTGCCCCAGTTGATGTTCTAGCTGAAGTACGGTAGCCATGAAGAGCAAACGGTAACATCTCATGCCAATTCTTGTGATCCAAAATTGATCAAATGACATATATGAGTTTATAATGTTGATATGGACCAAAAATTATAAATTTTGACTGTAAATTGACCACCGTTGACTTTTTCCCCAATACAGTTGATTTTAGGTCAACTGATCAATTGACTAAGCAAAAATGTGATCCAGGACTTGAAACTTGACATGAGCAATCTTGAGAGTCCAAAATGATCCATGAAAGTCATTTGGGGCATTAAAAGTCCATTTGTCCTTGTGCAAACTCAAACCCTAATTTTCAGTTATCAGTGCTTGAGGAGGTGTCTTGAGCTGATCAACCCTTGTGAAATCTCGAACCAAAGGAGATCTTGTGAGAGATTACTTGAGAAATGAGAGGGAAAATTTTGGGGTACAACAATGATGATATGATGTTATGATGTTGTGTTTGTGTTAGATAGATAGCAAACACAAAGAAATCACACAATAGCCTTAGGTTTAAAGGCCTTCATGAGGTACATAGGTAAGTACCCTTTTCTATTGAAGTTAAGTTGGCTCAACCTGTCCTAAAATAGTAATCGGGTTCTAGGGATCTCATATCACGAATCTTTTTCGAAGGTTTTATTTTAGTACAACAATTAATTTTCCACCAAAACATCCTGCGAGTCGTATCTTAATGAGTGTAGTATCGAGTATCAACCAACCTTGGACTGAACCAAAGTCGGCCATCTCACTACCTTATAATGGCCAAGATGGGTCAATTAAGGTTCTAAAAGTCAGTTAGTGCTAATGACACCACTCGGAAGCCTAATAGTATTATAAAATGAATCAAGGAACATTAGTATAATCCAAAGTGTCGCACTAACTGTAGCCATCACTTCAACCATATCGGTCTACACCGTACAATTTCCATGAACTATTACTACTTACCTAAGGCATCCCTAGATTCGGGTGTAGGATCTTTGCAAGTACGTAAACTTAAGCAACCCTTAAATTTAAAGCAAACAAAGAAAACAGTAAAAATAAGTAAAAAGTTATCTAAAATCTAAGGTAACCCCTCTTTTTAAGTATATCCCTAGCAGAGTCGCCAGTTCTGTAATACAGTGGGAGAATTGACTTTTGTGTTTTATCTCAAATGTGCAGATAGCTAGATTCGCCACCGACTTTTCTTTTATCCAATAAGGAAAGGGTGAAAAGAATAGGAAAGACCTTGAAGATTTTGAGTTCGGGGGGTAAGTTATGAAAAGGGAAGGTGTTAGCACCCTTTTCATCCGTAGTTATCTACAGGCTCTTAATCGCTAGCTCACTTTTGAAAATTGTTTTTTTGTGTAAGTGTTTTGAAATATCTTGAAAAGCCAAAGTACGGTTGTTGTACCCCAAAATTTTCCCTCTCTTTTTCAATACATTCCTCACAAAGGATCTCCAATTCTCAAGGATTCTCAAGAATTAATCAGACAAAATCACCTCTGAAACACTAAGACAACAAATTAGGGTTTTGACTAAGAACGACTGATCATTGGCTTTTTTACCTAATACATGACCTAATGGCTTGAAGCATAATCTCAAAGACTCAAACATAACATGTTGACCTAATTCCATGGCTTAAATCATTTCTCAAGATCAGTGGATTGATATTTGAAATTTGGTCAACTGATGAAAAGTCAACTGATACACCAAAAGTCAAACTTTGACTTTTTGGTCAACATTAAGTCTCAAAGATCAAAATTCATCAAGACATTCAAGAATATCAATCTTGATCATCAAAAAGTCAAGAAATTCAAAAGTCAATTTTAAAAGTCAAACTTTTTAAGACTTAGAAATTTTTCTAAGTGTTTTATACATGTTTATTTCATAACTTCATACCAATTTTTCACCATGATGCAAAATGATTCACAGAAAACTTTCAACATGAAAGTTGTAGATCTTTATGAATTATACAACTTTGTATTAGAGGGTTGATATCCAAAAAATTATTTGATTTGAAGATATAAGCCCATGAAGTCATGACATTTTCATCTAACAGTTATAAATTTTCAACAGATTTTGGTCAGGATTTTATCCCAACTTCTTGGCATTTTTTCACATGGTTCCAAGATGATTTTGTAAAAATGTCCAACATGAAAGTTATATAGGATGTTTCAAGCTTTCAAAAACATCCATGAGCATGAATTTATCATACTTGATCTAGGAGATTCAAGGGCATGAAGTTCGGCATCCATCCTTGAATTACAAGTCTTTTTGTTGAAGAACACATGATCCAATCTACATGCTATACTGCATAATCTTATGTTGTAGGCCTTCTTTCTTGCAAATCTCTCCATAATTTAATGTTTACACAAAAGCTTGAACCATTACCCAAGAGATACAAGCCATTATCCAAATAACTTGCCATTTAAGGTAAAAAGTTACCATTACTATTCTTGAAAAGCAAGCTTTTGATACAAAATTTTCTTTGAGCCCATACATTTTTTACTTATGATTTTACTCCACCATGAATTATGGAAAGTAGCTCCTCTATACCAGCAACTTCGGCACTTCATCTTGGGACCATGGAAGAATTGACATAGTTTGATATTTACATCCCAACCAAACCATAACATGTTGTCTTGCAAAACAAATCAGCTCTTGTTCCTAAACCTCTTGTCTATAAATAGAGGGAGCATTTGCAAGAGAAAGAGGCCATAAAAAAGAGAAAGAGAAACTAGCACTCAAAATCCTTTCACTCACAAAAAAACCAGAATTATTCATAAAACCTCCATCTTTGAGCTTTAAAGTCCAAATCTTTGAATCTCATACCTTGAAAGTTTTCCTCAAACAAACCATCCAAACACTCCACATAAATAATATAGGAGTTGTTCAAACACAAGAACAAATTCTGTTATATCATCACCATCATTTTCCACAAAAAAAAAATAGCCACCTGCAACTTGACTTCTCCAACTTTAAATCAAAACACAAATTTCAGTTTCAAGGTAAGTTTTATTGACTTTGAACTCTTCATAAAAGCATCATTATTGGTTCATTTATGAAGGTAAAATGTAGATATCATTGCCTTGAAGCTAACCATATGCTTTCTTTTCATTTTCACTAACCATGTGTTGAGAATTGACTTTTACATGTAGCAGAACAATGTTAGAAGTAAAAAAAACAGCAGTATGAGTCGATGCATATCTCTATCAGTCGACACATATTAGGTACAAAATAGGTTATAAGTCGATACAAAATACGAATGAGTCGATGCAAAACAGAAATGTGTCGATGCAAACCATTATGTGTCGACTCATACTGAGTCGGTTTTGATTTCCAGAAGCAAGAAATGATATGTATCGATGCATAAGTGTATGTGTTGATGCAAAACAGATATGAGCCGATGCAAACCATTATGTATCAATACATACTTAGTTGGTTTTGATTTCTAGGGGAAAGAAATGATATGTATTGATGCATAAGTGCATGCTTCAATGCATAAAAGTTTTCGTATCAATGCATAAGTGCATGTGTCAATACATAAAAGTTTTTTAAAACAATTTTTTTTTTACATTATCTTTATATTTTTTATTGTTATTCATATTCAATATGTTTGTAATAGTAAATTAGGATTTATTTGATTTCATCCCTCATTTGTAAATTTGTATCCCCATCCCCTAAATGATGTAATGGCGTAGAATTTTATATTTCCGCAATTTATCGCTTTAAACATAAATGCTAGTAATTAAGGTGTGTATGGAAAGACATAAAATCAACAAGTAGAAAATCCTAATTCAAGAACAAATGGATGAAAACAAACACTTTGCATACTTGCACCTCTAGGGTAACCCACACTTGTTGCCTTCAAATAAAACAGTCATGTCCCTCGAACGTGGGATAATTTAGCAATGACGCTCGAAAACAAGATCGTAGTCCCTTGATGACCCTTCGATGATGCCTTAGTAAACGATCTTATTCCTTACAAAAAATTTCTAAGGTATCCTACAATGTTTCCTTCTATGACTATACGATGACCCACGTTCGTCCCTTCACATCCAATGATAGAGTTTCTTATTAATCAATGGTAAGATAGCAATATCTAAAGGAGGAGGAAAATAACTAAGACTTTCGAGTAGGTAGAACATTCATAGTTGCTTGCTCACAACCATTTTCAAAACACTTCCAAACATACCACCGTATGATAGAACTGGCGACTCTGCTGGGGAGAAACTTAAAAGTGGGATTGCCTTAGAGACTAGATCACCTTTAAATTATTTCCTTGTTTGTATTGTTTACTTTACATTTTTGGTCCTTGTTTGGGTTTTGTATTGATCCTCTACCCAGATCTGGGAACATTATTAGGTAAGTAGTAAAGATTGTGGAGACTGTACGGTGTAGACCGATATGGTTCAAGCAATATCTACGTTAGTGTGACACATTTGTGGGTACCGATATCCTTTGTGTTGAATCAAAGAGAATACAGGGCTGTTGTATGGTGTCATGAAGAACTAATTGACCTTAGAACCTGTGATACGGTGGGAGAACTGACTTGAGGTTTTGCGTTTGTTTTCGCAAATGTTTCGGTTGAGCAAGAGTCGCCACCGACTTTTTATTTTATCCTAAGGAAAGGTTAAAAAGCACAGAAAAAACCTTTGAGATGTTTTCTTGGGTTCGGGGAGTAGATTATAGAAAGGGAAGGTATTAGCACCCTTTCTATCCATGGTTATCCATGGGCTCTTAGTTACTTGCTTAGATCAACTTGCCTTGATTTTCAATTGTTTGAAATGGTGCTTTGTGTGTGTGGGTTTGAAAAAAGTTTTGAAAAGAGGCCAATGTGGTGGCAACCTTTGTAATGATCCATGTTGGGATGTATACAAAGGTGTATGTCTTTTGAAAAGGTTTTCAATGTTTTCTTTTGAAAGTTGTTTTGAAAGTGTAGTGATGTGTGGGTTTGAAAAATGTTTTGAAAAGAGGCCAATGTGGTGGCAACCTTTGTAATGATCCATGTTGGGATGTATACAAAGGTGTATGTCTTTTGAAAAGGTTTTCAATGTTTTCTTTTGAAAGTTGTTTTGAAAGTGTAGTGATGTGTGGTTTGAAAAAATAGGCAAGTGTTTTGTTTTGCAAGTTTGATTCAAGTAACTAAGAGTTTGTCTACTCCTAAATTTCTCAAATATTTCTCCTATGTTTTTAACCCTTCTAACAATTTTGTTCCACCATTGCATTCGGTGGACAATCTTGTGTTATGATGTGAAAGGGACGGGCGCGGGTAATCGTTTAGACCATAATTGCAATAGTGCCAAGTATCTTTGGGCAATTTTCTTTAAGGGACTTGATCATTTTTTAGGCAACTTTCGAAAGCGTCATCGAGGGACTATGATCATTTGAATTGTTTTGTTTTGCCCAAAGAGACCTAACATGCAATATGGCCCATTATTGAAGGCAACAAGTGGAATACCCTAGGGGTGCAAGTGTGATTGGTGTTGTCCATTTTCATGCTTATTTATCTTGAATTTAGGTCAAACTATTTCGGTTAATTAATTTGCATTCAAACCCTAATTCTAGCATGGCATTATTAGAAAGCATTAAAGTGCGAAAAATAAAGTTTCTAAATTATTACAACACAATATATGGGAAGGGGGTACAAATGTTCAAATGGGGGTATTTTGACAAGGAATTTAAACCTAACTATTACATCAAAATTTGGGAATTTACATGGTATTTAATTGCACAAATTAAATAAAATAAATAGTAAGATGCAAAAAGGCTTTTTATATGTATGAAAAAAAGTGTTTTTTTTTATATGTCAAATAAACAAAATAAAAAGAATTAATTTTTTTGGAGTTTTTATGTATTTAAGGCAAAACCCTAATTTTGCAAATAAGAGGTATTAAATATTTAATATGTACAATATTTATTAGTTATGTACAAAAAATAAATAAAAAGAAGTATATTTGTCAAAAAGGTATTTTTAATGCTAAATATTAATAAAAATAAAAATGTATATATTTTGTATTTTTTTTAACCTAAATATACTAATAAATATATATGTATTTATATTATTTACTAAATATTAAATATGTACAAAATAATAATATTTAATATTTATAAAAAAAGTATATTTTATATAAAATATTTTCAGAAGATAAAATAAAATAAAAATTAGAAAATAAATGTGTTTGCATTATTTTTTAGTATTTTTTAAATAAAAGTATATCTAGGTATTCATTTATGTACAAAACATCAATTTAAACAAATAAATACCTAATAAATATAAAAATGGTGTGAAAAATATTTTTTATATTTTTAATATTATGAGGAAAAATAAATAAGTCAGGAATAAAAAGTAAAAGTCAAAAAATGATTAAAATAAGCACAATGGGCCAAGGGGGTTCAAAAGTAACAAAGGGGTGCAAATAGGAAAGTGAAACAGGCCCAGCCCAAAGTCCCTGTCATCTTCAACCTCCAGCATTCCTGTTCAAACAAACACGCGTTTGCTATCTCCAGATTCCTTGATCTTTTGCCAAATCTTCCAACATGAAACCTGTAGAGCTTGAAGCCACGATTCTAGACATATAAAGAAATCAATCTAACTCTCAGAAATGAGAGAGAATTTATTCCCCCCCAATTCCTGACCTAGTTTTTATTCCATGTTCAGACATCAAATTCTCATAGCACACGTGACATAAATGAAAACTAATTACATGGGCATGTTCAGGGCTATGAATGTGACATATTTTCTTCACAAACCTAAAGCTAACAATGCCTGGATAGAGAGATACGAGTTCATGAACTTACCTGTTCAGCTTGAATCGTATCTGGCAATGGAGGTACTTTTAGTGCAAGGTGATGATTGGAATAGCTTGCTTGAAGTTCAGGGATGCTTCTCCAACCTTTAGTTTGCTATGAAACTAGCTGAATCGAGCTATAGAACTCCACCTGCAAAACAGAAAAATGAAAATGGTGATGTTGGTTAGAGGTGTTACAGGTCATGTTTAGGGCTTGGAACGGTTTCAAGGGATGATGTGGGATGTGTTTGAAGTGGTTTCAGCAAGAATGCATGAATGAATTGAGTTATGGAACTCAATCTGCAGCAGGTCCCCTGTTTTGGCAGTTTCAGGGTGATTCTGTGTTTGATAGGGTGTTGGAGATGGTTGGCTCATGTTCTAGCTCAGGTTTGATGATTAGAAAGTGTTTGATAACTTTGCTTAAGCTCTGGTTTACAGGAATGAGAGTTGTGTCTTGTTATGCTATGTTTCTTCAACTTTAAGCAACAAAGTGTCCACTTGAGTTTTAGACTGATAGAGGCCCCCCTAATGTGTTGCACCACTTAGTCTTGATCAGTGTAATTAGTCTAATAACTTGTGCCAAAAGGATTTGCATTGTACTTGCTTGGATTTGCATTTGACATAAAGTTCTACTTTTCAAAAATGGCAAAAATGCTTTATCTAAAAATGGCTTAATCTTCCATGTAATGCTTAAACACATAAAACAAGGCCTTGGCACAATGAGTTAGCATTAAATTATTGAGTGCAAATGGGATATAGGACCTGTAATCAAGGAAAGCAAGCTGAATTCAAAATGGCACAAATGTATGAACATGTAAATTGGCCAAATCAAAAGTGAGTTTTTCCCAACTTGCCAAATTCGATTCTCCCTAACCATGAGGTTGTTTGATGAATTCTTGGACATTTTGGAAAGCTTGGAATGTGTAATACAATCCATCTTTGAAATGAAAATTGAAATTCCAAGTGGAAGTATGTGAAAAATGGTCTTGAAGTTAGGCAAAAATCCTGCCTAAAATAGGTCAAATTTCTCTAAGTTTAAGAATGGTTTGGTACCCTTGTTCCAAAAATTGTAACTTGAGCTACAAGCTTCTTTTGAGGAAACTTTGTGAATAAAAGTTGTAGATTTTGCAATGGACTACAACTTTCATGTTTTGACTTTTGCTTGAATCCAAATGAATCTTGGTGAGAAAGTGGGACAAAGTTAGGAAAAAATTAGGGTTTTTCATAACTTAGAAAAATTCTAAGTTATGAAAAATCTTCATTTCAAACCCTAATTTGTAATTCTTGATTTCTTGATGAACAAGTTTCATGATTTGGCATGTTTTGATGAAAAATGAATCTTGACACTTGATTTTGACCAAAAAGTCAAAGTTTGACTTTTCAGTATACAGTCAAAATTGATCAATTGACTGGGAAATTCAACTGTCAATCTTGTGCATTTGAGATCTTTTGAACTTGTTGAGTATTTCAAGACAATTCCATGGGGTCCTTGAGTCCATATGTGAGTTTGGTTTGCCATTGGCCAGGTCAAACAGTCAAAAATTGCCTTTGTGCAGTCAAAACCCTAAAAATGACCATTTTGCCCTTTTGGTGATCTGATCAAATTTCTTGTGGAATTATGATCCAAACTTGATCAAATGGTCCATTTGAGTTCATAATGTTGATATGGGTCAATTTTCATGAGATTTGACTGTCAATTGGCCACAATTGACTTTTTCCCCAATACAGCTGATTTCTAGGTCAACTGTCCAATTGACTGGGCAAAGTTTGGAATCAAGGCTTGAAACTTGGTATGGATAAACTTGGGAGTCCAACATGAAGCATGAAAGTCATCTTAGGCATTTCAGGTCAAAATATCTTTGTGCAAACACAAACCCTAATTTGGGTCAACGGTGCAAGGAGAAGTCTTGAGCAGAGGAAACCCTAACTGGACCTTGAGCTCCAAGGGTCTTGTGATGAGAAAATGTTGAGGAAATGGGAGGGAAAATTTTGGGGTACAACAGTTTCCCCTGTTAAATCTTCTTGAACCTGAAGAGTTAGATTGGCAAGTTTGCCTTTCATGACTCGAGGATAAAAGGAGATTGGACACTAGAGTGCCCTGAAATTTGCACTCGCATGTTGGAGTACCAGCAAATGTGATGTCGGGAATGGGCTTATAGATGCCATTTGGAGAGATGGTGGATAGGGAGATGGGCTTATAGATGCCATCTGGAGACGTGACGGAACCTTGTTGGGAATGGGCTTATAGATGCCATTTGGAAGTGTTGATCGCATAAGAGATTCCTTAGCGAGAACTTGTGTGTTTTGAGAAAGACAGATGTTTTCCTGGCTTGTTACAGGTGTTGATATTCAATCTCTTCATGCAGACATACCCTGGCTAGATACAGGTGTCGAGTCTACAATCGGTTGCTCACAGATATGCCCTGGCTGGATACAGGTATCGAATCTGGAATTGGTCGTCTACAGATATGCCCTGGCTGGATACAGGAATCGAATCTTCAACTCTTCAGATGTGCCCTGGCTAGATACAAGAATCGAATATGGAATTGTTGTCAGTTGATAGATATGCCCTGGCTGGATACAGGAATCGAATCTTCAAACTCTTCAAATGTGCCTTGGCTAGATACAGGAATCGAATCTGGAATTGTTGTCAGTTGATAGATATGCCCTGGCTGGATACAGGAATCGAATCTTCAAACTCTTCAGATGTGCCCTAGCTGGATACAGGAATCGAATTTGGAAATAGTCGTCTACAGATATGCCCTGGCTGGATACAGGAATCGAATCTTCAAACTCTTCAGATGTGCCCTGGCTAGATACAGGAATCGAATCTGGAATTGTGACAGTTGATAGATATGCCCTGGCTGGATACAGGAATCGAATCTTCAAACTCTTCAGACGTGCCCTGGCTGGATACAGGAATCGAGTCTGGAAACTGATCACTCACAGATGTGCCCTGGCTAGATACAGGAATCGAATCTGGAAACTGTGATAGTTGAAGGTAGTTGTCTTTTGGGTTGTCTTTTTCCTGAAAAGGCAAAACATCAGTTGTATGCAATGTCATGATGTATGAAATGCATGATGTCATGATGTTCAAAATGAGATAGTGTTGTACGCACTTATCATGTATGTAAACAAGATGTATGAAATGTGAAATGTTTATGAATGTATTTTCGTCTAGGAAAATAAATCCTTGACGACCAGCCGGGGAATTAAATCCTGGGCTGACGTTGAAGAGTAGAGCTCTTCGTTTCCACTGGGGATGATGGTTGCAAGAATACACCGGTAGGAGAAGATGACTATGTTGGGGAATAAGCTTGTTGGAGAGATTACTCTGAGGAGAATTACTCGGTGGGAAGAGATACTTCGCTGAAGTTTTGACGAGAGCTCTGCTGAGGATTTCAATGATGGACTCCGTTGGGGATAAT
The DNA here is from genome assembly GCA_948472305.1 of Vicia faba. Classification (NCBI taxonomy): domain Eukaryota; kingdom Viridiplantae; phylum Streptophyta; class Magnoliopsida; order Fabales; family Fabaceae; genus Vicia; species Vicia faba. The sequence goes on from OX451740.1 coordinate 651,908,821, forward strand.
AATGATAAACTCCGCTGGGGATTCTGTTGATAAGTTATGTTGGGGAACTTTGATGAACTCCGCTGGGGATAGGAAGAACTTCGCCGAGGGCGATCTTCCGTGGTAATTAGCTGAGGATAACCCAGTTATAAGCCCTTGTGAGGAATAACTTTGAATAAAGCTCGGGAGAGACGTCTGTACTCTGCAGGGGACGAGCTTCCAGAATCTACTGGGGATAAGCTTCAAGACCTTCTGGGGAATATGGATTTCCACTTTCCTGGGGAAACCTTTCAGACTATACTGGGGAATGGTTCCACTAGGGTGTCTGTATTCCGCCGGGGAACAATCTTAGGTCAAGACTGCCGGGGATGCTTGCTGATGAATGCCTACACTCCGCTGGGGAATGTTGATATCTTTTGGGGCTACCCAACTCCCTTTAGACTGACCGTAGACTAACTCTGCTGGAGGAGAGTAATGCTGACTTGCTAGGGGAACGGGGTGCCTACTGTAGGGCTGATGATAGACTGAATCTTCCCTGGGAGGTTATTGCTGATTCTTGTCTTACTCTGTGGGGAGTTGAGGTAACTTGGTCACATTCTTCAGTTGAATCTACCTTGGTACCTTGGCGGACAAAGCAATTAGACTGCACGGACAATTCTACATTGCCCCTACTTCTGATGTCACCTGTAATTAGTCTCTTGTTTCATATGCAAGTATTTATGAATTAGCAATTTAATGTCAAATGCATATATCAAAAAGGAACATTGGACGTTCTTCGCAAGACAAAACAGAAAAAAGGGAAAACAATTGGCAATTTGTTTGGAAAAGTGAACTTGTATTGATTTTGAAATTTGCCTGTAAATAGGCGTTTTTTGTACAAGAGGCTGACGTCCTAGTAAAAGAACGCCGCCGAATAACATAGAGTTTATACAATTTTGAAAAGGAAACAAAACAGCTATGTGCACAATATTCCCACTGGGTTCCAACTCTGCTATCGCCTTTATGTCTTCAAGCGTCTCATCACTTTGCTGCTTAGTTGGAGATGAAGTTGATTGATCAATGCCGAAGGCTGAGCCCGATAGTTGATGCCGAATTCTGGATGCAAGGTGATCCAATGAGACATAGTGTTACGCTTTATCTCTAACTTTTGTCTGGACCGCCCTTTCGGGTTTTCAGTCCACCGGGATACCCATTTTTGCCCAAGCCGCCTTTTTAGGTTTTCGACTTGCCGGGTGTACAGATTTTTCATTTCATCCCTTATTTTTGCCTGAACCCTTTTGGTTCGCCGGAAGCCCTTATTTTTGCCTAGGTATGTCAACCTAGCGGGTCTTTTATTCACGCGTAGTATCTTTTTACTATGTCTGCATTGGCGGGGTGAGGAAGGTCGTCACCATCCATGGTGGTTAGAATCATGGCTCCTCCTGAGAACACATGTTTAACCACAAATGGCCCTTCGTACGTAGGGGTCCATTTGCCCCGGGGATCACTTTGAGGAAGGATGATCCGTTTGATTACCAGGTCCCCAACTTGATACTCTTGTGGTCTGACTTTCTTGTTAAATGCCATGATCATCCGTTTTTGATACGTCTGACCATGACAGATAGCAGTGAGTCTCTTTTCGTCAATTAGGTTTAATTGATCAAGTCGAGTCTAGATCCAGTCATCTTCACTCAAGTCTGCATCCTTCATTATCCGGAGAGAGGGTATCTGGACTTCAATCGGCAAGACTGCCTCCATGCCATAAACCAAGGAAAAGGGTGTTTCCCCGGTTGACGTCCTTGCTGAGGTACGGTACCAATGAAGAGCAAATGGTAACATTTCGTGCCAATCTTTATAGTTCACTCTCATCTTCTGCACAATCTTTTTGATATTCTTATTTGCCGCTTCGACAGCTCCATTCATCTTCGGCCGGTAAGGAGAAGAGTTGTGGTGTTGTATCTTGAATTGCTCGCAGAGCTCAGTGATCATCTTGTTGTTAAGATTGGTACCATTGTCCGTGATAATCCTTTCTGGGACTCCGTACCGACAGATCAGGTTATGCCGAATGAAACGTGCAACGACGCTCTTGGTTACGGTGGCGTAGGAAGCTGCCTCTACCCACTTCGTGAAGTAATCAATCGCCACCAAGATAAAGCGATGCCCGTTGGATGCCGTCGGTCAGATCTCGCCGATCATATCAATGCCCCACATTGCAAAAGGCCAAGGTGTCGTCAGGACGTTCAGAGGAACCGGAGGGATATGCACCTTATCAGCATAGATCTGGCATTTATGACAAGTTCGAGAATGTTGGTAACAGTCGGCTTCCATCGTGGACCAGAAATATCCTGCCCGAAGGATTTTCTTTGCCATGGTATGTCCACTAGAATGTGTTCCGAATGTACCTTCATGTAGTTCTACCACGATCTTCTCTGCTTCATCCTTATCCACACAACGCAGTAGAGTTGAATCATGATTTCGTTTGTAGAGAATGCTGTTGCCGAGGAAGAATTTTGCAGCAAACCTTCTCATGAATTTCTTGTCATTGACCGATGCGCCTTCGGGGTATTCCTGAGCTTCCAAATATCTCTTCACCTCATGATACCAGGGTTTCTCGATTACCTCTTCGGCCTTAAGATCGCAGTAGTATGCAGGTTCGTCCAACTTCCAGATAATGATCCGGGGAGCCTCATTGTCCCATTTGACTTTGAACATTGAAGACATCGTAGCTAGTGCGTCCGCTAACTGATTCTCCTCTCTTGGGAAGTGCTCAAAAGTTATCTCTTCAAAGTGGGGAAGCAAAGTCAACACATACTCCTTGTAAGGAATAAGATTTGGGTGTTTCGTATCCCACTCGCCTTTGATCTGATTGATCACGAGAGCGGAATCTCCGAAGACACTCAGAAACTTGATCCTTAAGTTGATTGCAGCTTGAAGACCCATGATACATGCCTCATATTCTGCCATGTTGTTGGTGCAGTTGAAACACAGTCGGGCGGTGAGTGGAGTATGAGTGCCTTTTGGGGATATGATCACAGCGCCGATGCCGTTACCCAAAGCGTTCGAGGCTCCGTAGAAATGCATAGACCATCGGGATCCTTCCTCAGATCTTTCATCCGGTCCAGGTACTTCACAATCAGTTACTACCATGATATCTTCGTCCGGAAATTCAAAGTTCAATGATTGGTAATCGTCCACAGGTTGGTGTGCCAAATGGTCTGCCAATACACTTCCCTTGATTACTTTTTGAGTTGTGTACTGGATATCATATTCTGTCAAGATCATTTGCCATCTTGCTATTCTTCCAGACATAGCAGGCTTTTCGAATATGTACTTGATGGGATCCATCTTTGAAATCAACAGAGTAGTGTGAGTCAACATATACTGTCTCAGCCGGCGAGCAGCCCATACCAGAGCGCAGCAAGTTTTCTCGAGCAGTGAGTACCGAGACTCACAGTCGGTAAACTTTTTGCTCAGGTAATAAATAGCGTGCTCTTTTCGGCCAGACTCGTCATGCTGCCCCAGCACACACCCCATTGAGTTGTCAAGTACTGTCAAGTATAGTATCAGAGGTCTCCCTTCTACTGGAGGCATAACAATGGGTAGTTCTTGGAGATATTCCTTTATCTTTTCGAAAGCGGCCTGACATTCATCGTTCCAACGTACTACTTGATCTTTCTTCAGCAATTTGAAGATTGGCTCACAGGTAGCAGTTAGATGCGAGATGAATCGGGCGATGTAATTCAGTCGTCCCAGAAAGCCTCTGACTTCTTTCTCTGTCTTGGGAGTCGGCATTTCTTGTATGGCTTTCACCTTGGCAGGGTCCACTTGAATACCTTTGTCGCTTACAATGAAACCTAGCAACTTTCCAGACCTCACCCCAAAGGTGCATTTGTTTGGGTTCAACCTCAGCTTGTACAACTTCAGTCGGTCAAACAGCTTCCGCAGATGGTCAAGGTGTTCTTCCTCAGTTTGGGACCTTGCAATCATATCATCGACGTACACTTCAATCTCATGATGGATCATATCATGAAATAAAGCAACCATGGCACGTTGGTAGGTTGCCCCAGCATTTTTCAACCCGAATGGCATGACCTTGTAGCAGAAGGTGCCCCACTGAGTCCCAAAGGTAGTCTTTTCCATATCTTCAGGAGCCATCTTGATCTGATTATACCCTGAAAAACCATCCATGAAGGAGAATACCTTGTGTTGAGCAGTATTGTCAACGAGAACGTCGATGTGAGGCAGAGGGAAATCATCCTTGGGGCTAGCCCTGTTCAAATCCTTGTAGTCAACACACATCCTGACTTTACCATCTTTCTTTGGTACTGGAACCACGTTGGCCACCCACTGAGGATAAGAGGTCACTGCTAGAAACCCGACATCAAATTGCTTCATGACCTCAGCTTTGATTTTCTCGGACATCTCTGGACGCATACGGCGGACCTTTTGCTTTACCGGAGGGCAGTCTTCCTTGGTAGGCAGGTGATGAACCACAATGTCGGCATCCAAACCAGGCATGTCTTCGTAAGACCAAGCAAATATCTCCATGTAATCATGTAACATCTGGATCAATCGTTGCTTCACACTGAGCTCTAGATTGGCACCAATCTTGACTTCTTTTCTATCTGTCTCAGTACCCAGGTTTACTGTTTCCACCGGCTCTTCATGCGGCTGAATAGTCCTCTCTTCCTGGAGTAGCAGTCTTGCGAGTTCACCAGGCACTTCACAATCATCTTCACCTTCGTCTTCGGCCAAGTTGATCGGATTTTCGAAGTCATAACTGGCAGTAGCAGAGCTGTTACCAGTGAGATCCATAGTGGATTGGAACCTGTATGAGTGAGTGTGTGTAAATATAGCTGTTTTGCAATATATAACACAGAAAGAAAAAGAGCACAAGATTTGAAATGCAACAAACTTCCAATGTTTTGATTAATGATATATGGAAATGTCATACAAAAAGCCCTCACAAATGGAGCCACGGTGCCCCGGGTAGGACACCGAGCCAATAAAAGTTTCAACATATTGTTTGTTACAAATTGAAAACAAAAGAGTTAATTACTGCGTGACAAATGTAATAGGTGTAAAATCCTTTGCGGTCCAGTTGCTTGGTCCGTTGTTGGTGGTTGGATAGATCCAACTGTCAAACTCTGCTTCCTCTACGTCCTCCTCGATAGCATTCACCCTTGGGTTGGTGATGAACACCGGAGCCTTTCTGATTCTTTCCTTGCGAACAGCCCTCTGAGCCTCTGCAGTGAAGCCCTGCCCAAACTTGTCGATCTTTTGAGTGAAGTCAGGAAGTTGACCCCAGTTTGCGCACTTGCCTTTCTCGATTACAGCCCGGGCATCCTTCAGGGAAGCCATCCTCAGAGGAAAGTCCTCTTCGACCACTGCCTCAGCTGATGCCAATGTCGGGGGTACCTCCTCAAAATGTTGAAAGGGGGTTTCAATAAACTCCCCGTCCATCTCGATATACCGGAATGAATTCAGATGACTTACCATGTATTCCTCCTCACCCTGCACAGTAACAATCTTCCCTTTGACAGGGTATTTGAGCTTCTGGTGTAAAGTGGATGTTACCGCCCCAGCCTTGTGAATCCAGGGTCGACCCAACAAGCAGGAATAAGATGGACGAATATCCATTACATAGAACGTTGAGTCAAAGACTTGGGAACCCGCACGAATAGGAATGTCTACCTCACCGTGCACCATCCTCTTAGAACCGTCGAAGGCTCTAACAATGATGTTACTAGGTTTCAATTCCAGGCCCTCACAATCCAACCAATCTAAGGCCTTCTTGGGCAATACATTCAGGGAAGAACCGGTATCCACCAACACGTGTGCGAGAGTAGTTCCCCTGCATTCTATAGAGACGTGCAGGGCATCATTGTGGTTTTTCCCCTTGGCGGTAAGGTCTGCATCCGAGAAACCCAAACCATTGTCAGCTGTCAAATTAGCCACACAGTCAGTGAACTGATCTGCAGAGGTCTCTTGCGGCACATGGGCCGTTTTTAGAAATGAAATCAGGGCCTTGGCGTGGGCCTCTGAGCACAGCAGCAATGATAGCATAGAGATTTTGGAGGGGGTATGCCCCAGCTGTTCAACGACATTGAAGTCACTCTTTTTAATGATTTTAAGGATTTCCTCCATCTCTTGCTGAGAGGCTTCAACAGCGGTCCTTTTTGGTGCCTCCGTCCGGGCAGGCAAATCGGTAGCAACTTCTTTGCCCCGAGCATCAGAGGACTCGGCGGAAGTAGTAGACACAGGAACTTGATTCAGAACATGCACACTTGCGGGTGTGATGGTAAGAGGTTTTCGGATAACTGGTGGTGCAATGTCAGGAGAGAAGAGCCTGCCACTGCGGGTAATCTTGGCGGGACCAGTGATGTTACTGATACTGGTACTGGTGTTGAACTCCTGCTTCACTCCAAGCACATACACATCTGCCCCATAATGCCATGGGACAGCCTTGTCGGATTCATAGGGGAGGGGCCCCGGAACAGTAATGGTAATGGGTGCAACAGACATAATTTGGACTGCCTTCCTCGGGGGAGCCTTGGTAGGATTGTTGAAAATTGTGACGACATATACTTCTTCAGCGGAAACAAACGGAACAGCAGTTTTCTTGAATAGAATTTCTTTGTTATCCATCAGGCTTTGGATGCCTAATTTCAGCAGCGGACAACCGGTAGGGATAACAGCACACAGGAGGCAACCCTTGCTACAACCTGGAAATAAACCGGCTAGCAGTAGGTTCCTCTTAACAGTCAATAGAGGGGTAGCAACATCATTCACCGAAACAGCATACAAATCTTCCTCGACGGCGTTTACTCTATGCTGGGGCATAGAAGCAGTTACAACATTTGGCCTCTCAAGCGCCTCAAACTGAATTTCCTTCGCATCGATAAGGTCTTGAACTTTATTTCTCAGGGCCCAGCAGTCATCAGTAGTATGCCCGGGGCTATCAAAATGATAAGCACAACGGGCATTTGGGTTATACTTAGGAGATGCAGTATTCACGACTTTTGGAGCCTCTTTGATGGTCACCAAGTTGGTTGATAACAGTTGCGGTAAGATTTGTGACAAGGTCATACTCAGCCAAGTGTATTGCCTCTTGGGCCTCTCACCCCTTTGTTGATTGTACTGCTGAGGAGCAGCAACAGGTTTTGAAATTACCAAGGCATTGACGGCTTGGCGGTGTTCGGGCTTAACTTGTCTTCTAGGACCATAGACGGCACTAGCCTCCTTCTTGAAAGGCTTTTTCTCAGTACTTGCGGAGGTACTTTTCTGAATCTTCCCTGACTTGATGCCAGCTTCTATTCTTTCGCCTGTTAAGATCAAATCCGTAAATCCAGCGGAGGAGTTACCAATTAGATGATTGAAAAATGGACCAGACAAGGTCCCTAGGAACATGTCAACCAGTTCACGATCGGTCAAAGGAGGCTGCAGCCTGCCAGCCAAATCTCTCCATTTTTGCGCATATTCTTTGAATCCTTCGCCCGTTCCCAGTGACATACCCTGAAGTTGGGTACGCGTGGGGCAAGGTCAGAATTGTACTGATATTGTTTATAAAAGGCGGTGGCCAAGTCTTCCCAGTTTCGGACACTGGTTCCTTCTAGTTGATAGAACCACTCCAGTTAAGCCCCAGAAAGGCTGTCTTGAAAGAAATGGATCCAAAGGTTCTTATCTACCGTGTAAGGTTGGATCTTCCTTATGTAGGACTTGAGATGCATTTTTGGACAGGACAGCCCGTCGTACCTTACAAACACCAGCACTTTGAACTTTGGGGGAATCACAATCCCAGCAACCAAACCCAAGTCTTCGAAATCCAAACCCGGAACTCTCTATAGCTCCATGGCTGCCAACCTGTCTTCTAAACCTTTGTATTTATCATCAGCTGGAGGGTATTGTTGATCAGAGTAGTCTTCATCCTCTTCAGCCTCCTCTTCTTCCATATCAGACTCGGAAGGTACTGCAGCCGCATTCCCTTTACTGGTCCCCTCCTCAGAAGTAGGGGGAAATTCAAGCACTCTCTGGGCTTCTCCTTCAAACCTTCTCCCTAAAGTAGCCACCCCGAGTCTCTTTTTCTTCTTTTTCACTTGGTCTTTGTTCCCCAGTAGCGTCTTTAGATCCTCTTGACCCTTAGCCAAGGTCATCAGGAGTTGTTGAAATTGTGCATTTTGAGCTTGCAAGTCCTTGACTGTTTGCTCGAGATCCATCCTATTGAAATAAACAACAGACAGATAAGGAAACCTGGTGAAGAGACCTGCTTATGCACATGATGAATGGTATGCTTATGTATGCAATGCATTCAAGGATTTAAAATGTTCAAAATTGTTGCAAACAAAAGAGAACGCACGTCATATTAATAAGAAGAATTTTGTTAGTACATAAATGCCCCATGGGCCAAATATTACAAAAACAACTTCTCAAGGTAAAAAGACGTTGCGCATCCTCTTTGGTGCAATGTAGGTGTTGAGGGTCTCTTGCTCGTGGAGTCGGCGGGTGAGCTCTAGAACCTTCTTCTCGCTGGCGTATAAGCTGGCTTCAAAAGTGTTCCGTTCCTCCTTGAGTTGGATCCAACTCTTCTGCATGTCCTCCTACGATGTAGGCATGTCAGGATATAGGATGGTGTAGGGAACCTCTCCTTCCTTGACGGGCTCTTTAATCACAGGGAGAACATGAGGATAAGGCATCATTAGACTCTGGGCTCGGGCTCGTACCCACTTGAGATAAGGCTCAAGAGGGATGGAGTTCTTGTGTCCCAGTGTCTTGCTGTCAACCTTGTTGGGCCTCCCCCAAGCTCTGATGAATCTTTGGCGAAGTCCTTGCGCATCATTGTCGAAGTCAAAAACTAGGTCAGGAATCAGCATGTCGTGAGGGCCATCTCTTCGTGCATATCCAAATTGCCTCAAAGCTAGGCAAGGGTTGTAGGTGATACCTCCTCTGATCCCAAGTAAAGGAACATTAAGAAACTCTCCACAACGATCGACGATGATGACATTTTCTCTGGACCGAGAACACCAATGTACATCAGAGTGAGTAAGAGTCATCAACCGTTGGGACCACCTTGAGCCTTGGTCATTCTTCAAGACAGATTGTGGAAGGTGCGAAATAAACCACCTTGCAAGGAGAGGAGTACAACACATGAGAACACCCCTCTTTCTCATTGTTCGAGTGTAAAATGAGTGAAGAATGTCCCCAAGCAATGTTGGTACTGGATTTCTGGACAAGAAGATTTTGACGGTGTTGACATCTACGAGCTGGTCAGGATTTGGGAACAAAACCAACCCATAGATAAGGAGTGCCACAATTTCTTCAAAGGCTTGTAGATCCAAGGAATTCCAACATTCTTGTGCCTTTTCAAACAAGAATTTTGCTAAGAACCCTTTGACGCCGCTTCTAGTTTCCCAATGCCCCTTGATGTCAGAAGGTTGTAGATGTAATGCTCGAGCAACATCTTCCGGCTTTGGTTCCTTTTCCGTATTGTTGAAAGGTAGTTGATTAAGGATAGGAATTCTCAGGAGTTGAGAAAACTCCTCCAAAGTGGGCACTAACTGGTAGTCGGGGAAAGTGAAACAGTGATGAAGAGGGTCAAAGAACTGGAATAGCACTTTCATCATGTCCTCTTCAATGTTGGTGTTGACTAAGCTGAGCAGTCTACCATATCTTTCACTGAAGGGAGAGCTTTCCGGAATCCTTGATGTGAGCTCCTTGAGTTGAGGAGGGATTCTCACAAGGTTGACTTGAATGGTTTTTCTGCGAGGAATTTCCATGACCTACAAAACAAGAACAAAGATGAAAATCTAAACCCTTGAAGTGGTTAGTAAATGCATATGATGCTTTATGATGTTCATGATGTATGCACAAACATATGTACAAGCAATTCACACCAAACCCTAGTTTCAGGCTTGCATGGGGTTTCATAGGTAAGTACCCTCTTGAGTGTAGTTGGCTTAAACCTGTCCTATAAATAGTAACCGGGTTCTAAGGAGCTCAATATCACTGGATTGTTTTCATTGTTCATTGTTTTGGTTTAGCCACTTAACTAGCGACCAAAATATTCCAAGAAAACAACCCTCAATGAGTGTAGTATCGAGTATCTACCAACTTCGGACTGCACCAAAGCCGGTCATCTCACTACCCCTAAAAAAAGGCCAAGATGGTCAAGTAAGGTAATAGGTCATTAGTGCTTAGTGACATCACTCAGCGGCCCCGTACTCTCCTTGATTGAACTCAAGGGTTACCGGTACTCACAAATATGTCGCACTAATATAGCTATTGCTTCGACCGTGTCGGTATACCCCGCACAGTTTCCACAACGTATTGCTATCTATGAATGTTTCCCAAAATCCGGGTATAGGATTGCAAACCCAAACAAGAGAGCCAAGATATAAAGCAATCAAATCAAACAATTAACCATGCAAGAGGGTGATATAAGCCCTAAGATTACTCCACTTAAAAGTATTCCCCAGCAGAGTCGCCAGTTCTGTGATACGGTGGGAGAACTGACTTGAGGTTTTGCGTTTGTTTTCGCAAATGTTTCGGTTGAGCAAGAGTCGCCACCGACTTTTTATTTTATCCTAAGGAAAGGTTAAAAAGCACAGCAAAAACCTTTGAGATGTTTTCTTGGGTTCGGGGAGTAGATTATAGAAAGGGAAGGTATTAGCACCCTTTCTATCCATGGTTATCCATGGGCTCTTAGTTACTTGCTTAGATCAACTTGCCTTGATTTTCAATTGTTTGAAATGGTGCTTTGTGTGTGTGGGTTTGAAAAAAGTTTTGAAAAGAGGCCAATGTGGTGGCAACCTTTGTAATGATCCATGTTGGGATGTATACAAAGGTGTATGTCTTTTGAAAAGGTTTTCAATATTTTCTTTTGAAAGTTGTTTTGAAAGTGTAGTGATGTGTGGGTTTGAAAAATGTTTTGAAAAGAGGCCAATGTGGTGGCAACCTTTGTAATGATCCATGTTGGGATGTATACAAAGGTGTATGTCTTTTGAAAAGGTTTTCAATGTTTTCTTTTGAAAGTTGTTTTGAAAGTGTAGTGATGTGTGGTTTGAAAAAATAGGCAAGTGTTTTGTTTTGCAAGTTTGATTCAAGTAACTAAGAGTTTGTCTACTCCTAAATTTCTCAAAGATTTCTCCTATGTTTTTAACCGTTCTAACAATTTTGTTCCACCATTGCATTCGGTGGACAATCTTGTGTTAGGATGTGAAAGGGATGGGCGCGGGTCATCGTTTAGACCAAAATTGCAATGGTGCCAAGTATCTTTGGGCAATTTTCTTTAAGGGACTTGATCATTTTTTAGGCAACTTTCGAAAGCGTCATCGAGGGACTATGATCATTTGAATTGTTTTGTTTTGCCCAAAGAGACCTAACATGCAATATGGCCCATTATTGAAGGCAACAAGTGGAATACCCTAGGGGTGCAAGTGTGATTGGTGTTGTCCATTTTCATGCTTATTTATCTTGAATTTAGGTCAAACTATTTCGGTTAATTAATTTGCATTCAAACCCTAATTCTAGCATGGCATTATTAGAAAGCATTAAAGTGCGAAAAATAAAGTTCCTAAATTATTACAACACAATATATGGGAAGGGGGGTACAAATGTTCAAATGGGGGTATTTTGACAAGGAATTTAAACCTAACTATTACATCAAAATTTGGGAATTTACAAGGTATTTAATTGCACAAATTAAATAAAATAAATATGTAAGATGCAAAAAGGCTTTTTATATGTATGAAAAAAAAGTGTTTTTTTTTATATGTCAAATAAACAAAATAAAAAGAATTAATTTTTTTGGAGTTTTTATGTATTTAGGGCAAAACCCTAATTTTGCAAATAAGAGGTATTAAATATTTAATATGTACAATATTTATTAGTTATGTACAAAAAATAAATAAAAAGAATTATATTTGTCAAAAAGGTATTTTTAATGCTAAATATTAATAAAAATAAAAATGTATATGTTGTACCCCAAAATTTGCCCTCCCATATTCTTCAAGATTTGCAAAGAGCATGCTTCAAAATCTCCCCAAGGGTTGCACAGTTCAAGGGCCTCCTAACAGTCAAAGATTAGGGTTTTGGTTCTGACAAAGAAAATGAAGTTTCCAAGGGTCCAATCAAGTCCCACATGCCTATAACCATGGTCAAGCATCCTCATGCCAAGTTTCAAGACTTACAGCACAAAATTGCACAGTCAAAAACCCTAATTGCACTGCAGTCAACTGTAGGGGCAAAATGGTCATTTGACAGTCAAAAGTTCAAATTTTTGGTCAACATCTCATTTTGAAGCCACAAACATCATTTGATCAATGCTTGATCATGATTCTCAAAGCTTGGCTCAAAAAGTCTCAAGATGCAAAAGTTTCCATATTTGGACAGTTGAAAAAGTCAACTATAACTTGACCAAGGCATAACTTCCACATGGTTCATAAGAAAAATTCCATCCAAAGCTCATTTTGAAGATAAAGACATTTCCTACAACTCCTCTTCACACTTCAAGTCCAAGAAATGCTCTCACAAAAAGTTATCAATTTCAACATTATAGGTCATTTTCAAAAGTCAACAAAAAGGGACTTTAAGTCAAAGGCCATAACTTGAGATTGGTAAATCAAAATGACATGGGACCAAAGGAATTGGTTAGAGGACTTCAAGACCTTTACAAAATGTCCAAGAACATGAGCAAAGCTTAAATATTGAGCAAGATATGCCTTGTGGAAGTTGGGAAATTTTTGGATATTTTGAAAAGTCAACATTGCTTCCAAAGTCTTAAAAATGCTAATGGGCCTCTTTTTCTTCCAAAATCCATCATCCAAGGCATGTGCACGACCATTTGGCCCAAAGGGAAGTTTTTCATCATTTTTATTTATTTATTTGGATTTTTAATGACTAATAATTCATTTAATTAAAATAAATATGTGGAAAATACTAAACCTAAGTTTTTAAATCTTTTTATGCATGGAATACACTCAATATTTCGTGCATGATCAGATTTGGAAAGAATCTTGGTAATTGGACATGATTTGAAGCAAAATAGCATGAAAAAGATTGGAAAATTATGGCATGGAAATCAAATATTTTCTCATCAATTCATTGATTCTTTGGACCAATTTCTCAACCCTAATCATTCACACATATATACTTATGCTAACCCTAGTGATAAGAACCAGAAAGCTGCGCCAGAAATCCATAACCAAGTTTGAGTTTTTGACAAGAAATTTCAAAACTGAAAACTAGGTTCTAGTGTGATTCAAGCCAAAATAATTGTTCCATTGTCTTGCTGAGACATCAAGGAAGGTGTCTGGATCAAAATCGTAGCTTAAAACATCAAGAATTGGTAATTATAAGTCAGGCTGTATCACTCTTTTTGCATAATCGTTCTTTGTTATTCAGGCCATATCCATGCATTTTTCTGCTTGATTTGTATTAATTGGATGATTCTGAAACTAACCACATGATTGAATTGAGTTTTTATGCATTGTATGAAGAATTACCATGAACAATTATTAGGGTTCTTCAAGTTTTAATTTGGGCGTTTATGAATGCTGTAAAATTGGAACACCTCGATACCATGGCCAAAGTCAGGACACTCAGACGAATTCAATGATGGGGTCGCGCCCAATTTATATTCCAAGATGAGCTATTCGCTATTCTTGGATAAAGCATATTTTGGGGGGGTTTAAAACCCCCGTTAACCTCTTTTATATTTCAGGAAAAAAAGAAAAACGGAGAAGATGATGAAGTGTCAAGACCTGATTGAATCATTTGAATTTTCGCGCGAGAATGTCCACTAACGCCTGATTTACATTATGTTATTTGTCTTCCATATAATAATCAAAGCACGTTGGTAGCTCCACTGGTTAAGCGAAGGGTTGGTAATCTCTAGGACCTGGGTTCGAGCCCCAGGTCCCCCTCCCTTTCCATATTATTTTGCTAATGATGTTTCTGTGTAGTTTCACTATAAGCGTCCACCATATGTCCCTCATATCCAGCGTGCCACATGGCCTGTAACCACTATCCAAGGGACCAGATGTGAAGAACATGATGGGTAGGAGTCAACGCATATGCATGCTACCCTGGAAAGTCAATGAGGCCAAGGATAATTGGGCCTGAATTGCTAAGATATGACCTCCAATTGGGGACAGAAACCCCCCAAGGCATTGTATTTTCTTTCTTTTTTTTCCTTATTTTATTTATTTCAATTATTCCCTTTTTTAATTAATTTAACTTATTTTCATAAAATATAAAAAATAGTAAAAAAACAGAAAAGTCATAAAAATCAAACTTTATTTATTTAATTAATATATTTTTTGTAAATAAAACTCATTAATTAACTTAGTTTTAAATTCTAGGATTAAACTTAATATTTTTCAATAAACCTAAAATTGGTAGAATTAGGGTTTCAAGCATTTTTTTATCTTTTTTTCCTTTTTTTCACCATATTAATTATTAATTCTTAATTAGTTATTTTTGTAAATACTTGCAATTAATTAATTAGGCTTAATTTTAGATAATTGTCATATTTTCTTAATAAATTAAAAAATAGCTAGAATTAGGTTTAAATTTCATTTAATTCTCATTAAAATCATAAATCCAAAAAATCTCAAAACAGTTTCTTTTTTTCATTTTAATTTTATTAATTTAATCATTTAATTTAATTTCATTAGAAAGGGTCCAATGCCCTCGTTTTCAATGTTTATTCTCCTTGCGCATTTTATTTTATTTCGTATAATATTGATGTAATTCTCCCAAAGCTATGTAATTCAGACATTTTATAATTTCTCGCACTTTATTTTTCTGTCAAATCGGGTCCTGGATTAAATTTGGCGATGTGGACCCGCGCCTTTGTAATAGTTTAGGAACTTTTAATTTCCGCAATTTTTTAACTGTTAATTAAATCGAATGCAAGAATGAATGACAATAAATAAAAACAAACGCATAGATCACTTTGACATGAACAAGACAAAAATAAATGAATCTGACACACAAATCACACACCACCCCTAGGGTACGCCTCACTGTTGCCTTGCCTCGAAAGGTGATCGTCGAGTAGAGGATGTCTTAGTAAGTCCTCATGATCCGGGAACCTGGCATGAGGGTAGCTTCTAAGGTGTCTTCCCATTGCTCTGGTGATCACCATGTCCCGAACTTCGAATTGACCCGAACACCTCCAACGGTGGTGCTACCCACCTCTCAATGGTGGGATGGCACTACTTTAAAGGACATTTACACAGACGAATTCCTTAGGGTAGGTAGACGACTCTAGATACTTGCTCTAAATTTCAAAACAAATTCAAAATACTTTTCACACCAACACATTTTCAAAAAGCTTTCGAAAGCAATTTTTCAAACACTCTTGAGGACCGATACAAGAGTCGAACTGGAATTTTCAAGGAAACTTTTTTTAAAACCCACAGTTGAAAAGCAAACAAACCATTTTTGAAAACACAATGAGCAAGTATCTAAGAGCCCATGGATAACCATGGATAGAAAGGGTGCTAACACCTTCCCTTTCTATAATCTACCTCCCGAACCGAGAGCGATCTCTTTAAGGAATTTTTCTGTGCTTTTGTCCTTTCCATTTGGAGAAAATAAAAGATGGTGGCGACTCTTGCTTCCGCGACATTTCGCGAACCAACGTTAAACAGTCAGTTCCAGATCCACCGATCACAGAACTGGCGACTCTACTGGGGAGATTTAAAGTGAGGTGTACCTTAGGACTAAGATCATTTGTGTTTTCAATTGTCTGAATTGTTTGCTTTATTATTGTGGGTACTGTCTTGGGAGTTCTATAGATCCTAACCCGTATCTGGGGGATACCTTCTTAGAAAGTAGCAACAAGACTGTGAGGGAACTGTGCGGGGTATACCAACATGGTTGAAGCAGTCTGCTACGTTGATGTGGCACTTTGGTGTGTACCGGTAACCCTTGAGTTCAGTCAAGGAGAGTACGGGGCCGCCGCGTGGTGTCGTGAAGCATCAACTGACCTTAGGAACCTTAATTGAACCATCTTGGCCTCTTTAGGGTAGTGAGATAACTGACTTTGGTGCAGTCCGAGGTTGGTTGATACTCGATACTACACTCAATTGAGGGTTGTTTTCTTGGAATATTTCGGTCGCCAGTTCAGTGGCTAAATCGAAACGATGAACAATGAAAGCAATCCAATGATATTGGGACCCTTAGAACCCGGTTACTTCTAATAGGACAGGTTGAGCCCACCAACTTCAAGAGGGTAATACCTAGACCTCATGCTGGCCTAAACTCTAAGGGTTTCTCTTGTGTGACTTGTGTGCCTTCCAACTTGACTACTTGCATGCTTGTTATTTGACACTTGAGTTTCTTGCAGGTTTTGTTTATAGTCCTTAACTGGGACTCATAACAGGGTTTACTGAGTGTTTTGCAGGTTTTATTTGGTCCTTAATTGGGACTCATGACAGGTTTTGGTTTGTAGTCCTTAATTGGGACTCGTAACAGGGTTTACCTACATTACCCCATGCATAGCATGGCATCATACCATTGCATACATCCTAACCCATTTCAAGGATCTCAAGGGCTTGTGATGCAGGTCGTGGTGAATCAACTATCCCAGCAAGGGGCAAAGAGGATTTATTTTCCTCTAGACAAAGTTGTCAGGGGCTATGACCCACTAGATATGGTGAGCCTTGACCCTTGAAGAAGGACTCTCAACAACAGGAAGTTCCTTCAATCAAGCTACCAGATCCAAATTCTAACAAATTTTCTTGTTTATCCCGCGAGGTCCTTGAAAACATTGCATGATTGTCATACATATCATTGCATTACAGGTATCCCTTGTTGCATGTCACTTACCCTTGTTCGTTGTTTATTTCAGCAATGGCTCCCCAACAAGATAACCAGGACCTTCACACTCAAGAGACTCAGTTCAAAGAGATCTTCCTAAGCCTATCCAAGGGGCAGGAAGAGTTGAGGACCCTCCTCATGGGGAATCTGATCAGAAAGAGTCCTGAAGATGACAAGGACGAACGACTGAAACGTCTACAAACTGAGGTAGATACAATGAAAACCCAGATGCTGGGGCAAAGGGCTCTCATCCAAGGTTTAGCTCGGGAGCAAGGAGAGCTGAGGGCCATGATCAGTCAGCTTCCTCAAGGCATGAAGCAACTAGCCCAAATCAGGGACCAGGTCATGGAACAGCTTCCAAGAGGGCAAAGGTCGGGTCCAATGAATAGACCTCTCCGAGTTGCTACTACTTCACAAGTCCAACAACGACCTCGCCAAGAACAGCGGGTTGATCAGAACAGGTCGGACGAGCCTAAGAGACAATTCACCAACATCAATATGCCATGGTCACGAGCTTTGCAGCACATGTTAAGGATGAACCTGATTGCGGTGATCAACCCTCCTGCAAATCCAAAGACTTCCTCTCCAAATTACAACCCAGAAGCAAG
Source organism: Vicia faba (assembly GCA_948472305.1). Classification (NCBI taxonomy): domain Eukaryota; kingdom Viridiplantae; phylum Streptophyta; class Magnoliopsida; order Fabales; family Fabaceae; genus Vicia; species Vicia faba. Next base: position 651,926,211 of record OX451740.1, read on the forward strand.
GTGCACTTACCATTCTGGTAGCCCGGGGCACGATACTGAGGATTGTTGGGCACTGAAGTACAAGATTCAGAACATGATCGATGCTAAAGAGATCGAGTTCGAGCCCGCCGAGACTCCCAACGTGATCACTGCTCCCTTGCCAAAACATGGCTAGGATTGAGAAATTTTTGTTCATTCGAATGTTCAAGTTGCAATTTTCTTTTGTTCAAACATTTACTCATGTTAAACATTGTTATTTCATTAATGCATCGCATATGTCTGTTCTGAAACAATATATTCGTATTCACTAAATGCAAATTATATTCATATTTTTTCTGATGATCAACTCTCAATTAATAATTCTAATCCTCTTGAGGGAGGATGACGAAAACGATACCACGATCTTTACAGTATGCTTTTGAACAGACCCCGCTGATGAAGTACAGGCATTGTTTCAATTCCTAAACACTGGAGTTATAAGGAAGATAATCCCTCGTCAACCCCTCTGAGCCAAAGAAGTAGGAGTTTTTCTTTTCGAAATTTAAAACCCTTAATCATAACCTGGGGCAGGGTAGTCTCTCAGTTGATCCAAGTGCATAACAAATGACACCAAAGAGGTCCTTACAAAATAAAGAAAGACAGTGATGGTCCCGAACAATCACAAAGACAGGCAGTCACTACTTCTCAAAATAAAAACCCAATAAGTCAAAACCTATGAAGGATACTTACAAAACCGGGGTATCCCGCTGACTGTAATCATAAAAGGAAACAGTTCAGGCAAAAAATAGGGATAAAAAAATCAAAAAGAAAGAGGTCATACAAACCCTCAACAAAAACAAAAATGACTGCCTATTCAGAATAAATCATCAATATCTGAACCATCATTGGAACATCAGGACAAAGACTCAAACAAGGTCTAACGCACGATCAACTGAGCTTAGGTTTGAAGAACATCACGAAGAACGGGTGGGTACAAATAATTTGAGCCTTTATCCTTTGTTTCTTAAACCGTGAACCAAGCCACGTTATAACCCTTAAAAGTCCTAGCTGAAGCATAGGTTAGTTCGAAAGCATACTGTGACGAAAGGTATCCTGACTCCTTAAGGCTTACTATAAAGAAGGAGTTGACATCACGTTTTACAAACATTCATTTGTTTTATGAAAAAAGAATGCATTTTAAAAATCTTCAAGACAGACATAGGCTTTGCATTTTTAACGTAACTTTGTTTGCATATGACTTTTTGTTTGAACAACATAGAAATTCGCACGACGAATGCCTAATGAACAAAAGTACTTCCAATCAAGGGGCAGACATGACCATGGTCCATTATCTGGGGCAGTCCAATCAAGATTCGGAGAATCTCTCAACGATGCCAAGCAGCTAGGGGCAACTCTCCATCTGAGACACTTGGGGCATTGGACAGGAATTCCAGCAACAAATCATTGGACGATCAAACGAAGATCTTCTGGTCACACGGCAAAACACTTCTGACAGGGGCAACTCCCTACATTCTGAGAGCGTGGACATAGTCGAAAAAATACTATGCGCAATTAAAGACCCGCTAGGTTGACACACCTAGGCAAAAATAAGGGCTTCCCGGCGAACCAAAAGGGTTCGGGCAAAATGAAGGGATGAAATGAAAAATCTGTACACCCGGCAAGTCGAAAACCTGAAAAGGCGGCTTGGGCAAAAATGGGTATCCCGATGGACTGAAAACCCGAAAGGGCGGTCCAGGCAAAAGTTAGGGACCAAAGCGTACGACTATGTCCTGTCAACTCATCACTTGCCTACCAGAAGAAGGTTTGTTCATCAAACAACTATCAGCACCTCACAGGTCTTCCTCTCCCACCTCAGAAACAGGGGCAATGTTGAGTTGTCTAAGCGATCTAATTGTTCCGTCCACCAAGGTATCAAGGTAGGTTCAGCTGAAGAACATAACCAGCATATCTTAATTCCCCAGAGAGTAAGCCAGCAAGTCAGTGTACTCTCCCCAAGCAAAGCTAATAGCAGCCTTAATGAAGTTGTGTATCCTCCAGCAGATCTCAACATTCCCCGGCAGTATACATGCATTCCTAACAAACATCCCCGACAGTCTTGACCTAAAGATTATTCCCCGGCGGTATATCAAACATGCAATGGATTCACTTCCCTGATACAGTTCAAAGCTTCCCCAGGAGAGCCCAATCTAGTTCCCCAGGAAAGTTGGAATTCATCTCCCCAAGCAGTAAGCTTATCCTCGCAGAGCATGAACGCGTCTCCCGGCTTTATTCAAAGAGTTATTTCTCTACCAGGATATAACTGGGTTATCCTCAGCCAAAAGCCACGCAAAGAGCGTCCTCGACGAAGTCTTCTTATCCCCAGCGAAGTCTATTAACACTTCCAACACAACAAGGTTATCCCCAGCAAGTTATTATCAACAACTCAACAAAGCATCTCTCTCCCCACAGAATATTGCTTCCCAGCAAGATCATTATAGTATTTTTCTCCCCGCAGAGTAATTCATTCGCCAAATTTATTCCCCAACGGAGTTATCTTCTCCTACCGGTATTCTTGCAACTATCATCCCCAGCGGAAGCAAAAAAATCTATTCTTCAACATCAGCCCAGGAGTGACTTCCTGGCACCCGTCAAGGATTTACTTTCCTAGACAACAAAGATACATTCATAAACACTTCCATCATTCTAGCATGCATATACGCATCATATCTTACAAATCTCATTTATGTTAAGAACATCATTGCTTGATCCATATCATGCATTGCATATGACTGACCTTTACCTTTCAGGAAAGATCCAGTTAAATTCTCAGCTATATTTCAAGACCTTGACCGGTTCAGTTAAATCGACCCTAAGATTTTTCTGTTTCTTATCCAGTCAAAGGCCTTCTCTGGTTCAGTCAGATCGACCCTAAGATCTCCCTGTTTCTTATCCAGTTGAAGACATCAAGACCTAGACCGGTTCAGTTAAATCGACCCTAAGATTTTTCTATTTCTTATCCCGTCCAAGGCCTTCTCTGGTTCAGTCAGATCGACCCTAAGATCTCCCTGTTTCTTATCCAGTTGAAGATTTCAAGACCTAGACCGGTTCAGTTAAATCGACCCTAAGATTTTTCTGTTTCTTATCCAGTCAAAGGCCTTCTCTGGTTCAGTCAGATCGACCCTAAGATCTCCCTGTTTCTTATCCAGTTGAAGATTTCAAGACCTAGACCGGTTCAGTTAAATCGACCCTAAGATTTTTCTGTTTCTTATCCAGTCAAAGGCCTTCTCTAGTCCAGCTAAATCGACCCCTAACAGATTTTTCTGATGAAGACTCAGTAGAAGATATCCAAGATTCTCTCAATGATTACTGTTAAGGTTGAAGTCGCCCAAGATTCTCTCAATGATTACTGTTGAGGTTGAAGTCGCCCAAGATTCTCTCAATGATTACTGTTGAGGTTGAAGTCGCCCAAGATTCTCTCAATGATTACTGTTGAGGTTGAAGTCGCCCAAGATTCTCTCAATGATTACTGTTGAGGTTGAAGTCGCCCAAGATTCTCTCAATGATTACTGTTGAGGTTGAAGTCGCCTAAGATTCTCTCAATGATTACTGTTGAGGTTGAAGTCGCCCAAGATTCTCTCAATGATTACTGTTGAGGTTGAAGTCGCCCAAGATTCTCTCAATGATTACTGTTGAGGTTGAAGTCGCCCAAGATTCTCTCAATGATTACTGTTGAGGTTGAAGTCGCCCAAGATTCTCTCAATGATTACTGTTGAGGTTGAAGTCGCCCAAGATTCTCTCAATGATTACTGTTGAGGTTGAAGTCGCCCAAGATTCTATCAATGATTACTGTTGAGGTTGAAGTCGCCCAAGATGCTCTTGATGATTACTGTTGAGGTTGAAGTCGCATATGGTTCTCTCCCCGTTACTGCGGAGGTAGTAATCGTCCCCAGATTCTCTCAGCGTTACTGTTGAGGTTGAAGTCGTCCAAGATTCTCTCAATGATTACTGTTGAGGTTGAAGTCGCCCAAGGTTCTCTCAACGTTCCTGTTGAGGTAGCAGTCATCCAAGGTTCTCTCACCGTCCCTGTTGAGGTAGTAACCATCCCTGGTTCATTCATCATCTTTTTGAAGCTCCAGGTCCAGCTCCTGTAACCAGTCAGGACACATCTATACAAAGAATCTGAAGACCATCTCCTGCAACAGGCCATGTAATCATTTTCTTTTGCAGGTACGCAAGTTCTCGCTAAGGAATCTCTTACGCAATCGACGCCCAAATGGCATCTATAAGCCCATCCACTTTCCATCATCGCCCAGATGGCATCTATAAGCCCATCCACCTTCCATCATTTCTCAGCATGGCATCTATAAGCCCATCATCCCATCCATCATCTCTCAGCATGGCATCTATAAGCCCATCATCCTATCCATCAATCTCTAAATGGCATTTATAAGCCCATTCCTATCATCACACTACTATGTGAGCGCAAATTTCTGGGCACTCTAGTGTTCAATCATCTTCCACCTTCGAATTACGAAAGGCACGTCAGCCAATCTGCATCCTCAGGTTTAAGAAGATTGAACAGGGGCAACTGTTGTACCCCAAAATTTGCCCTCCCATATTCTTCAAGATTTGCAAAGAGCATGCTTCAAAATCTCCCCAAGGGTTGCACAGTTCAAAGGCCTCTTAACAGTCAAAGATTAGGGTTTTGGTTCTGACAAAGAAAATGAAGTTTCCAAGGGTCCAATCAAGTCCCACATGCCTATAAACATGGTCAAGCATCCTCATGCCAAGTTTCAAGACTTACAGCACAAAATTGCACAATCAAAAACCCTAATTGCACTGCAGTCAACTGTAGGGGCAAAATGGTCATTTGACAGTCAAAAGTTCAAATTTTTGGTCAACATCTCATTTTGAAGCCACAAACATCATTTGATCAATGCTTGATCATGATTCTCAAAGCTTGGCTCAAAAAGTCTCAAGATGCAAAAGTTTCCATATTTGGACAGTTGAAAAAGTCAACTGTAACTTGACCAAGGCATAACTTCCACATGGTTCATCAGAAAAATTCCATCCAAAGCTCATTTTGAAGAGAAAGACATTTCCTACAACTCCTCTTCACACTTCAAGTCCAAGAAATGCTCTCACAAAAAGTTATCAATTTCAACATTATAGGTCATTTTCAAAAGTCAACAAAAAGGGACTTTAAGTCAAAGGCCATAACTTGAGATTGGTAAATCAAAATGACATGGGACCAAAGGCATTGGTTATAGGACTTCAATACCTTTCCAAAATGTGCAAGAACATGAGCAAATCTTAAATATTGAGCAAGATATGCCTTGTGGAAGTTGGGAAATTTTTGGATATTTTGAAAAGTCAACATTGCTTCCAAAGTCTTAAAAATGCTAATGGGCCTCTTTTTCTTCCAAAATCCATCATCCAAGGCATGTGCACGACCATTTGGCCCAAAGGGAAGTTTTTCATCATTTTTATTTATTTATTTGGATTTTTAATGACTAATAATTCATTTAATTAAAATAAATATGTGGAAAATACTAAACCTAAGTTTTTAAATCTTTTTATGCATGGAATACACTCAATATTTCGTGCATGATCAGATTTGGAAAGAATCTTGGTAATTGGAAATGATTTGAAGCAAAATAGCATGAAAAAGATTGGAAAATTATGGCATGGAAATCAAATATTTTCTCATCAATTCATTGATTCTTTGGACCAATTTCTCAACCCTAATCATTCACACATATATACTTATGCTAACCCTAGTGATAAGAACCAGAAAGCTGCGCCAGAAATCCATAACCAAGTTTGAGTTTTTGACAAGAAATTTCGAAACTGAAAACTAGGTTCTAGTGCGATTCAAGCCAAAATAATTGTTCCATTGTCTTGCTGAGACATCAAGGAAGGTGTCTGGATCAAAATCGTAGCTTAAAACATCAAGAATTGGTAATTATAAGTCAGGCTGCATCACTCTTTTTGCATAATCGTGCTTTGTTATTCAGGCCATATCCATGCATTTTTCTGCTTGATTTGTATTAATTGGATGATTCTGAAACTAACCACATGATTGAATTGAGTTTTTATGCATTGTATGAAGAATTACCATGAACAATTATTAGGGTTCTTCAAGTTTTAATTGGGGCGTTTATGAATGCTGTAAAATTGGAACACCTCGATACCATGGCCAAAGTCAGGACACTCAGACGAATTCAATGATGGGGTCGCGCCGAATTTATATTCCAAGATGAGCTATTCGCTATTCTTGGATAAAGCATATTTTGGGGGGGTTTAAAACCCCCGTTAACCTCTTTTATATTTCAGGAAGAAAAGCAAAACGGAGAAGATGATGAAGTGTCAAGACCTGATTGAATCATTTGAATTTTCGCGCGAGAATGTCCACTAACGCCTGATTTACATTATGTTATTTGTCTTCCATATAATAATCAAAGCGCGTTGGTAGCTCCACTGGTCAAGCGAAGGGTTGGTAATCTCTAGGACCTGGGTTCGAGCCCCAGGTCCCCCTTCCTTTCCATATTATTTTGCTAATGATGTTTCTGTGTAGTTTCACTATAAGCGTCCACCATATGTCCCTCATATCCAGCGTGCCACATGGCCTGTAACCACTATCCAAGGGACCAGATGTGAAGAACATGATGGGTAGGAGTCAACGCATATGCATGCTACCCTGGAAAGTCAATGAGGCCAAGGATAATTGGGCCTGAATTGCTAAGATATGACCTCCAATTGGGGACAGAAACCCCCCAAGGCATTGTATTTTCTTTCTTTTTTTTCCTTATTTTATTTATTTCAATTATTCCCTTTTTTAATTAATTTAACTTATTTTCATAAAATATAAAAAATAGTAAAAAAACAGAAAAGTCATAAAAATCAAACTTTATTTATTTAATTAATATATTTTTTGTAAATAAAACTCATTAATTAACTTAGTTTTAAATTCTAGGATTAAACTTAATATTTTTCAATAAACCTAAAATTGGTAGAATTAGGGTTTCAAGCATTTTTTTATCTTTTTTTCCTTTTTTTCACCATATTAATTATTAATTCTTAATTAGTTATTTTTGTAAATACTTGCAATTAATTAATTAGGCTTAATTTTAGATAATTGTCATATTTTCTTAATAAATTAAAAAATAGCTAGAATTAGGTTTAAATTTCATTTAATTCTCATTAAAATCATAAATCCAAAAAATCTCAAAACAATTTCTTTTTTTCATTTTAATTTAATTAATTTAATCATTTAATTTAATTTCATTAGAAAGGGTCCAATGCCCTCGTTTTCAATGGTTATTCTCCTTGCGCATTTTATTTTATTTCGTATAATATTGATGTAATTCTCCCAAAGCTATGTAATTCAGACATTTTATAATTTCTCGCACTTTATTTTTCTGTCAAATCGGGTCCTGGATTAAATTTGGCGATGTGGACCCGCGCCTTTGTAATAGTTTAGGAACTTTTAATTTCCGCAATTTTTTAACTGTTAATTAAATCGCATGCAAGAATGAATGACAATAAATAAAAACAAACGCATAGATCACTTTGACATGAACAAGACAAAAATAAATGAATCTGACACACAAATCACACACCACCCCTAGGGTACGCCTCACTGTTGCCTTGCCTCGAAAGGTGATCGTCGAGTAGAGGATGTCTTAGTAAGTCCTCATGATCTGGGAACCTGGCATGAGGGTAGCTTCTAAGGTGTCTTCCCATTGCTCTGGTGATCACCATGTCCCGAACTTCGAATTGACCCGAACACCTCCAACGGTAGTGCTACCCACCTCTCAATGGTGGGATGGCACTACTTTAAAGGACATTTACACAGACGAATTCCTTAGGGTAGGTAGACGACTCTAGATACTTGCTCTAAATTTCAAAACAAATTCAAAATACTTTTCACACCAACACATTTTCAAAAAGCTTTCGAAAGCAATTTTTCAAACACTCTTGAGGACCGATACAAGAGTCGAACTGGAATTTTCAAGGAAACTTTTTTTAAAACCCACAGTTGAAAAGCAAACAAACCATTTTTGAAAACACAATGAGCAAGTATCTAAGAGCCCATGGATAACCATGGATAGAAAGGGTGCTAACACCTTCCCTTTCAATAATCTACCTCCCGAACCGAGAGCGATCTCTTTAAGGAATTTTTCTGTGCTTTTGTCCTTTCCATTTGGAGAAAATAAAAGACGGTGGCGACTCTTGCTTCCGCGACATTTCGCGAACCAGCGTTAAACAGTCAGTTCCAGATCCACCGATCACAGTATATATTTTGTATTTTTTTAACCTAAATATACTAATAAATATATATGTATTTATATTATTTACTAAATATTAAATATGTACAAAATAATAATATTTAATATTTATAAAAAAAAGTATATTTTATATAAAATATTTTCAGAAGATAAAATAAAATAAAAATTAGAAAATAAATGTGTTTGCATTATTTTTTAGTATTTTTTAAATAAAAGTATATCTAGGTATTCATTTATGTACAAAACATCAATTTAAACAAATAAATACCTAATAAATATAAAAATGGTGTGAAAAATATTTTTTATATTTTTAATATTACGAGGAAAAATAAATAAGTCAGGAATAAAAAGTAAAAGTCAAAAAATGATTAAAATAAGCACAATGGGCCAAGGGGGTTCAAAAGTAACAAAAGGGTGCAAATAGGAAAGTGAAACAGGCCCAGCCCAAAGTCCCTGTCATCTTCAACCTCCAGCATTTCTGTTCAAACAAACACGCGTTTGCTATCTCCAGATTCCTTGATCTTTTGCCAAATCTTCCAACATGAAACCTGTAGAGCTTGAAGCTACGATTCTAGACATATAAAGAAATCAATCTAACTCTCAGAAATGAGAGAGAATTTCTTCTCCCCCAATTCCTGACCTAGTTTTTGTTCCATGTTCAGACATCAAATTCTCATAGCACACGTAACATAAATGAAAACTAATTACATGGGCATGTTCAGGGCTATGAATGTGACATATTTTCTTCACAAACCTAAAGCTAACAATGCCTGGATAGAGAGATACGAGTTCATGAACTTACCTGTTCAGCTTGAATCGTATCTGGAAATGGAGGTACTTTCAGTGCAAGGTGATGATTGGAATAGCTTGCTTGAAGTTCAGGGATGCTTCTCCAACCTTTAGTTTGCTTTGAAACTAGCTGAATCGAGCTATAGAACTCCACCTGCAAAACAGAAAAATTAAAATGGTGATGTTGGTTAGAGGTGTTACAGGTCGTGCTTAGGGCTTGGAACAGTTTCAAGGGATGATGTGGGATGTGTTTGAAGTGGTTTCAGCAAGAATGCATGAATGGATTGAGTTATGGAACTCAATCTGCAGCAGGTCCCCTGTTTTGGCAGTTTCAGGGTGATTCTGTGTTTGAGAGGGTGTTGGAGATGGTTGGCTCGTGTTCTAGCTCAGGTTTGATGATTAGAAAGTGTTTGATAACTTTTCTTAAGCTCTGGTTTACAGGAATGGGAGTTGTGTCTTGTTATGCTATGTTTCTTCAACTTTAAGCAACAAAGTGTCCACTTGAGTTTTAGACTGATAGAGGCCCCCCTAATATGCTGCACCACTTAGTCTTGATCAGTGTAATTAGTCTAATAACTTGTGCCAAAAGGATTTGCATTGTACTTGCTTGGATTTGCATTTTACATAAAGTTCTACTTTTCAAAAATGGCATAAATGCTTTATCTAAAAATGGCTTAATCTTCCATGTAATGCTTAAACACATAAAACAAGGCCTTGGCACAATGAGTTAGCATTAAATTATTGAGTGCAAATTGGATATAGGACCTGTAATCAAGGAAAGAAAGCTGAATTCAAAATGGCACAAATGTATGAACATGTAAATTGGCCAAATCAAAAGTGAGTTTTTCCCAACTTGCCAAATTCTATTCTCCCTAACCATGAGGTTATTTGATGAGTTCTTGGACATTTTGGAATGCTTGGAATGTGTACTACAATCCATCTTTGAAATTCAAATTGAAATTCCAAGTGGAAGTATGTGAAAAATGGTCTTGAAGTTAGGCAAAAATCCTGCCTAAAATAGGTCAAATTTCTCTAAGTTTAAGAATGGTTTGGTACCCTTGTTCCAAAAATTGTAACTTGAGCTACAAGCTTCTTTTGAGGAAACTTTGTGAATAAAAGTTTTAGATTTTGCAATGGACTACAACTTTCATGTTTTGACTTTTGCTTGAATCCAAATGAATCTTGGTGAGAAAGTGGGACAAAGTTAGGAAAAAATTAGGATTTTTCATAACTTAGAAAAATTCTAAGTTATGAAAAATCTTCATTTCAAACCCTAATTTGCAATTCTTGATTTCTTGATGAACAAGTTTCATGATTTGGTATGTTTTGATGAAAAATGAATCTTGACACTTGATTTTGACCAAAAAGTCAAAGTTTGACTTTTCAGTATACAATCAAAATTGATCAATTGACTGGGAAATTCAACTGTCAATCTTGTGCATTTGGGATCTTTTGAACTTGTTGAGTATGTCAAGACAATTCCATGGGGCCCTTGAGTCCATATGTGAGTTTGGTTTGCCATTGGCCAGGTCAAACAGTCAAAAATTGCCTTTGTGCAGTCAAAACCCTAAAAATGACCATTTTGCCCTTTTGGTGATCTGATCAAATTTCTTGTGGAATTGTGATCCAAACTTGATCAAATGGTCCATGTGAGTTCATAATGTTGATATGGGTCAATTTTCATGAGATTTGACTGTCAATTGGTCACAGTTGACTTTTTCCCCAATACAGCTGATTTCTAGGTCAACTGTCCAATTGACTGGGCAAAGTTTGGAATCAAGGCTTGAAACTTGGTATGGATAAACTTGGGAGTCCAACATGAAGCATGAAAGTAATCTTAGGCATTTCAGGTCAAAATATCTTTGTGCAAACACAAACCCTAATTTGGGTCAACAGTGCAAGGAGAAGTCTTGAGCAGAGGAAACCCTAACTGGACCTTGAGCTCCAAGGGTCTTGTGATGAGAAAATGTTGAGGAAATGGGAGGGAAAATTTTGGGGTACAACAAAACCCTTAATTGAACAACTTGGCTATTAGGAAGTAGTGAGATAGCTGGTTTCGGTGGAAAGCTAAAAATTGGTTGATACTCGATACTATGCTCATTGAGATCAGAATTTTGGGATATTTCGGCTGCAAGAAAATATTGATTATGCTGAGACAATGCCCAATGAAGAAAGATCAATGATATTGAGATTCCCTAGAACCTGATTACTTTGTAGGACAGGTTGAACCAACTAAACTTTAAGATGGTACTTACCTATGAACCTCATGCAAGCCCAAATCTAAGAACTTGTTTGCTTTGTTTGTATATGTTTATTTGCACATAACATCATGACATCATACCATAGAATTTTGCACTAACCATTTCAAGGACCTTAGGATTTATCTTTGTCTGTCTTGTAGGACATGGATTCCACTCGTAGAAAGACTATCTGAATCGGCTTTGTGAAAGTGTTTCCTTAACTCAAGGAGTTAGTGTCAAGGGTTCCCCAAGATTCTCCATTCACCAAGAATTATGGTCGTCTCATCAACTTGGTTACCTTAAATTTTTAAGAAAATAATGGGGGTATTCTTTCAATTCTTTAACCCTTTACACCATTTCTTTACATTTCCTGATTACCAATTAGTGCCCACCATGGAGGAGTTTCCTAAGTTATTGGGAGTGCCTATTCTTGATCAATTAGCCTTCACCGGTATTGAGAGAGACCCAAGACCTGAGGAGATTGCTGGAGCTTTACATTTGCAGTGGTCCAACATTGTGGCAAATTGGGAAACAAGAAGTGGTGTTAAGGGTTTTCTAGCCAAGTTTTTGTTTAAGAAGACTCAACTCTTTTGGGATGCTTTGGATTTGCAAGCTTTTAAATAGATTTTGGCTCTTCTAATCTACAGGATGATACTATTTCCTAACTCAGACCAACTCATATATATGAATACGATTAAAGTTTTTCTATCTCGTAACCCAGTGCCTTACTTACTTGGAGATATTTTACATTCTTTTCATACTCGCACCATGAAGAGAAGGGGGATTCTTATGTGTTGTACTCCTTTTTTGGCTAGGTGGTTTATTTCGTACCTTCCTCGATCAATTTTGAAGAATGAACAAGGTATGAGTTGGTCTTAAAGGTTGATGTCACTCTCGCACTCGGATATCCATTGGTGTTCTCGATCTTTGGAGCATGTTACCATCATTGATCATTGTGGGGAATTCCATAATGTCTCTCTCTTTGGCATTAGGAGAGGTATCACTTATAATCATTTCTTGGCTCTATGACAGTTTGGTTACGCTCAGAGGGATGGCCCTCATGACGCGCTTGTCTAAGGAATTATTTTTGACTATGAGAACGATGCCCAAGGTTATCGTCAAAGATTTGTACGAGCTTGGGGAATGGTGAAAAAAGTTGATAGCAAGATGTTTGGGCATAAAAACTCTATTTCTTTGGAGCCTTATCTCAAGTGGGTGCGAGCTCACGCTCAAAGCCTCATGATTCCATATCCTGCCATCTTACCTATCATTGTGGAGCCTATTGTCGAAGGAGATGTTTCCTACACCATTCTTCATCCTGATATGCTGACTACTCTCGAGGAGTTGCAAAGATTATGGATTCAACTCAAAGGAGAGTGAGACACCTTTGAGGTCTAATTTTATGCAAGCGTGAAGAAGGCTTTGGAGCTCATGAGGAAACTTCACGAAGAGCGGAACTTGAATGCCTATATTGCACCAAAGAGGATGCGCTAATGGGAAGCTTGAGTCCTTTTATAAGAGTTTAGTTTGTATTATGTTTTCTTCTTCCATTGTAAGCCCAAGAGGCATTTTTGTAAACCGTTTGAACTTATTAATACAATTAATGTTTATTCCTTCCTTGTTTAAACAAATTTAAATCTTAAAGGTCCTTGAAAGCATTTGCATTCGCATTACATGCATCATAACATAAGCAGGTTTTATGACACATGTTTCTTCATCTTTCTACTATTTATTTCAGTAAGATGGATCTCGAGCAGACCGTGAAAGACCTGCAGACACAAAATTCTCAATTTCAAGAAACCTTGCTAACCTTGGCCAAAGGGCAGCAAGAACTGATGTCACTTTTGGTTGTAAAGAAGAAGACAAAGAAGAAGGCTTTGATCAACATGGGGAAAAGGTTCAAGGGCCATGTTCGACGAGTGCAAGTGGTAGAAGAGTCATCCGAGGAGGATGAGAACCAAGACAAATATGCAAGGAGTACCTGTGCTGGGGTGGCAACAATGCAAACTCTGAGGATGAGGACTATTTTGACGAACAATATCCACCCGTTGAGGACAAGTATAAGCAACTGGAAGATAGGTTGAAGATTGTGGAAATTCAAGCCGTGCCTGGCTTGGATTTTGGTGATCTGGGTTTGGTTCCTGGGGTAGTTATTCCCCATAAATTCAAGATTCCTCTCTTTTCTAAGTACGACGGAGTTTCGGGCCTAAAGCTTCACTTAAGGTCCTATGTCTGCAAAATACAACCACATACTACTAATAAAAAGCTTTGGGTACACTTCTTTCAAGAGAGTCTGTCTGGGACTCAGTTAGAATGGTTTTACCAGTTCGAGGGTTCCAACATTCATACTTGGGAAGATCTGGCCACCGCTTTCTACCGTCAATATCAGTACAATGCTGATTTGGCGCTGACTTGAGTTAAGTTACAAGGAATGACAATGGGTTCCAATGAAGCTTTTAAAGAGTATGCGCAAAAATGGAGAAACCTTGTTGGTAGAGGGCAACCACCACTGACTGATAGGGAGTTGGTGAATATGTTCATGAGAACATTAACTGGACCATTTTTCAACTTGTTAATTGGGAGCTCATCATCTGGTTTCACTGAGTTAATCCTGACTAGTGAAAGGGTTGAGAGCGGTATCAAAAGTGGAAAAATTCCAATGGCCTCTGCATATACATCAAATACTGTGAGAAACCCTTTACTGGCAAAAAGGAAACCAATGTTGTATATGGGTCAAGGGCCATATCAAGAAATACCATCGTCAATCTGTCAATGTTGTTTTAAACTCCAATCCGACCTCTACTCAAAGACAACCACAACAAGCCAACCATCAAAGACCTGATATTCCAAGAAGACAATTTATAATGATCAACGTGTCACTATCCAAGCCTTGCAACACCTATTGAAGGCTAAATTGGTAACATTGCGTGGTCCACCTTCAAACCACAATGTTTCATCTCTAAAGTATAACCCAAATGCCAAATGTGCTTATCACTCAAATGGACCCAGACATGACACTGATCAATGTTGGGCTTTGAAATGCAAAATTTAAGACCTCGTCAACAACAAGACCATTGAGTTTGATCCACCTACAACTTTGAATGTAATCACTGCGCCTATGTCAAATCATGGCAAAGGTGTCAACACTATTGAAGACACTATTTTTGTTTCCTCTATTAAAGACTTGACTACTCCATTGACTATTGTTAAATAAAATTTGTTGATAGTTGGGCTTTTCCTTGGGTGTCTTAGAGACTGTTGTTGTTGTGTCGAACAAATTGATGGGTGCAAATGGCTGAAAAAGGGTGTCCAACACCTCATATATATATATCCATGAGATCCTGTTTGAAAGAACTCCGCCCATGAAAAGTTTGATTGAATTTGAACCACAAGAAGTTAAAGACATATCAATCATTACCATATCCAACAAACCTATTGGGATCTCTTCAAAAGGTCCTATTAGGATTTCCAATGAACCGACGATTGCTCCATTAATAATTACCACTTCGGGCCAATTCCTTATTCTTATGATAAAGCGATTCCGTGGAATTATGGCGCTGAAGTATACTACCATGGAATTAAATAAGACTCCTGGATTGACGAAGAAAAGACTGATGACATTACCAACATTACTGGATCTAGCAAGGTGACAAGGACGGGGAGAATCTTCTCTCCTGACATTTCACCTCCAACCACTACAACTGCACTTGTTCAAATTATTGTTGACAAACCTAGTACTGACGCTAGGGGAAAAGAAAAGATGATTAAGTCTGATATGATGGAGGCGCCTGCCAAAGACATTACTGTTGAGGAACCCTCCAACCAAGAAATGGATGAGATTTTGAAGATTATACAGAAGAGTGATTTTAAGATAGTAGAGCAGTTGGGGAAAACCCCCTCCAAAATCTTCATGTTATATTTATTGCTTTATTCTGATGCGCATGCTCAAGCATTGATCAAATTTTTGAAGAAAGCACATGTTCCTCAAGAGACCACATCCGATCAGTTCGAAAATTGTGTGCCGAGTTTGACTACCGATAATGGATTGGGATTCTCTAATGCTTATTTGACTCCAGTCAGAAGAAATCACAATAAAGCTTTGCATGTTGTTGTCCCCCAAAATTTTCCCTCCCATTTTCACTAAAGACATGCCTCTAGAGGTCCTCAATTGCTCAAGGATGTCCAAGAATGGACCAGACAAAATTCTCTCCCTAAGGCAACAAACCTCAACTATGGTTTCAATTTTAAGAAAGATGTGTGAGTCCCAAGGATCCCAAATGTTCTCCATTGTATTAATATGTCCTCAAGATCATCCATGCCAAATTTCATGCCTTGAGCAATAAGTTTGCTCAGTCAACTACTCAAATGCCTAGAAATCAACTGTACTAGGTTAAAAGTCAAATGTGGCCCAAATACAGTCAAATTTTAAGATTTTTGGCCAAAATAAATATTTTTAAGTATTATCCATCATTTGATCAAGGGTTGATCATGATTCCTCAAGAAATGCTCCTAACTCATCAAAAGTCAAAAATGGCAAATTAGGGTTTCTATAGGAAAAGTCAACCAAACTTTGACCAGGCATAACTTTCTCATACTTTATCAGAAAGTTTTCCTCCAAGGCTCATTTTGAAGAGAATCCAATTCCCTACAACTTCTCTTCATCCATCAAGTTCAATAAATGCCCCTGTCAAAAGATACAAGCTCATACACTATAGGTCCTTTCAAAAAGTCAACAAAAACACCTTTTGGGTTAAAGCTCCTTACATGAACATGGAAGATCCAATTGAGGTAAAACCAAAAGTGTTGTTTATAGGACATCATAATCTCTCTAAAAAGTCCAAGAACACCATCATAGGGTTAAAATTGAGGAAGATATGCATTGCTAAAGTTGGCTAATTTTATGAAAATGCACAAAAGTCAATGTGAGCAAATTGGATCTTTTGGACTAATGGGCGTGGGTTTTGGATCTCAAGCATATCCATGAACTTATTTAGGATATTTAAATCCATTATTTTATTTTTATTAGATTTTTTTTATTTATTTGAATTTTTATTCATTTAAATCAAAATAAATCAAATAAAATAGTGAAATAATGAAATAAAGTACAAAGATTTGTTTTAGGATCATATCATAGGTATAGAATCAGATGATCAAGTCAAGATTTCGTGAAAGGTTTGATTGGAAGAAAAAAGCATGTTTTGGCCAAGTTTAGAAACAAAAAATCCAAATTGCAAAACAAATCTTCCATTCACAAATCTTCAAGATTCCATCCAATTTTGTTAACCTAATGCATTCTCATATATATATATATATATATATATATATATATATATATATATATATATATATATATATATATATATATATATATATATATATATATATATATATATATATATATATATATATATATATATGTACAACATTTCCAGACCACGAGGAAGAGGTTTTGCCGCATAGAATACACACACCAAGTTCAATTTTTTCACAAAAAAGTGGCAATTGGATTGACCTTTGCAGAGAGATTCAAGGAGTTTTGACACTTGCAATCCATTCCTGGGGATGTTCTGAAGCTAACAGCATCATTCTCACACATCAAAGCATCCAAAATCACCACGTACATCATCATGGTTTGCATCCTATTTTTTGAAATCGATTTTGACCATACATGCATTATAAATAGATTTTGATCATGCATTATTGTTTGTATAAGCATTTAGAATGTGTTTGAATGTCTAATTTCCAGTTTTGATGCATATTTGATAACCTGCCACTATTAGAGTTTAAAGGTTCGTTTTAGGGTTTTCAGGTATAGGTGAAATTGGACCTAACAATGGATACCATCATGCTCATGGATCAAACCCAATTGATTAATGTATTTGAATTGAATTTATATTTCCTGGTGTGAATTTTTGAAATGTGCAGGTTTTTAGTGACGGATTTAGTCCGTAGGTAAAACTCCTTAAGCTAAAATGACGGATAGCTGAAGAAGATGGAGGCGTGGCAAGACCTGATTGGATCATTTGAATCAGCGTGCGTTTTTTGCATAAAAGGAATTCTGGGCATTTATTTGAGTTATATTATTTTATGTTCATATTATATAACGAATGAACACTTGGCTCAGACGCTAAAGGAAGCGCGCTGGAAGGGAGAGGACCTGGGTTCGAGTCCCAGGTCCAACATTTTATATTTTCTAACTTGTTGCTTGCAGATCCAGTAGGTCTCACTCCCAAGCGCGCATCATGCACTCTCAGATCCAGCCACCCAATCTGCATGGTTCTGGATCTAACGCCCCTAGCTTGCAGGCACATGATGGACCACCCTTACACCACCACACCAGATCAAATGGAAGGCTGTGGGCCAATCAGACTTGGGCTTTGTAGAAATTCAAACAACACCCTCAAATTGGGTTCACACCCCCTTCAGGCCCATTCTTCTTTTCTCTTTTATTATTTATTTTTGTTTAATTTCTTTTTTATTTTTAATTATTTCAAAAAATCATTTTTTCTATTTAATCATAAAAAATCACAAAATCACAAAAATTAGGATTTAGAGTTTTTTAATAAAAATATTTTTTTTTGCAAATTAATTAATCTAATTAAATTTTGACCTTATTTCATTAATTAAAATTAATTAGAGAATTAGGTTAAAATTCAATTGTTTTTTTCATAAAAAAACAAAAATATTTTTAATGAGAAATTAGGTTTTTTTAGGGTTTAGAACTTTTTCCCGTCTTAATTTTGCGCGCTCTTATTTTTTCTGTGCGATTTGTTTTACCATTTATGTAACTGCGCACGGATTGTAATAGCTTAACTAGGTTTTTTTATCTTCGCATTTTACTTTTAAGTCCATTGTTTATGTATCTAAACCAAAGCCCTGTAATAGCGTAGGATTTTATTTCTTGCTTTTTCTTTACATGCTTGTATATAATTGTTAGTAACTTAGGCGTGCATGACAGGAACCAATTAATCAGTAGATCACTAATTTCAAGATAAACATAACTGAAAAAACACACTGTTGCGCACTTGCACCCTTAGGGTATATCTCACTTGGTTGCCTCAGAAAATATGGTCATGTCTCTCGAGCGTAGGGGTATCTTAGCAAAGACCCTCGGTATAAAAGTCATCATAAAAGATCATGGTCCCTAAACGTCTCTCGAGTTGCCTACGAGAAATAATCTTGTCCCTCGATGTTGCCTATATGATGACAGTCCCTTCGAATGCTAAGATATCCTTATAAGTTGCCTTCAATGACCATAGCGTCTCTTTCGATAGTTCCTCAACATCTGACGATAGGGCTACCTACTCACTAATAGTAGGATAACACTATCTAAAGGAGAGGAGGAAAAGAACACCCTTTTCGAGTAGATAGATGATTCTTAAGTACTTGCTCAAACCTGAAATTTTCACGCTTACACACTTTTCAAAAATCTTTTCAAAAACGCTTTATCACACTCTCGAGGACTGATACGAGAGTTACCATAAAGCAAACAAAATCTTTCAAAATACACAAACACAAACAATTTTCAAAAATGAGCAAGTACCTAAGAGCCAGTGAAAAACCACAGATGGAAAGGGTGCTAACACCCTCCCTTTCCATAATCTACCCCCTTTACTCAGAAACTCTCGAAAAAGGTCTTTTTCTCTTCTTTTCACCCTTTCCTTCGTTGGATAAAAGAAAATTTGGTGGCGACTCTTGCTTACCGCGACATTTGTGAATACAAAATGCAAAACAAGTATTAACAGTCGGCTCTGCCACCGTATCACAGAACTGGAGACTCTGCTGGGGAGTATAATAAAAAGTGGGGTTTACCTTAGGGTCTAGATCATTTCTAAATTGTTTTCTTGTTTGTTTGCTTTACTTTTAAGGGATTGTTTGGGTTACTATAGATCCTACACCCGGATCTGGGGAAACCTTTTAGGTAAGTAGCAATAGATCTTGGAAAATATGTGGGGTATATCGACACGGTTGAAGCGATGGCTACATTGATGCGACACTTTGGTTGGTACCGGTAGCCCTTGAGTTCATCAAGGAGAATACGGGGTTGCTGCGTGGTGTCATGAAGCGTCAACTGACCTTAGAACCTTTAAATGAACAACTTGGCCATTAGGACGTAGTGAGATGGCCGTCTTTGGTGTATTCCCAAGTCGGCAGATACTCGATGCTACACTCATTGAGACTTGGCTCCTGAGTTTTGTTTGGTTGCAAGTCAGTCGCCTATCGAACGAAGCTTGTGGGAAAGGCCAGTGATATTAAGATCCCTTAGAACCCGGTTACTATTTATAGGACAAGTTGAACCAATCCAATTTCAAGAGGGTATGACCTTAAAACCTATGCAAGCCTTAAACCTAAGGTTTTGGTGTGATTTGCTTGTGCTTGCCATATATGTGATTTCTTAGCATGATCATGACATCATAACATGACATATCATACTAACCATTTCAAGGATCTCAAGGGTTTGTGATGCAGGTTATGGTAAATCAGACGTCTAGCAAGGGTCAAAGGGGATTTATTTTCCTTTAGCCAATGTCGTCAAAAGGTCAAATTCAACAACTTGAGTCAGGGGCTATGACCCACTTGATATGGTGAGCTTGGCTCTCATAGAAGGACACTCAATGATACAGAGTTATTCAATAAAAGCTGCAAATTCTGACACTTTTCTTGTTTGTCCCGCGATATCCTTGAAAACATTGCATGCATATATCATATATATCATTGCATAAACAGGTGCCATAGCAGGTTTCTTATCATCTTCGCTGTTTATTTCAGCAATGGCTCTAGAACAAACAGTGAAGGACTTACAGACTCAGAATGCACAGTTTCAACAGATGATTATGGCTTTGGCCAAGGAGCAAGAGGAACTGAAAGCCCTAATTGTTAAAGACAAAACTAAGAAGCCAAGGAGGACATGTTCCTCCAAAGAAGGAGATAATCAAGATGGGGAGACAAGAGAGGAAGACCCTAGTCTGAGGGAATCTGACAATGAGACTGATTACAATGAAGAGCGGTATCCTTCAACTGACGAAAAGTACAAACAACTAGAAGAGCGTCTGAGTGCAATGGAAATCCAGAAAGTTCCTGGGATGGACTTTGAAGAGCTGGGTTTGGTGTCTGGGTTTGTCATCCCACAAAAGTTCAAGGTGCCAGTGTTTACCAAATATGACGGGGTTTCATGTCCCAATATGCACCTCCAATCTTATGTGAGGAAGATCCAGCCTCACACTGCTGACAAGGACTTATGGGTCCACTTCTTTCAAGATAGTCTGTCCGGAACTCAACTAGAATGGTTCTACCAGCTGGAAAGGACCAACATTTGTAATTAGGAAGACCTGGCCGCTACTTTTTACAAGTAGTATGAGTACAACATAGACCTTTCTCCCACCCATACTCAACTCCAAAGTATGGCTATGGGTTCGAGCGAGGGTTTTAAACACTATGCTCAGAAGTGGAGGGATTTAGCAAGAAGAGTTCAACCTCCTCTGTTAGATAGGGAGCTAGTGGATAAGTTTCTGGGTACCCTATCTGGTCCATTTTTCAATCACCTGATTGGAAGCTCCTCAACCGGATTTACTAAATTAATCTTGATAGGGGAAAGAGTGGAAGTTGTAATTAGGAGTGGTAAGGTCCAAAAGGATGCATCCTCCAGTGCAGTAAGGAAGCCATTTGCTGGAAAGAAAGAGGTCAGTGTTGTGTACAATCAAAGGAATCCAGACAGAACTGAACACCGTCCAGTGGTAGGGGCTGTTATGATCTCTAAACCTGCACCTATTCAGCAAAGAAACAATCATCCTAGAGCAGAAAGGCCGATAAGACAGTATACCCGGATAAACATGACTCTGACTTAAGTCTTGCCACATTTACTGAAGTCTAATCTTGTAACTTTTAAGGAAGCTCCGAAGAATCCCAACATTGCCTCTCCCCGCTACAATCCAAATGCCTGCTATGCTTATCATTCAGAAAGTCCATATCATGATACAAACGACTGTTGGGCTTTGAAAAACAAGGTGCAAGACATTCTCGAGGAAAAGGAAATTGAATTTGACGCCCCTAAGACTCCAAATGTTATCACCGCTCCTACGCCCAAGCACGACAGTGGTGTTAACGCTATTGAATATGATGTGTTTGTTACTACTATTGAAGAGCTTGTTACTCCTCTTATGACCGTTAAGTGGAACTTGTTGAAGGTCAGTTTATTTCCAGACTGTGGAGAAGGTTTCCACTTCTGTTCATCTCTACCGACTGGTTGTCCTTTGTTGAAGGCAGGTGTTCAACGCCTGATGGATGATAGAGAGATTTTGTTTGAGAAGACTCCTGTTCCAACCATTTCTTGCAAGGATATTTCAATAATAACCATTTCCGCCAATCCTCCCAGGGTCTCCGCCAAAAGACCCGTCAGGATTACATCTGTTTCGAAGGTGACTCCACTAATAATTACTGTGCCAGGGTCAATCCCATACTCTTCAGACAAAACTATTCCCTGGAACTATGGGGGTGACGTCTACTACCACGGTGTCAGGTAAGACCTGCTGGCTGTTGAAGACCAGGTTTCTGAGAATGTTAATCCCGACATTGACAACATTGTTGGAACCAGCAAAATAATAAGAAGTGGAAGAGTGTTTCCCCCTGAGATTTCTCCTCCAAAAGTTGTTACTGATCCTGTGATCATTCCTGCTTTTGTTCCTGCTGATACTACTACTGCAATTCCTGTAATTACCCCTGTTGAAACCCCTATCACTGAGACGACCGAGACTCAGGGCAAAGACATATTGATTGAGCCTGTTCAGACGAAGGCGCAATCAGTATCTATCCCGGAGGCTTCCATGAAGGAAATGGAAGAAATTTTTAAAATTATAAAGAAGAGCGACTACAATGTAGTCGAACAGTTGGGGGAGACCCCTTCAAATATTTCTATGCTAGCCTTACTATTGTGCTCTGAAGCTCATGCGAAGGCTATGGTGAAATTTCTTAAAACTACCTGTGATACGGTGGCAGAACTGACTGTTATACTGGTTTTCATTTTTTGTTCGCAAAATTTTGCAATAAGCAAGAGTCTCCACCGAATTTCATTTTATCCAATCAGGAAAAGGAAAAAGAACAGAAAAAACCTTTTTCGAGATATTTATAAGTACGGGGGTAGATTATAGAAAGGGAAGGTGTTAGCACCTTTTATATCCATGGTTTTCCATGGGCTCTTAGGTTTTTGCTCATTTTTAAAATTGCTTATGTGTGCTTGTTTTGAAAAGTTTGGTTTTACTTCGTTTTAACCCTTGTTTATTTCCTCAAGAGTGTTACGAAGTTGTTTTTGAAAACTTTTTTTGGGAAAGTGTTGGTGTGAAAAAAAGTTTGTTTGTTTGTTTGAGCAAGTACCTAGGAACTATCTACCTACTCGAAAAAAGTTTGTTTGTTTTCCTTTAGACAACGATATCCTATTATTAAGGAATAGGTAGCGCCGTCGTTGGAGTTTTAAAGGGACGTTCGAAGGGACGAAATGGTCTCTGAAGGCAACAAGTAAGGATACCTTAGAATTTTGAAGGGAACGTCATCATATATTCGTAGGCAACATCGAGGGACAAGATCATTTCTCGTAGGCAACTCGAGGGACAGTAAGGGACCATGATCTTTTATGATGACTTTTATACCGAGGGTCTTTGCTAAGATATCCCTACGTTCGAGGGACATGACCATTATTTCCGAGGCAACCAAGTGAGGCAAACCCTAGGAGTGAGCATGTGCATGTGTTTGATTTCAGTTATTTAATCTTTGCACAATTAAGGTGATCTACTGTTTTAATTTTATTTTTCTTTTGCATGCAAGCCTATTATCCATACATCTAGACAGTTCATAGTTGCGGAAATTATAAGCGGAAAAGTAAATCTACGCTATTACAAGGCTTCGGGGAGGGGGTTACATGACCAAAAACCGGGGATTAAACAGTAAATAATATGCGGTAAACTCTAATTAAAAACTATTACAAACCCGAAGCAAATACAATAATTGGAAAACAAAATATTGCGCACGAGAATTAAGTACGGGAATCAAAGTTTAAATTCTAAAATCTAATCAATTAAAGAGAAAATATTTTTTTGTATTTTATTGTTGAGAAAAATATTTGAAATCTTAACCTAAATCTAATTAATTAAAGAAAAATATTTTTTGGTATTTTATTGAGAAAATTAAATATTTGTGAATTAAACCTAATTTGTCTAATTAATTTTAATTATGAAAAAAATCAAGTCAATATCATTAAATTAATTATTTTCCAAAAAAAAAACTAATTTTAATAAAAAACCTAATTCTATATTTTTGTGGTTTTCTTGATTTTATGATTAAATAAAAAATAATGATTTTTTTGTTGTTTTGTAAAAAAGAAATTAATCAAATAAAACAAAAGAAAAATAAAGAAAGAAAGTAATTGGGCATGTATTGTTGAGCAATTCAGGGGGTGTATCACTGAATTTGTTAGGCCCATTCCTTGCTCAACCCAGTCAACGCGCTAGATCCAGTGTGATACTCTTTCTGATGGTCCATGTTATGAATTGAGCGTTGGGCGTTGGATCTGGATTGATGATGAATCCAATGGCTGGATGGTTGGATGTATGATAGACGCCTGGAAACATAATGTACAGAACCTGTAATTAAATGTTAAGAAAAATAGAGAAAACGCTGGGATGGTTAGTTGTAAATATAATAACATAAATAAAATATAAAGGAAATAAAATGGTCTTTCCCAAACGCGCGCGTGATTCAAATCACCCAATGGGATTCTGCCACCTAATTGTCTTCTTCCCCATAACTGTTGTTTTTTACCACACTTTTACCTACAGTAGTTTCCGTCACTAAAAGCTATAGTGATGGATTTTATTCGTAGTCATAAACTTGTAAAATTCAAAAAATGCAGCACAAGCAGAATAAATTTAAACCAAAGACATGGATCAACTGCAAATCATCTCCGGAGCATGATAGTATCCCTAATTTTGTCCAATTTTGCCTTTATATAGAATTCCCAATTAGGGACCTCAAAACCCTAACAATGGCATCGTGTCATTCCTGCACTTAAATTTCAATCAAACCAATCAAAAATATTGCAAATATGATAGCAAGCATGGATATATGATCAAAACATGTTTATGATGGATAAATTATTGAAAACGAATCTCGAAAAAAGATGCAAACTGTGGCACAATGAGGCGTGATTTCTGAAGGTTTTAAGGCTGGAGGACGATTGGAATAGCTTCAAGAAATGTCCAGGAACAGATTGCTGGCCTTGGAATTACTGGAATCAGTCTATGGAGGAATATGTGATCAGCACTTTTTTTGACAAAAAATTTGAAGTTGACTCCTTTGTTTTCACGACCCCAAACCCTTTTTTTCCTTGAGAATGTTTATATTGGAATGAATTAGGTCAATAAAAAATAATCATATCTTTGCAAATTATGGAGATTTGATTTCATTCTTTGTCTTGTATGATTTGTTTCCAAAATAGACCAAATTAAGATCTTTTCCAATCAATTGGCTCTTTCACGAATTTTTTGATTTCCTAGCTGTTCATGGACTAATAATATGCTCATAAAATCAAATCTTTGATTTTATTTGATTATTCTACTATTTAAATTGATTTATTTTGAATTAAATGGATAAAAAATCAAAATAAATAATAAAAATAATAGGTGGATAAGCTCAGGGGTCGTGGGCCATCTTAGGAACAAGTTTCAAACAAGAAAACATGGGCCCATTTGGCAAAAAAGTCATTTTGATCAATATTGACTTCATGCACATTTCCAAAAATTGGTCAATTTTGACAATACATATCTCCCTCAATTTTAACCCTAAGAGGGTGTTCTTGGACTTTTTAGAAAGACTAGGATGTTCCCTAAACAACCCTTTTGATTTCATCTCAATTGGGACTTCCGTGTTCATGTAAGAAGCTTTGACCCAAAAGGTGTTTTTGTTGACTTTTCAAAAGGACCTATAATGTAGAAATTCATATCTTTTGATGAGTGCATATTTTGAACTTGTGGGATGAATATGAGTTGTAGGGAATTGCATCCTCTTAAAAATGAGCCTTGGATGAAAAATTTCTGATAAAGTATGAAGAAGTTATGCCTGGTCAAAGTTTGGTTGACTTTTCCTATGAAACCCTAATTTAGCAACTTTTGAGTTTTGATGAGTTAGGAGCATTTCTTGAGGAATCATGATCAACCCTTGATCAAATGATGGATATAACTTAAAAATGTTGATGTTGACCAAAAATCTTGAAGTTTGACTGTATGTGGGCCACAATTGACTTTTGACCTAATACAGTCGATTCTCAAGCATCTGAGCAGTTGACTAAGCAAACTTCTTGTGCAAGGCATGAGACTTGACATGGATGATCTTGAGAACATATTGGGACCATGGAAAGAATTTGGGGCCTTTGTGATCCACACATCTTGATGAAAGTGGAAACCCTAATTTGAGACACACTGCCTTAGGAGAGAGTTTGTCTGGTTAACTCTTGGGCAAACTTGAGGACCTCTAGGAGTATGTTTTGAGTAAAATGAGAGGGAAAATTTTGGGGTACAACACTACCCATGTGCCACAAGAAACCTCTGCTGACCAATTTGAAGATTGTGTGGCCAGTTTGACGGCTGACAACGGTTTGGGTTTTTCTGATGCTGATCTGACACCTAGAGAGAGGAAACACAATGATGCGCTGCATGTTTTTGTCGAATGCAGAGGCACAAATTTGGACCATGTCCTAGTAGACACTGGTTCATCTTTGAATGTGTTGCCCAAGAAGGCTCTGGATAGACTAGACTGTGAAGGTTTGACCTTGAAGCCCAACAACATTGTAGTGAGGGCTTTCGATGGATCAAATAGAATGGTGCACGGGGAGGTGGACATCCCTGTGATACGTTGGCAGAATCGACTGTTATACTGGTTTGCATTTTGTATTCGCAAATGTCGCGGTAAGCAAGAGTCACCACTGACTTTTATTGCATCCAACAAAGGAAAAGGAAAAAGAATAGAAAAAAACTTTTTCGAGAATGTTTGAGTACGGGGGGTAGATTATAGAAAGGGAAGGTGTTAGCACACTTTCTATCCATGGTTGTCCATGGGCTCTTAGGTACTTTGCTCATTTTTAAAATTGCTTATGTGTGCTTGTTATTATGACGCCAAGAGTGTGACAAAGTTATTATGAAAAACTATTTTTGAAAAGTGTTTGTGTGAAAATTTTTGTTTGAGGAAGCACCTAGGAAATAATCTACCTACTCAAAAAAAGTATGTTCGTTTTCCTTTAGACGGACCTATCCTATTATTAAGGAATAGGTACCATCATCGTTGGAGTTTTAAGGGACGTTTGAAGGGACAAATACAATCACAAAAGCAATGTTAGGAAATTTTAGTAATCATCCTAAAGCCTTAAAGATCTTTTTCCGAGCCAACATCCAATTGGGTCATTTTAGATCTTTTGAGACTAGAGGATAACCACTAACATTCCCTATACTTCATGACCGTTTACCGAAGGCAACCGGAGTGGAGTAAACCCTAGGAGTGAGCATGTGCAAGTGTATTTTTTCAGTTAATTATCTTTGCATATTTAGGGCTTTCTATTGTTTTAATTTCAGTTTGTCTTTCCATACAATCTTATACATACATCTAAGCAGTTTATAGTTTGTGGAAATAAAAATGCGAGAAATTAGAGTCCTAATTATTACATGGCTTTGGGCAGATACATAATTATTTTTGACTGAAAATAAAATGCGGAATTAAAACCCTATTTAAATATATTACAAACTCGGGGCAGTTACAAATAATAATAAAAAGGGAAAATTAAAAGCACGCGGTAAATTAAATGCGAGAAATAATTAGACGACCTAAAAATCTAATTTGAGAAAATATTTATGTTGTTTTTGAGGAAAAAATTAGGTTAAGTACATAATTAAACCCTAATTCTAACTATTTTGAATTATAATAAAAAAAACATTATATTACCTAAATTTAATTAAACTGATTAATTAATAAAAATATTTTTGTGAAAAAAAGATTTTGATGTTTTTTATGATTTTTTGGTTAAATAAAAGAAAACATGATTTTTTGAGTTATTTAAAAAAAGACATAATTAATAAATAATAAGAAAAAGAATTTAAATAAAAAAAAGGTGAAATTGGGCCTACATAAGCAACCCAGGGGGGGTGCGCTTCTGATTTTTGTTAGGCCCAATGCATACTGAGCCCAATCATGCGCCAGATCCTGTGCTTCCCCCCTCTGATGATGCATGGTAGTCCCTCAACATTGGAACGTGAGATTTGGTCTGACGATGGATCTCAGGGCTGAGATCTGGGGTACACGGTAGGTGCTAAGTCATGAGGCACGCTAGATCTGCGTTTAAATGGTCAGACAATAAGAAAACATTTGGACCTGGGATCGAACCCATGTCCCTTGCTTCACATGTTTCTACCGCTGCCATATGCGCTGCGTTGGTTAGTTGTTATAATAATAACATTAAATCATAATATGTAAAACAAAGTGGATGGTCTAAAAAACGCATGATTATTCAAATGGCCCAGTGGAAGGGTGACAACTCATCATCTTCTTCCATGTCCATCGTCTTAGGTGTCAGATCTATACCTACGGTCAAAGCTCCATAGCCATATACCTGCAAACTTCAAAAATCCATACAACGCTTGATAAATTAATTCTAAATGCACCAATCAACTCGTCTTGATCTCACGAGTATCATGGCATCATTTTCTTGGCCTAATTTTACCTGTATAGAGAAGCCCCAAAATGGCTTCTTAAATCCTAATCATGGTAATCATCAGTATATGCATCAAAACTTCAATTAAACCATTCAAACATGTCCTAAACATCCATACAAACAAGAATGCATGATCAAAAAGTATTTATAACGCATGTATGATTATAATTGTTTTTGAAGAGAAAATGCAAACCGTGATCGAATTGGTCGTGATTCTGAGAGTTTTGACACTTGAAAATAATGCAGTTAGTCTCAGTGTGTCTCCAGGAATGCGTTGCAACTTTTAGAACCTCTTGAATCTTCCTCAAAATCCAAATTCAATCATCTCTTTTCCTTGAAATTCAAGCTTGTGTACATCGTATCTTTTGAGCAGTTGCGCCTCTCTCTCTCCTCCTCCTAGGGTTCTGTGATACGGTGGCCAGAACCGGGACGTGTTTCCCCTTTTTAAGGAATTGCTGGTTTGCATTTTGCATTTGTGTTTGCAAAATGTTGCGGTAAGCAAGAGTCGCCACCGACTTTTATTTTATCCAACTAGGAATGGAAAAAAGCACAGAAAAATTCCTTTTTCGGGATATTTCTGAGTACGGGGGGGGGGGGGTAGATTATAGAAAGGGAAGGTATTAGCACCCTTTCTATCCATAGTTATCTATGGGATCTTAGGTACTTGCTCATCATTTTCAAAATTGTTTTCTTTGTGTTTGAGTGATTTGAAAAGCTTTTGTTTTGACTTCGATTTAACTCTTGCTTTTGTCTTCAAGAGTGTAATGAAGTGTTTTTTTTTAAACTTTGTTTGTAAAGGAGTGTAAGTGTGAAAAAGATTTGTTTGGATTGAGCAAGTACTTAAGATCTAATCTACCTACTCGAAAAAAGAATCGTTTTATGCTTGTTTCCTTTAGACAATGCTATCCCACTATTAGTGAGCAGGTAGCACCGTCGTTGGAGTTTTGAGGGTCAATTCGAAAGGGACGTACAGTCACTAAAGCAATGTTAGGACGTCTTAGTAGTAACCCTAATGTCTTAGATCAATTATCCGAGGCAACAATATCCGAGGCAACCTTTCCGAGGCAACTTTGATCTTTAGAAAAAAGGACGACCACTAAAACATCCTATACTCAATGACCATTTACCGAAGGCAACCAAGTGGGAGTGTACCCTAGGAGTGCACATGTGCGAGTGATTCAATTTCAGTTTATTTATCTTTGCACATTTCGGGTGATCTAATTGTTTTCAATTTAATCATACATTCTTGTCATGCATCCTATTATCATACATCTAACAGTTAATAGTTTGCGGAATTTAAATGCGAAAATTAAACTAAGTTATTACAAGGCTTCGGGTATTTACATAGCCAAAAACAAACCCTTTGAAAATAAAGCGATAAATGGAAATAAACGCCTTAATTAAACTATTACAAACTGTAGGCAATTACATCAATATGATAAATAATAAAAATAAAACGCGCGAGAAAAATTAGAACGAAGACGAACTAGAGTTTTGACCCTCCTAATCTAATTAAAAAAAAAAGTTTTTTTGTTGTTTTTTAATATTTTTTAAGAAAAAGATTAGGTTTTAAAATTAAATACTAAATTAATTAGCTAATTAAATTAATTAAAAAATAATTACATGACCTATTTTTTATGTTTTTATCATTTTTAAGAAAAGAAAATAATTAAATTAGAAATAAAACCAATTTATTATAATTAATTTTAATTATGTACAAAAAGAATTAAAGTTATCTAAATTAACAAACCTAATTAAATTAATTAATTTTTTAATAAAAATAAAAATCTAGACTTAATTTGTCAAAGTTATTATTTTTGTGATTTTTTCGATAAAAAGAAAATAATTTAATTGTTAGTAAAGTAAATTAAATTAATTAATTAAAATAAAATAAAGTATAAAAAGAAAAAGGGATAGAGATATTGAGCTTGCAATGGAGATTTGGGGGTGTGAATATCAATCTGGGCCCAAGACAAAGAGATCCACGTTTGACTCTTTGCAATCTCATGCCACGCGTTTGATCATGCTTTTGGTGCTCCTCCATTGCTGGCCATCTGGATCTCAAGACACTTGGAAAACTGGATTATGAGGGCGTATGATAGGCCTTGGTCTTGTACACACATCTGATTACCTGAAAGAAATCAAGAAAAATACAATTGTTGGAGGCATGGGTCGAACCCCTGACCTCAAGCTTCCTAACGCCTTAACGCTTGCCTGGCTACCACTAGGCCAATTGCTTCAGCTTGTACATATAATGAATAATAATAATAATAATATATAAAAATAAGAATTAGTGGAGTATAAAGAAAAAACACGCCAGTATTCAAATACACCAATGGGAAGGTGACACATAGGTCATCCCTGACCTTGCTCCGTGGGTAAAAGTGCCAAACTTTTACCTACGGACGTTTGTCCGTAGCTACAAGCAGAGCTCATTCCAAAATCTTCTATGAACAATGTAAATGACTCATAACACCATGGTTGGATTCGTCTTGTCATTCTGAACCTAATGGTACCATTCATAAAGACTAATTTTACCTGTAAACAAAAACCCTAATTCGAAGCTTCAAACCCTAACAATGGTGAAATCCAATATAGGCCATATAAATGCAATTAAACAATATAAAAAGCTTGCATATGTCTTAAGAATCAAGAATATACCATTAGTTCATGCTATCAATGCCTAAATCATGGAATTCGAATTCAAGAAATGTTAGGTATCGTGACTGACTTATAGTGAGATATATGGCTTGAAAATGCTTGGTTTTGATTGCTTTCGCTTGCTGGGAGTCTCAGGAAGTGATTGAGATAGCTAGGATGCCTTGAGGATGTCTGGAAATAGAAATTCATGTTTGCACTTTCTTGGTATTTTTTTTTCAAATTCTGTTCTCCTTATTGTTCCTGCTTTCCAACCTAGTTTTTGGTCTGCCTTTGTTCTATTTGTATTAAGGACTGAATTAGGGTTGAAAAAGTGCACTCAATCTTCCTCCATCAATGAATTGGATCTTGATTTGATACACCTTAAAGATCTTTCCAAAAATGGCTTAATTCAATCTTTTTGTACACACCATGCCTTGATACGAATTTGAATATTTGCTAGCTGTAATTTAAAACCTGAAACAAGCACAAAATCTTTTGTTTTCAATCTTTTGGATTTTATATGATTTATTTTGATTAAAATTGATTTAATTCAAATAAAAATCAAAACAAATAATAAAAATAAGATATTGACAAGTGGAAAAGGCTAGAGCTCGTGGACCATGTTGCCAACTCAAAACAAGTGAAAAAGATTGGACCCATTTGGCAAAATTTGAAGTTTTAGGCATAGTTGACTTTTGGCAATTTTGCAAAAAAGACCAACTTCACCAATGCATAACTTCCTCAATTTTGACTCTTTGGAGGTGTTCTTGGACTTTTTAGAAATCTTGAGATGTCCTCTAAGAAACCCTTTTAGTCTCATATCAATTTGATATTCCATGCTTATGTATGAAGCTTTGACAAAAAAGGTGTTGTTGTTGAATTTTCAAAATGACCTATAATGTCCAAATTCATAACTTCTTGTGAGTGCATATTTTTAACTTGGGAGATGAAGATGGATTGCAGGGAATTGCATCCTATTCAAAATGAGCTTTGGATGGGTCATTTCTCATAAAGTATGAGAAAGGTATGCTTGGTCAAAGTTGAGTTGACTTTTCATGCAAAACCCTAATTTAGCAACTTTTGGTTCTTGATGAATTATGAGCAATCCTTGATGAATCATGATCAAACCTTGATCAAATGATGAAATATGCTTCAAAATTAGGATGTCAACCAAAAATCTTGAAGTTAGACTGTATGTAGGCCACAATTGACTTTTGCCCTAGCATAGTCGATTTTCAGGCCTTTGAGCAATTGACTGACCAAACTTTCTCTGCAAGGCTTGAAACTTGACATGGATGATCTTGAGAACATATTAGGACAATGTTGTGCATTTGGGGTCCCTTGAACTCAAGTATCTTGATGCAACATGAAACCCTAATTTGAGGTAGACTGCCTTAGGAGAGAGCTTGTCTGGCCAACCCTTGGGCTACCCTGAGCAACTTGAGTATCATTCTTGAAATGTTTTGAGAAATATAGGAGGGAAAATTTTGGGGTACAACAGTTGCCCCTGTTCAATCTTCTTAAACCTGAGGATGTAGATTAACTTTCGTGCCTTTCGTGATCCGAAGGTGGAAGAAGATTGAACACTAGAGTGCCCAGAAATTTGCACTCGCATGAAGTGGTGTCCGTCTTGCGATATCGGGAATAGGCTTACAGATGCCATTTGGAAATTTCTGATGGGGGATGGGATTAAAGATGCCATCCGAAGGAGTGTCGATCGTGTAAGGGATTCCTTAGTGAGAGCTTGTATACCTGTCGTTTGAGGAAGATTCTGTTGGGGAAGGCTGATCTTTGTTGAGAGAAGTAGAATTTTAGGAGCTTCGATCGTCCATTATTCTGCTGGTGAATCGTATCTGTCTGAATTTTAGGAACTTCGGTCGTCCATATTCTACTGAGGAAACATCTCTGTTGAATTTTAGGAACTTCGGTCGTCCATATTCTACTGAGGAAACATCTCTGTTGAATTTTAGGAACTTCGGTCGTTCGTTATTTGGGGAGATGAGATTAAACTTGCTATCCAGTCGTAATCCATTCTTCACAATTTCTCAATCCTTATCTGGTCGTAATTCAGGTTTCAGAAGGAATTCAAATGTTATCCGGTTGCATCCGAGCTCTAACTTGAATTTAGGGCACACTGATATCTGGTCGACTCCAGGCTTCTTAGTAACTGTCCAGGTAAAGTGCTATTCGGTCGAAATCCAATCTTCGCAGGGGATTTGTACTGCTATCTGGTTGTAATCCAGGCTTCAGTCCTTTTATTGTTATCCGGTCGTAATCCGAGCCTCACGATGCTTTATACCATTATCTGATTGAATCCAGGCTTCATGGTGTTTCGTACTTCCGTCCGGTCGTAATCCAGGCTTCACAATACTTTACTTCTTATATGGTCGTAATCCAGTCTTCAGAAGAGATCAAATGGCTATCTGGTCGTAATCCGGGCTTCCCTTTGGCTTTGGACCTACTAATCCGGTCATAATCCGAGCTTTATAGTATCCGGCCGGGTGAACTGCTATTTGGTCGTAATCCAAACTTCACAGTATCCCTCACTATTATCTGGTCGAAATCCAGACTTCACAATGTCTTTAACTGCTATCTAGTTGTAATCCAGGTTTCACAGGAACTTTTATTGTTGTCTGGTCGTAATCCAGGCTTCACAATAACTTGCTGAGCTGTTATTCGGTCGTAATCCGGGTTTCACAGCTTTTTGAGGATTTAAACTATTATCCGGTTGAATCCAGGCTTCATAGCTTGCTTTTAAGAGATACCACTATCTGGTCATAATCCAGGCCTTACGGTAGTCTGATACTGTTATCTGGTCATAATCCGGGCTTCGCTATATGCTGTAGGAATCAAGATACTATCCGGTCGTACTCGGGCTTCATAGCTTGAACTTTTGTGAAATTTTGATTGTATCTTTCCTGAAAGGTAAAGGTTAGATGTATGTAATGCATGCCATGTATCAAGCAATTATGTTCTCAAAATAAATGAGATTGTGTTGTATGATGCTTATGCATATGTCATGATGTATGGATATGTGATGTTTTCTGACGTTCGCTAGCTGGGGAAAATAAATCTCGGATTACTACTGGAGAAAACAAAAGTTGAATTCTTCGTTTCCGCTGGGGATAGTGAATGAAGACGATTGTAAGAATAAACCTGCAGGAGAGGATAACTCCGTTGGGGAATAAACTGATGAGGAAATGACTCTATGGGGAGGACACACTCTATCGGATGATCTGTTAATTTGGAAGAAATAAACTCAGCTGGTGATGAACTACTGTTGCTGGTGATAATGAACCCTGTTGGTGATTGAGTTTCTGTTTGTGAAAGAAATGAACTCCTCTGGGGATGATTTTCCAGTTGCGACCTCACTAGGGATGATCTTTTATACTCTACTGGGGATAATTCTCCAAACTCCACTGGGGAAGATTTTCCAGTGTTGATGATAGATAAATTCTGCTTGGGGAGAATATCGCTGACTCATTCGCGGTTGCGAGCCTCAGCTGGGGAGAATTAACACCACTATCTTTCTCTTTACTCTGCGGGGAGTGACTGTACTTTCAATCGTTTTCTCCAACTAGGTCTATCCCTATACCTGGTGGATAGAGCAACTGTACGGTTTGGACATTTCTTGTTTGCCCCTGTTTATGATATTATGAGTAATCGTATTTTGTTTTGTATGTAAATATGTATGAGTAGAAATTAATTTCAAATGCATATATCAAAAATGAATATCGGACGTTCTTGCAAAACAAAATAGAAAAAGGAAAACAATTTGAAATTTCTTTGTGAAAATGAATTGTATTGATTTTTAAGTTAGCCTGTAAATAGGTGTGGTACGGTGGGAGAACTGACTTGAGGTTTTGCGTTTGTGTTTGCAAATGTTTCAGTTTAGCAAGAGTCGCCACCGACTTTTTATTTTATCCAAAGGAAAGGTCAAAAAGCACAGGAAAGACCTTCGAGATGCTTTCTTGGGTTCGGGGGGTAGATTATGAAAAGGGAAGGTGCTGACACCCTTTTCATCCATGGTTATCCATGGGCTCTTAGTTACTTGTTTAGATCACTTGCTTTTGCTTTTCAATTGTTTGAAATGGTGCTTTTGTGTGTGGTTTTGAAAGTATTTTGAAAAGAGGCCATCGTTGTGGAAACCTTTGTAATGATTCTTGTTTGAATGTATACAAAGGTGTTTGTCTTTTGAAAAATGTTCCAATGTTTGAAAGTTTGTTGGGAAATGTTTTGAAATTGTGTTGTGGAGTGTGTTTGAAAATAGCAAGGACGTTTTGCAAGTCTTGATCAAGTAACTAAGAGTTGTCTACCCTACTCAAAGATCTTTCCTACACATTTTTAACCCTTTGGCATTGCTGTTTTACCATTGCATTTGGTAAACAACCTTGTCTTTGGATGTTTAAATGGGACGGGCGTGGGTCATCGTATGACCATGATAGCAATATTGCCAAGTATCTTTAGCAAAATTTTGAGGGACTAGATCATTTTGTATAGGCAACCAAGATAGCATCGTCGAGGGACTATGATCTTTTGTTTTGTTTTGTTTTGCCAAGATACCTAGCATGCATACCATGGCCATTTGTTTAGGCAACCAAGTGGAGATACCTTAAGGGTGTTTGTGTGCAAGTGTGTTTTATTGCATGCATGATTTTATCTTGAATTAGGATTTTCTATTTCATTGATTTTATCTTACCATACATATCCTAATTACTAGCATTTACATTTGAAAGCAATAAAATGCGGAAATGTAAAATCCTACTATATTACAATATTTAGGGGATGGGGGATACACACTTGTACATGGGGGTGGTTCAACGAGAAAAATAGATAAAAAAAGAAAATAACAAGGGGAAGAAAAAGAGAAAGAGAGAGAGGGCTAGCGCGCTGCTGAGAGGAAGTCAGAAGTTCTGACCCAGGCCTGTTGCAGGATATCAACCTGTTAGTGAAAATGTATGAGTCAGAACTTCTGACTCTGGTGCCCTGCAAACCAGAAACCTGTTAGTGGGAAGGTCAGAAGTTATGACCCCCATGCGCTGCAAGACAAAAGTTTGTTAGTGGGGAAGTTATAAGTTTTTACCCTGCTGGAAACACAATAATTTTCAGAAGTTCTGATATTATTGACAGTAAAACAGGCCTCAGAAGTGCTGGCGTCAAAGTCAGAGCTTGGTTTCCCCCTGTGGTAGCCAGAACATCTACAGTTTTATTATTTTTCCACAAAACAGAAGGCATGCCTAGGATAATCTCAGCAGGTGTCAAAGTGTTTCAGAAGACAGAACCAACAAGGTCACAAATAGGTTCTACACTGATTCACTTCCTACTTAAGCATTCAGAGGTATGAAAATCCTCAGAACGCATACAGCAGTAACATGATATCTACATTGTGTTTATTGAGCATGCAAAGCTGATGATGCTTAGCAACATGATGAGAGTCAGCAGGTGCTTACCTTGCTGTTGGAAGAAAATCTGTGAGTTGGAGCTAGCTTAGCTCTGATGGTGTTCTGGACAGGTTCTTTTTAGAACGGGTGTATGGAGAAGATATGTGTATGTATGGTCAGAAATTGTATGGGCGTTCTCTAGTCAGGAAGCAAACTGGGTATCAATGAAGTTTGGAGGCAGGAAGTTCCATGTTATGAAACACTAGGGATTTTGGCAGAGTTTCACAAGGTTTTCTTTACTAGATTTTTCTGTTCTTCTTCTAGCAATTTTTTCTGGATTTTTCTTCACATTTTTTTTAAATGGGCAATGGTGTCCTATTTATAGGCAATGCTTTATGTATTTTTGAATGTTAAATGACGCCAATATGATGCAGTAGAGGTTAACTTGTTCTTGAAGGAAGCTCATGAAAAGTTGTGATGATGGACAACTTTTCAGCCTAGGTTGGAACAGTAAGCGAGGATTAAGGAGAAGTGACACCTATAGGCAAAAAGTGGCGCATAGACCCATGCCTAAGCCTGCACAAAGGTGTTACCAAGCCACACGTGGAGAGACCCCTTGGATGAATGCTCAAAAGTGGCTGTGAGCATTAATGAGCATTAAATGGTGATGAGATTTGTCAAAATCCAAAATCTTGTAATAGGAGATTTTGCATCATTACCTAAAACCTGAGCCAGCAGTTCTGCTTTACCAAAAAGAACAACGTAAACCACGCTCTGACCTTGGCCTCTTGCTGCCTCAACAAATTCTGAGATTTTTCCAGACTTCCCAGCATGCTCCTTTGATCTGCCTTTAAAAACTTTGGACTTAGTGATCCTTCTTCAGTATTTTACCCAATCTGCTGATCCCATTACCTTCTGATCTCAGTACATTCTGAAGGAGTTTCAGGATTTGTTGCCTTCTTTACACTTCTCCAACAAACTCTGGCTGAACTTTGCGTAACTGCTGAAAGAGCCATGTTCCGTTTAAAGATCACGTGCTGAACCACGTTTACAATCCCTGACTGAGTTGGTGTAGCTGCTGAAGAGCCACCTTCTGACCGAATGTTATGTGCTGAGCCAAGTTTGCAACTTCTGACCGTTTCTGCCTGGAGGTTGGTTCAGAAGCTCTGAAGTGCCATTTTCTTCTTAAACACTTTTCCTTTTTTTAGAAAAATTCTAAGTATTTAGAATTTAACTTTTCCAAGGTAAAAGTTTTGACTTTTGAGCTTGCAAATGACCATTTTGCTCTTGTAAATTGTTTACTTGGAAAGGAATGATAATAAAGGGCTTGGATTTGTTTAAGAGAAAATATGAGAGTTCAGGATGAATTCCTGAAGGATGAGAGGGCAAATTTTGGGGTACAACAGTTGCCCCTGTTCAATTTTCTTGAACCTGAAGAGTTAGATTGGCGAGTTTTCCTTTCGTGACTCGAAGGTAAAAGAGGATTAGACACTACAATGCCCGTAAATTTGCACTCGTCAAAATGTAGCTGAGGGAATGGGCTTAAAGATGCCATTTGGAGATGGTAGAATCTTGCTGGAGACGGGCTTAGAGATGCCATCCAAGACTGTTTGTTGAAAATCAGGAGAATGAACATCAGAATGGTATCCGTGTCTGGAACGTATCTGAGTTGTATTTGGAGATTGGATCTGTATGAGCAAGGAATGGCGTCCGTGTTTGGAACGTATCCGAGCTGTAATTGTATTCGGTTCCGAATGAATAACAGAATGACTGCCGTGTCTGGAGTGTATCTGTATTGTATCTGAATTCTGAATGGGCGACAAAATAACATCCGTGTATGGAGTATCTCTAGGCTGGGGATAAATTCCGGATGAGTGACAGAATGGTAACTGTGTCTGGTGCGTATCTGGATTGTATCTGAAGTTGAGATCTGTATGAGTAGCAGAATGACCGCCGTGTCTGGGGTGTATCCGTACTATAAGTGAGATCTTTGAATATTTGTTAGAGGTAGCTTTTAATCTTATCCTGAAAAAGGTAAAATGTTAGCTAAAACACACAAAGTTATGTTGCATGACATGTATGATGCGATAAAATGTGTTCTATCAATGATTATGATATATGAATGTAATGGATGCGCATGTAAGCTGAGTAGCCGTCTTGCTGGGGAAAATAAATCCTTGATAGCTGGAGATAATGAAATCTTTGACTGTTGTCGGGGAAAATAAACCCTTGACTGCTGCTGGAGATTCAAAACCTTTGATTGTTGAGATAGAGAAATCCTTTGGACTACTGATGGGGGTTGAAAATCCTTGGTGACTTGTGGGATTTAACAAGAGCTTTGACAACCTCTGCGGGGAAATGAGAATCTTTCATGACTTTCCTGGGGAATAAGGAAAACTCCGATAATCTCTACTGGGGAATTAAAACCTGGGAGGCTTCAAATGGAGAAATGAGAACAAGAATCTTCGTTCGGCCGGGAAATAACTCAGTGGGGATAATTTTTATCCTATTTGGAGAGTTTTCAAAAGCTTGGGTTGTATGCTAATCTATTGAGGAAGCAAGAATGAGAATCTCCATTCAGGCGTTTGGGTCAGAAGGTTGGGTGTATGCCAATCCTCTGGGGTTTTATCCTTGGTTGGGGATAAAAGTTAACTGTTATCTGGTTGATTTCCAGGTTTTAAGATAACTCTCTGGGGAATTGGAGGAAATTGGATGGTCTTCCACCGTGGTTTAAGATTTGAAGATTTGGACTCAGTTGAGGAAGAAAGTTTTATCTTCGCTGAGGGTTTGTAGTTCAAAGTTTTCTAGCTCCGCTGGGGGTTGGGAGTTTGGAAACTTAGCTCTGACGGGGATTTTGAAACTTAACTCCGTTGGGGATATGTATTTCAAGGTTTTAGCTATGTTGAGGATCTGGATGACCTACTGCAGGGGATTTCCTCCGGAATAGCATAAAGACGTCTTCCTATACTTTCAATCTATCAAT
The DNA here is from genome assembly GCA_948472305.1 of Vicia faba. Classification (NCBI taxonomy): domain Eukaryota; kingdom Viridiplantae; phylum Streptophyta; class Magnoliopsida; order Fabales; family Fabaceae; genus Vicia; species Vicia faba. The sequence goes on from OX451740.1 coordinate 651,965,234, forward strand.
AATTATCCTTTCTCATTCCGTTTTATTTGTAAGCAGTGATTATATTAAAATGCACATGCTCATTTAATAAATCATTGGACGTTTTCAAGTAAAACACAAGTGTAAAAGAAAAAACAAACAAATTTATGCACTTTGAAATATCTTTGTATTAACTTTGTAGAAGTATTTTGTACAAAGGAGACAGACATCCTAGTAAGAGAATGTTGTCGTAAAAAATGAGAAAAATTTATACAAAGAAAGATGGCTATGTGTAACAATTCCATGGGGTTCCCATTCTTCTATAGCCTTCACAACTCTGAGTATCTTGTCCATTCGTTGCTTCGTCCGCAGATGATTGGATTGATCAGAAGCTTGGAGCTTGTTCATGAAGAGATTGTCCTTAAAGTGATCCGACGAGACATAGTCATACGCTTTAATTCCCTAACTTTTTCCTGGACCGCCCTTTCGGGTTTTCGATCCACCGGGAAATCCTTTTTTGCCCAAGTCGCCCTTTCAGGTTTTCAACTTGCCAGGTGTACATATTTTTTTTATTTATCCCTAATTTTTGCCTAAACCGCCCTTTCGGGTTTTCGATTCACTGGGATGCCCATTTTTGCCCAAGTCTCCCTTTCAGGTTTTCAACTTGTTGGGTCGTTTATGCATAGTATATTTTGACTATGTCTGCGTTCGCAGGGTGTGGTAGGTCATCGCCGTCCATGGTGGTCAGAATCATTGCCCCACCAGAAAAGATGTTTTTGATCACAAATGGTCCTTCGTAAGTAGGAGTCTATTTTCCCCTGGGATCGCTTTGCGGTAAGATGATCCGCTTGATTACAAGGTCCCCGACTTGGTATACTTGTCTCTTGACTTTCTTGTTGAAGGCCTTGATCATACGTTTATGATACGCCTGACCATGGCAAATAGAAGTAAGTCGCTTCTCATCAATCAAGTTAAGTTGATCAAGCCGGGTCTGAATCCAATCATCTTCACTTAAACCAACATCTTTCATGATTCTCGAGGAGGGAATCTGAACCTCGATTGGTAAAACAACCTCCATGCCATATACCAAAGAAAAGGGGGTTGCCCCAGTTGAAGTGTGTGCCATGGTACAGTACCCGTGTAGAGCGAACGGTAACATCTCATGCCAGTCCTTGTAGGTGACTGTCATCTTTTGTATGATCTTCTTAATATTTTTGTTCGCAGCTTCGACAACACTGTTCATCTTTGGCCGATAGGGAGATGAATTGTGATGTTGAATCTTGAACTGCTCGCACAGAGCGGTAATCATAGTATTATTCAAATTTGTACCATTGTCCGTAATGATCCTGTCGGGGATACCATACCGGCATATGAGGTTCTGCTTGATAAAGCGGGCAACCACATTCTTTGTAACGGAGGCGAAAGAAGCTGCTTCGACCCACTTGGTAAAGTAATCAATGGCCACCAGGATGAAACGGTGTCCATTGGATGTTGTAGGCTTGATCTCTCCAATCATGTCGATTCCCCACATCGCGAATGGCCAAGGAGCTGTTAAGACATTGAGAGGAACTGGGGGAATATGTACCTTGTCAGCATAGATTTGGCATTTGTGACAAGTACGGGAGTGTTGATGACAATCAGCTTCCATGGTAGACCAGTAATAGTCTGCCCGCAGAATCTTCTTAGCCATCGTATGACCGCTCGAGTGGGTGCCAAAGGTGCCATTATGTAGTTCAGCCATGATATGCTCAGCTTCAACCTTGTCCACACAACGGAGTAGGATACAATCAAGATTGCGCTTGCATAGGATACCATTGCTCAGAAAGAACTTGGCCACGAACCTCCTTAAGAACTTTTTGTCGTTGACTGAAGCTCCTTCAGGATATTCTTGTGCTTCAAGATACCTTTTGACGTCATGAAACCAAGGTCGGTCCACCACTTCTTCGGTATTAATCACGTGACAATGTGCAGGTTCGTCCATTCGTTCAATGGTGATTTGAGGTGCCTCATTGTCCCAGTTAAGTTTAAACATGGATGGCATTGTATCTAGCGCATCTGCTAGTTGATTCTCTTCTCGCGGGAAATGCTCGAAGGTAATCTGCTCGAAGTGTGGTAACAATGTCAGGACATGTTCTTTGTAAGGGATGAGGTTAGGGTGTTTAGTATCCCACTCTCCTTTGATTTGACTGATAACCAAAGCTGAGTCCCCAAATACAATCAGAGATTTGATTCCCAAGTCAATAGCGGCCTTGAGACCAAAGATACAAGCTTCATATTTGGCCATGTTATTAGTGCAGCTGAAGCAGAGTCTAGCAGTGAAAGGTGTATGGCAACCTTCTGGAGAGATAAGTACCGCGCTGATACCGTTCCCAAGTGCATTGGAGGCACCATCAAAGTACAGGGTCCATCGGGATCCTTGTTCAGGTCTGTCATACGGTCTGTTACCTTTAATGTTGTCCAATGTCATGATGTCTTCGTCGGGGAAGTCGAACCTCATAGATTGGTAATCTTTGACGGCTTGATGAGCTAGATGGTCAACTAGTACACTCCCCTTTATAGCTTTTTGGGTTGTGTACTGGATATCATACTCAGTCAGGATCATCTGTCATCTAGCGATTCTTCCGGATAAAGCAGGTTTCTCGAAGATGTACTTGATCAGATCCATTTTAGAAATCAGCAGAGTGGTATGTGTCAACATATACTTCCTTAGCCGGCGAGCAGCCTATAGAAAAGTGCAGCAAGTTTTCTCGAGCAGTGAGTAGCGAGTCTCACAGTCGGTAAACTTTTTGCTAAGGTAATAAATGGCATGCTCTTTTCGGCCAGACTCGTCATGTTGGCCCAATACGCATCCCATTGAATTATCTAAGACAGCCAGATACATGATTAAAGGCCTTCCTTCGACGTGTGGCATCAATATAGGAGGTTCCAGCAAATACTCCTTAATTTTATCGAAAGCAACTTGACAATCATAATTCCATTCAACCACCTGATCTTTCTTCAACAGCTTGAAGATTGGTTCATAGGTAGATGTTAGGTGAGAGATGAACCATGCAATGTAGTTTAGGCGTCCCAAGAAACCTCTGACCTCCTTCTCAGTGCAAGGGGCAGGCATTTCTTGTATAGCTTTGACTTTGGCAGGATCAACCTCGATGCCTTTGTTACTGACGATGAATCCCAAAAGTTTATCGGACCTGACTCCGAAAGTGCACTTGCTAGGGTTCAGTCTGAGCTTATATTCCTTCAACCGAACAAACAGCTTTTGCAGATGGTCGAGGTGTTCTTCTCCTGTCTGTGAACGGGCTATCATGTCGTCTACGTAGACTTCAATCTCATGATGTATCATGTCATGAAACAAAGCTACCATGGCTCGCTGATAGGTTGCCCCGACATTCTTCAGTCCGAATGGCATCACTTTATAGCAGAAGGTACCCCAATGCGTAACAAAAGTAGTCTTCTCCATGTCTTCGGGGGCCATTTTGATCTGGTTGTACCCTGAAAATCCATCCATGAAAGAGAATACCTTGTGTTGAGTTATGTTGTCAACCAAGATGTCAATGTGTGGTAGTGGAAAATCATCTTTAGGGCTAGCCCTGTTTAAATCTCTGTAGTCCACACACATTATGACTTTGCCGTCCTTCTTAGGCATGGGCACAATGTTAGCAACCCATTGTGGATAGGAAGTAACAGCCAGAAAGCCAGCATTGAACTGCTTCATCACTTCAGCTTTGATCTTTTCGGACATGTCGGGCCTCATTCGGCAGACTTTCTATTTGATTGGTGGACAGTCTTCTCTTGTAGGGAGACGGTGAACCACAATATCTGTATCCAGTCCCGACATGTCTTCATAGGACCATGCAAAGATCTCAACATATTATTTCAACAGCTGAATTAAGCGCTCTTTGACATTTGGCTCTAGGTTGGCACCCACTTTAACCTCTTTTCTGTCTTCGCCAGTACCCAAATTGATAGTCTCTGACAACTCTTCATGGGACAGAATACCCCTTTCTTCTTGTTGCAGAAGTCTAGCCAGCTCTCCAAGCACTTCACAGTCTTCATCACCTTCGTACTCGGCATGATTGACAAGATCTTCAGAGTCACTGAAGGCCATAGCAGAATTGTTACCCATGGAATCCGGAGTGGATGGGTACCTGGATTTTGTAAGTGTGGGTGTGTGTAAGGGATAGCCATCTTTAAACAAAATAAAATGTAAAAATAAAGAAAATGAACACAAAAGTTTATAGATGAAAACGTCCATGATTCATTAAAAATGGCATATGAAAATGAAGAATCAAAACCCTTACAAATGGACCTATATGCCCCGGGTAAGGCATAAGGAGAAAAGAGTGTACGAATTGTTTAATAATTATTACAGACCAAACAGGAAATGTTCAAAAGATAAATTACTGATGGATGAAATTAATGGGAATGAAGTCTTTCGCCTCCCAGTTGTTCAGTCCTCCTTCAATAGTTGGAAAGATCCAATCTTCAAAATTGCTTCCTTCTTCATCATCCTCTAAAGCATGAACTCCGTGATGAGTGATTTTTAGTGGCGGTCCTCCAGCCTGGGAGCGACGCACAGCTTTCTGGCTCGCAGCAGTGAAACCCAATCCGAACTTATCTGTCTTGTAAGGAAAATCTGGAAGCTGACCCCATATTGTGCTTCCTCCTTCCTTGATTACAGCCTATACATCTTTAAGGGATGACATCCGGGACACAGGCTTGGTAATGATGGGCACATCAGTCATTGTCTTGGCTACCGCAACTTCAGGAGAAACCTCTTCAAAGTGTTGGAAAGGTGTTTCTATGAATTCTCCGTCTAACTCCACGTAGCGGAAAGAGTTAAGGTGACTTATCATATACTCCTCCTCACCGTGAACTGTTATGATCTTACCCTGGACTGGGTATTTTAGCATCTGGTGTAGAGAAGAAGTGACTGCCCCAGCATTGTGGATCCATGGCCTTCCCAACAAGCATGAATATGAAGGACGGATGTCCATCACATAAAAAGTAGAGTTGAAAATTTCCATTCCCACCTTAATTGGGATGTCCACTTCTCCGTGAACCATCTGCTTAGAACCGTCGAAGGCCCTAACAATGATATTACTGGGCTTTAAGGTCAAACCTTCACAGTCCAATCTGTCCAATGCTTTCTTTGGTAGAACATTTAAAGATGAACCGATATCAACTAGAACATGAGCAAGTGTAGTTCCTCTGCACTCTACCGAGACATGCAGCGCATCATTATGCTTTCTTCCCTTAGACGTCAGATCGACATCAGAGAAGCCAAGACCATTATCGGCTGTAAGGCTATCCACGCACTCTTGAAACTGATCGGCAGAAGTGTCTTGAGGCACGTGTGCCGTCTTTAAAAATTTGATCAAGGCTTTGGCATGAGCCTCGGAGCAGATTAATAGAGCCAGCATAGAGATTTTTGAAGGGGTTTGCCCCAGCTGCTCTACGACATCATAGTCGCTCTTCTTAATTATCTTCAAAATCTCCTCAATCTCCTTTTGGGTGGTCTCGAGGATAACCAAATCCTGAGCCCTCGTCCTGACGGACGCTTCTTGGATCCCCTTACCTTCATCACCAGTAACAACAGAGGGTACAACTTCGGGAATAACAATTTCTTCAATCACTGGACTTCGCACAGATATCTCGACTGGCACAGGAGCACTTGAGGGTCCGAAGACTGCCCGTGGAGGAGCAATCTCCGGAGAGAATATTCTTCCGCTATGAGTGATCTTACTTGTCCCCGCAATATTCCCAACATCAGGAGTCTCTTCATCGGAATTTTCTTCACCTGATTCGATTTGTTTCACACCGTGATAGAAGATCTCTCCTCCATAATTCCACGGTATCGTCTTGTTGGACTTATATGGGATAGGCCCTGGCATAGTAATCTTCAGTGGTACAAACTTTGGATCGGGTGTAATCTTAACAGGCCTTTTGCAGGTCTTGGAAAGATTGTCGGAAATGGTGATTATAGCAACATCATTGATTGGAGTAACAGGAGTAACATGAGTAATGGGAGTAACAGTAGCAACAAGAGTTTTCTGAAAGAGGATCTCTTGAGTATCCATCAAGCGTTGGATGCCTGATTTCAACAGTGGACAGTCGGATTGCAAGGCTGAACAAAAGTAACAATCTTTTTCACAGCCTGGGAAAATCTCGGCTTTCAACAGATTCATCTTGATCATTGGCAACTGAGTCATTAAGCCATCAACAGTAGTAACATGAAGATCTTCCATAATAGCATGGACATTATGACCATGTTTTGGCATAGGAGCGGATATCACATTAGATTTTTCGAGAGCATCAAACTCTACCTCCTTGGCATCTATCAAATCTTGGATCTTGTTTTTAAGGGCCCAACAGTTGTTGGTGTCATGCCCCACACTGTCTGAATGATAGGCACACTTTGCATTTGAATGATAGTAGGGGGAAGAGGTATTTGGGTTTTTCTGCGCTTCTTTCAAGTTTGTAAGGTTTAACTTTAATAGATGAGGGAGGACCTGAGCCGGTGTCATATTGATCCGGGTGAATTGCCGTTGTGGCCTTTCTACCCTTTGCCGGTTAGCTCTGGGTTGACTGCTTCGAGGTTGATCGGCTGAGGAGTTCTGGATCATCACAGCCCCCACTGCTGGCCGGCGCTTCATTCACCCTTGATTTCTCTGGGTGTGAACAGCAGAAACTTCCTTCTTGGCTGGGAAGGTCTTCTTGATAGAAATGGAAGCAGAGGCATCCTTCTAAATTTTACCACTCTTAATGCCAGCTTCGACCCTTTCACCAGTCAGAATTAATTCGGTGAACCCTGCAGATGAGATCCCAATCAAGTGATTGAAGAATAGACCTGATAGGGTCCCCAAAAACATGTCAACCAGCTCTCTATCCGACAATGGTGGCTGCACCCTTCCAGCCAAATCCCGCCACTTCTGGGCATACTCCTTAAATCCCTCATTAGAGGCCATACCTATACTCTGCATTTGAGTAGGAGTAGGTGCTAAATCTGTGTTATATTGGTATTGTCGGTAGAAAGCAGCAGCCAAATCTTCCCAGTTATGAACATCAGATCTCTCAAGTTGATAGAACCAGTCCAATTGCGTACCCGACAAACTATCTTGAAAAAAGTGGACCCTCAGATCCTTATCAGAAGAGTGAGGTTGGATCTTTCTGACGTAGGACCGCAGATGCATCTTCGGACAGGACAAACCATCGTATTTAGCAAATGTAGGAACTCTGAACTTGGGAGGAATGACGATCCCAGCAACCAACCCTAGTTCTTCGAAATCTAGCCCAGGTACCCTTTACACCTCCATGGCTGCCAGCCGGTCTTCAAGATTCTTATACTTATCATCCGCCGGAGGGTACTGTTGTTTGGAGTAATCTTCATCCTCTTCTTCCTCTTCTTCTCCAGCTTCAGACTCGGAAGGTACCGCAACTCCTTTTCCTTTACCAACCCCTTCGTCAGACGTCGAGGGGAAATCCAGAACTCTCCTAGCCTGATGCTCAAATCTTCTTCCCATAGTGGTCACACCAATTCTTTTCTTTTTCTTCTTTTCTTTTTCCTTCTCTTTTTCTAACAGTGCTTTAAGATCCTCTTGACCCTTTGCTAAGGTCATGAGGAGTTGTTGGAATTACGAATTCTGTGCTTGCAGATCTTTGACCGTCTGCTCTATATCCATCTTGCTGAAATAAACAACAGAAAGATAAGGAAACCTGGTGTGAAGACCTGTTTATGCATATGATGAATGATATGTATTCATGTAATGCATTCAAGGATTCCGAAATTCAAAGTTGTTGCAAACAAAAAGAACACACGTCATATTAATAAGAAGAAATTTGTTAGTACATAAATGCCCCATGGGCAAAATATTACAAAATTCTTAATGTAAAAAGACATTGTGCATCCTCTTTGGTGCGATGTAGGTGTTAAGAGTCTCCTCTTCGTGAAGTCGGCGGGTAAGTTCCAATACCTTCTTCTCACTGGCATAGAAGTTGGCTTCAAAAGTATTTCGTTCTTCCTTGAGCTGTATTAAACTCTTTTGCAAATCTTCCAATGATGTTGGCATGTCTGGATGTAGGAGGGTGTATGGAACCTCTCCTTCCGTAACAGGCTCCTTGATCATGGGGAGAATGTAGGAGTAGGGCATCATAAGACTCTGGGCGCGGGTCCGTACCCACTTGAGGTAAGGCTCAAGGGGGATGGAATTCTTATGTCCCAGTGTCTTACTATATACTTTGTTGGGCATCCTCCAAGCTCGGATAAACCTTTGTCGAAGTTCTTGAGCGTCGTTGTTGAAGTCAAAAACCAAGTCAGGAATCAACATATCATGAGGGCCATCCCTTCGGGCATACCCAAATTATCTCAGAGCTAAACAGGGGTTGTAGGTAATGCCTCCCCTAATTCCAAGTAATGGGACATTAGGGAATTCCCCACAACGATCAATGATAATGACATTTTCTATGGGCTGAGAACACCAATGAACATCAGAATGTGTAAGGGTCATCAATCGTTGTGACCACCTCAGGCCTTGTTCATTCTTCAAGACTGACTAGGGAAGGTGAGAAATAAACCACCTTTCTAGCAAAGGAGTATAACACATGAGAACACCTCTTTTCCTCATTGTTCGTGTGTAAAATGATTGTAGGATGTCCCCAAGCAATGTAGGCACAGGATTCCGAGATATGAAAATCTGGACAGCATTCACATCTATAAGCTGATCAGGGTTTGGGAACAAAACCAACCCATAGATGAGAAGTGCTACAATCTCCTCAAAAGCTTGCAAATCTAGAGAATTCCAGCAGTCTTGTGCCTTCTCAAACAGAAACTTTGCCAAGAAACCCTTGACACCACTTCTGGTTTCCCAATGACCTTTGATATCAAATGGTTGCAAGTGTAAGCTTGAGCAACATCTTCAGGCTTTGGTTCTCTTTCCGTACCGTTGTAGGGTAGTTGATGGAGAATAGGAATCCTCAGGAGTTGAGAAAATTCCTCCAAATTAGGTACTAGTTGGTAATCAAGAAATGTAAAGTAATGGTGTAGGGGGTCAAAGAACTGGAAGAGAACTTTCACCATGTCTTCTTCAATGTTGGAGTTGACCAAGTTGAGAAGTCTACCATGTCTTTCACTGAAGAGAGAATTCTCTTGAATCTTGGAAGTGAGCTCCTTGAGTTGAGGAGGGATTCTCACAAGGTTGACTTGAATTGTTTTCCTGCGAAGAGATTCCATGACCTATAAATCAAGAACAAAGATGAATATCCAAACCCTTGAAATGGTTAGTGGATGCAAATGATGCTTTATGATGTTCATGATGTATGCACAAGTATATGTACAAGCAAATCACACAAGATCCTAGTTTCAAGCTTGCATAAGGTTTCATAGGTAAGTACCCTCTTGAAGTTAGTTGGCTTAACCTGTCCTATAAATAGTAACCGGGTTCTAAGGAGCTCAATATTACTGGATTATTTTCTGTGTTCATTGTTTCAGTTTAGCCACTTAACTAGCGACCGAAATATTCCAAGAAAATAACCCTCAATGAGTGTAATATCGAGTATCTACCAACTTCGGACTTCACCAAAGCTGTTCATCTCACTACCCCTAAAAAGGCCAAGATGGTCAAGTAAAGGTTCTAAGAGTTCATTAGTGCTTCATGACATCACTCAGCGGCCCCGTATTCTATTTGATTGACTCAAAGGATACCGGTACCCACAAACATGTCGCACTAATATAGCTATTGCTTCAACCATGTCGGTATACCCCGTGCAGTTTCCATAACGTATTGCTATTTACTTATGAATGTTTCCCAAAAATCTGGGTGGAGGATTCAAACCCAAACAATAGAACCAAATGTAAAGCAATCAAAGCATACAAGATAAGCATGTAAAGGTGATCTAAACCCTAAGGTTACTCCACTTTTGGTTTTATATCCCCAACAGAGTCGCCAGTTCTGTGGTACGGTGGGAGAACTGACTTGAGGTTTTGCGTTTGTGTTTGCAAATGTTTCGGTTTAGCAAGAGTCACCACTGACTTTTTATTTTATCCAAAGAAAAGGTCAAAAAGCACAGGAAAGACCTTTGAGATGCTTTCTTGGGTTCGGGGGGTAGATTATGAAAAGGGAAGGTGCTAGCACCCTTTTCATCCATGGTTATCCCATGGGCTCTTAGTTACTTGTTTAGATCACTTGCTTTTGCTTTTCAATTGTTTGAAATGGTGATTTTGTGTGTGGTTTTGAAAGTATTTTGAAAAGAGGCCATCGTTGTGGCAACCTTTGTAATGATTCTTGTTTGAATGTATACAAAGGTGTTTGTCTTTTGAAAAATGTTCCAATGTTTGAAAGTTTGTTGGGAAATGTTTTGAAATTGTGTTGTGGAGTGTGTTTGAAAATAGCAAGGATGTTTTGCAAGTCTTGATCAAGTAACTAAGAGTTGTCTACCCTACTCAAAGATCTTTCCTACACATTTTTAACCCTTTGACATTGTTGTTTTACCATTGCATTTGGTAAACAACCTTGTATTTGGATGTTTAAACGGGACGGGCGTGGGTCATCGTATGACCATGATAGCAATATTGCCAAGTATCTTTAGCAAATTTTTGAGGGACTAGATCATTTTGTATAGGCAACCAAGATAGCGTCGTCGAGGGACTATGATCTTTTGTTTTATTTTGTTTTGCCAAGATACCTAGCATGCATACCATGGCCCTTTATTTAGGCAACCAAGTGGAGATACCTTAAGGGTGTTTGTGTGTAAGTGTGTTTTATTGCATGCATGATTTTATCTTGAATTAGGATTTTCTATTTCATTGATTTTATCTTGCCATACATATCCTAATTACTAGCATTTACATTTGAAAGCAATAAAATGCGGAAATGTAAAATCCTACGCTATTACATTATTTAGGGGATGGGGGATACACACTTGTACATGGGGGTGGTTCAACGAGAAAAATAGACAAGAAAATAAAATAACACGGGGAAGAAAAAGAGAAAGAGAGAGAGGGCTAGCACGCTGCTGAGAGGAAGTCAGAAGTTTTGACCCAGGCCTGCTGCAGGATATCAACCTGTTAGTGAAAATGTATGAGTCAGAACTTCTGACTCTGGTGCCCTGTAAAACAGAAACCTGTTAGTGGGAAGGTCAGAAGTTCTGACCCCCATGCGCTGCAAGACAAAAGTTTGTTAGTGGGGAAGTCAGAAGTTCTGACCCTGCTGGAAACACAATAATTTTCAGAAGTTCTGATATTATTGACAGCAAAACAGGCCTCAGAAGTGCTGGCGTCAAAGTCAGAGTTTCGTTTCCCCCTGTGCTAGCCAGAACATCTGCAGTTTTAATATTTTTCCACAAAACAGAAGGCATGCCTAGGATAATCTCAGCAGGTGTCAAAGTGTTTTAGAAGACAGAACCAACAAGGTCACAAACAGGTTCTACACTGATTCACTTCCTACTTAAGCATTTAGAGGTATGAAAATCCTCAGAACGCATACATCAGCAACATGATATTTACATTGTGTTTATTGAGCATGCAAAGCTGATGATGCTTAGCAGCGTGATGAGAGTCAGTAGGTGCTTACCTTGCTGTTGGAAGAAAATCTGTGAGTTGGAGCTAGCTTAGCTCTGATGGTGTTCTGGACAGGTTCTTTTTAGAATGGGTGGATGGAGAAGATATGTGTATGTATGGTCAGAAACTGTATGGGCGTTCTCTAGTCAGGGAGAAAACTGGGTATTAACGAAGTTTGGAGGCAGGAAGTTTAAAGTTATGAAACACTAGGGATTTTGGCAGAGTTTCACAAGGTTTTCTTTACTAGAGTTTTCTGTTCTTCTTCTAGAAATTTTTTTTGGATTTTTCTTCACGTTTTTTTTTGAAATGGGCAATGGTGTCCTATTTAAAGGCAAGGCTTTGTGTATTTTTGAATGTTAAATGGCGTCAATATGATGCAGTAGAGGTTAACTTGTTCTTGAAGGAAGTTCATGAAAAGTTGTGATGATGGACAGCTTTTCAGCCTAGGTTGGAACAGTAAGCGAGGATTAAGGAGAAGTGACACCTATAGGCGAAAAGTGGCGCATAGACCCATGCCTAAGCCTGCACAAAGGTGTTACCAAGCCACACATGGAGAGACCCCTTGGATGAATGCTCAAAAGTGGTTGTGAGCATTAATGAGAATTAAATGGTGATGAGATTTGTCAAAATCCAAAATCTTGTAATAGGAGATTTTGCATCATTACCTAAAACCTGAGCCAGCAGTTCTGCTTTGCCAAAAAGAACAACGTAAACTAGGCTCTGACCTTGGCCTCTTGCTGCCTCAGCAAATTCTAAGAGTTTTCCAGACTTCCCAGCATGCTCCTTTGATCTGCCTTTAAAAACTATGGACTTAGTGATCCTCCTTTAGTATTTTACCCAATCTGCTGATCCCATTACCTTCTGATCTCAGTACATTCTGAAGGAGTTTCAGGCTTTGTTGCCTTCTTTACACTTCTCCAACAAACTCTGGCTGAACTTTGCGTAATTGCTGAAAGAGCCATGTTCTGTTTAAAGATCAAGTGCTGAACCATGTTTACAATCCCTGACTGAGTTGGTGTAGCTGCTGAAGAGCCACCTTCTGACCGAATGTTATGTGTTGAGCCAAGTTTGAAACTTCTGACCGTTTCTGCCTGGAGGTTGGTTCAGAAGCTTTGAAGTTCCATTTTCTTCTTAAACACTTTTCCTTTTTTAAGAAAAATTCTAAGTATTTAGAATTTAACTTTTCCAAGGTAAAAGTTTTGACTTTTGAGCTTGCAAATGACCATTTTGCTCTTGTAAATTGTTTACTTTGAAAGGAATGATAATAAAGGGCTTGGATTTGTTTAAGAGAAAATCTGAGAGTTCAGGATGAATTCCTGAAGGATGAGAGGGCGAATTTTAGGGTACAACAATAGACGTTTTTGTAGAAGAGGCTGATGTCCTAGAAAGAGGACGCCGCCGAACAATAGATTTCATAAAATTCGTGTAAAACAAAGAAAAACAACTATGTGAACAATCCCACTGGGTTCCAACTCTTCTATCGCCTTTATATCCTCGAGCATCTCATCACTTTGCTACTTGGTTGAAGGTGGATCTGACTGATTAGTGACGTCCGAGCTTGATAGTCGATACTGAAGTCTGATCGCAAGGTGATCCAATGAGACATAGTGTTACGCTTTGATCCCTAATTTTTGCCTGGACCTCCCTCTCGGGTTTTTAGTCCACCGGGATACCCTTTTTTGCTCAAGCCGCCTTTTCAGGTTTTTGACTTGCCGGGTCTACAGATTTTTTCATTTTCATTCCTTATTTTTGCCCGAACTCTTTTGGTTCGCCGGGAAGCCCTTATTTTTGCCTAGGCCAGTCAACCTAGCGGGTCTTTAATTATGCGTAATATCTTTTCACTATGTCTGCATTGACGGGGTGAGGAAGGTCGTCACCATCCATGGTGGTTAGAATCATAGCTCCTCCTGAGAAAATGTTCTTAACCACAAATGGCCCTTCGTACGTAGGGGTCCATTTGCCCCTGGGATCACCTTGAGGTAGTATGATGCGTTTGATCACCAGATCCCCAACTTGATACTCTTGTCGTCTAACCTTCTTGTTAAATGCCTTGATCATTCATTTTTGATACGTTTGACCGTGACAAATAGTAGTAAGTCTCTTTTCGTCGATTAAGTTCAACTGATCAAGCCGGGTTTGGATCCAGTCATCTTTGCTCAAACCTGCATCCTTCATAATCCGAAGAGAGGGTATCTGAACTTTAATGGGAAAGACTTCCTTCATGCTATATACCAAGGAATAGGGTGTTTCCCCTGTTGACGTCCGCGCTGAATTACGGTACCCATGAAGAGCGAATGGTAACATCTCATGCCAGTCTTTGTATGTTACTGTCATCTTCTACACAATCTTCTTAATGTTCTTATTAGCCACTTCAACAACCCCATTCATCTTCGGCAGGTAAGGAGAAGAGTTTTGATGTTGTATCTTGAACTGCTTGCAGAGCTCGGTAATCATTGTATTGTTGAGATTTGTACCATTGTCCGTAATGATCCTCTCCGATACACCATATCGACAGATCGGATTGTGCCGAATAAACCGTTCCACGACGTTCTTGGTTACTGTGGAAAAGGAAGCTGCCTCATCCCACTTTGTAAAGTAATCAATAGCTACCAGGATGAAACGATGCCCATTGGACACAGTAGGTCTGATCTCACCGATCATATCGATACCCCACTGTAGTTGTTTAGTTATTGGCTTGCATTTTTGGTAAAACCCAAGTGTGTGTGTGAATGTCATGACTGATGTCATAACATTCTAGTTTAGTTTGTACTGATTCATTAGGTACCTTTGTAGAAAAATATTGTCATATAGGTATTGATATTTATAAGTGTGTATCTGAGCATTTTGCAAAATGATCACATTTTCCTAAATCAGTAGACAGGTTTTTCAGATGTCATAACAGATGTTAAGACATCCTGTTCTGAACTAACAGGTTTGTAGTTTGGTTAATTCTGAGTTTTTTCAGGAAAATGACTCAGTCTTTCCAGAACAGAATCCTGCGTTTTCCTTGGGTTAACCTAGCTCAACCCTAACCTGGTTGATAAAGTCCTGTGACCTAGTCTTAAGGTCAAATGGAATTAACCCTAGCTTTTTGTGGAAACCCTAACTGAAGATGCAGCTGCTATATATTCAACAGAGCTGCTGTTTTGAAAGCAATCCCTTTTTGGTCAGAAGATCATTTGTAAGCTGTATAGTTTTAACTATTGTAATTCAAGCAATTATCATTGTGATAAGTGACTTGGAATAGGTTTTTAATTGTAAGGGTTGTGTAGCACTCAAAGCTTTGAAGCAAGAGTGTTTGTATGTTTCTTGACTAAAGCTGTGAAGCAGAGTCAAGTTAGGTGTGAGTATCACTCAAAGCTGTGAAGCAAGAGTGGTTGTGTTGCTTGATTAAAAAGCTGTGAAGCTTAATCAAGTGTATGTTTTTGAAGAGTGTCTTCATCAATTCATTAGTCAAACTTTTTTATGTATCACTGTTGTGATTGAGGGGGAGTGAGTA
Source organism: Vicia faba (assembly GCA_948472305.1). Lineage (NCBI taxonomy): Eukaryota > Viridiplantae > Streptophyta > Magnoliopsida > Fabales > Fabaceae > Vicia > Vicia faba. The sequence continues at coordinate 651,980,245 of OX451740.1, forward strand.
GGAACTCAGGTTTAAGTTGTACTTAGATTGAAATTGCATTGGGTAGGTCTTAAGTGAAGGAGATAAACTGGTTGGTTTATTCCTGAATTAACATCTCTTATAGTGGATTTCCTCTCTGGCTTGGTAGCCCCCAGAGTAGGTGTTGTTGCACACTGAACTGGGTAAACAATTGATTGTGTTCTTTACTATTTTTGTATTTACTGTCTTATAGAAAGTCAGATACGGTGTCATAGCATTGAACGTGACATTGAGTATCTGCAACCAGAATTTCAATTGGTATCAGAGCAGGCACCCTGTCTGTATTACTGGGTGAGATCTAGGGATATCACTTTCTGGCACTATGGACAAAGAAGGAGTTTTTGGAAATAGACCACCCATTCTGGATGGAACTAATTATGACTACTGGAAACCTCGTATGATTGCCTTCTTAAAATCTCTGGACAAAAAGGCTTGGAGAGCTGCTGACAAAGGATGGATCCATCCCACCATAACTGAGAAAGATGGGACAATCAGTCTGAAGCCTGAGGAAGATTGGAGTAAAGAAGAAGATGAGTTAGCCCTGGGAAATTCCAAAGCTTTAAATGCCTTGTTCAATGGAATTGATAGAAACATTTTCAGACTAGTACATCAATATGAACTGGCCAAGGAAGTTTGGGACACTCTCAAAACTACTCATGAGGGAACTTCCAAAGTAAAAATGTCAAGGCTTCAGATGTTGACTACCAAGTTTGAGAATCTAAAAATGATGGAAGATGAAACCATTCATGAGTTTCACATGAACATCTTGGAGATTGCCAACACCTCAGGAGCACTGGGAGAAAAGATGTCAGAAGAAAAACTGGTGAGAAAGATTCTCAGATCCTTGCCTAAAAGATTTGCAATGAAGGTAACTGCCATAGAGGAAGCCCAGGACATCAGCAAGTTGAAAGTGGATGAACTTATTGGGTCTCTTCAGACTTTTGAGACGGGGATCACTGATAATGGTGACAAGAAGAACAAGAGCATAACACTTGTGTCCAACACTGATGTTGAAGAAAATATTTCAGAAGCTATAGCCATGCTTGGAAGACAGTTCAACAAACTCATCAAAAGAATAGATCCAAAGTCAAGGTCTAATGTCCATAACATTCCCTCTGACATTGACAGTTCCAGCAGAAGACCAAGGTTAGAAGAGAAGGGAAATCAAGGCAGAGGAATTCAACGCCATGGTTGTGAAGGATATGGGCATATTCGAGCTGAATGTCCTACCTTTCTTAAGAAACAAAAGAAAGGAATGACTGTTACTTGGTCTGACTGTGATTCAGAAAGTAATTCTGAAGAAGAATCTGCCAAACTAGTTACTGCTTTAACGGGTGTTTGTACCTCTGAAAGTGACATCAGTGATGAAGAGGTGACTTTTGAAGAACTGGCTGATACTTACAAGAAATTGTGTATCAGAAGTACTGAAGTCTGTGTGCAGAATGAGAAACAATCAAAACTCATCATAAAACTGGAGGCTGAAAAAAGGGCAAACCTTGAAACTATAAGTCATCTAGAAGGAGAAGTTCAATTGCTGAATTCACAACTGAATCAAATGACCAAATCTGTCAAGATGCTGACAAATGGAACAGACAAATTGGAAGAGATCCTTCAGGTTGGACAAAATGTGGGAAATAAATCTGGACTAGGATTTATGGAATCAAAGAAATCTGGTACTGAAAAGCAAACGTCAAAACAGATGTCTCAACATAACTCTCAACATCAGGAACAGAGACATATGAAGAAAAGGTACCAAAGATGGAGATGTCATCATTGTGGGAGATATGGCCACATAAAGCCCTTCTGCTTCAGATTGCATGGATACCCTAATCAGAACTCAGGTGTCAAACCTAAGTCTAAAAAGGTACCACATGCTCCTAAATGGAAGAAAAAGGCTACTGCCCTGATAGCCCACACTTCCCTGAGGGTCTCTGCAAAGGAAGACTGGTACTTTGACAGTGGATGTTCCAGACACATGACTGGAATCAAGAACCTCCTCAATAATGTTAAGCCTCACACCACCAGTTTTGTGACCTTTGGAGATGGTGCTAAAGGTGAAATCAAAGGAGTTGGTGACTTGGACTGCCCTGGAGTTCCAAGTCTGAATGAAGTACTGCTGGTAAAAGGGATGACTGCTAATCTCATTAGTATCAGTCAATTGTGTGATCTAGGATTCAAGGTCAATTTCTCAAAATCTGAATGTCTTGTAATCAATGACAAACAAGAAATTGTAATGAAAGGAGTCAGATCTAAAGACAATTGTTACTTGTGGGAGCCTGAGAACACTAATTTCTCCTCTGTGTGTTCCACTGCAAAAGAAGAAAAAGAGGTGAAATTGTGGCACCAAAAACTTGGCCATCTTCATCTAATAGGTATGAAGAGGATTATCTCCTTGGAGGCAGTCAGAGGGATTCCAAGACTGCAAATTGATGAAGAAAGAGTTTGTGGTGAATGTCAGGTTGGTAAGCAGACTAGGATGTCACATCCAAAGTCAAGACATCTGACCACCTCTAAGGTTCTAGAACTTCTTCATATGGATCTGATGGGACCAATGTATGTAGAGAGTCTTGGTGGAAAAAGATATGCCTATGTGGTTGTGGATGATTTTTCCAGATTCACCTGGATTAATTTCATTAGGGAAAAATCTGATGTATTTGAAGTTTTTAAAGAATTGTGCAAAAGAATTCAAAGAGAAAAGGAAGGGTGTATTGTCAGAATCAGAAGTGATCATGGCAAGGAATTTGAAAACAGCAAGTTTGATGATTTCTGTTCTTCAGAAGGAATTAGTCATGAATTTTCTTCTCCTATAACACCTCAGCAAAATGGAGTTGTGGAAAGAAAAAACAGGACCATACAGGAATCTGCCAGAGCAATGTTACATGCCAAAAGACTTCCTATGTATTTTTGGGCTGAAGCTATGAATACAGCCTGCTATGTTCATAACAGGGTCACCTTGAGAAAGGGAACCTCATCCACCATATATGAACTATGGAAAGGAAGAAAACCAACTGTGAAGTACTTCCATGTGTTTGGCAGCAAATGCTATATTCTGGCTGATCGTGAACAAAGAAGAAAACTGGACCCTAAAAGTGATGAAGGCATATTTCTAGGATACTCCTCAAACAGCAGAGCTTATAGAGTATTCAATTCCAGAACCAAAGCCATGATGGAATCAATAAATGTTATAATTGATGATTATCATGAAGAAATAGATGTTCCTTGTACTGTTGAGACATTCTTTGAGACTTCAACCCAACATAATGATCTACCCAACTCCACCACAACAGAATCTGAATCAAAGGAAGCTAGCAAGATCCCTTCCATCAGAATTCAGAAGGATCATCCAAAAGAGCTCATCATAGGAGATCCCAACAGTGGAGTCATTACAAGATCTAGAGAAATCATCTCAAACTCTTGTTTTGTGTCCAAAATGGAACCAAGAAATGTCAAGGAAGCTTTAACTGATGAATACTGGATTGGTGCAATGCAAGATGAACTGAACCAATTCAAGCAACATGAAGTTTGGGAACTGGTTCCTAGACCTGAAGGAACTAACATCATTGGGACAAAATGGATTTTCAAGAACAAGTCAGATGCTGAAGGAGTTGTCACCAGAAATAAGGCAAGACTTGTTGCTCAAGGATACACCCAGGTTGAAGGGGTTGATTTTGATGAAACCTTTGCACCTGTAGCCAGGATGGAATCAATCAGACTCCTATTGTCAATTGCTTGTCTTCTAAAGTTCAAGTTATTTCAGATGGATGTGAAAAGTGCCTTTCTAAATGGGTACTTAAATGAGGAAGCTTATGTGGAACAACCTAAAGGCTTTGTGGATCCAACCCACCCTGATCATGTCTACAAATTGAGAAAAGCTCTATATGGCCTGAAACAAGCTCCTAGAGCATGGTATGACAGGTTAACAAAGTTTCTCTCAGACAAAGGCTACAGAAAAGGAGGCTTGGACAAAACTCTCTTTGTCAAAACTGAAGGAGGGAAGTTGATGGTTGCCCAAATATATGTTGATGACATAGTGTTTGGAGGAATGTCAGAACATATGGTTAAACACTTTGCTGACCAGATGCAGGCTGAATTCGAAATGAGTCTCATGGGAGAACTAACTTATTTTCTTGGACTGCAAGTCTCACAGATGGAGGACTCAATCTTCTTATCTCAAAGCAAGTATGCTAAGAACATTGTAAAGAAGTTTGGTATGGAGAATGCAAGTCACAAAAGGACTCCTGCTCCTACTCATCTAAAGCTTTCCAAAGACTCAAGTGGGGTTAAGGTGGATCAAAGTCTGTACAGAAGCATGATAGGAAGCTTGTTGTACTTAACTGCCAGCAGACCTGATATTGCCTTTGCAGTTGGAGTTTGTGCAAGATACCAAGCTGATCCCAAAGTCAGTCATATCAATTAAGTGAAGAGAATTTTGAAGTATATGAGTGGAACTTGCAACTATGGGTTGATGTATTCTCATGGCTGTGAACCAGCTCTGACTGGCTACTGTGATGTTGATTGGGCTGGTAGTGCTGATGATAGAAAAAGCACCTCTGGAGGATGTTTCTTCTTGGGAAATAATCTGGTTTCCTGGTTCAGCAAGAAACAGAATTGTGTGTCTCTTTCTACTGCTGAAGCTGAATACATTGCAGCTGGTAGTAGCTACTCTCAAATGATCTGGATGAAACAGATGCTTACTGAGTATAATGTCACACAAGATGTTATGACATTGTACTATGACAATCTGAGTACAATCAACATTTCCAAGAATCCCATTCAGCATAGTAGGACCAAACATATTGACATACGACATCACTTTATCAGAGATCTTGTAGAAGAGAAGACAATCAAATTGGAACATGTTGCCACTGAGCTTCAGCTGGCTGACATTTTTACAAAAGCTCTTGATGCAAATCAATTTGAAAACTTGAGGGGTAAGTTGGGTATTTGCCAACATGAGGAATTGTAGCAATTAATTTTGCTTAAAACATGGATTAAAGGAGTTATGCTTGTTCTGATTGGGTTAAAATTATATTTTCCCATTTCCTTCAATTCTTTAAAGAAGTTGAATAGACACTCCTGTTCTTCCTTCCCCTCTCGCCTCCTCATCAAAACCCAGTCTCTCAATCAGAATCTTCTCTTCAGTTGCTGTTGGTCCTCTAAGACTGACAAAATGTCTCAAACACCATCATCATCCAATACGACTGTTTCAACCTCTTCCTCTGATCAAGATTCTAGGACAATCTCTTCTTGTCTGGACTCTGAAGTCCTGGAGATCTCTTCTCGTAGAAAAGAGGGAACTAACCCCACCAAGGTCAAAGAGTTGAGAACAAGACATGCAGGAAAGTCCCAAGCTTCTGCCTCTGGTAACCCATCTCATTCTTCTTCTTCAGTTCCCTCTGAAATTGCAAATAGGGAAGGGTCAGCCTATGTTAGTCAAGCAATAGCTAAAATTGTTTCAAGAATTCTGAACGAGAACCACTCAGTTCCTGGCATTTCTGTTCCTTTGAATCAAGAAAGTTCAAATGCTGAAACAAATCCAGATGTCTCTAAGGATGTTGAGACATCAGACAAATAGAAGAATGCTGACATTGCTCACAAGAAAAGGAAGAAGCCCGAATCCTCTAAGTCTGATGACAGTGCTTGAAGGTTGGTTGTTGTTTGGTGGTGTAGCTGATTGGTGGTGGTGATACCTGGTGGAGTTTGGAAGTGTGTTCAGTTTTTTCTGCTGCTGCTCTTATTACTTTTTCTGGATAACTGTATGATTCTTATGAACATGTATCTTTGGCCCATTTGTGGCTAAAGAGGGGGAGAATATTTTGGTACTTACTTAATTGGTACTTACTTAATTAGACATTCTATTTTTCTGCAGTCATTTCTTTCTGCTGCTATCTATCTCTGATTGCTTAGGGTCTTTAGCCAAAAATCTGCCAAAGGGGGAGTTTGTAGTTGTTTAGTTATTGGCTTGAATTTTTGGTAAAACCCAAGTGTGTGTGTGAAAGTCATGACTGATGTCATAACATTCTAGTTTAGTTTGTACTGATTCATTAGGTACCTTTGCAGAAAAATATTGTCATATAGGTGTTGATATTTATAAGTGTGTATCTGAGCATTTTGCAAAATGATCACATTTTCCTAAATCAGTAGACAGGTTTTTCAGATGTCATAACAGATGTTAAGACATCCTGTTCTGAACTAACAGGTTTGTAGTTTGGTTAATTCTGAGTTTTTTCAGGAAAATGACTCAGTCTTTCCAGAACAGAATCCTGCGTTTTCCTTGGGTTAACCTAGCTCAACCCTAACCTGGTTGATAAAGTCCTGTGACCTAGTCTTAAGGTAAAATGGAATTAACCCTAGCTTTTTGTGGAAACCCTAACTGAAGATGCAGCTGCTATATATTCAACAGAGCTGCTGTTTTGAAAGCAATCCCTTTTTGGTCAGAAGATCATTTGTAAGCTGTATAGTTTTAACTATTGTAATTCAAGCAATTATCATTGTGATAAGTGACTTGGAATAGGTTTTTAATTGTAAGGGTTGTGTAGCACTCAAAGCTTTGAAGCAAGAGTGTTTGTATGTTTCTTGACTAAAGCTGTGAAGCAGAGTCAAGTTAGGTGTGAGTATCACTCAAAGCTGTGAAGCAAGAGTGGTTGTGTTGCTTGATTAAAAAGCTGTGAAGCTTAATCAAGTGTATGTTTTTGAAGAGTGTCTTCATCAATTCATTAGTCAAACTGTTTTATGTATCACTGCTGTGATTGAGGGGGAGTGAGTAGGAACTCAGGTTTAAGTTGTACTTAGATTGAAATTGCATTGGGTAGGTCTTAAGTGAAGGAGATAAACTGGTTGGTTTATTCCTGAATTAACATCTCTTATAGTGGATTTCCTCCCTGGCTTGGTAGCCCCCAGAGTAGGTGTTGTTGCACACTGAACTGGGTAAACAATTGACTGTGTTCTTTACTGTTTTTGTATTTACTGTCTTATAGAAAGTCAGATACGGTGTCATAGCATTGAACATGACATTGAGTATCTGCAGCCAGAATTTCACCCACATTGCAAAGGGCCACGGATCTGTCAAGACGTTCAGAGGTACTGGAGGTATGTGCACCTTATCAACATAGACTTGGCACTTATGACAGGTTCGAGAATGCCGATAACAATCGGCCTCCATGGTAGACCAATAATATCATGCCCGAAGGATTTTCTTTGCCATGGTATGTCCACTGGAATGAGTCCCGAAAGTACCTTCATGCAACTCTACCATAATCCTTTCTGCTTCATTCTTATCCATACAATGCATTAAGGTTGAATCATGATTATGCTTGTAAAGGATACCATTACTGATGAAGAACTTCACCGCGAACCTCCTCAAAAACTTCTTATCATTAACAGATGCACCCTCATGGTATTCTTGAGCCTCAAGATATCTTTTTACCTCATGAAACCAGGGTTTATCTGCTACCTCCTCAGTCTCAATGTCACAGCAATGTGCGGGTTCATCCAACCTCTCAATGGTAATCTGGGGAGCCTCATTGTCCCGTTTGACTTTGAACATATAAGACATCGTAGCTAGCGCGTCCGCTAACTGATTCTCTTCTCTTGGGAAGTGTTCAAAGGTTATCTCCTCGAAGTGCGGAAGCAACGTCAACACATACTCTTTGTAAGGAATAAGATTTGGGTGTTTCGTATCTCACTCGCCTTTGGTCTGACTGATCACGAGAGTGGAATCTCTGAATACACTTAAGAACTTAATCCTTAGGTCAATAGCTGCTCGAAGACCCATAATGCATGCTTCATACTCTGCCATGTTGTTGGTGCAGTTAAAACATAATCGGGCGGTGAATGGAGTATGACAGCCTTCAGGAGATATGATCATGGCGCCAATGCCATTACCTAAAGTGTTTGAAGCTCCATTGAAATACATAGACCATCGGGATCCCTCCTCAGGTCCTTCATCCGGTCCAGGTGTTTCACAGTCAGTCACCAACATGATGTTCTCATCCGGGAATTCAAAGTTTATAGACTGGTAATCGTCCACTGCCTGATGTGCCAAATAATCTTCCAACACACTTCCCTTGATTGCTTTTTGGGTCGTGTATTAGATGTCATACTCAGTCAAGATCATCTGCCATCTTGCTATTCTTTCGGACAAGGCAGGCTTTTCGAAGATATACTTGATTGGATCCATCTTTGATATCAACAGAGTAGTGTGAGTCAACATATACTATCTCAGCCGGCGAGCAGCCCATGCCAAAGCGCAACAAGTTTTCTCAAGCAACGAGTATCGGGTCTCGCAGTCGGTAAACCTTTTGCTAAGGTAATAAATAGCATGCTCTTTTCGGCCAGACTCGTCATGCTGCCCCAACACACACCCCATCAAATTGTCGAGTACTGTCAAGTATAAGATCAAAGGTCTCCCTTCAACTAGAGGCATCAAAATTGGTGGCTCTTGGAGATATTCTTTGATCCTTTCAAAGGCGGCCTGACATTCATCATTCCATCTTACCACTTGATCTTTCTTCAGTAACTTGAAGATCGGTTCATAAGTAGCAGTTAAGTGTGAGGTGAATCGGGCAATATAGTTCATACATCCCAAAAAGCCTCTAACTTCTTTTTCTGTTTGGGAGCTGGCATTTCCTGTATAGCCTTCACCTTTGCAGGATCCACTTGAATACCTTTATCACTAACGACAAAACCCAGCAGCTTACCAGACCTCACCCCGAAGGTACACTTGTTCGGGTTTAACCTCAGCTTATACAACTTCAACCTGTCAAATAACTTTTGGAGATGGTCAAGATGTTCTTCTTCAGTCTGGGATCTTGCAATCATGTCTTCGACGTATACTTTAATATCATGATGAATCATGTCGTGGAACAAAGCGACCATGGCGCGCTGATACGTTGCCCCAGCATTCTTCAATTCGAAAGGCATGACTTTGTAGAAAAAGGTACCCTACTGCGTAACAAAGGTTGTATTCTCCATGTCCTCGAGAGCCATCTTAATCTGATTGTAACCAGAGAAACCATCCATAAAGGAGAAGACCTTATGCTGTGCGGTGTTGTCAACCAAAAAATCGATATGAGGCAGAGGGTAATCATCTTTGGGGCTTTCCCTATTTAGATCCCTATAGTTAACACACATCCGAACCTTACCATCTTTCTTCGGCACCGGGACCACATTGGCAACCCACTGCGGGTAGGAAGTAACTACTAGAAAACCGGCATCAAACTGTTTCATAACCTCCACCTTGATTTTCTCAGACATCTCTAGGCGCATTCGCGAACTTTCTGCTTCACTGGAGGACAATCTTCTTTAGTTGGCAAGTGGTGAACAACAATATCGGTATCCAACCCAGGCATATCTTCATAAGACCAAGCGAAGATCTCAACATAGTCACATAGCATCTGAATTAACCGTTGCTTGACTCTAGGCTCCAAATTTGCACCGATCTTGACCTTTTTCTTGTCTACCTCTGTACCCAGATTTACTGTTTCCACTGGCTCTTCATGCGGCTGAATAGCCCTCTCTTCCTGAAGTAACAGTCTAGCAAGTTCCCCAGGCACTTCACAATCATCCTCACCTTCGTCCTCGTCTTGGTTGATCGGACTTTCGAAGTCATAACTGGCAGTAGCAGAGTCGTTATCAGTGGGATCCAGAGTGGATGTAGACCTGTATATGTGAGTGTGTGTAAGACAAATAGTTGTTTTGCAAGATAGAAAAGAAAAACAAGGAGCGTAAAGTTCGTAATGCAAGAAAACGTCCAATGCTTTTATTGATGATATATGGAAATGACAAATATTAAGCCCTCACAAACAAAGCCACGGTGTCTCGGGATGGGCATCGGGCCGTAAAGTTTAAAATTGTCTGTTACAAATCTCAAAACAAAAGTCTTATTACTGTGTAATAAAAGAAACGGGCATGGAATCCTTTTCCATCCAATTTCTCAAGCCACCATCGGTAGTCGGGTAAATCCAGTTGTCAAACTCAGACTCTTCATCATCATCTTCAATAGCATTTACTCTCGCGTCATGTTTTGGCATAGGAGCCGTTATGAAATTATGTTTTTCCGGCGCTTCAAACTCAATCTCCTTAGCTTCAATCAGATCCTGCACTTTATTCTTCAAAGCCCAGCAGTTGTTCGTATCATGCCCTGGGCTATCAGAGTGATAAGCACAGCGGGCGTTCGGATTATACAACAGTGATGTAGTACTGGGATTCTTCGGAGCCTCCCTCAGAGTGACCAAGTTCGTCTTCAACAATTGCGGCAAAATTTGAGATAGGGTCATACTGAGCCGAGTATACTGCCTTTGCGGTCTTTCTACTCTTTGCTGATTGTTGCGTTGTGGGGCAATAGTTGGTCTTGATATTACCACCGCATTAACTGCTTGGCGGCGTTCAGGTCAATTTTGGCTCCTCGAGCTGTAAACTACACTAGATTCCTTCTTGAAAGGCTTCTTCTCTGTACTTGACAAAGCACCTTTCTGTATCTTGCCACTTTTAATACCGGCTTCAACTCTCTCCCCAATCATTATCAATTTAGTGAAACCAGACGATGAACTACTGATCAAGTGATTGAAGTACAGACAAGACAAAGTCCCAAGAAACATATCCACCAACTCCCTATCAGCCAGAGGGGGTTGTACTCTTCCAGCAAGATCTCTCCACTTCTGAGCGTAGTCCTTAAAACCTTCACTCGCACCCATAGACATACTCTGAAGTTGAGTACGCGTGGGAGCAAGGTCGGCATTATACTGGTATTGCTTGTCAAAAGCAGCAGCGAGGTCCTCCCAGTTGCGGACATTAGCTCCTTTTAGTTTATAGAACCATTCAAGTTGAGTCCCTGACAGACTATCTTGAAATAAATGAACCCAAAGGTTCCTATCAGCAGTATATGGTTGAATCTTTCTGACGTACGGGCGGAGGTGTAACTTTGGGCAGGAGACCCCATCGTACTTAGCAAATACAGGAGCTTTAAACTTGTGCGGGATCACCACCCCAGATTCCAAAACCAAATCTCCGAAGTCCAACCCAAGTATCTTCTGGATCTCCATTACGCTCAACCGGTCTTCGAGTTGCTTATACATATCCTCAGCAGGAGGATACTGGTCTTCATCAAAGTCAGTGTCATTGTCAGAAACCACAGGGCTAGGACCCTTCCTTTCCTCTTGATTCTCTCCTCCTCCATATGAGTGAGACAAATCAACTTCTTCTCGTAACCTATTCCCAAACCTGTGACCCATATTCAGGAGGACCACCTTCTTCTTCTTCTTCTTCTTGTCCTTCAAGATAAGAGTCTTCAAATCTTTTTGACTCTTGGCCAAGTTCAAGAACATCTCCTGGAACTGAGCATTCTGAGCTTGCAGAGCCTTGATGGCTTGATCAGTAGGTGTTTCAGAAGACATGATGTGGTGAAATAAACAGCGAAGAAGATGAGAAACCTGTAAGGGTACCTGTGATGAAGTGCATGGGAATGGAATGTGTATGAAATGATTTCAAAGACTCAGGGAGATTTAAATTTGTAAACCAAAATAAAACACACTTTATTAGATTAAAACTTGAAACAATGTTTAACAAATGCCTTTAAGGCGTTACAAAAGAAATACTGAGAAGTAAATCTAAACTAGAAATAGTAAAAGACATCATAAATACCAAGGTCATTTTCCTTTTGTGCTAACATAATCGTTGATTGTCCTCTCAGTCTCCAGCTGCCTTGTAAGCTTCAGGATCTTTCGTTCTTGTTCATGATACTTCTCTCTGTAGGTATCCCTTTCTTCCCTTAACTGGATCCAAGACCTATTTAATGCCCCCAAATCAGTAGGCATATAGGGATGGAGGATCCTATAAGGAACACTTTCTTCATTAGTATGCTCCACAATCACCGGCAAAACAGCTTCGTATGGCGTCCCCAGCTTTTGAGAGTGGGCTCGAACCCACTAGAGATACGGTTGCATTGGGAGAGAAGTCTTCATTCCTAGCTTATGTGGATCATACCTATTAACCCTGTCCCAGGCTCGTATAAATCTGCGGCGATGTCCCTCAACATCCCCCTTGAAGTCAAAGACAATGTCTGGAAGCAGCAACTCATGAGGACCGTCCCTCCGAGCTCGTCCAAACTGTCGTAAGGCCAAACAAGGATTATAGGTTATTCCTCCTCTAATTACCAGCAATGGAACATTAGGGTATTCCCCATAACGATCAATGACAACTACTTTTTCCATATCTTTGGTACTCCAAAGGATGTCCGTATGAGCAAGGGACATGATTCTGTAAGCCCAACCCATACCTTCCTCATTCTTCAATACAGATTTGGGGAGGTGAGAAATAAACCACCTCGCCAGCAGCGGTGTACAGCACATGAGAGTCCCCCTTCTCCGAACAGTACGGGTATAAAGAGCATGTAGAATATCACCTAAGAGAGTAGTCACTGGGTTACAAGAATGAAGATCTTGACTGTGTTCACATTGACAAAAGAATCTGAATTTGGGAACAAAACCAAGCCATAGATGAGGAGAGCCAGGATGTCTTCAAATGCTTGAAAGTCCAAACTATCCCAGAATTGTTGAGCTTGATCAATCAAAAACTTTGCCAAGAAACCTTTAACCCCGCTCCGAATCTCCCAGTTAGATACTACATCAACCATTTTTAGATGTAGGGATGAAGCAATATCCTCTGGCCTAGGAGCTATCTCCAAACCTGTAAAGGGTGTCTGCTCTAGAATAGATATGCCAAGTAAATCAGAAAACTCCTCCAAAGTAGGGAACAACTGATAGTCCGGGAAGGTGAAACAGTGATGCAACGGGTAAAAGAACTGGAACAACACGCTCATCATTTGCTCATCCAACTTGGAAGTGACCAGGCTGAGGGATGACCATGTCTTCTAACAAAGGAAGAAGTATCAGGAACTTTTGAAACCAACTCTCTAAGTTGAGTAGGTATCTGCACGAAGTTGACTCGAATGGTATTTTTGCGCATAGAAGTCATGATCTACAAAACAGAACAAAGATGAATCCCCTTGGTCTTTGAAATGGTTAGTCTAATGAAATATGCATGCGATGTCATGATGCATGATGTCATGATAAAAATACACCACATGTATCACAGATAGAAAACATGGTAAGGGCAAACAAGTCACACAATAGCCCTTAAATTTCAGGCTGGCATGGAGTTTAGGTACTACACTCTTGCAGTGTAGTTGGTTCAACCTATCCTAGTAATAGTAATCGGGTTCTAGAGGTTCTCAATATCACTGACCATCCTCGATCGATCATAGTTTCAGCTTAGCAATATTTTCTTGCGGCCGAAACCATCGCGAGAGTATGGTCTCAGAGAGTGTAGCATTCTGCTACTTTTCTATGGCCAAGTTGGTCAATTATAGGTTCTAAGGTCAGTTGATGCTTAATGACCCATTAGCAGCCCCATACTCTCCTTGTTCTTCCACAAGGGATATCGGTGCCAACTAATGTGCCACATCAACGTAGCTACTTCTTAAACCGTATCGGTCTACGTTGTACAATTCCTTCACAGTCTATTGCTACTTACCTAAAAGGTATCCCCATATTCGGGTTAGGATCTATAGTAACTCTGATATAATGACCACAAAGATAAAGCAAACAGATCAAACAATTTGAAAACATTATGATGAACTAATCCTAAGGTACACCCCACTTATTAAGTCCCCAGCAAAGTCGCCAGTTCTATGATACGGTGGCCAGAACCGGGACGTGTTTCCCCTTTTTAAGGAATTGCTGGTTTGCGTTTTGCATTTGTGTTTGCAAAATGTCGCGGTAAGCAAGAGTCGCCACCGACTTTCATTTTATCCAACTAGGAAAGGAAAAAAGCACAGAAAAATTTCTTTTTCGAGATATTTCTAAGTAAGGGGGGTAGATTATAGAAAGGGAAGGTATTAGCACCCTTTCTATCCGTAGTTATCTACGGGCTCTTAGGTACTTGCTCATCATTTTCAAAATTGTTTTCTTTGTGTTTGAGTGATTTTAAAAGCTTTTGTTTTGACTTCTGTGATACGGTGGGAGAACTGACTTGAGTTTTGCGTTTGTATTCGCAAATGTTGCGGTTAGCAAGAGTCGCCACCGACTTTTTATTTTATCCTAAGGAAAGGTTAAAAAGCACAGCAAAAACCTTTTGAGATGTTTTCTTGGGTTCGGGGAGTAGATTATAGAAAGGGAAGGTATTAGCACCCTTTCTATCCATGGTTATCCATGGGCTCTTAGTTACTTGCTTAGATCACTTGTCTTTTGTTTTCAATTGTTTTAAATGGTGCTTGAGTGCGTGGGTTTGAAAATGTTTTGAAAAGAGGCCAATGTGGTGGCAACCTTTGTAATGATCCATGTGGGGATGTATACAAAGATGTATGTCTTTTGAAAAAGTTTTTATTTGTTTTTGAAAGTTGTTTTTGAAAGTGTAGTGATGTGTGATTTTGAAATTAGGCAAGTGTTTTGTTTTGCAAGTTGATTCAAGTAACTAAAAGATTATCTACTCCTAAATTCCTCAAAAGATCATTGCTATACTTTAACCCTTTTAACAAGTTTGCTCCACCATTGTATTTGGTGGGCAACCTTGTGTTAGGATGTGAAAGGGACAGGCGCGGGTCATCGTTTTAGACCATAATTGCAACGGCGTTAAATGTCTTTGAGCAATTTCTCTAAGGGACTTGATCATTTGTTTTTGTTTGTTTTTGAAAAGTTTTATCGAGGGACTATGATCATTCAAAATCACTTGCTTTGCCCAAAGAAGTTTAACATGCAACATGGCCCATTCATTTGAAGGCAACAGGTGGAATACCCTAGGGGGTGCAAGTGTGATTTGTGTGTCCATTTTCATGCTTGTTTGTCTTGTATTAGGTCAAACTATTTTTTATCGTTTTTCGCATACAAACCCTAATTCTAACATGTTATCATTAGAAAGCAATAAAGTGCGAAATTAAAATTACTAAGCTATTACAAAACCAAATATGGGAAGGGGGTACAAATGTTCAAATGGGGATATTGACAAGAATTTAAATCTAAATTATTACATCAATTGGATATTTGCATAGTAAATAAATTGCATAATTAAATGTAAATTAAATAAATATGTGAAATGCAAAAAAGAAAGTTTTTTATGTGTATGAGAAAATATTATTTATGTAAGAGGAAAAAGAAAATAAAAATGTATTATTTTTTGAGTATTTTAAATTTAGGGCAAAAACCCAAATTTTTAAAGAAAAAAAGGTATTATTTAATTTTAATACAACTATTTATTTATTATTTATAAAAATAACATAAAATGAAGTATATTGTGAAAAAAAAGGTATTTTTGTATCAAATATTAAAAAAAGATGAAAAAATCAAGTATTTTTATATTTTGTCTTAAATATATTAATAGTCACATATATATATTTATATTAAACCCTAAATATGTATTATACAAAAAATAAATCTTTATTCAATATTTTAATAAAATAAATAAAAGAGTATTTTTTGTATGAAATATTTTCAGAAAGTAAATAAAAATAAAAATTGTATTTACATTATTTTCTATTTATTTTCTATAATAGTACATATATATATTATATACAAACAAAGAAAATAAACAAATAAATATGCAATAAAATGCAAAAAATGATGAAAAAAATATTTTCAATTTTCTAATGTCATGAGAAAAAATAAACAAAGTCAACCAAAAAGAAAAAAGTCAAAAATGTTAAGAAATGAACAAATGGGCTCAGGGGGGTTTAAACATGAAAATGGGGTGTGAAAAGAAAACAAATCCAGGCCCAGCCCAGACCACTCCTTCTTCAACCTCTGTACAGCCTTCTTCAAGCTACAACACGCGTTTTTTATCTCTGGATTCCTGGACTTTCAAGCAAAACTCATAACATGAAAAGTGTAGAGCATTGAGAGACGGTTTCAACCATATAAAGAACATGACCTATCTCTCTAAGATGAGGGAGAATTTCTCCCCCCCTCTTTCCTGACCTAGCTTTTCTACCATTTTCAGAGCTCACATTCTCTCTACTCAGATAAAAGAAATGAAAAGTAAAGCTATGTACATATTCAGGGCTATGAGTAGGACCTTGTTTCTTCACAAACTTAAGACTAAAGATGCATAATAAGAGAGATACGAATTCAAACTTTTACCTGTGCAGTTGAACTTCTATGTGGAGAATGAGAGACTTTCAGTACAATGTAATGATTGGAAAAGCTTCCTTGAGGTCCAGGGATGCTTTTTCAATGCTCACTTTGTCTTGAAACTTCTTGTACCAAGCTATAGAACTTCACCTGCAAGTCAAAAATGTAAAAATGGTGGAAGCTGTTAGAGGGATTACAGGTCAGGTTTTAGGTCATGGTTAGCTTGCACATATGCTAGGGAATGTGTATGGATTGATTTTGGTAAGAATGCTCGAGGGAAATGGGAGTTGGCACTCAAACTGCAGAGGCAACTCTGTTTTTGCAGTTTGAGGATAATTCTGAGATGGAGGGTGTTTTGGAGGTGCAAGGGTCGTGTCTTGGCTTTGTTAGGTTCTATGGAAGATGTTTGATAACTTTGTTCTTCTGTGTGTAAGCTGAAAAGAGAGATGGCATAAGTTATGGATGTTTCTTCACACTTAAGCTACAAAAGCAAGTTGGTTGTTTTAGGTTAGTAGGGGGCCTCCTAATGTGCTGCATAAGCCTCTCTTGATCAGTGTGTTATGCACATAATCTTGTGCAAAGCAGATCTTTTATGTACTTGTTGGATTACAAACTTGACATAAAGCTAAACTTTTCAAAAATGGAAATTCCACTTTATCTAGTTTAGGATTAAACCATTATGCAATGTTAGAACACAAAGAACATGACCTTAACACATTGAATATGCATTAAATTATTGAGTATGAAATGGTTCAAGGACCTGTAATCAAGCATAAAGCAAACTGATTTCAAATTGGCAAGGTTATGAACATGTCTTGATGAAGAACAAAAGTGAATTTTTGCCAACTTGTGAAATTCGAATCTCTCAAGTTATGAGGTTGTTTGATGAGTTCTTGGACATTTTGGAAAGCTTGGAATGTGTACTACAATCCATCTTTGAAATGCAAATCAAAATTCCAAGTGGAAGGGTATGAAAAGTGGCCTTGAAGTAGGGTAGAAAACCTTGTCAAAATAGGTCAAATTTCACTAAGTTAAAAGATGGTTTAGTGCCCTTATTCAAAAAATTATAACTTGAGATACAAGCTTCAAATGAGAAAATTTTGTGAATCAAAGTTGTAGATTATGCAACAAGCTACAACTTTCATGTTTTGACTTTTGTTTGAATCCAAATGGATCATGGTGAAAAGATGGGGCAAAGTTGGGAAAAAATTAGGGTTTTTCATAACTTAGAAAAATTCTAAGTTATGAAAAATTCCATTTTCAAACCCTAATTTGCATTTTGTGATTTCTTGGTGAACAAGTTTCATGATTTGGAATGTTTTGATGAAAAATGAATCTTGACTCTTGATTTTGACCAAAAAGTCAAAGTTTGACTTTTCAGTATACAGTCAAAATTGATCAATTGACTGAGAAATTCAACTGTCAATCTTGTGTACTTGGGATCTTTTGAGCTTGATGAACATGTCAAGATAATTCCATTGAGTCCTTGAGGCCATATGTGAGCTTGGTTTGCCATTGGCTAGGTCAAACAGTCAAAAAATTGCCCTGGTGCAGTCAAAACCCTAAAAATGACCATTTTGCCCTTTTGATGATCTGATCAAATTTCTTGTGGAATTGTGATCCAAACTTGATCAAATGGTTCATATGAGTTCATAATGTTGATGTGGATCAAATTTCATGAGGTTTGACTGTCAATTGGCCACAGTTGACTTTTTTCCCAATACAGCTGATTTCTAGGTCAACTGTCCAATTGACTGGGTAAAACTTGGAGTCAAGACTTGAAACTTGGTATAGGTAAACTTGGGAGTCCAACATGAAGCATGAAAGTCATCTTAGGCATTTTAGGTCAAAACATCCTTAGGCAAACACAAACCCTAATTTGAGTCCACAGTGCAAGGAGAAGCCTTGAGCAGAGGAAACCCTAACTGGATCTTGATCTTCAAAGGTCTTGTGATGAGAAAATGTTGAGGAAATGGGAGGGCAAATTTTGGGGTACAACAGTTGCCCCTGTTCAATCTTCTTGGACCTGAAGAGTTAGATTGGCAAGTTTGCCTTTCGTGACTCGAGGGTAAAAGGAGATTGGACACTAGAGTGCCCGGAAATTTGCACTCGCATGCTGGAGTCTCAACAATGTGGTGTCGGGAATGGGCTTATAGATGCCATTTTGAGAGATGGTGGATAGGGAGATGGGCTTTATAGATGCCATCTGGAGAAGTGACAGAACTTTGTCGGGAATGGGCTTATAGATGCCATTTGGAAGTGTTGATCGCATAAGAGATTCCTTAGCGAGAACTCGTGTATTTAAGAAAGACAGATGTTTTCCTGGCTTGTTACAGGTGTTTGATCTTCAGTCTCCTTATGCAGATATGCCCTGGCTAGATACAGGTATTGAATCTACAATTGGTTGCTCAGATGTGCCCTGGCTGGATACAGGAGTCGAATCTGGAAATAGTCGTTTAATAGATGTGCCCTGGCTGGATACAGGAATCGAATCTTCGAACTCTTTAGACGTGCCCTGGCTAGATACAGGAATCGAGTCTGGAAATGTGGTCAACAGATATGCCCTGGCTGGATACAGGAATCGAATCTGGAGACGTTGTAGTTGATAGATGCACCTTCAGGGTATTCCTGAGCTTCCAAGTACCTCTTTACCTCGTGATACCAGGGTTTTTCAGTCACCTTCTCGGCCTCGAGCTCGCAGCAGTATGCTGGTTCATCCAACTTCCAGATTATGATTCGGGGAGCCTCATTGTCCCATCTAACTTTGAACATTGAAGACATCGTGGCTAGTGCGTCCGCTAGCTGATTTTCCTCTCTGGGGAAATGTTCAAAAGTTATCTCTTCAAAGTGGGGGAGCAAGGTCGACACATACTCCTTGTAAGGAATGAGATTCGGGTGTTTCGTATCCCACTCGCCTTTGATCTGATTGATCACGAGAGCGGAATCTCCGAAGACACTTAGAAATTTGATCCTCAAATCGATTGCAGCTTGTAGACCCATGATACATGCCTCATATTCTGCCATATTGTTGGTGCAGCTGAAACATAATCGGGCGGTGAGGGGAGTATGAGTTCCTTTGGGAGATATGATTACAGCGCCGACGCTGTTACCCAAAGCATTGGAGGCTCCATCAAAATGCATAGACCATCGGGATCCTTCCTCAGGTCCTTCATCCGGTCCAGGTACTTCACAGTCAGTTACCACCATGATGTCTTCGTCCGGAAAATCAAAGTTCAATGATTGATAATCGTCCACAGGTTGGTGTGCCAAATGATCAGCCAGTACACTTCCCTTAATTGCTTTCTGAGTTGTATACTGGATATCATATTCCGTTAAGATCATTTGCCATCTCGCTATTCTTCCAGACAGAGCAGGCTTTTCAAATATGTACTTTATGGGATCCATCTTTGAAATCAATAAAGTAGTGTGAGTCAGCATATACTGTCTCAGCCGGCGAGCAGCCCATACAAGAGCGCAGCAAGTTTTCTCAAGCAGTGAGTAACGAGACTCACAGTCGGTAAACTTTTTGCTCAAGTAATAAATAGCGTGCTCTTTTCGGCCAGACTCGTCATGCTGCCCCAGCACACACCCCATTGAATTATCAAGCACTGTTAAGTATAGTATCAGAGGTCTTCCTTCCACCGGTGGCATAAGAATGGGTGGCTCTTGGAGATATTCCTTTATCCTTTCAAAGGCGGCCTGACATTCATCATTCCAGCGTACTACTTGATCTTTCTTCAGTAATTTGAAGATTGGCTCACAAGTAGCAGTCAGATGTGAGATGAATCGGGCAATGTAATTCAGTCGTCCTAGGAAACCTCTGACTTCTTTCTCTGTTTTTGGCGTCGGCATCTCTTGAATAGCTTTAACTTTGGCAGGGTCCACCTGGATACCTTTATCACTTACAATGAAACCTAGCAATTTTCCGGATCTTACCCCAAAGGTGCATTTGTTGGGATTCAATCTCAGCTTGTACAACTTGAGTCGGTCAAACAACTTCCTCAGATGGTCAAGGTGCTCCTCCTCAGTTTGAGACCTTGCAATCATGTCATCAACGTATACCTCAATTTCATGATGGATCATATCATGAAATAAAGCAACCATGGCATGTTGATAGGTTGCCCCAGCATTTTTTAATCCGAATGGCATGACCTTATAACAGAAGGTGCCCCACTGAGTCACAAAGGTAGTCTTCTCCATATCCTCTGGAGCCATCTTGATCTGATTATACCCTGAAAAACCATCCATGAAGGAGAACACCTTGTGTTGAGCTGTATTGTCAACAAGGACATCAATGTGAGGTAGGGGGAAGTCATCCTTGGGGCTGGCCCTGTTCAGATCTCTGTAGTCGACACACATTCTGACTTTACCGTCCTTCTTCGGCACTGGCACTACATTGGCAAC
Source organism: Vicia faba (assembly GCA_948472305.1). Taxonomy (NCBI): domain Eukaryota; kingdom Viridiplantae; phylum Streptophyta; class Magnoliopsida; order Fabales; family Fabaceae; genus Vicia; species Vicia faba. Next base: position 652,000,785 of record OX451740.1, read on the forward strand.
CCACTGAGGGTAAGAAGTCACTGCAAGGAACCCGGCATCAAACTGCTTCATAACCTCGGCCTTGATCTTTTCAGACATCTCTGGACGCATCCGTCGAACTTTCTGTTTTACCGGAGGGCAATCTTCCTTGGTTGGCAGGTGGTGAACTACAATGTCGGCATCCAAACCAGACATATCTTCATAGGACCAAGCAAAGATCTCCATGTAGTCTTGTAGCATCTGGATCAATCGTTGCTTCACGCTGAGCTCTAGATTGGCACCAATCTTGACCTCTTTCCTTTCTGTCTCAGTACCCAAGTTAATTGTCTCCACAGGCTCTTCATGTGGTTGAATAGCCCTCTCTTCCTGTAGTAGCAGTCTTGCGAGTTCACCAGGCACTTCGCAATCATCTTCACCTTCGCCTTCGGCCAAGTTGATCGGATTTTCGAAGTCACAACTGGCGGTAGCAGAGCTGTTACCAGTAAGATCCAGAGTGGATTGAAACCTGTATAAGTGAGTGTGTGTAAATACAGCTGTTTTGCAATATATATAACACAGAAAGGAAAAGAGCACAAGATTTGAAATGCAACAAACGTCCAATGTTTTGATTGATGATATATGAAAATGTCATATAAAAAAGCCCTCACAAATGGAGCTACGATGCCCCGGGTAGGACACCGAGCCAACAGAGTTTTAACATATTGTTTGTTACAAATTGGGAATCAAAAGAAATCAATTACTGCGTGACAAATGTGATAGGGGTAAAATCCTTTGCCGTCCAGTTGCTTGGTCCGTTGCTGGTAGTCGGGTAGATCCAACTGTCAAACTCAGCTTCCTCCACATCCTCCTCAATAGCATTCACCCTTGAGCTGGAAATAAACACCGGAGCCTTTCCGATCTTCTCTTTGCGCACCGCCTTCTGTGCCTCTGCAGTAAAGCCTAGCCCAAACTTGTCGTTCTTCTGAGTGAAGTCAGGAAGCTGACCCCAGTGTGCACAAATGCCTTTCTGAACCACAGCCCGGGCATCCCTTAGGGAAGCCATCTTCAAGGAATCATTCTCTTCGGCCGTTGTCTCTGCAGCTGCTGAAATTGGATGCACCTCCTCGAAATGCTGGAAGGGGGTTTCAATGAACTCTCCGTCCATCTCGATGTACCTGAAGGAATTCAAATGGCTCACCATATACTCCTCTTCTCCTTGTACAGTGACGATCTTCCCCCTGACGGGATACTTCAGCTTTTGGTGCAAGGTGGAGGTCACCGCCCCAGCTTTATGGATCCAAGGTCGACCCAACAGACAAGAGTATGATGGACGTATATCCATCACGTAAAAGGTAGAGTCAAACACTTGAGAGCCCACACGAATAGGGATGTTAACCTCTCCATGAACCATCCTTTTGGAACCGTCAAAGGCCCTGACGATGATATTGCTGGGTTTCAACTCCAGGCCCTCATAATCCAGACGATCTAAAGCCTTTTTCGGAAGAACATTCAAGGAAGAACCAGTGTCCACCAATACATGTGCCAGAGTAGTGCCCCTGCATTCAATAGAGACATGCAGGGCATCATTGTGGTCTCTCCCTTTTGCGGTCAGGTCAGCATCTGAAAACCCCAAGCTGTTGTCCGCCGTCAGATTCGCTATGCAGTCAGTGAACTGGACTGCAGACGTTTCTTGCGGCACATGGGCCGTCTTGAGAAATGAGATTAAGGCCTTAGCATGGGCCTCGGAGCATAGCAATAGGGAGAGCAGGGAGATCTTGGAGGGTGTATGCCCCAACTGCTCGACAACATTAAAATCACTTTTCTTTATTATTTTCAGAATCTCCTCAATTTCTTGTCGGGAGGCCTCAGCATTTACGGGTATTGGTGCCTCCATCCGGGCAGGCTCTTCTTCAATCCCTTTGCCCCGAGCATTTGATGACTCGGCAGCAGGGGACACAATTTGATCAGCAACAGGACTTGGTAAACTTGCAGGTTTTATGAGGAGGGGTTTTCGAATAGCGGGCGGCGCAATGTCAGGCGAGAAGAGCCTGCCACTGCGGGTGACTTTAGCCGGACCGGTGATATCGCAGATACTGGCACTAGCATCAAATTCTTGCTTGATTCCATTTACATATACGTCTGCCCCATAATGCCAGGGGACAGCTTTATCAGACACGTAGGAGAGGGGTCCTGGAACAGTAATGATCACAGGCGCAACTGTCAAGATTTGAATAGGCTTCTTTGGGGGAGCCTTGATTGGATTTTTGAAGATGGTAATCACGGAAACTTCTTTCATCGGAACCAATTGAACAGCAGTCTTTTTGAATAGAATCTCCTTGCTATCCATTAGGCCTTGGATGCCTAACCTTAGCAAGGGACAATCAGATAGGGAAATAGCACAGAATGGGCAACCTTCGCCGCAACCCGGAAATAAACCGGCCCGCAGTAGGTTCTTCTTAACAGTCTTCAAAGGGGTAACAACTTCATCTACCGAAACAGCGTACACTTCTTCCTCAATGGCATTTACCCTATGCTGGGGCATAGGAGCCGTTACAACATTTGGTTTTTCCGGCGCTTCAAACTGAATTTCTTTCGCATCGATCAGATCTTGCACTTTGTTTCTCAAGGCCCAGCAATCATCAGTAGTGTGCCCGGGACTATCAGAATGATAAGCACACCGGGCATTTGGGTTGTATTTAGGAGACGCAGTGTTGACGACCTTAGGAGCTTCTTTGAGGGTCACCAGGTTGGTGGATAACAGTTGGGGTAAAATTTGAGATAATGTCATACTCAATCGGGTATACTGCCTCTTGGGCCTTTCACTTCTCTGTTGATTGTACTGCTGAGGAGCAGCAACAGGTTTGGAGATGACCAAAGCATTGACGGCTTGGCGACTTTCGGGCTTGACTTGTCTTCTAGGACCATAGAAGGCGCTTGCTTCTTTCTTAAATGGCCTCTTCTCAACACTTGTAGAGGCAGCCTTCTGTATCTTGCCTGACCTGATGCCAGCTTCAATTCTCTCTCCCGTTAATATCAGATCTGTGAACCCAGCGGAGGAGTTACCAACCAAATGATTGAAAAACGGACCAGACAACGTCCCAAGGAACATATCAACCAACTCTCGATCAGTTAATGGAGGCTGCACCCTGCCAGCCAAATCTCTCCATTTTTGAGCGTACTCTTTGAACCCTTCACCCGTTCCTAGAGACATACCCTGAAGTTGGGTACGTGTAGGAGCGAGATCAGAATTGTATTGGTATTGTCTGTAGAATGCGGTTGCCAAATCCTCCCAGTGTCGGATGCTAGCTCCATCCAATTGGTAGAACCATTCAAGCTGTGACCCTGAGAGACTATCTTGGAAGAAATGAATCCAGAGGTTTTTATCCGCCGTGTAAGGTTGGATTTTCCTTACGTACGACCTTAGATGCAGCTTTGGGCAGGAGACCCCATCATACTTGGCGAAGGCAGGCGCCTTAAACTTGTGTGGAATGACTACCCCAGAAGATAACCCCAAATCTCCGAAATCTAGTCCTGGCACATTCTGAATTTCCATGGCGCTCAAGCGGTCCTCCAATTGTTTGTATCTGTCAGCAGCAGGTGGGTACTGTTCGTCATTATAGTCCGTCTCGTTGTCGGAGACTGCGGGACTAGGAGCTCCTCCCCCTTGGGGACTGTTTTTCTCAGCAGAAGAAGTGGTTGGATCAGCTTCATTGTGGAGTGTGTTCCCAAATCGGCGTCCGGTGTTGAACAATGCGGTCCTCTTTTTCTTCTTTTTCTTCATGAGTAGAGTCTTCAACTCTTGCTGACCTTGGGCTAGGCTTAGGACCATCTCTTGAAATTGTGCACTTTGGGCCTGAAGGGCCTTGATTGCTTGCTCACTGGAGGATTCTGGATTCATGATGACTGTGCACACAAACAGCGAAAAATTAAGCAACCTGTGAAATAGGGTACCTGCTATGCATATGGTGCAATGGAATGTGTATGCTTTATGTTTTCAAAGACAAACAAGATTCAACTTTGTAGACAAAAAAGGGAAACACACTTCATTAGATGAAAATTTCAATTGTTCAACAACTTGCCCCTAGGCATTACAGGAATGAAAAATACTGAAAAGGAAATAAAACTACAAAAGGAAACATCAAAGCTCATCAATGCTCCCATGGCCTCCTCTTTTCAGTGCTGATGTAGTTGTTCAGGACCCGTTCTTCCTCCAATTGCTTAGTCAGCCTCTGGATCTTCCTTTCCTGCTCGTTGAACTTCTCCCGATAGAAATCCCGTTCTTCCTTTAGCTGTGCCCAAGATCTCTTCATGGTGTCAAAATCAGTAGGTATCTGAGGAGGGAGGACAGTTGGAGGAACCCCATCTTCATCGGGAGATTCAAGGATGATTGGTCTGACAGCTTCGTACGGCATACCTAACTTCTGAGCGCGGATGCGGACCCATTTACAATAGGGCTCCAATGGTAAAGAAGTCTTTGGTCCTAACTCATGTGGGTCAGCTTTGTGGATTATGTCCCAAGCTCTAATGAATCCCTGGCGTAGTTTGTCACTGCCTGCCTGAAACTCAAAATGGAAGTGAGGAACCAGCATTTCATGAGGCCCATCTCCTCTGGCTCTTCCAAACTGACGGAGAGCTAAACACGGATTGTAAGAGATTCCTCCTTGGATACCAATCAACGGGACATTAGGGTATTCTCCGCAACGGTCGATAACAGCTACCTCATCCAAACCTCTGAGAGTCCAAGTGATATCCTTATCTGTGAGAGACATTAACCTCCGAGCCCAACCTTTTCCTTCTTCATTCTTCAGCACGAACTTAGGAAGGTGCGAAATAAACCACCTTACTAGCAAAGGAGCACAACACCACGGAGTCCCCCGTTTTCGAGCAGTACGAGCATGGAGTTGTTGTAGAATATCACCCAAAAGAGTGGGTACCGGATTCCGAGACATGAAGATCCTTATGACATGGATACTGATAAAAGTGTCAGGGTTGGGAAACAATACCAGACCATAGATCAAAAGAGCCAGAATATCCTCATATGCCTTGAAGTCCAAGTCATTCCAGAAATCATTAGCCTTGCCAACCAGAAATTTGACCAAAAAGCCCTTGACCCCAGTTCTAGTTTCCCAGTTGGACAATATCTCTTCTTTGGTCAAGGGGAGAATTGCAGCAATCTCTTCAGGGCTAGGAGTCTTTTCCAAACTAGTGAATGGAGTTTGTTCCAGGACAGGGATCCCAAGCAGATAAGAGAACTCTTCCAGGGTAGGAACCAGCTGGAAGTCTTGAAAGGTGAAACAATGATGCAGAGGGTCATAAAACTGGGTCAGAACACTTATCAGTTGTTGGTCCCATTTTGCAGTGATCAAGCCAAGGAGAGAACCATGTCTGTTGATGAAGGAGGTAGTGTTTGGAATTCTGCTAACCAACTCATCAAGCAACTCAGGTGAACGAACAAAGTTGAACCGGATAGTATTTCTACGCACGGGCATCATAATGTCCTACAAAACAAAGCAAAGATGAAACCTTTTTGTCTTTGAAATGGGTTAGCTTTTTATGCATGCAATGGTATGATGGCATGATGATATGATGAAGCACATCACAAGTATTCACATAGGCAAATAAAGCACACAAGTCACACAAGACACCCTTAGGTTTCAGGCCAGCATGAGTTTCAGGTATTACCCTCTTTTGGTTTTGTTGGTTAAAACCTGTCCTATCAAAAGTAACCGGGTTCTAGAGGATCTCAAATCATTGGCTACCCTCAATCGGTCATAACTCCAGCATCGCAATCTTTTCTCGCGGCCAGAACCATCTCGAGAGTTTAGCCTCAATGAGCGTAGCATACTGCTACTGTCCTAATAGCCAAGTTGGTCGATTTAGGGTTCTACGGTTGGTTGGTGTTTAATGACCCCTTAGAAGACCTATATTCTCCCCGTTACAACACAAGGGATATAGGTACAGACTAAGATGCCACACCAATGTAGCCACTGCTTCACCCATGTCGGTCTACGCCGGACAGGTCCCTCACAGATTATGCTACCTAAAAAGGGTTTTTCCCAGATCCGGGTTAGGATCTATAAAACTCCGATACAAAACCCACAAATGTAAAAGCAAACAAGACAATCAATTGAAAACAAAGATGATCTAATCCCTAAGGTTACTCCACTTTAAAAGTTTATTCCCCAGCAGAGTCGCCAGTTCTGTGATACGGTGGGAGAACTGACTTGAGTTTTGCGTTTGTATTCGCAAATGTTGCGGTTAGCAAGAGTCGCCACCGACTTTTTATTTTATCCTAAGGAAAGGTTAAAAAGCACAGCAAAAACCTTTTGAGATGTTTTCTTGGGTTCGGGGAGTAGATTATAGAAAGGGAAGGTATTAGCACCCTTTCTATCCATGGTTATCCATGGGCTCTTAGTTACTTGCTTAGATCACTTGTCTTTTGTTTTCAATTGTTTTAAATGGTGCTTGAGTGCGTGGGTTTGAAAATGTTTTGAAAAGAGGCCAATGTGGTGGCAACCTTTGTAATGATCCATGTGGGGATGTATACAAAGATGTATGTCTTTTGAAAAAGTTTTCATTTGTTTTTGAAAGTTGTTTTTGAAAGTGTAGTGATGTGTGATTTTGAAATTAGGCAAGTGTTTTGTTTTGCAAGTTGATTCAAGTAACTAAAAGATTATCTACTCCTAAATTCCTCAAAAGATCATTGATATACTTTAACCCTTTTAACAAGTTTGCTCCACCATTGTATTTGGTGGGCAACCTTGTGTTAGGATGTGAAAGGGACAGGCGCGGGTCATCGTTTTAGACCATAATTGCAACGGCGTTAAATGTCTTTGAGCAATTTCTCTAAGGGACTTGATCATTTGTTTTTGTTTGTTTTTGAAAAGTTTTATCGAGGGACTATGATCATTCAAAATCACTTGCTTTGCCCAAAGAAGTTTAACATGCAACATGGCCCATTCATTTGAAGGCAACAGGTGGAATACCCTAGGGGGTGCAAGTGTGATTTGTGTGTCCATTTTCATGCTTGTTTGTCTTGTATTAGGTCAAACTATTTTTTATCGTTTTTCGCATACAAACCCTAATTCTAACATGTTATCATTAGAAAGCAATAAAGTGCGAAATTAAAATTACTAAGCTATTACAAAACCAAATATGGGAAGGGGGTACAAATGTTCAAATGGGGATATTGACAAGAATTTAAATCTAAATTATTACATCAATTGGATATTTGCATAGTAAATAAATTGCATAATTAAATGTAAATTAAATAAATATGTGAAATGCAAAAAAGAAAGTTTTTTATGTGTATGAGAAAATATTATTTATGTAAGAGGAAAAAGAAAATAAAAATGTATTATTTTTTGAGTATTTTAAATTTAGGGCAAAAACCCAAATTTTTAAAGAAAAAAAGGTATTATTTAATTTTAATACAACTATTTATTTATTATTTATAAAAATAACATAAAATGAAGTATATTGTGAAAAAAAAGGTATTTTTGTATCAAATATTAAAAAAAGATGAAAAAATCAAGTATTTTTATATTTTGTCTTAAATATATTAATAGTCACATATATATATTTATATTAAACCCTAAATATGTATTATACAAAAAATAAATCTTTATTCAATATTTTAATAAAATAAATAAAAGAGTATTTTTTGTATGAAATATTTTCAGAAAGTAAATAAAAATAAAAATTGTATTTACATTATTTTCTATTTATTTTCTATAATAGTACATATATATATTATATACAAACAAAGAAAATAAATAAATAAATATGCAATAAAATGCAAAAAATGATGAAAAAAATATTTTCAATTTTCTAATGTCATGAGAAAAAATAAACAAAGTCAACCAAAAAGAAAAAAGTCAAAAATGTTAAGAAATGAACAAATGGGCTCAGGGGGGTTTAAACATGAAAATGGGGTGTGAAAAGAAAACAAATCCAGGCCCAGCCCAGACCACTCCTTCTTCAACCTCTGTACAGCCTTCTTCAAGCTACAACACGCGTTTTTTATCTCTGGATTCCTGGACTTTCAAGCAAAACTCATAACATGAAAAGTGTAGAGCATTGAGAGACGGTTTCAACCATATAAAGAACATGACCTATCTCTCTAAGATGAGGGAGAATTTCTCCCCCCCTCTTTCCTGACCTAGCTTTTCTACCATTTTCAGAGCTCAAATTCTCTCTACTCAGATAAAAGAAATGAAAAGTAAAGCTATGTACATATTCAGGGCTATGAGTAGGACCTTGTTTCTTCACAAACTTAAGACTAAAGATGCATAATAAGAGAGATACGAATTCAAACTTTTACCTGTGCAGTTGAACTTCTATGTGGAGAATGAGAGACTTTCAGTACAATGTAATGATTGGAAAAGCTTCCTTGAGGTCCAGGGATGCTTTTTCAATGCTCACTTTGTCTTGAAACTTCTTGTACCAAGCTATAGAACTTCACCTGCAAGTCAAAAATGTAAAAATGGTGGAAGCTGTTAGAGGGATTACAGGTCAGGTTTTAGGTCATGGTTAGCTTGCACATATGCTAGGGAATGTGTATGGATTGATTTTGGTAAGAATGCTCGAGGGAAATGGGAGTTGGCACTCAAACTGCAGAGGCAACTCTGTTTTTGCAGTTTGAGGATAATTCTGAGATGGAGGGTGTTTTGGAGGTGCAAGGGTCGTGTCTTGGCTTTGTTAGGTTCTATGGAAGATGTTTGATAACTTTGTTCTTCTGTGTGTAAGCTGAAAAGAGAGATGGCATAAGTTATGGATGTTTCTTCACACTTAAGCTACAAAAGCAAGTTGGTTGTTTTAGGTTAGTAGGGGGCCTCCTAATGTGCTGCATAAGCCTCTCTTGATCAGTGTGTTATGCACATAATCTTGTGCAAAGCAGATCTTTTATGTACTTGTTGGATTACAAACTTGACATAAAGCTAAACTTTTCAAAAATGGAAATTCCACTTTATCTAGTTTAGGATTAAACCATTATGCAATGTTAGAACACAAAGAACATGACCTTAACACATTGAATATGCATTAAATTATTGAGTATGAAATGGTTCAAGGACCTGTAATCAAGCATAAAGCAAACTGATTTCAAATTGGCAAGGTTATGAACATGTCTTGATGAAGAACAAAAGTGAATTTTTGCCAACTTGTGAAATTCGAATCTCTCAAGTTATGAGGTTGTTTGATGAGTTCTTGGACATTTTGGAAAGCTTGGAATGTGTACTACAATCCATCTTTGAAATGCAAATCAAAATTCCAAGTGGAAGGGTATGAAAAGTGGCCTTGAAGTAGGGTAGAAAACCTTGTCAAAATAGGTCAAATTTCACTAAGTTAAAAGATGGTTTAGTGCCCTTATTCAAAAAATTATAACTTGAGATACAAGCTTCAAATGAGAAAATTTTGTGAATCAAAGTTGTAGATTATGCAACAAGCTACAACTTTCATGTTTTGACTTTTGTTTGAATCCAAATGGATCATGGTGAAAAGATGGGGCAAAGTTGGGAAAAAATTAGGGTTTTTCATAACTTAGAAAAATTCTAAGTTATGAAAAATTCCATTTTCAAACCCTAATTTGCATTTTGTGATTTCTTGGTGAACAAGTTTCATGATTTGGAATGTTTTGATGAAAAATGAATCTTGACTCTTGATTTTGACCAAAAAGTCAAAGTTTGACTTTTCAGTATACAGTCAAAATTGATCAATTGACTGAGAAATTCAACTGTCAATCTTGTGTACTTGGGATCTTTTGAGCTTGATGAACATGTCAAGATAATTCCATTGAGTCCTTGAGGCCATATGTGAGCTTGGTTTGCCATTGGCTAGGTCAAACAGTCAAAAAATTGCCCTGGTGCAGTCAAAACCCTAAAAATGACCATTTTGCCCTTTTGATGATCTGATCAAATTTCTTGTGGAATTGTGATCCAAACTTGATCAAATGGTTCATATGAGTTCATAATGTTGATGTGGATCAAATTTCATGAGGTTTGACTGTCAATTGGCCACAGTTGACTTTTTTCCCAATACAGCTGATTTCTAGGTCAACTGTCCAATTGACTGGGTAAAACTTGGAGTCAAGACTTGAAACTTGGTATAGGTAAACTTGGGAGTCCAACATGAAGCATGAAAGTCATCTTAGGCATTTTAGGTCAAAACATCCTTAGGCAAACACAAACCCTAATTTGAGTCCACAGTGCAAGGAGAAGCCTTGAGCAGAGGAAACCCTAACTGGATCTTGATCTTCAAAGGTCTTGTGATGAGAAAATGTTGAGGAAATGGGAGGGCAAATTTTGGGGTACAACAACTTCGATTTAACTCTTGCTTCTGTCTTCAAGAGTGTAATGAAGTGTTTTTTTTGAAAACTTTGTTTGTAAAGGAGTGTAAGTGTGAAAAAGATTTGTTTTGATTGAGCAAGTACTTAAGAGATAATCTACCTACTCGAAAAAAGAATCGTTCTATGCTTGTTTCCTTTAGAAAATGCTATCCCACTATTAGTGAGTAGGTAGCACCGTCGTTGGAGTTTTGAGGGTCAATTCGAAAGGGACGTACGGTCACCAAAGCAATGTTAGGACGTCTTAGTAGTAACCCTAATGTCTTAGATCAATTATCCGAGGCAACAATATCTGAGGCAGCCTTTCCGAGGCAACTTTTATCTTTGGGTAAAAGGACGACCACTAAAACATCCTATACTCAATGACCGTTTACCGAAGGCAACCAAGTGGGAGTGTACCCTAGGAGTGCGTATGTGCAAGTGATTCAATTTCAGTTTATTTATCTTTGCACATTTAGGGTGATCTAACTGTTTTCAAATTAATCATACATTCTTGTCATGCATCCTATTATCATACATCTAACAGTTAATAGTTTACGGAATTTAAATGCGAAAATTAAACTAAGCTATTACAAGGCTTCGGGTATTTACATAGCCAAAAACAAACCCTTTGAAAATAAAGCGATAAATGGAAATAAACGCCCTAATTAAACTATTACAAACTGTAGGCAGTTACATCAATATGATAAATAATAAAATTAAAACGCGCGAGAAAAATTAGAACGAAGACGAACTAGGGTTTTGACCCTCCTAACCTAATTAAAAGAAAAAAGTTTTTTGGTTGTTTTTTAATATTTTTTAAGAAAAATATTAGGTTTTAAAATTAAATACTAAATTAATTAGCTAATTAAATTAATTAAAAAATAATTACATGACCTATTTTTTATGTTTTTATCATTTTTAAGAAAAGAAAATAATTAAATTAGAAATAAAACCTATTTATTCTAATTAATTTTAATTATGTACAAAAATAATTAAAACTATCTAAATTAACAAACCTAATTTAATTAATTAATTTTTTAATAAAAATAAAAATCTAGACTTAATTTGTGAAAGTTATTATTTTTGTGATTTTTTTGATAAAAAGAAAATAATTTAATTGTTAGTAAAGTAAATTAAATAAATAAATTAAAATAAAATAAAGTATAAAAAGAAAAAGGGATAGAGATATTGGGCTTGCAATGGATATTTGGGGGTGTGAATATCAATCTGGGCCCAAGACAAAGAGATCCACATTTGACTCTTTGCAATCTCATGCCACGCGTTTGACCATGCTTTTGGTGCTCCTCCATTGCTGGCCATCAAATCTGGATCTTAAGACACTTGGCAAACTGGATTATGAGGGCGTATGATATGTCTTGGTCTTGTACACGCATCTGATTACCTGAAAGAAATCAAGAAAAATACAATTGTTGGAGGCAGGGGTCGAACCCCTGACCTCAAGCTTCCTAACACCTGAACGTTTGCCTGGCTACCACTGGGCCAATTGCTTCTGCTTGTACATATAATGAATAATAATAATATATATAAACAAGAATTAGTGGAGTATAAAGAAAAAATGCGCCAGTATTCAAATACACCAATGGGAAGGTGACACATAGGTCATCCCTGACCTTGCTCTGTGGGTAAAAGTGCCAAACTTTTACCTACAGACGTTTGTCCGTAGCTACAAGCAGAGCTCGTTCCAAAATCTTCTATGAGCAATGTAAATGACTCCTAACGCCATGGTTGGATTCGTCTTGTCATTCTGAACCTGATGGTTCCATTCATAAAGGCTAATTTTACCTGTAAACAAAACCCTAATTCGAAGCTACAAACCCTAACAATGGTGAAATCCAATATAGGCCATATAAATGCAATTAAACAATACAGAAAGCTTGCATATGTATTAAGGATCAAGAATATACCATTAGTTCATGCTATCAATGCCTAAATCATGGAATTCGAATTCAAGAAATGTTAGGTATCGTGACTGACTTACAGTGAGATATAGGGCTTGAAAATGCTTGGTTTCGATTGCTTTCGCTTGCTGGGAGTCTCAGGAAGTGATTGAGATAGCTAGGATGCCTTGAGGATGTCTGGAAATAAGAATTCGTGTTTGCACTTTCTTGGTATTTTTTCAAATTCTGTTCTCCTTGCTGCGCATGCTTTCCAACCTAGTTTTTGGTCTGCCTTTGTTCTATTTGTATTAAGGACTGAATTAGCGTTGAAAGAGTGCACTCAATCTTCCTCCATTAATGAATTGGATCTTGATTTGATACACCTTAAAGATCTTTCAAAAAATGGCCTAATTCAATCTTTTTGTACACACAATGCCTTGATACGAATTTGAATATTTGCTAGCTATAATTTTAAACTAGAAACAAGCACAAAATCTTTTGTTTTCAATCTTTTGGATTTTATATGAATTATTTTGATTAAAATTGATTTAATTCAAATAAAAATCAAAACAAATAATAAAAATAAGATATTGACAAGTGGCAAAGGCTAGAGCTCGTGGACCATGTTTCCAACTCAAAACAAGTGAAAAAGAATGGGCTCATTTGGCAAAATTTGAAGTTTTAGGCATAGTTGACTTTTGGCAATTTTGCAAAAAAGGTCAACTTCACCAATGCATAACTTCCTCAATTTTGACTCTTTGGAGGTGTTCTTGGACTTTTTAGAAAGCTTGATATGTCCTCTAAGAAACGCGTTTTGTCTCAGCTCAATTTGATATATCATGCTTATGTATGACGCTTTGACAAAAAAGGTGTTTTTGTTGACTTTTCAAAATGACCTATAATGTCCAAATTCATAACTTCTTAGGAGTGCATATTTTGAACTTGGTAATTGAAGATGTATTGTAGGGAATTGCATCCTATTAAAAATGAGCTTTTGATGGGTCATTTATCATAAAGTATGAGAAAGTTATGCTTGGTCAAAGTTGAGTTGACTTTTCCTACAAAACCCTAATTTAGCAACTTTTGGTTCTTGATGAATTATGAGAAATCCTTGATGAATCAACATCAAACCTTGATCAAATTATGAAATATGCTTCAAAATAAGGATGTTGACCAAAAATCTTGAAGTTTGACTGTATGTAGGCCACAGTTGACTTTTGCCCTAGCATAGTCGATTTTCAGGCCTTTAAGCAATTGACTGAGCAAACTTTCTCTACAAGGTTTGAAACTTGACATGGATGATCTTGAGAACATATTAGGACAATGTTGAGAATTTGGGGTCCCTTGAAATCAAGTATCTTGATGCAACATGAAACCCTAATTTGAGGTAGACTGCCTTAGGAGAGAGCTTGTCTGGCCAACCCTTGGGCTACCCTGAGCAACTTGAGTATCATTCTTGAAATGTTTTGAGAAATATATGAGGGCAAATTTTGGGGTACAACTGGTTCAAACAAACCTCAGTATATGTATTGAGTCTAATTAGGTTAACCATTTTGGATCCAATCTTGGGAGTTGATGGATAAAATCTTTGATCTTTAAGCCATATTCTTTCATTCCAAACTTGACCAAATCATGCCTTTTTTGCCTTGATTCGATTTGGCTTGATTAGGCCAGCTCAATTAGATTTGATTTTCATCAAAATCAGATCATCAAATCAATCTTTGATATTTTTTGTTATTTATTTGATTTAATATGATTTTTAGTAAATAAAAATCAAAATAAAATAAATAAATAGGGAAAATAAGATATGGCTGCTAATTTGGGTCGTGGACCATGTCCTTATCAAGATACAATCCTGAAATGCTATGCCCATTTGACAAAAAATGCACTTTTGAGCACATTTTACTTTTGGCAATTTTCAAAAAATGGTCAACTTTGACAATGCATAACTCTTCCAATTTTAACCCTAGAGAGGTGTTCTTAGACTTTTTAGAAAGCTTAGAATGTCCCCTACACAACCCTTTTGGTCTCATCTCAATTGAGTCTTCCATCTTCATATCTCTTTATGAGTGCATTTTTTGAACTTGAGGGCTGAAGTTGAGTTGTAGGAAATTGAATTCCCTTCAAAATGAGCCTTGGATGATAAATTTCTCATAAAGTATGAGAAAGTTATGCTTGGTCAAAGTTTGGTTGACTTTTCCTGAGAAACCCTAATTTAGTAACTTTTAAGTTTTGATGAATTAGGAGCATTCTTTGGGGAATCATGGTCAACCTTTGATCAAATGATGGATACCACTTCAAAGTGATTATGTTGACCAAAAATCTTGAAGTTTGACTGTATGTGGGCCACAATTGACTTTTGACCTAATACAGTCGATTCTCAAGCATCTGAGCAGTTGACTGAGCAAACTTCTTGTGAAAAGCTTGGAATTTGACATGGAGGGTCTTGAGGACATATTAGTACTAGGGAGAGCATATGAGGCCTTTGGAGCTCACCTTTCTTGATGAAAATGGAAACCCTAGTTGGTGGTTCATTGCTTTAGGAGAGAGTTTATCTGGTCAAATCTTGAGCATCCTTGAGAAAGTTAAGGGTCTTAATGAGCATATATTGAGTAAAATGGGAGGGAAAATTTTGGGGTACAACAATCCCCATCAAAGTTGGTTCTCAGACTTTCGAATCTACCTTCTACGTGATGGATATCAGACCATCCTATTCTTTTTTATTGGGCCTCCCTTTGATTCATGGGGCGGGAGCTGTTACGTCCACTCTGTATCGGATGATGAAATACCCGATTAAAGGAAGAATTATCACTGTATATGGTAAAGAAGAATACATGGTCAGTCACCTGAATTCCTTTAGATATGTCGAAATGGATGGTGAGTTCATCGAGACTCCGTACCAGAATTTCAAAGAGGTACCTCAGACTATGGCTGCAACTGAAACTATCACCAATATGACGAAGATCACCAGACCTCCCTTGAAGATGGCTTCTCTCAAGGATGCAAAAGCAGTTATTGAAGAAGGTGGGTCTACCATCTGGGGCCAACTCCCTGATCTTCTGTACAAGTCTGATAAATTTGGTTTGGGTTTCTCTTTAGGGGTTCAAAGGGCCATTCAACGCGCTCGTGCTGGGAGACCTCCCCTACGCATCAACAATCATGGGGTCAATGCTCTAGAAGACAGTGAGGGTGATGACGACATGGATAGTTGGATCTTCCCTACTACCAACAATGAACCCAGTAACTGGACTGCAAAGGACTTTGTACCAATTACTTTGATTCAGAAGTAATTTTCTTTCTTGTTTTGTTTGGATATGTAATAAACAATATAAACATTATGGCCACGTGTCTTACCCGGGGCACATTGGTTTATTTGTGAGGGTTATCATGTTTCATTTTCATATGGAATTAATAAAGCATTGGATGTTTATGCATACAAATTTTGCGCTCTCTGTTTTTCTTTTCTGCTTTTTTACTTTGTCTATACAACTATGCTCTTACACACACTCACATATCAAACTGTAGAACCATATCCACTCTGGATCCCATTGATAACACCAAGCTGAGGACGAAGGTGAGGAAGATTGTGAGGTACCTGGAGAACTTGCTAGGCTGGTACAACAGGAAGAGAGGGCTATACAGCTTCATGAAGAGCCAGTTGAGACAATAAACTTGGGCACATAGGAAGACAGAAAAGAAGTCAAGATCGGCATAAACTTGGGGCTTAATGTCAAACAGCGGTTGATACAGATGTTGCATGATTATGTCGAGATCTTTGCCTGGTCATATGAAGACATGCCAGGACTGGATACGAATATTGTGTTTCACCGTCTGCCAACTAAAGAAGATTACCCTCAGGTAAAGCAGAAGGTCCGTCGTATGCACCCTAAAATGTCAGAGATGTTCAAAGCAGAGGTTATGAAACAGTTCAACACTAGGTTCTTAGATGTCACCTCTTATCCCCAATGGGTTGCTAACGTAGTCCCAGTGCCTAAAAAGGACGGATGTGTGTGGACTACCGAGATTTGAACAGGGAAATCCATAAATATGACTTTCCACTTCCCCACATTGACATTCTGGTTGATAACACCGTGCAACACAAGATCTTTTCCTTCATGGATGGTTTCTATGGTTACAATCAGATCAAGATGGCACCTAAAGACATGGAGAAGACAACCTTCGTTATGCAATGGGGCACTTTCTGCTACAAAGTGATGTCGTTTGGATTGAAGAATGTTGGGGCAACCTATCAGCGAGCCATGGTAGCTTTGTTTCATGACATGATTCACCATGAGATAGAGGTTTATGTGGATGACATGATAGCCAAGTGTCAAACTGAGGAAGAGCACCTTGACCATCTACAAAAGTTGTTTGATAGGTTGAAGACATATAAGTTGAGGCTAAAACCGAACAAGTGCACCTTCGGGGTAAGGTCTGGTAAACTTTTGGGTTTCATTGTTAGTGACAAGGGTATTCAGGTAGACCCTGCAAAGGTAAAGGCTATACAAGAGATACTGGCTCCTCGCACTGAGAAGGAGGTCAGAGGCTTTTTGGGACGACTAAATTACATTGCCATGTTCATTTCCCATTTAACTGCTACTTGTGAGACAATATTCAAACTCCTGAAGAAAGATCAAGTGGAAAAAAAGGAATGACGAATGCCAGACTGACTTTGAAAGAATCAAGGAATACCTTCAAGAACCACCAATTCTGATGCTTCCGATTGAAGGAAGACCTTTGATAATGTACTTAAAAGTGTTAGATAATTCAATAGGGTGTGTGCTGGGGTAGCATGACGAGTCTGGTCGAAAAGAACACGCAATATACTACCTTAGCAAAAAGTTTACCGACTGTGAAACAAGATACTCACTGCTCGAGAAAACTTGTTGCGCTTTGGCATAGGCTTCTCGTCGACTGAGGCAGTATATGTTTACCCACACTACTTTGTTGATATCTAAGATGGATATGATCAATTACATCTTCGAGAAGCCCGCTCTCTCCGAAAGAATAGCAAGATGGCAAATGATCTTAACCGAATATGATATCTAATACACAACCCAGAAAGCAATCAAGGGAAGTGTACTAGCTGATCATTTGGCTCATCAGGCTGTGGATGACTACCAATCCATGAATTTTGAATTCTCGGACGAGAATATTATGCTAGTGACTGACTGTGAAGAACCTGGACCGGATGAAGGACCTGAGGAAGGATCCTGATGGACCATGGTTTTTTATGGAACCTCCAACACACTCAGCAATGGCATTGGTGCTGTAATCATATCTCCCGAAGACTGTCATACTCCTTTTACTGCCAGATTATGTTTTAAATGGACCAACAATATGGTGGAGTATGAAGCATGCATCATGGGTCTCAAAGCTTCTATTGACTTGAGGATCAAGTTCTTGAGCTTTTTCGGGGATTCAGCCTTGGTAATAAGTTAGATCAAAGGGGAGTGGGATACGAAGCACCCGAATCTCATCCCGTACAAAGAACATGTGCTGACATTGCTTCCACACTTTGAAGAGGTCAGCTTTGAACATTTTCCACGAGAAGAGAATCAGTTAGCAGACGCGCTAGCTACTATGTCATATATGTTCAAGGTCAAGTGGGACAACGAGGCTCCTCGGATCACTATTGAGAGGTTGGAAGAACCAGCATACTGCTACGATATTGACACTGAAGAAGTAGCAGACAAACCTTGGTTTCATGAAGTGAAAAAGTATCTCGAGGCTCAAGAATATCCCGAGGGGGCATTTGTCAATGATAAGAAGTTTCTAGAAGATTCTCCGCAAAGTTCTTCCTCAGTAATGAAATCCTCTACAAGCGCAACCATGACTCTACTTTACTTCGGTGCATAGACAAGGGCGAAGCAGAGAGGATTATGGAAGATCTACATGAAGGTACCTTTAGAACCCATTCTAGTGGACATACCATGGCTAAAAAGATCCTACGGGCAGGATACTATTGGTCCACTATGGAAGCAGATTGTTATCAGCATTCCCGAACTTGTCACAAATTCCATATTTATGCTGATAAGGTACATGTACCTCTGGTTCCCTTGAATGTCTTGACGGCTCCCTGACCCTTCACAATGTGGGGCATTGACATGATCAGAGAGATTAGACCTACCGCTTCCCATGGGAACCGCTTCATCCTAGTGGCCATTGATTACTTCATGAAGTGGGTTAAGGCTGCTTCTTTTGCTACTGTTACCCAAGAATGTTGTGGTGCGGTTTATCAAGCATAACCTGATTTTTCGGTATGGTGTACCCGAGAAAATTATTATAGACAATGGTACAAATCTTAATAATACGATGATCACTGAACTCTGTAAACAATTCAAGATCCAGAATCATAATTCTTCCCCTTACCGGCCAAAGATGAATGGCACTGTGGAGGCTGCTAATAAGAACATTAAAAAAATCATACAGAAGATGACAGTGACATACAAAGACTGGCATGAGATGTTACCATTTTCTCTTCATGGTTATCTGACCTCAGCATGAATGTTGACAGGGGAAAGACCTTATTCTCTGGTATATGGTATGAAGGTTGTGCTACCTATTGAGGTCCAGATCCCTTCTTTGAGGATAATGAAGGATGCAGGCTTGAACGAAGACGATTGGATCCAGACTCAACTTGATCAACTGAATTTGATTGATGAGAAAAGACTTACTGTTGTCTGTCATGGTCAAATGTATCAAAAACGGATGATCAAGTCTTTCAACAAAAAGGTCAAACATCAAGTGTATCAAGTGGGTAATCTGGTAATCAAGCGCATCATACTGCCACAAGGTGATCCCAGGGGAAAATGGACTCCCACGTATGAAGGGCCATTTGTGATTAAAAGCATATTTTCCGGTGGAGCCATGATTTTGACCACCATGGACGGTGACGACCTTCCTCACCCTGTTAATGCGGACATAGTGAAAAGATACTACACGTAAATAAAGACCCACTAGGTTGACTGACCTAGGAAAAAATAATGGCATCCCAGCAAACCAAAAGGGTTCGAGCAAAATTTAGGGATAAAAACAAAAAAAAATTTGTACACTCGACAAGTCAAAAACCTGCAAAGGCGGCTTGGGCAAAAAAGGGTATCCTGGTGGACTGAAAACCCAAAGGGGGGGTCCAGGAAAAAGTTAGGGATTTAAAGCATACAACTATGTCCCATTGGATTACCTTGCGACCAGACTTCAATATCAACTATCAAGCTCAAACGGTACTGATCAATCTAGTCAGCTTCGTACAAGTAGCAAAGTGATGAGACGCTCGAAGACATAAGGGCAATAGAAGAATTGAAACCCAATGGGATTATTACACATAGTTGTTTTCTTCTCTTTGTACACTATTTTGTATAGTTTTCACTCTCACGGCGGTGTTCTCCTACTAGAACATCAGCCTCTTTGTACAAAATTCCTGTTATAGGCAAACTTTAAAAAAAATCAATACAAATCATTTCTTTGAAAGTACTAGGCTGTTTGTTTTTCTTTTTCTGTTTTGTTTTTCAAAATCGTCCAATGACTTATTCTTGACATATGCATTTGAATATGATTGCTATTCACAAATATTTGCATAAGAAACAGAAAGACAGTTGCTCATGACTTTAAGGAACGGGGCAAAGTCAAAAAACCATTTTAGTCCCGACAGTTACTCCTTCCAACAGGTACAGGGGCAGAGACAGTTTTGAGACGAAGTCACCATTACATATGAACTCGTGACATCTATGTTCCCCGCAGAGTAGAAACAACCAAAGTTTCGATCTCTCCTTCCCCAAGCAAGAATTATCTCCTCCAGCAAAATTCCTTCTCCAGCTGCAATCTGTATTCCCCAGCCGGGTATTATAATTTCAAACAATTATAAAACCTCCTCCCGAGTAGAGTTTATTTCTCTAACTACAAAAGCTCATTCCCCAACAGAGTTTATTTCTCAACAACGGAAAAATCTTCCAATAAAGCATCTCCCTCCATAGAGTTATTCTCAAGCAGAGTCAATCCCCGGCAGAACATCCTCAAACAGGAAGAGGAAATCCCTGGCAGATTATATCCTTTCATCATTCCCAGCGTAAACAAAGGATTCAGACTCCTAATACTAGTATTCCATATTCATACATTATGGCATGCACATGCACATTGCATACAACATAATCTCATTTATGTTGAGAACATCACCAGAATGCCTTTCATGCATCATGACATTGCATAGGACTAACTCTTTACCTTTTTAGGGGAAAGATCAAATCAATAAACACCGTTGGCTACTTATGTGACCTGGTAGTTTTCTCAAAAGCTACGCCTGATGAAAGGCTATTTCATCATCTTCATCAGAACGAAGTTCTCAGAAGACCTTCTCTAGTTCAGTTAGATCGCCACTGTTGTAACCCAAAATTTTCCCTCTCATTCTTCAAGGCCTTTCTCACAAGGATTTTCAAGGTTCAAGCTTGAACAAGTGCATTGAGATTTTCCAATACCAAAATTAAAAGAAAGCTGTCAAAAAGGGAGAAAACATATAAAATTAACATTTTGACAAATTTGGAGGAAAACAGGTCTCCTTTGATTCAGCACCCTTCGACTGACTCTTGGCCTCCGTCGAATGCAGCTTGGGCATGTCCTTCATTTTGAACATAAAACCTCCTTCGAATGCAACTTGGGAATACCCTTTGTGATCGGTGGAAATAGAACTGACTGTTTAAAGCTGGATCGCGTATGTCGCGGTAAGTAAGAGTCGCCACCGTCTTTTATGTTCTCCAACCTGGAAAGGACAAAAGCACAGCAAAATTCCTTATTGAGAATGTCTCTCGGTTCGGGAGGTAGATTTATAGAAAGGGAAGGTGTTAGCACTCTTTCTATCCATGGTTATCCATGGGCTCTTAGATACTTACTCATTGTGTTTTCAAAATGTTTGCTTTTCAAAATGTGCGTGGGTTTGAAAAAGTTTCTTTGAAAGATTTCTGAATAACTCTTGTATCAGTCCTCAAGAGTGTTTGAAAAATTATTTTGAAAGCTTTTTCAAAGTGTCGGTGTGAAAAGAGTTTTGATTGTTTTTTAGAGAGCAAGTATCTATGAGTCATCTACCTACCCTAAGGAATTAGGCTGTGTAAATGTCCTTAAGGTAGTGCCATCCCACCATTGAGAGATAGGTAGCACCACCGTTGGAGGTGTTTGGGTCAATTCGAGTGTAGGGACAGTGTGGTCACCGAAGCAACAGTAGGACACCTTAGAAGCTACCCTTATGTCCTTGATCCTTTTTTAATCCGAGGCAACCGTTTCGAGGCAACTATTTCGAGGCAACTGATTCGAGGCAACCGTTTCGAGGCAACTTGTTTCGAGGCAACTGGATCATGGACATAAGGACTTACTAAAACGTCCTATACTTGACGACCACGTTTCGAAGGCAACAAGTGAGGCGTACCCTAGAAGTGGTGTGTGTATTTGTGTGTTGTTTTCAGTTTAATAATTATCTTTGATCATGGCATTGTGAGCTACGCTTGTTTTTAATTAGCCATACATTCTTTCATGCAATTAGAATTTAAGAGTGCGGAAATTTAAATGCGGAAAGATAAATCCTACGCTATAACAAGGCGCGGGTCTATACATCGCCAAAATACAAAGACCCGTTTTTGATAAAATATGCGGAAAGTAAAAGAAAAAGACCTAATTACTATTACATCCAGAAAGCAGTTACGTAATAATCAACAAGAAAAATAATGCGCGAAATAGAAATTGGAACGTCTGAGGGTTTTGACCCTTTGCTTGAAATTAAATTAAATTAAAGTCTAATTATTATTTAATTAAAGAAAGGTGTTTTTTTGTGTTTTTTGTATTTAATTAATATTAAACCTAGAACTAATTATTTAAATAAAAGAAAAAAGTATTTTTGGTTTTTTAATGTCTTTAATGAAAAATAAAAATAAAATAAAATAAAGTCAAAAGTTAGTAAAACCTAATTCTAATTTATTTTATTTATTATGAAAAATCCAAAATTAAACCTAATTAAACTAAATTAATTTGTTAGAATTTATTTACAAAAAATAATTAATAGTGAAATTACTAAATAATAATAATACTAAAAATGTTAGTTTTCTGAATTTTATTATGAAAAAAATGTTAATTGGTTAGTGATTAATAAAAAGAATAACGATTAATTAATTAAAGGAAAATAATAAAAATAGAGAGAGAGTTTAGGAGTATACGAGCCTGATTGGAGGGGTGAAACAACTATTGGCGTCATGTGTAAACTGTTTTGTTTTGGCCATTTGTGTTTTGGCTTTTGGCCATTTGTGTTCTGGCTTTTGGCCATTTGTGTTCTGGCCTCAACGTTCCTTAACCTTCTCAGGATGTCTGTCTCGCCATGTATTGGTGTCATGTGTAAAATGTTCTGTTTTGGCCATTTGGCTTTTGGCTTTTGGCCATTTGTGTTTTGGCCTCAACGTTCCTTAATGAACCTGCATGAGATCCTGTCTAAAATCTGCAGTGTTGAATCTCATAAACACATTAAATAAAATCATAAAATGCAAATAAAGCCAATATATGAAGAAATTTAATGTTTAGGCACAATATGGCATGTATGAATGATTATACCCTTTTGATCATGGAGATCAAATCAACCTTACCCTTACTGGAAAAGTAGTGACATGAATGCTTTTATGCCCTTTTGATCATGGAGATCAAGCCAACCTTACCCTTACTGAAGAAGTAGTAAGATGTTGGTTTGTAACTGAGATGGCTTGTTTGTAGTGAGAGAGGGATTTGTAATAAGGATTTCAAGGTTTTAGGGTTCTTGAAAGAATTTGATATTCTGACAGTGTTGTGGCAAAGTTTTTTTCTTTTTTCTCCTCTTTTTTTCTTTTTGTTTGTGTGAAAAGAATGTGATTATATAATGGAAATTAGGGTAAAGAAAATGGGCTTTGAATGTGCAATTGGGCCTCCAATGTTCACTTGAGTTCGTCACTTTCCAGGCTAAATCGCAAGGACTTAAGTGCAATTTTTAAAGTTGAAATGTGAAAAAAAACGTAGCCGACATCGATAACTAACTCCTGTCCGAAAATCGGCTCAATCGGATAAACGGTGAATTATTTATGAATTTTTGAAGTTTCAGCTCAGACAAACTTATTTTGGGCTCCAGTGTCGACTCTGACACGTTCTTCAATAAAAAACTGGTATTGATCGGAGCATAATCCGGTCTCGACTTTTGAAGCAAAGTTGTAGATCTATGAGTCAGGGACCTTGTGTAAAAATATGAGCCCAATCCGATAAAAATTGATCGAGTTATGAATTTTCGAAATTTCGGCCCAGATGAAATAATATTCAGCATTTAGGATTTTCGGTGTGTCACGCACTCTGAGCAAAAAACGAAGGCATTTTGAATACCGTTTGAACTCAATACCTTCTGTGAAAATGTAGCCAACTCAATTTATGAAATTTTGGCGCCAGAACCAGCTTGATACGATGAAAATCGACCAAGTTATGATTTTCCGAACATGACGCAAATAAACTTGTCACAAATTTTCTGTACGGAAATACTTGATAAATCCACATTTTTGAAGACCTTCTGATTGAAATTGGCTTCTAGCCGTGAGAGATGAAAACATAGATAATGTCAAGACGGAATTTTGGCCACCGAAACGGGTTCAAAACGAGTCACGATCTTCAAGTTATGAATTTTTTAGCGCGTAAAAACTGCACTTTCAGCACACTTTTTCACCAGATTTCTTCAAGAAAACTCACACATTCGGATACCTTCTTTAAAGAATTGACTCTTTAGCCGAACCTGAATTTGAGAATACGTTATCAGAGATATCTTGGTGAAAGAACACCTGAATATGACGCGCCGGGTTGGACCTGTGAATTTTTCTTGAAATGTTTTGAGAAATATGGGAGGGCAAATTTTGGGGTACAACAGTTGCCCCTGTTCAATCTTCTTAGACCTGAGGATGTAGATTGGCTTGCGTGCCTTTCGTGATCCGAAGGTGGAAGATGATTGAACACTAGAGTACTCAGAAATTTGCACTCGCATAGTAGAATATCAGCAATGTGATGTCGGGAATGGGCTTATAGATGCCATTTGGAAGTGTAGTGGATAGGAGGATGGACTTATAGATGCCATCTGAAGATGTGACAGAACCTTGTCGGGAATGGGCTTATAGATGCCATTTGGAGACTGTCGGTATGTGAATGGGCTTATAGATGCCATCTAGGTGTCGATTGCGTAAGAGATTCCTTAGCGAGAACTTGTGTACCTGAGAAAAGAAAGATAATTACCTGGCTTGTTACTGGGGTTGATCTTCAAACTCTTTATGCAGATATGCCCTGGCTGGATACAGGAATCGAATCTGGAATTAGTCGTCAACAGATATGCCCTGGCTAGATACAGGAATCGGATCTTCAAACTCTTCAGACGTGCCCTGGAAGGATACAGGAATCGAGTCTGGAATTAGTCTTCAACAGATACACCCTGGCAAGATACAGGAATCGGATCTTCAAACTCTTCAGACGTGCCCTGGCAGGATACAGGAATCGAGTCTGGAATTATTCGTCAACAGATACACCCTGGCAAGATACAGGAATCGGATCTTCAAACTCTTCAGACATGCCCTGGCAGGATACAGGAATCGAGTCTGGAATTAGTCATCAACAGATACACCCTGGCAAGATACAGGAATCAGATCTTCAAACTCTTCAGACGTGCCCTGGCAAGATACAAGAATCGAGTCTGGAATTAGTCGTCAACAGATACACCCTGGCAAGATACAGGAATCGGATCTTCGAACTCTTCAGACGTGCCCTGGCAAGATACAGGAGTCGAGTCTGGAATTAGTCATCAACAGATACACCCTGGCAAGATACAGGAATTGGATCTTCGAACTCTTCAGACGTGCCCTGGCAAGATACAGGAATCGAGTATGGAATTAGTCGTCAACAGATACACCCTGGCAAGATACAGGAATCGTATCTTTAAACTCTTCAGACGTGCCCTGGCAGGATACAGGAATCGAGTCTGGAATTAGTCATCAACAGATACACCCTGGCAAGATACAGGAATCGGATCTTCAAACTCTTCAGACGTGCCCTGGCAGGATACAGGAATCGAGTCTGGAATTAGTCGTCAACAGATACACCCTGGCAAGATACAGGAATCGGATCTTCAAACTCTTCAGACGTGCCCTGGAAAGATACAGGAATCGAGTCTAAAATTAGTCGTCAACAGATACACCCTGGCAAGATACAGGAATCGGATCTTAGAACTCTTCAGACGTGCCCTGGCAGGATACAGGAATCGAGTCTGGAATTAGTCGTCAACAGATACACCCTGGCAAGATACAGGAATCGGATCTTCGAAATCTTCAAACGTGCCCTGGCAGGATACAGGAATCGAGTCTGGAATTAGTCGTCAACAGATACACCCTGGTAAGATACAGGAATCGGATCTTCAAACTCTTCAGACGTGCCCTGGCAGGATACAGGAATCGAGTCTGGAATATAGTCGTCAACAGATACACCCTGGCAAGATACAGGAATCGGATCTGGAATCACGACAGTTGATAGTAATTATCTTTGTATTGACCTTTGTCCTGAAAAGGCAAAACGTTAGTTGTATGCGATGTTATGATGTATGAAATGTGTGATGTTCTCACAATAAATGAGATTGTATGATCATGATGCGTATGTGCATGCTATAATGTATGGAGATGCGATGTTTATGAATGCATTTTCGTCTAGGAAAATAAATCATTGACAAATGCCGGGAGTTCGAATCCTGGGCTGATGTTAAAGAGTAGAGCTTTTTGTTTCCGCTGGGGATGATGGTTGCAAGAATACCGGTAGGAGAAGAAGACTCCGTTGGGGAATAATCTTGGAGAATAGATTACTCTGCGGGGAGTGAACTCTGTGGGGAAAGAGAAGTACTTTGCTGAGGTTGATGATAACTCCGCTGGGAATACTATTGTTGAGCTCTGTTGGAAGTTTTGATGAACTCCGCTGGGGGTAGGAAGACTTCGCCGGGGACGGCCTTTCCGTGGCAATTGGCTGAGGATAACCCAGTTATATCCTGGTGGGGGTTTGAATAAAGTCGGGGGAGCGTTCGTACTCTACAGGTGATAAGCTTCCAGAATCTACTGGGGATAAGCTTCCTGAATCCACTGGGGAGATTGGTTGAACTTTCCTGGGGAAACTTTGGACTGCACTGGGGAAGTGGCTCCACTAGGGTGTCTGTATTCCGCCGGGGAACAATCTTAGATCAAGACTGCCGGGGATGCTTGTTATGAATGTTAAGATCTTTTGGGGATAATCCAACTTCCTTAAGGTTGACTGTAGGCTAACTCTGCTTGGGGGAGAGCGTTGCTGACTTGCTTGGGATACTGTGCCTTGTAGGATTTACGGGAGACCAACTCTGCTTGGGGGAAAGTATTGCTGAACCTTGGCTCACTCTCTGGGGAATTAAGGCATCTTGGTTACATTCTTTAGCCGAACTTACCTTAGTACCTTGGTGGACAGAGCAACCAGATTTTTTAGACAATTCTCATTGCCCCAGTTTCATCGGGAGAAAGTACCTGTGGAGGTTTTTGACAACTGCCGATTGACCAATCTTCTTCTGGTAGACAAGTGACGAGATGCTGGGACATAGTCATACGCTTTTGATCCCTAACTTTTGCCTGGACCGCCCTTTCGGGTTTTCAGTCCACCGGGATACCCATTTTTTGCTCAAGCCGCCTTTTCAGGTTTTCGACTTGCCGGGTGTACGGATTTTTTCATTTTCATCCCTTATTTTTGCCCGAACCCTTTTGGTTCGCCGGGAAGCCCTTATTTTTTCCTAGGTGCGTCGACCTAGCGGGTCTTTGACTGTGCATAGTATTTTTTCGACTATATCCATGCTCTCAGGATGTAGGGAGGTGCCCCTGTCAGTAGTGTAGTGTTGCCATACTACCAGAAGATCTTTGTTTGATCGTCCAACGCTCCAAGTGATCCAGATGGAGATTTGCCCCAGGCTGGTTGGCCTTTTGAGAGATTCTCCGAATCTTGACTTAACTGCCCCAGATAATGGACCATGATCATGTCTGCCCCTTGGTTGGAAGTACTTTTGTTCAGTTAGATATTCGTCGTGCGGATTTCTCTGCTGTTCAAACAAATAGTCATATGCAAACAGTGTTATATCAAGAATGCAAAGCTTATGTCTGTCTTGAAGTTTTTGAAAATGCATTTTTTCATAAAAACAAATGAATTTTTTTGTAAACTGTGATGTCAACTCGTTATTTTACTGTAAACCTTAAGGAGTCAGGATACCTTTGTAACAATATGCTTTCGAACTAACCCATGCTTCAGCTAGGACTTTTAAGGGTTATAACGTGGCCTGGTTCACGGTTTAAGAAACAAAGGATAAAGGCTCAAAATTTATTTGTACCCACCCGTTCTTCGTGATGTTCTTCAAACCTAAACTCAGCTGATCGTGCATTAGACCTTGTTCGAGTCTTTGTCCTAATATTCCCATGATGGTTTGGATGTTGACAGTTTATTTTGAATAGGCAGTCATCATTTTTTCCGTTGTTGAGGGTTTGTAGGACCTCTTTCTTTTTGATTGTGTTATCCCTAAATTTTGCCTGAACTGTTTCTTTTGTGATTACAGTCAGCGGGATGCCCCAGTTTTGTAAGTCTCCTTCATAGGTTTTGACTTATTGGGCTTTTATTTTTAAGAGATAATGACTGCCCGTCTTTATGATTATTCAGAACCATCACCATCTTTTGTTTTTGGAAGGACTCCTTTGATGTCATTCGTTGTGCACTTGGATCAACTAAGAGAACTACCCTTCCCCAGGTTATAATAAAGGGTTTTAATTTTCAAAAAGAAAAACTCCTACTTCTTTGACTCAAAGGGGTTGACGAGGGATTATCTTCCTTATAACTCTAGTGTTTAGGAATTGAAACAATGCATGTACCTCATCAGCAGGGTCTGTTCAAAAGCATACTGTAGATTGTGGTATCGTCTTCGTCATCCTCCTTCAAGAGGCTTAGGATTATTAATTGAGAGTTAGCATCAAAAAATGAAAGCAGTTTGAATATAGCGAATGCGAATATATTGATTCAAAACAGACATATGCGACGCATTAATGAAATAACAGCGTTTGACATGATAATTGTTTGAACAATCAAAAGAAAATTACAACTTGAAAATTCTAATGGACAAAAAGTCTTCTCATTTCAGGACTTGTTACTTCAAATGGTGAATCCTGTAGGGATGGTAGAAGTACTCGGCCTGACCCACTTGGGTGAAATTCACTGCTCATTCATTAATCAGGTCCTGGACCTTGTTCTTCAGAGCCCAACAGTCGGCGGTGTCATGTCCAGGACTATCAGAGTGGTATGCACATCTTTTGTTGGGATGATAGTTAGGAGCAGAGATGTTGGGATTCCGGGGAGGAGCCCTTAGTGTAATCAGATTCAAACTCAACAGGTGTTGTAAAGCTTGAAACAGCGACACGTTGAGCTGGGTGAATTGCCTCCTGGACCTGCTAGGCTTACTCTGATCAACCTGTTGCTCTGGGCGAGGTTGTGGTTGGACCTGTGAAGTAGTAGCAGCTTGGAGAGGTCTATTCATTGAACCAAACCTTTGACTTCTTGGAGGCTGATTAATGACTTGGTCCCTGACTTAGACTGGTTGCTTCATGTCTTGATGAAGCTGACTGATCATGGTCCTCAACTCTTCTTGCTCCCGAGCTAAGCCTTGGATGAGAGCCATTTGCCCCAGCATTTGGGTTCTCATTTCATCCACCTCAGCTTGTAGATGTTTCAGCCGTTCGTCCTTGTCATCTTCGGGACTTTTCTTGGCCAAATTCCCCACGAGGAGTGCCCTCAGCTCTTCCTGCCCCTTAGATAGGCTTAGGAAGATCTCCCTAAACTGAGTCTCTTGAGCATGAAGACCCTGGTTATCTTGTTGGGAAGCCATTGCTGAAATAAACAGCAAAGAAGGTAAGTGACCTGTCAAAAAGGGTACCTGTAATGCAATGATATGTATGATATGCATGCAATGTTTTCAAGGACCTCGCGTGATAAACAAGAAACTTTGTTAGAATCTGCATTTTGTAGCTTGATGAAAGGCACTGCATATTGTTGAGAGGCCTTCTTCAAGAGTCAAGGCTCACCATATCGAGTGGGTCATAGCCCCTGACAACCTTGTCTAGAGGAAAATAAATCCCCTTTGCCCCTTGCTGGACAGTTGGTTCATCATGACCTGCATCACAAGCCCTTGAGATCCTTGAAATGGGTTAGTCCTTATGTAGGATGCATGCAATGGTATGATGTTATGCTATGCATGGAGTAATGTAGGTAAACCCTGTTATGAGTCCAGATTAAGGACTGTAAACAAAACCTGCAAGAAACTCAAGTGTCAGATAACAAGTATGCAAGTAGTCAAGTTTGAAAGCACATAAGTCACACAAAGAGCCCTTAGAGTTTAGGCCAGCATGAAGTTTGGGGTACTACCCTCTTGAAGTTGGTGGACTCAAAACCTGTCCTATCAGAAGTAACCGGGTTCTAAGGGTCTCAATATCATTGGATTGCTTTCTGTGTTCATCGTTTCGATTTAGCCACTGAACTGGCGATCGAAATATTCCAAGAAAACAACCCTCAACTGAGTGTAGTATTGAGTATCAACCAACTTCGGACTGCACCAAAGTCAGTTATCTCACTACCCTAAAGAGGCCAAGATGGTTCAATTAATGTTCCTAAGGTCAGTTGATGCTTCACGACACCATGCGGCGGCCCCGTACTCTCTTTGACTTGACTCAAGGGTTATCGGTACTCACCAAAGTGCCACATCAACGTAGCAGACTACTTCAACCATGTCGGTGTACCCCACATAGTTCCCTCACAGTCTTGTTGCTACTTTCTAAGAAGGTATCCCCTAGATCTGGGTTAGGATCTATAGAACTCCCAAGACAGTACCCACAATACTGAATCAAACAATTCAGACAATTGAAAACACAAGTGATCTTAGTCCTAAGGTACACCTCACTTTAAAGTAATCCCCAGCAGAGTCGCCAGTTCTGTGATCGGTGGAAATAGAACTGACTGTTTAAAGCTGGATCGCGTATGTCACGGTAAGCAAGAGTCACCACCGTCTTTTATGTTCTCCAACCTGGAAAGGACAAAAGCACAGCAAAATTCCTTATTGAGAATGTCTCTCGGTTCGGGAGGTAGATTTATAGAAAGGGAAGGTGTTAGCACCCTTTCTATCCATGGTTATCCATGGGCTCTTAGATACTTACTCATTGTATTTTCAAAATGTTTGCTTTTCAAAATGTGCGTGGGTTTGAAAAAGTTTCTTTGAAAGATTTCTGAATAACTCTTGTATCAGTCCTCAAGAGTGTTTGAAAAATTGTTTTGAAAGCTTTTTCAAAGTGTCGGTGTGAAAAGATTTTTGATTGTTTTTTAGAGAGCAAGTATCTATGAGTCATCTACCTACCCTAAGGAATTAGGCTGTGTAAATGTCCTTAAGGTAGTGTCATCCCACCATTGAGAGATAGGTAGCACCACCGTTGGAGGTGTTCGGGTCAATTCGAGTGTAGGGACAGTGTGGTCACCGAAGCAACAATAGGACACCTTAGAAGCTACCCTTATGTCCTTGATCCTTTTTTAATTTGAGGCAACCGTTTCGAGGCAACTATTTCGAGGCAACTGATTCGAGGCAACCGTTTCGAGGCAACTTGTTTCGAGACAACTGGATCATGGACATAAGGACTTACTAAAACGTCTTATACTTGACGACCACATTTCGAAGGCAACAAGTGAGGCGTACCCTAGAAGTGGTGTGTGTATTTGTGTGTTGTTTTCAGTTTAATAATTATCTTTGATCATGGCATTGTGAGCTACGCTTGTTTTTAATTAGCCATACATTCTTTCATGCAATTAGAATTTAAGAGTGCGGAAATTTAAATGCGGAAAGATAAATCCTACGCTATTACAAGACGCGGGTCTATACATCGCCAAAATACAAAGACCCGTTTTTGATAAAATATGAGGAAAGTAAAAAAAAAGACCTAATTACTATTACATCCAGAAAGCAGTTACATAATAATTAACAAGAAAAATAATGCGCGAAATAGAAATTGGAACGTCCGAGGGTTTTGACCCTTTGCTTGTAATTAAATTAAATTAAAGTCTAATTATTATTTAATTAAAGAAAGATGTTTTTTTGTGTTTTTTGTATTTAATTAATATTAAACCTAGAACTAATTATTTAAATAAAAGAAAAAAGTATTTTTGGTTTTTTAATGTCTTTAATGAAAAATAAAAATAAAATAAAATAAAGTCAAAAGTTAGTAAAACCTAATTCTAATTTATTTTATTTATTATGAAAAAGCCAAAATTAAACCTAATTAAACTAAATTAATTTGTTAGAATTTATTTACAAAAAATAATTAATAGTGAAATACTAAATAATAATAATACTAAAAATGTTAGTTTTCTGAATTTTATTATGAAAAAAATGTTAATTGGTTAGTGATTAATAAAAAGAATAACGATTAATTAATTAAAGGAAAATAATAAAAATAGAGAGAGAGTTTAGGAGTATACGAGCCTGATTGGAGGGGTGAAACAGCTATTAGCGTCATGTGTAAACTGTTTTGTTTTGGCCATTTGTGTTTTGGCTTTTGGCCATTTGTGTTCTGGCTTTTGGCCATTTGTGTTCTGGCCTCAACGTTCCTTAACCTTCTCAGGATGTCTGTCTCGCCATGTATTGGTGTCATGTGTAAAATATTCTGTTTTGGCCATTTGGCTTTTGGCTTTTGGCCATTTGTGTTTTGGCCTCAACGTTCCTTAATGAACCTGCATGAGATCCTGTCTAAAACCTGCAGTGTTGAATCTCATAAACACATTAAATAAAATCATAAAATGCAAATAAAGCCAATATATGAAGAAATTTAATGTTTAGGCACAATATGGCATGTATGAATGATTATACCATTTTGATCATGGAGATCAAATCAACTTTACCCTTACTGGAAAAGTAGTGACATGAATGCTTTTATGCCCTTTTGATCATGGAGATCAAGCCAACCTTACCCTTACTGAAGAAGTAGTAAGATGTTGGTTTGTAACTGAGATGACTTGTTTGTAGTGAGAGAGGGATTTGTAATAAGGATTTCAAGGTTTTAGGGTTCTTGAAAGAATTTGATATTCTGACAGTGTTGTGGCAAAGTTTTTTTCTTTTTTCTCCTCTTTTTTTCTTTTTGTTTGTGTGAAAAGAATGTTATTATATAATGGAAATTAGGGTAAAGAAAATGGGCTTTGAATGTGCAATTGGGCCTTCAATATTCACTTGAGTTCGTCACTTTCCAGGCTAAATCGCAGGGACTTAAGTGCAATTTTTGAAGTTGAAATGTGGAAACAAAACGTAGCCGACATCGATAACTAACTCCTGTCCGAAAATCAGCTCAATCGGATAAATGGTGAATTAGTTATGAATTTTTGAAGTTTCAGCTCAGACAAACTTATTTTGGGCTCCAGTGTCGACTCTGACACGTTCTTCAATAAAAAACTGGTATTGATCGGAGCATAATCCGGTCTCGACTTTTGAAGCAAAGTTGTAGATCTATGAGTCAGGGACCTTGTGTAAAAATATGAGCCCAATCCGATAAAAATTGATCGAGTTATGAATTTTCGAAGTTTCGGCCCAGATGAAATAATATTCAGCATTCAGGATTTTCGGCATGTCACGCACTCTGAGCAAAAAACGAAGGCATTTTGAATACCGTTTGAACTCAATACCTTCTGTGAAAATGTAGCCAACTCAATTTGTGAAATTTTGGCGCCGGAACCAGCTCGATACGATGAAAATCGACCAAGTTATGATTTTCCGAACATGACGCAAATAAACTTGTCACAAATTTTCTGTACGGAAATACTTGATAAATCCACATTTTTGAAGACCTTCTGATCGAAATTGACTTCTATCCGTGAGAGATGAAAACATAGATAATGTCAAGACCGAATTTTGGCCACCGGAACGGGTTCAAAACGAGTCACGATCTTCAAGTTATGAATTTTTTAGCGCGTAAAAACTGCACTTTCAGCACACTTTTTCACCATATTTCTTCAAGAAAACTCACACATTCGGATACCTTCTTTAAAGAATTGACTCTTGAGCCGAACCTGAATTTGAGAATACGTTATCAGAGATATCTTGGTGAAAGAACACCTGAATATGACGCGCCGGGTTGGACCTGTGAATTTTTCTTAAAATGTTTTGAGAAATATGGGAGGGCAAATTTTGGGGTACAACAGTTGCCCCTGTTCAATCTTCTTAGACCTGAGGATGTAGATTGGCTTGCGTGCCTTTCGTGATCCGAAGGTGGAAGATGATTGAACACTAGAGTGCCCAGAAATTTGCACTCGCATAGTAGAATATCAGCAATATGATGTCGGGAATGGGCTTATATATGCCATTTGGAAGTGTAGTGGATAGGAGGATGGGCTTATAGATGCCATCTGAAGATGTGACATAACCTTGTCGGGAATGGGCTTATAGATGCCATTTGGAGACTGTCGGTATGTGAATGGGCTTATAGATTCCATCTAGGTGTCGATTGCGTAAGAGATTCCTTAGCGAGAACTTGTGTACCTGAGAAAAGAAAGATAATTACCTGGCCTGTTACTGGGGTTGATCTTCAAACTCTTTCTGCAGATATGCCCTGGCTGGATACAGGAATCGAATCTGGAATTAGTCGTCAACAGATATGCCCTGGCTAGATACAGGAATCAGATCTTCAAACTCTTCAGACGTGCCCTGGCAGGATACAGGAATCGAGTCTGGAATTAGTCGTCAACAGATACACCCTGGCAAGATACAGGAATCGGATCTTCAAACTCTTCAGACGTGCCCTGGAAGGATACAGGAATCGAGTATGGAATTAGTCGTCAACAGATACACCCTGGCAAGATACATGAATCGGATCTTCAAACTCTTCAGACATGCCCTGGCAGGATACAGGAATCGAGTCTGGAATTAGTCATCAACAGATACACCCTGGCAAGATACAGGAATCGGATCTTCAAACTCTTCAGACGTGCCCTGGCAAGATACAAGAATCGAGTCTGGAATTAGTCGTCAACAGATACACCCTGGCAAGATACAGGAATCAGATCTTCGAACTCTTCAGACGTGCCCTGGCAAGATACATGAGTCGAGTCTGGAATTAGTCGTCAACAGATACACCCTGGCAAGATACAGGAATTGGATCTTCGAACTCTTCAGACGTGCCCTGGCAAGATACAGGAATCGAGTCTGGAATTAGTCGTCAACAGATACACCCTGGCAAGATACAGGAATCGGATCTTCAAACTCTTCAGACGTGCCCTGGCAGGATACAGGAATCGAGTCTGGAATTAGTCGTCAACAGATACATCCTGGCAAGATACAGGAATCGGATCTTCAAACTCTTCAGACGTGCCCTGGCAGGATACAGGAATCGAGTCTGGAATTAGTCGTCAACAGATACACCCTGGCAAGATACAGGAATCGGATCTTCAAACTCTTCAGACGTGCCCTGGCAAGATACAGGAATCGAGTCTGGAATTAGTCGTCAACAGATACACCCTGGCAAGATACAGGAATCGGATCTTCGAACTCTTCAGACGTGCCCTGGCAGGATACAGGAATCGAGTCTGGAATTAGTCGTCAACAGATACACCCTGGAAAGATACAGGAATCGGATCTTCGAAATCTTCAGACGTGCCCTGGCAGGATACATGAATCGAGTCTGGAATTAGTCGTCAACAGATACACCCTGGCAAGATACATGAATCGGATCTTCAAACTCTTCAGACGTGCCCTGGAAGGATACAGGAATCGAGTCTGGAATATAGTCGTCAACAGATACACCCTGGCAAGATACAGGAATCGGATCTGGAATCACGACAGTTGATAGTAATTATCTTTGTATTGACCTTTGTCCTGAAAAGGCAAAACGTTAGTTGTATGCGATGTTATGATGTATGAAATGCGTGATGTTCTCACAATAAATGAGATTGTATGTTCATGATGCGTATGTGCAAGCTATAATGTATGAAGATGCGATGTTTATGAATGCATTTTCGTCTAGGAAAATAAATCCTTGACAAATGTCGGGAGTTCGAATCCTGGGCTAATGTTAAAGAGTAGAGATTTTTGTTTCCGTTGGGGATGATGGTTGCAAGAATACCGGTAGGAGAAGATGACTCCGTTGGGGAATAATCTTGGAGAATAGATTACTCTGCGGGGAGTGAACTCTGTGGGGAAAGAGAGGTACTTTGCTGAGGTTGATGATAACTCCGCTGGGGATACCATTGTTGAGCTCTGTTGGAAGTTTTGATGAACTCCGCTGGGGGTAGGAAGGCTTCGCCGGGGACGGCCTTTCCGTGGCAATTGGCTGAGGATAACCCAGTTATATCCTGGTGGGGGAATAATGTAACACCCTCTAAAACCCCGAACAAATTTTCGCAAATATTAAAATCATAATTTCAGAGTACATGTATAATCGAGGATGCTACAATTCTCTTTTAATAAAACAAATTCCTGTCATGCATAACGTAGTAGTAACTCATACATGTTTACACAGCGGAATAATTTAATTAATAAAATCAATGTTATAATATTTTCAAAATCATCAGGGATTATCACCTGGAAAATGTCAACATCATATTATAACAAAACATAAGGAATTAAACGTGTCTGATTAAAACAGCTCGACAAACAAACGTTCCCGGAGTTACAACTATCAGAGCATGACCCGGACAATACTAAAACGAAAATAAACTAGAAACGACGAGCCTTCGCCAAGCACCTGAGCGAAGCTCCTCAATCTGAAATATTCAACAGTAAGGGTGAGCATCTCAATTATACATTTGATTATACGTTCATAACAATCAATTCAGGAAACCATAAGCATCACCCAACAATTAGCATATTTCATAGTTTACAAAAATCTTTACAATTCATATACCCTTAATATATTACTTTTCATATTTGCAATTAACATCAAATATCGTCAACAATTTAGCAACCATACGTGCATACAAACAATCAAATACAACATTGGAAAAATCATCCATTCATGTTATATTCAAGGTAATGCAACACACCCATGCATGTGGTACCACTTTACCGCCCCATTAAATCTCGGGTCACGGATAACTCACCGTTCCATTATATCGCGGACACGGCTACCACCTCAACGTTCCATTAAATCGCGGACACGTATATTGGCCACCATGTTAATTCCACACAATGGGAATTAACAAATGCAACATGATATGTAAAGTATGTAACACTCAGCATACTATGAACATCAATCAACATATCATGCGACATCAACAACATCAATCATAACAAGATACGGATAGCATGTAATCACTCAGCATACTATTTAAACATCAATCATATCAAGTCATATCATAATTCATGCTCGATAACATTATCCAAAAGCAAGGCAATAAAATCCAAAATCAAGCACTGAAAACAAAGTTCAGAAAATTAACACAGTAGCCTCAACACGGGTGCCCGTGTTGTGCAACACGGCCCGTGTTGCTGAGCGCGTACAGAAAACACATTTTTTCTCATTACAGGGGACCAACACGGGTGCCCGTGTTGTGCAACACGGCCCGTGTTGTAATGTGTCCAGAAAACACATTATCTCACCAACACAGAAGAGCAACACGGGTGCCCGTGTTGTGCAACACGGCCCGTGTTGCTGAGCGCGTACAGAATTTTCCTGTACCTGCAGCAGCTCAGAACAGCAGCCAAACGCGGGAAAATGCCAGCCAAAACGCGCAATTCGGTATATAACAACATCGGTATTTCACAACTCAAAACAACACATCCATTCCATAATTACCAACAATTATCATCGTCACCTTAACAGTGATTACTCGTCCTTTTTAGGGAATTTCTGACAACATTAAGGTTATCCCTAAACCTCTAAGGTAAATTCATGATCATGCAGATATACTCCCAATCCACCATTTGGAACCTAAAATTCCTAATCGATTCATAAAAATTGGGAACCTAACCCTTTTCTAACAAGGTTCAATCCTAAGGGTATCGATTCCTAGTAACATCTAACAATTGGGGTTTTTCCCTACGATTACCCAAATCAACCGTACATAAACCCATAAACAAAGGTAAATCGAGTAATAGCCCCCCTTACCTTATCAATTAGCAGCTTTGAACTTTTTGAGCGACGTTCTTCGTTCTTCGTACCTTCAGAGCTCTGCTTCCCAAAATCCCAACTTCTGTGTTATCGTGAATAATGAGAAAAAATAACTTGAGTTCCAAAACATATCCTTACTTCTTTTGCACCCCCACTCTTTACTAACAACATCCAAGCCCAATAACTTAAAAACTCAGCATTTTCTTATTTCTTTTATTTTCCTCCATATTTCAAAATAAATAATTCCTTTTTATTTT
Organism: Vicia faba; assembly: GCA_948472305.1. Lineage (NCBI taxonomy): Eukaryota > Viridiplantae > Streptophyta > Magnoliopsida > Fabales > Fabaceae > Vicia > Vicia faba. The sequence continues at coordinate 652,038,400 of OX451740.1, forward strand.
ATTAATTCTAATAAAAATAATTTTCCAATTAAATAAATCAAATAATTGAAACTGGGGTGTTACAACTCTCCCCCACTAAAAGAGTTTTCGTCCTCGAAAACATACCTTAGACGAACAGTTCCGGATAAGCCTCTTTCATCTGGCTCTCCAGCTCCCAAGTGATATTTCCATCTGCTGGACCTCCCCAAGCAACCTTCACTAATGCTATCTCTTTACCTCTTAACTGTTTCACTTCCCGATCTTCTATCCTCATAGGCAATGTTTCTACTGTCAGGTTATCTCTCACCTGTACATCATCTATTTGGATTACATGAGATGGGTCTGGAATGTATCTCCTCAGCTGAGAAACATGAAAAACATCGTGCAAATTCGCAAGTCTCGGAGGTAAAGCAATACGATAAGCAACTTCTCCAACTCTTTCCGTAATCTGAAACGGACCAATAAAACGCGGAGTCAACTTCTTAGATTTCAACGCTCGACCAATACCCGTCATCGGGGTAACTCTCATAAACACATGATCTCCAGCACTGAATTCTAAATTCTTTCTCCTCTTGTCATGATAACTTTTCTGACGACTCTGAGAAGCTCTCATCTTCTCTTGAATCAATTTGATCTTTTCAGTAGTCTGCTGAACAATCTCCGGCCCAATTACCGAACTCTCTCCAGATTCATACCAACACAAAGGTGTTCTACACCGTCTACCATACAATGCCTCAAACGGAGCCATGCCAATACTCGAATGGTAACTACTGTTATAAGTAAATTCAATCAATGGCAAATAGCTATCCCAAGCTCCACCCTTCTCTAAAACACAAGCACGCAATAAATCTTCCAACGATTGAATCGTCCTCTCTGTCTGTCCATCAGTCTGAGGATGGTAAGCTGAACTCAACCTCAATTTAGTACCCAAAGCCTTCTGCAATCCTTCCCAAAATTTCGAAGTGAACCTCGGATCTCTATCCGACACAATACTAGAAGGAACTCCATGCAAACTCACTATTTTCTCAATATATAACTGTGCCAATCTCTCCATTGAGTAATCCATTCGCACCGGTATAAAATGAGCAGACTTAGTCAACCTATCCACAACGACCCATATCGCTTCACAATTCATAGGAGTCCTCGGCAACCCAGACACAAAATCCATAGAAATACTATCCCACTTCCATTCTGGAATAAACATTGGTTGCATAAATCCAGACGGCTTCTGATGCTCAATCTTCGATTTCTGACAGATTAAACATGCATACACAAATTCAGCTATTTCCTTTTTCATTCCCGGCCACCAAAACAATTTCTTCAAATCATGATACATTTTCGTGGCACCCGGATGAATACTCATCCCACTGCGATGTCCTTCCTCTAATATACTCTTCTTGATTTCTGCGACATCAGGAACACAAACTCTATCGCCAAATCTCATAACATCATTTTCATCAATTCTAAACTCACCACCTTGACCTTGGTTGATCAATGTCAATTTATCAACTAAATTAACATCAGATTTCTGCCCGATCCTGATCTCTTCTAGAATACCACTAGTAAGTCTCAACATACCCAAACGAACACACTTCGGAGTACTTTCACAAATTAAACTCAAATCTCGGAATTGTTCAATTAAATCCAATTCACGAACCATCATCGTAGACATATGCAAGGATTTCCTGCTCAAAGCATCTGCCACCACATTTGCCTTACCAGGATGGTAATTCAAACCAAAATCATAATCTTTGAGAAATTCCAACCACCTTCTTTGCCTCATATTGAGCTCTTTCTGATCGAAAAGATACTTCAAACTCTTATGATCACTATACACTTCAAATCTCGAACCATACAGATAATGTCTCCACAATTTCAAGACAAACACAACTGCTGCCAACTCTAAGTCATGAGTAGGATAGTTCCTTTCATGAACCTTCAACTGTCTCGAAGCATACGCAACTACCTGTTGATTCTGCATTAAAACACCACCTAAACCCAACAGAGATGCATCACAATAGACCACAAAAGATTCCACCGGATTCGGCAAAATCAGAATAGGAGCACTAGTCAATCTCCGCTTCAATTCTTGGAAACCTTTCTCACAATCAGAATCCCAAATAAACGCTTGTCCTTTACGAGTCAATTTCGTCAACGGCAATGCTAACTTTGAGAATCCTTCGATAAACTTTCTGTAATAACCTGCAAGACCAAGAAAACTTCTGATTTCAGAAACAGTCTTCGGCGCTTCCCACTGAGATACTGCTTCTACCTTTGTAGGATCCACTGCAATCCCATTCTTAGAAATCACATGTCCAAGAAAACTAACTTCATTCAGCCAGAACTCACATTTGGACAACTTTGCATACAACTTCCTATCTTTCAACAACTCTAACACAATTCTGAGATGTTCCGCATGCTCTTTGTCATTCTTGGAATAAATCAGAATGTCATCAATAAAAACTACAACAAACTTATCCAGATACGGATGAAAAATCCTGTTCATATATTCCATGAAAACACCAGGTGCATTAGTAACCCCGAACGGCATAACAGAATATTCATAATGCCCATACCTCGTTCGAAAAGCAGTCTTTTGTATATCTTCCGCTTTCACACGAATCTGATGATATCCCGATCTCAAGTCAATCTTACTGAATACACTGGCTCCAATTAGTTGATCCATTAAATCATCAATCCTCGGTAACGGATACCGATTCTTAATGGTTACCTTGTTCAATTGCCTGTAATCAACACACAGTCTCATAGAACCTTCTTTCTTCTTAACCAACAATACCAGAGCACCCCAAGGCGAAACACTTGGACGAATAAACTTCTTCTCCAGTAAATCTTCCAACTGACTCTTCAATTCAGCCAATTCAGACGCAGACATACGATATGGCGCCATCGACACCGGTCTCGTACCAGGAATCAAATCTATAGAGAATTCCACCTCTCTCTCAGGAGGTAACTCACCAACATCATCAGGAAAGACTTCTGGAAAATCACACACCACTGGCAATTCGCCACTCCTGACCTTTCCTGTTGCATCTAACGAAGCAAGTAACATAAACACATTAGCACCGTCTTCCATTGCTTCTTGTACCTGCCTAGCAGTCATAGTCAAATTCTCGACACCAACTGCTTCTGGAAAAATCACCGTCTTAGCAAAGCAGTTCAGATGAACCCGGTTGAATTCCAACCAGTTCATCCCAAGGATAATATCAATTTGTCCAAGTGGTAGGCACACTAAATCCATACCGAAACCTCTACCAAAAATCTCAATAGGACAATTCCTACATACAAGTGAAGTTGTCACTGAACCCGATGCAGGAGTATCAACAACCATGCTACCTCGCATACCAGATATGTCCAGTTTCAACCTCTCAGCACAATCCAAAGAAATGAAAGAATGAGTTGCACCAGTATCAATAATTGCAACTAAAGGTGTGCCATGAATAAAACACGTACCTTTAATCAATCGATCCTCTGGAGTAGTCTCAGATCCAGACAAGGCGAACACTTTTCCACCTGACTGATCCTTCCTAGGCTTAGGACACTGCGGACGAATGTGACCTTCTTCGCCACAATTGTAACAAGTAACAGACTTCCCTTTGCAATCAATAGACAAATGACCAGCCTTTCCACATTTATAGCACTTCTTCTCATCACTCTTGCAATCTCGAATGTGATGACCAGCCTCACCACACCTGTAGCATCTGATAGGAGCCTTAGAATCTCCCCCACTAGGCCTTTTCCATCCACCTGATTTCTGGTTATCTCTACCATATGGCTTGCCACGGTCCATATGTTGCTTTCCTCTTTTATCAACAGCCCCACGAGAGTGAGATGACCTATTCTTGGTAATATCTTCTTCCAGGATTCTGCTACAATCCACCAGATCAGAAAATCTACGAATACGCTGGTACCTGATTCCCTGCTTAATCTCATCTCGGAGACCATTCTCAAATTTGATACATTTAGAGAATTCCCCAGCCTCATCATTGTTGTAGTGTGCATAATACTTTGCCAGCTCAGTGAACTTAGTAGCATATTCACTAACAGTCAGATTGCCCTGCTTAAGCTCCAAAAACTCAATTTCCTTTCTTCCCCGAACATCTTCAAGAAAGTACCTCCTCAGAAAAGCCCTTCTGAAGTTAGCCCAAGTCAGTGCCTCTCCATCCTGAACCATTTCAGTCCTTGTGGCAACCCACCAGTCGTCGGCCTCTTCTGCCAACATATGCGTACCATATCTGACTTTCAGATCTTCAGCACAATCGATCACACGGAAAATCCTTTCGATTTCCTTCAGCCACTTCTGAGCACCTTCAGGGTCATGTGTACCTTTGAACAATGGAGGATTGTTCCTTTGGAAATTTCCCAATTGCCTATCAGCACCAATCACACCTCCAGTTGGGTTTCCAGCAAGTACACCAGCTAACATCCCCAAAGCCTCAGCTAGTGCAGCATCATTTCGTCCGTTACCTCTTCCAGCCATATTCCTAAGAATTAAAACATATTCCACATTAGAATACAGTATCGACAGTGTTACCTTACACTAATCGCATACAAAAGGGATGACTGACTCAAGACTTTGGTCGCAACGACCGACTATGCTCTGATACCACTATTGTAACACCCTCTAAAACCCCGAACAAATTTTCGCAAATATTAAAATCATAATTTCAGAGTACATGTATAATCGAGGATGCTACAATTCTCTTTTAATAAAACAAATTCCTGTCATGCATAACGTAGTAGTAACTCATACATGTTTACACAGCGGAATAATTTAATTAATAAAATCAATGTTATAATATTTTCAAAATCATCAGGGATTATCACCTGGAAAATGTCAACATCATATTATAACAAAACATAAGGAATTAAACGAGTCTGATTAAAACAGCTCGACAAACAAACGTTCCCGGAGTTACAACTATCAGAGCATGACCCGGACAATACTAAAACGAAAATAAACTAGAAACGACGAGCCTTCGCCAAGCACCTGAACGAAGCTCCTCAATCTGAAATATTCAACAGTAAGGGTGAGCATCTCAATTATACATTTGATTATACGTTCATAACAATCAATTCAGGAAACCATAAGCATCACCCAACAATTAGCATATTTCATAGTTTACAAAAATCTTTACAATTCATATACCCTTAATATATTACTTTTCATATTTGCAATTAACATCAAATATCGTCAACAATTTAGCAACCATACGTGCATACAAACAATCAAATACAACATTGGAAAAATCATCCATTCATGTTATATTCAAGGTAATGCAACACACCCATGCATGTGGTACCACTTTACCGCCCCATTAAATCTCGGGTCACGGATAACTCACCGTTCCATTATATCGCGGACACGGCTACCACCTCAACGTTCCATTAAATCGCGGACACGTATATTGGCCACCATGTTAATTCCACACAATGGGAATTAACAAATGCAACATGATATGTAAAGTATGTAACACTCAGCATACTATGAACATCAATCAACATATCATGCGACATCAACAACATCAATCATAACAAGATACGGATAGCATGTAATCACTCAGCATACTATTTAAACATCAATCATATCAAGTCATATCATAATTCATGCTCGATAACATTATCCAAAAGCATGGCAATAAAATCCAAAATCAAGCACTGAAAACAAAGTTCAGAAAATTAACACAGTAGCCTCAACACGGGTGCCCGTGTTGTGCAACACGGCCCGTGTTGCTGAGCGCGTACAAAAAACACATTTTTTCTCATTACAGGGGACCAACACGGGTGCCCGTGTTGTGCAACACGGCCCGTGTTGTAATGTGTCCAGAAAACACATTATCTCATCAACACAGAAGAGCAACACGGGTGCCCGTGTTGTGCAACACGGCCCGTGTTGATGAGCGCGTACAGAATTTTCCTGTACCTGCAGCAGCTCAGAACAGCAGCCAAACGCGGGAAAATGCCAGCCAAAACGCGCAATTCGGTATATAACAACATCGGTATTTCACAACTCAAAACAACACATCCATTCCATAATTACCAACAATTATCATCGTCACCTTAACAGTGATTACTCGTCCTTTTTAGGGAATTTCTGACAACATTAAGGTTATCCCTAAACCTCTAAGGTAAATTCATGATCATGCAGATATACTCCCAATCCACCATTTGGAACCTAAAATTCCTAATCGATTCATAAAAATTGGGAACCTAACCCTTTTCTAACAAGGTTCAATCCTAAGGGTATCGATTCCTAGTAACATCTAACAATTGGGGTTTTTCCCTACGATTACCCAAATCAACCGTACATAAACCCATAAACAAAGGTAAATCGAGTAATAGCCCCCCTTACCTTATCAATTAGCAGCTTTGAACTTTTTGAGCGACGTTCTTCGTTCTTCGTACCTTCAGAGCTCTGCTTCCCAAAATCCCAACTTCTGTGTTATCGTGAATAATGAGAAAAAATAACTTGAGTTCCAAAACATATCCTTACTTCTTTTGCACCCCCACTCTTTACTAACAACATCCAAGCCCAATAACTTAAAAACTCAGCATTTTCTTATTTCTTTTATTTTCCTCCATATTTCAAAATAAATAATTCCTTTTTATTTTATTAATTCTAATAAAAATAATTTTCCAATTAAATAAATCAAATAATTGAAACTGGGGTGTTACAAATAACCTTTGAATAAAGCTGGGGGAGCGTTCATACTCTGCAGGTGATAAGCTTCCAGAATCTACTGGGGATAAGCTTCCTGAATCCACTGGGGAGATTGGTTGAACTTTCCTGGTGAAACTTTGGACTGCACTGGGGAAGTGGCTCCACTAGGGTGTCTGTATTCCGCCGGGGAACAATCTTAGATCAAGACTGCCGGGGATGCTTGTTAGGAATGTTGAGATCTTCTGGGGATAATCCAACTTCCTTAAGGTTGACTGTAGGCTAACTCTGCTTGGGGGAGAGCGTTGCTGACTTGCTTGGGATACTGTGCCTTGTAGGGTTTACGGGAGACCAACTCTGCTTGGGGGAGAGTATTGCTGAACCTTGGCTCACTCTCTGGGGAATTAAGGCATCTTGGTTACATTCTTCATCCGAACTTACCTTAGTACCTTGGTGGACAGAGCAACCAGACCGTTTAGACAATTCTCATTGCCCCAGTTTCAGCGGGAGAAAGTACCTGTGGAGGCTTTTGACAACTACCGATTGACCAATCTTCTTCTGGTAGACAAGTGACGAGATGCTGGGACATAGTCATACGCTTTTGATCCCTAACTTTTGCCTGGACCGCCCTTTCGGGTTTTCAGTCCACCGGGATACCCATTTTTTGCTCAAGCCGCCTTTTCAGGTTTTCGACTTGCCGGGTGTACGGATTTTTTCATTTTCATCCCTTATTTTTGCCCGAACCCTTTTGGTTCGCCGGGAAGCCCTTATTTTTTCCTAGGTGCGTCGACCTAGCGGGTCTTTGACTGTGCGTAGTATTTTTTCGACTATATCCATGCTCTCAGGATGTAGGGAGGTGCCCCTGTCAGTAGTGTAGTGTTGCCATACTACCAGAAGATCTTTGTTTGATCGTCCAACGCTCCAAGTGATCCAGATGGAGATTTGCCCCAGGCTGGTTGGCCTTTTGAGAGATTCTCCGAATCTTGACTTAACTGCCCCAGATAATGGACCATGATCATGTCTGCCCCTTGGTTGGAAGTACTTTTGTTCAGTTAGATATTCGTCGTGCGAATTTCTCTGCTGTTCGAACAAATAGTCATATGTAAACAGTGTTATATCAAGAATGCAAAGCTTATGTTTGTCTTGAAGTTTTTGAAAATGCATTTTTTCATAAAAACAAATGAAATTTTTTGTAAACTGTGATGTCAACTTGTTATTTTACTGTAAACCTTAAGGAGTCAGGATACCTTTGTAACAGTATGCTTTCGAACTAACCCATGCTTCAGCTAGGACTTTTAAGGGTTATAACGTGGCCTGGTTCACGGTTTAAGAAACAAAGGATAAAGGCTCAAAATTTATTTGTACCCACCCGTTCTTCGTGATGTTCTTCAAACCTAAACTCAGCTGATCGCGCGTTAGACCTTGTTCGAGTCTTTGTCCTAATATTCCCATGATGGTTCGGATGTTGATAGTTTATTTTGAATAGGCAGTCATCATTTTTTCCGTTGTTGAGGGTTTGTAGGACCTCTTTCTTTTTTATTGTGTTATCCCTAAATTTTGCCTGAACTGTTTCTTTTGTGATTACAGTCAGCGGGATGCCCCAGTTTTGTAAGTCTCCTTCATAGGTTTTTACTTATTGGGCTTTTATTTTTAAGAGATAATGACTGCCCGTCTTTATGATTATTCAGAACCATCACCATCTTTTGTTTTTGGAAGGACTCCTTTGATGTCATTCGTTGTGCACTTGGATCAACTAAGAGAACTACCCTTCCCCAGGTTATGATAAAGGGTTTTAATTTTCAAAAAGAAAAACTCCTACTTCTTTGACTCAAAGGGGTTGACGAGGGATTATCTTCCTTATAACTCTAGTGTTTAGGAATTGAAACAATGCCTGTACCTCATCAGCGGGGTCTGTTCAAAAGCATACTGTAGATTGTGGTATCGTCTTCGTCATCCTCCTTCAAGAGGCTTAGGATTATTAATTGAGAGTTGGCATCAAAAAATGAAAGCAGTTTGAATATAGCGAATGCGAATATATTGATTCAAAACAGACATATGCGATGCATTAATGAAATAACAGCGTTTGACATGATAATTGTTTAAACAATCAAAAGAAAATTACAACTTGAAAATTCTAATGGACAAAAAGTCTTCTCATTTCAGGACTTGTTACTTCAAATGGTGAATCCTGTAGGGATGGTAGAAGCACTCAGCCTGACCCACTTGGGTGAAATTCACTGCTCGTTCATTAATCAGGTCCTGGACCTTGTTCTTCAGAGCCCAACAGTCGACAGTGTCATGTCCAGGACTATCAGAGTGGTATGCACATCTTTTGTTGGGATGATAGTTAGGAGCAGAGATGTTGGGATTCCGGGGAGGAGCCCTTAGTGTAATCAGATTCAAACTCAATAGGTGTTGTAAAGCTTGAAACAACGACACGTTAAGCTGGGTGAATTGCCTCCTGGACCTGCTAGGCTTACTCTGATCAACCTGTTGCTCTGGGCGAGGTTGTGGTTGGACCTGTGAAGTAGTAGCAGCTTGGAGAGGTCTATTCATTGAACCAAACATTTGACTTCTTGGAGGCTGATTAATGACTTGGTCCCTGACTTGGACTGGTTGCTTCATGTCTTGATGAAGCTGACTGATCATGGTCCTCAACTCTTCTTGCTCCCGAGCTAAGCCTTGGATGAGAGCCATTTGCCCCAGCATTTGGGTTCTCATTGCATCCACCTCAGCTTGTAGATGTTTCAGCTGTTCGTCCTTGTCATCTTCGGGACTTTTCTTGGCCAAATTCCCCACGAGGAGTGCCCTCAGCTCTTCCTACCCCTTAGATAGGCTTAGGAAGATCTCCCTGAACTGAGTCTCTTGAGCATGAAGACCCTGGTTATCTTGTTGGGAAGCCATTGCTGAAATAAACAGCGAAGAAGGTAAGTGACCTGTCAAAAAGGGTACCTGTAATGCAATGATATGTATGATATGCATGCAATGTTTTCAAGGACCTCGCGGGATAAACAAGAAACTTTGTTAGAATCTGCATTTTGTAGCTTGATGAAAGGCACTGCATATTGTTGAGAGGCCTTCTTCAAGAGTCAAGGCTCACCATATCGAGTGGGTCATAGCCCCTGACAACCTTGTCTAGAGGAAAATAAATCCCCTTTGCCCCTTGCTGGACAGTTGGTTCATCATGACCTGCATCACTAGCCCTTGAGATCCTTGAAATGGGTTAGTCCTTATGTAGGATGCATGCAATGGTATGATGTTATGCTATGCATGGAGTAATGTAGGTAAACCCTGTTATGAGTCCAGATTAAGGACTGTAAACAAAACCTGCAAGAAACTCAAGTGTCAGATAACAAGTATGCAAGTAGTCAAGTTTGAAAGCACACAAGTCACACAAAGAGCCCTTAGAGTTTAGGCCAGCATGAAGTTTGGGGTACTACCCTCTTGAAGTTGGTGGGCTCAAAACCTGTCCTATCAGAAGTAACCGGGTTCTAAGGGTCTCAATATCATTGGATTTCTTTCTGTGTTCATCGTTTCGATTTAGCCACTGAACTGGCGATCGAAATATTCCAAGAAAACAATCCTCAACTGAGTGTAGTATCGAGTATCAACCAACTTCGGACTGCACAAAGTCAGTTATCTCACTACCCTAAAGAGGACAAGATGGTTCAATTAAGGTTCCTAAGGTCAGTTGATGCTTCACGACACCATGCGGCGGCCCCGTACTCTCTTTGACTTGACTCAAGGGTTATCGGTACTCACCAAAGTGCCACATCAACGTAGCAGACTGCTTCAACCGTGTCGGTATACCCCACATAGTTCCCTCACAGTCTTGTTGCTACTTTCTAAGAAGGTATCCCCTAGATCCGGGTTAGGATCTATAGAACTCCCAAGACAGTACCCACAATACTGAATCAAACAATTCAGACAATTGAAAACACAAGTGATCTTAGTCCTAAGGTACACCTCACTTTAAAGTAATCCCCAGCAGAGTCGCCAGTTCTGTGATCGGTGGAAATAGAACTGACTGTTTAAAGCTGGATCGCGTATGTCACGGTAAGCAAGAGTCGCCACCGTCTTTTATGTTCTCCAACCTGGAAAGGACAAAAGCACAGCAAAATTCCTTATTGAGAATGTCTCTCGGTTCGGGAAGTAGATTTATAGAAAGGGAAGGTGTTAGCACCCTTTCTATCCATGGTTATCCATGGGCTCTTAGATACTTACTCATTGTGTTTTCAAAATGTTTGCTTTTCAAAATGTGCGTGGGTTTGAAAAAGTTTCTTTGAAAGATTTCTGAATAACTCTTGTATCAGTCCTCAAGAGTGTTTGAAAAATTGTTTTGAAAGCTTTTTGAAAGTGTCAGTGTGAAAAGAGTTTTGATTGTTTTTTAGAGAGCAAGTATCTATGAGTCATCTACCTACCCTAAGGAATTAGGCTGTGTAAATGTCCTTAAGGTAGTGCCATCCCACCATTGAGAGATAGGTAGCACCACCGTTGGAGGTGTTTGGGTCAATTCGAGTGTAGGGACAGTGTGGTCACCGAAGCAACAGTATGACACCTTAGAAGCTACCCTTATGTCCTTGATCCTTTTTTAATTTGAGGCAACCGTTTCGAGGCAACTATTTCGAGGCAACTGATTCGAGGCAACCGTTTCGAGGCAACTTGTTTCGAGGCAACTGGATCATGGACATAAGGACTTACTAAAACGTCTTATACTTGACGACCACATTTCGAAGGCAACAAGTGAGGCGTACCCTAGAAGTTGTGTGTGTATTTGTGTGTTGTTTTTAGTTTAATAATTATCTTTGATCATGGCATTGTGAGCTACGCTTGTTTTTAATTAGCCATACATTCTTTCATGCAATTAGAATTTAAGAGTGCGGAAATTTAAATGCGGAAAGATAAATCCTACGCTATTACAAGGCGCGGGTCTATACATCGCCAAAATACAAAGACCCGTTTTTGATAAAATATGCAGAAAGTAAAAAAAAAAGACCTAATTACTATTACATCCAGAAAGCAGTTACATAATAATTAACAAGAAAAATAATGCGCGAAATAGAAATTGGAACGTCCGAGGGTTTTTACCCTTTGCTTGAAATTAAATTAAATTAAAGTCTAATTATTATTTAATTAAAGAAAGGTGTTTTTTTGTGTTTTTTGTATTTAATTAATATTAAACCTAGAACTAATTATTTAAATAAAAGAAAAAAGTATTTTTGGTTTTTTAATGTCTTTAATGAAAAATAAAAATAAAATAAAATAAAGTCAAAAGTTAGTAAAACCTAATTCTAATTTATTTTATTTATTATGAAAAAGCCAAAATTAAACCTAATTAAACTAAATTAATTTGTTAGAATTTATTTACAAAAAATAATTAATAGTGAAATTACTAAATAATAATAATACTAAAAATGTTAGTTTTCTGAATTTTATTATGAAAAAAATGTTAATTGGTTAGTGATTAATAAAAAGAATAACGATTAATTAATTAAAGGAAAATAATAAAAATAGAGAGAGAGTTTAGGAGTATACGAGCCTGATTGGAGGGGTGAAACAGCTATTGGCGTCATGTGTAAACTGTTTTGTTTTGGCCATTTGTGTTTTGCCTTTTGGCCATTTGTGTTCTGGCTTTTGGCCATTTGTGTTCTGGCCTCAACGTTCCTTAACCTTCTCAGGATGTCTGTCTCGCCATGTATTGGTGTCATGTGTAAAATGTTCTGTTTTGGCCATTTGGCTTTTGGCTATTGGCCATTTGTGTTTTGGCCTCAACGTTCCTTAATGAACCTGCATGAGATCCTGTCTAAAATCTGCAGTGTTGAATCTCATAAACACATTAAATAAAATCATAAAATGCAAATAAAGCCAATATATGAAGAAATTTAATGTTTAGGCACAATATGGCATGTATGAATGATTATACCCTTTTGATCATGGAGATCAAATCAACCTTACCCTTACTGGAAAAGTAGTGACATGAATGCTTTTATGCCCTTTTGATCATGGAGATCAAGCCAACCTTACCCTTACTGAAGAAGTAGTAAGATGTTGGTTTGTAACTGAGATGGCTTGTTTGTAGTGAGAGAGGGATTTGTAATAAGGATTTCAAGGTTTTAGGGTTCTTGAAAGAATTTGATATTCTGGCAGTGTTGTGGCAAAGTTTTTTTCTTTTTTCTCCTCTTTTTTTCTTTTTGTTTGTGTGAAAAGAATGTGATTATATAATGGAAATTAGGGTAAAGAAAATGGGCTTTGAATGTGCAATTGGGCCTCCAATGTTCACTTGAATTCGTCACTTTCCAGGCTAAATCGCAGGGACTTAAGTGCAATTTTTGAAGTTGAAATGTGAAAACAAAACGTAGCCGACATCGATAACTAACTCTTGTCCGAAAATCGGCTCAATCGGATAAACGGTGAATTAGTTATGAATTTTTGAAGTTTCAGCTCAGACAAACTTATTTTGGGCTCCAGTGTCGACTCTGACACGTTCTTCAATAAAAAACTGGTATTGATCGGAGCATAATCCGGTCTCGACTTTTGAAGCAAAGTTGTAGATCTATGAGTCAGGGACCTTGTGTAAAAATATGAGCCCAATCCGATAAAAATTGATCGAGTTATGAATTTTCGAAGTTTCGGCCCAGATGAAATAATATTCAGCATTCAGGATTTTCGGCGTGTCACGCACTCTGAGCAAAAAATGAAGGCATTTTGAATACCGTTTGAACTCAATACCTTCTGTGAAAATGTATCCAACTCAATTTGTGAAATTTTGGCGCCGGAACCAGCTCGATACGATGAAAATCGACCAAGTTATGATTTTCCGAACATGACGCAAATAAACTTGTCACAAATTTTCTGTACGGAAATACTTGATAAATCCACATTTTTGAAGACCTTCTGATCGAAATTGGCTTCTAGCTGTGAGAGATGAAAACATAGATAATGTCAAGACAAAATTTTGGCCACCGGAACGGGTTCAAAACGAGTCACGATCTTCAAGTTATGAATTTTTTAGCGCGTAAAAACTGCACTTTCAGCACACTTTTTCACCATATTTCTTCAAGAAAACTCACACATTCGGATACCTTCTTTAAAGAATTGACTCTTGAGCCGAACCTGAATTTGAGAATACGTTATCAGAGATATCTTGGTGAAAGAACACCTGAATATGACGCACCGGGTTGGACCTGTGAATTTTTCTTGAAATGTTTTGAGAAATATGGGAGGGCAAATTTTAGGGTACAACACCCTTCGACTCAGAAACCAGGAACTTCCCTCACGCTAAAAGGCAATGACTCCCTTTATGTTTATTTTGACCCAAGCTTCGATTGGGCAATATGCTTCCTTCGAGCATAAGCTTTCGATTTGGCATTATGTTTTCTTCGATACAAGCTTCGACTGGGCATTAGCTTGTTTCGACCACAAGCGTCGACTGAGGCAAAGGCTTCCTTCGAACAGGTGTGCTTTGATCTCACTCTTACATTCGACTCAAGACCAAATCTCGTTTGCCAGGCTATGTTGCTTCTGAATCTTTACATAATCAGAGGCTTGTACAAGGGTTTTAAACTTTGTCTTTTAGATACTATTATTCTTGGTTAAAGGCTACATACTCTTTCTTTCCATAGAGAGTACTTTAGTCACAAAATCAGCTTCCAACCTGAATTTGGTCTGAGCACAAGCAACGCCAAAAAGCATGAGTCACATCTTCTTCACCCCAACTGCCAACAGGCCCCCCACATGTACTTTCACGTTACATTATTTTATGATTTCTTTGCAAGGTTGGCTTTGGACAACATGTCCATTCTTTCTCTATTAATAGAGGAGTTTTTTTACAAAGCTGGGAGAGGATCTTTGGACCAGAGGAACGAATCTCCCAAATTTTCTCAAACACAACAAATCTCTCAAGTCCCTCCAACACTTGTGAGAACAAACCCAGAATCACATACTTACTTCCTTCGATTCTGAAGAGGATCTTTGGACCAGAGGAACGAATCCCCCAAATTTTATTAAACACAATAAAACTCTCAAAGTTCATCAACACTTGAGAAATCACAAAAAACCCAGAATCACATTCATCTCCTTCGACTCTGAAGAACAACCACACTTCAGTCTCCTTCGAATCAAAGAAGCATCACACTTGCTTTTTTCTTTTCCTTCGAATCCAGCGTTCCAAGCACAGCTATTGACCCCTCTTTCGAATCCAGCATCCAGGGCCTCCACTCAAGGCCCCACATCTATTCAAGGCCTAAAGTAAGGTAAGTTATTCTTACCTTTGAACATTTAGTTTCATGGCATAGTAATTTTCCCTTTCGTTTGAAACATGTACATACCATTGTTCCTTTCGTTTCCACCCTTTTAACATGTTTTTTAGAGCTACCCCTTTCGTTTTACTTTCTGTTTACCTGAACTTGCTTTAACTATTAAACTGTTTACAAGACAAATACTAGCATGGCCTCAGGCCATGTTGCCATTTAATGCTTGAAATGAAAGAAACAGGAAACAGGAAATAGGAAACGAAGCTGCTGGCTTCTACCCTCTTTCTCCAGGTCAAACGAAAGAGACAACCAGGAGGAAAACCATGTTGACTTCTAGGCCCAGACGAAAAGTATACCTTCACTGATTCAAGGCCCAGTCGAAAGGCATGCCCTCACTGCTTTTAACCTCCAGTCGAAGAAGGCAACAAGGCAGAACCAGAAGGCTTCGCCATACACTGACTTCCAGGCCAATCGAAGGACAGGACCTCACTGGTGCTAGCCCCAGTCGAAGGAGGCCACCATAATGCAAGTCGAAGGGTGCTCCTGCCTGAGTCGAAGGAGCTCTTTTTTACTTCTTTTTATCTTATTTTTGCCTTTTACATTTCTATGCACTTCAATATGGTTGTAATAGTGTATGATTTATTTTTTGCACTTTTTATTACTTTTGTGCAAATGCTAGTAATTAGGTGTGTATGGCAAAATAAAAACAAACAAGTAGACAACCCCTAATCAAGACAAAATACATGCAATCAAACACACTTTGCACACAAGCACCTTTAGGGTAATCCTGTCTTGTTGCCTATCGGAAAATAATCATGTCCCTCGAACATGAGCGTTTTAGCAAAGGACCCTCGATAAAAGATTGTAGTCCCTTGATTACCCTCAATGTTGCCTTTGGTAAACGATCTAGTCCCTAAAACGACATTGCTAAAACGTCCCATATGTTGCTTTCTATGACTATACAAACGTCCCAATGCCCGTCCCTTCACATCCAACGATGGGGCTTCTTATCAAATAAATGGTAAGATAGCAACATCTAAAGGGGGAGGAAAAGCATATCTAAGACCTTTCGAGTAGGTAGGTTCGCTCTCAGTTGCTTGCTTGCTCACAACAAAAACATTTTATACACCCACACTCTCATCTTTGAACTATTCTCGAAACAAACACTTTGTAGGCGTTCTTATAGAAACGAGAACCACTACGAAGTTCCATTTTCAAAAATACTTCCAAAACACACACCACAAGAACATTCCAACAAAAGCAAGTGATCTAGCAAGTAACTAAGATCCCATGGAAAACCGTGGATGAAAAGGGTGCTAATACATTCCCTTTTCATAATCTACCCCCCGAACCCAAGAAACAATCTCAAATGTCTTTCTTGTGCTTTTTCACCTTTCCTTTCTGGATAAAAGAAAAGTCGGTGGCGACTCTTGCTAACCGCAACATTTGCGAACACAAACGTAAAACATCAAGTCAGTTCTCCCACCGTATCATAGAACTGGCGACTCTGCTGGGGAATATTTATAAAAGTGGGGTTACCTTAGGGTTAGATCACCTTTACTTGCTTACATTGTTTGATTTGTTTGCTTTACATTTTTTTCCTTGTTTGGGTTTGTTTTAAATCCTACACCCGGATTTGGGAGCACCTTATAGGTACGTAGCAAAAGACTATGAGGGAACTGTGTGGCGTATACCGACATGGTTGAAGCAGTAGCTACGTTGATGTGGCACTTTGGTTGGTACCGGTAACCCTTGAGTCGAATCAAAGAGAGTACGGGGCCGCCGCATGGTGACGTGAAGCATCAACTTACCTTAGAACCTTACTTGACCAAATTGGCCATTAGGACGTAGTGAGATGACCGGTTTTGGTGTAGAGCTGAAAATTGGTTGATACTCGATGCTACACTCATTGAGATTTGACCCCTGAGTTTTGTTTGGTTGAGAGTCAATTGCTTATTAAACGAAGCTTGTGGGAAAGGTCAGTGATATTGAGATCCCTTAGAACCCAGTTACTATTAACTAAGACAGGTTGAGCACACTAAACTTCAAGAGGGTACTTACCTACAAACTCAATGCAAGCCTAAACCTAAGGACTTGTTTGCTTTGTGTGAATATGATTATTTTTATATAAACTTGCGTACCTCGCATATCTGTACATAACATCATAACATTGTTGTACCCCAATTTCCCCCCCTAAGATTCCCTTATCATATCATGATAACTTGATCATGACAAGATCACATTAGGGTTGGTTTTTCATCTTGCTCTATCTCCTACCTTTAAGTTTGCCCTTGAGGAATTTCCAAGCACCTTGGTTGTGTATCTTGTATATGTTTTGTTGACTAACCTCTAACCAAAATACAAAAATATATTTGTCTTTGTCTTTGCACAATTTGTGTTTTGTAGGTACCAAGTTGAAGCATCCAACAAATAAGGTCATGCAAAGTGGATTGATCCTATTGTGGCAAAAAAATCCAGCATGCATCGACCCATAAAGGTATGTTTTGTACCCAAATATTTTCCCTCTCATATTTCTCAAAACATTGCAAGAAAAATCTCCAAGTGGCTCAAGATTTCTCAAGAGTTGGACAGTTAAGCCATCTCCTAAGGCAGTCAACCCCAAATTAGGGTTTTGTGTTGCATCAAGATCCTTGAGTCCAAATGACCTCAAATTCTCCCTAATGTCCTAATATGTTCTAAAGGTCATCCATGTCAAATTTCAAGCCTTGCAGAGGAAGTTTGCTCAGCCAATTGCTCAAAAGGTCCAAAAATCGACTGTGCTAGGGCAAAAGTCAACTGTGACCCAAATACAGCCAAACCTCAAGATTTTTTGTCAACATTCTCATTTTGAAGGATATTTCATCATTTGATCAAGGGTTGATCCTGATTCATCAAGGATTGCTCAAAATTCATCAAGACTCAAAAGTTGATATATTAGGGTTTTGCAGGAAAAGTCAACTCAACTTTGACTAAGCATAACTTTCTCATACTTTATGAGAAATGACCCATACAAATCTCATTTTGAAGAGGATTAAATTTAATAGAATCCATCTTCATACCCCAAGATCAGAAAATGCACTCACAAGAAGTTATAAATTTGGACATTATAGGTCATTTTTGAAAGTCAACAAAAACACCTTTTTTTTCCAAAAGCTTATAAATTGAGTATGGAATATCAAAATGAGATGAGACAAAATGGGTTGGTTATAGGACATCTCAAGCTTTCTAAAAAGTCCAAGAACACTTTTGAAAGTTCAAAATTGAAGAAGTTAGGCATTGTTGAAGTTGGGCATTTTTGCAAAATTGCCAAAAGTCAACTATCCCCAAAACATCAAATTTTGTCTAATGGGCCCATTTGTTTCCACTTGATTTGATATTTCCACATTGCACACATGTCCTAGCTTCAGCCTTGTGTCCATTTATCAATTTTATTATTTTATTTAATTTTTTATTGAATTATTTCATTTTTAATCAAATTAAATCCAATAAAATCCAAACATTGATTACATGATCTCTTTTTGGCTATTTCAGGATTGAATCATCATCATCAAGTGTATCAAATTCGTATCAAGCATTCCATGTGCAAAAAGATTGGATTTTTGACAAATTAGGCAAGCTTTCAATGGTGGATCAAATCAAATCCCATGGCATCAATGTGCAAAGATTAATCCACAAATGTTAACCTAATACATTCCATCATACATATGCAAGGCCAAGGCACGAAATTGAGACCTAGAGGCTGCAAGAACACTGAGAACAAAACTTGCAAAAATTGACAAAAAGTGTGAAACTGAAATCATCCTTGGAGGAAAATTCAGAAGCGAAACTCAACAACAATCAATTGTTGGAGGTTCACTGAGTCAGAACCAACCCAAAGAAAGCTCTCATACACACTAAAACACACTGTAAGTATCACGTATATCAATCCTGTAATTGAGATCTTAACTCTCCATTCTTGCATCCTTTTGAAAAATCATTGATATATTTGTGACTCTCATGAGATTTCTAAGCTTGTAGCAATATTTAATTTCATTTATATGCACTGAAATCTCATAACAGCGTGGCTAGGGTTTCTTGTTGGATTTTAGGGATTTGCGTTTCAGGTAAAATTGAGTCTCAAGATGGACATGGTTGCACTCAGGAGAGGGAGACGAACCTAACCATGTCCTCGGGGGTCACTTTCATGGTCTAGAATTGATTTTAGGATTGAGCTGTGAATTCAGCTGCGGATCTGAATCCGCAGGTAAAAATTACAGGGCTGGAGGTTAGGGATGGAGACATGTCACTCCCCCTGTGGCTGGTTCAAACATTCGCGCGTTTTATTTTTTTGTTCTGGCATATTAGCACGTTTTCTCATATTATCATTATTGCTTAACACAATAACAATTAACACACAATGGATGAGTGGTAGTAGCGTGTATCCAATGACCAACAGGACCTGGGTTCGAATCCCAGACCCTCCAAATTGCATTTGTTATTTTTCTTCAGGTATTCCAGTGCAACTTCAAGCGTGCAACTGACTATAGTCTCTCAATCATCCAATGGCCAGATGGCCAAAGGCCAAATCTGGTGGCCATGACCTGGAGGTCTACCATGGGCAAAGTCAGCGCGTACACATGGAATCCAGGGAAGTCAAGCCAGGCCAACGTAATTGGGCCTCTGAATTGCTAAGCAAGCCTCCAAATCAGGCCCACACCCCTAACTCTTTCTATTTCTTTTTATTTATTTTAATTGTTTGTTTTATTATTTTTATTTAATGATTAATTAACCAATCAAACTTTTTCTTAATAAAATTAAAACCAAAAAAATATTTTCTTTATTAATTTAAATTTTAGTATTTTCTCTTTTATTAACAAATCAATTAATTAATTTAGTTTTAATTAGGAATAACTTTAATATGTTTTTTGCAATAATTAAAATTAACTTAGATAATTAAGTTTTTATTAACATTGATTAAATTTATTTTTATTCCTTTAAATACCAAAAACCCAAAAAAAAATTTATTAATTAATTTATTTATTAATTCAATAATTAACCTAGATTAATTTCTTTCTTAATTCAATTCATAACCAAAAAATTATAATCTTTTCTTTAATAACAAAGGGTCAAAACCCTAGAACTCACACTCGATTTAATTTCTCGCACACGATCCATTTTATTCAATATTGTATTTGTTTCCGGAATGTAATAGATAATTAGGACTATTTTATCGCTTTATTTATTTTCCGCATTTAAATTTCAAAGGGTTGTTTTTGGCGATGTAAATATCCGACGCCTTGTAATTTAATTTCCGCAATTTTTTTTCCGCAATTTATAATTGTTAGATGTTTGATAATAGGGATGCATGACAAGAATAAATGTTTAACCTAAAATCAACATAGATAACCATTGACATGTACAAAGACAAAATTGACTGAAAACGACACACTCACACATGTGCACTCTTAGGGTACACCCCACTTGGTTGCCTTCCTACGCGGTCATTGAGTATAGGTTGTTTTAGAAGTCGCTCTCTTGTCCAAAGATCATAGTTGCCTCGAAACGGTTACCTTGGATATGATTGCCTCAAAATAAATGATCTAAGACATTATGGTTACCGCTAAGGCATCCTAACATTGCTTTGGTGACCGTAAGTCCCTAAATTCGAATTGACCCTTAGACTCCAACGATGATGCTACCTACTCATCAATAGTGGGATAGCATTGTCTAAAGGAAGATAACATAGAACGATTCCTTTTTCGAGTAGGTAGATGGTTCTTAAGTACTTGCTCTTTCAAAAAACAAAAACTTTTCACACTTACACCTTTCAAACAAAAACTTTTTCAAACCCACAAACACAAAGAAAGCAAATTTTGAAAACAATATGAGCAAGTACCTAAGAGCCCGTGGACAACCACAAATAGAAAGGGTGCTAACACTTTCCCTTTCTATAATCTACCCCCCGAACCCGAGAAACATCTCGAAGAAGGAATTTTTCTGTGCTTTTTTCCTTTCCTTGTTGGATAAAATAAAAGTTGGTGGCGACTCTTGCTTACCGCGACATTTTGCAAAAACAAACGCAAAACGCGAACCAGCATTCCAAAAAAACAGACAGTTCTCTCCCACCGTATGACAGAACTGGCGACTCTGCTGGGGATGCTTAATAAGTGGGGTGTACCTTACGATTAGATCATTGTGTTTTCAATTGTTTGCTTTGTATGCTTTATATTTGTGGGCTTGTATCAGAGTTACTATAGATCCTAACCCGGATCTGGGGGCACCCTTTAGGTAAGTAGAAACAAACTGTGAGGGAACTGTACGGCGTAGACCGATACGGTTGAAGCAGTAGCTACGTTGGTGTGGCACTTTAGTTTGTACCGATATCCCTTGTGTTGGAACGAGGAGAATATGGGTCTTCTAAGGGGTCATTAAGCACCAACTGACCTTAGAACCTTTAAATTGACCAACTTGGCCATAGAACAGTAGCAGTATGCTACACTCATTGAGACTAAACTCTCGTGATGATTCCGGCCGCAAGAAAAGGTTGCTAAACTGGAATTATGACCAATTGAGGGTAGTCAGTGATATTGAGATCCTCTAGAACCCGGTTACAATTTTTAGGACAGGTTTAAACCAACTGAACTGAAAGAGGGTAGTACCTAAACTCCTTGCCAGCCTGAAATCTAAGGGCTCTCTGTGTGACTTGTGTGCCTTTACCATGTTTTCTATTTGTGGATACTTGTGGTGTGCTTTCTATCATGACATAATGACATCATAACATTGCATACATCTTGCATTGGACTAACCTATTTCAAAGACAGGAGGGATTCATCTTTGTTCTGTTTTGTAGGTCATGGCACCCATGCGTAGGAACACCATCCGGATCAACTTTGTCCAGGTTCCCACTATGCTTAAAGAGTTGGTTGCAAAGATGTCAGATACTACCTCCTTCATCAGAAGACATGGACATCTTCTTAGTTTGGTCACCTCCAAATTGGACGAGCAGAAGATGAGTGTTTTGGTCCAATTATATGATCCACTGTACCATTGCTTTACTTTTCAGGACTACCAGCTGGTCCCCACCTTAGAAGAGTTCTCTGACCTGCTTGGTATCCCTATCCGGGAGCAGACCCCGTTTATTGGTTGGGAGAAGATCCTTAGGCCAGAAGAGATTGCTTCAGCCCTTCATATGACAAAGGATGAGGTAATGGCTAATTGGGAGACTAGAAGTGGAGCAAAGGGCTTTCTGACTAAGTTCTTGGTTGGTAAGGCTAATTATTTCTGGGATAGTCTAGACTTCAAGGCATTCGAAGATATTCTGTCTCTTCTGATATATGGCTTAGTATTGTTTCCGAACTCTGACTCCTTTGTTGATGTGAATGCGGTAAAAATCTTCATCTCTGGTAATCCTGTACCCACTCTCTTGGGTGACATTCTTCATCAGCTTTATGCCCGTACTGCCCGGAAGCGGGGAACCTTGATGTGCTGTGCTCCATTGTTGGCAAGGTGGTTTATTTCTCACCTTCCCAAGTCAGTTTTGAAGAACAAAGAAGGCATGGGCTGGGCTTATAGGGTTATGTCTCTCTCTCTCACAATGACATCATTTGGACTATTAAGGGTATGGACGAGGTGGCTGTTATTGATTGCTGTAGGGAATACCCCAATGTTCCACTGATAGGAATCCATGGAGGAATTACTTACAATCCATGCTTGGCCTTACGTCAGTTTGGACGAGCCAGAAGGGAAGGACCTCATGAGCTGCTAATGCCTAGTATAATCTTTAATTTCCAAGGGGATAGTGACGAGCAACGCCGCAGATTCATAAGGGCTTGGGTTAGAGTTCACATATCTGATCCACACGAGCTGGGCCCAAATACTTCACTTCCGATGGAGCCATATCTCAGATGGGTTCGTATCCATGCCCGAAAGTTGGGAATGCCGTATGAAGCCGTCTTGCCTATCATTGTTGAAGTTGCTGATGAGGAAGGGGTTCCTCCTACTATCTTACACCCTTACATGCCTACTAACATTGGGGCGTTGAAGTGGTCCTGGATGCAGCTGAGAGAAGAGCGGGATACTTATAGAGAAAAGTATCATGAGCAGGAGCGAAAGATCCAGAAGATGACTAGGCAGTTGGAGAAAGAGCAGATCATCAACGACTATGTCAGCACTAAAGGAAAACGTCCATGGGAGCGCTAATGTGCTTTGATTATTTCCCGTTTTTATTTACTTTTCAGTATTTCCTTTCTTGTAACGCCTTAAAGGCATTTGTTGAACAATTTGAACTTCAAGTTTATCTAATAAACGTGTGTTTCATTTCTTGTTTACGAATTTGAATCTCTCGACGTCTTTGAAATCATATCATATGCATTTCATTCTATGCACTTCATAACAGGTACCCTTACAGGTTTTCTCATCTTCTTCGCTGTTTATTTCAGCATCATGTCTTCTGAACCATCGACTGAACAAGCAATCAAGGCTCTACAGGCTCAAAATGCCCAATTCCAAGAGTTGTTCATGAATCTAGCTAAGGGTCAGCAGGATCTGAAGACCCTTATTCTGAAAGAGAAGAAGAAGAAGAAGAAGAAGAAGAAGAAGAAGAAGACAGTCCTGTTTAACACAGGTCACAGGTTTGGGAACAGACTACGGGATGAAGTTGATTTGACCACCTCATCTGGAGGGAAAGATAGTCAGGAAGAAAGGAGGGCTCCTAGCCCTGTGGTTTCAGACAACGAGACGGACTTCGACGAAGACCAGTATCCTCCGGTTGAGGATAGATACAAACAACTAGAAGACTGTTTGAATGCGATGGAAGTTCAGAAGGTGCCTGGTCCGAAATTATGTCTTTATTTTCTGCTTTTTCTTGGGAAATGGTAATCAAATAAAAAACCCTTTCAAAATAAATAATAACTGAAAATTAATCTGCATGATCACTTGTTATATGTGTCAGTTTCTAAAAGCAATCATAAATCACATGTGCAGATTAATTAAAAAACTCATTGAATACAATGACCCTGCACCCTCTCCCAACTTTGATTGTCCTATGTTTGGGGCCAAAGAAGAAGATTATGATGAGATTCCAGAAGAGGTCTCACGGTTTCTTGAGTACGAGGAAAATACCATCATCCATATAAGGAGCCTTTGGAAGTGATTAATTTGGGTTCAGAAGAAGGTCCGGAGGAAGTTAAGATTGGAGCATCGTTGCATCCTGATGTGAAAAGAGGGTTGATTGAGCTGTTGAAAGAGGAAGTGGATATTTTTGCTTAGTCTTATCAAGATATGCCTGGTCTAGATACAGACATTGTTGAGCATCATTTACCGTTGAAGCCAGAATGTTCGCCAGTTAAGCAAAAGTTGAGAAGAACCCACCCAGATATGGCAGTAAAGATCAAAGAGGAGGTCCTAAAGCAGATTAATGCTGGTTTTCTTGTGACGTCAGAGTATCCTCAATGGATTGCCAATATTGTCCCAGTACCGAAAAAAGACAGAAAGGTTCGCATGTGCGTTAATTACAGATATCTAAATAAAGCTAGTCCGAAAGATGATTTTCCATTGCCTCACATTGACATGTTAGTGGACAACACATCAAAATTCAAGGTATTCTCGTTCATGGATGGATTTTACGGGTATAATAAAATAAGAATGGCTCCAGAGGACATGGAAAAAACAACGTTTATCACACCCTGGGGAACATTCTGTTACAGAGTGATGCCCTTCGGGTTGAAGAACGCTGGTGCAACGTACCAGAGGGCTATGACAACCCTATTCCATGATCTGATGCACAAGGAAATTGAAGTATATGTTGATGATATGATTGCAAAATCCCAAACTGAAGAAGGGCATGTAAAAGATTTGTTGGAGTTGTTTCAGCGTTTGAGGAAGTATCGTCTCCGCTTGAATTCAAATAAATGCACCTTCGGAGTTAGATCGGGGAAATTGTTAGGTTTTATTGTTAGCCAGAAAGGAATTGAAGTTGACCCTGATAAAGTCAAAGCAATTCAAGAAATTCCAGCACCAAGAACTGAAAAGCAAGTCAGAGGTTTCCTCGGGCATTTGAATTATATCTCCAGATTTATTTCCCACATGACTGCAAAATGTGAACCGATCTTTAAGTTGTTAAAGAAAGATCAAGGTTGTGTATGGACGGATGACTGCCAAAAGGCATTTGAGAGTATTAAAGAGTATCTTCTTGAACCTCCTATCTTGCTCCCTCCCGTAGAAGGAAGACCGTTGATTATGTATCTAACAGTGTTAGATGAATCCATGGGTTGTATTCTGGGACAACAGAATGAAACAGGGAAGAAAGAGTTCACCATTTATTATCTCAGCAAAAAGTTCACTGATTGTGAGTCGCGGTATTCCATGCTAGAAAAAACGTGTTGTGCTTTGGCCTGGGTGGCAAAGCGTTTGCGGCAGCATATGTTGAATCATACCACTTGGTTGATCTCCAAAATGGATCCAATCAAGTATATTTTTTAGAAGCCTTCTCTTACTGGGAGAATTGCCCGCTGGTAGATGTTGTTATCTGAATATGATATTGAATACCGCACTCAAAAATCTATCAAAAGTAGTGTGTTGGAAGATTACCTTGCTCACCAGCCGGTAGAAGATCATCAGTTTGCAGAATATGAATTCCTCGATGAGGATTTGATGTTCCTGAAAGTAAAAGATTGTGATGAACCATTGCCTGAAGAAGGCCCTGGCCCTGAATCTCGTTGGAGTATGATATTTGATGGAGCGGTGAATGCTTATGGTAAAGGAATTGGTGTTGTGATTGTCACTCCTCAGGGATCGCACATTCCTTTTACTGCAAGGTTAACATTTAATTGCACTAATAATATGGCAGAATATGAGGCCTACATCATGGGTCTCGAAGAAGCTATTGATCTCAGAATCAAAATTCTAGATGTGTATAGCGATTCAGCTTTGGTAATAAATCAGATTAAAGGAGAATGGGATACTCGTCACCCTGGCTTGATCCCTTACAAACATTATGCTAGAAGATTATTACCCTTCTTCAATAAAGTTGAATTTCATCACATTCCTAGAGATGAAAATCAAATGGCGGATGCTCTGGCAACTATGGCTTCCATGTACCAAGTGAATACTTGGAATGATATACCCCATATTACAGTTCGGCGGCTGGATAGGCCCGCTCATGTGTTTACGACAGAAGAGGTAGCAGATGAAAAACCTTGGTATTATGATATCAAGCATTTTCTTCAGACTCAGGAATACCCGATTGGTGCATCAAGGAAAGATAGAAAGACACTGAGAAGATTGGCAGGCAGTTTCTTCCTCGGTTAAAATGTGTTATACACGAGAAATTATGACATGGTCTTGCTCAGATGCGTGGATAGACACGAAGAAGACATGTTGATGCATGAGATTTATGAAGGTTCATTTGGCACTCACGCTAATGGACATTCGATGGCTAAAAAGATGCTAAGGGCAGGTTACTATTGGTTGATGATGGAATCTGATTGTTACAAGTTTTCAAAGAAGTGCCATAAATGCCAGATTTATGCAGACAAGATCCATGTGCCTCCGACACTTATCAATGTGATTTCCTCCCCATGGCCTTTCTCTATGTGGGGTATAGACATGATCGGGAAGATAGAACCCAAAGCTTTAAATGGACACCGTTTTATCTAGGTAGCAATCGACTACTTTACCAAATGGGTAGAGGCTGCTTCTTATGCCAATGTTACCAAACAGGTGGTTGTGCGTTTCATCAAAAACAATCTTATATGCCGGTATGGTGTGCCGAGTAAAATCATCACTGACAATGGCTCGAATTTAAATAATAAGATGATGACAGAACTGTGTGAAGAATTCAAGATTTTCCATCATAATTCATCTCCATACAGGCCAAAGATGAATGGGGCTGTTGAAGCTGCTAATAAGAATATCAAGAGAATTATCCAGAAAATAGTTGTTACTTATAAGGATTGGCATGAAATGCTTCCTTTTTCTCTGCATGGATATCGAACATCTGTTCTCACTTCAACAGGAGCAACCCCGTTCTCCCTGGTATATGGAATGGAAGTTGTACTCCCTATTGAGGTAGAGATTCCCTCGTTGCGTGTGATAATGGAAGCCAAGTTGTCAGAGGATGAATGGGTCCAGAACAGGTTTGACCAATTGAATTTGATTGAAGAGAAGAGAATGACAGCTTTGTGTCATGGGCAGTTATATCAGAGAAGAATGAAGAAAGCATTTGATAAAAAGGTCAAACCTCGTGAATTCAGAGAAGGCGACCTCGTGCTCAGGAAGATCATGTCTTTTAACACTGATTCTAGGGGCAAGTGGATTCCCAATTTTGAAGGCCCGTATGTTGTCAAGAAAGCCTTCTCTGGTGGTGCATTAATTCTTGAAACTATGAATGGCGAGGAGTTCCCACGTCCCATGAATGCTGACGCAGTCAAGAAATACTTCGCCTAAAGAAATAAAAGAATAGCTCGCTAAGTTGAAAACCCGAAAGGGCGGCTTAGGCAAAAATGAGCGTCTCGGTAGGCTGAAAACCCGAAAGGGCGGTCTAGACAAAAATTAGAGACATAAACAGAATAAATTTCCCGCTAAGTTGAAAACCCGCAAGGGGAGCTTAGGCAAAAGTTAGGGATTTTTTCTTGGCAAGTAACTACGTCATACAAGACTTGATCGTTGAAGCAACAATCTTCTCGGATTCTCATCATACTTCAACAAAAGTTACTGCTCAGGATTTCAAAAGTTGTTAGGGAGAATAGTGGTCATTGTATCTCAATGTATCTTTTCCATTATATATTACCATTTCCCAAACTTTGTAATCATCCATGGAGTCTCGCCATTTGCAGACTACCATTCTATTAATGAAATTCGAGCTTTTGCTCAATTCTTTATGTTCTTATTTTATTCAGCCTGCAAAGACTCCATTTATTACTGATAATAACTTTTAAAGCAAAAAGATTAAAAAGCAAAATTGACTTTTCAAAAAGAAAGACATCTTTACAATTCAATTTACTTTGGGATTTGTGATGAAACAATGACAATAAAAATGGTGATCCCAGGAATGAACAAACTCCGGTTGTTTTAATAAGTTTTACTTCCTTCATGAAGGTTTTACTCAGGTCATCTTGTTGGTGTGCACAATCTTTGTGTGTTTCTCAGATAGTTGAAGACGATACCAGTTGGTGCAAAGTATAGTGTTGGGTTTGTGATCCCCTCATCCCCGGCCAAGTCTTGGTTCGCTTTTGATTTTGGGTTTGCATGGTCAGAAGCCTCCGTCCCAAGATTCCCCAGCGAAGTTTTCCCATATGATGAAAGGAAGACTATACCAGGGCATCTTTTGTTGGAGTAGGTTTGTATGATATGAAGACTTAATCCAATATTCTCTAGTGAAGGCCTCGTTTATTTGATATAAGTCCTTTCTACCCAAAGAAGTTGGTGCAATAGTTACTCTCGAAGTACGTATCTCCGGTTTCCCCAACGAAGTACGTATCTCTGCTTTCTCCAGTAAAGATCGTATCTCCAGTGAAGTACGTATCTCCGGTTTCCCCAGTGAAGTACGTATCTCTGCTTTCTCCAGTGAAGATCGTATCTCCAGTGAAGAATGTATCTTGGTTTCCCCTTGATGATGTGGTTTTGACCTCCCCAATAAAGTCAGCATAAAGTCCCCAATAGATGTCTCGATGATGAAGCATTATCTCCCTTAGTGAAGTCCGTATGCTTTTCTTCCTTTAAAGTGGGCTGAATTCCCCAGTGAATGTTTTGACAATTTGGTTTCCATCTACCTTATTCAAGATCAGTATTGAAATCCCCAGTAGGAGTACGGACCGTGAAACATTTGTTTTCCCCATAGAAGTTTGTGTGCTATTCCCCGGGAAGGTTATCCCAGGGCATCTCTTATTGGAATGAGTATTCATGACGAAAAAGTTTTCAATTTGCAGTTTTTTCTCCAGGGAGGTAGATTTGAACTCCCCAGTGAGGTTTGATTGTCTCGGCGTCAGTCTGCTTTATTTGAGGCTGGTCTTGCAATCTCCAGTAGGCATGTTGCTTTTGAAAAACTGATTTCTCTGATGAAACCAGAAGAAAGATGTTCTATCCCGGTATATGTTTGATTTAGCTGCATCCGAATTGTGTTTCTCCTCAGTGAAGTAAGGACAGTCATTAGGTTTGGTTTCCGCAGTTTCTTTTACCTTTCTTGGATTGATCTTTCTGGTTAAAGTTTAGCCCGATGTTGTTGGTACCTGAGGTAGTTTTGTTTGCTTGTGCTGATTATGTATCCTTTTACCAGCATGTGCACGATATCACTCATACATTCATACATGCATCATGCATTATTACAAATCATTTTATTGATATTGTGTTCTAACCTTCCTGCAATGCTCCTTGCTTAGTTGGATTTGGTTTTTCCCTCTTGAGTTTATTTCTCAAAGGATGTATCTTCGTTGGCCGTCTTTCTCCACTTTATTTCTAATTGGATTCGTGGTTGCATGACGATATTATTTACTTTGGATTTATGAGAACTTCTAGTTTTGGTTTGTGCATTTATTTTGCACGAGAAGACTTTATCTCCTCAGCAGGAATAATGCGGCATTCCCCCAGGAAGCCATATCTCTTTCCCCAGGAAGTCATATTTCCTCAGGAAGCCATATCTCTTTCCCCAGGAAGTCGTACCTCTTTCCCCAGGAAGTCATATCTCTTTCCCCAGGAAGTCATATCTCTTTCCCTAGGAAGTCGTACCTCTTTCCCCAGGAAGTCATACCTCTCTCCCCAGGAAGTCATATTTCCCCAGGAAGTCATACCTCTCTCCCCAGGAAGTCATATTTCCCTAGGAAGTCATACCTCTCTCCCCAGGAAGTCATATTTCCCCAGGAAGCCATATTTCTATCCCCAGAAAGTCATCTTTCTTTGCATTTCCCCTTGACAATGAGTGGAAGTCTCTTTATTTGAGATAAGTTTGCATATTACCCTTTCCAGCCAGAGTACCTTGGTTAAAGAAGAAGTTGAGACCCGTTCCAGGTGAAACACCAGAATTTTGGGAAAACTTGTGATATTTTTAAAATCTACCTTCAGTGAACGTTGGTAGTACATCGGCAGTGAACGTTAGTGTTTGTTATCTTTTTGCTATCATCAGTGAATAGTGGTAGTTCCTCGTCAGTGAACGGCGATGGGATGATATTTTTAAAATCTACCTTCAGTGAACGTTGGTAGTGCATCGGCAGTGAACGTCGGTGTTTGTTATCTTTTTGCTATCATCAGTAAACGGTGGTAGTTCCTCGTCAGTGAACGACGATGGGATGATATTTTCAAAATCTACCTTCGGTGAACGTTGGTAATACATCGGCAGTGAACGTCGGTGTTTTTTTATCTTTTTTCTATCATCAGTGAACGGTGGTAGTTCCTCGTCAGTGAACGGCGATGGGGATGATATTTTTAAAATCTACCTTCAGTGAACATTGGTAGTACATCGGCAATGAACGTCGGTGTTTGTTATCTTTTTGCTATCATCAGTGAACGGTGGTAGTTCCTCGTCAGTGAACGGCGATGGGGATGATATTTTTAAAATCTACCTTCAGTGGATGTTGGTAGTACATCGGCAGTGAATGTCGGTGTTTGTTATATTTTTGCTATCATCAGTGAACGGTGGAAGTTTCTCGTCAGTGAACGGCGATGGGATGATATTTTCAAAATCTACCTTCAGTGAACGTTGGTAGTACATCGGCAGTGAACGTTGGTGTTTGTTATCTTTTTGCTATCATTAGTGAACGGTGGTAGTTCCTCGTCAGTGAACGACGATGGGATGATATTTTTAAAATCTACCTTCAGTGAATGTTGGTAGTACATCGGCTGTGAAAGTCGGTGTTTGTTATCTTTTTGCTATCATCAGTGAACGGTGGTAGTTCCTCGTCAGTGAACGGAGATGGGATGATATTTTTAAAATCTACCTTCAGTGAATGTTGGTAGTGCATCGGCAGTGAACGTTGGTGTTTGTTATCTTTTTGCTATCATCAGTGAACGGTGGTAGTTCCTCGTCAGTGAACGGCGGTGGCATGATATATTTTCTCTTCTACCTTCAACTTTGAGTTGGTATTTTACCGTCATCTGTGAGTCGGTATATCTTTTTCTCTCTACCATCAGTGAACATCGGTAGACATCGGCAGTGAACGTCGATGCTTATTATCCTCCTCTCTGATTCAATTCTTTTGGTCCACCAGTGATTTATTTTCCTGGTGGGGGTTGCTCCTTTGTTTCTTCATTTTTGTGGCATCCCCAGTGATACTTTGCGTCTCTTTTTGCTTTGTTCATTTGTATCCATAATCATAAGCATTGCATGGCATCTTAGAGACAAAAATAATGCTTGTTTTATATTTAAGTATCTTCAATCGCATCGACACGAAGATTTTTAACCTTCGCATCTCCGGATAGAAGACACTTAAATAAGGGTAGTTGTTGTACCCCAATTTTTTCCCCTAACATTCCCCTATCATATCATGTTAACTTGATCATGACAAGATCACATTAGGGTTGGTTCTTCATCTTGCTCTATCTCCTACTTTTAAGTTTGCCTTTGAGGAATTTCCAAGCACCTTGGTTTTATATCTTGTATATGTGTTGTTGACTAACCTCTAACAAAAATACAAAAATATATTCGTCTTTGTCTTTGCACAATTTGTGTTTTGTAGGTACCAAGTTGAAGCATCCAACAAATAAGGTCATGCAAAGTGGATTGATCCTATTGTGGCAAAAAATCCAGCATGCATCGACCCATAAAGGTATGCATCGACTCATTTTGTTGTGCATAACTTGCATGTGTCGACAGATGCATGTATGTATCGACTCATCCTGTTTGTAAAACTTGCATGTGTCGACACATACGTGTTATGTATCGACTCATGCAGTTTGTGTGGTTCTGTAATGAGTTGAAATGACAGTATGTATCGACACATAGAGGAATGTATCGACACATGCTGTGTTATACAGCTAGGATGTATCGACACATACCCCACATGTATCGACTCATAATGGCAAAATGCACGTGTTTTTTGAAAAAAGCCAGCAAATTCAAATTGTTATCATTTTGGCTCCATTTTTTTCTGCATAATTTGAAATTATATCATTAATTCAAATTTGGCTCCAAGAATCAATTACCAAATTACCACTAATCCCAATTCTAAAACTCTATAAATAGAGACCTCATTTCATTCAAATCACAAGCTTTTGATAGCCAAAATCATCTTGCTAAAAAATCTCTCAATTCTCACCATTTTACCAAATTCACTCAAAGCTCCATTTTCAAAAAGTTAGTAAGCTTTGCATTGAAGCTTACTAATCTTTGAGCTAAACCTTCATCCAAACACTTTTTCTTCATCAATTATCCACATCCAAGCTTTGGTAATTGATTCTTGTTATTGAATTGAAGCAAATTCTGGAAGTTGTTGATAATTCTCTAATTCTACCTTTGGTAAGTTGGATCATCATCTTTCACAATGTGATCTCTTGTGGATTTCTGGTTTTGATTGATTGAGCACTGTTTTATGATTCCATTAGTCCTATTTTCTCATAATTTGCTGGAATTTTCATGCTCAATTGGATCCATGATCATAAGGTGTTTGATGAAAAGTTGGAACAAGAATTTGATCTTTAAAATGTTGTTTTCTACTGATTTTTAACAGATTGCAATCAATTGTTGTAACATTGCAATTGATTGTCACAGAAAATTGATTTGATAAAAAAATTCACTGATGCAATAGGTTGTTGTCTAAGCAATTGATTGTAACAGTGCCAAAAATACTTTTTCTGCCTTGTTTTGGGGCTGTTTTGACTAAAATATTTTTCTGCTCACTCTCTTTGATGGATAATTTGGATTGCAATTTTAAATGTCCAATTTGTCTTTAAACTCAATGGACTTTGTGATGTAGATGAAGTTGGATAAATGTTCATCAATTCAAATCTACCTAAGAATGAATTATTTAATTCATTTTTGGTGCTTTGAATTAATGATATGTTTAGTACTTTAATCCATCTAGAGGAGTGGTTGAATTTAAAGATGAAAGAATTTTGAAATGGTAATCCAAATTAGCTTATCATTCCCCTCCCTCTTCATCTTGTCCCTTTCTTTTTTAATTGTGCTACATGTTAAAGGATGGTGATCTCTATATCATTTATCCAAACATAAAGTACATAGATTTCTATTGACCGGCCTCAAAATAGGTGCGACTTCTACATAAGTCCACTTACGATTGCTTAACATAGCGCTAAATTTTGTCCCGATTCGAATAAATGATCATTCGTGGCCCAAACTTATGATTGCAAGCCCAAGTATGTTAATTTGATCTCTTTGATCCAATAACCTTAAGATTCATTGTGTGGAGGCTTTGGTTCTACCAATCCTCTAATGCATCTACAATACCTTTGGTCAACGCGGATCACTTAAACATCGTTGATCATTACATGTTACTTTTTTGAGGATTCCAAAATGGATGATATACTTGACAAAAAGAAAATGCAACTTGTTGTGTGGAGGCTTTGGTTCTACCAATCCTCTAATGAGTTCCAAATGCAAGTTTCAAGATGGTCATCCAACTAACCACTAATTTATAACAATTTACTTTATTGTATGCTTTTTATTTTTTATGCTTTATGTGCCATTTAATTTGAGCATTTACATTTCATGCCATTTTTATTTTGCTCATTTGAGCATTTATTTTTATGTCATTTTTATTTTGCTCACTTAAGCGTTTCTTTTCTTTTAAAGACACCTAATAATCAACATGAACCATAAAAATCTTTAATGATACTTGGACTATTTGGTTACTATCCTTGGCATTATGGAGTATTGGACTTCTTGGACTTAGGATTAGAGACCTTGGCCTATCTTGAAGACTTTGTGACTTTATTTGATATTTTTTCTGGAGTTTTTGAGGTTTACCTCAAGACATTGGGTTGTTTGTTTGTTTTGTGTGCAGGTTATTGTGATTACATATTTTGTTTGTAATCTGGAATTCACCCGTATACAGTTGTTACTCTGCCCAATTTTTGTGAAGACTTAAAACACTTGAAGTCTGTTTCTCTCAAGAGGTCTAGTATCTTTGCTTGCTTGGTTTCAATCCAAAGAATGAGAATTCTATATTGATTCATAATATCAAATGTTGGCTTCTTGTTGGTTAGATGGTTCTTATCCCTAGCTTTTACTTTATGCTTTAGGATAATCTCTTCTTCTCCTTCTACCTTCTTTAATTTCAAAAATCTTCTCCCTCTTTTTTGAAAACTCTTCTTATTTCTAAACTTGAAACACTTTCATAATAAACTTGGACTTAGGTCCATGTATTTTCAAAACATTTTCATAAATAAACTTCAATCAATTTAATAATACTTTGACATTTTTTATGAGAAGACTAAAAGTCAATCAATCTCATTTCAAACCATATTTGCCACTTTGGCTTTTCATTTTAAAACTTTTCTTAAAAGATTAGACTCTTGTCAATCCTTGTAGTGATGCAAACAACTACACTTCTACAATATGTAGTAAAGAGAGATATTTTCTACTTGGGTGATGAGTGAGGCATTGTTGATTTTAAAATCCAAGTCATATCCTCCACTTTGAGATGATGCAAATTCTCCTTTCTCATAATTGTGGGTAGTAAGTATGTTTTCCACACGGACAATAATGATGATGTCTTATCTCATAAAATTAACCAACACACTTGTGTTTCAATTTTTTTTAAAAAGAGGAACTACATGTACCATGATCCCCTATTGCACGAAAGGTGGTACGTAGGCACTAAAGGTTCGCAACCGCGACGGGTGCAAAAATCATAAAAACATTTCTTTTCTCACCTCCACCATCCATTTTTCATATAACACATTTTCATAACCAAAATATACATATTTTTCAAAGAGGTTCCTGCGGAGTACCGTAGATGTTTAGGGTGCTAATACCTTCCCTTTGCATAACCAACCCCCTTACCTTGAATCTTTCCCCCTTTTTTGGTTATTCGCTCTTTTCCCATTCCTTTGGAAACAATAAAGCGCAGTGGCGATTTTGATTTTGATTTGTATAAAGTCTAGTCAATCCAATGGCTTAGTCTTGAACATTTCTACCGCTATAAACATCATACCATAGCATTTTCAATAACCATTTCAAGGATCTCGAGGGTCTTTGATGCAGGGTCACGTTGAACCAGACGTCTACCAAAGGGCAAGAGGATTTATTTTCCTATAAACAAACGCCATCAAAAATCAAGTACAAACAACTTGAGTCAAGGGATATGACACACTTGACATGGTGAGCTTAACTCTTGTGGAAGGACATCCACTGATACAAAGTTCCCCAATCAAAGATGTTGATCAAAATTCAACTTCTAACTTTTTCTTGTGTTTACCCCGCGAGATCCTTGAAAACATGCATCCACATATCATGCATCATATCATGACAGGTTTCTCCCGTACATGTTTCCTTATCTTCCTACTGTTTATTTCAGTAGAGATGGCTCTAGAGCAGACTATCAAGGACATCCAGGCTCAAAACGCTCAACTTCAAGAGATGTTCTTGAACCTATCCAAAGGGAAAGAAGAAGTCAAGGCGCTCCTCGCCAGGGGCATGATAATGGGGAATACAGAGGGCACCAAGGATGATCAGTTGGAAAGGATACAAACTGAAATAGCCATAATGAGGGTCCAAATGATGGGACAGCTGATGTGCCAGAGGGCTCTTATCCAAAATCTAGTACAAGGACAAGAAGAGATAAAAGTTCTTGTTGACCAACTTCGTCAAGACAGTTGCAACCGTATGGGGAAAACAACCAGAATTGGAAATCAAGTCACTGCTCAGCCTCCTATAAGACAAGAAGCTGGTAGACCTTCCCAATCTGCTGCCACATCACGAGCCCAACAATGACTTCGTCAACATCAACCGGAAAATCAACAAAGGCAAAGCAAGCCCAAAAGACAGTCTACCAACATCAACATACCACTGTCCCAAGCTTTGCAACACATGCTAAGGATGAATCTGATTACACCAATAAGACCTCATCCAAATCCCAAAACTTTTTCTCCTAGCTACAATCCAGATGCCAGGTGTGCCTATCATTCTGATAGTCCTGGACATGATACAAACGATTGTTGGGCGTTGAAGTACAAGATTCAAAACCTGGTCGACGAAGGATTGTTGGCATTCACACAGGATGGCCAAACATAATTCTTCTGCCGTCCCTTAAAGGCTCACCACCTAAAGTGACAAGTTCAGACAAAGAGGCTTCTGTTCATTTGAATTTTCAGTTGTAAATTCTTTTGCTTGTTCAAACACTTATCTATTAATGTCAAACTCTGTTTCATTAATGCATTGTATATGTTTGTCTTGAATTCATCCTTTCGTTTTCACTATATTTAAACTATCTTTTTTATTCTTCTTATGACATTTAACTCTTGCTAAAAGTTACAAGCCTTTAGAGGGAGGATGACGAAAACAATGCCATAATCTCATACAGTATGCTTTTGAATAGACCTTGTTGACGATTTACAGGCGTTTTTTCAAATCCTAAACACTGGAGTTATAAGGAAGATAATCCCTAGTCAACCCCTTCGAGCCAAAGAAGTAGAAATTTTCCTTTAACACAAATTGAAACCTTTAATCAAAACCTGGGGCAGGGTAGTCTCTCAGTTAATTCAAATGCGCGTTTAACCGCAAACTCTCATATCATAATACAACAAATGACATAAAAAAAATCAAAAGACGGTGATGGTTCCCTACCAAATAGGCAGTCATTATCTCTCAAAAAGAAAGGTCCACTAAGTCAAAACCTACAAAGAAGACTTAAGAAAACTGGGGCATCCCGCTGACTGTAATCTAAAAACAAGAACAGTCAGGCAAAAATTAGGGATAACAAATCAATCAAAAGAGGTTACTACAAATCCTCAACAACATGAAAAAAAAATGTTGCAAAAATGACTGCCTTCCAACAAACTTAACTTGTTTGAACCATCACCAAAACGTCATCCCAGACTCAATTGGAGTTCAAATGTACAATTAAATGAGCTTAGGACTGAAGAACATCATGAAGAATGGGTGGGTACAAATACATTTGAGCCTTTATCCTTTGTTTCTTAAACCGTGAACCAAGCCACGTTACAACCTTTCAAAAGTCCTAATTGAAGCATGGGTTAGTTCAAAAGCATACTGTTACAAAAGGTATCCTGACTCCTGTAAGGCTTTACTCAAAATCCAAAGTTGAATTACAAACTTCTTTACTTACTAAAAGCACATTTTTTAAAATTTCAAGACAAGCATAAACTTTGCATTACTTGAATATCATTGTTTTCATATGGCTAATTGTTTGACAGCGGAGAAATTCACACAATGAATGTCCAGTGAACGGAAGCTCTCTCAGTGAACAAAATAATTTCAAGTGGGATGACACTTCTAATGACAAATCTCCTATCAACAGGGGGACATGACATGTCACAATCCAGCACACCTGGGGCGGTCAAGTCAAGATTCCAGGAAATCTCTCAAAGAAGTGCAGAGTAACCGGGGGCAGGTCTCCATCTCCGTCACTTGGGACATTGAGCATCAATCCCAATAAAGGGTTGCGTACAATCAAACTTTTTGGCAATGCCACAAACATTCGCTACTAGGGGCAATGACAAGTCTCCCCAAAGTCCTTCTCATAGGATGATTCCCCAACAAGAGTATAATATCTGAACACCTTTCCCCAGCTAAAACAACCTCAAGAATCCTCAAAGACTTTCCCCCAACGAAGTCGTCACCTCTCAAGCAGACCGACAACAGGGTTTATTTCCCCAACAAACGATAGGATTCCCCAGCTTGAGGTAGCCTTTCCGACTATTACAAATCAAAGGACCACACTCCTCTTCCCCTATATACTACTCTACAATCCTCAACAAGTTACTGCGAAACCTGGACCCGGCCAGATATCAGTTCAACTTCGACTCTCCAGTAGAGTAACGGATGACTAAGACTCCTAAACTCTTTTCCCAAGCAGGAATAAACATGCTCCCCATAGAGTTTTCAATATTTCCCAGCGGAGTTCTCCTCAAACAACAAAACAGGAATCCCCGGTGGAAACATTCTAAGCAAAGTTTGAAGACACACATACTCTTCAACAGCAGTCCAGGATTTAACAAACTCCCCGACATTTGTCAAGGATTTATTTTCCCATACGAAAATACATTCATTAAACATTTCATATTTCATACATCCTATTCACATACATGATAAGTGCATACGTCACCATCTCATTTATTTTGAGAACATCATGACATCACGCATTTCATACATCATGACATTGCATGCAACTAACGTTCTACCTTTTTCAGGAAAGATCGATCAACAGATGGTTACCATCAACCTTTTCAAGTTCCAAATTAATACCTGTAGCAAGCTAGGAAAACTATCTGTGGACGACTGTTTGTAGATTAATACCTGTAACAAGCCAGGAAAACTATCTACATGAAGAGATTGAAGATTAATACATGTAACAAGCTAGGAAAACTATCTTTCTTTCTCAGATCAGAGATTAATACCTGAAACCAGACAGGACAACTATCTCGTCGACCAACCTTTTCAAGTTCCAGATTAATACCTATAGCAAGCCAGGAAAAGTATTTGTGGACGACTGATTATAGATTAATACTTGTAACAAGCCAGGAAAACTATCTACATGAAGAGATTGAAGATTAACACATGTAGCAAGCCAGGAAAACTATCTTTCTTTCTCAGGTCAAAGATTAATACTTGAATCCAGACAGGACATCTATCTACTCGACCAACTTAAACAATTCAACCTTCAGACACAGTTCAGATACGCTCCAAATACGGATGCCACCCTAATACTCATTCAGATTCAGCTTTCAGATACAGTTCATATACGCTCCAGATACGGATGCCATCCTGATACTCATTCAGATTCAGCTTTCAGATACAGTTCAGATACGCTCCAGATACGGATGTCATCCTGATACTTATTCAGATTTAGCTTTCAAATATAGTTCAGATACACTCCAGATACAGATGCAATCTTGATACTCATTAAGATTCAGCTTTCAGATACAATTCAGATACGCTCCAAATACAGATGCCATCCTGATACTCATTCAGATTCAGCTTTCAGATACAGTTCAGATACGCTCCAAATACGGATGCCATCCTGATACTCATTCAGATTCAGCTTTCAGATACAGTTCAGATACGCTCCAGATACAGATGCCATCCTGATACTCATTCAGATTCAGCTTTCAGATACAGTTCAGATACGCTCCAAATACGGATGCCATCCTGATACTCATTCAGATTCAGCTTTCAGGTACAGTTCAGATACGCTCCAGATACGGATGCCATCCTGATACTCAATCAGATTCAGCTTTCAGATAAAGTTCAGATACGCTCCAAATATGGATGCTATCCTGATACTCATTCAGATTCATCTTTCAGATACAGTTCAGATACGCTCCAGATACGGATGCCATCCTGATACTCATTCAGATTCAGCTTTCAGATACAGTTCAGATACGCTCCAGATACGGATGCCATCCTAATACTCATTCAGATCCAGCTTTCAGATACGCTCCAGATACGGATGCCATTCTAATACTCATTCAGCTTCTAGATGCGCACCCGACACGGATTCCATTCTGATACTCATTCAGATATTCACCTTCAGATACAGTACGAATACGCTCCAGACACAGATGCCATTCTGATACTCATTTTTTCAGCTTACAACTCACGATTCAACAAAAAT
Organism: Vicia faba; assembly: GCA_948472305.1. Classification (NCBI taxonomy): domain Eukaryota; kingdom Viridiplantae; phylum Streptophyta; class Magnoliopsida; order Fabales; family Fabaceae; genus Vicia; species Vicia faba. Next base: position 652,078,026 of record OX451740.1, read on the forward strand.
TCTTGGATGGCATCTACAAGCCCATCTCCGACAAGATTCTATCACCTCCCCAAATGGCATCTCTAAGCTCATTCCCCAAACCATCACATCACCGAGTGCAAATTTCTGGGTACTCTAGTGTCCAATCATCTTCCACCTTCGAGTCACGAATGGCAAAACTCACCAATCTAACTCTTCAGGTGTAATAAAATTGAACAGGGGCAGCTGTTGTACCCCAAAAATTTGCCCTCTCATTCTTCAAGGCCTTTCGCACAAGGATTTTCAAGGTTCAAGCTTGAACAAGTGCATTGGGATTTTCCAATACCAAAATTAAAAGAAAACTGTCAAAAAGGGAGAAAACAGATAAAATTAACATTTTGACAAATTTGGAGGAAAACAGGTCTCCTTCGATTCAGCACCCTTCGACTGACTCTTGGCCTCCGTCAAATGCAACTTGGGAATGTCCTTCATTTTGAACTTAAAACTTCCTTCGAATGCAACTTGGGAATACCCTTTAACTCAGAAGCCAGGAACTTCCCTCACGCTAAAAGGCAATGACTCCCTTTATGTTTGTTTCGACCCAAGCTTCGATTGGGCAATATGCTTCCTTCGAGCATAAGCTTTCGATTTGGCATTATGTTTTCTTAGATACAAGCTTCGATTGGGCATTAGCTTGTTTAGACCACAAGCTACGACTGAGGCAAAGGCTTCCTTCGAACAGGTGTGCTTCGATCTCACTCTTACATTCGACTCAAGACCAAATATCGTTTTCCAGGCTATGTTGCTTCTGAATCTTTACATATTCAGAGGCCCGTACAAGGGTTTTAAACATTGTCTTTTAGATACTACTATTCTCGGTTAAAGGCTACATACTCTTTATTTTCATAGAGAGTACTTTAGTCACAAAATCAGCTTCCAACCTGAATTTAGTCTGAGCACAAGCAACGCCAAAAAGCATGAGTCACATCTTCTGCACCCCAACTGCCAACAAGCCCCCCACATGTACTTTCACGTTACATTATTTTATCATTTCTTTGAAAGGTTGGCTTTGTACAACATGTCCATCTTTTCTCTATAAATAAAGGAGTTTTTTACAAAGCTGGGAGAGGATCTTTGGACCAGAGGAACGAATCTCCCAAATTTTCTCAAACACAACAAATCTCTCAAGTCCCTTCAACACTTGTGAGAACAAACCCATAATCACATGCTTACTTCCTTCGATTCTGAAGAGGATCTTTGGACCAGAGGAACGAATCCCCCAAATTTTCTCAAACACAATAAAACTCTCAAAGTTCATCAACACTTGAGAAATCACAAAAATCCCAGAATCACATTCTTCTCCTTCGACTCTGAAGAACAACCACACTTCAGTCTCCTTCGAATCAAAGAAGCATCAGACTTGCTTTTTTCTTTTCCTTTGAATCCAGCGTTCCAAGCACAGCTATTGACCCCTCTTTTGAATCCAGCATCCAGGGCCTCCACTCAAGGTCCCACATCTATTCAAGGCCTGAAGCAAGGTAAGTTATTCTTACCTTTGAACTTTTCGTTTCATGGGATAGTAATTTTCCCTTTCGTTTGAAACATGTACATACCATTGTTCCTTTCGTTTCCATCCTTTTAACATATTTTTTAGAGCTACCCCTTTTGTTTTGCTTTCTGTTTACCTGAACTTTCTTTAACTATTAAACTGTTTACAAGACAAATACTAGCATGGCCTCAGGCCATGTTGCCATTTAATGCTTGAAATGAAAGAAACAGGAAACAGGAAATGGGAAATGAAGCTTCTGGCTTCTACCCTCTTTCTCCAGGTCAAACGAAAGAGACAACCAGGAGGAAAACCATGTTGACTTCTAGGCCCAGACAAAAAGCATACCTTCACTGATTCAAGGCCCAGTCGAAAGGCATGCCCTCACTAATTTTAACCTCCAGTCGAAGAAGGCAACAAGGCAGAACCAGAAGGTTTCGCCATACACTGACTTCTAGGCCAATCGAAGGACATGACCTCACTGGTGCTAGCCCCAGTCGAAGGAGGCCAACAGAATGAAAGTCGAAGGGTGCTCCTGCCTGAGTCGAAGGAGCTATTTTTTACTTCTTTTTATCTTATTTTTGCCTTTTACATTTATATGCACTTCAATATGGTTGTAATAGTGTAGGATTTATTTTTTGCACTTTTTATTACTTTTGTACAAATTCTAGTAATTAGGTGTGTATGGAAAAATAAAAACAAACAAGTAGACAACCCCTAATCAAGACAAAATACATACAATCAAACACACTTTGCACACATGCACCCTTAGGGTAATCCCGTCTTGTTGCCTATCAGAAAATAGTCATGTCCCTCAAACATGGGCGTTTTAGCAAAGGACCCTCGATAAAAGATCGTAGTCCCTCGATGACCCTCGATGTTTCCTTTGGTAAACGATCTAGTCCCTAAAACGACATTGCTAAAACGTCCCATATGTTGCTTTCTATGACTATACAAACGTCCCAATGCTCGTCCCTTCACATCCAATGATGGGGCTTCTTATCAAATCAATGGTAAGATAGCAACATCTAAAGGGGGAGGAAAAGCATATCTAAGACCTTTCGAGTAGGTAGGTTTGCTCTCAGTTGCTTTCTTGCTCACAACAAAAACATTTTATACACCCACACTCTCATCTTTGAACTATTTTCAAAACAAACACTTCGTAGGTGTTCTTATAGAAACGAGAACCATTACGAAGTTCCATTTTCAAAATACTTTCAAAAACACATCTCGCAAACACACCTTTGAACTATTTTCGAAACAAACACTTTGTAGGCGTTCTTATAGAAACGAGAACCATTACGAAGTTCCATTTTCAAAAATACTTTCAAAACACACACCACAAGCACATTCAAACAAAAGCAAGTGATCTAGCAAGTAACTAAGATCCCATGTAAAACCATGGATGAAAAGGGTGCTAATACCTTCCCTTTTCATAATCTACCCCCCGAACCCAAGAAACAATCTCAAAGGTCTTTCCTGTGCTTTTTCACCTTTCCTTTTTGGATAAGAGAAAAGTCGATGGAGACTCTTGCTAACCGCAACATTTGCAAACACAAACGCAAAACATCAAGTCAGTTCTCCCACCGCATCACAGCCACTAAGATCTCTCTGATTCCTATTCCAATTGAAGATTGACCCAAGACTTTTGTCTGGTTCAGTTGAATCGATCCTAAGATTCTTCTGATTTTTGTTCCAGTCAAAGTTAATTAAAGACCTTCTCTGGTTCAGTCAGATCGCCACTAAGATCTCCCTGATTCTTATTCCAGTTGAAGATTGACCCAAGACTTTTGTCTGGTTCAGTTGAATCGATCCTAAGATTCTTCTTATTTTCGTTCAAGTAGAATTTAATTAAAGACCTTCTCTGGTTCAGTCAGATCGCCACTAAGATCTCCCTAATTCTTATTCCAGTTGAAGATTGACCCAAGACTTTTGTCTGGTTCAGTTGAATCGATCCTAAGATTCTTTTGATTTCCTTTCCAGTCAGAGTTAATTAAAGACCTTCTCTGGTTCAATCAGATCTCCACTAAGATCTCTCTGATTCTTATTCCAGTTGAAGATTGACCCAAGACTTTTGTCTGGTTCAGTTGAATCGATCCTAAGATTCTTCTGATTTCTGTTCCAGTCAAAGTTAATTAAAGACCTTCTCTGGTTCAGTTAGATCGCCACTAAGATCTCCCTGATTCTTATTCCAGTTGAAGATTGGCCCAAGACTTTTGTCTGGTTTAGTTGAATCGATCCTAAGATTCTTTTGATTTCCGTTCCAATCAAAGTTAATTAAAGACCTTCTCGGGTTCAGTCAGATCGCCACTAAGATCTCTCTGATTCCTATTCAAGTTGAAGACTGGCCCAAGAATTTTGTCTTGTTCAGTTGAATCGATCATAAGATTCTTTTGATTTTCGTTCCAGTCAAAGTTAATTAAAGACCTTCTCTGGTTCAGTCAGATCTCCACTAAGATCTCCCTGATTCTTATTCCAGTTGAAGATATCCCAAGACTTTTTTCTGGTTCAATTGAATCGATCCTAAAATTCTTCTGGTTTCCGTTCCAATCAAAGTTAATTAAAGACCTTCTCTGGTTCAGTCAGATCGCCACTAAGATCTCTCTGATTCCTATTCCATTTGAAGATTGACCCAATACTTTTGTCTGGCTTAGTTGAATCGATCCTAAGATTTTTCTGATTTCCGTTCCAGTCAAAGTTAATTAAAGACCTTCTCTGGTTCAGTCAGATCGCCACTAAGATCTCTCTGATTCCTATTCCAGTTGAAGATTGACCCAAGACTTTTGTCTGGTTCAGTTGAATCAATCCTAAGATTCTTCTTATTTCCCTTTCAATCAAAATTAATTAAAGACCTTCTCTGGTTCATTCAGATCTCCACTAAGATCTCTCTGATTCCTATTCCAGTGGAAGATAGTCCAAGACTTTTCTCTGGTTTAGTTTAATCAACCCTAAGATTATTCTGATTTCTATTCCAGTTAAAGAAACTACAAAGCCTGGAGTACGACCAGATAACAGTTTAATCTCATTCCCCCAGTAAGTCACTGTGAAGCCTGGAATACGATCGTATAGCAGTTAGCCTTATTATCCTCAGCAAGTCACTGTGAAGCCTGGATCCTGACCAGATAGCAGTTCAGTTCCATCTCTTCAATCAAGAGATGACTCCCCAGTAGAGTAATGGACAACCGAAGCTCCTAAACTCTATGACCCGCATTCCTCAGCAGAGTCCTCCTGAATAATAGGAATAAGGATTCCCATAAAATAGTATCTCATCAACATTGTTCTGGATGGAATCTTTAAGCCCATCTCCGACGATCTTCCGTCACCTTCTCTGGATGGCATCTTTAAGCCCATCTCCGATGATCTTCCGTCATATTCTCCAAATGGCATCTATAAGCCCATTCCCAATATTACCTACACAATCAAGTATTGTTTTAGACGAGTGCAAATTTTTGGGCACTCTAGTGTTCAATCATTTTCCACCTTCAGATCATGAAAGGCAGACCAGCCAATATACATCCTCAAGTTTAAGAAGATTGAACATGTGAAGCTATTATACCCTAAAATTTTCCCTCCCATTGTCACTCAAGACATGCCTCTAGAGGTCCTCAATTGCTCAAGGATGACCAAGAATGGACCAGACAAAATTCTTTCCCTAAGGCAATAAACCTCAAATAGGGTTTCAATTTTAAGCAATATGTGTTAGTACCAAGGATCCAAAATGTTCTCCATTGTCTTAATATGTCCTCAAGATCATCCATGCCAAATTTCATGCCTTGAGCAATAAGTTTTCTCAGTCAACTGCTCAAATGCCTGGAAATTAACTATACTAGGTCAAAAGTCAATTGTGGCCCAAATACAGTTAAACTTCAAGATTTTTGGTCAACATCAATATTTTGAAGTATTATTCATCATTTGATCAAGGGTAGATCATGATTCCTCAAGAAATTCTCCTAACTCATCAAAAGTCAAAAATGGAAAATTAGGGTTTCTATAGGAAAAGTCAACCAAACTTTGACCAGGCATAACTTTCTCATACTTTATCATAAATTTTTCCTACAAGGATAATTTTGAATAAAATTCAATTCCCTATAACTTATTTTCAGCCCTCAAGTTCAAGAAATGCCTCAGTCAAAAGATACAAGCTCAGACATTATAGGTCCTTTCAAAAAGTCAACTAAAACACCTTTTGGGTCAAATCTCCTTACATGAACATGGAAGCTCCAATTGAGGTGGGAAAAAAAGGGTTGTTTAGAGGATATCCTAAGCTCTCTAAAATTCCAAGAACACCCTCATAGGGTTAAAATTGAGGAAGATACGCATTGCTAAAGTTAGCTAATTTTATGAAAATGCACAAAAGTCAATGTGAGCAAATTGGATCTTTTGGACTAATGGGGGTGGGTTTTGGATCTCAAGCATATCTATGATACGATTGGAGAACTGACTTGGGTGTTTTGCGTTGTATCGCAAATGTTGCGGTTAGCAAGAGTCGCCACCGACTTTTCTTTTATCAAAAGGAAAGGTAAAAAAGCACAGGAAAGACCTTTGAGATTGTTTCTTGAGTTCAGAGGTAGATTATGAAAAGGGTAGGTATTAGCACCCTTTTCATCCATGGTTTTCCATGGGCTCTTAGTTACTTGCTAGATAACTTGCTTTTGTTTTAAATTGTGCTTTGTGGGGTTTTTTGAAAGTATTTTTTAAAAGGGGCCATTGTTTAGGCAATCTTTGTAATGATTCTCGTTCGTAAGAATGTATACAAAGATGTTTGTCTTTTTGAAAATGTTTTCAATGTTTATAAGATGTTTAGAAATGTGTGTGTTTGTTTTGAAAATAACAAGGATATCTGTTTGAAATGGAGCAAGTAGCTAAAAGTAATCTACCTACTCAAATGTCTTTCTTGTTTATTTTCTTTTCCTTTGATATTGTTGTCTTACCATTGATTTGGTAAGCAAGCCTATCTTTGGAGGTAAACGGGACATGTGTGGGTCATCGTATAACCATGATTAGAAATGTTGTAAAGTATCTTAGCATTTTTGAGGGACCAAGATCACTTTGAAAGGAAACTTTGGATAGCGTCATCGAGGGACTTTGATCTTATATTTGTTTGTTTTGCTAAGATACTTCACATGTGTAATATGGTCATTTTTGTATGAGGCAACCGAGTAGAGTAACCCTAGGGGTGTTTGTGTGCAAGTGTGTCATTTTTCATGCTTGATTTTGTCTTGGATTAGGGTTTTCTATTTGATTGGTTTTATCTTTCCATACAAATCCTAATTACTAGCATGTTATATAAAAGCGATAAATTGCGTAATTTAAAGATTACTAAGCTATTATAACATTTTGTGGGATTGCAATAATATAAACCTAATTAATCTATTACAACCAAATCGAATTTATACAAGTATGGAATAAATAATGTACAAGACAATTTAAATATGCAAGGATATATAAATGCAAGAAAAAGATTTTTGTTTTGTTTTTTTATGTGAAAAGAAGTTTTAATCTAAGCCTAATAAATAAACCAAAATTGAACTTAAATTAATTAAGAAAGAAAAATTAGTTTTTAGAAAAGATTTTGATTAACCCTAATTTTAATTTGTTAAAAGAAAATAAATTTCTTTAAGTATTTTTTTTGTATTTTTGTCTTGAAAATAATAAATAGTATTTGTGAAGTATTTTGGTCCTTTTATATGTTAAAGTAAATATTTATAAGTGTGAGAAAAAGAATAAATATTTAACCTAATTCTATTTTAATTTATAAATTTATTTGACTAAAATAGGTAATATATAACTAAATAAAAAAAATATTTTTTATGAGAAAATAAAATAAAATAAACAAAATATAATATTTATCATTTTTTATATTTTTTATGATTTTATTTTATTAAGAAAAATATTTGATAAAAAAATAATAATGAAAATAAAAATATTAAATAAACATTTGGGCCAGGGGTGCTGCAAATAAATAGAGGGTGATAGATTAGCACAAACATAGGGCCCAATGCCCCTGAGCCCACGCTGCAAACAATCAAAAAAAGATGAGAAAATGTGGAAAAATTGCCAAAGGCAGCGCCAAGGCTCAAACCTATGACCTTAGGCATTTATGCGCGCTGTCTTGCCACTGGGGTGACTGTACATCCGTTAGTTCAAATGAAAATGAAAATACATAACATAAAACGCTTCCTTTCCCTGTACTTCATCTTCAACCTCTAGCCAGCCGGACCCCCTGTAACTCTTTCATCTCTCAACAAAAATGGAAATTGATAACATGAATGTTATAGAATTTTATCTCACGATTCCAACCATGTGCATAACTAAAACTATAAGTCCAAGATCAAAGAGAATTTTAGTGGCCCTAACTCTTAACCTAATTTTTTCAGAAACTTCAAACTCAAAATTCTCTCAACTCGGGCCAAATAAATGCAAGCTATGGATATGTACAGCTTCGTAGCAATGATGTCTACATTGTATATTCACAAAAGGAAAGCTAATTATGCATGTATCAAGAGTTAGAAAAACAGAAAACTCACCTGGAAAATGGAAATCGTGTTTTGGAAATGAGCTTGATTTAGGATGCTGGGATGATCAGGTTAGCTTCCTTGAACCTCTAGGAAGCTAATGCAATGCTTAGCTCGTCTTGAGGGTGGCTGGAATGATCTGGAGAAGTCCATCTATGTTACTCTGTTTTTGAAGTTTAACAATGGGGAAGATGGAGTTACAGTGATGTTTCAGGGTGTGGGATGGTTTACTTGTAAGGTAAGGAAGCTTAGGGAAGCAAAAGGCTTGAAAACGCACGAGTGAAATGGAAGATTCAGTTCACAAGTCAGAAATGGCAAGTTTGGAGGCTTGGTATGCAATTTTTGATTCTATGGTGTTTAAAAGCTTGGGCATTCCTCCTTTTAGTTGCAAAATGATAGCTTGATATAGAGCAAGAGGTTAGAGGACTTGTGCTTTCTCAGAAGTACAAGATCACATGTCTTGCTACATTTCTTGTTTTTGAAGCAACTATGAGAAATGACTTCTTAATGCATGGTTCTGATCTTGTAGGGTGGTGTGAAGCTCTAAACATGTTTTGTTCAGGTTTAGAGGTTTGGTTTGTGCAGAAAGAACAAGTCCAAGGCTCAAGAAATGGAAAAATGCAAAAAGCATGCTTTTCCAAAATGGCAATGTTGCCTTTCTTCCATAAATGGTTATTTTCTTGTACAATGTATTGAATGCTTGGCATTAGGGAATTAAATATTGTGCAATCCATTAATGATGGAGTGACAAACGAGTTTGAGGCCTGAAAAGTGAAGATTGTACAACATGCTTGAGGATTTGAATTTTATTCTTCATGAAATGGCTTGAAATCAAAGTGAGAAATTGCCAACTTCATCTCTTCGATTCTCCTTACTCAAGAATGATCTCAAGGTTTTCTTAGACATTTTGGAAAGCTTTCAATGTGCTATACAACTCATTTTTGAATTGTTTTCAAAGATTCCCCTTGGAACTATGTGAAAAATTATCATGAAGTTAGGTCAAAAACCTGTCTAACTAGGGCAAAATTTCACTAAGTTATTTTAGTTTATGAGCATGTATTCACAAAATTTTATCTTGAGATCCAAGCATATTTATGAGAAATTATGTGAATAAAAGTTGTAGATTTCATGGAGATATACAACTTTCATGTTGGGAACTTCCTTTGAATCATTTTGTATCATGGTGAGAATTTGGCTTAAAGTTGAGAAAAAATAAGAAATTTTCTATACTTAGAAAAATTTCTAAGTTAAGAAAATTTCAAATTTCAAAACAAAATCTTCAATCTTTGATTTCTTGATGAACAAGTTTCACATTTTAACATGTTTTGATGATTTATGATCTTTGGCGCTTGATTTTGACCAAAAAGTCAAAGTTTGACTTTTCAGTGTACAATTGACTTTTGATCAGTTGACTGAAAAATTCATCTGTCAATCCAATGGATTTGCAGTTTTTTGAACTATGTCATTAGGTCAAGATGATGCAATTGAATTCTTGAAATCATGCTTCAAACCAATTGATCATTTGCTAGGTCAAAAATCAGAAATTGCCTTTTGTGATGCGGTGGGAGAACTGACTTGAGGTTTTGCGTTTGTGTTCGCAAATGTTGCGGTTTAGCAAGAGTCGCCACCGACTTTTATTTTATCCAAAAGGAAAGGTAAAAAAGCACAGGAAAGACCTTTGATATGTTTTCTTGAGTTTGGGGGTAGATTATGAAAAGGGAAGGTGCTAGCACCATTTTCATCCATGGTTTTTCATGGGCTCTTAGTTACTTGTTTAGATCACTTGTTTTGCTTTTGAAATTGTTTGGAATGGTGCTTTGTATGGTTTTGAAAGTATTTTGAAAAGAGGCCATCGTTTAGGCAATCTTTGTAATGATTCTCGTTCGTGAGAATGTATACAAAGATGTTTGTCTTTTGAAAAATGTTTCAATGTTTTGAAAGTTGTTTGGAAATGTTTTTGAAATGTGTGTGTTTGTTTGAAAATAGCAAGGATTGTTTTGAAGTTGACCAAGTAACTAGAAGCTATCTACCTACTCAAAAAGTCTTTCTTGTACATTTTTATTCCTTTGACATTGTTGATTTACCATTGATTTGGTAAACAATCCTATCTTTGGATGTTAAACGGGACGGGCGTGGGTCATCGTATGACCATGATAGCAATATTGCCAAGTATCTTTATCAAGTTTTGAGGGACTAAGATCATATTTGTTTAGGCAACCTTTTGATAGCGTTATCGAGGGACTATGATCTTTTGTTTTGTTTTGTCTTGCCAAGATACTTTGCATGCATACCATGGCCATTTATTTTAAGGCAACCAAGTAGGTGAAACCCTAGGGGGTTTGTGTGCAATGTGTTGTCATTTTACATGCTTTTGTCTTGCATTAGGTCATGCTATTTGTTTGATTTTTGTCTTATCATACAAACTCTAATTTTACTAAACATGTAAATAATGCGATAAATTGCGTAAAATAAATCTAAGCTATTACAACAATTATTATGGGAGGGGGATACAAGTTTTTTGAATGGGGATATTTGCACAAAATAAAACCCTAAAATACTATTACAATCCAATTGAATTATTTGCAAATTAAATAAATAAACAAGTATTTAAATATGCAATAAAATGTATTTATGCAAAATGTTTTGTATTGGTTTTATGTATGAGAGAATAATATTATTTAAGTCCTAAAAATAAGAAAAATAATATTGTTATTTTTGAAAGGGTGAAACCCTAGTTTTTTGATTTAAAAGAAAATTATGTTTTCTATTATTATTTGTTCTATTTTTTGTATAAGAAAATATAAATAATATTATATGCAATATTAAAAATTAAATATGTGTGAAAATAGTTATTTTTATGTGTTCAATAATAAAAATAAAAATGCATGGTATTTTAAATGTATTTACTATTTATTTAAAAAAATAAAGTTCTATTTATTTGAAATAAAACTATTTTATATGTGGAAAAAATAATAAAAATAAAAATAAAAATGCAAAAAATTGAGAAAATATTTTTTGTGATTTTTGTGATTCAGAAAACATAAATAAAAATAATAAATATAAAAATATAAAAGAAAATATGAAAAAATAAACAAAATATGCAAGGGGGTGCAAAAGTAATACATGGGGTGTCAATAGCAAAACCAAAAAAGGCCAGAAACAAAAAAGCCCAAGACAACAACTTCGTCCCTGTCCTTGGTTCCCTCTCCTTCGTGCGTTTTGAGCTCAAACCTGTAACTTGCTATTCTTTGTATAAAATCAAAAACTTGTAACATGAAAAATGTAGCTCATGATCTCACGATTCCAGTGATATAAAAAACATAATCTAACTCTCAAGGATCATGGAGAATTTCTGTAGCCCTAATTTCTTACCTAATTTTTTCATGAACTTTAAGCTTCAAATTCTCACTACTCAGTTAATATAAATGACAACTATGCATATGTACAACTTCAGCAAGTTAAGGACTACATTTTTGCTTCACAAATCAAAGCTTGAGGATTCCTAAATAGAGAGATAGAGTTTTGAAAAATACCTTGTTCAAATGAGTTTGGATATGGCAATGTGGGGACTTTGAGTGAGGACTGAGGATCGTGTGAGCTTCCTTGAAGTTCCCTCAAGCTATCCCAATGCTTAGCTTGCCTTGAGGATGCTTGAAACTCCTTGTAGAAGTCAACCTGCAACCTTCAAACATGAAAATGGTGATGTCTGAAACAGGGCTCACAGTTGCAAGATGAAGGCTTGGATAGTTTGGATGTGATGTAGATGAAGTGTTTCAAAGGTTAAAAGGCAAAACGCACGAGCCAAAATGAATTTGGCTTTGATTTTGCAGAAGCTGCCCTGTTTGGATAAAAACTTGTGTTTTCTGAGTTTTTGAGTGTTTGGGATCTTTTGCTTTTGTGCTTAGGCTTGTAACAAGTTTTTGAAGTTCTTTTGAATGACGCCAAGCCTTCCCTTTATCAGATGTACAAGCTCTCTTGACTTTTGCCACTTTTCTTGCTTTTGAAGAAAGTTGAAATGACATAAGCCAAAATGATGTACTTGCTTGCTTGCTAGCTGCAGAGAGTTGGTACAAGTTGTTTGTTATCTGTGGAAAATTCCTGCATCCAAGGAACAAGTCCAAGGCTCAAGGCTGATAAAGTTGGAAAAGCTAGCTTTATGAAAATGGCAACGTACACTTTTGGCCATTTATGGAATTGTTTCATGTACAATGCTCCAAAGGTCAAAATAAAGCCATTATCCATTGAGTTAGCATTTAATTATGGAGTGTAGACCTTTAATGCAAGGTACAATCATGCTAGGATCTGATTTGCAACTTGAAGCATTGTAAAAATGGCTCGAACAAAAGTGACAAAATGCAATTTTCTCTTCTTCGATTCTCCCTAACCACAAATGATCTTGGAGAGTTCATGGACATTTTGGAAATATTGCAACATGCTCTACAATCCCTCTTTGAAATGAATTTTGAGATACCTCTTGGAACTAGGTGAAAAATTTCCATGAAGTTGGTTCAAAAACCTGCCTAAATTAGGGCAAATTTTCACTAAGTTAAAAAGTTCATGGACCCTTATTCACAAATTCATAACTTGAGATCCAAGCATCTTTTGGGAAAACTTTGTTAAACAAAGTTGTAGATTTCATGGAGGAATACAACTTTCATGTTGGGAGTTTTCTTTGAATCCAATTGCATCATGGTGAAAAAGTTGTGGAAAGTTGGGAAAAAATAAGAAATTTTCCATACTTAGAAAAATTCTAAGTTATGAAAAATTTCAAATTAAAACCCTAATTTGAAATTTTAGGTGTCTTGGTCAAAAATTTTCATTTTTTGTCATATCTTGATGAATTATGACCCTTGGCACTTGATTTTGACCAAAAAGTCAAAGTTTGACTTTTCAGTGTACAATTGACTTTTGATCAGTTGACTGCAAAATTCATCTGTCAATCCTATGCATTTGAGATATTTTGAACTATGTGATTAGGTAAAGATGATTCCATTGAGTCCTTGTAATCATGCTTGAACCCAATTGGTCATTAGCTAGGTTAAAAATCAGAAATTGTCCTTTCTTAGTCAAAACCCTAATTTTGACCATTTTGCCCTTTTGATGATTTGATCAAATTTCTTGAGGAGTTGTGATCCAAACTTGATCAAATGGTTCATATGAGTCTAAAATGTTGTTGGGGATAAAAAATTATGAAGTTTGACTGTAAATTGGCCATGGTTAACTTTTTCCCTAATACCGCTGATTTTTAGGTCAACTGTCCAATTGACTCTGCAAAAATGTGGTTCAAGGCTTGAAACTTGGTATGAGCAATCTGAGGGGTCCAAGATGGTGTATGAAAGCCACATGAAGCATTGATGGTCCAAAATTCCTTATGCAAACTCAAACCCTAATTTCAGGTCATCGGTGCAAGGTGAGATCTTGAGCTGAGCAAACCCTAATCTTGTCTGGAGTCCAAGAAGTCTTGTGAGGAAAATCTTGATAGATGAGAGGGAAAATTTTGGGGTACAACAGCTTCCCCTGTTCAATCTTCTTGAACCTGGAGAATTAGATTGGCGAGTTTTTCTGTTCGTGACTCGAAGGTAAAAGATGATTGGACACTAGAGTGCCCGTAAATTTGCACTCGTCAAAATGTAGTTGAGGGAATGGGATTAAAGATGCCATTTGGAGAGTTGATAAAATCTTGTTGGAGATGGGCTTAAAGATGCCATCCAAGAATGTTTGTTGAGTTGTAAGTTGTAAGTCAGAGGAATAAGTATCAGAATGGTATCTGCGTCTGGAACGTATCTGAACTATATTTGGAGACTTGTAATGAGAAACAGAATAGCATCCGTGTCTGGAGCATCTCTGAACTGTATCTGGTAGTTGGAATCTGAATGAGCAATAGAATAGCATCCGTGTCTGGAGCGTCTTTGAGTTGTATCTGAACTTTGTATTTGAGTAAGCAATAGAATAGCATCCGTGTCTGGAGCGTCTCTGAGCTGGGGAAAATCAGAATAAGTGACAGAATGGCAACCGTGTCTAGAGCGTATCAGTACTGTATCTGAAGTCTGAATCTGAATGAGTAATAGAATAGCATTCGCGTCTGGAGCGTATCTAAACTGTATCTGAGATCTGGGTCTAAATGAGCAACAGAATGACTTCCGTTTCTGGAGTGTATCCGTACTGTATCTGAATCAAAAACTGAATAAGGGCCAGAATGGCATCCGTGTCTGGAGCGTATCTGAACTAGAATCTAAATAAGTGACAGAATGACTTCCGTGTCTGGATTGTATCTGAATTGTATCTGAAATCTGAATCTGAATGAGTGACAGAATGACTTCCGTGTCTGGAGTGTATTTGAACTGTATCATGATTGTATACCGTTAACGGTAGCCTGTTAGTCTTATCCTGAAAAGGGTAAAACATTAGCTGAAACACAAAGTTATGTTGCATGAAATGTATGATACAATAAATCTGCTTTATCAATATTTTTTATATATGGATGTAATGTATGTGCATGTAAGCTGATTTGTTGTATTGTTGAGGAAAATAATATCCTTGACGGCCGGGGATAATAAAAACCCTTGAATGTTGTCGGGGAAAATAAATCCTTGACTATTGAGGATAAGAAATCCTAGGCGACTGTTGGGGATAGAAAATCCATGACAAATTCTGCGGGGATATGAGGATCCTTCATGTCTTGAAGTTGGAGTATTGACAAAATATATTGTGAGAGTAATGCCAAACTACTGGAGAAATTTGCTTGGGAAATCCAGAGAACTTTGATGACTTCTACTGGGGATTACACAATGGGAATCTTTGATCTGCTGGAGAATAGAGAAAACTCTGATGACTTCTGCGGGGAATTAAGAATAAGAATCTTCATTCTGTTGAGGAATAATGAAAACCTTGACGACTTCACTGGGGAATTAAGAATGAGAATCTTCATTCTGTTGAGGAGTAAAAATTCTGTGGGAAGAAGGCTTACTGCTGGGGAGTAAGTTCAGGAGTTTTGGTCGTCTGCCACTCTACTGGGGAATTATCCTAGGTTGGGGAGAGACAAAAGTTAACTGTTATCTGGTTGATTTCCAGGCTCCAAGATAACTTGTTGGGGAGTTTAGAGAAACTGGAGGGTTTCCGCTGGGGACTGATAGTTAGAAATTTTGGCTCCGCTGGGGATTGGGAGTTTGAAGTTTTAACTCTGATGGGGATTGAGTGGTTTGAAATTTTAGCGTCACTGAGGATCTAGATGATGTACTGTAGGGATCGCTCATGAAATATCCTAAAGACATTTTCCTATCCTTTCAGTCTGTCAGTAATTGTTCTTTTCTATCCTGTTTATTTGTAAACAGTAATTATGTTCAAATGCATATGTTCATCAATGAATCATTGGATGTTTTTGCAAATAAAAACACAACTGTAAAAGAAAAAGGCAAATAGTTTTCTGTACTTTGAAAGAGATATCTTTGTATTTACTTTGAATAAGTGTTTTGTAGAAAGGAGACATACATCCTAGTAAGAGGATGGTGTCATAAAAGCAAGAAAAATTTATACAAAGAAAGATAGCTATGTGTGTAAAAATCCCATGGGGTTCCCATTCTGCTATAGCCTTCGTATCTCCGAATATCTTGTCCATTCGTTGCTTCGTCTGAAGATGATTGGATTGATCAGAAGCTTAGAGTTTGTCAGTGAAGAGATTGTCCTTAAAGTGATCCGATGAGACATAGTCATACGCTTTAATTCCCTAACTTTTGCCTGGACCGCCCTTTCGGGTTTTCAGTCCACCGGGAAACCCTTTTTTGCCCAAGTCGCCCTTTCGGGTTTTCAACTTGTCGGGTGTACATATTTTTTTTATTTATCCCTAATTTTTGCCTGAACCGCCCTTTCGGGTTTTCGATTCACCGGGATACCCTTGTTTTTCCTAGGTGTGTCAACCTAGCGGGTCATTTATGTGTAGTATCTTTTGACTATGTCTGCGTTCGCAGGCTGCGGCAGGTCGTCGACGTCCATGGTGGTTAAAATCATTGCCCCACCCGAAAAGATGTTCTTGATTATAAATGGTCCTTCGTAGGTAGGAGTCCATTTTCCCCTGGCATCACTTTATGGCAAGATGATGCGCTTGATTACCAGATCCCCGACTTTATATATATGGCGCCTGACTTTCTTGTTGAAAGCCTTGATCATCCTTTTTTGATACGTTTGACCGTGGAAAACAGCAGTAAGTCGCTTTTCATCAATCAAGTTTAGCTAATCAAGCCGGGTCTGAATCCAATCGTCTTCACTCAAACCAGCATCCTTCATGATTCTCAAAGAGGGAATCTGAACCTCAATAGGTAAAATAGCCTCCATGCCATATACCAAGGAATAGGGTGTTGCCCCAGTTGATGTGCGTGCCGTGGTATGGTACCCGTGAAGAGAAAACGGTAGCATTTCATGCCAGTCCTTGTAGGTGACTGTCATCTTTTATATGATCTTTTTGAAATTTTTGTTAGCAGTTTCGACTGCACCATTCATCTTCGGCCGGTAGGGAGATGAATTGTGATGTTGAATCTTGAATTGCTCGCATAAAGCGGTGATCATAGTATTGTTAAGGTTTGTACCGTTGTCAGTGATGATCCTTTCGGGAATACCATACCGGAAAATGAGATTCTGCTTAATGAAGCGGGCAACAACAATCTTAGTAACAGATGCGAAGGAAGCTGCTTCGACCCACTTGGTGAAGTAGTCAATGGCCACCAGAATGAAACGATGTCCATTGGATGTTGTAGGCTTGATCTCTCCAATCATGTTGATTCCCCATATTGTGAAGGGCCAAGGAGCTATTAAGACATTTAGAGGAACCAGAGGCACATGCACTTTGTCCGCATAGATTTGACATTTGTGACAGGTACGGGAGTGTTGATAGCAATCAGCTTCCATGGTAGACCAGTAATAGCCTTCCCGTAGAATCTTCTTTGCCATCATATGCCCGCTAGAGTGAGTTCCAAAGGTACCCTCATGCAATTCAGCCATGATCCTTTCAGCTTCAATCTTGTCCACACAACGAAGCATAATAGAATCATAATTGCGCTTGTATAGGATGCCATTACTTGGGAAGAACTTAGCTGAGAACCTCCTTAAGAACTTTTTGTCATTGACTGAAGCTCCTTCAGGGTATTCTTGCGCCTCGAAATACATTTTGACTTCATGAAACCACGGCTGGTCCACTACTTCTTCGGTGTTAATCTCGTGACAATGTGTCGGTTCGTCCATCCATTCAATGGTGATTTGGGGAGCCTCATTATCCCAGTTAAGTTTAAACATGGATGACATTGTAGCTAGAGAATCTACTAGCTGATTCTCTTCTCGCGGAAAGTGCTCGAAGGTAATCTGCTCGAAATGTGGTAACATGTCAAAACATGTTCTTTGTAAGGGATGAGGTTTGGATGTTTAATATCCCACTCTCCTTTGATCTGACTGATGACCAAAGCTGAGTCCCCAAACACATCTAAAGATTTGATTCCCAAGTCTATGGAAGCCTTGAGTCCAAAGATGCATGCTTCATACTCTGCCATGTTGTTCGTACAGTTGAAGCAAAGTCTGGCGATGAAAGGAGTATGGCATCCTTCTGGAGATATAAGCACAACACTGATATTGTTACCAAGCGCATTGGAGGCCCCATCAAAGTACAGGGTCCATTGGGATCCTTGTTCAGGTCCGTCATATGGTCTGAATTCTTTAACGTTGTCCAATGTCATGATGTCTTCGTCAGGGAAGTCAAACTTCATGGGTTGGTAATCTTATACAACTTGATGGGCTAGATGATCAGCTAGCACACTCCCCTTTATAGCTTTTTGGGTCGTGTACTGTATATCGTATTCCGTTAGGATCATCTGCCATCTAGCTATTCTTCCAGATAGAGCAGGCTTCTCAAAGATGTACTTGATCGGATCCATCTTAGATATCAGCAAAGTGGTATGAGTCAACATGTACTGCCTTAGCCGGCGAGCAGCCCATACCAAAGCGTAGCAAGTTTTCTCGAGCAATGAATATCTTGTTTCACAGCCGGTAAACTTTTTGCTAAGGTAATAAATGGCATGCTCTTTTCGGCCAGACTCGTCATGCTGCCCCAGTACGCACCCCATTGAATTCTTTAGGACGGTCAGATACATGATTAGCGGTCTTTCCTCGACGGGTGGCATCAGGACAAAAGGTTCTAGCAAATACTCCTTGATTTTATAGAAATAAAACTGATAGTCATCATTCCATTTAACTACCTGATATTTCTTCAACAGCTTAAAGATTAGTTCACAGGTAGATGTTAGGTGAAAAATGAACCTAGCAATGTAGTTTAGGCGTCCGAAGAAACCTCTGACCTCCTTCTCAGTGTGAGGAGCAGACATTTCTTGTATAGCTTTGACTTTGGCAGGATCAACCTCGATGCCTTCATTGCTGACAATGAAACCTAAGAGCTTACCGGACCGGACTCCGAATGTGCACTTGTTTGGATTCAATCTGAGCTTGTACTCCTTCAACCTGATAAACAGCTTTTGCAAGTGCTCAAGGTGTTCTTCTTCAGTTTGTGATCGGGCTATCATGTCATCTATGTAGACCTCTATCTCATGATGTATCATATCATGAAACAAAGCTACCATGGCGCGTTGATAGGTTTCCCCGACATTCTTCAGTCCGAATGGCATCACTTTGTAGCAGAACGCACCCCACTGTGTGACAAAAGTAGTTTTCTCCATGTCCTCAGGTGCCATTTTGATCTGGTTATAGCCTGAGAATCCGTCCATGAAAGAAAATACTTTGTGTTGAGTTGTATTGTCAACCAAGATGTCAATGTATGAAAGTGGAAAGTCATCTTTAGGGCTGGCCCTGTTTAAGTCTCTATAACCCACGCACATTCTCACTTTGCCGTCCTTTTTAGGCACGGGCACAATGTTAGCAACCCATTGTTGATAGGAAGTAACATCCAGAAATCCAGCATTGAACTGCTTCATAACTTCTGCTTTGATCTTCTCTGACATGTCAGGTCTCATGCGGCAAACCTTTTGTTTCACTGGTGGACAGTCTTCTCTTGTGGGTAGACGGTGTACCATAATGTTTGTATCGAGTCCCGGCATATCTTTGTACGACCAGGCAAAGATCTCAACATAATCATGCAATAACTGAATTAGGCGCTCCTTGACACTCGGCTCTAGATTGGCACCTATCTTGATTTCCTTTTTGTCATCCTCAGTTCCTAAGTTGATTGTATCCAACTGCTCTTCATGAGGCTGAATTGCTCTTTCCTCTTGCTGTAGTAATCTGGCCAATTCCCCTGGAACCTCACAATCTTCCTCACCTTCGTATTCGGCTTGGTTGATCAAATCTTCAGAGTCACTGAAGGCTATAACAGTATCGTTACCCATGGGTTCCGGAATGGAAGGGTACCTGCATTTGTGAGTGTGGGTGTGTGTAAGGGCATAACCATCTTAAAACAACAAAATTTAAAAGAAAGACAATGAGCACAAAAGGTTTATATATGAAAAGCGTCCATGATTCATTAAAATGACATATGAAAATGAAATAAGAACCCTTACAAATGGACCTATGTGCCTCCGGTAAGACACAAGGTTGAAAAAGTACGAATTATTTGTGAATTATTACAGATCCAACAGAAATGGAAAAGATAAACTACTGCGGTATGAAAGAAATTGGAACAAAGTCTTTTGCTTCCCAGTTGCACAGTCCTCCGCCAACAGTAGGAAAAATCCAGTCTTCCAAGCTTCCCTCTTCTTCACTGTCCTCTAGTGCATTAACCCCTTGATGGCTGATCTTCACAGGTGGCCCTCCGACACGGGAGCGGCACACAGCCTTCTGCCCAGTCGAAGTAAATCCCAGGCCAAACTTGTCTGATTTGAAAGGAAAGTCTGGAAGCTGCCCCCAGATGGTGGATCCGCCTTCTTCCACCACTGCCCTTGCATCTTTTAGAGAAGACATCTGAGGTGTAGGTCTTGTGATCACAGGAGTTGAGGACACCGCCTTGGTCGCTGCTATTTCTTCAGAGACTTCTTCGAAGTGTTGGAAAGGGGTCTCTATGAATTCGCCATCTAATTCCACATATCGGAAAGAATTTAGATGACTAATCATGTATTCCTCTTCCCCATGAATAGTTATAATTTTTCCTTGGATGGGGTACTTGAGCATTTGATGCAAAGTGGAGGCGACAGCTCCAACATTGTGAATCCAGGGGCGTCCCAACAGGAAAGAGTAGGAAGGAAGGATGTTCATCATGTAGAATGTTGAATTGAACGTTTGGGTACCCACCTTGATCGAGATGTCCACCTCTCCATGGACCATCCTCTTAGAGTCGTCAAATGCTCTCACAATGATGTTGTTGGGTTTCAGGGTTAGGCCTTCATAATCCAACCTATCCAAGGCTTTCTTCGGCAAGATATTTAGAGACGACCCAGTATCAACCAAGACATGAGCTAGGGTGGTTCCCCTACACTCCATCGAGACATGCAGTGCATCGTTATGTTTTCTCCCTTTGGAGGTCAAGTCTGCATCAGAAAAACCCAGGCCATTGTCAGCTGTTAAATTAGCCACACACTCTTGGAATTGATCAGTCGAAGTCTCTTGCGGCACGTGCACTATCTTCAAAAACATGACCAAAGCTTTAGCATGTGCCTCAGAGCACAGCAATAGGGCTAACATAGAGATTTTGGAGGGGGTCTGCCCCAGTTGTTTCACCACATCATAATCACTTTTCTTAATGATCCTCAGAATTTCTTCCATCTCTTTCTGGGATGTTTCAGGAATGACTAGTGATTGAGCCTTCATCAAGACAGGCTCCTCTTGAACATTCTTTCCTTTTTTCTCAGCAGCGGAAATAGGGATGGGAATTGTATTGTTTTTGTTGACGGGTACACTTGCAGGTACAGTTACTAGTATAGGTGTAATCTTCGGAATGGCCGTGGATCCAAATACTGCTGTTGGAGGAGAAATCTCTGGAGAAAAGATTCTCCCACTACGAGTAATTTTGCTTGTTCTGGAAATGTTACTGATGTCGGGATTATCCTCCTCAGAGATTTCTTCTTCAATGGTCTGTTCAATCTGTTTGACACCATGGTAGTAGATTTCTCCACCATAGTTCCATGGTACCATTTTATCGGTTTTGTATGGGGTTGGCCCGGGAATTGTTATCTTCAATGGAGTAGTCACTGGAGTGGATGTAATCCTAACGGGTTTTTTAGGAACCCTGGAAGGATTGGCGTATATGGTTATTATTGAAACTTCTGGAACTGGAATGGGTGAGACAACAGTTTTCTCAAACAAAATTTCCTTGTTATCAATCAATTATTGGATTCCTTTCTTCAACAGAGGACAGTCAAATGGGGAGGATAGGCAAGTATGGAAATCTTGGTCACAACCTGGGAACACCCCAGCTTTCAACAAATTCAACTTGATGGTTAGGAGAGGAGTTAACAATTCATCCACAGTAGAAACAAACAGATCTTCTTCCACAACATTGGCATTGTGTCCATGCCTCGGCATTGGAGCGGAGATAACATTCGGCTTTTCAGGAGCTTCAAATTCAACTTCCTTTGCATCGATCAGATCTTGAATCTTGTTCTTCAGGGCCCAACAGCTGTTGGTGTCGTGCCCTGGACTTTCCGAATGGTACGTGCATCTGGCGTTGGGATGGTAATGTGGAGAAGCAGTGTTAGGATTTTTAGGGGCCTCTTTCAGCATGGCCAGGTTCAACTTCAAGAGATGTGGTAAGACTTGAGCAGGAGTTATGTTTATCTTGTTGAATTGCCTTACATGCCTTTCCACCCTTTGCTGCTTTTTTCTCGGCTGATCATTTCTCGACTGGTTGTTTCTCGGCTGGTCTGATGCAGACTTTTGAATCATAATGGCCCCCACTGTTGGTCATCGTTCGGTTCTTCCCTGATTCCTCTAAGCATAGACAACAGACACTTCCTTCTTTCCAGTTAAGGGCTTTTTTGCAACAGTTGAGGCAGACGCGTCTTTCTGAATTTTCCCGCTTCTAATACCGGCTTCCACCCTCTCGCCAGTTAGAATCAACTCAGTGAAACCTGCAGAGGAGATTCCAATCAGGTGATTAAAGAAAGGACCTGAGAGAGTCCCTAAGAACATGTCCACTAGCTCTCTTTCAGATAAAGGTGGTTGCACCCTTCCGGCTAAATCCCTCCATTTCTGGGCGTAGTCTTTGAAGCCCTCATTGGACACCATGGCCATACTCTATAGCTGAGTACGGGTTGGCGCCAAGTCGGCATTGTATTGATACTATTTATAGAAGGCGGCTTCCAAGTCGTCCCAATTATGCACATCAGACCTCTCTAACTGGTAGAACCAATCAAGTTGTGTTCTTGATAGACTGTCCTGGAAAAAGTGGACCCACAAGTCTTTTTCAGAAGAATGTGGTTAAATTTTCCTGACATAGGATCTGAGGTGCATCTTTGGACAAGACACCCCATCATACTTGGCAAAAAGTGGAACTTTAAACTTAGGAGGGATTACAATTCCAGAAACCAACCCTAACTCCTCAAAATCCAGCCCCGGTACTCTCTGTATCTCCATAGCAGCTAGACGCTCTTCCAAGTTTTTGTATTTGTCATTGGCCGGAGGGTACTTATGTTCAGAGTAGTCCCCTTCCTCTTCTTCTTCTACTTCAGAATCTGAGGGCACTGCCGTCTCTTTACCTTTTCTTTCCCCCTCTTCAGATGCTGATGGGAATTCCAAGGTCCGTCTGGCTTGTCCTTCAAACCTTCTGCCCATGACAACCACACTGGCTCGCTTTTTCTTCTTTTTCTCTTTCTATTTCTCTAGCAGAGTCTTGAGCTCCTCCTTCCCCTTTGCTAAGGTCAAGAGTAGCTGTTGAAATTGTGAATTCTGAGCTTGTAAGTCTTTGACGGTTTGTTCAATATCCATCTTGCTGAAATAAACAGCAGAGAGGATGAGGAAAATTGGTGTGAAGACATGTTTATGCATATGATTAATGATATGTATTCATGTAATGTTTTCAAGGATTCAGAAATTCAAATTTGTTTTAAACAAAAAAGAAACACACGTCATATTAATAAGATAGAATTTGTTAGTACATCAATGCCCCTTGGGCAAAATAATACAAAATTCTAAGGTAAAAAGATGTTGCGCATCCTCTTTGGTGTAATGTAGGTGTTGAGAGTCTTCTCTTCATGAAGTAGTCGAGTGAGTTCCAAAACCTTCTTCTCGCTTGCGTAAAATTGGGCTTCGAAAGTACCGCGCTCTCCCTTGAGCTGTATCCAACTCCTTTGTAAATCTTCGAGTGATGTTCGCATGTCAGGATGTAGGAGGGTGTATGGAACCTCTCCTTCCATAACAGGCTCTATAATCACTGGGAGAATGGAGGGGTAAGGCATCATAAGACTTTGGGCGCGGGTTCGTACCCACTTGAGGTAGGGCTCAATAGGGATGGAATTCTTGTGTCCCAAGGTATTACTGTCCACCTTGTTGGGCATCCTCCAAGCTCGGATGAACCTTTGTCGGAGTCCTTGATTGTCGTTGTCGAAGTCAAAAACCAAGCCTTGAATCAGCATATCATGGGGGCCATCCCTTCGGGCATAACCAAATTGTCTCAGAGCCAAGCAAGGGTTGTAGGTGATGCCTCCCCTAATGCCAAGTAGAGGGACATTAGGGAATTCCCCACAACGATCAATGATAATAACATTCTCTTTTGATCGAGAACACCAATGAATGTTTGAATGGGTAAGAGTCATCAATCGTTATGACCACCTCAAACCTTGCTCATTCTTCAAGACTGACTGGGGAAGATGAGAAATAAACCATCTTTCCAGGAGAGGAGTGCAACACATGAGAACACCTATTTTCCTCATTGTACGAGTGTGAAAAGAGTGGAGGATATCCCCAAGCAATGTAGGCACCGGGTTGCGAGACATGAAGATTTTGACAGCGCTCACATCTATGAGCTGATCAGGGTTAGGGAACAAGACCATCCCATACATGAGAAGAGCTACAATCTCCTCAAAAGCTTGCAAATCTAGAGAATTCCAACAGCTTTGGGCCTTCTCAAACAGAAACTTTGACAAGAAGCCTTTGACACCACTTCTAGTTTCCCAATGTGTTGTGACATCAGATGAGTGCAAGTGCAAGGCTTGAGCAATCTCTTTTGGCTTTGGATCTCTTTCCGTACCGTTGAAGGGTAGTTGGTTGAGAATAGGAATCCTCAAGAGTTGAGAAAATTCCTCCAAAGTGGGCACAAGTTGGTAGTCAGTAAATGTGAAGCAATGATGTAAAGGGTCAAAGAACTGGAAGAGAACTTTCACCATATCCTCCTCTGTGTTGGAAGTGACTAGGTTGAGTAGACGACCATGCCTCTCGGTGAATGGAGAGTTCTCAGGAATCCTTGAAGCTAGCTCCTTGAGTTGTGGAGGAATTCTTACAAGGTTGATTTGGACAGTTTTCCTGCGAAGTGAATCCATAACCTACAAAACAAGAAAACAGACGAATCTCCAAAATCTTTGAAATGGTTAGTGGATACATATGATGTTCATGATGTCCATGATGTTATGCACAAGTATATATGTACAAACAAATCACACAAGTTCCTAGTTTAGGCTTTCATGGGGTTTCATAGGTAAGTACCCTCTTGAAGTTTAGTTGGCTCAACCTGTCCTAGAAATAGTAACCGGGTTCTAAGGAGCTCAATATCACTGGATTGTTTCCTTGTTCATTGTTTCAATTCAGCCTCTTTACTGGCGACTGAAATATTCCAAGGAACCAACCCTCAATGAGTGTAGTATCGAGTATCTACCAACTTCGGACTGCACCAAACCCGGTCATCTCACTACATCCTAAAAGGCCAAGTTGGTCAAGTAAAGGTTCTAAAAGTCCATTAGTGCTTCATGACATCACTCAGCGGCCCCGTATTCCCTTTGATTGACTCAAAGGCTACCGGTACCCACAAATATGTTGCACTAATATAGCTATTGCTTAGACCATGTCGGTATACCCCGCACAGTTTCTACAACGTATTACTATTTACCTATGAATGTTTCCCAAATCCGGGTAGAGGATTCAAACCCAAACAATAGAACCAAAGTGTAAAGAAAACAAGTCAAGCAAGATAAGCATGTAAAGGTGATCTAAAACCCTAAGGTAACCTCAATTTTATACTTTTCCCCAGCAGAGTCGCCAGTTCTGTGATGCGGTGGGAGAACTGACTTGAGGTTTTGTGTTTGTGTTTGCAAATGTTGCGGTTTAGCAAGAGTTGCCGCCGACTTTTATTTTATCCAAAAGGAAAGGTAAAAAAGCACAGGAAAGACCTTTGAGATGTTTTCTTGAGTTCGAGGGGTAGATTATGAAAAGGGAAGGTGCTAGCACCCTTTTCATCCATGGTTTTCCATGGGCTCTTAGTTACTTGTTTAGATCACTTTCTTTGTTTTGCAATTGTTTGAAATGGTGCTTTGTATGGTTTTGAAAGTATTTTGAAAAGAGGCCATCGTTTAGGCAATCTTTGTAATGATTCTCGTTAGTGAGAATGTATACAAAGATGTTTGTCTTTTAAAAAATGTTTCAATGTTTTGAAAGTTGTTTGGAAATGTTTTTGAAATGTGTGTGTTTGTTTGAAAATAGCAAGGATTGTTTTGAAGTTGATCAAGTAACTAGAAGCTATCTACCTACTCAAAAAGTCTTTCTTGTACATTTTTATTCCTTTGACATTGTTGATTTACCATTGATTTGGTAAACAACCCTATCTTTGGATGTTAAACGGGACGGGCGTGGGTCATCGTATGACCATGATAGCAATATTTCCAAGTATCTTTAGCAGGTTTTGAGGGACCGAGGTCATCTTTGTTTAGGCAACCTTTTGATAGCGTCATCGAGGGACTATGATCTTTTGTTTTGTTTTGTTTTGCCAAGATACTTTGCATGCATACCATGGCCATTTATTTTAAGGCAACCAAGTGGGTTAAACCCTAGGGGGGTTTGTGTGTAATGTGTTGTCATTTTACATGCTTTTTTCTTGCATTAGGTCATACTATTTGTTTGATTTTTGTCTTATCATACAAACCTTAATTTTACTAAACATGTATATAATGTGATAAATTGCCTAAAATAAATCTAAGCTATTACAACAATTATTATGGGAGGGGGATACAAGTTTTTTGAATGAGGATATTTGCACAAAATAAAACCCTAAAATAATATTACAATCCAATTGAATTATTTGCAAATTAAATAAATAAACAAGTATTTAAATATGCAATAAAATGCATTTATGCAAAATGTTTTGTATTGGTTTTATGTATGAGAGAATAATATTATTTAAGTCCTAAAAATAAGAAAAATAATATTGTTATTTTTGGAAGGGTGAAACCCTAGTTTTTTGATTTAAAAGAAAATTATGTTTTCTATTATTATTTGGTCTATTTTTTGTATAAGAAAATATAAATAATATTATATGCAATATTAAAAATTAAATATGTGTGAAAATAATTATTTTTATGTGTTGAATAATAAAAATAAAAATGCATGGTATTTTTAAATGTATTTACTATTTATTTAAAAAAATAAAGTTCTATTTATTTGAAATAAAACTATTTTATATGTGGAAAAAATAATAAAAATAAAAATAAAAATGCAAAAAATAGAGAAAATATTTTTTGTGATTTTTGTGATTCAGAAAAAATAAATAAAAATAATAAATATAAAAATATAAAATAAAATATGAAAAAACAAACAAAATATGCAAGGGGGTGCAAAAGTAATACAGGGGGTGTCAATAGCAAAACCAAAAAAGGCCAGAAATAAAAAAGCCCAAGACAACAGCTTCGTTCCTGTCCTTGGTTCCCTCTCCTTCGCGCGTTTTGAGCTCAAACCTGTAACTTGCTATTCTTTGCATAAAATCAAAAACTTGTAACATGAAAAATGTAGCTTATGATCTCACGATTTCCAGTGATATAAAAAACATAATCTAACTCTCAAGGATCATGGAGAATTTCTGTAGCCCTAATTTCTGACCTAATTTTTTCATGAACTTCAAGCTTCAAATTCTCACTACTCTGTTAATATAAATGACAACTATGCATATGTACAGCTTCAGCAAGTTAAGGACTACATTTTTGCTTCATAAATCAAAGCTTGAGGATGCCTAAATAAGGAGATAGAGTTTTGAAAAATACCTTGTTCAGCTAAGTTTGGATATGGCAATGTGGGGACTTTGAGTGAGGCCTGAGGATCGTGTGAGCTTCCTTGAAGTTCCCTCAAGCTATCTTAGCTTGCCTTGAGGATGCTTGAAACTCCTTGTAGAAGTCAACCTGCAACCTTAAAAAATGAAAATGGTGATGTCTGAAACAGCGCTCACAGTTGCAAGATGAAGGCTTGGATAGTTTGAATGTGATGTATGGAAGGTGTTTCAAGTGTTAAAGGGAGAAACGCACGAGCCAATATTGAAATGGCAAGAGTTTTGCAGAAGCTGCCCTGTTTGGGCAGAAATTTGTGTTTTTGTGTTTTGGGAGAGTTTCAGATGTTGTGTATTCGTCTATTTGCTTGAGATAAGTTTGTCAATATTGTTTTGAATGATGCCAAGTCTTCTCTTTATCAGATGTACAAGCTCTCTTGACTTTTGCAACTTTTCTTGCTTTTGAAGAAAAGTGAAATGACTATGTTAGAAGGCTTGTACTTGGCTATCTTGTGAGCTGCAAAGGTTGGTATACTTTGCTTGTGATCCATGAAAAATCCATTTACTCAAGGAACAAGTCCAAGGCTCAAGGCTGATAAAGTTTGCAAAAGCTTGCTTTATCAAAATGGCAATGTGTCCTTTATGCCATTTATGGATTAATCTTTTGTACAATTCTCCAAGGGTGAAAACAAAGGATTTAACCACTTAGTTAGAATTAAATTATGGAGTGTAGAATGTATTTATGACCTGTAATGCAAGGTACAAGCATGCTAGGATCTGATTTGCAACTTGAAGCATTGTAAAAATGGCTTGAACAAAAGTGACAAAATGTCATTTTCTCTTCTTTGATTCTCTCTAACCACAAATGATCTTGGAGAGTTCTTAGACATTTTGGAAAGCTTTCAACATGATCTAAAATCCATCTTTGAAATTAATTTTTATATACCTCTTGGAACTAGGTGAAAAGTTGCCATGAAGTTAGGTCAAAAACCTGCCTAAATTAGGGCAAAATTTCACTAAGTTAAAAAGTTTATGGACCCCTATTCACAAATTCATAACTTCAGATCCAAGCATCTTTTGGGAAAACTTTGTGAATCAAAGTTGTAGATTTAATGGAGGACTACAACTTTAATGTTTGAAGTTTCCTTTGAATCCAATTGCATCATGGTGAAAAAGTTGGGAAAAGTTGGGAAAAAATAAGAAAATTTCCATACTTAGAAATTTTCTAAGTTATGAAAAAATTTCATTAAAACCCTAATTTGCAAAATTGATTTTCTTGATCAACAAGTTTCATATTTTGACATATCTTGATGAATTATGACCCTTGGCACTTGATTTTGACCAAAAAGTCAAAGTTTGACTTTTTAGTGTACAGTTGACTTCTGATCAGTTGACTGCAAAATTCATCTGTCAATCCTATGCATTTGAGATCTTTTGAACTATGTGATTAGGTAAAGATGATGCTATTGATTCCTTTAAGTCATGTTTGAACCCAATTGGTCATTGGCTAGGTTAAAAATCAGAAATTTCCCTTTCTCAGTCAAAACCCTAATTTTGACCATTTTGCCCTTTTGATGATCTGATCAAATTTCTTGAGGAGTTGTGATCCAAACTTGATCAAATGGTTCATATGAGTCTAAGATCTTGTTGGGGATCAAAAATTATGAAGTTTGACTATAAATTAGCCATGGTTGACTTTTTCCCCAATACAGCTGATTTTTAGGTCAACTGTCCAATTGACTGGTCAAAAATGTGGTTCCAGGCTTGAAACTTGTCATGAGCAATCTTAGGGGTCCAATATGGTGTATTAAAGTCATATGAAGCATTGATGGTCCAAAAATCCTTGTGAAAACTCAAACCCTAATTTCAGGTTATCAGTGCAAGGAGATGTCTTGAGCTGAGCAAACCCTAATCTTGTCTTGAGTCCAAGAAGTCTTGTGAGGAAAATCTTGATAAATGAGAGGGAAATTTTGGGTTACAACACCTTTTATCAGTTAAAACCCTAATTTTGACCATTTTGCCCTTTTGATGATTTGATCAAATTTCTTGAGGAATTGTGGTACAAACTTGATCAAATGATACATATGAGTCTAAAATGTTTATGTGGATCAGAAATTATGAAGTTTTGACTGTGAATTGTCCATGGTTGACTTTTTTCCCAATACAACTAATTTTTAGGTCAACTGTCCAATTGACTGATAAAAAATGTGATTCAAGGCTTGAAACTTGTCATGAGTAATCTTGGGGTCCACATTTGTCCTTGAAAGTCATATGAAGCATTGATAGTCCAAAAATATG
This sequence comes from Vicia faba, assembly GCA_948472305.1. Taxonomy (NCBI): domain Eukaryota; kingdom Viridiplantae; phylum Streptophyta; class Magnoliopsida; order Fabales; family Fabaceae; genus Vicia; species Vicia faba. The sequence goes on from OX451740.1 coordinate 652,107,499, forward strand.
TGTGCAATCTCAAACCCTAATTTTGGGTCATCAGTGCATAATGAGATGTCTTGAGCTGGTCAAACCCTAACCAAATCTTGAGTCAAAGAGATCTTGTGAGAAAAATCTTAATAAATGAGAAGGCAAATTTTGGGGTACAACAATATCCATGAACTTATTTAGGATATTTAAATCCATCATTTTATTTTTATGAGATTAGTTTTTATTTATTTGAATATTTATTCATTTAAATCATAATAAATCAAATAAAATAGTGAAATAATGAAATAAAATCCAAAGATTTGTTTTAGGATCATATCATAGGTCTAGAATCAGATGATCAAGTCAAGATTTCGTGCAAGGGTTGCTTGGAAGAAAAAAAGCATGTGTTGGCCAAGTTTAGAAACAAAAATTCCAAATTGCAAATCAAATCTTCCTTTCACAAATCTTCAAGATTCCATCCAATTTTGTTAACCTAATGCATTCTCATATATATAAACAACATTTCCATACCACAAGGAAGAGGTTTTGCCGCATAGAATACACACACCAAGTTCAATTTTTTCACAAAAAAGTGGCAATCGGATTAACCTTTGCAGAGATATTCAAGGAGTTTTGACGCTTGCAATCCATTCCTGGGGACGTTATGAAGCTAACTGCATCATTCTCACGCATCAAAGCATCCAGAATCCCCACGTACATCGTCACGGTTTGCATCCTATTTTTTGAAATCGATTTTGACCATACATGCGTTATAAATAGATTTTGATCATGCATTATTGTTTGTATAAGCATTTAGAACGTGTTTGAATGGCTAATTTCCAATTTTGATGCATATTTGATAACCTACCATTGTTAGGGCTTAAAGGTTCATTTTAGGGTTTTCAGGTACAGGTGAAATTGGACCTAACAATAGATACCATCATGCTCAGGGGATCAGGCCCAATTGATTCATGTATTTGAATTGAATTTATATTGCCTGGTGTGAATTTTTGAAATGTGCAGGTTTTTAGTGACATATTTAGTCCATAGGTATAACTCCTTAATCTAAAATGACGGATAGCTGAAGAAGATGGAGGCGTGGCATGACCTGATTGGATCATTTGAATTAGCGCGCGTTTTTTGCATAAAAGGAATTATGGGCATTTATTTTAGTTATATTGTTTTATGTTTATATCATATAACGAATGAACACTTGGCTCAGACGGTAAAGGAAGTGCGCTGGAAGGGAGAGGACCTGGGTTCGAGTCCCAGGTCCAACATTTTATATTTGCTAACTTGTTGCTTGCAGATCCAGTAGGTCTCACTCCCAAGCGCGCATCATGCACTCTCAGATCCAGCCATCCAATCTGCATGGTTCTGGATCTAACGCCCCTAGCTTGCAGGCACATGGTGGACCACCCTTACACCACCACACCAAATCACACGCAAGGCTGTGGGCCAATCAGACTTGGGCTTTGCAAAAATTCAAACAACACCCACAGATTGGGTCACACCCCCCTTCAGGCTCATTCTTATTTTCTCTTTTATTATTTATTTTTATTTAATTTCTGTTATTTTTAATTATTTCAAAAAATCATTTTTTTTCTATTTAATCATAAAAAATAAGAAAATCACAAAAATTAGGATTTAGAGTTTTTTAATAAAAATATTTTTTTTGCAAATTAATTAATCTAATTAAATTCTGACCTTATTTCATTAATTAAAATTAATTAGAGAATTAGGTTAAAATTCAATTATTTTTTCATAAAAATACAAAAATATTTTTAATGAGCAATTAGGTTTTTTAGGGTTTAGAACTTTTTTCCCGTCTTAATTATGCACGCTCTTATTTTTTCCATGCGATTTATTTTACCATTTATGTAACTGCGCCTGGACTGTAATATCTTAACTAGGTTTTTTTATCTTCGCGTTTTACTTTTTAGTCCATTGCTTATGTATCTACACCAAAGCCCTGTAATAGCGTAGCACTTTATTTCTTGCTTTTTCTTTACATGCTTGTATATAATTGTTAGTAACTTAGGTGTGCATGACAAGAACCAATTAATCAGTAGATCACTAATTGCAAGATAAACATAACTGAAAAAACACATTGTTGCACACTTGCACCCTTAGGGTATACCTCACTTGGTTGCCTCGGAAAATATGGTCATGTCCCTCGAACGTAGGGGTATCTTAGCAAAGACCCTTGGTATAAAAGTCATTATAAAAGATCATGGTCCCTAAATGTCCCTCGAGTTGCCTACAAGAAATGATCTTATCCCTCGATGTTGCCTATATGATGACAATCCCTTCGAATGCTAAGATACCCTTACAAGTTGTCTTCAATGACCATAGCGTCCCTTTCGATAGTCCCTGAACACCCGATGATAGGGCTACCTACTCACTAATAGTAGGATAGCACTATCTAAAGGAGAGGAGGAAAAGAACACCCTTTTTCGAGTAGGAAGATATTCTTAAGTACTTGCTCAAACCTGGAATTTTCACACTTACACACTTTTCAAAAATCTTTTCAAAAACGCTTTATCACACTCTTGAGGACTGATACGAGAGTTACCATAAAGCAAACAAAATCTTTTAAAACACACAAACAAAAACAATTTTCAAAAATGAGCAAGTACCTAAGAGCCCGTGGAAAACCACGGATGGAAAGGGTGCTAACACCTTCCCTTTCCATAATCTACCCCCTTACTCAGAAACTCTCCAAAAATGTCTTTTTCTGTTCTTTTCACCCTTTCCTTCGTTGGATAAAAGAAAAGTCGGTAGTGACTCTTGCTTACCGCGATATTTGCGAATACAAAATGCAAAACTAGTATTAACAGTCGGTTTTGCCACCGTATCACACATGTCTCCTTTGAATGCAAAGGAATCACTATGGCCCATGTATTGGTGGATATTGTGTCCTCTCTAAATGTCTCATCCAAGGGTGCCCTAGATCGGTTGGATTATGAAGGTTTGGTGTTGAATCCAAGTGACATAGTGGTAAGGGCTTTAGATAGATCAAAAAGGATGGTCCATGGAGAGGTCGACATCCCCATCAAAGTTGGTTCTCAAACTTTCAACTCGACTTTCTATGTGATGGACATCCGTCCTGCCTACTTGGACGCCCTTGGATACATGGGGCAGAAGCACTGACTTGTAGACTTCATCAAAAGTTGAAATATTCGGTCAAAGGAAATATTGTTACCGTCCATGGTGAAGAGGAGTTTATGGTTAGCCATCTAAATTCATTCAAACATGTTGAGATGGATGGAGAGTTCATAGAAACTCCTTGTCAAGCCTTCAAAGTGGTCTCTCCTATGGTTGTTGTTGCCAAGGCTATTACTGATATTCCGAAAGCTGCTAAAGATGTGCCAAGGATGGCTCCCCTTAAAGATGCTCGTGCTGTAATTTAAGATGGAGGTTGTATCATTTGGGGGTAACTCCCTGACATTTCGTTCTAGTCAGATAAGTGTGGTTTGGGTTTTACTGCCAAAGCTCAAAAGGAGGTCAGATGTGCTCGCATAAGAAAACCAACTCTTCACATCAGTAATCATGAAGTGAATGCTCTTGAAGACTCCGACAATGATTGTGATTTTGATGACTGGATATCCCCGACTGCCGGTGAAGGACTCGACAACTGACGTGCCAAGGATTTTATTCCCACCTCCTTCAACAAGGAGTAATTATCATTTACTGTTTTTATCAATTCAAGAACTTTGTCTGTAATTTTATTGAAACAATGAATTTAAGCCATGTGCCTTACCCGGGGCACCATGGTCCATTTGTTAAGGGTTTGTTCATTTCCATATGCCATATGATCATGTAACAAAAAAGATTGGACTCTTTTGCATTCAAATTTTGTGCTCATTATCTTTCTTTAATTTTATTACATTTTCAAAATAGCCATGTAATCTTACATGCACACACACACACATTTGCAGATCCTCATCCACTCCAGATCTCATTGACAATGACTCTGCTATTGCCATCTATGACTTTGAACATCCAATCTACCAAGCTGAAGACGAAGGCGAAGAAGATTGTGAGATACATGGGGAACTAGCTAGACTTCTGATGCAAGAGGAGAAATCTATTAAACCACATGAGGAGCCATTTGAAGTGATCAACCTAGGTACTAAGGAAGACAAGAAAGAGGTCAATATCGGCACCAACTTGGAAGATGGTATCAAGGGAAGATTGATCCAGATGTTGCATGACGATGTTGAAGTGTTTGCTTGGTCATATAAAGATATGTCGAGACTTGATATTAACATTGTAGTTAATCGTCTACCAACAAAGGAAGATTGTCCTCCAGTTAAGCAAAAGGTTCTTCGTATGCAGCTAGACATGTCCAAGAAGATAAAAGTTGAGGTAATGAAGAAATTCAATGCAGGTTTTCTGGCAGTAACTTCATATCCCCAATGGGTGGCAAATGTGGTCCTTGTGCCAAAGAAGAATGGAAAGGTCCATATGTGCATAGACTATAGAGATTTGAATAGGGTAAGCCCCAAGGATGATTTCCCACTACCACATATTGATGTCTTGGTCGATAACACTTCTCAACACAAAGTCTTCTCCTTGATGGATGGTTTCTCTAGCTACAATCAAATCAAAATGGCTCCTGAAGGCATGGAGAAAACCACTTTTGTTACACAGTGGGGAAATTTTTGTTACAAGGTCATGCCTTTCGGTTTGAAGAATGCAGGGGAAACCTGTCAATGATCTATGGTAGCCCTATTTCATGACATGATCCATCATGAGATAGAAGTTTATGTGGATGATATTATTGCAAGGTCGCAGACTGAGGAACATCACCTTAATCATCTTCACAAGATGTTTGAAAGATTGAAGAAGTATAAGCTAAGACTGAATCCCAACAAGTGCACCTTCTGGGTGAGGTCTGGAAAACTTCTGGGTTTCATCGTCAGTGGCAAAGGTATTGAAGTCGATCATGCAAAGGTCAAAGCCATACAAGAAATGTCGACTCCCTGTTCTAAGAAGGAGGTCAGGGGTTTCTTTGGTCGACTCAACTACATTGCTCGGCTCATATCTCACTTGACTGCTACTTGTGACCCAATCTTCAAACTCTTGAAAAAAGATCAAGTAGTAATATGGAACGACAACTGCCAAGTAACCTTTGACAAGATCAAGGAATATTTACAAGAACCTCCAATCCTTTTCCAAGCAGTGAATATCTGGTTTCACAGTCGGTAAACTTTTTGCTCAGGTAGTATATTGCATGCTCTTTTCGGCTAGACTCGTTATGTTGGCCCAACACACACCCCATTGAATTCTTTAATACAATCAAGTACATAATCAAAGGTCTTCCTTCAAGAGTTTTAGTATTGGCTCACAAGTAGCGGTTAAGTGAGATATGAAGTGAGCAATGTATTTAAGTCGACCCAAGAAGCCTCTAACTTCCTTCTTAGAACGGGGAACTGGCATTTCTTGAATGGCTTTGACCTTTACAAGATCCACTTCAATACCTCTGCCACTGACAACAAAACCTAGAAGCTTTCTAGATCTTACCCCAAAGGCACACTTGTTAGGATTCAGCCTTAGCTTGTACTTCTTCAACCTCTCAAACAGCTTGTGTAAGTGATCGAGGTGCTCTTCTTCAGTTTGCGACCTTGCAATCATATCATCTACATAGACCTTTGTCTCATGATGGATAATATCATGAAATAAAGCTACCATAGCTCTTTGATATGTTACCCCTGCATTCTTCAATCCGAACGGCATGACTTTGTATCAAAAGGTGCCTCATTGTATAACAAATATGGTCTTCTCCATGTCTTCGGGAGCCATCTTGATTTGGTTGTAGCCACAAAATCCGTCCATAACGGAGAAGACTTTATGTTGAGCAGTGTTGTCAACCAATACGTCGATATGAGGTAGAGGGAAATCATCCTTGGGGCTTACCCTATTTAAATCCCTATAGTCTACACACATACGAACCTTCCCATCTTTCTTCGATACGAGGACCATGTTTTCCACCCATTGAGGGTATGATGTCACATCCAGGAATCCTGCATCGAATTGCTTCATGACTTCCACTTTTATCTTTTCAGACATGTCAGGCCGCATTTGACAAACCTTTTGCTTGACAGGAGGACAGTCTTCTTTTGTTGGTAGACGATGAACCACAATGTCAGTATCCAACCCTGGCATGTCTTCATGCGACCAGGCAAACACTTCAACATAGTCATATAGCATATGAACCAACCTGCTCTTGATACCATCTTCTAATTTGGCGCCGATCTTGACCTATTTCTTGTCTGTCTCAGTACCTAAATTGAAAACTTTGACTGACTCTTCATGAGGTTGAATAGCTTTCTACTCTTTTATTAGAAGTATGGATAGTTCCCCTGGTATTTCACAATCTTCCTCGCCTTCGTCTTTGGCTTGGTTAATTGGATGTTCGAAGTCATAACTGACAATAGTAGAGTCGTTGGCAATGAGATCCGGAGTGGATGATAATCTGCAAGTGTGTGTGTGTGTGTGCATGTAAGATACATGGCTATTTACAAAATGCAATAAAGAAAAAGAAAGACAATGAGCACAAAATTTGAATGCAAAGGTCCAATATATTTCCATTAAATGATCATATGATAAATGAACATGAACAAAACCATTAACAAATGGACCATGGTGCCCCGGGAAAGGCACATGGCTTAAAAGTCATTGTTTGGAATTAACATTACAGACAAAAGTTCTTGAATTGACAGAAAATAGTAAACAGTAACTACTCCTCAATGAAGGAGATGGGAGTGAAATCCTTTGCGTGCCAGTTATTGAGATTTCCTTTGGCAGTATGGTAGACCCATTCTAAAAAATCACATTCGTCGTCAGAGTCCTCCACAACATTTACTTCATGATTTCCGATGCGAATAGGTGGCTTTCCCATGCGAGCAAGCCTGACCTCTTTCTGAGCTTTGATGGTGAAACCCAACCCAAATTTGTCTGCTTTAAACGGAATGTCAGGGAGTTGTCCCCATATAGTAAAGCTTCCATCTTTGACCACATCATAGTCATCTTTAAGTGACACCATTATTGGCACAACTTCATCAGCTTTCAATATGTCAGAGGAGATTTTGGTGGCGGCAACCATAAGAGGAACAACTTCGAAAGTCTGGCACGGAGTTTCTATAAATTCACCATCCATTTCCACATACTTGAAGGAATTGAGGTGGCTCACCATAAATTCTTCTTTGCTGTAAATAGTAACGATCTTCCCTTTGACTGGGTATTTTAATTTTTGATTAAGGGTGGATGTTATTGCCCCTGCCCCATGGATCCAAGGGCGCCCGAGCAAACAAGAGTAAGTGGGAAGTATGTCCATTATATAAAAAGTGGAGTTGAAAATTTGTGATCCCACTTTAATGAGGAGATCCACCTCACCATGTACCATCCTTCTAGACCCATCAAAAGCCCTTACAACTATATCACTTGGTTTCAACACTAGACCTTCATAATCTAGTCGGTCCAAAGCACCTTTGGGTAGAACATTTAGAGAGGAACTGGTATCAATCAGGACATGAGCCAGGGTAGTACCCTTGCATTCAATAGAGACATGCAAGGCCTTGTTATGATTCCTTCCAATTGGTGTCAAGTTAGCATCATAGAAACCTAATCTTTTGTCATCCATTAAACTCGCCACACAATTGTCGAAATGGTCAGCTGTGGTCACTTGGGGCACATGAGCTTTCTTCAAAAACATGATTAAAGCTTGGGCATGAGCATCAGAACAGAGTAGTAATGACAGCATGGAGATTTTGGAGGGGGTTTTCCCCAGTTGTTCGACTATTTTAAAATCACTCTTCTTTATAATTTTAAGGATTTTCTCCATCTCTCGAGTGGAGGGCTCTTCAGCATCAACATCTTTGGCCGCTGCCTCTATCTCAGCAGGCTCACTTACTTTTTCTTTGCCTTTAGTGTTGGCAATAGGCTTGTTATTAGTTATGTGAACATGAGTTATTGTAGTAGTCAGAGGTGAGATGTTAGGGGAAAAGATCCTCCCCGTTCTTGTTACCTTACTAGTACTTTCAATATTTGTAACATCGTTGGTCTTGTCTTCATTGATCCATGAATCTTGCTTTATTCAATGATAGTAAACTTTGGCACCATAGTTCCATGGAACTGCTTTGTCAGATGAGTAAGGAATCGCCCAGGGGCAGTGATTATTAAAGGAGCAATTATTTATCCATTTGAAATCCTAATAGGACTCTTTGAGGATATCCTAAGAGGCTTGTTAGAGATTGTTATTATGGAAATGTCTTCAGCTTTATTGTTCAAACTCTTGATGGTAGAAATTTTTCAAACAGGATCTCGTGACTATCTATCAGGCGTTGAACACCTTCTTTCAGACACTTGCATCCATTTATTTGTTCCGCACAGCAATCACAGTCTTTTAAACAGCCAGGGAACACCCTAACTCTCAGCAAATTTCCCTTCACAGTAGTCAATGGAGTAGTCAAATCCTCAACGGGGGAAATAAAAGTAGTGTCATCAATCACATTAACACCTTTACCATGGTTCGGCATTGGTGCAATTATCACATTTGAAGTTGTAGGTGGATCAAACTTAATAGTTTCATTATCTATCAGGTCTTGAATCTTATTCTTCAGAGCCCAACATTGATCAGTTTCATGCCCGGGGCTATTGGAATGATATGCGCACTTGGCATTTGGATTGTACTTCAGTGATGTAATATTTGGATTTGATGGTGGATCACACAATGTCACTAAGTTGGCCTTCAATAGATGTTGCAAGGCTTGAGACAATGACATGCTAATCCTTGTGAGTTGTCTTTGAGGAATTTCAAATCATTGATGTTTGGATAATGGTCTTTGATCAGATGGAGGGTTGGAGATCAAAACAGCATTAACAGATGGACGGTGATCCTTCTTGGTATGGGCCCTTGATCCATAAACAACATTGGATTCTTTCTTGCCAGTAAAGGGTTTCTTTATAGTGTTTGATGTAGAAGGAGATGCCATGGGAATTTTTCCACTCTTGATTCCACTCTTGACCCTTTCACTAGTCAGAATTAACTCAGTGAAACCGGAAGATGAGCTACCAATTAGCAAGTTGAAATATGGTCTCGTTAGTGTTCCCATGAACATGTCCACCAGATCCCTATCAGTCAGTGGTGGTTGAACTCTACCAGTAAGATCCCTTAATTTTTGCGCATACTCTTTAAACCCTTTATTAGTACTCATTGTCATTCCTTGAAGTTGAACTCTTGTCGGTGCTAAATCAGCCTTGTACTGATATTGATGATAAAAAGCAGTGGCCAGATCTTCCCATGTGTGAATGCAGGAACCCTCCAATTGGTAAAACCATTCTAACTGAGTTCCATCCAGACTCTCTTGGAAGAAATGGATCCAGAGCTTCTTGTCAATAATATGTGGTTGTATCTTGCGGACGTAGGACCTCAGATGAAGTTTTGGGCATGAAACTCCGTCATACTTAGGAAAGACTGGTATTTTGAACTTATGGGGAATGAAGATCCCAGGTACTAAGCCCAAATCACCAAAATCTAAACTAGATATGGCTTGAATTCAATAGCTTTTAGTATATCCTCTAACTTCTTGTATTTATCCTCGGCTGGTGGATATTGTTCACCAAAGTAATCTTCGTCCTCAGAAGCTTGATCATTTGCACCCTCAGCACGGGTGCTCTTGCCTCTTCCACCTGGTTCTCGTCTTCCTCGAATGATTCTTCAACTATATGCACCTGACAGACTAGGCCTTTAAACCTTTTCCCCATGATGATGAGGGCCTTCTTCTTAGTCTTCTTTTTGGCCGCCAGTAGTGTCATCAGCTCTTGTTGTCCCTTGGCTAAGGTCAGCAAAGTTCTTGGAACTGGGAATTTTGTGCTTGCAAATCTTTCACGGTCTGCTCGATATCCATCTTACTGAAATTAATAGTAGAAAGATGAAGAAACCTATTGTGGAAAGCTTGCTTATGTTATGATGCATGCAATGCAAATGCAAATGTTTTCAAGGATTTAAACTCCTAAAACGAATGCCTTACGGGCTTACAATGGAGGAAGCAAAAATAATACAAAATAAACTCCTAAAATGAAAATAATCAGGCTTCCCACGAGCGCATCCTCTTCGGTGAAATGTAGGCATTCAAACTTTTCTCTTCATGAAGTTGCTCGTAAGCTCCAAAACCTTATTCTCACTTGTATAAAACTGGGTTTCGAAGGTGTATCGCTCCCCTTTGAGTTGAATCCAAGATCTTTGCAACTCCTCGAGAGTATTTGACATGTCAGGATGGAGAATAGTGTAAGGAACATCTCCCTCGATAATAGGCTTCATGATGATAAGTAGGATGGCGGGGTAAGGCATCACGAGACTTTGAGCACGAGTTTGTACCCACTTAAGGTAAGGCTCAAGAGGGTGGAATTTTTATGCCCCAATGTCTCACTATCCACTTTGTTTAACATTCCCCAAGCTCGTATGAACCTTTGACGATAGCCTTGGTCGTCGCCCTCATAATCGAATACTAAACCTTGGATGAGCGCATCATGGGGACCATCTCTTCATGCATACCCAAATTGTTGTAATGTAAGAGATGGATTATAGGTGATACCTCCCCTAATACCTAAGAGTGGGACATTAGGGAATTCCCCACAACGGTCAATGATGGTAATATCCTCCAAATATCGAGAACACCAATGGATATTCGAGTGCGAGAGTGACATCATCCTTTGAGACCATGTCAAGCCTTGCTCATTCTTCAACGTTGGTGGAGGTAGGTGCAAAATAAACCACCTAGACAGTAATGGAATGCAACACAAAAGAGTACCCCTTTTCTTTATGGTGCGAGTGTGGAAACAATGTAGAATATCTCCAAGCAAAGTAGGTACGGGATTATGAGAGAGAAAAACCTTGATGGCATTCTCATCTATGAGTTGGTCCGGATTGGGAAATAGAACCAAACCATAGATTAGAAGGGCCAAAAAATCCTCAAAAGCTTGAAATCTATATCTTCTCAGAACAAACGAGCCTTCTCCAACTGAAATTTGGCTAAGAAACCCTTAACTCCACTTCTTGTCTCCCAATTGGACACAATGTCAAATCTCTTCAAATGCAAGGCTTTGGCAATAACTTCGGGCTTTGGAGTCTCTTCTAAACCAGTGAATCGTATTTGATCAAGCACGAGTACTCCTAACAATTGAGAGAATTCTTCTAATGTAGGCACCAATTGGTAGTCGAGAAAGGTGAAGCAATGGTGCATAGGATCAAAGAATTAGAAAATCACACACATCATTTCTTCTTGGAAGTTTGAGGTTGCCAAGTTGAGAAGTCGACCATATTTCTTGGTGAAGGGAGAATCTCCAGGCACTCTTGATGCTAACTCTTGAATTTGAGGATGCACTTTCACGAAGTTGATTCGGATGCTATTCCTACGAGTGGAAGTCATGACCTACAAAACAGAACAAAGATAAATTCCTAAATCCTTAAAATGGTTAGTGAGAATGCTTATGATGTTATGATGTTTATGATGACATGAATAATAATCACAAACAAAGCACATAAAGACCTTAGGTTTAGGCTTGCATGGGTTTCATAGGTAAGTACCCTCTTGAAGTTTAGTTGGTTCAACATGTCTTACAAAGCAATCGGGTTCTAGGGAATCTCAATATCATTGATATTTCTTCATTGGGCATTATTTTAGCATAATCAATCTTTTCTTACGGCCAAAATATCCCAAAAGTCCGATCTCAATGAGCGCAGTATCGAGTATCAACCAATCTTCAGCTTTGCACCAAAGTAGGCTATCTCACTACTTCCTAATGGTCAAGTTGTTCAATTAAAGGTTCTATGGTCAATTAGTGTTTCATGACACTGCTCAGTGGCCCCGTATTATCCTCGATTCAACACAAGGGATACTGGTACCAACAAATGCGTCACACTAACATAGCCATTTCTTCAACCATATCAGTCTATGCCGTACAATTTCCATAATCTATTGCTACTTACCTAATGATGTTCCCAGATCCGGGAAGAGGATCAATACAAACCCAAACAAGGACCCATAAATGTAAAGCAAACAAATCAAACAATGAAAGAAATTTAAATTTGGTCCAGCTCTAAGGTAACCCCACTTTTAAGTTTTCCCCGGCAGAGTCGCCAGTTCTGTAATACGGTGGGAGAACTAACTTGGTTGTTTTAAGTTTGATCGCAATTGTTGCAGATAGCAAGAGTTGCCATCGACTTTTCTTTTATCCAATAAGGAAAGGGTGAAAAGAACAGGAAAGACCTTTGAGATATTTTCATGAGTTCGGGGGATAGGTTATGAAAAGGGATGGTGTTAGAACCCTTTGCATCCATAGTTATCTATGGACTCTTAGTTGCTAGCTAGATCACTTTTGAAATTTCTTTTGTTTAAAATATATTTGTGTTGGGTTGAAAAGCGCCTTCGTTTAGGCAAACTTTGTAATGATTCTCGTCTCTATAAGAATGCATACAAAGTGTTGGACTTTTGAAAAGATTTTCATGTTTTGAAAGTGTTTGTGTGTTTGAAAAGATGTTTGTTTTTGAAGATGTATTGTGAGCAAGCAACTAAGAATGTTCTACCTACTCAAAAGTCTTTTGTTCATTTATCTCTTCCTTTGACATTGCTATCATACCATTGATTGGTAAGAAGCCCTATCTTTGGATGTAAAGGGACGGGCGTGGGTCGTCGTATAGTCATAAAATGCAATGTTGTGAGATACCTTAGCATTTTTCTTAAGGGTCTAAGATCATTTGTAAAGCAACATTCGTAGCGTCATCGATGGACTATGATCTTGTATTTTTTATTTTTACTAAGGTGTCTCACATACATAACATGACTATTTTCTCAAGGAAACAAATGGAGTTAACCCTAAAGGTGTAAGTGTGCAAGTGTTTTGATTTTATGCATTGTTTGTCTTGAATTTGAGTTTTCTAGTATTTATTTTATCTTTCCATACAAACCCTAATTACTAGCATTTATATTTGAAAGCGGTAAATTGTGGAAAGTAAATATCCTACTCTATTACATCATTTGGGGATGGAGGATACAAATTTACAAATGGGAGATGAAATAAAATAAAGCCTAATTCACTATTACAACCATATTGAATATTTGCAAGAATTAAATGTACAAGAATGAATAAATGTACAAGAAAGTAAATGGAAAAGAAAATTGACTTTGTTTGGATTTTTGTTAAGGAAAAGATCTTGACTTAAATAATGTAGAAGAATAATTAATTAAATTAAGAAAATTTAAACATAAGCTAATTTAAGAAAAGAAATTAAATTAATCAAGAAATTGTTTTTTTATAGGGGTTTTTTATGGAAAAGGTTTTAATTTAATTAAACTAGTAAATAAAATTAATTAAATAAAAGTCCTAAGTTCTAAATTAATTTTAATTAAAGATAAACCTAAGTCTAATATTAATTTATTTTTAAGAAAAGAAATTGAATATGTTAAAGAAAATATGTTTGTCTTTTTTTGTTTTTAAAAGAAATAAAAATAAATATTAATACCTAAATAATAAATAAAAATATTTTGGGATTTTTATTAATAAAAATAATGATAATAATAATATTAACAATAATAAAATAAAATAAAATAGAAAAATAAAATAAAAGTCAGAAAGGTGTAAAAATGATTTTGGGGTGTTTTGTAGCAAAAACAGTTTTTTATACTAGGCCTGGCCCATTAAGATTTTTTTGTTAGTCAGCAAAAGAAATCAATTAAAAAATAATGGGTCTGCATGGTTATGAGTGAATAGGGGGGTTAGAAAAATAAAAAATGACAAAGCCCAGCACAAGGGGCCCAAGCACGCTATAGTTCAAACAAAAAAAGAAAGAAATGTTAAGAAAATAAACAAAATGATAGCGCTGGGGTTCGAACCCACGCCCTCAACAATATATGCGCGTTGCCTTACCACTGGGGTGGCTATACATCCGCTGTATAAAACAAAACCAACACAATATATTAAAAAACAAGTCCATGGCATGTACTTCGTCTTCAACCTTGCGTCAGCCAGACCACCTATATCTCATTCATTTCTCAACCAAAATGGAAAATGCTAACATGAAAGTTGTGTAAAATCTCACCACGTTTTCAAAAATATAACTCACTAAAACTATAAATCAAAGATGAATGAGAATTTTGCTGGTCCTAATCTGAACCCTAATTTTTCCAGAAATTTCAAACTCAAAATTCCCTAAGCTCAGGCAATATAAATGAAAACTATGGGCATGGGCAGTTTTAGGGCAATGATATCTACATTTTATCTTTAAAAATGCAAGCCTAACAATGCCTATATGAGGAGTTTGAAAATTAGAAAACTTACCTCAAAACTGAACTTTTTGTTTTGAGTTTGAGTAACTTTCAAGGTGTTGTGATGATGAGGTTAGCTTCCTTGAGCCTCTAGGAAGCTAATGCAATGCTTAGATTGAGTTGTGGATGGTTGAATCATGCTATAGAATTCCAAGTGCAATGCTCTATTTTTAAGTTTGGAAATGGTGGAAATGGAGTTACAGAACTGTAACAAGTATTTGGATGAGTTGTGTTTGATGTTAGGAAGCTTTTGGAATGATTTGGAGAAGAAACGCACGAGTAGTTTAAGGGATGGGAGAGTAAGGTCATTTTCTGCATAAAAATGGAGTTTTGTGTGAAAAAGATAGTTTGTGAGAGTTTGAGTGAGTTTTCTGGATAACCAAATTGTTTCCTAAGTTTCATAAAAGTGTCTTGATATATAGGAAAAGGTTTGGAGACTTGAGATGGTCAGATTGCGAAGATCACATGTTATGGCATTTTTGCTTATTTTTGAAGCAAAGTGGAAAACCAAAATCCCAATGTGTGGTACAAGCTATGTAGAGTGGTTGAATCACTTTAAACATGCTTCTTCTAAGTTTCTAGGTTGAGTGTATGCAGAATGAGCCATTAAGAGGCTCAAGAAGGGTTGACATTGTGAAAAAGCTTGCTTTACAAGAATGGATATGTTACTTTCTTCCCAAAATAGCAAATTGTTTTGGATAATGGCTTAATCACTTAGATCATACCTTAATAAATTGTGTAAACAATTAATTATGGATTTATTTACAAGTTAGAAGCCTTCAAAAACAAGATTGTGCAGCATAGGCTTAAGATTTGAATTCTTGTTCATCACAAAATTGCCTTGTAATTCAAGAATGAAACCTTAACTTCATCTCTTCGATTCTCTTAGCTAAAATATGATCTCAATGAGTTCTTGGACATTTTTAAAAGCTTGAAACACCATCTAAAACCGTTATGTTGTAAATTCTTTAAGAATCAAATTGGAACTATGTGAAACTTGGCCAAGAAGTTAGGTCAAAAATCTGCCTAAACTAGGTCAAAAATTCACTAAGTATTTTTGTTTCATGTACATGTCTTTATGAATTTATAACTAAAAATCCAAGAATTTATAGAGTTTGGTTTATGAAGAACAGTTGTAGGTTTCCTCAATATCTACAACTTTCATGTTGGAAGTTTTCTTTGAATCATTTTGCATCATGGTGAAAATTTGGCACAAAGTCATGAAAAAAAGTAAATTTTTCAACACTTAGAAAAATTTCTAAGTCTAATTTTGACTTTTCAAAGTGAATTTTGACTTTTTGATTTCTTGATAAATAATATTCATATTTTGACATGTCTTGATGAAATATTATTTTTGAAACTTGATTTTGATCAAAAAGTCAAAGTTTGACTTTTTAGTGTACAGTTGACTTTTTCATCAGTTGACCAAATTTCAATTATCAATCAATTGATCTTGAGAAGTGTTTTGAACCATGAAATTAGGTAAATATGATGAATTTGAATCCTTGATATCATATCTCAAGCCAATAAGGCATGTATTTGTCAAAAATCAAGCCTTCTCAACCAAAACCCTAATTTTGACCAGTTTGCTCCTTTGGTGATCTGATCCAATTTCTTAAGGAATTGTAATCCAAACTTGACCAAATGGTTCATATGAGTTCAAAATATTGATATGGATAAAAAATCATGAAGTTTAACTGTAATTTGGCCATATTTCACCTTTTATCCAATACAGTTGATTTTAGGTCATCTGATCAATTGAGTGAGCAAACTTGAACTGCAAGACTTAAAATTTGACATGAGCATTCTTGAAGGTCCAAAATGATCCATGAAAGTCATATGAGGCTTTAAAATTCCATTTGTCCTTGTGCAAACTCAAACCCTAGTTTGTGTCATCAGTATTGAGGAAGTGTCTTGATCTGACCAATCTTTGTGCAATCTTGAGCTAATGGAAAATCTTGTGAGGAGAAATTTTGAGAATGAGAGGGAAAATTTTGGCGTACAACAAGTACACTACATAAAAGTCCATCAAAGGAAGTGTACTAGCAGATCATTTGTCCCATCAGGCTGTTGAAGACTACCAATCCATGAACTTTGAATTCTCGGATGAGAATATCATGTTGATAACCGACTGTAAAAAGCCTGGACTGTATGACAGATGCGATAAAGAATCCTAATGGACTATGGTTTTTGATGGGGCTTATAATGCTTTGGGTAACGGAATTGGTCTTGTGATCATTTCTCTTGAGGGTTGCCATACACCTTTCATTGCTAGACTATGCTTCGACTGTACGAACAACATGTTTGAATATGAGGCATCCACCTTAGGTCTAAAGGCTGCCATGGATCTAAGAATATAATTTTTAAGCGTATACGGAGAATCATCTCTGGTGATCAGTTAAGTAAAAGGGGAATGGGATACCAAACATCCTAATCTGATCCCCTACAAAGAGTTTGTGTTAACCCTGATCCCATACTTTGAGGAGGTTACCTTCGAACACTTTCTGAGAGAAGAAAATCAGTTGGCAAATGCCTTAGCAACAATGTGATCCATGTTTAAGGTCAATTGGGACAACGGGGCTCCTATAATTACAATCTAAATATTTGATGAACCGGCACACTGTTATGAGATTGACACAGATAAGGAGAAGCCTTGGTATCATGAAGTGAGGAGATATCTTAAAGCAGAAGAGTATCCTGAAGGAGCTTCCATAAACAACAAGAAATTCCTACAAAGATTCTCATCCAAATTCTTCCTAAGCAATGGGATCATGTACAAGTGCAACCATGAATCAATTTTACTCCGTTGTGTGGATAAGAAGGAAGCAGAGAGGATCATGGAGAACATGCATGATGGTATCTTTGGAACTCACTCTAGTGGACATACTATGGCCAAGAAGATACTGAGGGCCAGTTATTATTAGTCAACAATGGAAACTGATTGTCATCACCACTCAAAGACTTGCCATAAGTGTCAGGTCTATGTCGACAAGGTTCATGTGCCTCCAATTCCTTTGAATGTCATGACTTCTCTATGGCCATTTTCAATGTGGGGAATAGACATGATTGGAGAGATCAAGCCTACTGCCTCCAATGGACATCATTTCATCCTCGTTGCCATCGACTACTTCACCAAATGGGTTGAAGCTGCCTCATTTTCCTCAGTCACCAAGAACGTTGTAGCCCGGTTTATCAAGCATAACCTTATTTTCGGTATGGTATACCTGAAAGGATTATCACTAACAATGGAACTAATCTCAATAATGATATGATTATGGAAATCTGCACTCAGTTCAAAATCAAGCATCACAATTCTTCTCCTTATAGACCTAAGGTGAATGGCACGGTGAAGGCTGCCAATAAAAACATAAAGAAGATTATGAAAAAGATGGTGGTGACCTACAAAGACTGGCATGAGATGCTACTATTTTCTTTTCATGGATACCGTACTTCGGCTCGAACTTCAGTAGGGGCAACTCCTTTCTCTTTAGTCTATGGCATGGAAGTCGTCTTGCTTGTTGAAGTGCAGGTTCCTTCTCTAAGGATTATGAAAGAAGCATATTTAGGCGGAGACGAATGGATTCAAACTAGATTGGATAAATTGAACTTAATTGATGAGAAGAGATTGGCTTCCGTTTGTCATGGTCAAATGTATTAAAAGCGTATGATCAAGGCTTTCAACAAAAAGATCAAACCTCGAGTGTATCAGACAGGTGATTTGGTAATAAAGCGCATCATTCTTCCACAAGAAGATCCCAGGGGCAAATGGACTCCCACTTATGAAGGGTCATTTGTTGTTAAGAAAGTATTCTCTGGCGGTGCCATGATGTTAACTACTACAGACGGTAAATAATTCCCTCATCATGTGAACGCGGACATAATTAAAAAATACTATGCATAAAGAATGACCTGTTAGGTTTACATACCTAGGCAAAAATGAGGGCATCTCGGCGAACCAAAAGGTTCGGGAAAAAGTTAGGGATATATGCAAAATATTTTACACCCGGAAAGTTGAAAACCTGAAAGGGCGGCTTGGGCAAAAAAGGATATCCCGGTGGGCTGAAAACCCGAAAGGGAGGTCCAGGAAAAAGTTAAGGATTAAAGCATATGACTATGTCATATGAATCACCACAGCCAAACTTTATTACCAAGGTCCAAGTTCAATGGTATAAGATCAATTCAATCAACATCTTTCAACGGCTTGGGCAAAAAAGGGTATCCTGGTTAGCTGAAAACCCGAAAGGGCGGTCTAGGCAAAAGTTAAGGATTAAAGTGTATGACTATTGTTGTACCCTAATTTTTGCCCCTAAGATTCCTCTATCATATCATATTAACTCGATCATAACAAGATCACATTAGGGTTGGTTCTTCCTCTTTTTTCCCATCTTTAAGTTTGCTCTTGAGGAATCTCCAAGCACCTTGGTTGTGTATTTTGTATATGTGTTGTTGACTAACTTCTAATCAAAATACAAAAAATATTTGTCTTTGTCTTTGTATATTTTTGTTTTGTAGGTACCAAGTCGAAGCATCTGACAAATAAGGATTTCTGGTATCATTTTCCTAAAATCTCTATTTTCAAAGAAAAAGAATTAAAAAAATTCATTTTTTCACTGATGCAATCGATTTCTCTTAGGGTGCAATCGATTGCACATAGTGCATTTTGCGCCATTTTTGAAAAAATACACTGTGCAAATCGATTTGCACTATAGTGCAATCGATTGTACAGCGTGAAAATTTGAAAAAAAATTCAGCATTTTAAACTTGTCAAATTTTGGCTCCAATTTTCCTTCACTTTTGAAATATGTATCATTAATTCAAATTTTAGTGCCAATCTTTCATTTTTAAAAAGAATTATCATTAATTCAAATTTTTGCTCTAATATTTGAAAGAATTATCATTAATTCAAATTTTGGCTCTAATATTTGAAAGAGTTATCATTAATTCAAATTTTGGCTCCAAGAATCAATTACCAAATTACCACTAATCCCAATCCTAAAACTCTATAAATAGAGCTCTCATTTCATTCAAATTTCAAGCTTTTGATAGCCAAATCCACCTTGCTAAAAAATCTCTCAATTCTCTCCATCTACCAAATTCACTCAAAGCTCAATTTCCAAAAAGTTAGTAAGCTTTGCATTGAAGCTTACTAATCTTTGAGCTAAACCTTCATCCAAACACTTTTTCTCCATCAATTCTCTACATCCAAGCTTGGTCAATTGATTCTTGTGGTTGAATTGAAGCAAATTCTTGAAGTTGTTTTGATAATTCTCTAGATCTACCTTTGGTAAGTTGGATAATTCATCTTTCACAATGTGATCTCTTGGTGATCTTTGGGATTGATTCTTTGAGCATTATTTTGTGATCTCAATGGTGTTATTTTCTCATAATTTGATGGAATTTTCATGCTCAAGTGGATCCATGATCATAAGGTGTTTGATGGAAAGTTTGAACAAGAAATTGCCCTTTTAAAATGTTGTTTTTGCTACTGCAACTGTGTGCAATCGATTTGCATTGTAGTGCAATCGATTGCGCAGAAGCAATTTCACGCAAATTTTTGAAAACTGTACTGTGTAAATCGATTTACACAATAGTTCAATCAATTTACAACAGGGACAGAATGCACTTTTTTTCCTTGTTTTGGGGCAGCTTTGATCCAAAATGCTTTTTCTACTCACTCCTTTTGATTGTTGGTTTGGATTGCAATTTTAAATGTCCAATTTGTCTTTAAACTCAATGGACTTTGTGATGTAGATGAAGTTGGATAAATGTTCCTCAATTCAAATCTACCTAAGAGTGAATTATTTAATTCATTTTTGGTGCTTTGGATTAATGATATGTTTAGTGCTTTAATCCATCTAGAGGAGTGGTTGAATTTAAAGATGAAAGAATTTTGAAATGGTGATCCAAATTAGCTTATCATTCCCCTCCCTCTTCATCTTATCCCTTTCTTTTTTAATTGTGCTACATGTTAAGGGATGGTGATCTCTATATCATTTATCCAAACATGAAGTACATAGATTGCTATTGACCGGCCTCAAAATAAGTGTGACTTCTACATAAGTCCACTTACGATTGCTTAACATAGCGCTAAATTTTGTCCCGATTCGAATAAATGATCATTCGTGGCCCAAACTTATGATTGCAAGCCCAAGTATGTTAATTTGATCTCTTTGATCCAATAACCTTGAGATTCATTGTGTGGAGGCTTTGGTTCTACCAACCCTCTAATGGATCTACAACACCTTTGGTCAACGCGGATCACTTAAACATCGTTGATCATTACATGTTGCCTTGTGAGAATTCCAAAATGGATGATATACTTGACAAAAAGCAAATGCAACTTGTTGTGTGGAGGCTTTGGTTCTACCAATCCTCTAATGAGTTCCAAATGCAAGTTTCAAGATGGTCATCCAACTAACCACTACTTACTAATAATTAACTTTACTTTACACTTTTATTTTCATGCTTTATGTACCATTTACTTTTAGCATTTTACATTTCATGCTATTTTCATCTTTGCTCACTTGAGCATTTACTTTTATGTCATTTTTATTTTGCCCACTTGAGCTTTTCTTTCTTTTTAAAGACACCTAATAATCAACATGAACCATAAAAATCATTAATGATACTTGGACTACTTGGTTACTATCCTTTGCATTATGGAGTGATGGACTTCTTGGACTTAGGATTAGAGACCTTGGCCTATCTTGGAGACTTTGTGACTTTATTTAATATTTTGTCTGGAGTTCTTGAGGTTTACCTCGAGAGATTGGGTTGTTTGTTTGTTTTGTGTGCAGGTTATTGAGATTACGATCTTTGTTTGTAATCTGGAATTCACCCGTATACAGCCGTTACTCTGCCCAATTTTTGCGAAGACTTAAAACACTTGATGTTTGGTTCTCTCAAGAGGTCTAGTATCTTTGCTTGCTTGGTTTCAATCCGAAGAATGGGAATTCTACATTGGCTTATAATGTCAAGTATCGGCTTCATGTTGGTTAGACGGTTCTTATCCCTAGCTTTTACCTTATGCTTTAGGATAGCCTCTTCTTCTCCTCCCATCTTCTTTAATTTCAAAAATCTTCTCCCTCCTTTTAAAAAAAAACTATTCTTGTTTTGAAACTTGAAACATTTTCATAATAAACTTGGACTTAGGTCCATGTATCTTCGAAACATTTTCATAAATAAATTTCAATCAATTTAATAATACCTTGACCTTTTTTGTGAGAAGACTAAAAGTCAATCAATCTCATTTCAAACCATTTTGCCACTTTGGCTTTTATCTTTAAACTTTTCTCAAAAGATTAGACTCTTGTCAATTCTTGTAGTGATGCAAACAACTATACTTCTACAATATGTAGTGAAGTGAGATATTTTCCACTTGGGTGTTGAGTGAGGCATTGTTGATTTTAAAATCCAAGCCATATCCTCCACTTTGAGATGATGCAAATTCTCCTTTCTCATGATTGTGGGTAGTAAGTATGTTTTTCACACGGACAATTGCGATGATGTCTTATCTCATAAAATCAACCAACACACTTGTTTTTCAAATTTTTAAAAGAGGAACTACGTGTACCCTGATCCCCTATTGCATGAAAGGTGGTACGTAGGCACTAAAGTTTCGCAACCGCGGCGGGTGCAAAAATCGTAAAAATATTTCTTTTCTCACCTCCACCATCCATTTTATATACAACACATTTTTATAGCCAAAATATACAGATTTTTCAAAGAGGTTCCTGTGGAGTACCGTAGATGTTTAGGGTGTTAATACCTTCCCTTTGCATAACCAACCCCCTTACCTTGAATCTTTCCCCCTCTTTTTGGGTTATTCGCTCTTTTCCCATTCCTTTGGAAACAATAAAGCGCGGTGGCGATTTTAATTTTGATTTGTATAAAGTCTAGTCAACCCAATGGCTTAGTCTTGCACATTTCTACCGCCACAGAAAAATGACGACTTCACTAGGGAAAGATTGACCTCTTGCTGGTCCATCCCTAAGTGGGTTAAACCTATATTTGTTTATATCTGTATATGTGCTATTGTTGTTTATGTGTTATATTTTGTATATATGTTTGTCTGGATTTTCCTGGTTTACAGGGTGCTTGGTGATTACTCATAAGTCCTATACCCGGACTTGGGCAAACTTTAAGATAGGACGGGCGGTATAGTCATGTTAACTTTGAGGGAGTAATCCCAAAAAAGGAGGCATGAGATCCCCCACTCAGTGGAGGCCCCTTTGACTGTAGTCTCGTTTACCGAGTAATCGGGAAGACGTACTGCTTTCGACCTGGGAGCCTACTGAAGCTGGGGACCGTAGATTACCTAACCCCTCTTGGCCTTTTAGGCGTAATGTGGAAGCTATGACGGAGTAATCCGGAAGTAGTTGTCACGCGATACTACGCTCGGACGAGTCTTTCTTGAGAATATTACTAATTACCGAGTTAATCGGGAAGTTGGTAATATCCGAAGGAAGGATGTAGACTCTGGGAACCTCTAGAACCTTGTTCGGTAGGTGATAACTTTTTAGACCAACACCTTATGGGTAGTACCTTCGACCTCATGCTCGTGACATTGAACCTATGAACCCTATATGTGTGATCTTGTGTGTGATTGTTGCATCATGCATCCATGCACTCATAAGCATCTTTTGAAGAAAACAATATTTTAAGGGATTTAAAGGTTGACTATTTGTGAATATCTCAAGTACTTTTAAACCATGGATTCTAGAAAGAGAAACAAAAGCCTTATTACTTGGATGTTGGCAACGTGTCTATAAACCATAAATCCCTTGAAATATTAAATAAAATAAAATCATGTGCATTGTATATCATGCATCATATTGCACATATTTCTCGCATTTGTTATTCATACCCAGGTGTCTTACCCAGCTTCTTTACTTCACTCAGCAAGTTGACTCATCACTACAACACTCGGGCTAATTTCAAAGAGAAGATGGAAAACATTAAGAAAGAGATCTTTGAACTCCGCAAAGAGGTAACTACGTTGAAGGCTGGCATGGAGTATCTAACTGCTTTGGTTAAAACTTTGGTTACTGCCCAAGTCAATCCTTCTAGGAAGGAAGAAGAGATGGCAAAGGTCTTCACAAAAACTCTGAGATCATTCTTTCATGAGAAGGTGATGGTCAATGCGTCCAATGACTTCCCTGAAAAAGTAAATGTGGGAGTTCCTCTAGAAGAGGATGTCCAAAAGGGGTGTTCATCTGAAGATGGTGTCTCAGCTACTGGTGTGAAGAAGTTCAATAATAACTTTTCTAAGAAGAGAACGAGAGGAAGAAACAATTATCTTCAGAATCGACATGTTCCTCCTGTCATCCCTGTGTTCAACTTACCTCTTGTTGCTCCAGTTTGTCAACAGAATTAGCAAGTTCCTGATCAGAGGAAAAATTAGTTTGATCCAATCCCAACGACCTATACAGAATTGTTTCCCATCCTGATGCAGAGAAATTTGGTTCAGACCCGACTTTCACCAAAGGTCCCTTAGAAAATGTCGTGGTACTACAAAGCTGATTTGACTTGTGCATTTCATCAGGGAGCCCTAGGGCATAGCATTGAAAATTGTTATCCATTGAAAATTGAAATTCAGAAGTTGGTCCGGAGTGGTATCTTGTCGTTTAAGGATATTTGTCTTGAAGTTCAAGTCAAGTCTTTGCCGAAGGATAAAGGTGATTGAAGAATGCTCTGGAGTTTAAAGATGATTAGCCTTCTTAGTTTATTAGCATTTTTACTGCTTTCTAATTTATAAATTTTCTTGTTTATCATTGCACTGTTTGCATGTAAGAACTTGTTTGCATTTGAATGTTTAATCTTAATACAATGAGTATGTTTGTCTTGAAGAAATTCATTCATTTCACTCGTATTTGTTTTCAATTTTAAATTGTTTTATGATACCAACTGGTTACCCATTCTCTTGCCTAGGAAGAGATTGGGAGGAGGATGATGATACTAAAACACAAGTTTTCTGGTTGTATGCTTTTGGATAAAACCTTGTTGATGATGTACAGGCATTGTTTCAAATCCTCAAACACCGGAGCTATAAGGGAGTGAAACCCTCGTTAACCCCCTTTGAGCCTTGAAGTAGGAGTTTCTTTTTCTATTCAGAAAAAACCCTCATTTTTAACCCGGGGCAGGGTAGTGTTCAGTTAATCTGATTCAATATTCAAATCTCATCAAGAGTGTGCATCTAAGGATACAATAATGGTTATCCTTCAAGAGGTTGAGGGAATTCAAAACCACATTGTTTAATCTTCGCATATCAGTAGTGTGCTTCAGAAGAAGATGTTATCCCAATGGGTATCTCTCACATACCAGGAGATCAGCAGATGACGATACAACAATGGTTATCTTTCATCTACCCAGAAATAGGGCAGTCACAATTCTTCCGACAAGTCACAAATGACTCGAAGTCATGCGACATGTTCAAAAAAAAAAGATGACATGAATAAAAAAAAATTATCATGGTAAAAAAGGAAAGAGACAAAAAGCCCCGCTAAGTCGGAACTTGAAAAAACAAGTCGCTTAGGCAAAAGTCAGGGCATCCCGCTGCATTTCAGAGTCAAAGTCAAAAGGAATATATGGAAAGCCTGAAATGAGATAAAGGATTACAATGTGAAATCCTTAACAAAGAACAGAGTCGTGTGACACGAAACTCAAAAGAAGCAGGAATGAGTGACTTGCATGTCCAAAGGAAAACCTTGTTTGATTCCTCAACCGTCTCAAAATTTCTTTTGAGAGATGAATGTTCGTGTCAAGTTAACTGAACTTAGGACTGAAGAACATCATGAAGGGGGTGGGCACCAAATATTTTTGAGCCTTAAATCTTTTTTTCTAAAACCGTGAACCAGGCCACATTAAAACCCTCAAAAGTCCTAATTGAAACATGGTTTATTTCGAAATCATACTCCAATGAAATAGTGTTTCCTGACTCCCATTAATTTTAATAAATTATTGTGATTGGTATCATATGCTTTTGTTATCTTTCACACAAAAAATCCATGTCGCATCCTGACTAGTTATTCGTTCACAAGGTTTTGCAACATCTTTTCAAATAAAATCTTCAAGACTTACATAATTGTTGTATTAGAATTTTCATTCTTAGAATAACATTTTCTGCTTGTAAAACAACAACTTGATATCATGAAAGTTTACATTTGAGGATTAGCAAAAGGCATGTTACCGAGAAGAGTTGTGGAGCAAAGAGGATGTAACATTCAGCCAATCTAGGGCAGTTACGTCAAGATTCGACAAATCTATGAAAGCCATTTGATCAGAAAGGTTATCTTAAAATCATGCAGCCAAGGGAAAGTTACGAAAGTTACTTTGATCAGCATGGTAAGCTTGAGACACCAGATTGGTTTCCAAGGGCATATCCAGATTTCGTCAAGATAGTTACTATGTCTACCTCAAGCTGAGAACCTTCCTCAAGTTGTGTTATGATGTTGGGTTCATAATCCCATTTTTTTCCAGTCTTGCTGCAGACTTCTCCAGCTGAGTGTGACTCTTTACCCAGCCAGGTGGTGATCAAACAGAGATTAAAAAGAGATATGAAGCCTTTTCTCATTTGATGGAGTTCTTTCTCACTTTTTATTGATATGGAATCTCTTGTAGAGCAGTGCTTTCTCTTGTTACGACATTATTGTTGTCATGTGCTTCCCAAGTAGCTAGACAAGGGCAGTATATTTTCTAAGAAGTGTTGAGACAATTGTCAATTTTTTGGGTTTTCTCTCACCAAGTGTTGAGTTTGATTTAAAATCCCCATGACTTTGACTTATTGTTGTACTGTTAACTTCTTGGTTCCCCAGGAAGGTTTTCTTAGGTCATTTTCGCTGGAATGCGCATGATTTTTTGTATATTAAAGACGATACCAGTGGGTGCAAGGTACAGGATTTGGTTTGTGATCCTATTATCCCCGGCCAAGTCTCGGTTCACTTTTGATTTTGGGTTTGCATGGTCAGAAGCCTCCATCCCAGATTCCCCAGTGAAGTTTTCCCTCATATAATGAAAGGTTTTATTCCCTTGGTGTGCTAAGATATCACTCTTTTTGCAGTATTGGCTTTAGTGTTGACTTCTTGATTTCCTAGGAAGACTATACCAGGGCATCTTTTGTTAGAACAGGTTTGTATGATATGAAGACTCAATCCAATATTCTCCAGTGAAGGCCTCGTTTATTTGATATAAGTCTTTTATCCCCAAAGAAGTTGGTGCAATAATTACTCTTGAAGAACGTATCTCCGGTTTCCCCAGTGGAGCACGTATCTCTGGTTTCCCCAGTGAAGAACGTATCTTCAGTTTCCCCAGTGGAGCACGTATCTCTGGTTTCCCCAGTGAAGAACATATCTTGGTTTCCCCTTGATGATGTGGTTTTGACCTCCCCATTGAAGTCAGCATGAAGTCCCCAGTAGATGTCTCGATGATGAAGCATTGTCTCCCTTAGAGAAGTCTATATGTTTTTCTTCCTTCAAAGTGGGCCTGAATTGCCCAGTGAATGTTTTGACAATTTGGTTTCCATCTGTCTTATTCAAGATCAGTTTTGCAATATCCAGTAGGATTACGGACTGTGAAACTTTTGTTTCCCCATTGAAGTCTGTGTGTTATTCCCTGAGAAGGTTATCCCAGGGCATCTCTTGTTGGAATGAGTATTCATGATGAAAAGTTTTCAATCCTCTATTTTTTTTTCTCCAGGGAAGTGGGTTTGAATTCCTCAGTGAGATTTGGTTGTCTCGGCGTCAGTCTACTTTATTTGAGACTAGTCTTGCAATCTTCAGTAGGCATGTTGCTTTTGAAAAACTGATTTCTCCGATGAAACTGGAAGAAAGATGTTCTATCCCGGTATCTGTTTGATTTAGCTACATCCGGATTATTTTTCTCCTCAGTGAAGTTAGGACAGACAATGAGTTTGGTTTCCGCAGTTGCTTTTACCTTTCTTGGATTGATCTTTCTAGTTGAAGTTTAGCCCAATGTTGTTGGTACCTGAGGAGGTTTTGTTTGTTTGTACTGATTATGTATCCTTTTACTAGCATATGCACGATATCACTCATACATTCATACATACATCATACATAGTTGAATTTAGCAAAGCATTGCTCATTTGCATTCATTAATTTTATTTTGTTGACATATTACCCTGTTTTACAGAGTTGTGTTGTCCTCTCTCCAATAGAGTGTCGGCCTTAAGCAGAAAGTATACATTCTTTCAACTTACCCACTAAGTTATCCCTCATGGAAGATTTTTTCTTCAATCTTCCTGTACAACTCTTTGTCTGGATGGATTTGATGTTCCCTCTTGAGTTTATTTCTCAAAGGATGTATTACGGTTGCCTGTTTCATTCCAGTTCATTTCGGGTTTGAATCTGTGATCCTCAACAATATTATTACTTTGGATTTTTGCAAGCTTTGAGCCCTGGTTTGAGAATGTGCATTTATTTTGGCACGAGAATACTTTATCTCCTCAGAAGGAATAACATGGCATTTCCCCAGGAAGTCATATCTCTCCCCAGGAAGCCATATTTCTATCCCCAAAAAGTCATTTCTCTTTGCAATTCCCCTTGACAATGAGTGGATGTCTTTTTATTTGAGATAAGTTTGCATATTACCCTTTCTAGGCAGAGTGCCTTGGTTAAAGAAGAAGTTGAGACCCGTTCCAGGTGAAATACCAGAATTTTGGGGAAAACTTATCTTTTTCTCTCTACCTTCAACTATTGAGTTGGTAGTTTACCGTCATCTGTGAGTCGGTATATCTTTTTCTCTCCACCTTCAACTATTGAGTTGGTAGTTCACCGTCATCTGTGAGTCGGTATCTATTTTATCTTCTACCCTCAACTATTGAGTTGGTAGTTCACCGTCATCTGTGAGTCGGTATATATTTTTCTCTCCACCTTCAACTATTGAGTTGGTATTTCACCGTCATCTGTGAGTCGGTATATCTTTTTGATCTTCTACCTTCAACTATTGAGTTGGTAGTTCACCGTCATCTGTGAGTCGATATCTTTTTCTTCTACCTCCAACTATTGAGTTGGTAGTTTACCATCATCTGTGAGTCGGTATATCTTTATCTTCTACCTTCAACTATTGAGTTGGTATTTCACTGTCATCTGTGAGTCGGTATATCTTTTTGATCTTCTACCTTCAACTATTGAGTTAGTAGTTTACCGTCATCTGTGAGTTGGTATCTTTTTTGATCTTCTACCTTCAACTATTGAGTTGGTAGTTTACCGTCATCTGTGATCCAGTATCTTATTACTTTTTACCTTCATCCATTGAGTCGGTAGTTCACAGTTATCTGTCGATCGTTATCAATATTTACTTTTTCCTCAATATTTGAGCTGATGCTACTTTATCTCTTCTTTGGGTCTAACACCAATAGAGTCATGTCTTTTGTTCACCAGTGATTTATTTTCCTGGTGGGGTTGATCCTTTGTTTCTTCATTTTTGTCGCATCCCCAGTGTTACTTTGCGTCTCTTTTGTTCTGTTCATATGCATCCATAATCATAAGCATTGCATGGCATCTTAGAGACAAAAATAGGGCTTGTTTTATATTTAAGTATCTTCAATCGCGTCGACACGAAGATTTGTAACCTTCGTATCTCTGGATAGAAGACACTTAAATAAGGGCAGCTGTTGTACCCCAATTTTTGCCCCTAAGATTCCTCTATCATATCATATCAACTCGATCATAACAAGATCACATTAGGGTTGGTTCTTCCTCTTTTTTCCTATCTTTAAGTTTGCTCGTGAGGAATCTCCAAGCGCCTTGGTTGTGTATTTTGTATATGTGTTGTTGACTAACTTCTAATCAAAATACAAAAAATATTTGTCTTTGTCTTTGTATATTTTTGTTTTGTAGGTACCAAGTCGAAGCATCTGACAAATAAGGATTTCTGGTATCATTTTCCTAAAATCTCTATTTTCAAAGAAAAAGAATTAAAAAAATTCATTTTTTTCACTGTTGCAATCGATTGCTCTTAGGGTGCAATCGATTGCACATAGTGCATTTTGCGCCATTTTTGAAAAAATACACTGTGCAAATCAATTTGCACTATAGTGCAATCGATTGCACAGAGTGAAAATTTGAAAAAAAAATCAGCATTTTAAACTTGTCAAATTTTGGCTCCAATTTTCCTTCACTTTTGAAAGATGTATCATTAATTCAAATTTTAGTGCCAATCTTTCATTTTTAAAAAGAATTATCATTAATTCAAATTTTGGCTCTAATATTTGAAAGAATTATCATTAATTCAAATTTTGGCTCTAATATTTGAAAGAGTTATCATTAATTCAAATTTTGGCTCCAAGAATCAATTACCAAATTACCACTAATCCAAATCCTAAAACTCTATAAATAGAGCTCTCATTTCATTCAAATTTCAAGCTTTTGATAGCCAAATCCACCTTGCTAAAAAATCTCTCAATTCTCTCCATCTACCAAATTCACTCAAAGCTCCATTTCCAAAAAGTTAGTAAGCTTTGCATTGAAGCTTACTAATCTTTGAGCTAAACCTTCATCCAAACACTTTTTCTCCATCAATTCTCTACATCCAAGCTTGGTCAATTGATTCTTGTGGTTTAATTAAAGCAAATTCTTGAAGTTGTTTTGATAATTCTCTAGATCTACCTTTGGTTAGTTGGATAATTCATCTTTCACAATGTGATCTCTTGGTGATCATTGGGATTGATTCTTTGAGCATTATTTTGTGATTTTAATGGTGTTATTTTCTCATAATTTGATGGAATTTCCGTGCTCAAGTGGATCCATGATCATAAGGTGTTTGATGGAAAGTTTGAACAAGAAATTGCCCTTTTAAAATGTTGTTTTTGCTACTGCAACTGTGTGCAATCGATTTGCACTGTAGTGCAATCGATTGCACGGAAGCAATTTCACGCAGATTTTTGAAAACTGTACTGTGTAAATCGATTTACACAATAGTTCAATCGATTTACAACAGGGACAGAATGCACTTTTTTGCCTTGTTTTGGGGCAGCTTTGATCCAAAATGCTTTTTCTACTCACTCCTTTTGATTGTTGGTTTGGATTGCAATTTTAAATGTCCAATTTGTCTTTAAACTCAATGGACTTTGTGATGTAGATGAAGTTGGATAAATGTTCATCAATTCAAATCTACCTAAGAGTTAATTATTTAATTCATTTTTGGTGCTTTGGATTAATGATATGTTTAGTGCTTTAATCCATCTAGAGGAGTGGTTGAATTTAAAGATGAAAGAATTTTGAAATGGTGATCCAAATTAGCTTATCATTCCCCTCCCTCTTCATCTTATCCCTTTCTTTTTTAATTGTGCTACATGTTAAGGGATGGTGATCTCTATATCATTTATACAAACATGAAGTACATAGATTGCTATTGACCACCCTCAAAATAGGTGTGACTTCTACATAAGTCCACTTACGATTGCTTAACATAGCGCTAAATTTTGTCCCGATTCGAATAAATGATCATTCATGGCCCAAACTTATGATTGCAATCCCAAGTATGTTAATTTGATCTCTTTGATCCAATAACCTTGAGATTCATTGTGTGGAGGTTTTGGTTCTACCAATCCTCTAATGGATCTACAACACCTTTGGTCAACGCGGATCACTTAAAAATCGTTGATCATTACATGTTGCCTTGTGAGAATTCCAAAATGGATGATATACTTGAAAAAAAGCAAATTCAACTTGTTGTGTGGAGTATTTGGTTCTAACAATCCTCTAATGAGTTCCAAATGCAAGTTTCAAGATGGTCATCCAACTAACCACTAATTACTAACAACTAACTTTACTTTACGCTTTTATTTTCATGCTTTATGTACCATTTACTTTTAGCATTTTACATTTCATGCTATTTTCATCTTTGCTCACTTGAGAATTTACTTTTATGTCATTTTTATTTTGCTCACTTGAGCTTTTCTTTCTTTTTAAAGACACCTAATAATCAACATGAACCATAAAAATCATTAATGATACTTGGACTACATGGTTACTATCCTTTGCATTAGGGAGTGATGGACTTCTTGGACTTAGGATTAGAGACTTTGGCCTATCTTGGAGACTTTGTGAATTTATTTGATATTTTGTCTGGAGTTCTTGAGGTTTACCTCAAGACATTGGGTT
This sequence comes from Vicia faba, assembly GCA_948472305.1. NCBI lineage: Eukaryota > Viridiplantae > Streptophyta > Magnoliopsida > Fabales > Fabaceae > Vicia > Vicia faba. Next base: position 652,138,910 of record OX451740.1, read on the forward strand.
GTTTGTTTGTTTTGTGTGCAGGTTATTGAGATTATGATCTTTGTTTGTAATCTGTAATTCACCCGTATACAGCCGTTACTCTGCCCAATTTTGTGCGAAGACTTAAAACACTTGAAGTTTGGTTCTCTCAAGAGGTCTAGTATCTTTGCTTGCTTGGTTTCAATCCGAAGAATGGGAATTCTATATTGACTCATAATGTCAAGTATTGGCTTCTTGTTGGTTAGATGGTTCTTATCCCTAGCTTTTACCTTATGCTTTAGGATAGCCTCTTCTTCTCCTCTCATCTTCTTTAATTTCAAAAATCTTCTCCCTCCTTTAAAAAAAACTCTTTTTGTTTTGAAACTTGAAACATTTTCATAATAAACTTGGATTAGGTCCATGCATCTTCGAAACATTTTCATAAATAAATTTCAATCAATTTAATAATACCTTGACCTTTTTTTTGTGAGAAGACTAAAGTCAATCAATCTCATTTCAAACCATTTTGCCACTTTGGCTTTTATCTTTAAACTTTTCTCAAAAGATTAGACTCTTGTCAATCCTTGTAGTGATGTAAACAACTATACTTCTACAATATGTAGTGAAGTGAGATATTTTCAACTTGGGTGTTGAGTGAGGCATTGTTGATTTTAAAATCCAAGCCATATCCTCCACTTTGAGATGATGCAAATTCTCCTTTCTCATGATTGTGGGTAGTAAGTATGTTTTTCACACGGCCAATTGCGATGATGTCTTATCTCATAAAATCAACCAACACACTTGTGTTTCAAATTTCTAAAAGAGGAACTACGTGTACCCTGATACCCTATTGCACGAAAGGTGGTACGTAGGCACTAAAGGTTTGCAACCGCGGCGGGTGCAAAAATCATAAAAATATTTCTTTTCTCACCTCCACCATCCATTTTATATACAACACATTTTTATAGCCAAAATATACATATTTTTCAAAGAGGTTCCTGCAGAGTACCGTAGATGTTTAGGGTGCTAATACCTTCCCTTTGCATAACCAACCCCCTTACCTTGAATCTTTCCCCCTCTTTTTGGGTTATTCGCTCTTTTCCCATTCCTTTGGAAACAATAAAGCGCGGTGGCAATTTTTATTTTGATTTGTGTAAAGTCTAGTCAATCCAATGGCTTAGTCTTGCACATTTCTACCGCTACAACTATGTCCTGTGAATCACCACATCCAAGCTTTGTTACCAAGGTCCAAGTTTAATGGTATAAGATTAATTCAATCAACTTCTTCCAACGGAAAGGGATGATGTTCGAAGACATAGGGGAAATGGCAGAGTTAGAATCCAATGAGATTACTTCCACATGGCTATTGTTTTGTTTTCACGTTGTATTCCTTTCATTTTGTCGAAGATTTCCTCTTAATAGGATTTTTGTCACCTTGTATAAAAACGCCTGTTTATAGGCAAAACATCAATACAAATATACTTCGAAGTGCAAACTCTTTGTTTTCTTTTCTGTTTTGAGTGCAAAAACGTCTAATGACTAAAATTGAATGAACATATGCATATGTACATGATTAACTGTTAATAAATGCATGTTTAAAAAACAGTAATAAACATTTTCTTAAGGATTCAAGATATCCCCCACAGAGTTACTTCAACAAAATTATCCCTACAAGATTGAATTCATACAGTATTTATCCGGAGTTCCAATCTCCTGACAATCCCCAACTAAGTTGGCCTTAACTAAAAAAGGAAATTATGCGGGGCTCTTCCCCAAAAGAAGTCATCTCTCCAATAAAGACACCAAAATATCCTTCTCAATAAGGTTTATTTCCCCAATAAGCTACGAATTCCCCAACATGAGTCTTTTTCTCAAACTATTAAAAACCAACGGACAAAAACCCTTGTCCCCAACGGAGTTGATACTACCCCTAGTGAGTTGCTGCGAAGTCTATAATCCGACCAGATAATAGTTAACTTCATCCTAAGTTGTTGCGAAACCTGGAATCTGACCAGATAACAGTTAACTTCAATAAGTTGTTGCGAAGCATGGAATTCGACCAGATAACAGATAACTTCAATAAGTTTCTGCGAAGCTTGGAATCCGACCAAATAACAATTAACTTCATCCACCTCAGAAAGTTGATGTGAAGCCTGGAATCTGACCAGATAACAATTAAATTCAGTAATTTGATGCGAAGCCTGGAAACCTACCAGATAACAGTTAACTTCAGTAAGTTGTTGTGAAGCCTGGAATCCGACCATATAACAATTAACTTCATCCACCTCAGAAAATTATTGTGAAGCCTGGAATCTGACCAGATAATAGCTAACTTCAGAAAGTTGCTGTGAAGCCTAGAATCCGACCAGATAACAGTTAACTTCAGTATGTTGCTGCGAAGCCTGGAAATAGACCAGATAACAGTTAACTTCATCCTCCCAGAAAGTTGTTGCAAAGCCTGGATTTCGACAAGATATCAGTCAACTATCCTCTCCAAGACGAAATTTTAACCATCTCTTTTATCCCCGGTCAGGGTAAATAAGAATTAAATTCCCCAGTAGAGCGATGGACAACTAAAGGTTCCTAGACTCTATTTTCCAAGCAGAAATCAACATCCCCCACAGATTTTCTTCAAACAGCAAACAAGAATTCTCAGCGGAAGCATTCTAAACAAGGTTGAAGATACACATACTTTTCATCTCCAGCGGTAGTCCGGGATTCAGCTTCCCAATATTCCCCAGCAATTTGTCAAGGATTTATTTTCCTAGACAAGGATACACTTTAATAAACATTTCATATTCATACATAATAGCACATGCATGACAAATACATATAGCATAGTCTCATTTATTTGGAGAACATCATTACGCCATGCATACATCTGCATGCAACTAATTCCTCTTCCTTGCAGGAAAAGTCAATCAACAAGACAAAGACCTTTTCTGGTGGATTCACTTCTTCCAGTTAATAACATGCATACAAAGACCTCTTCCGGTGGATCTCGTTCCTTCCAGTTAAATACATGCGAACAAAGACCTCTTCTGGTGGATCTCATTCCTTCTAGTTAATGATAGTCAATCAACATACCTCTTCTGGTTAGAATTGTTTCTTCTAGTTAATGATAGGCAATCAACAGACCTCTTCTGGTTAGAATCATTTCCCCAGTGAAGTCACCAAGCAAATACCTCTTCTGGTTTAGATTTATTTCTTCCAGTTAAAAACAGGAAAAGGACATCTGTTGTTTCAGTATAAACCGACCAAAGATTTATTCTGATACTTCTCCCTCAACAGTCACTCTGGATAGCATCTGTAAGCCCATCTCTGACCAGCTCTTTATCATTTCTCCAAATGGCATCTTTAAGCCCATTCCTGACACCATCAACTAACACATCATCAAGTGAAAATTTCTGGGCACTCTAGTGTTCAATCATCTTCCACCTTCAAGTCACGAATGGTGGACCCGCCAATCTAACTCTTCAGGTTTAAGAAGATTGAACAGGGGCAGCTTTTGTACCCCAAAAGTTTCCCTCTCTTTTTCAATACATTCCTCACAAAGGATCTCCAATGCTCAAGGATTCTCAAGAATTGATCAGACAAAATCACCTCTGAAACACTGAGACCACAAAGTAGGGTTTTGACTAAGAACGACTGATCATTGACTTTTTGACCTAATACAGGATCTAATGGCTTGAAGCATAATCCCAAATATTCAAACATAACATGTTGACCCAATTCCATGGCTTAAATCATTTCTCAAAATCAATGGATTGATAGTTGAAATTTGGTCAACTGATGAAAAGTCAACTGATACACCAAAAGTCAAACTTTGACTTTTTGGTCAACATTAAGTCTCAAAGATCAAAATTTATCAAGAGATTCAAGAATATCAAGCTTGATCATCAAAAAGTCAAGAAAGTCAAAAGTCAATTTGAAAAGTCAAACTTTTCAAGACATAGAAATTTTTCTAAGTGTTTTATACATGATTATTTCATAACTTCATACCAATTTTTCACCATGAGGCAAAATGATTCAAAGAAAACTTTCAACATGAAAGTTGTAGATCTTGATGAATTATACAACTTTGTATAAGAGGGTTGATATCCAAAAAACGCTTTGATTTGAAGATATAAGCCCATGAAGTCATGACATTTTCATCTAACACTTAGAAATTTTCAACTGATTGTGGTATGGATTTTATCCCAACTTCTTGGAATTTTTTCACTTAGTTTCAAGATGATTTTGTCAAATTTTCCAACATGAAAGTTATAGAGGATGTTTCAAGCTTTTCAAAACATCTAAGAGCATGAATTTATCATACATGAGCTAGGAGATTCAAGGGCATGAAGTTGGGCATCCATCCTTGAATTGCAAGTCTTTTTGTTGAAGAACACATGATCCAATCTACATGATATGCTACATAATCTTATGTTACAGGCCTTCTTTCTTGCAAATATCTCCATAATTTAATTTTTACACAAAATCTTGAACCATTACCCAAGAGATACAAGCCATTATCCAAATAACTTGCCATTTAAGGTAAAAAGTTACCATTGTTATTCTTGAAAAGCAAGCTTTTGGTACAAAATTTGCTTTGAGCCCATACCTTGTTTACTTATGATTTTACTCCACCATGAATTATGGAAAGTAGCTCCTCTATACCAGCAACTTTGGTACTTCATCTTGGGACCATGGAAGAATTGACATAGTTTGATATTTGCATCTCAACCAAACCATAACATGTTGTCTTGCAAAACTAATCAGCTATTGTTCCCAAACCTCTTGTCTATAAATAGAGGGAGCATTTGCAAGAGAAATAGGCCATAAAAAATAGAAAGAGAAACTAGCATTCAAAATCCCTTCACTCACAAAAAAAAACCAGAACTGTTTATAAAACCTCCATCTTTGAGCTTTGAAGTCCAAATCTTTTAATCTCATACCTTGCAAGTTTTCCTCAAACAAACCATCCAAACACTCCACATAAATCATATAGGAGTTGTTCAAACACGAGAACAACTTCTGTTACATCATCATCACCATTTTCCAAAAAAAAACAGCCACCTACAACTTGACTTCTCCAACTTTAAATCATAACACAAATTTCAGTTTCAAGGTAAGTTTTCTTGACTTTGAACTCTTCATACAAGCATCATTATTGGTTCATTTATGAAGGTAAAATATAGATATCATTGCCTTGAAGCGTACCATATGCTTGCTTTTCATTTTCACTAACCATGTGTTGAGAACTAACTTTTACATGTAGTAGAACAATGTTAGAAGTAAAAAAACAGCAGTATGAGTCGATGCATATCTCTATCAGTCGACACATATTAGGTACAAAATAGGTTACAAGTCAATACAAAACATGAATGAGTTGATGCAAAACAGAAATTTGTCGATGCAAACCATTATATTTCGACTCATATTGAGTCGGTTTTGATTTCCAAGAGCAAGAAATGATATATATCGATGCATAAGTGCATGTATTGATGCAAAACATATATGAGCCGATGCAAACCATTATGTATCAATACATAATGAGTTGGTTTTGATTTCCATGGGCAAGAAATGATATGTATTGATGCATAAGTGTATGCATCAATGCATAAAAGTTTTCGTATCAATGCATAAGTGCATGTGTCAATACATAAAAGTTTTTTAAAACAATTTTTTTTACATTATCTTTATATTTATTTATTGTTATTCATATTCGAATGGTTGTAATAGTAAATTAGGACTTATTTGCTTTCATCCCCCATTTGTAAATTTGTATCCCCATCCCCTAAATGATGTAATGGCGTAGAATTTTATATTTCTGCAATTTATCGCTTTAAATATAAATGCTAGTAATTAGGGTTTGTATGGCAAGACATAAAATCAACAAGTAGAAAACCCTAATTCAAGAAAAAATGCATGAAAACAAATGCTTTGCACACTTGCACCTCTAGGGTAACCCACACTTGTTTCCTTCAAATAAAACAGTCATGTCCCTCGAGTGTGGGATACTTTAGAAATGACCCTCAAAAACAAGATCGTAGTCCCTCGATGACCCTTCGATTTTGCCTTTGTAAACGATCTTAGTCACTTACGACAAATTGCTAAGGTATCCTGCAATGTTTCCTTCTATGACTATACGATGATCCATGCCCGTCCCTTCATATCCAATGATAGAGTTTCTTATCAATCAATGATAAGATAGCAATATCTAAAGGAGGAGGAAACGAACTAAGACTTTTTGAGTAGGTAGAAAGTTCATAGTTGCTTGCTCACAACCATTTTCAAAACATATTTTAAACACACCAACACTTTCAAATGAAATATTTTCAAAAGCCAACACTTTGTATGCATTCTTATAGAGACCCGAATAATTAAAAGTTCGCCTAAACGAAGGCACTTTTAAAAAATACTTTAAAAACCCATCACAAACACATCTCAAACAAAGAATTTCAAAGTGAGCTAGAAACTAAGAGCTTGTAGATAACTACGAATAAAAAGGGTGCTAACACCTTCCCTTTTCTTAACCTACCCTCCAAACTCAAGAAAATTATCAAAAGGTCTTTCCTGTTCTTTTCACCCTTCCCTTTATTGGATAAAAGAAAAGTCGGTGGAGACTCTTGCTATCCACAACAATTGTGATAAAACACAAAACACCCAAGTCAGTTCTCCCACCGTATGATAACGACTATCTTTGTAATGGTTCTTGTATCAGTCTTCAAGAAAGCGTACAAAGTGTTTTAGAAAATATGTTTTTGAAAGTGGTGTGTAAAAATTTTTTTTAGAAAGGTTATGAGCGAGCGATTAACAATTTTACCCACTCAAGGTCGTTCTTGTTATTTTCCTTCTCCTTTAGAGACAGTGTTATTCGTACCATTAGTTGGTAGGTACCCCATCTATTGGATGTGAAGGGACAATCGAAGGGTCATCGTATGGTCATCGAAGGCAATAGATAAGGATACTTTAGCAATTTATTAAAGGTACTAGATCATTTTTCGTATGCAACTTCGAAGGATCATCGAGGGACTATGATCTTTATTCGAAGGGACTTTGCTAAAGTATCCCTATTTTCGAGGGACACGACCATGTTTCGAAGGCAACATAGAGAGGTTACCCTAGGGGTGCGAGTGTGAATAGTGATTCAATTCAGTTACTTATCTTGTATTAGGGTTTACTAACGGTTGTTTTTATCTTACCATACACGCCTAATTACTAACAGCATACAATATAGTAGAAACATAAAGGTGTGGAAAGTAAAATTCCTACCCTATTACATGGCTTCGGGGCAGTTACATAATAAATGAGTGCGAGAATTTAAACCTATAACTATTACATCCTCGGAGCAGATATATCATTAGGAAAAAAACGTGAGAAAATAAACCTAAGCTATTTTCATTCGATGAAGCGTCCTATACATTTGATCTAGGAATGTGAGTACAAATGAAGGAAAAAGAAAAAAAAGGAAAAAAGTAGAAAAAGTTGTTTGAATGTTATAAGTTTGATAATTAATAATTAAAACCTAAAATTCAAATTAATTTAAGATTAATTAGTTAAATAAAAAATATTTAAAGGTTAATTAAAAAACTAAACCTAATTAATTAAGGTTAAAAAAAGGTTTGTTAATGGTTAGTTAAAAGAATTAGGGTTAGGGGAAGAAAAATCAAGGAAAAGGGTTAAAACTAAAAAAGTGAAAAAAATATTGCCTGGGGTGGGTGTTAAACCCACGCCCTCTTGTTTTTCCATGCATAGCTTGTCACCCGGCCAATCGCTGGTTGGTGTCTGTAGAATGAGCGCTACACAAAATATGTTAAACCTGCATAAATTGGAAAATATAAAAAAAGGTTGCAAAAGGCAGGGATCGAACCCACTCCCTTATAGATCAATGCCTTAACGTGTGTGCTAGTGTCACCGGGGTGGTTGTTACATCTGGTAGTAGAATGAAAATGATTAAATATAAAATAAACAAAATAGCTGGCCTGAAAAGGTGTCGGAGCCCTAGCTCTGGTCGTCTTCTCTAGCGACCTAATTTCTTGTACCTACAAAATAAACACGTGTTAGTGAACAAAGAGGTAATTCTTCCTACCCCCCTAATTTAACCCTTGCAAATTCATTGGTGGCCTTATTTTTGGCTAATTCTTCCTACATGATGAGATACGAAGAAAATAATGTAAATTAGTGTAACAATGGTAATGCATGATTCAGACCTCATGGGATTCATAGATGGCTCAATCATGTATACTTATATCTCATAGACACATTAGAAACATTAGTATGAATCAAAGCACGATAAAATTTAAAACACAAAATTCATAAAACTTGTCAGCAGGCCATGCTTGGAATGCTTGTTTCATGCTCTTTTGATCATCAAGAATGATCAAGTCTTACCCTATAACACCTCAGATATTGATTGGAACAACTGGTTTTCTTTGAGAAGGGATGGAACAATGATTTCAAGTTTTCCCTAGTTTGGACAAATTTTGATATTTTTGTGGGAATTCTCTTGCAAGGGTTACGTGTTCTCTTTTGTCTGAATGAGAAGAGTATTTACAAGAGAAGATTAGGTCAAGAAAAGATGGGCTTGGACCTCTTGCAAACAACCTTTTGATTTTGTTTAGAAATAGATTGGAATAAGACAAAAGCATGAGATTTGATACAAAAATAAGTTCAAACGGTTGACACTGAGATCTTGGACCTCCAAAGTATTTGAAACAAAATCCTTTTAAGCCTTGCACCTCCCTTTAATATTTACTTAATTTAATTTGCATTCAAAATAAATAAAAATTCAAATAAAAGAAATAAAAATCATAAAAAATATGTGAATGGTTTTTGGGGTCCCATAACATATCATGAACATGTTTGTACTTCAAAAGTTAGGCCCATTAGTCTAAAAGCCCAAATTTATTCAATTGAGGTTTCATGCAATTTCAAAAAATTACCCAACTTGTGCAACTCATAACTTGCTTAATATTTATCATGTGAAGGTGATCTTGGACTTTTTGGAAAGCCCAAGATGTACCCTATAACTCTCATGTTGACCATTTTTCCCTTTGAAGAATTTATCTTGATGTAAATTGCTTTGACAAAGTGTCTTTTTGTTGACTTTAAAAATGACCTATAATGTTTTAGCCCATATCTCTTAAATGAAGCATTTTTGGGCCTTGGTCTTAGATAGACAAAGTTGTAGATAATTGAATTTTCTTCAAAATTAGATTTGGTTGATAATTTTATGATGAAGCATGTGAGAGTTATGCTTGGTCAAAGTTCAGTTGACTTCTCCTAAAGAAAAACCTAATTTAGCAACTTTTGAATTTTGATAAATCTTGAGTTTTCTTTATGAGTTATGATCAACCCTTGATAAAATGATGAATTTAACTTAAAAACATCGATGTTGACCAAAAATATTGAAGTTTGACTGTATATTGACCACAGTTTACTTTTTACCCAAAATAGTTGATTTTCAATCATCTGAGCATTTGTTTGAGCAAACTTGTGCCGCAAGGCTTGAAACTTGACATGAGGATTCTTTGAAGCATATGAGGAACCATGAAACTTACTTGAGGCATTAGAAGTCCAATTTTATTTGAGAAAACCAAAACCCTAATTGTAGGTCATTGCTTAGGAGTATGATCATCTGATCATTCTTGAGTAGGCATGATAAATTCCCTTGAAAATGAGAGGGTAAATTTCGGGGTACAATAATACAGAAATAAATTGCAGAATGATAAAGAAAACAATAAATTTTTAACCCAATTCAGTGCAACATCACCTACTCTGGGGGCTATCAAATCAGGAAGGAAATCCACTATAATAGTATTAGTTCAGAACCTAAACAATCGCAGTTTACAACTTATCACCTAATCACCATCCTCTTATTTTTACCAAATTTTGAAAGTCAAATTACATTAAGTTTAGGTTTCTCTTTATATAACCCTCAGCAGGCCATGGGCTTCAAAATCTTCATCCAAATATTTCTTGATCCACAAGCTGTGGGTTGCACCAATTATGCAGAAAAATCTCCTTAAATCTTTGAACAAAACATCAAGTTTCCTAAATTTACTCAACATCCAATTTTAGAAACTATTGTACGGTTGGAGATCAAATCAACTGTTGTAGATTTAATCTTCTTGACCTTTGTAAATAAGTGAGATATATCCAAAGAGAATCTCACATAATCAAATCATATATGTCAAGAAAATAACAACATTGTACTGATGCTCTGGTACAACATGTCACAATATTTATCTTCAATGTAACCTTACCAACATGTTAGGACATCTCACGCAACATCTTATTGTGAAACATGTTTTAGAAAAACTGCTGCCAATCCTAAAACCATGGATCCAACAATCTTTCCCTTTGGCAAATTTTGGCTAAAATAACCTTAGCACAATTAATATGGAGAGAGGAATAAAACTACAAACACAAAACACAAGCTACATGAAAACATGCAAACTTTGTACAAAATCACACCAACACAACTCAAACACACATAAGAGCTCAATGCTAAGAACAATACTCAGCAACTTCCGACAAGACCATTACTCCCCCTGTCACACATGATCAGTCCTCCCGCTTAAGGGGAAAACCCAATTCACCAGAAAATCCAAAACATGAACAATACAAGTTCACATTAGAGGAATATGCAGCAGAAGAAAAAATAAGCCTCACATAAGGAGTCTCCATAAAATACATAATGCAAGATGTCAAAACATCTAGTAAGACATCATGCACATATACCACCATCAACACCAGCACCAGCAACAACACCAACAAGTATGACAGACTATCATGTTCCCTCTAAATAGTTGCATACAACAAGCAACCATAATAGACTACTCTCCCCTTAGCAGTAGTACAGTCCTATCAACATGTTAGTCAACATGTCAAGACATGTGACATGACATCAGGGCAAACAAAATACACTAACACTTTACTCCCCCTTTTTAGCCAAAAATTGTCAAAAATAGAGTAAATGTAAAATAAAAGATGGAAGCACACATACCGCACACAAGAAATAACACAGATGGAAACACACACAAAATGATGTAGAAAACAATGTTAAGAAATTATTACAGATCCAACTAGTAAGAACAACAACAAAAATTTCATATTTTAAAATCAACTATTCAAATGAACCACTGAGTCAATGTAAGAAACCAAATCTTCATCAACATCTGAGTCAGAGTCATGTAATTAAGCATTAGTTTTATTTTATGACTTCATCTTTGTTACAAAAATATTCCCTATCACAGATGATCCAGTAGATTATTCAACAAACGTTTCCACCTTGGATTCAACCTTCTTCGGATTAGTACTCTTAGCCTTCTTTCCTGAATTGACTTCCATCATATGAAACTTTTTAGAATCAACATTTTTGGAAGATTGGCTCATGTTGAAATATAATTTGGGAGGAGGAAGAGGCAGTAAGGTTTTGATTTTAATAGAGAAGGATGACATTGCTTGTAACGATGAACCAATCAAGGAGAAAGTGTTTGAAGGAAGTGTAATTATCCTTATTGATAGTGCACCACTCACCATAGGAGAGGGGCACTCTCTTGTTCTTATTCCTCTCTTCCCAAGCTTTGACTGCTGGGGATTCTTATAATATTTGAACTGACATTGTCTTAGTTAGATATAACTACATCTGGTTTGACAAAGGATAATATTTTTCCTGAATTTGCATGCACCATTAGATGAAGGGGAGAGAAAAATATTGTTTGCAAGCCTCCCAATATGCAATTGCTATAATTCTTCAGCATTACACATTCCTAAACAGCCCCTAAATTCTCAAAGTGATTTACATCCAAAGTCTTTAAAAAAAATATATCTCCCAGTAGTTTCTCAGAGGTCCCAAGCTAAGGAGTAACACTTTTGGCTGTAGAAAGACCCCTGACAAAGTGGTGACCAGTATCAATGAGCTTTGTCGCGCTGAGCAGACTGAAATCCTATAATATACTGATTGTAACCAACTTGCCATAGTACAGTGTCAAGACAATATGTTTTACATTATATTCTTTTAGCATCCAAATCAATTTAAATCAACATCTTCCTTCAGCATTATACTAAGCCTAAGTAAAAGACCAACATACATAAATTATCGTATTGCTAATCCAAGAGACAAGATTGTTTCCTAAGAAGAAACATCCTCATCAACACTATATCCATCAGACTTGATTTTGAGAATCCATTTTGTGCCCAGAGCTTGCCTTAAAATAAATTCAATGTCTCTCAAAAGAGAACTTTGTTGGCTTGAGATTTTTATGAATCAGTGTCTGCTAGCTCTCCAGAAACTGCCTTATTTTCTGAAGTCTCAGTCTACTAAGATGATGTGCCAACATTTGCTTCAACATTATCCCTTTTCTTAATGATTGAATCATTGAATTTTATTTTGGATTTAATATTTCTATATGATCTGATATTAGAAGAGTAACCCAAACATATCCCTTCATCATATTTTGGACCCTTGTTTCCATTATGTTTACCCAGAAGGAGTTGATAAAATCCTTTGAAGTCCTTAAAGATATCTGATTTTTCTTTTCTATAGATTACCAAGATAAAAAGAAACAATCATCAACAGTCACATAAACATCTTTTTGATCACCAAGACTCACACCTTGCATTAGCCTCATTAAACCCAAAAGGAAATATTAGAACCTTGGCAGCAGTCAAATGCTACAACATCTTGTGTGACATCTTGACTTCATCTTTCTTGGACATTAAGCAAATAGATAAGTAAGAAGATTCTAGTGGTACCCACAAATAGATATAGTCTTTGGAGTTAACTTCCCTCATTATAACTTCATTCTTCCCATTAGTGAAATATACCTTCAGACCTTGAAGACACAATTGACTAATGCTTATCAAATAAGTTGTATGGACTTTAATAAAGAGAACATCATCAATACTAGGGAATCTTGAGCATTCCAGATATCCAACACCCTAAAATTTACTTTTGGCACCATCACATAAAGTAACATAGTTGGTAGAATGAGACTTAATGTTTACCAGAAACTTATTTACTCCAATTATGTGTCTGGAACAACCATTGACAAAATACCAATCTTCTTAGTTGAAGTTCCAAGAGAGGTATGAGCAATAAGACAGTTAGCACCTTCTTTGAGATTTTAACCATTGCTTGGTTAACCTTAGGATGAAATGAACCTTTGGGATAGCCATACAATTTGAAACAAAAAATGCTTGATATGACCAACTTTACCACAAAAGTGACATCTTCAGTGCAATTACCTGCCTGTAGGTTGAGTATTTTGATGTCTAGTACGATTTTAAGACATTTTGTTTGACATCATTAACACAACTTGGCTTTTGATGCGAACAAATTTGTCACTTGAGTTTTTATTTGCTTGTTAGAGCCTTGATAATCAAACCCTATCCCTTTTATGTTTCCATTCATCTTCCCAACTTGAAGAATCTCATCCAACATGTCAAAACTATTGATCAACCTCCTTACAGACTTGATCATGTTTTCAAGTTTGTAGGAAAATAAAGTCACCTCATTTTGCAGGTTAAAGATAGTAGACAAACATTCTTCCTTTTTAATATGTAGTTGAGAAATGGTTGCCTTTTATTTTTCTCCCTGTTGACAGACTTTTTACTTTTGATGCATAGTTCTTTGTAAGAAGCACCATGTAACACCCTTCTAAAATCCCACGAATATTATAATTAATATATTAGAGTAATGCATCAAAAGGGTATCACATGCTTCAAAAAAACATCATGCATGCATATCTTGCTCCGTAACTTGGGCTTTTCAACATTTATGATCATTTCCTTTTGGACTATCAACACAATAATTCTTTACTATGCAGCAGAAAGTCATAGTTTCAAATAATTTCATTAATACTTCAAAAACATCATCATTCCTCATACATTTGAGGGTTATAACTTAAAACATCTCAAACAATTAAAATAACATCTAATTCATGTCAACATAATGAAACATAAAGTTCAAATCAAATGTTCCCGACCCCGATGTTATATATTAGAGCAAGACCTTCTAAATTAACATAAATAAACAACACACTCTGAAGCTATCCTCAAAGCTTCAACAAACTATTCCTGATCACCTGCAAGTTACCCATGTATAGTGGCAATATTTCCAAGCATAAATGGTGAGTAATCAAAAACTATTATAAAATATATATGAAACAAATATAGTAACATAACTACAAATCATCATAAATTTCATATATTATCATATTTCATAGTTATGCACACACTTTTACATCATCAATACACATCAAACATATCATTATAACGTTACAATAACATCCATCACCAAACACAACGTAGATCACAATGCCATCAACATCACTTAAATAATCATTATGCAATGTCACAAATAATAAATGGAACATCATTGACTCATGCATGTGGTACCAAAACTTCACTAATGACTAAGTCATCTTCCTATAAAGATCCCCACCATAGGACCGATTCCCACTTGGAACCAGAGTACATCACAATATTACACTCAATCCACACTATGAGATGAGGCCAACATTGGACCAACATCCTATCAACATCAATGGACTAACCGTCCTAACAACATCATTGGACCAAAGTCCTAACATATGCCCTAAATGCATGATGAAAAACAACATAGTAAAATATGACCACGGGTAGTCAAAACATATCATCATTCATGTAATCATCATAATATCATCACATATAGTGTAATACATACATCATCATCATAAAGACATCAATTCATCATATGAAACATACATCATAGTACATCTCAGCATAATCACATCAATTCATCATAAAATCATACATCATGTTACATCAATGCATAATCACATCACTTTATCATAGCACGGTCACTAGAGAAATACATCATATGATTCATTTTGTTTCACCAAAGTATATTACATCGCGTTAGCTTTCTAAATCTTTGAACGACACGTTAAACGGAGTCTGAAAACTCATGTTAAGGCCTCTATAAAAAAATATATCAACTGCACCTCGCCTGAGGATTACCCAGCAAAGCAGCTTTCTCGCCCGAGGCTCACTAGGCGAGGCTGGGGAGAAATTCCCTCCTCTATACAAACTTCTAGGAGCATGTGTTGTAATTGGTTTTGAATTTGAGAGTCGTCACTCTTAATTTTTATCCTAAGTAAGGGAATAAAAAGGATAACCCTAAAAGTTAGAGATTCTAGGTTTTTTGACTCGGTTTTAGACGAAGGTAAGGTGTTAGGAACCCCTCATCTACCTTGTTCACAAGGATACTAGGGTTAGAAGCACAATCTTTTAGGAATAAGGTTTTAGTTTTTTGTTAGGGGAACTCGCCGCAATTTTAGTCGTATGCCTATGTATCGTATCCTCTTATGAGGAATCAGAGTCTCAATTCATAGTTCGTAGTAGGTTTGTGTTTTTTATGGATTACAAAGATATTTAAATTCCCGCTTACTTAGTCAAGGTGTGTAAATAGTGGAGTTTGTTAGACTAAGTACGCAGCTAATTAAAATACTATCCTAATCCTATTTTGAAAATTAATTGTTGAATTAATTTAATTAATAAAATGGTTTTATTGTTGGTTAAATGTTTTTTTAGTGTATTAATTGTAAAAAAATATCTTATTAAATGCATGATTAAAAATAATTTAATGCAATAAAACAAATAATATTTTGGATGGATTTAGAAAATAATATTTGATTTATAAAACAATGATAATAGAATATTAAAATATTAAATATATATTGAAATATAAAGGAAAAATACTCATTTTGGTCCCTTAACTATAGGCCATGGTTCACTTTGCTCCCTTATCTTTTTTTTGTGCCAAATTGGTCCCTTTTTTCGAAAAGTTTCAAACAAGTCCATTCCGTCAATTGGCCTTCAACGTCTGTTTATTTTCGTGACGTAGCAGGTGAGCTGGCAGACTTCATCATCTTATTCATATGCAGTATGAGTTCTTCTCCATGCGAGTTTCATCTTTGTGTAGTGCCTTGAGTTGTTGCAAAATCTCCTTCACAAAATTTTCTTTACGTTCTTCATCTTTGTACCCACCATCTTCTTACATTCCCAACACTCCCAAAACAAAGAAACAACCCAGAATCGTTTCGGCCCTTTCTCTGTGAATACGAAGCATTCATCTTCCCAAATGAACCTGAAGAAATCTGAAAGTGTTGGGTCATGTGTATACAGTAGCTCACGAATTGCACCACTTTGTCGTTGTGGAGACAACGTTGTTCTTTGTAGGGAAACCACTGAGAAAAAGTATGGAAAGAAATTTTGGGGTTGTCACAATTACAATGTAAACCCTAATTTTTGTTTGGGTATGCTAAAAGATGGTAAATAGAGTTTGATCTATTTTTGAAATTTGCAGGATCCTTGCAAAGAGGGTGTGGCTTCTTCGATTGGTTTCACGAGGAATTGGCAGAAGACATAAACCAAGTATTGATTAATAGTTTGGAAAGCATAGGAAAGGATTTAGATGAAACCAAGAATCAGTATAAAAATTGAGGGTTAGAAATGAAGAATTAGGGGATGTTGTGTTAGAACTTCAAATTCAACTGAACAAGATGTTGAAGTGGAAAAAAACATTGAAGATTTTGTGTTTTGTAATGTTATGTGTATTTGTCATTAAGTTGTATTAGGAGTAGGAGTACGTAGCAACAGTGTATGTAATTTTAACATAGTTTGTGTAATTCTAACAAGTTTATGTGTAATTCTAACACAGTTTATCAGTTTAGGAAATTTATGTGCAAGCTTATGTGTAATTTTAACACATGTTATCAGTTTAATAAGACTTATTTTGTTTGGCATATTATTAATCAAAGCATATTAGTTTGGCATATCATTAATTGTAGCAACATAATTTTGGGCACTACTAGTAAATGAACACATCATATTACTTAAACTGAAAATACGAAGTTGACATGTTACATAGATATGTTCCAAAATACATAGACATGTTCCTAAAGGTTCACAGAATGACATTTTACATAGACATGTTGCAAAAGGTTGACAGAATGACATGTTACATAGACATGTTCCAAAATATATAAAGCCTAAAAGTATAACTAGATGGTCTTCTTTGATGTGGTTCTCTTGGTTGGAGTAGATCGTCGGGTGGTAGGACCATTTGCATTCTTGGCTGTTGAGAGTCTTGTTGTTGGTCCTGAGGGTACAAAGGGCCTTCTCACACCTAGTTTTTGTAGCTTTCCAGTTCCTCTATATTTCTCCTTTGTGCCTTGCCCCGGTACTTCCTTTCCTTGTGAAGGTTGATTTACATTCATGTATCATTGTGTAGTTGATGCTTGTGTTGCTGCAACCTGACTTGTAGTGGTTTGAGATGCAGAAACTTGTCTTGTCCTAATCTTAATTGCATTGGTCCCAACCTGACTTGCGTTGCTTTGCCTTGCATTGCCTTACCTTGCATTTCCTTGAATTGCATTGCCTTGAGTTGCATTTCCTTGATTTTTATTTCCTTGAGTTGCATTCAGTGACTCGCATTGGTCTCCACTGATCATTCTCATTACCCTCATCTCTCTTTCCCAAGCTTGTGAGTATGTAGATTTAGAAGCCTTCCAAATAAGATCCTTATATGTTTTTCCAGGATATCTCTTCCTGAAATTTTTATACAGACACCTAACATAAAATCGATGTTCAATATTGGGAAGCAACTCTTCCATTGCAGGCAAAAGTCCCTGTAAAAAACATTTATAACTAATAGTAAACTCTTAAAAAAATAATCAGATAAATGTAAAGAGTCAGTGATGTATTTAGTGTACCCTCTGTTGGTCTGAAATGAAAGTGTATGAGCGACATTCATGTCCACCTCCCAGATCATCAATCAATAGCTTCAAAAACCATGTCCAGCTATCTCTATTTTCACCTTCAACAACTGTAAATTTTATAGGAAGCATCTGATCATTAGGATCCCTTCCTATAGCTGTTAGAATTTCACCTCCACAAAGCCCCTTCAAAAAGAAACCATCCAATCCTATCACATGCCTACATAATTTGAAACTTTCCTTGCATCCTTCGTAGCACATGTAAAGCCTTTTAAAAAATGGTCTCTAATCATCAGCACCTTCTAGAACAGGTTCAACATTCATCTTAATTGTTGACCCTGGATTGGCTCTTAGCAGTTCATGACAATAGTCATATATCCTAGTGTAATCACCCAAAAAGGAACCACCAACCATATTCCTTGCAGCCACTCTTACTCTTATTTCTTTAGTCTTGTTTACCCCTACATTCCACTTCCTTAAAGGCTACTTCTAGGGTACTACCATACTGGTAACTCTCATCCTCACTGTCATCAGAATTGGATTCATCATGCACCTGACCATCAGTATTTGGCTCCACCTCAAAAAAATTTTACTCCATTTTAACACTTGTTGCTTCCACCCCAACATTTGCATCATTCAATCCAGCATTACTTTGTTCAACAATAACATTTGCATCATTCAATCCATCATTAACTTTATCCACACCAACAACAGACTCCTTTAACTTTCCTTCAATGTCATCATGTAGCTTTCTAAGCAACTCCTTCATCTCATCTACAATGTTCTTAGGTTCCTCAATAGGACCATCACCATACTCAGGTTGATACAAACTATGTTGAATGTAAACATGAACACTATGGTTCACCCTGTATAGGCCTGCAATTTCAAGAGCACCTTTGTCATCAACTAGTTCATTCATCCCAAATTGTGGTTCTTTGTAATACATTTTCTCTACATTGTCCGTATAACCTAAGTCTTTCAATACATCAACTAACTCGAATTAACTCCACTATCAACATCTACTGACAATTAAGATATTAGGCCTCCTTCATAGACACTAAGCTCTGGATCAACGAATTCACCACTGTGGTGAATTACGAGTTTCAGAAATTTGTCCATTAAACCTAAATCCCATAACAAATATTAAGTTACGAAGACACGTAGAATAAGAATAAGATACCTAAATCCCTAAATCCAATAACAAAAATTGAATGGAATACCTAAATACCAATTACCAACGAGTATGAGAATAGTTACCTGGAACGCAATCACCTTCGCAATCACCTATGCAATCACCTTCTTAAGAACCTTAGCAAGCCTCTTCAAACTTGCCTCTGCAGATTCTACTTCTTCATCTTTCCTTTGGTTTTCGTTTTGGACAAAATGAACATGGATATACTTTCGTGTGCTTTTGGAGATTTCCTGTCCTTATTCTTTGCCATGTTTCCTCCAGCAAGCCACTTCAGCATGACAAATGCCACTTGGAGCCTGTTTTTTGAATTTAACTAACGTTTCACTAACGGAAGGACTAACATGGTTACATTTTGAAACTTAAGGGACCAGTTTGACACGAAAAAAAGATAAGAGACCAAAGTGAACCATGGTCTATAGTTAAGGGACCAAATGAGTATTTTGCCATATAAAAATAAAATAAAGCATAAGAATAAAATAATTAAAAAATGCAGGGGAGGTGTGACTTATATTAAGCTAGTAAAGATGGGGTGTGCAGGTATTAGGACCTTGAATTAAGATATTGAATTCAGGTCCAAAAGACAAGGGGGTGTGTTTTTAAACTATATAGTAAATTTTGGAGGTATTAACAGTAGGGGTCCAAGTCCAGATTTTGGACTTGGCCCATTAGGATAAGGGAGGTACGTTATTGCGCGGATTAGTAAAAACAATAAAAAAATGGTGCATTCAGATATGGGACAAGCCCGACGCAAGGTTTGAGTCTGTTTGGACCATGTACGGATGAGTACGCTATGATATCGTGGGTGCGTACATTTCTAAGTGTGTGATGGTGATCGTACGAACATAAAATGAGGGCACATGGTAAATCAAGGGATCGCATACACAGGATCATAGTGGACTTATATCTTTCATCTTTACTCTTTTTTTTTCATTTATGTTCCAACCCTTTCTCTCTCTCATACCCAAGCCTCTCTTCTCTCTCTCTCTCTCTCTCTCTCTCTCTCATTCATCCAAACAACAGGGGGAAAACCTAACCTTTTTTACCCCAATCCACGGTGACACTATCCCTCTCTCTCCGTCTCTCATCTCTCTTATTTTCTTAACACCATAACATAAACAACCTAAACCTAAACCCAATCCCATCGGCGTAACCTTTATCGCATTCTGAGACCACAACAACAAATATATTGATCAGAGCGAAAGGGAAGTAAAGCTAAGTGTTTACCTCAGTCGTGGCTATTCTTCAAGCCTCTTTTCCTCGATTCTCCTTCTCATATCTTCTTGCTTGCGTTTGACAGGTGCGATGGTGATGGGTGCAGTAGCGGTGATGGAGGTAGTAGCGGTGGCCGTTGAAAAGAGCTAGGGTTTCAGATGTTGAAACCCTAAGTTGGAGTGGCGATGGACACGAATCTGCGGTAGCAGTGGAGACAATCTTTCCATGTTCTTCTTCTGATTTTTTTCTGTACAATTTCCTTTTCAATTCTTTTTTTGTAATAACAATTTTTTCCTCTATAATGATTTTCGTCCCTTCTTATAGTTTCTTTAGGGTTTGTAGATTAGGAAACAGATTTATGTTTGTCATTATTCTTTAGCAAATTAGGGAATTTTAGGATTTTGTTCTGATTTTGCTTGATTCGTATTAATCTGTTTATGTATATGCGTATTGATTCAGTTTGTATTGATTATGAAGATTTGGCTATTTTTCCTGTATTGATTTGTTATGTTTTGGATTAATGAATGTAAACATTATTGTTTGATTTTGTCAGTAATCATTAGCCAAGCGTTATTTTCTTTAATTCGTACAGTAGGTGTTTGTTTGTGAAATCAAGCATTTTTTCCTCACTTGAACTGGGCCTGTTCATCTTGGGCTTGAAAGTGGACCGTGTGTTTTTTAGAAAGCCTTTTTGTTAATGTTTCCAAAAACTAATACAAATACCCTTTCTTTAATTAAGTTGTACAATAAAAATCTAAAAACAAAAATCATTAATAATAATAATTATTAAAAGTAATTATAATATAATAATAGTAATATTAATAATAATAATAATAATAATAATAATAATAATAATGATGTTACAATTAAAACAAAACAATTCTCAAAACAAAACAAAAACTAAACGGGCCTCATTGTATTAGTTATTGGGCCACCTAAAAAAATGAATTGTTTTATGGACCTCCCTGATTTAAATATTGGGCTTTAAACAAAATGATTTGTTGTATACACCCTTCAACCTAAATGGACCATTCTCATTTAGAAATGGCCCAGTATTTTCTCAATGGCGTGAACCCCCTCTTTTAGCATTTGAAATGGGTTATTACACTTTAACAAATACAACCCCGTTGCGAAACGAATGGGTTTTAACAATTCACGTGGGCATTCTCTGATTTAGAGAGGCCCCTGACTTCTTAATGATAATTATGGAAAATAAAAGATATAAACCAGTAGGGAAAATTTGGGGTATGAAAATATGTATTTCCATTCTTCGATTCTCATCTTAGCTCGCCTGGCGAGCTCACGCTTGTCTTCACTTCTCCTGGCGAAGATGGAGCGAGGCTTCTTCCCCCATACAAATTCTTGAAGCTATGTTTTCCTTTCCACCAGTTCCTCTTTGCTTCGCTATCGCCCGATGCTTCAGTGGAGAGGTGACTTCGCTCGGCGAAGTATCCTGCTCGCTCGATGAAGCTTCATGCTCGCCTGGCGAAACACGTGTGATAGCAACTCTGCTGTTGTGTTTTCTGCATAGTCCAGTCCCAATTTCCCTTGCAATTTCACATCAAAGCATACCCAAAACTCACATAATTCATATATTTTCATCATATAACAACAACACCTCATAGTACACATTACATACATCAACTCATGGAATCATTAACATCAAATCATAACAAAACATGATGGTATTTTCATCAATTTCATCACAATCATCATGTTATCAAAAACCCTAAACAACCTAAATACATATAAGTCTTATATCAATCATAATAATAAGGATAACCCCCTTACCTTAGATCCTAGATTTGATCTTCCTCTTTGTATTCTATTGTAAATCCATTTGTTCTCCTTCTGCCCTAGCTCTGCTGCGTTCTTCCAACTCTTTTCACGATCGTACACACTGACACATTTTTCCCTCTATTCCTTGTTTAACCCTGGACCCTTTCTATGATCTTCCCATCTTACCCTTACTAATCCTCATAACATTAACATTTTTCCCTCTTCATCTCTACATCATATTATTATCTCTATTTTTCTCCAATTAAAATAATTCTAAATAATTACTCTAATCATCTAAAATTATTAAAATACCTAATATTACTTAATTCCCACTATACCATACATAGCATCACAACACACATCATATTCATTAAAACATCACATAACCTCACAAATACATCAAAATAACTCATTATAATACAATTAAATAATTAAATGAACAATCTAATTATTCCGGGGTGTTACAATTCTCCCCTACTTAAAAGAATTTTCGCCCTCGAAAATTACATGGCGGAAACAAAATCGAATAAGACTCTCTCATCTGACCTTCGCGTTTCCAAGTCCAAATTTCACCAGCTGACCCACCCCATAATACCTTAACTAAGGCGATGTCTTTACCCTTCTATTACTTCACTTCCCGTCCTTCTATCCGCATAGGTGATGCTTCGAAATTCGGGTTATCTCTCACCTGTACATATCCATTTGAATCACATGCGAAGGATCTGAAATGTAACTCCTCAATCGGGACACATGGAGCACATCAGGAAGATTCATAAGCAACAGCAGTAAAGTAATCTGATAGGCCACCTCACATATCTTCTCTGGAATCTAATATGGACCAACAAAATATGGTGTAAGCTTTCGTGACTTCAAATCTCTACCCACACCAGTCACCGGAGTAACTCTCAAAAACACATGATCATCCTTTTGGAACTCAAGTGCCTTACTCCTCTTGTCGTGATAACTCTTTTGATGACTCTGAGAAGGTTTCATTCTCTCTTGGATCATCTTGATATTTTCAGTCATTTCCTGCATAATCTCAGGTCCGAGTACAACACTCTCGCCTAACTTATACCAACACAATGGAGTTCTACACCTCTTACCATACAATGCTTCATACAGTACCATTCCAGTACTAGAATAGAAATTATTATTATAGGTAAATTCAATCAACGGCAAGTGACTATCCCAAGCTTCTCCTTGTTCTAGCACACAAGCCCTCAAAAAATCCTCAAAAGACTGAATGGTCCTCTCTGTATGATCGTTCGTCTACGGATGACATACGAAACTCAACCTTAACTTAGTACCAAAAGCATTCTGCAAACCTTCCCGAAATTTTGGCGTAAACCTCATATCTCTATCTGATATGATACTTGAAGTTATTCCATGCAATTTCATAATCTCTTCAATATACATTTCAGCTAGCTTCTCCATTGGATGATTGATCTTCATCGGCAAGAAATGAGCCGACTTAGTCAACCTATCAACTATCACCCAAATCGAGTCATTGCCCTTAGAAGTCTTCGGCAAACCCAACACAAATTCCATAGAAATATTGTCCCATTTCCATTGAGGAGTGTTCAACGGTTGCATTAGACCTAAAGGCTTCTGATGCTTAATCTTTGAATTTTGACAAGTCAAACAAGCATAAACAAATTTGGAAACTTTCTTTTTTATACCAGGCCACTAAAAAACTTCTTCAAGTCTTGATACATCTTTGTAGCATTGGGATGAATACTTAACCCACTTTTATGCCCTTATTGAAGAATACTCATCTTAAGTTCTGGCACATCTGGAATGTAACCTCTATTTCCAAACCTCATTACCCCGTTCTCGTCAACTCTTAACTCACCTCCATTACTTTGGTTAATCAACGCCGGTCGATCGAACATACTCAAATCAGATTTCTGACCTTCTCGGATTTCTTCCAGAATACCACTAGTCAGTTTCATCATTCCTAACCTCACACTATTAGAAGTCTCTTCACACACTAAGCTAATATCTCCTAATTGTTCGATCATTTCTAATTCTCGAACCATAAGCATCGACATATACAATGACTTCCTACTCAATGCATCAGCTACCATATTTCCTTTACCAGGGTGGTAACTCAGGTCAAAATCATAATCTTTCAACAGTTTGAGCCATCTTATTTTCCTCATATTCAACTCCTTCTGATCAAACAAGTACTTCGGACTCTTGTGATCACTAAACACTTTAAATTTAGAGCCAAAAAGATAATGTCTCCAAATATTCAACACAAACACCACTACTGTTAGCTCTAAGTCATCAGTAGGATAACTCCTTTCATGAATTTTCAATTGTCTAGAAGCATAAGAAACAACTAGCCCATTTTGAATTAGCATACCACAAAGACCTATCTTAGACGCATCATAATACACCACAGAAGGCTCACTCAGATTAGGAAAAATGAATATAGGAGCATTCGTTAGCTTCTTCTACAATTTAATAAAATTTTCTTCACACACAACATCTCACACATAAGCTTGACCCTTTCGAGTCAATTGAGTTAACGGTAACACCAACTTAGAAAATCCTTCAATGAATCTTAGAAAATAACCTGTTAAACCAAGAAAACTTTAAATATCAGTTGCAGACTTCAGAGTCTCCCATTGAAACACTACATCAACTTTAGAAGGATCCATAATAATTCCACCACTAGAAATCACATGGACAATGAAACTCATTTCCTTCAACCAGAACTCACACTTCAACAACTTTGCATACAACTTATTTTCTTTCAACACTTGCAACACAACTTGCAAATGCTCAGTATGCTCTTCTTCTGATTTTGAATATATCATAATATCGTCAATGAAGACCACAACAAACTTGTCCAGATAAGAATGGAAAGTTTGATTCATATACTCAATGAAAACACTTGGCGCATTAGATACACCAAACGACATCATAGTGTACTCATAATGATCATACCTTGTTCAAAAATCCGTATTCGGAATATCATCTGGTTTAAAACTAATTTTATGATAACTCGGCCTCAAATTAATCTTGCTAAAAACACAAACACCCACGAACTGATCCATTAAATCATCAATCCTCGGGAGTGGTTATTTATTCTTAATAGTCACTTTGTTTAACAGTTTGTAGTCCATGCACAATATCATACTTCCATTTTTATTCTTCACTAACAACATAGGTGCACCCCATGGAGAAACACTTGGTCGAACTTCTTCTTCTCAAGTATTTCTTCCAGTTGTTTCTTCAACTCACTCAGCTCTGAATATGACATTATGTAAGGAGCCATTGACATCAGACTTGTACCTGGCGCCAATTCGATAGAAAACTCCACTTCACGTTCTGGAGGCAAATCACTTATATCGTCTAGAAATACCTTTGGAAGTTTATAGACAACAAGTAGTTCAACACTTGCAACTTCAGGCTCAATTTGCAACGACACAAACAATGTGAACATCAAGGCTTCATCTTCCATAAGTTCATTCACTTGTTTAGCAGAAAACAACATCAGTTCTCCATTTTCTCCAAACTTAGGGAACCTTAAATTTTTATTATAATAATTGATATAAACATAGTTGAACTACAACCAGTTCATCCCTATAATAACATAAATTTTGTGTAAGGGAAGACACACCAAATCCATCACAAAGCTCTTGCCATAAATGGTCAAATGACATCTCAAACAAACATAAGTAGTAGTAACAGAACCACTAGCAGGGGTATCTATTACCATACTACCGTTCATATCAAACAACTTCAATCCCAACATATTAGAACATTCACGTGAAATAACGAATTAGTATCACCAATGTCAATAATAGCAACCAATTCAACATTGTTAATAAAATAGGTACCTCGAATCAAGTTGTCCTTCTTGGTAGTCTATGATCCACTCAAAGCAAACACTCTATCATTGGTCTGAGCAGTAGAATCCTTCTTTGGCCTCTGACATTAGGTACTAATATGACCCTGCACCCCACAATTAAAATAAGTTGGACCATAGTTCTTGCATTTTGGAGCACGGTGACCCATCTTACCACATTTGTAACATCTTAGGATCTTATTCTCACATTCATTGGAACAGTGACCTTGTTCATCACACCTACAACACTTGACAGGAACGAAAGCTCCTCCCCCACTTGTCTTCTTCCCATTGGAATCCTTCTATTTTCCTTTATCAACTTAAGCATCATAAGGCTTCTTATAGTCTTGTTGTTGTTTTCCTCTATTCTCATTCAGATTCTTATAATGAGCCGAATGAGCTTTGATATCTTCTACATAGATTTTTCAGCAATTCACCAACTTTGGAAATCTAAGGATCTGCTGATATCCAATTGCCCGCTTGATTTCCAGACGCAAACCATTCTCAAACTTGATACACTTCGAAAATTTAGCAGTTGCTTCACTATAATGTGGATAATATTTTGCCAATTCCACGAACCTCGAAGCATACTCTTCACCGACAAATTCCCTTGTTTTCATTCAAAGAACTCAATCTCTTTCTTCCCACACACATATTTTGGAAAATACTTCCTCGGAAACTCCCTGTTGAACACGACCCAAGTAACAACTTCACCCACTGCTGCCAGTCTCTGACAGGTGCCAACCCACCAGTCTTCAGCTTCCTTTCCAGCATATGCATATTGTTGTACCCCAAAATTTTCCCTCTCATTTTATCAAGATTTCCCCTCACAAGACTCTTTGGACTAAAGGCCAGATTAGGGTTTGCTCTGCTCAAGACATCTCCTTGCACTGATGACCTGAAATTAGGGTTTGAGTTTGCACAGGGATTTTTAGACTTCCAATGCCTCATGTGACTTTCATACTTCATGTTGGACTTATAAGATTTCCCATACCAAGTTTCAAGCCTTGAATCAAGTTTTTGCCCAGTCAATTGGACAATTGACCTAGAAATCAACTGTATTGGGGAAAAAGTCAATTGTGGCCAATTTACAGTCAAACCACATAATTTTTTATTCACATAAACATTATAGACTCATGTGAACCATTTGATCAAGTTTGTACCACAACTCCTCAAGAAATTTGATCAGATCATCAAAAGGGCAAAATGGTCATTTTTTTAGGGTTTTGACTGCAGAAGGGCAATTTCTGATTTTTCACCTAGCCAATGGCAAATTAGGTTCAAGAATGGATTCAAGGACTCAATGGAATCATCTTGACCTAATCACAAGGTTCAAAAGATCTCAATTGCATTGAATTGACAAATGAATTTTCCAGTCAACTGATCAAAAATTAATTGTACACTGAAAAGTCAAACTTTGACTTTTTGATCAAAATCAAGTGCCAAGGGTCATTTTTCATCAAGATGTGTCAAAACATAAAACTTGTTCATCAAGAAACCTAATTTTGAAAATTAGGGTTTAAAATGGAAAATTTTCATAACTTAGAAAATTTCTAAGTTATGAAAATTTCTTATTTTTTCCTAACTTTTCCCAACATTTTCACCATGATGAAATTGGATTCAAACAAAACTTCCAACATGAAAGTTGTAGTCCTCCACAAAATCTACAACTTTGATTCACAAATTTTTCCCAAAATATGCTCGGATCTCAAGTTATGATTTTGTGAACAAAGGTCCATGAAACTTTTAACTTAGTGAAATTTTCCCTAGTTTAGGCAGGATTTTGACCTATCTTCATGGAAATTTTTCACATAGTTCCAATTGGAATCTCAAATTGTATTTCAAATATGGATTGTATATCATGTTACAAGATTTCCAAAATGTCCAAGAACTCTCCAAAATCATTTATGGTTAGGGAGAATCGAAGGTTTGAATTTGGAAAAATATCACTTTGGTCCATGGCATTTTTCATGTTGATACAAGTTGAAAATTCTATCCAACCTTGCTTGTACTTGTTTACAGGTCCTTAAACTCTTCTACACTCAAAAATCAAATGCAAACACATTGGTTAGAGGCATTGTTCTGATCAATGAAGCATTATACAAAGGTTTATTCCATTTATGGCATAAAGATGACAATGCCATTTTCATAAAGTTGGCTTTATGTCAAGTTGTTCCTCTTGAGCTGTGAACCCAATCCTTTGCAGAAAACCAACTCCATAAACTTAGGGAAAAGTATACCAACTATCAGCAGGCTTGGAGCTAGCAAGTACAGCCCTTTGCATTGTCAACTCACACTTTTCTTCAAAACCAAGTCAACTTGCAAAAAGCACATATCTTTGCAATCTGATAAAACCAAAGTTTGTAAACATTTAAAACAAGTTTTGCATCTCACACTAATCCAGAAACACGAGCTAGCAACCTCTCAAACACCCTTGTACACAAAAATCACATTTTCTTGCAAAACAGGGCAAGTTCTGCATTTTGATTTCCAAATCACAATCCACTCGTGTGTTTTGCTTGCAACCAGTTCCAACACACTCCATACAACCTACCTAAACTATCCCAACCATTCCCAAGTCACGGTAACTCCATTTACACACTTCACCATTTCTGAATTTTGAGTTTGCAGGTTGAGTTTTATAGAGAGATTCAAGCAAGTTCAAAGCTAGCTAAGCATTGGGGAAGCTTAAAGGAACTTCAAGCAAGCTCACAAGTATCTCAGGCCTCACTGAAAACCCCTACATTTCCATACTCGAGCTTGACTGAAATAGGTAAAGTTCAAACTTCTATCTCTCTATTTAGGAATCATTAGGCTTAGGTTTGTGAATAAAAAATGTAGTCCTCATTGCCCTTGAGTTGTACATATGCATAGAATTCATTTAAGTTAACTGAGCTGGGAGAATTTGAATGATGAACTTTCTGGAAAAACTAGGTTAGAAATTAGGGCCAGAGAAATTCTCTCTGGTCTTTGAGAGTTAGATTAAGTTTTTTATATGGTTAGAATCGTATGATCATGCTCTATAACTTTCATGTTGCAAGTTTTTGTTTTTAAGCACAAATGCAGGAGATACGAGTTTGAACCATTAGCGCGCGTTTTTCTATTTCACAAGGAAATGGATGAAGTGGGAACCTTGGGCTGGGCTTGTTTGCTGGCTATTGACACCCCCCCCCCCCTGCTTGCTGTTTACACCCCTTTGGCCCATTTCATTATTTTTTGTATTTTTCTAATTCTATTTAAATTTTTGACTTTATTTTATTTTTCTAAACATTAAAAAATTACCAAAAATATTTTCTTAAATTTTCATATTTTATTTTATTATTTTTATTATTTTTTCAAGCATAAAAATAGTTTCTTAAATAATATACTTTTATTTTCTTAAATAAAAAACTTGTAAATATTATAAAAATATTTTTATTTTTATTTTTATTATTTATACATATAAAATAATATTTTCTCCCACATTTTTATTTTTCAACATTTTGTATATATTTTATTTTATATTCTTGTACATAAATAAATAATTATAATACACATATTTTTCTTAATACAAATTAGGGTTTCCACCCTTAATAAAAGTAATCTCTTATTTTCTTATTTTTGATACATTAAATAACTTATTTTTACATACATAAAAATAATGCAAAAACATTTTTTTTGCATATTTATTTATTTGCATATTTAAATATTGTCTATTTATTTATTTGCACAATGAGTTCAATTGGGTTGTAATAGTTGACTTGGGGTTTTAATTTCTTGCAAATATCCCCCATTCAAATTTGTACCCCCCTCCCCATATCAATGTTGTAATAGTTGTAGATTTACTTTTACGCACTTTATTGCTTTCAAATATGTCATGATAGAAAGATTAGGGTTTGTATGCAAAAATCCAAAATCAAACAAATAGCTTGACTAATACAAGACAAAAATGCATGAAAATGACAACACAATGCACACAAGCACCCCTAGGGTTTCATCCACTTGTTGCCTTAAAAATGGCCATGGTATTCATGCTAGGTATCTTGGCAAAACAAAATCAAAACA
The DNA here is from genome assembly GCA_948472305.1 of Vicia faba. NCBI lineage: Eukaryota > Viridiplantae > Streptophyta > Magnoliopsida > Fabales > Fabaceae > Vicia > Vicia faba. Next base: position 652,168,704 of record OX451740.1, read on the forward strand.
AAAGATCATAGTCCCTCGATGACGCTATCTTGGTTGCCTATACAAAATGATCTAGTCCCTCAAAAAATTGCTAAAGATACTTGGCACAATTGCTATCATGGTCATACGATGACCCGCGCCTGTCCCGTTTAACATCCAAACACAAGGTTGTTTACCAAATACAATGGTAAAACAACAATGTCAAAGGGTTAAAAATGTAGGAAAGACTTTTGAGTAGGTAGATGCTCCTAGTTACTTGATCAAACTTGCAAACATCCTTGCTATTTTCAAAAACACATCACAACACAATTTCAAAACATTTCCCAAAACAAACTTTCAAACATTGAAACATTTTTCAAAAGACAAACACTTTTGTATACATTCAAACAAGAATCATTACAAAGTTTGCCACAACGATGGCCTCTTTTCAAAATACTTTCAAAACCGCACACAAAAGCACCATTTCAAACAATTGAAAAGCAAAAGCAAGTGATCTAAAACAAGTAACTAAGAGCCCATGGAAAACCATGGATGAAAAGGGTGCTAGCACGTTCCCTTTTCATAATCTACCCCCCGAACCCAAGAAAACATCTCAAAGTTCTTTCCTGTTCTTTTTGACCTTTCCTTTGGATAAATAAAAAGTCGATGGCGACTCTTGCTAAGCCGAAACATTTGCGAACACAAAACGCAAAACCTCAAGTCAGTTCTCCCACCGCATCACAGAACTGGCGACTCTGCTGGGGAGTAGCTATAAAAGTGGGGTTACCTTAGGGTTTTAGATCACCTTTACATGCTTATCTTGCTTGACTTGATTGCTTTACATTTGGTTCTATTGTTTGGGTTTGAAATCCTCTACCCGGATTTGGTAAACCTCCATAGGTAAATAGTAATACGTTGTGGAAATTGTTCAGGGTATACCGACATGGTTGAAGCAATAGTTATATTAGTGCGACATATTTGTGGGTACCGGTAGCCTTTGAGTTAATCAAAGAGAATATAGGGCCGATGAGTGATGTCATGAAGCACTAATGGACTTTTAGAACCTTTACTTGACCATCTTGGCCTTTTTAGGGGTAGTGAGATGACCGGCTTTGGTGCAGTCCGAAGTTGGTAGATACTCGATACTACACTCATTGAGGATTGTTTTCTTGGAATATTTCGGTCACCAGTAAAGTGGCTAAACTGAAACAATGAACACAGAAAATAATCCAGTGTTATTGAGCTCCTTAGAACCCGGTTACTATTTATAGGACAGGTTGAGCCAACAAAACTTCAAGAGGGTACTTACCTATGAAACCCCATGCAATCCCGAAACTAGGACCTTGTGTGATTTGTTTGTACATATATACTTGTGCATAACATCATGGACATCATGAAGCATCATATGCATCCACTAACCATTTCAAGGATTTGGATCTTCATCTTTGTTCCTGTTTTGTAGGTAATGGATTCACTTCGCAGGAAAAAAATTCAAGTCAACCTTGTAAGAATTCCTCCTCAACTCAAGGAGCTAGCTTCAAGGATTCTTGAGAATTCTCCATTCACCGAGAGACATGGTCGTCTTCTCAACTTAGTCAACACCAACACTGAGGAAGACATGGTGAAAGTTCTCTTCCAGTTCTTTGACCCCCTACACCACTGCTTCACATTTCCTGATTACCAGCTTGTGCCTACTTTGGAGGAATTTTCTCAACTCCTGAGGATTCCTATTCTCCATCAACTACCCTACAACGGTACGGAAAGAGATCCAAAGCCTGAAGATGTTGCTCAAGCCCTACACTTGCAACCATCTGATATCATAGGCCATTGGGAAACTAGAAGTGGTGTCAAGGGTTTCTTGTAAAATTTCTTGTTTGAGAAGGCCCAAAGCTGCTGGAATTCATTGGACTCACAAGATTTTGAGGAGATTGTGGCTCTTCTCATCTATGGGTTGGTTTTGTTCCCTAACCCTGACCAGCTTATAGATGTCAATGCTGTCAAAATTTTCATGGCTCGCAACCCAGTGCCTACATTGCTTGGGGATATCCTCCACTCATTTCACACACGAACAATGAGGAAAAGAGGTGTTCTCATGTGTTGTACTCCTCTTCTAGCAAGGTGGTTTATTTCTCACCTTCCTCGATCAGTCTTGAAGAATGAGCAAGGCTTGAGATGGTCACAATGATTGATGACTCTTACATATTCAGATGTTCATTGGTGTTCTCGATCCAGAGAAAATGTTATCATCATTGATTGTTGTGGGGAATTCCCTAATGTCCCTCTACTAAGCATTAGGGGAGGCATCACCTACAGCCCCAGCTTGGCTCTGAGACAGTTTGGGTATGCCCGAAGGGATGGCCCTCATGACATGTTGATTCCAGACTTGGTTTTTAACTTCGACAACAACGATCAAGGACTTCGACAAAGGTTTATCCGAGCTTGGAGAATGCCTAACAAGGTGGACAGTAAGACCTTGGGACACAAGAATTCCATCCCCCTTGAGCCTTACCTCAAGTGGGTACGAACCTGCGCCCAAAGTCTTATGATGCCTTACCCCTACATTCTACCTGTGATCAAAGAGCATGTTATGGAAGGAGAGGTTCCATACACCCTCCTACATCCTGACATGCCAACATCACTTGAATATTTGCAAAGGAGTTGGATACAGCTCAAGGGAGAACGCGATACTTTTGAAGCCCAATTCTACGCTAGTGAGAATAAGGTTTTGGAACTTACTCTCCAACTTCACGAAGAGCAGACTCTCAACACCTACATCGCACCAAAGAGGATGCGCAACGTCTTTTTACATTAGAATTTTGTATTATTTTTCCCATGGGGCATTTATGTACTAACAAATTCTTCTTATTAATATGACGTGTGTTCCTTTTTGTTTACAAAAAATTTGAATTTCTGAGTCCTTGAATGCATTACATGAATAACATGTCATTCATTATATGCATAAGCAGGTCTTCACACCAGGTTTCCTTATCTCTCTGATGTTTATTTCAGCAAGATGGATATAGAGCAGACGGTCAAAGACTTACAAGCATAGAATTCACAATTCCAACAGCTACTCATGACCTTGGCAAAGGGTCAAGAGGAGCTCAAAGGTCTACTGGAAAAGGAAAAGGAGAAAAAGAAAAAGAAGAGGGTTGGTGTGGCTACCATGGGTAGAATATTTGAAAGCCAAGCTAGAAGGGTCCTGGATTTCCCCTCAACATCTGATGAAGGGGTAGGAAAGGGTAAAGGAATTGCAGTGCAATATGAGTCTGAGGAAGAAGAATATGAAGAGGATGAAGACTATTCTGAGCAGCAGTACCCTCCTGCAGACGACAAATACAAGAATCTGGAAGAGCGTCTGGCAGCTATGGAGTTACAAAGAGTGCATGGGCTGGATTTAGAAGAGCTAGGGTTGGTTGCTGGGATTGTGATTCCCCCTAAATTCAAGGTCCCTCTATTTGCTAAATATGATGGTTTGTCTTGTCCAAAGATGCATCTACGGTCTTACGTCAGAAAAATCCAATTGCATTCTTCTGATAAGGATCTGTGGGTTCATTTCTTCCAGGACAGTTTTTCGGGGACGCAATTAGATTGGTTCTACCAGCTAGAGAGGTCTGATGTGCATAATTGGGAGGATTTGGCTGCCGCCTTCTATAGACAATATCAATATAATGCGGATTTAGCACCAACCTGTACTCAATTATAGAGTATGGGTATGGTCCCAAATGAAGGTTTTAAAGAGTATGCCCAGAAATGGAGAGACTTAGCGGGGCGAGTGCAACCACCTCTATCTGAGAGGGAGCTGGTAGATATGTTCTTGGGTACACTATCAGGCCCCTTTTTCAATCACCTGATTGGAAGTTCGTCTGTGGGGTTCACCGAGTTAATTCTGACTGGTGAGAGAGTTGAAGCTGGAATCAAGAGCGGAAAAATTCAAAAGGATGCATCTGCTTCCGCTGCCATCAAAAAGACCTTTCCTGCAAAGAAAGAAGTCTCAACTGTCTACTCTCAGAGAAGTCAAGGAAGAGTTGAGCATCGGCCAGCGGTGGGGGCTGTAATGATTCATAAGACTGCAGTTGATTAGCCTAGGAACAATCAACCCAGAACCAACCAAGCAAGGGTGGAAAGGCCTGCACGGCAATATGACACCTACTCAGGTTCTCCCTCATCTGTTAAAGTTAAATCTTGCAAGTATGAAAGAGGCGCCGAAGAATCCGAATACGTCTTCTCCTTACTACCATGCAAATGCGAAGTGTGCTTATCATTCAGACAGCCTGGGGCATGACACCAACAATTGTTAGGCCCTCAAAAATAATATCCAGGACTTGATAGATGCTAAAGAGGTGGAATTTGACGCCCCTGAAAAGCCTAACATGATCTCTGCTACAATGCTAAAACATGGTCACAATGTCCATGTTGTTGAATAAGATCTTTTTGTTGCTACTGTTGATGATTTGATGACTCCGCTACCGATAATCAAGTTGAATTTGCTGAAGGCCGGGATTTTCCCAGGTTGTAAAGAAGATTGTTGCCTTTATTCATCCTTACCAACCGACTGTCCGTTGTTGAAGTTAGGCATCCAGCGCCTAATGGATAATCAAGAGATACTTTTTGAAAAGACTCCTGTTACACCGACTCCTGTTAATGATGTTTCGATAATTACCATATCCACCAATCTTTCCAAGGTCTCCAAAAGACTTGTTAAGAATACATCCGATCTGAAGATTGTACCTTTGAAGATAACTATGTCGAGGCCTATCCCGTACAAGTCCAACAAATCAATATCGTGGAACTATGGAGGAGAGATCTTCTACCACGGTGTTAAGCAAGTTGAATCGACCGAAGAGAGTTCTAATGAAGAGTCTTCCGACATTGGAAACATTGCCGAAACGAGTAAAATCACCCGCAGTGGAAGAATTTTCTCTCCGGAGATTGTGCCTCCAAAGGCAATCTTTGGACCCTCAGCCGCTCCTGAAGTTACCCCTGTGCCAGTCAACATATTTGCGAGATCTCCAGTTATTGAAGAAGATGTAACTCCTGAAGTTGTCCCCTCTGTTGTTGCTGATGATAGAGGGAAAGGGATCCAAGAAGAGCCCGTCAGGACGAGGGCTCAGTCGTTGATCATCCTTGAAACCTCTCAAAAAGAAATGGAAGAGATTTTGAAAATAATCAAGAAAAGCGATTATAATGTTGTGGAGCAACTGGGGCAAACCCCCTCAAAAATCTCTATGCTGGCCTTGCTTCTTTGTTCAGAAGCTCATGCTAAAGCTTTGATCAGATTCTTGAAGACGGCCCATGTGCCTCAGGAAACCTCCGTGGATCAGTTTCAAGAATGTATAGCTAGCCTAACAGCAGACAACGGTTTAGGATTCTCCGACGCTGATCTAACAATCAAAGGGAGAAAACATAATGATGTTTTGCATGTCTCGGTAGAATGCAGAGGGACTACTCTGGCACATGTTCTGGTAGACATTGGTTCATCGCTGAACGTCCTACCAAAGAAGGCATTGGATAGGCTAGATTGTGAAGGTCTAACTTTGAAGCCCAGCAACATCATTGTTAGAGCCTTTGATGGTTCTAAACGGATGGTCCACGGGGAGGTGGACATCTCGATTAAAGTGGGAACTGAAACCTTCAACTCCATATTCTATGTCATGGACATCCGTCCCTCCTATTCTTGCTTGTTGGGAAGACCCTGGATTCATCATGCTGGAGCCGTTACTTCAACTCTGCATCAGAAGCTTAAGTACCCTGTCCAGGGGAAAATTGTGACAGTTCACGGTGAGGAGGAATACATGATAAGCCATCTTAATTCTTTCCACTATGTAGAATTGGATGGTGAATTCATCGAAACCCCCTTTCAGCATTTTGAAGAGGTAGCTCAGGAGATTGCGGCAGTGCCTTCTGTACCCATGATTACCCGACCTCCGCCTCGGATGTCGTCACTCAAAGATGCAAAGGCTGTGATTGAAGAAGGAGGAAGTACAATCTGGGGGCAGCTGCCCGATTTTCCTTTCAAGTCTGATAAATTCGGCTTAGGTTTCTGTTGTACCCCAAAATTTGCCCTCCCATATTCTTCAAGAAATTGCCAAGTCAAGCTTCAAAATCTCCCCAATGGTTGCACAGTGTAAGAGCCTCATGAACAGTCAAAATTAGGGTTTTGGCTCTGATCAAGAAAATGAAGTTCCCAAGGGCCCAATCAAGTCTCACATGCCTATAAATATGGTCAAGCATCCTCATATCAAGTTTCAAGACTTTCAGCACAAAATTGCACAGTCAAAAACCCTAATTACACTACAGTCAACTGTAGGGGCAAAATGGTCATTTGACAGTCAAAAGTTCAAATTTTTGGTAAAAATCTAATTTTGAAGCCACAAACATCATTTGATCAATGCTTGATCATGATTCTCAAAGCTTGGCTCAAAAATCATCAAGATGCAAAAGTTTCCTTATTTGGACAGTTGAAAAAGTCAACTGTAAATTGACCAGGGCATAACTTTCACATGGATTATCAGAAAAATTCCATCCAAGGCTCATTTTGAAGAGAAAGACATTTCCTACAACTCATCTTCATACTTCAAGTCCAATAAATGCTCTCACAAAAAGTTATCAATTTCAACATTATAGGTCATTTTCAAAAGTCAACAAAAAGAGACTTTAAGTCAAAGGCCATAAATTGAGATTGGTAAATCAAAATGACATGGGACCAAAGACATTGGTTATAGGACTCAAAGACCTTTCCAAAATGTCCAAGAACATGAGCAAAGCTTAAAAATTGAGCAAGTTATGCCTTGTGGAAGTTGGGAAATTTTTGGATATTTTGAAAAGTCAACATTGCTTCAAATGACCTAAAATTACTAATGGGCCTATTTTTCTTCCACAATTCATCATCCAAGGCATGTGCACGACCACTTGGCCCAAAGGGAAGTTTTTCTTCATTATTTATTTATTTATTTGGATTTCTATTATTAATAATTCATTTTAATTAAATAAAATACATGAAAAATGCTAAACCTAGTTTTTCAATCTTTTTGTGCATATTATATCCTCAAGATTTCGTGCCTAGCCAAATATGGAAAGAACCAATGGAATTGGATGTGATTTGTATCAAAAAGCATGTGAAAAAGATTTGAAAATCATGGTTTAAAAATCAAATATCATATTCATTAATTCATGGATTTTGATCAAGTTTTTTTACCCTAATCATTCACAGGTACATATATATGCTAAACCTAGTCCTAAAAACGACTCAGCTGCGCAAGAACTTGAAGAACAAAACTTGACTTTTTGCTTAGAAATCTCAAAACTGAAAACAGGGTTAGAGGGCGATTCAAGGCCAGATTTTTATCCCATCACCTTCCTGAAGCTTCAAGGAAGGATTTCCAATCAAAATCGTTCATCCTAACATCAAGAATTGGTAAAACGAATGTGACCTGTATAGAAAAAATCTCATAATCTTGCATCTCGATTCATGCACTTTTAACAATTTTTGATGCTTGATTCATGTTCATTATTTGATTCTAATGCTAACCCAATGGTTTAATTTTGTTTTCGTGCCCTATATAAAGATTCACCATTAACAATGTTTAGGGTTTGTGAAGCTTGGAATTGGGGGTTTTCGTTTAAGGAAAAATTAGCCTTCAGGACTTAGACCACTGAACCAAGCATGGTTGGACGATCACAAGGCCACCCTCGCGCTCAATTTATGAGCATCCAATGGCTATTCGCTATTTTCCAGAAAATGGCCTAAAAGAACGCTTAAAAAACCGTGGCCTATGTTCTTTATGTTTCAGGAAAAAAAATAATAAGCAATGGAGAAGATGACCAGGTGGCAAGGGATAATTGGTTGGTTTAAACTTTCGCGCGGAAAACAAAGCCTTAACGCGTTTTTGTTTTATTATATTTATTTGCTATATTATTTACAGATAAGCAAGACAGCAGGGTTGGCAAGCGTAGTGATTGGTAATGTTCAGGACCTGGGTTCGAGCCCCAGGTCCTCACCCCTTTCCATATATTTTTTCAATTAATGTTCATATGCAGTTTCAACATAGAAGACGCACCATACACCTTCAAAATCAAGCGTCCACGCGTCCCAGGGTATGCAATCAAAGGCCAGGATCTCAAGAACAAGATGTACGTTGGTCAATGCTTGGGTACGTGAGCACAAAAGTCAACCAGGCCAAAGAATAAATGGGCTTCAAATTGCTGGGCTATACCTCCACTTTGGGGACAGCAACCCCCCTAGGTTTGCCATTTTTTTCACATTCTTTCTTTTTTATTTCTATTTTCTTTTAATTATTGTTTTGTTTAATTAATTTATTATTTTCATAAAAACACAAAAACCATAAAAAATCAGAAAAGATAAAAAATAATAAATATTTTTATTTTAGTTTTTTTTTTTGTAAATAAATTCATTAATTAACTAGTTTTAAATTAGGTTTTAATCTTAACTTTTTTTTAATAAAAATATAAAAAATATAGAATTAGGGTTCATGATAATTTTTATTCCTTTTTATTTTTCTTTCATAATAATTAAACATTAAATACTTATTTTTGTAATTAAATTGCATGTAAATTAATTAGGGTTAATTTTAGGTTAAAATTTAATCTTTTCTTAATAAATTAAAAACAACTAGAATTAGGGTTAGCATTTTATTTTAATTAATTCTTCTTCATTAAAAATCATAAAATACAAAAATCCCAAAAATACCAAAAAGACAATTTCTTTTCTTTTTTAATTAATTAATTCCATCATCAATTTTGCAAAAAGGGTCCAACGCCCTCGTTTTAATTCTTACTTAATTCGCATATCTATTTCTTTTTCTTTATAATATTTATGTATCTCTCCCAAGGCCATGTAACGTTTTAATTTCTCGCACCTTTATTTTTCTTTTAATTCTTTATTTTTCTGTCAAATCGGGTTCAAGAAATTTTGGCAATGTGGACCCGCGCCTTTTGTAATAGTTTAGAATTTTATATTTCTCGCAATATTTTAACTATTAACAAATGCATGCAAGAATGAATGGACAAAAATAAAAACAAGCGCATAGATCACCAATGACATGACAAAAGACAAAAACAAATGAAAACGACACACAAATCACACACCACCCCTAGGGTACGCCTCACTGTTGCCTTGCCTCGAAAGGTGATCGTCGAGTAGAGGATGTCTTAGTAAGTCCTCATGATCCGGGAACCTGGCATGAGGGTAGCTTCTAGGGTGTCTTCCCATTTCTCCGGTGATCACCATGTCCCTACAAACTCGAATTGACCCGAACACCTCCAACGGTGGTGCTACCTACCTCTCAATGGTGGGATGGCACTACCTTAAGGACATTTACACAGCCTAATTCCTTAGGGTAGGTAGACGAATCTAGATACTTGCTCTAAATTCAAAAACAAATCAAAAATACTTTTCACACCGACACCTTTTCAAAAAGCTTTCGAAAGCAATTTTTCAAACACTCTTGAGGACCGATACAAGAGTCGAACTGAAATCTTCAAAGAAACTTTTTTTAAAACCCACAATTGAAAAGTGAACAAACTTTTTGAAAACACAAGTGAGCAAGTATCTAAGAGCCCATGGATAACCATGGATAGAAAGGGTGCTAACACCTTCCCTTTCTATAATCTACCTCCCGAACCGAGAGCAATCTCTATAAGGAATTTTTCTGTGCTTTTGTCCTTTCCATTTGGAGAAAATAAAAGACGGTGGCGACTCTTTCTTCCGCGACATTTCGCAAACCAGCGTTAAACAGTCAGTTCCAGATCCACCGATCACAGAACTGGCGACTCTGCTGGGGAATTTTTTAAAGTGAGGTGTACCTTAGGGCTAGTTCATAACTGTGTTTTCAATTGTTTTCCTTGTGTGCTTTAAATTGTGGGTTGCTTGGGAGTTCTATAGATCCTAACCCGGATCTGGGGGATACCTTCTTAGAAAGTAGCAACAAGGCTGTGAGGGAACTGTGCAGGGTATACCGACATGGTTGAAACAGTCTGCTACGTTGATGTGGCACTTTGGTGTGTACCGGTAACCCTTGAGTTCAGTCAACGAGAGTACGTGGCCTCCGCGTGGTGTCGTGAAGCATCAACTGACCTTAGGAACCTTAATTGAACCATCTTGGCCTCTTTAGGGTAGTGAGATAACTGACTTTGGTGCAGTCCGAGGTTGGTTGATACTCGATACTACACTCAATTGAGGGTTGCTTTCCTGGAATATTTCGGTCGCCAGTTCAGTGGCTAAATCGAAACGATGAACAATGAAAGCAATCCCGTGATATTGGGACCCTTAGAACCCGGTTACTTTGATAGGACAGGTTGAGCCCACCAACTTCAAGAGGGCACTACCCAGACCCCATGCTGGCCTTAAACCCTAAGGGCTTGTCTTGTGTGCCTTGTGTGCCTTACATGTTTGTCTTTGTAAATATCTGTGGTGTGTTTAATCATAGCATCATGACATCATCCAGCATCATATGCATTGACTAACCATTTCAGGGGTTCGAATCTTCATCTTTGTTCTTTGTTTTGTAGGACATGGAAACTGTTCGTAGAAAGACAATTCAAATCAGTCTTGTAAGGATCCCTCCTCAGCTTAAGGAGCTTATATCCAGGATTCCCGAGAACTCTTTATTCAGTGAAAGACATGGAAGTCTCATCAGCTTGGTCAATACCAACATTGAGGAAGACATGATAAAGGTCCTGTTCCAGTTCTTTGACCCTCTGCATCACTGTTTCACCTTCTTGGACTATCAGTTGGTACCTACCTTGGAGGAGTTCTCCCGGCTCCTGAAGATCCCAATCCTTGATCAGCTACCCTACAACGGTACGGAAAAGGAACCCAAGCTTGAAGAGATTGCTAAAGCCTTGCACCTACAGTCATCTGACCTCAAGGGACATTGGGAAGTTAGAAGCGGTATCAAAGGGTTCTTAGCCAGGTTTCTGTTTGAAAAGGCCCATGAATGTTGGAACTCCCTTGACTTGCAAGCTTTTGAAGAGGTTGTGGCCCTCCTTGTCTATGGTTTGGTGTTGTTCCCTAACCCAGATCAACTTATTGATATCAGTGTTGTCCAGATCTTTATGTCCAGGAATCCTATACCTATGTTGCTGGGGGACATCCTTCACTCATGTTACACTCGAACCATGAGAAAAAGAGGTGTCCTTATGTGTTGCACTCCTCTCCTGGGAAGGTGGTTTATTTCGCACCTTCCACAATCAGTTTTGAAGAACGAGCGGGGTTTGAGATGGTCACAGCGGTTGATGACTCTTACACATGCAGACATACATTGGTGCCCTCGGTCCAGAGAGGATGTCACTATCATTGATCGTTGCGGGGAGTACCCTAATGTTCCTTTACTTGGAATTAGAGGAGGTATTACTTACAACCCATGCCTGGCTTGGAGACAGTTTGGTTATGCTCGGAGGGATGGTCCTCATGACATGTTAATTCCTGACATGGTTTTTGACTTCGACAATGATACTCAAGGACTTCGCCAGAAATTTATCAGAGCCTGGAGGATGCCAAGTAGGATAGACAGCAAGACACTGGGGCACAGGAACTCCATCCCGTTAGAACCTTATCTCAAGTGGGTACGCGCCCGCTCCCAGAAGTTAGTGATGCCTTACCCTCATATGCTCCCTGTGATCAAAGAGCCAGTCTTGGAAGGAGAAGTATCCTACACTATTCAGTACCCTGATATGCCCACATCCTGGGAAGAGATGCAGAAGAGTTGGATCCAGCTTAAGGAAGAACGGAATTCTCTTGAGACCAGTCTACATGCCAGTGAAAAGAAGGTCTTGGAGCTCACCTGTCTGTTGCATGAGGAGAGGAATCTCAACACTTACATAGCTCCAAAGAGGATGCGTAGTATATTTTGGGATTGATTTGCCTTTGTATTATTTCGCCCATGAGGCTTTGATGTATTAAACAATTATTTCCTTAATGATAACGTGTGTTCCTTTTTGTCTACAACAAATTTGAACTTTCGAACCCTTGAATGCATTGCATAAACATATATCATTCATCATGTGCATAGCAGGTTTTTCCTCTTTTCAGGTTGCTTACAGTTCTTCGCTGTTTATTTCAGCATCATGAATCCTGACTCGTCATCAACTGAGACATCCATCAAAGCTCTTCAGGCGCAGAATGCGCAATTTCAGGAATTAATCAAGGGTTTGGCTCAAGGCCAAGAAGAGTTGAAAGCTCTGCTCCTGAAAAAGGAAAAGAAGAAGAAGAGAAGAACTGTTCTGTTCAACTCGGGCCGAAGGTTTGGCAATACTCTGCAGAATGAAGAGGCTGGTTCTTCTGTTGGCAAGAGTACTCCTCAAGCAGAAAAAGGTCATAGTCCGGTAGTCTCCGACAACGAGACTGATTTTGATGAAGAGCAATATCCTCCTACAGAAGACCGTTACAAGCAGCTGGAGGATAGGCTGAATGCTATGGAGATACAACAGGTACCTGGGCTGGATTTTGGAGATCTAGGTTTGTCTACTGGTGTGATCATTCCTCGGAAGTTCAAAGCACCATCTTTCACTAAATATGACGGGGCGTCTTGTCCCAAGCTACATCTCAGGTCCTATGTTCGGAAAATCCAACCGTACTCAGCGGATAAGAATTTGTGGATCCACTTCTTCCAGGAGAGTCTTTCAGGGACTCATCTCGAATGGTTCTATCAGCTGGATGGGACCAAGGTTCGTAACTGGGAGGAGTTGGCTACTGCTTTCTACAAGCAGTATCAATATAATGCCGACCTTGCCCCTACGCGTACCCAACTCCAGGGTATGTCGTTAGGTTCAAGTGAAGGTTTTAAAGAGTACGCTCAGAAGTGGAGGGATCTGGCTAGCAGGGTGCAGCCTCCGTTGACTGATCGGGAGTTGGTAGACATGTTCTTGGGGACCCTATCTGGGCCATTTTTCAACCATCTTATCAGGAATTCGTCTGCAGGGTTCACGGATCTGATTTTGACTGGAGAGAGAATTGAGGCTGGGTTGAAGTCTGGAAAGATTCCGAAGGGTGCATCGTCTAGTTCTGAGAAGAAACCCTTCAAGAAGGAGGCTAGTGCTGTATATGGTTCCAAGAGACAAGAGAGATCTGAGCGCTGTCAGTCTGTCAGCGCGGTAATGATTGCTAAGCCTGCTGCCGCTCCTCGGCCAACCAATCCTCAAAGGGCTGAAAGACCCCGGAGAGAGTTCACCCGTTTGAGCATGACCTTATCGCAGATCTTACCACAGTTGCTCTCGACCAACTTAGTAACTGTCAGAGAGGCTCCGAAGTTTCCAAATACTACGTCTCCCAAGTACAACCCAAATGCCCGTTGTGCTTATCATTCTGATAGCCCGGGGCATTCCACTAATGATTGTTGGGCATTAAGGAGCAAAGTGCAAGACCTTATTGACGCGAAGGAGATACAGTTCGAAGCGCCTGAGAGGCCGAATGTGGTTACTGCTCCTATGCCTCAGCATGGGGTAAATGCTGTTGATGAAGATGTTTACGCTGTTTCTGTGGATGATTTGGCCACTCCTCTGAAGACCGTCAAGAGGAACCTACTGCTGGCCGGTTTATTTCCGGGTTGCAGTGAGGGTTGCCTGTTCTGTGTTGTTTCCCTATCTGGTTGTCCCTTGCTGAAGTTAGGCATCCAAAGCCTAATGGATAGCAAGGAGATTCTGTTTAAGAAGACTGTTGTTCAGTTGGTTCCGGTAGAAGAAGTTTCTGTGGTTACAATCTTTAATAATCCAATCCAGGTTCTCCCGAAGAAGCCTGTCCAAATCATGACTGTCGCACCTGTTGTTATCACTGTTCCGGAGCCTCTTCCCTATGTATCTGATAAAGTTGTCCCCTGGCATTATGGGGCCGATGTGTATGTAAACGGGATTAAACAAGAGTTCAACACTGGCGCCAGTATCTGTGATATCACTGGCCCAGCCAAAGTCACCCGCAGTGGCAGGCTCTTCTCGCCTGACATTGCACCGCCTGCTACTCGAAGACCCCTCCTCATAACACCTACAAGTGTACCTGTTCCTGTCGCTGATCAAGTTGTTTCCCCTGCTGCCGAGTCATCCAATGCTCGGGGCAAAGGGATTGAAGTTGAGCCTGCCCAGATGGAGACACCGATACCGATAAATGCTGAGGCCTCCCAACAAGAAATGGAGGAGATTTTGAAAATTATAAAGAAGAGTGACTTCAATGTTGTGGAACAACTGGGGCACACGCCCTCCAAAATCTCCATGCTTTCTTTATTGCTGTGCTCTGAGGCCCATGCTAAGGCCTTAATCTCATTTCTCAAGACGGCCCATGTGCCACAGGAAACATCTGCAGTCCAGTTCACTGATTGCGTAGCAAATCTGACAGCAGACAATGGCCTGGGTTTCTCAGATGCTGACCTGACTGTGAAGGGAAGAGACCACAATGACGCCCTGCATGTCTCTATCGAATGCAGGGGCACTACTCTGGCACATGTATTGGTGGATACTGGTTCTTCCTTGAATGTGCTACCCAAGAAGGCTTTAGACCGCTTAGATTGTGAAGGCCTGGAACTGAAACCCAGCAATATCATCGTCAGGGCCTTTGACGGTTCAAAAAGGATGGTTCATGGAGAGGTTGACATTCCCATTCGTGTGGGTTCTCAGGTGTTTGACTCTACATTTTATGTGATGGATATCCGTCCATCGTACTCTTGTCTACTGGGTCGACCTTGGATCCATAAAGCTGGGGCAGTGACCTCTACCTTACACCAGAAGCTGAAGTATCCTGTCAGAGGGAAAATCGTCACTGTGCAAGGAGAGGAGGAATATATGGTAAGCCACTTGAATTCCTTCAGATACATTGAGATGGACGGGGAGTTTATTGAAACCCCCTTTCAGCATTTCGAGGAGGTGCTTCCAATTTCAGCGGCAGCAGAAACAGCAGCGGAAGAGAATGTTCCTTTGAAGATGGCTTCCCTAAAGGATGCCTGGGCCGTGGTTCAAAAAGGTGATTGTGCTAACTGGGGCAGGCTTCCAGACTTTACACAGAAAACTGACAAGTTTGGGCTGGGTTTTACTGCAGAGGGTCAGAAAGCTATGCGGAAGGCGAAGACCAGAAGACCTCCTGTGTTCATTACAAATCCAGGAGTGAATGTTGTTGGGGAAGACAATGAAGTGGATGAAGCAGAATTCAATAGCTGGATCTATCCAACGGCTGAAGGCGGATTGACCAATTGGATTGCCGAAGACCATACTCCTGTTACCTTTGTGACGCGGTAATAAATTTCTTTGTTTCGTTATTTGTAATAAACAATAAATAAACTCTTTGGCCCGGTGTCTTACCCGAGGCACCGTGGTTTCATTTGTGAGGGCATATAAATTGTCATTTCATATATCATAAATGAAAATCTTGGACGTTTTCTCGCATTTCAAATTTTATGCTCCTTTTCTGTCTTTCCTTCCTTTACATATTTTTTAAAACGGCTGTATTTACACACACACTCACTCATACAGGTTTCAATCCACTCTGGATCTCACTGATAACAACTCTGCTACTGCCAATTATGACTTCGAAAATCCGATCAACTTAGCCGAAGACGAAGGTGAAGATGATTGCGAAGTGCCTGGCGAGCTTGCAAGACTGTTACTTCAGGAAGAGAGGGCAATTCAACCGCACGAAGAGCCAGTGGAAACAATAAACTTGGGTACTGAGGCAGACAGGAAAGAGGTAAAGATTGGTGCCAACCTAGAGCTCAGCGTGAAGCAACGGTTGGCTCAGATGCTACATGATTACATGGAGATCTTTTCCTGGTCCTACGAAGACATGCCCGGGTTGGATACCGATATTGTGGTCCATCACTTACCTACTAAGGAAGACTTCCCTCCAGTTAAGCAAAAGGTCCGTCGTATGTGCCCAGAGATGTCTGAGAAGATTAAGGCCGAGGTTATGAAACAGTTTGATGCTGGGTTCCTTGCAGTAACTTCTTACCCTCAGTGGGTTGCTAATGTGGTGCCGGTACCAAAGAAAGACGGTAAGGTCAGAATGTGTGTCGACTACAGGGATCTGAATAGGGCCAGCCCCAAGGATGACTTCCCTTTACCTCACATTGATGTCCTTGTTGACAATACAGCTCAGCACAAGGTATTCTCTTTCATGGATGGCTTTTCAGGTTACAATCAGATCAAGATGGCACCTGAAGACATGGAAAAGACTACATTTGTTACTCAGTGGGGCACCTTCTGCTACAAAGTCATGCCATTTGGGTTGAAGAACGCTGGGGCAACCTACCAACGTGCCATGGTTGCTTTATTTCATGACATGATCCATCATGAGATAGAAGTGTATGTTGACGACATGATCGCAAGGTCTCAAACTGAGGAAGAGCACCTAGATCATCTGCAGAAGTTGTTTGACCGTTTGAAACTGTACAAGCTGAGATTGAACCCGAACAAGTGCACCTTCGGGGTAAGATCTGGGAAGTTGCTAGGCTTCGTGGTAAGTGATAAGGGTATTCAAGTGGACCCTGCCAAGGTTAAAGCTATTCAAGAGATTCCGGTTCCTAAGACAGAGAAGGAAGTCAGAGGCTTTTTAGGACGCCTGAATTACATTGCTCGCTTCATCTCACACCTAACTGCTACCTGTGAGCCAATCTTCAAGCTGCTGAAGAAAGATCAGGTAGTACGTTGGAACGATGAATGTCAGGCTGCTTTTGACAGAATCAAGGAGTATCTCCAAGAACCACATATCCTTATGCCACCGGTTGAAGGGAGACCTCTGATATTATACCTGACAGTGCTCGACAACTCGATGGGGTGTGTGCTGGGGCAGCATGACGAGTCTGGCCAAAAAGAGCATGCCATTTATTACCTTAGCAAAAAGTTTACCGACTGTGAGACCCGATACTCACTGCTTGAGAAAACTTGCTGCGCTTTGGTATGGGCTGCTCGCCGGCTGAGACAGTATATGCTGACTCACACTACCTTGTTGATCTCAAAGATGGATCCTATAAAGTACATATTCGAAAAGCCTGCTCTGTCTGGGAGAATTGCAAGATGGCAAATGATCTTGACGGAATACGACATTCAGTACACAACCCAGAAAGCCATCAAGGGAAGTGTATTGGCAGACCACTTGGCACATCAGGCCGTAGATGACTATCAGTCAATGAACTTCGAGTTTCCGGATGAAAGCATCATGATAGTGACTGATTGTGAAGTACCTGGACCGGATGAAGGACCTGAGGAAGGATCCCGATGGTCTATGCACTTTGATGGAGCCTCCAACGCTTTGGGTAACGGTATCGGCGCCATAATCATATCCCCCCAAGGTACTCATACTCCACTCATTGCCCGGCTATGTTTCAACTGTACCAACAACATGGCAGAGTATGAGGCGTGCATCATGGGTCTTCAAGCTGCGATCGACCTAAGGATTAAGTTTCTGAGTGTCTTCGGAGATTCCGCTCTTGTGATCAATCAGATCAAAGGAGAGTGGGATACGAAACATCCAAACCTGATTCCTTACAGAGAATGTGTGTTGACCCTGATCCCCCACTTCACAGAGATAACCTTTGAACACTTTCCAAGAGAAGAGAATCAGTTGGCGGACGTGTTAGCTACAATGTCTTCTATGTTCAAGGTCAAATGGGATAATGAGGCTCCCCGGATCATCATCTGGAAACTGGAAGAACCGGCATACTGTTGCGATCTCGAGACTGAATTGGTAACTGAGAAGCCTTGGTACCATGAAGTAAAAAGATATCTGGAAGCTCAGGAATACCCTGAAGGTGCCTCTGTCAATGATAAGAAGTTCTTGAGAAGGTTCGCGGCAAAGTTCTTCCTTAGCAACGGCATCTTGTATAAGCGAAACCATGATTCAACCTTACTGCGTTGTGTGGATAAGACTGAAGCAGAAATGATCATGGAAGAGCTACATGAAGGGACCTTTGGTACACATTCCAGTGGACACACTATGGCTAAGAAGATCCTTCGGGCAGGGTATTACTGGTCCATAATGGAAGCTGACTGCTATCAATATTCTAGGACATGCCATAAGTGCCAGATTTATGCAGACAAAGTGCATGTTCCTCCAGTTCCTCTGAATGTTCTGACTGCGCCTTGGCCGTTTGCAATGTGGGGCATAGACATTATTGGTGAGATTAAACCTACGGCATCTAACGGGCATCGCTTCATCCTGGTAGCGATTGACTATTTTACGAAGTGGGTCGAAGCAGCATCCTATGCTACGGTAACCAAGACTGTTGTGGCACGGTTCATTCGGCATAATCTGATCTGTCGGTACGGCGTCCCTGAGAGGATCATTACAGACAACGGTACCAATCTGAATAACAAGATGATCACTGAGCTCTGCGAGCAGTTCAAAATACAGCACCACAATTCTTCTCCTTACAGACCGAAGATGAATGGGGCTGTAGAAGCAGCAAATAAGAATATCAAGAAAATCGTGCAGAAGATGACAGTGACTTATAAGGATTGGCACGAGATGTTACCGTTCGCTCTACATGGGTACCGTACCTCAGCTAGGATGTCAACCGGGGCAACTCCTTTCTCCTTGGTTTATGGTATGGAGGCAGTCTTACCAATCGAAGTGCAAATACCCTCTCTCCGGATAATGAAGGATGCAAATCTGAACGAAGATGATTGGATCCAGACACGACTTGATCAGCTCAACCTTATTGATGAGAAGAGACTTGCTGCTATCTGTCATGGTCAGACGTATCAGAAACGGATGATCAGGGCATTTAACAAAAAGGTCAGACCACAGGAATATCAAGTTGGGGATCTGGTAATCAAGCGAATCATCCTTCCTTAGAGTGATCCAAGGGGCAAATGGACTCCTACATACGAAGGGCCATTTGTGGTTAAGCATGTGTTCTCAGGAGGAGCAATGATATTGACCAACATGGATGGTGACGACCTTCCTCACCCCGCCAATGCAGACATAGTAAAAAGATACTACGCATAAAAAAGGACCCGCTAGGCTGACATGCCTAGGCAAAAATTAGGGCTTCCCGTCGAACCAAAAGGGTTCGGGAAAAATGAAGGGATGAAATGAAAAAAATCTGTACACCCGGCAAGTCGAAAACCTGAAAAGGCGGCTTGGGCAAAAATGGGTATCCCGGTGGACTGAAAACCCGAAAGGGCGGTCCAGGCAAAAATTAGGGATAAAAGCGTAATACTATGTCTCATAGGATCACTTTGCATCCAGAATCCGGTATCTACGTCAAGTTCAGACGGCATCAATCAGTCAGCTTCATCTTCGTTTAGGTCATCAAGTGATGAGACGCTCGGAGTTATAAAGGCAATAGCAGAGTTGAAACCCAGTGGGATCATTCATTTCACACAGCTGTTTTATTTTCTCTTATACAAAATTTGTATAAACTCTCTTGTTCGGCGGCGTCCTCTTACTAGGACGTCAGCCTCTTGTACACAAAACGCCTGTTTTCAGGCCATTCAAAAATCAATACAAATATACTTTTCAGTTAAACGTGCCAATTGTTTTTCTTTTTCTGTTTTGTTTTGCGAAGAACGTCCAAGGTTCAATTTGTGATATATGCATTGACAATAATTTGCTAACTCATGAATATTTGCATACGAAACAAAGAATTAATTACAGGTAACATTAGAAACAGGGGCAATAAAGAGTTGTCTAGGCAATCTAATTGTTCTGTCCTCCAAGGTACCAAGGTAAGTTCAGCTAAAGAACATAACCAAATATCTTAATTCCTTAGAGAGTGAAGCCAGCAAGACAATATACTCTCCTCAAGCAGTCAAGTTATCAAATCTTAAGGAAGTTGGGTATACTCCCGTAGATCTCAACATTCCCCAGCAGCATATATACATATATTCTTAACAAGCATCCCCGGCAATCTTGGTCTAAAGATTGTTCCCCGGCGGCATATCAAACATTCAAAGGAATCACTTCCCCCGCAGTTCAATACTCCCCCAGGAGAGTCCAATCTAGTTCCCCAGGAAAGTTGGAATCCATCTCCCCAAGCAGTAAGCTTATCCCCAGTAGATTCTGGAAGCTTATCCCTCGCAGAATACGAACGCGTCGCCCGGCTTTATTCAAAGAGTTATTTCCTTAACAGGATATAACTGGGTTATCCTCAGCCAAAAGCCACGAAAAGATCGTCCCCGACAAAGTCTCCTTATCCCCAGCAAAGTCTATTCACACTTCCAATACAACAAAGATATCCCCAGCGAAGTTATTTTCAACAACTCAGCAAAGTACCTCTCTCCCCACAGAGTATTGCTTCCCAGCAAGATCATTAGAGTACTTTTCTCCCCGCAGAGTTATTCCATTCGCCAAGTTTATTCCCCAACTGAGTTATCTTCTCCTGCCGGTATTCTTGCAACTATCATCCCCAGTGGAAGCGAAATCTATTCTTCAACATCATCCCAGGATATGACTTCCCGACACCCGTCAAGGATTTACTTTCCTAGACGAAAACATACATTCCTAAACATCACATACATCATTATAGCATGCATAGACGCATCATATCCTACAAATCTCATTTATGTTGAGAACATCATTGCTTGATCCATATCATGCATTGCATATGACTGACCTTTACCTTTCAGGAAAGATTCAGCTAAATTCTCAATCGTATTTCAAGACCTAGACCGGTTCAGTTAATCGACTCCAAAGATTTCTTATCCAGTCAAAGGCCTTCTCTAGTCCAGCTAAATCGACCCCAAACAGATTTTTCTGATGAAGACTCAGTAGAAGTTATCCAGGTTTTTCTCAAACGTCCGCTTTTAAGATTATAATTGCCTATGGTTCTCTCCCCGATCCTGCGGAGACGATAATTCCATTCCAGGTTTTTCTCAAACGTCCGCTTTTGAGATTATAATTTCCTATGGTTCTCTCCCGATCCTGCGGAGACGATAATTCCATTCCAGGTTTTTCTCAAACGTCCGCTTTTGAGATTATAATTTCCTATGGTTCTCTCCCCAATGTTGCGGAGACGATAATTCCATTCCAGGTTTTTCTCAAACGTCCGCTTTTGAGATTATAATTTCCTATGGTTCTCTCCCCAATCCTGCGGAGACGATAATTCCATTCCAGGTTTTTCTCAAACGTCCGCTTTTGAGATTATAATTGCCTATGGTTCTCTCCCCGATCCTGCGGAGACGATAATTCCATTCCAGGTTTTTCTCAAACGTCCGCTTTTGAGATTATAATTTCCTATGGTTCTCTCCCCGATCCTGCGGAGACGATAATTCCATTCCAGGTTTTTCTCAAACGTCCGCTTTTGAGATTATAATTTCCTATGGTTCTCTCCCCAATGCTGCGGAGACGATAATTCCATTCCAGGTTTTTCTCAAACGTCCGCTTTTGAGATTATAATTTCCTATGGTTCTCTCCCCAATCCTGCGGAGACGATAATTCCATTCCAGGTTTTTCTCAAACGTCCGCTTTTGAGATTATAATTTCCTATGGTTCTCTCCCCAATCCTGCGGAGACGATAATTCCATTCCAGGTTTTTCTCAAACGTCCGCTTTTGAGATTATAATTTCCTATGGTTCTCTCCCCAATGTTGCGGAGACGATAATTCCATTCCAGGTTTTTCTCAAACGTCCGCTTTTGAGATTATAATTGCCTATGGTTCTCTCCCCGATCCTGCGGAGATGATAATTCCATTCCAGGTTTTTCTCAAACGTCCGCTTTTGAGATTATAATTTCCTATGGTTCTCTCCCCGATGCTGCGGAGACGATAATTCCATTCCAGGTTTTTCTCAAACGTCCGCTTTTGAGATTATAATTTCCTATGGTTCGCTCCCCAATACTGCGGAGACGATAATTCCATTCCAGGTTTTTTTCAATGTTTACCTTTGAGATTATAATTGCCTATGGTTCTCTTCCCGATCCTGCGGAGGTGGTAATCCCAAGACTTTCTCAACGATTGCTGTTGAGGTTAAAGTCACCCAAGGTTCTCTCACCGTCCCCGTTGAGGTAGTAACCATCCCTGGTTCATTCATCATCTTTTGAAACTCCAGATCCAGCTCCTGTAACCAGTCAGGACACATCTATACAAAGCATCCGAAAACCAGATCCTGCCACATGTCAGGTACTCATTTTTCTTTTGCAGGTACGCAAGTTCTCGCTAAGGAATCTCTTACGCGATCAACCTCCAGATGGCATCTATAAGCCCATCATCCTACCCATTAATCTCCAAATGGCATCTATAAGCCCATTCCCATCATCACATTGCTACTACGTGAGCGCAAATTTCTGGGCACTCTAGTGTTCAATCATCTTCTACCCTCGGATTACGAAAGGCACGTCAGCCAATCTGCATCCTCAGGTCTAAGAAGATTGAGCAGGGGCAACTGTTGTACCCCAAAATTTTCCCTCCCATATTCTTCAAGAAATTTCCAAGTCAAGCTTCAAAATCTCCCCAAGGGTTGCACAGTGTAAGAGCCTCATGAACAGTCAAAATTAGGGTTTTGGCTCTGATCAAGAAAATGAAGTTCCCAAGGGCCCAATCAAGTCTCACATGCCTATAAATATGGTCAAGCATCCTCATATCAAGTTTCAAGACTTTCAGCACAAAATTGCACAGTCAAAAACCCTAATTACACTACAGTCAACTGTAGGGGCAAAATGGTCATTTGACAGTCAAAAGTTCAAATTTTTGGTAAAAATCTAATTTTGAAGCCACAAACATCATTTGATCAATGCTTGATCATGATTCTCAAAGCTTGGCTCAAAAATCATCAAGATGCAAAAGTTTCCTTATTTGGACAGTTGAAAAAGTCAACTGTAAATTGACCAGGGCATAACTTTCACATGGATTATCAGAAAAATTCCATCCAAGGCTCATTTTGAAGAGAAAGACATTTCCTACAACTCATCTTCATACTTCAAGTCCAAGAAATGCTCTCACAAAAAGTTATCAATTTCAACATTATAGGTCATTTTCAAAAGTCAACAAAAAGAGACTTTAAGTCAAAGGCCATAACTTGAGATTGGTAAATCAAAATGACATGGGACCAAAGAAATTGGTTATAGGACTCAAATACCTTTCCAAAATGTCCAAGAACATGAGCAAAGCTTAAAAATTGAGCAAGTTATGCCTTGTGGAAGTTGGGAAATTTTTGGATATTTTGAAAAGTCAACATTGCTTCAAATGACCTAAAATTACTAATGGGCCTATTTTTCTTCCACAATTCATCATCCAAGGCATGTGCACGACCACTTGGCCCAAAGGGAAGTTTTTCTTCATTATTTATTTATTTATTTGGATTTCTATTATTAATAATTCATTTTAATTAAATAAAATACATGAAAAATGCTAAACCTAGTTTTTCAATCTTTTTGTGCATATTATATCCTCAAGATTTCGTGCCTAGCCAAATATGGAAAGAACCAATGGAATTGGATGTGATTTGTATCAAAAAGCATGTGAAAAAGATTTGAAAATCATGGTTTAAAAATCAAATATCATATTCATTAATTCATGGATTTTGATCAAGTTTTTTTACCCTAATCATTCACAGGTACATATATATGCTAAACCTAGTCCTAAAAACGACTCAGCTGCGCAAGAACTTGAAGAACAAAACTTGACTTTTTGCTTAGAAATCTCAAAACTGAAAACAGGGTTAGAGGGCGATTCAAGGCCAGATTTTTATCCCATCACCTTCCTGAAGCTTCAAGGAAGGATTTCCAATCAAAATCGTTCATCCTAACATCAAGAATTGGTAAAACGAATGTGACCTGTATAGAAAAAATCTCATAATCTTGCATCTCGATTCATGCACTTTTAACAATTTTTGATGCTTGATTCATGTTCATTATTTGATTCTAATGCTAACCCAATGGTTTAATTTTGTTTTCGTGCCCTATATGAAGATTCACCATTAACAATGTTTAGGGTTTGTGAAGCTTGGAATTGGGGGTTTTCGTTTAAGGAAAAATTAGCCTTCAGGACTTAGACCACTGAACCAAGCATGGTTGGACGATCACAAGGCCACCCTCGCGCTCAATTTATGAGCATCCAATGGCTATTCGCTATTTTCCAGAAAATGGCCTAAAAGAACGCTTAAAAAACCGTGGCCTATGTTCTTTATGTTTCAGGAAAAAAAATAATAAGCAATGGAGAAGATGACCAGGTGGCAAGGGATAATTGGTTGGTTTAAACTTTCGCGCGGAAAACAAAGCCTTAACGCGTTTTTGTTTTATTATATTTATTTGCTATATTATTTACAGATAAGCAAGACAGCAGGGTTGGCAAGCGTAGTGATTGGTAATGTTCAGGACCTGGGTTCGAGCCCCAGGTCCTCACCCCTTTCCATATATTTTTTCAATTAATGTTCATATGCAGTTTCAACATAGAAGACGCACCATACACCTTCAAAATCAAGCGTCCACGCGTCCCAGGGTATGCAATCAAAGGCCAGGATCTCAAGAACAAGATGTACGTTGGTCAATGCTTGGGTACGTGAGCACAAAAGTCAACCAGGCCAAAGAATAAATGGGCTTCAAATTGCTGGGCTATACCTCCACTTTGGGGACAGCAACCCCCCTAGGTTTGCCATTTTTTTCACATTCTTTCTTTTTTATTTCTATTTTCTTTTAATTATTGTTTTGTTTAATTAATTTATTATTTTCATAAAAACACAAAAACCATAAAAAATCAGAAAAGATAAAAAATAATAAATATTTTTATTTTAGTTTTTTTTTTTGTAAATAAATTCATTAATTAACTAGTTTTAAATTAGGTTTTAATCTTAACTTTTTTTTAATAAAAATATAAAAAATATAGAATTAGGGTTCATGATAATTTTTATTCCTTTTTATTTTTCTTTCATAATAATTAAACATTAAATACTTATTTTTGTAATTAAATTGCATGTAAATTAATTAGGGTTAATTTTAGGTTAAAATTTAATCTTTTCTTAATAAATTAAAAACAACTAGCATTAGGGTTAGCATTTTATTTTAATTAATTCTTCTTCATTAAAAATCATAAAATACAAAAATCCCAAAAATACCAAAAAGACAATTTCTTTTCTTTTTTAATTAATTAATTCCATCATCAATTTTGCAAAAAGGGTCCAACGCCCTCGTTTTAATTCTTACTTAATTCGCATATCTATTTCTTTTTCTTTATAATATTTATGTATCTCTCCCAAGGCCATGTAACGTTTTAATTTCTCGCACCTTTATTTTTCTTTTAATTCTTTATTTTTCTGTCAAATCGGGTTCAAGAAATTTTGGCAATGTGGACCCGCGCCTTTTGTAATAGTTTAGAATTTTATATTTCTCGCAATATTTTAACTATTAACAAATGCATGCAAGAATGAATGGACAAAAATAAAAACAAGCGCATAGATCACCAATGACATGACAAAAGACAAAAACAAATGAAAACGACACACAAATCACACACCACCCCTAGGGTACGCCTCACTGTTGCCTTGCCTCGAAAGGTGATCGTCGAGTAGAGGATGTCTTAGTAAGTCCTCATGATCCGGGAACCTGGCATGAGGGTAGCTTCTAGGGTGTCTTCCCATTGCTCCGGTGATCACCATGTCCCTACAAACTCGAATTGACCCGAACACCTCCAACGGTGGTGCTACCTACCTCTCAATGGTGGGATGGCACTACCTTAAGGACATTTACACAGCCTAATTCCTTAGGGTAGGTAGACGACTCTAGATACTTGCTCTAAATTCAAAAACAAATCAAAAATACTTTTCACACCGACACCTTTTCAAAAAGCTTTCGAAAGAAATTTTTCAAACACTCTTGAGGACCGATACAAGAGTCGAACTGAAATCTTCAAAGAAACTTTTTTTAAAACCCATAATTGAAAAGCGAACAAAATTTTTGAAAACACAAGTGAGCAAGTATCTAAGAGCCCATGGATAACCATGGATAGAAAGGGTGCTAACACCTTCCCTTTCTATAATCTACCTCCCGAACCGAGAGCAATCTCTATAAGGAATTTTTCTGTGCTTTTGTCCTTTCCATTTGGAGAAAATAAAAGACGGTGGCGACTCTTGCTTCTGCGACATTTCGCGAACCAGCGTTAAACAGTCAGTTCTAGATCCACCGATCATAGTTTCACTGCTTCTGCTCAAAAGGTTGTGCGTCGCTCCCGGGCTGGAGGGCCACCAGTGAAGATCACTCATCATGGAGTCAGTGCTTTGGAGGATGGTGAAGAGGAGACCAATCTGGAAGACTGGATTTTCCCTACCGTTGAAGGAGGACTATGAAATTGGGAGGCAAAGGACTTTATTCCCGTTACTTTCATCAATCAGTAATTTATCTTTCAAACATTTCTGTTGGTTTGTAATAATTCATAAACAATTCGTACACTTTTAACCTTGTGCCTTACCCGAGGCACATAGGTCCATTTGTAAGGGTTTGATTTTTCATCTTCATATGTCATTTTAATGAATCATGGACGTTTTCACATATAAACTTTTGTGTTCATTTTCTTTCTTTTTACATTTTATTTGTTTAAAGGTGGTTATCCTTTACACACACCCATACTCACCAATGCAGGTACCCATCCATTACGGATTCCATGGGTAACAACTTTGTTATGGCCTTCAGTGACTCTGAAGATCTGGTCTACCATGCCGAGTACGAAGGTGATAAAGACTGTGAAGTGCTTGGAGAATTGGCTAGACTACTGCAACAGGAAGAAAGTGCTATTCTACCTCACGAGGAGTTGTTAGAGACTATCAACTTGGGTACAAAGGAAGACAGAAAAGAAGTTAGAGTGGGTGCCAACCTAGAATCAAGTGTCAAAGAGCGCTTAGTTCAGCTGTTGAATGAATATGTTGAGATCTTCGCCTGGTCCTACGAGGACATGTCGGGACTTGATACAGATATTATGGTTCATCGTCTCCCTACAAGAGAAGACTGTCCACCCATTAAACAGAAAGTTCGCCGCATGAGGCCCGACATGTCTGAAAAGATCAAAGCTGAAGTGATGAAGCAGTTCAATGCTGGATTTCTTGCTGTTACTTCCTATCCACAATGGGTTGCTAACATTGTGCCCGTGCCTAAGAAGGACGGAAAAGTGAGAATGTGCGTGGATTACAGAGACTTAAACAGGGCTAGCCCTAAAGATGACTTTCCACTACCGCACATTGACATCTTGGTTGACAATACAGCTCAGCACAAGGTATTTTCTTTCATGGATGGATTTTCAGGGTACAACCAGATCAAAATGGCCCCTGAAGACATGGAGAAAACTACCTTTGTTACACAGTAGGGTACGTTCTGTTATAAAGTGATGCCATTCGGACTGAAGAATGTCGGGGCAACCTATCAGCGCGCCATGGTAGCTTTGTTTCATGATATGATACATCATGAGATAGAGGTCTACGTAGACGACATGATAGCCCGTTCACAAACGGAAGAAGAACACCTCGACCATCTGCAAAAGCTGTTTTTCAGATTGAAGGAGTACAAACTCAGACTGAACCCTAACAAGTGCACTTTCGGAGTCAGGTCCGGTAAACTCTTGGGTTTCATCGTCAGTAACAAGGGCATCGAGGTTGATCCTGCCAAAGTCAAAGCTATACAAGAAATTCCTGCCCCTCACACTGAGAAGGAGTTTAGAGGTTTCTTGGGACGCCTAAACTACATTGCAAGGTTCATTTCTCACCTAACATCTACCTGTGAACCAATCTTCAAGCTTTTGAAGAAAGATCAGGTGGTTAAATGGAATGATGACTGTCAAGTTGCTTTCGATAAAATCAAGGAGTATTTGCCGGAACCTCCTATCTTGATGCCACCCGTCGAAGGAAGGCCGCTAATCATGTATCTAACCGTCCTGGAGAATTCAATGGGGTGCGTACTGGGCCAACATGACGAGTCTGGCCGAAAAGAGCATGCCATTTATTAGCTTAGCAAAAAGTTTACCGACTGTGAGACTCGCTACTCACTTCTCGAGAAAACTTGTTGTGCTTTGGTATGGGATGCTCGTCAGCTAAGGCAGTATATGTTGACACATACCACTTTGCTGATCTCTAAGATGGATCCGATCAAGTACATCTTTGAAAAGCCTGCTCTATCCGGAAGAATCGCTAGATGGCAGATGATCCTCACCGAGTACGATATACAGTACACGACCCAAAAAGCTATAAAGGGGAGTGTGCTAGCCGGTCATCTGGCCCATCAAGCTGTCAAAGATTACCAAGCCATGAGGTTCGACTTCCCCGACGAGGATATCATGACTTTGAGCAACATTTAAGAAAACAGACCGTATGACGGACCTGAACAAGGATCCTGATGGACCCTGTACTTTGATGGTGCCTCTAACGCACTTGGCAACGGTATCGGTGCGGTACTTATTTCTCCAGAAGGTTGCCATACACCTTTCACTGCCAGACTCTGCTTCAGCTGTACCAACAACATGGTCGAGTATGAAGCTTGTATCTTTGGTCTCAAGACCGTTATTGACTTGGGAATCAAATCCTTGATTGTATTTGGGGACTCAGCTTTGGTTATCAGTCAAATCAAAGGAGAGTGGGATACTAAACATCCTAACCTCATCCCTTACAAAGAACATATCTTGACATTGTTACCACATTTCGAGCAGATTACCTTCGAGCACTTCCCGCGAGAAGAGAATCAGCTAGCAGATACGCTAGCTACAATGTCATCCATGTTTAAACTTAACTGGGATAATGAGGCTCCTCAAATCACCATTGAAAGGATGGACGAACCTGCACAATGTCACGAGATTAATACCGATGAAGTAGTGGACCGACCTTGGTTTCATGACATTAAAAAGTATCTCGAAGTATAAGAATACCCTGAAGGAGCTTCAGTAAACGACAAAAAGTTCTTAAGAAGGCTCGCAGCTAAGTTCTTCTTGAGTAATGGTATCCTATACAAGCGCAATCATGATTGCATTCTACTCCGTTGTGTGGAAAAGGTTGAAGCTGAGCAGATCATGGCTGAACTGCACAATGGTACCTTTGGCACTCACTCAAGTGGACATATGATGGCTAAGAAGATTCTACGGGTAGGCTGTTACTGGTCTACCATGGAAGCTGACTGCCATCAACATTCTCGTACTTGTCACAAATGCCAAATCTATGCAGACAAGGTACATATACCTCCAGTTCCTCTAAATGTCTTAACAGCTCCTTGGCCATTCGCTATGTGGGGAATCGACATGATTGGAGTGATCAAGCCTACAGCATCCAATGGACATCGTTTCATCCTGGTGGCCATTATTACTTCACCAAGTGGGTCGAAGTTGCTTCCTTCGCATCCGTTACAAAGAATGTGGTTTCCCGCTTCATCAAGCAGAACCTCATTTGCCGGTACGGCATCCCTGATAGGATCATCATCGACAACGGTACAAACCTGAACAACACTATGATCACCGCCTTGTGCGAGCAGTTCCAAATTCAACATCATAATTCATCTCCCTACCGACTGAAGATGAACGGTGATGTCGAAGCTGCGAACAAGAATATCAAGAAGATCATTCAAAAGATGTCAGTCACCTATAAGGACTGGCATGAAATGTTACCGTTTGCTCTACACGGGTACCGTACCATGGCACGTACATCAACTGGGGCAACACCCTATTATTTGGTATACGGCATGGAAGCTGTTTTACCTATCGAGGTTCAGATTCCCTCCTTGAAAATCATGAAAGATGTTGGTTTGAGTGAAGACGATTGGATTCAGACCCGGCTTGATCAACTTAATTTGATTGACGAAAAGCGACTTACTGATGTTTGCCATGGCCAGGCGTATCAAAAACGGATGATCAAGGCATTCAACAAGAAAGTCAGGCGCCAGGTCTATCAAGTCGGGGATCTTGTAATCAAGCGGATTATCTTGCCACAAAGTGATCCCAGGGGCAAATGGACTCCTACCTACGAAGGGCCATCTGTGATCAAAAACATATTTTCTGGTGCGGCAATGATCTTGACCACCATGAACGATGATGACCTGCCGCACCCTGCGAACGCAGACATAGTCAAAAGATACTACGCATAAACGACCCGACAAGTTTAAAACCCGAAAGGGCGACTTGGGAAAAATGGGCATCCCGGTGAATCGAAAACCCGAAAGGGAGGTTCAGGCAAAAATTAGGGATGAATAATAAAAAATCTGTACACCCGGCAAGTTGAAAACCCGAAAGGGCGACTTGGGCAAAAAAGGGTTTCCCGGTGGACTGAAAACCTGAAAGGGCGGTCCAGGCAAAAGTTAGGGAATTAAAGCGTATGACTATGTCTCGTCAGATCACTTTAAGGACAATCTCTTCACAAACAAGCTCTGGGCTTCTAATCAATCTAATCATCATCGGACGAAGCAACGAATGGACAAGATATCCAGAGTTACGAAGGCTATAGCAGAATGGGAACCCCATGGAATTTTTACACATAGCCATATTTCTTTGTATAAATTTTTCTCAATTTTTATGACAACATTCTCTTACTAGGATGTCTGTCTCCTTTGTACAAAATACTTACACAAATTTAATACAAAGATACTTCAAAGTGCAGAAAACTATTTGCCTTTTCTTCTTTTTTTACACTTGTGTTTTATTTGAAAACGTCTAATGGTTTATTAAATGAGCATATGCATTTGAATATAATCACTGTTTACAAATAAACGAAATGTGAAAGAATAATTACTGACAGGTTGAAAGGATAGGAAAACATCTTTAGGCTATTCCAAGAGAAATCCCCTTCAGTACATCATCTAGGTCTCTAGCGGAGCTAAAACCTTGAAAAACATATCCCCAGCGGAATTAAATTTCAAAATCCTCGCCAGAGTCGAAACTTCAAACTCCCAATCCCCAACGGAGTTATAATTTCAAATCCTTAATCCACCATCAGAGTTAAGTTTTCAAACTCCCAATCCTCAACGGAGCAAAAACTTTGGGTCATAAATCCCCAGCAAAGATGAAACCTTCTTCCCCAACGGAGTCAAATTTCCAACTGCCAATCCGCAACGGAAACCATTCAGTTTTCCCCAGACTCCCCAACAAGTTGTCTTAAAGTCTGAGAATCAACCAGATAACAGTTAACTTTTATCCCCAACTTCCAGATGATTCCCCAGTAGAGTGACATACAACCCAAACTCTTGAACTTTTTCTAAACACTAATAAACCTCTTCCCCCTGAGTCTTGAACTTACCCTTCAGCAAGATAGCTTACTCTCCAGCAGTATAGCTACTCCCCACAGAGTTCTTACTCCCCAACAGAATGAAGATTCTCATTCTTAACTCCCCGGTTTGAAGTCCCCAAGGATTCAAATTCCCATAGCAGATTGAAGATTCTCAGTCTGGATTCCCCAATGAAGTTACCTGAGTATTCATAACTCCCCCGCGTGAGTTTGTCAGAATTTTTAATCCCCTACAGATCGAAGGTTCTCATTCTCACTTCTCCAGTGAAGCCCCCAAGGAATTCAACTTCCCCAGAAGGTCGAAGTTTCTCATTCTTAATTCTACGTAGATGCCATCAAAGTCTTCTTTATTCTCCAGCAGATCATGTTTTTCTTTCATCTAATCCCCAGTAGAGATTCAACAGAGTTTCCCTATTCCCCAGTCGAGTAAAGACTCCCCTTTGTGTAATCTCCAGCCATAGTTCTCTGGATTCCCCAAGCAGGTTTCTCAAGCAGACTTAAAGGATCCCTATCCCCAGGAAAGTCATAAAGGATTTTCTATCCCCACAGAAGTTGTCAAAGTTCTTGTTAATCCCCACAAGTTGCCAAGGATTTTCTATCCCCAACAGTGGTCCAAGGATTTCTCATCCTCAGCAATCAAAGATTTTAAGTCTCCAACAACGGTCAAGGATTTATTTTCCTCGGCAGCAGTCAAAGATTTCTTTATCTCCAGCTATCAAGGATTTATTTTCCTCACCAAGACATCTAATCAGCTTACATGCACATACATTACATTCATATATCATAAACATCGATAAAACACATTTATTGCATCATACATGTCATGCAACATAACCCTGTGTTTCAGCTAACATTTTACCCTTTTCAGGATAAGATTAAAAGCTATCTTTTAACAAATATTCAAATATTTTAGATACAGTACGGATACACTCCAGACACAGAAGTCATTTTGTTACTCATTCAAATCTCTTATTCAGATACAGTATGGATACACCCCGGACACGGAGGTCATTCTACTACTCATTCAGAATTCAAAGTCAAGATACAGTCCAGATACGCTCTAGACACGGATGCCATTCTGTCACTCATTCAGACTTCAACAATCAGATACAGATTAGATATGCTCCATACACGGAAGCCATTATATTTCTCATTCAGATTTAACTATCAATTCAAGTTCAGATACACTCCAGACAAGGAAGTCATTCTATCACTTATTCAGATCCCAGTTACGGTTCATATACACTCCAGACACGGAAGTCATTCTGCAACTCATACAGATCTCAACTTCAGATACAGTCCAGATACGCACCAGACACGGTTTCCATTCTGTCACTCATTCGACCTTTTTCCCCAGCCCAGAGCTACTCCAGACACGGACGTCATTCTGTCGCTTATTCAGATTACAGATTCAGATACACTCCAGACACGAAAGTCATTATGTTATTCATTCAAGAATCAAATACAGTTACAGCTCGGATACGCTCCAGACACGGACGTTATTCCATTGCTCATACAGATTCAGTCTCCAGATACAACTCAGATATGTTCCAGATACAGATACCATTCTGATGTTCATTCTCCTGATTTTCAACAAACATTCTTGGATGACATCTTTAAGCCCATATCCATCAAGATTCTATCATCTCCAAATTGCATCTTTAAGCCCATTCCCTCAATTTTTTGACGAGTGCAAATTTACGGGCACTCTAGTGCGCAATCCTCTTTTACCTTCGAGTCACGAAAGGCAAACTCGCCAATCTAACTCTTCAGGTTCAAGAACATTGAACAGGGGCAGTTGTTGTACCCCAAAATTTACCCTCTCAATTTATCAAGATTTCCCCTCATAAGACTCTTTGGACTCAAGGCCAGATTAGGGTTTGCTTTGCTCAAGACATCTCCTTGCACTGAGGACCTGAAATTAGGGTTTGAGCTTGCACAGGGATTTTTGGACTTCCAATGCCTCATGTGACTTTCATACTTCATTTTGGACTTATAATATTTCCCAAACCAAGTTTCAAGCCTTGAATCAAGTTTTTGCCCAGTCAATTGGACAGTTGACCTAGAAATCAACTGTATTGGGGAAAAAGTCAATTGTGGCCAATTTATAGTCAAACCTCATAATTTTTTATCCACATCAACATTATAGACTCGTGTGAACCATTTGATCAAGTTTGGACCACAACTCCTAAAAAAATTTGATAAGATCATCAAAAGGGCAAAATGGTCATTTTTAGGGTTTTGACTACAGAAGGGCAATTTCTGATTTTTCAACTAGCCAATGGCAAATTGGGTTCAAGCATGTATTCAAGGACTCAATGGCATCATCTTGACCTAATCACAAGGTTCAAAAGTTCTCAATTGCATTGAATTGACAGATGAACTTTCCAGTCAACTGATCAAAAATTAACTGTACACTGAAAAGTCAAACTTTGACTTTTTGGTCAAAATCAAGTGCCAAGGGTGATTTTTCATCAAGATGTGTCAAAACATGAAACTTGTTCATCAAAAAACCTAATTTTGAAAATTAGGGTTTAAAATGGAAAATTTTCATAACTTAGAAAATTTCTAAGTTATGAAATTTTCTTATTTTTCCCCAACATTTTCACCATGATACAATTGGATTCAAACAAAACTTCCAACATGAAAGTTGTAGTCCTACACAAAATCTACAACTTTCATTCACAAAGTTTTCCCAAAATATGCTTGGATTTCAAGTTATGATTTTGTGAACAAGGGTCCATGAAACTTTTAACTTAGTGAAATTTTGCCCTAGTTTAGGCAGGATTTTGACCTATCTTCATGGCAATTTTTCACATAGTTCCAACTGTAATCTCAAATATAATTTCAAATATGGATTGTATAGCATGTTACAAGCTTTCTAAAATGTCCAAGAACTCTCCAAAATCATTTATGGTTAGGGAGAATCGAAGGTTTGAATTTGGCAAAATATCACTTTGGTCCATGGCATTTTTCATGTTGATACAAGTTGCAAATTCTATCCAGCCTTGCTTGTACTTGTTTACAGGTCCTTAAACACTTCCACACTCAAAAATTAAATGCAAACACATTGGTTAGAGGCATTGTTCTGATCAATGAAGCATTATACAAAGGTTTATTCCATTTATGGCATAAAGATGACAATGCCATTTTCATAAAGTTGGCTTTATGTCAAGTTGTTCCTCTTGAGCTGTGAACCCAATCCTTTGCAGCAAACCAACTCCATAAACTTAGGGAAAAGTATACCAACTATCAGCAGGCTTGGAGCTAGCAAGTACAACCCTTTGCATTGTCAACTCACACTTTTCTTCAAAACCAAGTCAACTTGCAAAAAGCACATATCTTTGCAATCTGATAAAACCAAAGTTTGTAAACATTTCAAACAAGTTTTGCATCTCACACTAAGCCAGAAACACGAGCTAGAAACCTCTCAAACACCCTTGTACACAAAAATCACATTTTCTTGCAAAACAGGGCAGGTTCTGCATTTTGATTTCCAAATCACAATCCACTCGTGCGTTTTGCTTGCAACCAGTTCCAACACATTCCATACAACCTACCTAAACTATGCCAACCATTCCCAAGTCACTGTAACTCCATTTACACACTTCACCATTTCTGAATTTTGAGTTTGCAGGTTGAGTTCTATAGAGAGATTCAAGCAAGTTCAAAGCTAGCTAAGCATTGGGGAAGCTCAAAGGAACTTCAAGCAAGCACACAAGTATCTCAGGCCTCACTGAAAACCCCTACATTGCCATACTCGAGCTTGACTGAAACAGGTAAAGTTCAAACTTCTATCTCTCTATTTAGGAATCATTAGGCTTAGGTTTATGAATAAAAAATGTAGTCCTCATTGCCCTTAAGCTATACATATGCATAGAATTCTTTTAAGTTAACTGAGCTGGAAGAATTTGAATGATGAACTTTTTGGAAAAACTAGGTTAGAAATTAGGGCCAGAGAAATTCTCTCTGGTCTTTGAGAGTTAAATTAAGTTTTTTATATGGTTAGAATCGTATGATCATGCTCTATAACTTTCATGTTGCAAGTTTTTGTTTTTAAGCACAAATGCAGGAGATACGAGTTTGAACCATTGGCGCGCGTTTTTTTGTTTCACAAGGACAGGGATGAAGTGGGAACCTTGGGTTGGGCTTGTTTGTTGGCTATTGACACCCCCCTTGCTTGTTGTTTACACCCCCTTGGCCCATTTCATTATTTTTTGTATTTTTCTATTTCTATTTACATTTCTGACTTTATTTTATTTTTCTAAACATTAAAAAATTACCAAAAATATTTTCTTAAATTTTAATATTTTATTTTATTATTTTTTCAAGCATAAAAATAGTTTCTTAAATAATATACTTTTATTTTCTTAAATAAAAAACTTGTAAATATTATAAAAAATATTTTTATTTTTATTTTTATTATTTATACATATAAAATAATATTTTCTCCCACATTTTTATTTTTCAACATTTTGTATATGTTTTATTTTATATTCTTATACATAAATAAATAATTATAATACACATATTTTTCTTAATACAAATTAGGGTTTCCACCCTTAATAAAAATAATCTCTTATTTTCTTTTTTTTTATACATTAAATAACTTATTTTTACATACATAAAAATAATACAAAAACTTTTTTTTGCATATTTATTATTTGCATATTTAAATATTGTCTATTTATTTATTTGCACAGTGAGTTCAATTGGGTTGTAATAGTTGACTTAGGATTTTAATTTCTTGCAAATATCCCCCTATTCAAATTTGTACCCCCCCCCCCCCCTCTCCATAACAATGTTGTAATAGTTGTTGATTTACTTTTACGCACTTTATTGCTTTCAAATATGCCATGATAGAAAGATTAGGGTTTGTATGCAAAAATCCAAAATCAAACAAATAGCTTGACTAATACAAGACAAAAATGCATGAAAATGACAACACAATGCACACAAGCACCCCTAGGGTTTCATCCACTTGTTGCCTTAAAAATGGCCATGGTATGCATGCTAGATATCTTGGCAAAACAAAATCAAAACAAAAGATCATAGTCCCTCGATGACGCTATCTTGGTTGCCTATACAAAATGATCTAGTCCCTCAAAAAAATTGCTAAAGATACTTGGCACAATTGCTATCATGGTCATACGATGACCCGCGCCTGTCCCGTTTAACATCCAAACACAAGGTTGTTTACCAAATACAATGGTAAAACAGCAATGTCAAAGGGTTAAAAATATAGGAAAGACTTTTGAGTAGGTAGATACTCCTAGTTACTTGATCAAACTTGCAAACATCCTTTCTATTTTCAAAAACACATCACAACACAATTTCAAAACATTTTCCAAAACAAACTTTCAAACATTGAAACATTTTTCAAAAGACAAACACCTTTGTATACATTCAAACGAGAATCATTACAAAGGTTGCCACAACGATGGCCTCTTTTCAAAATACTTTCAAAATCTCACACAAAAGCACCATTTCAAACAATTGAAAAGCAAAAGCAAGTGATCTAAAACAAGTAACTAAGAGCCCATGGAAAACCATGGATGAAAAGGGTGCTAGCACCTTCCCTTTTCATAATCTACCCCCCTAACCCAAGAAAACATCTCAAAGGTCTTTCCTGTGCTTTTTGACCTTTCCTTTGGATAAATAAAAAGTCGGTGGCGACTCTTGCTAAGCCGAAACATTTGCGAACACATAACGCAAAACCTCAAGTCAGTTCTCCCACCGCATCACACATACCAAACCTCACCTTCTGTTCCTATGAGAAGGAAATGGTTCCTCTTAAACGTCTCCAAGATAAGGGGTCCATCATTTTTGCTAGCATTAGGCTGATGTTGCACATCCTAAGCAACAACCTACAAAGCAACAACAATCATAACATCATTTCTTCCACCCATTCTACATACAGGAAACTAATGTTAGAAAATAGTGTATTGACAGTGTGCTCACATCAATCGATCGACAGGACATGCGCATTATAGAAAAACCTGATCGGATGGACCGTCTTGCTCTGTTACCACTAATATAACACCCTTCTAAAACCCCAAAAATATTATAATTAATAAATCAGAATAATGCACCAAAAGGGTGTCACATGATTCATAAAAACATCATACATGCTGTGATCGGTGGATCTGGAACTGACTGTTTAACGCTGGCTCGCGAAATGTCGCGAAAGCAAAAGTCGCCACCGTCTTTTATTTTCTCCAAATGGAAAGGATAAAAGCACAGAAAAATTCCTTATAGAGATTGCTCTCGGTTCGGGAGGTAGGTTATAGAAAGGGAAGGTGTTAGCACCCTTTCTATCCATGGTTATCCATGGGCTCTTAGATACTTGCTCATTTGTGTTTTCAAAAATGGTTTGTTTTCTTTTCAACTGTGGGTTTTAAAAAAAGTTTCTTTGAAAATTCCAGTTCGACTCTTGTATCGGTCCTCAAGAGTGTTTGAAAAGTTGCTTTCGAAAGCTTTTTGGAAAGGTGTCGGTGTGAAAAGTATTTTTTTTGATTTGTTTTGAAATTAGAGCAAGTATCTTCGAGTTCTCTACCTACCCTAAGGAATTCGTCTGTGTAAATGTCCTTTAAAGTAGTGCCATCCCACCATTGAGAGGTAGGTAGCACCACTATTGGAGTTGTTTGGGTCAATTCGAAGGTTCAGGACATGGTGATCACCAGAGCAATAGGAAGACACCTTAGAAGCTACCCTCATGCCAGGTTCCCGGATCATGAGGACTTACAAGACATCCTCTACTCGATGATCACCTTTCGAGAGGCAAGGCAACAGTGAAGCGTACCCTAGGGGTGGTGCGTGATTTGTGTGTCGTTTTCAGATATTTTGTCTTGTTCATGTCATGGGTGATCTACGCTTTTGTTTTTATTTTAACATTCATTCTTGCATGCAATTATTAACAGTTAAAAAGTTGCGAGAACTATAAAGTTCCTAAACTATTACAAAGGCGCGGGTCCACATCGCCAAATTAAATCCAGGACCCGATTTGACATAAAATAAAGTAAAGTGCGAGAAATATAAATGTCTGAATTACACGGCTTTGGGAGAATTACATAAAAATTATAAGAAAGGAAATAAATGCGCGAATTGGAATTATTATCGAATGCGAGGGCGTTGGACCCTTTTTAATGAAATTAAATTACGATTTAACAAATTAAATTAAATTAAATTAAAAAGAAAAGATTTTTGAGTTTTTTCGTATTTATGGATTTTTATGAGA
This sequence comes from Vicia faba, assembly GCA_948472305.1. Classification (NCBI taxonomy): domain Eukaryota; kingdom Viridiplantae; phylum Streptophyta; class Magnoliopsida; order Fabales; family Fabaceae; genus Vicia; species Vicia faba. Next base: position 652,207,006 of record OX451740.1, read on the forward strand.
ATTAAATGAAATTAAAATATTAACTAACCCTAATTCTAACTATTTTTATTTATTAAGGAAAAATATTAAAATTGAACCTAAAATTAAACCTAATTAATTAATGCAATTTTATTTACAAGAAAATAATTAATAATTAATAATTAATATGGTGAAAAAAGGAAAAAAAAAAAAAGATAAAAGTGCTTAAAACCCTAATTCTACCAATTTTTAGGTTTATTGAGAAAATATTAAAATTAATCCTAGAATTTAAAACTAAATTAATTGGTACAATTTATTTACAAAGATATTAAAATAAAATATATTTGTTTTTTTTTCTGGTTTTTTATTATTTTTTATGTTTTATGAAAATATTAATTCAAAGTTTTAAGAGGAAATAATGAAATTAAACAAATAATAAAAAAAAGGTAAAAAAATAAACACAAACCCTAGAGGGTGCTGACCCCAAGTGGAGGTTTTGTTCCAGCAATTTAGGCCCATTAAGTTCCTGGCCTCGTTGACTTTATTGGCTTGCATATGACACGTCTGACTCATGCCTATGGTGGTCATCAGATCTCAACCTTTGGATTGCCCTCAGTGGCCATGTGGCACGCTTGGATTAGGGGCGTATGATAGGCCTTTGAATTGAATCTGCATGGGATTATGTTGAAAGAAAAAATATTGAACAAAGTGGGGGACCTGGGAATTGAACCCAGGTCCCAGTGCCTTATGAGATAATGCCTTCACCATCTGTACCAAACGCGCGCCTTGTCTATGGAATGACAAATAATTATTATAATGGAAAATTGGTTAGTGACATAGAAATAAAAAAAACGCGCGTTGAATTCAAACTACCCAACCATCGCTCGCCACCTAATCTTCTTCTTCCTTGTTTGCATTTTTCCTGAAACATAAAAAGAATTAGCGGGGGTTTTAAACCCCCCCAAAATGTACCCTTTTCAAAAATAGCGAATAGCTCGTCTTGCTACATAAATTAGGCGCGATAGGGTAGTTATGTCCGTCCAAGCTTCCTGATTTTAACCATGGCACTGAGATGTCTTGATTTTACCATATACGTAAACGCCCAATTTGGAGCTTGAAGAACCCTAGCTAGCTTTAATGGTGAAATCGTGTATGATGCATAAAAACTTAATTAAAACACACGGTTAGCTTCAGAATGAACCAAATAACATAAACCAAACATTAAAAATTGCAGATAACGCATGAATCATGATGCAAGAATATGGAAAAAATCCTGTACAGGACACGATCGTTCTACCGTTTCTTGACGTTAGGGTTGATGGTTTTGATCTGAAAACCTTCCTTGAAGTCTCAGGAATGCAATGGAATGATTATTTGATCTTGAAAAGCCTTGGAATCACGTTTTCAGTTTTGGAGTTTTTCACAAAAAATGCAAAAGTTGTTCTTGAATTCTGGCGCAGCTTGGAGGTTCTCAACACTAGGGTTTGCATTAGTATAAGTATGGGAACTGATTAGGGTTGAAAGTTGGATCCAAAACCCTTTGCATTGATGTACAAGATATTTGATTTTTATGCATATATTTTCAAATCTTTTCCATGCATATTTGATTCCAATCATGGCAAATCACATTGATTCTTTCCCTATCAGATGATGCACGAGATTTTGAGGATATTTCATGCATAAAAAGATTTAAAAAGTTTGCTTTGGTATTTTTTCCATATTTTAATTAATTAAATGAATTATTAGCAATTAAAAATTCAAATAAATAAATAAAAATGATGAATAAATTCCCTTTGGGCCAAATGGTCGTGCACATGCTTTGGATGATGAATCTTGGAAGGAAATGTGGCCCATTAGCAATTTTAAGACATTTGAAGCAAAGTTGACTTTTCAAAATATCCAAAAATTTCCCAACTTCCACAAGGCATATCTTGCTCAATGTTTAAGCTTTGATCATGTTCTTGGACATTTTGGAAAGGTCTTGAAGTCCTCTAACCAATGCCTTTGGTCCCATGTCATTTTGATTTACCAATCTCAAGTTATGGCCTTTGACTTAAAGTCCCTTTTTGTTGACTTTTGAAAATGACCTATAATGTTGAAATTGATAACTTTTTGTGAGAGCATTTCTTGGACTTGAAGTGTGAAGAGGAGTTGTAGGAAATGTCTTTCTCTTCAAAATGAGCTTTGGATGGAATTTTTCTGATAATCCATGTGGAAGTTATGCCTTGGTCAAGTTACAGTTGACTTTTTCAACTGTCCAAATATGGAAACTTTTGCATCTTGAGACTTTTTGAGCCAAGATTTGAGAATCATGATCAAGCATTGATCAAATGATGTTTGTGGCTTCAAAATGAGATGTTGACCAAAAATTTGAACTTTTGACTGTCAAATGACCATTTTGCCCCTACAGTTGACTGTAGTGCAATTAGGGTTTTTGACTGTGCAATTTTATGTTGTAAGTCTTGAAACTTGGTATGAGGATACTTGACAATGTTTATAGGCATGTGGGACTTGATTGGACCCTTGGAAACTTCATTTTCTTTGTCAGAACCAAAACCCTAGTTTTTGACTATTAGGAGGCCCTTGAACTGTGCAACCTTTGGGGAATTTTGAAGCATGCTTTTGGCAAATCTTGAAGAATATGGGAGGGCAAATTTTGGGGTACAACAGTTTCCCCTGTTCAATCTTCTTAAACCCGAGGATGCAGATTGGCTGACGTGCCTTTCGTAATCTGAAGGTGGAAGATGATTGAGCACTAGAGTGCCCAGAAATTTGCGCTCACATAGTAGCAGTGTGATGGTGGAATGGGCTTACAGATGCCATTTGGAGATTGATAAATAGGATGATGGGCTTATAGATTCCATGCTAAGAGATGATGGACGGTGGATGGGCTTATAGATGCCATCTGGGTGTCAATCGCGTAAGAGATTTCTTAGCGAGAACTTGCGTACCTGCAAAAGAAAAATGATTACCTGACCTGTTACAGGAGCTGGTCTTCGAATTCTTTGTATGGGTGTGTCCTGACTGGTTACAGGAGTTGGATCTGGATCTTCAAAAGGTGATGAATGAACCAGGGATGGTTACTACCTCAACAGGAACGCTGAGAGAACCTTGGACGATTACCACCTCAACAGGAACGCTGAGAGAATCTGGGGAGATTACTACCTCCACAGTAACGGGGAGAGAACCATAGGCGACTTCAACCTCAACAGTAACGCTGAGAGAATCTTGGGCGACTTCAACCTCAACAGTAACGCTGAGAGAATCTTGGGCGACTTCTACCTCAACAGTAACGCTGAGAGAATCTTGGGCGACTTCTACCTCAACAGTAACGCTGAGAGAATCTTGGATATCTTCTACTGAGTCTTTATCAGGAAAATCTGTTAGGGGTCGATTTAGCTGGACTAGAGAAGGCCTTTGACTGGATAAGAAACAGAAAAATCTTAGGGTCGATTTAACTGAACCGGTCTAGGTCTTGAAATCTTCAACTGGATAAGAAACAGGGAGATCTTAGGGTCGATCTGACTGAACCAGAGAAGGCCTTTGACTGGATAAGAAACAGAAAAAATCTTAGGGTCGATTTAACTGAACCGGTCTAGGTCTTGAAATGTCTTCAACTGGATATGAAACAGGGAGATCTTAGGGTCGATCTGACTGAACCAGAGAAGGCCTTTGACTGGATAAGAAACAGAAAAATCTTAGGGTCGATTTAACTGAACCGGTCTAGGTCTTGAAATGTCTTCAACTGGATATGAAACAGGGAGATCTTAGGGTCGATCTGACTGAACCAGAGAAGGCCTTGGACTGGATAAGAAACAGAAAAATCTTAGGGTCGATTTAACTGAACCGGTCTAGGTCTTGAAATGTCTTCAACTGGATAAGAATCAGGGAGATCTTAGGGTCGATCTGACTGAACCAGAGAAGGCCTTGGACTGGATAAGAAACAGTAAAATCTTAGGGTCGATTTAACTGAACCGGTCTAGGTCTTTGAAATATAGCTGAGAACTTAACTGGATCTTTCCTGAAAGGTAAAGGTCAGTCATATGCAATGCATGATATGGATCAAGCAATGATGTTCTCAAAATAAATGAGATTTGTGAGATATGATGCGTATATGCATGCTATAATGTATGAAAATGTGATATTTATGAATGTATGTTTTCATCTTAGGAAATGTAAATCCTTGACGGGTGCCGAGAAGTCACTCCTGGGCTGATGTTGAAGAATAGATCTTTGCTTCCGTGGAGGATGATAGTTGCAAGAATACCAGTAGGAGAAGATAACTCCGTTGGGGAATAAGCTTGGCGAATGGATTACTCTGCGGGGAGAAAAGTACTCTAACAATCTTGCTGGGAAACCATACTCTGTGGGGAGAAAAGTACTCTAACGATCTTGCTGGGAAGCAATACTCTGTGGGGAGAAAGGTACTTTGCCGAAATGTTGATGATAACTTTGCTGGGGATACCCTTGTTGTGTTGGAAGTGTTAATAGACTTCGCTGGGGATAAGAAGACTTCGCCGAGGACGATCTTCTCATGGCTTTTGGCTGAGGATAACCCAGTTATATCCTAGTAGGAGAATAACTCTTTGAATAAAGCCGGGGGACGCGTTCGTGCTCTGCGAGGGTAAGCTTCCAGAATCTACTGGGGATGAGCTTACCGCTGGGGGAGATGGATTCCAACTTTCCTGGGGAACTAGATTGGACTCTCCTGGGGGAGCTTTTGAACTGTATCGGGGAATTGATTCCTTTGAATGTTTGATATACCGCCGGGGAACAATCTTTAGACCAAGATTGTCGGGGATGCTTGTTAAGAATGCATATATATTGCTGGGGAATGTTGCGATCTGCAGGAGGATACCCAACTTCCTTAAGTTTGATAGTAGCTTTGCTTGGGGAGAGTGTACTGACTTGTTGGCTCACTCTCTGGGGGGTTAAGATATCTGGTTATGTTCTTTAGCTGAACCTACCTTGGTACCTTGGAGGACAGAACAATTAGATTGCTTAGACAACTCTTTATTGCCCCTGCTTCTAATGTTACCTGTAATTAATCCTTTGTTTCGTATGCAAATATTCATGAGTTAGCAAATTATCGTCAATGCATATATCACAAATTGAACCTTGGACGTTCTTCGCAAAACAAAACAGAAAAGGAAAAAACAATTGGCAATTTTAACTGAAAGGTGATTTTTGTATTGATTTTGAATTGCCTGTAAATAGGCGTTTTTATGTACAAGAGGCTGACGTCCTAATAAGAGAACGCCGCCGAACAAAAGAGTTTATACAAATTTTGTACAAGAGAAAATAAAACATCTGTGTGAAATGAACGATCCACTGGGTTTCAACTCTGCTATCGCCTTTATATCTCCGAGCGTCTCATCACTTGATGACCTTAGTTGAAGATGAAGCTGACTGATCGACGCCGTCTGAACTTGATGTAGATACCGGATTCTGGATGCAAAGTGATCCAATGAGACATAGTATTACGCTTTATCCCTAACTTTTGCCTGGACCGCCCTTTCGGGTTTTCAGTCCACCGGGATACCCATTTTTGCCCAAGCCGCCTTTTCAGGTTTTCGACTTGCCGGGTGTACAGATTTTTCATTTCATCCCTTCATTTTGCCCGAACCCTTTTGGTTCGCCGGGAAGCCCTAATTTTTGCCTAGGCATGTCAGCCTAGCGGGTCTTTTTCATGCGTAGTATTTTTTTACTATGTCTGCATTGGCGGGGTGAGGAAGGTCGTCACCATCCATGTTGGTTAGAATCATGGCTCCTCCTGAGAACACATGTTTAACCACAAATGGCCCTTCGTACGTAGGGGTCCATTTGCCCCTTGGATCACTCTGAGTAAGGATGATTCGCTTGATTACCAGATCCCCAACTTGATATTCTTGTGGTCTGACCTTTTTGTTAAATGCCCTGATCATCCGTTTCTGATACGTCTGACCATGACAGATAGCAGCGAGTCTCTTTTCATCAATAAGGTTTAATTGATCAAGTCGTGTCTGGATCCAATCATCTTCGTTCAGATCTGCATCCTTCATTATCCGGAGAGAGGGTATTTGCACTTCGATCAGTAAGACTGCCTCCATGCCGTAGACCAAGGAGAAAGGAGTTGCCCCGGTTGACGTCCTGGCTGAGGTACGGTACCCATGTAGAGCGAACGGTAACATCTCGTGCCAATCTTTATAAGTCACTGTCATCTTCTGCACAATTTTCTTAATATTCTTATTTGCTGCTTCTACAGCCCCATTCATCTTCGGCTGGTAAGGAGAAGAATTGTGGTGCTGTATCTTAAACTACTCGCAGAGCTCAGTGATCATCTTGTTATTAAGATTGGTACCGTTGTCTGTGATAATTCTTTCTGGGACGCTGTATCGACAGATCAGATTATGCCGAATGAACCGTGCCACAACAGTCTTGGTTACCGTAGCATAGGATGCTGCTTCAACCCACTTCGTAAAGTAATCAATCGCTATCAGGATGAAGCGATGCCTGTTAGATGTCGTAGGTTTAATCTCACCAATCATATCTATGCCCCACATCGCGAACGGCCAAGGCGCAGTCAGAACATTTAGAGGAACTGGAGGAACGTGCACCTTGTCTGCATATATCTGGCACTTATGGCATGTCCGGGAATGTTGGTAGCAGTCAGTTTCCATTGTGGACCAGAAATACCCTGCCCGAAGGATCTTCTTAGCCATAGTGTGCCCACTGGAATGTGTTCCGAAGGTCCCTTCATGTAGCTCTTCCACGATCCTTTCTGCTTCAGTCTTGTCCACACAACGTAGTAAGGTCGAATCATGGTTTCGCTTGTACAGGATGTCGTTGCTAAGGAAAAACTTCGCTGCGAACCTTCTCAGAAACTTTTTGTCGTTGATAGACGCACCTTCAGGGTATTCCTGAGCTTCCAAATATCTCTTCACTTCATGGTACCAAGGCTTCTCAATTACTAACTCAGTCTCGAGATCACAACAGTATGCAGGTTCGTCCAGTTTCCAGATAGTGACCTGGGGAGCCTCATTGTCCCATTTGACCTTGAACATAGAAGACATCGTAGCTAACGCGTCCGCCAGCTGATTCTCCTCTCTCGGGAAGTGTTCGAAGGTTATCTCTGTGAAGTGGGGGATCAAGGTCAACACACATTCTCTGTAAGGAATAAGATTCGAATGTTTCGTATCCCATTCTCTTTTGATCTGATTGATCACGAGAGAGGAATCTCCGAAGACACTCAGAAACTTGATCCTTAGGTCGATCGCAGCTTGAAGACCCATGATGCACGCCTCATACTCCGCCATGTTGTTGGTACAGTTGAAACATAGCCGGGCAGTGAGTGGAGTATGAGTGCCTTGGGGGGATATGATCACAGCGCCAATGCCGTTACCCAAAGCGTTGGAGGCTCCGTCAAAGTGCATAGACCATCGGGATCCTTCCTCAGGTCCTTCATCCGGTCCAAGTACTTCACAATCAGTCACTATCATGATGCTCTCGTCCGAAAACTCAAAGTTCATTGACTGATAGTCGTCTACTGCCTAATGTGCCAAGTGGTCTGCCAATACACTTCCTTTGATGGCTTTCTGGGTTGTGTATTGAATGTCGTATTCTGTCAAGATCATCTGCCATCTTGATATCCTCCCAGACAGAGCAGGCTTTTCAAATATGTACTTTATCGGATCCATTTTTGAGATCAACAAGGTCGTGTGAGTCAGCATATACTGTCTCAGCTGGCGAGCAGCCCATACCAAAGCGCAGCAAGTTTTCTCAAGCAGTGAGTATCGGGTCTCACAGTCGGTAAACTTTTTGCTAAGGTAATAAATGGCATGCTCTTTTCGGCCAGACTCGTCATGCTGCCCCAGCACACACCCCATTGAGTTGTCAAGTACTGTCAGGTATAGTATCAGAGATCTCCCTTCAACCGGTGGCATAAGGATGGGTGGTTCTTGGAGATACTCCTTGATTCTGTCAAAAGCAGCCTGACATTCATCATTCCAACGTACTACCTGATCTTTCTTCAGCAGCTTGAAGATTGGCTCACAGGTAACGGTAAGGTGTGAGATGAACCGAGCAATGTAATTCAGGCGTCCTAGAAAGCCTCTAACCTCTTTCTCTGTCTTAGGAACTGGCATCTCTTGAATGGCTTTAACCTTGGCAGGGTCCACTTGAATACCCTTGTCACTTACAACGAAGCCTAGCAACTTTCCAGATCTAACCCCGAAGGTGCACTTGTTCGGGTTCAACCTCAGCTTATACAACTTCAGACGGTCAAACAATTTCTGCAGATGATCTAGGTGCTCTTCCTCAGTCTGGGACCTTGTGATCATGTCGTCAACATACACTTCTATCTCGTGATGGATCATGTCATGAAATAAAGCAACCATGGCCCGTTGGTAGGTTGCCCCAGCGTTCTTCAGTCCAAAAGGCATGACCTTGTAGCAGAAGGTGCCCCACTGAGTAACAAAGGTAGTTTTTTCCATGTCCTCAGGTGCCATCTTGATCTGATTGTAGCCTGAAAAACCATCCATGAAAGAGAACACCTTATGCTGAGCAGTATTGTCAACAAGGACATCAATGTGAGGTAGGGGAAGTCATCCTTGGGGCTGGCCCTGTTTAGATCCCTGTAATCGACACACATTCTGACCTTACCGTCCTTCTTAGGTACCGGCACCACATTAGCAACCCACTGAGGGTAAGAAGTCACTGCAAGGAACCCGGCATCAAACTGTTTCATAACCTCAGCTTTGATCTTCTCAGACATCTCTGGACGCATACGACGGACCTTTTGCTTGACCGGAGGGCCGTCTTCCTTAGTAGGCAAGTGATGGACCACAATATCGGTATCCAACCCGGGCATGTCTTCGTAGGACCAGGCAAAGATCTCCATATAATCATGTAGCATCCGAGTCAACCGTTGCTTCACGCTGAGCTCTAGGTTGGCACCAATCTTTACCTCCTTTATGTCTGCCTCAGTACCCAGATTTATTGTTTCCACTGGCTCTTCGTGTGGTTGAATTGCCCTCCCTTCCTGGAGTAACAGTCTTGCAAGCTCGCCAGGCACTTCGCAATCATCTTCACCTTCGTCTTCGGCTAAGTTGATCGGATTTTCGAAGTCATAACTGGCAGTAGCAGAGTCGTTACCAGTGAGATCCATAGTGGATTGAAACCTGTATGAGTGAGTGTGTGTAAATACAGCTGTTTTTGTAATAAAGAAAGGAAAGAAAGAAAAGGAGCATAAGATTTGAAATGCGAGAAAACGTCCAAGATCTTTATTCATGATATATGAAATGACAATTTATATGCCCTCACAAATGAAGCCACGGTGCCCCGGTTAAGACACCGGCCCATAGAGTTTTAATTGTTTATTACAAATAACAAAACAAAGAAGTTTATTACTGCGTAACAAGAGAAACAAGTAGGTTGTCTTTTGCAATCCAATTGCTAGGTCCACTGTCAGTTGCCGGGTAAATCCAGCTGTCGAACTCAGCTTCATCCACTTCATCATCCTCCCCAATAGCATTCACTCCATGAGCAGGCAGGGGGGCTGTCACTACATTAGGCTTCTCGGATGCCTCAAATTGTACCTCCTTGGCGTCAATAAGGTCCTGCAGCTTGTTCCTTAAGGCCCAACAGTCATCAGTGGAATGCCCCGGGCTATCGGAGTGATAAGCACAGCGGGCATTTGGATTGTATTTGGAAGAGGCAGTGTTCACAACTTTCGGGGCCTCTCTGATAGTCACTAGATTGGTGGACAGCAACTGCGGCAAGATCTGCGATAAAGTCATACTCAAACGGGTAAACTCCCTTCTAGGTCTTTCAGCCCTTTGAGGATTGGTTTGCCGAGGAGCGGCAACAGGCTTAGCAATCATCACCGCGTTGACAGATTGGCGGCGCTCAGGCTTCTCCTGTCTTCTAGACCCGTATACTGCACTGGCCTCCTTTTTAAAAGGCTTCTTCTCAGAGCTTGACGATGCACCCTTCTGAATTTTACCAGACTTCATCCCAGCCTCAATTCTCTCTCCAGTCAGAATAAGATCAGTAAACCCTGCAGACGAGTTACCGATAAGATGGTTGAAAAATGGCCCAGATAGGGTCCCCAGGAACATGTCTACCAACTCCCGGTCAGTCAACGGAGGCTGCACCCTGCCATCCAGATCCCTCCACTTTTGTGCGTACTCTTTAAAACCTTCACTTGACCCTAACGACATACCCTAGAGTTGGGTACGTGTAGGGGCAAGGTCGGCATTATATTGATACTGCTTGTAAAAAGCAGTAGCCAACTCCTCCCAGTTACGAACCTTGGTCCCATCCAGCTGATAGAACCATTCGAGATGAGTCCCTGAAAGACTCCTGGAAGAAGTGGATCCACAAGTTCTTATCCACTGAGTACGGTTGAATCTTCCGCACATAAGACCTGAGGTGTAGCTTGGGACAAGATGCCCCGTCATACTTAGTAAAAGATGGTGCTTTGAACTTATGAGGAATGATCACACCAGTAGACAAACCCAAGTCTCCGAAATCCAGCCCAGGCACTTGTTGGATCTCCATAGCATTCAGTCTGTCCTCCAGCTGCTTGTATCTGTCTTCAGCAGGAGGATACTGTTCCTCATCAAAATCAGTCTCGTTGTCGGAGACTACCGGACTAGGACCTTTTCCCCCTTGGGGACTACTCTTGCCTATAGAAGAACCAGCCTCTTCATTCTGCAAAGTGTTGCCAAACCTTCGGCCCGAGTTAAAAAGAACAGTTCTCCTCTTCTTCTTCTTCTCCTTCTTCAGGAGCAGAGCCTTCAGCTCTTCTTGGCCCTGAGCCAAACCCATGATTAGTTCCTGAAATTGTGCATTTTGCGCCTGAAGAGCCTTGATGGACATCTCGGTTGATGATGAGTCAGGATTCATGATGCTGAAATAAACAGCGAAGAACGGTAAGCAACCTGAAAGGAAGAAAACCTGCTATGCACATGATGAATGATATGTGTTTATGCAATGCATCCAAGGGTTCGAAAGTTCAAATTTGTTGTAGAAAAAAAGGAACACACGTTATCATTAAGGAAATAATTGTTCAGTACATCAAAGCCTCATGGGCACAAATTACAAAGCAAATCAATCCCAAAAGACAATACGCATCCTCTTTGGAGCTATATAGGTGTTGAGATTCCTCTCCTCATGCAATAGGCGGGTGAGCTCCAGGACCTTCTTTTCACTAGCATGTACACTGGTCTCAAGAGAGTTCTGTTCTTCCTTAAGCTGGATCCAGCTCTTCTGCATCTCTTCCCAGGATGTGGGCATATCAGGATGCTGAATGGTGTAGGACACTTCTCCTTCCAAGACTGGCTCTTTGATTACAGGGAGCATATGAGGATAAGGCATTACTAACTTCTGGGAGCGGGCGCGTACCCACTTGAGATAAGGTTCCAACGGGATGGAGTTCCTGTGCCCCAGTGTCTTGCTGTCTATCCTACTGGGCATCCTCCAGGCTCTGATAAATCTCTGGCGAAGTCCTTGTGCATCGTTGTCGAAGTCAAACACTATGTCAGGAATTAACATGTCATGAGGGCCATCCCTCCGAGCATAACCAAACTGTCTCCAAGCCAGGCACGGGTTATAAGTAATACCTCCTCTGATTCCAAGTAAAGGAACATTAGGGTACTCCCCGCAACGATCAATGATAGTGACATCCTCTCGGGACCGAGGGCACCAATGTATATCTGCATGTGTAAGAGTCATCAACCGTTGTGACCATCTCAAACCCCGCTCATTCTTCAGAACTGATTGTGGAAGGTGCTAAATAAACCACCTTCCCAGGAGAGGAGTGCAACACATAAGGACACCTCTTTTTCTCATGGTTCGAGTGTAACATGAGTGAAGGATGTCCCCCAGCAACGTAGGTATAGGATTCCTGGACATGAAGATCTGGACAGCACTGATATCTATAAGCTGATCTGGGTTAGGGAACAACACCAAACCATAGACAAGGAGGGCCACAACTTCTTCAAAAGCTTGTAAATCAAGGGAGTTCCAACATTCATGGGCCTTTTCAAACAGAAACCTGGCTAAGAACCCTTTGATACCACTTCTAACTTCCCAATGTCCCTTGAGGTCAGATGATTGTAGGTGTAAGGCTTTAGCAATCTCTTCAAGCTTGGGTTCCTTTTCTGTACCGTTGTAGGGTAGTTGATCAAGGATAGGGATCTTCAGGAGCCGGGAGAACTCCTCCAATGTAGGTACTAGCTGATAATCCAAGAAGGTGAAACAGTGATGCAGAGGGTCAAAGAACTGGAACAGGACCTTTATCATATCTTCCTCAATGTTGGTATTGACCAAGCTGTTGAGTCTTCCATGTCTCTCACTGAATGAAGAGCTCTCGGGGATCCTGGATATAAGCTCCTTAAGCTGAGGAGGGACCCTTACAAGGCTGATTTGAATTGTATTTCTGCGAACAGTGTCCATGTCCTACAAAACAAGAACAAAGATGAAGATTCGAACCCCTAAAATGGTTAGTCAATGCATATGATGCTGAATGATGTCATGATGCTATGATTAAACACACCACAGATATTTACAAAGACAAACATGTAAGGCACACAAGGCACACAAGACAAGCCCTTAGAGTTTAGGCCAGCATGGGGTCTGGGTATTACCCTCTTGAAGTTGGTGGGCTCAACCTGTCCTATTAGAAGTAACCGGGTTCTAAGGGTCCCAATATCACGGGATTTCTTTCATTGTTCATCGTTTCGATTTAGCCACTGAACTGGCAACCGAAATATTCCAGGAAAGCAACCCTCAATTGAGTGTAGTATCGAGTATCAACCAACCTCGGACTGCACCAAAGTCAGTTATCTCACTACCCTAAAGAGGCCAAGATAGTTCAATTAAGGTTCCTAAGGTCTGTTGATGCTTCACGACACCACGCGGAGGCCCCGTACTCTCCTTGACTGAACTCAAGGGTTACCGGTACACACCAAAGTGCCACATCAACGTAGCAGACTATTTCAACCATGTCGTTATACCCCGCACAGTTCCCTCACAGCCTTGTTGCTACTTTCTAAGAAGGTATCCCCAGTTCCGGGTTAGGATCTATAGAACTCCCAAGACAGTCCCACAATTTAAAGCAAACAAGTCAAAGAAATTGAAAACACAGTGATCTTAGTCCTAAGGTACACCTCACTTTAAAAGTGTCCCCAGCAGAGTCGCCAGTTCTGTGATCGGTGGATCTGGAACTGACTGTTTAACGCTGGCTCGTGAAATGTCGCGGAAGCAAGAGTTGCCACCGTCTTTTATTTTCTCCAAATGGAAAGGACAAAAGCACAGAAAAATTCCTTATAGAGATTGCTCTCGGTTCGGGAGGTAGGTTATAGAAAGGGAAGGTGTTAGCACCCTTTCTATCCATGGTTATCCATGGGCTCTTAGATACTTGCTCATTTGTGTTTTCAAAAATGGTTTGTTTGCTTTTCAACTGTGGGTTTTAAAAAAAGTTTCTTTGAAAATTCCAGTTCGACTCTTGTATCGGTCCTCAAGAGTGTTTGAAAAGTTGCTTTCGAAAGCTTTTTGGAAAGGTGTCGGTGTGAAAAGTATTTTTTTTTATTTGTTTTGAAATTAGAGCAAGTATCTACGAGTTCTCTACCTACCCTAAGGAATTCGTCTGTGTAAATGTCCTTTAAAGTAGTGCCATCCCACCATTGAGAGGTAGGTAGCACCACTATTGGAGTTGTTTGGGTCAATTCGAAGGTTCGGGACATGGTGATCACCAGAGCAATAGGAAGACACCTTAGAAGCTACCCTTATGCCAGGTTCCCGGATCATGAGGACTTACTAAGACATCCTCTACTCGACGATCACCTTTCGAGAGGCAAGGCAACAGTGAAGTGTACCCTAGGGGTGGTGCGTGATTTGTGTGTCGTTTTCAGATATTTTGTCTTGTTCATGTCATGGGTGATCTACGTTTTTGTTTTTATTTTAACATTCATTCTTGCATGCAATTATTAACAGTTAAAAAGTTGCGAGAACTATAAAGTTCCTAAACTATTACAAAGGCGCGGGTCCACATCGCCAAATTAAATCCAGGACCCGATTTGACATAAAATAAAGTAAAGTGCGAGAAATATAAATGTCTGAATTACACGGCTTTGGGAGAATTACATAAAAATTATAAGAAAGGAAATAAATGCGCGAATTGGAATTATTATCGAATGCGAGGGCGTTGGACCCTTTTTAATGAAATTAAATTACGATTTAACAAATTAAATTAAATTAAAATAAAAAGAAAAGATTTTTGAGTTTTTTCGTATTTATGGATTTTTATGAGAATTAAATGAAATTAAAATATTAACTAACCCTAATTCTAACTATTTTTATTTATTAAGGAAAAATATTAAAATTGAACCTAAAATTAAACCTAATTAATTAATGCAATTTTATTTACAAGAAAATAATTAATAATTAATATGGTGAAAAAAGGGAAAAAAAAGATAAAAGTGCTTAAAACCCTAATTCTACCAATTTTTAGGTTTATTGAGAAAATATTAAAATTAATCCTAGAATTTAAAACTAAATTAATTGGTACAATTTATTTACAAAGATATTAAAATAAAATATATTTGTTTTTTTTTCTGGTTTTTTATTATTTTTTATGTTTTATGAAAATATTAATTCAAAGTTTTAAGAGGAAATAATGAAATTAAACAAATAATAAAAAAAGGTAAAAAAAATAAACACAAACCCTAGAGGGTGCAGACCCCAAGTGGAGGTTTTGTTCCAGTAATTTAGGCCCATTAAGTTCCTGGCCTCGTTGACTTTATTGGCTTGCATATGACACGTCTGACTCATGCCTATGGTGGTCATCAGATCTCAACCTTTGGATTGCCCTCAGTGGCCATGTGGCACGCTTGGATTAGGGGCGTATGATAGGCCTTTGAATTGAATCTGCATGGGATTATGTTGAAAGAAAAACTATTGAACAAAGTGGGGGACCTCGGAATCGAACCCAGGTCCCAGTGCCTTATGAGATAATGCCTTCACGATCTGTACCAAACGCGCGCCTTGTCTATGGAATGACAAATAATTATTATAATGGAAAATTGGTTAGTGACATAGAAATAAAAAAAAACGCGCGTTGAATTCAAACTACCCAACCATCGCTCGCCACCTAATCTTCTTCTTCCTTGTTTGCATTTTTCCTGAAACATAAAAAGAATTAGCGGGGGTTTTAAACCCCCCCAAAATGTACCCTTTTCAAAAATAGCGAATAGCTCGTCTTGCTACATAAATTAGGCGCGATAGGGTAGTTATGTCCGTCCAAGCTTCCTGATTTTAACCATGGCACTGAGATGTCTTGATTTTACCATATACGTAAACGCCCAATTTGGAGCTTGAAGAACCCTAGCTAGCTTTAATGGTGAAATCGTGTATGATGCATAAAAACTTAATTAAAACACACGGTTAGCTTCAGAATGAACCAAATAACATAAACCAAACATTAAAAATTGCAGATAACGCATGAATCATGATGCAAGAATATGGAAAAAATCATGTACAGGACACGATCGTTCTACCGTTTCTTGATGTTAGGGTTGATGGTTTTGATCTGAAAACCTTCCTTGAAGTCTCAGGAATGCAATGGAATGATTATTTGATCTTGAAAAGCCTTGGAATCACGTTTTCAGTTTTGGAGTTTTTCACAAAAAATGTAAAAGTTGTTCTTGAATTCTGGCGCAGCTTGGAGGTTCTCAACACTAGGGTTTTCATTAGTATAAGTATGGGAACTGATTAGGGTTGAAAGTTGGATCCAAAACCCTTTGCATTGATGTACAAGATATTTGATTTTTATGCATATATTTTCAAATCTTTTCCATGCATATTTGATTCCAATCATGGAAAATCACATTTATTCTTTCCCTATCAGATGATGCACGAGATTTTGAGGATATTTCATGCATAAAAAGATTTAAAAAGTTTGCTTTGGTATTTTTTCCATATTTTAATTAATTAAATGAATTATTAGCAATTAAAAATTCAAATAAATAAATAAAAATGATGAATAAATTCCCTTTGGGCCAAATGGTCGTGCACATGCTTTGGATGATGAATCTTGGAAGGAAATGTGGCCCATTAGCAATTTTAAGACATTTGAAGCAAAGTTGACTTTTCAAAATATCCAAAAATTTCCCAACTTCCACAAGGCATATCTTGCTCAATTTTTAAGCTTTGATCATGTTCTTGGACATTTTGGAAAGGTATTGAAGTCCTATAACCAATTCCGTTGGTCCCATGTCATTTTGATTTACCAATCTCAAGTTATGGCTTTTGACTTAAAGTCCCTTTTTGTTGACTTTTGAAAATGACCTATAATGTTGAAATTGATAACTTTTTGTGAGAGCATTTCTTGGACTTGAAGTGTGAAGAGGAGTTGTAGGAAATGTATTTCTCTTCAAAATGAGCTTTGGATGGAATTTTTCTGATAATCCATGTGGAAGTTATGCCTTGGTCAAGTTACAGTTGACTTTTTCAACTGTCCAAATATGGAAACTTTTGCATCTTGAGACTTTTTGAGCCAAGCTTTGAGAATCATGATCAAGCATTGATCAAATGATGCTTGTGGCTTCAAAATGAGATGTTGACCAAAAATTTGAACTTTTGACTGTCAAATGACCATTTTGCCCCTACAGTTGACTGTAGTGCAATTAGGGTTTTTGACTGTGCAATTTTGTGCTGTAAGTCTTGAAACTTGGTATGAGGATACTTGACAATGTTTATAGGCATGTGGGACTTGATTGGACCCTTGGAAACTTCATTTTCTTTGTCAGAACCAAAACCCTAGTTTTTGACTGTTATGAGGCCCTTGAACTGTGCAACCTTTGGGGAATTTTGAAGCATGCTTTTGGCAAATCTTGAAGAATATGGGAGGTCAAATTTTGGGGTACAACACATGCATATCTTGCTCCGTAACTCGAGTTTTTCAACATTTATAATCATTTCCTTTTAGACTATAAACACATTAATTATTTACTATGCAGCGGAAAATCATAGTTTCAAATAACTTCATTAATACTTCAAAAAAATCATCATTCCTCATGAATTCAAGGGTTATAACTTAAAACATATCAAACAATTAAAATAACATCTAATTCATGTCAACAGCGTGAAACATAAAGTTCAAATCAAACATTCCCAACCCCAATGTTTCATATCAGGGCAAGACCTTCTAAATTAACAGAAATAAACAATGCACTCTGAAGCTAGCCTCTAAGCTTCAACGAACTATTTTTTATTACCTTCAAGTTACCCATGTATAGAGGAAACATTTCCAATCAGAAAGGACGATTAATCACAAACTATTAATTAAAGATATATGGAATAAATATAGTAGTGTAACTGTCGCGTATGAGATTTTCATCGAAGCGCAACACAGAGGCGAAAATAAATAGAAGAGTCACCATCAATGTTATTTATTCCAAGAGAGGGAAAGGAAACATTGAGTAAACCCGAGGAAAGGAAAATAGCACGGTCATCGCAACCAAGAGAAAAGGGTAAGGAAGTCGGTTACACAAGGGGAAGGTATTAGCACCCCTCACGACCGTGGTACTTCACAGGATCCACTTAAGTCTGTTCTAATCTAAGGGTGTGTAAAATCTAATTCTAAAGCTTACGAGCTAAAAATAAATATGCAAAGAGGGAATGCATGCAAAAGAAAACACGAGGAAAAGAAGGAAAGATTACAAAGTTCGCTCAGTTGAGCCCCGCGACCATATGCCTATGTGTCCCTTTTAAGGAATCAGAGTGTCGTTGGCTCAAAAGTTTACATTGGTTACAATGTTCTTTATGAACAATGCTAGCGAAGCATGTCCTTTTTGAAAAGGTTTTAAAAGAAAAAGTCCGAAGACAAAAATATTTGCATTGGTTTGTATTTTTTACCTTGAAAAGGATTTGAGATTTGAATCACACCAAAGACTAAGAATGAAAGAACGATAAGATCGAGAAGAAACCCATTTATCGTTTCCCATACTTAGTAAAGAGTGTAATTCCCATAGATTGTTATTAAGTGTTTTGAGAGTTTGAAAAGAAAAAGAAGTTTTAGTCTTAATGAGATGTAAAATTCTAAGGGAGACTAGAAAAATAGTCCTAAAGTTATCATGAAATGTTGATCCTATAGTTGGGATAGGAGGGAAGTATCTAAATAATGTTGCCATGCATGGATAGCAAACCTAAGGTCTATTTAGTTCAAACTTAGATAAGAGTGAACTAAAGATCCTATGGGGAGAATAAAAAAGGAGAAGCAAGAAAAGATGGGAGAGGGATGATAAAACATCATACAAAGATGATAAAACATCAAGATATAAGGAAGAAATGACTAAACATCACAAATATGACAATACATCACGGAGATGACAATACATCACAAAGATGACAATACATCACAAAGATAGGAATACATCACATAGATGATAATACATCACATATATGATAATACATAAAAAAGATGAGGATACATCACAAATATGACAATACATCAAGCAAGAGGGAAGATGATAAAACATCACATAGAGAATGACCAAGCATCGAGTACATGCATAAAGTATAGATGACAAAACATCATATAAAGATGAGATGATGAAACATCAAGTGAAGAATGAGATTACAAAAAATCATGCATTCATGTATTAATATGACAAGACAACAAGTAATATGATATAGATGACAAAACATCAAGATGAAAATGAGATGATGAAACATCAAGCATACACAACACCCATGTTATGAAACACATACAAGAGACGAAACTCTTGAATGCACTTGAAGAAGTGGAGAACAAGAAGTAAAAATCCAAGAGAATCAATCAAGGAAGTATGAGAAAATGAGGTGAGATGAAAGATATGAAGTATCATACAAGTAAGAAGTGAACACGTGTGAAACTCAGCATATTAATGTAAACAAACTTGTGAAAAAATCATAATCAAATCATACAAGAAAAGTTGGTTGAAAAACCTTAAGTAGACATAAGTCCTCATGCAATGCCTACAAGCAATCATGTGAGATGAAAGAATTAATATGAAGAAGAGAAAGTAAATATGGACATGTTATACACCCAACACATACAAAGTAATCAAGATAAAACTCAATTAGTCATGAAGATCATGGTACAAACACCAAAGCATACAAACTATGTCAAAATAACACCCTAAATCAACCCTAAAGCAAAAGGAGAATCAAGATGGTGATTAGATGAAGAGGGTACATGCTTATAAGGGGGTCAAAGCATGCAAGTAAGTAGCATATTAATTTCAACAAACCACATTTGAATTCCACAAGTCATGGAAGAATATTTCACACATATCACACAAAAGAAAATGATGTAAAGAGACAAGAACTCTAGCAATTTCAAGTTGAAAGATTAAAGATGAAGTGAAGAGATCATAATTTGAGAATTATGACATGTGTGACTTTTGTTATAAGTTAACTTAAGATGAGATTCAAAAGTAACATAACATGAAGATGAAACTTCATACACAAGCAAAGTCACAAGGTTTGATAATCAACATCACAAAATATGGAAACATTTGCCTTAAACCAAATGAAGTTGGTAAAGATCAAATGAGATGAAAAATAATGATACTTATAGGTAATAGGGAAGTGGCATTATCCCTCCTAAAGTATCTATCATGAACTTAAAACCCTAAGCAACGCCATTGATGTGACATGCTCAAGTGTCATGACAACTTGCAAAAGTTGTAGTCTCTATTGCATACAAGCATATGTTATCTAAAAGGATCAAACCTAAATTTATTAGATGTTATAGACCAAGACCAACATCAATATACATTAATGAGACATAGCACAAAGATTATGAGGCAACCATTAGAAAATGGTGCTCAAGGAAGGCAAGTAAGAATGCAAATGTAGCTCTCATTATGTCACCATGTTAGTTGGAAAATGAGTGTCAACTAAAAGGATCATAAGAGCATGGATAATTGAGATGATAAAACAAATCAAGATCAAAATTTAAACATTGGAAATAATGGACTCAAAGTCCTCAACAACAATCATCACACATCACATATAAACTAGGGTAAGACAAAGAGTGGATGTGAAGTAGAAACAAGTGTGTGAGTAATTGATCATGGCATGGAGTGTCAAATAGAAGTGAAATCAGAAGAAAAAACATCATGTTAACACACTCAAATACCTCTAATCATCCCAAAGGCATCATCATTAAGACACACACAAAAGCTAATGCAAAAATTAGGTCAAAAACATATCCTATCATGTTTCTAAAGGAAAATGAAGCTCATTAATGCATATAGATGGATATAATACATGATTATATGATGTAAAATATACAAGTAAGCAGCACAAGGCATTTAATAAAAATCATTCAAGCATCACAAACAATGGAAGAAGATTGCACACAAAGCATACAAGAAAGAAGGCTATGAGAGGCAAGTAAACATTGATCAAGGAAAAGTGAGTTAGAGGCATGATAAAAATGAGAAATGTGGATCATGATAATACCAAGTCATTAAAATATCATACTCAAAAAATTAGCCTAAAAATATTCACACAAACCAACAATTGAAAGCATTTTGGACAAGGCAAACTTCTATGTGCACCTCTAAGTCAAAATTAGGTTAAAAATAGGAAAATGACTTTTAAATTCATGTAAATTAAATACTAGATTCCTAAAGACTTATAAAAGTCATAAAAATTCTTTAAAGTTCTTGGATCAACTTGAAAAGTTGAAAATGTTTTGAAATTATCAAGACTAGTTGGCAAAGGGCTCAAACTAGAGAGGCTTAACAAAATAAATTGTGAAAAATATGAGATCAATGTTTAAAATTCTTAAAAAAATTATTTTCATTACCTAAATCCATACATGAATTTTAAACATATTTTCCTTGATTTTTATAAGTCAAGGAAATTAGATAATTAAATGTTTCTTTAGTCTTAAGCAAGAAATAGGACCAAAAACAACAATTAACTTGCACAATTTTTAAAAAATAAGAAAACTGAACTGTAAATTTAATTAAAAATCATTAACAATTATATCAATATTGAAGGAACACTAAACATATTTTTCTGGAGATTTATCACAATAGGAAAAGTTAAAATAAAATTATTGCAAGTTGTAACAAAATTAGCAAAAAGGATGACATCACTAATGAATTGATTTAATTAGCATGCCACAAATTTTTATAAAATAATACAAAATTATTTTCGTAAAGTAGACTCAAAAAGAGACTCAGGATAATTTTTGTAAATTTTTTAGATTAATGAAAATCCTAAAATAAAGTCAAAGTCCTAACAGATGATTAAAATACCTAATTATGTCATATGAATTATTTAATCATGCAAAAATGATAAAAATATGAAATAAAATTCAAAATATGAAGATATACTAAAAATTAAGTTTAGGATTTTTTTTTTGGTAATTTTTTAATCAAATAAATTATTAAAACAAAATTAGAGAAAACAATCAAAAGTGAATAAAAATGCATATAGATCAAAGTCTATTACACCTGTTATAACCAGAAGTGTTGTGAAAAGCCTTTAAATATGTTCAATCCGAATGCAACACGTCATCATCTCTACCAAATGAACAAAACCCTAACGCAATGTAATCAATTAACATGCAATGTTCTCAAGCTCATATCTTACTTGTTTCTTGATGAAAATTCAAAATGTAAACATCAAAGTCCAAGATCAAAATGCGTAGAATATAATAGGATCAAGAAATTCTCAAATGATGCATGAATCATAGAAAAATTATGGCGCAAAGATCACTGATTTCACAAAATCATGAACATGTGTAAAAACAGAAATATCATGCTATTTTCAAATCCACAATTATCTTTCATTTCTCAACCAAATCAAATGATCCAAGCATCAAAATTCATCACAAAAATGCAAGGAACTACAAGATGATCATAGATTTTATAAATAATGCAAGATCAAGTAAGGATCTAAGCACGAAGGCACTTCTTCAAGCAAAATTTCAAGCAACTTGTAGAGCACGAATTGAACATCAAATAACACACAAATATACATCAGGTCTAAGATCTAGCCAGCTAAACCATAATGAACATGATATATAACAAGAATGCAAGCTAAAATCGCAAATTAAAGTTCAATGAAACTTATCTCAAGTTGTGAAAAATAAATTCACAAGGTTCCTCTGGTTTTCAAGCAAGAAACCCAATAAACCTTCTTCTTTCAACTTCAATGTAGTAGAATCACACAAGGATTAATGCTTGAACAAGAAAATTGAGAGAGATTTGAAGATACAAAAATATGATTTGGAAGAAGATGAAGCTTTGTGTGGGAAGAAGGTGCAGAGTGTAGCTTGTTGATTTAATGTTTGTTGTGAATGAGATAAGCTTCTCTTAAATAGAAGGAGAAAGAGTTTTGGAGAAGTTTTGCTGAGGGCATGAAAGTCTTTTGATGCTTGGAGCTGTTAGAGGGCAATGTTGGAAGTTTCTAGCAGATTTTAGTGAAGCAATGTGATGCTTGCGTTTTGAGTTCAAATGGTGTCATACTTGCTGCATTTTGATGAGTTAAAAGAGAGATGAAATGAGCGAAATAAGTGTGCGAATAGTGAGCTGGTATGTTGCACGTGGGGTGGGAGAAAAGTGGAGGAATATTTCCAAGAATAGAAATTACGAGGACTGAATGCTAATTCATATGTTTATCTTGATTTGGAAAGAAAATAATTATGAGATCATGATGTACAATGCGTGCATGACGTGTATGATAATAATCATGCAACATAAAATTCTCCCATGCACATGAAATGCCTGTCTGCCTTGTCTACCTTGCTTGCACACTTGGATCAGTTGTGACAAATTTCAATTTTCTCAATATTCCCTCGTGCGTTTTTGAAAAAAAATTATGCATTTGGAAAGCCATGATGATGTACTTTAAGATTGATGTTGGTGAAGATTCAAAATAGAGCTTGGATCATGATGAAAACTTGGCACAGAAAAATGACATGTCCAGGTCTTCTGCGTGTGCATGACATGCCTTTTGGCCAGAAAAATAGCACACAATGCCCTTAATTTCATAACCCTACAACTTTCTCCATAATGCTCATAATGAAATGAGCCTTAAATCAAAATTGAAGGGGACACAATAATCTCCAACTTTGATGTTTAATACTTTTTAAAATTGTGGTCAATTCAATAAGAAAAATGGTGGTGAAAGTGTGCCCACCATGTGTTTGATGAAAATCCACGCGCGAGATCCTCTTGCTGAGAAAATTTTCCTTCTCAAGCCCTCTTGTCCTAAACCTTATATCTTACCCTACACTGAACCAAATGAAATGGTTCTTGAATAAAAAATGTATAGGAGAATACGACCTACTATTTTGATGTTGACAACTTTTCAAAGTGAATCCATTTGACATCCCAAAAATGATCATGAAGAAATCATGCCTTCAGCATACTTTTGGAAATTTACTAAGTGACGAGAAATATTCCAAGCTAGATAACTCTTTCTCCTTTCACTTTTTGGTCTTTAACCCTCTAATACAAAGTTGAATCACTTTCTCTCCTCTTTCCAATCATATAAGAATTGCACAATTTCAATAAAAATTGAAGAAGTTGTGATCATTCAAAGTTTAGTACTAGGAACACTTAGAAAATTTCAAAGTTTCAAATAACTTCTTTGACAAGTTATCTTCAAATTCAATAATTCTATTGATTTTATTTCATTAATCAACATACAACATAAAAATGTGGATGTTAAATTGCATGTTGACCAAAAGTCCCCTTGGTCATAGTTGACTTTTGTTGACTTCTGCTCAAATGATTGTTTTACCCCCAATTGACCTATTGAACCACTTCCAATCAAAATTGATGTTCAATCCTTCAATCATAGGTGCTTATTAACATATATAGAAGCATGGAATCAAGTCTTTCCCAAAAAATCAAAGATTTCTTGATTAAATCCAAAACCCTATTTTGGCCCTCAGTGTTAGGAGATGATGATCAAGCTTCAAAACCCTCATTCCAAGGAACATTTTAAGAAATTTCTTGAACAAAGATGTCTCATATAACAATTAGAGGATATTAATTCACAAATTTGGCTCATACATGCCTCAAACACTTCATGTGGCTAAAAACCCTAATCTCAATAGATGTAAAGGAGGATAGTGATTCAAGAATCAACACTTGCAATTTCAAACTTTTGATGAATCAAAGATACAATTGAGATATCTTGAGGCATGATAAATCCTTAAAGCTTGAGTGACTCAAAGATTAAGAGTACAAGACCCTTCTTGTCTTGATTGTCAATACAATCAACCTTCAATAGCTTACGGAGGGTCTTGGGGAATCAAAATACCTTGATCCTATCACAATGTATGAATGCATATGATGAAACATAAGCCTTTAAAATTATAAAACCAAGAGGTTAAATTTTGGGGTGCAACAGCTACCCATATTCAATCATCTTAAACCTGATAAGTGAGAAAGAGCAATAACTTTCGAACGTTCAAGGTGGAAGAAGATTGAATAGAAAAAGAACCCGAAAATTTACACTCTTGAATAAGAGAGTAAAGCAACAAGGGTAATTGTATTCTTGTAAGGGTGATACCAAGAAAACTGGGTAAAAGAGGAGAAGACTTAGTGAATACTGAATCTTGCCAAAGAGTGTCAGATGAAAGATATACCAAATAGAGATTGGATTTAAAAGATGATCCAAGTAGATATTGGACTCGAAAAGCAAGCCAAATATATATTGAACTTACACCAAGAGAACTAGTGGATGTTAGACTCTAGAAGAATGTGTTAGGACAAAAGTGGAGCACAAACCATGAAAATAAGATAAAACTCAACCCAAGAAGACTAGATAAAACTAGTCCCTAAAATAATGTGCCAGGACAAAACTAGAGCACGGGTTGCAAAAATGAGATAAAACTTAACCCAGGAAGACTAGATAAAACTAGACTCGAGATACAAATAGATATCATATCCAAACGGGTATACCGAAAATAAACTGGTCTCGATCAACAAAGGACAGATAAAACTGAACTTATACCATTAGTATGCTAGTTGAAGGATGGTGGGATCAATTAGAGGTTATCGAGATAAAACTCGGCCTCCGGGAGTACTATAAAGAATGCACCAGGTAGAAACTTATGTGAAAACAAGGTAACGAGACAAAACTCGACCTAAGAGGAACTATATAAAACTAGACTCTGAAAAAGTACTCAAAAGGACATCAATAGAAATTGGGTCATATAGCAAGGTGACAGAAAGTGAGTGTATTTTACAAGACACGTGCTGGTCTCAAACGAGGGTAGACAGTAGACGATGATGAACGAACCCAAGCAATAAAAGAAACAAATAACGAGTAAAAACTCGGCTCAAGAAGACTAGACAAAAGTGGTCCAAAGATGAGACTTAAAAATGAGTAGCGAACTCGACCCAATAAGATTAGATAAAACTAATCCAAAGATGAGTACCAGGACAAAATTGGATTTCACGCACAAGTAACGAGACAAAACCCGACCTAAGAGCAATTAGATGAAACTAGTCTAAAAGTGAATATTAGGGCGAGACTGGTATTCAGAAGGTATATCAATAGACATTGAAATGAACCAACAAGGGTAGTAAAACCCGAGAAAATTGTGCCAGGGCAAAATTGGACCAACACCAAAAAATAGTGAGTAGACACTCAATCACTTAGTAGTAACATCAAAAGGATATCTGCATGGGGTAAAAACCAAAATATTGAGGATAAAATGACCTTGCTGGGGATATAATCCGAAGTTTTGCAAATCCGCTGGGGAAAACAAAAACAATAATGGCTTATGTTTCAATGCATGTTTGAATTATTTTTTCATGGAGTAATGTTCCAAAAGAAAATGGAAACAATACACTTTAAGGATGAAATGCGATGATGCGTGATACAGTTGGAGAAAAGAAGATACAAGGAACCGTTGGAAAGAAGCCCTTGAAAAGTTGAAACTCTGTGGGGAGCAACAGGCGGAGTAACCGATAAATACGGGCTAAAAACTCTGGGGGAATTGCAAAAATAAATTGCAAACTCTGATAGAGAAGATCATATCAAAACTGTAACTGTTGATAAGGGACGCCAATGAAGATTGGGCGTTGCTGAGGCAGACACCAATAATATAGGGTTTGCAGGGAATCAAAATTCACCTCCAACTGTTTAGGGATTAGTTTTTCCACCTCTCGCATGGGGATGACAGAAATTTGTACTGCTGGGGATATGAGAATCCAAGCTGGAGATAAGAGAACTTATGCACCAAAACTCTTGCTAGATAGGAGATAATCTTGGCGTAAGAAGCTCAATTGGGTATTTACAAACAATCTTCAAAAAGAGCAGGCATGTCAGAGATACGAGAAAACTCGGGTAAGAAGTCACAATAGCACCATACTTTGGGGATATGAAACTTATCAGCCTCCAGGATCAAACACTACTGGGGAAAAGGGAAAATCCTTGAATAAGAAATTTCAATGAAACGGATCAGCTGGGGAAAATGAGAATTCCTAAGTAAGATTTCTCCATTAGGAAACTTAGTTGGGGAGATAAAAGTCCCTGAGCAAAAGGTCTCAGAGTGGAAACTCCACTAGAGATACTGAATGAGATCTCAAGAGTTTATCTCTGTTGTGGAATGAGGTTCAGGGTAAGAAATCTTCAGATAAAGTACCTTTTTGCTGAGATCTTGAACAAAAGGTCTCGGAGAGACAAATCCACATTGGAAAAAGGGAAACCTTGACCAAGATATCTTCATAAATAGCCTCTTTTGAGGGGTGAGATAGTCTTCAACACGACTCAGCTTGGGAAGAATGAATAATTCTCAAATAGACTTGGATGAGAAAATATTCTCAACATAAGGAGTCCAAAGATAAGCTTCCGGTGGGGAAATTAGAGAGTTCATGAATAAGAAATCTTCATAAAGTGACTTGTCGGGTAATAAGAGAAATCCTCAAAGGCAACTCTACAGGGGAATAAGAAAATTCTCAATTGGAACCCTTGGTTGGGGTCATCCAAGAATTTCAAAATCACCCAAACCCTTTAGCCATAATCCCTTTGCTCGGGGAGACTCACTGGGGAGAAGTAGAAACTTCAATGCTGTTGGGGATACGACCCAAGCTGGAGATATTGTAGTCATCTTGAAAAAATGTTCCGACATTTGGAAAATTACACATAGGCAAATGGATGATGATTTCTGCAAAACAAATCAAGCCAAACGTGCCCCAGGTATGGCATGATGACTTTGATTACCAACCGTGCTACAAACAACTCAAAAGTAATATTTGTATTTTATTTATCATGCTGTGCAAAACCATCAAATTTTCCAAATGAAAATGATTATCAAAAAGATATTGGACGTTTTTAAAAACAAAATAGTAAAATAAAATAAAGCATGCTTTTTGGATAAAAATAAGTTCTTTTATTGATTGAAGTTGGCTTGTAAATAGACATTTACATCAGAAAGCAATTCCTAGAAAGAGGTAATTACAAAAGTAAAACAAAAGAGTGTTACAAAAATGGAAATGTGGAAACAGATATCCATCAGGTTTCAATTATGTTATAACCATTATGACCTCAATGGTCTCATCACCTTTGCTTTCTGAAGAAGATGACCGAATTGATTGCTACCCTTCGGGGTAACCAACTGTAGTAGTAAATGAAATCAAAGATCTAACACTAGATGTAGTCATTCGCTTTAAATCCCTAGCTTTTGTCTGGACCGCCCTTTCGGGGTTTTCAATCTACCGGGATACCCTTTGTTACCTAAGCCGCTCTTTCAGGTTTTCAACTTAGTGGGTGTACTTATTTTCTTTTTCATTCTTTTCACTTCTTTTTTTCCCTAACTTTTGCCCGAACACTTTTTTTTGTTCGTCGGGATGCTCTTTTTTGCCTGAGCCAGTCAACTCAACTGTTCTATTTATACAAAGTATTTTTTAACTACATATGTGTTCACAGGGAGTGGGAAGTCTTCACCATCCATAGTTGTAAGCATCATGGTTCTTCCAGAGAATACTTTCTTTACAAGAAATGGTCCTTCATAAGTTTGAGTCCACTTGCCCCTGGGATCACCTTGAGGAAGAATAATTCTTTTCAGAACAAGGTCACCAACTTGATAGCTCTGAGGATGCACCCTCTTATCAAATGCTCTTCTCATATTCTTTTGGTACACCTGACCATGACACACAGCCGCTAATCTTTTCTCATCAATAAGGTTCAATTGATCCAACTGATTCTGTACCTATTCAGATTCGTCAAGCTCAGCATCTTTCATAATCCTTAGAGAGTGAATCTCAACTTCCACGGGCAAAACGAATTCCATTCCATAGACAAGTGAGAATGGGGTTTCCCCGATTGAAGTACGTATTGAAGTGCGATATCCATGCAAAGCGAAAGCTAACATCTCATGCCAGTCTTTATAAGTTACCAACATCTTCTGCACAGTCTTCTTGATGTTCTTATTAGCTGCTTGAACAGCACCATTCATCTCCAGACGATATTGAGAAGAATTATGGTGTTTGATCTTGAAACTTTCACACAGCTCTTTCATCATCTTATTGTTGATATTTGACCCGTTATCAGTAATGATCTTCTAGGGAACCCCATATTGACAAATGATGTTGTGTTTGATGAAGCGAGTAACCACTTGCTTGGTAACATTTGCATAAGATACAGCTTCGACCCACTTGGTGAAATAGTCTATGGAAACCAGAATGAAACGATGACCATTGGAAGCAATAGGCTCAATCTTTCTGATCATATCAATGCCCCACATTACGAAAGGCCACATAGATGTCAATACATTCAATGGAATAGGAGGAACATGGAATTTGTCAGCATACACTTGACATTTGCAACAAATTTTGGCATGGTTATAACAATCATTTTCCATGGTGAACCAATAGTAACCATCTCGCAAAATCTTTTTGTCCATGGTATGTCCACTGGAGTGAGTCTCGAAAGGCACCCTCATGCATCTCTTCAATGATTTTTCTACTTCATTCTTGTCTACACATCTAAGAAACATGCCATCATGATTTCTTTTGTACAACATACCATTACTGAGGAAAAACTTGGCTGACATCTTTATCAAAAATTTCTTGTCTATAACAGACGCCTCTTCAGGTTACTCTTGAGTTTCGAGGTATCTCTTGATATCATGAAACCATGGATTACCATCCAATTCCACTTTAGCTTCAAAACAAAATGTTGGATCATCCAATCTCATAATAGTGATCGAAGTCGTATCATTAGCCCACTTCACTTTAAACATGGATGATAGAGTAGCCAAAGCATCTACAAGATTATTTTCTTCACTTGAGATATGCTCAAATGTGATCTCTTCAAAGTAAGGAATCAACTTCGTAACATGTTCTTTGTAGGGGATCAGTTTTGGGTCACAAGTTTCCTTATCTCCATTAATTTGGCTGATCACAAGAACTGAGTCTCCATAAACCTTCAAAAACTTGATTTGCAAATCAATTGCAGCTTAAATCCCATAAATACAAGCTTCATATTTTGCCATGTTATTGGTACAATCAAAACAAATTGGTCGTGAAAGGAATATGAAAACCTTTGGGGGAAGTAATAACAGCTCCGACACCATTTCCCATAGCATTTGAGGCACCATTGAACATCGTCGTCCATCACAGTCTTGCTTAAGGTCCTTCTTTTGGGCTAGGAATGTTGTAATCACTGATATATATGATGTATTCATTTGGGAATTCAATCTTCATCGGTTGATAATCGTCTGCGGATTGGTGAGCAAGATAATCTGCTAATATGCTACCCTTGATGGCTTTCTGAGTAGTATAATAGATATCGTATTCAGTCAAAATCATCTGCCAATGGGCTACCCTTCCTGTGAGAGTTGGCTTCTCAAAAATGTACTTTATGGAATCCATTTTGGATATCAAGTAGGTGGTATGTGTTAACATATATTGTTTAAGGCGTCTGGCAGCCCAGGCAAGTGCACAACACGTCTTTTCAAGCAAAGAGTACCTTGACTCGCACTCTATAAACTTCTTGCTTAAGTAATAGATTGCTTGTTATTTCTTTCCAGTCTCGTCATGTTAACCAAGCACGCAGCCCATGGAATTTTCCTGAACTGTTAAATACATGATTAATAGCCTTCCCTCCACTTGAGGCATAAGGATTGGAGGTTCTTGCAAGTATTCTTTTACCCTGTTGAACGCTCTTTGACAGTTTTCATTCCACCTGACTGCTTAATCTTTCTTTATTGATTTAAACAATGGTTTACACGTGGTTGTGAGATGATAGATAAATTTAGAAATGTAGTTTAACCTCCCCAAGAAACCACATACTTCTTTTTCTATTTTCAGTTCATGCATTTCTTATATTGTTTTTACCTTAGCAGGATCAACCTCAATACCTTTCTCGCTTACAATAAAGCCCAACAGATTTCTGGATCTCACCCCGAAGGTACACTTGTTTGGATTCAACCTCAGCCTGAATTTCCTCAGTCTTTCAAACAATTTCTGCAAATTGACCAGATGTTCTTCCTTTGTCTGAGACTTGGCAATCATATTGTTAACATATACTTCAATCTCCTTATGCATCATGTCATGAAAGAGAGTGACCATAGCATATTGATATGTTTCCCCTGCATTCTTTAGACCAAAGAGCGTCACCTTATAGCAGAATGTTCCCCGTGGTGTAATGAAAGTTGTCTTCTCCATATCTTCTGGAGCCATCTTTATCTTATTGTAACCAAAAAAGCCATCTATAAAAGAAAACACTTTTGATTGAGTAGTAATATCCACTAAAATATCAATATGGGGAAGCGGGAAATCATCCTTAGGGCTTGCTCTGTTCAAGTCCCTATAATCAACACACGTTCTGACTTTACCATCCTCTTTGGTACTGGTACAATATCGGCAATCCATGGTGGATAAGAAATGACTTTCAAGAAGCCAGCATCGAACTTCTTTTGGACCTCTTCTTTAATCTTCTTAGATATCTCAGGATGATTTCTTCGAAGCTTGTGTTTGATCAGAGGACAATCCTCTCGAAGAGGTAACTTATACACAACAATATTGGTTTCCAGACCAGACATGTCTTCATAGGACCAAGTGAAGATATCGACATACTCACAGAGTATTTCAATCAGTCTTGCCTTCACACTTTCCTCTAAATAAGTCCCTATTCTGACCTCTTTATTTGTCTCCTTGGTTCCCAAGTTGACCATTTCAAGAGATTCCTAATGCAGCTGGATAACCTTTTCCTCTTGCTTTAACAATATTGTCAACTCTTCATGGAGTTCACAATCTTCCTCACCTTCTTCTCCGGCTTGGTTAATCAGATTATCAAAGTCATAGTGAGCGATAGCAGAATCGTTATTAACAAAATCTAGGGTGGATGTGGATATGCATGAGTGATATTTTTATGCTTTAGTGATAATGTGTGAAAAAGAAAACATTGCCATTTAAAAGAAAAATAAAAATAGAAAGTAAAAGGAACTCAATATTTGTATGCAAAAATATCATTTATTTAATGATAAACTTTTGAAAAAGAAAACATGGTGGCCCTACACAAAGATTCACTATGCCTTGGGCAGAGCGTAGGAATTATGACATGATAAATGGAAATAATAAAATTACTCCTCAGCATTTGTAACTTGGATAGTATCCACTTAAGTCTAATTATTCAACTCTTGGCCTGGACCACTTGGGCAGATCCAATCATCAATATTGTAGACATTGTCTTCATCATCAACAATCCATCCTGCGAAAAACCAGAACTAGAGAACTTTACTAGAGTAGACAAACTTGAAGCTCTGGGAGCTGCACTCTGCTTTCCGGGATTGAAACCCAAGCTGAACTTGTTGGGTTTGGGAATGGCATACACAACCTGACTCCATGTAAATATGCAATGCTTTGTTATGGTTACACCCCTTAGGAGGGAGATCAAAGTCAGTAAAGCCCAAACCATTTCCAGCAGAGATATTGGCACAAATTGTCCCAAACTGCCCAACTGTTATCTCTAGTGGCACGAAAGCATTTTTCAGTATCTTCATTAGAGCATTCATGTGAGCTTCTGAATAAATCAACAGAGATGAAATAGACATCTTAGAGGGTGTCTGGTGCAACTGCTCTATGATTTTGTAATCACTCTTTCTTATGATTCTCATTAACTCTTCCACCTCGTCATCGGGAGCTGAAGAAGTCCCAAGACCGGCAATTGGTGTAGGCACACTAGCCTGCACAGGTTTCTAATTACCAATCATCACTTGCTTGCCCTTGGACCTAGCCAAGGAATCAGCAGCTTATTGTACATTCAGAAGACAAAACACTCTTCCACTTCGTGTCATACGACCAACACCAGAAAAATTATCAACATTAGTGTTGTTATCTTCAATAGGCTCTTCCTGTGAAGTACCTTCCACTTTCTTTACCTCATGATAATACACATCAGCACCATAATGCCAGGGCACAACTTTCTCACTTGTATATGATACTGGACCAGGAAGAATGATCGTTAGATGAACTATCTTAGCAGGATCAGGAATGCTCTTTCGAGTGTAGGGAATAGAAATCACTGCACTATCTTTCTCGGTAACCTTTATGTACCTCGGAGGTCTGTCAAATTTCAAAGAACCATCATTAATCAAATCTTGAATATGAGCTTTCAAGTCATCGCAACCTTTAGGCTGCTCTACACACTTGCAGCAGTCAGGACCACAACCTGGGAAAATACCATTATCAACCAAATATCTTTTAACAAACGGCAAAGGGGTAGTCAATAAATCCACATCCATGACTAGATTTAAAATTTCACCCTCATCAATAATAGCATTAACAACTGGTCCTCCATGAGTCGACATAGGACGCTGAATAACATTAGGACCTGGAACAGCATCAAATTGGATAGCCTTAGCATCCAAAAAATCGTGTATCTTGCATTTCAAAGCATAACAGTTTTCCACATCATGGCCTATGCTACCAGAATGGAACTCGCATCTAGCATTAGCATCATAGTTGGTTGGGAGCCTCTCAGGATTAGCTGACATATTTCTCAAAGTGACCAACTTTGCCTTAAGAAAATGTCGGAGTGCTTTAGAATAGCTCATGGGAAAAGGACCAAACCTTCTAGGTTGCCTTGGCTTCTGATTATTGTTCTAACGAGGAGCGCTTTGTTACCTCTTTTGTTGCGGTCGTTGTTGTTGAGGAGCATTCACTGGAATGGATACATCATTAACTTGATGGTGGTGATGATTTCTTCCCCATCCTCTATAAGAATGAACATCATTTGTTTCACCCTCTTTCTTTCTAGGGTATGTAGTAAACATTTTCTTATTACCTCCACCTAAGGAACCACTGGAGTTACCAGTTTGAATTCTCCCTATTTTCATCCCAACCTCTATTCTCTCCCTGGCCATAACCAATTCAACATAACATGCAGAAGTACTTCCAATCATGCGATCATAGTATGGTTCTTGCAAAGTACTTGTGAACATATCAATGAGTTATCTCTCCATTAAAGGAGTTTGAAATCTTGCAGCTAGTTCACGCCACTTCTGGGGGTATTCTTTGAATGACTCATTTGGCCCTTGAGCCAAGTTCTGTAGTTGGGT
This sequence comes from Vicia faba, assembly GCA_948472305.1. NCBI lineage: Eukaryota > Viridiplantae > Streptophyta > Magnoliopsida > Fabales > Fabaceae > Vicia > Vicia faba. The sequence goes on from OX451740.1 coordinate 652,240,535, forward strand.
GCAATTTGGAGCCATGTCAATGTTGTATTGGTAATGTTTCACAAAAGCCTCTGCTAAATCCCTCCAACTTCTTATACGCGGCCTTTCTAAATTCATGTACCATTCTAAAGATGCCCCATACAAGCTTTCTTGGAAGTAATGAATCAATAGTCCTTCTTCCTTAGTATGCACATACATTTTGCGATAGTAAGCTTTTGCATGTTTCCTAGGACATGTGAGCCCATTATATTTCCCAAATACAAGAGGCTTGAACTTTTGGGGAACCCTTACCCCAGGCACCAAACCTAGATCATTGGCATCCATTCCCAAAATGCCCTGACCTTCTATAGCCTTCAAATGCTCCTCGAGATACTTACGATCTTCAACAGGAAAACGCTGGTCATAATTCTGCACAGAGAACCGATCTTCATTATCATAGCCATATTCAGACAACTGATTATTCCTCTTGTTATGATGTCCTCCCCTATCTCCTATAAGGAAATGAGATCCAAGAGGTGGTGGAAAATTCCCCTGGTTGTGATTAAATGGATTATAGGGACGCATCCTAATTTCATGATTGTTCCCCAGTCCATTCTTAAGACCGACAGAGATATCTTCATAGAGCATTTGATTACCATCTGCATCCTGATTCCTCCGAGGGTTTTCCACAAGATCCCTAAGCTCATCTTGTCTCCTATTCATGTTGGTGATCACCTCCATGAATTGAGTCATTTGGTTGGCCATCTGGGCCCTCATTTCAGCGAGTTCTTATTGAACTTGTTCCATTTATCTAGGTAAGTTACCTTTTGTTCAGTATCTATGAGTAGTCATCTTGAATCTCTGATAAGAATAACATAGCCAAGAAATCAGAATACCGGTCTGGAAAACCTGTAATGCATTAAATGCATGGTATTAATGCTATGTTTGTTATCTCTGGGATTTCAAGAGCTTAACCATTAAGAGTGACAAACAAACACAATAAGAGAGATAAGCAATAATAAGAAAAGATTAAGTGGTGACAAACTGCTTTTCATTCATAAATTAGGGATCAAATGAGTTCGTACAAAACATAAACCAAAGTGCATCATAAAAGATAAAAGGTCCCGTCCAACAATACTGGTGGTGATCATACAATAAACAATAAAAATACAATCAAAGAGGTGGATCCCTTATCTCAAATAAAACAACGGTACTCCCTTCCTGAAGTACTCATCACTCCATTATTTGGTCTCTTGGGATAGCTGTCTTGTTTTCTCGTGGTCACGTCCTATGATAAGGCTCTCAATCACCATATATTTCATGTACATATGGGTTTCCAAGTACTGACATTTCTCGAGGAACCTATCACATTCCTTGCACTCAGGTAGTGGAATGGGTACGGGCGTATTCTCCATTTCCTTTATCCTGTCTCTGAGCCAGGAATTTTCTTCCATCACCCGAGTCATCTGATCTTCCTCGGTCTCTATATCCAATCTAGCGTCTTTAAGTTGCTTCTCCAACTCTCTGACCTTTGACTTGTTCTTGTTGCTGGACATTTGAAATTTCACGCCTTCAAGGCACCTCTCTTCTGCATCATCAAGAGCCTTCTGATAGTCTTTTGTGGATACAAGAGCTTCTTCTACACCAGGTCTCCTTTTAGTCTTTCTACCTTCAGAAGTATTGGCTCCTTCATATTTATTTAGCTGACGGGCCAAGTCTTTCTTCTCTTGATTCAGTAAATACATTTCCATATTCTTGTCTTCAATGTCCCAGCGGAGTCCCCCATTTTCCAACTGCACTTTATAAAAAATTTCTTTGGATACATCATTATGTAGCTCAATGGGTTGAGGATAAAAAGGATCCTCTCTATAAAAAGGCAACATAAGAGTCTTCACTCTATTTTTAACCCAATCCATGTAAGGACCATAAGTTATCAGCTCTTTCGCTCCAAAGAAAACTTTCCCTTTCCTACTGATATTGCCCCATGCAACTTCTGCTTTTTTCAGCAACTCAAGATCTTCTCCCTTCTTGTAGTACACAGACTCAACTTCCTTTGATGTAGGCGGGAGCCTTATAGCATAACCTAGTTGGCATAGAGCAAGAAAAAGGTTATAGTTAATTATCCCCTTCGTTCCTATGAGTGGAACATTAGAGAAACCTGCATAATTGGAAATCACCTCAATACTGTCAACCTTGAGTTTACACCACCAGATATTGAAATAAGTGAGTGCCATCAATCTTGGTGCCCATGTAAGAGTGCCCTTGTAATCCACAAATGGTCCTTTTATGGGTAACTGCGCCATGAACCATTGGTAAAGCATTGGCACACAGCAAACTACGACTCCCTTCTTCCCATGCCTTGAATGAATAACATGGTAAGTGTCAGCTAACATGGTGGGTATTGGGTTTTTGTTCATGAAAATGCAGAGAGCAGCCAAATCCACCATTTATTTGATTTCAAGAAAGATAATCACACCATAAATATTAGTTGGACGTTGTTGTGTTATTGTCTGAATCGACTGAGTATCACAGGATCAAAAGTCCAGTATAGCTTCAGAACACCCATATAAGTCACCAACAAAACCAAATTCACCAATGATACCTGTAAGAAACATCCCTCCCCACTCACGGGAGAAGTCTAGGTCAGGGTAAGGCAAAGGTGACTCAGAATCATGGGTCTGCATGAAAGTACTATCATCACAACATAGATGTGTATGAGGAAAATACCCCATTTGTACCTCAACTGAGCATGGTACACATAATCGCACTAGTAGGACCTCGTCCGGTAATCGTCATGTCCTCGCTCTAGTCTTAGGGTTCCTAATAGTTTACAACTCTGGCCTGGGTACTAGGCATTTACCTCAATAGTATCATCTCATCCCAATAAAAAAACAGCACGACAGCAATATCCAAAGTATAGGAAACAAGTAAAATAAAATACAATGCATGAAAGCATATAAACAAATGAAGCAATAAAGAAATAAACAAATAAACACCCAAAGAAAAGAAAGAAAACAAAATCTAAGATTGACTTGCATGAGGATGGACCAATAATTAGTCAACTTGTCCCCAGTAGAGTCGTCAGCAGTCGCGTTTGGGATTTTCATCGAAGCGTGACACAGAGGCGAAAAGGAACAAAAGAATCTCCATCAATGTTATTTATACCAAGAGAGGGAAAGGAAACACTGAGTAAACCTAAGGGAAGGAAAAAAGCATGGTCATCACGACCAAGAGGAAAGGGTAATGAAGTCAGTTACGCAAGGGGAAGGTATTAGCACCCCTCACGTTTGTGGTACTCCACAGGACCCACTTACGTTTGTTCTAATCTAAGGATGTGTAAAATCTATGTCTAAAACTTACGAGCTAAAAAGAAAGATGCAAAGAGGGAATGCATGCAAAAGAAAACACTGAGAAAAGAAGGAAAGATTACAAAGTTCGCTCGGCTGAGCCCCGTGACCAGATGCCTACGTATCCCTTTTAAGGAATCAGAGTGTCGTAGTTTAGCTCAAAAGTTTTTGTTGGTTGCAATGTTTTTTGTATGAACAGTACTAGTGAACCATGTCCTTTTTGAAAAGGTTTTAAAAGAAAAAGTCTGAAGACAAAAAGATTTGCATTGGTTTGTATTTTTACTTTGAAAAGGATTTGAGATTTGAAACACACTAAAGACTAAGAACGAAAGAAAAATAAGATCGACAAGAAACCCGTTTATCATTTCCTATACTTATTAAAGAGTGTAATTCTCATCAATTGTTACTAAGTGTTTTGAGAGTTTGAAAAGAAAAAGAAGTTTTAGTCTTAATGAGATGCAAAAATATAAGGGAGACTAGCAAAATAGTCCTAAAGTTATCATGAAATGTTTATCCTATAGTTGGGATATGAGGGAAGTATCTAACTAATGTTGTCATGCATGGATAGCAAACCTAAGGTCTATTTAGTTCAAACTTAGAGAAGAGTGAACTAAAGATCCTATGGGGATAATACAAAAGGAGAAGCAAGCAAAGATAGGAGATGGATGATAAAACATCATACAAAGATGGAAAAACATCAAGATATAAGGAAGAAATGACAACACATCACAACGATGATAATACATCACGAATATGACAATACATCACAAAGATGGTAATACATCATAAAGATGGCAATACATCACATAGAATACATCACATATATGATAATACATCACAAAGATGAGGATACATCACAAAGATGACAATACATCAAGCAATAGGGAAGATGATAAAACATCACACAAAGAATGACCAAGCATCAAGTACATGCATCAAGTATATATGACAAAACATTAAGCATGGATGGAAAAACATCATGTAAAGATGATATAATGAAACATCAAGTAAAGAATGAGATGAAAAAACATAACGCATTCATGTACTAAGATGACAAGACATCAAGTAATATGAGATAGATGACAAAACATCAAGATGAAAATGAGATGATCAAACATCAAGCATACACAACACTGAAACACATACAAGAGATGAAACTCTTGAACACACTTGAAGAAGTGGAGAAGAAGAAGTAGAAAGCAAAGATAAGCAATCAAGGAAGTATGATAAAATGAGGTGACATAGAAGAGATAAAGTATCATACAAGTCAGAAGTGAACACATGTGAAACTCATCATCATCATGCATGAACTGGCTTCCAAGCTGAACACGAAAGTTGAAGGAAATAACAAGATGATTCAAATGCTCCAAGAGGCACTCAAAGATGATATTCCAGCTAGAAGGTACGAATTTTTAAGCATTCAAAAACCAGTGAAATGGTAAATCCACTGTATAACGCATTTCAAGTATTTGGCATTTTAGAAAATCTTTCTCACAAAATTAGCCTTCGACATGAACAGATGAAATGAAGAAGACCTCAAGACGATTCTAAAGACTGAAGAATAATTCCCAAACCATTTTATGATCTCAAGTTAAGAATTTTTGGGCTAAAAATGCACAATATTAAATTTTTGTATGCACTGTCTCAAATCAATTGAAATGCTTGACTTTCTGCATAATTCAGAATATGTTGAAATGCATGAGAGCTTGATATAATGATGACTTGATTAATCTCTGATTGGATAGCTTGGAACACGTGAGACGTGTATTTAAATCCCAAAACCCTGATTTTCTGCTTTGCTACTGCCTGACGGAACCCTTGAGCTTGAGATGGAAAAATTCTAATTCGCATTGTTCACACTTGCCAAAATTTGAGATTACTTGCTGAAGAAGGAATGGAAATAAACATGTGAACCTATCTCAAAGAGTCTTGAGAACCAAGAAACTAAAATCGCCTTAACCGTGCGGAACTAATCTTGGAGACAGCGTGATCCCGATGCACTATGATGCTATGAAATGACAAAAATCTTAGGGGAGAAAATTGGGACATAACACAGTGGGATTCCAAAGTACAGGGTTTCACTAGCACGAAGCTCCCCCAGAAATCGTCTCGGCTCTCGGAAAAGGGACTAAACAGGTGAAATTTTTGGTGTAGCACGATAAGACCTTGATCCCAGACATTATATCTAGAGGTGTGTCTTACAACGAAAAGATGGAAAAATGGTTAGGTTTCCAAGACCGATACTTAGCCCAGAATTTAAATGCCTTTATAAAAGCCCAAGCACCCTGATGGAGCTGCGAGGGGGAAACCTTCAAAAACTTCAACACCTCTACCTCAAACTCGGATAAGGGCCATTGTAGTTTTTTCCAGGTGAATAGACACTCATAAAAAGGAATGAAACACTCCTTGAAAGTGGTGCATATCTTTTTACTAGTTCTATTGGAAGAACCGACTAGTTAGAGAGGTGGCTGAATGCCATATTAGTCACACTCAAGGTCGCACAATCACTTAAAATAGAAGTGCCACTCATATATATTTATTCATATCGACCAGATCAACTAATGTGACTCCTTTCAAATGTATCTCATAATCCTAGAAGATCTTAAAATAGAAGTGCCACTCATATATATTTGTTTCTGTGACTCCTTTCATACTCCTTTTAAGTACCTCAACATCACTCGGATGTCAGCCATAAACAGTATGGTATGTCTTGATGAAATTTCAGGCGTCTTCCCTATTCAAAGCAGCGACCTCCATCTCTAGGGTAATTAAAGCAGGGGAAGTTGAATCTTCTACAACTACGGATGGTACAAGTGTAGAGATGACTATGCAATCACCACCTACATCCTTGTTAGAAAGAGGAGCATATAAGGAAGACTCATTGAAGGAAGTTTCTCTATCAACATAACTATTAGAAAGTTAGAATTAATTGATTATTAACTATGCGATGAGAATCTAAACTAGAGAACACTTTTGCCCTAACTAAAGTCGGAGAATAATTACTCCCATAATCGCTAGACAAACATATGGGGTGGTCATTTATATTGGCCAAGATAAAGTAAATACTGAAAAATTATGAAACAAACTCAGAGTAAGAAGGGTACTTAAAAGGAATAGTGTTTGGCAAAGAAAGAGAATGTTAAAGGTAGAATGGAAATCTTTGTTCCGGGAAAGGGAATCGCTCAAAGAAATGTTCATAAGAATGGAAAAAATTACTCTTACAAATGGAAAGTAACTCTTGGGAATGCTGAAAGTTCTCCCAAAAGTCAATAGGCCTTTATATAAGGGGGAGCGAGCAACTGACCAGATCAATGGGAAATAGGAAGTTACAAACCAACAGGCAGATTTCACCTAGAAAATGCAAATAAACTCAGGTGCACTAGAATGCCCTGGGGAAAAGTGGCATGTCTTAACTTGGGAACCTAAACCCATGCATGTGAAAAAACCTGCGAGACCTTTCAATTATGGAAAGCATTTGATGCATTTGTTCCCTATTACTTTTGTAAATGTTCCACGACCTTCCTTCTTCTCCCTATGCTTGGACGTGATAGCCAGGTGTCAGACATGACTTTGAAAGACTTTCCAGCTAGTACATACTCGACAAGCCTTAGGGAAAATTGTTATAGATCGGCCAAAGTCCCGACTAAAAGGCCCAGTCATACGTAGCCCAATCGAGATGATCCAACATATATAGTCAACACACATGAAATTCAAGGTACACTTTTTATCTCTATTTTTTCACTACACTTATCTTAGACTTTATAACTGACTTGGACGTTAGAGTGTTAACCTTGCAAGTCCATCTTGCGCCACCATATCAGAGGTTAGCATCGTTGATTCCAAAATCTTACATCATCAATCGATACCATTTTGGTTCCTGTGCGGAATCCAGTCCAAACAAGTCTTTATGAATATTTGTTTAGACAATGGAAACATATATATTATTTTCAATCAATGTGGGGAGTTTTTGTAGTAGTTGAAGCGTTGCATGTTGAAACATTGCACAACTTTAATCACTATTTTGACCATCATTGACCATCACTCCAATCACCTCCGACCACTATTATGACCATTATTTCAACTACTATTTAGACTATTACCGACTACCACTATGACCACTACCTCCAATCACCTCTGATAATCATTTTATTCATCTATAATCTTTAATCCGACCACCACGCTAACAACTGTCAGTCACCGACATTACCATTATTAACTACCATGGTGATCACCACCCTAACTATCGACGATCACCAATTGAATCACAAGTTACCACCATTGGCTATCATTTTAACCACCACTGGTCATGATCCTCGATGACCACCAATGACCACTAGTCATGATTACCAACTACCATATCCTACTACTATCAACTACCACCATTGTTAGTCATTATTATTAAAATTATTGGTATATATATATATATATATATATATATATATATATATATATATATATATATATATATATATATATATATATATATATATATATAATTGTATGAATTATTTTACACGATTGTTATACTATTTATATTATTTTATAAACTTAATTGTATGAATTATTTATATTAAAATATATTTATCATGAATGTTAAGTTTAAAATTAGCTTTTGGTTTTTGAAATTTTCAAAACTCAACTAAAACTAAAACTGATTTTATTTTATTTTTAAATTTAAAATAACAGAAAATAACATCAAACCAAACTTTATGGTCTGTTTTGGTTTTTGATACATAAATCATTTTGATAATAAAATTTTTAATGTTAAGTGATTAAAAATATTATAACTTACCAAATAACGTTAAAAAAATTGGATAAAATTAATTTAGATTATAATTCACACAAATTAAAAATTAAAAAATGTGTTAGATAATATTAAACGCTTTCTACACCCTTCAACATAGATTGGATGTACACGTTCAAAAACAAAATATAATTGTGCCTTTCAAAACATGATTGACCCTTTTTCTTTGTATTATTGTAAACAATTTCCTGAATGCTAATAAATGCTTAAATACAAGGGGTGATGGAAATTAACAGTAAGATTAATCTGATATTTGGGATCCCACTTCCACTTATGATTTCCATGTTTCCAATTCAGAGATAGAATCACAAATACTTTAGATACATATAAGGTATAACATTCTATAGCTACAAAATGGGAGAGAGAAATGTTGAACTAAAATGAGCACTAATAATCATCACAACATATTGTGAGCAGGTAAATCTTTTATACTGGAGATGTCTTCAAGAGCAAGCTCCCGCTCTAACTGCGCTCTTGTTGATTTCAAAACCTCCTAGAAAAAACAAAATATCTTTAAGCAATAAGAATACTGTCAAAGAACAACAATAAATTAATTAATCAGTGAGCAGACGCAACTTTTAATGATATATTACGTTAAATTCCATATATGTAGCACGCTTTGCTAGCCACTGAGCATCCATCATTTGAAATGCAATGCAGAAAAGGATATCAAATGCCATTTCGTCCTCCTCAAACAGCCGTAGAAAATAGATTCCTGACAAAGAAGATGGATGAACTGCAAGGAGAATAGTTCATCATCAGATGATTTCACATGAAACATGAAGTGAACATACTTTTGGACTCTATTGTAGTTTGCATTGGAAATCCAAACATAATACATGAGTGTGGCGTGATATGACAATATTTCATGGTATCTGTTTAAGTAACGCGTCTCAAAACCACTTTGCCCCTAGCCTTTATTTTCACTCACGGGTCATATAATCATTATTACAGCCACTGAATTTCTCCTCAAGAGAATTCAAATTACCTGATTGAAGATCCAGCATCTGCACCAACATAAATGAAATATTGATTCCAGCTACTGCAAATGGATATTCCCATTCTGCTCTGACTCCATCTTGTTTAAGCAATAATCGCTGGAATGAAGCCTATGACATTGCCAGGTAGAAATGTGCTAGACTAATTAAAATCACCCACTTAACTATTTAACAGATTATGTAGAATATAAATGTAAATGCAATTATGGTAGAAGAAACTTACTGGATACTTCTGCGCAAAAAAGATAAGATTCTCTAATGATATAAATCCTCCACCCCTGCAAACCATGGTAATAAAACTCTTATGAACTCTTTCATAATTTTGAGATATTGATATGTATTTGCAATGAAAGAGTGAGGATTGCCCAAGTATTTAGAGAGAATACTTTGGCCATATATCTAGTAGATTGGGATCCTGACACATTTTTATATAATCTAACAAAAGCAACCCCTAAGAATAAAAAAATATAACCATTAAAACATGTAGATGCATGTCTAACCTATAAGGATCAGAAATTCAGAATATTTTAAGTCACCGCCCATTATTAAGTCAATGAATCCTTACTTAATAGTCTTATAGTATTTTGAGTATCTAATCTAATCTATAGATGGCTAAAACCCTATTTATATTCACGCCCCTACCCCATCTCGTTAAAGCAAAACATATAGCTTTTGATCACACACCTAAAATCTGTTGATGGGTCTGAACCTTGCCATCCCATTTCCTTCCAAAGATCTGATTTAAGTGAAGGAAGCTCCCTGTCAGGATAAGCCAATCTCCACAATAGTAAAAGAGCTTCCTGCACAACAACAAAAAAGAGATGTGAAAATGTAATCCTTCATCAAAATAAAATAAAATAAAATGTTAATTGCAAGTTTATTTTCAACTACTCTATTATAGAATCTCAAAAGCATGCTACGGATAAATTAGATATATGTAGAACAATTTTCTTGGCCACGTGCTAATTCATCCATGTAAGGAAACTCAATTTACAAAAGTAATCAAACTCAATTTATAAATGGTATCAAGAGGTACATATGAAAACGACAGCAGGATTGGACAAACACAAAATATAGAAAGAAAAATCAGTCATGTGATTAGGTGAGAAAAACATTAAATACATACTTGGTGCTCTGTTTTAGAACCATCAAAAGGGACTTCAAGCCGTTGCCGTAAGTTTCTTAGTCTTTCTTCCTAAGAAAGAAAGAAATATGAATAAATATGACATAACCAAATGTAGCAGATTACTGAAAGTTAAAAAACAAAAGCATACAGTCAGTGAAAATTATTGTTTGAGAAATGAGAACATTTACTTGCAACCATTTGATTAAAATTGATTGTTCAGATAACTTTTTCAATTATAATTCCTACTATTTTTATAAATCTCATGTGATCTTTAATTAAAAAGGAAGAAAACAACGAGTACTTTGATGGATATAGAACAATGCAACCAAATACATATCAATATCATCAAATTCCAATGAAATATCCATTACCCACCTATTCATTGCAAAAGACAGCACGGTTATCAAGTGCTTTTATTATCTATTACCCACCTATTCAAAAAACTGTGTGGCAATATCAAACTAAATCCGGGATAATATCCTATCTCGTGTTTTTATTATCAAAAATCAGAATTTCCCCGGGCACCATTTCATTTTGGCTAGCCTTTCATTTTCAAAAGACAGAGGATGGTTGAGCTAGGAGGTTTGGTGGAGTTCAATTCAAAGGTATGCTCAGTCAAAAATGTCTACTAAATTCATAATTTAGTTCAACTGTATTTTAGGATAGGGTTAAACTTAAGGTTGAAGTTGGTTACTTGATTTTGATCAAAACACAATTATAAGAATTTATATAAAATAACACAATACATACCTGCACAGGGCTAAGAGGTGGAGGCAGCATTCTATTATTTTGCAAGTAAAGAGTGTTAGAAGGAAGAGATAAAAGACGACCAAGAAGAGTCCCAGATCCTATTACAACATTCGCTGCAAAGGCAATATGAAAAGATTGATTACATGTCAGAAAATCACAACTAAAATCATGCAATTTGCATTTTCTTTTTATTTGTATACCAGTCAACAATACGGAAAAGGTAGAAATAAAACATACATAAGAAGCTGATTTTCCCCAAACTCCATAAATGATACTTTCAGAAATGAAAAAAATATATAAGCAATGTCTTTGATAGTAATTTCATCTATTTACAAAAACAACAAACTCCAAAGAGTATATACATGATTATCAAATTGTGAATTTGTGAATCAAATCTTGTCATGAATCGTAAGATACATACACGAACTTCAAAACAATCCATGATTAGTTCATATATCAAAATGACAAAAAAATGTAGCTGAATAAACAAAATTTAGCAGTAAGTTGCAATTCATTCTTAAAATGAATTGAGAGTCAAGCTGTGATTCATATTTAAAATTGATAAGTGCAGCTCCATCAATTTAGTCAACCAATACTCACAACAAGCTCCAAAAGAAGTGCTAGATCGTGCAAATCCTACAACTAATTCTTTTAGACGCCATTCTAAACGTAAGATTTTAGATTCAGAGGAAAAATAGATCATCAACTTTCCTGACAAATCATTTGAAAATTGTAATAGGATTTTATTCGCTCCATAACTATCACTAATGGAAAATATGTCCACAACCCGCTAGCTAGCATAGAATGTATGAACTGAGAAACTCAAAGGAAATATAGATCATCAACTTTCCTGACAAATCATTTGGAATAGGATTTTATTCACTTCATAACAGTCACTATTTGAAAATAAGTCCACAATCAGCTAGCATAGATTGCAAGAACTGAGAAACAGTCTAATATTGCTTTTCACCAGATAACAAAAGCAAAACAATTTACTACTCAATTATTATCAATACTGTGAAGCATAAATTTATGGCAAGCCAAATCATCAAAAACATACCTAACCACTGTGCCCATTGCGCAATAAGGTTCGAAAACAAGAACGTCCAATGAATTTGCGCCTTCTTTCTCTCATCATCCCACAAATCTTCAAGTGTACATATCTTCATAACCAATAAACATAACATAAAATCAGACAAAAACAAAATGAACTTAACCCTACTCCAGAAATAAAACAACAACAATTTCAAACCTTCTTGTTCTCAGTATAATCATCACCCCCCAACAAGGGCTCATTCAAAGAATCCAACTCAGAAGTATCCAAATGATCCTTCCTTTTACCATCAACATCCCCATGATGGAGCCTTCTCCTCAATGTTCTTGAAGACATCAAAACTCTTCTTTACTATATAGCTCAGCCTACAATTCAAAAAACAAAAAAAAAAAGAAGCCAATTCTAAAATCCCAAAACCACCAAGTTCATCCATTCTCTAAAACAAAAATCCATATAAACCCTAAACTACTCAACTCAATGAATAGCAACACAATATACAAATCAACATAACCGAATTTCAAAAGGGGCAATAGCAACACACAGCATAAACCCTAAATTCAACTGAAACCAAACCGAATAAACAGAAATTCAAATCAAAAGAATCAACGAGTCGTTAACAACAATACCTGAATTTTTCAAAGAGTGAAACGAATCTCAGTATGAAAATTCAAAGTAACAAAAAGAATTTCTAGGGTTTTATAAATAAAAATGAAATTGATTTTACTTTTCGTGGTTGAAAAGGGAAAAAAAACTTTTCGTCAAAAAAAGGAATAAAAAAAAAGTTAAAATAAAGAAATAAATGAAAGGTGACGTGTTTGTGACAGTAGCGTGTTGGAAGAGACAGGTCAAATGCGTGCTGGGTGTGGAAACTCTTTGACTAATTTTGAAGATAAATTAATTCTATTTTTAATTTTTTGTTTTCATGGAATTTTTAGTAGAGTTAAATTGGGCATTTTTTAATCTAATTCCAATTCTATTATGTGTCACTTTCTATAAAAAAATGTTTTTTATTGAGGCAATTTCTAAATAAACTACTTCACAACTGTATCTTCTAACTGTACCATATGGAAGTTACAAGCAATGCACACAACTGTAACATTAGGATAATAGCCAAATATAGATTTTAATGTTTTATATTGAAAATAATGAATTACGGTTAAGATAAAAATAAATTATATAATTAAATATTTGCGCTCCATTGATAATGGAGCTTTTGCAAATTACGATATTCAAAATATTAAGTTTCATTTTTGACATGAACAATATTTGACCAGTGCTCATATCTCAGTTCACGAGTTTTCAATTAATAGGATTTGAAAAATATATAGAATTTTTTTATAAGTTTATAATTAAAAAAATTACGTCATAATTCATACAAAAAGTTTTTTAAACTTATTATATTTGTGTATTTAAATAAATATGAATGAAGGTTCGAGAAATATCGAGTTCGATTTTTAATGGGAATATTTATTGGCCAGCGCCATGACTTCTCGACACGAGATCTGAACTACTAGAACTTCATTCTCTTAAGAATCAGAGTGTGAAAGCCACAAAAAAGTATGAATAATTTTATTATTATTATTATTATTATTATTATATTTTATACTTTAAATTAAAATATTTAAAAAAAAATTAATTAGCTCGACTAAGTTATAAAAATAGGCTGAAAATATCTTATGAACAATGTTATAAGTTCTCGTAAACAAGTAGTCTCACAAAATTTATGTTATTAGATAAACTCGGACAAACTAATGTAAACAAACTTTTAGTCTTATTAGTATTTTAGTTTGTTAGTTTATTTAAACATTCAACTGAAATAGGTTTTTAAGTCGGCTAACAATACAACCCGACCTTCAAAAAAGTTATACTCGGACATAAAAATAATCATATGGTAAGCAATGTGCCAGACTTAGGCTTTGATTTTTTTTTAGCATGGCATGCTTAAGTTTGATATAGCCTAAGCTGAATCAGACGATTTACATCCAAAGTCGCTAGGCAAAAAAAAAAGGGATTGCTCATTACTGTTAGTGCGTGAGGCACTTTTAGTGAGGAGAGAAAGAGAGAATAATAAAGTAAATAAGAATTTATATTATTCAATTGTGCAAATAATGATACACACTATGACTATTTATATACAACTCTAATTGGGTTTGGGCTAACACAACTTGGACTATATTAAATATTAAATCTAATCAAATCTAATCTAATCTAATTTAATATTTCAACACACCCCCATAATCCAAGTTGTTGAACATCCTCAAAAATAGTCAATTTGAATTATTCCTAATTTCTTTCTCAAATTCAGGAATTTGTCGATCTTCAATCCTTTGGTGAAAATGTCGGCCAACTGTGCTTCACTTGAGTAATGTCTAACTTCAAGTTCACCTTGATTTACTTTTTCCCTCAATAAGTGAAACCTTGCTTCAATATATTTACTTCTTCCATGCAGAACTGGATTCTTTGCCAGATTTATGGCTGACTTGTTGTCAATTTGCAATACTAGAGGTTTCTTCACTTCGACAGTCATTTTTTCAAGTACATATCTGATCCAAATTGCTTGACATGCAGCATCGGATCCTGCTATATATTCAGCTTCACACGATGACAATGCCACCACAGGTTGCTTCTTCGAACACCATGAGATTAGGGCACCAAATACTTGAAAGAAATATCTAATTGTGCTTCTTCGATCTTCCTTATCTCCACACCAATCAGCATCTGAAAAACAATTATTGCTTCTTTGCCTTCAGAATCTCGTCGAAATAGTATTCCACAATTTATTGAACCCTTCAAATATTTCAGGATTCTTCTTGCAGCCTTCATATGTGACACTATTGGTTCACCCATATATCTGCTTATTCATCCGACTGCAAAACCTATATCAGGTCAACTATTGCACACATACCTCAGAGATCCCACAATTTGCTTGAACAAAGTTACATCGACTTTGTCTTCCTCTCCATTCTTCTCCAACTTCACATTTGGTTCGACAGGTGAGGATGCAGGATTCAAATCATCCGTTCTGAATCTCTTAAGTATCTCTTTGACATATTTTCTTTGATGTAGCACCATACCTTGCTTCGACATTTGAAATTCCATGCCTAGAAAATAAGACAATTTTCCTAGATCCTACATTTCAAATTCCTTCGTCATCAGCGCTTTGAACTTCGACAAGTTCTCCAAACTAATTCCAGTTACTAGCAAGTCATCAACATACAAGAAGATGATTGTTATATCTCGTGCTACAACCTAAACATAGACGCCGTACTCTAATTTGCATTTGACAAATCCCAATTCGACTAAGTATGAGTCAATATTCTTGTTCCATGCCCTAGGTGCCTGCTTGAGGCTATAGAGTGCTTTGTGCAATCTATATACTTTACTTGCTTCCTTCTGAATCACAAATCCAGGAGGTTATGTGACATAAACTTCTTCGTCTAAAGGACCATTCAGAAATGCTGATTTCACATCTAGATGGAATGCAGACCAGCGTTGGTTGCATGCCAATGCTACCACTAGTCGAACAGTCTTTAGTCTTGCTACTGGAGCAAATACTTCAGAGTAGTCAAGTCCTGCTCTTTGAAGAAAACCTCGAGCTACTAATCTTGCTTTATGTCTTGCTATTGACCCATCTTGCATTGTGTTTCAACTTGAACACCCATTTTACTTCGATAGCTTTTGTATGTGATGGCAATTCAACTAACTCCCATGTGTTGTTTCTTTCGATTGCCTGTAACTCTTCGACCATAGCTAACTTCCACTTGTTAATCTTCAAAGCTTCGCTATAGTTGATTGGTTCAGCACATACAAGTAAAACAAAATAAACTAATTCTCCATCTGGTGTGATTTCATCATCACCCACCACTTCATAATCACGAAGTCTTGTTGGAAGAACTCTATTTCTTTGAGGTCTTTGGCTTGTTTCAGCCACAACCTCTTTGACTTCGATTGTGTCGAGAGTGTCAGCAATTGCTTCTTCTTCGACTTCGACTGGATTTTCAACAATTCCTTCGACCTCTACTTCATCAGTTTCTTCGTCGAAATCAAAGTTCATTAATGGCTTGTTAATTGAATTTCTAGAATTCCAATCCCAAACAGAATTTTCATTAATCACAATATCTTGACTCAACACAATCTTCTCATTAATTGGATTGAATAGTCTGTATGCACCAGTTTTATGATATCCTACCAGAATCATAGGTTCACTCTTGCCATCAAGCTTCCTTCTCTTTGCATCAGGAACATGCTTGTAACACATAGATCCAAACACCTTCAAATGACTTATTGATGGTCGTTTGCCACTCCACACTTCTTCAGGAACCTTGTTCTTCAATATCTTAGTATGACACATATTCAAAATATAAATTGCAGTAGAAACAACTTCTCCCCATAAAGACTTTGGAAAATTCTTTTGCTTCAGCATGCATCTAGCCATAACTAATATGGTTCTGTTTCTTCTTTCAACAATCCCATTATGTTAAGGTGTATAAGGAGCAGTTACCTCATGATCAACACCATGTTCTATATAGAAATCTTAAAACATCTTGGATGTGTATTCACCACCTCCATCTCTTCGCAGAACTTTGATCTTCTTCTCACTCTGGTTTTCGACAAGTATCTTGAATCTCTTAAAGATTTCGAATACTTTGTCCTTTCGTTTGATCATATAGATCCACAGCTTTCGACTAAACTCATCAATAAACGAAACAAAATATTTGTTTCCACCAATTATATGTTCTTCAAATGGACCACATACATCTAAATGCACCACTTCGAGAATGCAGGATGATCTCATTGACATAGTCAAAACGAAAGAATATCTGGATTGTTTTCCCACTAAGCAGCCTTCACAACGTTTTTCAGGCATCTCAAGGCTTGGAATACCAGTAACCATATCTTGAGTAATCAGTTGATTAAGTGATAGAATATTCAAATGTCCAAACCTCAAATGCCACAACCAACTATCCTTGTGGTCGACAACTGTTTTCAAACATTGAACTTCTGTCGAATTGATCATAGTCTTAAATGTCCTATTTTTCGACAATGGAGATTTTAAGACCAAATTATTCTTGGTGTCGAACAATATCAAAACTCCATCTTTCATGACAACTGAGAAACCTTTTTCGACTAGTTGTCCAACACTTAGTAAGTTTCATTTCATTCCAGGTACATAGAGCATATTTTGATCATAGCTTTCCCTCCATTACTCATTTGAAAGACTATGTTGCCAGTACCTTCTGCTTGCAATGAACTATTCTCAGCAATTTTTACCTTGCTCTTCTTCGACTCGTCAAAATCTGCCATCCACTCCTTTCAACCAGTCATGTGGTTCGAGCAGCCTAAGTCGAGAAACCAGCTCTTGGATTCGACATGGTTATCTACAGCTGCGTCCATAACCATCATACCACCTTCAGAATCATCTGAATCTTGGCGTGCAAGGTTTTCTCCTTCGTCCTTGCCTTTCGATCCCTTGTCTTTTCTGTACCAATAATTCTTGGCCAAATGTCCCCATTTTTCACAATTATAATATTGCATACCTTTCTTATCTTCTATGTCCTTTCTATAGTTTCCTCCTCCCCTTTTTGAGGATTCAGAAGATCTATCTTCGACCTTATTCTTATGGGGATTCGACCAAGACTTCTTGCCATGAGTCTTGTAGAACTTGCCTTTGAATTTGTTGGAACCACCATCCTTTTTCCATGACTGATCTTCTAGTGCCTGTATCGACTCCTGAACTCCTTTCCTTTCGACAATCCTCATCTCATGCGCCTCCAATGAACCAACCAAATCTCCCACTTTAGTGGTTTCAAGATTGTTGGATTCTTGAATAGCTACGATAATATGATTAAAGTGAGAGGTCAATGTTCTCATTACCTTCTCAAATATCATTTTATCAGTAATGGTTTCACCATAACCCTTCATGAGATGGACGAGTTTTTGAACCTTCGACACATATTCTGCAACTTTTTCATCTTCTCCCATCGACAACAACTTATATTGTCGATGTAAGGTTTCTAATTTGACAACCTTGACTTTATCACCTCCTTCGTAATACTTTACCAGAATATCCCATGCCTCCTTCGCTGTTTCAGCATGAGAGATTCTGTCAAAATTAGCAGCATCAACATCCATTTGAATGCAATAAGAAGCCTTGCAATCTTTCTTCTTGACTTCGTTGTGTGCTTTTTTCTGTTCGTCAGTTGTATTTACAGTCAACACAAGAACGTCGTTGGTAACCACTTATAGGGTTTCATGGAAGCCAAACAAGGATTGCATCTGTTTTTTCCATTGGATCCAATTTTTGTTTTCAAGCATTGGAAGAGAATTTGGAATGTCTTTATCACTAGCTATCTTCATAGCGGTTGATTCACTTGCCCTAGAAAAATGATCTCTGACATGAAATTCTTGAAAACTTGATCAAGAACAATAATCTGAAGCTCTGGATACCAATTTGTTAGTGCGTGAGGCACTTTTAGTGAGGAGACAAAGAGAGAATAATAAAGGAAATAAGGATTTGTATTATTCAATTATACAAATAATGATACACACTATGACTATTTATATACAACCCTAATTGGGTTTGGGCTAACACAACTTGGATAATATTAAATATTAAATCTAATCTAATCTAATTTAATATTTCAATAATTACACCCTATATGTTTCTCTAAAACCCTATGAATTTCCTAAATTACACATTTTGCCTCGTCCGAATAAAACAATTAGGGTGCACCATAATCAATCAAAACCATGTTGCTTATTTGCAATGCCATTTTTTAGAAAGAAACTTACATGTTCGTATAATAACATTCAGACAGCAAGTTACATAATTTAGATATTACTATCTAGAGCATTATGTTTATAGCATAATTAGTTTCATAAGCTCCCTCACATAAACCCTATAATATATTTCTTAAACTCTCTCAAAAAAAATTCTCTTATTTAATAATTGTGTTTAGTAACACCATTAAATTGTATTTCTACATCCTACTATTTTCTCTACTTAAAATTGATTATGATGATCATTGATTCGACGTATAAGACCAACAACTACAAGTTATCTTAGCTTGAAATTGTTGGTGTTACTTCTACTGATATGCCATATTTAGTTGGATTTGCTTATTTATAGTGTGAAAAGGGGGATAATGTAACTTTGGTTATATAAATATGTTGCAATTTGTTAAAAGAGCCGGAAAAATATATCATAGGTGTTTGTCATTGATCACGATACTTCACTAATGAATACATGCTAAAATAATTCCTTATTTATATGCTTTACTATGTCGGTATCACATGACAAAAAAATTGAGATCTAAAAGTAAGGGAATCTTGGGAAACTCATAAATCAAGAGTGAACATGGGAGAATTTACAAACCTACACAAATATTTGAGCCCGCAATAAAATGTGGAATATTATAATAAATTCTTCTATAGAGGATTTATATATTGATCATGTCATGCAGTTCAAAAGTATGTGTGTATATATGAAGTATCCAAATTTTTTGAAATATATTAAAACTACAATATTAGACTAAGTGAAGCAGAAAATAGTTTATGGATGGATTGATCGCACTAGACGCCTTAGAAATACCTCAACTAATAGAGTAGAATTTACTCATGGTAAATTGAAGAAATGGTTAGGAGATGGTAAAAGTGATGTTTGCAAGGGTAAAGAGTTAGTGAATAATATGATTGAAAAGCAACATAACGAGATACATGGATTATTTGGTAAAATCATCAGTGTTAGAACATAAATTAAAAGACAAAAATTTATCTTCAAATTGGTTGGTAATATATCTCAAGTGTGATTGAATTTTATCTATCACAAAGTTGCACGGGCAGAGAAAACATGTCCTGATAGCTTCAAGTGTGGTTATATCCTTAGAAGAACATATGATCTTCCTTGTGCATGTTTAATAACTAAGAAAATGATAGTTGATAGACCTATATGTATGGATGAGGTAAACATGCATTAGAAAAGGCTTCAATTTAATGATACAACATTGTTAAGGATGGTAAATTGTATATTCTATTATGGTAGAATGAAAAGTGATTCGAGAGAGAATTTTAAAAGTTGATTATAACATGAAGTTGCTTATTAAAGAGCATATATGCAATATATCCAATCCAAGAACCATTGATATAAAACCACTTGTGAAACCAATCAAAACTAAGGGTGCTCCAAATAATGTCAAATCAACTCCTAGTGATAATTCTACTGAATGCTCACCATCATTATTTGAGCATGTCCATAAACTTTGTCTAGATTATCCATTTTCACATTCCAAAAATTTACTAGCAAGGGTTCTTGCATTAGATGCCTAATTTTTATGCACTAATACATTGACTAGATTTTAGATGTTAAAAATGATGGTAACTACGAATTTCATCTTGTTTCAGTCGTAACAGGATTGAGGGAGGAGAATCATACACTTATTTGTCAACATATTACCAAAGAGTTAACTTCTCTTAAGAAAATATACATGAGATTATACAAGAAATATAGAGATACATTATAAGCTCTAATTCCTGGTAGAATTAGTTTTCCATGACCAAGTGAAAGATGCATGTGTTCTCCTAAAATGGATCATCTTGTAGCAAGTGTGTACAATAACGTTTTTATTGAGTTAATAAGGCATAGTTTTTATGAAACTTTTTCCCGCTTTGAAGTGGTCCACCAAATAATTATGTTACATGTATTACATGTATTGAATGGATTTTAAAATATATGCATTTTGTACAATTTCACTTAAAGTATGAATGTCATCTACCACGAGCATCTGCAGAGTGGAGAACATGTGCCAACGATGTAGCAGATGATTGAGAGAATACCTTTTGGTTAGGATGGATGAGTTTGACAAATTGAACGATGTTGAAAAAGAGTAAAAGAAGGAAAAAGTATAATGTAGAAGCACCCATAGATTTAGATGGTGTCACTGATTTTGATATGTTTTAGCTTGTATTATCAATATGAATATAAATTGGCTTGCATTTTCACAATGTACATTCTAAACTTTTATTGGTTAGTTAAAAATGTGTTTAGTTTTTAAATGATGCTTTTGCACGTTGTTTCTATCAGGATAACACTATTACAAATAACCCCTAACGCAAATATAAATCTTGCTTAACATTAATACTTTTAACTCATGGTGTATTCAGATAACATTATTCGAATAAACCTCTTACTCAACTATAAATCTTATTTAACATTCATATTTTAACTCATGATGTATACGAATAACAATATCTAAACAAACACATAATTTAACTAATAATCATGTTTAAAACATCATATTTTACATGTATCGTGTATGTGAATAACACTATTAAGACAAACTTCTGACTCGACTATGAACCCTGTTTAACATTTATACTTTTAACTCAGGGTGTATTTGGATATTAATATACGAATAACCCCTTAAATCAATTAAGAACGAACATCATATTATTCACGCATGGTGTATGCGAATAACATTATTCGAACAAACCTATAACTCAACTAATAACATTATATTTGAATAACAATTCATTATTTTAACATACATGAGTCACATATTTTTAACACATAAAATAAGATATCCTAGACAAAACATATTATCATGCACAAGTCGACTGATTAAAAAAGTGATATTCATATAACATTTCTAAAACAAATGTCATAAATTAAAACTCAATTTTTTTAGAGAAATTCAAATGATCTGTAAAATAGTCTAACAGTGGAGTATGGTGCACACACTTCTTCCTCCAGTGTCTCTTATATTGAAGTGCACCATGTGCCTCTAATAACATCACATGTATGTTGTCTCACTGGGGGTGTGTTTTTGGAACTCTCCTATAATGATGAAAACAGTGTCAATAGTGACAATACAATAACATCTGGGCAAGACATCCACAACATAGTTCACCCTAGCTTATTCCTCCTTTAAGATCTACTAATTAGCTGGCCTTTAGGGATCTACCTCTAGTTTCAACATCACAAACAAGAGGGAAAATATGTAATAACAATGTATTTGATTGTTTATCATACTCCATGGACTAACATATGGCAAACTATATACATCCTCTGGTATTACTCCACAAGTATCACATCAATATCTCTAAGGTACACTATAGAATATGCAGTTAATATGGGGTCCCTAGGATTACCCTGTAAATACCTGAACTTCTTTGATAATCCCTCATGTATATGTGGGTACATAATTTAAGACCCGCAAGCCATCCAACCAGAGTATCAACAGGTCACCACTAAAAGTTGTGTCTAATGGTGATCATCGCATGATGTGAAACAAATATTGTTTGGTATTATATGGTCAATGTAAGAGAACGAAATGCTTTCCTTTTCTCATTCATCATAATAGTATAAGTATAGTAACATAATGGAATGCTTGCCTTTTAACATTCATCTAAATAGTATAAATATACATCAATGTGTGACGTTAGGTCCCTTGTCTCATTATGATAAATAATGACAAATTATGACTCAATATTCTATGTTGTCTAGTTATGATGCATTACGAAAAATTATGACTCAATATTATATTTTATCGAACCCCCACAGTCGAAGCGGGAGATTCACAAATGATTTTTTGTAGATAAAAGGCAATAATACATTTCAAAAAAGATTGATACATAAAAGGTGGGGGATTAAGCCAAGACCTACTCAAAAGTATCTAAATCTAAAAAGAGGCAAACCAAACCCATTTTTTACATAATCACCTCTAATACCAATAGGAAGAGAATCCAAAAGAGTTAAGGAAACAGTTGTACGACCTAAATTTGCAAAAAAAATCCGCACAAATATTGCCTTCTCTACAAATGTGAGTAATTAGAAAATTCATATCTAAAACTATTCTAATGTAGTTTAACCATCTATTTCTAATTTTCCAAGGAACTTGATCAAGCTTGAAAGCAGAAAAAGCATTAACCATCATAGTGGAATTTGATTCCACCCAAAGGTTACTTGAATCTCTCTCTTTATCCAATTTGATCCCACACATAACACCACAAAATTCAGCAAAAAGGGAGGAATTCCAAGGAAGGGGTTCAGTAATAGCTAACACAAACTTACCCATGTTAGAGCGAGAGATACCATCATAGCCCAACTAAATCGAGCTATTAACAAAGGAACCATCCACATTACACTCCACCCAATTAAGAGCAAGAAGATCCCAAATGATCTCCTTAATTATGGGAGCCTTAGGAAACTTTATAGGAATTTGGAAATCCTTTAGCACTTCAAAATAAAATAAGCCAAGCCTAAAGTAGTAACCAGAATGAACAGAGATGAGCTTCATCTGCGCGCAAATTTTTCTTTAAGAATGAGAGGATTGGGCTTGATGTTGAAGTATCAAATAACATTATTCTCTTCCTAAATGGAAGAGATAACTTGGATGCAGGTCGCTTTCATAATAAAAGCACCTTGAGGAGAAGAAGATTTCAAGTAAGCATTCTAGAAATTCTGAGAATTAACAGTGATTTGAAGATTAAGGATATTGGACAACTAATTCCAAAGTGACGAAGCAAATGAACAATAAAAGAATAGGTGCTCTGAAGATTCCGCAGAAGAGTGACAAAGGGAACACTGAGAGATAACGCTAAAGACCCTTCGAATTAGCTGATCATCTGAAGAAATTTTTTGTGTTGCAGCCTCTAAATCAAGAGAGATTTCGAATGAGGAATGTGACTATCCTAAATAGAGGCATCCCATTTCGGCAAATGAATTGGAATGCTCTTAAAATCATAAGCATATTTTAAAGATAGTTTACCATTAGGAGCAGCAGTCCAACATAGTTGATCTTCACCAAAATCACCTACGGATAGGACACTCGTAATTTGCTCCTCTAAGAAAGGGAATAAATCAAACCAGACAGTGGGAAAAGACCAAACATTATTTTGAAAATAATCTAAAAAATTGGCATCCAAGTTAATATTCCAAACCTCAAAATGACTAAGATTCATCTCATTAAAAAACAGAGGGCCTGACCAAGAATCAGCCCAAAATATAATTCTAGTACTGTTACCTAAAGACCAAGAAGAATTATTCAACACTTTATAATATTCCTCTTTAATACCTTTACAGGGAGATGAGTAAATATGATACCTAATAAAACCATAATTCATTAACACTCTACGACGAAGGATACATTCCCAATCTTCCATAAAATTAATGAAATCCCAGCACAACTTCAAGTTTGCCGCTTGATTGAGACACACCATAAATCTAATGTTTAGACCTCAATTAGCTTTTGGTTGACAAACATTCTTCCAAGAGACAATTACCATTTTTTTATGATTAATGTTGATGGTCCAAATGAAATTCCTGGGAGCTTTTTCAATAATTTTTAGAAGGGAAACAAGCCACGAATAAAGCTCTAAAGTATGCGTTAACATGGAGTTAATAACCGACTGCACCAGAACCGTCTGACCCACAATCGAAAGGAGTACTCCTTTCCAGGCCGAGAATTTTGAAAGAATTTTCTCGACAATAGATTGGAGATACGGTAAGAACAAGATTTGGTTCTACAATATCATCTCTAAGTTTTGATGATAACAAATGCGTATGTTTGTGTGAACAACTTTGTTGTACTAATATTTGTTATTGTTGAGTACTTAATAAATATGTTCTGCTTCTGATGGATGGCGTAGCCAAGACATTAGAAGAGAATTAGTTCCACTTCTATGCTGCACAAGTTCTGTTGAACAATAGCAAGACACTTCAGAAGGCTCTAAAGTGTAATCTCTGATATCTGTCTAAAGAAACCAGCCAGAAGATCTGAAGTCAGAAGTTGCTACTTAAGTCCAGATGCTGAAAACTCGTGTTTCAGAAGACAACGAGTTCTAAGGAAACAATCAGAAGATTTGAAGACAGAAGTTGCCACTTAAGTCCAGATGCTGAAAACTCGTGTTTCTAAAGACATTGTGCTCCAAAGAAACAATTTTAAAAGATTTGAAGACAAAGTTTCTAATGAAGTCCAAATGCTAAAAACTTAGTTTCTAAAAGAAAATTTGTTTCAAAGAAGACAAAAATAAAAAAATGTGAAGACAACGTTTCTACTAAAGTCTAGATGTTGAAGACTTTTTGTTTCTAATAACAAGGTTCTAAAGACAAGGATTCCTAAAGAATCAGGTTCTAAAGATTCTAAAGACGAAAGGTCTGAAGATTCCAAATACTTGAAGTTCTAAAGGTCCAAGGTTATCTACAACTGGTTCTCAAGACCAAGTGCTAAAGACTCTAAAGACGCAACTCTTAAGACTTTGAAGACTTGAAGCTCTTCTGATCCAAGATTCAATACAACAGGTTCTTAAGACCAAGTGCTGGAGACTCTAAAGGCGCGGCTCTTAAGACTCTGAATACTTGAAGCTCTTCTGATCCAAGGTTCGCTACAACGAGTTCTCACGACCAAGTGCTGAAGACTCTGAAGACTTGAAGTTCTGAAGACCTTATGTCATGTTCTCGCTTCTAAAATCATGCTTGCATAAGCCTCTAAAGTGTAGAAGGAAATAATAATGGTAACATAGTACAATAGTACACAGTACGAAAAAGCCTTATTCCACTACCTCTCAACTAGCTTGAATTATGGAAGAGATAAGGACATAGAAGTACTATTTGTAACGACTCTTTTTCAAATAGCCAACAAATCTATTTTGCTTGGCTATATAAGAAAATAATCGCATGTTTAAAAATGTTGGTTGTTGTTGGAAGCTGCATGATGCTGAACGAGTTAAATATTGTTGATGTTCAATGTTAAAAATGAAAGCTGTCATTATTGGAACACAACCAAAAAGCTATCAACCAGTATAACAACAAGAACAAGAACAAGAACAAGAACAACTGTTATCAAAATGATTCTTCAATCATGTTGATACTGATTACAATGAAATCATTGATTCACAATGTGCTTAATTTCATATGTTGCACAAAGCTTACTAAGTTGTAGAAGATAATGAAGATGATCATGAAAGCTCCAGTTACGAATCCACAACATAAATGTTGTACTCTAAAGAGATCATAGAAGAAAATGGAACAAGGGTTGTTGTCCAAAATGTTCTAAGGTGAATCAAGATGAAGAAGTTCTTCTCTTTACTACAACAAGATCAACAAAGATTTCAGAAGCTTATGAAGAAGAAGACTTCAGCAATTCAAGTGCTTTAGGATGCTGTCCTCGAAGAAGCTACTTGAAGAAAAGAAGACCACACATTGAAGCTACAATGAAATGTAATATATTTTAGTGTGTATTAGGTTCTTCTGATGTACTTAATTTTATTTACATCCAGGTTGTGTAGAAGCATTATTATTGTAAACAAATGTAAATCAAACAATTATTTGATGATTCCTTGAGAGACTCGGTTTAGTCAGAATTCTCAAGAACACTTTGGTTGTGGTCATCATAGATGAAATCCTGGTAGTGGATTCTATTGGGTCAATGGTAGTCATATCTCAAAGGGGACTGAGTGAAGGTCAGCTTTGTGAGATCACTGATGGATATCATTGGAAGGAAATCATGGTAGGAGTTCTGGTGAATCGAATTCTATTGGGTTAATGAATGTTATATTCAGTCTGGATCCTTGAATGCATCATTGGATGTTAGTCACTGGTGGTTTCCCATACGATTGTAATCAGATTGGTTATAATGGATTAATTCCTTGAGTTCAAGGCGAAATCACCTCGGAAGGGTGGACTGAACTAACTTTGGGGTTTCTCAAGTGAACCAGGATATATCGCATGTTATTTACTTTTGCTTATGCTTTAGAGTTTATGTTTTCTTAACTTTGTTAGAAGCATTACTTAGAAGTCACACTCAGAAGCATTGCTTAAAGAATAACGCTTAGAAATGAAAGTTATTCAAGAAAGGAAAATCCAATTCAAACCCCCTGTTTCTTGTGTTTTATTCACACCTGCAATTGGTATCAGAGCCCGGTTCTGTTATCGATGGATATCAAACACATAACAGTGTTATATAAAGATCCAGATACTATGTGAAGAAATACTCTAAGGTGATAGTTATTCAATTTTCAACTATTGTCTAAAACCAAAAAATTGAAGAACAAGCTGACAAGGAAGATTCATCATATAAGAATTTATATTTGTTGAATGCTTTTGATTAAGTTCCTTGATAAGTATGTGGTGTTTTCAAGAAAAGGATTAGTCCGTCCTTGACTTTCTCATAAGATCTCATTAAGAATATTTCCAAAAGAAGAAAGATTGTAGTCTTATGATACAAAAGAACCTCATGATAAAATCGTCTATTCAAGCAGACAGAAGATCTTATGCAGAAGATCTAATTATTGGTCATGTCAAAAGAGGCTTTGCAGAAGACCAAACATTGTTGAGGAAAGAACGCTCATTGATTCATCTGAAGTATGATCAAAGACTAACTCTAACTAAGTTAGCTCAGCATTGCAAGAACAATATTGTCAGTCAAAATTGCCAAAGTTTGATGATATTTGTATTAGAACAGATTTTTCAATTTGTTCAAGGAATAAAAAATTCAGAAGACGTTAGGCAATGATAGTTATTTCTCTCGAGTACATAGCCTCTCAGAAGTTCATTAAATATTAACTTTCTGAAAATTAAGCTTATGTTCAAAGAAAGCTTGACAAACAGATGGATGATTATGATAATAAAAGATCAGAATACATGTGCTCCGAGGATTCTCTCAAGAAGTCAGACGGGTGATTCTAAACAGAAGAATGAAGAAATCATCTGAAGAGAAGACTGATCCTAGCTCTCAAGTCAAAGATTAGAGTTCAAAAGAGATTATTCTTCTCGAATCATAAAACTGAGAATACTCAAATAAATAAGAGGAATCAATATGAAGATAATTCAGAACCTCTGAAAGACCGATCTGAAGAAAGCATAAGAAGAAAGAAGTTAATCAGAAGTTGTATTTAAGAGAAATCTAAAGTTAATGACATATGGAATATCTCCAAGGATATGGAAGTATCATTTCTCTCCTTCTCTTACTTATTATACTTCTTCTAATTTTATTTTATGAACTCATTTATCAGAAGATATTTTTGTCAACTATCTCTAATTAGATGGAAGCCTTTGGTTATCCAGACCCTGAGTATATCAATCGTGTCACTTAAGTTAGACGAAGTAATTAACGCGTGTAACTCCTGATTATTCTTATTTATCACATGCTACCTAAGCTAGATCATGAGTAGTGTGATATTTCTTGGAATTGATTCCTTCATGATTATTTTCATTTATTACCTCTCTAATGTGTCTTTAAAAATTATTATTCTTTATTTGACATTTAAAATCTATAAATGTCTTTCTCCCTCTATATAACTCACTCTCTCACTGTCATACATTCTCTCTCACTTCTTCACAAATTAGAAATCCTAAACCCCTCTTCTCCTTCAATCACTTTTCTGGGTTCTCCGACAACAATCTTCATTAATCTTCAACATTTATTCATTTTCTTCTTCAAATCAAATTCATGATGACCAATTCTCAAAAAGAAGCAGTTAAGTTCACAAAGGAATTTAATCGATCATCAAAACCACCAGTTGCTTCTGGCTCTCCATCATCATCTACCTTCGCTCCATCATCTTCATCAGTTCCTCCTATAAAGACAATTGTTGCTACTTCTTCTACAAAAGTTAATGAGAATCACATCACTCAACAAACCTCTCAAGTTCATTGCATCCTTCCTCCATAAGAACTAGATGTTCTTCGGGAACTTTTGTTTGATTTCGACAATTTAGCTGATAATGCAGTTGACCTAAAAGAAGAATTAGAAGCTCAGGGATGGAAAAACCACTTTAACAGGCTTCATGGTCCTATTTATGAAGATTTAGTAAAAGACTTTTGGAAGAATGCTAATTGCGATGATCTGCATATTGTCTCCGATGTCATTGGATTAAGGATTGTCATAACTGAAAAAATACATTGCTGATCTTCTAGGTTTGAAGTTTATGGAAGGAAAATGTACACATAAAATGGAGAAGAAGTTTAAAACTACAAAGAGTAAGTTGAAGTTTGCAATAAAGTCACTCAAGTTTAAGAATTACGTTGATGAGAAAACAAAGTACAAGAGCAAGGATCTTCATCAAAATCTTAGAGTTTGGCACAAGATCATTTCGGGTTATATAAATCCTAAAACTGCTTCAAACTCTTCTGATTACTTCAATTTTAGTCAGAAGTTCATAATGTACTACTTTCTAACCAAGAAGAAGATCAATCTTCCCTATGTTTTATTCAATTATCTGAAGGATATTGTTAAGAAGATTAGAACCACTACAAATCCTAATAAGAATGTTCCTACCTATGTCCCTTGTGGATGTCTTTTGACTGATATTTTTATGGAAAGTGGGTTAGTCAAATCTCTGGTGGAAGAAGCAAATTACACAAAAGATTTATCTTCCAGCATTGGAGAATCATTTACTACACAAAACTTAAGGAACATGCAAATAATTGAAAAGATTAAAGTTAAACCTCTAGGTGAATCATTTGAAGCCACTACTCAAAGAAGGACTCCAATTATTGATTATCCTATTTTTTTCAAAGATGGATAATATATCAAGTGTTTCTATATATGTTCGGACTATGGAAGAAGAAGGATATGATATGTCAAAATTTGATTACACTAAAATTCCTACTGAAGAAGTTGATTGTGGTGTAAGAAAAGGAAAGAAAAGATCAAACATTCATGAACCAAAAAAGAAGAAGAAGAAGAAGAAGAAGAAGAAGAAAGCTAGATTACTTCAAGAAACAATTTTGGGAACTACAACATCTTAAACATCTAGTAAGATTGGTACTCCTACTTTTGATCCGATTCTCGCTGATACTTCAAAAGATAAAAGAAAGGAATTATCGGAGGCTTCTGAGCCAAAGAAAAGGGAAAGAAAGACAAAGAACTGAATCCTCTAAATTTCAGGGTCTACCTTCTGAATCTGGAAAATCATGTAAGTCTTATGTTCTTCCTACTACTGTTTCCAATAATGCTCCTGAATATGTTAATTCATCTTTAACAACTACAATAACACAGTTCTCTGAGTCAACCATATCCAATTCACAAGTCATCTTTAAACCATCTGTCTCTACCCCACTATTCTCATCCATTTCAATAACTACTACAAATTTGAACAAACCTACAATAGAATCATCAAAAGAAATACCACCATTCCAAACATTGTTTCAATTTGCATTCACAAAACAAAACTCAAACATAAATGAATATATCATTGATCCATCTGATTCTCACCCTACACCCATAAAAATCACTATATCTACTGCACCCCCTAATACTTCCTCACTCGAACCTTTTGTTATACAAGTTTCTGAACATTATACCTTTTCTGATCTTGATGATTTGTCTGAACTACCATTTGAAACTATTAACTCTGAAGTTATTCATTCTCAACGTGAAATAATTATATATGAACAACCCTTTCCAAAAAACCTTGAAGAATGCATTAACATGTTTAGAAGAAAAGTTAGGAACAAAGTAGCTAAGCTACGAGATGAAGCATGTACCAGTTGTAAACCTTTGGATCTGAAAAACTCCTGGAAGGTGTTTCAAATATGGATGTTACAGAATTTGAAAAACTGCAAAGTTTTTCAGAAGCTACGATGGATGCAGAAGTTTAGCTGGTCCAGGAAAAGGTGGAACAGCTTCAGGCTTTTCAACTACTTGCTGCTAAGAAAAGAGAAGCCGAAGAAAAAGCTCGCCTTGCTGAAGCTGAAGCAGCAAGACTAAAAGAAGAAGAAGAAGCTAAAGTTGTAAAGGAAGCTAGATTGGTTGTAGAAGGTGCAAAGGTTGCTGAAGAAAAAGATAAGCAACAAACCTTGATGGTATCCAACTATGAGTCTGCCTGCAATCTGAAAACAATCGTTGATGAAATAAAGGAAGAGCATAAAATGTTCATAGAACATTTCAAAGCCCAGGACTAGGTCAATGAATCTTTTCAAACTATGCTCAAGATGATTTTGGCAAAAATTTATGAACCTTCATCATCTGCTCCTGCAACTTCTGGAACCTAGGCTCTAGGATTCTAGTTTAGTTTCTTTGTTTGCATTTGTTGTTTTTGAATAAATTACCTTTACGATTAATTAACATATTATTTCATCTCTTTTAGCTCTTAATATTTTTAATCTTCTATGTTTTCACGCATAGTTACCTTTTTGATGATGTCAAAAAGGGGGGAAAGCATAATAATTTTGATGAACATGAAGAAATGCGTCATAATAATCAAATGATATAAAATGTGCATTTACCACTAACGTGTGTTTGTCTGTTTGTTAATTAACCGAGGAAATCTAAAAAATTTCACTATGCATTCTAAGAGAGGTCGAGATGAAAGAAATATGCTTAATCTCTTAAAAGAACTCATTGTTCATATAATCGAAGATGTACACTTTATGAACATGTATTCAAATATCAGATAGACCTAATACTATTCAGAAGTTGAGAACTTTCTAAAAGTTAAAGTTATCTTGATTTTGGTATCATAATGTTCATAAGATGTAAAATGTCTGAGAATATGATATTCAGAAAATAAGAATCCAAAGCAGAAGTAGATGTCTTCCAGACGAACAGAGCAAATCAGAAGTTGAAGACTATCTGAAATTCCAGAGTCAAGACTCTCAAGATCTCGATATCTAATCTATTAGAACCAAGGGGAGTTTTACTCAAATGGTTCAGAGGCAGGATATTCGATGTTCATCAAGTCAGTGAATCAGGGGGAGTTTCTCATCTGAAGGATAAGCATTCCTTAACCTTCTTATTTCACTGCTTATGATTGTGAACAAAATTGGGTCATCAAAATACATAGTTTTGTCATAATAAAAAAGGGGGAGATTGTAAGAACAAGATTTGGTTATGCAATATTATCTATGAGTTTTGATGATAACAAATGAGTATGTTTGTGTGAACAATTTTGTTGTACTAATGTTTGTTATTGTTGAGTACTTAACAAACAGGTTCTGCTTCTGATGGATGGCGTGGCCAAGACATTAGAAGAGAATTAGTTCCACTTCTGTGCTACACAAGTTCTATTGAACATTAGCAAGACACTCTAGAAGGCTCTGAAGTGTAAGCTCTGATATTTGTCTAAAGAAACCAGTTAGAAGACCTGGAGATAGAAGTTTTTACTTAAGGCCATATGCTGAAGACTTGTGTTTTATAAGACAACAAATTCTAAGGAAACAATCAGAAGATCTGAAGACAAAATTTGTCGCTTAAGTCCAGATGCTGAAGACTCATGTTTCTAAAGACAGTGTGTTCCAAAGAAACAAAGTTAGAAGATCTGAAGACAAAGTTTCTTCTTAAGTTCAGATGCTAAAAACTTAGTTTCTAAAAGACAACTTGTTTCAAAGAAGAAAAAGTTAAAAGATATAAAGACAATGTTTCTACTGAAGTCCAGATGCTGAAGACTTTGTGTTTCTAATAACAAGGTTCTAAAGACAAGGATTCCTAAATAACCTAGGTTCTAAAGATGGAAGGTCTGAACATTCCAAAGACTTGAAGTTATAAAGGTCCAATGTTATCTATAACGGGTTCTTAAGATCAAGTGTTGAAGACTCTAAAGATGCGACTCTTAAGACTCTGAAGAATTGAAGCTCCTCTGATCCAAGGTTCACTACAACGGGTTCTCAAGACCAAGTTCTGAGGAATCTAAAGACACATCTCTTAAGACTCTGAAGACTTGAAGCTCTTTTTATCTAAGGTTTGCTACAACGGGTTCTCACGACCAAGTGCTAAGACTCTGAAGACGTAGTTCTGAAGACTCTGAAGACGCGGTTCTGAAGACTCCGAAGACTTGAAGTTCTGAAGACCTTATGTTATATTCTCGCTTCTAAACTCATGCTCTCAAAAGCCTCTGAAGTGCAGAAGGAAAGAATATAACGGTAACATAGTACAATAGTACACAGTACGAAAAAGCCTTATTCCACAACCTCTCCAGTTGCTTTAATTGTGGAAGAGATAAGGACGTAGTAGTACTATTTGTAATGACTCTTTTTCAAACAGCCAACGACTTTATTTTGCTTGGATATATAAGAAAATAATCGCATGTTTAAAAATGTTGGTTGTTGTTGGAAGCTGCATGATGTTGAACGAGTTAAATATCATTGATGTTCAATGTTAAAAATGAAAGTTGTATTTATTAGAACACAACCAAAAATCTATCAACCACTATAACAACAACAAGAATAATTGTTATCAAAATTATTCTTCAATCATGTTGATACTGATTACAACGAAATCATTGATTCAAAATATGCTTAATTTCATATGCTACACAAAGCTTGCTAAGCTGCAGAAGATAATGAAGATGATCATGAAAGCTCCAGTTACAAATCCACAACATAAATGTTGTACTCTAAAGTGATCATAGAAGAAAATGGAACAAGGGCTACTATCCAGAATGTTCTAAGGTGAATCAAGATGAAGAAGTTCTTCTCTTTACTACATCAAGATCAACAAAGCTTTCAGAAGCTTATGAAGAAGAAGACTTCATCAATTCAAGTGCTTTGGGTTGTTGTCCGTGAAGAAGCTACTTGAAGAAAAGAAGACCACACATTGAAGCTACAATAAAATGTAATATCTTTTAGTGTGTATTAGGTTCTTCTGATGTACGTAATTCTGTTTACATCTAGCTTGTGTAGAAGCATTATTATTGTAAATAAATGTGAATCAAATAGTTGTTTGATGATTCGATGAGAGACTCAGTTGAGTCAGAGTTCACAAGAAGACTTTGGCTGCAGTCATCATAGATGAAATCCTGGTAGTGGATTATATTGGGTCAATGGTAGTCATATCTCAAAGGGGACTGAGTGAAAGTCAGCGTTGTGAGATCACTGATGGATATTGTCATACGATGGGAGAACTGACTTGGGTGTTTCGCGTTTTATCGCAATTATTGTGGATAGCAAGAGTCACCACCGACTTTTTTTATCTAATAAAGGAAAGGGTGAAAAGAACAGGAAAGACCTTTTGAGAATTTTCTTATGTTTGGGGGGTAGATTATGAAAGGGGAAGGTGTTAACACCCTTTTCATTTGTAGTTATCTACGGGCTCTTAGTTGCTAGATCACATTGAAAATGCTTTGTCAAATGTGTTTGTGTTTGTTTGAAAGTATTTTTTGAAAAGTTCCTTCGTTTAGGAGAACTTTGTAATGATTCTCGTATCTATAAGAATGTATACAAAGTGTTGACATTTGAAAATATTTCATGAAAAGTGTTGGTGTGTTTGAAAAGATGTTTTTGTTTTGAAATGTTTGTGAGCAAGCAACTACGAGCATTCTACCTACTCAAAAGAAAGTCTTTGTTCTTTTCCTCCTCCTTTAGATAGTGTTATCTTACCATTATTTAGTAAGAAACTGTGATACGTTGGCAGAACCGACTGTTAATACTGGTTTGCATTTTGTGCTTTTTGTTTGCAAAATGTCGCGGTAAGCAAGAGTTGCCACCGACTTTTATTTCATACCATCATGGAAAAGGAAAAAGAACAGAAAAAACCTTTTTCGAGATATTCTGAGTACGGGGGGTAGATTATAGAAAGGGAAGGTGGTAGCACCCTTTCTATCTGTAGTTATCTATGGGCTCTTAGGTACTTGCTCATTTTTCAAATTGCTTGTGTGTGTTTGTCTTAAAAATGTTTTACTTCGTGATAACCCTTGTATCAGTCCTGAAGGATGTGATGAAGTTTGTTTTGAAAATTGTTTTGAAAGGTGTTTGTGTGAAAAGTTTTTATTGAGCAAGTACTTAAGATTCTACCTACTCGAAAAAAGATTGTTTATTCTCGTTTCCTTTAGACAACGCTATCCTACTATTAAGGAGTAGGTAGCACCATCGTTGGAGTTGTAAGGGACATTCGAAAGGGACAAGTACAATCACTAAAGCAATAGTTAGAAAACTTTAGTAGTAACCCTAGAGTCTTAAGATCTTTCCGAGGCAACATTTCTGAGGCAACATTCGAATGGGACATTTTGATCTCTTAAACAGGAGGGCAACCACTAAAATCTCCTATGCTTAATGATTATTTACCGAAGGCAACCGAAGTGAGGTAAACCCTAGGAGTGAATATGTGCATATGATTTATTTCAGTTATTTAATCTTTGTACATTAGGTGATCTACCGTTTTAATTTCAGATATTCTTGCCATACAATCCTATTTAGCATACATCTAGACAGTTAAATATTTGCAGGAATTTAAAAGTGCGAAAAAATAAACCTAGCTATTACAAGGCTCGGGGGATGGGGATTAATTACATAACCAAAAAATCGGGGATTAAAGCAGTAAATAAAACCCTAATTTAACTATTACAAACCATTGGCAGTTACAAAAACAATGGAAAAGAAATGATTAAATGCGCGGCGAATTAAATACGAGGAGAAATTGAAAACCCTAAAATCTAATTGAGATATAATTAAGTTATTTTTTAGAAAAGAATTAATTGAGTTATGTACGACTAAAATCCCAATTCTAATTATTTTTAATTATGAAAAAGAAATTGAAATTAACCTAATCTAGCTAAATTAAATAATTTCAAGAAAATAAAATATTTTGTACAAAAAGATTTTGTGTATTTTTTGGTTTTTTATTTGAGAAAAGAAATGTAATTGCACATCAATTAAAAACCCTAATTTCTAATTGCTTTTAATTATAAAAAAAAATTAAATTAACCTATATTTCTAATTAAATTAAAATAAATATTTTATTAAAAAAATGCATTTTTTTTGGTGTTTTGTGATTTATTGATTTTATGATTAATAAAAAAGGGTAATTAATTTGGTGAAAAATAATTAAACAAAATAATTAAAATAAAAGAAATAAATAAAGAAAAAGAGAATGGGCCTGTGTTGAATAGCAATTCTGGGGGGTGCCAATCTGAGTTTTCTAAGGCCCAAAATGCTTCAAGCCCGGTCAGCCTCTGGATGCGTTGCAGTGTTGACTTGAGGGCGTATCATAGGCCCTCACTGCTAGAGCGTTGGATCTGATAGCCTGCTTGATCAAATGGTTGGACTCAAGGGTGTATGATGTTCTCCAGGACAAGTAATGCACTAGATCTGTTGAAAGAAAATAACATAAAGAGAATTGTTGGGACCTGGGGTCGAACCCAGGTCCTTATACTCCCCACTAGCGTGCCTCACCATCTGAGCTACCTTGCTTGTTTGTTAGTATAACAAAAACAAATAATGTTATATAAAATCAAATGGATTAATGAATAAAAGACAAAAAAATGCGCGTCAGTTTCAAATAGTACAGTGATGACTGGACACGTTGTCTTCTTCTTCCTCATCTGTCGTTTTAGGCACATAACTTTTACCTACAGTCACATGTTCATAGCCATAGCCCCGGGAAATTTCCAAAATGCACAAGACACACTGTGATACGGTGGGAGAACTGACTTGGGTGTTTTTGCGTTTGATCGCAAATGTTGCGGTTAGCAAGAGTCGCCACCGACTTTTCTTTTATCCAAAAGGAAAAGGTAAAAAAGCACATGAAAGACCTTTGAGATTGTTTCTTGGGTTCGGGGGGTAGATTATAAAAAGGGAAGGTATTAGCACCCTTTTTATCCATGGTTTTCCATGGGCTCTTAGTTACTTTCTAGATCACTTTCTTTTGTTTGAAATTGTGCTTTGTGTGGTTTTTGAAAGTATTTTGTAAAGAGGCCATTGTTTAGGCAATCTTTGTAATGATTCTCATTTGTAAGAATGTATACAAAGATGTTGATCTTTTGAAAATGTTTTCAATTTTGTAAGATGTTTGAAAGTGTAGGTGTTTGTTTTGAAAATAGAAAGGATGTTTGTTTGAAATTGAGCAAGTAATTAGGAACATTCTACCTACTCAAAAGTCTTTCTTGTTCATTTTCTTTTCCTTTGACATTGTTGTCTTACCATTGATTTGGTAAACAACCCTATCTTTGGATGTAAACGGGACGGGCGCGGGTCATCGTATAACCATGATTAGCAATATTGCAAGGTATCTTAGCATTTCTCTTGAGGGACTAAGATCATTTGTAAGGCAACATTCGTAGCGTCATCGAGGGACTATGATCTTGTATTTTGATTGTTTTTGCTAAGATACCTCACATGCGTAATATGGCCATTTATAAGGCAACCAAGTGGATTTTACCCTAAGGGTGTTTGTGTGCAAGTGTATTGATTTTCATGCTTGTTTTATCTTGTATTAGGGTTTTATACTTGTTGATTTTATCTTGCCATATACACCCTAATTACTAACAATTATATTGTAGTGATAAGTTGCATAAATTAAAATCCTACGCTATTACATCATTTGGAGAATGGGGATACAAATTTACAAATGGGGGGATGAAAGCAAATAAATCCTAATTTACTATTACAACCATATTGAATGAATAAATAATGTACAAAAATAAATAAATATATAAAAAAAGAAAATTGTTTTGAATTTTTTTTATGTATTGACACATACACTTATGTATTGATACAAAAATAGTTTATGTGTTGACGCATGCCATTATGTATTGATACAAAAACAATTTATATATTGACACATGCCATTACGTATTGATAAGAAAACAGTTTATGTATTGACGCATGCCATTACATATTGATACGAAAACTTCCTTGCTGCAGAAAAATGAAAATTAACTCAGTATGAGTCGACGTATTCGCATTTCGTGTCGATGCATGTAACATTTTGTATCGATGCATAACAATTTGCATCAGCTCATAACCTGTTTTGGACATGATATGTGTCGACTCATAGCATTTCGTGTCGACGCATAACTGTTGGTTTTTGTTTTTATCACTGTTTTGCTACATGTAAAAGTCAATTCTCAATACATGGTTAGTGAAAATGAAAAGCAAGCATATGGTTAGCTTTAAGGCAATGATATCTACATTTTATCTTCACAAATGAACCATTAATGATGCTTGTATGAAGAGTTCAAAATCAAGAAAACTTACCTTGAAACTGAAATTTGTGCTTTGAGTTTGAGCTGCTGTATGGGCTGTTGTTGAGCTTGGGAAGTGATGATAGTGATGTTATAGAAGTTTTTCTTATGTTTGAACAACTTCTATATGATGTATGTGGAGTGTTTATATGGTTGGACAGAATTTGCAAGGTATGAGAGGTTCAAAGGTTTGGACTTTAAAACTCAAGAGTGGAAGTTTTGTGGACTATTATGGCTTTTGTGAATATGAGATTTTGAGGGTTTACCAATATAACTTCTGGATTTTATCTCTATCCTTTTTCTAACCCCTTTGTCTTGCAAATGCTTCTTCTATTTATAGGCAGGAGGTTTGTGCATATGAGCTGACTAAGTTTGCAAGACAACATGTTATGGTTTGGTTGGATTACAAAAATCAAACTATGTCAAGTACTCCATAGTCCCAAGGTGAAGTACCAAAGTTGCTGGTATAGAGGAGCTACTTCCCATGATTTATGGTGGAGTATAATCAACAACAAGCAAGGTATGGGCTTAAGACAAACTTTGTATAAAAAGCTTGCTTTTCAAGAATAGCAATGGTGCCTTTATGCCATAAATGGAAAGATATTTTGGAAAATGGTTTAAACACTTGGGTAATAGTTCAAGCTCTTGTGTAAACATTAAATTATGATGAGATTTGCAAGAAAGAAGGCCCGCAACATAAGATTATGCATCAAATTATAAGAGTTTTGTTATGTGTTCTTCACTAAAATGACTTGCAACTCAATAATGGATGCTCAACTTCATGCTCTTGAATCTCCTAGCTCAAATATGATAATTCACGCTCTTGGATGTTTTGGAAAGCTTGAAACACCCTCTACAAATTTCATGTTTACCACTTTTGTTAAATCAAACTGGAACTTGATGAAAATTGGCCAAGAAGTTGGGATAAAAACCTGACCAAAACTGCTGAAAATTTCTCTAAGTGTTAAATGAAAATGTCATGACTTCATGAATTTATAACTTGAAATCCAAGCATATTTAGGAGAATTTGTGTAAATAAATGTTTTAGATATCATGGAGATCTACAACTTTCATGTTGGAAGTTTCTCTTGAATCATCTTGCATCATGGTGAAAATTTTGCTCAAAGTTATGAAAAAACATGAAATTTCCAACATTTAGAAAAATTTCTAAGTTTAGAAATTTTAACTTTTCAAAATGAAATCTTGAATTTTTGATTTCTTGATGAATAAGTTTCATATTTTGACATTTTTTGATGAATTATTATCTTTTGCACTTGAATTCGACCAAAGAGTCAAAGTTTGACTTTTCAGTATACAGTTGACTTTTGATCAATTGATTGCAAAATTCATCTGTCAATCCAATGGACTTGCAATGTTTTGAACTATGTTATTAGGTAAAATGATGCAATTGGACTCTTGAGATCATTCCTTAAACCAATTGATCATTTGCTAGGTCAAAAATCAGAAATTGCCCTTTCCTAGTCAAAACCCTAATTTTGACCATTTTGACCTTTTGGAGATTTGATCAAATTTCTTGAGGAATTATGGTCAAAACTTGATCAAATGATACCTATGAGTTTTAAATGTTAATGTGGATAAAAAATTATGAAGTTTGAGTTTAAATTGGCTATGGTTGACTTTTTCCTCAATACAGCTGATTTTTAGGTCAACTGTCCAATTGACTGATCAAAAATGTGATCCAAGGCTTGAAACTTGGCATGAGTAATCTTGGGGGTACTTAATGATCCCTGAAAGTCATATGAAACATTGATAGTCCAAAAATCCTTGTGCAAACTCAAACCCTAATTTTGGTCATCAATGCATGAGGAGGTGTTTTGAGCTGGTCAAACCCTAATGCAGTCTTGAGTCCAAGAGATCTTGTGAGAAAATTATTGATAAGTGAGAGGGAAAATTTTGGGATACAACAGCTTCCTTTGTTAAATCTTCTTAAGCCTGAAGAGTTAGATTGGCGAGTTTTGCCATTCGTGACTCGAAGGTGGAAGATGATTGGACACTAGAGTACCCAAAAATTTGCACTCGGTGATGTGATGGTTAAGGGAATGGGCTTAAAAATGCCATTTGGAGAGGTGATAGAAAGCTGTGGGAGATGGGCTTAAAGATTCCATCCAAGAGTGATTGTTGAATTGTAATTTGTAAGCTGAAAGAATGAGTATTAGAATTGTGTCCGTATTTGGAGCGTGTCTGAACTGTATCTGAAAGTTGAATATGAATGAGTATCAGGATGACATCCGTGTCTGGAGCTTATCTGAAATGTATCTGAAAGTTGAAATCTGAATGAGTATCAGAATGGCATCCGTTTCTGGAGCGTATCTGAACTGTATCCAAGAGTTGACTTTGAATGAGTATCAGAATGGCGTCCGTATCTTGAGCGTATTTGAACTGTATCTGAATTTGAAATCTGAATGAGTATCAGAATGACATTCGTGTATGGAACGTATCTGTAATATATCTGTAATATGAATATGAATGAGTATCAGAATGGCATCTGTGTATGGAACGTATATGTACTATATCTGTAATCTGAATCTGAATGAGTATCAGTACGACATCCATATCTGGAGCATATCTGAACTGTATCTGAAAGCTGAATCTGAATGAGTATCAGGATGGTATCTGTGTCTGGGGCGTATCTGAACTGTATCTGAATTTGAAATCTGAATGAGTATCAGAATGGTATCCATATCTGGAGCATATCTGAACTGTATCAAAAGGCTGAATCTTAATGAGTATCAGGATGACATCCGTATCTGGAGCGTATTTGAACTGTATCTGAAAGCTGAATCTGAATGAGAATCAGGATGGCATCCGTATATGGAGCGTATCTGAACTGTATCTGAAAGCTGAATCTGAATGAGTATCAAGATGGCATCCGTATCTGGAGCATATCTGAAGTGTATCAAGTTTTGAATATTGTTAATGGTAGCTGTTAATCTTATCCCGAAAAGGATAAAATGTTAGCTAAAATACAAAGTCACGTTGCATGAAATGTATGATGTGATGCATTTTCTTTATCAATGTTTATGATATAAGGATGCAATGTATGCGTATATGGGCTAATTTGCTGCATTGTAGTTGGATTGGGGAAAATAAATCCCTGACTGCTGTTGAGGATATGTAAGTCTTCATGCTTTAAAGTCGAAGTATTGATGAATTTCCATTTTGAGAAATAAACCCCGTTGTAAGGGAAATGCCATGTGCTGCTTGTAAAATCCTATTGGGGAATCCTGAGAAATTTGACGACTTCTACTAGGGATCAATAATTTGAAATTTTGTTCCGTTGGGGATTTAAGCGATGTGCTGTAGGGGATTACCTATGGAATAGCCTAGAGATATTTTCCTATCCTTTCAACCCATCAGTAATTGCCTCTTTTCATTTTGTTTATTTGTAAACAATAATTATGTTCAAATGCATATGCTCAACAATGAACCATTGGACGTTTTTGTAAACAAAACAAGCGTAAAGAAAAGACAAATAGTTATTTCACTTTCAAAGTAATATTTTGTATTGACTTCGAATAATTATTTTTGTACAAGGAGACAAACATTCTAGTAAGAGAATGTTGTTTTGAAAAAAAGAGAAATTTGATACAAAGAAAAGATAGCTTTGTGTAATAATCCCATGGGGTTTCCATCCTGCTATAGCCTTCGTATCTCTGAGCGTCTTGTCTATTTGTTGCCTTGTCCGAAGATGATTGAATTTGATCAGAACCTCTGAGTTTGTCAATGGAAGCCAAAGTTTGTCCATAAAGTGATCCAACGGGACATAGTCGTACGCCTTTATTCCCTAACTTTTGCCTAGACCGCCCTTTCGGGTTTTCAGTCCGTCGAGAAACCCTTTTTGCCCAAGTCGCTCTTTCGGGTTTTCAACTTGCCGGGTGTACTGATTTTTTTGTTTTATCCCTAACTTTTGCCCGAACCTTTTGGTTTTCCGGGATGCCCTTATTTTGCCTAGGTATGTCGACCTAATAGGTCTCTTATGCGTAGTATCTTTTGACTATGTCCGTGTTCGCAGGGTGTGGCAGGTTGTCGCCATTCATGGTGGTCAAGATCATTGCCCCACCAGAGAATATGTTTTTGACTACAAATGGTCCTTCATCGGTAGGAGTCCATTTTCCCGTGGGATCACCTTGTGGCAAGATGATGCGTTTGATCACTAGATCCCCAACTTGATACACTTGGTGTGATACGGTGGTAGAACCGACTATTTTAAAAATGCAGGTTTGTGTTTTGCGTTTTTTATTCGCAAAATGTCGCGGTAAGCAAGAGTCGCCACTGACTTTTATTTCATCCAACCGGAAAGGAAAAAAGCACAGAAAAAACCCTTTTTCGAGATTTTAAGTACGGGGGGTAGATTATAAAAAGGGAAGGTGTTAGCACCCTTTCTATCCATGGTTTTCCATGGGATCTTAGGTACTTGCTCATCTTTTAAAATTGCTTGTGTATGTGCTTGCTTTGAAAATGTTTGTTTTACTTCGTTTTAACCCTTGTTTCTATTCTCAAGAGTGTTACGAAGTTATTTTTGAAAACTTTGTTTGAAAAAGTGTTTGGTGTGAAAAAAGTTTGTTTGTTTAAGCAAGTACTTAAGAACTAATCTACGTACTCGAAAAAGGATTTTTCTATTCTTATTTCCTTTAGACAATGCTATCATACTATTGAGAAATAGGAAGCACTGTCGTTGGATTTGTAAGGGTCAATTCGAAAGGGGCGTACGAACACTAAAGCAATGTTAGGATACCTTAGTAATAACTCTAGAGTCTTAAGATCATATTCGAGGCAACATTTCCGAGGCGACGTTTCCGAGGCAACATTTCCGAACGGGACTTTTGATCTTTTGTTAGACAGGAGGGTAACCACTAAGACACCCTATACTTAATGATTGTTTACCAAAGGCAACCGAAGTGAGGGTACACCCTAAGAGTGCACATGTGCGAGTGATTTGATTTCAGTTATTATCTTTGCACATAAGAGTTTTCTAGCCGTTTTAAATTGTCATGCAATCTTGTCATACAATCCTACCAACATACATCTAAATAGTTAATATTTGCGAGAATAAGAATGCAAGAAAATAAACCTACACTATTACAAGGCTTCGGGGTAGGGATTAATTACATAGCCAAAACCCGTAAAAACGATAAATAAAGAAAATCCTAGATTAAACTATTACATACCGTGGACAGTTACATCAATATTGCAAAAATAATAAACGCGCACGATGAATAGAAAATAAAAGAATTAGGGTTTTGACCCCAAACTATACCTAATTGTAACTTGAAGGAAAAAAATCATTTTTTTGTGTTATTTGAGAAAATAAAGCTCAATTGAATAATAATAAAAAACCTAATTACTAATTAATTTTAATTTAAGAAAAATAATTAAATTAACCTATTTTTGTATTTTGAGAAAAGAAATAAAAATAAAATCAAAAGTCTAACCCTAATTTTTCTAATTGATTTTAATTATATAAAAAAAGCTAGAATTTCCGTAAATTAAATTAAACTAAATTAAATTAAATTTTATAAAAAAAAAACTAATTCTAATTTTGGTAAACTCTTGATTTTATGATTTTGTGAAAAATAAATTAATTTTGGTTAAAAATAATTAAGCAAATTAAATTAAATAAAAGAAATAAATAGAAAAGAAAGAAAAATGGGCCTGATGTTGTTTAGGAAAAGGGGGTGCTGTTTGATCTCTTGGCCCAACAATTCCTGGCCCTTTTTGACTTTTCCAGATCTTGTGTGCATTCTTGACTCAAGCGCATGTGGACCCTCATGGGAGAAGCCTTGGATCTGGCTTGTTGATGATCTGATGGTTGGATGCTGATGATGTAGGGTGGACACATGGTGTGATCGGTGGATCTGGAACTGACTGTTTAACGCTGGTTCGCGAAATGTCGCGGAAGCAAGAGTCGCCACCGTCTTTTATTTTCTCCAACATGAACAGGACAAAAGCACAGCAAAATTCCTTATGAGATATTTTCTCGGTTCGGGAGGTAGATTTATAGAAAGGGAAGGTGTTAGCACCCTTTCTATCCGTGGTTATCCACGGGCTCTTAGATACTTGCTCATTTGTGTTTTCAAAAGTGTTTGCTTTTCAAAGTGTGAGTGGGTTTGAAAAAGTTTCGTTTAAAGAGTTTAGTTCGACTCTTGTATCAGTCCTCAAGAGTGTTTGAAAAATTGTTTTTGAAAACTTTTTGAAAAGTGTCGGTGTGAAAAGAAGTTTTGATTTGTTTTGAATTAGAGCAAGTATCTACGAGTCATCCACCTACCCTAAGGAATTAGGCTGTGTAGAAGTCCTTAAGGTAGTGCCATCCCACCATTGAGAGGTAGGTAGCACCACCGTTGGAGGTGTTCGGGTCAATTCGAGGGTTAGGGACAGTGTGGTCACCAGAGCAACAGTAGGACACCTTAGAAGCTACCCTTATGCCATGTTCATGGACATAAGGACTTACTAAAACGTCCTATACTCGACGACCACGTTTCGAGGGGCAAGGCAACAGTGAGGTGTACCCTAAGAGTGGTGTGTGAATTTGTGTGTTATTTTCATGTCAATATTTATCTGGTACATGTATCATGGTGATCTACGCATTGTTTTTATTTTGGCCATACATTCTTTCATGCAAAGTTTAATAGTTTAAGAGTGCGGAAATTAAAATGCGGAAAATAAATCCTACGCTATTACAAGGCGCGGGTCTATACATCGCCAAATTAACAAAGACCCGTTTGAATAAAAATGCGGAAAGTAAAACCTAGTTACTATT
This sequence comes from Vicia faba, assembly GCA_948472305.1. NCBI lineage: Eukaryota > Viridiplantae > Streptophyta > Magnoliopsida > Fabales > Fabaceae > Vicia > Vicia faba. Next base: position 652,285,243 of record OX451740.1, read on the forward strand.
ACATGGCTTGAACAGTTACATAATATTCACAAAGGAAATAAGAATAAATGCGCGAAAGAATTGAAATTGAACGTCCGAGGGCGTTGAACCCTTTAAAGAGATTAAATGAAATTAAAAAGGCTAATTAATTATTTAATAGGAAAAGAAATTGTTTTTTTTATGGTTTTTGGTATTTAATGAAATAAAGAAAATTGATTAAAATTAGAAATTAAATAAACCCTAGTTCTAAATTGTTTTTAATTATTTAAGAAAAAGATTAAAGTTTTAACCTAATTTATACTAATTATTTAATTACATGGGTATTTACAAAATAATTAATAATTAATAATAATGGTAATAAGAAAATTATTTATTAAGCAAAAGAATAAAATGCTAAAAACCTAATTTCTACATTGTTTAATTATTTAAGAAAAAAACATTAAAATTAAAACCCTAAATTAAGCTAAATTGATTATTAAAAATTTATTTACAAAAAATATTAATGACTTAAATATTAAATAAAACATATTTTTATTTTTATGATTTATGATTTTTTTTTTTGTGTTATGAAAATTAAATTTGTGAATAAAACAAAAAAAAGCAATTAAAATAAAAAGAATAAAAGAAAAAGGAATTAAGAAATATAATGCAAACCATGGGGTGTCTGACCCAATTTTGGAGGTGTGTTTGAGAAATTTGGCCCAAGAAATCTGGCCCTTTTTGACTTTCCATTGATCACGTGCAAAGTGATTGACTAGCGTGTATTGTAGAGTCCACGTGATGGCCTTTGGATTGATCCCTGGGGACATGTGGCAGGCACAGGCATTGGGCGTTTGGTGTACCACTGGAGAGAACATTGCATAGAAGCATATTAAGAAAAATATTATGGAAGAAGTGGGGGACCTGGGAATCGAACCCAGGTCCCAGTACCTGCATGCCAACGCAACAGCCAACTGAGCCAACGCGTTACTTTGTACACTTAATGGACAATGATTATTATGAGAGAGAAAACAATATTATGCTGGAAGAACAAAAAAACGCGCCAGTATTCAAACTGACCAACCACAAGCCAACAACTCAGCGTCTTCTTCGTTTGCCTGAAAATAAAACAAGAGATAGCGGGGGTTTTAAACCCCCACTAACTGTAATACACAAAAATAGCGATTAGCATATAATTCATCATAAATTGAGCGCGAGGTGTGGAATGATATCGTCTGGATGTCCTGATCTCAATGATACTAGTTTGGTTGGCCAATTTTTCCAGATGAAAGAACCCCTCTTTTGGAGCTTCTGAAACCCTAGAAAATTTTCATGGAAACTTTGGATACATGCGTTTTTAGTTCAATCAAATGGCATCAATAGCTTCAGAATGTTCATGTTAGTATAAATCAAACATTAAAAGTCATGAATCATGCATGTAATTCAAAATACGATTATGAAAAATTTCATGAAAAGTGCAATCCAGTTATACCAATTCCTTGAGTATGGAGAGTTGGTTTCGATTGCAAAAGCTTCCTGGTAGTGTCAGGAGTGTATTGGAATGGTTTTTAGGTCTTGAAACGTGCAGCAGCTATGAAAACAGTTTTCAATTTTGTTGTCAAAAATGCAAGTTTGTTCCTTTGTTCTGAGCGCAGCTTTTCTGTCCTTGTGCATTAGGTTTGCTTTGCCTATATGTATCTGAGCATGATTAGGTTAAGAAAAACAAGCCCATAATCCATGCATTGATGATTTTGAATATTTGATTTTCCATGATCTTTTTTCAATCTTTTTCATGCTAATTATGCCAAATCATGGAAGATTCTTTCCTTTTAGAATGTGCACGAAATCTTGAGCTCATAATGGACATATTAGCTGCATAAAAAGATTCAAAACACATGCTTTAGTATTTTTCTCATAATTAATTTTAATTAAATGAATTAATAGGATTAAAAAATTCAATTAATTAATTAAAAATAAGAAAATAACTCCCTTTTAGCTTAATGGATCGTGCATGGCCTTTGGGTAATGATTCATGGAAGAAATTGAGGCCCATTAGCAATTTTGAGGCATTTGAAGCAAAGTTGACTTTTCAAAATTCCAAAAATTTCCCAACTTCCACAAGGCATATCTTGCTCAATTTTTAAGCTTTGATCATGTTCATGGACATTTTGGAAAGGTCTTGAAGTCCTCTAACCAATGCCTTTAGTCCCATGTAATTTTGATTTACCAATCTCAAGTTATGGTCTTTGACTTAAAGTGCCTTTTTGTTGACTTTTGAAAACGACCTATAATGTTGAGATTGATAACTTTTTGTGAGAGCATTTCTTGGACTTGAAGTGTGAAGATGAGTTGTAGGAAATGTCATTATATTCAAAATGAGCTTTGGGTGGAATTTTTCTGATAAACCATGTAGAAGTTATGCCCTGGTCAATTTGCAGTTGACTTTTTCAATTGTCCAAAAATAAAAACTTTTGCATCTTGAGACTTTTTGAGCCATGCTTTGAGAATCATGATCAAGAATTGATCAAATGATGTTTGTGGCTTCAAAATAAGATGTTGACCAAAAATTTTGACTTTTGACTGTCAAATGATCATTTTGCCCCTGTAGTTGACTGTGAAGCAATTAGGGTTTTTGACTGTGCAATTTTGTGCTGTGAGTCTTGAAACTTGGCATATGGATGCTTGACAATGTTTATAGGTATGTGGGACTTTATTGGACCCTTGGAAACTTCAACTTCTTTGCCAGAACCAAAACCCTAATTTTTGACTGTTAGGAGGCCATTGGACTGTGCAACCCTAGGGAGATTTTGAAGCATGATCTTAGTAAACCTTGAAGAATATGGGAGGGAAAATTTTGGGGTACAACAGTTGCCCCTGTTCAATCTTCTTAGACCTGAGGATGTAGATTGGCTGCCGTGCCTTTCGTAATCCGAAGGTGGAAGATGATTGAACACTAGAGTGCCCAGAAATTTGCGCTCACATAGTAGAGTGTTAGCAGTATGATGGTGGGAATGGGCTTACAAATGCCATTTGGAGATTGATGGATAAGAATATGGGCTTACATATGCCATGTTGAGAGGTTATGGGTAGGTGGATGGGCTTATGGATGCCATCTGGGTGTCGATCGCGTAAGAGTTTCCTTAGCGAGAACTTGCGTACCTGAAAAAGAAAGATAATTACCTGGTCTGTTACAGGAGTTGATCTTCAAACTTTTTATGTAGATGTGCCCTGGCTGGTTACAAGAATCGAATCTTTAAACTCTTCAGATGTGCCCTGGCGAGATACAAGAATCGAGTCTGGAGAATATAGTCGTCAACAGATACACCCTGGCAGGATACATGAATCGGATCTTCGAACTCTTCAGATGTGCCCTGGAGGGATACATGAATCGAGTCTGGTAATGCTAGTCGTCAACAGATACACCCTGGCAGGATACAGGAATCAGATCCTCAAACTCTTCAGACGCACCCTGGCAGGATATAGGAATCGGGTCTGGTAATGCTAGTTGTCAACAGATACACCCTGGCAGGATACAAGAATCAGATCCTCAAACTCTTCAGACGCACCCTGGCAGGATACAGGAATCGGGTCTGGTAATGCTAGTCGTCAACAGATACACCCTGGCAAGATACAGGAATCGGATCCTCAAACTCTTCAGACGCACCCTGGCAAGATACAGGAATCGGGTCTGGTAATGTTAGTCGTCAACAGATACACCCTGGCAAGATACAGGAATCGGATCCTCAAACTCTTCAGACGCACCCTGGCAAGATACAGGAATCGGGTCTGGTAATGCTAGTCGTCAACAGATACACCCTGGCAAGATACAAGAATCGGATCCTCGAACTCTTCAGACATACCCTGGCAAGATACAGGAATCGGGTCTGGTAATGTTAGTCGTCAACAGATACACCCTGGCAAGATGCAGGAATCGGATCCTCAAACTCTTCAGACGCACCCTGGCAAGATACAGGAATCGGGTCTGGTAATGTTAGTCGTCAACAGATACACCCTGGCAGGATACATGAATAGGATCTTTAGTTGCGACCGTTGATAGCAATTATCTTTATATTAACTTTTGTCCTGAAAAGACAAAACGTTAGTTGTATGTGATGTCATGATGTATGACATGCGTGATGAGATTATATGTTCATGATGCGTATATGCATGCTATAATGTATGGAAATGCGATGTTTATGAATGTATGTTTTCGTCTTAGGAAAATAAATCCTTGACGGATGCCGGGAAGTTAAATCCTGGGCTGATGTGAATAGCATTCTTTGTTGGGGAATGATGGTTGCAAGAGTATCGGTAGAAGAAGATGACTCAGTTGGGGAATAACTTTGGAGATTACTCTGCGGGGGAAAATTATTCTAGCGACCTTGCTGGGGAACAATACTCTGTGGGAAGAGAGATACTTTGCTGGGATGTTGATGATAACTTCTCTGGGGATACCGTTGTTATGTTGGAATTTTTAATAGACTCCGCTGGGGATAAGAAGACTTCGCCGAGGATGATCTTTCCGTGGCTTTTGGCTGAGGATAACCCAGTTATATCCTGGTAGGGAAATAACCTTTGAATAAAGCCGGGAGACGCGTTCGTGCTTTGCAGGGGATAAGCTTCCAGAATCTACTGGGGATAAGCTTCCTGTTGGGGAGATGATTCCACTTTCCTGGGGGAACTTTGGGCTCTCCTGGGGAAATTTTTTTTTGAGATATACTGGGGAGGTGGCTCCACTGAATGTCCGTATACCGCCGGGGAACAATCTTAGATTAAGACTGCCGGGGATGCTTGTTAAGAATATTTGTATACTCCGCTGGGGAATGTTGAGATCTGCTGGAGGATACCCAACTTCTTTAAGGCTGACAGGATAACTCTTCTTGGGGAGAGTGCATTGACTTGCTGGCTCACTCTCCGGGGAGTTAAGATATGTTGGTTATGTTCTTCAGCTGAACTTACCTTGGTACCTTGGTGGACAGAGCAATTAGATCGTTTAGACAACTCATTATTGCCCCTGTTTCTAATGTTACCTGTAATTAATCCTTTGTTTCGTATGCAAATATTTATGAGTTAGCAATTAGTGTCAAATGCATATATCACAAATTGAACCTTGGACGTTCTTCGCAAAACAAAACAGAAAAAGGAAAAACAAAAGGCAATTTGTCTGAAAAGTGTATTTGTATTGATTTTTGAATTTGCCTGTAAATAGGCGTTTATATACAAGAGGCTGACGTCCTAGTAAGAGAACGCCGCCGAACAAAAGAGTTTATACAAATTTGTACAAAGGGAAAACAAAACAGCTATGTGAAGAGAATAATCCCACTGGGTTCCAACTCTGCTATCGCCTTTATATCTTCGAGCGTCTCATCACTTGGCTGCTCGGTTGACGATGAAGCTGATTGATCGATGCCGTCTGAACTTGATGTTGATACCGGATTCTGGATGCAAAGTGATCCAATGAGACATAGTATTACGCGTTAATCCCTAACTTTTGCCTGGACCGCCCTTTCGGGTTTTCCGTCCACCGGGATACCCTTTTTTGCCAAGCCGCCTTTTCAGGTTTTCGACTTGCCAGGTGTACAGATTTTTTTTCATTTCATCCCTCATTTTGCCCGAACCCTTTTGGTTCGCCGGGAAGCCCTAATTTTTGCCTAGGTATGTCAACCTAGCGGGTCTTTTATCATGCGTAGTATCTTTTTACTATGTCTGCATTGGCGGGGTGAGGAAGGTCGTCACCATCCATGGTGGTTAGAATCATGGCTCCTCCTGAGAACACATGTTTAACCACAAATGGCCCTTCGTACGTGGGGGTCCATTTGCCCCTTGGATCACTCTGAGGAAGGATGATACATTTGATTACCAGATCCCCAACTTGATATTCTTGTGGTCTGACCTTCTTGTTAAATGCCCTGATCATCCATTTTTGGTACGTCTGACCATGGCAAATAGCGGTAAGTCTCTTTTCGTCGATTAGATTTAACTGATCAAGTCGTGTCTGGATCCAATCATCTTCGCTCAGATCTGCATCCTTCATTATCCGGAGAGAGGGTATCTGCACTTCGATCGGCAAGACTGCCTCCATGCCGTAGACCAAGGAAAAAGGAGTTGCCCCGGTTGACGTCCTTGCTGAGGTACGGTACCCGTGAAGAGCAAACGGTAACATCTCGTGCCAATCTTTATAGGTCACTGTCATCTTCTGCACAATTTTCTTGATATTCTTATTCGCTGCTTCTACAGCCCCATTCATCTTCGGCCGGTAAGGAGAAGAGTTATAGTGCTGTATCTTGAATTGCTCGCAGAGCTCAGTGATCATCTTGTTATTGAGATTGGTACCGTTGTCTGTAATGATTCTTTCTGGGACGCCGTATCGACAGATCAGGTTGTGCCGAATTAACCGTGCCACGACATTCTTGGTTACAGTGGCGTAGGAAGCTGCTTCAACCCACTTTGTAAAGTAATCGATCGCTACCAGGATGAAGCGATGCCCATTAGATTCCGTAGGTTTAATCTCGCCGATCATATCAATGCCCCACATTGCAAAAGGCCAAGGTGCAGTCAAGACATTCAGAGGAACTGGAGGAACATGCACCTTATCAGCATAAATCTGGCATTTATGACATGTCCGAGAATGTCGGTAACAGTCGGCTTCCATTGTGGGCCAGAAATACCCTGCCCGAAGGATTTTCTTTGCCGTAGTTTGTCCACTGGAATGCGTTCCGAAGGTACCTTCGTGTAGCTCCGACATGATCCTTTCTGCTTCAGTCTTATCCACACAACGCAGTAAGGTCGAATCATGGTTTCGCTTGTACAGAATGTCATTGCTGAGGAAGAACTTTGCTGCGAACCTTCTCAGAAACTTCTTGTCGTTGACAGACGCACCTTCAGGGTATTCCTGAGCTTCCAAGTATCTCTTCACCTTGTGGTACCAGGGTTTTTCAGTTACAACCTCAGCCTCAAGATCACAACAGTATGCCGGTTCGTCCAGTTTCCAGATGATGACCCGGGGAGCCTCATTGTCCCATTTGACTTTGAACATGGAAGACATTGTAGCTAACGCGTCCGCCAACTGATTCTCCTCTCTTGGAAAGTGCTCAAAAGTTATCTCTGTGAAATGGGGGATCAATGTCAACACACATTCTCTATAAGGAATAAGATTCAGATGTTTTGTATCCCACTCGCCTTTGATCTGATTGATCACGAGAGCGGAATCTCCGAAGACACTCAGAAACTTGATCCTTAAGTCAATCGCAGCTCGAAGACCCATGATGCATGCCTCATACTCCGCCATGTTGTTGGTGCAGTTGAAACATAGCCGGGCAGTGAGTGGAGTATGAGTGCCTTGAGGAGATATGGTCACAGCGCCAATACCATTACCTAAAGCGTTGGAGGCTCTGTCAAAGTGCATAGACCATCGGGATCCTTCCTCAGGTCCTTCATCCGATCCAGGTACTTCACAATCAGTCACTATCATGATGCTCTCGTCCGGAAACTCGAAGTTCATTGACTGATAATCGTCTACTGCCTGATGTGCCAAGTGGTCTGCCAATACACTTCCCTTGATAGCTTTCTGAGTTGTGTACTGGATGTCGTATTCTGTCAAGATCATTTTCCATCTTGCTATTCTCCCAGACATAACAGGCTTTTCAAATATGTACTTTATTGGATCCATCTTTGAAATCAACAAGGTAGTGTGAGTCAGCATATACTGTCTCAGCCGGCGAGCAGCCCATACCAAAGCGTAACAAGTTTTCTCGAGCAGTGAGTATCGGGTCTCACAGTCGGTAAACTTTTTGCTAAGGTAATAAATGGCGTGCTCTTTTCGGCCAGACTCGTCATGCTGCCCCAGCACACACCCCATTGAGTTGTCAAGTACTGTCAGGTATAGTATTAGAGGTCTCCCTTCAACCGGTGGCATAAGAATGGGTGGTTCTTGGAGATACTCTTTGATTCTGTCGAAGGCGGCCTGACATTCATCGTTCCAACGTACTACCTGATCTTTCTTCAGCAGCTTGAAGATTGGTTCACAAGTAGCAGTTAGGTGCGAGATGAATCGAGCAATGTAATTCAGACGTCCCAGAAAGCCTCTGACCTCTTTCTCTGTCTTAGGAACTGGCATCTCTTGAATGGCTTTAACCTTGGCAGGGTCCACTTGAATACCCTTGTCACTTACAACGAAGCCTAGCAACTTTCCAGATCTAACCCCGAAGGTGCACTTGTTCGGGTTCAACCTCAGTTTGTACAGTTTCAAACGGTCAAACAGTTTCTGCAGATGGTCAAGGTGTTCCTCCTCAGTTTGGGACCTTGCAATCATATCATCGACATACACTTCGATCTCATGATGGATCATGTCATGAAATAAAGCAACCATGGCATGTTGGTAGGTTGCCCCAACATTTTTCAACCCGAATGGCATGACCTTGTAGCAGAAGGTGCCCCACTGAGTAACAAAGGTAGTCTTTTCCATGTCTTCAGGAGCCATCTTGATCTGATTATAACCTGAAAAGCCATCCATGAAGGAGAACACCTTGTGCTGGGCAGTATTGTCAACCAGAACATCAATGTGAGGTAGGGGAAGTCATCCTTGGGGCTGGCCCTGTTCAGATCCCTGTAATCAACACACATTCTGACCTTACCGTCCTTCTTCGGTACCGGCACCACATTGGCAACCCACTGAGGGTAAGAAGTTACTGCAAGAAACCCGACATCGAATTGCTTCATAACCTTAGCTTTAATCTTTTCAGACATCTCTGGACGCATACGGCGGACCTTTTGCTTAACCGGAGGGCAGTCTTCCTTGGTAGGCAAGTGATGGACCACAATGTCAGTATCCAACCCAGGCATTTCTTCGTAGGACCAGGCGAAGATCTCCACATAATCATGTAGCATCTGAGTCAACTGTTGTTTTACACTGAGCTCCAGATTGGCACCAATCTTTACTTCCTTCCTATCTGTCTCAGTACCCAGATTTATCGTTTCCACTGGCTCTTCATGTGGTTGAATTGCCCTCTCTTCCTGGAGTAACAGTCTTGCAAGCTCTCCAGGCACTTCGCAATCATCTTCACCTTCGTCTTCGGCTAAGTTGATCGAATTTTCGAAGTCATAACTGGCAGTAGCATAGTCGTTACCAGTGAGATCCAGAGTGGATTGAAACCTGTATGGGTGAGTGTGTGTAAATATAGCTGTTTTGCAATATATAAAGAAAGAAAGAAAGAAAGGGAGCACAAGATTTGAAATGCGAAAAAACGTCCAAGATCTTTATTCATGATATATGGAAATGACAGTTATAAGCCCTCATAAATGAAGCCAACGGTGTCCCGGGTAAGACACCGGGCCATAAAGTTTCAATTCATTGTTTATTACAAATAACAAAAATAAAGGAATTCATTACTGCGTAACAAAAGTAACAGGTAGGTTGTATTTTTCAATCCAATTGCTAGGTCCACTGTCGGCCGTCGGATAAATCCAGTTGTTGAACTCTGATTCTTCCACTTCATCTTCATCCCCAATGGCATTCACTCCATGAGCAGGCAGGGGAGCTGTCACTACATTGGGTTTCTCGGGTGCCTCAAATTGTACCTCCTTTGCATCAATAAGGTCCTGCACCTTATTTCTCAGGGCCCAGCAGTCATCAGTAGAATGCCCCGGGCTATCGGAGTGATAAGCACAGCGGGCATTTGGATTATACTTAGGAGAGGCAGTATTCACAACCTTCGGGGCCTCCCTGACAGTCACCAAGTTGGTTGATAGCAGTTGCGGCAAGATTTGTGACAAGGTCATACTCAGCCGGGTAAATTCTCTTCTGGGTCTTTCAGCCCTTGGTTGATTGGTTTGCCGAGGAGCGGCAGCAGGTTTAGCAATCACCACCGTGTTGACAGATTGACGGCGCTCTGGTTTATCTTGCCTTCTAGGCCCATACACAACACTGGCCTCCTTTTTGAAGGGCTTCTTCTCATAACTTGAAGACGCACCTTTCTGAATCTTTCCTGACTTCATGCCAACCTCTATCCTTTCCCCAGTCAGGATAAGGTCTGTGAACCCTGCAGATGAATTACCGATAAGATGATTGAAGAATGGCTCGGATAGGGTCCCCAAGAACATATCCACTAACTCACGGTCTGTTAATGGTGGCTGCACCCTGCCAGCCAGGTCCCTCCACTTTTGTGCATACTCTTTAAAACCTTCTCCCGATCCTAGTGACATACCCTGGAGTTGGGTATGTGTAGGAGCAAGGTCGGCATTATATTGATACTGCTTGTAAAAAGCAGTAGACAACTCCTCCCAGTTACGAACCTTGGTTCCATCCAGCTGATAGAACCATTCGAGATGAGTCCCTGAAAGACTCTCCTGGAAGAAGTGGATCCACAAGTTCTTGTCCACTGTATACGGCTTAATCTTCCACACATAGGATCTGAGGTGTAGCTTAGGGAAAGACGCCCCGTCATACTTGGTGAAAGATGGTGCTTTAAACTTGTGAGGGATGATCACACCAGAAGATAAACCCAAGTCTCCGAAATCCAAACCAGGCACTTGTTGAATTTCCATGGCATTCAGACGGTCTTCCAACTGCTTGTATCTGTCTTCAGCTGGAGGATACTGTTCCTCATTAAAATCAGTCTCGTTGTCAGAGACCACCGGACTTGGAGCCCTTCCCCCCTGGGGACTGTCTTTGCCTACAGAAGAACCAGCTTCCTCATTCTGCAATGTATTACCAAACCTCCGGCCTGTGTTGAATAAAACAATTCTCTTCTTCTTCGTCTTCTTAACCAGCAGAGCCTTCAGCTCCTCTTGATCTTGAGCCAAACCCATGATCAGTTCTTGGAATTGTGCGTTCTGAGCCTGAAGGGCCTTGATAGACAGCTCGGTAGATGATTCAGGGTTCATGATGCTGAAATAAACAGCGAAGAATAGTAAGCAACCTGAAAAGAAGAGTACCTGTGATGCACATGATGAATGGAATGCGTATGATTTATGTTTTCAAAGACAATAGGGAATCAACTTTGTAAACAAAAAGGAACACACTTCATTAGATTCAACTTTGAATTTTAAATTGTTCAACAGGCTGCCCTTAGGAGTTACATAGAAAATGGAAATACTGAAAAGGGAAATAAAACTGTAAAAGAAAATCCAAATCTCCTCATTGATCCCAGGGTCTCCTCTTCTCAGTACGGATGTAGTCATTCAGAGCCCGCTCATTCTCCAACTGCTTTGTTAGCTTCTGGATCTTTAATTCCTGCTCGTTGAACTTTTCCCAATAAGAATCCCGTTCTTCTCGCAGTTGCGCCTAAGACCTCTTTAATGTCTCGTAATCAGTAGGTATCTGAGGAGGGAGAACAGTTGGAGGAACCCCATCCTTGTCAGGATACTCAAGAATGATGGGTCTGACAGCTTCATATGGCATACCTAACTTCTGAGCACGAATGCGGACCCATTTGTAGTAGGCTTCCATAGGTAGAGAAGTCTTTGGTCCCAACTCTTGTGGGTCAGCTTTGTGAATTCTGTCCCAAGCCTTGATGAACCTACGACGCAGCTCGTCACTATCCACCTGAAACTCAAAACTGATGTGAGGCACCAACATCTCATGAGGCCCTGCTCTTCTGGCTCTTCCAAACTGACGGAGAGCTAGACATGGATTATAAGAGATCCCTCCTTGGGTACCAATCAGAGGAACATTAGGGTATTCTCCACAACGATCAATAACAGCTATCTCATCCAAACCTCTGAGAGTCCAAATGATGTCCTTATCAGTGAGAGACATTAACTTATGAGCCCAACCTCTTCCTTCTTGATTCTTCAGCACGAACTTAGGGAGGTGCGAAATAAACCACCTCACCAACAAAGGGATACAACACCACAAAGTTCCTCGTCTTCGGGCAGTACGAGCATAAAGTTGTTGCAGGATGTCACCCAAGAGAGTGGGCACAGGGTTCCGAGACATGAAGATCCTTATGGCAGTGACATTAATGAAGTTGTCAGGATTAGGAAACAAGACTAGACCATAGATTAAGAGAGCCAGGATGTCTTCATATGCCCTAAAGTCCAAGTCATTCCAGAAACTGTTAGCCTTACCAATCAGAAACTTGGCCAAGAAACCCTTAACTCCGCTTCTAGTCACCCAGTTGTCCATTACTTCTTGGTGGGTCAAGGGAAGAGCCGCAGCAACCTCCTCAAGCCTAAGAGTCTTTTCCCAACCAGTGTAGGGAGTCTGATCCAAGATAGGGATACCAAGCAAATCAGAGAACTCTTCCAGGGTAGGGACCAGCTGGAAGTCTTGAAAGGTGAAGCACTGGTACAGAGGGTCATAGAACTGGGTCAGGACACTCATCAACTGTTGGTCCCACTTTGCCGTGACTAAACTGAGAAGAGAACCATGCCTCTGGATGAAGGATGTAGTATTTGGAATTCTGCTAACCAACTCTTCAAGCAACTCAGGTGAGTGAACAAAGTTGAACCGGATAGTATTCCTTCGCATAGGCATCATGATATCCTACAAAACAGAGCAAAGGTGAAACCCTCTTGTCTTTGAAATGGTCAGCCCTTATGCAGGATGCATGCAATGTTTATGATGGCATGATGTTATGATAAAGCACACCACAAATATTTACAAAGGCAAACATGATAAGGCACACAAGTCACACAAGACAAGCCCTTAGAGTTTAGGCCAGCATGGGGTCTAGGTATTACCCTCTTTCAGTTTGTTGGTTCATACCTGTCCTATCAGAAGTAACCGGGTTCTAGAGGATCCCAATATCACTGACTACCCTCAATCGGTCATAACTCCAGCATCGCAATCTTTTCTTGCAGCCAGAACCATCACGAGAGTTTAGCCTCAATGGCCGTAGCATACTGCTACTGTTCTATTGGCCAAGTTGGGTCATTTAAGGTTCTAAGGTCGGTTGGTGCTTAATGACTCCTCAGAAGACCCATATTCTCCTCGTTGCAACACAAGGGATATCGGTACAGACCAAGGCGCCACACCAACGTAGCCACTGCTTCACCCATGTCGGTCTACGCCGGACAGGTCCCTCACAGCTTATGCTACCTAACAAGGTATCCCCAGATCCGGGTTAGGATCTATGTAACTCCGATGCAACCCACAATAATAAAGCAAACAAAGCATAACAATTGAAAATACAGTTATGAACTATCCTAAGGTACACCTCACTTTATAAAATGTCCCCAGCAGAGTCGCCAATTCTGTGATCGGTGGATCTGGAACTGACTGTTTAACGCTGGTTCGCGAAATGTCGCGGAAGCAAGAGTCGCCACCGTCTTTTATTTTCTCCAACATGGACAGGACAAAAGCACAGCAAAATTCCTTATGAGATATTTTCTCGGTTCGGGAGGTAGATTTATAGAAAGGGAAGGTGTTAGCACCCTTTCTATCCGTGGTTATCCACGGGCTCTTAGATACTTGCTCATTTGTGTTTTCAAAAGTGTTTGCTTTTCAAAGTGTGAGTGGGTTTGAAAAATTTTTGTTTAAAGGTTTCAGTTCGACTCATGTATCAGCCCTCAAGAGTGTTTGAAAAATTGTTTTTGAAAACTTTTTGAAAAGTGTCGGTGTGAAAAGAAGTTTTGATTTGTTTTGAATTAGAGCAAGTATCTACGAGTCATCCACCTACCCTAAGGAATTAGGCTGTGTAGAAGTCCTTAAGGTAGTGCCATCCCACCATTGAGAGGTAGGTAGCACCACCGTTGGAGGTGTTCGGGTCAATTCGAGGGTTAGGGACAGTGTGGTCACCAGAGCAACAGTAGGACACCTTAGAAGCTACCCTTATGCCATGTTCATGGACATAAGGACTTACTAAAACGTCCTATACTCGACGACCATGTTTCGAGGGGCAAGGCAACAATGAGGTGTACCCTAAGAGTGGTGTGTGAATTTGTGTGTTATTTTCATGTCAATATTTATCTGGTACATGTATCATGGTGATCTACGCATTGTTTTTATTTTGGCCATACATTCTTTCATGCAAAGTTTAATAGTTTAAGAGTGCGGAAATTAAAATGCGGAAAATAAATCCTACGCTATTACAAGGCGCGGGTCTATACATCGCCAAATTAACAAAGACCCGTTTGAATAAAAATGCGGAAAGTAAAACCTAGTTACTATTACATGGCTTGAACAGTTACATAATATTCACAAAGGAAATAAGAATAAATGCGCGAAAGAATTGAAATTGAACGTCCGAGGGCGTTGAACCCTTTAAAGAGATTAAATGAAATTAAAAGGGCTAATTAATTAGTTAATAGGAAAAGAAATTGTTTTTTATGGTTTTTGGTATTTAATGAAATAAAGAAAATTGATTAAAATTAGAAATTAAATAAACCCTAGTTCTAAATTGTTTTTAATTATTTAAGAAAAAGATTAAAGTTTTAACCTAATTTATACTAATTATTTAATTACATGGGTATTTACAAAATAATTAATAATTAATAATAATGGTAATAAGAAAATTATTTATTAAGCAAAAGAATAAAATGCTAAAAACCTAATTTCTACATTGTTTAATTATTTAAGAAAAAAACATTAAAATTAAAACCCTAAATTAAGCTAAATTGATTATTAAAAATTTATTTACAAAAAATATTAATGACTTAAATATTAAATAAAACATATTTTTATTTTTATGATTTCTGATTTTTTTTTTTGTGTTATGAAAATTAAATTTGTGAATAAAACAAAAAAAAGCAATTAAAATAAAAAGAAGAAAAGAAAAAGGAATTAAGAAATATAATGCAAACCATGGGGTGTCTGACCCAATTTTGGAGGTGTGTTTGAGAAATTTGGCCCAAGAAATCTGGCCCTTTTTGACTTTCCATTGATCACGTGCAGAGTGATTGACTAGCGTGTATTGTAGAGTCCACGTGATGGCCTTTGGATTGATCCCTGGGGACATGTGGCAGGCACAAGCATTGGGCGTTTGGTGTACCACTGGAGAGAACACTGCATAGAAGCATATTAAGAAAAATATTATGGAAGAAGTGGGGGACCTGGGAATCGAACCCAGGTCCCAGTACCTGCATGCCAACGCAACAGCCAACTGAGCCAACGCGTTACTTTGTACACTTAATGGACAATGATTATTATGAGAGAGAAAACAATATTATGCTGGAAGAACAAAAAAACGCGCCAGTATTCAAACTGACCAACCACAAGCCAACAACTCAGCGTCTTCTTTGTTTGCCTGAAAATAAAACAAGAGATAGCGGGGGTTTTAAACCCCCACTAACTGTAATACACAAAAATAGCGATTAGCATATAATTCATCATAAATTGAGCGCGAGGTGTGGAATGATATCGTCTGGATGTCCTGATCTCAATGATACTAGTTTGGTTGGCCAATTTTTCCAGATGAAAGAACCCCTATTTTGGAGCTTCTGAAACCCTAGAAAATTTTCATGGCAACTTTGGATACAGGCGTTTTTAGTTCAATCAAATGGCATCAATAGCTTCAGAATGTTCATGTTAGTATAAATCAAACATTAAAAGTCATGAATCATGCATGTAATTCAAAATACGATTATGAAAAATTTCATGAAAAGTGCAATCCAGTTATACCAATTCCTTGAGTATGGAGAGTTGGTTTCGATTGCAAAAGCTTCCTGGTAGTGTTAGGAGTGTATTGGAATGGTTTTTAGGTCTTGAAACGTGCAACAGCTATGAAAACAGTTTTCAATTTTTGTCAAAAATGCAAGTTTGTTCCTTTGTTCTGAGCGCAGCTTCTCTGTCCTTGTGCATTAGGTTTGCTTTGCCTATATGTATCTGAGCATGATTAGGTTAAGAAAAACAAGCCCATAATCCATGCATTGATGACTTTGAATATTTGATTTTCCATGATCTTTTTTTAATCTTTTTCATGCTAATTATGCCAAATCATGGAAGATTCTTTCCTTTTAGAATGTGCACGAAATCTTGAGCTCATAATGGACATATTAGCTGCATAAAAAGATTCAAAACACATGCTTTAGTATTTTTCTCATAATTAATTTTAATTAAATGAATTAATAGGATTAAAAAATTCAATTCAATTAATTAAAAATAAGAAAATAACTCCCTTTTAGCTTAATGGGTCGTGCATGGCCTTTGGGTAATGATTCATGGAAGAAATTGAGACCCATTAGCAATTTTGAGGCATTTGAAGCAAAGTTGACTTTTCAAAATTCCAAAAATTTCCCAACTTCCACAAGGCATATCTTGCTCAATTTTTAAGCTTTGATCATGTTCTTGGACATTTTGGAAAGGTCTTGAAGTCCTCTAACCAATGCCTTTGGTCCCATGTCATTTTTATTTACCAATCTCAAGTTATGGTCTTTGACTTAAAGTGCCTTTTTGTTGACTTTTGAAAATGACCTATAATGTTGAGATTGATAACTTTTTGTGAGAGCATTTCTTGGACTTGAAGTGTGAAGATGAGTTGTAGGAAATGTCATTCTATTCAAAATGATATTTGGATGGAATTTTTCTGATAAACCATGTAGAAGTTATGCCCTGGTCAATTTGCAGTTGACTTTTTCAACTGTCCAAAAATAGAAACTTTTGCATCTTGAGACTTTTTGAGCCATGCTTTGAGAATCATGATCAAGAATTGATCAAATGATGTTTGTGGCTTCAAAATAAGATGTTGACCAAATTTTTTGACTTTTGACTGTCAAATGACCATTTTGCCCCTGCAGTTGACTGTGAAGCAATTAGGGTTTTTGACTATGCAATTTTGTGCTATGAGTCTTGAAACTTGGCATATGGATGCTTGACAATGTTTATAGGCATGTGGGACTTGATTGGACCCTTGGAAACTTCAACTTCTTTGCCAGAACCAAAACCCTAATTTTTGACTGTTAGGAGGCCATTGGACTGTGCAACCCTAGGGAGATTTTGAAGCATGATCTTAGTAAACCTTGAAGAATATGGGAGGGAAAATTTTGGGGTACAACACATGGGATACTAGCGCACCTGATCATGAAAAGAAAAATAATATGAAGCAAATGTTGGGACCTGGGGATGGAACCCAGGTCCTTGAGCATTCTTCCCTTGCCATGTTGCTAGCTGAGCCAGGATGATTAGTTGTAATTACAATAACAAACAATTATTATATAATACAAACAAAACGTTAGTCCTTAAAACGCGTGAAATTCAAACTGGCAAGTCAGGGAGCGCCACGTAACCATCTTCTTCCTCCCACCGTCGCAGTAAGTTTCATGGCTTTTACCCACAGACATTAAGCGTAGGTATAGCCGATGTGCACTTCCAAAATCTTGTACACGCATGATAAATGAAAACCAATGGTACCAATCAACTCGTTTCAACCTCACGAGCATCATGGTAACATTGTTAATGTCCAATTTTCCCTGTACAAGAAACCCCTAAAAACAAAGCACGAACCCTAGCCATGGCAGTTTCATGTTCAGTCAATAAAAATGCAATTAAGTATATTCATTAGCTTGCAAACATCTCAAGGATTATAAATATTCCAATCAATCATGCTAAATATGCCAAAATCAATATATTCGAATTCAAGAAAATATGCAAATCGTGTGACTGCTACGATGCGTTTCAAGGCGTGGGGAAGCTTGCTAACGATTGAAATACGATCCTGGGGAGTCCAACAATTGATTGGTATGGTTAGAATGGCTTGAGATGGCCTGAAACTTGGAAATTGGTTTGCATTTTTTTCTTGAGTTTTTGCAATTTGTTTTCTGCCTTTGCACGCCTCTAGCCTCCCTTTTTTCTCTGCATTTGTTCCTTATGTATACTAGAGTGTATTAGGGTTTGAGTTTATATCAAATCTTTTCCAATTATGAAGATTGATCAATGATTTCATCCTTGTACCAAATCTTTCCAAAACAAGCAAATTAAATCTTTTTGTGTCCATATGAAGCCTTGCACGATTTGATCTTGTCTCCAGTTGTATAATGGACCTAATCATGCACAAAATCTCAAGATTTAATTAGTTTTTGATATTTTCATTATTTTATATTGATTTTACTTGATTTAAATGAAATAAAATCAAAATAAATAACAAAAATAAAATAATGACAAGTGGAAGGGATCATGGGACGTGGGTCACATTACAAACTCAGTGCAAGCATAAAAAGTTGGGTCCATTTGGCAAAAAATGCAATTTTGGACACATTTTGACTTTTGGCAATTTTGAAAAAAAGGTCAACTTGGTCAATGCATAACTCTCTCAATTTTGACCCTAGAGACGTGTTATTGGACTTTTTAGAAAGCTTAATATGTCTTCTAAGCAGCCCGTTTGGTCTCATATCAATTGAGTCTTCCATGTTCATGTATGAAGCTTTGACCCAAAAGGTGTTTTTGTTGACTTTTCAAAATGACCTATAATGTCCAAATTCATATCTTCTTGTGAGTGCATATTTTGAACTTGGGAGATGAATATTAATTGTAGGTAATTACACCCTCTTAAAAATTAGCTTTGGATGGGTCATTTTTGATAAAGTATGATAAAGTTATGCTTGGTCAAAGTTGAGTTGACTTTTCCTGCAAAACCCTAATTTAGCAACTTTTGGGTTTTGATGAATTATGAGAAATACTTGAGGAATCATGATAAACCCTTGATCCAATGATGAATAATACTTCAAAATGAGAATGTTGACCAAAAATCTTGAAGTTTGACTGTATGTGGGCCACAATTGACTTTTTCCCTAACACAGTCGATTTTCAGGCCTTTGAGCAATTGACTGAGCAAACTTCCTCTGCAAGGCTTGAAACTTGACATGGATGATCTTGAGAACATATTAGGACAATGGTGAGCATTTGGGATCCTTTGGACTCAAGCATCTTGATGCAAAATGAAACCCTAATTTGAGGTAGACTGCCCTAGGAGAGAGTTTGTCTGGTCAACTCTTGGACTTTCTTGAGAAATTTGAAGACCTTAGTTGTCATGTATTAAGAAATATGAGAGGGAAAATTTTGGGGTACAACAGCTGCCCCTGTTCAATCTTCTTAAACCTGAGGATGTAGATTGGCTTGTCTGCCTTTCGTGATCTGAAGGTTGAAGATGATTGAACACTAGAGTGCCCAGAATTTTGCACTCGCATGAAGTGGTACTGGTCTTGCGATATCGGGAATGGACTTATAGATGCCATTTGTAAGTCAATGACGGAAGATGGGCTTAAAGATTCCATCTGAAGAAGTGTTGATCGCATAAGAGATTTCTTTGCGAGACCCGTATACCTATTGTTGAGGAGGGTTTCGCTGGGGGCATGCTGGTCTCTGTCTTGGGAGAAATAGAATTTTAGGAACTTCAGTTGTCCTTTACTCTACTGGGGAATCATATCTTAGTTGAGGAGGTGACAAGGAACTTCTATCTGGTCGTGCTCCAGGTTTTACAGTGATTTGCTGAGGAAAATAAGACTGACTGCTATCTGGTCGTGCTCCAGGTTTTACAGTGACTTACTGGGAAGATGAGATTAAACTTGCTATCTGGTCGTCCTCCAGGCTTTGCAATTTCTCAATTTATCTGGTCGTGCTCCAGGATTCAAAAGGAATTAAGTGGTTATTCGGTCACATCCGGGTTTCAACTTGAATTTAAGGCATACTAATATCCGCTCGATTTCCGGGCTTCATAGTAATTGTCCGAGTAAACTGCTATTTGGTCGAATTCCAAGCTTCGCAGTACCTTATAATGTTATCTGGTCGTGTCCCATGTTTCAGTGTCTTTTGTCGCTATCTGGTCGTGATCCAGTTTTCACAGCATCTTATACTGTTATCTGGTCGTTCGCCAGGCTTCACAGTGTCTTATACCACTGTCTGGTCGATTCCAGGCTTCATGGTATCTTGTACTGCTATCTGGTCGATTTCCAGGCTTCACAATAACTTGTTGGGGGGGGGGGGGGGGTTAAGCTATTTTCTGGTCGATTTCTAGGCTTCATAGCTTGTATTTAAGATATACCACTATCTGGTCGATTCCAGGCTTCGTAGTATTTTGGAGAAATCAAGATATTATTCGGTCGATTTCTGGGCTTCATAGCTTGAACTGGAATAAAAATCCCAGTATCGATTTGACTGAATCAGGGGAAGCTTGTGAGAACTTGGCTACACCTTTCCCTGAAAGGTAAGGAGTTACTCGTATGTAATGTCATGATGTATGAAATGTATTGAGTAATGATGTTCTCAAAATAAATGAGATTGTGCTGCATGATGCGTATGTGCATGCCACGATGTATGGATATGCAATGTTCTTGTAATATTCTTCGGTTGAGGAGAAAAAAATCCCGGACTGCTGTTGGAGAGTATAAGGAGTTGAGTTCTTCATTCTCGCTGGGGATAGTGATCGAAGATGATTAGCTGGAGACTTGCGCCTGTTCTACTCGAGAATATTCCTCCGGGAGAGACTCTGTTTGAGAATAATCCTGTGGGAGAATGACTTTGTGAGAAAGAGAGATACTCTGCTGGACGATCTGCTGATTTGGAGGAATAACTCAGCTGGTGGTGAACTTCTATTGCTGGTGATAAATAAACTCTGCTTGGGGGAATTTGCCGACTCATTCGCGATTATGAGCCTCGACTGAGGAGAGCTAACACTACTGTCTCTGGATATTTCTTACTCTGCAGGGAGTGTATGTACCTTTAGTCATATTCTCAAGCTGGCTCTATCCCTGTACCTGGTGGGTAGAGAAACCGTAAGGTTTGGACACTTCTTGTTTGCCCCTGTTCTTGGAATTACGAGTAATTGTCTTTTGTTTCTTATGTAAACATTTATGAGCAGCAATCATTTTCAAATGCATATATAAAAAATGAATCATTGGACGTTCTTGCAAAAAAAAAAAAAAACAGAAAAAGAAAAGCAAGTTGAAATTTCTTGTGGAAATGAATTGTATTGATTTTTGAAATTGGCCTGTAACAAGCGTTTTGTACAAAGAGGCTGATGTCCTAGTAAGAGAACGCCGCCGAGGGAACATAAATTATACAATTTGTGTAAGAAATAGGAAAAAACAGCTATGTGAAAAATCCCATTGGGTTCCAACTCTGCTATTTCCTTTATATCTTCAAGCATCTCATCACTTTGCTACTTGGTCGAAGGTGGATCAGATTGATTGGCGCCGTCCGAGCTTGATAGTCGATACCAAAGTCTGGTCGCAAGATTATCCAATGATACATGGCGTTACGCTTCAATCCCTAATTTTTGTCTGAACCGCCCTTTCGGGTTTTCAGTCCACCGGGATACCCTTTTTTGCGCAAGCCAACTTTTTAGGTTTTTGACTTGCCGGGTGTACAGTTTTTCATTTTCATCCCTTACTTTTGCCCGAACCCTTTTGGTTCGTCGGGAATCCCTTATTTTTGCCTAGGCCAGTCAACCTAGCGGGTCTTAGATCATGCGTAGTATTTTTTCACTATGTCTGTATTGACGGGGTGAGGAAGGTCGTCACCATCCATGGTGATTAGAATCATAGCTCCTCCCGAAAAAATGTTCTTAACAACTAATGGCCCTTCTTATGTAGGGGTCCATTTGCCCCTGGGATCACCTTGCGGCAGTATGATGCGCTTGATCACCAGATCCCCGACTTGATATTCTTGACGTCTGACTTTCTTGTTAAAAGCCTTGATCATTCGCTTTTGATACGTCTGACCGTGACAAATAGCATTAAGCCTCTTTTCATCAATTAGATTCAGCTGATCAAGTCAGGTCTGGATCCAGTCGTCTATGCTCAAACCTGCATCCTTCATAATCCGGAGAGAAGGTATCTGGACTTCGATGGGTAGGACTGCCTCCATGCCATACACCAGAGAATAGGGTGTTGCCCCTGTCGACGTCCGTGCTGAGGCACGGTACCCATGAAGAGCGAATGGTAACATCTCGTGCCAGTCTTTGTATGTCACCGTCATCTTCTGCATAATCTTCTCAATGTTTTTATTAGCTGCTTCAACGTCCCCATTCATCTTCGGCTGGTAGGGAGAATAGTTATGATGATGTATCTTAAACTGTTTGCAGAGCTCGATGATCATTGTATTGTAGAGATTTGTACCATTGTCAGTAATAATTCTCTCTAGCACACCATATCGATAGATCAAGTTGTGTCAGATAAACCGCGCCACGATGTTCTTGGTTACTGTAGCAAAGGAAGCTGCCTCAACCCACTTCATGAAATAATCAATGGCTACTAGAATGAAGCGATGCTCGTTAGACACAGTAGGTCTGATCTCGCCGATCATGTCAATGCCCCACATTGCAAAAGGCCAAGGAGCTGTCAAAACATTCAGAGGAACTGGAGGTACATGCACCTTATCAGCATAGACTTGGCACTTATGACAGGTCCAAGAGTGCTGATAACAACCGGCTTCCATAGTGGACCAATAATATCCTGCCCGTAGGATCTTCTTTGCCATGGTATGTCCATTGGAATGAGTTCCTAAGGTACCTTCATGTAACTCTTCCATGATCCTTTCTGCCTCGCTTTTGTCCACACATCGCAGTAAGGTTGAATCTTGGTTGCGCTTATAAAGGACACTATTACTGATGAAGAACTTTGCAGCGAATCTTCTCATAAACTTCTTATCATTAACAGATGCCCCCTCGGGGTATTCTTGAGCCTCAAGATACCTCTTTACCTCGTGAAACCAGGGTTTATCTGCTACCTCTTAAGTCTCGATATCAAAGTAATGTACGGGCTCGTCCATCCTCTCGATGGTAATCTGGAGAGCTTCATTGTCCCACCTGACTTTGAACGTAGAAGACATAGTAGCTAGCGCATCCGCCAACTGGTTCTCTTCTCTCGGGAAGTGTTCAAAGGTTATATCCTCAAAATGTGGGAGCAATGTCAGTACATATTCTTTGTAAGGAATAAGATTTGGGTGCTTCGTATCCCACTCACCTTTGATCTGACTGATCACTAGGGCAGAATCTCCTAATACACTCAAGAACTTAGTCCTTAGGTCAATAGCAGCTCTAAGACCCAGGATACATGCTTCATACTCCGCCATATTGTTGGTGTAGTTGAAACATAATCAGGCGGTGAACGGAGTATGACAACCCTCAGGAGATATAATTACAACGCCAATGCCATTACCCAATGCGTTTGATGCTCCATCAAAATACATAGACCATTGGGATCCTTACTCAGGTCCTTCATCCGGTCCAGGTTCTTCACAGTCGGTCACCAACATGATGTTCTCATCCGGGAACTCGAAATTCATGGATTGGTAGTCATCCACGGCCTGATGCGCCAAATGATTCGCCAACACACTCCCCTTGATTGCTTTTTGGGTGATGTATTGGATGTTGTACTCAGTTAAGATCATCTGCCATATCGCTATTCTTCCAGACAGGGAAGGCTTCTCGAAGATATACTTGATTGGATCCATCTTAGATATCAATAAGGTGGTGTGAGTCAGCATATACTATCTCAGTCGGTGAGCGGCCCATGCCAAAGTGCAGCAAGTTTTCTCGAGCAATGAGTATCGGGTCTCACAGTCGATAAACTTTTTGCTAAGGTAGTAAATAGCGTGCTCTTTTCGGCCAGACTCGTCATGCTGCCCCAACACACACCCCATTGAACTATCCAGTACTGTCAAGTATAAGATCAAAGGTCTTCCTTCAACTGGAGGCATCAGATTTGGTGGTTCTTGAAGATATTCTTTGATTCTTTCGAAAGCGGTCTGACATTCATCATTCCATTTTACCACTTGATCTTTCTTCAGCAGCTTGAAGATTGGCTTACAAGTAGCAGTTAGATGTGAAATGAATCTGGAAATGTAATTCAGACGTCCCCAAAAGCCTCTAACTTCCTTTTCTGTGCGGGGAGCCGACATCTCCTGTATGGCCTTTACCTTGGCAGGGTCCACCTGAATACCCTTATCACCGACGATGAAACCCAGCAGCTTACCAGACCTTACCCCGAAGGTGCACTTGTTCGGGTTCACCCTTAGCTTGTACGTCTTCAACCTGTCAAATAGTTTCTGGAGATGATCTAGGTTCTCTTCCTCAGTCTGGGACCTTGCTATCATGCCATCAACATAAACTTCGATCTCATGGTGAATCATGTCGTGGAACAAAGCGACCATGGTGCGCTGATAAGTTGCTCCAACATTCTTCAACCCGAAAGGAATTACCTTGTAACAGAAGGTGCCCCACTGTGTAACTAAGGTTGTCTTCTCCATGTCCTCGGGAGCCATCTTGATCTGATTGTAACCAGAAAAACTATCCATGAAGGAGAAGATCTTTTTTTGTGTGGTGTTGTTGACCAGAACATCGATGTGAGGAAGTGGGAAATCATCCTTGGGGCTTGCCCTGTTCAGATCTCTATAGTCCACACACATCTGTACCTTACTATCCTTCTTAGGTACTGGAACAACGTTAGAAACCCACTGCGGATAAGAAGTGACAGCTAAAAATCTGGCGTCAAACTGTTTCATGACCTCAGCTTTGATTTTCTCAGACATCTCAGGACGCATATGACGAACCTTCTGTTTTACCATAGGACAATCTTCTTTGGTTGGTAGGCGGTGTACCACAACATCGGTGTCCAAACCAGGCATGTTTTCATAAGACCAGGCGAAGATCTCAACATAGTTGCGTAGCATCTATATCAATCGTTGTTTGACACTGGGCTCCAGATTCACACCTATCTTAACATCTTTCCTGTCTTCCTCTGTACCCAAATTCACTGATTCAACTGGCTCTTCATGAGGCTGTATGGCTCTTTCTTCCTGCAGTAACATTCTAGCAAGTTCTCCAGGCACCTCACAATCATCCTCACCTTCGTTCTCAGCTTGGTTGATCGGATTTTCGAAGTCATAACTAGAAGTAACAGAGTTGTTATCAATGGGATCCAGAGTGGATATGGATCTGCATTATGATATGTGAGTGTGTGTAAGAGAATAGTTGTTTTGATAAAGTGAGAGATAGAAGAGAAAGACAAGGAGCGTAAAATTTGTAATGCAAGAAACGTCCAATGTTTTATTAATGATATATGAAATGACAAATAATAAGCCCTCACAAGCAAAGCCAAAGTGCATCAGGCAAAACACCGGGCTGTAAAGTTTCAAACTATTTATTACAAATCTTAAAACAAAGAGTCAATTACTGCAGAATAAAAGAAACAAGTATGAAGTCCTTCGCCGTCCAGTTGTTTAGTCCACCATTGGTTGTAGGGTAGATCCAGTTGTCGATGTCTGAATCTTCTTCACTGTCCTCAATTGCATTAACTCCCTGATTGCTGATGTGTAGAGCAGGTCTTCCAATCCGTGCGCGCCTAATAGCCCTTTGAGCCCATGTAGTAAAGTCCAAACCAAATTTGTCAGTTTTGTGCGTGAAATCAGGGAGCTGACCCCAATTGGTACACCCACCTTCTTCGATTACATCCCTGACATCCTTGAGAGAAGCCATCTTCATCTGAGGTTTGTCGGTAGCAACTTCAGTTGATGCCAAAGTCTGAGGGACCTCTTCAAAGTTCTGACAAGGGGTTTCGATGAACTTCTCATCCATCTCCATGTAGCGGAAGGAATTGAGATGACTTACCATATACTCCTCTTCACCTCGCACCGTGACGATCTTCCCTTTTACCAGATATTTCAGCATTTGATGGAGCGTGGAAGTCACTGCCCCAGCCTTATGAATCCAAGGGCGACCCAACAAGCAAGAATATGATGGTCTAATATCCATCACATAAAAGGTGGATGCAAAAGTCTGAGAGCCAACTTTAACAGGGATGTCTACCTCCCCGTGCACCATCCTTTTTGACCCATCGAAGACCCTGACCATAATATTGCTCGACTTTAGAATCAAGCCTTCACAGTCCAGACGGTCTAATGCTTTCTTTGGTAGAACATTCAATGAGGACCCGATATCCACCAGTACATGGGCCATAGTAGTGCCCCTGCACTCGATCAAGACGTGCAGAGCATCATTATGATTTCTCCCCTTAGCAATCAGATCTGCATCTGAGAAACCCAGCCCATTGTCGGTAGTCATGCTAGCTATGCAATCTTTGAATTGATCGACTGAAGTTTCCTGCGGCACATGTGCAGTTTTGAGGAATGCGATTAAAGCCTTTGCATGAGCTTCAGAACACAACAACAAGGACAACATGGAGATTTTTGACGGGGTCTGCCCCAGCTGCTCGACTATGTTATAGTCGCTCTTCTTGATAATTTTCAAAATTTCTTCTATCTCTTGTTTCGAGGTTTCTACAATGATCTTCTTAGGTGCCTCAGTCCAGGCGGGCT
Source organism: Vicia faba (assembly GCA_948472305.1). NCBI lineage: Eukaryota > Viridiplantae > Streptophyta > Magnoliopsida > Fabales > Fabaceae > Vicia > Vicia faba. Next base: position 652,311,386 of record OX451740.1, read on the forward strand.
CACCTGTGATTTCTTTGCCCCGAGTCCCAGATGGCTCGGCGACATGGGTGATGACTGGAATATGAACTGGGATAGTAGTTGATGTACTATCAGATGGAATGACAATAGGTTTATGGACAGTCGGAGGGGAAATCTCGGGAGAAAAGAGTCCTCTGCTTCTGGTGACCTTGCTAGCTCCGACAATATTGCTGACATCAACATCAGCTTCCTCACTTTTTAAGTCTTGTTTAACTCCATGGTAATACACATCAGCACCATAGTGCCAAGGGACAGCCTTATCCGAAGTGTATGGGATAGGACCAGGGACAGTAATTATTAACGGAGCAATTCTTGGGACGGGTGTAATCCTAACAGGTTTTATCGAATAAACCTTGGAAGGATTGGTGGAAATGGTTATGATGGAAACGTCTTCAATTGGAACTAACGAAATCAAAGTCTTTTCGAACAAGATCTCTTTATCATCCATCAGGCGCTGAACACCTGATTTAAATAAGTGGCAAACAACAGGTAGAATTGAACACATGTGGCAACCTTGACCACAACCCGGAAATAAACCGGCCAATAGCAAATTCTTATTTACTGTCATCAAAGGAGTAGAAATTTCTTCCACAGAGGTCACAAATAAATCATCATCCACAGCATTTACTCCATGACCGTGTTTGGGCATGGGAGCAGTTATGACGTTGGGTTTCTCCGAAGCATCAAACTCAATCTCTTTGGCTTCGATCAAGTCTTACACCTTATTTTTCAAGGCCCAACAGTTGTTTGTATCATGACCTGGACTTTCGGAGTGATAGGCGCAGCGGGCATTCGGGTTATAATGAGGAGAAGTGGTGTTGGGGTTCTTCGGGGCTTCCCTCAGAGTTACCAGATTGGTCTTTAATAATTATGGTAGAATTTGAGACAAGGTCATATTGGGCCGGGTGAACTGCCTCTATGGTCTTTCCCCCTTTGTTGATTGTTACATTGTGGAGAAACTGTGGATCTTGATATCACTACCGCATTTACTGCTTGACGGTGTTCAGGTCTGCTTTGACCCCTCGGGCCGTAGACTGCACTAGCTTCTTTCTTACCGGTGAAAGGCTTCTTTACTGCACTTGATGAAGTATCCTTTTGTATTTTACCACTACGAATGTCAGCTTCTACTCTCTCTCTATTCAAAATCAACTCAGTAAACCCAGATGACGAACTTCCGATCAGATGATTGAAAAATGGACCAGATAGCGTCCCTAGAAACATGTCAATTAGCTCCCTATCAGATAAAGGGGGTTGGACTCTTTCGGCCAAGTCTCTCCACTTTTGAGCATAGTCCTTAAAACTCTCACTTGCTCCCATAGACATACCCTGGAGCTGAGTACGAGTGGGAGTAAGGTCGGCGTTATACTGATACTGCCTGTAAAAAGCAGCAGCAAGGTTTTCCCAGTTTCGGAGACTGGCTCCTTCCAACTGATAAAACCATTCAAGCTGAGTCCCTGACAAACTATCTTGAAAGAAGTGTAGCCACAAATTTTTATCAGCAGTGTGGGGTTGGATTTTCCTGACATACGAGCGGAGATGGAGTTTTGGACAGGATACTCCATCATACTTGGCAAAAACCAGAGCTTTGAACTTATGAGGGAACACCACTCCCGATACCAATCCCAGCTCTCCGAAATCCAAACTAGGGATCTTATGAATCTCCATAGCACTCATACGGTCTTTTAACTGCTTGTACCTATCCTCGGTAGGAGGATATTGCTCATCATCATAATCCGTATCATTATCAGAAACTCTGGACTAGGGTGCTTTGTCCTTTCTTGGTTCTCCCCGTTTTTGGATGAGGAGGTCAGATCAGCTGATTGTCTTATCCTTTCTCCGAATCTTCTACCTATGTTCAGAATACCAACCTTCTTCTTCTTCTTCTTCTCTTTCAGAATCAGGGTCTTCAAATCTTCTTGCCCTTTTGCCAAGCTTAAGAACATCTGTTGGAATTGGGCGTTTTGTGCCTGGAGATATTTGATGGCTTGATCAGAAGACATCTCTGCTGAAATAAACAGCGAAGAAGATGAGAAACCTGTAATGGTACCTGTAATGGCGTGCATGATAATGGGATGCACATGTAATGATTTCAAAGACTTTGGGAGATTTAAATTTGCAAACCAAAAATAAATAAACTTTATTAGATTAACTTGTAAAAGGTTCAACAATGCCTTTAAGGCGTTACAAAGAAGTAAAATAGAAAACAAATCTAAAAACTAGAAAAAGCAAAATCAAAAGTCCCATGGACGCTTCCTCTTTGTTCCGATGTAGTCGTTGATCACTCTTTCTTCCTCGAGCTGCCTGGTGAGCTTCAAGATCTTCCGTTCTTGCTCGTGGTACTTTTCCCGGTAAGTATCCCTCTCCTCTTTCAACTGAATCCAAGATCTCTGCAACTCCCCAGGATCAGTGGGCATGTAAGGATAGAGGACCGTGTAAGGAATTCCCTCTTCATTGGTGGGCTCCATAATTACTGGAAATACGGCTTCATAGGGCATCCCAAGCTTCTGGGCTCGAGCTCGGACCCATTGGAGGTAAGGCTGCATAGGAAGGGAAGTCCTTGGTCCTAGCTCTTGGGGGTCAGATCTGTTCACCATGCCCCAAGCTCGTATAAACCTCCGGCGGTGCTCCTCAACGTCCTCCTTGTAGTCAAATGCAATATTCTCAAGAAGTAGCTCATGGGGGCCATCTCTCCGAGCACGACCAAATTGTCGCAAAGCTAGACAAGGATTGTAGGTTATACCTCCTCTGATTCCAAGAAATGGGACATTAGGGTATCCCCCACAACAATCAACAACTGCAGTGTCTTCCATGGCCCGAGAGCTCCAAAGAATATCTGTATGGGCAAGTGACATTATCCTGTAGGACCAACCCAAACCTTCTTCGTTCTTCAACACAGACTTGGGGAGGTGCGAAATAAACCACCTCGACAGCAACGACATGCAACACATAAGAGTCCCTCTTCTTTGCACAGTACGAGTGTATAGGGCATGCAAGATATCACCCAGTAGAGTAGGCACATGATTGCGAGAAAGGAAAATCTTGACCGCATTCACATCCACAAAGGAATCCGGATTCAGGAAGAGAACCAAACCATAGATAAGGAGAGCCAAGATATCTTCGAAAGCCTGAAAATCCAAACTATCCCAGAATAACTGAGTCTGGTCTATCAGAAACTTGTTGGTCTCAGGGATAGTCAATGACTGAGTCTTCGTCCGGACAGGCTCAACCATAACACCTTTTCCTCGAGCCTTGGTTAATTCAGAAGCAGGAGTGTCAGTAAGAATGATTACAGGGGTTATAACGTCTTCGTCAATAGGAGTACTTGCAAAGATGATTATGGGTATGGGATCAACCTTTGGAGAAACCACAAGGATAATTACGGGTCCAGAAACTGCTTTTAGGGGAGAAACTTCTGGAGAAAAGATCCTACCACGTTGGGTAATTTTGCTAGTTCCGCAAATATTACTGATGTCAGAGTCTTCTTTCTCGGAATTTATCTCTTCGGTGGCCGGCCAATCTTGCTTGATGCCATGGTAGTAAATGTCCCTTCCGTAATTCCATGACACAGTTTTGTCTGATTCATACGGGACTGGCCCAGGCATTGTGATTATTAAAGGAGCTGCTTTCAGAACTGATGTAATTCTAACGGGTCTTTTGGTGGAGACCCTGGAAGAATTAGCGGAAATGGTAATGATAGAAACATCTTCAAAAGGAATAGGTGTAACAGGAGTCTTTTAAAACAAAATCTCTATTTTATCCATCAGGCACTGAACGCCTACTTTCAACAAAGGACAACTAGTCAGTGAGGATAAACAGAAACGACAATCTTCATCATAACCCTGGAACATGCCGGCATTCAACAAGTTCATTTTAACAGTCAGAAGTGGGGTTATGAGTTCATTAACTGAAGTAACAAACAATCCTTCTTCAATGGCATTAGCATTGTGACCATGTCTGGGCATAGGAGCATAAATTACATTTGGCTTCTCGGGCGTATCAAACTCAATTTCTTTTGCTTCAATGAGGTCTTGTATTTTGTTCTTCAAGGCCCAACAGTTGTTAGTATCGTGACCAGGACTTTCAGAGTGATATGCGCAACGGGAATTGGGATGATAATGAGGGGATGTTGTATTGGGATTTTTCGGAGCGTATTTCAAGGTTACCAAATTAGATCTCAGAAGATGCGGTAGTACTTGAGACAGAGCCATGTTGATTCTGGTAAACTGCCTGACTGGCTTTTCTATCCTTGGTTGATTATTTCTTTGCTGATCAGATGCAGGCTTTGGGATCATAACATCCCCCACCATTGGTCGGCGTTCAGCCCTATCTTGGTTTCTTTGCGGATATACGGAAGCCACCTCTTTCTTTCTGATAAAGGGCTTCCTTACAACTGTAGAAGAGGATGTGTCTTTCTGAATCTTTCCATTCTTTATACCGGGTTCTATCCTCTCTCCGGTCAATATTAGTTCAATAAAGACTGCAGATGAACGTCTGATTAAATGATTGAAGAAGGGACCAAACAAGGTTCCTAAGAACATGTCTACCAATTCTCTCTCAGATAGAGGGGTTGAACTCTTCTAGCCAAATCTCTCCATTTTTGTGCATAGTCCTTGAAACCTTCATTGGAAACCATGACCATACTCTGGAGTTGAGTACGGGTAGGCACCAAATCAGCATTGTATTGATATTTCTTGTAGAAATTTGCGGCAAGATCTTCCTAATTATGGACGTTGGCTCTTTCTAGTTGGTAAAACCAGTCGAGTTGTGTTCCAGACAGACAGTCTTAGAAAAAGTGTACCCACAAGTCTTTATCAGCGGTGTGGGGTTGGATTTTTCTCACATATGACCGGAGATGCATTTTAGGGCATGACACTCCATCATATTTGGAAAACATAGGAACTTTGAATTTCGGAGGAATCACAATCCCCGACACTAGTCCCAATTCCTCAAAGTCCAAGCCTGGTACCTTTTCGATTTCCATCACGCTCAACTGCTCTTCAAGATGTTTATACTTATCATTAGCTAGAGGGTATTGTTCCTCAGAGTAGTCCTCTTCTTATTCCTCCTCTTCTGATTCTGACGGGATAACTGTTTCCTTGCCTTTCCCCTCTCCTTCAACGAATGTTGTTGCAAAGTCCAAAGTCCTTCTTGTCTGCCCATGAAATCTTCTTCCCATGTTTAAGACTCCGGTTACCTTCTTTGTTTTCTTTTTCCTCTCTTCATCCAGCAGAGCCTTCAACTCTTCTTTCCCCTTGGCTAGGGTCATGAGCAACTGTTGAAACTGCGTATTCTGAGCTTGAAGATCTTTCACTGTTTGCTCGAGATCCATCTTACTGAAATAAACAGTAGAGAGATGAGGAGACTTGTTGCAAAAACCTGCTTATGTTATGATGAATGGTATATGCATATGCAATGTTTTCAAGGATTTCAAAGATTCAAATTCGCTTTAGACAAAAAGGAAACACACGTTATATTAATAAGATAAAGTTTGAGTACATCAATGCCCCTTTGGCAAAATAATACAAAAGCTCTAAGATAGAAAAGTAGTGCGCATCCTCTTTGGTGCAATGTAGGCATTCGGAGTCTGCTCCTCATGAAGTAGCCTAGTGAGCTCCAAAACCTTCTTCTCGCTTGCGTAGAATTGGGCTTCGAAAGTATCTCACTCCCCTTTGAGTTGTATCCAATCCCTTTGTAGGTCTTCAAGAGATGTGGGCATGTTGGGATGTAGGATAGTGTATGGAACGTCTCCCTCCATGACAGGCTCAATGATTACCGGGAGAATGGAGGGTTAAGGCATCATAAGATTATGAGTGCGAGTTCGTACCCATTTGAGGTAAGGCTCAAGAGGGATGAAATTCTTGTGTCCCAAAGACCTTGTTTAGCATCCTCCAAGCTCGGATAAATCTCTGGCAAAGACCTTGATCGTTGTTGTCGTAGTCGAATACCAAACCTTGAATCAACATCTCGTGCGGGCCATCCCTTTGGGCATAACCAAACTGCCTTAAGGCTAAGCATGAGTTGTAGGTGATACCTCCCCTAATGCCAAGTAAAGGGAAATTAGGGAATTCTCCACAACAGTCGACAATGATAACATTCTCTTTAGATCGAGAGCACCAATGAATGTCTGAATGTTTGAGCGTTATCAACCTTTGCGACCACCTTGAACCTTGCTCATTCTTTAATATAGATTGGGGAAGATGAGAAATAAACCATCTTGCCAAGAGAGGAGTGCAACACATAAGGACACCTCTTTTCCTCATTGTGCGAGTGTGAAAAGAGTGTAGGATATCCCATAGCAATGTAGGCACCGGGTTGCGTGATATGAAGATTTTGACGGTGTTCACATCTATGAGCTGGTCAGGATTTGGAAACAAAACCATCCTATAGATGAGGAGAGCCACAATTTCCTCAAAGGCTTTCAAGTCTAAGGAATTCCAACACCTTTGGGCTTTCTCAAACAAGAACTTTACTAAGAAACCTCTGACACCACTCCTTGTTTCCCAATGGTTTGTGACATCAGGTGAGTGCAAGTGTAGAGCTTGAGCAATCTCTTCTGGCTTCGGATCTCTTTCCGTACCGTTGAAAGGTAGTTGATTGAGAATGGTAATCCTCAAGAGTTGGGAGAATTCTTCCAAAGAAGGCACAAGTTGGTAGTCAGGGAAGGTGAAGCAATGGTGTAAAGGATCAAAGAACTAAAAAAGCACTTTCATCATGTCCTCATCTGTGTTGGAGGTGACCAAGTTGAGTAGACGACCATGTCTCTCGGTGAATGGAGAGTTTTCAGGAATTCTTGAAACTAGCTCCGTAAGTTGTGGAGGGATTCTCACAAGGTTGACTTGAATAGTTTTCCTGCGAAGTGAATCCATATCCTACAAAACAAGAGAAAAGATGAATCCCAAAATCCTTGAAATGGTTAGTGGATGTATATGATGTTCATGATGTCCATGATGTTATGTACAAGTATGCATATACAAGCAAAGAAAACATATCCTTAGTTTAGGCTTGCATGGAGTTTTATAGGTAAGTACCCTCTTGAAGTTTAGTTGGCTTAAACCTGTCATAGTAATAGTAACCGGGTTCTAAGGAGCTCAATATCACTGGATTGTTTCCTTGGTCATTGTTTCAGCTCAAGCCTCTTTAATGGCGACCGAAATATCCCAAGAAACCAAACCTCAATGAGTGTAGTATCGAGTATCTACCAACTTTGGACTGCACCAAAGTCGGTCATCTCACTACATCCTAAAAGGCAAAGTTGGTCAAGCAAAGGTTCTAGAAGTTCATTAGTGCTTTATGACATCACTCAGCGGCCCCGTATTCTCTTTGATTAACTCAAAGGCTATCGGTACCCACAAATATGTCGCACTAACATAGCTATTACTTAGACCACGTCGGTATACCCTGCACAGTTTTCACAATGTATTGCTACTTACCTATAATGTATTCCAAATCCGGGTAGAGGATTCAAACCCAAACAAAGAACCACAATGTAAAGCATACAAGTCAAACAATGTAAGCAAGTAAATGTGATCTAATCCCTAAGGTAACCCCACTTTTAGAATAATCCCCAGCAGAGTTGCCAGTTCTGTGATACATTGGGAGAACTGACTTGGGTGTTTTGCGCTTGATCGCAAATGTTGCGGTTAGCAAGAGTCACCACCGACTTTTCTTTTATCCAAAAGGAAATGTGAAAAAGCACAAGAAAGACCTTTGAGATTGTTTCTTTGGTTCGGGGGGTAGATTATAAAAAGGGAAGGTATTAGCACCCTTTTTATCCATGGTTTTCCATGGGCTCTTAGTTACTTGCTAGATCACTTGCTTTTGTTTGAAATTATGCTTTGTGTGGTTTTTGAAAGTATTTTGTAAAGAGGCCATTGTTTAGGAAATCTTTGTAATGATTCTCATTCGTAAGAATGTATACAAAGATGTTGATCTTTTGAAAATGTTTTCAATTTTGTAAGATGTTTGAAAGTGTAGGTGTTTGTTTTGAAAATAGCAAGGATGTTTGTTTGAAATTGAGCAAGTAATTAGGAACATTCTACCTACTCAAAAGTCTTTCTTGTTCATTTTCTTTTCCTTTGACATTTTTGTCTTACCATTGATTTGGTAAACAACCCTATCTTTGGATGTAAATGGGACATGAGCGGGTAATCGTATAACCATGATTAGAAATATTGCAAGGTATCTTAGCATTTCTCTTGAGGGACTAAGATCATTTGTAAGGCAACATTCGTAGTGTCATCGAGGGACTATGATCTTGTATTTTGATTGTTTTTGCTAAGATACTTCACATGCGTAATATGGCCATTTATAAGGCAACCAAGTGGATTTTACCCTAGGGGTGCTTGTGTGCAAGTGTATTTATTTTCATGCTTGTTTTGTCTTGTATTAGGGTTTTCTACTTGTTGATTTTATCTTGCCATACACACCCTAATTACTAACAATTATATTAAAGCGATAAGTTGCAGAAATTAAAATCCTACGCTATTACATCATTTGGGGAATGGGGATACAAATTTACAAATGGGGGGATGAAAGCAAATAAATCCTAATTTACTATTACAACCATATTGAATGAATAAATAATGTACAAAAATAAATAAATAAATAAAAGATAATTGTTTTGAATTTTTTTTATGTATTGACACATACACTTATGTATTGATACGAAAATAGTTTATGTATTGACGCATGCCATTATGTATTGATATGAAAATAGTTTATGTATTGCCGTATGCCATTATGTATTGATACAAAAACAATTTATGTATTGACGCATGCCATTACGTATTGATACAAAAACTTCCTTGCTGCTGAAAAATGAAAATTAACTCAGTATGAGTCGACGCATTCGCATTTTGTGTCGACGCATGCAACATTTTGTATCAATGCATAATAGTGTGCATCGGCTCATAACCTATTTTGGACATAATATGTGTCGACTCATAGCATTTCGTGTCGATGCATAACTGCTATTTTTTGTTTTTATCACTGTTTTGCTACATGTAAAAGTCAATTCTCAACACATGGTTAGTGAAAATGAAAAGCAAGAATATGGTTAGCTTTAAGGCAATGATATCTACATTTTATCTTCACAAATGAACCATTAATGATGCTTGTATGAAGAGTTCAAAATCAAGGAAACTTACCTTGAAACTGAAATTTGTGCTTTGAGTTTGAGCTGCTGTATGGGATGTTGTTGAGCTTGAGAAGTGATGATAGTGATGTTACAGAAGTTTTTCTTGTGTTTGAAAAACTTCTATATGATGTATGTGGAGTGTTTAGATGGTTGGACAGAATTTGCAAGGTATGCGAGCTTCAAAGGTTTGGACTTTAAAACTAAAGAGTGGAAGTTTTGTGGACTGTTATGGCTTTTGTGAATATGAGATTTTGAGGGTTTACCAATATAAATTCTGGATTTTCTCTCTATCCATTTTATAACTCCTTTGTCTTGCAAATGCTTCTTCTATTTATAGGCAGGAGGTTTGTGCATATGAGCTGACTAAGTTTGCAAGACATCATGTTATGGTTTGGTTGGATTACAAAAATCAAACTATGTCAAGTACTCCATAGTACTAAAGTGAAGTACCAAAGTTACTGGTATAGAGGAGCTACTTCCCATGATTTATGGTGCAGTATAATCAACAACAAGCAAGGTATGGGCTTAAGACAAACTTTGTACAAAAAGCTTGCTTTTCAAGAATAACAATGGTGCCTTTATGCCATAAATGGAAAGATCTTTTGGACAATGGTTTAAACACTTGGGTAATAGTTCAATATATTGTGTAAAAATTAAATTATGATGAGATTTGCAAGCAAGGAGGCCTGCAACATAATATTATGCAGCAAATTATAAGAGTTTTGTTATGTGTTCTTCACTAAAATGACTTGCAACTCAATAATGGATGCTCAACTTCATGCTCTTGAATCTACTATGTCAAATATGATAAATTCATGCTCTTAGATGTTTTGGAAAGCTTGATGAAAAGCTCAACTTTCATGTTTACCACTTTTGTTAAATCAAACTGGAACTTGATGAAAATTGGCCAAGAAGTTGGGATAAAAACCTGATCAAAACTGCTGAAAATTTCTCTAAGTGTTAAATGAAAATGTCATGACTTCATGAATTTATAACTTGAAATACAAGCATATTTAAGAGAAGTTGTGTAAAGAAATTTTTTATATATCATGGAGATCTTCAACTTTCATGTTGGAAGTTTCTCTTGAATCATCTTGCATCATGGTAAAAATTTTGCTCAAAGTTATGAAAAAACATGAAATTTCCAACACTTAGAAAAATTTCTAAGTTTAGAAATTTTGAATTTTCAAAATGAAATCTTGACTTTTTGATTTCTTGATGAATAAGTTTCATATTTTGACATGTTTTGATGAATTATGATCTTTTGCACTTGAATTTGACCAAAGAGTCAAAGTTTGACTTTTCAGTATACAATTGACTTTTGATCAGTTGATTGCAAAATTCATATGTCAATCCAATGGACTTGCAATGTTTTGAACCATGTTATTAGGTAAAATGATGCAATTGGACTCTTGAGATCATGCCTTAAACCAATTAATCATTTGCTAGGTCAAAAATCAGAAATTGCCCTTTCCCAGTCAAAACCCTAATTTTGACCATTTTGCCCTTTTGGAGATTTGATCAAATTTCTTGAGGAATTATGGTCCAAACTTGATCAAATGATACCTATGAGTTTTAAATGTTTATGTGGTTAAAAAATTATGAAGTTTGACTGTAAATTGGCTATGGTTGACTTTTTCCCCAATACAACTGATTTTTAGGTCAATTGCCCAATTGAATGATCAAAAAATGTGATCCAAGGCTTGAAACTTGGCATGAGTAATCTTGGGGGTCCATAATGATCCATGAAAGTCATATGAAACATTTATAGTCCAAAAATACTTGTGCAAACTCAAACCCTAATTTTGGTCATCAGTGCATGAGGAGGTGTCTTGAGTAGGTCAAACCCTAATTTAGTCTTGAGTCCAAGAGATCTTGTGAGAAAATTCTTGATAAGTGAGAGGGAAAATTTTGGGGTGCAACACACACGATAAATGATTTCTAACTATATGGATCCATTTGTTTGATCTCGTGAACATCATGGTACCCTTCTTTTTGGCTAATTTCACCTGTGGACAAAACCCCTAAACTACACATATAAACCCTAACAATGGCAAAGGCATGTACAGGCTTCAAAAATGCAATTAAATTATCCAATTAGCTTGCAAACACGATGAGGATCACAAATATATAACTTAAACATGTTAATGATGCAAGAAATACAGTAATCGATTTTGAAAATATGAGCAAACCGTGAGAGTGATTGTGCGTGTTTCTGGGTGTTTCAAGTCTTGCAAATGATCCAATTGGCTTATGGGAAGGTCCAGAAAACGATTGGAAGCGTTGGAATGGCTTGAATTGGCCTGTAGAATGAAAATTGATTCACACTTTTCCTTGAATTTTTTTGAATTTGCTCTGCCTCTTTCGCGATTGCTAAACCTTGTTTTTTGCTTTTTTCTTGTCCAATATATACCTAGGGATGAATTAGGGTTATAAACTTGGATTGAATCTTATAATTTGATGAGATTTGATTTGATTCTTTAGCCATATGCAAACTTGATATTTTGAGCCAAATCTTCCCTTTCTTGTACCAATTATACTTGATTCGTTTTGGCCTTGATAATTCAGCATATTTTGATTGCCAACCTGTCCAAAAACCAAATCAAATCATGTCTTTGCTATTATTCATCAATTATTTAATTTAATTCAATTTTTAATTAATAAAAAATCAGAATAAATTGAAAAATGAAGCAAATAATGGGTGGATAAATATTTGAGTCTTGGACCACATTATAAGTGAGGTGCAAGCATAAAAAGTTAGGCCCATTTAGAAAGAAATGCATTTTGAGCATATTTGACTTTTGGCAATTTTGCAAAAAAGGTCAACTTTGACAAGGTATATCTCTTCCAATTTTAACCCTAGAGAGGTGTTCTTGGATTTTTTATAAAGCTTATGATGTCCCCTAAGCAACCCTTTTGGTCTCATCTCAATTGAGTCTTCCATGTTCATGTAAGAAGCTTTGACCCAAAAGGTGTTTTTGTTGACTTTTCAAAAGGACCCATAATGTAGAAATTCATATCTTTTGCTGAGTGCATATTTTGAACTTGTGAGCTGAAGATGAATTGTAGAGATTGCATCCTCTTCAAAATTAGCTTTGGATGGAAAATTTCTGATAAAGCATGTGGAAGTTATGCTTGGTTAAAGTTGGGTTGCCTTTTACTAAGAAACCCTAATTTAGCAACTTTTAGGTTTTGATAAATTTGGAGCATTCCTTGGGGAATCATGATCAAACCTTGACCAAATTATGAATATAACTTCATAATGTTGATGTTGACCAAAAATCTTGAAGTTTGACTATATGTGGGCTACAATTCACTTTTGACCTAATATAGTTGATTCTCAAGCATCTGAGCAGTTGATTGAGCAAACTTCTTGTGCAAGGCATGAAACTTGACATGTAGGATTTTGAGAACATATTAAGACCATGGAGAGCATATGAGGCCTTTGTGGTTCACCCATCTTGATGAAAATGGAAACGCTAATTTGAGGTACACTGCCTTAGGAGAGAGTTTGTCTGGTCCACTCTTGGGCAACCTTGAGCAAATTGAAGATCTCAATGGGCATGCATTGAGTAAAATGAGAGGGCAAATTTTGGGGTACAACAGCTACCCCTGTTCAATCTTCTTAAACTTGAGGATGTAGGTTGGCTCGTCTGCCTTTCGTGATCTGAAGGTGGAACATGATTGAACACTAGAGTGCCCAGAAATTTGCACTCGCATTAAGTGGCACTTGATTTGTGATATCGGGAATGGGCTTACAGACGCCATTTGGAGGTTGATGATAGAAGATTGTCAGAGACGAGCTTAAATATGCCATCCTGGGTGTGACGGAGAATCGTCGGAGATGGGCTTGAAGATGCCATCCAAGATGTAACAGAGTACCGTCGGAGATGGGCTTAAAGATGTCATCTAGATGATGTTAATTTCCTGAGACATTCCTTCGATGGGAGTTCCTGTTCCTGTTGTTGAGGAGGAATCTACTGAGGATTGTTGGTATCTGTCTTGGGAGAAATAGAATTTGAGGAGCTTCAGTTGTCCGTTATTCTATTGGGGAAATAACTTCGGCTTGAGGAAGCGGAAGTGAACTGCATATCTGGTCAGGGTATATGATGCACCGTGACTTACTGGGGAAATGTGAAACCAAACGTGTTTGATCGGGTCCCGGTCTTACAGTGTTGTGGACTGCTGTCTGGAGATAAGAGAGTAGGAACCTAGATAGTAAGGTTATGAGAAGGAACCTGGATAGTAGGGTTGCTTCGATATGAGAGCCTGGATAGTAGGGATGTAAGAAGGAACCTGGATAGTAGGGTTACTTCGATATGAAAGCCTGGATAGTAGGGCTGTGAGAAGGAACCTGGATGGTAGAGTTACTTCGATGTGAAAGCCTGGATAGTAGGGCTGTGAGAAGGAACCTGGATAGTAGGGTTACTTCGATATGAAATCCTGGATAGTAGGGCTGTGAGAAGGAACCTGGATAGTAGGGTTACTTTGATGTGAAAGCCTGGATAGTAGGGCTGTGAGAAGGAACCTGGATAATAGGGTTACTTCAATATGAAACCCTGGATAATATAGCTACTTTGATATAAAAGTCTGGATAGTTGGGCTGTGAGAAGGAACCTGGATAGTGGGGTTACTTCGATATGAAAGCCTGGATAGTAGGGCTGTGAGAAGGAACCTAGATAGTAGGGTTACTTCGATATGAAAGCCTGGAAAGTAGGGTTGTGAGAAGGAACCTGGATAGTAGGGTTACCTTGATATGAAAGCCTGAATATTAGGGCTGCGAGAAGGAACCTGAGTCGTAGGGTTACTTCGATATGAAAGCCTGGATAGTAGGGCTGTGAGAAGGAACCTGAATAGTAAGGTTACGAGAAGGAACCTGGGTCGTAGGGTTACTTCGATATGAAACTCTGGATAGTAGGGTTGTGAGAAGGAACCTGGATTGTAGGGTTACTTTAATATGAAAGCCTGGATAGTAGGGCTGTGAGAAAGAACCTGGATAGTAGAGTTACTTTGATATGAAAGCCTGGATAGTAGGGCTATGAGAGGGAACCTAGGTCGTAGGGTTACTTTGAATTGAAAGCCTGGATAGTAGGGATGTGAGAAGGAACCTGGATAGTAGGGGTATGAGAAGGAACATGGGTCGTAGGGTTACTTCGATATGAAATCCTGGATAGAAGGGCTGTGATAAGGAACCTGGATAGTAGGGTTACTTCGATATGAAAGCCTGAATAATAGGGCTGTGAGAAGGAACCTGGATAGTAGGGTTACTTCGATATGAAAGCCTGGATAGTAGGGCTGTGAGAAGGAACCTGGACAGTAGGGTTACTTCGATATGAAAGCCTGGATAGTAGGGCTGTGAGAAGGAACCTGGATAGTAGGGTTACTTCGAAGTATGGATTAGTTGACCCGTTTGATTTCGAGAACTGAGTTTCCATTGGTCGTCTGTAGATGTGATCTGTATAACTGCTGAATTTGTTGAAGCTAATCCTCTTTTCCTGAAAAGACATAAGGGTTAGTCATATGCGATGCATGAAATGTAGGGTGAGATGATGTTCTCAAAATAAATGAGATTATGATGTATATGATATGTATGCGTATGTCATGATGTATGTTCATTAAATGCTATCGGGGTATGCTCGCGTCTGGGAGAATAAGTCCCTGACAATTACTGGAGATTTATAAATATTCTATCGGGAAGAGATGCTGGAGAATAACTCTGCGGGGACCAAACTTAGGTGGAAGAGATACTCTGTTGGTAGACCCGCTGATCTGGAGGAATAAACTCAGCTGGGTATGAGATTCCGTTGCTGGAGATGATGAGCTCTGTTGGAGATTGAGCTTCTGTATCTGGAGAAATAAACTTCGCTTGGGGATGAAATTTATCGACCCGCCCGCGATTATGAACCTCGGCTGGGGAGAGTATATCCTGTTTCGGGGAAGCTGACATCAATTTCCTTGGATACTTTTTACTCAGTGGGGAGTGTATGTACCAATAATTATATTCCCAAGCTGGCTCTGTCCCGATACCTGATGGGAAGAGTAACCGTCGGGTTTGGCACTTCTTGTTTTTTCCCTATTTCTGGAATTACGAGTAATTGTCTTTTGTTTCTTATGTAAATATTTATGAGCGTCAATCATTTTCAAATGCACATATCAAAATAAATCATTGGATGTTCTTGTAAAACAACACAGAAAAAGAAAAAACAGATTGAAGTTTCTTGTGAAATGATTTGTATTGATTTTTGAAGTTGGCATGTAATAGGCGCTTTGTACAAAGAGGCTGACGCTCTAGTAAGAGAACGTCGCTGAAAGACAGAAATTATACAATTTGTGTAAAAGAAAGAAAAACAGCCATGTGAAACAACCCCATTGGGTTCCAACTTTGCTATTGCCTTTATATCTTCAAGCATATCATCACTTTTCTACTTGGCCGAAGATTGATCAGATTGGTTGGCTCCGCCTGAGCTTGATATTCGACACTGAAATATGGTCGTAAGATGATCCAATGAGACATAGTGATACACTTTAATCCCTAACGTTTGCCTGGATACCCTTTTTTTCCCAAGCCTCCCTTTCGGGTTTTCGACTTGCCGGGTGTATAAATTTTTTCATTTTTATCCCTTACTTTTGCCCGAACCCTTTTGGTTCGCCGGGAAGCCCTTATTTTTGCCTAGGCCAGTCAACCTAGCAGGTCTTTGATTAGGTGTAGTATCTTCTCACTATGTCTGCATTGACAGGGTGAGGAAGGTCGTCACCATCCATGGTGGTTAGAATCATAGCTCCTCCCAAGAAAATGTTCTTAACCATAAATGGCCCTTCGTATGTGGGGGTCCATTTTCCCCTGGGATCATCTTGCGGCAATATGATACGTTTGATCACTAGATCCCCGACTTGATATTCTTGGCGTCCGACTCTCTTGTTAAAAGCCTTGATCATTCCCTTTTGATACGTCTGACCATGGCAGATAGCAGTAAGTCTCTTTTCATCGATTAGATTTAACTGATCAAGTCGGGTTTGGATCTAGTCATCCTCGTTCAAACCCGCACCCTTTGTAATCCTGAGAGAGGGTATCTGGACTTCGATGGGTAGGACTGCCTCCATGCCATATACCAGAGAGTAGGGTGTTGCCCCTGTCGACGTCCGTGCTGAGGTACGGTACCCATGAAGAGCGAATGACAACATCTCATGCCAGTCTTTATATGTCACCGTCATATTCTGTACAATTTTCTTGATGTTCTTGTTTGCTACTTCAATAGCTCCATTCATCTTCGGCCGGTAGGGAGAAAAGTTATAATGGTGTATCTTGAACTGTTTGCAGAGCTCGGTGATCATTGTGTTGTTGATATTCGTACCATTGTCAGTAATAATTCTCTCTGGTACACCATACCGACATATCAGATTATGTCAGATAAACCGCACCACGACATTCTTGGTTACTATAGCAAAGGAAGATTCCTTAACCCACTTCGTGAAGTAATCAATGGCTACCAGAATGAAACGACGCCCATTAGACGCAGTAGGTATGATCTCGCCGATCATGTCGATGCCCCACATTGTAAAGGGCCAAGGAGCTGTCAAGACGTTCATGGGGACCAGAGGCACATGCACCTTATCATCGTAGATTTGGCATTTATGACAAGTTTGAGAGTGCTGATAACAATCGGCTTCCATAGTGGACCAGTAATATCCTGCGTGTAGGATCTTCTTAGACATGGTATGTCCACTAGAATGGGTTCCGAAGGTGCCTTCATGTAGATCTGTCATGATCCTCTCTGCTTCATTCTTGTCTACACACCATAGTAGTGTGGAGTCATGGTTGCGTTTATAGAGGATTCCATTACCGAGGAAGAACTTTGCAGCGAACCTTCTCATAAACTTCTTATCATTGACAGATGCCCCTTCGGGATATTCTTGAGCCTCTAGATACCTTTTGACTTCGTGAAACCAGGGTTTGTCTGCCACTTCTTCGGTATCAATCTCGCAACAGTGTGCTGGTTCATCCAACCTCTCAATGGTGATTTGGAAAGCTTCATTGTCCCACTTAACCTTGAACATAGAAGACATGGTAGCTAGCGCGTCCGCTAACTGGTTCTCCTCTCGTGGAAAATGTTCAAAGGTTACTTCCTCAAAGTGTGGGAGCAATGCCAATACGTACTCTTTATAAGGAATGAGATTCGGGTGCTTCGTATCCCACTCGCCTTTGATCAGACTTATCACCAGAGCAAAATTCCTGAATACACTTAAGAACTTAATCCTCAGGTCAATAGCAGCTCAAAGACCCATAATACACGCCTCATACTCCGCCATGTTGTTGGTGGAGTTGAAACATGATCGGGCAGTGAACGGAGTATGACAGCCCTCGGGGGATATAATCACAACGCCAATGCTGTTACCTAGTGCGTTCGAGGCTCCATCAAAATACATAGACCATCAGGATCCCTTCTAAGGTCCTTCATCCGGTCCAGGTTCTTCGTAGTCAGTCACCAACATGATATTCTCATTTGGGAACTCAAAATTCATGGACTGGTAATCATCCACGGCTTGATGAGCCAAATGATCAGCCAATACACTCCCTTTATTGCTTTTTGGGTTGTGTACTGTATGTCATACTCAGTTAAGATGATCTGCCACCTTACTATCCTTCCGGAGAGAGCGGGCTTCTCGAAAATATACTTGATCGGATCTATCTTCGATATCAATAAGGTAGTGTGAGTCAGCATATACTGTCTCAGTCGGCGAGTAGCCCATGCTAAAGCGCATCAAGTTTTCTCGAGCAATGAGTATCGTGTCTCACAGTCGGTAAACTTTTTGCTAAGGTAGTATATGGCGTGCTCTTTTCGACCAGACCCGTCATGCTGCCTCAACACACAACCCATTGAATTGTCTAGCACTGTTAAGTATAATATCAAAGGTCTTCCTTCAACTGGAGGCATCAGAATTGGTGGTTCTTAAAGGTATTCCTTGATTCTTTCGAAAGTGGTCTGACATTCATCATTCCACTTTACTACTTGATCTTTCTTCAGAAGCTTGAAGATTGGCTCACAAGTAGTAGTCAAATGTGAAATGAACCTGGCAATGTAATTTAGGCATCCCAAGAAACCTCTAACCTCTTTCTCTGTGCGAGGAACCGACATCTCTTGTATGGCCTTTACCTTCGCAGGGTCTACCTGAATACCCTTGTCACTGGCGATGAAACCCAGAAGTTTACCAGACCTTACCCCGAAGGTACACTTGTTAGGATTCAACCTCAACACATATGTCTTCAACCTGTCAAACAATTTCTGGAGATGATCAAGGTGCTCTTCCTCAGTCTGAGACATGGCTATCATGTCATCAACATAAACTTCGATCTCGTGGTGAATCATATTGTGGAACAAAGCGACCATGGCGCGCTGATAGGTTGCCCCACCGTTCTTCAACCCAAAAGGCATTACCTTGTTGCAGAAGGTTCCCCATTGTGTAACGAATGTTGTCTTATCCATGTCTTCAGGAGCCATCTTGATCTGGTTGTAGCCAGAGAAACCATCCATGAAGGAGAAGATTTTGTGCTGTTTCGTGTTGTCAACCAGAACATCAATGTGAGGAAGTGGGAAGTCATCCTTGGGGCTTGCCCTATTCAGATCTCTGTAATCCACACACATCCGTACCTTACCGTCCTTTTTAGGTACCAGAACGACATTTGCAACCCACTGTGGATAAGAAGTGACAACTAAGAATCCTGCGTCGAACTGCTTCATGACCTCTGCCTTGATTTTCTCTGACATTTCAGGGCGTATATGACGGACCTTCTATTTAACTGGAGGATAGTCTTCTTTAGTCGGTAGGCGATGTACCACAATATTAGCGTCTAAACCAGGCATGTATTCATAGGACCAGGTGAAGATCTCAACATAGTCGTGCAACATCTGTATCAACCTCTGTTTGATGATAAGCTCCAGATTCACACCTATTTTAACCTCTTTTTAGTCTTTCTCTGTACCCAAATTCACTATCGCAACCGGCTCTTCATGAGGCTGTATGGCCCTTTCTTCCTGCTGTAATAGTCTAGCAAGTTCTCCAGGCACCTCACAATCATCCTCACCTTCGTCCTTGGCTTGGTTGATCGGATTTTTGAAGTCACAACTGGAAATAGAAGAGCTGTTATCAATGGGATCCAGAGTGGATATGGATCTGCATTATGATACGTGAGTGTGTGTAAGAGAATAGCTGTTTTGATAAAGTGAAAAACAGAAAAGAAAAATAGAGAGCGCAAAATTTGTATGCAAGAAACGTCCAATACTTTATTAATGATATATGAAATGACAAATAATAGCCCTCACAAGCAAAGCCAAGGTGCCTCGGGCAAGGCACCGGGCCGTAAAGTTTCAAATTGTTTATTACAAATCTTAAAACAAATAAGTTAATTACTGCGGAATAAAAGAAACAGGTATGAAGTCCCTCGCCGTCCAGCTACTCGGTCCACCGTTGGTTGTTGGGTAGATCCAGCTGTCGATGTCTGAGTCCTCCTCGCTGTCTTCAATGGCATTAATTCCCCGATTACTGATGCGTAGGGGAGGTCTTCCAGCCTGAGTGCGTCTAACAGCCCTTTGAGCCCCTATAGTAAAGCCCAAACCAAATTTGTCAATTTTCAGAGTGAAATCAGGGAGCTAACCCCAATTGGCACACCCACCTTCTTCAACCACGGCCCTGGCGTCCTTGAGAGAATCCATCTTCAAAGGAGGTTTGTTGGTAGTAGTTTCAGCCGATGCTAAGATCTAAGGGACCTCTTCGAAATTCTGACAAGGAGTTTCCATGAATTCCCCATCCATCTGTACGTAGCGGAATGAACTGAGGTGACTCACCATATACTCATATTCACCCCGCACTGTGACAATCTTTCCTTTCACCGGATACTTCAGCATTTGGTGGAGTGTGGAAGTAACTGCCCCAGGCTCGTGGATCCAAGGATGACCCAACAAACAAGAATACGACGACCTAATATCCATCACATAGAAGGTGGACCCAAAAGTCTGAGAACCTATTTTGACAGGGATGTCCACTTCCCCGTGCACCATTCTCTTCGGCCCGTCAAAAGCCCTTACTATAATGTTACTAGGCTTTAGTCAAACCCTTGCAATCCAACCGGTCCAACGCCTTCTTCGGTAGAACATTCAGTGAAGACCCGGTATCTACTAGCACATGAGCCATAGTGGTGCCCCTGCATTCAATCGAGACATGCAAAGCATCATTATGCTTCCTTCCTTTTGGTGTCAAATTCGTATATGAAAAACCCAGCCCATTATCAGCAGTCAGGCTGGACACACAATCTTTGAACTGATCAGCTGAAGTCTCTTGTGGCACATGTGCAATTTTGAGGAATGCAATCAAAGCCTTCGCATGGGCTTCGGAGCACAACATCATGGATAACATGGATATCTTTGATGGGGTCTGCCCCAGCTGCTCGACCATATTATAGTCGCTCTTCTTAATGATTTTTAGTATTTCCTCCATTTCTTGCTTAGAGGCTTCCACAACAATTTTCTTAGGCGCCTCCGTCCGGGCATGCTCACCTATAATCTCCTTGTCGCGGGTATCAGATGATTCACCGACAGGGGTAATAACTGGAGTAAGAACAGGAACAATAGGTTATGTACTAGCAGGAACAACAAATGGAATGCTAATAGGCTTGTTGATAGTCTTCAGGGAAATCTCGGGAGAGAAAACCCTTCCACTTTGGGTAACTTTGCTAGTTCCGACAATGTTACCAATATCAGGATCAACTTCTTCATCTTTCAAATCTTGTTTGATGCCATGATAGTACACATCGACACCATAATGCCAGGCGACAACTTTGTTTGAGACATACGGGACATGACCAGGAACAATAATTATCAGTTGAGCAATTCTTGGAGCAGATGTAATCCTAACAGGTCTTCTCGAGGAAACCTTGGAAGGATTGGCGGAAATGGTTATAATAGAAACGTCTTCAGATGGAATAGCGGGAACCAAAGTTTTCTCAAACAAAATTTCTTTGCTATCTATCAGGCGTTGAATACCTGATTTCAGCAAACGACAACCAAACAAACACATGTGGTAACCTTCACCATAACCCGGAAATAAACCGGCCAACAGTAAATTCTTCTTGACAGTCATGAGAGGAGTAGAAACTTCATCAACAGAGGTAACAAACAAATAAGTGTCAACAACATTAACTCCACGACCGTGCTTGGGCATGGGAGTCGTTATGACATTTGGCTTCTCCGGAGCATTAAAATCTATTTCCTTGGCTTCAATCAAGTCTTATACTTTGTTCCTCAGAGCCCAACAGTCATTTGTATCGTGGCCAAGACTTTCAGAATGATAAGCACACCGGGCATTCAGATTATATCGGGGAGATGTAGTATTTGGATTCTTGGGAGCCTCTTTCAAGGTTGCCAAGTTGGATCTCAGCAGGTGAGGTAGAACTTCAGCCAATGTCATATTGATGCGGGTAAATTGCCGTTGTGGTCTTTCCACCCTTTGTTGATTGTTGCATTGTGGAGCAACTGCAGGTCTAAGTATCATCACAACACTCACTGTCTGATGATGTCCAGCCCTGTTTTAGCCCCTCGGGCTATAGATGGAACTGGCTTCCTTCTTACCAGCAAAAGGCTTCTTTACCGAACTCGAAGAGGCATTCTTCTGTATTTTGCCGCTTCGAATCCCAACTTCTACTCTTTCTCCAGTTAGAATCAGCTCGGTGAAACCAACTGATGAGCTGCCGATCAAATGATTGAAAAATGGACCATATAGCGTCCCCAGAAACATATCAACCAACTCCCTATCAGCCAACATGGGTTGAACTCTCCCAGCCAAGTATTTTGTGCATAATCTTTAAAGCCTTCACTTGCACCCATGGACATACTCTAGAGTTGAGTACGAGTAGGAGCAAGGTCGGCATTGTACTGATACTGCTTGTAGAAAGTAGCAACCAGATCTTCCCAGTTTCAGATATTTTCTCCCTCCAGCTGGTAGAACCATTCGCTGAGTCCCTGACAGACTATCTTGAAAGAAATGAACCCACAGATTTCTATCAGCGGTGTGGGGCTGGATCTTTCTGACATTAGAACTGAGATGGAGTTTTGGGCAGGACACCCCATCATACTTAGTAAAAACTAGAGCTTTGAACTTCTGCGGGATGACCACTCCCGACACCAATCCCAATTCTTTGAAATCCAATCCAGGTATCCTCTGGACTTCCATGGCACTCAGACAATCTTCCAACTGTTTGTATCTATCCTCAGCAGGAGGATATTGCTCATCATTGTAATCGGTATCATTGTTAGAAACTGCAGGACTGTGGTCCTTCTCTTCTTCCTGATTCTCCCCTTCCTTAGATGAAGAGGTCAGATCGACTTGTCGCTTTAACCTCTCTCCAAACCTTCTGCCCATATTCAGAATACTAGAAGCCCTCTTCTTTTTCTTCTTTTCTTTCAGGATGAGGGCTTTCATATCCTCTTGCCCTTTTGCTAGACTTATAAACATTTGTTGGAACTGGGCGTTTTGTGCCTGAAGGTCCTTAATGGTTTGCTCAGAAGATATTTCGTGCTAAAGTAAACAGCGAAGAAGATGAGAAACCTATAATGGCACCTGTAATGATGTATATGATAATGGGATGCGCATGCAAAGATTTCAATGACTTCGGGAAATTTAAATTTACAAACCAAAATAAACAAAACTTTATTAGCTGAATTCAAAGTTCAAATGCCTTTTAGGCGTTACAATTAAAAAACAAATCTAAAACTATAAAAGACATCAAAGTTCCCATGGATGCTTCCTCTTTGTGCCGAGATAGTCATTAAGCCCTCTTTCTTCGTGCAGTTGCTTTGTGAGCTCTAAAACCTTAATCTCCTAAGCATGGAACTGATCCCTGTAAGTATCCCGCTCCTTCATCAACTGAATCCAAGACCTCTTTAATTCCCCAAGATCAGTGGGCATGTAAGGATAGAGAACCGTGTAAGGAATGCCTTCTTCAGTAGTGGGTTCCATGATCATTGGTAAAACGGCCACATAGGGCACCATAAGCTTCTGGGCCCGAGTTCGTACCCATTGGAGGTAAGGTTCCACAGGAATGGAAGTTTTTGGCCCTAAAGCCTTGGTGCCAGACCTGTTTACCATGCCCCAAGCTCGTATGAACCTTCAGCGATACTCTTTAACATCATCCTCATAGTTGAATACAATACCCTCGATAAGCAACTCATGGGGACCATCCCTTCGAGCGTAACCAAATTGTCACAGAGCTAAACAAGGATTGTAGGTTATACCCCCTCTAATACCAAGCAATGGGACATTAGGGTACTCCCCGCAGCGGTCAATAATAGCAGTGTTTTCCATAGCTCGAGAACACCAAAGAATATCCGTATGAGCGAGTGACATTACCCTTTGTGACCAACCCAAACCTTCTTAATTCTTCAGCACGAACTTAGGGAGGTGAGAAATAAACCACCTCGACAACAATGGCATGCAGCATATAAGAATCCCTCTTTTCTTCATGGTACGAGTATGGAGAGTGTGCAAAATATCTCCGAGCAAGGTAGGCACAGGGTTGCGGGAGAGAAAGACCTTGATAACATTCACATCTATGAATAAGTCCGGATTAGGGAATAGGACTAACCCATAGATTAGAAGAGCCAAGACCTCCTCAAAAGCCTGAAAATCCATATCATCCCAAAATAGCTGGGCCTTGTGTATTAGAAACTTAGCTAGCAAAGCTTTGACTCTGCTTCTGGTTTCCCAATTGGATACCATGTCGGGCCGTTTCAGATGCAAAGCTGATGCAATGACTTCTGGCTTAGGAACTTCTTCTAGACCTGTGAAGGGCAACTGTTCAAGAATAGGTATATCCAACAGCTGAGAGAATTCTTCCAAGGTAGGTACCAACTGATAGTCTGGAAAGGTGAAGCAGTGGTGCTTGGGATCGAAGAACTTAAAAAGTACACTCATCATCTTTTCATCAAAGTTTGAAGTAACCAGGTTGAGAAGTTGACCATGTCTCTTAGTGAGCACAGAAGTTTCAGAAACCCTTGATGCTAGCTCTTTGAGTTGGGAAGATATCTTCACAAACTGACTCAGATAGTGTTTCTATGAACGGAAGCCATGATCTGCAAAACAGAACAAAGATAAATTCCCTTGGTCTTTGAAATGGTTAGTGCAATAATAATAGATGCCATGTTATGATGCATGATGTTATGATAAACCATAGATATAACAAACACAGGTATAGCAAACACAGACAAATCACACCAAGTCCTTAGGTTTAAGGCTTGCATGAGGTTTGAGGTGATACCCTCTTGAAGTTTAGTTGGTTTCAAACCTATCTTAAAAAGTAACCAGGTTCTAGAGGATCTCAATATCACAGACCATCCTTTATTGGGCATTGTTTCAGCTCAATCAATCTTTTCTTGCAGCCGAAATATCCCGAAAGTCTGATCTCAATGAGTGTAGCATCGAGTATCAACCAATCCTCAGCTCTACACCGAGGCCGGCTATCTCACTAATTTCTAATGGCCAAGTTTGTTCAACTAAGGTTCTAAGGTGCGTTGGTTCTTCACGACACCATGCGGCGGCCCCGTATTCTCCTCGTTTCCCCATGAAGGATACCAGTACCAACCAAAGTGCCACACCAACACAACCATCGCTTAAACCATATCGGTCTACACCATACAATCTCCACGATTTATTGCTGTTTACCTAATAAGTGCCCCTAGATCCGGGTGTAGGATCTATAGTAACCCCAAACAAAACCTCAAAAGTAAAGCAATAAGACAATCAAGATAAGCAATTTAATGACCTAGATCCTAAGGTATAACCCACTCATATTTTCACAGCAGAGTCGCCAGTTCTGTGATACGGTGGCAGAACCGATTGTTAATACTGGTTTGCATTTTGTGCTTTTTATTCGCAAAATGTCGTGGTAAGCAAGAGTCGCCACCTACTTTTATTTCATCCAATCATGGAAAAGGAAAAAGAACAGAAAAAACCTTTTTGAGATATTCTGAGTAAATAACCCTTCGTGATAACCCTTGTGTCAGTCCTCAAGAATGTGACGAAGTTTATTTTGAAAATTTGTTTTGAAAAGGTGTTTGTGTGAAACAGTTTTTGTTGAGCAGGTACTTAAGATTCTACCTACTCGAAAATGGGATTGTTCGTTCTATTTCCTTTAGACAGCGCCATCCTACTATTAAGGAGTAGGTAGCACCGTCGTTGGATCTGTAAGGGACATTCAAAAGGGACAAATACAATCACTAAAGCAATAGTTAGAAAACTTTAGTAATAACCCTAGAGTCTTAAGGTCTTTTCGAGGCAACGTTTCCGAGGCAACATTTCCGAGGCAACATTTCCGAGACAACATTCGAATGGGACATTTGATCTCTTTAGACTGGAGGGCAACCACTAAAATCTCCTATGCTTAATGATTGTGTACCGAAGGCAACCGAAGTAAGGTAAACCCTAGGACTGAATATGTGCATATGATTTGTTTCAGTTATTTAATCTTTGCACATTAGGTGATCTACCGTTTTAATTTTCCAGACATTCTTGCCATACAATCCTATTAGCCATACATCTAGACAGTTAAAGATTGTGGAAATTAAAAGTGCGAGGAAATAAAACCTAGCTATTACAAGGCTTCGGGGAGGGGGATTAATTACATAACTAAAAATCGGGGATTTAAATAGTAAAACAACCCTAGGTTAACTATTACAAACCCTGAACAGTTACAAAATAATGGACAATTAATTAACAAGCGCGCGGCGAATTAAATACGAGGACATTTGAAAAGATAACCTAAAACTCTAATTGAGAGAAAAAAATTTTGTTCTTGTGGATTTTTATTTGAGAAAACATTTAATTGCAAATTAATTAAACCTAATTTCTAATTGTTTTTAAATTATGAAAGAAATTAAATTAAT
Source organism: Vicia faba (assembly GCA_948472305.1). Lineage (NCBI taxonomy): Eukaryota > Viridiplantae > Streptophyta > Magnoliopsida > Fabales > Fabaceae > Vicia > Vicia faba. Next base: position 652,337,468 of record OX451740.1, read on the forward strand.
TAATTAAAGAAATAGAAAATATTTTGTACAAAAAAGATTTTGTATGTTTTTGGTTTTTTATTTGAGAAAAGAAATATAAATTGTAAAATTAAAACCCAAATTCTATTTGATTTTAAATGAAACAAAAATTAAATTCACCTAACTTACTAATTAAATTAAATAATTTATTATTAAAAAATGCTTTTTTTTTTGTATTTTTGTGATTTGTTGATTTTATGATTAATTAAAAAAACAATTAATTTTTTGGTGAAAAATAATTAAATAAAAATAGTTAAAACAAAAGAAATAAATAAAGAAAAGAAAAAGAATGGGCCTGTATGCTAGCAAAAGGGAGGTATGAATCCGAAAATCCAAGCCCAATAAGCTCCAAGCCCAGTTAACCTTTGGATCCGGTGTAGCGTTGACTTGTACGTGTACCATGGACATTCAAGGGAGAGACGTTAGATCTGGCTAGATGTGCATCCAATGGATGGGCGTTGAGGTTGTATGGAAGGTGTGTGAGGGAGTGAAGCCTTGGATTTTCCTGAAATAAATAGGAAAATAATAAAATGCACACGCCTGGGATCGAACCCATGACGTGTGCATCAAAGGCGTTCCTCCCAACCATCTGCGCTGCTGATTCCTTTGTTAATACAAGTAAACAAAATATAATATAATATAAAAAACGCACGATGCCCAGAAAAATGCACGAAATTCAAATCAACTGGTCATGGGCTGCCACACATCACCTTCTTCACTGCAACCGTCGTCTTAGGTTAAAGACTTATACCTACGGACGTTTGCTGTAACTACAGCCCTGCGAAAATTCAAAAATCTTATACGAGCATGATAAATTAATTGTGACGGTACCAATCAACTCGTCTTGGTCTCACGAGTATCATGGTACCTCATTCATGGTCCAATTTTTCCTGTATCACAAATCCCCAAATCGTGCTCTTTAACCCTAACAATGGTGAATATGGATTCCTGCACTGTTAGTATAATTAAGTGATACAGAAAGCTTGCAAACATGATTATGAACAAGAATATATAGATATAATAGATTTATCATGCGTGAAACATTAAAATCGGATTTAAGTTTTGGATGCAAACCGTGATACTGTAATGTGATGATACTTGATGCTTTGAGGCTTGCAAATGAATGGAGAAGCTTCCTGAGATATTCAGGAACATATTGCTAGCCTTGAAACTCCTTGAGGATGGCTCTAAGATGGATTTTGATCTCACACTTTTGTCCAAATTTTTGAGTTTTCTTCCTGGCTTTTCACGACTGCAAACCTTGTTCTTATGATTTAGAAATGTTGTATACATATAGTAGACTGAATTAGGGTTGTAAAATTACATCATATCTTGAGAAATAATGGAAATTGGATTTGATTTGCTTCATGTATGATATCTTTCTAAAATAAGCTTCAATCTAATCTTTACCAACCCTAATGAGCCTTGCACGAATTGATCATCCTGCTAGCTGTATATGGACTCCAAATGTGCATAAAAATCCTAAGATTTGATTTGTTTTCATTATTTTACCATTTAATTTGATTTATTTTGATTTAAATGAATAAAAAATCAAAATAAATGATAAAAGTAATAAAGTAATAGGTGGAAAAGCTCAGGGGTCATGGGTCCTATTAGAAATATGTTTCAAGCAAGAAAACATGGGCCCCTTTGGAAAAAATGCAAATTTGATCAATGTTGACTTTTGATAATTTTCCAAACATTGCCAACTTTGACAATGCACAACTCTCTCAATTTTGACCCTAGAGATGTATTCTTGGACTTTTTAGAAAGATTAGGATGTCCTCTAACCAACCCTTTTGGTTTCATCTCAATTGGATCTTCCATGTTCATGTATGAAGCTTTGACCCAAAAGGTATTTTTGTTGACTTTTCAAAATGACCCATAATGTAGAAATTCATATATTTTTGTGGGTTCATATTTTGAACTTGTGAGATGAATATGAATTGTAGGGAATTGCATCCTCTTCAAAATGAGCTTTGGATGAAAAATTTCTAATAAAGTATGAAGAAGTTATGCTTGGTCAAAGTTGGGTTGACTTTTACTGAGAAACCCTAATTTAGCAACTTTTAGGTTTTGATGAATTTGGAGCATCCCTTGAGGAATCATGATCAACCCTTTATCAAATGATGGAAGTTACTTCAAAATGTTGATGTTGACCAAAAATCTTGAGGTTTGACTGTGTGTGGGCCACAATTGACTTTTGACCTAGTATAGTAGATTCTCAAGCATCTGAGCAGTTGACTGAGCAAACTTCTTATGCAAGGCTTGAAATTTGACATGGAGAATCTTGGGAACATATTAGGATCTTGGGAAGTATTTGATTCCTTTGTGGTTCACACATCTGGATGAAAAAGGAAACCCTAATTTGAGGTATACTGCCTTAAGGGAGAGTTTGTCTAGTCAACTCTTGGACTTCCTTGAGCAACTTGGGGACCTCAATTGACATTTGTTGAGTAAAATGGGAGGGCAAATTTTGGGGTACAACAATATACAAACTTGCTATTTTGAGCTAAATCTTCCCTTTCTTGTACCAATTATGCTTGATTCGTTTTGGCCTTGATAATTCAACATATTTTGATTGCCAACCTATCCAAAAACCAAATCAAATTATGTCTTTGCTATTATTCATCAATTATTTGATTTAATTCAATTTTTAATTAATAAAAAATCAAAATAAATTGAAAAATGAAGCAAATAATTTATGGATGAATATTTGAGTCGTGGACCACATTATAAGTGAGGTGCAAGCATACAAAGTTAGGCCCATTTAGCAAGAAATGCATTTTTGAGCATATTTGACTTTTGGCAATTTTGCAAAAAAGGTCAACTTTGACAAGACACATCTGTTCCAATTTTAACCCTAGAGAGGTGTTCTTGGACTTTTTTGAAAGCTTAGGATGTTCCCTAAGCAATCCTTTGGTCTCATCTCAATTGAGTCTTCCATGTTCATGTAAGAAGCTTTGACCCAAAAGGTGTTTTTGTTGACTTTTCAAAAGGACCCATAATGTAGAAATTCATATCTTTTGGTGAGTGCATATTTTTAACTTGTGAGCTGAATATGAATTGTACGTAATTGCATCCTCTTCAAAATGAGCTTTGGATGGAAAATTTATGATAAATCATGTGGAAGTTATGCTTGGTCAAAGTTGGGTTGACTTTTACTAAGAAATCCTAATTTAGCAACTTTTGGGTTTTGATGAATTTGGAGCATTCCTTGGGGAATCATGATCAACCCTTGATCAAATGATGAATATAACTTCATAATGTTGATGATGACCAAAAATCTTGAAGTTTAACTGTATGTGGGCCACAATTGACTTTTGACCTAATATAGTCGATTCTCAAGCATCTGAGCAGTTGATTGAGCAAACTTCTTGTGCAAGGCATGAAACTTGACATGTAGGGTTTTGAGAACATATTAAGACCATAGAGAGCATATAAGGTATTTGTGGTTCACACATCTTGATGAAAATGGAAACCCTAATTTGAGATACACTGCCTTAGGAGAGAGTTTGTCTGGTCCACTCTTGGGCAACCTTGAGCAAATTTAAGATCTCAATGGGCATGCATTGAGTAAAATGAGAGGGAAAAGTTTGGGGTACAATAGAAACCATATCATTAGATGTGAAGGGATAGGCGTGGTTCATCGTACAATCATAGAAGGCAACATTGTAGGATACTTTATCAATTTATCGCAAGGAACTAAGATCGTTTACCGAAGGAAATGTCGAAGGGTCATCGAAGGACTACGATCTTGTAATCGAGGGTCTTTGCTAAAGTATCCTACGTTCGAGGGACATGGCTGTTTTTCATCTGAGGCAACAAGTGTGGGTTACCCTAGAGGTTCATGTGTGCAACGTATGTTTGATTCAAGTATATTATTTTGGAATTAGGATTGTCTATGATTGGTTTTAAAGTCTTGCCATACACACCCTAATTACTAGCAATAATAAGGAAAGCGATAAATTGTGGAATTTAAAGATCCTACACTATTATAATACTTTGGGAATGAGGAGTAGAAATTACAAATGAGAATGGAAAGCAATAAAGCCCTAATTACTATTACAAACCAATGAATATGAATAATAATAAAATGTACAAAACTGTAAAGATAAAGAAGAAATGAAAATTGTTTTTGTGGTTTTTTATGGAATAGGTTTGAAGATTAATCTAAAACTAATTAATTTACAAGGGAAGTTAATTATTTACCAAAACCTAAAGTCTAAGTTAAAAGAAAATTAAACAAAATCTAAGTCTAGTTAGTTTAATTAAGAAAAGAAATTAAATAGTTAAGAAAGTATTTTTTTAATGTTTTATCTATATAAAATAAATAAAATAAAAATAAAAATAAAATGGAAAAGTTTTAATATAATTGTTTTAGAAAAAATATATTTTGTATATTTTTTGATTAAAATAGTAATAACAAAATATAATAAAAGAAGAAAATAAAATAAAATATATATATTTAGGTTTAATGTTTTTTTAAAAGGTAATTATATTATTGTATTACTATTTTCTTAATTTTATAGAAATAAAAAATGATTAAACAAAACAATACAATAATAAAAAAAATGCAAAAGAAAAGAGAATGGGCTTGAATTGCAGTAAACAGGGAGTGTGAATTGAAAATTCGTGAGGCCCAAGAAGTAGCAAACCCAAATGCTGGAATAGTGCTGCATAATCATGTATGGATGTTCCAGGGGTTTCACGAAGGGGAAGCAACTCCTGAGCGTTGGATCATAATGGTGATGAAGATTTGGTGGCTGAAAGGATGGCGCATGATATGAAGGATGGGCTTCCCGCATGGAATTGTAGAGTCTGCAACCACAAGGGTGGTTACAAGTGTCGCCACCAAATAAAATTTGTTAAAAAATGTAACAAAAGAAAACAAAATTGGTTATATTTTAATCAGAACAAAAACATGTTATCTCTCTTCTTCCATGCGTTCTCTCTGTCTTTGTCCTCGCTGGAAATCGCCCTAGCGGCGGTCGACGGTGGCAGGCGGCAGCGTGTAAGGCGGCTTGGCTCCGATCTTCATTTTTTTACACTATTTTGTCCATCTTCTTCATCTGATCCTTAATCTGGGGTTTGATTTTGCAGATCATACACTGTTCCGAGTATATCTTGAAGAGAGGGAGCGAAACCCTAGCGGCTCCGATTTGGCCTTTTGCGCTGATTCCGAGTGAGTTTATTCTGAGATTTGTATTTATGAAATCTCTTATTTTTCTTCATTTCTGAAGGGTGTTGATTTGGAAAATGATGATACAAAATTTTTTAGGGTTTGGTCAGTTTGGCCTTTTTTCTGTATATCTTATTAACTTTTGTTTCAGCTTGTTGAAAATTATTTTTTTGAAGGGGTTTAATGGTTGTTTTTGTAGTTGCGGACTCTGTATATTTGTTATGTGATATGTGTTTTTCTTGTTTGTGTGAACGATTGTACAAACAATGGTGAACATAGGTTATGGATTTTGTTTGTGGTTCCGTGGCCCCTGCTTCTGTATGCTGAAAACGATTTGTCTTTGAAGGGTTGGACTTTGATGGTTTTTCTTGTTCTGTGGTTGTGTTGTATAAATTGTTACAGAAAATGTTAAACAGAGGTTTTTTGTGTTAGGGTGGTTCCACGACCGTCCTCTCTGTCCTTTTGATATGAACTGTTAGCATGGTTTTATACTATGAATTTTGCTTGTGACTATGAAGGGTTTGACTTGTTGGAGTTGATATAACAGGCTTTATTGGACTTCTCATATTTTCTAATTTTTCTGATATGTCAACTCTGTTATACTTTTTGCTATGCTTTGCTATGCTGGTTTTTGACTTTGCATGTTGGCCTTGTTATTTTCTATATTGCTTTTTCGGAGTTGTACTTGTTGCTTGCTGACTTTATTTATTTATTTTGTACTTGTGTAGTACAACGTTTGTGCTTTTGCTGTGAACCAAAACAAACTTCTTTTGAATAGCTGTTTGAGATTTGCAGCAGTAGACTAGGCTTGTGCTTTAATTTTGCAAATTCTGATTTTTTTCATTGAAATGAAATAACATGAGGCCTTTTTTCCTAAAAACATGATGCTGAATTTGAAATTCTTATTTGGATTTATCTTTGCCTTTTTGTGAACCAACTTGTTTTGTGATTTGCAATAAGATGTTTCTAAGCCAATGATAGAACAACATTGTATAAGGCTTTTGGGCATTGCAATTATTTTTCTTGTTGGGCTGGAAATGTGATTGGAATTCTATTTTGAACTTCTTTGCATTTGTTTATTGTGAACCAACTTAGCTTGTGATTTGCAATAGGTAAAGTAAGGCCCATGATTAAATTGAAATGCAATGTATGAGGCTTGTATGCTTGAACATGATTGAAAAATGAACTCTTTTTCTGATTCCTTAAGCAAAACCCTAATATGAACACCTTGAAAATTTTCTTGTTCACATTTGATTGTTTGCTAATTAATTCTTTTTCTCTTGTTTCATGTATTTGGCATTGATATGAACTTGGAAATATGATGAAGGAAGACTTTAAAGATGAAACAGAGGCAATACTTGAAGTTGAGAGTACATAGGAAAATTTGCAACATGAATAACATTAGATATAGGAATTTTTGATTAGGCCATAGAAGAGTGAATGTCTTTGTAACATTTGGAAGTAGTTTGGAATTTAGGACTATGTACATTTTAAATTTTGAATGCCAACTGAAACTTTGAGCAAGCTTTAATTCTTTTCTTTTGTAACACATTTAATAAATCTTAGACAATTTGTAACAAATATGAAGCTTTGTAGCCCTTTAAGATTCAATAATGTCAAATGGAAAACTCTCCATTTTTTTTTAATTTGATTTCAAATGGATGTTGAAATTTGTATGAAGAATGTAATTCAGTTTCTTGCAAGTGAATTTGAGATAACAAGTGAAGCTTTGAAACTTGAAATAAAAATAAATTCCATATTTGTAATTGAAAAGAAACAAATTAGAGTTCATAAGCAAACGCGACCTTCCTCATTTGTACCAAGTCTAAAAATTCTTTTGTTTTCTAAATTCGAGTTCAATAATCTTGATGTCCATTATGCAATGATATTAAATTTAAACACTTATACATTCCAAGCAAATATTTGAATGCCCACTCAACGTGGTGATGCCTTAGTGAACTATGAAGATGTGTGAGATTCTACATAAAGCTCAAGCAAATCTTCCATTGATAATTATCAACAAACCAAAAGAATGAGAAAACCCTAATCTCAAATTCAATTTTGGTTAACATTCTTCATAAGTAAACAATGTATTACCAAAGAGTCCTCAAACTCAACAACCTTTATCATGAATCAAAACTGACTCAAGATAAACTCAAATGTAAAGCCTAATATTGTGCAACCATTGAACTATGAACCTTGGTGTACTTAAAGTGATTAAAAACCTAGGAGTATGGAGGGATATTTCTGAGTGAAAGGAGAGGGCAAATTTTGGGGTACAACAGTTGACTCTATTCAATCTTCTTAAACCTAAAAAATTAGATTGGCATGTCTGTCATTCGTGATTTGAAGGTGGAAGATGATTGAACACTAAAGTGCCCAAAAATTTGCACTCGTTTATGCACGAAGTAACGCTGTTAGTTGATTATCGGGAATGGGCTCAAAGATGCCATTCAGAGAGATGGTGGAGAATTGTCGGAGATGGGCTTATAGATGCCATCCAAAGTAAATATTGATAGATTTTAGACTAAATATAAATTTGACTTCTACTGGAAAAAGCATCGGAGCAAACTTGATGGTGATTTACACTGAAACAACATATGTCATTTACATGTTTTTAACTGGAAGAAATAAATCTAAACTAGAAGAGGTCTTTCATTCGCCTGTATTTAACTGGAAGAAGTAAATATAAACCAGAAGAGGTTTTTAGTTTGCATGTATTTAACTGGAAGAAGTAAATCTTAACACCAGAAGAGGTCTTTTGTTTGCCTGTCTTTAACTGGAAGAAGTAAATCTAAACCCTTAACACTAGAAGAGGTCTTTTGTTTGCCTGTCTTTTGTTCTCCCGTATTTAACTGGAAGAAGTAAATTTAAAACAGAAGAGGTATTTCGTTCGCCTGTCTTTAACTGGAAGAAGAAAATCTAAACCAAAAGAGGTCTTTAGTTCGCCTGTCTTTAACTGGAAGAAGTAAATATAACCTAGAAGAGGTCTTTCGTTCGTCTGTCTTTAACTAGAAGAAGTAAATCTAAACCAGAAGAGGTCTTTCATTCACCTGTCTTTAACTGGAAGAAGTAAATCTAAAGCATAAGATGTCTTTCGTTCAACTGTCTTTAACTGGAAGAAGTAAATCTAAACCAGAAGAGGTATTCCGTTCTCCTATCTTTAACTAGAAAAAGTAAATCTAAACTAGAAGAGGTCTTTTGTTCACCTGTCTTTAACTGAAAGAAGTAAATCTAAACCAGAAGAGGTCTTTCGTTCGTCAATTGATTCTTTCCTGAAAAGGAAAAGGGTTAACTGTATGCGATATCATGATGTATTAAATGCATTATGTAATCATGTTATCAAAATAAATGAGATTGTGCCATATGCGTTTCGTGTGCATATGCTATGATGTATGAATATGAAATGTTTGTCTAGGAAAAATAACTCCTTGAATGTTGTTGAGGATGAAGAGTAAGTGTATCTTCAATTATTTTTAGAAGGCTTCCACTGGGAATTCCTGTTGATTTGTTTGAAGAAACTCCGCTAGGGATGTACTAATTTCTGTTTGGGGAGTAAAGTTTAGGAACATTAGTCGTTCGTTGCTCTACTGAGGAATTTAGTTCTTATATGCCCTGATTGGGGATAAACGAGATGTTTAAACTTCTTATATGTCTGGGGAGGATAATTGACTGGTATCTGGTCGAAATCCAGGCTTTGCAGCAACTTTCTAGGGATAGTGACAACTCTATTGGGGAAGAGGAGTTTTGTCAGTGATTTGTTGTAGTCTAAGAATAGACTCAGGCTGGGGAGGTTGTAGTCTGTTGGAGAAATAAACCCTATTGAGGAAGATATTCTGGAGATTTCACTAGGGAAACAAATTCTTTTAGGGAAGAGCTTTGCAAGGCTTCTCTTTCTGTTTTGGAAGACCAAACTAGGCTGGGGAATGTCAGAATAAATCTAAGCCTTGATTATATCTGAGGATGTATTGAATGAGTAACAGAATGACATCCATATTTGGATCGTGTCTGAATTGTATCTTGCAAGAGAATCTGGAATGAGTGTTAGAATGAATCTGTATCTAGACTGTATCTGTACTGTATCGGAAAGAGAATCTAGAATGAGTGTCAGAATGAATATGTATTTAGATTGTATCTGGACTGTATCTAGAAGAGAGTCTAAAATGAGTGTCAGAATGAATCTGTATTTAGATTGTATTTGGACTGTATCTAGAAGAGAGTCTAGAATGAGTGTCAAAATGAATTTGTATTTAAATTGTATCTGAACTTTATCTAAAGAAGACATTTGAATGAGTATCAGAATGACATCCATGTCCGAATCGTATATGAACTGTATCTGCAAGAGAATCTGGAATGATTGTCAGAATGAATCTGTATTTAGATTGTATATGAACTATATCTAGAAAGATGCATTTGAATGAGTATCAGAATGACATCCATGTCTGAATCGTATCTGAACTCTATCTGCAAGAGAATCCGAAATGAGTGTCAAAATGAATCTGTATTTAGATTTTATCTTAACTGTATCTAGAAATATGCATTTGAATGAGTATCAGAATGACATCCATGTCTAAATTGTATCTGAACTGTATCTGCAAGAGAATCAGGAATGAATGTTAGAATGAATCTATATTTAGATTGTATTTGAACCGTATCTAGAAAATAATCTAGAATGAGTGTTATAATGAATCTATATTTAGATTGTATCTACATTATATCTAGAAGATGATAAACTGCCGACAATCTCCATCTGTTTGGGAACTGGCATGATGTGTGCGTTTGTTAGGAGGAGATTAAACTCCTATATCCGCTGGTGAGTTTGACTATGTCATCAGCTGGAGGATGCCCCACTTTTTGGTTGAAGGTGCTTCTGCACTTGTCGGGGATAGCCTCGTGTTTGGTGAAGCTTACGTTGTAGGGATAATCCATGGAAATGGCCCTGTGGGGATTTATGGGCAGCTTGAACTTTGTCTTATCTCTTAGAGTCCTTAGTAAATGCTGATCAGAGTGACAAATCCCTTACTGATAGGAAAATGATGAGATAACGGAACATAGTTGTACGCTTTAATCCCTAACTTTTGCCTGGACCGTCTTTTCAGATTTTCAGTCCACCAGGATACCCTTTTTTGCCCAAGCCACCTCTTTAGGTTTTCGACTTGCCGGGTGTACAATCTTTTGTATGTATATCCCTAATTTTTTCCCGAACCTTTTTGGTTCGCCAGGATGCCCTTACTTTTTCCTAGGCATGTCAACCTAGCAAGTCTCTTTTATGCGTAGTATTTTCCGACTATGTCCATGTTCATAGGGTGTGGAGAATTGTCACTGTCTATGGTAGTAGGTGTTGTAGAAATGCCAGAAGATATTTGCTTGATCGCACGTGATCTTTCATATGTGGGAGCCCGTTTTCCCCTGGGGTTAGTCTGGTGCACCTGATGTTTGAAGTTTTTGATCAAATTTCTGATAGTCTTGAACTTCTTAGGTATCTTTTCTAAGAATTGTCATGAAAGGATTCAAAGACATGATACTGACACCATCTGATACTACTGGCACAAAAAAACAATTTGGTGGTACCGAAGGTTTAATTTTGATCAAATTTCTGATAGTCTTTGACCTTCCTCAATATTTTTCTAAGAGTTGTCATAGAAGGATCTGAAGACATGATACTGACACCATCTGATACTACTGGCACTGACAAGTAATTTGGTGGTACTTGAAGGTTTTCATAGTGGATTTTGCTAAATCCCATTATCAATGTAACATTGCCCCCAAGTGCTTCGAGTGGAGATTTTCCCCTGGCTATTAAGCATTTTTGAGAGATTCTTTGAATCTCGACTTGACTGCCCCAGATGTGTTGGACAATAGTCATGTCATGCCCCTTGATTATGGTAAATTTGTCATTGGAAGCGTCTTTCCATTTGAACCGATTCTGTTCATTGAGAGAATTTCCGTTCATTAGATATTAGTCATGCGAATTTCTCCGTTGTCGAACAATTGGCCATATGCAAACAGTGGTATTCAAACAATGAAAAGTTTATGTCTGTCTTGAATTTTTTTGAAAAATGCATTTTTTAACAAGCAACAAAATTTTGTAAGAAATATGAATTCAACTCAGGATTTACAGTAAGCCTTATAGAAGTCAGGATACCTTTTGTAACACTATGCTTTCGAACTAACTTATGCTTAAATTAGGACTTTTAAGGATTGTAACATGGCCTGGTTCACGGTTTTAAGAAACAAAGGATAAGGCTCAAAGTTTATTTGTACCCAACCCGTTCTTTATGATGTTCTTCAACCCTATACTCAGTTAATTGTGCGTTTATCTCCCAGTAGAATTTGGAATGATATTCGGGTGATGGTTCAGATACTGGAAGTTTATTTGAGAAGGCAGTCATTTTTGCAACATTTTTCTGTTGTTAAGGATTTGTAACAACCTATTTTTTATTTATCATCCCTAATTTTTGCCCGACTGTTTTTGTTTCAAGACTACAGTCAGCGGGATGCCCCAGTTTTTCTTAAGTCTCCTTCATAGGTTTCGACTAAATGGGATTTTCTTTTGAGAGATAATGACTGCCTAATTATGAGGAACCATCATTATCTTTTGATTCAGAAGGGTGTTTTTGATGTCATTCGTTGTGTACAAAGTGAAAACTTGCGACTGAATGCACATTTGAATTAACTGAGAAACTACCCTGCCCCAGATCATGATTAAAGGTTTCAATTTATGCGAAAAAGAAAACTCCTACTTCTTAGGCTCAAAGCGTTTGGCTAGGGATTATCTTCCTTATAACTGCACTGTTTAGGGTTTGAAACAACGCATGTACATCGTCAGCAAGATCGGTTCAAAAACATATTGTAGAGATTAGGGTATTGTTTTCATCATCCTCCCTCTAAATGCTTATAGCTTGTGATCGAGAGTTGAATATCATGCAAAAAAGGAGTAAAATCATAATTCCAGTATAGTGAAAATGAATTGATTAACTCAAGACAAACATATTCAATGCATTAATGAGAATAACCAAAGTCTGACATAAAGATAAGTGTTTAAAAAAACAAAGAAAATACAACTAGAAATTCGAATGAAAAAAATCTTCTTCGCCTAAATTTGTCACTTCAGATGGTGTGCCTTTGAGGGATGATAGAAAAGTTCAATCTGACCATCTTGTGTGAATTCCAGCACTCCTTCGTCGATCAGGTCTTGAATCTTGTTCTTCAATGTGCAACAAATGTTAGTGTCATTTCTAAGATTGTTGGAGTGGTATGCGCACCTTTCTTTATGATTGTAACGGGGATAAGAAGTATTGGGCTTTTAAGGAGGATCCTTCAATGTAACCAACTTGGCCTCCAACATATGATACAATGCTTGAGCCAAGGACATGTTGATCTCAGTAAATTTTCTTTTGGGCGTATCTTGCTTACGCTGACTACCATGTCGTTGTTGGCGAGGTTGTTGTTGGGCTCGCGATGTAGTAGCAATTTTGGAAGGTTTTCTCTCGACCAAGCCAGCTTCTTGTCTCATCGGGGGCTGATTAATTACTTGATCCCTAATTCTATTCGCTCGTTTCATACGGTTGTATTCATCTTGATGAAGCTTGTTGATGAGGATTCTCAACTCTTCTTGTCCCCGAGCTAAGTTTTAGATAAGAGCCATCTGTCCCAACATCTAGATTCTCATTGTTACTATCTCAGCTTGCAATTGTTTCAGCTGGTCATCCTCGTTGTCTTCAGGATTCTTCTTGGTCATGCTCTCAATGAGGAGTGCTTTCACTTCTTCCTGCACCTTGGATAGGTTCAGGAACAATTCTTGAAACTGATCATTTTGGGTCTGAAGATCTTGGACAGTCTGTCCGAGAGCCATTTTTTTACTGAAATAAATAGTAAGTGGATGAGAAAACTTGTATGGGGAAAACCTGTTATGACATGATGCATGATATATGGATGTGATGTTTTCGAGGATCTCGCAGGGTAAACATATGAAAATGTTAGAAGTTGAACTTTGATTACAACTTTGATTGAAGAACTTCGTGTCGTTGAATGTCCTTCAACGAGAATCAAGCTCACCATGTCAAGTGGGTCATGGCCTCTTGCCTCTTGATAGACACCTGGTTCAATATAACCCTACATCATAGGCCCTTGAGACCCTTGAAATGGTTATTGAAAATGCTATGGCATGATGTTATGATGTTTATACTATGCACCAAGAAAAAGTGTAAGGTAGTGACTAAAACAAGCCCTGAAAGGAATTCAAGTTTGGTTAGATATTGAATACAGAAAAACCCTGCAAGGAGTTCAAGTTGTCAGATCATAAATTCAAACAAGTCACACAAGTGACCTTAGGTTTAGGCTTGCACATGGTTTACAGGTAAGTACCTTCTTGAAGTTTTAGTTGGTTCAACCTGTCCTAAAAGAAAGTAATCGGGTTCTAAGGAATCTCAATATCACTGATATTTCTTCACCGGGCATTGTTTCAACACAAGCTTCTTTATTAGCAACCAAAATATCCCGAAAGTCCGATCTCAATGAGTGTAGCATCGAGTATCAACAAACTTCAGACTGCACCAAACACGGCTATCTCACTACTTCCTAATGGCCAAGTTGTTCAACTAAGGTTCTACGGTAAGTTAGTGCTTCATGAAACCACACAGCGGCCCCATATTCTCCTTGAATGGACTCAAGGGAAACCAGTACCAGCAAATGTGTCACACTAACATAGCCATTGCTTCAACCATGTCCGTATATGCCTCATAGTCCCCACGATCTATTTCTACTTACTTAATAATGCCTCAAATTCGGGTATAGGATCTATACAAAACCCAAACAACCCTTTTAATAGTAAAGCAAGCAAGTCAAGAAAAGAAATCATTTTAAATGTGAACTAATCTCTAAGGTAACCCCACTTTTAGGTTTCTCCCCAGCAGAGTCGCCAGTTCTATCATACGGTGGGAGAACTGACTTGGGTGTTTTGAGTTTTATCGCAATTGTTGTGGATAGCAAGAGTCACCACCGACTTTTCTTTTATCTAATAAAGGAAAGGGTGAAAAGAACTGGAAAGACCTTTTGAGAATTTTCTTGTGTTCGTGGGGTAGATTGTGAAAAGGGAACGTGTTAGCACCCTTTTCATCCATACTTATCTACGGGCTCTTAGTTGCTAGCTCACTTTGAAAGTGCTTTGTGAAATGTGTTTGTGTTTGTTTGAAAGTATTTTTGAAAAGTGCCTTCGTTTAGGCGAACTTTGTAATGATTCTCGTCCCTATAAGAAAGTATACAAAGTGTTGACTTTTGAAAATATTTCATGAAAAGTGTTGGTATGTTTGAAAATATGTTTTTATTTTGAAATGTTTGTGAGCAAGCAACTACGAGCATTCTACCTACTCAAAAGAAAGTCTTTATTCTTTTCCTCCTCCTTTAGATATTACTATCTTACCATTAGTTAGTAAGAAACCATATCATTGGATGTGAAGGGACATGCGTGGGTCATCGTACAGTCATAGAAGGCAACATTGTAGGATACTTTAGAAATTTATCGCAAGGGACTAATATCGTTTACTGAAGGCAACATCGAAGGGTCATCGAGGGACTACGATCTTGTAATCGAGGGTCTTTGCTAAAGTATCCTACGTTCGAGGGAAATGACTGGTTTTCATCTGAGGCAACAAGTGCGGGTTACCCTAGAGGTGTATGTGTGCAAAGTGTGTTTAATTCAAGTATATTATTTTTGAATTAGGGTTGTCTATGATTGGTTTTAAAGTCTTTCCATACACGCCCTAATTACTAGTAATAATAAGGAAAGCGATAAATTGCGGAATATAAAGATCCTACGCTATTACAATACTTTGGGAATGGGGAGTACAAATTATAAATGGGGATGTAAAGCAATAAATCCCTAATTACTATTACAAACTAATGAATATGAATAATAATAGAATGTACAAAAATGTAAAGATAAAGAAGAAAAGGAAATTGTTTTTGTGGTTTTTTATAGAATAGGTTTTAAGATTAATCTAAAACTAATTAATTTACAAGGAAAGTTAATTATTTACCAAAACCTAAAGTCTAAGTTAGTAGAAAATTAAACAAAACTTAAGTCTAGTTAGTTTAATTAAGAAAAGAAATTAAATAATTAAGAAAGTTTTTTTTTAATGTTTTATCTATATAAAATAAATAAAATAAAAATAAAAATAAAATGGAAAAGTTTTAATATAATTGTTTTAGAAAAAAATATATCTTGTATATTTTTTGATTGAAATAGTAATAACAAAATATAATAAAAGAAGAAAATAAAATAAAATATAAATATTTAGGTTTAATGTTTTTTCTTAAAAAGGTAATTATATTATTGTATTATTATTTTCTTAATATGATAGAAATAAAAAATAATTAAACAAAACAATACAATAACAAAAAAATGCAAAAGAAAAGAGAATGGGTCTGAATTGCAGTAAACATGGGGTGTGAATGGCAAATTCGTGAGGCCCGAGATGCATCAAACCTAAATGCTGTCATAGTGCTGCATAATCCTGTGTGGTTGTTCCAGGGGTTTCACCACGGGGAAGCAGCTCCTAAGCGTTGGATCATAATGGTGATGAAGATCTGGTGGCTGAGAGGAGGGCGCATGGTATGAAGGATTGGCTGCCTGTGTGGAATTGGAGAGCCTGCAACCATAAGGGTGGTGACAAGTGTCACCACCAAATAAAATTTGTTAAAAAAATGTGATAAAATAAAACAAAATTGGTTATACTTTAATCAAAACAAAAACATGTTATCTCTCTTCTTCCTTGTGTTCTCTCGTTCTCTCTGTCTTTGGCCTCGCCAGAAATTTCCCTAGTGGAGGTCGACGGCGGCATACGGCAGCGTGCAAGGCGGCTTGGCTCCGCTCTTCACTTTTTTACACTATTCAGGTCTTCTTCTTCTTCTGATCCTTAATCTGGGGTTTAATTTTGCAGATCATACACTGTTTCGAGTAGATCTTAAAGGGAGGGATTGAAACCCTAGCGGCTCTGATTTGGCCTTTTGCACTGATTCCGAGTGAGTTCGTTATGAGATTTGTGTTTATGAAATCTCTTCTTCTCTTTGTTTCTAAAGGGTGTTGATTTGGAAAATGATGATACAAATTTTTTTAGGGTTTGGTCGGCTTGGCCTTTTTTCTGTTTATCTTATGAACTTCTGTTTCTGCTTGCTGAAAACGATTTTTTTGAAGGGGTTTTCTGGTTGTTTTTGTAGTTGCGGCCTCTGTATATTTGTTGTGTGAACTGTATTTTTCTTGTTTGTATGAACGATTGTACAGACAATGGTGAACAAAGGTTTTGGGTTTTGTTTGTGGTTCCGTGGCCCCTACTTCTGTATGCTGAAAACAATATTTCTTTGAAGGGTTGGACTTTGATGGTTTTTCTAGTTCTGTGGCTGTGCTGTTTATTTTTTGTGTAAATTGTTACAGAAAATGTTGAACAAAGTTTTTTTGTGTTAGGGTGGTTCCACGGCCATCCCGTCCGTCCTTTTGATGTGAACTGTTAGCTTGGTTTTATATTGTGAATTTTTCTTGTGAACTATGAATGGTTTGACTTGTTGGAGTTGATATAACAGGCTTTGTTGGACTTGTAATCTTTTCTGATTTTTATGATATGTCAACTTTGTTGTACTTTTTTCTATGCTATGCTATGCTATGCTGGTTTTTGACTTTGCTTGCTGGCCTTGTGATTTTCTGTATTGCTTTTTCGAAGCTATACTTGTTGATTGCTGACTTTTTTAATTTTGTACTTGTGTAGTACAATGTTTATGCTTTTGCTGTGAACCAAACAAGCTTATTTTGAATAGCTATTTGAGATTTGTAGCAGTAGTCTAGGCCTGTGATCTGATTTTGCAAATTCTGATTTTTTTCATTGAAATGAAATAACATGAGGCCTTTTTGCATGAAAACATGATGCCGAATTTGAAATTCTGATTTGGATTTATCTTTTCCTTTTTGTGAACCAACTTATTTTGTGATTTGCAATAATATGTTTCTAAGCCAATGATAGAGCAACATTGTATGAGGCTTTTGGGCTTTGTAATTATTTTTCTTATTGGGTTGGAAATGTGATTGGAATTCTGTTTTGACCTTCTTTGTATTTGTTTATTGTGAACCAACTTAGCTTGTGATTTGCAATAGATAAAGTAAGGCCCATGATTAAATTGAAATCCAATGTATGATGCTTGTATGCTTGAACATGATTGAAAAACAAACTCTTTTTCTGATTCGTTAAACAAAACCCTGATGATCAATACTTTGCAAATTTTCTTGTTCACATTTGATTGTTTGCTAATTAATTCTTTTTCTCTTGTTTCATGTATTTGACATTGATATGAGCTTGCAAAGACGATGAAGGAAGACTTTGAAGATAAAACCGAGGCAATACTTGAATTGGAGAGTACATAGGAAAATTTGAAACATGAATAGCATTAGATATAGGAATTTGTGATTAGGCCATAGAAGAGTGAATGCCATTGTAACATTAGGAAGTAGTTTGGAATTTAGGACTATGTACATTTGAAATTTTGAATTCCAACTGAAACTTTGGGCAAGATTTAATTCTTTTCTTTTGTAATACATTTAATAAATCTTAGACAATTTGTAACAAATATGAAGCTTTGTATCCCTTTAAGATTCAATAATGTTAAATGGAAAACTCTTCATTTTTTGAATTTGATTTCAAATGGATGTTGAAACTTGTATGAAGAATGTAATTCGGTTTCTTGGAAGTGAATTTGAGATAACAAGTGAAGATTTGAAACTTGAGTTAAAAAGAAACTCCATATTTGTAATTGAAAAGAAACAAATTAGAATTCATAAGCAAACGTGAACTTGCTCATTTGTACAAAGTCTAAAAACTCTTTTGTTTTCTGAATTCAAGTTCAATAATCTTGATGTCCATTATGCAATGATATTAAATTCAAACACTTCTACATTCCAAGCAAATATTTGAATGCCCACTCAAAGCGGTGATGCCTTAGTGAACTTTAAAGATGTGTGAGATTCGACATAAAGCTGCAGCAAATCTTCCATTGTTAATTATCAACAAACCAAAAGAATGAGAAAAACCTAATCTCAAATTCAATTTCGGTTAACTTTCTTCATAAGTAAACAATGTATTATGAAAGAGTCCTCAAACTCAACAACCTTTATCATGAATCAATACATGACTCAAGATAAACTCAAATGTAAACCCTAATATTGCGCAACCATTGAACCATGAACCTTGGTGTACTTAAAGTGATTAAAAACCCTAGGAGTATAGAGGGATATTTTTGAATGAAAGGAGAGGGCAAATTTTGGGGTACAACAAATATCATTGGAAGGAAATTCTGGTAGGAGATTTTGGTGAATCAGATTCTATTGGGTCAATGAAAGTTATATCCAGTCTGGATCCTTGAACGCGTCATTAGATGTTAGTCATCGGTGAATGCCCGTGCTATTGTAATCAGATTGGTTATAGTGGATTAAGTCCTTGAGTTAAAGGCGAAATCACCTCGGAAGGGTGTACTGGACTAACTTGGGGGTTTCTCAAGTGAGCCAGGATTATAGTTGTTTAGTTATTGGCTTGCATTTTTGGTAAAACCCAAGTGTGTGTGTGAATGTCATGACTGATGTCATAACATTCTAGTTTAGTTTGTACTGATTCATTAGGTACCTTTGCAGAAAAATATTGTCATACAGGTATTGATGTTTATAAGTGTGTATCTGAGCATTTTGCAAAATGATCACATTTTCCTAAATCAGTAGGCAGGTTTTTCAGATGTCAAAACAGATGTTAAGGCATCCTGTTCTGAACTAACAGGTTTGCAGTTTGGTTAATTCTGAGTTTTTTCAGGAAAATGACTCAGTCTTTCCAGAACAGAATCCTGCGTTTTCTTTGGGTTAACCTAGCTCAACCCTAACCTGGTTGATAAAGTCCTATGACCTAGTCTTAAGGTCAAATGGAATTAACCCTAGCTTTTTGTGGAAACCCTAACTGAAGATGCAGCTGCTATATATTCAACAGAGCTGCTGTTTTGAAAGTAATCCCTTTTTGGTCAGAAGATCATTTGTAAGCTGTATAGTTTTAACTATTGTAATTCAAGCAATTATCATTGTGATAAGTGACTTGGAATAGGTTTTTAATTGTAAGGGTTGTGTAGCACTCAAAGCTTTGAAGCAAGAGTGTTTGTATGTTTCTTGACTAAAGCTGTGAAGCAGAGTCAAGTTAGGTGTGTGTATCACTCAAAGCTGTGAAGCAAGAGTGATTGTGTTGCTTGATTAAAAAGCTGTGAAGCTTAATCAAGTGTATGTTTTTGAAGAGTGTCTTCATCAATTCATTAGTCAAATTGTTTTATGTATCACTGCTGTGATTGAGGGGGAGTGAGTAGGAACTCAGGTTTAAGTTGTACTTAGATTGAAATTGCATTGGGTAGGTCTTAAGTGAAGGAGATAAACTGGTTGGTTTATTCCTGAATTAACATCTCTTATAGTGTATTTCCTCCCTGGCTTGGTAGCCCCCAGAGTAGGTGTTGTTGCACACTGAACTGGGTAAACAATTGACTGTGTTCTTTACTGTTTTTGTATTTACTGTCTTATAGAAAGTCAGATACAGTGTCATAACATTGAACGTGACATTGAGTATCTGCAGCCAGAATTTCAATTGGCATCAGAGCAGGCACCCTGCCTGTATTACTGGGTGAGATCTAGGGATATCACTTTCTGGCACTATGGACAAAGAAGGAGTTTTTGGAAATAGACCACCCATTCTGGATGGAACTAATTATGACTACTGGAAACCTCGTATGATTGCCTTCTTAAAATCTCTGGACAAAAAGGCTTGGAGAGCTGCTGACAAAGGATGGATCCATCCCACCATAACTGAGAAAGATGGGACAATCAGTCTGAAGCCTGAGGAAGATTGGAGTAAAGAAGAAGATGAGTTAGCCCTGGGAAATTCCAAAGCTTTAAATGCCTTGTTCAATGGAATTGATAGAAACATTTTCAGACTAGTACATCAATATGAACTGGCCAAGGAAGTTTGGGACACTCTCAAAACTACTCATGAGGGCACTTCCAAAGTAAAAATGTCAAGGCTTCAGATGTTGACTACCAAGTTTGAGAATCTAAAAATGATGGAAGATGAAACCATTCATGAGTTTCACATGAACATCTTGGAGATTGCCAACACCTCAGGAGCACTGGGAGAAAAGATGTCAGAAGAAAAACTGGTGAGAAAGATTCTCAGATCCTTGCCTAAAAGATTTGCAATGAAGGTAACTGCCATAGAGGAAGCCTAGGACATCAGCAAGTTGAAAGTGGATGAACTTATTGGGTCTCTTCAGACTTTTGAGATGGGGATCACTTATAATGGTGACAAGAAGAACAAGAGCATAGCACTTGTGTCCAACACTGATGTTGAAGAAAATATTTCAGAAGCTATAGCCATGCTTGGAAGACAGTTCAACAAACTCATCAAAAGAATAGATCCAAAGTCAAGGTCCAATGTTCATAACATTCCCTCTGACATTGACAGTTCCAGCAGAAGACCAAGGTCAGAAGAGAAGGGAAATCAAGGCAGAGGAATTCAATGCCATGGTTGTGAAGGATACGAGCATATTCGAGCTGAATGTCCTACCTTTCTTAAGAAACAAAAGAAAGGAATGACTGTTACTTGGTCTGACTGTGATTCAGAAAGTAATTCTGAAGAAGAATCTGCCAAACTAGTTACTGCTTTAACGGGTGTTTGTACCTCTGAAAGTGACATCAGTGATGAAGAGGTGACTTTTGAAGAACTGGCTGATACTTACAAGAAATTGTGTATCAGAAGTACTGAAGTCTGTGTGCAGAATGAGAAACAATCAAAACTCATCATAAAGCTGGAGGCTGAAAAAAGGGCAAATCTTGAAACTATAAGTCATCTAGAAGGAGAAGTTCAATTGCTGAACTCACAACTGAATCAAATGACCAAATCTGTCAAGATGCTGACAAATGGAACAGACAAATTGGAAGAGATCCTTCAGGTTGGACAAAATGTGGGAAATAAATCTGGACTAGGATTTATGGAAGCAAAGAAATCTGGTACTAAAAAGCAAATGTCAAAACAGATGTCTCAACACAACTCTCAACATCAGGAACAGAGACATATGAAGAAAAGGTACCAAAGATGGAGATGTCATCATTGTGGGAGATATGGCCACATAAAGCCCTTCTGCTTCAGATTGCATGGATACCCTAGTCAGAACTCAGGTGTCAAACCTAAGTCTAAAAAGGTACCACATGCTCCTAAATGGAAGAAAAAGGCTACTGCCCTGATAGCCCACACTTCCCTGAGGGTCTCTGCAAAGGAAGACTGGTACTTTGACAGTGGATGTTCCAGACACATGACTGGAATCAAGAACCTCCTCAATAATGTTAAGCCTCACACCACCAGTTTTGTGACCTTTGGAGATGGTGCTAAAGGTGAAATCAAAGGAGTTGGTGACTTGGACTGCCCTGGAGTTCCAAGTCTGAATGAAGTACTGCTGGTAAAAGGGCTGACTGCTAATCTCATTAGTGTCAGTCAATTGTGTGATCTAGGATTCAAGGTCAATTTCTCAAAATCTGAATGTCTTGTAATCAATGACAAACAAGAAATTGTAATGAAAGGAGTCAGATCTAAAGATAACTGTTACTTGTGGGAGCCTGAGAACACTAATTTCTCCTCTGTGTGTTCCACTGCAAAAGAAGAAAAAGAGGTGAAACTGTGCCACCAAAAACTTGGCCATCTTCATCTAAGAGGTATGAAGAGGATTATCTCCTTGGAGGCAGTCAGAGGGATTCCAAGACTGCAAATTGATGAAGAAAGAGTTTGTGGTGAATGTCAGGTTGGTAAGCAGACTAGGATGTCACATCCAAAGTCAAGACATCTGACCACCTCTAAGGTTCTAGAACTTCTTCATATGGATCTGATGGGACCAATGCAAGTAGAGAGTCTTGGTGGAAAAAGATATGCCTATGTGGTTGTGGATGATTTTTCCAGATTCACCTGGATTAATTTCATTAGGGAAAAATCTGATGTATTTGAAGTTTTTAAAGAATTGTGCAAAAGAATTCAAAGAGAAAAGGAAGGGTGTATTGTCAGAATCAGAAGTGATCATGGCAAGGAATTTGAAAACAGCAAGTTTGATGATTTCTGTTCTTCAGAAGGAATTAGTCATGAATTTTCTTCTCCTATAACACCTCAGCAAAATGGAGTTGTGGAAAGAAAAAACAGGACCATACAGGAATCTGCCAGAGCAATGTTACATGCCAAAAGACTTCCTATGTATTTTTGGGCTGAAGCTATGAATACAGCCTGCTATGTTCATAACAGGGTCACCTTGAGAAAGGGAACCTCATCCACCATATATGAACTCTGGAAAGGAAGAAAACCAACTGTGAAGTACTTCCATGTGTTTGGCAGCAAATGCTATATTCTGGCTGATCGTGAACAAAGAAGAAAACTGGACCCTAAAAGTGATGAAGGCATATTTCTAGGATACTCCTCAAACAGCAAAGCTTATAGAGTATTCAATTCCAGAACCAAAGCCATGATGGAATCAATAAATGTTATAATTGATGATTATCATGAAGAAATAGATGTTCCTTGTACTGTTGAGACATTCTTTGAGACTTCAACCCAACAGAATGATCTACCCAACTCCACCACAACAGAATCTGAATCAAAGGAAGCTAGCAAGATCCCTTCCATCAGAATTCAGAAGGATCATCCAAAAGAGCTCATCATAGGAGATCCCAACAGTGGAGTCATTACAAGATCT
This sequence comes from Vicia faba, assembly GCA_948472305.1. NCBI lineage: Eukaryota > Viridiplantae > Streptophyta > Magnoliopsida > Fabales > Fabaceae > Vicia > Vicia faba. Next base: position 652,360,455 of record OX451740.1, read on the forward strand.
AGAAAAATCATCTCAAACTCTTGTTTTGTGTCCAAAATGGAACCAAGAAATGTCAAGGAAGCTTTAACTGATGAATACTGGATTGGTGCAATGCAAGATGAACTGAACCAATTCAAGCAACATGAAGTTTGGGAACTGGTTCCTAGACCTGAAGGAACTAACATCATTGGGACAAAATGGATTTTCAAGAACAAGTCAGATGCTGAAGGAGTTGTCACCAGAAATAAGGCAAGACTTGTTGCTCAAGGATACACCCAGGTTGAAGGGGTTGATTTCGATGAAACCTTTGCACCTGTAGCCAGGCTGGAATCAATTAGACTCCTATTGTCAATTGCTTGTCTTCTGAAGTTCAAGTTATTTCAGATGGATGTGAAAAGTGCCTTTCTAAATGGGTACTTAAATGAGGAAGCTTATGTGGAACAACCTAAAGGCTTTGTGGATCCAACCCACCCTGATCATGTCTACAATTTGAGAAAAGCTCTATATGGCCTGAAACAAGCTCCTAGAGCATGGTATGACAGGTTAACAAAGTTTCTCTCAGACAAAGGCTACAGAAAAGGAGGCTTGGACAAAACTCTCTTTGTCAAAACTGAAGGAGGGAAGTTGATGGTTGCCCAAATATATGTTGATGACATAGTGTTTGGAGGAATGTCAGAACATATGGTTAAACACTTTGCTGACCAGATGCAGGCTGAATTCGAAATGAGTCTCATGGGAGAACTAACTTATTTTCTTGGACTGCAAGTCTCACAGATGGAGGACTCAATCTTCTTATCTCAAAGCAAGTATGCTAAGAACATTGTAAAGAAGTTTGGTATGGAGAATGCAAGTCACAAAAGGACTCCTGCTCCTACTCATCTAAAGCTTTCCAAAGATTCAAGTGGGGTTAAGGTGGATCAAAGTCTGTACAGAAGCATGATAGGAAGCTTGTTGTACTTAACTGCCAGCAGACCTGATATTGCCTTTGCAGTTGGAGTTTGTGCAAGATACCAAGCTGATCCCAAAGTCAGTCATATCAATCAAGTGAAGAGAATTTTGAAGTATGTGAGTGGAACTTGCAACTATGGGTTGATGTATTCTCATGGCTATGAACCAGCTCTGACTGGCTACTGTGATGCTGATTGGGCTGGTAGTGCTGATGATAGAAAAAGCACCTCTGGAGGATGTTTCTTCTTGGGAAATAATCTGGTTTCCTGGTTCAGCAAGAAACAGAATTGTGTGTCTCTTTCTACTGCTGAAGCTGAATACATTGCAGCTGGTAGTAGCTGCTCTCAAATGATCTGGATGAAACAGATGCTTACTGAGTATAATGTCACACAAGATGTTATGACATTATACTGTGACAATCTGAGTACAATCAACATTTCCAAGAATCCCATTCAGCATAGTAGGACCAAACATATTGACATACGACATCACTTTATCAGAGACCTTGTAGAAGAGAAGACAATCAAATTGGAACATGTTGCCACTGAGCTTCAGCTGGCTGACATTTTTACCAAAGCTCTTGATGCAAATCAATTTGAAAACTTGAGGGGTAAGTTGGGTATTTGCCAACATGAGGAATTGTAGCAATTAATTTTGCTTAAAACAAGGATTAAAGGAGTTATGCTTGTTCTGATTGGGTTAAAATTATATTTTCCCATTTCCTTCAATTCTTTAAAGAAGTTGAATAGACACTCCTTTTCTTCCTTCCCCTCTCGCCTCCTCATCAAAACCCAGTATCTCAATCAGAATTTTCTCTTCAGTTGCTGTTGGTCCTCTAAGACTGTCAAAATGTCTCAAACACCATCATCATCCAATACGACTATTTCAACCTCTTCCTCTGATCAAGATTCTAGGACAATCTCTTTTTGTCTGGACTCTGAAGTCCTGGAGATCTCTTCTCGTAGAAAAGTGGGAACTAACCCCACCAAGGTCAAAGAGTTGAGAACAAGACATGCAGGAAAGTCCCAAGCTTCTGCCTCTGGTAATCCATCTCATCCTTCTTCTTCAGTTCCCCCTGAAATTGCAAATAGGGAAGGGTCAGCCTATGTTAGTCAAGCAATAGCTAAAATTGTTTCAAGAATTCTGAACGAGAACCACTCAGTTCCTGGCATTTCTGTTCCTTTGAATCAAGAAAGTTCAAATGCTGAAATAAATCCAGATGTCTCTAAGGATGTTGAGACATCAGACAAAGAGAAGAATGCTGACATTGCTCACAAGAAAAGGAAGAAGCCCGAATCCTCTGAGTCTGATGACAGTGCTTAAAGTTTGGTGGTGTTGCTGATTGATGGTGGTGATACCTGGTGGAGTTTGGAAGTGTGTTCAGTTTTTTTTGCTGCTGCTCTTATTACTTTTTTCTGGATAACTGTATAATTTTTATGAACATGTATCTTTGGCCCATTTGTGGCTAAAGAGGGGGAGAATATTTTGGTACTTACTTAATTAGACATTCTATTTTTCTGCAGTCATTTCTTTCTGCTGCTATCTATCTCTGATTGCTTAGGGTCTTTAGCCAAAAATCTGCGAAAGGGGGAGTTTTTAGTTGTTTAGTTATTGGCTTGCATTTTTGGTAAAACCCAAGTGTGTGTGTGAATGTCATGACTGATGTCATAACATTCTAGTTTAGTTTGTACTGATTCATTAGGTACCTTTGCAGAAAAATATTGTCATACAGGTATTGATGTTTATAAGTGTGTATCTGAGCATTTTGCAAAATGATCACATTTTCCTAAATCAGTAGGCAGGTTTTTCAGATGTCATAACAGATGTTAAGACATCCTATTCTGAACTAACAGGTTTGCAGTTTGGTTAATTCTGAGTTTTTTCAGGAAAATGACTCAGTCTTTCCAGAACAGAATCCTGCGTTTTCTTTGGGTTAACCTAGCTCAACCCTAACCTGGTTGATAAAGTCCTATGACCTAGTCTTAAGGTCAAATGGAATTAACCCTAGCTTTTTGTGGAAACCCTAACTGAAGATGCAGCTGCTATATATTCAACAGAGCTGCTGTTTTGAAAGTAATCCCTTTTTGGTCAGAAGATCATTTGTAAGCTGTATAGTTTTAACTATTGTAATTCAAGCAATTATCATTGTGATAAGTGACTTGGAATAGGTTTTTAATTGTAAGGGTTGTGTAGCACTCAAAGCTTTGAAGCAAGAGTGTTTGTATGTTTCTTGACTAAAGCTGTGAAGCAGAGTTAAGTTAGGTGTGTGTATCACTCAAAGCTGTGAAGCAAGAGTGGTTGTGTTGCTTGATTAAAAAGCTGTGAAGCTTAATCAAGTGTATGTTTTTGAAGAGTGTCTTCATCAATTCATTAGTCAAATTGTTTTATGTATCACTGCTGTGATTGAGGGGGAGTGAGTAGGAACTCAGGTTTAAGTTGTACTTAGATTGAAATTGCATTGGGTAGGTCTTAAGTGAAGGAGATAAACTGGTTGATTTATTCCTGAATTAACATCTCTTATAGTGGATTTCCTCCCTGGCTTGGTAGCCCCCAGAGTAGGTGTTGTTGCACACTGAACTGGGTAAACAATTGACTGTGTTCTTTACTGTTTTTGTATTTACTATCTTATAGAAAGTCAGATACGGTGTCATAACATTGAACGTGACATTGAGTATCTGCAGCCAGAATTTCAAGGATATATCGCGTGTTCTTTACTTTTGCTTATACTTTAGAGTTTACATTTTATTAACTTTGTTAGAAGCATTACTTAGAAGTCACACTCATAAGCATTGTTCAACGAATAACGCTTAGAAGCGAAAGTTATTCAAGAAAGTAAAACCCAATTCAACCTCCCCCCCCCCTTTTCTTGCATTTTCTTCACACCTTTAGATACTGCACTTTAATTCTGCCTTTAAAGATAGGCACCTCGAAGTAATTAAATGGAAGAATGCCTTTGTTGAAGCCTGTGAGGTTGTTAAGGTCTTCCAATCTGGAATTACTCAAACCTCCAGCATAAAGAGCGAATTTTGTTGGACTAAACACATGTCCTGAGGCAGAAGCATACACATAGAAGAAAGAGAAAAGAGCATTGACATTCGAATTTGTACCTTTGCAGAAGATCAAGATGTCTCCAGTGTAAAAAGTGTAAGAAGGAAAAGCAAGATTACCGACTCCTTTCATGGGCTTGACCTTACCAGACTGAACCAAATTCGAAAGGCCTTTGCTAACACTACTACAAATAACGCTTGTAACGTCGGTCGCAAAATTCATTTTACCTTGGCAACCCATGCGAGGTCAGTAAGATCGTCATGAAAAGTCTCCACTTAACACCTCATTCTTTTTAAAACTGAGGTTTAAATTGAAAAGGTCATGGGTTCTATCCCTAGGAACTGCATATATTTTATTTTCTATATTTTGTTGCGCGCTTCATATAACTATCAGTTTTGTTTATATTCCAAGGTAATAAGGTATTCATTTACCTTAGTTTTAGATAAAAACCGAGGTGTTTAATATGAAGATATTTGGATATATTTATCAATTTCATTGGCCCCTTGTATCATTTTTTGCATGTATTATTTTCACTGGCTTATATCATATCATCATAATAAATCTATTAGCCTGACAGTATTATTTTTTACACATAAACTATGAAATATGTAATAGAATATCATATATCATTTCAAACCAAATGGGAAAATTAACATTGTTATCATCAAGACAAAATAAGAAAATCTTTGTTCATATACAAAATAATATTATAGCAACCAACATAAACTATCGTTCTTGTTCTCGGGCTTTATAATGAGATAAGAAGACATTGACCCAACGTGATTAGTTGTCATTAATTTCCTTTGTTAATATGGTTTTTGGTTGATAAGCTCCTACAATTAGAACAAAATTTAAACTAAAAACAACAACAATTAGTTTAAGAAGTATACATAACATGGATTAAGCTAATACCTTATTCTTCATCCATCTTTGTATAATGCCATCAAAGACAATATGGAGCATATATCTCATAACATAATATCCACAAGAATGGGCGTCTGTTTGTTTTCTCCACTACAAATGATTTTCATTTATTAATGTCACACTAATACACATTATTAATATAATGTCAAATAGCACAACTACTACACTTACTCTTGGGTAATACAAGTTTGGATTTTTAGCCATAATATTTCTTCTCTGCGCATTATATTCCTCCATCACTCTACACGTGTAGGTTAAAATTAAACATAAAAAACTATTCAATTCTAAAGTAAATTTGAGTATAAGAAATAATACAACTTACCCACTCAAAGCGTTGATCACAACATCGGGCAGTGTCAAGTGCATAGAGCAAAACACAAGTATACTATTTTTCTTGGGACATGTGACAAATAGTTGCCAATGTCGGTGACATAAACATTCAGAATAATTAATAATATGGATAAAATTGATTTATAAATGAAAACAAAAATTAATATATACTTAATCGCGGTAAAATAGGGCCACATAACAATCTTTGATGCTCCCTCTCTCCATCAAATAATCTTGTAAGTAAATTCTGACTTCATGACCTGGAGAATCACGAGTAAGAGCAATCTTCACAGCATCTAAGATACAATACTTGTTTAGAATATTCCTTTCTGAAAGAACTCATGGATGTACCTACAAGGTCAAATCTTTATGTTAAAGTACAAGAATATATGTATATAAATAGAAGTCAACATAAAACTATACTTACACTAACCAAATTTGCAATATGGTCTCGTCTAGTTCCCCATCTCTCTTAAAAATTCATGTCATGAAGTCTTGTTAAGAAACACTGACTGTTGTGGATCATGACTTAATTTAATACCCATAATAATGGGTTCATTACTCGGCATCATCATCTCTAGTCTCTAAAGGCTATCTTGATTTGGTGGTGAGAGTTCAACACTGCCATGGTTGGAAGAAAAAGTATGTTTCGTGCTTGTACCACCCGTAACTTTCTCAACTATATTCTCTCGAATTTCCATCTGATTTTAATTTGTATGGATGAGTATACCTGTAATACGGTGGGAGAACTAACTTGAGTGTTTTATGTTTGATAACAATTGTTGCGGATAGCAAGAGTCACCACCGACTTTTCTTTTATCCAATAAAGGAAAGGGTGAAAAGAATAGGAAAGACCTTTTAAGAATTTTTCTTGAGTTCGGGGGGTAGGTTATGAAAAAAGAAGGTGTTAGCACCCTTTTCATCCATAGTTATCTACGGGATCTTAGTTCCTAGATCACTTTGAAATTATTTGTAAATGTTTTTGTGTTTTGTGTAAGTTTGAATATATTTTGAAAACGCTTTTGTTTCGGCAAACTTTGTAATAATTCTTGTCTCTATAAGAATGTATGCAAAGTGCTAGTTTTGAAAATAGTTCAAAGAGATGTTTATTTTTGGAAAGATGTTTTAAAGGTGTAAGGGTGAAGATGGTTTTATTTGTGAGCAAGCAACTACGAGCGTTCTACCTACTCAAAAAGTCTTAGTTCTTTTCCTCCTCCTTTAGATAGTGTTATCTTACCATTAGTTAGTAAGCAACCATATCATTGGATGTGAAGGGACAAGCGTGGGTCATCATACAGTCATAGAAGGCAATATTGTAGGATACCTTATCAATTTGACGTAAGGGTCTAAGATCGTTTACCTAAGGCAACATCAAAGGGTCATCGAGGGACTACGATCTTGCATTCGAAGGTCTTTGCTAAAGTATCCCACGTTCGAGGGACATGACTGTTTTTATCTGAGGCAACAAATGTGGGTTAAACTTAAAGGTGCAAGTGTGAAAAGTGTTTTGATTTCATGCATTTTTGTCTTTGCATTAGGGTTTTCTACTTGTTGGTTTTATGTCTTACCATACAAACCCTAGTTACTAGCGATAATATTGGAAGTGATAAATTACAAGAATTTAAAGTTCTACGTTATTACATCATTTGGGGGATAGGGATACAAATTACAAATGGGGAAATAAAAGCAATTAAACTCTAATTTACTATTACAACCATATTGAATATTGCAACATAAAATGTTCAAGAATATAAAGGCATTGTGAAAGGAAAATAAAATTATGTTTGTTTGAGTTTTTGCATGGAAAATGTTCTAATAAAGAGGAAGAGAATAAATAATTAGTCTAAGTTGATTGAATAAAACTAAACCTAAATTAATTTAAGAAAAAAAATTAAATTAATTAAGAAAACAATTTTTTTAGAGTTTTTTTATGAAAAGGTAACCTAATTAAACTAATTAATTTAATTACAAGAAAAATCAATTAATTGTTTATCAAAGCCTAAAATCTAAGTTATTTAAATTTAAGGACACCTAAGTCTAAATAATTTTGTGTAAAAAATAAAATTGAATGTTAATACTAATTTAGAAAAAATATTTTAAAGTATAAACAAAACCTAATTCTAAGTATTAACAAAAATAAAATAAATGTTTAAACTAAAGTATTTAATAATTTAAATATTCAAGAAAATATATTATTTTTGGTATTTTGTTTTAAGTAAAATAAATATATAAATAAAAATAAATAAAATATAAGAGAAATAAAAATAGTTGGGCTGGAGGTGAGAAAATGAAAATGGGTGGTGAGAAAAAAAACAAAAAAGTCAGGCCCATAGTGAGGAAGCCCAAACGCGCCTTAAATAAGTAAAAATGTTAGAAAAAATAACAAAAGGCGTCCATGGGGCTCGAACCCAAGACCCTTAGCAATAAGACCTTACATGCGCGCTCTCTACCACTGAGGTGACTATACACTCAGTGTTTAAAACAAAACCAATGCATTATATTACAAAACAAACCCTGAATGCATTTCATCTTCAACCTCGCGCCAGACCTGAACCTCCATTTTTGACTTTTGTAACTTATTAATCTCTCAACCATTTGCAAAAATGTAAACATCAAACTTGCTCTAAATTTCATCACGATTTCAGAAATGTAAATAAATTAAGCTATAAATCAAAGATGAGCATGAATTTTGAATGGTACCAAATCTAACCTAATTTTTCCAGAAAGTTCAACTCTAAAATTCTCACTACTCAGGAAACATAAATGAATTCTAAGGACATGGTCATTTTCAGGGCTATGATGTCTATATTTTATCTTTGAAAATGGAAAGCTAACAATGCCTATATGAAGAATTCAAAAGTCAGAAAACTTACCTTGAAAATGGAATTCGTGTTTTGAAAATAAGCTTGTTTCAAGATGCTGCAATAATCAGGTTAGCTTCCTTGGTCCTCTGGGAAGCTAATGCAATGCTTAGCTTGAGTTGAGATGGCTGAAATGGTCTGGAGAAGTCAAGTTGCAGACCTCTATTTTTGAGTTTAGACAATGGTGGAAATGAAGTTACAGTTGGGAAACAGGGATTAGGATGAGTTTTATTTGAGGTATAGAAGCTTTGAGAATGATTTAGAGGGAAAACGCACAAGTGGATTATGAGATTGGATTTTTTGGACAGAAATGACAAGTTATGGAGTTGTGGATGCACTTCTAGTTTAGAGGGAGTTTCAGGGTGTTTGAGGGCTTATGAATTCGTGTGTTAGATTGAAAATGATATCTCTATTTATAGGCAAGAGGTTTGACATCTTGAAGTAACCAGAATTTTGAGATAACATTTTATGGTTTGGTTAAAAATGAGAAATCAAGTTGAAATGGATTTTCATAGTTCCAAGGCTCAAGTACAAGCATGGTCTGAGTTTGTTGGGTGTAGGGAGGTTTCTTATTCACTTTACAATCGAGTGTGATTAGAAGAAACAAGTGAGGAGCTCAATGCATTGACTTTGTGTAAAAATCTTGCTTTACAAGAATGGAATGGTAACTTTCTTCCAAAAATAGAACATTGCTTTGGATACTAGCTCAAGCACTTGGATAATGGCTCAATCAAAAGGGTAAAAATTAAACTAAGGAGTGAAACACAAGTTAAGAGGCATGTAAAATGAAGTTATGCAGCATAGCTATGGTTTAGGTCAAGTGTTCTTCATGAAAAATGCCTTGTAATACAAGTTTGAAAGCCAAACTTCTCCTCTTCGATTCTCCTAGCTCAAAAATGATCTCAATGAGTTCTTGGACATTTTGGAAATATTGAAACATCCTCTACAACTTTCATATTTTCAACTTTCGTAAAATACAATTGGAACTATGTGAAAAATGGCCAAGAAGTTAGGTAAAAATCTTCCTAAACTAGGTCAAATTTTCACTAATTTTAGAAAAAGTGCACGACTTCATGAATTTATAACTAAAATCCAAACACTTCTAGAATTTGATAAGTAAAGAAAAGTTATATATCTCATTAAGATCTACAACTTTCATGTTGAAAGTTTTTTTTGACTCATCTTGCATCTTGGTGAAAAAATGGCATGAAGTAATGAAATTATCATGTATAAAACACTTAGAAAAATTTCTAAGTCTTGAAAAGTTTGACTTTTCACATTGAATTTTGACTTTCTTGATTTATTGATGATCAAGGTTAATATTTTTTAATGTATTGATGAATTGTGATCTTTGAAATCAAATCTTGATAAAAAGTCTAAGTTTGACTTTTTGTGTATCAATTGGCTTTTCATTAGTTGATCAAATTTCAACTATCAACTCAATAATCTTGAGAAATGTTTTGAGCCATGAAATTAAGTCAACATGTTGTGTTTGAATCCTTGATATTATGCTTCAAGCTAATAGATCATGTATTAGGTTAAAAGTCACTGATCATTCAATTACAATTAAAACCCTAATTTTGATTATTTTGCCCCTTTGGTAAATTGAGTGCTTTCTTGAGGAATTGTGATCCAAATTTGATCAATTGATGAATATAAATTCAAAATGTTGATGTGGACCAAAAATATTGAAGTTTGATAGTAATTGGACCACAATTGACTTTTTACCCAATACAATTGATTTTCAATCATCTGGTCAATTGACTGAGCAAATTTGTGATTCAAGACTTGAAACTTGACATGAGTATTCTTGGAGGTCTATAATGATCCATGAAGTTAATTTGAGGTATTATAATTCCAATTATCCTTGTGAAAATCAAAACCTTAATTTGAGGCGTCGGTGTTTTAGGAGATGGTTTGACCTAGTCAACACTTGTGTAAACTTGAGCTTTTTGGAGCTCTTGTGAGAAATGTCTTGAGAAAGGAGAGGGAAAATTTTGGGGTACAATAATACCCAACAAACTTAATTTCTTCATCATAAAAAAAACATAAATAAAATCCAAAACTAAAATATGCAAACAATAATAATAACAAAATACAACTTATACCTCAAGAACATCGCGGGTACACTTCTCAGTCCTCTTCTTCTAATTCATCCTATCTCGTTCCTCTTACTCCTTCTGGACACTCTCCCGCACCGTTTGAAACAATTTCTCCCTCTCCTCCAAAAACTTCTCATGCACTGTTTGTAACAACCTCTCCCTCTCTTTCTCCAAGAACTTCTCCTGCACCGTTTTCCACAACCTCTCTCCCTCCTCCTCCAAGAACCTACCCCACTTCTCCCTTTCCTCCCCCAATTTAACAACAATAATCTCTTCAACCTATCTCTTACTCATTTTCTCTCTAGATGATTGAGAGCATCCAAAATATACCTCTAAGCCAACGCCTCTACCAAGACCACGAACACACCCAGGATACTCCTTGGTTCCAATTGCTTCTACCAAGATGTCATGACGATCTTGTGAAGTGAAGAATCCAACTTTGGTTTGTTCAACAAGATCATCCTACAACATATTAAATTTTATCTTTACCAAATTGATTTAACTAAAATAAATATTCTTGAAAAAAGAATCTACTTACAATCCTTTGAGCCACTTTGCGTTTAGCATTTGATGTGTACTCACCGTCTTTTCTTTGGTGTGCCTTCTTACATTTCTCATGGTGTGATGGTGGAGACGGACTTCGATCAAGACTTATAGAATCTCCCAGCTCTTCTTCTATTTTTTTAATTTTTTCATCCATCAAATTTTTTTCAATTCTTTGATATCCACCACAAGACAACCTATGTGGATAGATATTTCTAGCTCGATTTTCCTTTCCTTTTTGGCTCTTTGCCAAGAAGTCGGGAGTTTTGCGAGACTCTACAAATTTCTCCCAGGTATCTCGACCATTAAATGAATATACCTAGTATGGAGGTGGTTATTTATGATGTTTAATATAATCATGGGTGAGCTGTGTCTTAAACCCCCTCCAACGCTCCCCACAATAAGCAAGCATTTTCTTTTTCACGTACTTATCATTTGGAGTAACAATGAAGTGATCATATGTTGACATAATAGATATGTTATTAGTATTGCACAAAAAATATACTTGTAAAACAAATGATAGGATAGAAGATATATATCGTAATATCGACCGATATGTCGTTTTTAAATTCATCGAAAATGTAATGCCAACTATTTACCAAAATACTCAATTTACTTCTACCTTGTAACACAATGTAACCCAAAAAATCATCAGCATGTTTACCTTAAATCTTGCATGTTTCTGCATCAACTCTAACCGGGTGTTGAATACCAGATTCGTTGGATTTTTTCACCTTTGTATACATTGTGGCACCTCTAGTTTTTCTTTTTTGAATTTGTGTATTAACAGAGTTTGCAGCAGATGTTGTATGGGAGGTGCTTGTCGAATCGGCCATGACTATCAAGATGAATAGATAAAGTAAAAAACTAACATTGATGAATATACAAATGGAAAATAATAGAAACAAAATGATCAATAGACAAAGTAACACCCTAAACAAAATGATCAATAGACAAAGTGAAAAACTAACATTGACGAATATACAAACTAACAATTAAGTGAAGAACAAATCTGTTGCGAAAATGACGTTTGATGAATATCTGTTGGAAGAGTTTTGATATCGCCTAGGGTTTTTTGCAAAATGAGAGTGACGAACCGACATTTGAGTGTTGATAGGTAAACTAAAAGTTAGAAACTAGATAGATAGTTCTATGAAGTATTTCATGCAAAATAAGTTTCATTTCGGTTTTACAAAAAAACTTACGTGGTTGTTTTATTAAAAATCTAAAATACAAAAATAACTTCATAACGCCATATTCTGGGAGTTCATTTAAAAGATATATCATGTCAAATATTTAGGAAAACCGATGGGTTAAAATATACAAATAAAGTATTAAAATAAGATTTGAAATTAATATTATGAAATTGTTAATGAAAAATATATTACATCTCAGTTGGATCTTGTAGCCGAGGTAAATACTAATTGAACAAATAAAAAACAAAAATAGAAATCAGAAAGGCGCCAAGTGAGAAATACCTACTAAACAATTGAAAAAAAAAATATAAAATGCAACAACTGAGTGTCAAAGGGATCTCCCTTATTGCTACCTTATCTCAGTTATATTAAATATCTGAGGTCTAATGTTTTTTATTAAAATAAAATTAATAAAACATAGTTCTTCTATGACCTATACCCTCGTTTATTCATTGTTCGAGGTGTAAGCTTCGTCATGAAAAACATTATTTGTTGTAGTGTAAGGACTTCCTCAACAATAAAAAAAAGAAGGGGAGATAATAGATCTCCTTGTCCAACCCCCCTCTTGCAAGTGAAATAGCCATAAAGCTTCCCGTTCACATTCACAAAGAGATGAGCAGAAGACAAAATGGTTTGATAACAATTGGTAAACTTGTTAGAGAAGCCAAATCTTGACAAAACTTGCAATAGAAAATTACAATTCAACTTGGAAAATGCCTTGATAACGTCCACTTTGATGGCCACATTGCCTCCTTTTCTATTTCTATCCAACAAATTAAAAGCCTCTAAAGCCAGACAAATGTAGTCCTGAATATTTCTCCCTTTGATAAAAACCTTTTGTTCTTTGGATATAAGATGAGGCATGATAGAAGCCAACATGTCAGCCAGAATTTTTGAAATCACTTTAAACTTGAAACTCACAAGAGAAATTGGGAGGTACCTATCGAAAGAATCATCCTCCTTGCATTTTGTGTCTATAATCTGATGTCTATAGGGAACATAAATAATGTGTGCCTGACTACGAGCTACATTTTCCCAAACAAAATAAATGTTCGTCTCAATATCATGGTATGTTAATGTGCACAAGATTATCAGATATATAGATGGCACTGACATTATCACAATACGCCAAGGTGGCTTGAGGAATAGGAAAATGGGGATCTATTAGAAGATTATGAATCCAACACAATTCAGATACAACATCGGCCTCTATATTTTGCTTCAGCACTAAAACAAGAGGGAAAGAGTGACTATGTTGCCTTTTAGAAGAGTGTTGTACCCCAAAATTTGCCCTCCCATTTCTCATTGATTTCTCACCACAAAGCCCTTGAAGCTCAAGATCCAGTTAGGGTTTCATCTGCTCAAGACTTCTCCTTGCACTGTTGACCCAAATTAGGGTTTGTGTTTGCACAAAGATGTTTTGACCTAAAATGACTAAGATGACTTTCATGTTTCATATTGGACTCCCAAGTTTATCCATACCAAGTTTCAAGCCTTGATTCCAAGTTTTGCCCAGTCAATTGGACAGTTGACCTAGAAATCAGCTGTATTGGGGGAAAAGTCAACTGTGGCCAATTGACAGTCAAACCTCATGAAAATTGACCCCCATCAACATTATGAACTCACATGGACCATTTGATCAAGTTTGGATCACAATTCCACAAGAAATTTGATCAGATCACTAAAAGGGCAAAATGGTCATTTTTAGGGTTTTGACTGCACAAAGGAAATTTTTGACTGTTTGACCCAACCAATGGAAAACCAAGCTCAAATATGGACTCAAGGACCCCATTGAATTATCTTGACATGCTCAACAAACTCAAAAGATCCCAAGTACACAAGATTGACAGTTGAATTTCCCAGTCAATTGATCAATTTTGACTGTATACTGAAAAGTCAAACTTTGACTTTTTGGTCAAAATCAAGAGTCAAGATTCATTTTTCATCAAAACATGCCAAATCATGAAACTTGTTCATCAAGAAATCACAAAATGCAAATTAGGGTTAGAAATTAGAATTTTTCATAACTTAGAATTTTTCTAAGTTATGAAAAACCCTAATTTTTTCCCAACTTTGCCCCACTTTCTCCCCAAGATCCATTTGGATTCAAACAAAAGTCAAAACATGAAAGTTGTAGGTTGTTGCATAATCTACAACTTTGATTCACAAAGTTTTCCCAAATGAGGCTTGTATCTCAAGTTACAAATTTTTGAATAAGGGCACTAAACCATTCTTAACTTAGTGAAATTTTAACCTATTTTGACAAGGTTTTCTACCCAACTTCAAGGCCATTTTCCATACACTTCCACTTGGAATTTCAATTTGCATTTCAAAGATGGATTGTATTACTCATTCTAAGCTTTCTAAAATGTCCAAGAACTTCTCAAACAACCTCATGGTTAGGGAGAATCGAATTTCACAATATAGCAAAAACTCACTTTGGATTAGGCCAAGTTACATGTTCATAACACTATGCATTTTCAAAACTCAGCATGCCACTTGATTACAGGCCTTTTATCTCAATTACACTCATAAATTTAATGCCAAACCTTTGTTCCAAGACCATGTTTTGTGTGTTCAAGCATTGCCTAGAAGATTAATCCATTTATAGATAAAGCATTATATCCATTTTTGCAAAAGTTTCACTTTATGTCATGATGCAAATCCACAAGTACAAATGAGATCTAATTGGCACAAGATTATGGGCAAAACACTCTGATCAAGGAGAGATTATGCAGCACATTAGGGGGCCTCTACTGACCTAGAACACAACTTGGGCATTTGTTGCTTAAAGTGTAAGTAACTTGGCATTTTGTAAGACAACTCTCATATCAGCTTACAAACACTTAAGCAAACTTGTGAAACACATCCAAGACATCCCAACCAAGCTAGTACACGACCCTAACAACCCTCATACACTCCCAATCCCAGAATCACCTTCAAACTGCAAGAACAGGGCCAAGCCTGCAGTTTGAGTGCCATCTCCCATTTCTCTCAAGCTTTCTTACCCAAACCAGTTCACACACATTCCCTAGCATCTATGCAAGCTAACCATGACTTGAAACACGACCTGTAATTCCTCTAACAAGTTCCACCATTTTCACTTTTTCATTTTGCAGTTGAAGTTCTACAGCTCAATTCAAGGTGTCTCAAGGCAAAGTAAATATTGGAACAGCATCACCACACCTCAAGGAAGCTATACCAACCATTATCTTGCACTGAAAGCTCCCCCATTGCCAGATAGAACTTCAACTGAACAGGTATTTTGGTGAACTTCTATCTCTCTTATTAGGCATCATTAGCTCTAAGTTTGTGAATAAGCAATGTTCTACTCATGCCACTGAACCTGTACATGCTTTTACTTTTCATTTCTTTTGCCTGAGCTGTGAGAATTTAAGGTTTGAAAATGGCAGAAAATCTAGGTCAGGATTTGGGGGAGAAGAAATTCTCTCTCATCTTAGAGAGTTAGATCAAGTTCTGCATATGGTTGGATTCGTCTCTTGATGCTGAACATTTTTTATGTTATGAGTTTTCATTAATAAGCCAGGAATCAGGATGTTTGGATGGAAGAACAGGGCGCACATTTTTTTGAATAATGTTGTTCAGAGGTTGAAGAAGGTGCCTCATGGGCTGGGCCAGCTTTTGTTTTGCTTCTTACACCATACTTTTTGATTCATACCCCCCTGAGCCCATTTGCTTGATTTAATATTTTTTTGATTTTTCTTTTTTCATTTTGACTCATTTATTTTTTCTAATAATGTTTAAAACCTGAAAAATCATTTTTACACCATTTTTGCATTTTTAAAGTATTTATTTGTTTATATATACTATTATACATAAATATATATATACTATTATTTAGAAATATTATTAATAATGTAAACATATTGTATTTCTGATTTTTTATTTCATTTTTCCCTTTTGAAACATTTTGTATAAAAAATACTTTTTTTTATAAAATTAAATATTATTATTTTGTGCATATTTAATATATTTTTTGCAAATAATATAAATATAAATATATATATATATATATATATATATATATATATATATATATATATATATATATATATATATATATATATATATATATATATATATATATATATATATATATATATATATATATATATATATATATATATATATATATATATATATATATATATATATATATATATATATATATATATATATATATATATATATATATATATATATATATATATATATATATATATATATATATATATATATATATATATATATATATATATATATATATATATATATATATATATATATATATATATTAATACACTTAGGGTAAAATACCAAAAATATACATCTTTTTTATTTTTATTAATATTTAACACTAAAAATACATTTTTATAAATATACTATATTTTGTTTTATTTTTGTATGTAAATAGTAAATATTATATATATTAAGTAATTAATACCCTTTTGATTAAAATTAGGGTTTTGCCTTAAATATGAAAATACTCCAAAAAATAATACCTTTTTATTTCTCTTTTTATTTTACATAAATAATACTTTTTTTTCATACACATAAAAATTCTTTTTACATTTGGCATATTTATTTCATTTCCATTTAATTATGCAATTATTTGTATTGTAAATATTCAAAGAAAATGATGTAATAGCTAGATTTAATTTCTTGTCTAAATATCCCCCCATTTGAACATTTGTACCCCCCTCCCCATATTATTGTGTTGTAATAGTGTAGGAATTTAAATTTCGCACTTTAATGCTTTCTAAACATGCCATGCTAGAATTAGGGTTTGTATGCGAATAAAACGAACAAAATAGTCTGACCTAATTTCAAGATAATCAAGCATGAAAATGAACAACACATATCACACTTGCACCCCTAGGGTATTCTACTTTTTTGCCTTCAAATAATTGGGCCATATTGCATGTTGAATTTCTTTGGGTAAAACAAACAATCAAATGATCATAAGTCCCTCGACGACGCTTTCAAAAAGTTGCCTAAAATGATCAAATCCCTTTCAAAGAAAAATTTCCCAAAGACATTTAACACTATTGCAATTATGGTCTAAAACGATGACCCGCGCCCGTCCCTTTCACCTCCTAATACAAGATTGTCCACCAAATGCAATGGTGGAACAAAATTGTCAAAAGGTTTAAGACATAATAAAAATCTTTGAGAAAACTTTAGGGTAGATAACTCTTAAGTACTTGTCAATTTGCAAAGAAAACACTTTCCTAATTTCAAACCACACTTCACAAATACTTTCAAAACAAACTTTCAAAAAACCTTGAAACATCTTTTCAAAAGACAAAACACCTTTTGTAAAACATTCGAGTAAAGAATTGTTACAAGGGTAGCCTATACAAGGCATCTTTTCAAAACATTTTCAAAAGAACACACACCAAGCACTATTTCAAACAATTGAAAACCAAGGCAAGTTGATCTAAGCAAGTACCTAAGAGCCCATGGATAACCATGGATAGAAAGGGTGCTAATACCTTCCCTTTCTATAATCTACTCCCCGAACCCAAGAAAAATCTCAAAGGTTTTTGCTGTGCTTTTTAAACCTTTCCTTAGGATAAAATAAAAAGTCGGTGGCGACTCTTGCTCAACCGAAACATTTGCGAAAACAAAACGCAAAACCCTAGTCAGTTCTCCCACCGTATCACAGAACTGGCGACTCTGCTGGGGATAGAAAGAACTTCCAAAAGTGGAGTAACCTTAGGGCTTAGATCACCCTCTTGCATGACAAATTGTTTGAATTGATTGCTTTACATCTTGACTCTTATTGTTTGGGTTTACAATCCTACACCCGGATTTTGGGAAACATTTCATAGATAGCAATACGTTGTGGAAACTGTGCGGGGTATACCGATACGGTTGAAGCAATAGCTATATTAGTGCGACATATTTGTGAGTACCGGTAACCCTTGAGTTCAATCAAGGAGAGTACGGGGCCGCTGAGTGATGTCACTAAGCACTAATGACCTAGAACCTTACTTGACCATCTTGGCCTTTTATTAGGGGTAGTGAGATGACCGGCTTTAGTGTAGTCCGAAGTTGGTAGATACTCGATACTACACTCATTGAGGGTTGTGTTCTTGGAATATTTTGGTCGCTAGTCAAGTGGCTAAACCAAAACAATGAACAATGAAAACAATCCAGTGATATTGAGCTCCTTAGAACCCGGTTACTATTTATAGGACAGGTTTTTAAGCCAACTACACTCAAGAGGGTACTTACCTATGAAACCCCATGCAAGCCTGAAACTAGGGTTTGGTGTGATTTGCTTGAACATATATTTGCGCATACATCATAAACATCATAAAACATCATATGCATTCACTAACCATTTCAAGGGTTTTGGATCTTCATCTTTGTTCTTGTTTTGTAGGACATGGAAATTCCTCGCAGAAATACCATTCAAGTCAACCTTGTGAGAATCTCTCCTCAACTCAAGGAGCTCACCTCAAGAATTCCGGAAAGTTCATCCTTCAGTGAAAGACATGGTAGACTGCTCAGCCTAGTCAACACCAACATTGAAGAAGACAAGATGAAAGTGCTATTCCAATTCTTTGACCCTCTTCACCACTGTTTCACTTTCCCTGATTATCAGTTGGTACCCACTTTGGAGGAGTTTTCTCAACTTCTGAGAATCCCTATCCTTAATCAACTACCATTCAACGGTACGGAAAAGGAACCAAAGCCAGAAGATGTTGCTCGAGCATTACATCTACAACCATCCGACATCAAGGGGCATTGGGAAACCAGAAGCGGCGTCAAGGGATTCTTAGCAAAATTCTTGTTTGAGAAGGCACAAGAATGTTGGAATTCATTGGACCTACAAGCCTTTGAAGAGATTGTGGCACTCCTTATCTATGGGTTGGTCTTGTTCCCAAATCCTGACCAATTGGTAGATGTCAACGCCGTCAAAATCTTCTTGTCCAGAAATCCAATACCAACATTGCTTGGGGACATCCTTCACTCATTTTACACACGAACAATGAGAAAGAGGGGTGTTCTCATGTGCTGTACTCCTCTCCTTGCAAGGTGGTTTATTTCGCACCTTCCACAATCTGTCTTGAAGAATGACCAAGGTTCAAGGTGGTCCCAACGGTTGATGACTCTTACTCATTCTGATGTGCATTGGTGTTCTCGGTCCAGAGAAAATGTCATCATTGTCGATCGTTGCGGAGAATTTCCTAATGTTCCTTTACTTGGAATCAGGGGAGGTATCACCTACAACCCTTGCCTAGCTTTGAGGCAATTTGGATATGCACGGAGGGATGGCCCTCATGACATGTTGATTCCTGACCTAGTTTTTGACTTCGACAACGATGCGCAAGGACTTCTCCAAAGATTCATCAGAGCTTGGGGAAAACTCAACAAGGTTGACATCAAGACTCTGGGACACAAGAATTCCATCCCTCTTGAGCCCTATCTCAAGTGGGTACGAGCCCGAGCCCAAAGTCTAATGATGCCTTATCCTCATGTACTCCCAGTGATTAAAGAGCCCGTCAATGAAGGAGAGGTTCCCTACACCATCCTACATCCAGACATGCCTACATCGTGGGAGGAAATGCAGAAAAGTTGGATTCAGCTCAAGGAGGAACAGAATACTTTTGAAGCTAGCTTCTACGCCAGTGAGAAGAAGGTTCTAGAGCTTACCCGCCGACTCCATGAGCAAGAGGCCCTCAACACCTACATCTCACCAAAGAGGATGCGCAATGTCTTTTTGCCTTAAGAAGTTATTTTGTAATATTTAGCCCATGGGGCATTTATGTACTAACAACTTTCTTCTTATTAATATGACGTGCGTTCTTCTTTGTCTGAAACAATTTTGAATGTCCTAAATCCTTGAATGCATTGCATACATAAGCATACCATTCATCATGTGCATAAGCAGGTCTCACTCCAGGTTTCCTTATCTGTCTGCTGTTTATTACAGTAGGATGGATCTCGAGCAAACAGTCAAAGACCTACAAGCTCAGAATGCACTGTTCCAGCAACTCCTGATGACCTTGGCTAAGGGTCAGGAGGATATCAAGACTCAATTGGGGAATAAGGACCCAGTGAAAAAGAAGAAAAAAGAGGATTGGGGTGGCTACTTTGGGGAGAAGATTTGACGGAGAAGCTCGGAGAGTGCTTGAATTTCCTCCTACTTCTGATGAAGGGACCAGTAAAAGAGATGGAGTTGCGGTGCCTTCCGAGTCTGATGCGGAAGAAGAAGAGGTTGAAGAGGATGAAGATTATTCCGACCAGCAGTACCCTCCAGCTGATGATAAGTACAAGGGTTTAGAAGACAGATTGGCCGCCATGGAATTACAAAGAGTACCGGGTTTGGATTTTGAAGACTTGGGTTTGGTTGCCGGGATTGTGATTCCCCCAAAATTCAAAGTGCCAGTGTTTGTGAGGTACGATGGGCTGTCCTGTCCAAAAATGCATCTCAGGTCCTACGTGAGAAAGATTCAACCCTATACGGCATATAAAAACCTCTGGATTCATTTCTTTCAAGACAGCCTTTCGGGAGCTCAGTTGGAGTGGTTTTATCAGTTAGAAGGAACCAGTGTCAGAAATTGGGAAGATTTGGCCACCGCTTTCTACAAACAATACCAGTATAATTCTGACCTTGCCCCTACTCGTACCCAACTTCAGGGTATGTCACTAGGAACAAGTGAGGGATTCAAAGAATATGCACAAAAATGGAGGGATTTGGCTGGCAGGGTGCAACCTCCTTTAACCGACCGCGAACTTGTTGATATGTTTCTTGGGACCCTATCGGGGCCGTTTTTCAATCATCTAATTGGTAACTCTTCCGCGGGGTTTACCGATTTGATCTTAACAGGCGAAAGAATAGAAGCTGGCATCAAGTCAGGAAAGATTCAGAAGGGTGTTGCTGCAAGTGTTGAGAAGAAGCCTTTTAAGAAGGAGACAGCTATGGTATATTCTCAGAGAAGAGCAGGGAAGACGGAGCGTCGGCCAACTGTGGGGGCCGTAATGATTCAAAACACTCCGAGCGAGCAGCCTCGCTATAACCAGTCCAGACCAAATCAACAACAAGTGGAACGGCCACAACGGCAGTTCACCCGTATTAATATGACTCCAGCGCAAGTGCTTCCCCATCTATTGAAGTTGAATCTCGCCACCATCAAGGAGACACCAAAGAATGTGAATACGTCCTCTCCGCATTATCATGCCAATGCTAAATGCGCCTACCATTCAGACAGTGTTGGACACGACACCTATGATTGTTGGGCACTCAAGCATAAAATCCAAGACCTGATAGAGGCTAAGGAGGTATAGTTTGACGCTCCAGAGAAGCCTAATGTGATATCTGCACCCATGCCGAAGCACGGCCGAAATGTCAATGCCATTGAAGAAGATTTGTATGTTGCTGATGTTGATGATCTGGTAACTCCTTTGTTAACCATTAAGTTGAATTTGTTAAGAGCCGGGATCTTCCCGGGATGTAAAGAAGACTGCTATTGTTGTTACTCTCTGCCGTTTGATTGTCCGTTATTGAAGAAAGGCATCCAAGGCCTTATGGATAGTTGACAAATCTTGTTTGAAAAACTTTCTACTGTTCCAGTTCATACTGAAGATGTCTCAATCATAACCATTCACGCCAATCTTTCCAAGGCCGTCAAAAAGCCTGTTAAGATTACACCAGCTATGAAATCTGTTCCTTTGAAGATAACAATGCCAGGGCCTGTTCCCTATGTTTCTGAGAAGTCGATACCTTGGAACTATGGCGGTGACGTGTACTACCATGGTATCAAACAAATCGAAATAATTGAAGAAAGTTCGGATGATGAAGAAGCCAGCATTAGTAACATTGCGGGCACTAGCAAAATCACCAGGAGAGGGAGAATATTTTCTCCAGAGATTGCCCCTCCAAGAGCAGTCTTTGGATCCTCATCAGCTGACAAGGTCGTCCCTGCACCAATAAAACTTTCTGCTAGAACTCCTTTGATTGAAGATGTTGTTGTTCCTAGTACTGTCTCTCCTACCGCTGCTGACAAAGGTAAGGGAATCCAAGATGAGCCCGTCAGGACGAGGGCTCAACCCTTGGTTATCCCGGAAACCTCCAAGAAGGAAATGGATGAGATTTTGAGGATAATCAAAAGAAGTGATTACGATGTAGTAGAACAGCTGGGGCAAACCCCCTCCAAGATCTCTATGCTGGCACTACTACTTTACTCAGAAGCGCACGCTAAAGCTCTGATAAAATTCCTGAAGGCAGCCCATGTACCCCAGGAAACCTCTGCGGATCAATTTCAAAATTGCGTGGCTAGCCTGACTGCGGACAATGGATTAGGTTTTTCTGATGCCGACCTAACTCCTAAAGGTAGGAATCACAATGATGCTTTGCACATTTCAGTCGAGTGTCGAGGAACTACTCTCGCACACGTCTTGGTCGACACTGGTTCGTCGCTGAATGTATTGCCTAAAAAGGCCTTGGACCGACTAGATTGTGAAGGTTTGGAATTGAAGCCGAGTGATATTGTTGTTAGAGCTTTCGATGGTTCGAAGAGAATGGTCCATGGAGAGGTTGAAATTCCCATCAAGATAGGCACTGAGGTGTTTAAATCCACTTTCTATGTGATGGACATCCGTCCGTCATACTCTTGCTTGCTGGGTAGGCCTTGGATACACCATGCTGGGGCAGTCACCTCCTCCTTACATCAGATGTTGAAGTATCCTGTTAAGGGAAAGATCATTACCGTCCATGGCGAAGAAGAGTACATGATTAGCCACTTAAATTCTTTCCGGTATGTGGAGGTTGCAGGAGAGTTCATTGAGACACCGTTTCAACATTTCGAAGAAGTCCTTCCTGAAATAGCAGTAGCGAAGTTGGCATCTGAGACACCGAGGCAGATGGCCAGGATGGCATCTCTGGAGGACGCAAGGGCCGCAATAAAAGAAGGGAAGAATTCAGCATGGGGGCAGTTACCTGACATTCCGCATAAGACTGACAAGTTTGGATTAGGGTTCACAGCCGCTGGCCAGAAAGCTATGCGCTGTGTGAAGATTGAAAGGGCGCCAGTCAAAATTTCTCCCTACGGAATCAACGCCTTGGAAGATGAAGACAAGGAGAGCAACATTGAAGAGTGGATTTATCCAACTATCAAAGGAGGATTGAGCAACTGGGAGGCAAAAGACTTTGTCCCCATCACTTTTATTCATCAGTAATTTATCTGTTAAACATTTCTTATTTGGTCTGTAATATTTACTTTCAAACAATCCGTACACTATCTTTTCACCTCCTGCCTTGCCCGGGGCATGTAGGTCCACTTGTAAGGGTTTTGATTATTTGTCATATCCATATGCCATGTTTAATGATTCATTGGACGTTTTTCATGTGATAAATTGCTTGTGTTCATTTTCTTTCCTTTTGCATTTTTTGTTTAAGGATGGCTATCCCTTACACACACCCACACTCACCAATGCAGGTACCCATCCACTCCGGATTCCATGGGTGACTATTCTGCTATACCTTTCAATAACTCTGAAGATCTGGTCAATCTAGCCGAGTATGAAGATGACGAAGGTTGTGAAGTACCCGGGGAACTAGCCAGACTTATGCAACAAGAGGAAAGGGCCATCTTACCGCATGAAGAGTCACTGGAAACTGTCAACTTAGGGACCGAGGAAGACCGGAAGGAGGTGCAAGTGGGTGCCAATCTGGAACCAAAAGTCAAGGAGCGCCTGGTACAGTTGTTGAATGAGTATGTTGAAATCTTTGCTTGGTCTTATGAAGACATGCCGGGTTTAGACACAGACATCGTGGTTCACCGCCTCCCCACAAGAGAAGACTGTCCACCGATCAAGCAAAAAGTTCGCCGAATGAGGCCTGACATGTCCGAAAAGATTAAAGCAGAAGTAATGAAGCAATTCGATGCTGGCTTTCTGGCTGTTACGTCCTATCCTCAATGGGTCGCTAACATTGTGCCAGTACCTAAGAAAGATGGCAAAGTCAGGATGTGTGTGGACTACCGGGATTTGAATAGGGCCAGCCCTAAAGATGATTTCCCGCTACCTCATATTGACATCTTGATCGACAATACAGCTCAGCATAAAGTGTTTTCCTTCATGGATGGATTCTCGGGCTACAATCAAATCAAAATGGCCCCCGAGGATATGGAGAAAACAACTTTTGTCACTCAATGAGGCACTTTCTGTTACAAGGTGATGCCGTTCGGGCTGAAGAACGCAGGGGCAACTTATCAACGCGCCATGGTAGCTTTATTTCATGATATGATACATCATGAGATTGAAGTTTACGTAGACGATATGATACCTCAGTCACAAACAGAGGAAGAGCACCTTGAACATCTGGAGAATCTGTTTGCCAGGTTAAAAGAATACAAGCTCAGGCTGAATCCAAGTAAATGCATTTTTGGAGTTAGGTCTGGTAAATTCCTGGGATTCATTGTAAGCAACAGAGGCATTGAAGTCGATCCCGCAAAAGTAAAAGCAATACAAGAGATGCCTGCTCCTCGTACTGAGAAGGAGGTTAGAGGATTCTTGGGGCGCTTAAACTATATTTCCAGATTCATCTCACATCTGACTTCTACCTGTGAGCCAATTTTCAAACTCTTGAAAAAAGATCAGGTAGTGGAATGGAACGACGATTGTCAAGCTGCTTTTGATAGAATCAAGGAGTATTTGCTAGAACCTCCTATTCTGATGCCACCCGTCGAAGGAAGACCATTGATCATGTATTTGACCGTCTTGGATAACTCAATGGGGTGTGTTTTGGGCCAGCATGACGAGTCTGGTCGAAAAGAGCATGCTATTTATTACCTTAGCAAAAAGTTTACCGACTGTGAGACTCGCTACTCACTGCTCGAGAAAACTTGTTGCGCTTTGGTATGGGCTGCTCGCCGACTAAGACAGTATATGTTGACTCATACTACCTTGTTGATTTCCAAAATGGACCCTATCAAGTATATTTTCGAAAAGCCCGCTTTATCTGGAAGGATAGCTAGATGGCAAATGATCTTAACTGAGTATGACATCCAGTACACCACCTAAAAAGCTATAAAAGGGAGTGTACTAGCTGACCATCTGGCTCATCAGGCTATCGAAGATTATCAACCCATGAGATTTGATTTCCCAGACGAGGACATCATGAATTTGGATAGCATTGAAGGTAACAGACCGTATGACGGACCCGAAAAGGAATCCCGATGGACCCTGTACTTTGATGGTGCTTCAAATGCACTTGGAAACGGTATCGACGCGGTACTCATTTCTCCAGAAGGTTGTCACACTCCTTTCACGGCCCGACTTTGCTTCAGCTGCACAAACAACATGGCTGAGTATGAAGCTTGCATCTTTGGTCTCAAGGCTGCTATAGACTTGGGGATCAAATCTTTGATCGTATTCGGGGACTCGGCCTTGGTCATTAGTCAAATCAAAGGAGAGTGGGATACCAAGCATCCTAATCTTATCCCATACAAAGAACATGTCTTGACATTGTTGCCTCATTTCGAGCAAATTACCTTCGAGCATTTCCCGCGAGAAGAGAATCAGCTAGCAGATGCTCTGGCCACAATGTACTTCATGTTTAAACTCAATTGGGATAACGAGGATCCCCAAATCACCATCGAGCGAATGGATGAACCTGCGCATTGTCACGAGATTAATACCGAAGAAGTAGTGGAACAACCTTGGTTCCATGAAATCAAGAGGTATCTCGAGACTAGAGATTATCCTGAAGGAGCTTCCGTAAATGACAAGAAGTTCTTAAGGAAGTTCGTTGCTAAGTTCTTCCTGAGCAACAGCATCCTTTATAAACGAAGCCATGATTGTGTATTACTCCGATGCATAGATAAAGCTGAAGCAGAGTTGATCATGACTGATATACACAGCAGCACATTTGGCACTCACTTGAGCGGGCATACAATGGCTAAGAAGATCCTAAGGGCAGACTATTACTGGTCTACCATGGAAGCTGACTGCCATCGACATTCCCGTACTTGCCACAAGTGTCAAGTCTATGCTGACAAAGTTCATATCCCTCCGGTCCCTCTCAACGTTCTGACTGCTCCGTGGCCCTTTGCAATGTGGGGCATTGATATGATTGGAGAGATCAAGCCCACGGCTTCTAACGGACATCGCTTCATCCTGGTTGCCATTGACTATTTCACCAAATGGGTCGAAGCAGCTTCCTTCGCCTCTGTTACTAAAAATGTGGTTGCCCGCTTTATCAAGCAAAATCTCATATGTCGGTATGGTGTTCCAGATAGGATCATCACAGACAACGGTACAAATTTAAATAACACAATGATCACTGCATTGTGCGAACAGTTCAAGATTTATCATCACAATTCATCTCCCTATCGGCCGAAGATGAACGGTGCTGTTGAAGCTGTGAACAAAAACATTAAGAAGATCATTCAGAAAATGACAGTCACTTACAAAGACTGGCATGAGATGTTACCGTTTGCTCTGCATGGATACCGTACGACGGTACGTACTTGAACTGGGGCAACCCCGTTTTCTTTGGTTTATGGCATGGAAGCTGTTTTGCCTATGGAAGTTCAGATTCCTTCTCTAAGGATTATGAAGGATGCAGGTTTGAATGAAGATGATTGGATGCAGACCCGACTTGATCAACTCAATCTGATCGACGAAAAGCGACTTGCTGCTATATGCCATGGTCAGACGTATCAAAAGCGGATGATCAAGGCCTTCAATAAGAAAGTCAGACGTCAAGTGTATCAAGTCGGAGATATCGTAATCAAGCTGATTATCTTACCGCAAAGTGATCCCAGGGGAAAATGGACTCCTACATATGAAGGACCATTTGTGATCAAAAGCATGTTTTCTGGTGGTGCAATGATTCTGACCACCATGGACGGCGACGATTTGCCGCACCCTGCGAACGCAGACATAGTCAAAAGATACTACGCATAAAATAACCCGACAAGTCGAAAACCCGAAAGGGCGGCTTGGGCAAAAAATGGGCATCCCGGTGGACCGAAAACCCGAAAAGGCGGTTCAGGCAAAAATTAGGGATAAAAACAAAAAAAAATCTGTACACCCGGCAAGTCGAAAACCCGAAAGGGCGGCTTGGGCAAAAAGGGGTTTCCCGGTGGATCGAAAACCCGAAAGGGAGATTCAGGCAAAAGTTAGGGAATTAAAGCGTATGACTATGTCTCGTCGGATCACTTCAAGGACAATCTCTTCACCAACCAGGTTCCAGGCTTCTGATCAATCCAGTCATCGTCAAACGAAGCGTTAAATGGACAGATATTCAGAGTTGTGAAAGCTATAGCGGAATGGAATCCCATGGAATTATTTCACATAGCCATCCTTATTTTGTATAAACCTTTCAAATATTTATGACAAAATCCTCTTACTAGGATGATTGTCTCCTTTGTACAAATATACTCATAGAAAATCAATACAAATACTTTTCCCAGAAATTTGTGTCATTTCCTTTTCTTTTCTCTTGCACTATTTGTTTTATTTTGAGAAACGTCCAATGTTTTGTTAAATAGGCATATACATTTGAAACATAATCATTTTCTTATGAGTCGGGAAAGAGGATTACTGATAGGTCAAAGGAATAGTTGGATATCTTGATACCCTTCAAAGGAAACCCCCGGGAGATTTGGAATCCATATCCCTAGCAAGTCTTGAAGCTCATCCCCAGTAGATTCTGGAAGCTTATCCCCCGCAGAGAGCGGACATCTCTCCCGAGTTTTATTCAAAGTTATTCCTCACAAGGCCTTATAACTGGGTTATCCTCAGCTAACAACCACAGAAGATCGCACTCGCCAAAATTCTTCCTATCCCCAGCGGAGTTCATCAAAGTTCCCCAGCAGTAACTTATCTTTACAATCCCCCAGCCAGAGGATCCTCAGGAATCCAATTTCCCTCAGAACTTAAGTTTCAATATCCCCAGCGGAGCCAGACTAATGAACCTTCTCCCTACAGAGTTGTAGGAGAACAAATCTTGAGTTCCTCAGTGAAGTCGCCAGAGATGCTTCCCGCCAAACTGAAGATTCTCAGTCTTGCATCCCCGGCATGAGTCTACTAGATTGGTACTCTCCGGTAGAAGTCATCAGGAATTCCCCAGAGGTTTGGTATACAACCCAAGCTCCTTGTTCCCCAGCAACAGCCAAGGAATTGTTCTTCCCAGCAGCAGTCAAGATGCTTTTATCTTCAGCCATCCAGGATTCATCTATCCCCAGCAAGACATCTCATCAGCTTACATGCGCATTCATTACATTCATATCACAAACATTGATATAACATATATTGCATCATACATTTCACGCAACATAATTTTGTGTTTAGCTAACATTTTGTCCTTTTCAGGATAAGAATAAAAGGCTATCATTAACAATTTCAGATGCGGTTTTACGCGGACTCATCATCGGGCAACCCTACACCGATTCCTCCTCAAATTTCAAGATTTCTGAAAACAGTTTACGGGTTCTCCAAGTAACGGATGTTAACCTGTCGCTTGTTCAGTTTCTTCTCCATACTTCTGGAAACAGTCTATAGATTCTTCCCAACAACGGATGTTAATCTATCACTTATTCAGATGCAACCTTTGAAAACAGTTTACGGACGCTTCCCAACAACGGATGCTGCTCTATTGCTTATTCAACTCCAAGATTTCTGAAAACAGTTTACGGGTTCTCCAAGTAACGGATGTTAACCTGTCGCTTGTTCAGTTTCTTCTCCAGACTTCTGAAAACAGTCTATAGATTCTTCCCAACAACGGATGTTAATCTATCACTTATTCAGATGCAACCTTTGAAAAAAGTTTACGGACGCTTCCCAACAACGGATGCTGCTCTATTGCTTATTCAACTCCAAGATTTCTGAAAACAGTTCACGGGTTCTCCAAGTAATGGATGTTAACCTGTTGCTTGTTCAGTTTCTTCTCCAGACTTCTGAAAATAGTCTATGGATTCTTCCCAACAACGAATGTTAATCTATCACTTGTTCAGATGCAACTTTTGGAAACAGTTTACGGACGCTTCCCAACAACGGATGCTGCTCTATTGCTTATTCAACTTCAAGATTTCTGAAAACAGTTTACGGATTCCTCCCAACAACGGATGTCAATCTATTGCTTATTCAGACCCCCAGTTCGAAGAGGGTCCGAAGCATGGACGCCTTCCTGATACTCATTCCAGATGGCATCTTTAAGTCCATCCCCGACAATTTTTTGTCATCTCTCAAGATGGCATCTTTAAGCCCATCCTCGACAAGTTTCTGTCACCTCTCAAGATGGCATCTCTAAGCCCATTTCCAGATTGCATCTTTAAGCCCATCCCCGACAAGTTTCTGTCATCTCTCAAGATGGCATCTTTAAGCCCATCCCCGACAAGTTTCTGTCACCTCTCAAGATGGCATCTCTAAGCCCATCTCCAAATGGAAATCTCTAAGCCCATTCCCGCATTCATTGCTTTGACGAGTGCGAATTTCCGGGCACTCTAGTGTCCAATCTCCGTTTACCCTCGAGTCACGAAAGGCAAGCTTGCCAATCTAACTCTTCGGATTCAAGAAGATTGAACAGGGGCAACTGTTGTACCCCAAAATTTGCCCTCCCATTTCTCATTTATTTCTCACCACAAAGCCCTTGAAGCTCAAGATCCAGTTAGGGTTTCATCTGCTCAAGACTTCTCCTTGCACTGTTGACCCAAATTAGGGTTTGTGTTTGCACAAAGATGTTTTGACCTAAAATGACTAAGATGACTTTCATGCTTCATATTGGACTCCCAAGTTTATCCATACCAAGTTTCAAGCCTTGATTCCAAGTTTTGCCCAGTCAATTGGACAGTTGACCTAGAAATCAGCTGTATTGGGGGAAAAGTCAACTGTGGCCAATTGACAGTCAAACCTCATGAAAATTGACCCCCATCAACATTATGAACTCACATGGACCATTTGATCAAGTTTGGATCACAATTCCATAAGAAATTTGATCAGATCACTAAAAGGGCAAAATGGTCATTTTTAGGGTTTTGACTGCACAAAGGAAATTTTTGACTGTTTGACCCAACCAATGGCAAACCAAGCTCACATATGGACTCAAGGACCCCATGGAATTATCTTGACATGCTCAACAAACTCAAAAGATCCCAAGTACACAAGATTGACAGTTGAATTTCCCAGTCAATTGATCAATTTTGATTGTATACTGAAAAGTCAAACTTTGACTTTTTGGTCAAAATCAAGAGTCAAGATTCATTTTTCATCAAAACATGCCAAATCATGAAACTTGTTCATCAAGAAATCACAAAATGCAAATTAGGGTTAGAAATTAGAATTTTTCATAACTTAGAATTTTTCCAAGTTATGAAAAACCCTAATTTTTTCCCAACTTTGCCCCACTTTCTCCCCAAGATCCATTTGGATTAAAACAAAAGTCAAAACATGAAAGTTGTAGCTTGTTGCATAATCTACAACTTTGATTCACAAAGTTTTCCCAAATGAGGCTTGTATCTCAAGTTACAAATTTTTGAATAAGGGCACTAAACCATTCTTAACTTAGTGAAATTTTAACCTATTTTGACAAGGTTTTCTACCCAACTTCAAGGCCATTTTCCATACACTTCCACTTGGAATTTAAATTTACATTTCAAAGATGGATTGTAGTACTCATTCCAAGCTTTCTAAAATGTCCAAGAACTTCTCAAACAACCTCATGGTTAGGGAGAATCGAATTTCACAATATAGCAAAAACTCACTTTGGATTAGGCCAAGTTACATGTTCATAACACTATGCATTTTCAAAACTCAGCATGCCACTTGATTACATGCCTTTTATCTCAATTACACTCATAAATTTAATGGCAAACCTTTGTGCCAAGACCATGTTTTGTGTGTTCAAGCATTGCCTAGAAGATTAATCCATTTATAGATAAAGCATTATATCCATTTTTGCAAAAGTTTCACTTTATGTCATGATGCAAATCCACAAGTACAAATGAGATCTAATTGGCACAAGATTATGGGCAAAACACTCTGATCAAGGAGAGATTATGCAGCATATTAGGGGGCCTCTACTGACCTAGAACACAACTTGGGCATTTGTTGCTTAAAGTGTAAGTAACTTGGCATTTTGTAAGACAAAACTCATATCAACTTACAAACACTTAAGCAAACTTGTGAAACACATCCAAGACATCCCAACCAAGCTAGTACACGACCCTAACAACCCTCATACACTCCCAATCCCAGAATCACCTTCAAACTGCAAGAACAGGGCCATGCCTGCAGTTTGAGTGCCATCTCCCATTTCTCTCAAGCTTTCTTGCCCAAACCAGTTCACACACATTCCCTAGAATCTATGCAAGCTAACCATGACTTGAAACACGACCTGTAATTCCTCTAACAAGTTCCACCATTTTCACTTTTTCATTTTGCAGTTGAAGTTCTACAGCTCAATTCAAGGTGTCTCAAGGCAAAGTAAATATTGGAACAACATCACCACACCTCAAGGAAGCTATACCAACCATTATCTTGCACTGAAAGCTCCCCCATTGCCAGATAGAACTTCAACTGAACATGTATTTTGGTGAACTTCTATCTCTCTTATTAGGCATCATTAGCTTTAAGTTTGTGAATAAGCAATGTTCTACTCATGCCACTGAACCTGTACATGCTTTTACTTTTCATTTCTTTTGCCTGAGCTGTGAGAATTTAAGGTTTGAAAATGGCAGAAAATCTAGGTCAGGATTTCGAGGAGAAGAAATTCTCTCTCATCTTAGAGAGTTAGATCAAGTTCTGCATATGGTTGGATTCGTCTCTTGATGCTGAACATTTTTTATGTTATGAGTTTTCATTAATAAGTCAGGAATCAGGATGTTTGGATGGAAGAACAGGGCGCACATTTTTTTGAATAATGTTGTTCAGAGGTTGAAGAAGGTGCCTCATGGGCTGGGCCAGCTTTTGTTTTGCTTCTTACATCATACTTTTTGATTCATACCCCCCTGAGCCCATTTGCTTGATTTAATGTTTTTTTGATTTTTCTTTTTTCATTTTGACTCATTTATTTTTTCTAATAATGTTTAAAACCTGAAAAATCATTTTTACACCATTTTTGCATTTTTTAAGTATTTATTTGTTTATATATACTATTATACATAAATATATATATATATATATATATATATATATATATATATATATATATATATATATATATATATATATATATATATATATATATATATATATATATATATATATATATATATATATATATATATATACTATTATTTAGAAATATTATTAATAATGTAAACATATTGTATTTCTGATTTTTTATTTCATTTTTCCCTTTTGAAACATTTTGTATAAAAAATACTTTTTTTTATAAAATTAAATATTATTATTTTGTGCATATTTAATATATTTTTTGCAAATAATATATATATATATATATATATATATATATATATATATATATATATATATATATATATATATATATATATAATATATATATATATATATATATATATATATATATATATATATATTAATACACTTAGGGTAAAATACCAAAAATATACATCTTTTTTATTTTTATTAATATTTAACACTAAAAATACATTTTTATAAATATACTATATTTTGTTTTATTTTTGTATGTAAATAGTAAATATTATATATATTAAGTAATTAATACCCTTTTGATTAAAATTAGGATTTTGCCCTAAATATGAAAATACTCCAGAAAATAATACCTTTTTATTTCTCTTTTTATTTTACATAAATAATACTTTTTTTTCATACACATAAAAATTCTTTTTACATTTGGCATATTTATTTCATTTCCATTTAATTATGCAATTATTTGTATTGTAAATATTCAAAGAAAATGATGTAATAGCTAGATTTAATTTCTTGTCTAAATACCCCCCCATTTGAACATTTGTACCCCCTCCCCATATTATTGTGTTGTAATAGTGTAGGAATTTAAATTTCGCACTTTAATGCTTTCTAAACATGCCATGCTAGAATTAGGGTTTGTATGCGAATAAAACGAACAAAATAGTCTGACCTAATTTCAAGATAATCAAGCATGAAAATGAACAACACATATCACACTTGCACCCCTAGGGTATTCCACTTTGTTGCCTTCAAATAATTGGGCCATATTGCATGTTGAATTTCTTTGGGTAAAACAAACAATCAAATGATCATAAGTCCCTCGATGACGCTTTCAAAAAGTTTCCTAAAATGATCAAAT
Organism: Vicia faba; assembly: GCA_948472305.1. NCBI lineage: Eukaryota > Viridiplantae > Streptophyta > Magnoliopsida > Fabales > Fabaceae > Vicia > Vicia faba. The sequence goes on from OX451740.1 coordinate 652,393,636, forward strand.
CCCTTTCAAAGAAAAATTGCCCAAAGACATTTAACACTATTGCAATTATGGTCTAAAACGATGACCCGCGCCCGTCCCTTTCACCTCCTAATACAAGATTGTCCACCAAATGCAATGGTGGAACAAAATTGTCAAAAGGTTTAAGACATAATAAAAATCTTTGAGAAAACTTTAGGGTAGATAACTCTTAAGTACTTGTCAATTTGCAAAGAAAACACTTGCCTAATTTCAAACCACACTTCACAAATACTTTCAAAACAAACTTTCAAAAAACCTTGAAACATCTTTTCAAAAGACAAAACACCTTTTGTAAAACATTCGAGTAAAGAATTGTTACAAGGGTAGCCTATACAAGGCATCTTTTCAAAACATTTTCAAAAGAACACACACCAAGCACTATTTCAAACAATTGAAAACCAAGGCAAGTTGATCTAAGCAAGTACCTAAGAGCCCATGGATAGAAAGGGTGCTAATACCTTCCCTTTCTATAATCTACTCCCCGAACCCAAGAAAAATCTCAAAGGTTTTTGTTGTGCTTTTTAAACCTTTCCTTAGGATAAAATAAAAAGTCGGTGGCGACTCTTGCTCAACCGAAACATTTGCGAAAACAAAACGCAAAACCCTAGTCAGTTCTCCCACCGTATCACAAAGAGTAAGAGATAAGGTTGTCACCGAGAAAAACACAATACCTAGATGTGGAATTTATGGTTTCAGGACATCCACCCATAATCAATATCAGAATAAGAGATAAGCTTTGTAATATGGATGGTGATAAATGTAATCCAAAGTGTATGGTATCCTAAACATAACACAGAATGCGCTTAAGAGCAAGCATGTGTTATGTGCTAGGTGCATACATGTGAAGACAGACTTATTGAACCATATAAGATATGTCTAGTCTAGTGATTGTGAGGTACTGTAAGGCCCTACAAGACTTTGATATAGAAAAGGGGTCCTAATAGTGCATGATGAAGGAGGTTTTAAGTTTCCGCTTGGTATCGGTAGGGATGGCTCACGATTTGCAGGATGCCATGCCAACACATTTTATGATCTATGAAGTATAGGTGCCTTAACTTAGAATTATGCCACCATGGTGACGAGAGACATCAATACCCAAAAAGTAACTCATGGGGCCCAAGTACTTCATTATAAACTCAGATGCTAAAAGTGACATAATTGACTTACGAAGGGCATGAGTAAAGGAAATAAGGATGGTGTCGTTCACATAAAGAATAATGTAGGCCATGTCAAAATTTTTATGATATATAAAGAGAGAGTGTTCTGATGTGTTATATCAAAAACCAATAGTGTATATATAGTTAGTAAAGTGTTGGTACCATGCTCTAGGTGCTTGCTTGAGACCATAAAGTGACTTCTTCAAATGATAGACATAATCTCGATGATGATTGTCACATAAACCCAAAGTTTGATGCATGTAAATAGTCTCATAAAGATCACCATGTAAGAAAGCATTTTGGACATCCATTTGATGAATGGGCCAGGATTTAGAGATAAAAATGGTGAGCATTGTTCTAATGGTAGCGGGTTTGACCATTGGGTTGAAAGTCTCATCACAATCCACACCTATAACCTATGACCTACCATCACCTACAAGAAGAGCCTTATAATGCTCAAAAGAACCATCCCAAATTTTCTTATGTTAAAAAAACCACATACATCGAATAAGATTAGCATCACAAGGAAGAGAAACTAAATCTCGCGTTGTTGTACCCCAAAATTTTCCCTCTCATTTATCAAGAATTTGATCACAAGATCTCCTTTGGCTCAAGACTGCACTAGGGTTGATCAGCTCGAGACACCTCCTTAAGCACTGATGACCAAAATTAGGGTTTGAGATTTCACAAGGATATTTGAACTTCCAATGCCCCATATGGCTTTCATGGATCATTATGGACCTTCAAGATTACTCATGTCAAGTTTCAAGCTTTGGATCACACTTTTGCTCAATCAATTGAGCAGTTGACCTAAAAATCAGTTATATTGGGAAAAAGTCAACTGTGGCCAATTTACAGTCAAACTTCATAATTTTTTATCCACATCAGCATTTTAAACTCATATGTATCATTTTATCAAGTTTGGACCACATTTCGTCAAGAAATTTGATCAAACCATCAAAAGGGCAAAATGGTCAAAATTAGGGTTTTGACTGGGAAAGGGCAATTTCTGATTTTTGATATAGCAAATGGTTAATTGGTTTAAGGCATGATCTCAAGAGTCCAATTGCATCATTTTGAACTAATGACATGGCTCAAAACATTGCTTAAGTCCAATGGATTGACAGATGAATTTTCAGTCAACTGATCAAAAGTCAACTGTATACTGAAAAGTCAAACTTTGACTTTTTGGTCAAAATAAAATGTCAAAGATCACAATTCATCAAAACATTTCAAAATATGAAACTTATTCATCAAGAAATCAAAATTCAAGATTTCATTTTTGAAAAGTTAAAATTTTTAAACTTAGAAATTTTTCTAAGTGTTGGAAATTTCTTATTTTTTCACAATTTTGAGAAATATTTTCACCATGATGCAAGATAATTAAAAAGAAACTTTCAAAATGAAAGTTGTAGATCTCCATTAAATCTACAACATTACTTTACACAAATCCTTCCAAAAATGCTTGGATCTCAAGTCATAATTTTGAGAATACATGATCATGAAACAAAACACTTAGTGAAATTTTGCCCTAATTTGGTCAGGATTTTGACCTAACTTCAGATGCAAGTTTCACCTAGTTCCAAGGAGAATTTTCAAAAGTGATTCAAAGAGGGGTGGTAGATCATATTACAAGCTTTCTAAAATGTCCAAGAACTCCTTGAGATCATTTGTGAGCAAGGAGAATCGAAAGTCAGAAATTGAGGTTTCAAGTTGTTTTACAAGGCAAGTTTTATGATGAACAAGATTCAAAATTCAAACCTATGCTGCATAATCTCTACTTTACAGGCCTCAAAATTTTTAGGCACTCCATAATTAATTGCTTGCACAGCTGTTAGAGGTCTCAATTCAAGCATTCAATGCAAGGCCATGCTTTATGTCCATTTTGGGAAGAAAGTGCACAATGTCATTTTGATAAAGTAGCTTTTTGCACAAAACCTGTTCTTGAGCCTTGCAATTGTTTTCTTCTGGTCATACATGTCCTATAACTCAAGAGAAGTTGATCTCAACACTTACAATCACTCAGCCTATGCTTGTACTTCCTCTTGGAACCATACTTCCCACTTTTCTTCAAAATCAAGTAACATAGCAATTAGCTTAAAACTTGTACTTCTGAATCTCTTAGGCACAAAAGGCTTTTGATTATACATACACAAGTGATTTGTCACAAATCCCACGCATGCTTGATCCCTAAAAACACCAAGAACTCATATTTGCATCTGATACCTCCATTTTCACATAACTTGACCAAAATTTGAAACTCATAACTCCCTCGTGCGTTTTCAAGCCTCTTTGTTCCTAAAGCTTATAAAAATCATTTAGAAGTCATCCCTTACCCTGTTACAATTTTGTAATACCATCTTCCTCCATTTCTAAGTTCAAAAACAGAGCACTGCAAGTGGACTTCTCCACACCATTTCAGCCACTCTCCAACCTAGCTAATCATTGCATTAGCTTCATGGGACTTTCAGTGGAGCTATTCTGATTATCACAATACCTTGAGGAGTGCTCATTTGAAAAACACAATTTCCAGTTTTGAGGTAAGTTATCTCAACTTTGAACTCTTCATACAAGCATCATTAATGGTTTATTTGTGAATGAAAAATGTAGATATCATTGCTCTAAAGCTAACCATGCCCATAGTTTCCATTTATGTTGCTTGAGCTTAGAGAATTTTAAGATTGAAGTTTCTGAAATTTTTAGGGTTTAGATTAGGGATATTAAAATTCATGCTTGTCTTTGATCTATAATTTATTGCTTTGCATTTTTGAAATCGTGAGGAAATTTTCCACAAGATTCATGTTTACATTTTTGCAAATGGATGAGAGATGAACAAGATGCAGGTACTCTGGCTGGGCGTGAGGTTGAAGATGAAGTTCAGGCCATGGACTTGATTTCTAATATATGTTTATTATTTTGTTTATATGAATAGATGTATAGCCACCCCAGTGGTAAAGTGCGCCCATGTTCACCCTTAGGTCCTGGGTTCAAGCCCTAGCGTGACCTTTTGTGATTTTTTCATATTTTTCACATGTTCTGACTTTTTTTGCAGCGCTGGGCCTCATCCCCTTGGGCCTTGTATTTTTTTTTACTTTTGACTCCCTTGCTGACTATTCACACCCCATGGCCCAGTTTGTTTTCTTTTTCTCATTTTTATTTATTTGTTTTCTTAAATATTTTATTTAATATTAAAAAAATCAAAAAATTATATAAAAAACATTAGATTTATATTTTGATATATTTTATTTATTTTTTACAATAAAATTATTTTTATATAATTAATTTATCTATTTTACTAATTAATTTACAAATTTAATTAGAAACTAGGTTTTTTTTTTAGTTATTTTTTTTTACACAATTAAAATATACTCTTTTAAAATAAAAAAAGACCAAAAATATTTTATAATACTATAAATTATTTTCAAGACAAAAATACCAAAAAATATCATTCTTACAAGCTTAATTTCTTTTTTTCAGTTGTTATTTAGAATAGGGTTTTATTTAATTTTCTTTTCCTAATTAATTTAGGTTTACCTTTTACTAATTTAATTAATCATTTTCTTTTAGTTAATTAGGTTAAAAACCCGCTTTTCCTAAAAATCCAAACAAAAATCATATTTGCTTTACATTTATATTCTTGTATATTTATTCATTTTTGTACATTATTTATCCAAATTCAATATGGTTGTAATAATTATTTAGATTTAATTTCTTGCAAATCCCCATTTGTAATTTGTACACCCCCTCCCACAAGTATTGTAATAGCATAGTAATTTTAAATTTCGCAATTTATCGATTTACATACAAATGCTAGTAATTAGGTTTTTGTATGGAAAGACTAAAATCAATCAATTAAAAAAACCCTAATCAAAGACAAAACCAAGCATGAAAAACAATACATTTGCACACAAGCACTCTTAGGGTAAAATCCACTTGGTTGCCTTACAAAAATGGCCATATTACGCATGTGAGGTATCTTAGCAAAAACAAACAAAATACAAGATCATAGTCCCTCGACGACGCTATCAAATGTTGCCTTTCAAAATGATCTTAGTCCCTAAAGAAAAATGCCAAGATACCTTGCAATATTACTAATCATGGTTATACGATGACCCATGCCCGTCCCGTTTACATCCTAAGATAGGGTTACTTACCAAATCAAGGGTAAGATAACAATGTCAAAGGAGAAAGGAAATGAACATGAAATACTTTTAAGTAGGTAGAATGTTCCTAGTGACTTGCTCAATTTCAAAACCAAAACATCCTTGCTATTTTTCAAAACAAACACCAACACTTTCAAAACATCTTTTAAAACTTGAAAACATTTTCAAAAGACCAAACACTTTGTATACATTCTTACGAACGAGAATAATTATAAAGTTTGCCTAAACAAATGGCCTCTTTTCAAAATTACTTTCAAAAACCACACAAAGCACAATTTAAAAAAAAAACAAGTGATCTAGCAAGTAACTAAGAGCCCATGGAAAACCATGGATGAAAAGGGTGCTAATATCTTCCCTTTTCATAATCTACCCCCCGAACTCAAGAAATAATCTAAAAGGTATTTCCTGTGCTTTTTCACCTTTCCTTTTGGATAAAAGAAAATTCGGTGGCGACTCTTGCTAACCGCAACATTTGAAATCAAATGCAAAACACCCAAGTCAGTTATCCCACCATATCACCAGAATTGGCGACTCTACTGGGGAAAATTCTAAAAGTGGGGTTACCTTAGGGTTAGATCACATTTATTTGCTTTTAGTGTTTGAATTGTTTGCTTTACATTATTGGTTCTTTGTTTGGGTTTGAATCCTCTACCCGGATTTGGGATACCTTATAGGTAAGTAGAAATACATTGTGAAAACTGTGCGGGGTATACCGACATGGTCTAAGCAATAGTTATGTTAGTGCGACATATTTGCGGGTACCGGTATCCCTCGAGTTAATCAAGGAGAATACGGGGCCGCTGAGTGATGTCATGAAGCACTAATGAACTTTTAGAACCTTTTACTTGACCAACTTGTCCATTAGGACGTAGTGAGATAGCCGGCTTTAGTGTAGTCCGAAGTTGGTAGATACTCGATACTACACTCATTGAGGTTTGGTTTTTTGGGATATTTCGGTCGCCATTAAAGAGGCTTGTGCTGAAACAATGACCAAGGAAACAAACTAGTGATATTGAGCTCCTTAGAACCCAGTTAATATTAATAGGAAATGTTTGAGCCAACTAAACTTCAAGAGGGTACTTACCTATGAGACTCATGCAAGCCTAAACCTAAGGACTTGTTTGCTTTGTTTGTATATATATATATATATATATATATATATATATATATATATATATATATATATATATATATATATATATATATATATATATATATATATATATATATATATATATATATATATATATATATATATATATATATATATATATATATACACTTGTACATAACATAACAAACATCATAACATCATACTCATATTTACTAACTGTGATACGGTGGGAGAACTGACTTGAGGGTTTTGCGTTTGATCACAAATGTTGTAGTTAGCAAGAGTCGCCACCGACTTTTCTTTTATCCAAAAGGAAAGGTGAAAAAGTACAGGAAAGACCTTTGAGATTATTTCTTGAGTTCGCGGGGTAGATTATGGAAAGGGAAGGTATTAACACCCTTTTCATCCATGGTTTTCCATGGGCTCTTAGTTACTTGCTAGTCACCTGCTTTTGTTTGAAATTATGCTTTGTGTGGTTTTTAAAAGTATTTTGTAAAGAGGCCATTGTTTAGGCAATCTTTGTAATGATTCTTGTTTGTAAGAATGTATACAAAGATGTTGATCTTTTGAAAATGTTTTCAAGTTTGTAATATGTTTGTATGTGATTGTTTTGAAAATAGCAAGTATGTTTGTTTTGAAATGGAGCAAGTAATTAGGAGCAATCCACCTACTCAAATGTCTTTCTTGTTCATTTTCTTTTCCTTTGACATTGTTGTCTTACCATTGATTTGGTAAGCAACCCTATCTTTGGATGTAAATGGGACGGGCGTGGGTCATCGTATAAACATGATTAACAATATTGCAAGGTATCTTAGCATTCTTTTTGAGGGACTAAGATAATTTATAAGGCAACTTAGATAGCGTCATCGAGGGACTGTGATCTTGTATTTGCTTGTTTTTGCTAAGATACCTTACATGCGTAATATGGCCATTTTGTATAAGGCAACCAAGTGGAATAACCCTAGGGGTGCTTGTGTGCAAGTGTGTTGCTTTCATGCTTATTTTTTGTCTTGAATTAGGGTTTTGCTAAGTATTTATTTTAGTCTTTCCATACAAACCCTAATTACTAGAATGTTATATAAAAGCGATAAATTGCGAAATTTAAAGTTATTACGCTAATACAACATTTGTGGGGAGGGGGTGTACAATTTGTAAATGGGGATTGCAAGAATTTAAACCTAATTAGTCTATTACAACCATATTGAATTGATATGAATATACAAGGAGTTTACATAAATACAAAGTATGAAAATGAATAAATGTATAAGGATGCAAAAAATGTAAAGAAAATGAATTTTGTTTGGTTTTCATGAAAAAAAAAGATTTTGTCCTGACCTAATTTAAATAAAGAAAATAGTTAATTAAGTTTGAATTTATTAAGAAAAAGATTTTAAAAGAAAACCCTAATTCTATTAATTAATCAAAAGAAAATAAATTTAAGAAAAGTATTTTTTGGTATTTTTTTTTATCTTGAAAATATTTATAGTATTATAAAATATTTTTAGTCTTTTTTTTATATTAAAATAATTTGTTTTAAATGGTGTGAAGAAAAATAAATAAATAGTACAATATTAATTAAGTTATAAGATTTACTTAATAAAATAAATAAAGTATAAAAATATTTTTTTATTTATGGAAAAACTAAAATAAAATAAGTCAAAATATAAAATATATCATTTTTGTATTTTTATGATTATAGTATTTTGAAAATATTTTTAAGAAAAGAAAAAAAAAGTGAAATAAATGAATAAATAAAATAATTTGGGCCAGGGAGTGTCAAAAGTCAGTATGGGAGTCTGCTAGCAAAAACAAAAATGAGCCAGGCCCAAAGGGCCCAGCGCCTGCAAAAAAAAAGTCAGAATTGTAAAAATAGGAAAAAAATGCAAAAGGGTACCACTAGGCCTCGAACCCAAGTCCCATAGGTTACATACACGCACTTCTACCACTGGGGTGGCTATACATCCGTTAATACAAATGAAACAATAAATATGTAGGGCAAAATGCGCCCTGAAGACTTCATCTTCAACCTCCAACCAGACCTACTGTAACTTGCTCATTTCTTAATAAAAATGAAAATTATAAACATGAAACTTGTAGCAAATTTTATCACGATTCCAGAAATGTAAAGTATTAGAACTATGGATCAAAGATAAGCAATAATTTTAATGGCCCTAATCTGAACCCTAAAAATTTCAGAGATTTCAGTTTCAAAATCCTCTAAGCTCAAGCAAAATTAATGGAAACTATGGACATGGTTAGCTTCAGGGAAATGATATCTACATGTTTTATTCACAAATAAACTATTAATGATGCCTGTATGAAGAGTTTTAAGTTGAGAAAAACTTACCTCAAAACTGGAAATCATGTTTGGAGTTTGAGCTTGTTTCAAGTGATGATGATGATGATGATGATCAGGTTAGCTTCCTTGAGGTCTTAGGAAGCTAATACAATGGTTTGCTTGAGTTGGGAGTGGCTGAAATGACTTGGAGAAGTCAATGTGTAATACTCTGTTTTTGGTTATGGAAGATGGGGTAAATGGTGTTACAGAAGTGAAACAGGTACAAGGATGAGTTATACTTGATGTAAGGAAGCTTTAGAAACTAAAAGTCCAAGAAACACACGAGGGGAATGTGAGTTTGATGTTCAAGGTCAGAAACTATGCAACAATGGAGTTTTTGTGCAATTTCGGATTTCAGAGAGTTTTGGTGTATTTTAGGGTGTTCAAACTCGTGTTCTAGCTCACAAATAGTGACTCTATTTATAAGCAACAAGTTTGGAATGCTCTAGTTGATCCTAATTCAAATTTGCATCCTTAAGCTAAACATGTGATTTTTTGACAAAACAAGTTTCAAAGTCTTGTGTACTTGCTAAGATAGAGTGGTTATGCTTTACACAAGCTTGCTTCTGACTTTGTGGATGGAGTTTAATCAGAGGGAACAAGTTATAGGCTCAATGTGAACTTTATGCAAAAATCTTGCTTTAGAAGAATGGCAATGTTACTTTGTGCCATTAATGGAAATACAACTTGGATAATAGCTCAAATGCTTAGATCAAAGCTCTAACAGCTGTGTAAACATTTAATTATGGAGTGAAAAACAAGTTTGAGGCCTGCAAAGCAAGGATTATGCAGCCTAGCATGGATTTGGTTCATGTGTTCATCACAAATAGCTTGTAATTCAAGTGACAAAGCCCTAACTTCATCTCTTCGATTCTCCCTACTCAAGAATGATCTCAAGGAGTTCTTGGACATTTTGGAAAGCTTGCAATATGCTATACAACCCATTTTTAATTTATTTTGAAGATACCCCTTGAAACTATATGAAAAGTTCCATGAAGTTAGGTCAAAATCCTGGCCAAATTAGCGCAAAATTTCACTAAGTGTTTAGTTTCATGACCCTATGTTCACAAAATTATAACTTGAGATACAAGCACTTTTGGAAGAAGTTGTGTGAAGAAAAGTTGTATATTTCATGGAGATATAAAACTTTTATGTTGGAAGTTTCTCTTGAATCATCTTGTATCATGGTGAAAATTTGGCTCAAAGTTATGAAAAAACATGAATTTTCAATACTTAGAAATTTTTTTCTAAGTTTAGAAATTTTGACTTTTCAAAATGAAATCTTGACTTTTTGATTTCTTGATGAATAAGTTTCATATTTTGACATGTTTTGATGAATTGTGATCTTTGGTACTTGAATTTGACCAAAAAGTCAAAGTTTGACTTTTAAGTATACAATTGACTTTGATCAGTTGACTACAAAGTTCATATGTTCATCCAATGGATTTGTAATGTTTTGAACCATGTCATTAGGTAAAAATGATGCAATTGGACTCTTGAGATCATGCCTTAAAACAGCTGACCATCTGCTAGGTTAAAAATCATAAATTGCCTTTTCCCAGTCAAAACCCTAATTTTGACCATTTTGCCCTTTTGGAGATTTGATCAAATTTCTTGAGTAATTGTGGTCCAAACTTGATCAAATGATACATATGAGTTTAAAATGTTGATGTGGATAAAAAATTATGAAGTTTGAGTGTAAATTGGCCATAGTTGACTTTTTACCCAATACAATTGATTTTTAGGTCAACTACTCAATTGACTGAGCAAAAATGTGATCCAAGGCTTGAAACTTGGCATGAGTAATCTTGGGGGATCCATAATGATCCATGAAAGTCATATGAAGTATTGAAAGTTCAATAATCCTTGTTCAATCTCAAACCCTAATTTTGGTCATTAGTGCATAAGGAGGTGTCTTGAGCTGATCAAACCCTAATGCAGTCCTGAGTCAATGGAGATCTCGTGAGAAAATTCTTGATAAATGAGAAGGAAAATTTTGGGGTACAACAGCTGCCCCTGTTCAATCTTCTTAAGCATGAAGAGTTAGATTGGCGAGTTTCTCCATTTTTGACTCGAAGGTGGAAGATGATTGGACACTAGAGTGCCCAGAAATTTGCACTCGATGACGTGATGGTAGAGGGAATGGGCTTAAAGATGCCATTTGGAGAGGTAATAGAAAGTTGTAGGAGATGGTCTTATAGATTCCATCCAAAGGTGATTGTTTGAATTGGAACTTGTAAGTTGAAAGAATGAGTATTAGAATGGCGTCCGTGTCTGGAGCGTATCTGAATTGTATCTAGAAGCTGAATCTAAATGAGTATCAGAATGGAATCCGTGTCTGGAGCGTATCTGAACTATATCTAAGAAGCTGGATCTGAATGAGTATTAGAATGGCATCCGTGTCTAGAGCGTATCTGAACTGTATCTGAGAGATTGAGTCTGAATGAGTGTCAGAATGACATCTGTATCTGGGGTGTATCTGAACTGTATCTGAGAGATTGAGTCTGAATGAGTGTCAGAATGGAATCCGTGTCTGGAGCGTATCTGAACTATATCTGAGAGTTGCATCTGAATGAGTATCAGAATGGCATCCGTGTCTGGAGCGTATCTAAACTGTATCTGAAAACTTTGAACATTGCCAATGGTAGCTGTTAACCTTATCCTGAAAAGGGTAAAATGTTAGCTAAAATGAAAAGTCATGTTGTATGAAATGCATGGTAGGATGCATATGTGTTATCAATGTTTATGATACATGGATGCAATGTATGCGTATGTGAGCTAGTCTGTTGCGCTGTTTGTTGGATTTAGGGAAAATAAATCCCTGACCACCGCTGAGGATATGTAAGTCTTCATGTGCTGAAGTCAAAGTGTTGATGAATTTCCATTTAGAGAAATAAACTCTGTTGTAAGGGAAATGCCATGTGCTGCTTAAAAAATCTGTCTGGGGAATCTGGGGAAATTAGATGATTTCTACCGGGGATTGATAATTGGAAGCTTTGTTCCGCTGGGGATTAAACTGTACACTGCGGGGGATTTTTATGGAAAATAACTTAGAGATATTTCCCTATCTCTTAAAGCCACTAGTAATTGTTTTTTTATTTTGTTTATTAGTAAACAATAATTATGTTCAAATGCATATGTTCAACAATGAATCATTGGACGTTTTTGTAACAAAACACAAGCGTAACGAAAAAACAGATAGTTTTTGCACTTTCAAGGAGATATCTTTGTATTGAATTTGAGTAAGCATTTGTACAACGAGACAAACATTCTAGTAAGATAATGCCGTCATAAATAATGAAAATTTTAATACAAAGAAAAGATAGCTATGTGCAATAATCCCATGGGGTTCCCATTCTGCTATAGCCTTTATATTTCTGAGCATCTTGTCTATTTGTTACCTTGTCCGAAGATGATTGAATTGGTCAGAAATGTCGAGTTTGCAAGTTGTCCGTAAGTTGATCCAATGGGACATAGTCATACGCTTTAATTCCCTAACTTTTTCCTGGACCGTCCTTTCGGGTTTTCAGTCCACCGGGATACCCTTTTTTACCCAAGCTGCCCTTTCGGGTTTTCAACTTGCCGGGTGTACAAATTTTTTTATTTTTATCCCTAATTTTTTCCCGAACCTTTTTAGTTCGCCGGGATGCCCTTGTTTTGTCTAGGTGTGTCAACCTAGCGGGTCTCTTATGCGTAGTATCTGTTGACTATGTCCGCGTTCACAGGGTGCGGCAGGTCGTCGCCATCCATAGTGGTTAAGATCATTGCTCCACCGGAGAATATGCTTTTGATCATAAATGGTCCTTCGTATGTAGGAGTCCATTTTCCCCTGGGATCACCTTGCGGCAGTATGATACTGTGATACCGCGGGAGAACTGACTTGGGTTTTGCGTTTGTTTTCGCAAATGTTTCGGTTGAGCAAGAGTCGCCACCGACTTTTTATTTTATCCTAAGGAAAGGTTAAAAAGCACAGCAAAAACCTTTGAGATGTTTTCTTGGGTTCAGGGAGTAGATTATAGAAAGGGAAGGTATTAGCACCCTTTCTATCCATGGTTATCCATGGGCTCTTAGTTACTTGCTTAGATCACTTGCCTTGCATTTTCAATTGTTTGAAATGGTGCTTTGTGTGTGTGTTTGAAAATGTTTTGAAAAGAAGCCATTATTGTGGCAACCTTTGTAATGATCCATGTTGGGATGTATACAAAGGTGTATGTCTTTTGAAAAGGTTTTTAATGTTTTTGGAAATTGTTTTTGAAAATGTGTTGTGGAGTGTGGTTTTGAAAAATAGGCAAGGGTTTTTGTTTTGCAAGTTGGCAAGTAACCAAGAGCTATCTACCCTAAATTTCTCAAAGGTCTTTGCTAGGTTTTAACCCTTTTAACAGTATTGTTCAACCATTGTATTTGGTGGACAATCTTGTGTTAGGATGTTAACGGGACGGGCGCGGGTCATCGTTTAGACCATGATTGCAATGGTGCTAAGCATCTTTGGGCAATTCTTCTTTAAGGGACTTGATCATTTTTAGGCAACTTTCGAAAGCGTCATCGAGGGACTATGATCATTTGATTGTTTTGTTTTTGCCAAAGATACCCAACATGCAATATGGCCCATTTTTGAAGGCAACAAGTGGAGTACCCTAGGGGTGCAAGTGTGATTAGTGTTGTCCATTTTCATGCTTGTTTATCTTGAAATTAGGTCAAACTATTTTTTGGTTAATTTCGCATACAAAAACCTAATTCTAACATGGCATAATTAGAAAGCTTTTAAATGCGAAAAAAAATAAAAGGTCCTAAGTTATTACAACACAATATATGGGATGGGGGGTACAAATGTTCAAATGGAGATATTTTAGCAAGAAATTAAACCTAAACTATTACATCCAAATTGAATTATACAAATTATTTAATATACAACAATTAAATAAAAATATAATAAATATGCAAGATGCAAAAATGTTTTTTATATGTATGAAAAAAATATTTTTTATGTGTTAAATAAACAAAAATAAAATTAATTAATTTTGGTATTTTTATACATTTAGGGCAAAACCCTAATTTTATAAATAAAAGGTATTTATTATGTAATATTTATTAATTATGTACAAAAATAAATAAAAGAAGGTATATTGTAAAAAAAGTATTTTTGAGGTCAAAATATTAATAAAAATAAAATGTATTAATTCTTTGTATTTCTCTAAATATATTAATAAATATACATGTATTTACATTATTTATTAAATATATATTATATGTACAAAAAATAAAATATTTAATATATAAAAAAGTATATTTTTATTATAAAATGTTTTCAAGAGATAACATAAAATAAAAATAAAAAATAAAGTATGTTTATATTGTTTTTTAGTTATTTTAAATGATAATATATTTATGTTTATTTATATACAAACTAAATGAAACAAAATAAATGTCAAAAAAATGCAAAAAAATGTGAAAAAATATTTTTAAGGTTTATTTATATTTAGACAAAAATATCAAAACAAAATCAGAAGGAAAAAAATCAAAAATATCAAAGATAACTCAAAATGGGCCAGGGGGGTACATGTGGAATGCAAAGGTGTGAAAAGTAACACAGCTCAGGCCCAGCCCATGAAAAGGTTGTCTTCAACCTCTGAACAACAAAACAGAGTAACACGTGATCCCTGCTATCTCCTGATTCCTGGACTTTTAGTACAAACTTACAACATGAAAGATGTTAAGCATCAAGCCACGATTCCATACATATAAAAAACTCAACTTAACTCTCAGAAATGAGAGAGAATTTCTCCATCCCTAATTCTTAACCTAAGTTTTTGTCAATATTCAGATTCAAAATACTCTCAGCATATGCAATATAAATGAAAAATGAAGATATGTATAGCTTCAGGGGCATGAGTAGAACATTTTTCATTCACAAACTTATAGCTAATTCTTCCTATATTGAGAGATAGAAGTCCATGAACTTACCTGTTCAGCTTGGATCGTGTCTGACAATGGAGGTCCTTTCAAGGCAAGGTGAGGATTGGTATAACTTGCTTGAAGTTCAGGGATGTTATTCCAACCTTTAACTTGCTTTGAAACCAACTGAATAAAACTATAGCAATCCACCTGCAAAACAGAAAATGTGAAAATGGTGAAGTTGGTTAGAGGTGTTACAGGTCGTGTCCAAGGCTTGGGATAGCTTGCATATGTGATATGGAATGTGTATGAACTGGATTTAGCAAGAATGCACGAATGGATTGGCTTATGGAAGTTCAACTGCAGAGGTCACTCTGTTTTCTGCAGTGGGAGGGTGTTTTGAGGTTTGATGATGTTTGGAAGGTCTTTTGCTCGTGCCTTATCTCTGTTATATTATTTGGAAGGTGTACAACAACTTTGCTTAAGCTTCTCTATGCTGAAATGAGAGTTGGTGTGTAATATGGAAGTTTCTTCACCCTTAAGCAAGAAAGTATCAACTTGGTTTCTAGGTCAGTACAATGCCTCTATCTATGCTGCACATTTGAGTCTTGATTAGTGGGATATGCCTATGCCTTTGTGCCTCAAAGATCTGCATTGTACCTCATAGATTGCAAAGTTGACATAAAGTAACACTTTACAAAAATGGATAATATGCTTTTTCTTATTAAGGCTTAATCTTGTAGGCAATGCTTAAACACATAATGCAAGGCTTGAACACAAGGGGTTTGCATTAAATTTATGAGTGTGAATGAGATAAATGACCTGTAATCCATCTTAGAACATGCTGAGTTCAAAATGCAAGGTTATGGACATATAAATTGGCCATGCACAAAGTGAGTTTTGCCCATATTGCCAAATTCGATTCTCCCTAACCATGAGGTTGTTTGATGAGTTCTTGGACATTTTGGAAAGCTTGGAATGTGTACTACAATCCATCTTTGTAATGCAAATTGAAATTTCAAGTGGAAGCATGTGAAAAGTTGCCATGAAGTTAGGCAAAAATCCTGCCTAAAATAGGTCAAAATTTCTCAAAGTTAAAAATGTTTTGCACCCTTGTTCCAAAAATCATAACTTGAACTACAAGCTTCTTTTGAGGAAACTTTGTGAATCAAAGTTGTAGATTTTGCAATGGACTACAACTTTCATGTTTTGACTTTTGTTTGAATCCAAATGCATCTTGATGGAAAAATGGGACAAAGTTAGGAAAAAATTAGGGATTTTCATAACTTAGAAAAATTCTAAGTTATGAAAATTCTTCATTTTAAACCCTAATTTGCAATTTTTGATTTCTTGATGAACAAGTTTCATAATTTGGCATGTTTTGATGAAAAATGAATCTTGACACTTGATTTTGACCAAAAAGTCAAAGTTTGACTTTTCAGTATACAGTCAAAAATTGATCAATTGACTGGAAAATTCATCTGTCAAGCTTGTGCGTTTGGGATATTTTGAATTTGTTGAACATGTCAAAACAATTCCATGGGGTCCTTGAGTCCATACATGAGTTTGGTTTGCCATTGGCTAGGTCAAACAGTCAAAAATTGCCTTTGTGCAGTCAAAACCCTAAAAATGACCATTTTGCCCTTTTGGTGATCTGATCAAATTTCTTATGGAATTGTGATCCAAACTTGACCAAATGGTTCATATGAGTTTATAATGTTGATGTGGGTCAAATTTCATGGGGTTTGGCTGTCAATTGACCACAGTTGACTTTTTCCCCAATACAGCTGATTTCTAGGTCAACTGTCCAATTGACTGGGCAAAGTTTGGAATCAAGACTTGAAACTTGGTATGGATAAACTTGTGAGTCCAAAATGAAGCATGCAAGTCATCTTAGGCATTTTAGGTCAAAACATCTTTGTGCAAACACAAACCCTAATTTGGGTCAATAGTGCAAGGAGGAGTCTTGAGTAGAGGAAACCCTAACTGGATCTTGAGCTCTAAGGGTATTGTGATGAGAAAATGTTGAGGAAATGGGAGGGCAAATTTTGGGGTACAACAGTTGCCCCTGTTCAATCTTCTTGCACCTGAAGAGTTAGATTGGCAGGTTTGCCTTTCGCGTCTCGAAGGTAAAAGGAGATTGGACACTAGAGTGCCCTTAAATTTGCACTTATCAGAACAATGGATATGGGAATGGGCTTAGAGATTCCATTTGGAGATGGGCTTAAAGATGCCATCTGAAGAGTTACAGAATCTTGTTGGAGATGGGCTTAAAGATGCCATCGGGAAGGTTTATTGAACTGTAGTGTGACGGGTCAGAAGAATGAGGATCAAATTGGTATCCGTGTCTGGAACGTACTTGAACTGCATCTAAGGTTTGAGTTTGTATGAGCAGAAGAATGGCCTCCGTGTCTGGGGCGTATCTGAGCTGTAACTGTGTTTGAAGTGTAGAACGAATATCAGAATGACTGCCGTGTCTGGAGTGTATCTGTACTGTATCTGAATAACAGAGAAACATCTATATGGAGCACCTGCGTGCTGGGGACAAATTCTGAATGAGTGACAGAATGGCAACCATGTTTGGAGCGTATCCGGACTGTATTGAAAGTTGTATGAGTAGCAGAATGACTTCCGTGTCTGGAGTGTATCTGAAACTGTAACTAGGATTGAGATCTGTATGAGTAATAGAATGACTTCTGTGTTTGAAGTGTATCTGAAACTGCAACTGGGATCCAGATAAATGATAGAATGACTTCCGTGGCGAACGCACTGGAGAGAATCAAGTTGCTATTGTAAGGGTCAGAATGGTATCCGTGTTTGGAATGCATTGAACCTTGAGGTGGATAAACGAATCTAAATGAGAGATAGAATGGCTGCCGAGTCTGGAGCGTATCTAGTCTGTATCTGATTGCTGTAGTCCGAAAGAGTGGTAGAATAACTGTCGTGTCTGAGGTGTATCCATACTGTATCTGACTTGATATTCTGAATGAGTAATAGAATGACCGCCGTGTCTGGGGCGTATCCATACTGTATCTGAATAATTATTAATGATAGCCTTTTAATTTTGTCATGTAAATGGTGAAATGTTAGCTAAAACACAAAGTTATGTTGCATGATATGTATGATGCAAAATATGTTATATCAATGTTTATGATATGAATGTAAATGAATGCGTATGCAAGCCGACGAGCTGTCTTGCTGAGGATAGATGAATCCTGGAGATAAAGAATCTTGACTGCTGCCAGGGAAAGTGAATCCTTGAATGTTGCAGGGGAAGACAAAAATCTTGATTGTTGAGGATGAGACATCCTTGTCGACTACTGCTGGAGAAATAGGAGCTTGGGTTGTATACCAATCTTCTGGGGATTCTTGTCTTGAGGAGATCTTCACTGGAGAACATCTGATTATCCTGCGAGGCATTGAGAATGAACCTTCAATCTGCTTGGGAAATACAAGATCTTCAACCGTTGAGGGATCTTAGGGCCACTGCTGGAGAACTGGCATTCCTTGGGGATTTGCGGGGAATGAGAACTCCTGAAGATCTCTACTGGGGAAGTTCAGAATCTGATAGACTCATGCTGGAGAGGTACGACTGGGAATTTTCAGTTTGGTTGCAGATATCTCTATGGGGAGAAGTTTCACTAGCCTGGTTCAGCTTGGGATTGATGGCAGGGAATCTTAGCTCCGCTGGGGATTGGATTTTCAGATTTTTAAGGCTCCACTGGGGATTCCGTAACTTGACTCTGAGGGGAATCGAGTTCTGGAAGGCCCTCAGGCTGGGGAATTTGGAATTTAACTCTGCTGAGGATTCCTTCTAAAAGGGCATCAAGATATCTACTTGTACCTTCAACCTATCAGTAATCATCTTTCTTGATTCACAAGGAAATGATTATGTTCAAAATGCATATGCCTATTTAACAAAACATTGGACGTTTCTCAAATAAAACATAAGTGCAAAAGAAAAGAGAAAAGGAAGACAACGCGAATTTCTGTACTTGGAAGAGTATTTGTATTAACTTTCTATAAGTATATTTGTACAAAGGAGACGGTTATCCTAGTAAGAGGATGCCGTCGTAAAATTTGAAAAATTTATACAAAAGAAAGATGGCTATGTGAAACAATTCCATGGGATTCCATTCTGCTATAGCCTTCACAACTCTGAACATCTGTCCATTCAATGCTTCGTCTGCCGATGATTGGATTGATTAGAAGCTTGGAGCTGGTTGATGAAGAGATTGTCCTTAAAGTGATCCGACGAGACATAGCCATACGCTTTAATTCCCTAACTTTTGCCTGAATCGCCCTTTCGGGTTTTCGATCCACCGGGAAACCCCTTTTTGCCCAAGCCGCCCTTTCGGGTTTTCAGCTTGTCGGGTTATTTTATGCGTAGTATCTTTTGACTATGTCTACGTTCGCAGGGTGTGGCAAATCGTCGCCGTCCATAGTGGTCAGAATCATTGCACCACCAGAAAATATGCTCTTGATCACAAATGGTCCTTCGTATATAGGAGTCCATTTTCCCCTGGGATCACTTTGTGGCAGGATAATCCGCTTGATTACGAGATCTCCGACTTGATATACTTGACGTCTGACTTTCTTGTTGAAGGCCTTGATCATCCGTTTTTGATACGTTTGACCATGGCACACAGCAGCGAGTCGCTTCTCGTCGATCAAGTTGAGTTGATCAAGTCGGGTCTGAATCCAATCATCTTCACTCAAACCAGAGTCCTTCATAATCCTTAAAGAGGGAATCTGAACTTCCATGGGCAAGACAACTTCCATGCCATATACCAAAGAAAATGGGGTTGCCCCGGTTGAAGTACGTGCCGTCGTACGGTATCCATGCAGAGCAAACGGTAACATCTCATGCCAGTCCTTGTAAGTGACTGTCATTTTCTGAATGATCTTCTTAATGTTTTTGTTCGCAGCTTCAACAACACCGTTCATCTTCGGCCGATAGGGAGATGAATTGTGATGATAAATCTTGAACTGTTCGCACAATGCGGTGATCATAGTATTATTCAGATTTGTACCATTGTCCGTGATGATCCTGTCTGGAACACCATACCGGCATATGAGGTTTTTCTTGATGAAGCGGGAAACCACATTTTTAGTAACAGAGGCGAAGGAAGCTGCTTCGACCCATTTGGTGAAGTAGTCAATGGCAACCAGGATGAAGCGATGTCCGTTGGAAGCCGTGGGCTTGATCTCTCCAATTATGTCAATGCCCCACATTGCGAACGGCCAAGGAGCTGTCAGCATGTTGAGAGGAACCGGGGGAATATGAATCTTATCAGCGTAGACTTGACACTTGTGGCAAGTACGGGAGTGCTGATGGCAATCTGCTTCCATGGTAGACCAGTAATAGCCTGCCCTCAGGATCTTTTTAGCCATAGCATGCCCGCTCAAATGGGTGCCAAATGTACCGCTGTGCATCTCTGTCATGATTAACTCCGCTTCAGCTTTGTCAACACATCGGAGTAAGACACACTCATGGTTGCGCTTATAGAGGATGCCATTGCTCAGGAAGAACTTGGCAGCAAATTTCCTCAGGAACTTCTTGTCATTCATGGAAGCTCCTTCGGGATATTCTTTAGTCTGGAGATACCTTTTGATTTCGTGAAACCAGGGTTGTTCCACTACTTCCTCAGTATTAATCTCATGACAATGCGCAGGTTCATCCATTCGCTCGACGGTGATTTGGGGAGCCTCGTTATCCCAATTGAGTTTAAACATAGAAGACATTGTGGCCAGAGCATCCGCTAGCTGATTCTCTTCTCGCGGGAAATGCTCGAAGGTAATTTGCTCGAAATGAGGCAACAATGTCAGGACATGTTCTTTGTATGGGATAAGATTAGCATGTTTAGTATCCCACTCTCCTTTGATTTGACTGATAACCAAAGCCGAGTCCCCAAATACGATCAAAGATTTGATCCCCAAGTCTATAGCCGCCTTGAGACCAAAGATGCAAGCTTCATATTCCGCCATGTTGTTTGTGCAGCTGGAGCAGAGTCGAGCCGTGAAAGGAGTGTGACAACCTTCCGGGGAAATGAGTACCGCACTGATACCGTTTCCAAGTGCATTTTAAGCACCATCAAAGTACATGGTCCATCGGGATCCCTTTTCGGGTCCTTCATACGGTCCGTTACCTTCAATGTTGTCCAAATTCAAGATGTCCTCGTCCGGGAAGTCAAATCTCATGGATTGATAATCTTCGATAACCTGATGAGCCAGATGATCAGCTAGTACACTCCCTTTTATAGCTTTTTGAGTGGTGTACTGGATGTCATACTCCATTAGGATCATTTACCATCTAACTATTCTTCCAGATAAAGCAGGCTTTTCGAAGATATACTTGATAGGATCCATTTTGGAAATCAACAAGGTGGTATGAGTCAACATATACTGCCTTAGTCGGCGAGCAACCCATACCAAAGCGCAGCAAGTTTTCTCGAGCAGTGAGTAGCGAGTCTCACAGTCGGTAAACGTTTTGCTAAGGTAATAAATAGCATGCTCTTTTCGACCAGACTCGTCATGCTGGCCCAAAACACACCCCATTGAGTTATCCAAGACGGTCAGATACATGATCAATGGTCTTCCTTCGACAGGAGGCATCAGAATAGGAGGTTCTAGCAAATACTCCTTGATCTTATCAAAAGCAGCTTGGCAATCGTTGTTCCACTCGACTACCTGATCCTTCTTTAATAATTTGAAAATTGGCTCACAGGTAGAAGTTAGATGAGAGATGAATCTGGCAATATAGTTCAAGCGCCCCAAGAACCCTCTAACCTCCTTTTCAGTACAGGGAGCAGGCATCTCTTGTATTGCTTTCACTTTGGCTGGATCGACCTCAATGCCTTTGTTGCTGACAATAAACCTTAGAAGTTTACCAGACCTAACTCCAAAAGTACACTTACTTGGATTCAGCCTGAGTTTGTACTCTTTCAACCTGGCAAACAGCTTTTCTAGATGCTCAAGGTGTTCCTCCTCTGTTTGTGACCGAGCTATCATATCGTCTACATAAACTTCGATCTCATGATGTATCATATCATGAAATAAAGCTACCATGGCGCGTTGATAAGTTGCCCCTGCGTTCTTTAGTCCAAACGGCATCACCTTGTAACAGAAAGTACCCCATTGTGTAACAAAGGTTGTTTTCTCCATGTCCCCGGGGGCCATTTTAATTTGATTGTAGCCCGAGAATCCATCCATGAAGGAAAACACTTTGTGCTGAGCTGTGTTGTCAATCAGAATGTCAATGTGCGGTAGCGGAAAATCATCCTTGGGGCTGGCCCTATTCAAATCCCGGTAGTCTACACACATCCTGACCTTGCCATCTTTTTTAGGAACTGGCACGATGTTAGCAACCCATTGTGGATAGGATGTAACAGCCAGAAAGCCAGCGTTGAATTGTTTCATCACTTCTGCTTTAATCTTCTCAAACATGTCAGGCCTCATTCGGTGGACTTTTTGCTTGATCGGTGGACAATCCTCTCTTGTAGGGAGACAGTGAACTACGATGTCTGTGTCTAAACCCGACATGTCTTTGTAAGACCAGGCGAAGATTTCAACGTACTCATTTAATAGCTGTATCAGGCGCTCCTTGACACTTTGTTCCAGATTGGCACCTACTTGCACTTCCTTCCGGTCTTCCTCTGTTCCCAAGTTGACAGTTTCCAACGTCTCTTCGTGAGGTAAGATGGCCCTTTCCTCTTGCTGTAAAAGTCTGGCTAGCTCTCCTGGTACTTCACAACCTTCGTCATCCTCATACTCAGCTTGATTGACCAGATCTTCAGAGTTATTGAAGGACATAGCAGAATAGTCACCCATAGAATCCAGAGTGGATGGGTACCTGCATTTGTGAGTATGGGTGTGTGTAAGGGATAGCCATCCTTAAACCAAAAATGCAAAAGGAAAGAAAATGAACACAACAGTTTATCAATGAAAAACGTCCAATGAATCATTAAACATGGCATATGGATATGAAGATAATCAAAACCCTTACAAATGGACCTACATGCCCCGGGCAAGGCAAGAGGTGAAAAAGTAGCGTGCAGATTGTTCAAGAGTAATTATTACAGACCAAAGGAAATGTTTTGACAGATAATTACTGATTAATAAAAGTAATGGGGACAAAGTCCTTTTCCTCCCAGTTGCGTAGTCCCCCTTCGATGGTTGGGTAGATCCAATCTTCAATGTTGGCCTCTTCGTCTTCACCTTCCAAAGCATTGATCCCATAAGGAGAGATCTTGATGGGTGCTCTTTCAACCTTTGAACGACGCATAGCTTTCTGCCCCGCGGCAGTGAATCCTAAACCAAACTTGTCCGTTTTGTGAGGAATGTCCTGCAACTGCCCCCATGTTGAGTTCTTCCCTTCCTTCATTGCAGCCTTCGCATCTTTTAGTGATGCCATCCTGGCCATCTGCTTTGGTACCTCCGCTACCACTTTTGCTACTTCCACCTCAGGAGAGAGTTCCTCGAAGTGCTGGAATGGCGTCTCAATGAATTCACCTTCTACCTCTACATATCGGAAAGAGTTCAGGTGGCTGATCATATACTCCTCTTCACCGTGGATGGTTATGATCTTTCCCTTGATAGGATACTTCAGCATTTGATGTAGGGAAGAGGTGACTGCCCCAGCATTGTGTATCCATGGTCTCCCCAATAAGCAAGAGTATGACGGACGGATGTCCATCACATAGAAAGTTGAGGGGAAAACCTCTGTACCAACCTTAATAGGAATGTATACCTCCCCATGTACCATTCTCTTTGACCCGTCGAATGCCCTTACAATGATATTACTTGGCCTTAACTCCAAGCCTTGACAGTCTAAACAGTCGAGGGCCTTCTTAGGCAGCACGTTCAAAGAAGAACCAGTGTCGACTAGAATATGGGCCAAAGTAGTTCCCTGGCATTCTACTGACACATGTAATGTGTCGTTGTGTTTTCTTCCTTTTGAGGTTAGGTCAGCATCAGAGAAACCTAAATCGTTATCTGCTGTAAGATTGGCTACACAGTTTTGGAATTGGTCGGCAGAGGTTTCCTGGGGTACATGGGATGTCTTCAGGAATTTTATCAATGCTTTGGCGTGCGCCTCTGAACAAAGTAGCAATGCTAACATGGAGATTTTTGAGGGGGTTTGCCCCAGTTGTTCTACCACGTCATAATCACTCTTTTTAATTATCTTCAAGATGTCCTCCATCTATTTCTTAGAGGTTTCCGGGATGTCCAAAGGTTGAGCCCTCGTCCTGAAGAGCTCATTTTGGATCCCTTTACCCTTATCAGCAGAAGTAGGAGGGACAACAACAGGAATAGCAGCATCTTCAATCAATGGAGTTATGGCGGAAAGTTTTACTGGTGTAGGAATATCTTTGGCGGCAGATGAGGGTCCAAAGATTGTCTCTGGGGGAGCAATCTCTGGAGAAAATATTCTCCAACTTCGGGTGATCTTGCTTGTTCCAGCAATGTTTCCAATGCTGGCATCCTCTTCATCAGAGCTTCCTTCGGTTATTTCAACTTGTTTAATACCATGGTAGTAGATTTCTCCACCGTAATTCCATGGTATTGACTTTTTAGAACTGTAGGGGACAGGTCCTGGCATAGTTATCTTCAGAGGAACAGACTTTGTAGCAGATGTAATCTTAACAGGCTTTCTGACGGCCTTGGAAAGATTGGCGTGAATGGTGATAATTGAGACATCTTCGGTAGGGGTTGGAATAGCAGAAACTTTTTCAAACAGAATTTGTTAATTGTCCATCAGGCCTTGGATTCCTTTCTTCAGTAACGGGCAGTCAATTGGCAGAGAGTAACAACAGTAGCAGTCTTCTTTGCATCCCGGGAAAATCCCGGCCTTTAACAGATTTAACTTGATGGTTAACAGCGGAGTTATCAGGTCATTGACATCAGAAACATACAAATCCTCCTCAATAGCATGGACATTTCGACCGTGCTTCGGCATCGGAGCAGATATCACGTTTGGTTTCTCTGGAGCATCGAACTCCACCTCTTTTGCATCTATCAAGTCTTGAATTTTATTTTTCAGCGCCCAACAATTATTTGTGTCATGTCCGACGCTATCGGAATGGTAGGCGCATTTGGCATTGGCATTGTAGGCTGGTGAGGTTGTATTCACATTTTTCGGCGCTTCTTTGATATTTGTGAGATTCAGCTTTAACAAGTGTGGAAGAACTTGCGCGGGCGTCATATTAATGCGGGTGAACTGCCGTGGTGGCCGTTCTCCCCATTGCTGTTTAGGTCTGGACGGGTTATTGCGAGGCTGATCACTTGGTGGATTTTGGATCATTACGGCCCCTACAGTCGGCCTGCGATCACTTCTTCCTGCTCCCCTTTGAGAATACACAACAGCTGTTTCTTTCTTCGCTGGAAATGGCTTCTTAGCAATTGTAGATGCAGAGGCATCCTTCTGAATCTTCCCATTCTTGATACCGACTTCTACCCGCTCGCCAGTCAGAATTAATTCAGTAAACCCCGAGGAAGAGCTACCGATCAGATGATTAAAGAATGGACCAGACATGGTCCCAAGGAACATATCAACAAGTTCTCTATCGGAAAGAGGCGGCTGCACCCTTCCAGCCAGATCGCGCCACTTCTGGGCGTATTCCTTAAATCCCTCACCTGAGGCCATTCCCATACTCTGCAGCTGAGTGCGGGTCGGTGCCAGGTCAGAGTTATACTGATATTGGCGATAAAAAGCAGCTGCCAGATCCTCCCAACTACGTATCTCCGACCTTTCCAGCTTGTAAAACCAGTCTAGCTGAGTGCCAGACAGGCTATCTTGAAAGAAATGTACTCAAAAGTTTCTGTCAGATGTGTGAGGTTGGATTCTTCGGACATATGACCTTAGGTGCATTTTTGGGCAGGACAGCCCGTCATATCTTGCAAAAATAGGCACTTTGAACTTCGGGGGGATCACAACTCCGGCAATTAATCCTAAATCTTCGAAATCCAAGCCTGAAACTCTCTGCAGCTCCATAGCTGCTAAACGGTCCTCCAAATTCTTGTACTTGTCATCAGCCGGCGGGTATTGTTGTTCTGAGTAGTCTTCGTCTTCTTCAGCCTCTTCTTCTTCAGCTTCAGATTCGGAAGGTACCGCGGCCCCTTTTCCTTTACTGTTTTCTTCTTCGGATGCAGAAGGAAATTCAAGAACCCTTCTGGCTTCACCTTCAAACCTTCTCCCCAAGGTAGCCACCCCGACTCTCTTCTTCTTCTTCTGTACTTGGTCTTTGTTCCTAAGCAGGGTTTTCAGATCCTCCTGACCCTTAGCCAAGGTCATCAGGAGTTGTTGAAACTGTGCGTTCTGAGACTGCAAGTCCTTGACCGTCTGTTCGAGATCCATCTTACTGAAATAAACAGCAGAAAGATAAGGAAACCTGGTGTGGAGACCTGTTTATGCACATGATGAATGGTATGCTTATGTATGCAATGCATTCAAGGATTTATAAGGTTCAAAATTGTTGCAAACAAAAAGAACGCACGTCATATTAATAAGAAATTTGTCAGTACATAAATGCCCCATGCGCCAAATATTACAAAACTTCTCAAGGCAAAAAGACGTTGCGCATCCTCTTTGGTGCGATGTAGGTGTTGAGGGTCTCTTCCTCATGGAGTCGGCGGGTGAGCTCTAAAACCTTCTTCTCGCTGGCGTAGAAGCTGGCTTCAAAAGTGTTCCGTTCCTCCTTGAGTTGGATCCAACTCTTCTGCATCTCCTCCCACGATGTAGGCATGTCAGGATATAGGATGGTATAGGGAACCTCTCCTTCCGTAACGGGCTCTTTAATCACAGGGAGAACATGAGGATAAGGCATCATTAGACTCTGGGCCCGGGTTCGTACCCACTTGAGATAAGGCTCAAGAGGGATGGAGTTCTTGAGCCCCAGTGTCTTGCTGTCAACCTTATTAGGCATCCTCCAAGCTCTGATGAATCTTTGGCGAAGTCCTTGCGCATCGTTGTCGAAGTCAAAAACTAGGTCAGGAATCAACATGTCATGAGGGCCATCCCTCCGTGCATATCCAAATTGTCTCAAAGCTAGACAAGGGTTGTAAGTAATGCTTCCCCTAATGCCAAGTAATGGAACATTAGGGAACTCTCCACAACGATCGACGATGATGACATTTTCTCTGGACCGAGAACACCAATGTACATCAGAGTGAGTAAGGGTCATCAACCGTTGTGACCACCTTAGGCCTTGGTCATTCTTCAAGACAGATTGCGGAAGGTGCAAAATAAACCACCTCGCAAGGAGAGGAGTACAACACATGAGAACACCCCTCTTTCTCATTGTTCAAGTGTAAAATGAGTGAAGAATGTCCCCAAGCAATGTTGGTATTGGATTTCTGGATAAGAAGATTTTGACGGTGTTGACATCTACAAGCTGGTCAGGATTTGGGAACAAGACCAACCCAAAGATAAGGAGGGCTACAATTTCTTCAAAGGCTTGTAGGTCCAATGAATTCCAACATTCTTGTGCTTTCTCAAACAAGAATTTTGCTAAGAAGCCTTTGACACCGCTTCTAGTTTCCCAATGCCCCTTGATGTCAGATTGTTGCAAGTGCAGGGCTTGAGCAACATCTTCAGGCCTTGGTTCCTTTTCCGTACTGTTTAAAGGTAGTTGATTAAGGATAGGAATTCTCAAGAGTTGATAAAATTCCTCCAAAGTGGGCACCAACTGGTAGTCGGGGAAAGTGAAACAGTGGTGAAGGGGGTCAAAGAACTGGAACAGCACCTTCATCATGTCCTCTTCAATGTTGGTGTTGACTAAGCTGAGCAGTCTACCATGTATTTCACTGAAGGGGGAGCTTTCCGGAATTCTTGATGTGAGCTCCTTGACTTGAGGAGGGATTCTCACAAGGTTGACTTGGATGGTTTTCCTGCGAAGAATTTCCATGACCTACAAAACAAGAACAAAGATGAAGATCCAAACCCTTGAAATGGTTAGTACATGCATATGATGCTTTATGATGTTTATGATGTATGCACAAACATATGTACAAGCAATTCACACCAAACCCTTAGTTTCAGGCTTGCATGGGGTTTCATAGGTAAGTACCCTCTTGAGTGTAGTTGGCTTAAAAACCTGTCCTATAAATAGTAACTGAGTTCTAAGGAGCTCAGTATCACGAGATTGTTTTCATCGTTCATTGTTTTGGTTTAGCCACTTACTAGCGACCAAAATATTCCAAGAAAACAACCCTTAATGAGTGTAGTATCGAGTATCTACCAACTTCGGACTGCACCAAAGCCGGTCATCTCACTACCCCTAATGAAAGTCCAAGATGGTCAAGTAAGGTTCTAGGTCATTATTGCTTAGTGACATCACTCAGCGGCCCCGTACTCTCCTTGATTGAACTCAAGGGTTACCGGTACTCACAAATATGTCGCACTAATATAGCTATTGCTTCAACCATGTCGGTATACCCCGCACAGTTTCCATAACGTATTGCTATCTATGAATGTTTTCCCAAATCCGGGTGTAGGATTGCAAACCCAAACAAGAGAGCCAAGATATAAAGCAATCAAAACAAATAACTAGTCATGCAAGAGGGTGACCTAAGCCCTAAGGTTACTCCACTTTAAAAAACTTCCCCAGCAGAGTCGCCAGTTCTGTGATACGGCGGGAGAACTGACTTGGGTTTTGCGTTTGTTTTCGCAAATGTTTCGGTTGAGCAAGAGTCGCCACCGACTTTTTATTTTATCCTAAGGAAAGGTTAAAAAGCACAGCAAAAACCTTTGAGATGTTTTCTTGGGTTCGGGGAGTAGATTATATAAAGGGAAGGTATTAGCACCCTTTCTATCCATGGTTATCCATGGGCTCTTATTTACTTGCTTAGATCACTTGCCTTGCATTTTCAATTGTTTGAAATGGTGCTTTCAATTGTTTGAAATGGTGCTTTGTGTGTGTGTGTTTGAAAATGTTTTGAAAAGAAGCCATTGTTGTGGCAACCTTTGTAATGATCCATGTTGGGATGTATACAAAGGTGTATGTCTTTTGAAAAGGTTTTCAATGTTTTTGGAAATTGTTTTTGAAAATGTGTTGTGGAGTGTGGTTTTGAAAAATAGGCAAGGGTTTTTGTTTTGCAAGTTGGAAAGTAACCAAGAGCTATCTACCCTAAATTACTCAAAGATCTTTGCTAGGTTTTAACCCTTTTAACAGTATTGTTCCACCATTATATTTGGTGGACAATCTTGTGTTAGGATGTTAACGGGACGGGCGCGAGTCATCGTTTAGACCATGATTGCAATGGTGCTAAGCATCTTTGGGCAATTCTTCTTTAAGGGACTTGATCATTTTTAGCCAACTTTCAAAAGCGTCATCGAGGGACTATGATCATTTGATTGTTTTGTTTTTGCCAAAGATACCCAACATGCAAGATGAACCATTTTTGAAGGCAACAAGTGGAGTGCCCTAGGGGTGCAAGTGTGATTAGTGTTGTCCATTTTCATGCTTGTTTATCTTGAAATTAGGTCAAACTATTTTTTGGTTAATTTCGCATACAAAACCCTAATTCTAACATGGCATAATTAAAAAGCTTTTAAATGCGAAAAAAAATAAAAGGTCCTAAGTTATTACAACACAATATATGGGATGGGGGGTACAAATGTTCAAATGAGGATATTTTAGCAAGAAATTAAACCTAAACTATTACATCCAAATTGAATTATACAAATTATTTAATATACAACAATTAAATAAAAATATAATAAATATGCAAGATGCAAAAATGTTTTTTATATGTATGAAAAAAATATTTTTTATGTGTTAAATAAACAAAAATAAAATTAATTAATTTTGGTATTTTTATACATTTAGGGCAAAACCCTAATTTTATAAATAAAAGGTATTTATTATGTAATATTTATTAATTATGTACAAAAATAAATAAAAGTAGGTATATTGTAAAAAAAGTATTTTTGAGGTCAAAATATTAATAAAAATAAAATGTATTAATTATTTGTATTTCTCTAAATATATTAATAAATATACATGTATTTACATTATTTATTAAATATATATTATATGTACAAAAAATAAAATATTTAATATATAAAAAAAGTATATTTTTATTATAAAATGTTTTCAAGAGATAACATAAAATAAAAATAAAAAATAAAGTTTGTTTATATTATTTTTTTAGTTATTTTAAATGATAATATATTTATGTTTATTTATATACAAACTAAATGAAACAAAATAAATGTCAAAAAAATGCAAAAAAATGTGAAAAAATATTTTTAAGGTTTATTTATATTTAGACAAAAATATCAAAACAAAATCAGAAGGAAAAAAATCAAAAATATCAAAGATAACTCAAAATGGGCCAGGGGGGTACATGTGGAATGCAAAGGTGTGAAAAGTAACACAGCTCAGGCCCAACCCATGAAAAGGTTGTCTTCAACCTCTGAACAACAAAACAGAGTAACACGTGATCCCTGCTATCTCCTGATTCCTGGACTTTTAGCACAAACTTACAACATGAAAGATGTTAAGCATCAAGCCACGATTCCATACATATAAAAAACTCAACTTAACTCTCAGAAATGAGAGAGAATTTCTCCATCCCTAATTCTTAACCTAAGTTTTTGTCAATATTCAGATTCAAAATACTCTCAGCATATGAAATATAAATGAAAAATGAAGATATGTATAGCTTCAGGGGCATGAGTAGAACATTTTTCATTCACAAACTTATAGCTAATTCTTCCTATATTGAGAGATAGAAGTTCATGAACTTACCTGTTCAGCTTGGATCGTGTCTGACAATGGAGGTCCTTTCAAGGCAAGGTGAGGATTGGTATAACTTGCTTGAAGTTCAGGGATGCTATTCCAACCTTTAACTTGCTTTGAAACCAACTGAATCAAACTATAGCAATCCACCTGCAAAACAGAAAATGTGAAAATGGTGAAGTTGGTTAGAGGTGTTACAGGTCGTGTCCAAGGCTTGGGATAGCTTGCATATGTGATATGGAATGTGTATGAACTGGATTTAGCAAGAATGCACGAATGGATTGGCTTATGGAAGTCCAACTGCAGAGGTCACTCTGTTTTCTGCAGTGGGAGGGTGTTTTGAGGTTTGATGATGTTTGGAAGGTCTTTTGCTCGTGCCTTAGCTCTGTTATATTATTTTGAAGGTGTACAACAACTTTGCTTAAGCTTCTCTATGCTGAAATGAGAGTTGGTGTGTAATATGCAAGTTTCTTCACCCTTAAGCAAGAAAGTATCAACTTGGATTTCTAGGCTAATACAATGCCTCTATCTATGCTGCACATTTGAGTCTTGATTAGTGGGATATGCCTATGCCTTTGTGCCTCAAAGATCTGCATTGTACCTCATAGATTGCAAAGTTGACATAAAGTAACACTTTACAAAAATGGATAATATGCTTTTTCTTATTAAGGCTTAATCTTGTAGGCAATGCTTAAACACATAATGCAAGGCTTGAACACAAGGGGTTTGAATTAAATTTATGAGTGTGAATGAGATAAAGGACCTGTAATCCATCTTAGAACATGCTGAGTTCAAAATGCAAGGTTATGGACATATAAATTGGCCATGCACAAAGTGAGTTTTGCCCATATTTCCAAATTCGATTCTCCCTAACCATGAGGTTGTTTGATAAGTTCTAGGAAATTTTGGAAAGCTTGGAATGTGTACTACAATCCATATTTGTAATGCAAATTGAAATTCCAAGTGGAAGCATGTGAAAAGTTGCCATGAAGTTAGGCAAAAATCCTGCCTAAAATAGGTCAAAATTTCTCTAAGTTAAGAATGTTTTGCACCCTTGTTCCAAAAATCATAACTTGAGCTACAAGCTTCTTTTGAGGAAACTTTGTGAATCAAAGTTGCAGATTTTTCAATGGACTACAACTTTCATGTTTTGACTTTTGTTTGAATCCAAATGCATCTTGATGGAAAAATGGGACAAAGTTAGGAAAAAATTAGGGATTTTCATAACTTAGAAAAATTCTAAGTTATGAAAATTCTTCATTTTAAACCCTAATTTGCAATTTTTGATTTCTTGATGAACAAGTTTCATAATTTGGCATGTTTTGATGAAAAATGAATCTTGACACTTGATTTTGACCAAAAAGTCAAAGTTTAACTTTTCAGTATACAGTCAAAAATTGATCAATTGACTGGAAAATTCATCTGTCAAGCTTGTGCATTTGGGATCTTTTGAATTTGTTGAACATGTCAAAACAATTCCATGGGGTCCTTGAGTCCATACATGAGTTTGGTTTGCCATTGGCTAGGTCAAACCGTCAAAAATTGTCTTTGTGCAGTCAAAACCCTAAAAATGACCATTTTGCCCTTTTGGTGATCTGATCAAATTTCTTGTGGAATTGTGATCCAAACTTGACCAAATGGTTCATATGAGTTTATAATGTTGATGTGGGTCAAATTTCATGGGGTTTGGCTGTCAATTGACCACAGTTGACTTTTTCCCCAATACAGCTGATTTCTAGGTCAACTGTCCAATTGACTGGGCAAAGTTTGGAATCAAGACTTGAAACTTGGCATGGATAAACTTGTGAGTCCAAAGTGAAGCATGCAAGTCATCTTAGGCATTTTAGGTCAAAACATCTTTGTGCAAACAGAAACCCTAATTTGGGTCAACAGTGCAAGGAGGAGTCTTGAGCAGAGGAAACCCTAACTGGATCTTGAGCTCTAAGGGTATTGTGATGAGAAAATGTTGAGGAAATGGGAGGGCAAATTTTGGGGTACAACAGATACGCTTGATCACCAGATCCCCGACTTGATATACTTGGCGTCTAACCTTTTTGTTAAAATCCTTGACCATCCGTTTTTGATACATTTGACCATGGCAGACAACAATAAGTCTTTTCTCATCAATTATGTTCAGTTGATGAAATCGAGTATGGATCCAATCGTCTTCATTTAGACCTGCATCCTTCATAATTCTTAGAGAGGGGATCTGAACCTCAATAGGCAAGACAACTTCCATGCCGTATACCAAAGAATAAGGTGTTGCCCCGGTTGATGTGCGAGCTGTAGTACGATACCCGTGGAGAGAGAATGGTAACATCTCATGCCAGTATTTGTATGTGACTGTCATTTTCTGTATGAACTTTTTAATGTTCTTATTTGCTGCTTCGACAACACCATTCATCTTTGGCCGATAAGGGGAAGAATTGTGATGCTGTATCTTGAATTGCTCGCACAAGGCGGTGATCATAGTATTGTTCATGTTCGTACCATTGTCGGTGATGATCCTCTCCGGGATACCATACCGGAAGACGAGATTTTGTTTAATGAACCGGGCTACAACATTCTTGGTAACAGAAGCGAGGGAAGCTGCCTCCACCCACTTTGTAAAATAATCAATGGCCACTAAGATGAAGCGGTGTCCATTAGAGGATGTTGGCTTGATTTCCCCAATCATATCAATCCCCCACATAGCAAAGGGCCAAGGAGCTGTTAAGACATTCAGAGGAATCGGAGGTACATGCACCTTGTCAGCATAAATCTGACACTTGTGGCAGGTTTGAGAGTATTGATATCAATCTGCTTCCATGGTAGATCAGTAATAGCTTGCGCGTAGGATTTTATTTGCCATCGTATTCCCACTGGAATGGGTGCCAAAGGTGCCTTCATGTAACTCAGCCATGATCCTTTCAACTTCAACCTTATCTACGCATCGAAGTAACACAGATTCATGGTCGCGTTTGTAAAGAATGCCATTACTAAGGAAGAATTTAGCAGAGAATCTCCTTAGGAACTTCTTATCATTGACTGAAGCTCCTTCTGGATACTCTTGAGCCTCAAGATACTTCTTGACTTCGTGAAACCAAGGCTGGTCCACTACTTCTTCAGTATTAATCTCGTGACAGTGTTCTGGTTCATCCATTCGTTCAATGTTGATCTGGGGAGTCTCGTTATCCCATTTAAGTTTAAACATAGATGACATTGTGGCTAGTGCGTCTGCTAGCTGATTTTCTTCTCGCGGGAAGCGCTCGAAGGTAATCTTCTCAAAATGTGGGAGCAATATAAAAACATGTTCTTTATAAGGGATAAGGTTAGGGTGTTTGGTATCCCATTCCCCTTTGATCTGGCTAATAACTAAAGCTGAATCTCCGAATACATTCAAAGATTTGATATCCAAGTCTATGGAAGATTTGAGACCAAAGATGCATGCTTCGTATTCCGCCATGTTATTTGTATAGTTGAAGCAGAGTCTTGCCGTAAAAGGAGTATGACATCCTTCAGAAGATATGAGTACAACACCAATACCATTTCCAAGTGCATTGGATATCTTCATCCAGGAATTCGAACTTCATGGACTGGTAGTCTTCCACAGCTTGGTGAGCAAGGTGATCATCTAGTACACTGCCCTTTATAGCTTTCTGGGTAGTATATTGTATGTCATATTCTGTCAGGATCATCTTCCATCTCGCTATTCTCCCAGAGAGAGTAGGCTTCTCGAAGATGTATTTTATCGGATCCATTTTAGATATCAACAAGGTAGTATCAGTCAACATGTACTGTCTTAGCTGGCGAGCAGCCCATGCCAGAGCACAACAAGTTTTCTCGAGCAGTGAATATCTTGTTTCACAGTCGGTAAACTTTTTGCTCAGGTAATAAATAACGTGCTCTTTTCGTCCAGACTCGTCATCCTGCCCCAGCATACACCCCTATTGAATTTTCTAAAACAGTTAGATACATGATCAATGGTCCTCCCTCGACTGGTGGCATTAAAACAGAAGGCTCTTGCAGGTATTCTTTGATTTTGTCGAAAGCAGTTTGGCATTCATCGTTCCATTTGACTACTTGATCTTTCTTCAATAGTTTGAAGATTGGCTCACAAGTAGCTGTCAGGTGAGAAATGAATTTGGCAATGTAGTTTAATCATCCCAAGAATCCTCTAACTTCCTTATCAGTACGAGGAGCAGGCATCTCTTGTATCGCTTTTACCTTGCCAGGATCTACTTTAATACCCTTGTTGCTAATGACAAATCCTAAGAGTTTACCAGACCTTACTCCAAACGTGCATTTATTTGGGTTTAACCTCAGCTTGTACTTCTTTAGCCTCTCAAACAGTTTCTGTAAATGATCAAGATGCTCTTCTTTTGTTTGAGCTCTAGCTATCATGTCGTCCACATAAACTTCTATTTCATGATGTATCATGTCGTGAAATAGAGCTACCATGGCACGCTGATAGGTTTCCCCATCATTCTTTAGTCCGAACGACATCACCTTGTAGCAGAACGTCCCCCACTGTGTGACAAATGTTGTTTTCTCCATGTCCTTAGGCGCCATTTTGATTTTGGTATAGCCTGAGAAACCTTCCATGAAGGAAAACACTTTGTGTTGTGCCATATTGTAAACTAGGATATCAATGTGGGGAAGTGGGAAATCATCCTTAGGGCTTTCCCTATTCAAATCTCTGTAATCCATGCACATTCGTACCTTGCCATCTTTCTTGGGCACGAGAACAACATTGGCAACCCATTGTGGATATGAGGTGATGGCCAAGAGTCCCACGTTAAATTGTTTCATGACTTCTGCTTTAATCTTCTCTGACATATCTTGTCGCATTCGATTGACCTTTTGTTTTACTATTGGACAATCCTCTTTTGTAGGCAGACGATGTACCACAATATCTGCATCAAGTCCCGACATGTCTTCATACGACCAGGCAAAGACCTCAACATAATCGTGTAGCAGATGAATTAGACGCTCCTTGACACTCATTTCCAGATTGGAACCCACCTTGACCTCTCTTTTGTCTTCTTCGGTACCCAGGTTGATTGTGTCCACTGGTTCCTTGTGGGGTTGAATGGTTCTCTCTTCTTGTTGTAGTAATCTGGCAAGTTCCCCTGGTACTTCACAATTCTCCTCACCTTCGTCTCCGGCTTGGTAGGTTAGATTTTCTGAGTCACAAAAAGCCATAGCAGAACCGTTATCCATGGGATCCCGAATGGATGTAGACCTACATTGTGAGTGTGAGTGTGTGTAAGGGTATAGCTATCTTTGGAAGAAATGAAAATGTAAAAAAGCAAAAACAATGAGCACAAAGTTTGTATGCAAAACGTCCATGATTCATTGATGTCATATGGAAATGAGATAATAACCCTTACAAATGGACCATTGTGCCTCAGGTAAGACACAAGGTTTTAAGAGTTTGAATTGTTTTAATATTACAGATCCAACAAAATGTAAAGACAAATTACTGTGGGATAAAAGTGATCGGGACAAAATCCCTAGCCTCCCAATTGCTAAGCCCTCCACTGACAGTTGGGAAGATCCAATCCTCCAGGTTGCAACCATCTTCATCATCCTCTACCGTGTTGACTTCACTGTTGCTGATCTTCAGGGGTGGTCCTCCAACATGAGTGCGGCGTACGACCTTCTGAGCACTTGAAGTGAAACCCAAGCCAAACTTCTCTGACTTGTATGGAATATCCGAGAGTTATCCCCAGATAGTGCATCCACCTTCTTCTATTACTCCCTTGGCATCCTTCAAAGATGACATCCTGAGTGGAGGCCTTATGATCTTGGGAACTTGAGACACAACCTTTGCTACTGCCATGTCTTGCGGGACTTCTTCAAAGTGTTGGAATGGTGTTTCGATAAATTCACCATCTAATTCTACATATCTGAAGGAATTGAGATGGGTGATCATATACTATTCTTCTCCATGAATGGTGATAATCTTCCCTTGAATTGGATACTTCAACATTTGGTGCAACGTAGAAGTAACAACACCAACATTGTGAATCCATGGTCGGCCTATCAAGCAGGAGTATGAAGGGCGGATATCCATTACATAAAAAGTTGAATCAAACGTTTGGGTCCCAACCTTTATGGGGATATCCACTTCCCCAAGTACCATCCTTTTCGAGCCGTCAAAGGCCCTTACTACTATGTTACTTGGCTTCAATGTCAATCCCTCACAGTCAAGCCTATCAAGAGCTATTTTAGGCAATACATCCAGAGATGAGCCTGTGTCCACCAAAACATGAGCCAAGGTTGTGCCCCTACATTTAACTGAGACGTGAAATGCCTTATTATGCTTCCTTCCTCTTGGTGTTAAATCAGCATCTGAAAAACCTACACCATTATCCGCAGTCAAGCTGGCTACGCAGTCTTGGAACTGATCGACAAATGTCTCTTGGGGTACATGGGCAGTTTTTAGGAATTTTACCAAGGCTTTTGCATGCGCCTCGAAACATAGTAGTAAAGCCAACATGGAAATTTTAGATAGAGTTTTCCCCAATTGTTCAACTACATCGTAGTCGCTTCTTTTTTATGATCTTCAGAATTTCCTCCATCTCTTTCCGGGAGGTCTCAGGGATAGCCAATGATTGTGCCTTCATCCCGACAGGCTCAATCAGATTGCTTTTACCTCGGATCTCGATTGACTCGGCAACAGGAATGTCAGTAAGAGTAATACCAGGGGTTGTATCAGCTTTGTCAGTTGGAATATTGGTGGAGATGATTGTAGGACCGGTAATAGCCTTCGGAGGAGCAACAATAACAGGAATGATTATGGGTCCAGAAACTGCTTTTGGGGGAGCAATTTCTAGAGAGAATATCCTTCCGCTTCGGGTAATCTTTCTAGTCCCCTCAATATTACTGATATCAGAGTTAACTTTCTCGGAACTTAAATCTTCGATAGCTGGCCAATCTTGCTTGACACTGTGGTAGTAGACACCCCCTCCATAATTCCATGGTAGGGTTTTGTCTGACGAATACGGGACTGGTCCAGGCATTGTAATTATCAAATGAGTTTCTTTCGGAACTGATGTAATTCTAACGGGTCTTTTGGTGGAGACCCTGGAAGAATTGGCGGAAATGGTAATGATAGAAACATGTTTAAAAGGAACAGGTGAAACATAAGTTTTTTCAAACAAAATTTCTTTGTTATCTATTAGGCACTGAACGTCTGCTTTCAACAAAGGACAGCTGGTTAGTGAGGACAAACATAAATGACAGCCTTTATCACAGCCTGGGAAAACACCAGCATTCAACAATTTTACTTTAATAGTCAGGAGTGGGGTCCTAAGTTCATCAACTGAAGTAACAAACATATCTTCTTCAATGGCATTGGTATTATGGCCATGTTTGGGCATAGGGTCAAAAATGACATTTGGCTTTTCGGGCGCATCAAATTCAATCTCTTTGGCTTCAATGAGGTCTTGTACTTTGTTCTCTAGAGCCCAACAGTTATTAATGTCATGGCCGGGACTTTCAGAGTGGTATGCACAGCGGGCATTGGGATAATAGTGAGGATATGTTGTGTTAGGGTTCTTTGGAGCTTCTTTCAAAGTCACCAGTTTGGATCTTAATAGATGTGGCAATACTTGAGATAGGGTCATGTTAATTCTGGTGAACTGTTTGACTGGTCTTTCCATCCTTGGTTGGTTGTTTATTTGTTGATCAGGCGCATGTTTAGGAATCATAACAGCCCCCACCATTAGACGATATTCGGCCCTATCTTGATTTCTCTGAGGATAAACAACAACCACTTCTTTATTTCCGATAAATGGCTTTCTTATAGCAGCAGAGGATGTATCCTTTTGAATCTTTCCACTTATTATCCCGACTTCTACCCTCTCTTCGGTCAATATCAGTTCCGTAAAACCTTCTGATGAACTCCCAATTAGGTGATTGAAGAAGGGACCAGACAAGGTTCCCAAAAACATGTCTACTAATTCTCTTTCAGATAGGGGAGGTTAAACTCTTCCAGCCAAGTCTCTCCAATTTTGTGCATAGTCCTTGAAACCTTCTTTGGAAACCACGGCCATACTCTGGAGTTGAGTACGGGTAGGCGCAAAATCAGCATTGTATTGGTATTCTTTGTAAAAATCTGCAGCAAGATCTTCCCAGTTATGAAATTTGGCTCTTTCTAACTAATAAAACCAATCAAATTGAGTTCCAGACATACTGTCTTGGAAGAAGTGTAACCATAAGTCTTTGTCAGCGGTATGGGGTTGGATTTTCCTCACATAGGACTGGAGATGCATTTTAGGGCATGAAACTCCGTCATATTTTGCGAACACGGGTGCTTTGAATTTTGGAGGAATGACAATCCCCGATACCAAACCCAATTCCTCAAAGTCCAAGCCAGACACTTTTTGGATTTCCATTGCGCTCAATCGCTGATGTTTATACTTGTCATCAACTGGAGGGTATTGTTCTTCATAATAGTCTTCTTCTTCCTCTTCCTCTTCTGATTCTGACAGGACATTTGTTTCCTTGCCTTTCTCATCTTGATTGTCTCTCTCACCGGATGTCGTTGCAAAGTCTAGGGTCCTTCTTGTATGCTCATGAAATCTTCTTCCCATGTTTAGAACTCCGGTTACCTTCTTTGTCTTCTTTTTCTTTTCCTCAGCCAACAAAGTTTTCAACTCTTCTTGTCCTTTGGCCAGAGTTAAGAACAAATGTTGAAACTATGCATTATGAGCTTGGAGATCCTTCACCGTTTGCTCGAGATCCATCTTACTGAAATAAACAGTAGAGAGACGAGGAGACTTGTTGCAAGAAACCTTCTTATGTTATGATGAATGGTAAATGCGTATGTAATGATTTCAAGGATTTTAAGATTCAAATTCGTTTTAGACAAAAAGGAAACACACGTTATATTAATAGATTAAAGCTTGAGTACAATAATGCCTTCTTGGTCAAAACAAATACAAGAAACTCTAAGATAAAAAGGTAGTGCGCATCCTCTTTGGTGCAATATAGGAATTCAGAGTCTGCTCCTCATGAAGTAGCCTAGTGAGTTCCAAAACCTTCTTCTCGATGGTGTAGAATTGGGCTTCGAAGGTATCTCGCTCCCCCTTGAGTTGTATCCAATCCCTTTGTAGGTCTTCAAGAGAGGTAGGCATGTTAGGATGTAGGATAGTGTATGGAACATATCCTTCCATGACAGGCTCAATAATTACCGGGAGAATGGAGGGGTAAGGCATCATAAGACTCTGAGCACGAGTTCGTACCCATTTGAGGTAAGGCTCAAGAGGGATGGAATTTTATGCCCAAAAGTCTTGCTATCTACTTTGTTTAACATCCTCCAAGCTCGGATAAATTTCTGGTGAAGATCTTGATCGTTATTGTCGTAGTCAAATACCAAACCTTGAATCAGCATCTCATGCGGGCCATCCCTTTGGGCGTAACCAAACTGTCTTAAGGCTAAGAAGGGGTTGTAGGTGATACCTCCCCTAATGCCAAGTAAAGGGACATTAGGAAATTCTCCACAAGAAAAGGGTGATAATACCTTCCCTTTTCATAATTTACCCTCTGAACTCAAGTAACATTCTCTATGGACCGGGAGCACCAATCAATGTCTGAATGTTTAAGCGTCATTAACCTTTGTGACCACCTTGAACCTTGCTCATTCCTTAGTACAGATTGGGGAATATGTGAAATAAACCATCTTGCCAAGAGAGGAGTTCAACACATAAGGACACCTCTTTTCCTCATTGTATGAGTGTGAAAAGAGTGTAGGATATCCCCTAGTAATGTAGGCACCGGGTTGCAGGATATGAAGATTTTGACGGTGTTCACATCTATGAGTTGGTCAGGATTTGGAAACAACAGCATACCATAGATGAGGAGAGCCACAATTTCCTCAAAGGCTTGCAGATCCAAAGAATTCCAACAGCTTTGGGCTTTCTAAAACAGGAACTTTTCTAGGAAACCTTTGACACCACTCCTTGTTTCCCAATGAGTTGTGACATCAGATGAGTGCAAGTGTAGAGCTTGAGCAATCTCTTCTGGCTTTGGGTCTCTTTTCGTACCGTTGAAAGGTAGTTGATTGAGAATGGGAATCCTCAAGAGTCAGGAGAATTCTTCCAAAGTAGGCACAAGCTGATAGTCAGGAAATGTGAAGCAATAGTGTAAAGGATCAAAGAACTGAAAGAGCACTTTCATCATGTCCTCATCTGTGTTGGAGGTGACCAAGTTAAGCAGGAGACAATGTGTCTCGATGAATGGAGAGTTTTCAAGAATCCTCTAAGCTAGCTCCATGAGTTGTGGAGGGATCCTTACAAGATTGACTTGAATAGTTTTCCTGCGAAGTGAATCCATATCCTACAAAACAAGAACAAAGATGAATCCCAAAAATCCTTGAAATGGTTAGTGAATGTCTATGATGTTCATGATGTTCATGATGTTCATGATGTTATGTACAAGTATGTATATACAAACAAAGCAAACAGATCCTTAGGTTTAGGCTTACATGGAGTTTTATAGGTAAGTACCCTCTTGAATTTTAGTTGGCTCAAACTTGTCCTAGTAATAGTAACCGGGTTCTAAGGAGCTCAATATCACTGGTTTGTTTCTTTGGTCATGGTTTCAGCACTGACCTCTTTAATGGTGATCGAAATATCCCAAGAAACCAAACCTCAATGAGTGTAGTATCGAGTATCTACCAACTTCAGACTGCACCAAAGCCGGTCATCTCACTACATCCTATATGGCCAAGTTGGTCAAGTAAAGGTTCTAAAAGTTCATTAGTGCTTCATGACATCACTCCGCGGCCCCGTATTCTCTTTGATTAACTCAAAGGATACCGGTACCCACAAATATGTCACACGAACGTAGCTATTGCTTAGACCATGTCGGTATACCCCGCACAGTTTATACTACGTATTGCTACTTACCTATAATGTATCCCAAATCCGGGTAGAGGATTCAAACCCAAATAAAGAACCATAATTTAAAGCATACAAATCAAACAATGTAAGCAAGTAAATGTGATCTATCCCTAAGGTAACCCCACTTTTAGAATTTTCCCCAGCCGAGTCGCCAGTTCTGTGATACGATGGGAGAACTGACTTGAGGGTTTTGCATTTGATCGCAAATGTTGCGGTTAGCAAGAGACGCCACCGACTTTTCTTTTATCCAAAAGGAAAGGTGAAAAAGCACAGGAAAGACCTTTGAGATTGTTTCTTGAGTTCGGGGGGTAGATTATGAAAAGGTAAGGTATTATCACCCTTTTCATCCATGGTTTTCCATGGGCTCTTAGTTACTTGCTAGATCACTTGCTTTTATTTGAAATTGTGCTTTGTGTGGTGTTTGAAAGTATTTTGTAAAGAGGCCATTGTTTAGGCAATCTTTGTAATGATTCTTGTTTGTAAGAATGTATACAAAGATGTTGATCTTTTGAAAATGTTTTCAAGTTTGTAAGATGTTTGTATGTGATTGTTTTGAAAATAGCAAGTATGTTTGTTTTGAAATGGAGCAAGTAATTAGGAGCAATCCACCTACTCAAATGTCTTTCTTGTTCATTTTCTTTTCCTTTGACATTGTTGTCTTACCATTGATTTGGTAAGCAACCCCATCTTTGGATGTAAACGGGACGGGCGTACGTCATCGTATAACCATGATTAGCAATATTGAAAGGTATCTTATCATTATTTTTGAGGGACTAATATCATTTGTAAGGCAACTTAGATAGCGTCATCGAGGGACTGTGATCTTGTATTTGCTTTTTTTTGCTAAGATACCTTACATGCGCAATATGGCCATTTTGTATAAGGCAACCAAGTGAAATAACCCTAGGGGTGCTTGTGTGCAAGTGTGCTGTTTTCATGCTTGTTTTTTTGTCTTGAATTAGGGTTTTGCTAAGTATTGGTTTTAGTCTTTCCATACAAACCCTAATTACTAGCATATTATATAAAAGCGATAAATTATGAAATTTAAAGTTATTACGCTATTACAACATTTGTAGGGAGGGGTGTACAATTTGTAATTGGGGATTGGAAGAATTTAAACCTAATTAGTCTATTACAACCATATTGAATTGATATGAATATACAAGGAGTTTACATAAATACAAAGTATGAAAATGAGTAAATGTATAAGGATGTAAAAAATGTAAAGAAATTGAATTTTGTTTGGTTTTCATGACAAAAAAGATTTTGTCTTGACCTAATTTAAATAAAGA
This sequence comes from Vicia faba, assembly GCA_948472305.1. Classification (NCBI taxonomy): domain Eukaryota; kingdom Viridiplantae; phylum Streptophyta; class Magnoliopsida; order Fabales; family Fabaceae; genus Vicia; species Vicia faba. The sequence goes on from OX451740.1 coordinate 652,436,245, forward strand.
AAATAGTTAATTAAGTTTGAATTTATTAAGAAAAATATTTTAAAAGAAAACCCTAATTATATTAATTAATCAAAAGAAAATAAATTTAAGAAAAGTATTTTTTGGTATTTTTTTATCTTGAAAATATTTATAGTATTATAAAATATTTTTAGTCTTTTTTTTATATATATTAAAATAATGTATTTTAAATGGTGTGAAGAAAAATAAATAAATAGTACAATATTAATTAAGTTATAAGATTTACTTAGTAAAATTAATAAAGTATAAATCTTTTTTATTTATGGAAAAAATAAAATAAAATAAGTCAAAATATAAAATATATCATTTTTGTATTTTTATGATTTTAGTATTTTGAAAATATTTTTAAGAAAAGAAAAAAAATAAGTGAAATAAATGAATAAATAAATTAATTTGGGCCATCGAGTGTCAAAAGACTGTATGGGAGTCTGCTAGCAGCGCTTGCCAAACAAAAAAATAGTCAGAATTGTAAAAATATGAAAAAAAATGCAAAAGGGTACCACTGGGGCTCGAACCCAGGTCTCATAGGTTACAAGCATACGCTTCTACCACTTGGGTGGCTATACATCCGTTAATACAAATGAAACAATAAATATGTAAGGCAAAACGCACCCTGAAGACTTCATCTTCAACCTCCAGCCAGACCTACTATAACTTTCTCATTTCTTAATAAAAATGAAAATTTAAACATGAAACTTGTATCAAATTTTCTCACGATTCCAGAAATGTAAAGTATTAGAACTATGGATCAAAGATAAGCAAGAATTTTAATGGCCCTAATCTGAACCCTAAAAATTTCAGAGATTTCAGTTTCAAAATTCTCCAAGCTTAAGCAAAATTAATGGAAACTATGGACATGGTTAGCTTCAGGGCAATGATATCTACATGTTTTATTCACAAATAAACTATTGATGATGCCTGTATGAAGAGTTTTAACTTGAGAAAAACTTACCTAAAAACTGGAAATCGTGTTTGGAGTTTGAGCTTGTTTCAAGTGATGGTGATGATCAGGTTAGCTTTCTTGAGGTCCTAGGAAGCTAATACAATGGTTTGCTTGAGTTAGGAGTGGCTGAAGTGACTTGGAGAAGTCAATATGCAATGATCTATTTTGGTTATGGAAGACGGGGTAAATGGTGTTACAGAAGTGAAACAGGTACAGGGATGATTTACACTTGATGTAAGGAAGCTTTAGAAACTAAAAGGCCAAGAAACACACGAGGGTAATGGGAGTTTGATGTTCAAGGTTAGAAACTGTGCAACAATGGAGCTTTTGTGCAATTTCTGATTTCATAGAGTTTCGGTGTATTTTAGGGTGTTCAAACTCGTGTTCTAGTTCACAGATAGTGACTCCAATTTATAAGCAACAAGTTTGGAATGCTCTAGTTGATCAGAATTCAAATTTGCATTCTTAAGCTAAACATGTGATTTTTTGACAAAACAAGTTTCAAAGTCTTGTGTGCTTGTTAAGATAGTGTGGTTATGCTTTAAACAAGCTTGCTTTTGACTTTGTGGATGGAGTATAATTAGAGGGAACAAGTTAGAGGCTCAATGTGAACTTTATGCAAAAAGTTTGCTTTACAAGAATGGCAATGTTACTTTGTGTCATTAATGGAAATGCAACTTGGATAATAGCTCAAATGCTTGGATCAATAACAGCTGTGTAAACATTTAATTATGGAGTGAAAAATAAGTTTGAGGCCTGTAAAGCAAGGATTATTCAGCCTAGCATGGATTTGGTTCATGTGTTCATCACAAATGGCTTGTAATTCAAGTGACAAAACCCTAACTTCATCTCTTCGATTCTCCCTACTCAAGAATGATCTCAAGGAGTTCTTGGACATTTTGGAAAGCTTTAAATGTGATATACAACCCATATTTGAATTGCTTTTGAATATTACCCTTGGAACTATATGAGAAAGTTCCATGAAGTTAGGTCAAAATCCTGGCCAAATTAGGGCAAAATTTCACCAAGTGTTTAGTTTCATGACCCTATGTTCACAAAATTATAAATTGAGATCCAAGCACTTTTGGAAGAAGTTGTGTGAATAAAAGTTGTATATTACATGGAGATCTATAACTTTCATTTTGGAAGTTTCTCTTGAATCATCTTGTATCATGGTGAAAATTTGACTCAAAGTTATGAAAAAACATGAATTTTCAATACTTAGAAATTTTTTCTAAGTTTACAAATTTTGACTTTTCAAAATGAAATCTTGACTTTTTGATTTCTTGATGAATAAGTTTCATATGTTGTCATGTTTTGATGAATTGTGATCTTTGGTACTTGAATTTGACCAAAAAGTCAAAGTTTGACTTTTCAGTATACAGTTGACTTTGATCAGTTGACTGCAAAGTTCATCTGTTCATCCAATGGATTTGCAATGTTTTGAACCATGTCATTAGGTAAAAATTATGAAATTTGACTCTTGAGATAATGCCTTAAACCAATTGACCATTTTCTAGGTTAAAAATCAGAAATTGTCCTTTCCCAGTCAAAACCCTAATTTTAACCATTTTGCCCTTTTGGAGATTTGATCAAATTTCTTGAGGAATTATGGTCCAAACTTGATCAAATGATACATATGAGTTTAAAATGTTGTTGTGGATCAAAAACTATGAAGTTTTACTGTAAATTGTCCATAGTTGACTTTTTCCTCAATACAACTAATTTTTAGGTCAACTGCTCAATTGACTGAGCAAAAATGTGATCCAAGGCTTGAAACTTGGCATGAGTAATCTTGGGGGTCCATAATGATCCATGAAAGTCATATGAAGTATTGAAAGTTCAATAATCCTTGTTCAATATCAAACCCTAATTTTGGTCATCAGTGCATAAGGAGGTGTCTTGAGCTGATCAAAGCCTAATGCAGTCCCGAGTCAATGGAGATCTTGTGAGCAAATTCTTGATAAGTGAGAGGGAAAATTTTGGGGGTACAACTCTAACCATTTCAAGGATCTTGGGATTTATCTTTGTTCTATTTTGTAGGACATGGATTCTATTCGCAGGAAAACCATTCAATTCAATCTTGTAAGGATCCCTCCTCAACTTAGAGAGCTAGCATCAAGGATCCCTGAAAAATCTCCATTTACTGAGAGACATGGTCACCTACTAAACTTGGTCACCTCCAACACTGATGAATACATGATGAAGGTGCTCTTTCAACTCTTTGATCCTTTACACCATTGCTTCACATTTCCTGATTATCAACTTGTGCCAACTTTGGAAGAATTTTCCCAACTCTTGAGGATTCCCATTCTCAACCAACTACCTTTCAACGGTATGGAAAGAGATCCAAAGCCAGAAGATATTTCTCAAGCTCTACACTTGCAATCATCTGATATCACAACTAATTGGGAAACAAGGATTGGTGTCAAGGGTTTCCTAGCAAAGTTCTTGTTTGAGAAAGCCCAAAACTGTTGGAACTCTTTGGATTTGAAAGCTTTTGAGGAAATTATGGCTCTCCTCATATATGTGATGGTGTTGTTTCCAAATCCTAACCAACTCATAGATGTGAACACCTTCAAAATCTTCATATCTCATAACCCGGGGCCTACTTTTCTAGGGGACATCCTACATTCCTTTCACACTCGCACTATGAGGAAAAGAGGTATCCTTATGTGTTGTACTCCTCTTTTGGCAAGATGGTTTATTTCGCATATTCCCCAATTTGTATTGAAGAACGAGCAACGTTCAAGATGGTCACATAGGTTGATGACGCTCAAACATTCAGACATTCATTGGTGTTCCCGATCTATAGAGAATGTTACTATTATCGACCATTGTGGAGAATTCCCTAATCTCCCTTTACTTGGCATTAGGGGAGGTATCACCTACAACCCCTGCTTAGCCTTAAGACAATTTAGTTACGCCCGAAGGGATGGCCCACATGAGATGCTCATTCAAGGTTTAGTATTTGACTACGAGAACAACGATCAAGGTCATCGCCAGAGATTTATCCGAGCTTGGAGGATGTTGAACAAGGTAGATAGAAATACATTGGGGAATAAGAATTCCATCCCTCTTGAGCCTTACCTTAAATGGGTGTGAGCTTGTGCTCAAAGTCTTATGATGCCTTACCCCTCCATTATCCCAGTAATCATAGAGTCTGTTGTGGAAGGAGATGTTCCATACACTATCCTGCATCCTGACATGCCCACCTATCTTGAAGACTTACAAAGAGATTGGATACAGCTTAAGGGGGAGCGAGACACTTTCTAAGCCCAATTCTACGCTAGCGAGAAGAAGGTTTTGGAACTCACTAAGCAACTTCATGAGGAGTGGAGCCTGCATGCCTACATCGCACCAAAAAGGATGCGTACAACCTTTTTATCTTAGAGTTTTTGTATTTCTTTGTAAGCGCAAAAGAGGCATGATTTACTCAAGATTTGATTTATTAATATGACATGTGCTCCTTTTTTGGTCTAAAGAAATTTTTTAAATCTCTAAGTTCCTTGAAATCATTGCATATGCATTTACCATTCATCATAACATAAGCAGGTTTCTTACGACAAGTCTCCTCATCTTTCTACTGTTTATTTCAGTAAGATGGATCTCGAGCAGACGGTAAAGGACCTCCAAGCACATAATGCTCAATTTCAGCATTTGTTCTTAACTCTAGCCAAAGGACAAGAAGATCTGAAAACCTTGCTGATTGAAGATAAGAAGAAGAAAAATAAAGTAACCGGAGTTCTGAATATGGGAAGAAGGTTCCAAGGGAAAGCAAGAAGGACCCTAGACTTTGCAACGTCATCTGGTGAAAAAGAAAATAAAGATGGGAAAGGTAAGGAAACAGTTGTCCAGCAAGATTCATAAGAGGAAGAGGAAGAAGAAGATTATTTTGAAGAACAATATCCTCCGGCTGACGACAAGTATAAGCATCTGGAAGAACGGTTAAGCTCAATGGAAATTCAAAAAGTGCCTGAACTGGACTTTGAGGAGTTAGGTCTGGTGTCTGGGATTATCATTCCACCAAAATTCAAGGCGCCGATATTTGCTAAATACGATGGAGTTTCGTACCCTAAAATGAATCTCCGATCCTATGTGAGGAAGATACAGCCTCACACTGCAGACATAGATTTATGGGTCCACTTTTTCCAAGACAGTCTAACGGAACTCAACTTGATTGGTTCTATCAACTAGAAAGGGCCAACATCCAAAATTGGGAAGATCTTGCCACTGCTTTCTATAAACAATACCAATACAACACATATCTTGCTCCCACCCGTACTCAACTCCAGAGTATGGCTATGGTTTCAAGTGAGGGCTTCAAAGACTACGCTAAAAAATGGAGGGACTTAGCAGGAAGAGTCCAACCTCCCCTATCTGAAAGAGAGCTAGTAGACATGTTTTTAGGAACACTGTTCAGTCCTTTCTTTAATCACCTAATTGGGAGCTCCTCGGCAGGCTTTACTGAATTGATATTGACAGGAGAAAGGGTGGAAGCTGGGATAAAGAGTGGGAAGATTCAAAAGGACGCATCCTCTACTGCTGTAAGAAAACCATTTATTGGAAAAAAAGAAGTTGTTGCTATATATCCTCAGAGAAACTAAGATAGAGCTGAACGCCGACCAATGGTGGGGGCTGTCATGATTCCTAAACCTGCGCCTGCTCCAAAAAGAAGCAACCATCCAAGAACAGAAAGACGAGTCAGACAATTCACCAGAATTAATATGACACTATCTCAAGTGCCGCCACATCTGTTAAGATCCAATCTAATGAATTTAAAAGAAGCTCCAAAGAATCCTAACACAACCTTTCCTCATTATCATCCTAATGCCCACTGTGCATACCATTCTGAGAGTCCCGACCATGACACTAACAACTGTTGGGCTCTGAAAAACAAGGTACAAGACCTTATTGAAGCCAAAGAGATTGAATTCTATGCACCAGAGGTTCTCAATGTTATCACTGCCCCTATGCCCAAGCATGACCATGATGTCAATGTTGTTGAGGATGATATGTTTGTTACTTTTGTTGATGAACTTGTGACCCCACTCCTGACTATAAAAAAGAACTTGTTGAATGCCTATGTATTCCCGGGTTGTGATGAAAGCTGTCATTTCTGTTTATCCTCACCAACTGGCTGTCATTTGTTAAAAGCATGCGTTCAATGCCTAATAGATGACAAGGAGATTTTGTTCGAGAAGACTTCTGTTCTGACCGTTTCTTATAATGATCTTTCCATAGTGACCATTTCCGCCAATTCTTCCAGGGTCTCCACTAAAAGACCCATTAGAATTACATTTGTTCCTAAAGTAGCTCCGTTGATAATTACAATGCCTGGACCAATCCCGTATTCATCAGAAAACTGTCCCATGGAATTATGGAGGTGATGTCTACTATCACGATATCAAGAAAGATTGGCCAGCTGCTGAAAATTCAAGTTCTGAGAAAGTTGACTCTGATATCAGTAACATTGCAGGGACTAGCAAGATAACCCGAAGTGGAAGGGTATTCTCTCTAGAAATTTCTGCTCCAAAAGCTATTTCCGGACTTGTAATCATTCCTGTTGTTGTTGCTTCTCCAAAGGCTATTCCCAGTCCTGCAATCATCTCTGCTAATACTCCTATTGACAAAACTGCTGCAGTCCCTGTTATCACCCCTACTGACATTCCTACTGCCGAGTCAAGCGAGACTCGAGGCAAAGGTATTCTGGTTGAGCTTGTCCAGATGAAGGCACAATCAATAGCTATCCCTGAGACCTCCCGGAAAGAGATGGAGGAAATTCTAAAGATTATAAAAAGAAGCGACTACAACATAGTCGAACAACTGGGGAAAACTCCATCAAAAATTTCCATGCTGGCTTTATTGTTACGTTCAGAGGCTCATGCAAAGGCCTTGGTAAAATTCCCTAAAACTGCCCATGTACCCCAAGAAACCTCTGTTGATCAGTTTCAAGACTGTGTAGCCAGTTTGATCACAGATAATGGCTTAGGATTTTTGGATGCTGATTTAATACCAAGGGAGAGGAAGCATAACGAGGCATTACATGTCTCTGTTGAATGAAGGGGCACGACTTTGGCTCATGTCTTGGTTGATACCGGTTCATCTCTAAATGTGCTGCCTAAAAGGCTCTTGATAGGCTTGACTGCGAAGGATTGACCTTGAAACCTAGCAATATAGTGGTGAGGGCCTTCGATAGCTCAAAAAGGATGGTGCATGGGGAGGTGGACATCCCCATAAAAGTTAGAACCCAAACATTTGATTCAAATTTTTATGTAATGGATATTCGCCCTTCATATTCATGCTTGTTGGGCCGACCATGAATTCACAACGCTAGTGCTGTTACCTCTACGTTGCATCAAATGCTGAAATATCCAACTCAGGGGAAAATCATCACTGTTCATAGAGAAGAAGAATATATGGTCAGTCATCTAAATTCCTTCAGATATGTGGAATTAGATAGTGAGTTTATTGAAACACTGTTCCATCATTTTGAGGAAGTTCTGCAAACAATGGCAGTAACCAAGGCTATTTCCCAAGTCCCAAAGATTACAAGGCCTCCGCTCAAGATTTCGTCTTTGAAAGATTTCAAGGCAGTGATCGAAGAAGGAGCTCAGAAAGTTGTACGTCGTGCTCGTGCCGGAGGACCACCCTTGAAGATCAGCAACCACGAAGTCAACACATTGGAGGATGATGAAGATAGCTATGACATGGAGGATTGGATTTTCCCAACTGTCAACAGAGGGCTCAACAACTGGGAAGCTAGAGATTTTGTCCCAATCCCTTTTATCCAACAGTAATTTGTCTTTAAATTTTGTCGAATCTGTAATATTAAAACAATTCAGACTCTTAAAACCTTGTGTCTTACCCGAGGCACAATGGTCCATTTTTAAGGGTTGTGTTCTCATTTCCATATGACATCAATGAATCATGGACGTTTTTGCATACAAAATTTGTGCTCATTGTTTTTATTTTTACATTTTCATTTCTTTCAAAGATAGCTATACTCTTACACACACTCACATTCGAATTGCAGATCTACACCTGGATCCCATGGATAACAATTCTGATATGGCCTTCTGTGATTCTGAAAATCTAATATACCAAGACGAAGACAAAGGTGAGGAAGATTGCGAAATACCAGGGGAACTCACTAGGTTACTACAGCAAGAAGAGAGGACCATACAGCCCCACGAGGAACCGGTGGATACAGTTAACCTAGGTACCGAAGAAGATAAGAGAGAAGTCAAGGTGGGTGCCAATATGGAACCCAGTGTCAAGAAGTGTCTGATTCAGTTGCTACATGATTATGTTGAGGTCTTTGCCTGGTCTTATGAAGACATTCCAGGACTTGATGCAGATATTGTAGTACATCATCTACCTACAAAAGAGGAATGCCCTCCGGTAAAACAAAAAGTTCGTCGTATGAGGCCAGACATGTCAGAGAAGATTAAAATTGAAGTCATGAAACAATTCAATGCCGGATTCTTGGTCGCCACCTCCTATCCACAATGGGTCGCCAATGTTGTTCCCGTGCCTAAAAAATACGGCAAGGTACGAACGTGCATGAACTACAAAGATTTGAATAGGGCAAGCCCTAAGGATGATTTCCCACTTCCCCACATCGATATTTTGGTTGACAATACATCACAACATACGGTGTTTTCCTTCATGGATGGTTTCTCAGGTTACAACCAAATCAAAATGGTGCCTAAGGACATGGAGAAAACAACCTTTGTCACACAATGGGGCACATTCTGTTACAAGGTTATGCCATTCGGGTTGAAGAACGCTGGGGCAACCTATCAGTGTTCCATGGTAGCTCTATTTCACGACATGATACATCACGAAATAGAGGTCTACATGGACGACATGATAGCCAGATCTTAAACAGAAGAAGAACATCTTGATCATTTGCAAAAATTATTTGAGAGGCTAAAGAAATACAAGCTGAGGTTGAACCCAAATAAATGCACGTTTGGAGTGAGGTCTGGTAAACTCCTAGGCTTTGTTGTCAGCAGTAAAGGTATCAAGGTAGATCCTGCCAAAGTGAAAGAAATATAAGAAATTCCTGCTCCTCGTACTGAGAAGGAATTCATAGGATTCTTGGGACGGTTAAACTACATTGCCAGATTCATTTCTCACTTGACAGCTACTTGTGAACCGATCTTCAAATTACTAAAGAAAGATCAAGTAGTAAAATGGAATGATGAGTGCCAAACTGCTTTCGACAAAATCAAAGAGTACCTGCAAGAGCCCCCTGTTTTGATGCCACCAGTTGAGGGAAGACCATTGATCATGTATCTAACTGTTTTGGAAAATTCAATGGGGTGTGTGATGGGGCAGCATGATGAGTCTGGCCGAAAAGAGCATGCTATTTATTACCTGAGCAAAAAGTTTACCAACTGTGAAACAAGATATTCAATGCTCTAGAAAACTTGTTGCGCTCTGGCATGAGCCACTCGCCGGCTAAGACTGTATATGCTGACCCATACTACCTTATTGATATCTAAGATGGATCCAATAAAATACATATTCGAGAAACCTGCCCTCTCTGGAAGAATAGCAAGATGGCAGATGATCCTGACGGAATATGACATACAATATACTAACCAGAAAGCAATAAAGGGTAGTGTACTGGCTGATCATCTTGCTCACCAAGCTGTGGAAGACTACCAATCAATGAAGTTCGAATTCCCAGATGAAGACATCATGATGGTAAACAATTGCAAAGAATTCAGACCATATGACGGACCTGAACAAGGATCTCGATGGACCCTGGTCTTTGATGGGAATCCAACACACTCGGCAATGCTATTGGTGTTGTACTTATATCCCCTGAAGGATGTCATACTCCCTTTACCGCAAGACTCTACTTCAAGTGCACAAACAACATGGAGGAGTACGAAGCATATATTTTTGGTCTCAAAGCTGCCATAGATTTGGGGATCAAATATTTAAGTGTATTCAGAGATTCAACCTTGGTCATCAGCCAAATCAAAGGGGAATGGGACACTAAGCACCCAAACCTCATCCCTTACAAAGAACATGTGTTGACATTAATCCCATATTTTGAGAAGATTACCTTCGAGCATTTCCCGCGAGAAGAAAATCAACTAGCGAATGCACTAGCCACAATGTCATCCATGTTTAAACTCAAATGGGATAACAAGGCTCCCCAGATCACCATTGAACGAATGGATGTACCAGCTCACTGTCACGAGATTAATATTGAAGAAGTAGTGGACGGTCTTGGTTTCACGAAGTCAAGAGGTATGTAGAGGCTCAAGAATATCCAGAAGGAGCTTCAGTCATTGATAAGAAGTTCTTAAGGAGATTCTCTGCTAAGTTCTTCCTTAGTAACAACATTCTCTACAAACGCAACCATGAATCTATTTTTCTCCATTGCATAGACAAGGTTGAGGCAGAAAAGATCATGGTTCATCTACATGAGGGCACTTTTGGCACCCATTCCAGTGGGCATGCGATGGAAAAGAAAATCCTACGGGCAGGTTATTACTGGTCTACCATGGAAGCAGATTTCTATCAACATTCTCGAACCTGTCACAAGTGTCAGATCTATGCTGACAAGGTGCACGTACCTCCGGTTCCTCTGAATGTCTTGACGGCTCCTTGGCTCTTTACTATGTGGGGCATCGACATGATTGGGGAAATCAAGCCAACAGCCTCTAATGGACACCGCTTCATCTTGGTGGTCATTGACTATTTCACAAAGTGGGTTGAGGCGGCTTCTTTTGCTTCCGTTTCCAAGAATGTTATCGCCCGGTTCATCAAACAAAAGCTCATTTGTCGGTATGGTATCCTAGAGAGGATCATCACAGACAATGCCATGAATCTTAACAACACTATGATCACCGCACTGTGCGTGCAATTCAAGATCCAGCATCACAATTCTTCCCCTTAACGCTCAAAGATGAATGGTGTTGTCGAAGCCGCAAATAAGAACATCAAAAAGATCATACAAAAAATGATAGTCACGTACAAAGACTGGCATGAGACGCTACCATTCGCTCTCCATGGTTATCGTACCACGACACACACATCAACCGGGGCAACACCCTACTCTCTGGTATACGGCATGGAGACTGTCTTGCCTATTGAGGTCCAGATCCCCTCTAAGACTTATGAAGGATGCAGGTCTGAATGAAGGCGATTGGATCCAAACTCGACTTGATCAACTGAACTTGATTGACGAGAAAAGGCTTAATGCTGTCTCATGGTCAAATGTATAAAAACAGATGATCAAGGCTTTCAACAAAAAGGTCAGACGCCAAGTGTATCAAGTCGGGGATCTAGTGATCAAGCGCATCATACTGCCGCAAGGTGATCCCAGGGGAAAATGGACTCCTACATACGAAGGACCATTTGTGATCAAAAGCATATTCTCTGGTGGAGCCATGATTCTGACCATCATGGATGGAGACAACCTGCCACACCCTGTGAACGCGGACATAGTCAAAAGATACTACGCATAAGAGACCTGCTAGATTGACACACCTAGGCAAAACAAGGGCATCCCGGTGATCCAAAAAAAGGTTCGGGCAAAAATTAGGGATAAAACAAAAAAAAATTGTACACCCGGCAAGTTGAAAACCTGAAAGGGCGACTTGGGCAAAAAGGGGTATCCCGGTGGACTGAAAACCCGAAAGGGTGGTCCAGGCAAAATTTAGGGAATTAAAGTGTATGACTATGTCCCGTTAGATCACCTTACGGACAACCTGCAAACTCAACGTTTCCGATCAGTCCAATCGGCTTCGGACAAGGCAACAAATAAATGAGATGCTCAGAGACACAAAAGGCTATAGCAGAATGGGAACCCCATGGGATTATTTCACATAGCTATCTTTTCTTTGTATCAAATTTTCATTTTTTTATGACAACATTTTCTTACTAGAATGTTTGTCTCTTTGTACAAAAATACTTACTCAAGTCAATACAAAGATATCCCCTTTGAAAGTGCAAAACTATCTTATTTTCTTTATTTCTATGTTTTGTTTACAAAAACGTCCAATGATTTATTTTTGAACATATGCATTTGAACGTAACTACTGTTTACAAATGAACAAAATAGAAAGACAATCACCAATGGCTTTAAGAAATAAGGCAATATCTTTAAGCTATTCCATAAAAATCCCCCACAGTGTGCAGTTTAATCCCCAGCAGAATAAAACTTCCAATTATCACTCCCCGGTAGAAGTCACCAAACTTCTTAGGATTCCTCAACAAGATTTCACAAGCAATACATAGGCATTTCCCTTAAAACAGAGTTTACTTCTCTAAGCGGAAATTCATCAACACTTCAACTTCACAACATGAAGACTTCCATCCATATCCTCATCAGCAGTTAGGGATTTATTTTCCCAATCCAACAGCAGTGCAGCAGATTAGCTCACATACACACACATCACATCAATATATCATAAACATCGATAACACAAATGCATACAACATAATATCATTATGCATGCATTTCATACATCATGACATTGCGTATTAGCTAACATTTTACCCTTTTCAGGATAAGGTTAATCAATAGCTACCATTAACGATGTTCAAAGGCTTTTAAGATACAGTTTAGGTATGCTCCAAATACGGACGCCATCCTGATACTCATTCAGATTCATCTTTCATATACAGTTCAGATACGCTCTAAATACAGATGCCATCCTGATACTCATTAAGATTCAACTTTCAGATACAGTTCAGATACGCTCTAGATACGGATGCCATCCTGATACTCATTCAGATTCAACTCTCAGATACAGTTCAGATACACTCCAGATACGGATGCCATCCTGATACTCATTCAGATTCAACTTTCAGATACAGTTCAGATATGCTCTAGATACATATGCCATCCTGATACTCATTCAGATTCAGCTCTCAAATACAGTTCATATACGCTCCAGATACGGATGCCATCGTAATACTCATTCAGATTCAACTTTCGGATACAGTTCAGATACGCTCCAGATACGGATGCCATCCTAAGACTCATTCAGATTCAGCTCTCAGATACAGTTCAGATATGCTCTAGATGCGGATGCCATGCTGATACTTATTAAAATACAACTTTCACATACAGTTCAGATACGCTCCAGATACGCTCCAGATACGGATGCCACCCTGATATTTATTCAAATTCAGCTTTCAGATACAAGTTAGATGCAATCCATTTATGGATATTATTCTGACACTCAACCCAACACATCCACTATTCCAGTATAAATCAATTAGAAATTTATTCTAACAATTCTTCTATTTCTACCAACAATCATTTCAGATGGAATCTACAAGCCCCTCTCCAACTTTTCATCTCTTCTCTAAATGGAATCTTTAAGCCCATTTCCTATACCACCAAGCATCACATCATCGAGTACAAATTTTTGGGCACTCTAGTGTCCAATCATCTTCCACCTTCGAGTCACGAATGGAAAAACTTGCCAATCTAACTCTCCAGGCTTAAGAAGATTGAACAGGGACAGTTGTTGTACCCATAAATTTTCCCTCTCATTTATCAATAATTTTCTCACAAGATCTCCTTTAGCTCAAGACTGCACTAGGGTTGATCAGCTCGAGACACCTCCTTAAACACTGATGACCAAAATTAGGGTTTGAGATTGCACAAGGATATTTGAACTTCCAATGCCCCATATGACTTTCATAGATCATTATGGACCTTCAAGATTACTCATGTCAAGTTTCAAGCTTTGGATCACACTTTTGCTCAGTCAATTGAGTAGTTGACCTAAATATCAGTTGTATTGGGAAAAAGTCAACTATGACCAATTTACAGTTAAACTTCATAATTTTTGATCCACATCAGCATTTTAAACTCATATGTATAATTTTATCAAGTTTGGACCACATTTCCTCAAGAAATTTGATCAAACCATCAAAAGGGCGAAATGGTCAAAATTAGGGTTTTGACTGGGAAATGGCAATTTCTGATTTTTGATCTAGCAAATGGTTAATTGGTTTAAGGAATGATATCAAGAGTCCAATTGCATAATTTTTACCTAATGACATGGCTCAAAACATTGCTCAAGTCCAATGGATTGACAGATGAATTTTCAGTCAACTGATCAAAAGTCAACTGTATACTGAAAAGTCAAACTTTGACTTTTTGGTTAAAATCGAATGTCAAAGATCATAATCCATCAAAACATGTAAAAATATGAAACTTATTCATCAAAAAATAAAAAATTCAAGATTTCATTTTTGAAAAGTTAAAATTTTTAAACTTAGAAATTTTTCTAAGTGTTGGAAATTTCTTATTTTTCCACAACTTTGAGCAAAATATTCACCATGATACAAGATGATTCAAAAGAAACTTTCAACATGAAAGTTGTAGATCTCCATGAAATCTACAACATTGCTTTATACAATTCCTTCCAAAAATGCTTGGATCTCAACTTATAATTTTGAGAATATATGGTCATGAAACAAAATACTTAGTGAAATTTTGCCCTAATTTGGTCAGGATTTTGACCTAAATTCTGACCCAAGTTTCACCTAGTTCCAAGGGGAATTTCCAAAAGTTATTCAAAGAGGGGTTATAGAGAGTATTACAATATTTCTAAAATGTCCAAGAACTCCTTGAGACAATTTGTGAGCAAGGAGAATCGAAAGTCGGAAATTGAGGTTTCAAGTTGTTTTACAAGGCAAGTTTTGTGATGAACAAGATTCAGAATTCAAACCTATGCTGCATAATCTCTACTTTACAGGCCTCAAACTTGTTAAGAACTCCATAATTAATTTATTGCACAACTGTTAGAGGTCTCAATTCAAGCATTCAATGCAAGGCCATGCTTTATATCCATTTTGGGAAGAAAGTGCACAATGCCATTTTGATAAAGTAGCTTTTTGCACAAAACTAGTTCTTGAGCCTTGAAATTGTTTTCTTCTGATCATACATGTCCTATAACTCAAGATAATTTGATCTCAACACTTACAATCACCCAGCCCATGCTTGTACTTCCTCTTGGAACCATACTTCCCACTTTTCTTCAAAATCAAGTAACATAGCAATTAGCCTATAACTTGTACTTCTGACTCTCTCAAGCACAAAAGCCTTTTGCTTATACATACACAAGTGATTTTCCACAAATCCCACATGCTTGAGCCCTGAAAACACAAAGAACTCAGATTTTGCATATGATACCTCCATTTTCACATAACCTGACCAAAAGTTTGAAACTCATAACTCCCTCGTGCGTTTTCAAGCCTCTTTGTTCCTAAAGCTTATAAACATCATTTAGAAGTCATCCCTTACCCTGTTACAGTTCTGTAATACCATCTTCCTCCATTTCTAAGTTCAAAAATAGAGCACTGCAAGTGGACTTCTCAAGACCATTTCAGCCACTCTCCAACCTAGATAATCATTGCATTAGCTTTCTGGGACTTCAGTGGAGCTATTCTGATCATCACCACACCTTGAGGAGTGCTCATTTGCAGAACACGATTTCCAGTTTTGAGGTAAGTTATCTGAACTTTGAACTCTTCATACAAGTATCATTAATGGTTTATTTGTGAATGAAAAATGTAGATATCATTGCTCTAAAGATAACCATGTCCATAGTTTTCATTTATGTTGCTTGAGCTTAGAGAATTTTAAGATTGAAGTTTCTGAAATTTTTAGGGTTCAGATTAGGGACATTAAAATTCATGCTTGTCTTTGATCTATAATTTTATTGCTTTGCATTTCTGAAATCGTGAGGAAATTTGCCACAAGATTCATGTTTACATTTTTGCGAATGGATGAGAGATGAACAAGATGCAGGTACTCTGGCTGGGTGTGAGGTTGAAGATGAAGTTCAGGCCATGGGTTTGATTTATAATATATATTTATTGTTTTGTTTATATGAACGGATGTATAGCCACCCCAGTGGTAAAACGCGCGCCTATTCACTCTTAGGTCCTGGGTTCAAGCCCCAGCATGACCTTTTGTGATTTTTTCCCCATATTTTTCACATGTTCTGACCTTTTTTTTTTTGCAGCGCTGGGCCTCATCCCCTTGGGCCTTGTATTTTTTTTACTTCCGACTCCCTTGCTGACTATTCACACCCCATGGCCCATTTTATTTTATTTTTCTCATTTTTATTTATTTGTTTTCTTAAATATTTTATTTAATATTAAAAAAATGAGAAAATTATATAAAAAACATTAGATTTATATTTTGATATAGTTTATTTATTTTTTACAATAAAATTATTTTTATATTATCTATTGTACTAATTAATTTACAAATTTAATTAGAAACTAGGTTTTTTTTAGTTATTTTCTTTTACACAATTAAAATATACTCTTTTAAAATAAAAAAAAAGACCAAAAATATTTTATAATACTATAAATTATTTTCAAGACAAAAATACCAAAAAATATCATTCTTACAAACTTAATTTCTTTTTTTCAATTGTTATTTAGAATAGGGTTTTATTTAATTTTCTTTTCCTAATTAATTTAGGTTTACCTTTTACTAATTTAATTAATCATTTTCTTTTAGTTAATTAAGTTTAAAAACCCTTTTTCCTACAAATACAAACAAAAATCATATTTTCTTTACATTTATATTCTTGTATATTTATTCATTTTTGTACATTATTTATCCAAATTCAATATGGTTGTAATAATTATTTAGATTTAATTTCTTGCAAATCCCCATTTTTTATTTGTACACCCCCCTCCCACAAGTATTGTAATAGCGTAGTAATTTTAAATTCCGCAATTTATCGCTTTACATACAAATACTAGTAATTAGGTTTTTGTATGGAAAGACTAAAACCAATCAATTAGAAAAACCCTAGTCAAAGACAAAATCAAGCATGAAAAATAATACATTTGCATACAAGCATCCTTAGGGTAAAATCCACTTGATTTCCTTACAAAAATGGTCATATTACACATGTGAGGTATCTTAGCAAAAACAAACAAAATACAAGATCATAGTCCCTCGATGACGCTATCAAAGGTTGCCTTTAAAAATGATATTAGTCCCTAAAGAAAAATGCTAAGATACCTTGCAACATTGCTAATCATGGTTATAAAATGACCCATGCCCGCCCCATTTACATCCAAAGATAGGGTTACTTACCAAATCAAGGGTTAGATAACAATGTCAAAGGAGAAAGGAAATGAACATGAAAGACTTTTGAGTAGGTAGAATGTTCCTAGTTACTTGCTCAATTACAAAACCAAAACATCCTTGCTATTTTTCAAAACAAACACCAACACTTTCAAAACATCTTTCAAAACTTGAAAACATTTTCAAAAGACCAAACACTTTGTATACATTCTTACGAACGAGAATCATTACAAAGTTTGTCTAAACAAATGGCCTATTTTCAAAAATACTTTCAAAAACCACACAAAGCACAATTTCAACAAAAGCAAGTAATATAGCAAGTAACTAAGATCCCATGGAAAACCATGGATGAAAAGGGTGCTAATACCTTCCCTTTTTATAATCTACCCCCCGAACTCAAGAAATAATCTCAAAGGTCTTTCCTGTACTTTTTCACCTTTCCTTTTAGATAAAATAAAAGTCGGTGGAGACTCTTGCTAACCGCAACATTTGCGATCAAACGCAAAACACCCAAGTCAGTTCTCCCACCGTATCACACACGTCTTATTTCTAATAAGAGCATCAGATTCAGATTTCATTACATATTTCAAATTCTGGTTGGGTAAGGCTAGTTTAGGGTTTTTATTTATAGAAGGGATGGTTTAGTTGGGGTGATAGACTGATAAGGTAAATATCTTACGGGGTTTGATAATTCCTTTCATACTATGGATGGTGGTGGTTCGTGTAGGTGGATGTGGTTGCATTGGTGGTGGTAAGGTAGAGAAGGTTGTAGTAAGTGAGCTATTCAGAGAGTTATAAGATAATGATTGTTAGTTTATTGGTGAAGGTGGCTAGTCAGTCGTGGTTGTTGGTGTTGGTTGGTTATGTACAACATGTGGTAATATTTTATTTTCCCAGTAATGTATAAGGTAGGGGTGGATGACATCATTTAGGAAGTCATAAGAGTGAGGGGAATTGGGATCCATCAAAGATCAAGTGCCTCAAAATTATTAGTTTTTTTTTCACATATCAAAACACTTGTAGCCTCTATGATTCAGCAGATAACCCAAGAAGACACACGAAGTAGAGTGGGTTGTAACTTATGAATGTTAGTGGACTAGAATAAATGATAACATAGACAACCAATAACTCATAGATGTTTGTAGGTGGGATCTCATTGATATAAGAGTTGTGTTGCTCACTTATTTTGAAGTGTTTTACAAGGAAGGATGTTTAAACGATAAGTTTCCATGTGAAGAGCATGATGCCAAAATGATGTGGAACTAAAGAATGAGCTAGCATAATGTATATCATATAATTAATTGTTCTTATTTTGTGTTTCGCTTTCCCATTTTGTGAGCGTGTGTGGGGACAAAAGAAATGAAAAAACAAGGTCATGATCAGTGCAATATTTTCAAAATAGCTCATTATTATATTCACTGCCATTTTCACATTGAAATGTTTTACATTTTTCAAAAATTGTGTGTGAATGAGTTTGGTAAGTGACTTGAACATGTCAAATACTTGAGATTTTCTGCTAATTGGAAAGGTCCACCAAAAATTTATAAAATAATCTAAAAATAGTACATAATATTTATGACCAGTAGAACTTACAATTTGAGACGTCCATAAATCACTATATAAAATATCAAAGGGCATAAAAGTTGTAGTTTGAGAATAAAAAAAATGACAATTTAACCTGTTTGCCTAAAACACAAGAGTCACAAATAGAAAAATAATTAAAAGGTTCACAACATATGAATTTATTATTGCGAAGGTAATTTAAAACAAACATGCCATGGTGAACAAGAAGACCACACCACAGACTAGATGTAAGATCGGGAAAACTGGAGGGAGTGGTGATTGGATATAGATCACCACAACTGTCACATCTCAAGAGAGGGTTCCCCGTATGAAAATCTGATACAGTAAAGCCAAAGGGCCCAAAGGAAATAAAGGAATTATTGTTAATGGTGATTCGTGTCACAAAAATTAAATTTTTAATAATTTTGAGGCATGCAGGATATGGTTTGTTTAAATGAAGGGGTTGGTGAGATGTGGTTATTTATGTGTGTTTGGTACAGTGAATTGAAATTCTATGGCCACCACCAACAATAAATTTTTTATTTGAATTACTTAAAGGAGAATAAGACGAGATATTACCTTGTGATGTTTTCATGTGAGATGTTGTACCAGTATCCATGTACCACTAATTATCAGGAGTGTGGAGAGACATGGTGTGCATAGCTCCCTCAATATTTGTTTGTCTGAGATAATGTAGTAGTTGTATATTGTAATACCCCCTAAACCCACGTGCAATAATATAGTATAATCAGAGTAAATTAGCATGCATATCAAAAGAGGGTATCACATGTATTTCAAAACCAACAAAATACATTGGTCATGCTCTTAACACGCATTTAAAATCATGTTTCATATACTAACACTTATGTATATCACAGCGGAATAATTCTCTTTTTAAAATGATACCAATAATTAAATCTCATAATAGAAATAATGTATTAAAACATTAGGAACTAAAGGTCACTCATCACATAATCTCAAATACAATATAAAATAAAAGAGAGTATATCAAACCCTTCTTAAAACAATAGAGTTCAAACGTTTCCCCGTGTTACAAAATTAGAGTATGACTCACTACCTAAATACGGATAACAAAGAACTAGCTCCTCCGATTAATCCTTGCAAGAAGCACCACTATCTTTGGTAGCTGAGTGATGTCGTTCAAAACATTATTCTAACAAAAGGGTGAGAATTCACATTATTATAGAAATATATAATAATAAGTAATGCATAACATACATACATCAATTGAATCCATCACACTTCACATATTCATGTATTGAACACTATCTAATCCAATTCACATGTTTATATATACAACATTTCTCAACCATTCATGAATTCAAAGATAATCAATCACAAATACCACAAATGTAACATTCACATCAATATCACATATTTCACACCAACTCACATTTCACATAAACACATGTGACTTGAATGCAACTCAATGCAATATGCATGTGGTACCAATTGTTATCCTCTACGGTTTTTACATTTAAATCACGTCCATCTCTCAGACAGATAATCATCAAAAAGCATGTCCTCTAAGCTTCAAACCAGTCCTCTAGGTTTGGGACAAGTCACTAGCCTCCACGAAACTAGAAAACATTGCCTCTTGATAACAAATGATGCATGTGCATTCTCAAAAATCATATGCAATTAAGACTATCTCTCAATCTTAATTATACAAGCATGTATCACATAATTCATGACATTTGAATTATCTCACCATTTCACAAACATATATATTTCATGCCATCATTCACATACAATGTATTCTCATAGCATTAATCAACTCAACACACTACAATAACGCATAGTAAACAATTCCAAATCATGTTATTTATATCCAACATCAATTCTCAACATACATATACACATAATTCCAGTATTATGTTTTCATCAAAAAGTCATCCAAAACCAATCCAATATACATTTAATAAATTGTTAAAATTCATGGTAATCCTCTATAATGATAAGCATACAAGATTCCTAATAAATTCAATAAAATATTAAAATTTCATATTGCTGGTCGCGCTAAGCGCGCTCTTTGGTGCTAAGCGCCCTCAAGTCAGTAGTGAACCCGCTAAGCACGGAATTCGCGCTAAGCGCACTCTACGATTTCTGCAAAATGAATTTTGTGAAGACTCCATCACACCAGTCCAAGTTTTAACTCCAAAAAACTCATTTTATCAACCAAGTTTCTATGATTTATGGCATTAAGATACATACCTAATATGTAGTTTCTATTTAGAACCTCCAAACATGATTCAAACATCAATTTCATAGATTCCACTCAAAACCCTAACATGTTAAAATCTAGAAATTGAAGAAAAAAATCCCTAAATTATGTAACTACCCATTACATACATCACATACTCCCATAATCAAATGAAAACACACCATTACCTTAAATGTAGATCCTTTCTAGGGTTCTTCCTTCTCCTCTAGTCTTTTCTCCTTTTTCTCCTCTTTTCCTCTTCTCTTGTTTTGACAACTTTCTATTTCTAACTATATTATCTTTGTTTTGAAAAACACTTACTAACTATTGTTTTACTCTAATGGGCTTATCTCACCCACTCACACTAATGTAACACATAAGACCCAATTAATTATTTTTATATTCTCACACCCAATAACCCAATACACATACAACACATATATTCACCAAATCACAAAATTAATTAATTACTATATTATATAATAACTAATAAAATAAATAACTAGTAAAATAACTAATAAATAAAAATCGGGGTGTTACAATTCTCCCTCACTTAAAATATTTTCGTCCTCAAAAGTTACCTCAAACAAACAACTCAGGATAAGACTCCACCATCTGACTTTCAAGTTCTCAAGTCACAATTCTGCCCATCGATCCTACCCAAGATACCTTCACTAAGGAAATCTCTTTACCACGAAGTTTCTTCAACTTCCGGTCCTCTAACCGCATAGGTGATGTCTCCATAGTCAGGTTATCTCTTACTTGTACACTATCTAATTAGACCACATGAGACGAATCTGCAACATGTCTCCTCAATTGAGACACATAGAACACATCATAGAGATTAGCAGATGATAATTACAAAGCAATGTAATAAGCAACTTCACCTACCTTCTCTAAAATTTGATAAGGACCAATAAAACATGGCATCAACTTACGCGAGTTCAACGCTTGACCAACACCCGTTACCGGAGTAACTCGAAGAAACAGATGATCTCCCTTCTCAAACTCAAGTGATTTCCTCCTGTTATCATGATAACTCTTCTGAAGACTCTGAGAAACACTCATCTTCTCCTGAATCATCTTAATCTTATCAGTAGTCTGATGGACTATCTCAGATCCAACCACAACACCCTATTCCGACTCATACCAACGCAAAGGCGTCCTACACCTTATACCATTTAAAGCCTCAAATCGTTTCATCCCAATACTGGAATGGAAACCGTTTTTATAAGTAAACTCAATCAAAGACAGGTAGCTATCCCAATAACCTCCTTGTTCTAATACACAAGCTCTCAAAATATCCTCAAGTGACTAAATCATCCTCTCAGTCTGACCATCTATTTACGGATAATAAGCAGAACTCAAACGCAACTTCATACCCAAATAATTTTACAAACCTTCCCCAAATCTCGAAGTAAATCTCTGATCTCTATCTGACACAATACTAGACAGAATACCATGCAAACTGACAATCTTTTCAATGTACAACTTTGCTAAATCAAACAAGAATACACAAATTCCGTAATCTCTTTCTTCATTTCTGGCCACTAAAATAATTTCCTCAAATCCTGATACATCTTAGTAGCTCTAGGATGAATACTCAATCCACTATGATGCCTTTCCTATATTCTTCAAATTGGCTATATCCAGAACACAAACTCTATCATGACATCTCATGATACCATTCTCATCAATCCAAAAATCGCCACCTCGACCTTTATTGATCAACGTCAATCGATTCACCAAACTCAAATAAGATTTCTGACCTTCTCGAGTGTTGTACCCCAAAATTTTCCCTCCCATATTCTTCAAGAAATTGCCAAGTCATGCTTCAAAATTCCCCAAGGGTTGCACAGTTCAAGGGCCTCCTAAACAGTCAAATTAGGGTTTTGGTTCTGATCAAGAAAATGAAGTTTTCAAGGGCCCAATCAAGTCCCACATGCCAATAAATATGGTCAAGCATCCTCATACCAAGTTTCAATACTTTCAGCACAAAATTGCACAATCAAAACCCTAATTGCACTACAGTCAACTGTAGGGGCAAAATGGTCATTTGGCAGTCAAAAGTTCAAATTTTTGGTCAACATCTCATTTTGAAGCCACAAACATCATTTGATCAATGCTTGATCATGATTCTCAAAGCTTGGCTCAAAAATCATCAAAATGCAAAAGTTTCCTTATTTGGACAACTGAAAAAGTCAACTGTAAATTGACCAGGGCATAACTTTCACATGGATTATCAGAAAAATTCCCTCCAAAGCTCATTTTGAAGAGAAAGACATTTCCTACAACTCATCTTCATACTTCAAGTCCAAGAAATGCTCTCACAAAAAGTTATCAATTTCAACATTATAGGTCATTTTCAAAAGTCAACAAAAAGGGACTTTAAGTCAAAGACCATAACTTGAGATTGGTAAATCAAAATGACATGGGACCAAAGACATTGGTTAGAGGACTCAATGACCTTTCCAAAATGCCCAAGAACCTGAACAAAGCTTAAAAATTGAGCAAGTTATGCCTTGTGGAAGTTGGGAAATTTTTGGATATTTTGAAAAGTCAACATTGATTCAAATGACCTAAAATTGCTAATGGGCCTATTTTTCTTCCACAATTCAATATCCAAAGCATGCACACGACCATTTGGCCCAAAGGGAAGTTTTTTTTCATTATTTATTTATTTATTTGGATTTTTATTATTAATAATTCATTTTAATTAAATAAAATATATGAAAAATGCTAAACCTAATTTATCAAATCTTTTTGTACATGTAATAGGTTCAAAAATTCGTGCATAATCAAATATGGAAAGATTTGAAGAGAATTGGTCATGATTGGTACAAAATAGCATGGAAAAGATTGAAAAAAGATCTTGAAAAATCAAATCTTTCAAACCATGAATGCTAAAGTTTTTGACTGATTTCTTTGACCTAATTCACTCTATACATAAGCCTGATCAAAACCCTCATGCTCATTGACAAAAAGCTGCGCAGAAAAGCATACATTGAACTTGAAAATTTTTGCCAAAAACTCAAAACTGAAAACCTAGTTCTAGGGCGATTCAAGGCAAGATTTTGATCTCATTAGCTTGCTAAGGCTTCATAGAAGGGATTTGCATCAAAAACTTCAAGCTTCCGTGCCCAGAAACGTGAGAACGATCTCACCTGTACACAAAAAATCTCATAATCTTGCATCTCAATTCATGCATTTTTTGTGAATTTTAACGCTTGATTCATGTTTATCGTTTGATTCTAATGCTAACCCAATGATTTAATTTTGTTTTCGTGCCCTATATGAAGATTTGCCATTAATAATATTTAGGGTTTGTGAAGCTTGGAATTAGGGGTTTTCGTTTAAGGAAAAATTGGAGCATAAGACTTAGACCACTCAATTCAGCATACTCAGACGATCATAAATCCACCCTCGCGCCTAATTTATGATGATCCCTGGGCTATTCACTATTTTCCAATAGAGTGCCTAAGGGAACATTTGAAAAACCGTGGCCTATGTTTGTGTTTCAGAAGAAAAAAAATAAGACAACAAAGAAGATGATCTCGTGGCATTAGTTGATTGGCTGATTCAAATTTCGCGCGTAAAGCGCTCCACTAACCATTATTTATTTTATATTTGTTGTTTGTTGATTAACATACAGGAAACGCGCTTGGAACGGTTGGTAGGCTTAAGCATTGGTAACATTCAGGACCTGGGTTCGAGCCCCAGGTCCACACTCCTTTCCTTATATTTTTCCATTAAACGTATTCTTGTGCAATGTCAATACAGGAAGTCCATCATGTTACCCACCATCCAGTTTGCCACGCGTGCGCCTAGATCAATCCAAGGGTCCCAGTTTGAGGAACATCATGGACGTGAGTCAATGTACTCACATGCTGGCATGAGAAGTCAACCAGGCCAAGGTTTATTGGGCCTGAATTACCAAGGCTTCACCTCCACTTTGGGGACAGATACCCCCCTAGGTTTGCTAAACTTTTTCACTTTCTTTGTTTTTTTTTATTATTTCTATTTTCTTTTAAATTATTGTTTTCTTAATTAATTTATTATTTTCATAAATATAAAAAACACATAAAAAAGCAGAAAAGAGAAAAAATATAATAAATATTTTATTTTAATATTTTTTGTAAATAAATTCATTAATTCATTTAGTTATTAAATTAGGGTTAATTATAATATTTTCATAATAAAAATCTAAAAAATATAGAATTAGGGTTTAATTAATTTTTTATCCCTTTTTATTTTCCTTCATAATAATTAAATATTAAATACTTATTTTTGTAATTAAATTGCATGTAAATAATTAGGTTTAATTTTAGATTAAAAATTCAATCTTTTCTTAATAAATTTAAAACAACTAGAATTAGGTTAAATTGCATTTAATTCTTTTTTCCCATTAAAATCATAAAATACCAAAAATACCAAAACAATTTCTATTTCTTTTTTAATTAATTGATGTCACCATTTAATTTAATTTTGCAAAAAGGGTCCAACGCCCTCGTTTAATTCTTATTTAATTTGCACATTTATTTTTATTCTTTATAATTTTTATGTATCTCTCCCAAAGCCGTGTAACTAATTGCTCGCATTTTATTTTCTTTAATTCTTTATTTTTCTGTCAAATCGGGTTCAAGAAATTTTGGCGATGTGGACCCGCGCCTTTTGTAATAGCTTAGAATCTTTTATCTTTCCGCATTCTTTTAACTGTTAAATAAATACATGCAAGAATGAATGACAAAATAAAAACAAACGTTAGATCACCAATAACATGACAAAAGACAAAAATAAATGAATCTGACACACAAATCACACACCACCCCTAGGGTACGCCTCACTGTTGCCTTGCCTCGAAAGGTGATCGTCGAGTAGAGGATGTCTTAGTAAGTCCTCATGATCCGGGAACCTGGCATGAGGGTAGCTTCTAAGGTGTCTTCCTATTGCTCTGGTGATCACCATGTCCCGAACCTCGAATTGACCCGAACACCTCCAACGGTGGTGCTACCTACCTCTCAATGGTGGGATGGCACTATTTTAAAGGACATTTACACAGACGAATTCCTTAGGGTAGGTAGACAACTCTAGATACTTGCTCTAAATTTCAAAACAAATCAAAAAATACTTTTCGCACCAACACATTTTCAAAAAGCTTTCGAAAGCAATTTTTCAAACACTCTTGAGGACCGATACGAGAATCGAACTGGAATTTTCAAAGAAACTTTTTAAAACCCACAGTTGAAAAGCAAACAAACCATTTTTGAAAACACAAATGAGCAAGTATCTAAGAGCCCATGGATAACCATGGATAGAAAGGGTGCTAACACCTTCCCTTTCTATAACCTACCTCCCGAACCGAGAGCAATCTCTTTAAGGAATTTTTCTGTGCTTTTGTCCTTTCCATTTGGAGAAAATAAAAGACGGTGGCGACTCTTGCTTCCGTGACATTTCGCGAACCAGCGTTAAACAGTCAGTTCTGTGATCGGTGGATCTGGAACTGGCGACTCTGCTGGGGACTTAAACTTAAAGTGAGGTGTACCTTAGGGTTAGTTCATAACTGTGTTTTCAATTGTATTGATTTGCTTGCTTTATTATTGTGGGACTCTCTTGGGAGTTCTATAGATCCTAACCCAGATCTGGGGATACCTTCTTAGAAAGTAGCAACAAGGCTGTGAGGGAACTGCGCGGGGTATACCGACATGGTTGAAACAGTCTGCTACGTTGATGTGGCACTTTGGTGTGTACCGGTAACCCTTGAGTTCAGTCAAGGAGAGTACGGGGCCTCCGCGTGGTGTCATGAAGCATCAACAGACCTTAGGAACCTTAATTGAACTATCTTGGCCTCTTTAGGGTAGTGAGATAACTGACTTTGGTGCAGTCCGAGGTTGGTTGATACTCGATACTACACTCAATTCAGGGTTGCTTTCCTGGAATATTTCGGTCGCCAGTTCAGTGGCTAAATCGAAACGATGAACAATGAAAGCAATCTAGTGATGTTGGGACCCTTAGAACCCGGTTACTTCTAATAGGACAGGTTGAGCCCACCAACTTCAAGAGGGTAATACCCAGACCCCATGCTGGCCTAAACTCTAAGGGTTTCTCTTGTGTGACTTGTGTGCCTTCCAACTTGACTACTTGCATGCTTGTTATCTGACACTTGAGTTTCTTGCAGGTTTTGTTTATAGTCCTTAACTGGGACTCATAACAGGGTTTACTGAGTGTTTTGCAGGTTTTATTTGGTCCTTAGTTGGGACTCATGACATGTTTTACTTGAGTTTCTTGCAGGTTTTGGTTTGCAGTCCTTAATAAGGGCTCATAACAGGGTTTATTCATATTACCCCATGCATCATGACATCATACCATTGCATACATACTAACCCATTTCAAGGATCTCAAGGGCTTGTGGTGCAGATCATGATGAATCAAACATCTAGCAAGGGGCAAAGAGGATTTATTTTCCTCTAGCCAAAGTTGTCAGAGGCTATGACCCACTGGATATGGTGAGCCTTTGACCCTTGAAAAAGGACTCTCAACAAATATGAAGTTCCTTCAATCAAGCTACCGGATCCCAGCTCTAACAAATTTCTTGTTTACCCCGCGAGATCCTTGAAAACATTGCATGCATATCATACATATCATTGCATAACAGGTACCCTTGTTGCAGGTCACTTACCCTCCCTGCTGTTTATTTCAGCCATGGCTTCCCAACAAGATAACCAGGACCTTCACACTCAAGAGACTCAGTTCAAAGAGATCTTCCTAAGCCTATCCAAGGGGCAGGAAGAGTTGAGGACACT
Source organism: Vicia faba (assembly GCA_948472305.1). NCBI lineage: Eukaryota > Viridiplantae > Streptophyta > Magnoliopsida > Fabales > Fabaceae > Vicia > Vicia faba. The sequence continues at coordinate 652,463,898 of OX451740.1, forward strand.
CCTCATGGGGAATCTGATCAGAAAGAGTCCTGAAGATGACAAGGACGAACAGCTGAAACGTCTACAAGCTGAGGTAGACACACTGAAAACCCAGATGCTGGGGAAAAGGGCACTCATTCAAGGTTTAGCTCAGGAGCAAGGAGAGCTGAGGGCCATGATCAGTCAGCTTCATCAAGACATGAAGCAACCAGCCCAAGTCAGGGACCCAGTCATTAATCAACTTCCAAGAAGTCAAAGGTTTGGGCCTCTCCAAGCTGCTATTACTTCACAGGTCCAACAACGACCTCGCCCAGAACAACGGGCTGATCAGAGCAAACCAGACAAGCCTAAAAGGCAGTTCACCAAGATCAATATGTCGCTGGATCAAGCACTACAACAAATGTTGGAGGCAGGGCTGATCACCTTAAGGGCTCCTCTCCGGAATCCAAACACTTATGCTCCTAACTATCATCCCAACGATAGGTGCGCATACCATTCTGATAGCCCGGGGCATACTACGGACAACTGCTGGCCTCTCAAAAACAAGATTCAAGACATGATCGACGTTGGAAGGATTCAGTTTGAAGTACCTGAGACTCCGAACATAATCACTGCTCCCTTGCCAAATCATGGCTAGGATTGAGAAATTTTTGTTCATTCGAATGTTCAAGTTGCAATTTTCTTTTGTTCAAACATTTACTCATGTTAACATTGTTATTTCATTAATGCATCGCATATGTCTGTTCTGAAACAATATATTCGTATTCACTAAATGCAAATTATTTTCATATTTTTTCTGATGTCAACTCTTGATCTAAAATTCTAAGCCTCTTGAGGGAGGATGACGAAAACGATACCGCGATCATTACAGTATGCTTTTGAACAGACCCCGCTGATGAGGTACAGGCATTGTTTCAATCCCTAAACACTGGAGTTATAAGGATGATAATCCCTCGTCAACCCCTTTTAGCCAAAGAAGTAGGAGTTTTTCTTTTCGAAATTTAAAACCCTTTATCATAACCTGGGACAGGGTAGTTCTCTCAGTTGATCCAAGTGCATAACAAATGGCACTAAAGAAGTCCTTACAAAACAAAGAAAGACAGTGATGGTTCCAAATAATCATAAGGATAGACAGTCATTATCTCTCAAAAAAAAACCATTAAGTCAAAACCTATGAAGGAGACTTACAAAACTGGGGCATCCCGCTGACTGTAATTCCAAAAAAGGAAACAATTCAGGCAAAAAAGAAAGGGATAACAAAAATCAAGAAAGAGGTCTTAAGAACCCTCAACAAAAAAAGGAAATGACTGCCCATTCAAAATAAACTGTCAATATCTGAACCATCACTGGAGCATCGAAGCAAAGACTCAAACAAGGTCTAACGTATGATCAACTGAGTTTAGGTTTGGAGAACATCACGAAGAGCGGGTGGGTACAAATATAATTTGAGCCTTTATCCTTTGTTTCTTAAACCGTGAACCAGGCCACGTTATAACCCTTAAAAGTCCTAGCTGAAGCATGGATTAGTTCGAAAGCATACTGTTACAAAAGGTATCCTGACTCCTTAAGGCTTACGGTAAATAACGAGTTGACATCACGTTTTACAAACATTCATTTGTTTTATGAAAAAGAATGTGTTTTCAAAATCTTCAAGACAGACATAAGCTTTGCATTTTTAACATAACTTTGTTTGCACATGAATGCTTGTTTGAACAACAGGGAAATTCGCACGATGAATACCTAGTGAACAAAAGCACCTCCAATCAAGGGGCATGACATGATCATGGTCTATCATCTGGGTTAGTCCAATCAAGATTCGGAGAATCTCTCAAAGGCCCAAATAGCCTGGGGCAAATCTCCACCTAAGTCACTTGGGGCATTCCAGCAACGAATCTTGTCTGATCAAACACCTTCTGGGGGCATGACAAAACACTTCTAACAGGGGCAAATCCCTACATTTTGAGAGCGTGGATATAGTCGAAAAAATACGCATAATCAAAGACCCGCTAGGTTGACACACCTAGGCAAAAATAAGGGCTTCCCGGCGAACCAAAAGGGTTCGGGCAAAATGAAGGGATGAAATGAAAAAAATCTGTACACCCGGCAAGTCGAAAACCTGAAAAGGCGGCTTGGGCAAAAATGGGTATCCCGGTGGACTGAAAACCCGAAAGGGCGGTCCAGGCAAAAGTTAGGGATCAAAAGCGTACGACTATGTCCCGACATCTCGCCACTTGGCCTACCAGAAGAAGGTTTGTCCACCAACAACTATCAGCACCTCACAGGTCCTCATCTCCCACCTTAGAAACAGGGGCAATCAAGAGTTGTCTAAGCAATCTAATTGTTCTGTCCTCCAAGGTATCAAAGTGGGTTCAGCTAAAGAACATAACCAGTACATCCCAATTCCCCAGAGAGTGAGCCAGCAAGTCAGTACATTCTCCTCAAGCAAAGCTACTATCAAACTTAAGGAAGTTGGGTATCCTCCCGCAGATCTCAACATTCCCCAGCAGCAGTATGCACAAATTCCTAACAAGCATCCCCGACAGTCGTGGCCTAAAGATTGTTCCCCGACGGTACATCAAACATTCAAAGGAGTCACTTCCCCGATACAATTCAAAACTTCCCCAAGAGAATCCAATCTAGTTTCCCCAGGAAAGTTGAATCATCTCCCCAGCAGTAAGCTTATCCCAAGTAGATTCTGGAAGCTTATCCTCGCAAAGCACGAACGCGTCTCCCGGCTTTATTCAAAGAAGTTATTTCCCTACTAGGATATAACTGGGTTATCCTCAGCCGAAAGCCACGAAAAGATCGTCCCCGACAAAGTCTCCTTATCCCCAGCGAAGTCTATTAACACTTCCAAAAGAACAGTGGTATCCCCAGCGAAGTTACCATCAACATTTCAGCAAAGTATCTATCTCCCCACAGAGTATTGTTCCCCAGCAAGATCATTAGAGTACTTTTCTCCCCGCAGAGTAATCCATTCGCCAAGTTTATTCCCCAACGGAGTTATCTTCTCCTACCGGTATTCTTGCAACTATCATCCCCAGCAGAAGCAAAAATCTATTCTCCGACATCAGCCCAGGAGCGACTTCCCGGCACCCGTCAAGGATTTACTTTCCTAGACGAAACATACATTCGTAAACATCACATACATCATTATAGCATGCATAGACGCATCATATCTTACAAATCTCATTTATGTTGAGAACATCATTGCTTGGTCCATATCATGCATTACATATGACTGACCTTTACCTTTCAGGAAAGATTCAGTTAAATTCTCAATCATATTTCAAGACCTAGACCGGTTCAGTTAATCGACTCCAAAGATTTCTTATCCAGTCCAAGGCCTTCTCTAGTCCAGCTAAATCGACTCCAAACAGATTTTTCTGATGAAGACTCAGTAGAAGTTACCAAAGGTTTTTCTCAAACGTCCGCTTTTGAGATTATAATTTCCTATGGTTCTCTCCCTAATGTTGTGGAGATGATAATTCCATCCTAGGTTTTTCTCAAACGTCCGCTTTTGAGATTATAATTTCCTATGGTTCTCTCCCCAATGTTGCGGAGATGATAATTCCATTTCAGGTTTTTCTCAAACGTCCGCTTTTGAGATTATAATTTCCTATGGTTCTCTCCCTAATGTTGTGGAGATGATAATTCCATTCCAGGTTTTTCTCAAACGTCCGCTTTTGAGATTATAATTTCCTATGGTTCTCTCCCCAATGTTGTGGAGATGATAATTCCATTCCAGGTTTTTCTCAAACGTCCGCTTTTGAGATTATAATTTCCTATGGTTCTCTCCCCAATGTTGCGGAGATGATAATTCCATTCCAGGTTTTTCTCAAACGTTCGTTTTTGAGATTATAATTTCCTATGGTTCTCTCCCCAATGTTGCGGAGATGATAATTCCATCCCAGGTTTTTCTCAAACGTCTGCTTTTGAGATTATAATTTCCTATGGTTCTCTCCCCAATGTTGCGGAGATGATAATTCCATCCCAGGTTTTTCTCAAACGTCCGCTTTTGAGATTATAATTTCCTATGGTTCTCTCCCCAATGTTGCGGAGATGATAATTCCATCCCAGGTTTTTCTCAAACGTCCGCTTTTGAGATTATAATTTCCTATGGTTCTCTCCCCAATGTTGCGGAGATGATAATTCCATCCAAGGTTTTCTCAAACGTCCGCTTTTGAGATTATAATTTCCTATGGTTCTCTCCCCAATGCTGCGGAGACGATAATTCCATTCCAGGTTTTTCTCAAACGTCCGCTTTTGAGATTATAATTTCCTATGGTTCTCTCCCCAATGTTGCGGAGACGATAATTCCATCCCAGGTTTTTCTCAAACGTCCACTTTTGAGATTATAATTTCCTATGGTTCTCTCCCCGATCCTGCAGAGACGATAATTCCATTCCAGGTTTTTCTCAAACGTCCGCTTTTAAGATTATAATTTCCTATGGTTCTCTCCCCGATCCTGCGGAGACGATAATTCCATTCCAGGTTTTTCCCAATGTTTGCTTTTAAGATTATAATTGCCTATGGTTCTCTCCCCGATCCTGCAGAAATGGTAATTCCCACCAAGATTCTCTCAACAACTGCTGTTGAAGTAGAAGTTATCCAAGGTTCTCTCACTGTTCATGCTGAGGTAGCAACCACCCCTGGTTTATTCATCATTTGTTGAAACTCCAGATCCAGCTCCTGTAACCAGTCAGGACACATCTATACAAAGCATCCGAAAACCAGATCCTGCAACATGTCAGGTACTCATTTTTCTTTTGCAGGTACGCAAGTTCTCGCTAAGGAATCTCTTACGCGATCAACCTCCAGATGGCATCTATAAGCCCATCATCCTATCCATCAATCTCCAAATGGCATCTATAAGCCCATTCCCATCATCACACTGCTACTATGTGAGCGCAAATTTCTGGGCACTCTAGTGTTCAATCATCTTCTACCCTCGGATTACGAAAGGCACGTCAGCCAATCTGCATCCTCAGGTCTAAGAAGATTGAACAGGGGCAACTGTTGTACCCCAAAATTTGCCCTCCCATATTCTTCAAGAAATTGCCAAGTCATGCTTCAAAATTCCCCAAGGGTTGCACAGTTCAAGGGCCTCCTAAACAGTCAAATTAGGGTTTTGGTTCTGATCAAGAAAATGAAGTTTTCAAGGGCCCAATCAAGTCCCACATGCCAATAAATATGGTCAAGCATCCTCATACCAAGTTTCAAGACTTTCAGCACAAAATTGCACAATCAAAACCCTAATTGCACTACAGTCAACTGTAGGGGCAAAATGGTCATTTGGCAGTCAAAAGTTCAAATTTTTGGTCAACATCTCATTTTGAAGCCACAAACATCATTTGATCAATGCTTGATCATGATTCTCAAAGCTTGGCTCAAAAATCATCAAAATGCAAAAGTTTCCTTATTTGGACAGTTGAAAAAGTCAATTGTAAATTGACCAGGGCATAACTTTCACATGGATTATCAGAAAAATTCCCTCCAAATCTCATTTTGAAGAGAAAGACATTTCCTACAACTCATCTTCATACTTCAAGTCCAAGAAATGCTCTCACAAAAAGTTATCAATTTCAACATTATAGGTCATTTTCAAAAGTCAACAAAAAGGGACTTTAAGTCAAAGACCATAACTTGAGATTGGTAAATCAAAATGACATGGGACCAAAGAAATTGGTTAGAGGACTCAAAGACCTTTCCAAAATTCCCAAGAACATGAGCAAAGCTTAAAAATTGAGCAAGTTATGCCTTGTGGAAGTTGGGAAATATTTGGATATTTTGAAAAGTCAACATTGATTCAAATGACCTAAAATTGCTAATGGGCCTATTTTTCTTCCACAATTCATTATCCAAAGCATGCACACGACCATTTGGCCCAAAGGGAAGTTTTTTTTCATTATTTATTTATTTATTTGGATTTTTATTATTAATAATTCATTTTAATTAAATAAAATATATGAAAAATGCTAAACCTAATTTATCAAATCTTTTTGTACATGTAATAGGTTCAAAAATTCGTGCATAATCAAATATGGAAAGATTTGAAGAGAATTGGTCATGATTGGTACAAAATAGCATGGAAAAGATTGAAAAAAGATCTTGAAAAATCAAATCTTTCAAACCATGAATGCTAAAGTTTTTGACTGATTTCTTTGACCTAATTCACTCTATACATAAGCCTGATCAAAACCCTCATGCTCATTGACAAAAAGCTGCGCAAAAAAGCATACATTGAACTTGAAAATTTTTGCCAAAAACTCAAAACTGAAAACCTAGTTCTAGGGCGATTCAAGGCAAGATTTTGATCTCATTAGCTTGCTAAGGCTTCATAGAAGGGATTTGCATCAAAAACTTCAAGCTTCCGTGCCCAGAAACGTGAGAACGATCTCACCTGTACACAAAAAATCTCATAATCTTGCATCTCAATTCATGCATTTTTTGTGAATTTTAACGCTTGATTCATGTTTATCGTTTGATTCTAATGCTAACCCAATGATTTAATTTTGTTTTCATGCCCTATATGAAGATTTGCCATTAATAATATTTAGGGTTTGTGAAGCTTGGAATTAGGGGTTTTCGTTTAAGGAAAAATTGGAGCATAAGACTTAGACCACTCAATTCAGCATACTCAGACGATCATAAATCCACCCTCGCGCCTAATTTATGATGATCCCTGGGCTATTCGCTATTTTCCAATAGAGTGCCTAAGGGAACATTTGAAAAACCGTGGCCTATGTTTGTGTTTCAGAAGAAAAAAAATAAGACAACGAAGAAGATGATCTCGTGGCATTAGTTGATTGGCTGATTCAAATTTCACGCGTAAAGCGCTCCACTAACCATTATTTATTTTATATTTGTCGTTTGTTGATTAACATACAGGAAACGTGCTTGGAACGGTTGGTAGGCTTAAGCATTGGTAACATTCAGGACCTGGGTTCGAGCCCCAGGTCCACACTCCTTTCCTTATATTTTTCCATTAAACGTATTCTTGTGCAATGTCAATACAGGAAGTCCATCATGTTACCCACCATCCAGTTTGCCACGCGTGCGCCTAGATCAATCCAAGGGTCCCAGTTTGAGGAACATCATGGACGTGAGTCAATATACTCACATGCTGGCATGAGAAGTCAACCAGGCCAAGGTTTATTGGGCCTGAATTACCAAGGCTTCACCTCCACTTTGGGGACAGATACCCCCCTAGGTTTGCTAAACTTTTTCACTTTCTTTGTTTTTTTTTTTATTATTTCTATTTTCTTTTAAATTATTGTTTTCTTAATTAATTTATTATTTTCATAAATATAAAAAACACATAAAAAAGCAGAAAAGAGAAAAAATATAATAAATATTTTATTTTAATATTTTTTGTAAATAAATTCATTAATTCATTTAGTTATTAAATTAGGGTTAATTATAATATTTTCATAATAAAAATCTAAAAAATATAGAATTAGGGTTTAATTAATTTTTTATCCCTTTTTATTTTCCTTCATAATAATTAAATATTAAATACTTATTTTTGTAATTAAATTGCATGTAAATAATTAGGTTTAATTTTAGATTAAAAATTCAATCTTTTCTTAATAAATTAAAAACAACTAGAATTAGGTTAAATTGCATTTAATTCTTTTTTCCCATTAAAATCATAAAATACCAAAAATACCAAAACAATTTCTATTTCTTTTTTAATTAATTGATATCACCATTTAATTTAATTTTGCAAAAAGGGTCCAACGCCCTCGTTTAATTCTTATTTAATTCGCACATTTATTTTTATTCTTTATAATTTTTATGTATCTCTCCCAAAGCCGTGTAACTAATTGCTCGCATTTTATTTTCTTTAATTCTTTATTTTTCTGTCAAATCGGGTTCAAGAAATTTTGGCAATGTGGACCCGCGCCTTTTGTAATAGCTTAGAATCTTTTATCTTTCCGCATTCTTTTAACTGTTAAATAAATACATGCAAGAATGAATGACAAAATAAAAACAAACGTTAGATCACCAATAACATGACAAAAGACAAAAATAAATGAATCTGACACACAAATCACACACCACCCCTAGGGTACGCCTCACTGTTGCCTTGCCTCGAAAGGTGATCGTCGAGTAGAGGATGTCTTAGTAAGTCCTCATGATCCGGGAACCTGGCATGAGGGTAGCTTCTAAGGTGTCTTCCTATTTCTCTGGTGATCACCATGTCCCGAACCTCGAATTGACCCGAACACCTCCAACGGTGGTGCTACCTACCTCTCAATGGTGGGATGGCACTATTTTAAAGGACATTTACACAGACGAATTCCTTAGGGTAGGTAGACAACTCTAGATACTTGCTCTAAATTTCAAAACAAATCAAAAAATACTTTTCGCACCAACACATTTTCAAAAAGCTTTCGAAAGCAATTTTTCAAACACTCTTGAGGACCGATACGAGAATCGAACTGGAATTTTCAAAGAAACTTTTTAAAACCCACAGTTGAAAAGCAAACAAACCATTTTTGAAAACACAAATGAGCAAGTATCTAAGAGCCCATGGATAACCATGGATAGAAAGGGTGCTAACACCTTCCCTTTCTATAACCTACCTCCCGAACCGAGAGCAATCTCTTTAAGGAATTTTTCTGTGCTTTTGTCCTTTCCATTTGGAGAAAATAAAAGACGGTGGCGACTCTTGCTTCCGCGACATTTCGCGAACCAGCGTTAAACAATCAGTTCCATATCCACCGATCACATCGAGTCTCATCAAGAATGCCACTAGTAAGCTTCAACATACCAAGCTTAACTCCAGAAGAAGTCTCTTCATAAACCAAACTCATATCTCGAAATTGCTCAAGTAATTCCAACTCTCGCACCATCAACATTGACATACGTAACAACTTCCTACTTAATGCATCAACCACAACATTCACTTTTCCCAGATTGTAATTCAAACCAAAATCATAATCCTTAAATAATTCCAACCATCTTCTTTTTCTCATATTGAACTGTTTCTGATCAAACAAATATTTCAAATTCTTGTGATCACTAAACACATCAAACCTTGATCTAAACAAATATTGCCTCCAAAGTTTCAATACAAACATAACAACATCTAACTCTAAATCATGAGTCGGATAATTCCTTTCATGTACTTTAAGTTGCCTTGAAGCATAAGCTACAACTTATCGATTTTGCATCAACACGCCTCCTAAACCCATCAAGGAAGCGTCAGAATATACAACAAGCAGTTCTACCGGATTAGGAAAAATCAAAATAGGAGTGGTTGTCAACCTTGTCTTAAGCTCTTGAAAACTAGATTCACATCGTGAAATCCAAATAAAATCTTGACCCTTCCTAGTCAATTGCATCAACGACAAAGCTAACTTGGAAAATCCTTCAATAAACTTTTGATAATAACCTGCTAAACCAAGAAAACTTATAATATCAGAAATAAATTTTGGAGCTTCCCATTGAGACACATCCTCAATCTTCGATAGATCAACAACAATACCACCCCTAGATATCACATGACCAAGGAAACTTAATTCCTTCAACCAAAACACACACTTAGAAAATTTAGCATATAACTGATTCTCTTTTAACATAGATAGCACAATCTTCAGATGCTCAGCATGATCCTCTTCACTCTTCGAATAGATCAAAATATAATCAATTAAAACAACAACAAACTTATCCAAATAATCATGGAAAATCTTGTTCATGTATTCCATAAATACACCAGGTGCATTGGTCACACTGAACGACATCATAAAAATACTCATAGTGACCATACCTTATTTTAAAAGGAGTCTTCTGAATATCTTCAGCCTTCACACGAATCTAATGATACCTATACCTCAAATCCATCTTACTGAACACACTTGTACCAAGCAATTGATCCATCAAATCATTAATCCACAGAAGTGGATACTTATTCTTGATAGTCACCTTGTTCAGTTGTCTATAATCCATATATAACCTCATAGTACCTTCTTTCTTCTTAACCAACAAAACTGGTGCACCCCACAGTGACACACTAGGACGAGTGAATCTCTTCTCAAGAAAATACTCAATTTGACTCTTTAACTCTTTTAATTCATATGTTGACATCCAATACGAAGCCATCGATACTGGACTAGTTCCAGGAACTAAATCGATCGTAAACTCCACCTCACGCTCTGGCGGTAAATCACTTACATTATTCAAGAAATACCTCGGGAAAATCACGAACTATTTATAATTCACCAATCTTTTATTTCTCATCAATATCCAATGTTGCCATCAAAGCCAATAACACAACACCATCCTACACATACCCATTCACTTGCTTGGCAGACATAAACAAATCTCTCTCAAAACCATAATCAAGAAAAATAATTATCTTGTCAAAATAGTTGATATAAACATGATTGTATTCCAACTAGTTCATCCCAAGAATAACATACAGTTGATATAATGGAAGACACACTAAATCAACTCCAATGTCTTTACCAAAACTACTCAATAGACAATTCAAGCACACATATGAAGTAGTCATTGGACCCACAGAAGGAGTGTCAATAAGCATACTTCCATTCATATCAGATAACTCAAGATTCAATCTCTTAACACAATCCAAAGAAATGAAAGAGTGTGTCATACCAGTATCAATAACAATAATCAAAGGTGTACCATTAATAAGGCACGTACCTCAGATTAGTCTATTAGTCTATCCTCAGCAGCAGTCTCAGAACCAGATAGAGCAAACACTTTACCACTAGCTTGTTCCTTCTTCAAATTATCACACTTGGTACTAATGTGTCCTTGCTCACCACAGTTGTAGCAAGTCACACTCATACCCCCTCTGCAATCTTAAGATTTGTGACATAGCTTGCGACACTTGAAACACTTCACATCATCACTTGTGCACTCAGGAGCATGATATCCTTCGACACCACACTTGTAGCACCTAACTGGAGTAGGAGCTCCTCCCTCACTCAGCTTCTTATTATAACCAGCTTTTTGTTTCCCCTTATCAGCAGGAGCTGTTAGAACATAGTTTGATTCTACAACCCTTGAGTAAAGTTTTGATGATAACAAAGTACAAAGAATAGAATTATTTCTAAGGTATATACAAAGAACAATTATGCTCCTAAAAATTATGCTACGTATATGCAAAAGCTCTGATAGAATCAGCATCAGAATAGAAACAACATCAGAAGATCAGCAACCTATGTTACACGCTGAAACACTGAAGTTTGATGACCAGAATCTGCGCCTAATCAAATACACTCTGACTCTGATCAAATACATCTTTTCCAAGTCATCTACACTCTGAAGCGTTATCAGCAGATACAGCAAAGAAGATTCTGAAGCGTTACTAGGCATTCAAGACTGAATTAAATGCTAACGGCTTTCTTCAGACAAAGATCTTCTACAAAAGGAAAGTGCATTATTATCATTAAACCTGCTTTATGGACAACGTATCCTTGCTTGCCTATATAAACATGACTGCTTGTGAAAAGAAGCACGTACGTACGCACTCAATTTGCTAAGGTATTCAAACCACGCTCATTCAAAGCTTTAGCAAAGTCATTTTATTCCAATCTTAGTTTGTGTAATTATCACAGTTGTGATATACAATTTTGTAAGAAAACAACATACACACTAGTTCAATTCATTTGTAAAAGATTTCCTTCAGATAAACCGGTATGTGGTTGTACTCAAGAAGACTTTAACAGTTGTTAAAGTAGCTATTGTAATCCTTTGAAAATAGTGGATTAAGACCTCGTTGGAGAGAGGCGAAATCACCTTGACGGGTGGACTGGAGTAGTTTGAGATCAAACGAACCAGGATAAAAATACTGTATTGTCAAGCCATTTGTTTTATGTATTATAATTCAACCCCCCCTTCTTGTGTTTTTCACATCTTCAATTGGTATCAGAGCGCCTGGTTCTGAGCTTTAACACTTAACCGTGTCAGTACAAGATCCAGTGTCAGAAAAACACAATGGCAGGACCAAGTTAAAACATCAGCAATGACAACAATGAAGAAAGGGACAGATTCAGTGGCAAACCTCCAGTCTTTGATGGAGAAAACTTTGACTACTGGAAAGACAAAATTGAGAGTTTCTTTCTGGCCCATGATGCTGATCTGTGGGACATGGTGACTGATGGATACACGCACCCAGTAGATGGACGTTGTCAGAAGATTCACAGGAAAATGATGTCTGATCAGCAAAAGTGTGAGTTCAGAAATCATCACAAGGCCAGAACAATTCTTCTCAGCACTATCTCATATTCAGAGTATGAGAAAATATTAAACAGAGAAACTGCTAAGAATATGTATGATTCTCTGAGAATGACGCATGAAAGCAACATTCAAGTCAAAGAAACAAAATCCCTTGCGCTCATTCAGAAGTATGAGGCATTCAAGATGGAAGATAATGAATCCATAGAAGCTATGTTTTCAAGATTTCAAATTCTTGTTGCTGGTCTAAAAGTTCTTGACAAAGGATATTCCACTGCTGATCATGTCAAGAAGATCATCAGAAGCTTGCCAAAACAATGGAGGCTAATGGTCACAGTGCTTAAACTAGCCAAGGATCTCAACAAAATCTCTCTGGAGTAACTTATCAGCTCCCTCAGAAGTCACGAGATAGAGCTAGAAGCAGATGAACCTCAAAAGCAAGGTAAGCCATTAGCTTTAAAATCTAACAAAAAATATGACTCCAAAATTCTGCAGGCTGTGGAAGAAACCTCTGATGGATCCTCATCAGAAGAAGATGAATTGTCTCTTCTCTCCAGAAGGGTGAACCAACTGTGGAAGCAGAGGCAAAGGTAGTTCGGGAATCCCAGAAGATCAGAAAATCAGAATGAATCTTCCTCCAGATACAGAAGGTCAGAATCCTCCTCTGGAAACAAAAGATCTGAAGGCTCCTCAGGATACAAAAAGCCAAACTATAAAGACATCATCTTCTATGAGTGTAACGAGTAAGGGCACTACAAAAGTGATTGCCCAAAGCTTCAGAAGGAGAAGCCCAAAAATAAATTTGGCAAAGAAAAGAAGAAGAGTCTCATGGCTACATGGGATGATTCTGATACATCTGAAGCTGACTCAGAATCAGATGATAAAAGATCAAACATAGCTCTCATGGCAAACGTATCTGAAGACAGTGAAGCTTCTAAGTCAGACTCTGAATCAGACATAGAAGAGGTATTCCCTGACTTTACTATTAATTTTACCAAGGCTGAATTAGAAGAAAGCCTTAATGAAATTATGGAAAGGTATCAGCAGATCAGATTCAAATTCAGAAACCTGAAAATGAATCTTGCTTTTGACTCTGATAAGACTGAGAGTCTCAAATTGGAGAATTCTGAGTTAAAAGATAAAATTTCAAAATTAGAAAATCAAATGCATAACTCTCAGAAGGAAACAATCCCTGAAACTCCCAGTAATGCTGATGAGATCATCAAAGAGTATGATCACAGCTTTCAGAAGTTTCTAACTAAAAACATAAACAGAAGAAAAATGGCTTCAATGATCTATGGGGTTAGCAGAAACGGCAGAAAAGGGATAGGATATCAAGGTAAGGTTCCTACACCAAAAAATGCCATGGATTTAGTTATAAAGCATACTCCACTTGACTCACACTTTACATATGGGCACACACATGACATAAAATATACAAGTAGTGATTACTCTGTCAAACCAAAATTCAACCAGAGTTTTGGTAAAACTAACAAATCAGGACCCAAGAAAATATGGGTACCTAAGGATAAAATAATACATGTGGCAGATATCTTTAGCAGCAAAGCAAAAACACCAATCATGGTACCTGGACTCTGGATGCTCACGACACATGACAGGAAGAAGGCATATGTTCCAAAGCCTGGAACTTAAGCCTGGAGGCCACATAGGTTTTGGAGGCAATCAGAGGGGAAAGATCATTGGCTCTGGAATAGTAGGTAATGGAAATCTTCCCTCTATTAGTAATGTTTTATTAGTTGATGGATTAATGCATAACCTGTTATCCATAAGTCAATTAAGTGATAACGGTTATGATATAATCTTCAATCAAAATTCATGCAAAGCTGTTAGTCAGAAAGATGGGACTATCCTATTTAATGGAAAGAGGAAAAACAACATTTATAAAATCAAACTTTCTGAACTGAAAAGTCAGAACGTAAAATGTCTTCTGTCTGTTAACAACGAGCAATGGATCTGGCACAGAAGATTGGGACATGTTAGTATGAGAAGAATATCTCAGATTAACAAACTCAATCTGGTCAGAGGACTTCCTAACTTGAAGTTCAATTCAGATGCTCTGTGTGAAGCATGTCAGAAAGGCAAATTTGCAAAACCTACTTTCTAATCCAAAAACGTTGTTTCCACCTCTAAGCCATTAGAACTTCTGCACATTGACTTATTTGGTCCAGTAAAGACTGCCTCAGTCAGTGGCAAGAAGTATGGGTTACTAATCGTAGATGACTATAGCAGATGGACATGGGTAAAGTTTTTAAGGCACAAGGACAAGTCACACTCTGTGTTTGTTACCTTCTGCAACCAAGTTCAGAATGAAAAGAATCTTAGAATTGTCAAAGTCAGAAGTGATCATGGTGGAGAATTTGAAAATAAAGATTTTGAATTATTCTTTAATGAAAAAGGCATTCTGCATGACTTTTCTTGTCCTAGAACTCCCCAACAAAATGGAGTTGTAGAACAGAGCATTGCAAGAAATGGCCAGAACCATGATCAACGAGACTAACGTTGCTAAGATCTTTTGGGCAGAAGCAATAAACACAACGTGTTACATTCAGAATAGAATCTACATCATACCTATTCTGGAAAAGACTCCATATGAATTGTGGAAGAACAGAAAACCCAACATTTCCTATTTTCACCCATTTGGATGTATATGTTTTATTTTGAATACAAAAAAATTATTTGAACAAGTTTGACTCTAAAGCACAAAAGTGTATTATGTTAGGATACTCTGAACGCTCAAGAGGGTACAGAGTATACAATACAGAAACACAGATGGTTGAAGAGTCAATCAGTGTTCGGTTTGATGATAAGCTTGACTCTCAAAAGTCAAAGCAGAATGAACTCCTTGCAGGTATGGAAGTTGAACTCACAGGTACTGCAGACAACTCATAGACTCTCAACAGAGACACTCCCTCAACATCAGAAAGAGTCACTACAAGCAACCCAACACCTTCTGTTGATCAACTCCAGAAAAGACCATCCAGAAGCAGAATTGATCACCCAGAAGAAACAATCTTAGGAAGGAAGAAAGATCCAATCAGAACAAGATCTACCTTTAGAAACTCTGAAGAATCCCTCATGGGACTTGTTTCTCTGATTGAACAAACAACAATTGATGAAGCACTTCTGGACAATGACTGGATTCTGGCAATGTAGGAGGAGCTAAACCAGCTCACAAGAAATGACGTATGGGATCTGGTTCCCAAACCAAAAGGATTCAACGTCATAGGCACAAAATGGGTGTTCAGAAACAAACTAAACGAACAAGGTGAAGTCATCAGAAATAAAGCACGGCTGGTAGCACAAGTTTATAGTCAGCAAGAAGGGATAGACTATACAGAAACCTTTGCTCCAGTCGCCAGGTTAGAATTTATCAGACTTTTAATTTCATTTGCTGTCAATAAAGGCATTACTCTATATCAGATGGATGTCAAGAGTGCATTCTTAAATGGCTATATAGAAGAAGAGGTTTATGTGCACCAACCCCCTGGTTTTGAAAGTTCCAAAAATCCAGAATATGTTTTCAAACTAAAGAAGTCACTCTATGGTCTGAAACAAGCTCCCAGAGCTTGGTATGAAAGACTAAGTAACTTCCTGTTAGAAAAGGAATTCACCAGAGGGAAAGTGGACACAACCCTGTTCAGTAAGACAGTTAAGAATGACATCTTAGTATGTCAAATTTATGTTGATGACATTATATTTGGATCCACTAAACCCTCTCTGGGAAGAGAGTTTGCTAAATGTATGCAGGCAGAATTTGAGATGAGCCTAATGGGGGAACTAAAGTTCTTTCTGGGCATTCAAATTAATCAAACCCCATAAGGAACCTACATTTATTAGAGCAAATATGTCAGAGAACTTCTGAAGAAATTTGATCTCTCAGAATGTAAGCCCTCAAGAATTCCAATGCATCCCACGTGCATTCTGGAAAAAGAAGAGGTAAGTAACAAAGTAGAACAGAAGGTCTACAGAGGTGTGATTGGTTCTCTTCTCTATCTGACGGCCTCAAGGCCTGACATTCTATTCATTGTTTGCATTTGTGCTAGATTCCAATCAGATCCTAGAGAATATCACTTAACAGCAGTTAATCGAATTTTCAAGTATCTAAAAGGTACTACTAATATGGGTTTGTTTTATAGAAAATCAAGTGATTACATCTTAGTAGGATACTGTGATGCTGATTTTGCTGGAGACAGAGTAGAAAGGAAAAGCACTTCTGGAAGCTGCCAGTTTGTGGGAGAAAATCTGATCTCATGGTCCAGCAAAAGACAATCCACAATAGCTCTATCAACAGCAGAAGCTGAATACATAGCAGCAACTGGATGTAGCACGCAAATGCTCTGGATGAAAAGTCAACTTGAGGACTTCAATATATTTGAGAGTAACATCCCTATACTCTGAAAATACTTATGCTATTTGTCTAAGTAAAAATCCTATTTTGCATTCTAGGGCTAAGCATATAGAGATAAAACATCATTTTATTAGGGACTATATTCAGAAAGGGATTCTAAATTTAAAATTTATTAACATAGACCATCAATGGGATGATATCTTTACAAAACCTCTTTCTGAAGATAGGTTCAACTTCATTCTGAAACATCTCAGCATGAAGCTCTGCCCAAAATAAAACTATTTTGCTTCCATATCTTAACCTTCAGAACTTTGTTTCTTTTTCTGTGAACTACTGATCAATCTTCCTTCAGATCTTTAGAAGTACAGATTGTATCAGAATCTATTCATGAAGATTTGAGCGCTTCATTTCAAGGATAGAAATGTGCTGTTCACTCAAGCAAACAGGTGTCATCCATTCATCAGCTACTTTCTGAGGCTGAACACACGTTCACGTTTCTGAAAGGTCAAAAGCGCTGATTGGATGCATTGGGACACATGTCATGGGTAACCGTTCCAATATCTTTCTGAATCCCCTAAAATCAACTGTCATTAAATGCTCATAATCATTATAATTTATTTCTCTCTCTTGCCGTTTATGTTTTCAAAATCTTTTTCAAAATCTATTTAAACACATTTCTCACTCTTTACACTCTTTCATTTTCACATCTTCAATTGGTTCATTTTCACTTTCATTTTCTCTATAATCTAATTGATTTCAGTTTGCATCCTTTCTCAAAACCCTTTCAATTTCTTCTCAAAACCTTCTGTGTGAACATGGCTTCCTCAAGCAACCCTACTTCCAGTACTCAGAGAACAGATTCCTCTGAACAATATGAAGAACCCTTCAGAACTCTTATCACACCCATCAAAAATCTAGAAGTACTCTCAGAATTGATTGTGGACTTTAACAGTCTTCAAGAGAATGGGTTTAATCTCTCTGAAGAGGTAAAGGTTCAAGGCTGGAACAGATATTTTGACCGACTGGTAGGTCCAACATTCCCAATCCTTATGAAGGAATTTTGGATTCATGCTTCATCTTCCAACCATCAAGTTACTTCATACATAATGGGGAAGAAGATAGTCATAACTGAAGAACTTATTGCAAGATTAATAGGCTACAATGGTGGTGGTGTACGATGCATAGACATGGCTGAAAGATGTGTTGATGTCGCCCTAATTGCTAGAGAAATCTTCACTTTGGGTCTTCCCTCCAGCAAGATAAGGGATCTAAAAGACCATCACAGAATATGGGCCAAGATTATTCTGGGATGCATAAACCACAGGAAGCCAACCAGCTCTCCTGACTACATCAATATTGATCAGCAATTTCTGATCTACTTCGTCTCCCAGAAGATTAAGGTGAATCTGGCTCATCTGCTGTTCAACCATCTAAGGACTAGTGTTAAGGAAACCAGAGAAGAGGAGCGCACAAAAAGGGACTGGATACCCATAGGAAGGCTTATTTCAGATATTCTAACAGAGAATAAGCTGATTGATCATCTAACAGAAGCTCAGGAAATCAGCTCTTTGGAAGCTACTGTTGGCAAAAAGTTGAATGCAAAGAATCTGAAGAAGATGAAGTTAATTGAGAACATCAAGAAGGAACCCAGTGTCACTTCTTTTGCAATAATCTTCAGCAGAAGAATCCCTCTGGATAACTTTCCCATGTTCTCAGAGATTGATTCTAAACCTGAGATAATAGTCAGATATCTGGATGCATGCAAGGCGGATGGTACAACACCAGATTTGAACATTCAAGATCTGTAGCAGAAGGCTCCAGAAGTTGTGCTGAAGAAAAACAAGAAAAGGAAGGATGTAGCAGAAGGATCATCCCAGCGGACTCCTAAAAAAAGAGGTGATCCTTCTTCTGTAACTGTTTTAAATTCAATATCTGTATCAACATCTGTACCAATTCCCACTCAATCAAAAAACCCCATACTACAAACACTTGATGACTTTGACATTGATTTTGACCCCTCAGAAACCTTAACTCTTAGAGGATCTCACTCCCTACCTCCAAATCCAAATATTGAAGTAACCCGACAAGAACTTGCAAAAGTTCTATCAGATATAGAAACCTTTGACCAACATATATCTGCTTCCATACCAGTAAATCCAAACTCTGAAACCATTTCAGAAGCACCTCAACCAGAAATTCCACTCTCTCCACTACCAGAAACTCATCCACCTTCTCCACAACTTGAAACCTTACAACCAGAAGTACAAACTTCTGAGGTCCAACCCTCCGAATCCTGCGAACCATAACTTCATCACCATCAATCCAATCAAACACTTGATTCTGATCTCATTCCCATTCCTGGAATCACTGAACCTCTAAACATCAGGATTCCCCAAATTCCCTCTTCACGAGAATCCACTCCACCAAAGACCCCAACTAGTCCAATAATCATTCTAGACTCTCCCACTTCCTCACCAAATATCAATCCAAATGACCATACCAAAACTATCATTGACTTAACTACTTTTGAACGCCTGGCTGCCATAACCAACAAAACAGCCATTCCAAAACCAAAACCATCTGAACCCACACCAGATGTTGGTACCAGTTTATTGATATTTGAAACAGAAGTGCAAAAGTGGATCACTTATCTGAAGCAAACTATTCTTGAGCTGATTGATCCTGTTGCATCAGACTACCTTTGGACAAGGTTCAGAAGATGGGTATGTTCTGAAACCCATAAAATGCAAGAATAGAGCTACGGACTAGTTCAACAGAACTTCAGCAACCTGCTAAAAGTCTTTGAAGATCAAGTTCTGAGCCAACTACTTAAGGAAGAAGCTCTTCCTCTGGACAATGCTCCCTGGTCTGAACATCGTCCAGCTGACAGAGCTCAACCAGAGTCAGAATATCTCAATCTGACTGACACTCCAGAGCAGATAATTCCTGCTGAACAACTGGGTTAAATAGAGGACATTGGAGAATGATCTGAGAAGCATCCAGTTGCTGAAGATCCTCAAGCTTCCTCCTATGAAAGGCAGACTTTAGAAGATATGGAGAGATCTGATACTTTGATGAAGGAAAGAATGGATAAACATGATGACAAAATTTCAGAAATCAAGAACATGTTAACCAAGCAGGAGGAAACCAACATCCAAATCAAGGGCTTGTTGGAAGCTTTGTTCACGCGTCTTCCTCCTCCCTCTTAGATTTTCCTATGTTTAAAAATTTTGTTTTTCTGTAATATTCTCTACATAGCTCTGAACTTATCATTGATTCTGTTTTAATATAAACTTATTTTGGCTCTGATTATGTGTTCTTTTTGATAACTGACAAAAAGGGGGAGAAAGAAAAATATATTTTCAATAGAGGATTACTGAGACATAAGTCTCAAACATTCTAATCTACATAAATTCTCTTTTCTAAAAAGCTTGAACAGGTACAAAACTCTGCTGAAAGATACAATAAGATTTTGATGCTCAAATATTCATGGAGTTAAAAGGAAGTGATCAACTCAGGGGGAGTTTTTTTTTTCTACTTAACTCTATACTTTTTGTTCCCTATTCTTTATTGAAAAATCTGGTTTTTGTCATCATCAAAAAGGGGGAGATTGTTAGAATATAGTTTGATTCTACAACCCTTGAGTAAAGTTTTGATGATAACAAAGTACAAAGAATAAAATTATTTCTAAGGTATATACAAAGAACAATTATGCTCCTGAAAATTATGCTATGTATATGCAGAAGCTCTGATAGAATCAGCATCAGAATAGAAACAGCATCAGAAGATCAGCAACCTATGTTACACGCTGAAACACTGAAGTTTGATGACCAGAATCTGCGCCTAATCAAATACACTCTAACTCTGATCAAAGACATCTTTTCCAAGTCATCTACACTCTGAAGCGTTATCAGTAGATACAACAAATAAGATTCTGAAGCGTTACTAGGCATTCAAGATTGAATTAAATGCTAACGGCTTTCTTCAGACAAAGATCTTCTACAAAAGGAAAGTGCATTATTATCATTAAACCTGCTTTATGGACAACATATCCTTGCTTGCCTATATAAACAGGACTGCTTGTCAAAAGAAGCACGTACGTACACACTCAATTTGCTAAGCTATTCAAACCACGCTCATTCAAAGCTTTAGCAAAGTCATTTTATTCCAATCTTAGTTTGTGTAATTATCACCGTTGTGATATACAGTTTTGTAAGAAAACAACATACACACTAGTTCAATTCATTTGTAAAATATTTCCTTGAGATAAACCGGTATGTGGTTGTACTCAAGAAGACTTTAACAGTTGTTAAAGTAGCTATTGTAATCCTTTAAAAATAATGGATTAAGACCTCGTTGGAGAGAGGCGAAATCACCTTGACGGGTGGACTGGAGTAGTTTGAGATCAAACGAACCAGGATAAAAATACTGTGTTGTCAAGCCATTTGTTTTAAGTTTTACAATTCAACCCCCCATTCTTGTGTTTTTCACATCTTCAGGATCCACATATGGCTTTCCTCTAAATTTGCCTTTTCCCTTCTTATCATTCAAACACTTATAGTGAGCAGCACTATCTCTACTATCCTCATTATAGATCCTACTCTTATTAACCAGCTCATAAAATCGTCTAATCTGCTGATAATCCATAACTTTCTTGATCTCAGGTCTCAAACCATTCACAAACTTAAGACACTTAGATCTCTCAACATCGACAATATTGTAATAAGGACAAAACTTAATCAACTCCTTAAACTTTGTAGCATACTCAACCACAATTCCATTACCCTACTTCAGCTCAAGAAACTCAACCTCCTTCTTCCCACGCACATCCTTTGGAAAATAATTCTCCAGAAATGCATCTCTAGAAAGTGCCCAAGTAACCTCAATCCCATATTCATTAAACATTTGAACACTGTTACCCCACCAAATCCTCAGCTTCCTTCTCAAGCATGTGGGTGTCAAACTGCACCTTCTGAGCATCCGAATAATTCATGACTCGAAAGATCTTCTTAATCGCTTTCAGCCATACTTGTGCTTTGTCAAGATCATGAGCTCCCTCAAAGATTGGCATATTGTACCTCTGAAACGTCCCCAAAGCACAAAATTCGTCATCATCTCTGCTACCAGCATTCACATTCGAAATCTGCCCAGTCGCACCAGCTAACATTGCCAACGCCTCAGTAATAAAATCGACATTCCTTCCTACAACCATCATCCTGAGATTTCCAATCAACTAACAATTCTCACCAGACAAATAATACCGATTGTGTCATATACACATATCGAATACAAAAGGAAATAAACACATTGTGATACGGTGGGAGAACTGACTTGAGGTTTTGCGTTTGTTTTCGCACTTGTTCGGTTTAGCAAGAGTCGCCACCTACTTTTTATTTTATCCTAAAGGAAAGGTTAAAAAGCACAGGAAAAACCTTTTGAGATGTTTCGTGGGTTCGGGGGGTAGATTATGAAAAGGGAAGGTATTAGCACCCTTTTCATCCATGGTTATCCATGGCCTCTTAGTTACTCGTTTTAGATCACTTGCCTTTGATTTTCGATTACTTGAAATGGTGTGTGTGTGGGTGTGTGTGTGTGTGTGTGTGTGTGTGTGTGTGTGTGTGTGTTTTGAAAATGTTTTGAAAAAGACGTCTTGTCTAGGCAACCGTTGTAATAATTCTTTACTCGAATGTTTTACAAAGGTGTGTATCTTTTCGAAAAGATGTTTCAAATGTTTTTGGAAGTTTGTTTTGAAAGTGTTTGTGAGTGGGTTTTGAAAAGTATGCAAGTGTGTTTTGCAAGTTGATCAAGTAACTAAGAGTTGTCTACCCCTAAATTTACTCAAAGGTTTTTCTCATGTTTTAACCCTTTTAACAATTTTGTTCCACCATTGTATTTGGTGGACAATCTTGCATTAGGATGTTAACGGGACAGGCGCGGATCATTATATGGACCATGAATGCAATGGTGCCAAGTGTCTTTGGAAATTTTGCTTGAAGGGACTATGATCATTTTGATTAGGCAACTTTCGAAAGCGTCATCGAGGGACTATGATCATTTGATTTGTTTTGTTTTGCCAAAGAAACTCAACGTGCAAGCATGGCCCATTTTGGAAGGCAACAAGCGGGATTACCCTAGGGGGTGCAAGTGTGAATTGTGTATTGGTTTCATGCATTTGTCTTTTTGTTTAGGTTATCTAGCGTTTGATTTTATGTACATACAAACCCTAGGTCTAACCATGGTATAGTTGAAAGCGATAAATTGCGGGAATTTAAAGTCTACGCTATTACAAATAAGTATCCGGGAGTGGGGGTACAAATATTTACAAATAGGGATGAGACTTATTAGGAGAGTAGTGTCCAAATAAATTTACAACCAAATCGAATCAATCGCAATGTAAAATATAATGTATAGCAATGTATAAGAATAAAGGCAATGTAAAATGTATCAATGTATTTGTGCAAGTGATTTATTTACAAGTGAGAAATGTTAACTTAATGCAATAATTAAGTATTTTATTCTTTTTGGATTTTTATATTTTTGTTAATATGTACAAACAAGAAAATTTAATAAAAGAAAAGAAAATGTTTTAAGTTCTATTTTTTTATGTATTAATATTAATGTATTTTAATTAGTATTTTTATGTACAAAGAAAAGAATTTTTAAGAAAAGAAAAAGAAAGTGTTTATGTATTTTATTGTTTTTATACAAAGTTTTAATTAAAAGAAAGAAGTTTTAAATTTGAGAAAAATTAAAGTTATGTATTTATATACATAGGTTTTTAATATAAAAGAAGGTTTTAATAAAAGAAAAAGAAAATGCTTTGTCTTAATAAAAATCTAATATCTATATATTTTTAATTAGAATGAAAAATATTAACAACATATTTTTTATATATGAGAAATTAGTGTATTATCTATTAAAAAAGAAAGAGTTAAGTTATAGAAAAATAAATAAAAGGGTTAGTTCTATAAAAAAAAGAAGAGAAAAAAAAAAGGAAATGGGCTCAAAGGAAATTGTGAGGACCGACCCAAACAAAACGAATAGTCAGGAGAAATGGGGGGGTGTAGGCCAGGTTTTGCAATGGGCTTAAGGCTTCTGAAAAGGGCAAGGCCCAAGGGTTTCCCACAACGTTTTTTAAGGGTTGCATTTGTTTGTTTCATTTGGAAAAGGGTTTGTGAGTTTTACAGAACGACGCTCTTCTTCGTCTTCGCTTCGTTTCCTTCATTCTTTCTCAAGCCATGGATTCTGAATAACATCCTTCGCCCAGGGCCACCAAGCATCACCCCTTCTTCCCTCCTTGGTCCAACGAAGCGATATTGTAAGGTGACGATTTCTGTATTTAATGCATTTAGGGTTTCAATCTTTTATATGTTATTGATTTCCATTCCTTGCATGTCCTGATTCTTCGTGATTATTGATTTCTTGTGAGGTACTTTAAGGAAATGAAAGAGTTTTATACCTTTTGGAGACGGCAGCTTTTAGAGACGGAGGAGGGATGGATCGGAGGTGCTTCAGGCGGCCAAGGGGGAGGGCGACGATGACAAGGCTTGCTCCGGTTTGTCTAGTATCTTGCTTTAGCTTTTTGGTTTGATGATGATTACCTGAGAACTTTCGTATATCTCTTTTTTCCTCTTCTATTTGCTTGTGTGCTTGTATGAAACGCTTGCTTCTTTATGATATTTGAGCTTCTGAGACTTGTTGGCTTACAACTTCTGAACACTTCTTTTCCTCTTCCACCGTTTGCCTCAGTTGCCTTTGATTGCTTGATATGCTGATTTTGCTTGATATGATTGAGTTGCCTTGTATGTTTATAACCCTATGATGAGAACATTCTGAGGGTGTGGTTGGTTTGAATGTTTTGTGTATTTTGATGCTAAGCTTGGAACAAGTTAGCAGGTTTGAAGCTTTGAAAGGCTTGTGTTGCAGACTAGCAGGTTTATGCTTTAGGCTTGGTGTTCTTGAAAGGCTTTTGGTTACAGGTTTAGAGGCTTTGAAATTTTGTTTGACAGGGCTTGTAGAGGTTTGGAACTTTAGGGCTTCTATTTTGCAGGTAGTTTGAATGTTTGGGTGTTTGAAACAGGGCATGGGCTTTTGGCCTACTGTCTTGAAACAGGTTACAGGCTTTGAAAGCTTGTGGTGCTTCTGGTTTAGCTTGCTTTGATGCAGGTTAGGCTTGCTGTTTGTTTGAAGCAGGTTGGAGGCAGCTTTGAGACTTTTTATAGTTTTTGTTTCTTTGGTATTTTCTGCCCTCTCCCTTTCCATCTGTGTTGACTGTTTTTTTAATATATTTTTCTTCAAGCCTAAGCCTGCTGTAAGCCTTCTTCTTTTTTCTATTTTTCTCTCTCCACACAGATTTAAAGCATTTAATATTGCTTAAATTTGTCTTATGCTGAAAAAGTACTGGCCTGAAAATGATGATATTTTGATGTTGCTTGCAATGCATATTTTCCTCTGCATACTTTGTACTTCTTGATATCTTTCTATATCTTTTGGACAGCTTTTGGATAGCCTTTTTGGTGGCTCTTGTACCTTTGACAGTTTGGATAGTTTGACATCTTTGGCTTAGTTTGAAATTGTGATTCAGTTTGCCTTTATACTTGTACATGCTGTTTGGAAACTTTGGTTGACAATTTTTGGATTTATGCAGTATGCTTGACAAACTTTGAATTTTTGCAATTTGTAAATTTGTGCATTTCATACTTTAATTGCAAGCAACTTCTATCCCTCTTTGTGAACCGAGAGCAATCTCGTGATTTGCAGAGAGGGGAACAACTGATTCCGGCCAGTTACTTTTAATGATGAACTCTTAAATTAACTGTGTCTGCTCTTTTATTTTATCTGCTTTTGACTTCTTTTCTTTTCTTTTTGCAGGTAAAGATAATTGAGCAAAGGAGAATTGGATAGAAGATGGAGACTTAGGAAATTTTAGGATAGTTTCAATTTATTCTTCAATTATTTGTAACATTATCATTGGAAACAAAATGTAAATAAATTTACAGTTGTTTAAATAATAATTTGTAACAAACAATTAAATATGAATAAAAATCCCTTTTTGTCAGTTAATTCCTTCTTTCAATTCCCTGTTTATTTAATCATTTGAATTTCTTAAATTGAAACAACTGGAAGTAAATCCAATTATTTTGACTTAGAAAAAGAAATAATTAATAAACATCCGGGTTCCGAATAATCGAAGCATTGCACAGCTAAACAACAAATGTCCACATGTCCTTTTTTCACTGATTAAATCCAAACACTGCAAATTCTCAATCCAAATGCCTTAGTCCAAATCTCAGAGTAAACTGAAAAGAACTATAGAATTAATTCTTTCTGAGAAATACGCGCACAAAACCCTAGTTCTTGATTAAATATCAGAGAAGCGCCTGTCTGATCAAACCTGAGCCAAACTCAAACAAAACCTTAGCAATCTGCTTGAACTGCTTTAAAATCAATGAAAAACCCTAAATTGGATAGACTGATAAGAAAAAGTCTGTTTGACTGATTCTTACGCCATTCTGAAAAGTCAGGGCAAACCCAAAGCTGTGATTTCTTGTGGAAAAAGAGGAGGGAAAATTTTGGGGTACAACACACATTAACAACCTGGTCAACTGGCCGACCAGGCTCTAATACCACTAATGTGACACCCCTTAAACCCCCGCGCAATACTATAGTATAATCAGAGTAAATTAGCATGCATATCAAAAGAGGATATCACATGTATTTCAAAAGCAACACAAATACATCGGTCATGCTCTTAACACGTATTTAAAATCATGTTCCATATACTAACACTTATGCATATCACATCAGAATGATTTTATTTTCAAAATGATACCAATAATTTAATCTCATAATAGAAATAATGCATTAAAACATTAGGCACTAAAGGCCACTCATCACATAATCTCAAATACAATATAAAATAAAAGAGAGTATATCAAACATCTCTTAAAACAACATGATTTCAAACGTTTCCCCATGTTACATGACCAGAGCATGACCCACTACCTAAATACGAATAACAAAGAAATAGCTCCTCTGATTAATCCTCGCAAGAAGCAACACTACCTTCGGTACCTGAACGATGTCGTACAAAACATCATTCCAACAGAAGGGTGAGAATTCACATCATTATAGAAATATATAATAATAAGTAAGACATAACATGCATACATCAACTGAATTCATCACACTTCACATATTCATGTATTGGACACTATCTAATCTAATTCACATGTTTACATATACAACATTGCTAAACAATTCATGAATTCAAAGATAATCAATCATAAATACCACCAATGTAACATTCACATCAATATCACACATTTCACACTAATTCACATTTCACATAGACACATGTGACTTGAATGCTACTCAATGCAATATACATGTGATACCAATTATTATCCTTTACGGTTTTTATGTTTAAACCGCATCCATCTCTCAGACAAATAACCACCAAAAAGCTCATTCTCTAAGCTTCAAGTAAGTCCTCTAGGTTTGGGACAAGTCACTATCCTCCATGAAACTAGCAAACATTGCCTCTTGAAAACAAATTATGCATGTGCAATCTCAACAATCATATGTGTAACACGGTGGGAAAACTGACTTGGGTGTTTTGCTTTTGATTGCATTTGTTGCAGATAGAAAGAGTCGCCACTGACTTTTCTTTTATCCAATAAGGAAAGGTTGAAAAGAACAGGAAAGACCTTTCGAGATTATTTTCTTGAGTTCAAGGGGTAGGTTATGAAAAGGGAAGGTATTAGCACCCTTTCGATCCGTATTTATCTACGGGCTCTTAATTGCTAGCTAGATCACTTGCTTTTGTTTAAAAATGTGCTTGTGGTATGGGTTTTAAAATTATTTTGAAAATGTCTTTGTAATGGTTCTCGTTTCTATAAGAACATGTACAAAAGTGTTGTTTTAAAAATAGTTCGAAAAGGTGTTTGTGGAATGTGTTTTTTAAAGTTATTTTGAAAAGTGTTTTTGTAATGGTTCTCGTTTCTATAAGAACGTGTATAAAAAGCTTTGTCTTTTGAAAATGTTTCAAAATGAAAGTGTTGGTGTAAAAAAGTTTTTGTTATGAGCAAGCGAGCAACTAGGAGCATCCTACTACTCAAAAGATCTTTAATGTTCTTTTTCTCCTCCTTTAGATGTTGCTATCTATGATCGGTGGGAATGAGAACTGACTGTTTTGGAATGCTGGTTCGCGTTTGCGTTTGTTTTCGCAAAATGTCGCGGTAAGCAAGAGTCGCCAGCATCTTTTATTTTATCCAACAAGGAAAGGACAAAAGCACAGAAAAATTCCTTTTCGAGATGTTTCTCGGGTTCGGGAGGTAGATTATAGAAAGGGAAGGTGTTAGTACCCTTTCTATCCGTGGTTATCCACGGGCTCTTAGGTACTTGCTCACTATGTTTTCAAAAGTTTGATTTTCTTTGTGATTGTGGGTTTTGAAAAGAGTTTTATTTTTGAAGAGAGTGTAAGTGCGAAATGTTTTGTTTTGTTTTAAAAGGAGCAAGTACTTAAGAACCTCTACCTACTCAAAAAGGAAATAAACTGTGTAAATTTCCTTTAGACAATGCTATCCCACTATTGAGGAGTAGGTAACATCGTCGTTGGAGTTTTCGGGTCAATTCGATTTAAGGGACGTGTGGTCACTAAAGCAATATTAGGACGCCTTAGTGGTAACCCTAATGTCTTAGATCATTTTATCCGAGGCAACCGTTTCGAGGCAACTATGATCTTTGGACAAGAGGGCGACCTCTAAGACTTCCTATACTCAATGACCACGTTCGAGGCAACCAAGTGAGGTGTACCCTAAGAGTGGCATGTGCAAGTGTGTCAATTTTCAGTTTATGTTATCTTTGTACATGTTAATGGTGAGCTATGGTTGATTTCAAATTAAAGGTTAATCTTGTCATGCATAGCCTATTATTCAAACATCTAGCAGTTAATGGTTGCGGAAAATAAATTGCGCAAAATAAAACTAAGCTATTACAAGGCGTCAGGTATTTACATCGCCAAAAACAAACCCTTAAAATTAAATGCGAAAAATTAAATAAAAGCGGTAAATAAAATCCTAAATTAAAGCTATTACATCCTCGGAGCAATTACAATTATATGGATAAAAAATAATATGCGCGCGAAAAATTGAATCGGAACGTCCTAGGGTTTTGACCCTTTTTTTATTAAATAAAGCATATTTTTGGTCTTTTTTGAATTAAGAATTAAGTCTAAATTAAGAATGGAATTAATTAATTAAAAAAAAGAAAATATTTTTTTGAGTTTTATTTTAATTAAGGAAATAAAATTAGAAAGGTAAAAATATATCAAAACCCTAATTCTAAATCAATTTTAATTTAATGCAAAATATGTTAAGATTAAACCTAATTAAAAACTAAATTAATTTGCTGCAATTTATTTACAAAAAATAATAAAATAATGAAATTAAAAAATATTATTTTTTGGGGTTTTCTGATTTTATGAAAAGTTAATTAGTTAATAATAACAAAATAGAAAATAGAAAATAGAAAGTAGTGAAAAGAAAAAATAAAATAAACAAACTCAGGAGGGGGTGCTGGGCCTGAGGTTGGCATTTGAATGGTAATTCCCAGGCCCAAACGTATTCCAGCCTGTGTTGACTCTCAGATTGCCTGGGCTCTTGTTGACCAAGGTTCATGGTGGACCTCATCCTGGACCACTGGATCTGAATCTGGAACCACCTTGCGCATGGGCACCTGAGGCATATGGTGGACCCCGTTCTTGCACGCTGCATGGGGTTACCTGAAAACGAAATACATTAAGGTTTTGGGGGACCTGGGATGATGGACCTGCAAGGAAGTTTGTTAGAAATTGAAAATACAAGGCCTGTGATATTGGATCCTAGTCCCTTCGATTGAGCGAATTCCCTTTCACCCCTGAGCTATTTGCTCATTCAAAAGGCATGACTCCTACTTTTGGCTTTGTAAATTAGTCAATTCAGAACTAAACAACATAGAGAAACGTCTCATTCGAAATCAATTCCTGAACCCAGATCTGGGTTGGTTTCGATTTGTCACAGCCAAGATCATGGATTTCAAATGTAACCTGCTTTTAAAGAAACTTTATCCATGGGGGGTTCAAACGTATGAACACTGCAGCTTATACACGCTTTGTTAAATCACTCACAAGTAATAACAAAAAAACTATGGATATGCAATTATGAGTAATTTTAAGATTAAGTGAGATTGAACGTTATAGCACTGGAGGCACCTGGATTTGGACGGAAGGTGCCTGCAATGGAGTCTAGACTTTTGTGGGGCAGGCTGGTGCTTTTGCAAGGCAAGGTATGTGTGGCCGTCTTCGTGGGTTTTTCGTTTCTACAGAGTTTTATGTGTTTTCCCCCCTGGCACTGTATGCTTGCCCTTGTATTTATAGGAGTATGATGGTCTAGTAACGGCAAGAGACAACCAATTAAACATGCCTTTAAAGCCATGAGGCAAGAATCAGACATATTAAAAGATTTCCTTTTTTGAAATATTCATGTCTCTTTGGAATCTTGAATGAACCTGGACACCTTTGATTTTCGAATGCCTCCAGGCCATGCTCTTCGATTGGTCTTGAGTTGCCTCCTTCGAATGGACTTCTTGAATGTTCTTTGAATGACCCTTTGCATGCTTTTCGAATGACCCTTTGAATGCTTCTCTTTGATAGCTTCAAAGTCCCAAATCGAATTACTCCAGCTTCAATTGCATAGCCCCCTTCGATTGAGCCTCCCTCTGCTTCAATTTCTTGATTCGAAAAGGATCACCTTGGTCGAATCAGCTCTTGTAGGGTTGGGAGCAAACAAGGCAAGAATCTGGCCTTTAATTCAAATAATTGAGTCCATAATCAGCATTTAATTATTTCTATATTTGCAAGGGACACATGCCATTGTGAACTTTGGGTGAACCTGGACAAGTTAGGATATGTGTTTTTGCTTAGTCATGCCATCCTACTTCATTCCTTCGAATCTGCCTTCTTTGCCAGCTTCAAAGTCCAATTTAAATATATTTAGAACATTCCCTATTAGACAACTTCGACCAGCCCTTGGCCTTGTGATGAGTCTAAGTTCGGATTCGAAGTGTCCAGAACTTCCTTCATCAGAGCATCTTAGATTAAGAGAAACTATGCACTGAAATTCCATTCGAAGGTCATTGCTTTCTGATGTTCTGATTGAGGTAAAGTATGAAGTTCCAGTCGAAGGACCCTCTGAAGTACTAGTCGAAGCATTATGAAATTGACTTGATCGAAGGGGGGTCCAACGCTCAATCGAAGACTTGCAGACCAAATCATGATCGAAGGGTTCCAAACACCTAATCAAAGCTTACTAATCAAAGCCTGATCGAAGAGTGCCAAATTCCCAATCGAAGACTGGTGAGTCAAGCCTGTATCGAAGGATTTTGGATACCCAATCGAAGACTTTTCCCAGATGCCAATCGAAAGACACTTTGTTCATCTTCAAAAAAACTTTATTTTCGTTAGGAAAATGTTTGTGACCAACCATGTAAGGGAAGACTTTTGAAAACATGAGAGGGCAAATTTTGGGGTACAACAGTTTCCCCTGTTCAATCTTCTTAAACCTGAGGATGTAGATTGGCTTGCGTGCCTTTCGTGATCCGAAGGTGGAAGATGATTGAACATTAGAGTGCCCAGAAATTTGAACTCGCATGGTGTAGTATCAACATTGTGATATCAGGAATGGGCTTACAGATGCCATTTGGAGAGATGATGGATAGTTGTTGGAGATGGGCTTAAAGATGCCATCCAGAAATGATTGTTGGACTGTATTTGAATGAGTGACATAATTACATCCGTATCTGGACTGTTATTTGAAGGTCTCTGATTGCCTGTCATTAACTGGAAGAAATAAATCTAGCCAGAGGAGGTATTTTTTGATAATGATGTGTGATGAAGGAATCTGAGACGATTGCTACTCCAAACAGATGATGAAGGAATCGATTACTACCTCAGCAGGATGATGAAGGAATCTTGGACGATTACTACCTCAGCAGGATGATGAAGGAATCTTGGATGATTACTACAACAGCAGGATGATGAAGGAATCTTGGATGACTTCTACCTCAGCAGGATGGTGAAGGAATCTTGGATGACTTCTACCTCAGCAGGATGATGAAGGAATCTTGGATGATTACTACAACAGCAGGATGATGAAGGAATCTTGGATGACTTCTACCTCAGCAGGATGATGAAGGAATCTTGGACGATTACTACCTCAGCAGGATGATGAAGGAATCTTGGATGACTTCTACCTCAGCAGGATGATGAAGGAATCTTGGACGATTACTACCTCAGCAGGATGGTGAAGGAATCTTGGATGACTTCTACCTCAGCAGGATGATGAAGGAATCTTGGACGATTACTACCTCAGCAGGATGATGAAGGAATCTTGGATGACTTCTACCTCAGCAGGATGATGAAGGAATCTTGGACGATTACTACCTCAGCAGGATGGTGAAGGAATCTTGGATGACTTCTACAACAACAGGATGATGAAGGAATCTTGGATGATTACTACCTCAGCAGGATGATGAAGGAATCTTGGATGACTTCTACCTCAGCAGGATGATGAAGGAATCTTGGACGATTACTACCTCAGCAGGATGGTGAAGGAATCTTGGATGATTACTACCTCAGCAGGATAATGAAGGAATCTTAGATGACTTCTACCTCAGCAGGATGATGAAGGAATCTTGGACGATTACTACCTCAACAGGATGATGAAGGAATCTTGGATGATTACTACCTCAGCAGGATGGTGAAGGAATCTTGGACGATTACTACCTCAGCAGGATGATGAAGGAATCTTGGATGACTTCTACCTCAGCAGGATGCTGAAGGAATCTTGGATGATTACTACCTCAGCAGGATGATGAAGGAATCTTGGATGATTACTACCTCAGCAGGATGGTGAAGGAATCTTGGACGATTACTACCTCAGCAGGATGGTGAAGGAATCTTGGACGATTACTACCTCAATGGGATGATGAAGTAATCTTTGACGACTGCTACTCCAAAAGGTAATGACTTTTATCTGTTGATCGATCTTTCTTGAAAAGGTAAAGAGTTAGTTGTGTGCAATGTCATGATGTATGCATTGTGTAATTATGTTCTCAAAATAAATGAGATTCATGTTATATGTATTTTGTATGCATATGCTATGAATGTTATTGAAATGTAATTTTGTCTTGGAGAATAAATTCTTGACAAGTGTTGGGGAGTTATTAAATCCTGGACTGCTATTGAAGAGTAGGTATGTCTTCAAACTTTGCTTAGAATGTTTCCACTGAGGATCCTTGTTTTGTTGAGGAGAACTCCGTTGGGGAAAGTTGTGAACTCTGTGGAGAGTATTGATTCATTCTTGGGGAACAAGTTCAGGAGTCTCGGTTGTCCGTTGCTCTAC
Source organism: Vicia faba (assembly GCA_948472305.1). Taxonomy (NCBI): domain Eukaryota; kingdom Viridiplantae; phylum Streptophyta; class Magnoliopsida; order Fabales; family Fabaceae; genus Vicia; species Vicia faba. The sequence goes on from OX451740.1 coordinate 652,496,901, forward strand.
TGGGAATTCAAAGTTAAACTGACATTTGGTCGGGTCCAGGTTTCACAGTAACTTGCTGAGGATTGTAGAGTAGTCTACTCGGGAAGAGGAGTTGTGGTCCTTTAATTTGTAGTAGTCGGCGAGGCAAACTCAGGCTGGGGATTTCTGCCATTTGTTGGAGAAATAAACCCTGTTGCCGGTCTGCTAGAGAGGCGACGACTTCGTTGAAGTTGTCTCAGCTGGGGAAAAGTTTTCAGAGATTAAACTCTTGTTGGGGAATCATCCTATGAGAAGGATTTTGGGGAGATTTGTCACAGCCCCTAGCAGCGAATGTTTGTGGCATTGCCAAAAAGTTTGATTGTATGTAACCCTTTATCGGGGTTGACGTTCAATGCCCCAAGTGACGGAGATGGAGACCTGCCCCTGGTTACTCTGCACTTCTTTGAGAGATTTCCTGGAATCTTGACTGGACTTCCCCAGGTGTGTTGGATAGTGACATGTCACGCCCCCTTGGTGATAGGAGATTTTTCAATGGAAGTGTCATCCTTTTTTAAGTGATTTTGTTCACTGAGAGGGCTTTCGTTCATCGGATATTCGTTGTGTGAATTTCTCCGCTGTCAAACAAATAGCCAAATGCAAACAGTGGTATTCAAGTGATGCAAAGTTTATGCTTGTCTCGAAGTTTTTTTGAAAAATGCGTTTTTTTTTAGCAGAAAACTTTTTATAAGACAAATTCAACACAAGATTTAGGGCAAAGCCTTACAGGAGTCAGGATACCTTTTGTAACAGTATGCTTTTGAACTAACCCATGCTTCAATTAGGACTTTTGAATGGTTGTAATGTGGCTTGGTTCACGGTTTAAGAAACAAAGGATAAAGGCTCAAAGTATATTTGTACCCACCCGCTCTTCGTGATGTTCTTCAATCCTAAACTCAGTTAATTGTGCGTCGAACTCTATTCGAATTTGGAACGACGTTTTGGTGATGGTTCACACAAGTTGGATTTTTGAAGGCAGTCATCATTTTTTTTTGCAACATTTTTCATGTTGTCGAGGATTTGTAATGACCTCGTTCTTTTGATTTATTATCCCTAATTTTTGCCTGACTGTTTCTGTTTTCGAGATTACAGTCAGCGGGATGCCCCAGCTTTCTTAAGCCTCCTTTATAGGTTTTGGCTCAGTGGGCTTTTCTCTTTTGAGAGATTGACTTCCTATGAGATAAGGAACCACCACTGTCTTTTGATTCTAGAGGAATGCTTTTGATGTCGTTCGTTGTATTATGAACTGAGAGTTTTGCGACTTCAATGTGCATCTTTTTGAATTAACTGAGAGACTACCCTGCCCCAGGTTTAAATTAAAGGTTTCAATTTGTGTTTAAAACAGAAAACTCCTACTTCTTTGGCTCGAAGGGGTTGACTAGGGATTATCTTCCTTATAACTCCAGTGTTTAGGATTTGAAAGAAACGCCCGTACATCGTCAGCAAGGTCTGTCCAAAAGCATACTGTATGAGATTACGACATTGTTTCGTCATCCTCCCTCTAAAGGCTTGTAACTTTTAGCAAGAGTTGAATGTCATAAAGTGAGTAAAAAGCATAGTTTAAATGTAATGAAAATGATTGGATCAAATCAAGACAAACATATGCAATGCATTAATGAAACAAAGTTTGGCATTAATAGATAATTGTTTGAATAACAAAGAGATTACAACTTGAAAATTCAAATGAACAAAAGCTTTCAATGATTCGTCATAGGAGCAGTGATTATGTTTGGGGTCTTCGGAGGGTCAAACTTGATCTCCTTGGCATCAATCAAGTCTTGGATCTTGTTCTTCAAAGTCCAACAGTTGTTTGTGTCATGTCCCGAACTGTCAGAGTGGTATGCACACCTTTCATTGGGATTGTACCTTGGGGAGGCTATGTTGGGATTCTTAGGAGGGTCCCTTAACGTCACCAGATTCAATATCAACAGGTGTTGTAAAGCCTGAGACAACGACATGTTGAGCTTGGTAAATTGCCTCTTGGGCATATTTGGCTTACTCTGATCAACCCGTTGTTCTTGGCAAGGTTGTTGTTGGACCCGTGAGGTAGTAGCAACTTGGAGAGGTCTATTCTTCATCAAACCAAACCTTTGACTTCTCGGAATTTGATTAATGACTTGGTCCCCGGCCTTGACTGTTTGCTTCATGTTGTTGTATCTGTCTTGATGAAGCTGGTTGATCAAGGTTCTCAACTCTTCTTGTTCCCGAGCTAAGCCTTGGATAAGAGTCATCTGCCCCAGCATCTGGGTTTTCATGGCACTGAATTCAGCTTGTAGTTGCTCCAGTCGTTTGTCCTTATTGTCTTTAGGACTTTTCTTGACCAAATTCCCCATGAGGAGTGTTCTCAACTCTTCCTGCCCCTTGGATAGGTTTAGGAAGATTTCCCTGAACTGAGTCTCTTGAGTGTGAAGATCTTGGTTGTCTTGTTGGAGAGCCATTGCTGAAATAAATAGCGAGAGCATGAGAGACCTGTACTGGAAGACCTGTTATGCAATGATATGTATGATATATGCATGCAATGTTTTCAAGGATCTCGCAGGGTAAACAAGAAACTTGTTAGAATTTTATAGAAGAAACTTCATGTCGTTAAGAGTCCTTCTTCAAGAGTCAAGCTCACCATATCGAGTGGGTCATAGCCCCTGACTCAAGTTATCGTGTTTGGATTTCTAGACGACCTTGGCTAGAGGAAAATAAATCCCCTTTTCCCCTTGATAGCCATTTGATTTACCATAACCTACATCACAGACCCTTGAGATCCTTGAAATGGTTAAAGAAATGTTAAGGCATGATGTTATGATGTGTATGCTATGCGTTTAAGAAAAAGTGTGAGATGCTATAATAAAACCCTGTGATAAATCCAAATTATTGGATAAGGACTGTAAACAAAACCTGCAAGGAACTCATGTTGTCAGATAACAAGAATGTGCAAGTAGTTCAAGTTTGAAGGCACACAAGTCACACAAACAGCCTTAAGTTTAGGCTGGCATAGAGTTTAGGTATTACCCTCTTTCAGTTTAGTTGGTTTAAACCTGTCCTAAAAATAGTACCAGGTTCTAGAGGATCTCAATATCACTGACTACCCTCAATCGGTCATAATTCCAGTTTAGTAACCTTTTCTTGCGGTCGGAATCATTGCGAGAGTTTTAGTCTCAATGAGTGTAGCATACTGCTACTGTTCTATGGCCAAGTTGGTCAATTTAAGGTTCTAAGGTCAGTTGGTGCTTAATGACTCCTTAGAAGACCCATATTCTCCTCGTTTCAACACAAGGGATATCAGTACAGACCAAGGTGCCACACCAACGTAGCTACTGCTTCATCCGTGTCGGTATACGCCGGACAGATCCCTCACAGTTTATTGCTACTTACCTAAAGGGTATCCCAAGATTCGGGTTAGGATCTATAGAACTCTGATACAAGCCCACAAAATTAAAGCATACAAATCATACAATTGAAAACATAGTGATCTAATCCTAAGGTACACCTCACTTATTAAAATTCCCCAGCAGAGTCGCCAGTTCTGTGATCGATGGGAATGAGAATTGACTGTTTTGGAATGCTGGTTCGCGTTTGCGTTTGTTTTTGCAAAATGTCGCGGTAAACAAGAGTCGCCACCGTCTTTTATTTTATCCAACAAGGAAAGGACAAAAGCACAAAAAAATTCCTTTTCGAGATGTTTCTCGGGTTCGGGAGGTAGATTATAGAAAGGGAAGGTGTTAGCACCCTTTCTATCCGTGGTTATCCACGGGCTCTTAGGTACTTGCTCACTATGTTTTCAAAAGTTTGCTTTTCTTTGTGATTGTGGGTTTTGAAAAGAGTTTTATTTTTGAAGAGAGTGTAAGTGCGAAAAGTTTTGTTTTGTTTTAAAAGGAGCAAGTACTTAAGAACCTCTACCTACTCAAAAAGGAATTAAACTGTGTAAATGTCCTTTAGACAATGTTATCCCACTATTGAGGAGTAGGTAGCATCGTCGTTGGAGTTTTCGGGTCAATTCGATTTAAGGGACGTGTGGTCACTAAAGCAATATTAGGACGCCTTAGTGGTAACCCTAATGTCTTAGATCATTTTATCCGAGGCAACCGTTTCGAGGCAACTATGATCTTTGGACAAGAGGGCGACCTCTAAGACTTCCTATACTCAATGGCCACGTTCGAGGCAACCAAGTAAGGTGTACCCTAAGAGTGGCATGTGCGAGTGTGTCAATTTTCAGTTTATGTTATCTTTGTACATGTTAATGGTGAGCTACGGTTGATTTTAAATTAAAGGTTAATCTTGTCATGCATAGCCTATTATTCAAACATCTAGCAGTTAATGGTTGTGGAAAATAAATTGCAGAAAATAAAACTAAGCTATTACAAGGCGTCGGGTATTTACATCGCCAAAAACAAACCCTTAAAATTAAATGCGAAAAAGTAAATAAAAGCGGTAAATAAAATCCTAAATTAAAGCTATTACATCCTCGGAACAATTACAATTATATGGATCAAAAATAATATGCGCGCGAAAAATTGAATCGGAACGTCCTAGGGTTTTTACCCTTTTTTTATTAAATAAAGCATATTTTTGGTCTTTTTTGAATTAAGAATTAAGTCTAAATTAAGAATGGAATTAATTAATTAAAAAAAAGAAAATATTTTTTTGAGTTTTATTTTAATTAAGGAAATAAAATTAGAAAGGTAAAAATATATCAAAACCCTAATTCTAAATCAATATAATTTAATGCAAAATATGTTAAGATTAAACCTAATTAAAAACTAAATTAATTTGCTGCAATTTATTTACAAAAAATAATAAAATAATGAAATTAAAAAATATTATTTTTTGGGGTTTTCTGATTTTATGAAAATTTAATTAGTTAATAATAACAAAATAGAAAATAGAAAATAGAAAGTAGTGAAAAGAAAAAATAAAATAAACAAACTCAGGAGGGGGTGCTGGGCCTGAGGTTGGCATTTGAATGGTAATTCCCAGGCCCAAACGTATTCCAGCCTATGTTGACTCTCAGATTGCCTGGGCTCTTGTTGACCAAGGTTCATGGTGGATCTCATCCTGGACCACAGGATCTGAATCTGGAACCACCTGGCGCATGGGCACCTGAGGCATATGGTGGACCCCGTTCTTGCACGCTGCGCGGGGTTACCTGAAAACAAAATACATTAAGGTTTTGGGGGACCTGGGATGTTGGACCTGCAAGGAAGTTTGTTAGAAATTGAAAATACAAGGCCTGTGATATTGGATCCTAGTCCCTTCGATTGAGCGAATTCCCTTTCACCCCTGAGCTGTTTGCTCATTCAAAAGGCACGACTCCTGCTTTTGGCCCTGCAAATTAGTCAATTCAGAACTAAACAACATAGAGAAATGTCTCTTTCGAAATCAATTCCTGAACTCAAATCTGGGTTGGTTTCGATTTGTCACAGCCAAGATCATGGATTTCAAATGTAACCTGCTTTGAAAGAAACTTTATCCATGGGGGGTTCAAACGTATGAACACTGCAGCTTATACACGCTTTGTTAAATCACTCACAAGTAATAAAAAAAAACTATGAATATGCAATTATGAGTAATTTTAAGATTAAGTGAGATTGAACGTTATACCACCGGAGGCGCCTGGATTTGGACGGAAGGTGCCTGTAATGGAGTCTAGACTTTCGTGGGGCAGGCTGGTGCTTTTGCAAGGCAAGGTATGTATGGCTGTCTTCGTGGGTTTTTCGTTTCTGCAGAGTTATTGTGTGTTTTTCCCCTTGGCACTGTATGCTTGCCCTTGTATTTATAGGAGTATGATGGTCTAGTAACGGCAAGAGACAACCAATTAAACAGGCATTTAAAGCCATGAGGCAAGAATCAGACATATTAAAAGATTTCCTTTTTTGAAATATTCATGTCTCTTTGGAATCTTGAATGAACCTGGACACCTTTGATTTTCGAATGCCTCCAGGCCATGCTCTTCGATTGGTCTTGAGTTGCCTCCTTCGAATGGACTTCTTGAATGTTCTTCGAATGACCCTTTGCATGCTTTTCGAATGACCCTTTGAATGCTTCTCTTTGATAGCTTTAAAGTCCCAAATCGAATTACTCCAGCTTCAATTGCATAGCCCCCTTCGATTGAGCCTCCCTCTGCTTCGATTGCTTGATTCGAAAAGGATCACCTTGGTCGAATCAGCTCTTGTAGGGTTGGGAGCAAACAAGGCAAGAATCTGGCCTTTAATTCAAATAATTGAGTCCACAATCAGCATTTAATTATTTCTATATTTGCAAGGGACACATGCCATTGTGAACTTTGGGTGAACCTGGACAAGTTAGGATATGTGTTTTTGCTTAGTCATGCCAGCCTACTTCATTCCTTCAAATCTGCCTTCTTTGTCAACTTCAAAGTCCAATTCAAATCTATTTAGAACATTCCCTATTAGACAACTTCGACCAGCCCTTGGCCTTGTGATGAGTCTAAGTTCCGATTCGAAGTTTCCAGAACTTCCTTTATCAGAGCATCTTAGATTAAAAGAAACTCTGCACTGAAATTCCATTCGAAGGTCATTTCTTTCTGATGTTCTGATTGAGGTAAAGTATGAAGTTCCAGTCGAAGGACCCTCTGAAGTACTAGTCGAAGCATTGTGAAATTGACTTGATCGAAGGGGGGTCCAACGCTCAATCGAAGACTTGCAGACCAAAGCTTGATCAAAGGGTTCCAAACACCTAATCGAAGCTTACTAATCAAAGCCTGGTCGAAGAGTGCCAAATGCCCAATCGAAGACTGGTGAGTCAAGCCTATATCGAAGGATTTTGGATACCCAATCGAAGACTTTTCCCAGATGCCAATCGAAAGACACTTTGTTCATGTTCAAAAAAACTTTATTTTCGTTAGGCAAATGTTTGTGACCAACCATGTAAAGGAAGACTTTTGAAAACATGAGAGGGAAAATTTTGGGGTACAACACTATCTTACCATTGATTTGGTAAGAAGCCTCATCATTGGATGTGAAGGGACGGGCGTGGGACATTTGTATAGTCATAGAAGGCAACCTATGGGACGTTTTAGCAATTTCGTTTAGGGACTAGATCGTTTACCAAAGGAAATATTGAGGTCCATCGAGGGACTACGATCTTTTACCGAGGGTCATTGCTAAAACTCCCATGACTATTTTTCCGAGGAAACAAGTGTGATTACCCTAAGGGTGCATGTGTGAATAGTATGTTTGATTTGCATGCATTTAGTCTTTGATTAGGGGTTGTCTACTTGTTGTTTTTTATCTTGCTATACATACCCTATTTTACTAGCAATCATACAAAAGTAATAAAATGCAGAAAGATAAAATCCTACACTATTACAACCATATTGAATAGCATGAAAATATAAAGGCAAAATAAAATAAAAGCAAGAAAAAGGGGTCTTTTGATTTAGGCAGAAACACCCTTCAATTATGCACTTTCTGGTCCTCTTCGATTTGGCCTGAAAGGGGTGAAGGCGTGACTTTTGATTGGGGCCTGGAAGCTAGTGTGGTATGCCTTTCGACTGGGGCCTGGAAGTCAACATGGTGTGCCTTTCTAATAAAGTCTGGAAGTAAGCATGGCATGCCTTTAGACTAGGGCCTAGGACCAGTGTGGTCATCCTTCTGGCTTCCTCCTTCGTTCAGAATGGAATGCCCTCTTCACCTTAAGTCCTTTGCTGCATCCTTCGATTGGGCCTGGAGTCAGTGAGGAAGCCCGAGGCTTTGTTTCATACCCCTGTCTCCTGTTTCTTTCGTTTGAGATATTAAATAGCCACATGGCCTAAGGCCATGCTAGCATTACTTTAGGACTAGGTTAGTTATTAAAACATTTGTAACAAACCAAAGAATAAAACCAAAAGGAGAGGCAATAAAAAAAAAGCTAAAAGGGTGGAAACGAAAGGGAAACAAATACTATGTACATGTTTGAAACGAAAAGGAAATTTATTTACATGTTATGCTGGAAACGAAGGATCCAAGGTTAAGAATAACTTCCCTTGCTTGAGGCTGAGACGTTTGTTGGGTCTTTAAGTGGTTTCCTTGAGTGCTTCTGGATTCGAAGGGAGGAACCGGCGGTTAGGCCTTTGATACTAGATTCGAAAGAGAAGAACAAATGTGAGGTTCTTCCTACTGGATTGGAAGGGTAACAAGGTATAGAGATGTTTCATATTCAAAGGGGACAAGTATTTGGATTCTGGGTTTGTGTTTGATGAGTGTTTAAGTGTTTAACAGTTTTATGGTGTTTGATAATTTATGAAGATTCGCTCCTTTGACCAAAAAGTTCCCCTAAAATGTTGTGGAGCCTTTTATTTATAGGTAAAACTGGATGAAGTTTTTGGAGGGAAAATAGAAATAATTTGAACAATTTTAGTAAACTGCTCTTTGTAGCTTTCGAGGGATAGTGCTTTGTATGCTATTTTGGTGCAAGAATGGGGCAGTGTTTCAGGACTGCTGTGCAGCAATTTTTGCCAGTGTACCAGGCATGAACTTGGCAGCAAGCATCTTTGAACATCTCAATATCTCGTTTTGACCCTTGTTGTACCCCAAAAGTTTCCCTCTCATTTCTCAAGAATTTCCTCCCAAGATCTTCCATGACATCAAGTTTGCAGCACTGATACATCAATTTAGGTTTGGAATTGACCCAAGGGCAAAATGGTCAATTACACACTGATAAGTCAAACCTTTACATTTTGAACAAAATCAAGTATCAAGAATCATATTTCATCAAGACATGTTGAAATATGAAGTTTATTTCATCAAGAAAATCAAAAGTCAAAATTACTTTGGAAACGACAAAATTCTAAATACTTAGAAATTTTTCTAAGTGTTTAGAAAATATGATAAGTTCAGAACTTCTGGCCAGATTTTCACTATGATGAAAGTTGATTCTGGAAGAACTTCTAACACAAGAGTTATAGATTTCAACGAGACCTAAAACATTGTAGAACATAACTTCTCCTAGAAATGATGGGATCTCAAGTTATACATCTTCAAAGACACGTCCCTGAAACTTAAACACTTAGTAAATTCTGAGCATTTTCAAATCAGAATTCGGTTACAACTTCTGGGCCAGTTTTCATGTAGGTTCAGGTAGAATTTTCAAGAGTAATTAAAAGAGGGTCTGGAAAGCGTGTTACAAGCTTTCTGGAAAGTTTGAGAACTCCTTCAGAACATGCTGGAGCAGGGAGATTCAAAGATCAGAAGTTGAATGTTTATTCTAAGTTACGCTGATGCTGAATTTCTGACCTAAAATTAAGCTATGATGCATAATCTCATATTGCAAGATTTCTGGTTTGATAAATCTCATCATCATTTAATGCTCACACCCACTTTTGAGTCTTTATCCAAAGGATTTCCCCACGTGTGACATAGAAGTACCATTGCTGTCCTTGAAAAGCAAATTTTTGTATAAGTTTATGCTGGGCCCATGCTTTGCTTTTGCTTCTGAGGGTACTTTTCCTTAATTCATGCATACAAATCCAGTTTAGGCGCGGCTAAAAGCTGCTAACCACCTTACTTTGTGCCTTGAACCATACTTGTTTGAACTTGCTTCAAGAACAAGTCAGCGCCTAGCATATGATGGATGTACCTTGACTTCTCCATGTTACTAAATCCTTTCCTATAAATTGAACTTCATTTGCAATTAAAAAGGGGTCGAGAGTTTGAAAATTAGCCTTGAAACCTTCCTAAAATTTCAAAGAACTCGAAACTAAAAACATAAACACAAATCACCCACTCAGTTTTTAACGCACATTTAGAAACAATCCCAACTTCTATTTACAAACTGCAATACAATCTTCATCAATCTCTATCTCAAAAAACTAGAACATTGCTTCTTGGCTGCTCCAGAATTTTCCAGCCATCCATAGTTCAGGATTGTTCCAGCTTTCTGAGCACGTGAGGAAGCTGATCAGAATATCACATCAGTCAGAACTAGGCTCTAGCTCACAGGACATTTTCCAGCTGCAAGGTAATTTTCTGCTGACTCTCATCATATTACTTAGGCATTGTTATACTTGCATATCCAAAAATACAATGTAGACATCCTGAATATGATGTTGTACATATTCATAGATTTCAGGTATTTTGCCTAAGTAGAGAGAATTTCAGTTCAGAACTTCTTGAGGAAATTAGGATTTAGAATTAGGATCAGCAAAATTCATGCTTGCTTATGATTTATAGTCCTGATATTTTATGTTTCTGAAATCATGATGAAAACTTGCCATAACTGCTATGTTTGCATTTTCTATTTTGTTGAGAAATGATTAAGTTACAGATGTTCTGATTGGCACGGGAAGGGAGATGAAGCTCATCATCAGAACTTACTTTGTGTTATATGTTTATGTTTTTTCTTCTAATCCTGGATGTATAGCCACCCCAGTGGTAGATAACATGTGCATAAGATATTAGTGTTAAGGGTCTTGAGTTCTAGCCCCAGAAACACCCTTTTTAAAGTTTATTCCCTGACATTTTTCCCATCCTGGACCAGAACTTCTAGACATTTCCATCCAACAACATTGACACCTCACATACCCATTATCATAACTTTTGTCTTGCCAGTGACACTAGAACTTCTAGGCTTCCAGCTACATCAGAACTTCCAAACTCTCTCTAAACATCCAGAACTTCCAGACTCTCAACAACCCGAACTTCTGACCTTCCAATAACATTAGAACTTCTAGGCTGCCAGTTGCATCATAACTTCTAAGATTTCCCTTATTCCCAGCAACTTCAGAACTTTAGTGTACCCGAACCCAGAACTTCTGACCCTCCCTTTTTCTGCTAACTTTTCTTTCTGACTTGCAGCGCACCAGAGTCAGAACTTATGTTCTCTCCTATATCAGCAATGCGCTGATTCTGACCCCTTTTTCTCTTATTATTTTTTAATATCACTTCTATTTTCATTAATAAAAAACACCAAAATATTTTTATATTCACATACTTTATTTTATTTCTTTTGGAACAAAAAGATCAAAAACATTTTCTTAAGCTAATTTATTTTCTTCTTTTAACAAAAACAAAACAAGTCCATTTTATATTTCTTGTACATTATTTCAATATGGTTGTAATAGATAATTAGGACTTTTATTTCTTGCAATCCCCATTTGTACACCCCATCCCTAAATGATGTAATATCATAGTAAACTTACTTTCCATAATTTATCTCTTTCATATAAATGCTAGTAAATTAGGGTTTGTATGGAAAGATAAAATCAACAAGTAGATAACCCTAATCAAATATTAAATGCATGTAAATCAAACACACTATTCACACATGCACCCCTAAGGTTAAACTCCACTTGTTGCCTAAAAAATGGTCATGTTATGCATGTGAGACGTCTTAGCAAAAACAATAAAAAAATACAAGATCATAGTCCCTCGATGACCCTATGAATGTTGCCTTTCAAATGATCTTAGTCCCTAAAATATAAATTCTAAGATATCTCACAACATTGTTATCATGACTATACGATGACCCACACCCTTCCCTTTACATTCAAAGATAAGGCTTCTTACTAATCAATGGTGAGATAGAAATATCAAAGGAAGAGAGAAATGAACAAAAAAAAGACTTTTGAGTAGGTAGACACGTTCTTAGTTGCTTGCTCACTTTCAAAACAAACACACACCAAACATTTTCAAAAACAAACATCTTTTCAAATACACAACCCTTTCCATGAAATATTTTCAAAAGTCCAACACTTTGAATACATTCTCTCCGAAACAAGAATCATTACAAAGTTCGCCTAAACGAAGGCGCCTTTTCAAAAATACTTTCAAAAAACCACCACAAAGCACATTTTCAAACAAAGAAAGTGATATAGCAAGTAACTAAGAGCCCATAGATAAATATGGATGAAAAGGGTGCTAACATCTTCCCTTTTAATAATCTACCTCCCGAACTCAAGAAAATAATCTCAAAGGTCTTTCCTGTTCTTTTCTACCTTTCCTTTTGGATAACAAAAAAGTCGGTGGCGACTCTTGCTAACCACAACAATTGCGATCAGACGTAAAACATCCTAAGTTAGTTCTTCCACCGTATTACAAAACTAGTGACTATGTTGGGGAAACTTAAAAGTGGGGTTACCTTAGGGAAAGACCACCTTTATTTGCTTACTTTTTTTGACTTGTTTGCTTTACATTTTGGTTCCTTGTTTGAGCTTGCTTTGATCCTCTACCCAGATCTGGGACCCCTTTTTAGGTAAGTATCAATAGATTGTGGAAACTGTACAGCGTAGACTGATATGGTTGAGATAATGTCTACATTAGTGTGACACATTTATGGGTACCAGTATCCCTTGTGTTGAATTGAGGAGAATACAGGGCCGCTGAGTGGCGTCATGAAGCACTAACTGACCTTAGAACCTTAATTGAACAACTTGGCCATTAAGACGTAGTGAGATGACCGGTTTCGGTGGAAAGTTGAAAATTGGTTGATACTTGATACCACACTCATTGAGATTGGAATTTTGGGACATCTTGGCCGCAAGAAAAGATTGATTGTGCTGAGATAATGCCTAAAAGAAAGGTCAGTGATATTGAGACCCTTTAGAACCCAATTACTATTACTAGGACATGTTTGAGCCAACTAAGACTTCAAGAGGGTACTTACCTACAAACTCCATGCAAGCCTAAACCTAAGGACTTTTTTGCTTTGTGTGTACATAACAACTTGCCTACTTGTACATAACATCATAAACATCATAAAATAATACACATTCTCACTAACCATTTCAAGGATTTAGGAATTTATCTTTGTTTTTGTTTTGTAGGCAATGAACTATGTCCGAAGAAATACAATTAGAATCAACTTTGTGAAAGCACACCCTCAACTCCAAGAGTTAGCGTCAAGGGTACCTGAAGACTCTCCTTTCACTAAGAAATATGGTCGACTCCTCAGTTTGGCTACCTCCAATTTCCAAGAAGAGATGACGTGCGTACTCTTCCAATTCTTTGATCCCATGCATCATTGCTTCACCTTCCCTGACTATCAGTTAGTTCCAACACTAGAAGAATTCTCTTTGCTATTAGGAGTGCTCGTGCTTGATCAAGCACCATTCACTGGTTTGGAAGGGATTCAAAAAATTGAAGTCATTACCGAAGCCCTGCATCTAAAGAGAGCCGACATTGTAGCAAATTGGGAGATAAGAAGCAGAGTTCAAGGGTTCCTAGCCAAGTTCTTATTGGAGAGGGCTCGTTCATTTTGGGAAGAGTTGGATTTTCAAGCCTTTGAGGATGTCCTGGCCCTTATCATCTATGATTTGGTTCTATTTCCTAACTCGGACCAATTCATAGATGTGAATACCATCAAAGTCTTTCTCTCTCATAATCCTATACCTACCTTGCTAGGAGACATCTTACATTGTTTCCATACCCGCACCATGAAGAAAAGAGATACTCTCTTGTGTTGTATTCTCCTACTTGCCAAGTGGTTTATTCCGCACTTACCTCGATCAACATTGAAGAACGAGCAAAGATTGACATGGTCTCAAAGGATGATGTCCCTCACCCACTCTGATATCCATTGGTGTTCGAGGTCCTTGGAGGATACTTCTATCATTGAACGTTGTGGGGAATTCCCTAATGTTCCTCTACTCAGCATTAGGGGAGGTATCACTTACAACCCTTGTTTAGCCTTACGACAGTTTGGTTACGCCCAAAGAGATGGTCCTCATGACATGCTCATCCAAGGAGTGGTATTTGACTATGAGAGCAATGATCAAGGCTATCGTCAGAGGTTTGCGAGAGCTTGGATGATGGTTAACAAAGCAGATAGTGGGACACTGGGAGGCAAGAACTCTATTCCCTTCAAACCTTATCTTAGGTGGGTGCGAGCTCGTGCTCAGAAACTCATGATGCCTTACCCCTCCATCCTACCAGTTATCATGGAGCCTGTTGTTGAAGAAGAAGTCTCGTATACTGTCCTCCATCCCAATATGCCTACTTCTCTTGAAGACTTGCAAAAGGGTTGGATTTAGCTAAAGGAAGAACGAGACACTTTCGAAGCTCAGTGCTATGCGAGTTAGAAAATGGTTTTGGAGCTTACAAATAAACTACATGAAGAATGAAGCTTGAACACTTACCTTGCGCCAAAGAGGATGCGTTCGACCTTTTTATCTTAGAGATTTATTTTATAAGCTCAAGGGGCATGTTGTAATCATTTTGAACTAATTAATGAAATTTGACGTTTGTTCATTCTTTGTCTATACAAATTTAAATTTCATAAATCCTTGAAATCATTTGCATACACATCTTCCATGCATTATAACATAACAGGTTTTCCACGATAGGTTTCCTTATCTTTTTGCTGTTTATTTCAGCAAGATGGATATTGAGAAAACAATGAAAGACCTACAAGCACAAAACTCCCAATTTCAAGAGACTCTGCTAACCCTGGCCAAGGGGCAACAAGAGTTGATGACGTTGCTGGCATCCAAAAAGAAACCAAGGAGGAAAGCCCTAGTCAATATGGGTAAGAGATTCAGAGAGCCGATCCGTCAGATACCAGTAGTGGAAGATTCTTCTGAGGAAGACGAGAATCAAATTGGAGAAGCAAGGAGTACCCATGTTGGGTGTATCAATGATCAAGCGTCTGTTGATGAGGATTATTTTGACAAGCAGTATCCTCCTGCCGATGTTAAGTACAAGCAGCTAGAGGACAAACTAAAGGATGTTAAGATCCAAGTCGTCCCCGGTTTGGATTTTGATGATTTGGGTTTAATATATGGGGTTGTCATTCCCCACAAATTCAAGATACCAGTCTTTGCGAAATACGATGGGGTTTCCTGCCCAAAACTTCACCTGAAGTCTTATGTGCGCAAAATTCAACCGCACACCACCAACAAGAAACTTTGGGTTCACTTTTTTAAAGAAATCTTGGTTGGGACTCAACTATATTGGTTTTACCAATTGGAGGGTTCCCGTATCCATACATGGGAAGACTTAGCCACTGATTTCTACCACCAATACCAGTACAATGCTGACCTAGCGTCGACAAGAGTTCAACTACAAGACATGACAATGGGTAAGAATGAAGGGTTCAAAGAGTACGCCCAAAAGTGGAGGGATCTTTCCGGTAGGGTCCAACCACCATTAACCGATAGGGAACATATTAACATGTTTATGGGAAATTTATCTGGTCCATTTTTCAACTTATTGGTTGGATGTTCTTCATCCGGTTTCACCAAGCTGATCTTAACCGGTGAAAGAGTTTAAAGTGGTATCAAAAGCGGGAAGATTCCCTTAGCATCTACTTCCACCTCCAATCCCGTAAAGAAACCCTCCACTGAGAAGAAAGAAATCAATGTTGTGTATGTGGCAAGGGCCCGTACCAAGAAGGATAACCGCCAGTCCATTAATGTTGTTCGGATTTCCAACCCACCACCCGTTCAAAGACAATCTTCCAATCATCAACAATTTGAGACTCCACAAAGAGAATAAACAAAGATAGGCATGCCGCTATCCCAAGCCTTACAACACCTGTTAAAGGCTAATTTGGTGACACTGCATGATCCTCCGACCAATCCAGATACCTCTTCACCTAAATACAATCTAAATACCAAGTGCGCATATCATTCGAATTGTCTCGGGCATGAGACTGGAAAATGCTGGGCACTGAAGAATAAAATTCAAGACTTAATAGACAACAAGACCATTAAATTTGATCCTCCTCCAACTCCGAATGTAATCACCGCACCTATGCCAAACTATGTCAAGGGTGTTAAGGTTGTTGAAGACACCATTTTTGTTTCCTCCGTCAAAGACTTGACTACTCCGTTAACCATTATCAAAAATAATTTCCTGAAAGCCAGGATTTTCCTTGGCTGTTTGAAGGACTATGATTGTTGCGCCAAACAACTCAATGAATGCAAATGGCTGAAGGAAGGCATTCAATGTCTGATGAATAGCCATGAGATCCTGTTTGAAAAGATCCCTGTTGTACCCCAAAATTTTCCCTCCAATTTTATCAAGATTTCCCGTCACAAGACTCTTTGGATTCCAGACAAAATTAGGGTTTGCTCTGCTCAAGATATCTCCTTGCACTGATGACCTGAAATTAGGGTTTTAGTTTGCACAGGGATTTTTGGACTTCCAATGATCAAAGTTACTTTCATACTTCATGTTGGACTTATAAGATTTCCTCTACCAAGTTTCAAGCTTTGAATCAAATTTTTGCCCAGTCAATTGGACAGTTGACCTAGAAATCAACTGTATTGGGGAAAAAGTCAATTGTGACCAATTTACAGTCAAAACTTATAAATTTTGATCCACATCAACATTATAGACTCATATGAACCATTTGATCAAGTTTGGACCACAATCCCTCAAGAAACTTGATCAGATCATCAAAAGGGCAAAATGGTCATTTTTAGGGTTTTGACTGTATAAGGGCAATTTCTGATTTTTCACCTAGCCAATGGCAAATTGGGTTCAAGTATGGATTCAATGACTCAATGGCATCATCTTGGCCTATTCACAAGGTTCAAAAGATCTCAAATGCATTGGATTGACAGATGAATTTTCCAGTCAACTGATCAAAAATCAACTGTATACTGAAAAGTCAAACTTTGACTTTTTGGTCAAAATCAAGTGCCAAGGGTCATTTTTCATCAAGATGTGTCAAAACATGAAACTTGTTCATCAAGAAACCTAATTTTGCAAATTAGGGTTTAAGATTGAAAATTTTCATAACTTAGAATTTTTCTAAGTTATGAAATTTTCTTATTTTTTCCCAACTTTGCCCAACATTTTCACCATGATGCAATTGGATTCAAAAAAAACTTCCAACATAAAAGTTGTATTCCTCCACAAAATATACAACTTTGATTCACAAATTTTTCCCAAAGGATTCTTGGATCTCAAGTTATAATTTTTGGAATAAGGGTCCATGAAATTTTTAACTTCGTGAAATTTTGCCCTAGTTTAGGCAGGATTTTGACCTATCTTCATGGCAATTTTTCACATAGTTCCACTTGTAATCTCAAAATAAATTTCAAATATGGATTGTAGAGAATGTTACAAGCTTTCCAAAATGTCCAAGAACTCTCCAAAATCATTTATGGTTAGGGAGAATCGAAAGTTTGAATTTGGCAAAAAGTCATTTTGATCCATGGCATTTTCATGTTGACACAAGTTGCAAAATCTGTCCAAATTTGCTTTGTACTTGAATACAGGTCTCTAAACCCTTCCACACTCAAAAATTGAACGCAAACTCAATGGATTGAAGCTTTGTTCTGATCAATAGAGGTTTACACAAGGGATTAATCCAAAAATAGCAAAAAGGCAACATTGCCATTTTATAAAGTTGGCTTTATGTCAAGTTATTCCTCTTGAACATTGAACCCTTTCTTTTGTAGCAAACAAAGTTCAATAATATCAAGAAATTGTTACCAACTCTTGGCAGACCCTAAGCTAGATGGTACAACCCATTGCATTGTTATTTCACACTTTTCTTAAAAGCCAAGTCAACTTGCAAAAACAAAGAGAACTTGGCAATCTGATAAAACCAACTCTTGTAACCATTCCAAACGACGTTTGCATATCATATTGAGCCAGAAACACGAGCTATCCAATCCTCAAACACCCTTGAACATCAAAACACCTTCTTCTTGCAAAATAGGGCAGTTTCTGCATTTTTGTTTCCAAATCAAAAACTACTCGTGCGTTTTGCCCCAAACCTCTTCCAATACATTCCATACAATCCACCTAAGCTATCCCAACCATTGGCCAATGACTGTAACCTTGTTTTCAAGCTTCACCATTTTTGAATTCAGCTTGTGTAGGTTGACTTCTACAGGCTTATTCAAGCAAACTCAAAGCAAACTAAGCATTGGGGAAGGTCCAAGGAAGTTCAAGCAAGCTCCCAAGCATCTCAGGCCTCATTAAAAACCTCCACATTGTCATACTCGTGTTCAACTGAAGCAGGTATTTTCCAACTTTCTATCTCTCTATTTAGGAATCATTAGGCTTAGGTTTGTGAATAAAAAATATAGTACTCATTGCCCTTAAGATGTACATATGCATAGATTTTATTTAAGTTAACTAAGTTTGGAGAATTTGATTGATGAACTTTCTGAAAAAGTTAGGTTAGAAATTAGGGCCAGAGAAATTCTCTCTGGTCTTTCAGAGTTAGATCAAGTTCTTTACATGGTTGGAATCGTGTTGAAAAATGCTATAACTTTGGTGTTATGAGTTTTTGCTTTAGAGCACGTATGCAGGAGTTAGTCATTTGTACAAGAGGCGCGCATATTTTTTGAACAAAGGTTGAAGACGAAGCTGGAGATGGGTTGGGCCTGGCTATTTCATGCTTTTTGCACCCCCAACCTTACTGTTTACACCCCCTTGGCCCATTGTTTTATATTTTTACATTTTTTTCATTTCTTTTTTAGTTTCTGATTTTATTTCATTTTTCTAAACACTAAAAAAATACCAAAAACATTTTCATAAATTTTCACATTTTATTTTATTATTTTAATTATTTTTTTGGACATAGAAATGATTATTAAATAATATATACATTATTTTCTTAATAAAAAAACTTGTAAATACTATAAAAATAAATTCTTATTATTTATGTACTTAAATAATATTTTTATGATATATTTTTATTTTTTGACATTTGTATATATTTTTATTTTTATTGTACATAAATAAATAATACATAATATATATATACTTTCTTAAAACAAATTAGGGTTTCCACCCTTAATAAAAATAATATTTTTCTTATTTTTGATACATTAAATAGTTTATTTTTACATACATAAAAATAATATAAAAACCTTTTTTTTTGCATATTTATAATATATTGCATATTTATTTAATTGCCTATTTAAATATTGTCAATTTATTATCTGAACAAAGATTTCAATTTGGTTGTAACAATCTTAGGGTTTTAATTTCTTGCAAATAATCCCCTATTCAAATTGTATCCCCCTCCCCATATCAATGTTGTAATAACTTAGATTATTTTACGCATTTATAGCTTTCAAATATGCCATGATAGAGATTAGGGTTTGTATGCAATATCCAAAATCAAAACAAATAGCTAGACCTAATACAAGACATAAAATCATGTAAAT
The DNA here is from genome assembly GCA_948472305.1 of Vicia faba. NCBI lineage: Eukaryota > Viridiplantae > Streptophyta > Magnoliopsida > Fabales > Fabaceae > Vicia > Vicia faba. The sequence continues at coordinate 652,515,976 of OX451740.1, forward strand.
TGACAACACAATGCACACATGCACCCCTAGGGTTTCACCCACTTGTTGCCTTTAAAATGGTCATGGTATGCATGTTGGGTATCTTGACAAAACAAAATCAAAACAAAAAGATCATAGTCCCTCGATGACGCTATCTTGGTTGCTTATACAAAATGATCTAGTCCCCCAAACAAAAACTTGCTAAGATACTTAGCACAATTACTATCATGGTCAATACGATGACCCGCGCCTGTCCCGTTTAACATCCAAACATAAGTTTGTTTACCAAATGCAATGGTAAAACAACAATGTGAAAGGGTTAAAAATGTGTAGGAAAGATCTTTGAGTAGATAGGGTAGACAACTCTTAGTTACTTGATCAAAACTTGCAAACATCCTTGCTAATTTCAAAAACACACAATTTCAAAACATTTTCCCAAAACAACTTTCAAACTTTCAAACATTGAAACATCTTTTCAAAAGACAATACACCTTTGTATACATTCAAACAAGAATCATTACAAAGGTTTCCTAGACAAAAGGCCTCTTTTCAAAATATTTTCAAAACCACACACAAAGCACCATTTCAAACAATTGAAAAGCAAAAGCAAGTGATCTAAACAAGTAACTAAGAGCCCATGGAAAACCATGGATGAAAAGGGTGCTAGAACCTTCCATTTTCATAATCTACCCCCCGAACCCAAGAAAAATCTCAAAGGTCTTTCCTGTGCTTTTTGACCTTTCCTTTGGATAAAATAAAAAGTCGGTGGCGACTCTTGCTAAACCGAAACATTTGCAAACACAAACGCAAAACCTCAAGTCAGTTCTCCCACCGTATCACAAAACTGGCGACTCTGCTGGGGTATTAATAAGTGGGGTTACCTTAGGGTTTAGATCACCTTTACATGCTTACCTTGTTTGCTTTGATTGCTTTACATTTGATTCTATTGTTTGGGTTTGAAATCCTCTACCCAGATTTGGGAAACATTCATAGGTAAATAGCAATACATTATGGAAATTGTGCGGGGTATACCGACATGGTTGAAGCAATAGCTATATTAAGTGCGACATATTTGTGGGTACCGGTAGCCTTTGAGTCAATCAAAGAGAATACGGGGCCGGTGAGTGATGTCATGAAGCACTAATGGACTTTTAGAACCTTTACTTGACCATCTTGGCCTTATTAGGGGTAGTGAGATGACCGGCTTTGGTGCAGTCCGAAGTTGGTAGATACTCGATACTACACTCATTGAGGGTTGTTTTCTTGGAATATTTCGGTCGCCAGTAAAGTGGCTAAACTGAAACAATGAACACAGAAAATAATCCAGTGATATTGAGCTCCTTAAAACCCGGTTACTATTTATAGGACATGTTAAGCCAACTAACTTCAAGAGGGTACTTACCTATGAAACCCCATGTGTGATACGGTGGGAGAACTGACTTGAGGTTTTGCGTTTGTTTTCGCAAATGTTTCGGTTGAGCAAGAGTCGCCACCGACTTTTTATTTTATCCTAAGGAAAGGTTAAAAAGCACAGCAAAAACCTTTGAGATGTTTTCTTGGGTTCGGGGAGTAGATTATAGAAAGGGAAGGTATTAGCACCCTTTCTATCCAAGGTTATCCATGGGCTCTTAGTTACTTGCTTAGATCACTTGCCTTTGATTTTCAATTGTTTGAAATGGTGTTTTGTGTGTGGGTTTTGAAAATGTTTTGAAAAGAGGCCAATGTGGTGGCAACCTTTGTAATGATCCATGTTGGGATGTATACAAAGGTGTATGTCTTTTGAAAAGGTTTTTCAATGTTTTTGAAAGTTGTTTTTGAAAGTGTGTTGTGATGTGTGGTTTTGAAAATAGGCAAGTGTTTTTGTTTCGCAAATTGGCAAGTAACCAAGAGTTGTTTACTCCTAAATTTCTCAAAGATCTTTGCTATGTTTTAACCCTTTTAACAATTTTGTTCCACCATTGTATTTGGTGGACAATCTTGTGTTAGGGTGTGAACGGGACGAGCGCGGGTCATCGTTTAGACCATGATTGCAATGGTGCCAAGTATCTTTGGGCAATTTTTCTTTAAGGGACTTGATCATTTTTTAGGCAACTTTTGAAAGTGTCATCGAGGGACTATGATCATTTGAATTTGTTTTGTTTTTGCCAAAGATACTCAACATGAAATATGGCCCATTATTGAAGGCAACAAGTGGAATACCCTAGGGGTGCAAGTGTGATTAGTGTTGTCCATTTTCATGCTTCTTTATCTTGAATTTAGGTCAAACTATTTGTTGTTTTCGATTTGCATACAAAACCCTAATTCTAACATGGCATAATTAGAAAGCTTAAGAATGAGAAATTAAAAGTCCTAAATTATTACACAATGATCATGGGAATGGGGGTACAAATGTTCAAATGGGGATGGGACTTCATAGGAGGATAATGTCCAATATTTACAACCAAATCGAATTGCGCAAATATAAATATAAAGATATATAAGAATAAAGCAATATGTATGTGAAGGTATTTTTGTGTAGGTATATGTTTTATTCACAAGCAAAATAAAAATAATTAAAAGAAAGTTAATTGTTGAATATTTTCATGTTTAGGGCATAAACCCTAATTTTGCTAAATAAAAGGTATTAATTATTTATTAAGTATTATATACAATATTTATTAATTATGTGAAAAAAATAAATAAAAAGAAAGTATATTGTCAAAAAATGATTTTCAAGTTACATATTAATAAAAATAAAAATGTATTATTTTTTATGTTTTTAACCTAAATATACCAATAAATATATAAGTATTTACATTATTTATTAAATATATATTATATGTACAAAACTAGATATTCAATATTATTAAAAAGAGTATATTTTTTATAAAATGTTTTCAAAAGATAAAATAAAATAAGATCAGAAAATAAAAGTGTTTTGTATTATTTCTTTGTATTTTAAATAAAAGTATGTTTAGATTTATTTATGTACACAACTAAATGAAACAAAATAAATGTAAAAAAAAAAGCAAAAAAGGTGGGAAAAATATTTTTAATATTTTTTTATGTTTAGACAAAAATATAAAAACAAAATCAAAAGGAAAAAATCAAAAATAACAAAGATATCTCAAAATGGGCCAGGGGGTGCATGTGTAAAACAGTGGTGTGAAAAGGAAAGCAACTCAGGCCCAGCCCATGAAAGGTGGTCTTCAACCTTCAGACAAAAACATTTGAAAAAACGCGCCTTTTCTTCCCTGCTTGCTATCTCTTGATTCTTTGATTTTCAGCACAAACTCATAACATGAAAAATGTCAAGCATTGAACCACGAATTCAGACATATAAAAAACTTAACTCTCAAAAATGAGAGAGAATTTCTCCATCCCTAATTCTTGACCAAACTTTTTGTCAATGTTCAGGTTCAAAATACTCTCAGCATATGCAATATAAATGGAAAGTGAGGATAGGTATAGCTTCAGGACCATGAATAGAACATTTTTCATTCATAAACTTAAAGCTAACTCTTCCTAGATTGAGAGATAGAAGTCCATGAACTTACCTGTTCAGCTTGGATCGTGTCTGGTAATGGAGGCACTTTCAAGGCAAAGTAGGGATTGGTACAGCTTGCTTGAAGGTCAGGGATGCTTCTCCAACCTTTAGTTTGCTTTGAAACCAAGTGAATCAAGCTATAGCAATCCACCTGCAAAACAGAAAATGTGAAAATGGTGAAGTTGGTTAGAGGTGTTACAGGTCGTTTCCAATGCTTGGGATAGCTTGCATATGTGATATGGAATGTGTATGAACTGGTTTTAGCAAGAATGCACGAGTGGATTAGCTTATGGAAGTCCAACTGCAGAGGTGACTCTGTTTTCTGCAGTAGGAGGGTGTTTTGAGGTTTGATGATGTTTAGAGGGTGTTGTGGTCGTGCCTTAGCTCAGTTATGTTGTTTAGAATGTGTCTAACAAGTTTGTCTAAGCTAGTTCTTGCAGCAATGAAAGTTGTTTTTCAAAATGCAAGGTTTCTTCTATGTGAAGCAAGGAAATGCCAACTTGGTTTCTAGGCTTGTACAGGCCCCTCAAATGTGCTGCAACTTTTAGTCTTGATCAGTGTGTTATGTCCATGAATCTTGTGTCCAAATATATGCATTGTACCTCTTGATTTTCAAACTTGACATAAAGTTCTACTTTACAAAAATGGATAAATCACTTTTTCCAATTAAGGCTTAACTCTTTGTGTAATGACTATATGAACAAAACAAAGCTAAAACACAATGGATTGGCATTTAATTATTGAGTAAGAAAAGTATTATAGGCCTGTAACTAGCTTGCTCATGCTGACTTGAAAAATTGCAAAGTGTATGAACATGTACATGGCCATGAATCAAAGTGACTTTTGCTCAAATTGCCAAATTCGATTCTCCCTAACCACAGGGTTGTTTGATGAGTTCTTGGACATTTTGGAAAGCTTGGAATGTGTACTACAATCCATCTTTGTAATGAAAATTGAAAATCCAAGTGGAAGCATGTGAAAAGTGGCCATGAAGTTAGGTAAAAATCATGCCTAGAATAGGTCAAAATTTTTCTAAGTTAAGAATGTTTTGCACCCTTGTTCCAAAAATCATAACTTGAGCTACAAGCTTCTTTTGAGGAAACTTTGTGAATCAAAGTTGTAGATTTTGCAATGGACTACAACTTTCATATTTTGAGTTTTCCTTGAATCCAAATGTATCTTGATGAAAAAATGGGACAAAGTTAGGAAAAAATTAGGGATTTTCATAACTTAGAAAAATTCTAAGTTATGAAAACTCTTCATTTTAAACCCTAATTTGCAATTTTTGATTTCTTGATGAACAAGTTTCATGTTTTGACATGTTTTGATGAAAAATGAATCTCGACACTTGATTTTGACCAAAAAGTCAAAGTTTGACTTTTCAGTATACAGTCAACAATTGATCAATTGACTGGAAAATTCATCTGTCAATCTTGTGCATTTGGGATCTTCTGAACTTGTTGAACATGTAAAGACAATTACATGGGGTCCTTGAGTCCATATGTGAGCTTGGTTTGCCATTGGCTAGGTCAAACAGTCAAAAATTGCCTTTGTGCAGTCAAAACCCTAAAAATAACCATTTTGCCCTTTTGGTGATCTGATCAAATTTCTTATGGAATTGTGATCCAAACTTAATCAAATGGTCCATATGAGTTCATAATGTTGATGTGGGTAAAAAATCATGAGGTTTGACTGTCAATTGACCACAATTGACTTTTTCCCCGATATAGCTGATTTCTAGGTCAATTGTCCAATTGACTGGGCAAAGATTGGAATCAAGGCTTGAAACTTGGTAGGGATAAACTTGGGAGTCCAATATGAAGCATGAAAGTCATCTTAGGCATTTTAGGTCAAAAAATCTTTGTGCAAACACAAACCCTAATTTGGGTCAACAGTGCAAGGAGAAGTCTTGAGCAGAGGAAACCCTAGTTGGATCTTGAACTCCAAGGGTCTTGTGGTGAGAAAATGCTGAGGAAATGGGAGGGCAAATTTTGGGGTACAACAATTGCCCCTGTTCAATCTTCTTAGACCTGAAGAGTTAGATTGGCAAGTTTGCCTTTCGCGACTCGAGGGTAAAAGGAGATTGGACACTAGAGTGCCCGGAAATTTGCACTCGCATGCTGGAGTATCAGCAATGTGATGTCGGGAATGGGCTTATGGATGCCATTTGGAGAGATGGTGGATAGGAGGATGGGCTTATAGATGCCATCCTGAGACGTGACAGAACCTTGTCGGGAATGGGCTTATAGATGCCATTTGGAAGTGTTGATCGCGTAAGAGATTTCTTAGCGAGAACTTGCGTACTTTTAGAAAGGAAGATGTTTCCTGGCTTGTTACAAGTGTTGATCTTCAGTCTCCTCATGCAGATATGCCCTGGCTAGATACAGGAATCGAATCTGGAACTGTTGTCTACAGATGTGCCCCGGCTGGATACATGTATTGAATCTGGAATTAGTTGCTCACAGATGTGCCCTGGCTAGATACAGGTATCGAATCCGGAATTGCAAAAAGTTGGTAGAGATAGCTTTCCTGGATGGATACAGGTGTCGTCCTCTGACCTGAGAATGAAAGATAACTTCCTGGCTTGTTACAGGGGTTGATCTTCAAACCGTTCATGCAGATATGCCCTGGCTAGATACAGGTATCGAATCTACAATCAATCACTCACAGATGTGCCCTGGATAGATACAGGAATCGAATCTAGAATTGCGATAGTTGATAGCAATCATCTTTGGATTGACCTTTTCTGAAAAGGCAAAGCATTAGTCGTATGCAATGTCATGATGTATGAGATGCATGATGTCATGATGCTCAAAATGAGATAGTGTTGCATGCACTTTGTCATGTATGTAAACAGGATGTATGAAGTATGAAATGTCTATGAATGTATTTTCGACTAGGAAAATAAATCCTTGACGATTGGCCGGGGAATCAAATCCTGGGCTGATGTTTGAAGAGAAGAGTTCTTCGTTTCCGCTGGGGATGATGGTTGCAAGAATAAACCGACAGGAGAAGATGACTCCGTTGGGGCATAAACTTGTTGGAGAGATTACTCTGAGGGGAATTACTCTGTGGGAAGAGATAGTTCACTGAGGCTTTGATGAGAGCTTCGCTGGGGATTCCGTTGATAAGTTATGTTGGAGAATTTGATGAACTCCGCTGAGGGTAGGAAGGGCTTCGCCGAGGACGGACTTTCCGTGGTAATCAGCTGAGGATAACCCAGTTATAAGCCCTAATGGGAAATAACTTCTGAATAAAGTCGGGGAGAATCGTTCGTACTCTGCAGGGGATAAGCTTCCAGAATCTACTGGAGATAAGCTCCGAGACCTGCTGGGGATATGGATTCCACTCTCCTGGGAAACTTTCAGACTGTACTGGGGTGTTGATATTCCGCCGGGGAACAATCTCATATTAAGACTGTCGGGGACACTTGTTGAGGAATGTTTATACTTCGCTGGGGAATGTTGGGACCTTCTGGGGATACCCAATTTCCTTAAAGCTGACAGCAGACTAACTCTGCTTGAGGAGAGTATCGCTAACTTGCTAGGGGAATATTTTATCTTTCCAGGGTTGATAGGAAACCAACTCTACTTGGGGAAAGCAATGTTGAATCTTGCCTTACTCTGTGGGGGAGTTGAGGTAGCTTGGTCACGTTTTTCAGTTGAACCTACCTTGGTACCTTGGCGGACAAAACAACTAGACTGCTTGGTCACTTCAAAATTGCCCCCTGTTTCTGATGTCACCTGTCATTAATCCTTTGTTTCGTATGTAAACATTTATGATCTAGCAATTTAATGTCAAATGCATATATCAAAAATGAGCATTGGACGTTCTTTGCAAAACAAAACAGAAAAAGGAAAAACAACGGATAATTTGTCTGAAAAATTGAATTTGTATTGATTTTGAAATTTGCCTGTAAATAGGCGTTTATGTACAGGAGGCTGACGTCCTAGTAAGAGAACTCCGCCGAATAACATAGAGTTTATACAATTTTGAAAAGGAAATAAAACAGCTATGTGAAAACTAATCCCACTGGGTTCCAACTCTGCTATCGCCTTTATGTCTTCAAGCGTCTCATCATTTTGCTGCTTAGTTGAAGATGAAGCTGATTGACCGATGTCGAAGTCTGAGCCCTGATAGTTGATGCCGAATTCTAGATGCAAGGTGATCCAATGAGACATAATATTACGCTTTATCCCTAACTTTTGCCTGGACCGCCCTTTCGGGTTTTCAGTCCACCGGGATACCCATTTTTGCCCAAGCCGCCTTTTCAGGTTTTCGACTTGCCGGGTGTACAAATGTTTTTCATTTCATCCCTTATTTTTGCTCGAACCCTTTTGGTTTGCCGGGAAGCCCTTATTTTTGCCTAGGTGTGTCAACCTAGTGGGTCTTTAGTTCATGCGTAGTATCTTTTTACTATGTCTGCATTGGCAGGGTGAGGAAGGTCGTCACCATCCATGGTGGTTAGAATCATAGCTCCTCCTGAGAAGATATGTTTAACCACAAATGGCCCTTCGTACGTAGGGGTCCATTTGCCCCTGGGATCACCTTGAGGAAGGATGATGCGCTTGATTACCAGGTCTTCGACTTTATACTCTTGTCGTCTGACTTTCTTGTTAAATGCCCTGATCATCCGTTTTTGGTACGTCTGACCATGACAAATAGCAGTGAGCCTCTTTTCGTCAATTAGATTTAATTGATCAAGCCGAGTCTGGATCCAGTCATCTTCGCTCAAGTCTGCATCCTTCATTATCCGGAGAGAGGTTATCTGGACTTCAATAGGCAAGACTGCCTCCATGCCGTAGACCAAGGAAAAGGGAGTTGCCCCTGTTGACGTCCGTGCTGAGGTGCGGTACCCATGAAGAGCAAATGGTGACATTTCGTGCCAATCTTTGTAGGTCACTGTCATCTTCTACACAATCTTCTTAATATTCTTATTTGCTGCCTCTACAGCCCCTTTCATCTTCGGCCGATAAGGTGAAGAGTTGTGGTGCTGTATCTTGAATTGCTCGCAGAGCTCAGTGATCATCTTGTTGTTAAGATTGGTACCATTATCCGTAATGATCCTCTCAGGTACGCCATACCGACAGATTAAGTTGTGCCGAATAAACCGTGCCACGACGTTCTTGGTTACGGTAGCATAGGAAGCTGCTTCAACCCACTTCGTGAAGTAATCAATCGCTACCAAGATGAAGCGGTGCCCATTGGATGCCGTAGGTCGGATCTCGCCGATCATATCGATGCCCCACATTGCAAAAGGCCAAGGTGCTGTCAAGACGTTCAGAGGAACCGGAGGGATATGCACCTTATCAGCATAGATCTGGCATTTATGACAAGTTCGCGAATGCTGATAACAGTCGGCTTCCATTGTGGACCAGAAATATCCTGCCCGAAGGATTTTCTTTGCCATGGTATGTCCACTAGAATGTGTTCCGAATGTGCCTTCATGAAGCTCTGCCATGATCCTTTCTGCTTCAGTCTTATCCACACAACGCAGTAAAGTTGAATCATGGTTTCGCTTGTAGAGAATGCCATTACTGAGGAAGAACTTTGCCGCAAACCTTCTTAGGAACTTCTTGTCATTAACAGACGCGCCTTCGGGGTATTCTTGAGCTTCCAAGTACCTCTTCACCTCATGATACCAGGGTTTTTCTGCTACCTCTTCGGTCTCGAGATCACAGCAATATGCAGGTTCGTCCAACTTCCAGATAATGATCTGGGGCGCCTCGTTGTCCCATTTGAATTTGAACATTGAAGACATCGTAGCTAACGCGTCCTCCAACTGATTCTCCTCTCTTGGGAAGTGTTCAAAAGTTATCTCTTCGAAGTGGGGAAGCAATGTCAACACATACTCCTTGTAAGGAATAAGATTCGGGTGTTTCGTATCCCACTCGCCTTTGATCTGATTGATCACGAGAGCGGAATCTCCGAAGACACTTAGAAACTTGATCCTTAAGTCAATTGCAGCTTGAAGACCCATGATACATGCCTCATACTCTGCCATGTTGTTGGTGCAATTGAAACATAGCCGGGCGGTGAGTGGAGTATGAGTTCCTTTAGGGGATATGATCACAGCGCCAATACCATTACCCAAAGCGTTTGAGGCTCCGTCAAAATGCATAGACCATCGGGATTCTTCCTCAGGTCCTTCATCTGGTCCAGGTACTTCACAATCAGTTACTACCATGATATCTTCGTCTGGAAATTCAAAGTTCAACGACTGGTAATCGTCCACAGGTTGGTGTGCCAAATGGTCTTCCAATACACTTCCTTTGATTGCTTTTTGAGTTGTGTACTGGATGTCATATTCCGTCAAGATCATTTTCCATCTTGCTATTCTTCCGGACAGGGCAGGCTTTTCGAATATGTACTTGATTGGATCCATTTTTGAAATCAACAGAGTAGTGTGGGTCAACATATACTGTCTCAGCCGGCGAGCAGCCCATACCAGAGCGCAGCAAGTTTTCTCGAGCAGTGAGTACCGAGTCTCACAGTCGGTAAACTTTTTGCTCAGGTAATAAATAGCGTGCTCTTTTCAGCCAGACTCGTCATGCTGCCCCAGCACGCACCCCATTGAATTGTCAAGTACTGTCAAGTATAAGATTAGAGGTCTTCCTTCAACCGGCGGCATAATAATGGGTGGTTCTTGGAGATACTCTTTGATCTTTTCGAAAGCAGCCTGACATTCATCATTCTAACGTACTACTTGATCTTTCTTCAGTAGTTTGAAGATTGGCTCACAGGTAGCAGTTAGATGCAAGATGAATCGGGCAATGTAATTCAACCGTCCTAGAAAACCTCTGACTTCTTTCTCTGTCTTGGGAGTTGGCATCTCTTGTATGGCTTTTACCTTGGCAGGGTCCACTTGAATACCTTTGCCGCTTACAATGAAACGTAGCAATTTTCCAGATCTCACCCCAAAGGTGCACTTGTTTGGGTTCAACCTCAGCTTGTACAACTTCAGACGGTCAAACAGCTTCTGTAGATGGTCAAGGTGTTCCTCCTCAGTTTGGGACCTTGCAATCATATCATCGACATACACTTCTATCTCGTGGTGGATCATATCATGAAATAAAGCAACCATGGCACGTTGGTAAGTTGCCCCAGCATTTTTCAACCCAAATGGCATGACCTTGTAGCAAAAAGTGCCCCACTGAGTAACAAAAGTGGTCTTCTCCATATCTTCGGGAGCCATCTTGATCTGATTATAACCGGAGAAGCCGTCCATGAAGGAGAAAACTTTATGCTGAGCAGTATTGTCAACCAGAACATCGATGTGAGGCAGAGGGAAATCATCCTTGGGGCTGGCCCTGTTCAAATCCCTGTAATCAACACACATTCGGACCTTACCATCTTTCTTCGGCACTAGAACCACGTTGGCAACCCACTGAGGGTAAGAAGTCACTGCTAGAAACCCGGCATCAAATTGTTTCATGACCTCAACTTTGATTTTCTCGGACATCTCTGGACGCGTACGGTGGACTTTTTGTTTTACCGGGGGGCAGTCTTCCTTGGTAGGCAGGTGATGAACCACAATGTCGGTATCCAACCCAGGCATGTCTTCGTAAGACCAAGCAAAGATTTCTACATAGTCATGCAGCATCTAAATCAACCGTTGTTTCACACTGAGCTCTAGATTGGCACCAATCTTGACTTCCTTTCTGTCTGTCTCAGTACCCAGATTTACCGTTTCCACGGGCTCTTCATGTGGCTGAATGGTCCTCTCTTCCTGGAGTAGCAGTCTTGCAAGTTCACCAGACACTTCACAATCCTCTTCACCTTCGTCTTCGGCTAAGTTGATCGGATTTTCGAAGTCATAACTGGCAGTAGCAGAATCGTTACCAGTGAGATCCAGAGTGGATTGGAACCTGTATAAGTGAGTGTGTGTAAATATAGCTGTTTTGCGATATATAAATAAAGAAAGAAAAGGAGCACAAGATTTGAAATGCAACAAACGCCCAATGTTTTAATTAATGATATATGAAAATGTCATACAAAAGCCCTCACAAATGGAGCGACGGTGCCCCGGGTAGGACACCGAGCCATAAAAGTTTCAACATATTGTTTGTTACAAATTGAAAACAAAAGAGTTCATTACTGAGTGACAAAATTAATAGGTGTAAAGTCTTTGGCAGTCCAGTTGCTTGGTCCACTGTCAGTTGCTGGGTAGATCCAGCTGTCAAATTCCGCTTCCTCCACGTCGTCCTCAATAGCATTCACTCCTGGGTTGGTGATGAACACAGGAGGTCTTCCGATCTTTGCTTTGTGAACAACCCTCTGAGCCTCTGCAGTGAAGCCCAGCCCAAACTTGTCAGTCTTCGGAGAGAATTCAGGAAGTCGACCCCAGTTTGCGCACTCGCCTTTCTCAATCACAGCCCGGGCATCCTTCAAGGAAGCCATCTTCAAAGGAGGGTCTTCAATCACAGTTTCATCCGACGCCAACGTTTGAGGCACCTCTTCAAAGTGTTGAAAGGGGGTTTCAATGAATTCCCTATCCATTTCTATGTATCGGAACGAGTTTAAGTGGCTGACCATATACTCTTCTTCCCCTTGCACTGTCACAATTTTCCCTCTGACTGGGTACTTAAGCTTTTGATGTAGTGTGGAGGTCACAACTCCAGCCTTGTGGATCCACGGACGACCCAGCAAACAAGAGTAGGATGGACGGGTGTCCATCACATAGAAAGTAGAATAAAAAACTTGAGATCCAACCCGGATCGGAATGTCAACTTCACCATGTACCATCCTTTTCGAACCGTCAAAGGCTCGGACAACAATGTTACTAGGCTTGAGCTCCAGACCCTCACAATCCAATCTGTCTAGGGCCTTCTTGGGCAATACATTCAATGAAGAACCGGTGTCCACCAACACATGGGCAAGAGTAGTGCCCCTGCATTCAATAGAGACATGCAGGGCGTCATTATGGTTCTTTCCTTTTGCAGTCAGATCGGTGTCAGAAAAGCCCAGACCATTATCAGCAGTCAAGTTAGCCACACAATCAGTAAATTGATCAGCGGATGTTTCTTGTGGCACATGGGCCGTCTTTAGGAAGGAGATCAGGGCCTTGGCATGGGCCTCTGAACATAACAACAGTGATAGCGTAGAAATTTTTGATGGGGTGTGCCCCAATTGCTCAACAACATTGAAATCACTTTTCTTGATAATCTTGAGGATCTCCTCCATCTCTTGATGGGAGGCTTCAACAGTGGTTGTCTTCGGCGCCTCCGTCAGGGCAGGAAAATCAGCAGCAATCCCTTTGCCCCGAGCATCAGAGGACTCGGCAGCAGGGGTGGAAACAGGAACTTGATTGGGAAGTGAAACATGCACACTTGCGGGTGTGATGATAAGGGGTTTCTGAATTACTGGTGGTGCGATATCTGGCGAAAACAACCTGCCACTGCGGGTAATCTTGGCAGGCCCGGTGATGTTACTGACACTGGTACTTGTATCAAACTCTTGCTTCACTCCAAGCACATAAACATCTGCCCCATAGTGCCATGGGACAGCTTTGTCGGATGTATAAGGGAGAGGCCCTGGGACAGTGATGATGACAGGAGAAATCTTCTGAGTGGACATGATTTTGACAGGCTTCTTTGAAGGAGCCTTAGGAGGTTTGTTGAAAATAGTGACGATAGAAACTTCTTCGGCGGGGATAGCAGGAACGGAAATCTTCTCGAATAAGATCTCTTTGCTATCCATCAGGCTTTAGATACCTGATTTCAGCAAAGGACAACCAAAAGGCGAAACAGCACATAGAAGGCAATTTTCATCACATCCCGGAAATAAACCGGCCAGCATCAGATTCCTTTTAACAGTTGATAACGAAGTAACAATCTCTTCCACAGAGGCTACATATCGGTTTTCCTCCACAGCATTCACTCCATGCTGGGGCATGGGAGAGGTCACAACATTGGGCCTCTCGGGCGCCTCAAACTGTATTTCCTTAGCATCAATGAGGTCTTGAACCTTATTCCTCAGAGCCCAGCAATTGTCCGTAGTATGCCCGGGGCTATCAGAGTGATAAGCGCAACGGGTGTTGGGGTTGTACTTTGGAGAAGCTGTGTTCACTACCTTCAGAGCTTCTTTGACAGTTACCAAATTGGTTGACAGTAGTTGCGGCAAGATTTGAGACAGGGTCATACTGAGCTGAGTATACTGCCTTTTGGGTCTCTCACCCCTTTGTTGGTTGTACTGCTGAGGAGCAGCAGTAGGCTTTGAAATTACCAATGCATTGATAGTTTGACGGCGTTCCGGCTAAACTTGTCTTCTAGGACCATAAACAGCACTAGCTTCCTTCTTGAAAGGCTTCTTCTCAGTACTCGCGGAGGCACCTTTCTGTATCTTCCCCGACTTGATACCAGCTTCTATCCTTTCACCAGTCAAGATCAAATCTGTAAACCCAGCAGAAGAATTACCAATCAGATGGTTGAAGAATGGACCAGACAGGGTCCCTAGGAACATGTTAACAAGTTCACGGTCAGTCAATGGTGGCTGCACCCTGCCAACCAAGTCTCTCCACTTTTGTGCATATTCCTTAAATCCTTCGCCCGTCCCAAGTGACATACCCTGGAGTTGGGTACGCGTAGGAGCGAGGTCAGAATTGTACTGATACTGTCTATAAAATGCGGTAGCCAAATCTTCCCAGTTTCGAATACTGGCTCCATCTAGCTGATAAAACCATTCGAGTTGAGACCCCGAAAGGCTATCCTGAAAGAAATGGATCCAAAGGTTCTTGTCTGCAGTGTAAGGTTGGATCTTCCTTACATATGATCTGAGATGCAACTTAGGACAGGAAGCCCCGTCGTACTTTGCAAAGGCAGGCGCCTTGAATTTGTGTGGGATCACCACCCCGGAAGATAAACCTAGATCTCTAAAATCCAGCCCCGGCACATTTTGAATCTCCATGGCACTTAAACGGTCCTCTAGTTGCTTGTATCTGTCTGCAGCAGGAGGGTACTGTTCGTCATTGTAATTCGTCTCGTTGTCGGAGACTGTAGGACTAGGAGCCCTTCCCCCTTGGGGATTGTCTTTCTCTACAGAGGAAGTAGCCTGATCAGCCTCATTATGGAGTGTATTCCCAAACCTTCATCCAGTGTTGAACAACGCAGTCCTCTTCTTCTTCTTCTTCTTCTTCAGGAGCAGAGCCTTCAACTCTTGTTGACCTTGGGCTAAACTCATGACCAGCTCTTGAAACTGGGCGTTCTGGGCCTGGAGGGCCTTGATAGCTTGTTCATTGGATGATTCAGGATTCATGATGACTGTTCAAATAAACAGCGAAGAAGATTAAGCAACCTGTGGAAAAGGGTACCTGTTATGCATATGATGCAATGAGATGCGTATGTTTTATGTTTTCAAAGACAATCGGGATTCAACTCCGTAGACAAAAAGAAACACACTTCATTAGATTCAAACTTTAAATTGTTCAGCAACTTGCCCTTAGGCATTACAAGAAATGAAAATACTGAAAAGGAAATCAAAGCTGTAAAAGAAATCTCCAAAGCTCATCAGTGCTCCCATGGCCTCCTCTTCTCAGTATGGATATAGTCATTCAGGATCCGCTCTTCCTCCAATTGCTTAGTCAGCTTCTGAATCTTCCGTTCTTGTTCGTTGAACTTTTCCCGATAAAAATCCCGTTCTTCCTTTAGCTGTGCCCAAGATCTCTTTAGTGTATCAACATCAGTGGGTATCTGAGGAAGGAGGACAGTTGGAGGAACCCCGTCTTCATCGGGAGATTAAAGAATGATAGGTCTGACATCTTCGTATGGCATTCCAAACTTCTGAGCACGGATGCGGACCCATCTGCAATAGGGTTCCATTGGTAGAGAAGTCTTTGGTCCCAACTCATGTGGGTCAGCTTTGTGAATTCTGTCCCAAGCCTTAATGAATCCATGGCGTAGTTTGTCACTGCCTACCTGAAATTCAAAATGGAAGTGAGGAACTAACATCTCATGAGGTCCCGCTCTTCTGGCTCTTCCAAACTGACGGAGAGCTAAACATGGATTATAAGAGATTCCTCCCTGGGTGCCGATCAATGGGACATTAGGGTATTCTCCGCAACGATCAATAACAGCTACCTCATCCAAACCTCTGAGAGTCCAAGTGATGTCATTATCAGTGAGAGACATTAACCTATGAGCCCAACCCTTTCCTTCTTCATTCTTCAGTAAGAACTTAGGAAGGTGCGAAATAAACCACCTCACTAGCAAAGGAGCACAACACCATGGAGTTCCCCGTCTTCGGGCAGTACGAGCATAGAGTTGCTGCAGGATATCACCCAAAAGAATGGGTACAGGATTCCGAGACATGAAGATCCTTATGGCATAGATATTGATAAAGGTGTCAGGATTTGGAAACAATATCAGACCATAGATTAAAAGAGCCAGAATGTCTTTGTATGCCTTGAAGTCTAAGTCATTCTAGAAACCATTAGCTTTGCCAACCAGAAATTTAACCAAAAAGCCCTTAACTCCACTTCTAGTTTCCCAGTTAGCCATTACCTCTTCTTTAGTCAAGGGAAGGACTGCAGCAATCTCTTCAGGCCTAAGAGTCTTCTCCCAACCAGTGAATGGAGTTTGCTCCAAAACAGGGATACCAAGCAAATCAGAGAATTCTTCTAGGGTAGGGACCAGCTGGAAGTCTTGAAAGGTGAAGCAATGATACAGGGGATCATAAAACTGGGTCAGGACACTTATCAGTTGTTGGTCCCACTTTGAAGTGATCAAACCAAGGAGAGAACCATGCCTCTTGATGAAGGAAGTAGTGTTTGGGATCCTATCAACTAATTCTTTGAGCAAGGTAGGTGGTTGAACAAAGTTGAGCCGGATAGTATTCCTACGCACGGGCATCATAATGTCTTACAAAACAGAGCAAAGATGAAACCTTTTTGTCTTTGAAATGGGTCAGTCCTTATACAGGATGCATGCAATGGTATGATGGCATGATGCTATGATGAAGAACACCACAAGTATTCACAAAGGCAAACATGATAAGGCACATAAGTCACTCAAGACAACCCTTAGATTTTAGGCCAGCATGAAGTTTAGGTATTACCCTCTTTTAGTTTCGTTGGTTAAAACCTGTCCTATCAATAGTAACCGGGTTCTAGAGGATCTCAATATCATTGACTACCCTCAATCGGTCATAACTCCAGCATCACAATCTTTTCTTGCAGCCAGAACCATCGCGAGAGTTTAGCCTCAATGAGTGTAGCATACTGCTACTGTTCTATGGCCAAGTTGGGTCAATTTAAGGTTCTAAGCTGGGTTGGTGTTTAATGACTCCTTAGAAGACCCATATTCTCCTCGTTGCAACACAAGGGATATTGGTACAGACTAAGGTGCCACACCAACGTAGCCACTGCTTCACCCATGTCGGTCTACGCCGGACAAGTCCCTCACAAATTATGCTACCTAAAAGGGTATTCCCCAGATCCGGGTTAGGATCTATGAAACTCTGATGCAAAGCCCACAAATATAAAAGCAAACAAAGCAAACAATTGAAAACAAAGGTGATCTAAGTCCTAAGGTTACTCCACTTTTAAATATTCCCCAGCAGAATCTCCAGTTCTGTGATACGGTGGGAGAACTGACTTGAGGTTTTGCGTCTGTTTTCGCAAATGTTTCGGTTGAGCAAGAGTCGCCACCGACTTTTTATTTTATCCTAAGGAAAGGTTAAAAAGCACAGCAAAAACCTTTGAGATGTTTTCTTGGGTTCGGGGAGTAGATTATAGAAAGGGAAGGTATTAGCACCCTTTCTATCCATGGTTATCCATGGGCTCTTAGTTACTTGCTTAGATCATTTGCCTTTGATTTTCAATTGTTTGAAATGGTGTTTTGTGTGTGGGTTTTGAAAATGTTTTGAAAAGAGGCCAATGTGGTGGCAACCTTTGTAATGATCCATGTTGGGATGTATACAAAGGTGTATGTCTTTTGAAAAGGTTTTTCAATGTTTTTGAAAGTTGTTTTTGAAAGTGTGTTATGATGTGTGGTTTTGAAAATAGGCAAGTGTTTTTGTTTTGCAAATTGGCAAGTAACCAAGAGTTGTCTACTCCTAAATTTCTCAAAGATCTTTGCTATGTTTTAACCCTTTTAACAAATTTGTTCCACCATTGTATTTGGTGGACAATCTTGTGTTAGGATGTGAACGGGACGAGCGCGGGTCATCGTTTAGACCATGATTGCAATGGTGCCAAGTATCTTTGGGCAATTTTCCTTTAAGGGACTTGATCATTTTTTAGGCAACTTTTGAAAGCGTCATCGAGGGACTATGATCATTTGAATTTGTTTTGTTTTTGTCAAAGATACTCAACATGCAATATGGCCCATTATTGAAGGCAACAAGTGGAATACCCTAGGGGTGCAAGTGTGATTAGTGTTGCCCATTTTCATGCTTGTTTATCTTGAATTTAGGTCAAACTATTTGCTGTTTTCGATTTGCATACAAAACCCTAATTCTAACATGGCATAATTAGAAAGCTTAAGAATGCGAAATTAAAAGCCCTAAATTATTACACAATGATCATGGGAATGGGGGTACAAATGTTCAAATGGGGATGGGACTTCATAGGAGGATAGTGTCCAATATTTACAACCAAATCGAATTGCGCAAATATAAATATAAAGATATATAAGAATAAAGCAATATGTATGTGAAGGTATTTTTGTGTAGGTATATGTTTTATTCACAAGCAAAATAAAAATAATTAAAAGAAAGTTAATTATTGAATATTTTCATGTTTAGGGCATAAACCCTAATTTTGCTAAATAAAAGGTATTAATTACTTATTAAGTATTATATACAATATTTATTAATTATGTGTAAAAAATAAATAAAAAGAAAGTATATTGTCAAAAAATGATTTCCAAGTTACATATTAATAAAAATAAAAATGTATTATTTTTTATGTTTTTAACCTAAATATACCAATAAATATATAAGTATTTACATTATTTATTAAATATATATTATATGTACAAAACTAGATATTCAATATTATTAAAAAGAGTATATTTTTTATAAAAAATTTTCAAAAGATAAAATAAAATAAAATCAGAAAATAAAAGTGTTTTGTATTATTTCTTTGTATTTTAAATAAAAGTATGTTTAGATTTATTTATGTACACAACTAAATGAAACAAAATAAATGTAAAAAAAAATGCAAAAAAGGTGGGAAAAATAATTTTAATATTTTTTTATGTTTAGACAAAAATATAAAAACAAAATCAAAAGGAAAAAATAAAAAATAACAAAGATATCTCAAAATGGGCCAGGGGGTGCATGTGTAAAACAGTGGTGTGAAAAGGAAAGCAACTTAGGCCCAGCCCATGAAAGGTTGTCTTCAACCTTCAGACAAAAACATTTGAAAAAATGCGCCTTTTCTTCCCTGCTTGCTATCTCTTGATTCTTTGATTTTCAGCACAAACTCATAACATAAAAAATATCAAGCATTGAACCACGAATCCAGACATATAAAAAACTTAACTTAACTCTAAAAAATGAGAGAGAATTTCTCCATCCCTAATTCTTGTCCAAATTTTTTGTCAATGTTCAGGTACAAAATACTCTCAGCATATGCAATATAAATGGAAAGTGAGGATAGGTATAGCTTCAGGGCCATGAATAGAACATTTTTCATTCATAAACTTAAAGCTAACTCTTCCTAGATTGAGAGATAGAAGTCCATGAACTTACCTGTTCAGCTTGGATCGTGTCTGGTAATGGAGGCACTTTCAAGGCAAAGTGAGGATTGGTACAGCTTGCTTGAAGGTCAGGGATGCTTCTCCAACCTTTAGTTTGCTTTGAAACCAAGTGAATCAAGCTATAGCAATCCACCTGCAAAACAGAAAATGTGAAAATGGTGAAGTTGGTTAGAGGTGTTACAGGTCGTGTCCAATGCTTGGGATAGCTTGTATATGTGATATGGAATGTGTATGAACTGGTTTTAGTAAGTATGCACGAGTGGATTAGCTTATGGAAGTCCAACTGCAGAGGTGACTCTGTTTTCTGCAGTAGGAGCGTGTTTTGAGGTTTGATGATGTTTGGAGGGTGTTGTGGTCGTGCCTTAGATCAGTTATATTGTTTAGAATGTGTCTAACAAGTTTGTCTAAGCTAGTTCTTGCAGCAATGAAAGTTGTTTTTCAAAATGCAAGGTTTCTTCTATGTGAAGCAAGGAAATGCCAACTTGGTTTCTAGGCTTGTACAGGCCCCTCAAATGTGCTGCAACTTTTAGTCTTGATCAGTGTGTTATGTCCATGAATCTTGTGTCCAAATATATGCATTGTACCTCTTGATTTTCAAACTTGACATAAAGTTCTACTTTACAAAAATGGATAAATCACTTTTTCCAATTAAGGCTTAACTCTTTGTGTAATGACTATATGAACAAAACAAAGCTAAAACACAATGGATTGGCATTTAATTATTGAGTAAGAAAAGGATTAGAGGCCTGTAACTAGCTTGCTCATGCTGACTTGAAAAATTGCAAAGTGTATGAACATGTACATGGCCATGAATCAAAGTGACTTTTGCTCAAATTGCCAAATTCGATTCTCCCTAACCACAAGGTTGTTTGATGAGTTCTTGGACATTTTGGAAAGCTTGGAATGTGTACTACAATCCATCTTTGTAATGAAAATTGAAACTCCAAGTGGAAGCATGTGAAAAGTGGCCATGAAGTTAGGTAAAAATCCTGCCTAGAATAGGTCAAAATTTTTCTAAGTTAAGAATGTTTTGCACCCTTGTTCCAAAAATCATAACTTGATCTACAAGCTTCTTTTGAGGAAACTTTGTGAATCAAAGTTGTAGATTTTTCAATGGACTACAACTTTCATGTTTTGAGTTTTCCTTGAATCCAAATGTATCTTGATGAAAAAATGGGACAAAGTTAGGAAAAAATTAGGGATTTTCATAACTTAGAAAAATTCTAAGTTATGAAAATTCTTCATTTTAAACCCTAATTTGCAATTTTTGATTTCTTGATGAACAAGTTTGACTTTTCAGTATACAGTCAATAATTGATCAATTGACTGGAAAATTCATCTGTCAATCTTGTGCATTTGGGATCTTCTGAACTTGTTGAACATGTCAAGACAATTCCATGGGGTCCTTGAGTCCATATGTGATCTTGGTTTGCCATTGGCTAGGTCAAACAGTCAAAAATTGCCTTTGTGCAGTCAAAACCCTAAAAATGACCATTTTGCCCTTTTGGTGATCTGATCAAATTTCTTGTGGAATTGTGATCCAAACTTGATCAAATGGTCCATATAAGTTCATAATGTTGATGTGGGTCAAAAATCATGAGGTTTGACTGTCAATTGACCACAGTTGACTTTTCCCCCGATACAGCTGATTTCTAGGTCAACTGTCCAATTGACTGGGCAAAGATTGGAATCAAGGCTTGAAACTTGGTAGGGATAAACTTGGGAGTCCAATATGAAGCATGAAAGTCATCTTAGGCATTTTAGGTCAAAACATCTTTGTGCAAACACAAACCCTAATTTGGGTCAACAGTGCAAGGAGAAGTCTTGAGCAGAGGAAACCCTAGTTGGACCTTGAACTCCAAGGGTCTTGTGGTGAGAAAATGCTGAGGAAATGGGAGGGCAAATTTTTGGGTACAACACCATGCAAGCCTGAAACTAGGATCTTGTGTGATTTGTTTGTACATATATACTTGTGCATACATCATGAACATCATAAAGCATCATATGCATCCACTAACCATTTCAAGGGTTTGGATCTTCATCTTTGTTCCTGTTTTGTAGGTCATGGAATCACTTCGCAGGAAAACAATCCAGGTCAACCTTGTGAGAATTCCTCCTCTACTCAAGGAGCTTGCTTCCAAGATTCCAGAAAATTCTCCCTTCACTGAAAGACATGGTAGACTTCTCAACTTGGTCAACTCCAATATTGAAGAAGACATGGTGAAAGTTCTCTTCCAGTTCTTTGACCCCCTACACCACTGCTTCACATTTCCTGATTACCAACTAGTACCTACTTTGGAGGAATTTTCTCAACTTCTGAGGATTCCTATTCTCCATCAACTACCCTACAATGGTACGAAAAGAGAGCCAAAGCCTGAAGATGTTGCTCAAGCCTTACACTTGCAACCATCTGATATCAAAGGTCATTGGGAAACCAGAAGTGGTGTCAAGGGTTTCTTGGCAAAGTTTCTGTTTGAGAAGGCACAAGACTGTTGGAATTCTCTAGATCTTCAAGCTTTTGAGTAGATTATAGCACTTCTCATCTATGGGTTGGTCTTGTTCCCAAACCCTGATCAGCTTATAGATGTGAATGCTGTCAAGATTTTCATATCTCGGAATCTTGTGCCTACATTTCTTGGGGATATCCTCCACTCATTTTACACACGAACAATAAGGAAAAGAGGTGTTCTCATGTGTTGTACTCCCCTTCTAGCAAGGTGGTTTATTTCTCACCTTCCCCAGTCAGTCTTGAAGAATGAGCAAGACTTGAGGTGGTCACAATGGTTGATGACTCTTACACATTCTGATATTCATTTGTGTTCTCGGTCCAGAGAAAATGTCATCATCATTGATCATTATGGGGAATTCCCTAATATCCCATTACTTGGCATTAGGGGAGGCATTACCTACAACCCCTGCTTGGCTCTGAGACAATTTGGGTATGCCCGAAGGGATGGCCCTCATGACATGCTGATTCCAGACTTGGTTTTTGACTTCAACAATGACGCTCAAGGACTTCGACAAAGGTTTATCCGAGCTTGGAGGATGCCCAACAAGGTAGACAGTAAGACACTAGGACACAAGAAATCCATCCCCCTTGAGCCTTACCTCAAGTGGGTACGAACCCGCGCCCAGAGTCTTAGGATGCCTTACCCTTACATTCTCCCGGTGATCAAAGAGCCTATTATGGAAGGAGAGGTTACACACACCCTCCTACATCCTGACATGCCAACATCATTGGAAGATTTGAAAAAGAGTTGGATACAGCTCAAGGAAGAACGAAACACTTTTGAAGCCAGCTTCTACGCCAGTGAGAAGAAGGTTTTGGAACTTACTCGTCGACTCCACGAAGAGCAGACTCTCAACACCTACATCGCACCAAAGAGGATGCACAATGTATTTTTACATTAGAATTTTGTATTATTTTGCCCTTGGGGCATTTATGTACTAATAAATTCTTCTTATTAATATGACGTGTGTTCTTTTTGTTTGCAACAAATTTGAACTTATGAATCCTTGAATGCATTACGTGAATAACATACTGTGATCGGTGGATCTGGAACTGACTGTTTAGAGTTGGTTTCGCGAAATGTCGCGGAAGCAAGAGTCGCCACCGTCTTTTATTTTCTCCAAATGGAAAGGATAAAAGCACAGAAAAATTCCTTAAAGAGATTGCTCTCGGTTCGGGAGGTAGATTTATAGAAAGGGAAGGTGTTATCACCCTTTCTATCCATGGTTATCCATGGGCTCTTAGATACTTGCTCATTGTGTTTTCAAAAATGGTTTGTTTTCTTTTCAACTGTGGGTTTTAAAAAGTTTCTTTGAAAATTTCAGTTCGACTCTTGTATCGGTCCTCAAGAGTGTTTGAAAAATTGCTTTCGAAAGCTTTTTGAAAAGGTGTCGGTGTGAAAAGTATTTTTGGATTTGTTTTGAAATTTAGAGCAAGTATCTAGAGTCGCCTACCTACCCTAAGGAATTCGTCTGTGTAAATGTCCTTTAAAGTAGTACCATCCCACCATTGAGAGGTAGGTAGCACCACCATTGGAGGTGTTCGGGTCAATTCGAGGTTCGGGACATGGTGATCACCAGAGCAATAGGAAGACACCTTAGAAGCTACCCTCATGCCAGGTTCCCGGATCATGAGGACTTACTAAGACATCCTCTACTCGACGATCACCTTTCGAGGCAAGGCAACAGTGAGGCGTACTCTAGGGGTGGTGTGTGATTTGTGCGTCAGATTCATTTATTTTTGTCTTGTCATGTCATAGGTGATCTAGCGTTTGTTTTTATTTTTGTCATTCATTCTTGCATGCAATTATTAACAGTTAAAAAAGTTGCGGAAATATAAAGTTCTAAACTATTACAAAGGCGCGGGTCCACATCGCCAAAATTAAAATCCAGGACCCGATTTGACAGAAAGTAAATAAAGTGCGGGAAATAAAATGTCCGAGTTTACAAGGCTTTGGGAGAAATACATTAATATTATAAGAAGTAAAATAAAATGCGCGAATTGGAATTAAAATTGGAAGCGAGGGCGTTGGACCCTTTTTAATGAAATTAAATTAAATTATTAAATTAATTAAATTAAAAGGAAAAAAAGTAATTATTTTGAGATTTTTTGGATTTATGGTTTTTTATGTGAATTAAATGAAATTAACTAATTAACCCTAATTCTACAACTTTTATTTATTAAGAAAAACATGTTAAAATTTAAACCTAAAATTAGATTAATTAATTAATGGCAATTTGATTTATAAAAATAAATAATTAATTATTAGTGAAAAGAAAAGAAAAAGAAAAAAGTAATTAAAATAATTAAACCTAATTCTACAAGTTTTTAATTTATTAAGAAAAATATTTGAATTAAACCTAATTTTACAAAGCTAAATTAATTAATGATATTTACTTAAAAAATATTAACATAAAATATATTTTTAATTTTGTCTTTTCTGATTTTTTTTGTATTATTTTTATAGTTTATGAAAATAAATTGGTTTAAAGAATTAAATTAAAAAAACTGATTAAAACAAAAATAGAAAAATATGAGAAAAGAATGAGAAAGGCAAACCATGGGGGGTCTGTCCCCAAATTGGAGGGTTTATTGT
Source organism: Vicia faba (assembly GCA_948472305.1). Classification (NCBI taxonomy): domain Eukaryota; kingdom Viridiplantae; phylum Streptophyta; class Magnoliopsida; order Fabales; family Fabaceae; genus Vicia; species Vicia faba. The sequence continues at coordinate 652,540,284 of OX451740.1, forward strand.
AGCAATTCTGGCCCACTTGTCTAGGGCCTTGTTTGACTTTTATGCCAGCGTGTGTTTTCTTTGACTCATGTCCATGATGATCTCCAAAGCATAACCCTTTGATTGATCTTGCTAAACGCGTGGCAAACCTGGAAGATGGATGTATGGTGGTCGCTTGTATAGAAACTGCACAGAAGCATTAATAGAAAAATATTATTGAAAGGGAGGGGGACCTGGGGTTCAAACCCAGGTCCCAGGGGTTACCAATGCTAAGCCTGACCAGTGGAGCTACCAACGCGTTTTGATTATTATATGGAAGACAAATAATATAATGTAAATCAGGCGTTAGTGGACATTTTCGCGCGAAAATTCAAATGACTCAATCATTGCCTTACACATCAGCGTCTTCTTCCTCGTTTTGCTTTTTTCCCTGAAACATAAAAGGGTTAGCGGGGGTTTTAAACCCCCCCAAAATATGCATTTTTCCATAATAGCGAATAGGCCATATGGCCACATAAATTAGGCGCGACTATGGCAATCAATTCGTCCAAGCTTCTTGATTCCAAACATGGCACTGAGGTTCTCTAATTTTACAGTATTTAGAAACGCCTAATTTGAAAGCTTGGTAACCCTAGCATGCATCCATGGTGAAATCACGCACAATGCTTAAAAACTCAATTAAATCATGTGGTTAGCTTCGTAATGAGTTAAATAACACAAATCAAATATTAAAAACTATAGAAAACGCATGAATCATGATGCAAGAATGTGAAAAAAATTCTGTACAGGACACGATTGTTCTCACGTTTCTTGGTGTTAGAGCTTATGGTTTTGATTCAAACTCCTTCCTTGAAGTCCCAGCAAGACAATGGAACAATTATTTTGGCTTGAATCGCCCTAGAACCTAGTTTTCAGTATTGGAGTTTTCTTGAAAAAATGCAAACTTTGTTATGCTTTTCTGGTGCAACTTCGTGGTCATTGGCATTAGGGTTTGCATTAGGCTTATGTATAGAATGATTAGGGTAAAAAATCTGAGCCAAAGGATCAAAGCATTGATGGAATGGATATTGGATTTTCATGGAAAATATTTTCAATCTTTTTCATGCAAATTTGCTTCAAATCATGTCCAATTATCAAGATTCTTTCCAAATCTGATCATGCACGAAATATTGAGTGTATTCCATGCATAAAAAGATTTAAAAAACTTAGGTTTAGTATTTTCCACATATTTATTTTAATTAAATGAATTATTAGCATTTAAAAATTCAAATAAATAAATAAAAATGATGAAAAACTTCCCTTTGGGCCAAATGGTCGTGCACATGCCTTGGATAATGATTCTTGGAAGAAAAAGAGGCCCATTAGCATTTTTAAGACTTTTGAAGCAATGTTGACTTTTCAAAATATCCAAACATTTCCCAACTTCCACAAGGCATAACTTGCTCAATTTTTAAGCTTTGCTCATGTTCTTGGGCATTTTGGAAAGGTCTTTGAGTCCTCTAACCAATGTCTTTGGTCCCATGTCATTTTGATTTACCAATCTCAAGTTATGGCCTTTGACTTAAAGTCCCTTTTTGTTGACTTTTGAAAATGACCTATAATGTTGAAATTGATAACTTTTTGTGAGAGTATTTCTTGGACTTGAAGTATGAAGAGGAGTTGTAGGAAAAGTCTCTATCTTCACAATGAGCTTTGGATGGAATTTTTATGATAATCCATGTGGAAGTTATGCCTTGGTCAAGTTACAGTTGACTTTTTCAACTGTCCAAATATGGAAACTTTTGCATCTTGAGACTTTTTGAGCCAAGTTTTGAGAATCATGATCAAGCATTGATCAAATGATGTTTGTGGCTTCAAAATGAGATGTTGACCAAAATTTTGAACTTTTGACTGTCAAATGACCATTTTGCCCCTACAGTTGACTGTAGTGCAATTAGGGTTTTTGACTGTGCAATTTTGAGCTGTAAGTCTTGAAACTTGGTATGAGGATGCTTGACCATGTTTGTAGGCATGTGGGACTTGATTGGACCCTTGGAAACTTCAATTTCTTTGTCAGAATCAAAACCCTAGTTTTTGACTGTTAGGAGGCCCTTGAACTGTGCAACCCTTGGGGAATTTTGAAGCATTGACTTGGCAAATTTTGAAGAATATGGGAGGGCAAATTTTGGGGTACAACAGTTGCCCCTGTTCAATCTTCTTAGACCTGAGGATGCAGATTGGCTGACGTGCCTTTCGTAATCCGAAGGTGGAAGATGATTGAACACTAGAGTGCCCAGAAATTTGCGCTCACATAGTAGTGTGATGTGGGGAATGGGCTTATAGATGCCATTTGGAGATTGATGGATAGGATGATGGGCTTATAGATGCCATCTGGGTGTTGATCGCGTAAGAGATTCCTTAGCGAGAACTTGCGTACCTGCAAAAGAAAAGGATTGCCTGACCTGTTACAGGAGCTGGTCTTCAAACTCTTTGTGTAGATGTGTCCTGACTGGTTACAGGAGCTGGATCTGGATCTTCAAAAGGTGATGAATGAACCAGGGATGGTTACTACCTCAACAGGAACGGTGAGAGAACTTTGAATGATTACAACCTCAACAGTAACGCTGAGAGAATCTAGGGACGATTACTACCTCCGCAGTAACGGGGAGAGAACCATAGGCGACTTCAACCTCAACAGTAATCATTGAGAGAATCTTGGATAACTTCTACTTCAACAATAACGCTGAGAGAATCTGGGGACAATTACTACCTCAACAGTAACACTGAGAGAATCTTGGGCGACTTCAACCTCAACAGTAATCATTGAGAGAATCTTGGGCAACTTCAACCTCAACAATAATCATTGAGAGAATCTTGGACGACTTCAACCTCAACAGTAATCATTGAGAGAATCTTGGACGACTTCAACCTCAACAATAATCATTAAGGGAATCTTGGGCGACTTCAACCTCAACAGTAATCATTGAGAGAATCTTGGGGATGATTACTACCTCCGCAGTAACGGGGAGAGAACCATAGGCGACTCCAACCTCAACAGTAATCATTGAGAGAATCTTGGATATCTTCTACTGAGTCTTTATCAGGAAAATCTGTTAGGGATCGATTTAGCTGGACTAGAGAAGGCCTTTGACTGGATAAGAAACAGAAAAATCTTAGGGTCGATTTAACTGAACCGGTCTAGGTCTTGAAATCTTCAACTGGATAAGAAACAGGGAGATCTTAGGGTCGATCTGACTGAACCAGAGAAGGCCTTTGACTGGATAAGAAACAGAGAAATCTTAGGGTCGATTTAACTGAACCGGTCTAGGTCTTGAAATCTTCAACTGGATAAGAAACAGGGAGATCTTAGGGTCGATCTGACTGAACCAGAGAAGGCCTTTGACTGGATAAGAAACAGTAAAATCTTAGGGTCGATTTAACTGAACCGGTCAAGGTCTTGAATATAGCTGGGAACTTAACTGAATTCTTCCTGAAAGGTAAAGGTCAGTTATACTCAATGCATGATATGGATCAAGCAATGATGTTCTCAACATAAATGAGATTTGTAAGATATGATGCGTATATGCATGCTATAATGATGTATGAAAATACGATGTTTATGAATGTATCTTTTTGTCTCTGGAAAATAAATCCTTGACGGGTGCCGGGAAGTCACTCCTGGGCTGATGTTTGAGGAATAGATCTTTGCCTTCGTTGGGGATGATAGTCGCAAGAATACCGGCAGGAGAAGATAACTTCGTTGGGGAATAAACTTGGCGAATGGATTACTCTGCGAGGAGAAAAGTACTCTAACGATCTTGCTGGGAAGCAATACTCTGTGGGGAGAGAGATACTTTGCTGAGTGTTGATAATAACTTGCTGGGGATACCCTTGTTGTGTTGGAAGTGTTAATAGACTTCGCTAGGGGTAAGACGACTTCGTCGAGGACGCTCTTTCCGTGGCTTTTGGCTGAGGATAACCCAGTTATATCCTGGTAAGGAAATAACTCTTTGAATAAAGCCGGGGGGCGCGTTCATGCTCCGCGGGGATAAGCTTCCAGAATCTACTGGGGATAAGCTTACTGCTTGGGGAGATGGATTCCAACTTTCTTGGGGAAGCTGGATTAGATTCTCCTAGGGAAGTTTTGAGCTGTATCGGGGAAGTGACTCCCTTGAATGTTTGATATACCTCCGGGGAACAATCTTTAGACCAATATTGTCGGGGATGCTTGTTAAGAATGTGTATATTACTGCTGGGGAATGTTGAGATCTGCGGGAGGATCCCCAACTTCCTTAAGTTTGATAATAGCTTCGCTTGAGGAGAGTGTACTGACTTGCTGACTCACTCTCTGGGGAATTAAGATATCTGGTTATGTTCTTTAGTTGTACCTACCTTGGTACCTTGGAGGACAGAACAATTAGATGGCTTAGACAACTCTTTATTGCCCATGTTTCTAATGTTACCTGTAATTAATCCTTTGTTTCGTATGCAAATATTTATGAGTTAGCAAATTATTGTCAATGCATATATCACAAATTGAACCTTGGACGTTCTTCGCAAAACAAAACAGAAAAAGGAAAAACAATTGGCACTTTTAACTGAAAAGTATATTTGTATTGATTTTTGAATGGCCTGTAAATAGGCGTTTTATGTACAAGAGGCTGACGTCCTAGTAAGAAAACGCCGCCGAACAAAGAAATTTATACAAATTTGTACAAGAGAAAATAAAACAGCTGTATGAAAATGAATGATCCACTGGGTTTCAACTCTGCTATTGCCTTTATATCTCCGAGCGTCTCATCACTTGATGACCTTAGTTGAAAGTGAAGCTGACTGATCGATGCCGTCTGAACTTGATGTAGATACCGGATTCTGGATGCAAAGTGATCCAATGAGACATAGTATTACGCTTTTATCCCTAATTTTTTCCTGGACCGCCCTTTCGGGTTTTCAGTCCACCGGGATACCCATTTTTGCCCAAGCCGCCTTTTCAGGTTTTCGACTTGCCGGGTGTACAGATTTTTTTCATTTCATCCCTTCATTTTGCCCGAACCCTTTTGGTTCACCGGGAAGCCCTAATTTTTGCCTAGGCATGTCAGCTTGGCGGGTCTTTTTTCATGCGTAGTATCTTTTTACTATGTCTGCATTGGCGGGGTGAGGAAGGTCGTCACCATCCATATTGGTTAGAATCATGGCTCCTCCTGAGAACACATGTTTAACCACAAACGGCCCTTCATGCGTAGGGGTCCATTTTCCCCTTGGATCACTCTGAGGAAGGATGATTCACTTGATTACCAGATCTCCAACTTGATACTCTTGTGGTCTGACCTTTTTGTTAAATGCCCTGATCATCCGTTTCTGATACGTCTGACCGTGGCAGATAGCAGCAAGTCTCTTTTCATCAATAAGGTTTAGCTGATCAAGTCGTGTCTGGATCCAATCATCTTCGTTCAGATTTGCATCCTTCATTATCCGGAGAGAGGGTATTTGCACTTCGATCGGTAAGACTGCCTTCATACCATAAACCAAAGAGAAAGGAGTTGCCCCGGTTGACGTCTTGGCTGAGGTACGGTACCCATGCAAAGCGAACGGTAACATCTCGTGCCAATCTTTATAAGTCACTGTCATCTTCTGCACGATTTTCTTGATATTTTTATTTGCTGCTTCTACAGCCCCATTCATCTTCGGTCTGTAAGGAGAAGAGTTATGGTGCTGTATCTTAAACTGCTCGCAGAGCTCAGTGATCATCTTGTTATTAAGATTGGTACCGTTGTCTGTAATAATTCTTTCTGGGACGCCGTATCGACAGATCAGGTTGTGCCGAATGAACCGTGCCACAACAGTCTTGGTTACTGTAGCGTAGGAAGCTGCTTCAACCCACTTTGTGAAGTAATCAATCGCTACCAGGATGAAGCGATGCCCGTTAGATGCCGTAGGTTTAATCTCACCGATCATGTCTATGCCCCACATTGCAAATGGCCAAGGCGCAGTCAGAACATTTAGAGGAACTGGAGGAACATGCACCTTGTCTGCATAAATTTGGCATTTATGGCATGTCCGGGAATGTTGGTAGCAGTCAGCTTCCATGGTGGACCAGAAATACCCTGCCCGAAGGATCTTCTTTGCCATAGTGTGCCCACTGGATTGTGTTCCGAAGGTCTCTTCATGTAGCTCTTCCATGATCCTTTCTGCTTCAGTCTTATCCATACAACGCAGTAAGGTCGAATCATGGTTTCGCTTGTACAAAATGCCGTTATTAAGGAAGAACTTCGCTGCGAACCTTCTCAGAAACTTCTTATCGTTGACAGATGCACCTTCAGGGTATTCCTGAGCTTCCAAATATCTCTTCAACTCATGGTACCAAGGCTTCTCAGTCACCAATTCAGTCTCGAGGTCACAACAGTATGCCGGTTCGTCCAGTTTCCAGATGATGATCCTGGGAGCCTCATTGTCCCATTTGACCTTGAACATAAAAGACATTGTAGCTAACGCGTCCGCCAGCTGATTCTCCTCTCTCGGGAAGTGTTCAAAGGTAATCTTTGTGAAGTGAGGGATCAAGGTCAACACACATTCTCTGTAAGGAATAAGATTCGGATGTTTCGTATCCCACTCTCCTTTGATCTGATTGATCACGAGAGCGGAATCTCCGAAGACACTTAGAAACTTGATCCTTAAGTCGATCGCAGCTTGAAGACCCATGATGCACGCCTCATACTCCGCCATGTTGTTGGTACAGTTGAAACATAGCCGGGCAGTGAGTGGAGTATGAGTGCCTTGAGGGGATATGATTACAGCGCCGATACCGTTACCCAAAGCATTGGAGGCTCCGTCAAAGTGCATAGACCATCGGGATCCTTCCTCAGGTCCTTCATCCGGTCCAGGTACTTCACAATCAGTCACAATCATGATGCTCTCGTCTGGGAACTCGAAGTTCATTGACTGATAGTCATCTACGGCCTGATGTGCCAAGTGGTCTGCCAATACACTTCCCTTGATGGCTTTCTGGGTTGTGTACTGAATGTCGTATTCTGTCAAGATCATTTTCCATCTTGCTATTCTCCCGGACAGAGCAGGCTTTTCAAATATGTACTTTATAGGATCCATCTTTGAGATCAACAAGGTAGTGTGAGTCAGCATATACTGTCTCAGCCGGCGAGCAGCCCATACCAAAGCGCAACAAGTTTTCTCAAGTAGTGAGTATCGGGTTTCACAGTCGGTAAACTTTTTGCTAAGGTAATAAATGGCATGCTCTTTTCGGCCAGACTCGTCATGCTGCCCCAGCACACACCCCCATTGAATTGTCAAGCACTGTCAGGTATAGTATCAGAGGTCTCCCTTCAACCGGTGGCATAAGGATGGGTGGTTCTTGGAGATACTCCTTGATTCTGTCAAAAGCAGCCTGACATTCATCATTCCAACGTACTACCTGATCTTTCTTCAGCAGCTTGAAGATTGGCTCACAGGTGGCAGTTAGGTGCGAGATGAAGCGAGCAATGTAATTCAGGCATCCTAGAAAGCCTCTGACCTCTTTCTCTGTCTTAGGGACTGGCATCTCTTGAATAGATTTAACCTTGGCAGGGTCCACTTGAATACCCTTGTCACTTACAACGAAGCCTAGCAACTTTCCAGATCTTACCCCGAAGGTGCACTTGTTCGGGTTCAACCTCAGCTTGTACAGTTTCAGACGGTCAAACAATTTCTGCAGATGATCTAGGTGCTCTTCCTCAGTCTGGGACCTTGCAATCATGTCGTCAACATACACTTCTATCTCATGATGGATCATGTCATGAAATAAAGCAACCATGGCACATTGGTAGGTTGCCCCAGCGTTCTTTAGTCCAAAAGGCATGACCTTGTAGCAGAAGGTGCCCCACTGAGTAACAAAGGTAGTCTTCTCCATGTCTTCAGGTGCCATCTTGATCTGATTGTAGCCTGAAAAACCATCCATGAAAGAGAACACCTTATGCTGAGTTGTGTTGTCAACAAGGACATCAATGTGAGGTAGGGGGAAGTCATCTTTGGGGCTGGCCCTATTCAGATCCCTGTAATCGACACACATTCTGACCTTACCGTCTTTCTTTGGTACCGGCACCACATTAGCAACCCACTGAGGGTAAGAAGTCACTGCAAGAAAACCGGCATCAAACTGTTTCATAACCTCGGCTTTGATCTTCTCAGACATCTCTGGACGCATACGGCGGACCTTTTGCTTAACCGGAGGGCAGTCTTCCTTAGTAGGCAAATGATGGACCAGAATATTGGTATCCAACCCGGGCATGTCTTCGTAGGACAAGGCAAATATCTCCACATAATCATGTAACATCTGAGCCAACCGTTGCTTCACGCTGAGCTCTAGGTTGGAACCAATCTTAACTTCCTTCCTGTCTGCCTCAGTACCCAGATTTATTGTTTCCACTGGCTCTTCGTGTGGTTGAATTGCCCTCTCTTCCTGAAGTAACAGTCTTGCAAGCTCGCCAGGCACTTCGCAATCATCTTCACCTTCGTCTTCGGCTAAGTTGATCGGATTTTCGAAGTCATAACTGGCAGTAGCAGAGTCGTTACCAGTGAGATCCAGAGTGGATTGAAACCTGTATGAGTGAGTGTGTGTAAATACAGCTGTTTTAAAATATATAAAGGAAGGAAAGACAGAAAAGGAGCATAAGATTTAAAATGCGAGAAAACGTCCAAGATTTTTATTCATGATATATGAAATGACAATTTATATGCCCTCACAAATGAAGACAACGGTGCCCCGGGTAAGACACCGGGCCATAGAGTTTTAATTGTTTATTACAAATAACCAAAACATAGGAATTCATTACTCAGTAACAAGAGAAATAGGTAGATTGTCCTTTGCACTCCAATTGCTAGGTCCACTGTCGGTTGCCGGGTAAATCCAGCTATCAAACTCAGCTTCATCCACTTCATCCTCGTCCCCAATAGCATTCACTCCATGAGCAGGCAGGGGAGCTGTCACTACATTAGGCTTCTCAGATGCCTCAAACTGTACCTCCTTGGCGTCAATAAGATCCTGCAGCTTGTTCCTTAAGGCCCAACAGTCATCAGTGGAATGCCCCGGGCTATCGGAGTGATAAGCACAGCGGGCATTTGGGTTGTATTTGGGAGAGGCAGTGTTCACAACTTTTGGCGCCTCTCTGACAGTCACTAAATTGGTGGACAGCAACTGTGGCAAGATCTGCGACAAAGTCATGCTCAAACGGGTGAACTCTCTCCGGGGTCTTTCAGCCCTTGGTGGATTGGTTTGCCGAGGAGCGGCAGCAGGCTTGGCAATCATCACCGCGTTGACAGATTGGCGGCGCTCAGGTTTCTCTTGTCTTCTAGAGCCGTATACAGCACTGGCCTCCTTTTTGAAGGGTTTCTTCTCAGAACTTGAAGATTCCCCTTTCAGAATCTTACCAGACTTCAACCCAGCCTCAATTCTCTCTCTAGTCAGAATAAGATCATTAAACCCTGCAGATGAGTTACCGATAAGATGGTTGAAAAATGGCCCAGATAGGGTCCCCAAGAACATGTCTACCAACTCCCGGTCAGTCAACGGAGGCTGCACCCTGCCAGCCAGATCCCTCCACTTCTGCGCGTACTCTTTAAAACCTTCGCTTGACCCTAGCGACATACCCTGGAGTTGGGTACGTGTAGGGGCAAGGTCGGCATTATATTGATACTGCTTATAGAAAGCAGTAGCCAACTCCTCCCAGTTACGAACCTTGGTCCCATCCAGCTGATAGAACCATTCGAGATGAGTCCCTGAAAGACTCTCCTGGAAGAAATGGATCCACAAATTCTTGTCCACTGAGTACGGTTGAATCTTCCGCACGTAGGATCTGAGATGTAGCTTGGGACAAGATGCCCCGTCATATTTGGTGAAAGATGGTGCTTTGAACTTATGAGGAATGATCACACCAGTAGACAAACCCAAGTCTCCAAAATCCAGCCCAGGCACCTGTTGGATCTCCATAGCATTCAGTCTGTCCTCCAGTTGCTTGTATCTGTCTTCTGCAGGAGGATACTGTTCCTCATCAAAATCAGTCTCGTTGTCAGAGACTACCGGACTAGGACCTTTTTCCTATTGGGGAGTACCCTTGCCTATAGAAGAACCAGCCTCTTCGTTCTGCAGAGTGTTGCCAAACCTTCGGCCCGAGTTGAAAAGAACAGTTCTCCTCTTCTTCTTCTTCTCTTTCTTCAGGAGCAGAGCCTTCAGCTCTTTTTGGCCCTGAGCCAAACCCATGATTAATTCCTGAAATTGCGCATTCTGCGCCTGAAGAGCTTTGATGGACATCTCAGTTGATGATGAGTCAGGATTCATGATGCTGAAATAAACAGCGAAGAACGGTAAGCAACCTGAAAAGAAGAAAACCTGCTATGCACATGATGAATGGAATGCGTATGATTTATGTTTTCAAAGACAATCGGGAATCAACTTTGTAAACAAAAGGAACACACTTCATTAGATTCAACTTTGAAACTTAAATTGTTCAACAGGTTGCCCTTAGGCGTTACATGAAAGGGAAATACTGAAAAGGGAAATAAAACTGTAAGAGAACATCCAGAGCTCCTTATTGATCCCATGGTCTCCTCTTCTCAGTACGGATGTAAGCATTCAAAGCTCGCTCATTCTCCAACTGCTTTGTCAGCTTCTGGATCTTCAACTCCTGCTCGTTGAACTTTTCCCGGTAAGAATCCCGCTCTTCTCGCAGTTGCGACCAAGATCTCTTTAATGTCTCATAATCAGTAGGTATTTGAGGAGGAAGGACAGTTGGAGGAACACCATCTTTGTCAGGAGACTCAAGAATGATAGGTCTGACGGCTTCGTATGGCATACCTAACTTCTGAGCACGGATGCGAACCCATTTGTAGTAGGCTTCCATAGGTAAAGAAGTCTTTGGCCCCAACTCTTGTGGGTCAGCTTTATGAACTTTATCCCAAGCCTTGATGAACCTACGACGCAGCTCGTCACTATCCACCTGAAACTCAAAACTGATGTGAGGCACCAACATCTCATGGGGTCCTGCTCTTCTGGCTCTTCCAAACTAACGGAGAGCTAGGCATGGATTGTAAGAGATCCCTCCTTGGGTACCAATCAGAGGGACATTAGGGTATTCCCCGCATCGATCAATAATAGCTATCTCATCCAAACCTCTGCAAGTCCAAATGATGTCTTTATCGATGAGAGACATTAACCTATGAGCCCAACCTCTTCCTTCTTGGTTCTTCAGTACGAACTTAGGGAGGTGCGAAATAAACCACCTCACCAACAAAGGGATACAACACCATAGAGTTCCTCGTCTTCGGGTAGTACGAGCATGAAGTTGTTGCAAGATGTCACCCAAGAGAGTGGGCACAGGGTTCTGAGACATAAAGATCCTTATGGCAGTGACATTGATGAAGTTGTCAGGATTAGGAAACAAGACTAGCCCATAGATTAAGAGAGCTAGGATGTCTTCATATGCCCTAAAGTCCAGGTCATTCCAGAAACTGTTAGCTTTACCAATCAGAAACTTGGCCAAGAAACCCTTAACTCCGCTTCTAGTTACCCAGTTGTCCATTACCTCTTGATGTGTCAAGGGAAGAGCTGCAGCAACCTCCTCAAGCCTGAGGGTCTTTTCCCAACCAGTAAAGGGAGTCTGATCCAAGATAGGGATACCAAGCAAATCAGAGAACTCTTCCAGGGTAGGGACCAGCTGGAAGTCTTGAAAGGTGAAGCACTGGTACAGAGGGTCATAGAATTGGGTCAGAACACTCATCAACTGTTGATCCCGCTTTGCAGTGACTAAACTAAGAAAAGAACCATGCCTCTGGATGAAGGAAGTGGTATTTGGAATTCTGCTAACCAACTCTTCAAGCAACTCAGGTGGTTGAACAAAGTTGAACCGGATAGTATTCCTTCGCACAGGCATCATGATGTCCTACAAAACAGAGCAAAGGTGAAACCCTCTTGTCTTTGAAATGGTCAGTCCTTATGCAGGATGCATGCAATGCTCATGATGTTATGATGTTATGATAAAGCACACCACAAATAGATACAAAGGCAAACATGGTAAGGCACACAAGTCACACAAGGCAAGCCCTTAAAGTTTAGGCCAGCATGAGGTCTAGGTACTACCCTCTTTCAGTTTGTTGGTTCATACCTGTCCTATCAAAGTAACCGGGTTCTTAGAGGATCCCAATATCATTGACTACCCTCAATCGGTCATAACTCCAGCATCGCAATCTTTTCTTGCAGCCAGAACCATCACGAGAGTTTAGCCTCAATGGGCGTAGCATACTGCTACTGTTCTAATGGCCAAGTTGTGTCATTTAAGGTTCTAAGGTTGTTGGTGCTTAATGACTCCTCAGAAGACCCATATTCTCCTCGTTGCAACACAAGGGATATCGGTACAGACCAAGGTGCCACACCAACGTAGCCACTGTTTCACCCGTGTCGGTCTACGCCAGACAGGTCCCTCACAGCTTATGCTACCTAACAGGGTATCCCCAGATCCGGGTTAGGATCTATGTAACTCCCATGCAACCCACAAATTTAAAGCAGACAAGTCAATACAATTGAAAACACAGTTATGAACTAACCCTAAGGTACACCTCACTTTAAAGTTATTCCCCAGCAGAGTCGCCAGTTCTGTGATCGGTGGATCTAGAACTGACTGTTTAACGCTGGTTCGCGAAATGTCGCGGAAGCAAGAGTCGCCACCGTCTTTTATTTTCTCCAAATGGAAAGGACAAAAGCACAGAAAAATTCCTTAAAGAGATTGCTCTCGGTTCGGGAGGTAGATTTATAGAAAGGGAAGGTGTTAGCACCCTTTCTATCCATGGTTATCCATGGGCTCTTAGATACTTGCTCATTGTGTTTTCAAAAATGGTTTGTTTGCTTTTCAACTGTGGGTTTTAAAAAGTTTCTTTGAAAATTTCAGTTCGACTCTTGTATCGGTCCTCAAGAGTGTTTGAAAAATTGCTTTCGAAAGCTTTTTGAAAAGGTGTCGGTGTGAAAAGTATTTTTGGATTTGTTTTTAAATTTAGAGCAAGTATCTAGAGTCGCCTACCTACCCTAAGGAATTCGTCTGTGTAAATGTCCTTTAAAGTAGTACCATCCCACCATTGAGAGGTAGGTAGCACCACCATTGGAGGTGTTCGGGTCAATTCGAGGTTCGGGACATGGTGATCACCAGAGCAATAGGAAGACACCTTAGAAGCTACCCTCATGCCAGGTTCCCGGATCATGAGGACTTACTAAGACATCCTCTACTCGACGATCACCTTTCGAGGCAAGGCAACAGTGAGGCGTACTCTAGGGGTGGTGTGTGATTTGTGCGTCAGATTCATTTATTTTTGTCTTGTCATGTCATAGGTGATCTAGCGTTTGTTTTTATTTTTGTCATTCATTCTTGCATGCAATTATTAACAGTTAAAAAAGTTGCGGAAATATAAAGTTCTAAACTATTACAAAGGCGCGGGTCCACATCGCCAAAATTAAAATCCAGGACCCGATTTGACAGAAAGTAAATAAAGTGCGGGAAATAAAATGTCCGAGTTTACAAGGCTTTGGGAGAATTACATTAATATTATAAGAAGTAAAATAAAATGCGCGAATTGGAATTAAAATTGGAAGCGAGGGCGTTGGACCCTTTTTAATGAAATTAAATTAAATTATTAAATTAATTAAATTAAAAGGAAAAAAAGAAATTATTTTGAGATTTTTTGGATTTATGGTTTTTTATGTGAATTAAATGAAATTAACTAATTAACCCTAATTCTACAACTTTTATTTATTAAGAAAAACATGTTAAAATTTAAACCTAAAATTAGATTAATTAATTAATGGCAATTTGATTTATAAAAATAAATAATTAATTATTAGTGAAAAGAAAAGAAAAAGAAAAAAGTAATTAAAATAATTAAACCTAATTCTACAAGTTTTTAATTTATTAAGAAAAATATTTGAATTAAACCTAATTTTACAAAGCTAAATTAATTAATGATATTTACTTAAAAAATATTAACATAAAATATATTTTTAATTTTGTCTTTTCTGATTTTTTTTGTATTATTTTTATAGTTTATGAAAATAAATTGGTTTAAAGAATTAAATTAAAAAAACTGATTAAAACAAAAATAGAAAAATATGAGAAAAGAATGAGAAAGGGAAACCATGGGGGGTCTGTCCCCAAATTGGAGGGTTTATTGTAGCAATTCTGGCCCACTTGTCTAGGGCCTTGTTTAACTTTTATGCCAGCGTGTGTTTTCTTTGACTCATGTCCATGATGATCTCCAAAGCATAACCCTTTGATTGATCTTGCTAAACGCGTGGCAAACCTGGAAGATGGATGTATGGTGGTCGCTTGCATAGAAACTGCACAGAAGCATTAATAGAAAAATATTATTGAAAGGGAGGGGGACCTGGGGTTCGAACCCAGGTCCCAGGGGTTACCAATGCTAAGCCTGACCAGTGGAGCTACCAACACGTTTTGATTATTATATGGAAGACAAATAATATAATGTAAATCAGGCGTTAGTGGACATTTTCGCGCGAAAATTCAAATGACTCAACCATTGCCTTACACATCAGCGTCTTCTTCCTCGTTTTGCTTTTTTCCCTAAAACATAAAAGGGTTAGCGAGGGTTTTAAACCCCCCCCAAAATATGCATTTTTCCATAATAGCGAATAGGCCATATGGCCACATAAATTAGGCGCGACTATGGCAATCAATTCGTCCAAGCTTCTTGATTCCAAACATGGCACTGAGGTTCTCTAATTTTACAGTATTTAGAAACGCCTAATTTGAAAGCTTGGTAACCCTAGCATGCATCCATGGTGAAATCACGCACAATGCTTAAAAACTCAATTAAATCATGTGGTTAGCTTCGTAATGAGTTAAATAACACAAATCAAATATTAAAAACTATAGAAAACGCATGAATCATGATGCAAGAATGTGAAAAAATTCTGTACAGGACACGATTGTTCTCACGTTTCTTGGTGTTAGAGCTTATGGTTTTGATTCAAACTCCTTCCTTGAAGTCCCAGCAAGACAATGGAACAATTATTTTGGCTTGAATCGCCCTAGAACCTAGTTTTCAGTATTGGAGTTTTCTTGAAAAAATGCAAACTATGTTATGCTTTTCTGGCGCAGCTTCGTGGTCATTGGCATTAGGGTTTGCATTAGGCTTATGTATAGAATGATTAGGGTAAAAAATCTGAGCCAAAGGATCAAAGCATTGATGGAATGGATATTGGATTTTCATGGCAAATATTTTCAATCTTTTTCATGCAAATTTGCTTCAAATCATGTCCAATTATCAATATTCTTTCCAAATCTGATCATGCACGAAATATTGAGTGTATTCCATGCATAAAAAGATTTAAAAAACTTAGGTTTAGTATTTTCCACATATTTATTTTAATTAAATGAATTATTAGCATTTAAAAATTCAAATAAATAAATAAAAATGATGAAAAACTTCCCTTTGGGCCAAATGGTCGTGCACATGCCTTGGATAATGATTCTTGGAAGAAAAAGAGGCCCATTAGCATTTTTAAGACTTTTGAAGCAATGTTGACTTTTCAAAATATCCAAAAATTTCCCAACTTCCACAAGGCATAACTTGCTCAATTTTTAAGCTTTGCTCATGTTCTTGGGCATTTTGGAAAGTTCTTTGAGTCCTCTAACCAATGTCTTTGGTCCCATGTCATTTTGATTTACCAATATCAAGTTATGGCCTTTGACTTAAAGTCCCTTTTTGTTGACTTTTGAAAATGACCTATAATGTTGAAATTGATAACTTTTTGTGAGAGCATTTCTTGGACTTGAAGTATGAAGAGGAGTTGTAGGAAATGTATTTATCTTCACAATGAGCTTTGGATGGAATTTTTCTGATAATCCATGTGGAAGTTATGCCTTGGTCAAGTTACAGTTGACTTTTTCAACTATCCAAATATGGAAACTTTTGCATCTTGAGACTTTTTGAGCCAAGTTTTGAGAATCATGATCAAGCATTGATCAAATGATGTTTGTGGCTTCAAAATGAGATGTTGACCAAAAATTTGAACTTTTGACTGTCAAATGACCATTTTGCCCCTACAGTTGACTGTAGTGCAATTAGGGTTTTTGACTGTGCAATTTTGAGCTGTAAGTCTTGAAACTTGGTATGAGGATGCTTGACCATGTTTGTAGGCATGTGGGACTTGATTGGACCCTTGGAAACTTCAATTTCTTTGTCATAATCAAAACCCTAGTTTTTGACTGTTAGGAGGCCCTTGAACTGTGCAACCCTTGGGGAATTTTGAAGCATTGACTTGGCAAATTTTGAAGAATATGGGAGGGCAAATTTTGGGGTACAACACATACCATTCATCATATGCATAAGCAGGTCTTCACACCAGGTTTCCTTATCTCTCTGCTATTTATTTCAGCAAGATAAATATAGAGCAGACGGTCAAATACCTACAAGGGCAGAATTCACAGTTCCAACAACTCCTCATGACCTTGGCAAATGGTCAGGAGGATCTTAAAGCACTGCTGGAAAAGGAAAAGGAAAAGGAGAAAAAGAAAAAGAATAGAGTTGGTGTGGCTACTATGGGAAGAAGATTTGAGAACCAAGCTAGAAGGGTCCTGGATTTCCCCTTAACATCTGATGAAGGGGTAGGAAAGGGAAAGGGAGCTGCAGTGCCCTCCGAGTCTGAGGAAGAAGAAGAAGAAGAAGAAGAGGATGAAGACTACTCTGAGCAGCAGTACCCTCCTGCAGACAACAAGTACAAGAATCTGGAAGAGCGTCTGGCTTCCATGGAGGTACAAAGAGTGCCTGGGCTGGATTTCGAGGAGCTAGGGTTGGTTGCTGGGATTGTGATTCCCCCTAAATTCAAGGTGCCTACATTTGCTAAATACAATGGTTTGTCTTGTCCGAAGATGCATCTACGGTCTTACGTCAGAAAGATCCAACCTCATTCTTCTGATAAGGATCTGTGGGTCCACTTTTTTCAAGATAGTTTGTCGGGTACGCAATTAGATTGGTTCTACCAACCTGAGAGAACTAATGTGCACAACTGGGAGGACTTGGATGCTGCATTCTATAGACAATATCAATATAATGCGGACTTAGCCCCTACTCGTACTCAATTACAGAGTATGGGTATGGTCTCCAATGAAGGTGCAGCCACCATTGTATGAGAGAGAGCTTATGGATATGTTTTTGGGGACCCTGGCAGGTCTGTTCTTTAATCACTTGATCGGGAGTTCGTCTGCGGGGTTCACCGACTTAATTCTGACTGGTGAAAGAGTTGAAGCTGGAATCAAGAGCGGTAAAATTCAAAAGGATGCATCTGCTTCCGCTGCTATCAAGAAGACCTTTCCAGCCATGAAGGAGGTGTCAGCTATTTACTCTCAAAGAGGTCGAGGAAGAGTTGAGCGTCGACCAACGGTGGGGGCTGTAATGATTCAAAAGACTGCAGCTGATCAGCCTAGAAGCAATCAACCCAAGACCAACCAACAAAAAGCGGAAAGGCCTGCTAGGCAATTCACCAAAATAAACATGACGCCTGCTCAGGTTCTCCCTCATCTCTTAAAGTTAAACCTTACAACCTTGAGAGAGGCACCATAAAATCCGAATACAACTTCTCCTTTTTACCATGCCAATGCCAAGTGTGCCTATCATTTAGATAGCGTGGGGCACGACACCAAAAATTGTTGGGCCCTCAAAAATAAGATCCAAGATTTGATAGATGCCAAAAAGGTGGAGTTTGACGCCCCCGAAAAACCTAATGTGATCTCTTCCCCAATGCCAAAACATGGTCATAATGTCCATGCTGTTGAAGAAGATCTTTATGTTGCTACTGTTGATGACTTAATGACTCCATTACCAATGATCAAGATGAATATGTTGAGAGCCGGGATTTTCCCGGGCTGTGAAAAAGATTGCTACCTTTGTTCGTCATTACAATCTGACTGTCCGTTGTTGAAGTTAGGCATCCAACACCTAATGGATAATCAAGAAATCCTCTTTGAGAAAACTCCTGTTACTCCAACTCCTATCAACGATGTTGCTATAATTACCATTTCCACCAATCTTTCCAAGGTCTCCAAAAGACCTGTTAAGATTACATCTGATCCAAAGATTGTACCTCTGAAGATAACTATGTCGGGGCCTATCCCATACAAGTCCAACAAAACAATACCATGGAATTATGGAGGAGAAATCTTCTACCACGGTGTTAAGCAGATTGAATCAGTTGAAGAAAGTTCTGATGAAGAGACTCCTGACATAGGAAATATTGTTGGGCCAAGTAAAATCACCCGCAGCGGAAGAATTTTCTCTCCGGAAATTTCTCCTCCAAGGGAAATCTTCGGACCCTCAAATGCTCCTAAGGTTACTCCTATGCCGGTTAACATATCCGTGCGAACTCCAGTGATTAAAGAAATTGTTACTCCCGTAGTTGTACCCTCTTCTGTTGCTGCTGATAAAGGTAAGGGGATCCAAGAAGCACCCGTCAGGACAAGGGCTCAGCCTTTGGTCATCCCCGAGACCACTCAAAAGGAAATGGAGGAGGTTTTAAAAATAATTAAGAAAAGCGACTATGATGTCGTAGAACAGCTGGGGCAAACCCCTTAAAAAATCTCTATGCTGGCCCTATTGCTCTGTTCCGAAGCTCATGCCAAAGCCCTGATCAAATTCTTGAAGACGGCCAACGTGCCTCAGGAAACCTCCGCGGACCAGTTCCAGGAGTGTGTAGCCAGCCTAACAGCCGACAATGGTCTTGGCTTCTCCGATGCCGATTTAACATCTAAGGGGAGAAAGCATAATGACGCGCTACATGTCTCGGTGGAATGCAGAGGGACTACTCTTGCTCACGTTCTGGTTGATACCGGGTCGTCTTTAAATGTCTTACCAAAGAAAGCATTGGATAGACTAGATTGTGAAGGTCTAATTTTGAAGCCCAACAATATCATTGTTAGAGCCTTTGATGGTTCTAAACGGATGGACCACGGGGAGGTGGACATCCCGATTAAGGTGGGTACAGAAACTTTCAACTCCACATTTTATGTTATGGACATCCGTCCCTCTTACTCTTACTTGTTGGGAAGGCCCTAGATTCATCATGCTGGAGCCGTTACATCTACTCTGCATCAGAAGCTTAAGTACCCTGTCCAGGGGGAAATTGTGACAGTTCGTGGCGAGGAGGAGTATATGATAAGCCATCTGAATTCATTTCGCTATGTTGAATTAGATGGTGAATTCATCGAGACCCCCTTTCAGCACTTTGAAGAGGTTTCTCCTGAAGTTGCGGTAGCCAAGACAATGACTTCTGTGCCCATCATTACCAAGCCTATGTCCTGGATGTCATCCCTTAAAGATGTGAAGGTTGTGATTGAGGAATGAGGGAGCACAGTATGGGGTCAGCTGCCAGATTTTCCTTACAAGACAGATAAGTTCGGCTTGGACTTTACTACTTCTGCTCAAAAGGTTGTGCGCCGCTCCCGGGCTGGAGGGCCACCATTGAAAATCACTCATCATGGAGTTCATGCTTTGGAGGATGGTGAAGATGAGAGCAACTTTGAAGATTGGATCTTTCTAACTGTTGAAGAAGGGCTGAGCAACTGGGAGGCAAAGGATTTTGTTCCCATTACTTTCATCAATCAGTAATTTATCTTTCGAACATTTTCTGTTGGTTTGTAATAATTCCTAAACAATTCATACACTTTTAACCTTGTGCCTTACCCGAGGTATATAGGTCCATTTGTAAGGGTTTGATTTTCCATCTTCATATGCCATTTTAATGAATCATAGACGTTTTCATATATAAACTTTTGTGTTCATTGTCTTTCTTTTTTACATTTTATTTGTTTAAAGGTGGCTATCCCTTACACACACCCACACTCACAAAATGAAGGTACCCATCCACCCCAGATTCCATGGGTAACAATTTTTATATGGCCTTTAGTGACTCTGAAGATCTGGTCAATCATGCCGAATACGAAGGTGACGGAGACTGTGAAGTGCCTAGAGAGTTGGCTAGACTGTTGCAACAGGAAGAAAGGGCTATTCCACCTCACGAGGAGTTGTTAGAGACTATCAACTTGGGAACAGAGGAAGATAGAAAAGAAGTTAAAGTGGGTGCCAACCTAGAACCAAATGTCAAGGAGCGCTTAATACAGATGTTGAATGAATATCTTGAGATCTTCGCCTGGTCCTACGAAGACATGCGGGGACTTGATACAGATATTGTGGTTCACCATCTCCCTACAAGAGAAGACTGTCCACCAACTAAACAGAAAGTTCGCCGAATGAGGCCCGATATTTCTAAAAATATCAAAGTTGAAGTGATGAAGCAGTTCAATGTTGGTTTTCTTGCAGTTACTTCCTATCCACAATGGGTTGATAACATTGTGCTCGTGCCTAAGAAGGATGGCAAAGTCAGAATGTGCATGGATTACAGAGACTTAAATAGGGCTAGCCCTAAAGATGACTTTCCACTACCGCACATTGACATCTTGGTTGACAACACAACTCAGCATAAGTTATTTTCTTTCATGGATGGATTTTCAGGGTACAACCAGATCAAAATGGCCCCCGAAGACATGGAGAAAACTACCTTTGTTATACAGTGGGGTACCTTATGCTATAAAGTGATGCCACTCGGACTGAAGAATGTCGGGGCAACCTATCAACGCGCCATGGTGGCTTTGTTTCATGATATGATACATCATGAGATTGAAGTCTACGTAGATGACATGATAGCCCGTTCACAAATTGAAGAAGAACACCTCGACCATCTGCAAACGCTGTTTGTCAGATTGAAAGAGTACAAGCTCAGGCTGAACCCTAACAAGTGCACTTTCGGAGTTAGGTCCGGTAAACTTTTGGGATTCATCGTCAGTAACAAAGGCATCGAGGTTGATCCTGCCAAAGTCAAGGCTATACAAGAAATGTCTGCCCCTCGCAATGAGAAGGAGGTCAGAGGTTTTTTGGGACGCCTAAACTACATTGCAAGGTTCATTTCCCACCTAACATCTACCTGTGAGCCGATCTTCAAGCTGTTGAAGAAAGACCAGGTGGTTAAATGGAATGATGACTGTCAAGTTACTTTCGATAAAATCAAGGAGTATTTGCTGGAACCTCCTATCTTGATGCCACCCGTCGAAGGAAGGTCGTTAATCATGTATCTGACCGTTCTGGAGAATTCAATGGGGTGCGTACTGGGCCAACATGACGAGTCTGTCCGAAAAGAGCATGCCATTTATTACCTTAGCAAAACTTTTACCGACTGTGAGACCCTCTACTCACTGCTCGAGAAAACTTGCCGCACTTTGGTATGGGCTGCTCGCCGGCTAAGGCAATATGTGTTGACACATACCACTTTGTTGATCTCTAAGATGGATCCGATCAAGTACATCTTCGAGAAGCCTGCTCTATCCGGAAGAATCGCTAGATGGCAGATGATCCTCACCGAATATGATATACAGTATACGACTCAAAAATCCATAAAGGGGAGTGTGCTAGCCGATCATTTGGCCCATCAAGCTGTCGAAGATTACCAATCCATGAGGTTCGACTTCCCCGACGAGGATATCATGACTTTGAACAACATTGAAGAAAACAGACTGTATGACAGACCTGAAAAAGGATCCCGATGGTCCCTGTACTTTGATGGTGCCTGCAACGAACTTGGAAACGGTATCAGTGCTGTACTTATCTCTCCTTAAGGTTGCCATACACCTTTCACCGCCAGACTCTGCTTCAGCTGCACCAACAAGATGGCCGAGTATGAAGCTTGTATCTTCGGTCTCAAGGCTGCTATTGACTTGGGAATCAAATCATTGATTGTATTTGGGGACTCAGCTTTGGTTATAAGTCAAATCAAAGGAGAGTGGGATACTAAACACTCTAACCTCATCCCTTACAAAGAATATGTCTTAACATTGTTACCACATTTCGAGCAGATTATCTTCGAGCACTTCCTGTGAGAAGAGAATCAGCTAGCAGATGCGCTAGCTACAATGTCTTCCATGTTTAAACTTAACTGGGATAATGAGGCTCCCCAAATCACCATTGAACGGATGGACGGACCCGCACATTGTCACGAGATTAATACCGAAGAAGTAATGGACTGACATTGGTTTCATGACGTCAAAAGGTATCTCGAAGCACAAGAATACCCTGAAGGAGCTTCAGTCAACGGCAAAAAGTTCTTAAGGAGGTTCGCAGCCAAGTTCTTTCTGAGTAATGGTATCCTATACAAATGCAATCATGATTGTATTCTGCTCCATTGTGTGGACAAGGTTGAAGCTGAGCAGATCATGGCCGAATTACACAATGGTACATTTGGCACCCACTCGAGCGGACATACGATGGCTAAGAAGATTCTAAGGGCAGGCTATTACTGGTCTACCATGGAAGCTGACTGTCATCAACATTCTCGTACTTCTCATAAATGTCAAATCTATGCTGACAAGGTACACATACCTCCAGTTCCTCTCAATGTCCTAACAGCTTCTTGGCCATTCGCAATGTGGGGAATCAACATGATTGGAGAGATCAAGCCTACAACATCCAATGGACACCGTTTCATCTTGGTGGCCATTGATTACTTTACCAAGTGGGTCGAAGCCGCTTCCTTCGCCTCCGTTATAAAGAATGTGGTTGCCCGCTTCATCAAGCAGAACCTCATATGTCGGTATGGTATCCTCGACAGGATCATCATTGACAACCGTACAAATTTTAACAATACTATGATCACCGTTCTGTGCGAGCAGTTCAAGATTTCACATCACAATTCATCTCTCTATCGACCTAAGATGAACAGTGCTGTCAAAGCTGCGAACAAAAATATCAAGAAGATCATTCAAAAGATGATAGTCACCTATAAAGACTGGCATGAGATGTTATCGTTTGCTCTACACGGGTACCGTACCATGGCACGAACGTCAACTGGGGCAACACATTTTTCTTTGGTATACGGCATGGAAGCTGTTTTACCTATCGAGGTTCAGATTCCCTCCTTGAGAATCATGAAAGATGCTGGTTTGAGTGAAGACGATTGGATTTGGACCCGGCTTGATCAACTTAACTTGATTGACGAAAAGCGACTTACTGCTATTTGCCATGGTCAAGCGTATCAGAAACACATGATCAAGGTTTTCAACAAGAAAGTCAGACACCAGGTATATCAAGTCGGGGACCTTGTAATCAAGCGGATCATCTTGCCGCAAAGTGATCCCAAGGGCAAATGGACTCATACTTACGAAGGACCATTTGTGATCAAAAACATCTTTTCTAGTGGGGCAATGATCCTGACCACCATGGACGGTGATGACCTGCCGCACCCTGCAAACGCAGACATAGTCAAAAGATACTACGCATAAATGACCCGACAAGTTGAAAACCCGAAAGGGCGACTTGGGAAAAAATGGGCATCCCGGTGATCCGAAAACCCGAAAGGGCTGTTCAGGAAAAAATTAGGGATAAATAAAAAATCTATACACCCGACAAGTTGAAAACCCGAAAGGGCGACTTGGGAAAAAAAGGTTTCCCGGTGGGCTGAAAACCCGAAAGGGCGGTCCAGGCAAAAGTTAGGGAATTAAAGCGTATGACTATGTCTTGTCGGATCACTTTAAGGACAATCTCTTCAACTATAAGCTCTGCGCTTCTGATCAACTCAATAATCGTTGGACGAAGCAACGAATGGACAAGATGTCCAGAGTTATGAAGGCTATAGCAGAATGGGAACCCCATGGAATTTTTACACATAGCCACCTTTCTTTGTATAAATTTTTCTCATTTTTTTATGACAACATTCTCTTACTAGGATGTCCGTCTCCTTTGTACAAAATACTTACATAAAGTTAATACAAAGATACTTCAAAGTGCAGAAAATTATTTTCCTTTTTCTTTCTTTTTTACACTTGTGTTTTATTTGAAAACATCCAATGATTTATTAAATAAGCATATGCATTTGAAAATAATCACTGTTTACAAATAAAACGAAATGTGAAAGAATAATTACTGATGGTTTGAAAGGATAGGAAAACGTCTTTAGGCTATTCCAAGTGAAATCCTCTGCAGTACATCATCAAGGTCCCCAGTGGAGCCGAAACCTTGAAATACATGCCCCCCGTGGAGTTAAAGTTCAAAATCCCCACCAGAACTAAGTTTCCAAACTCCCAATCCCCAGCGGATCCGAAAACTTTGAACTACAGACCCTCAGCGAAGATAGAACTTTCTCCCCCAACGAAGTCCAAAACTTCAACCCTTAAACCCTAGTGGAAGACCATCCAGTTTCCTCCAATTCCCCAGAGGTATGTCTTAAAACCAGAAAACTCCCCTGCAAGTTATCTTAGAACCTGACAGCTAACCAGACCACAACTTCGGATAATTTCTCAATAAATTGGCATACAACCCAAGCTCTTGAAAACTCTCCAACAGAATAAACTTTCTCCCCACTGAGTTATTTCCTAACAGATTGAAGATCCTCAATCCCCAGCCACAGTCATCAAGTTTCTCGGGATTCCCCAAGCAGGTTTCTCAAGCAGCACTCGGCATTATTCTTACAAAAAATGTCTATCATGTTCCAACTTCAAAGGACTTGAAGGATCCCTGTATCCCCAGGAAAGTCGTGAAGGATTCTCACTTTCCCACAGAATTTGTCAAAGTTTTGATAATCACCACGAGTTGCCAAGGATTTTCTATCCACAGCAGCAGTCAAGGATTTATCTTCCCAAAAATCGGTCAAAGATTTTAGTATCTCCAGTTATCAAGGATTTATTTTCCTCAGCAAGACAGCTAATCATCTTACATGCATATACATTACATTCATAAATCATGAACATTGATAAAACACATATATTGCATCATACATTTCATGCAACATAATTTTGTGTTTCGGCTAACATTCTACCCTTTTCAGGATGAGATTAGCAACTATCTTTAACAAATATTCAAAGCTCAAATACAGCTTAGAGATGCCCCAAATACAGATGCTATTCTATTGCTTATTCAAATCAATGCTCAGATTCCTATTCCAGTTCAAAATACTGAAGCCCAGAATATCTTGATCATACTGAAGCCCAGAGATCGACCGGAAAATAGTTGAATCCCCAGCGAGTTTTTGTGAAGCCAAGATTTTGACCAGATAGCAATACAAAATTGTGAGGCCTGGATTTTGACCAGATAACAGTAAGGTACACAGTGAAGCTTTGATTTTGACCAAATAACAGTTTACTGGGCCAACTGCTTTGAAACCCAGATTCAACCGGATATTAGTAGGCCCCAAAATCAAAAGGAAGCCTGGAAGCGACCAGATAACCATTTGATTTCCTTCTGAAGCCTGGATGTTGACCAGATAGGAAGTAAGGTATCGTGAAGCCTGGATTTTGACCAGATAACGATACAAGACTGTGAAGCCTAAATTTTGACCAGATAACAGTAAGGTGCACTGCGAAGCTTGGATTTTGACCAAATAGCAGTTTACTTGGCTAATTACTAAGAAGTTTGGAGTCGAACAGATATTAGTATGCCTTAAATTCAAGTTGAAGCCCGAAGGCAACTGGATAACAACTTAATTCCTTCTAAAGCCTAGAGCACGACCAGATAAGAATTGAGAAATTGCGAAGCTTGGAGAACAAACAGATAGCAAGTCTAATCTCATCCCCTCAGTAAGTCGCTGAAGAGCCTGGAGCACGACTAGATGGCAGTGCATTTTCACCTCTTCAAATCAAGAGATGATTCCCTAGTAGAATAACTGATGAATGAAGCTCCTAAAATTCTATTTCTACCACGACAGAGACCAGGCTTCCTCGGCCTGATCCTCCTCAGCAACAGGTATACGAGTTCTCGCAAAGGAATCTCTTATGCAAATGAAACTTATTTGATGGAATCTTTAAGATCATCTCCAGGAAGATTCTATCATCACCAAATGGCATCTTTAAGCTCATTCCTTCAACCACGTCTTGACGAGTGCAAATTTATGGGCACTCTAGTGTCCAATCCTCTTTTACCTTCGAGTCATGAAAGGCAAGCTCACCAATCTAACTCTTCAGGTTCAAGAAGATTGAACAGGGGCATATGTTGTACCCCAAAATTTTC
This sequence comes from Vicia faba, assembly GCA_948472305.1. Taxonomy (NCBI): domain Eukaryota; kingdom Viridiplantae; phylum Streptophyta; class Magnoliopsida; order Fabales; family Fabaceae; genus Vicia; species Vicia faba. The sequence continues at coordinate 652,566,327 of OX451740.1, forward strand.
CCTCTCATTTTATCAAGATTTCCCTTCACAAGACTCTTTGGATTCCAGACAGAATTAGGGTTTGCTCTGCTCAAGATATCTCCTTGCACTGATGACCTGAAATTAGGGTTTTAGTTTGCACAGCGACTTTTGGACTTCCAATTCTAAAAGTGACTTTAATACTTCATATTGGACTTATAAGATTGCCTCTACCAAGTTTCAAGCTTTGAATCAAATTTTTGCCCAAACAATTGGACAGTTGACCTAGAAATCAGCTGTATTGGGGAAAAAGTCAACTGTGACCAATTTACAGTCAAAGTTCATAAATTTTGATCCACATCAAAATTATAGACTCATATGAACCATTTGATCAAGTTTGGACCACAATCCCTCAAGAAACATGATCAGATCAGCAAAAGGGAAAATGGTCATTTTTAGGGTTTTGACCGTATAAGGGAAATTTATGATTTTTCACCTAGCCAATGGAAAATTGGGTTCAAGTATGGATTCAAGGACTCAATGGCATCATCTTGGCCTATTCACAAGGTTCAAAAGATCTCAAATGCATTGGATTGACAGATGAATTTTCCAGTCAACTGATCAAAAATCAATTGTACACTGAAAAGTCAAACTTTGACTTTTTGGTCAAAAACAAGTGCCAAGGGTCATTTTTCATCAAGATGTGTCAAAACATGAAAAAATTTCATCAAGAAACCTAATTTTGCAAATTAGGGTTTAAGATTGAAAATTTTCATAATTTAGAATTTTTCTAAGTTATGAAATTTTCTTATTTTTTTCCCAACTTTGCCCAACATTTTCACCATGATGAAATTGGATTCAAACAAAACTTCCAACATGAAAGTTGTATTACTTCACAAAATCTACAACTTTGATTCACAAAGTTTTCCCAAAGGATGCTGGGATCTCAAGTTATGATTTTTGGAATAAGGGTCCATGAAACTTTTAACTTAGTGAAATTTTGCCCTACTTTAGGCAAGATTTTGACCTATCTTCATGGCAATTTTTTACATAGTTCCACTTGGAATATCAAAATACATTTCAAAGATGGATCGTAGAGCATGTTACAAGATTTCAAAAATGTCCAAGAACTCTCCAAAATCATTTATGGTTAGGGAGAATCGCAGGTTTGAATTTGGAAAAAGTCACTTTGATCCATGGCATTTTCATGTTGACACAAGTTGCAAAATCTGTCCAACTTTGATTTGTACTTGAATACAGGTCTATAAACCCTTCCACACTCAAAAATTGAATAAAAAATCAATGGATTGAATCTTTGTTCTGATCAATAGAGGTTTACACAAGGGATTAATCCAAAAAGAGCAAAAAGGCAACATTGCCATTTTCATAAAGTTGGCTTTATGTCAAGTTATTCCTCTTGAGCCTTGAACCCTTTATTTTGCAGCAAACAAAGTTCAATAATATCAGGCAATTGTTACCAACTCTTGGAAGACCCTAAGCTAGATGGTACAACCCATTTCATTGTCATTTCACACTTTTCTTAAAAGCCAAGTCAACTTGCAAAAACAAAGAGAACTTGGAAATCTGATAAAACCAACTCTTGTAATCATTCCAAATGACTTTTGCATATCATATTGAGCCAGAAACACGAGATATCTAATCCTCAAACACCCTTGAACATAAAAACACCTTCTTCTTGCAAAACAGGGCAGTTTCTGCATTTTTGTTTCCAAATCACAAACTACTCGTGCATTTTGCCCCAAACCTCTTCCAATACATTCCATACAATCCACCTAATTTATCCCAACCATTGGCCAGTGACTGTAACCTTGTTTTCAAGCTTCACCATTTTTGAATTCAGATTTTGCAGGTTGACTTCTACAGGTTTATTCAAGAAAACTCAAAGTAAACTAAGCATTGGGGAAGGTCCAAGGAAGTTCAAGCAAGCTCCCAAGCATCTCAGGCCTCATTAAAAACCTCCACATTGCCATTCTCGTGTTCAACTGAAGCATGTATTTTTCAACTTTCAATCTCTCTATTTAGGAATCATTAGGCTTAGGTTTGTGAATAAAAAATGTAGTACTCATTGCCCTTAAGCTGTACATATGCATAGATTTTATTTAAGTTAACTAAGTTGGGAGAATTTGATTGATGAACTTTCTGAAAAAGTTAGGTTAGAAATTAGGGCCAGAGAAATTCTCTCTGGTCTTTGAGAGTTAGATCAAGTTCTTTACATGGTTGGAATCGTGTTGAGAAATGCTATAACTTTGGTGTTATGAGTTTTTGCTTTAGAGCACGTATGCAGGAGTTAGCCATTTGTACAGGAGGCACGCGTATTTTTTGAACAAAGGTTAAAGACGGAGCTGGAGCTGGGCTGGGCCTGGCTATTTCATGCTTTTTGCACCCTCAGCCTTACTGTTTACACCCCCTTGGCCCATTGTTTTATATTTTTATATTTTTTTCATTTCTTTTTTAGTTTCTGATTTTATTTCATTTTTCTAAACACTAAAAAAATACCAAAAACATTTTCATAAATTTTCCCATTTTATTTTATTATTTTTATTATTTTTTTGGACATAGAAATGATTATTAAATAATATATACATTATTTTCTTAATAAAAAAAACTTGTAAATACTATAAAAATAAAATATTTTTATTTTTTATTATTTATGTACTTAAATAATATTTTTATGATATATTTTTATTTTGACATTTGTATATATTTTTATTTTTATTGTACATAAATAAATAATACATAATATATATATATATATATATATATATATATATATATATATATATATATATATATATATATATATATATATATATATATATATATATATATATATATATATATATATATATATATATATATATATATATATATATATATATATATATATATATATATATATATATATATATATATATATATATATATATATATATATATATATATATATATATATATATATATATATATATATATATATATATATATATATATATATATATATATATATATATATATATATATATATATATATATATATATATATATATATATATATATACTTTCTTAAAACAAATTAGGGTTTCCACCCTTAATAAAAATAATATTTTTCTTATTTTTGATACATTAAATAGTTTATTTTTACATACATAAAAATAATACAAAAACTTTTTTTTTTGCATATTTATAATATATTGCATATTTATTTAATTGCCTATTTAAATATTTTCAATTTATTATTTGAACAAAGATTTCAATTTGGTTGTAATAATCTTAGGGTTTTAATTTCTTGCAAATAATCCCCTATTCAAATTGTATCCCCCTCCCCATATCAATGTTGTAATAGCTTAGATTATTTTACGCATTTATAGCTTTCAAATATGCCATGATAGAGATTAGGGTTTGTATGTAATATCCAAAATCAAAACAAATAGCTAGACCTATACAAGACATAAAAGCATGTAAATTGACAACACAATGCACACATGCACCCCTAGGGTTTCACCCACTTGTTGCCTTTAAAATGGCCATGGTATGCATGTTGAGTATCTTGGCAAAACAAAATCAAAACAAAAAGATCATAGTCCCTCGATGATGCTATCTTGGTTGCCTATACAAAATGATCTAGTCCCCCAAACAAAAACTTACTAAGATACTTAGCACAATTACTATCATGGTCAATACGATGACCCGCGCCTGTCCCGTTTAACATCCAAACATAAGTTTATTTACCAAATGCAATGGTAAAACAACAATGTGAAAGGGTTAAAAATGTGTAGGAAAGATCTTTGCGTAGATAGGGTAGACAACTATTAGTTACTTGATCAAAACTTGCAAACATCCTTGCTAATTTCAAAAACACACAATTTCAAAACATTTTCCCAAAACAACTTTCAAACTTTCAAATATTGAAACATCTTTTCAAAAGATAATACACCTTTGTATACATTCAAACAAGAATCATTACAAAGGTTTCCTAGACAAAAGGCCTCTTTTCAAAATATTTTCAAAACCACACACAAAGCACCATTTCAAACAATTGAAAAGCAAAAGAAAGTGATCTAAACAAGTAACTAAGAGCCCATGGAAAACCATGGATGAAAAGGGTGCTTGCACCTTCCCTTTTCATAATCTACCCCCCGAACCCAAGAAAACATCTCAAAGGTCTTTCCTGTGCTTTTTGACCTTTCCTTTGGATAAAATAAAAATTCGGTGGCGACTCTTGCTAAACCGAAACATTTGCGAACACAAACGCAAAACCTCAAGTCAGTTCTCCCACCGTATCACAATCCCATTCGCCAAAAGTTTGACCAATAAGATTGAAGACCTCTCCATCATAACAATCTCAAACAAGCCTCTTAGGATCTTCTCCAAGGGTCCTATCACGATTTCAAATGAACCAACTATTTCTCCTCTGATAATTACCGCCCCCGGGCCAATTCCGTACTCTTCCAACAAAGCAGTTCCATGGAACTATGGTGCTGAGGTGTTTTACCATGGAATAAAGCAAGATGCTTGGATTGAAGAAAGAAAAGTTGATGACATTGGTAACATTACTGGATCTAGTAAGGTGACCAGAACTAGGAGAATCTTTTCACCCAACATCTCACCACCAACTGCTACAAAGGCCCCTGTCCGCATCACCATTGCTAAGCCTAGTGCTGATACAAGGGGAAAAGAGAAGGTAGTTAAGCCTGTTGAAATAGAGATACCCGTAAAAGAAATTTCTTCCAAGGAACCTTCCGCTCGAGAAATGATGAGATCTTGAAAATTATAAAAAGGAGTGATTTCAAGATAGTGGAGCAGCTGGGGCAAACCCTCCTCCAAGACTTCTATGTTATCCTTGCTACTCTGTTCCGATGCTCATGCTCGGGCGTTAATCAAATTCTTGAAGAAGGCTCATGTCTCTCATGAGACTACAACTGGCCAGTTTGAAAATTATATGGCAAGCTTGACGATCGAAAATGGTTTGGGGTTCTCAGATGCTGATCTGACACCATTGGGAAAGAATCATAACAAAGCTCTGCATGTTTCTGTTAAATGTAAGGGGACTACCCTATCACATGTTCTGGTTGACACTGGATCTTCTTTAAACGTACTACCCAAGGGGGCTTTGGACCGTTTATACTGTGAAAGACTAGTTTTGAAACCAAGTGATATTATTGTGAGGGATTTCGATGGGTCCAAAAGGACAGTTCATGGAGAGGTGGATCTCCCAATCAAGGTGGGCTCATAGATTTTCAACTCTACTTTCTACATCATGGATATTCGTCCTGCTTACTCCTATTTGTTGGGTCGCCCTTGGATCCACGAAGCAGGGGCAGTAACGTCAACCCTTTATCAAAATCTCAAGTATCTGGTCAAAGGAAGGATTGTCACTATCTGTGGTGAGGAGGAGTTCATGGTAAGCCACCTCAACTCTTTAAAATATGTGGAGATGGATGGCGAATTTATAAAAACCCCATGTCAGGCTTTTTATGTTGTTCCACCAATGGTTGCTACTGCCAAATTTTCCTCTGATGTGTCAAAAGCTATTAAGATCATGCAAAAGATGGTTTCGTTTAGAGATGCTCGTGCCGCAGTCGAAGAAGGAAGATGTGATACTTGGGGGAAACTCCCTGAGATCCCATTCAAAGCAGACAAATGTGGTTTTGGTTTCACTATCAAGGCTCAGAAGGAAGTAAGACGCGCTCTGCGGGAAAGCCCCCTCTCTGTATTGGAAGTCATGAAGCTAACGCTGTGGGTGATTATGATGAGGAGTGTGCATTTGAAGATTGGGTATACCCCACTACAACAGGGCTCAACAATTGGAACCCAAAGGACATCGTTCCCATCTCCTTCATTGAGGAGTAATTACTTGTTTATTGCTTTCTATTAATTCAAGAATATTATGTTTGTAATATTAAACAATGACTTTTAAGCCATGTGCTTGGCCCGGGGCACTATCGTCCATTTGTGAAGGGTTTAATTTATGTTTATCTTATCATATGATGATTCAATATAAACCATTAGACTTTTGCATTCAAATCTTTGTGCTCATTGTCTTTCTTTTTCTTTAAATGTGTTTTTCAAAATAGCCATGTATCTTACATGCACACACACACTCTTGCAGGTTCTCATCCATTCTGGATCTCATTGCCAATGACTATACTATTGCCGACTATGATTTCGAACACCTAATTAACCAAGCCGAAGATGAAGGCGAGGAAGATTATGAAATACCGGGAGAACTAGCCAGACTTATATTACAAGAAGAAAAGCTATTCATCCGCACAGAGAGTCAGTTGAAGTCATCAATCTAGGTATCGAGATAGACAAGAAAGAGGTCAAGATCGGCGCTAACCTGGAAAGACGTGTAAAAAGCAGATTGGTTTAGATGTTGCATGACTATGTGGAAGTGTTTTCTTAGTCGTATCAAGATATGCCAGAGTTGGATACCGATATTGTAGTTCATCGTCTGCCGACAAAGGAAGATTGTCCTCCTATCAAACAAAAAGTTTGTCGCATGAGGCCTGACATGTTTGAAAAGATGAAAGTTGAGGTGATGAAACAATTTGACGCAGGATTCTTAGCTGTGACATCTTATCCCTAATGGGTTGAAAATATGGTTCCAGTTCCGAAGAAAGACGAAAAAGTTCGCATGTGCGTAGATTATAGGGATATGAATAGGGTAAGCCCCAAGGATGATTTCCCTCTACCTCATATTGATGTCTTGGTCGATAACACTGCTCAGCATAAAGTCTTCTCTTTCATGGATGGTTTCTCTGGCTATAATCAAATTAGGATGGCTCCCGAAGACATGGAGAAGACCACCTTTGTTATGCAATGGGGTACCTTTTTCTACAAGGTCATGCCATTCAGACTGAAGAATGCAGGGGCAACATATCAGAGGGCTATAGTAGCTTTGTTTCATGACATGATCCATCATGAGATATAGGTCTATGTGGATGATATTATTGCAATATCACAAACAAAGGAAGAACATCTCAATCACTTATACAAGCTATTCGAGAGGCTGAAAAAGTATAAGTTGAGGTTGAACCCTAATAAGTGCACATTCGAAGTACGATCTGGAAAGCTTTTAGGTCTCGTTGTCAGTGGTAAAGGCATCAAAGTTGATCCTGCAAAAGTGAAGGCCATCCAAGAAATGCCAGTCCCCCACTCTAAAAAGGAAGTTAGAGGATTCTTGGGTCGTATTAACTACATCGCCCGCTTCATATCTCACTTAACTGCTACTTGTGAGCCAATCTATAAACTCTTGAAGAAAGATCATGTAGTCAAATGGAAGGATGAATGCCAAGCTGCCTTCTACAAAATCAAATAATATATGCAAGAACCTCCTATTCTCATGCCTTCAGTTGAAGGAAGACCCTTGATCATGTACTTGACAGTGCTAGAGAATTCTATGAGGTGTGTTTTTGGCCAACATGACGAGTCTGGCCGAATAGAGCATGCTATTTACTACCTGAGAAAAAAGTTTACCGACTGTTAAACCAGATATTCACTGATCGAGAAAACTTGCTACGCTCTGGCATGGGCTGCTCGCTGGCTAAGACAGTATATGTTGACTCATACCACTCTACTGGTTTCTAAGATGGACCTTATCAAGTACATCTTCGAGAAACCCGCTCTTTCCGGACGGATAGCCAGATGGCAAATGATCTTGACTGAGTATGATATTCAATAAACAACGTAAAAGGCCATCAAAGTAAGTGTATTATCAGATCATTTAGCCCATCAAGCTGTTGATGATTATCAGTCTATGAACTTTGACTTCCCGGATGAGAATATCATGCTAGTGACCGACTGCGCGAAACCTGGACTGTATGACGGACCTGAACAAGGATCCCGATGGACTATGGTCTTCGATGGGGCTTCCAACGCCTTGGGTAACGGAATTGGTGTTGTGATAATCTCCCCTAAAGGTTGCCACACTCCTTTCACTGCTAGACTTTGCTTCGATTATACGAACAACATGGTTGAGTACGAAGCATGCATTTTAGGTCTGAAGGATGCCATTGATTTGAGGATCAAGCATTCGAATGTGTTTGGGGATTCCACTCTAGTGATTAGCCAAGTAAAAGGATATTGGGACACTAAGAACCCTAATCTCATCCCTTATAAGGAGCTTGTGCTATCTCTGATTCCTTACTTCGAAGAGATCACCTTTGAACACCTCCCTAGGGAAGAAAATCAGTCAGCCGATGCTCTGGCCACAATGTCTCATATGTTCAAGGTCAAATGGGACAACAAAGCTCCTATGATTACGATTGAGAGATTCGAAGAACCTGCGCACTACTATGAGCTCGACACTGATGCCGAAAAGCCATGGTACCATGAGATGAAGAGATACCTTGACGCACAAGAGTACCCTGAAGGAGCATCCATCAATGACAAAAAGTTCTTACAAAGATTTTCAGCCAAATTCTTCCTAAGTAATGGAATCTTGTACAAACGTAACCATGACTCTACTCTACTCCGATGTGTGGACAAGAAGGAGGCAAAGGAAATTATGGAAGACATACATGATGGTCTCTTTGGTACTCTCTCTAGCGGACATATAATGGCCAAGAAAATCCTGAGAGCTGGTTACTATTGGTCAACAATGGAGACTGATTGCCATCACCACTCAAGAACTTGCCACAAATGCCAAATCTATGCTGACAAAGTCCATGTGCCTCCTATCCCTCTGAACATCATGACCTCTCATTGGCCATTTGCAATGTGAGGCATTGACATGATTGGAGAGATCAAACCCACTGCTTCCAATGGACATCACTTCATTCTTGCCGCTATCGATTATTTCACCAAATGGGTCGAAGCCGCCTCATTTGTCTCAGTCACCAAGAACGTGGTAGCCAAATTCATCAAACATAACCTCATATGCCGCTATGGTATCCCCAAAAGGATCATCACCGACAATGGGACTAACCTCAACAATGCTATGATTACAAAACTTTGCACTCAGTTCAAAATCAAGCATCATAATTCTTCTCCTTATAGACCTAAAGTGAATGGAGCAGTGGAAGCCGCCAATAAAAACATTAAGAAGATTATGCAGAAAATGGTAGTAACCTACAAGGATTGGCATGAGATGTTACTGTTTGCTCTTCATGGCTATCGTACTTCAGCTCGGACGTCAACTGGGGAAACTCCCTTTTCTTTGGTCTATGGCATAGAATCTGTTCTGCCAGTAGAAGTTCAGATTCCCTCATTAAGTATTATGAATGAGGCAGGCCTAGGCGAAGACGATTGGATTCAGACAAGATTGGATTAGTTGAACTTGATCAATGAAAAGCGACTGGCTTCCATTTGTCATGGTCAGATGTACCAAAAATGCATGATCAAGGCTTTCAACAAAAATGTCAAGCCTCAAGTATATCAAGTTGGTGACTTGGTGATAAAGCGCATCATTCTTCCACAAGGCGACCCCAGGGGTAAATGGGCTCCCACCTACAAAGGGCCATTTGTTGTCAAGAGAATGTTCTCTGGTGGTGCCATGATGCTGACTACCATGGACGGTGAAGACTTCCCACATCATGTGAACATGGACATAGTTAAAAAATACTACGCATAAGAGACCCGCTAGGTTAACACACCTAGACAAGATAAAGGCATCCCGACAAACCAAAAGGTTTGGAAAAAAAATTAGGGATATATGCAAAAGATTGTACACCCGGCAAGTTGAAAACACGAAAGGGCGACTTGGGAAAAAATGGATATCCTGGTGGGCTGAAAACCCGAAAGTGCGTTCCAGGAAAAAGTTAAGGATTGAAAGCATATGACTATGTCCCATGGAATCACCACAGTCGACTTTATTACCAAAGTCCGAGTTCAAATGGTCCAAGATCAATCCAATCAACTTATGTCAACAGCAAGGGGAATTCAAAGAAATTGGGGCAATAGTAGAGTTGGAACGCAATGAGATCACTTCCACATGGCTATTATCTTTGTTTTCAATTTTTTTTCTTTCGACGATTTCCTCTTATTAGGATCTCTGTCTCTTTGTACAGAAACGCCTATTCATGGGCAAAATATCAATATAGATATACTTTGAAGTGCAAACTTTCTGTTTTTGTTTTGAATACAAAGATGTCCAATGACTAAAAATTGAATGAACATATGCATATGAACATGATTAAACTATTTAGCACAGGTGTCCTTCTAAGCAGCAACAAGCATCTCCTTAATGCATATGGGATATCCCCACAGAGTTATCTCATTAACATTATCCCGTAGGGCCGACTACAATAAACCTTTCCCCAACGGAGTTGCCCACAAAATCCTTTTCATAGAGTAGTCCCCAACTTGATTCTCAATCTCTTGACAACTCTCTCCCCAACTAAGTTGGTCTTGAAAGAAGAAGCCTTGTGGATCTCACCTCGTCAGCAGTTCGTAAAGTATTCCTCAATAGGGTTTATTCCCCCGGCAGGGTTTACTTCCCCAATTGAGTTTATTTCCCCAGCTAAATCTGTCTTCCCCGATTGAGTCTATCCTCTCTGGCTCGAGTTTTCCTCCCAGGCTATTACAAATCAGAGGACCACAACCCCTGATCCCCAGTGAAGACGCCAACAAAGTCATTACTATCTCAAGAAAGTTACTATGAAGCCTGGACCCGACTAGATAACAGATAACTTCAATAAGTTGTTGTAAAGCCTGGACCCGACCAGATAACAGTCAACTTCTTTCTTTCAATCACTATGAAGCCTGGACCTGACCATATAATAGTTTAACCACAGTCACTATGAAGCTTGGACCCAACCAGATAATAGTGTAACTTCTCCAAGTACTATGAAACCTGGATCCGACCAGATAATAGTACAACTTTCAGTAACTATGAAGCCTGGACCCGACCAAATAATAGTTTAACTCTTTGAGATATGGAAAAACCTGGACTCAACCAGACAAGGGTTTAACTTCTTTTTCCAGTAGAGTTTGCCTCTACCCCAGCAAGTTACTGTGAAGCCTGGATCCGACCAGATATCAGTTTAATTTCATCTTTTTAGACAATTTATTATGAAGCCTGGACCCAACCAAATAGAAATTAACTTCATCCACCTTTGAAATCTGCAAAGCCTGGAATCCGACCAGATAGCAGTTTAATGTCAATAAGTTATTGTAAAGCCTGGACCCGACCAGATAACAGTTAATTTATTCTTCCCCAGTAAGTTACTGTGAAGCCTGGATCCGACCAGATATCAGTTCAACTTCTTCTATTCAAGCAAGTTATTGTGAAGCCTGGACCCGACCAGATAACAACTAGCTACAATTCCTAGCAAGTCACTATGAAGCCCGGACCCTACTAGATAATAGTGTAACTTTTCAAAAACTATGAATCCTGGACCCGACCGGATAATAGTTACCACTTCAATAAGTTACTGTGAAGCCTGGAACTGACCAGATAGATGTCAACTTTATTGTCCCCAATAATTTGCTGCCAAGCCTGGATTTCGACCAGATAACAACCAATTCTCGATGCTCTCAAGTTAGGAATAATTCCCCATTAGAGCATTGAACTCTTTTCACAAGCAGAGATCAGCACTCTCCACAGAGTCTTCTTAAACAAGCCAATATTCCCCCAGCAGAGTTTCTCCTCAAACAACAGAACAGGAACTCCCAACAGAAACATCTTAAAAAAGAGGAGCATACTCTTCATTCTCAACAGCAGTCTGGGAGCTCATTTCCCAAGGCTCATCAACATGTTGTCAAAAATTTATTTTCCTAGACAAAGACACGCTGCAAGGAACGCATCACATTCATAAACCATAATGCATACATGACAAATACATACAACATAATCTCATTTATGTTGAGAGCATCATTACACCAGGCATACATCTGCATGCAATTAATCTTTTTCCTTGCAGAAAAAGGCATCTACCACTCCAGTTTAAATTGACCCAAAGATTTATCATGTTACCTTCCCCAGTCACTATGAATGGCATCTCTAAGCCTATTCCCTAGACAGTCAACTAACACATCATCGAGTGCAAATTTATGAGCACTCTAGTGTTCAATCATCTTCCACCTTCAAGTCACGAATGGCGGACTCACCAATCTAACTCTTCAGGTTTAAGAAGATTGAACAGGGGAAGTTGTTGTACCCCAAAATTTTCCCTCTCATTTCTCAAGAATTTCCTCCCAAGATCTTCCATGACATCAAGTTTGCAGCACTGATACATCAATTTAGGTTTGGAATTGACACAAGGGCAAAATGGTCAATTACACACTGAGAAGTCAAACCTTAACTTTTGGAATAAAATCAAGTATCAAGAATCATATTTCATCAAGACATGTTGAAATTTGAAGTTTGTTTCATCAAGAAAATCAAAAGTCAAAATTACTTTGGAAAAGACAAAATTCTAAATACTTAGAAATGTTTCTAAGTGTTTAGAAAATATGATAGTTGAGAACTTCTGGCCAGATTTTCACCATGATGCAAGTTGATTCTGGAAGAACTTCTAACACAAGAGTTGCAAATTTCAACGAGATCTAAAACATTGTAGAATATAACTTCTTCTAGAATTGTTGGGATCTCAAGTTATACATCTTCAAAGACACGTCCCTGAAACTTAAAAACTTAGTAAATTATGAGCATATTCAAATCAGAATTTGGTTACAACTTCTGGGCCAATTTTCATGTAGGTTCAGGCAGACTTTGCAAGAGTAATTCAAAGAGGGTCTGCAAAGCGTGTTATAATCTTTCTGGAAAGTCTGAGAACTCCTTCAGAACATGCTGGAGCAGGGAGATTCAAAGATTGGAAGTTGGATGTTTATTCTAAGTTACGTCGATGCTGAATTTCTAACCCAGAATTAAGCTATGATGCATAATCTCATATTACAGGATTTTTGGTTTGATAAATCTCATCATCATTTAATTCTCACACCCACTTTTGAGTCTTTATCCAAAGGGTTTCCCCACGTGTGATATAGAAGTACCATTGTTGTCCTTGAAAACAAACTTTTGTACAAGTTTATGTCGGGCCCATGCTTTGCTTTTGCTTCTGAGGATACTTTTCCTTAATTCATGCTTACAAATCCATTTTAGGCGCGGCTAAAAGCTGCTAACCACCTTACTTTGTGCCTTGAACCATACTTGTTTAAACTTGCTTCAAGAACAAGTCAGCGCCTAGTATATGATGGTTGTACTTTGACTTCTCCAAGCTACTAAACCCTTGCCTATAAATTGAACTTTATTTGCAACTATAAAGGGGTCGAGAATTTGAAAATTAGCCTTGAAACCTTGCTGAAATTTCAAAGAACTTGAAACTAAAAACATAAACACAAAAACCTGCTAAGCTTCTATTTTCTTTTATGCCCAAAACACTAATTTTCTTGCACATGTCTTGGCCAAATCACCCATCAGTTTCTAACGCGCATTTAGAAACAATCCCAACTTCTGTTTACAAACTGCAATACAATCTTCATCAATCTCCATCTCAAAAAACCAGAATATTGCTTCTTGGCTGCTCTAGAATTTTCCAGCCATCCATAGTTCAGGATTGTTCCAGCTTTCTGAGCACGTGAGGAAGCTGATCAGAATATCATAGTAGTCAGAACCAGGCTCTAGCTCACAGGACATTTTCCAACTGCAAGGTAAGTTTCTGCTGACTCTCATCATATTACTTAGGCATTGTTATACTTGCATATCCAAAAATACAATGTAGACATCTTGACTTTGATGTTGTACATATTCATAGATTTCAGGTATTTTGCCTAAGTAGAGGGAATTTCAGTTCATGACTTCTTGAGGAAATTAGGATTTATAATTAGGATCAGCAAAATTCATGCTTGCTTCTGATTTACAGTCCTGATATTTTATGTTTCTGAAATCATGACGGAAACCTGCCATAACTGCTATGTTTGCATTTTCTATTTTGTTGAGAAATGATTAAGTTACAGATGTTCTAATTGGCACGATAAGGGAGATGAAGCTCATCACCAGAACTTACTTTGTGTTATATGTTTATGTTTTTTCTTCTAATCCCAGATGTATAGCCACCCTAGTGGTAGATAGCATGTGCATAAGACATTAGTGTTAAGGGTCCTGAGTTATAGCCCCAGAAACACCCTTTTTCTCTTTATTCCCTGACATTTTTAGCTTACCAGTGACACTAGAACTTCTAGGCTTCCAGCTACATCAGAACTTCCAAACTCTCTCTAAACGCCCAGAACTTCCAAACTCTCAACAACCCGAACTTCTGACCTTCCAGTAACATTAGAACTTATAGGCTTCCAATTGCATCATAACTTCTAAGATTTCCCTTATTCCCAGCAACTCCAGAACTTTAGTGTACCCGGACCCAGAACTTCTGACCCTCCCTTTGTCTGCTAACATTTTCTTTGACTTGCAGCGCACCAGAGTTAGAACTTATGTTCTCTCCTATATCAACAATGCGCTGATTCTGACCCCTTTTTCTCTTATTATTTTTAATGTCACTTCTATTTTCATTAATCAAAAACACCAAAATATTTTTATATTCACATACTTTATTTTATTTCTTTTAGAGCAAAAAGATCAAAAACATTTTCTTAAGCTAATTCATTTTCTTCTTTTAACAAAAACAAAACAAGTCCATTTTACATTTCTTGTACATTATTTCAATATGGTTGTAATAGATAATTAGGACTTTTATTTCTTGCAATCCCCATTTGTAAATTTGTATACCCCATCCCCAAATTATGGAATAGCGTAGTAAGCTTACTCTCTGCAATTTATCGCTTTCATATAAATGCTAGTAAATTAGGGTTTGTATGGAAAGATAAAATTTACAAGTAGATAACCCAAATAAAAGATTAAATGCATTCAAATCAAACACACTATTCACACATGCACCCCTAAGGTTAAACTCCACTTATTGCCTAAAAAATGGTCATGTTATGCATGTGAGACGTCTTAGCAAAAACAATAAAAAATACAAGATCATAGTCCCTCGATGACGCTACGAATGTTGCCTTTCAAATGATATTAGTCCCTCAAAGAGAAATGCTAAGATATCTCACAATATTGCTATCATGACTATACGATGACCCACGTTTGTCCCTTTTCATCCAAAGATAAGTCTTCTTACCAATCAATGGTGAGATAGCAATATCAAAGGAAGAGAGAAACAAACAAAAAAAATACTTTTGAGTAGGTAGAAACGTTCTTAGTTTCATGCTCACTTTCAAAACAAACACACACCAAACATTTTCAAAAACAAACATCTTTTCAAATACACCAACCCTTTTTGTTGTACCCTAAAATTTTCCCTCTCACTTATTAAGAATTTGCTCACAATATCTCCTTTGGCTCAAGACTGCACTAGGGTTTAATCAGCTCAAGACACTTCCTTAGGCACTGATGACAAAATTAGGGTTTGAGTTTGCACGAGGATTTTTGAAATATCAATGCTTCATATTACTTTAATGGACCATTATGAACCCCCAAGATTACTCATGTCAAATTTCAAGCTTTGGATCACACTTTTGATCAGTCAATTGAGTAGTTGACCTAAAAATCAGTTGTATTGGGGAAAAAGTCAACTATGGCCAATTTACAATCAAACTTCATAATTTTTTATCCATATCAACATTTTAAACTCATATGTATCATTTGATTAAGTTTGGACCACAACTCTTCAAGAAATTTGATCAAATCTCCAAAAGGGCAAAATGGTCAAAATTAGGGTTTTGATTGGGAAAAGGCAATTTCTGATTTTCGACCTAGCAAATGGTCAATTGGTTTAAGGCATGATCTCAAGAGTCCAATTGCATCATTTTTACCTAATGACATGGTTCAAAATATTGCAAATCCATTAGATGAACAAAAGAATTTTTCAGTCAACTGATCAAAAGTCAACTGTATACTAAAAAGTCAAACTTTGACTTTTTGGTCAAATTCAACTACCAAAGATCAAAATTCATCAAAAAATGTCAAAATAGGAAACTTATTCATCAAGAAATCAAGAAATCAAGAATTCATTTTGAAAATTCAAAATTTCTAAACTTAGAAATTTTTCTAAGTGTCAAAAATTTCTTATTTTTTCATAACTTTGAGCAATTTTTCATTATGATGCAAGATGATTCAAAGGAAACTCCCAACATGAAAGTTGTAGATATCCATTAAATCTACAACTTTTCTTCACACAACTTCTCCTAAAAGTTCTTGTATCTCAAGTTATAATTTTATGAATACATGCTCATGAATTAAAAAAGACTTAGTGAAATTTTGCCCTAGTTAGGCAGATTTTTTACCTAACTTCATGGAAAATTTTCACATAGTTCCAAGAGGAATCTTCAAAATAAATTCAAAGATGAGTTGTATAGAACATTTCAAGATTTACAAAATGTCCAAGAAATCCTTGAGATCATTCTTGAGTAAAGAGAATCGAAGAGATGAAGTTGGTGTTTTGTCACTTGAATTATAGGTCATTTTCATGATGAACACAAATGCAAATCAATGTTAGGCTGCATAATCTTTGCTTTGCAGGCCTCAAACTTGTTTGAAACTCTATAATTAATGGATTTCAAAAACTTTTGATCTATAATCCAAGTGATTTAAGCTTTATCCAATTCATATTACCATTTTGGGAAGAAAGTTAACAATACCATTCTTGAAAAGCAAGCTTTATGCATAAAGTCCCCTCTTGAGCATCTAACTTGTTCCTTCTGATCACACTTCATCTGCAAAGTCAGAAGCAAGTGTGTTTAAAGCATAACCACTATATCTTAGCAAGTACACAAGGCATTGAAACTTGTTTTCTCAAAAAATCACATGTTATGCATAAACATGTAATTTTAAATTCTGATTAACAATAAGTCTCCAAACTCGTTGCTTATAAATAGAAGCACTATTTGTGAGCTAGGACACAAGCTTGAAGACCCTAAAAACTCACTCAAATTCCCTCTAGCCAGAAATTGTCTCAAAACACCATTGTTGTGCAAGTTCTGACTTTACATACCAAACTCCAAATCCCCTCGTGCGTTCTTTGGCCTTTCACTTCCAAAAGCTTCTAAACATCAAATACAAACCATCCAAAGTCCATTTGCTCAATTGTAACACCTCCATCATCAAGTTCCATTTTCAAAAACTGGGGTCTGCAACTTGATTTCTCCAGAGCTCCTCAGCCACTTTCAGTTCAAGCTAATCATTGCATTAGCTTCCTGGGACCTCAAGGAAGCTAACCTGATCCTTGCAGCACTTTGAATCAAGCTCATTTGCATTTCAAGATTTCCAGTTTTGAGGTATTTTTCTTGAACTTCTATCTCATTACTTAGGCATTGTTAGGCTTGTATTTGTTAAGATAAAATGTAGCCCTCATTGCCACGAAGCTGTACATATCCATAGTTTGCATTTACATGGCCTGAGCTTAGAGAATTTTAGAGTTGAAGTTTCTGAAATTTTAGGGTTCAAATTAGGGCCAGAGAAATTCTCATTTATCTTTGAGTTTTAGCTTTAGTTATTTACATGGTTAGATTCATGAGGAAGAATGCAACAACTTTCATTTTGTCATCTTCCATTTTTGTTAAGAAATGAAGAAGTTACAGGTGCACCGACGGAGGTTGAAGATGAAGTCATCAAGACTTGATTTGCCTTACATATTTATTGTTTTGTTTATATAAACGGATGTATAGCCACCCCAGTGGTAAAGCGTGCGCCTGTTAACCTATGGGACCTGGGTTCGAGCCCCAGTGGTACCCTTTTACCCATTTTTCATATTTTTGACTTTCTAACATTTTTTTGCAGGCGCTGGGCCCTTTGGGCCTGATATTTTTTTTAGCTGACCTCTCTGCCTGCTTATGCACCCCTGGCCCAATTTGTTTTATTTCTTTAATTTAATTTTTTTTCTTAATTATTTTTCACTAATATTAAAAATCATAAAAAATATAGAAAAAATTTATCTTCATTTTAATTTAGTTAATTTTATTTTTCTCACCAAAAAATATTTTTATTAACTATATTTTATTTATTTTTTACAAATCACCTTGTAAATTTAATTAAAACTAGGTTAATATTTATTTTTCTTTTACACCTTTTAAAATATATTATTTTTGATATAAAAAAGACTAAAAATATTTTTAATGCTATAAATATTTTCAAGATAAAAAATGCCAAGAAAATTCTTTCCTTAAATTATTTTCTTTTGATTGATTAATAGGATTAGGGTTTTCTTTTAAAATACTTTTCTTAATAAATTCAAATTTAATTAACTATCTTTTTTATTTTAATTAGGTTAAGACAAAAATCTTTTTTTATAAAAGAAAACAAATAAAATTCGTTTTCTTTACAATTTGCGTCCTTGTACATTTATTCATTTTTTATACTTGTATATTATATTCATTTCATTCCTTGTATATTTATGCAATTCAATATGGTTGTAATAGATAAATAGATTTATTTTCTTGCAAATCCCCATTTTTAATTTGTATACCCCTCCCCTAAATGATGTAATAGCGTAGTAATTTTAATTCCCGCAATTTATCGCTTTATATAACAAATGCTAGTAATTAGGGTTTTGTATGGAAAGATTAAAACCAACCAAATAGCAAACCCTAATTCAAGACAAAATGAAGCATGGAAACAATACATATACACACAAGCACCCCTATGGTTACTCCATTTGGTTGCCTTACAAAATGCCCATATTATGCATGTGAGGTATCTTAGCAAAAACAAACGAATACAAGACCATAGTCCCTCGATGATGCTATCTAATTTGCCTTACAAATGATCTTAGTCCCTAAAAAAGAATGCTAAGATACCTTGCAACATTGCTAATTATGGTTATACGATGACCCACGCCCGTCCTGTTTACATCCCAAGATAGGGTTGCTTACCAAATCAATGGTAAGACAACAACGTCATAGGAAAAGAAAATGAACAAGAAGGACATTTGAGTAGGTAGATTGATCCTAATTAATTTCTCCATTTCAAAACAAACATCCTTGCTATTTTCAAAACAATCACATACACTTTCAAACATCTTACAAAATTGAAAACATTTTCAAAAGATCAACATCTTTGTATACATTCTTACGAACGAGAATCATTACAAAGATTGCCTAAACAATAGCCTCTTTACAAAATACTTTCAAAAACCACACAAAGCACAATTTCAAACAAAATCAAGTGATCTAGTAAGTAACTAAGAGCCTATGGAAAACCATGGATGAAAAGGGTGATGTGATACGGTGGCCAGAACCGGGACGTTTTGAAATGCTGGTTTGCGTTTTGCATTTTTTATTCGCAAAATGTCGCGGTAAGCAAGAGTCGCCACCGACTTTTATTTTATCCAACTAGAAAGGAAAAAAGCACAGAAAAATTCCTTTTTTCGAGATTTTGAGTACGGGGGGGGGGGGGGGGGGGGGGGGGGGGGGGTAGATTATAGAAAGGGAAGGTATTAACACCCTTTCTATCCGTAGTAATCTACGGGCTCTTAGGTACTTGCTCATCATTTTCAAAATTGTTTTCTTTGTGTTTCTGTGCTTTGAAAAGTTTTTGTTTTAACTTCGATTTAACTCTTGCTTCTGTCTTCAAGAGTGTAATGAAGTGTTTTTGAAAACTTTGCTTATAAAGGAGTGTAAGTGTGAAAAAATTGTTTTGATTGAGCAAGTATTTAAGAACTAATCTACCTACTCGAAAAAAGAACCGTTCTATGTTCGTTTCCTTTAGATAGCGCTATCCCACTATTAGTGAGTAGGTAGCCCCGTCGTTGGAGTTTTGAGGGTTAATTCGAAAGGGACGTACGTTCACTAAAGCAATGTTAGGACGTATTAGTAATAACCCTAATGTCTTAGATCAATTATTCGAAGCAACAATTCCGAGGCAACCGTTCCGAGGCAACTTTTCCGAATCGGGACTTTGATCTTTTTTTAGACAAAAGGACGACCACTAAAACATCTTATACTCAATGACCGTTTACCGAAGGCAACCAAGTGGGAGTGTACCCTAGGAGTGCGCATGTGCGAATGATTCAATTTCAGTTTATTTATCTTTACACATTTAGGGTGATCTAACTGTATTAAAATTAAGCATACATTCTTGTCATGCATCCTAATATCATATATCTAACAGTTAAATATTTTGCGGAATTTAAAGTGCGGAAATTAAACTACGCTATTACAAGGCTTCAGGTATTTACATAGCCAAAAACAAACCCTTGAAAATAAAGCGATAAATGGAAATAAACGTCCTAATTAAACTATTACAAACTGTAGGCAGTTACATCAATATGATAAATAGTAAAAATAAAGCGCGCGAGAAAAATTAAGATCGAGGAGAAATTAGGGTTTTGACCCTTCTAACCTAATTAAAAGAAAAATGTTTTTTTTGTTATTTTTAATATATTTTTAAGAAAAAGAATTAAGTTTTTAAATTAAATATAAATAATTAGCTAAATTAAATTAATTAATAAAAATAATAACAAGACCTATTTTTTATGTTTTGGTTATTTTTAGGAAAAAGAAAATATAATTAAATTAGAAATAAAACCTACTTGTTCTAATTAATTTTAATTATGTACAAAAAAGAAATTAAAGTTATCTAAATTAATAAACCTAATTAAATTAATAAATTTATTGGTAAAAAATATACCTAACTCTAATTGGTGAAAAATAATATTTTTGTGATTTTTTTGATAAAAGAAAATAATTATTTATGTTAGTAAATAAAATAAATAAATAAAATAAAAATAATAATAAAAAAAGAAAAAAAGAAAGAAATTGGGCCTGGGCAAAAAATGGGGGTGCAAGAATCAGAATTCTGGGCCCAAAAACAAGGAGATCCGTTTGACTTTGTGAATCCAATGTGTTGCTTTGACTGAGGCTTCATGGTGCTCCTCCATTGCTGGCTCTTGGATCTAGATTTCAAGCCACTTGGCAACATGGATTATGAGGCCGTATGATAGGCCTTGGACTAGAGTACGCATGTGATTGCCTGAAAGAAAATAATATTGAGAAAAGTGGGGGACCTGGGATTCGAACCCAGGTCCTGATGCTCTTTCCACGCCTTCACTACCACTGCATCACTTTGTATTTGTTGTACATAATGTAAACAAAAATTATTATATATAAAACAAGCGAAGCAATAAAAAAATTTTGCCAAAATTCAAATGGACGAATTAGATGGAGCCACGCCATCATCCCTGTCCTCTCTCCGTGGCTAAAAGGTTTGAAAACCTTTACCTATGGACAACGTCCGTCGCTACAGCCCTGCAAGTTCTCTAAATAAAATACAAGTGATATAAATGACTACCAAGGCCATGAATGGACTCGTCTGGATTTGCTGAGCACAATGGTGGCCCTTTCATGGCCCAATTTTTCTTGCACGCAGAAATCCCAAATCAAACTTGTAAACCCTAATAATGGTGAAACTCCATACAAGCCATGAAAATGCAATTAAAGAATACAGAGAGCTTGCAAATGTTCTATGGATCAATAATATATGATTAATTCATGCTATCAATGCATAAATCATGGAATTCGATTTCAAGAAAAGTTGGGTATCGTGACTGACTTACAGCGCGATTTAGGACTTGAAAACGTTTGCTTTGAATTGGTTTAGCTTGCTGAGGAACCCATGAAGCAAATGGAATGGTCAAGGAGTCTTGAATTGGCCTGCAACTACGAATTTGTGTTTTCACTTTCTTGGTATTTTTTCAAGTTTTGTTCTGGTTCATGCGCCTCTTTTCTCTCAGTTTTTGGTCTACCTTCGTTCTATATGTATCAAGGAATGGATTAGGGTTGATAACTGATCTCAATCTTCGTCCATCAATGAATTGAATCTTGATTTGATACACCTTAAAAATCTTTCCAAAATTGGCCTAAAATCAATCTTTTTATCCACCCTAATGCCTTGCACGATTTTGATTTGATGCTAGCTGTAATTGAAACCTGAAACAAGCACAAAATCTTTTGTTTTCAATATTTTGGATTTTATATGATTTGTTTTGATTTAAATTGAATTAATTCAAATAAAAATCAAAATAAATAATAAAAACATGATAAGGAAAAATATCAAGGGCTAGAACTCGTGGAATATGTTGCCAACTCAAAACAAGTTAAAAAGATTGAGCCCATTTGGCAAAAATTGAAGTTTTAGGGATAATTGACTTTTGGCAATTTTGCAAAAAAGGTCAACTTCACCAATGCATAACTTCCTCAATTTTGACTCTTTGGAGGTTTTCTTAAACTTTTTAGAAAGCTTTAGATGTCCTCTAATCAACCCTTTTTGTCTCATCTCAAATTTATATTCCATGCTCATGTATGAAGCTTTGACAAAAAAGGTGTTTTTTGTTGACTTTTCAAAATGACCTATAATGTCCAAATTCATAACTTCTTGTGAGTGCATATTTTTAACTTGGGAGATGAATATGGATTGTAGGGAATTGCATCCTCTTAAAAATGAGCTTTGGATGGGTCATTTCTCATAAAGTATGAGAAAGTTATGCTTGGTCAAAGTTAAGTTGACTTTTCCTACAAAACCCTAATTTAGCAACTTTTAAGTCTTGATGAATTATGAGCAATCCTTGATGAATCATGATCAACGCTTGATCAAATGATGAAATATACTTCAAAATGAGGATGTTGACCAAAAATCTTGAAGTTTGACTGTATGTGGGCCTCAATTGACTTTTACCCTAGCACAGTCGATTTTCAGGCCTTTGAGCAATTGACTGAGCAAAATTCCTCTGTAGGGCTTGAAACTTGACATGGATGTTCTTGAGAACATATTAGGATATTGGTGAGAATTTGGGGTCCTTTGTACTCAAGTATCTTGATGCAACATGAAATCCTAATTTGGAGTAGACTGCCTTAGGAGAGAGCTTGTCTGGCCAACCCTTGGACTACCTTGAGCAACTTGAAGATCTTTCTTGAAATGTTTTGAGGAACATGGGAGGGAAAATTTTGGGTTACAACAGCTTCCCCTGTTCAATATTCTTAAACCTGAGGATGTAGATTGACTTTCGTGCCTTTCGTGGTCCGAAGGTGGAAGATGATTGAACACTAGAGTGCCCAGAAATTTGCACTCGCATAAAGTGGTAATTGTCTTGTGATATCGGGAATGGGCTTACAGATGCCATTTGGAAATTGCTGACGAGGGGGATGGGCTTAAAGACGCCATCTGAAGGAGTGTCGATCGCATAAGAGATTCCTTAGAGAGAGCTTGTATACCTGTTGTTAAGGAAAATTCCGCCGGAGAATGTTGATCTCTGTCTTGAGAGAAATAGATTTTTAGGAGCTTTGGTCGTCCATTATTCTGCTGGTGAGTCGTCTCGGTTTGAATTTTAGGAACTTCGATCGTCCGTATTCGACTGAGGAATCATCTCTGTGGAATTTTAGGAACTCTGGTCGTCCGTATTCGACTAAGGAATCATCTCTGTTGAATTTTAGGAACTTCGGTCGTCCGTATTCGACTGAGGAATCATCTCTGTTGAATTTTAAGAACTTCGATCGTCCGTATTCGACTGAGGAATCATCTCTGTTGAATTTTAGGAACTTTGGTCGTCCGTATTCAACTGAGGAATCATCTCTGTTGAATTTTAGGAACTTCGGTCGTCCGTATTCGACTGAGGAATCATCTCTGTTGAATTTTAGGAACTTCGGTCGTCCGTATTCGACTGAGGAATCACATCTGTTGAATTTTAGGAACTTCGGTCGTTCGTATTTGACTGAGGAATCATCTCTGTTGAATTTTAGGAACTTTGGTCGTCCATATTCGACTGGGGATTAAACTATTATCTAGTCGTACCCGGGCTTCACAACTTGAATTTTGTGAGAGTTTGATTGTATCCTTCCTGAAAGGTAAAGGTTAGCTGTATGTAATGCATGATATGTATCAAGCAATGATGTTCTCTGAATAAATGAGATTGTGTTTGTATGATGCGTATATGCATGTGTCATGATGTATGGAAATGTGATGTTTTTAGCTGGGGAAAATAAATCCCGGATTGCTGCTGGAGAAAAGAGTTGAATTCTTTATTTCCACTGGGGATAGTGTGTGAAGATGATTGTGAGAATAAACCTGCATGAGAGGATAACTCTGCTGGGGAATAAACTGATGAGGAAATGACTCTGTGGGGAGGACAGATTCTGCTAGAGGACCTGTTGATTTGGAAGAATAACCTCGGCTGGGGATGAGTTACTGTTGTTGGCGATGATAAACTCTGTTGGGGATTGAGTTTCTGTTTGTAAAAGTATTGAACTTCACTGGGGATGATTTTGCAGTGGCGACTTCACTGGGAATAATCTTTTAGGCTCTACTGGGGACAATCCTCCAGCCTCTAATGGGGATAATCTTCCAGTGCTGGTAATAGTTAAACTCTGCTTGGGGGAGAATATCGCTGACTCACTCACGGTTGTGAGCCTCAGCTTGGGAGAATTAACTCCACTATTTTCTCCTTACTCTGTGGGGAGTGAATACACCTTCAATAGTTTTCTCCAACTAGGTCTATCCATATACCTGGTGGATAGAGCAACTGTACGGTTCGGGCATTTCTTATTTGCCCCTGTTTCTGATATTACGAGTAATCGTCTTTTGCTTCGCATGTAAATATTTATGAGCAACAATTATCGTCAAATGCATATATCAAAAATGAACATTGGACGTTCTTGAAAAACAAAACAGAAAAAGAAAACCATTTGAAATTTATTTGTGAAAATGAATTGTATTGACTTTGAAGTTTGGCCTGTAAATAGGCGTCTTTTGTACAAGAGGCTGACCTCCCAGTAAGAGAACACCGTTGAACAGTAGAGTTTATACAATTTATAAAAAACAAAGAAAAACAGCTATGTGAACAATCCCACTGGGTTCCAACTTTGCTATCGCCTTTATGTCCTCGAGCATCTCATTACTTTGCTACTTGGTTGAAGGTAGATCAGATTTTTTGGCGCCGTTCGAGCTTGATAGTTGATACTGAAGTCTGGTTGCAAGGTGATCCAATGGGACATAGTGTTACACTTCGATCCCTAATTTTTGCCTGGACCGCCCTTTCGGGTTTTCAGTCCACTGGGATACCCTTTTTTGCCCAAGCCGCCTTTTTCAGGTTTTTGACTTGCCGGGTGTACAGATTTTTCATTTTCATCCCTTATTTTTGCCCGAACCCTTTTGGTTTGCCGGGAAGCCCTTATTTTTTCCTAGGCCAGTCAACCTAGCGGGTTTTTGATTAGGCGTAGTATTTTTTCACTATGCTTGCATTGACGGGGTGAGGAAGGTCGTCACCATCCATGGTGGTTAGAATCATAGCTCCTCCTAAGAAAATGTTCTTAACCATAAATGGCCCTTCGTACGTGGGGGTCCATTTGCCCCTGGGATCACCTTGTGGTAGGATGATGCGCTTGATCACCAGATCCCCCACCTGATACTCTTGTCGTCTGACTTTCTTGTTAAATGCCTTGATCATTCGCTTCTGATACATCTGACCATGACAAATAGCAGTAAGTCTCTTTTCATTAATCAAGTTCAGCTGATCAAGCCGGGTCTGGATCTAGTCATCCTTGATCAAACCTGCATCCTTCATAATTCAAAGAGAGGGTATCTGAACTTCAATGGGCAAGACTGCCTCCATGCCATATACCAAGGAATAGGGTGTTGCCCCTGTTGACGTCTGCGCTGAGGTACGGTACCCATGAAGAGAAAACGGTAACATCTCATGCCAGCCTTTATATGTCGCCGTCATCTTCTGCATAATCTTCTTGATATTCTTATTAGCCGCTTCAACAATCCCATTCATCTTTGTTCGGTAGGGAGAAGAGTTGTGATGTTGTATCTTGAACTGCTTGCAGAGCTCCGTGATCATTGTATTGTTAAGATTTGTACCATTGTCCGTAATGATCCTCTCGGGTACACCATATCGACAGATCATATTGTGCCAAATAAACCGTGCCACGACGTTCTTAGTCACTGTAGAAAAGGAAGCTGCTTCAACCCACTTTGTAAAGTAATCAATCGCTACCAAGATGAAACGATGCCCGTTAGACGCAGTAGGTCTGATCTCGCCAATCATATCGATGCCCCACATTGCAAAAGGCCAAGGAGCTGTCAAGATGTTCAGAGGTATCGGAGGTATGTGCACCTTATCAGCATAGACTTGGCACTTATGACAGGTCCGAGAATGCTGATACAGTCGGCTTCCATGGTAGACCAATAATATCCTGCCCGGAGGATCTTCTTTGCCATGGTATGACCACTGGAATGAGTCCCGAAAGTACCTTCATGTAACTCTACCATAATCCTTTCTGCCTCGTTCTTATCCACACAACGTAGTAAGGTCAAATCATGATTACGCTTGTAAAGAATACCATTACTGATGAAGAACTTCGCCGCGAACCTCCTCAGAAACTTCTTATCATTAACAGATGCACCCTCGGGATATTCTTGAACCTCAAGATACCTCTTTACCTCGTGAAACCAGGGTTTATCTGCTACCTCCTCAGTCTCAATGTCATAGCAATGTGCAGGTTCGTCCAACCTTACAATGGTAATCTGGGGAGCCTCATTGTCCCATCTGACCTTGAACATAGAAGACATCGTAGCTATCGTGTCCGCTAACTGATTCTCCTCTCTGGGGAAGTGTTCAAAGGTTATCTCTTTGAAGTGCGGAAGCAACGTCAACACATACTCTTTGTAAGGAATAAGATTTGGGTGTTTCGTATCCCACTTGCCTTTGATCTAACTGATCACGAGAGCGGAATCTCCGAATACACTTAAGAATTTAATCCTTAGGTCAATAGCTGCTCGAAGACCCATAATGCACACTTCATACTCCGCCATGTTGTTGGTGCAGTTGAAACATAATCGGGTGGTGAACAGAGTATGACAGCCTTTAGGAGATATAATCACGGCGCCAATGCTATTACCCAAAGCGTTTGAAGCTCCATCTAAATACATAGACCATCGGGATCCTTCCTCAAGTCCTTCATCCGGTCCAGGTGTTTCACAGTCAATCACCAACATGATGTTCTCATCCGGAAACTCGATGTTCATAGACTGGTAATCATCCACTGCCTGATGCACCAAATGATCCGCCAACACATTTCCCTTGATTGCTTTTTGGGTCGTGTATTGGATGTCATATTCAGTCAAGATCATCTTCCATCTTGCTATTCTTCCGGACAAGGCAGGCTTTTCGAAAATATACTTGATTGGATCCATCTTTAATATCAATAGAGTAGTGTGAGTCAGCATATACTGTCTCAGCCGGCGAGCAACCCATGCCAAAGCGCAGCAAGTTTTCTCAAGCAGTGAGTATCGGGTCTCACAGTCGGTAAACGTTTTGCTAAGGTAATAAATAGCATTCTCTTTTCGGCCATACTCGTCATGCTGCCCCATCACACACCCCATCGAATTGTCGAGTACTGTCAAGTATAAGATCAAAGGTCTCCCTTCAACTGGAGGCATCAGAATAGGTGGCTCTTGGAGATATTCCTTGATCCTTTCGAAAGCGTCCTGACATTCATCGTTCCATCTTACCACTTGATCTTTCTTTAATAGCTTAAAGATTGGTTCACAAGTAGCAGTCAGGTGTGAAATGAATCGGGCAATGTAGTTCAGACGTCCCAAAAAGCCTCTAACTTCCTTTTCTGTTCGGGGAGCTGGCATTTCCTGTATAGCCTTCACCTTTGCAGGATCCACTTGAATACCTTTATCACTAACGACGAAACCCAGCAGCTTACTAGACCTCACTCCAAAGGTGCACTTGTTTGGGTTTAACCTTAGCTTGTACAACTTCAACCTGTCAAATAGCTTCTGGAGATGGTCAAGATGTTCCTCTTTAGTTTGGGATCTTGCAATCATGTTGTCAACGTATACCTCAATCTCATGATGAATCATGTCGTGGAACATAGCGACCATGGCGCGCTGATATGTTGCCCCAACATTCTTCAATCCGAACGGCATAACCTTGTAGCAAAAGGTACCCCATTGAGTAATGAACATTGTCTTTTCCATGTCTTCGGGAGCCATCTTAATCTGATTGTAATCGGAGAAATCGTCCATAAAGGAGAAGACCTTATGTTGTGCGGTGTTGTTAACCAAAACGTCGATATGAGGCAGAGGGAAGTCGTCCTTGGGGCTTGCCCTGTTCAGATCCCTATAGTCAACACACATTTGAACCTTACCATCTTTCTTCGGTACTGGAACCATGTTGGGAACCCACTGCGGGTAAGAAGTAACTTCTAGAAAACCGGCATCAAACTGTTTTATAACCTCATCCTTGATTTTCTCAGACATCTCCGGGCGCATTCGGCAAACTTTCTGCTTCACTGAAGGACAATCTTCCTTAGTTGGCAAGCGGTGAACCACAATATCGGTATCCAACCCAAGAATATCTTCATAAGACTAGGCAAAGATCTCAACATAGTCACGCAGCATCTGTATCAAACGTTGCTTAACACTAGACTCCATATTTTCACCGATCTTGACCTCTTTCTTGTCTTCTTCTGTACCCAGATTTACTGTTTCCGCTGGCTCTTCATGCGGCTGTATGGCCCTCTCTTCCTAAAGTAACAGTCTAGCAAGTTCCCCAGGCACTTCACAATCATCCTCACCTTCGTCCTCGGCTTGGTTGGTCGGACTTTCAAAGTCATAATTGGCAGTAGCAGAGTCGTTATCAGTGGGATCCAGAGTGGATGTAGACCTGTATATGTGAGTGTGTGTAAGAAAAATAGTTGTTTTGCAAGATAGAAAAGAAAAACAAGGAGCGTAAAATTCGTAATGCAAGAAAATGTCCAATGCTTTTATTGATGATATATGGAAATGACAAATATTAAGCCCTCGCAAACAAAGCCACGGTGTCTCGGGCAAGGCACCGGGCCGTAAAGTTTTAAATTGTCTGTTACAAATCTCAAAACAAAAATCTTATTATTGTGTAATAAAAGAAATGGGCACGAAGTCCTTTGCCGTCCAATTGCTTAATTTGTCGTCGGTAGTCGGGTAAATCCAGCTGTCGAAATCAGACTCTTCATCATTATCTTCAATAGCATTTACTTCCGGATTACTGATACGCAGGGGAGGTCTTCCAATCCATGCATGCTGAACAGCCCTTTGAGCTTCTGCAGTAAAACCCAAACCAAACTTGTCAGTCTTGTGTGCAAATTCAGGGAGTTGGCCCCAATTCGCACACCTACCTTTTTCAATAACAGCCCGGGCATCCTTGAGGGAAGTCATCTTCATTGGAGGATCTTCAGCGACAATTTCAGTCGATGCCAGAGTCTGGGGGACTTCTTCAAAGTTTTGGCACGGGGTTTCAATGAACTCCCCGTCCATCTCTACATACCGAAAAGAGTTAAGGTGGCTCACCATGTACTCCTCTTCTCCTCGTACTGTAACGATTTTCCCCTTTATTGGATACTTTAACATCTGATGGAGCGTAGAAGTTACTGCCCCATCTTTATGAATCCATGGGCGACCAAGCAAACAAGAATAAGATGGTCGAATGTCCATCACATAGAATGTAGACGCGAAAGTCTGGAAACCAACCTTAACAGGAACATCCACCTCTCCATGTACCATACTCTTTGACCCGTCAAAGGCCCTAACCACAATATTACTTGGCTTCAGAACCAACCCTTCACAGTCCAACCGATCTAACGCTTTCTTGGGTAAAAAGTTTAACGAGGACCCAATATCCACCAGCACATAGGCCAGAGTAGTGCCCCTGCACTCGATTGAAACATGCAGAGCGTCATTGTGATTCTTTCCTTTGGCAGTCAGATCTACATCGGAGAAACCCAAACCATTATCAGCGGTCAAACTAGCCACACAGTCTTTGAATTGATCAGCAGACGTCTCCTGCGGCACATGCGCAGTTTTCAGGAAAGTAATTAAAGCCTTAGCATGGGCTTCTGAGCACAACAATAAATATAACATGGAGATCTTCGACGGGGTTTGCCCCAACTGTTCGACTACATTGTAGTCGCTTTTCTTGATGATCTTCAAAATCTCCTATATCTCCTGTCTAGAGGTTTCAACAATAATCTTCTTCGGTGCCTCCGTCTGGGCAGACTCACCGGTGATCCCTTTGCCCCGAGCGTCAGATGACTCGGTGACAAGGGTAATGATTGGAACATGAACAGGGATAGTAGCAGACGTACTAGAAGGTGTAATGGCGACAAGCTTCTGAACAGTTGGTGGGGAGATCTCAGGAGAGAAAAGTCTTCTGCTGCGGGTGACCTTGCTAGACCCGACGATATTGCTGACATCAGTATCAGCCTCCTCAAATTTCAAGTCTTGTTTAATCCCATGATAGTACACATCGGCCCCATAGTGCCACGGGACAACCTTATTCGACGTGTAAGGGATAGGTCCAGGAATAGTAATGATCAATGGAGCAACTCTTGGAACATATGTAATTCTAACAGGCTTTCTCGAGGAAGCCTTGGAAGAATTGGAGAAAATGGTGATTATGGAAACATCTCCAACAGGAATCAACGGAACTAAAGTTTTCTCGAACAATATCGCTTTGTTATCCATCAGGTGCTGAACACCCGATTTCAACAAATGACAACCAGTAGGTAGGATGGAACATAGGTGGCAACCTTCGCCACAGCCCGGAAATAAACCAGCCAACAATAAGTTCTTCTTAACGGTCAACAACAGAGTAGGAATGTCTTCCACAAAGGTTACAAATGAATCATCATCTGCAGCATTTGCTCCATGCTTGGGCATAGGAGCAGTCATGACATTAGGCTTTTCCAGCGCTTCAAACTCGATCTCTTTAGCATCAATCAGATCCTGCACTTTATTCTTCAAAGCCCAGTAGTTGTTTGTATCATGCCCTGGGCTATCGGAGTGATAAGCACAGCAGGCGTTTGGATTATACAGCGGTGATGTAGTACTGGGATTCTTTGGAGCCTCCTTCAGAATCACCAAGTTGGTTTTCAACAGTTGTGGCAGAATTTAAGATAGAGTCATACTGAGCCGAGTATACTGCCTTTGCGGTCTTTCTACTCTTTGCTGATTGTTGCGTTGTGGGGCAACAGCAGGTCTTGATATAACTACCACATTAACTGCTTGGAGGCGTTCGGGTCGGTTTTGGCTCCTCGAGCTGTAAACTGCACTAGATTCCTTCTTGAAAGGCTTCTTCTCTATACTTGACGAAGCACCTTTCTATATCTTGCCGCTCTTGATACCGACCTTAACTCTCTCACCATTCATAATCAATTCAGTGAAACCAGACGATGAACTACCGATCAAATGATTGAAATACGGACCAGACAAAGTCCCAAGAAACATATCCACCAACTCCCTATCAGCCAGAGGGGGTTGTACTCTTCCAGCAAGATCTCTCCACTTCTGAGTGTAGTCCTTGAAACCTTCACTCGCACCCATAAACATACCCTGAAGTTGAGTACGTGTAGGAGCAAGGTCGGCATTATACTGGTATTGCTTGTAAAAAGCGACAGCAAGGTCCTCCCAGTTGCGTACATTAGCTCCTTCCAGTTGATAGAACCATTCAAGTTGAGTCCCTGACAGACTATCTTGAAAGAAATGAACCCAAAGGTTCTTATCAGCAGTATAGGGTTGAATCTTTCTGACATACGAGCGGAGGTGTAACTTCGGGAAGGATACCCCATCGTACTTAGCAAAGACAGGAGCTTTAAACTTGTGCGGGATCACCACCCCAGATGCCAAACCCAAATCTCCGAAGTCCAACCCAGGTATCTTCTGGATCTCCATTGCACTCAACCGGTCTTCAAGTTTCTTATATCTATCCTCGGTATGAGGATACTGGTCTTCACCAAAATCAGTGTCATTATCGGAGACCATAGGATTAGGAGCCTTCCTTTCCTCTTGATTCTCTCCCCCTCCAGATGAATGGGACATATCAACTTCTTCTCGTAACCTGTTCCCAAACCTGTGACCCATATTCAGCAGGACCACCTTCTTCTTCTTCTTCTTGTCCTTCAAGATAAGAGCCTTCAAATCTTGTTGAATCTTGGCCAAGTTCAAGAACATTTCCTGGAATTGAGAATTCTGAGCTTGCAGAGCCTTGATGGCTTGATCAGTAGGTGTTTCAGAAGACATATTGTGCTGAAATAAACAGCGAAGAAGATAAGAAACTTGTAAGGGTACCTGTGATGAAGTGTATGGGAATGGAATGCGTATGAAATGATTTAAAAGACTTAGGGAGATTCAAATTTGTAAACCAAAATAAAACACACTTTATTAGATTAAAACTTGAAGCAATGTTTA
Source organism: Vicia faba (assembly GCA_948472305.1). Lineage (NCBI taxonomy): Eukaryota > Viridiplantae > Streptophyta > Magnoliopsida > Fabales > Fabaceae > Vicia > Vicia faba. The sequence continues at coordinate 652,598,476 of OX451740.1, forward strand.
ACAAATGCCTTTAAGGCGTTACAAAAGAAATACTGAAAAACAAATCTAAACTAGAAATACTAAAAGACATCAGAAATCCCAAGGTCGTTTTCCCTTCGTGCTGACATAATCATTGATTGTCCTTTCATTCTCAAGCTGCCTTGTAAGCTTCGGGATCTTCCTCTCCTGCTCATGATACTTCTCTCTGTAAGTATCCCTTTCTTCCCTTAACTGGATCCAAGATCTCTTCAATGCCCCAATATCAGTAGGCGTGTATGGATGGAGGACCGTATAAGGAACCCCTTCTTCATCAGTATGCTCCACAATCACCGGCAAAACAGCTTCATATGGCATCCCCAGCTTTTGAGCACGAGCTCGAACCCAATGGAGGTATGGTTGCATCGGGAGAGAAGTCTTCATTCCTAGCTCATGTGGATCAGACCTGTTAACCCTGTCCCAAGCTCGTATAAACCTGCGGCGATGTCCCTCAACATCCCCCCTGAACTCAAAGACAATGCCTATAAGAAGCAGCTCATGAGGACCGTCCCTCCGAGCTCGTCCAAACTGTCATAAGGCCAAACAAGGATTATAGGTTATTCCTCCTCTAATTCCAAGCAATGGAACATTGGGGTATTCCCCACACTGATCAATGACAACTACCTCTTCCATATCCTTAGTACTCCAAAGGATGTTTGTATGAGCAAGGGACATGATTCTGTAAGCCCAACCCATACCTTCCTCATTCTTCAATACAGATTTGGGGAGGTGAGAAATAAACCACCTCGCCAGCAGCAGTGTACAACACAAGAGAGTTCCCTTTCTTCGTACAGTACAGGTATAAAGAGCATGCAGAATGTCACCTAAGAGAGTAGGCACTGGATTACAAGACATGAAGATCTTGAACGCATTCACATCGACAAAAGAATCTGGATTTGGGAACAGAACCAAGCCATAGATGAGGAGAGCCAGGATGTCTTCAAATGCTAGAAAGTCAAAACTATCCTAGAACTGTTGAGCTTGATCAATCAAGAACTTAGCCAAGAAACCTTTAACCCCACTCTGAATCTCCCAGTTAGACACTACATCAGCCATTTTCAGATGTAGGGCTGAAGCAATATCCTCTGGCCTAGGAGCTATCTCCAAACCTGTAAAGGGTGTCTGCTCTAGAATAGATATGCCAAGTAAATCAGAAAACTCTTCAAAAGTAGGGACTAACTGATAGTCCGAGAAGGTGAAACAGTGATGCAATGGGTCAAAGAACTGGAATAACATGCTCATAATTTGCTCATCCAACTGGGAAGTGACCAAGCTAAGGAGATGACCATGTCTTCTAACGAAGGAAGAAGTATCAGGAACCTTTGAAACCAACTCTCTGAGCTAAGCAGGGATTTGCACGAAGCTGATTCGAATGGTATTTCTACGCATAAAGGCCATGATCTGCAAACCAGAACAAAGATGAATCCCCTCGGTCTTTGAAATGGTTAGTCTAATGAAATATGCATGCGATGTTATGATGCATGATGTCATGATAAAAACATACCACAAGTATCATAGATAGCAAAGATGGTAAGGGAAAACAAGTCACACAATAGCCCTTAAATTTCAGGCTGGCATGGAGTCTAGGTACTACCCTCTTTCAGTTTAGTTTGTTCAACCTGTCCTAGTAATAGTAACCGGGTTCTAGAGGTTCTCAATATCACTGACCATCCTCCATCGGTCATAATTCCAGACACGCAATCTTTTCTCGCGGCCAGAACCATCTCGAGAGTATGGTCTCAATGAGTGTAGCATACTACTACTTTCTATGGCCAAGTTGGTCAATTATAGGTTCTAAGGTCAGTTGATGCTTAATGACCCATTAGCATCCCCATACTCTCCTTGTTGCTCCACAAGGGATATCGATACCAACTAATGTGTCACACCAACGTAGCTACTGCTTCAACCGTATCGGTCTACGCTGTACAGTTCCCTCACAATCTATTGCTACTTACCTAAAAGGTGTTCCCCAGATCCGAGTTAGGATCTATAGTAACTCTGATACAAAGCCCATAAATATAAAGCAAACAAATCAATCAATTGAAAACAATATAATGAACTTAATCCTAAGGTACACCCCACTTATTAATTCCTCAGCAGAGTCGCCAGTTCTGTGATACGGTGGCCAGAACCGGGACATTTTGAAATGCTGGTTTGCGTTTTGCGTTTTTTATTCGCAAAATGTCGCGGTAAGCAAGAGTCGCCACCGACTTTTATTTTATCCAACTGGAAAGGAAAAAAGCACAAAAAAATTTCTTTTTCGAGATTTTGAGTACGGGGGGTAGATTATAGAAAGGGAAGGTATTAACACCCTTTCTATCTGTAGTTATCTACGGGTTCTTAGGTACTTGTTCATCATTTTCAAAATTGTTTTCTTTGTGTTTGTGTGCTTTGAAAAGTTTTTGTTTTGACTTCGATTTAACTCTTGCTTCTGTCTTCAAGAGTGTAATGAGTGTTTTTGAAAACCTTGCTTATAAAGGAGTGTAAGTGTGAAAATTTTGTTTTGATTGAGCAAGTACTTAAGAACTAATCTACCTACTCAAAAAAAGAATCAGAATTTTGGGCCCAAAAACAAGGAGGTCCATTTGACTTTGTGAATCCAGTGCGTTGCTTTGACTAAGGCTTCATGGTGCTCCTCCATTGCTGGCTCTTGGATCTGGATTTCAAGCCATTTGGCAACCTGGATTATGAGGCCGTATGATAGGCCTTGGACTAGAGTATGCATGTGATTGCCTGAAAGAAAATAATATTGAGAAAAGTGGGGGACCTGGGATTCGAACCCAGGTCCTGATGCACTTTCCACGCCTTCACTACCACTGCATCACTTTGTATTTGTTGTACATAATGTAAACAAAAATTATTATATATAAAACAAGCGAAGCAATAAAATTTTTGCGCGAAAATTCAAATGGACGAATTAGATGGAGCCACACCATCATCCATGTCCTCTCTCCGTGGATAAAAGGTTTGAAAACCTTTACCTACGGAAAACGTCCGTCGCTACAGCCCTGCAAGTTCTCAAAATCAAATACAAGTGATATAAATGACTACCAAGGCCATGAATGGACTCGTCTGGATTTGTTGAGCACAATGGTGGCCCTTTCATGGCCCAATTTTGCTTGCACGCAGAAATCCCAAATCAAACTTGTAAACCCTAATAATGGTGAAACTCCATACAAGCCATGAAAATGCAATTAAAGAATACAGAGATCTTGAAAATGTCATATGGATCAATAATATATGGTTAATTCATGCTATCAATGCATAAATCATGGAATTCGATTTCAAGAAAAGTTGGGTATCGTGACTGACTTATAGCGCGATTTAGGACTTGAAACGCTTACTTTGAATTGCTTTAGCTTGCTGAGGATCCCAGGAAGCAAATGGAATGGTCAAGGAGTCTTGAATTGGCCTGCAACTAGGAATTCTTGTTTTCACTTTCTTGGTACTTTTTCATGTTTTGCTCTGGTTCATACGCCTCTTTTTTCTCTCAGTTTTTGGTCTGCCTTCGTTCTAAATGTATCAAGGAATGGATTAAGGTTGATAACTGATCTCAATCTTCCTCCATCAATGAATTGGATCTTGATTTGATACACCTTAAAAATCTTTCCAAAATTGGCCTAAAATCAATCTTTTTGTCCACCATAATGCCTTGCACGATTTTGATTTGATGCTAGCTGTAATTGAAACCTGAAACAACCACAAAATATTTTGTTTTCAATATTTTGGATTTTATATGATTTGTTTTGATTTAAATTGAATTAATTCAAATAAAAATCAAAATAAATAATAAAAACATGATAAGGACAAATGGCAAGGGCTATAACTCGTGGACTATGTTTCCAACTCAAAACAAGTGAAAAATATTGGGCCCATTTGGCAAAAATTGAAGTTTTAGGGATAGTTGACTTTTGGCAATTTTACAAAAAAGGTCAACTTCACCAATGCATAACTTCCTCAATTTTGACTCTTTGGAGGTGTTATTGGACTTTTTATAAAGCTTGAGATGTCCTCTAATCAACCCTTTTTGTCTAATCTCAATTTGATATTTCATGCTCATGTATGAAGCTTTGACAAAAAAGGTGTTTTTGTTAACTTTTCAAAATGACCTATAATGTCCAAATTCATAACTTCTTGTGAGTGCATATTTTGAACATGGGAGATGAAGATGGATTGTAGGGAATTGAATCCTATTCAAAATGAGCTTTGGATGGATCATTTCTCATAAAGTATGAGAAAGTTATGCTAGGTCATATTTGAGTTGACTTTTCCTGCAAAATCCTAATTTAGCAACTTTTAAGTCTTGATGAATTATGAGCAATCCGTGATGAATCATGATCAACCCTTGATCAAATGATGAAATATACTTCAAAATGAGGATGTTGACCAAAAATATTGAAGTTTGATTGTATGTGGGCCACAGTTGACTTTTGCCCTAGCACAATCGATTTTCAGGCCTTTGAGCAATTGACTAAGCAAAATTCCTCTATAGGGCTTGAAACTTAACATGGATGTTCTTGATAACATATTAGGATATTGGTGAGAATTTGGGGTCCCTTGGAATTAAGTATCTTGATGCAACATGAAACCCTAATTTGAAGTAGACTGCCTTAGGAGAGAGCTTGTCTGGCCAACCCTTGGACTACCTTGAGCAACTTGAAGATCTTTCTTGAAATGTTTTGAGGAATATAGAAGGGCAAATTTTGGGGTACAACAGGTGCTAATACCTTAACTTTTCATAATCTACCCCTCGAACTCAAGAAACAATCTCAAAGGTCTTTCCCGTGCTTTTTCACCTTTCCTTTTGGATAAAAGAAAAGTCGGTGGCGACTCTTGCTAACCGCAACATTTGCGATCAAATGCAAAACCTTCAAGTCAGTTCTCCCACCGTATCACAGAAATGGCGACTCTGCTGAGGAAAATTCTAAAAGTGGGGTTACCTTAGGGATAGACCACATTTATTTGCTTACATTGTGTAACTTGTATGCTTTACATTATGGTTCTTTGTTTGGGTTTAAATCCTCTACCCGGATTTGGGATACATTAGTGTGACATATTTGTGGTTACCGATAGCCTTTGAGTTAATCAAAGAGAATACGAGACCGCTGAGTGATGTCATGAAGCACTAATGAACTCTTAGAACCTTTACTTGACCAACTTGGCCTTTAGGATGTAGTGAGATGACCGGCTTTGGTGCAGTCCGAAGTTGGTAGATACTCGATACTACACTCATTGAGGTTTGGTTTCTTGGGATATTTTGGTCGCCATTAAAGAGGCTTGTGCTGAAACAATGACCAAGGAAACAAACCAGCGATATTGAGCTCCTTAGAACCTGATTACTATTACTAGGACTGGTTTGAGCCAACTAAACTTCAAGAGGGTACTTACCTATAAAACCCCATGCAAGCCTAAACCTAAGGATTCATTTGTTTGTTTGTATATGCATACTTGTACATAACATCATGAACATCATATACATCCACTAACCATTTCAAGGATTTTGGGATTCATCTTTGTTCTTGTTTTGTAGGATATGGATTCACTTCGTAGGAAAACTATTCAAGTCAATCTTGTAAGGATCCCTCCACAACTCAAGGATCTAGCTTCAAGGATTCCTGAAAACTCTCCATTTACTGAGAGACATGGTCGCCTACTCAACTTGGTCACCTCCAACACAGATGAGGACATGATGAAGGTGCTTTTTCAGTTCTTTGATCCTTTACACCATTGTTTCACATTTCCCAACTATCAACTTGTACCTACTTTGGAAGAATTCTCCCAACTCTTGAGGATTCCCATTCTCAATCAAATACCTTTAAACGGTACAGAAAGAGACCCAACGCCAGAAGAGATTTCTCAAGCTCTACACTTGCACTCATCTGATATCACAACTCATTGGGAAACAAGGAGTAATGTCAAAGGTTTCTTAGCAAAGTTCTTGTTCGAGAAAGCCCAAAGTTGTTGGAACTCCTTGGACTTGCAAGCCTTTGAGGAAATTGTGGCTCTCCTCATCTATGGGATGGTTTTGTTTCCAAATCCTAACCAACTCATAGATGTCAATGCCGTCAAAATCTTTATATCCCGCAACCCGGTGCCTACATTACTAGGGGATATCTTACACACTTTTCACACTCGCACAATAAGGAAAAGAGGTGTCCTTATGTGTTGCACTCCTCTCTTGGCAAGATGGTTTATTTCGCATCTTCCCAATCTGTATTAAAAAATGAGCAAGGTTCAAGGTGGTCACAAAGGTTGATGACGCTCAAACATTTGGACATTCATTGGTGCTCCCGATCCAAAGAGAATGTTATCATTTTCGAACATTGTGGAGAATTCCCTAATGTTCCTTTACTTGGCATTAGGGGATGTATCACCTACAACCCATGTTCAGCCTTAAGACAGTTTGGTTACACCCGAAGGGATATCTTGCACGAGATGTTGATTCAAGGTTTGGTATTTGACTACGACAACGACGATCAAGGTCTTCGCTAGAGATTTATCCGAGCTTGGAGGATGTTGAATAAGGTGGATAGCAAGACTTTGGGGCATACAAATTCCATCCCTCTTGAGCCTTACCTCAAATGGGTACGAACTCGTGCTCAGAGTCTTATGATGCCTTACCCCTCCATTCTCCTGGTAATCATTGAGCCTGTCATGGAGGGAGATGTTCCATACACTATCCTACATCCTGACATGCCTACCTCTCTTGAAGACCTACAAAGGGATTGGATACAACTCAAGGGAGAATGAGATACTTTCGAAGCCCAATTCTATGCAAGCGAGAAGAAGGTTTTAGAACTCACTAGGCTACTTCATGAGGAACAGACTCTCAATGCCTACATCGCACCAAAGAGGATGCAAACTACCTTTTTATCTTAGCGTTTTTGTATTATTTTTCCCGAAAAGGAATAGATGTACTCAAGCTTTAACTTATTAATATAACGTGTGTTTCCTTTTTGTCTAAAAGAAATTTGAATCTTTGAAATCCTTGAAATCATTACATATGCATATACCATTCATCATAACATAAGCAGGTCTTTTGCAACAAGTCTCCTCATCTCTCTACTGTTTATTTTAGTAAGATGGATCTCGAGCAAACAGTGAAGGACCTCCAAGCTCAGAATACATAGTTTCAACAGTTGCTCCTGACCCTAGCCAAAGGACAAGAAGAGTTGAAGACTTTGCTGGCTGAGGATAAGAAAAAGAAGACAAAGAAGGTAACCGGAGTCCTAAACATGGGAAGAAGATTTCATGAGAAGACAAGAAGGACCTTAAACTTTGCAACGACATCTGGTGAAAGAGACAATCAAAATGGGAAAGGCAAGGAAACAGTTGTCCCGTCAGAATCAGAAGAGGAAGAGGAAGAAGAAGACTATTCTGAAGAACAATACCCTCCAGCTGATGACAAGTATAAACATCTCGAAGAGCGGTTGAGTGCGATGGAAATCCAAAAAGTGCCTGGCTTGGACTTCGAGGAATTGGGTTTAGTGTCAGGGATTGTTATTCCTCCGAAATTTAAAGCACCTATGTTCGCCAAATATGACGGAGTTTCATGCCCTAAAATGCATCTCAAGTCATATGTGAGGAAAATCCAACCCCATACCGCTGACAAAAACTTATGGGTACACTTCTTCCAAGACAGTATGTCTAGAACTCAACTTGACTGGTTTTACCAACTAGAAAGAGCCAACATTCACAACTGGGAAGATCTTGCTGCAACCTTCTACAAACAATATCAATACAATGTTGATCTTGCGCCTACCCGTACTTAACTCCAGAGTATGGCCATGGTTTCCAATGAAGGTTTCAAGGACTATGCACAAAAATGGGGAGACTTGGCTGGAAGAGTTCAACCTCCCTTATCTGAAAATGAATTAGTGGACATGTTTTTAGGCACCTTGTCTGGTCCCTTCTTCAATCACCTAATTGGAAGTTCATCGGTAATTTTTACTGAACTGATATTGACCGGAGAAAGGGTAGAAGCCTAGATAAAGAGTGGAAAGATTCAGAAAGATACATCCTCTGCTGCTATAAGGAAGCCATTTATCGGAAAGAAGGAAGTGGTTATCGTTTATCCTCAGAGAAATCAAGATAGGACCGAGCGCCGTCCAATGATGGGGGCTGTTATGATTCCTAAACCTGCGCCTGATCAGCAAAGAAACAACCAACCGAGGATGGAAAGACCGGTCAGGCAATTCACCAAAATTAACATGAACCTATCTCAGGTATTACCGCATCTACTAAGATCCAATTTGGTGACCTTGAAAGAAGCTCCGAAAAACCCCAACACAACATCTCCTCACTATCATCCCAATGCCCGTTGTGCATATCACTCTGAAAGTCCTGGTCACCATACTAATAACTGTTGGGCTCTAAAGAACAAAATACAAGACCTCGTTGAAGCAAAAGAGATTGAATTCAATGCGCCTGAAAAGCCAAACGTCATTCTTGCCCATATGCCAAAACATGGCCATAATACCAATGCCATTGAAGAAGAAATGTTTGTTACTTCAGTTGATGAACTTATAACCCCACTCTTGACTATTAAAGTGAACTTGTTGAATGCCGATGTGTTCCTGGGCTGTGATGAAGGTTGTCACTTCTGTTTGTCCTCACCAACCAGTTATCCCTTGTTGAAAGCAGGCGTTCAATGCCAAATAGACAACAAAGAAATTTTGTTTGAAAAGACTTCTGTTCCACCTGTTCCTTTTGAAGATGTTTCTATCATTTCCATTTCCGCAAATTATTCCAGAGTCTCCACCAAAAGAGCCGTTAGAATTACATCAGTTCTGAAAGCAACTCCTTTAATAATTACAATGCTTGGACCAGTCCCATATTTGTCATACAAAACCATACCATGAAATTAATGAGGGGATGTCTACTACCACGGTATCGAGCAGGACTGGCCAGCCACCGAAGATTCAAGTTCTGAGAAAGTCAACTCCGACATCAGTAATATTGCAGGAACTAGCAAGATTACCCAAAGTAGAAGGATATTCTATCCAGAAATTGCTCCCCCAAAAGCAGTTTCTGGACCCGTAATCATTCTTGTTGTTGTTGCTCCTCCGAAGCCTATTTCCGGTCCTACAATCATCTCAGCCAATGCTCCAACTAACAAAGCTGCTACAACCCCTGTTATCATTCCTACTGACATTCCTGCTGCCGAGTTAACTGGGACTCGAGGTAAAAGTATTCTGATTGAGCCTGTCCGAACGAAGGCTCAGTCATTGGCTATCTCTGAGACCTCCCGAAAAGAGATGGAAGAAATTCTGAAGATCATAAAAAGAAGCGACTACGATGTAGTTGAACAACTGGGGAAAACTCCCTCTAAAATTTCCATGCTGGCATTACTACTATGTTCCGAGGCGTATGCAAAAGCCTTGGTAAAATTCTTGAAAACAACCCATGTACCCCAAGAGACATCTGCCGATCAGTTTCAAGACTGCGTAGCCAGCTTGACTGCGGATAATGGTCTAGGTCTTTCGGATGCTGATCTAACGCCAAGAGGAAGGGAGCATAATGAGGCATTGCATGTCTCGGTTGAATGTAGGGGCACAACTTTGGCTCATGTTTTGGTGGACACTAGCTCATCTCTGAATGTATTGCCTAAAAAAGCTCTTGATAGGCTTGACTGTGAGGGATTGACATTGAAGCCAAGTAACATAGTAGTAAGGGCTTTTGATGGCTCGAAAAGGATGGTACATGGGGAGATGGATATCCCCATAAAAGTTGGAACACAAACATTTGATTCAACCTTTTATGTAATGGATATCCGTCCCTCATATTCCTTCTTGCTAGGCCGACCATGGATTCACAATGCTGGTGATGTCACTTCTACGTTGCACCAAATGCTGAAATATCCGACTCAAGGGAAGATTATCACTGTTCATGGAGAAGAAGAGTATATGATCATCCATCTCAATTCCTTCATATATGTGGAATTAGATGGTGAATTTATTGAAACTCCATTCCAACACTTTGAAGAGGTCCCACAAGATGTGGCAGTAACCAAGGTTGTTCCCAAGATCACAAGGTCTCCACTCCGGATGTCATCTCTGAAGGATGCCAAAGCAGTGGTAGAAGAAGGTGGGTGCACTATCTGGGGACAACTCCCAGATATCCCATATAAGTCTGATAAATTTGGCCTGGGTTTCTCTTCAAGTGCTCAGAAGGTTGTACGCCACGCTTGTGCTGGAGGACCTCCCCTGAAGATCAACAACCGCGAGGTCAACACCGTAGAAGATGATGAAGATAGCTGTGACTTGGAGGACTGGATATTCCCAACTGTCAATGGAGGGCTCAGCAACTGGGAGGTTAGAGATTTTTTCCTGATCACTTTTATCCCACAGTAATCTGTCTTTACATTTTGTTGGATATGTAATATTAAAACAATTCGCACTCTTAAAACCTTGTGTCTTAACCGAGGCACAATGGTCCATTTGTAAGGGTTATTATCTTATTTTCATATGACATCAATGAATCATGGACGTTTTCGCATACAAACTTTTGTGCTCATTGTTTTTCTTCTTACATTTTTATTTCTTTCAAGGATAGATATACCCTTACACACACTCACACTCACAATGCAGGTATACATCCATTTGGGATCCCATGGGTAACGATACTGCTATGGCCTTCTGTGACTCTGAGAATCTAATCTACCAAGCTGAAGACGAAGGTGAGGAAGATTGTGAAGTACCAGGGGAACTTTCCAGATTACTACAAAAAGAAGAGAGAACCATTCAGCCTCACAAGGAACCCGTGGATACAATCAACCTAGGTACCGAAGAAGACAAAAAAGAGGTCAAGATGGGTGCCAATCTGGAATCCGGTGTCAAGGAGCGTCTGATTCAGTTGTTACACGATTATGTTGAAGTCTTTTCCTGGTCGTATGAATACATGCTGGAACTTGATGCAGACATTGTGGTACATCGTCTTCCTACAAGAGAGGATTGTCCTCCAGTAAAGCAAAAGATTCGCCGCATGAGGCCAGATATGTCGGAGAAGATTAAAGAAGAAGTCATGAAACAATTTAACATTGGATTATTGGCCGGCACCTCCTATCCGCAATGGGTTGCCAATGTTGTTCTCGTACCCAAGAAAGACGGCAAAGTGAGAATGTGTGTGGACTACAAAGATTTGAATAGGGCAAGCCCTAAGGATGATTTTCCACTCCCCCACATTGATATTCTAGTTGTCAATACGGCTCAAAACAAAGTGTTTTCCTTCATGGACGGATTCTCAGGTTACAACCAAATCAAAATGGCGCCTGAGGACATGGAGAAAACGACGTTTGTCACGCAGTGGGGCACTTTCTGCTATAAGGTGATGCCATTCGGACTAAAGAATGTTGGGGCAACCTATCAACGTGCCATGGTAGCTTTATTTCATGACATGATACATCACGAAATAGAGGTCTATGTGGACGACATGATAGCTAGATCTCAAACAGAAGAAGAGGATCTTGATCACTTACAAAAACTTTTTGAGAGACTGAAGAAGTACAAGCTGAGGTTGAATCCAAGCAAATGCATATTTGGGGTACGGTCTGGTAAACTCCTAGGCTTTATCGTCAGCAACAAAGGTATCGAGGTCGATCCTGCCAAAGTTAAAGAAATACAAGAGATGCCTACTCCTCGTACTGAGAAGAAAGTCAGAGGATTCTTGGGGCGTTTGAACTACATTGCCAGGTTCATCTCTCACCTGACAGCTACTTGTGAACCAATCTTCAAATTGTTGAAGAAAGATCAAGTAATCAAATGGAATGACGAGTGCCGAGTTTCTTTTGACAAAATAAAAAAATAATTACAAGAGACTCCTGTGTTGATGCCACCAGTCGAGGGAAGACCATTGATCATGTATCTGACTGTTTTAGAAAACTCAATGGGGTGTGTATTGGGGCAGCATGACGAGTCTGGCCGAAAAGAGCATGCTATTTATTAACTGAGAAAAAAGTTTACCGACTGTGAAACTAGATATTCACTGCTCGAGAAAACTTGATGCGCTCTGGCATGGGCTGCTCGCCGGCTAAGACAGTATATGCTGACTCATACTACTTTGTTAATATCTAAAATGGATTCGATAAAATACATCTTCGAGAAACCTGCTCTCTTCGGGAGAGTAGCGAGATGGAAGATGATCCTGACAGAATATGACATACAATATACTACCCAGAAAGCTATAAAGGGAAGTGTACTAGCTGATCACCTTTCTCACCAAGCTGTGAAAGACTACCAGTCCATGAAGTTCGAATTCCCAGATGAAGACATCATGATGGTAAACAACTGTGAAGAATTCAGGCCATATGACTGACCTGAACAAGGATCCCGATGGACCCTGTTATTTGATGGGGCATCCAACGCACTTGGCAATGGTATCGGTGATGTACTCATATCTCCAGAAGGGTGTCATACTCCATTTACAGCAAAACTCTGCTTCAATTGTACAAACAACATGGCCGAATACGAAGCATGCATCTTTGGCCTCAGAGCTTCCATAGACTTGGGAATCAAATCCTTGGATGTATTCGGAGACTCAGCTTTGGTCATCAGTCAGATCAAAGGGGAATAGGAACCAAACACCTAAACCTTATCCCTTACAAGAACATGTTTTGACGTTGCTACCACATTTTGAGAAGATTACCTTCGAGCATTTACCGCGAGAAGAAAATCATCTAGCAGACGCTCTAGCCACAATGTCATCTATGTTTAAACTTAATTGGGATAACGAGGCTCCCCAGATCACCATCAAACGAATGGAGGAACCAGTGCACTGTCATGAGATTAATACTGAATAAGTAGTGGACCAGCCTTGGTTTCACGAAGTCAAGAAGTGTCTTGAGGCTCAAGAATATCGAGAAGGAGCTTCAATTAATGATAAGAAGTTCTTAAGGAGATTCTCTGCTAAATTTTTCCTTAGTAACAACATTCTTTACAAACGCAACCATGACTCTGTGTTACTTCAATACGTAGATAAGGTTGAAGCTGAAAGGATCATGGCTGAATTGCATGAAGGCACTTTTGGCACCCATTATAGTGGGCATACGATGGCAAAGAAAATCCTACGGGAAGGCTATTACTGGTCTACCATGGAAGCATATTGCTATCAATACTCTCGAACCTGCCATAAGTGTCAGATTTATGCTAACAAAGTGCACGTACATCCGGTTCCTCTGAATGTCTTGACGGCTCCTTGGCCCTTTGTTGTGGGGGATTGATATGATTGGGGAAATCAAGCCAATAGCTTCTAATGGACACCGTTTCATCCTAGTGGCCATTGACTATTTTACAAAATGGGTGGAGGAAGCTTCCTTCGCTTCCGTTACCAAGAATGTTGTTTCCCGTTTCATCAAGAAAAATATCATTTGCCGGTACAGTATCCCGGAAAATATCATCACTGACAATGGTACAAATCTCAACAACACTATGATCACCGCCTTGTGTGAGCAATTCAAGATCCAGCATCACAATTCTTCCCCTTACCGGCCAAAGATGAATGATGCTATCGAAGCTGCAAATAAGAACATTAAAAAGATCATATAGAAAATGACAGTCACATACAAAGACTGGCATGAGATGCTACCATTATCTCTCCACGGGTATTGTACTACATCTCGCACATCAATCGGAGAAACACCTTATTCTTTGGTATACGGCATGGAAGCCGTCTTGCCTATTGAGGTTCAGATCCCCTCTCTAATAATTTTGAAGGCTGCAGGGCTGAATGAAAAAGATTGGATTCAGACCCGACTTGATCAACTAAACTTGATTGATGAGAAGAGACTTACTGCTGTTTTCCATGGTCAAATGTATCAAAAACGGATAATCAAGGCTTTCAACAAAAAGGTCAGACGCCAAGTGTATCAAGTTGGGGATCTGGTAATCAAATTCATCATACTGCCACAAGGTGATTCTTGGGGAAAATGGACTCCTACATACGAAGGACCATTTGTAATCAAAAAGATTTTCTCTGGTGGGGCAATGATCTTGACAACCATGGATGGCGACGACCTGCCACACCCTGCGAACACGGACATAGTCAAAAGATATTACGCATAAGAGACCCGCTAGGTTGACATACCTAGGAAAAACAAGGGCATCCCGGCGAACCAAAAAGGTTCGGGCAAAAATTAGGGATAAAACAAAAAATCTGTACACCTGGAAAATTGAAAACCCGAAAGGGCGACTTGGGCAAAAAAGGGTATCCCGGTGGACTGAAATCCCGAAAGGGCGGCCCAGGCAAAAGTTAGGGAATTAAAGCGTAGGACTATGTCCCATTGGATCACCTTACGGATAACTTGTAAACTCAGAGGTTCTAATCAATTCAATCATCTTCGGATGAGGCAACAAACAGACAAAATGCTCAGGGATACAAAGGCTATAGCAGAATGGGAACCCCATGGGATAAATACACATAGCTATCTTTTCTTTGTATTAAAATTTTAATTTTTTACGACGGAGTTCTCCTACTAGAATTTTGTCTCACTGTACAAAAATACTTATTCAAAGTCAATGCAAAGATATTCCTTTGAAAGTGCAAAACTATCTGTTTTTCTTCACTCTTGTGTTTTGTTTACAAAAACGTCCAATGATTCATTTTTGAACATATGCATTTAAACATAATTATTGTTTACAAATAAACAAAATAAAAGACAATTACTAATGGATTTAAGAGATAGGGAAATTCTCCAAGTTATTTTCCAGGAAAAATTCCCCACAATGTACAGTTTAATCCCTAGCAGAACAAAGCTTCCAATTACCAATCCCCAAGAGAAGTCGTCAAAATTCTCAGAATTCCCCAATAGGATTTTACAAGCAGTATACGACATTTCCCTTACAACAGAGTTTATTTCTCTAAACTGAAATTCATCAACTCTTCAACTTCACAACATGAAGACTTATACTTTGTATCCTCAGCAGCAGTCGGGGATTTATTTTCCCCAGTCCAACAGCAGTGCAGCAAACTAGATCACATATGCATACATTGTATCCATATATCATAAACATTGATAACGCGAATACATTATACTATGCATTTCATACAACATAACATTACATATTAGCTAACATTTTATCTTTTTCAGGATAAGATTAATCAAACAGCTACCATTAACAATATTCAAAGTCTTCAGATACAGTTCAGATACGCTCCAGACACGGATGCTATTCTGATACTCATTCAGATTCAATCTTCAGATACAGTTCAGATACACTCTAGACACGGATTCCATTATGATACTCATTTAGATTCAGTTTTCAGATACAATTCAGATACGCTCCAGATACGGATGCCATCCTGATACTCATTCATATTCAACCTTTTGATATAGTTCAGATATGCTCAAGATATGGATGTCATCCTGATACTCATTCAGATTCAACCTCAGATACAGTTCAGATACGCTCCAGACATGGATACCATCCTAACACTCGTTCTAAACTAGCTTTCAGATATAGTTCAGATACACTCCAGACATGGATGTCATTCTGATAATCATTCAAAATCAGCTCCCAGATACAGTTCAGATACGCTCCAGACACGAACGCCATTTTGATGCTCATTCTTTCAGCTTACAAATTACAATACAAACAATCACCTTTGGATGGAATCTTTAAGACCATATCCTAAAACTTTCTATCACCTCTCCAAATGGCATCTTTAAGCCCATTCCCTCAACCATCGCATCACCGAGTGCAAATTTCTGGGCATTCTAGTGCCCAATCATCTTCCACCTTCGAGTCACGACTGGAAAAACATGCCAATCTAACACTTTAGGCTTAAGAAGATTGAATAGGGGAAGTTGTTGTACCCTAAAATTTTCCCTCTCATTTATCAAGAATTTGCTCACAAGATCTCCTTGGGCTCAAGACTGCACTAGGGTTTGATCAGCTCAAGACACCTCCTTAGGCACTGATGACCAAAATTAGGGTTTGAGTTTGCACAAGGATTTTTGAACTATCAATGCTTCATATGACTTTCATGGACCATTATGAACCCCAAGATTACTCGTGTCAAGTTTCAAGCTTGGATCACACTTTTGATCAGTCAATTGAGCAATTGACCTAAAAATCAGTTGTATTGGGGAAAAAGGTCAACTATGGCCGATTTACAGTCAAACTTCATAATTTTTGATCCACATCAACATTTTAAACTCATGTGTATCATTTGATCAAGTTTGGACCACAAATCTTTAATAAATTTGATCAAATCTCTAAAAGGGCAAAATGGTCAAAATTAGGGTTTTGACTGGGAAAGGGCAATTTCTGATTTTTGACCTAGAAAATGGTCAATTGGTTTAAGGCATGATCTCAAGAGTCAAATTTCATAATTTTAAGCTAATGAAATGGTTCAAAACATTGCAAATCCATTAGATGAGGATATGAATTTTGCAGTCAACTGATCAAAAGTCAACTGTATACTGAAAAGTCAAACTTTGACTTTTTGGTCAAATTCAAGTACCAAAGATCACAATTCATCAAAACTTGTCAAAATAGGAAACTTATTCATCAAGAAATCAAGATTTCATTTAGGAAAGTCAAAATTTCTAAACTTAGAAATTTTTTTAAGTGTAAAAAATTTCTTATTTTTTTTATAACTTTGAGCAATTTTTTCATTATGATGCAAGATGATTCAAAGGAAACTTTCAACATGAAAGTTGTATATCTCCATGAAATCTACAACTTTGCTTCACACAACTTCTCCTAAAATTACTTAGATCTCAAGTTATAATTTTATGAATACATGCTCATGAATTAAAAAAGACTTAGTGAAAATTTGCCCTAGTTGGGCATATTTTTGACCTAACTTCATGGAAATTTTTCACATAGTTCCAAGAGGAATCTTCAAAATCAATTCAAATATTAGTTGTAGAGAACATTTCAAGCTTTCCAAAATTTTCAAGAACTACTTGAGATCATTCTTGAGTATGCAGAATCGAAGAGATGAAGTTGGTGTTTTGTCACTTGAATTATAGGTCATTTTCATGATGAACACAAATGCAAATCAATGTTAGGCTGCATAATCTTTGCTTTGCAGGCCTCAAACTTGTTTGTCACTCCATAGTTAATGGATTGCACAAACTTTTGATCTATAATCCAAGTGATTTAAGCTTTATCCAATTCACATTGCCATTTTGGGAAGAAAGTTAACAATACCATTCTTGAAAAGCAAGCTTTATGCATAAAGTCCACTCTTGAGCCTCTAACTTGTTCCCTCTGATCACATTTCATCTACAAAGTCATAAGCAAGTGTGCTTAAAGCATAACCACTCTATCTTAGCAAGTACATAAGGCATTGAAACTTGTTTTCTCAAAAAATCACATGTTATGCATAAACATGTAATTTCAAATTTTTATTAACAACAAGTCTCCAAACTTGTTGCTTATAAATAGAAGCACTATTTGTGAGCAATGACACGAGCTTGAAGACCCTAAAAACTTACTCAAATTCCTACTATCCAGAAATTGTCTCAAAACACCATTGTTGTGCAAGTTCTGACTTTACATACCAAACTCTAAATCCCCTCGTGCGTTCTTTGGCCTTTCACTTCCAAAAGCTTATAAACATCAAATACAAACCATCCAAATTCCATTTGCTCAACTGTAACACCTCCATCATCAAGTTCCATTTTCAAAAACAGGGGTCTGCAACTTGACTTCTCCAGAGCTCCTCAGCCACTTTCAGTTCAAGCTAATAATTTCATTAGCTTCCTGGGACCTCAAGGAAGCTAACCTGATCCTTGCAGCACTTTGAATCAAGCTCATTTGCATTTCACAATTTCCAGTTTTGAGGTATTTTTCTTGAACTTATATCTCATTACTTAGGCATTGTTAGGCTTGCATTTGTGAATATAAAATGTAGCACTCATTGCCATGAAGTTGTACATATCCATAGTTTGCATTTAAATGGCCTGAGCTTAGAGAATTTTAGAGTTGAAGTTTCTGAAATTTTTAGGGTTCAAATTAGGGCCAGAGAAATTCTCATTTATCCTTGACTTTTAGCTTTAGTTATTTACATGGTTAGATTCATGAGAAAGAATGCAACAACTTTCATTTTGTCATCTTCCATTTTTGTTTTGAAATGAAGAAGTTACAGGTACACCGGCTGGAGGTTGAAGATGAAGTCATCAGGACTTGATTTGCCTTACATATTTATTGTTTTGTTTATATAAACGGATGTATAGCCACCCTAGTGGTAAAGTGCACACCTGTTAACCTATGGGACCTGGGTTCGAGCCCCAGTGGTACCCTTTTGCCCATTTTTCATATTTTTTACTTTCTAACATTTTTTTGCAGGCGCTGGGCCCTTTGGGCCCGGTATTGTTTTTTTTATTAGCTGACCTCCCTGCCTGCTTATGCACCACTGGCCCAATTTGTTTTATTTTTTTAATTTTATTTTTTTTTCTTAATTATTTTTCACTAATATTAAAAATCATAAAAAAAAAATTATCTTCATTTTAATTTAGTTTATTTTATTTTTCTCACCAAAAAATATTTTTATTAACTATACTTTATTTATTTTTTACAAATCACCTTGTAAATTTAATTAAAACTAGGTTAATATTTATTTTTATTTTACACCTTTTAAAAAATATTATTTTTTATATAAAAAAGACTAAAAATATTTTTAATGCTATAAATATTTTCAAGATAAAAAATGCCAAGAAAATACTTTCCTTAAATTATTTTCTTTTGATTGATTAATAGGATTAGGGTTTTCTTTTAAAATATTTTTATTAATAAATTCAAATTTAATTAACTACCTTCTTTATTTTAATTAGGTTAAGACAAAAATATTTTTTATAAAAGAAAACAAACAAAATTCATTTTCTTTACATTTTTCGTCCTTGTACATTTATTCATTTTTTATACTTGTATATTATATTCATTTCATTCCTTGTATATTTATACAATTCAATATGGTTGTAATAGATAAATAGATTTATTTTCTTGTAAATACCCATTTGTAATTTGTATACCCTCTCTCCTAAATGATGTAATAGCGTAGTGGTTTTAATTCTTGCAATTTATCGCTTTATATAACAAATGCTAGTAATTAGGGTTTTGTATGGAAATATTATAACCAACCAAATAGAAAACTCAAATTCAAGACAAAATCAAGCATGAAAATAATACATTTACAGTTGCCTTACAAAATGGCCATATTATGCATGTGAGGTATCTTAGCAAAAACAAATGAATACAAGATCATAGTCCTTCGATGACGCTATCTAAGTTTCCTTACAAATTATCTTAGTCCCTCAAAAAGAATGCTAATATACCTTGCAACATTGCTAATCATGGTTATACGATGACCCGCGCCCGTCCCATTTACATCCCAAGATAGGGTTGCTTACCAAGTCAATGGTAAGACAACAATGTCATAGGAAAAGAAAATGAACAAGAATGACATTTGAGTAGGTAGATTGCTCCTAGTTACTTTCTCCATTTCAAAACAAACATCCTTTATATTTTCAAAACAATCACATGCACTTTCAAACATCTTACAAAATTGAAAACATTTTCAAAAGATCAACATCTTTGTATACATTCTTACGAATGATAATCATTACAAAGATTGCCTAAACAATGGCCTCTTTACAAAATACTTTCAAAAACCACACAAAGCATAATTTCAAACAAAAGCAAGTGATCTAGAAAGTAACTAAGAGCCTATGGAAAACCATGGATGAAAAGGGTGCTAATACCTTCCCTTTTCATAATCTACCCCACGAACTCAAGAAACAATCTCAAAGGTCTTTCCTGTGCTTTTTCACCTTTCCTTTTGGATAAAAGAAAAGTCGGTGGTGACACTTGCTAACCACAACATTTGCGATCAAACGCAAAACCTTCAAGCCAGTTCTCCCACCGTATCACACTTTCCATGAAATATTTTCAAAAGTCTAACACTTTGTGTACATTCTCGCCAAAACGAGAATCATTACAAAGTTCGACTTAACGAAGGCACCTTTTAAAAAACACTTTCAAAAAACCACCACAAAGCACATTTTCAGACATAGCAAGTGATCTAGCAAGCAACTAAGAGCCCATAGATAACTATGGATGAAAAGGGTACTAACACCTTCCCTTTTCATAATCTACCCCCCGAACTCAAGAAAATAATCTCAAAAGTCTTTCCTGTTCTTTTCAATCTTTCCTTTTAGATAAAAGAAAAGTCGGTTGTGACTCTTGCTAACCGCAATAATTGTGATCAAACGCAAAACATCCCAAGTTAGTTCTTCCACCGTATTACAGAACTGACGACTCTGCTGGGGAAACTTAAAAGTGGAGTTACCTTAGGGATAGATCACCTTTATTTGATTTCTTTGTTTGACTTGTTTGCTTTACATTTTGGTTCCTTGTTTGGGCTTGCTTTGATCCTCTACCCGTATCTGGGACACCTTTTTAGGTAAGTAGCAATAGATTGTGGAAACTGTATGGCGTAGACCAATATAATTTAAATAATGGCTATGTTAGTGTGACACATTTGTGGATACCAGTATCCCTTGTGTTGAATCGAGGAGAATATGGGGTCGCTGAGTGGCGTCATGAAGCACTAACTGACCTTAGAAGCTTAATTGAACAACTTGGCCATTAGGACGTAGTGAGATGACCGGTTTCAGTGGAAAGTTGAAAATTGGTTGATACTCATACTACACTCATTAAGATTGGACTTTTGGGATATCTCGACTGCAAGAAAAGATTGATTGTGCCGAGACAATGCCTAAAAGAAAGGTCAGTGATATTGAGACCCTTTAGAACCCAGTTACTATTATTAGGACATGTTTGATCCAACTAAAACTTCAAGAGGGTACTTACCAACAAACTCCATGCAAGCCTAAACCTAAGGACTTGTTTGATTTGTGTGTACATAATAACTTGCTTAGTTGTACATAACATCATAAACATCATAACATAATACACATTCTCACTAACCATTTCAAGGATTTAGGAATTTATCTTTGTTTTTGTTTTGTAGGCCATGAACTTTGTCCGAAGAAATACCATTAGAATTAACTTTATGAAAGCACACCCTCAACTCCAAGAGTTAGCGTCAAGGGTACCTAAAGACTCTCCTTTAACTAAGAAATATGGTCGACTCCTCAGTTTGGCTACCTCCAATTTCCAAGAAGAGATGATGTACACGCTCTTCCAATTCTTTGATCAGATGCATCATTGCTTCACCTTCCCTGACTATTAGTTAGTGCCAACACTATAAGAATTCTCTTTACTATTAGGAGTGCCCGTGCTTGATCAAGCACCGTTCACCGGTTTGGAAGGGATTCCAAAACCTGAAGTCATTGCCAAAGCTCTGCATCTGAAGAGATCTGACATTGTAGCAAATTGGAAGACAAGAAGCAGAGTTCAAGGGTTCCTAGCCAAGTTCTTATTGGAGAGGGCTCGCTCATTTTGGGAAGATTTGGATTTTCAAGCCTTTGAGGATGTCCTGGCCCTTCTCATCTATGGTTTGGTTCTATTTTCCAACTCGAACCAATTCATGGATGTGAATGCCATCACAGTCTTTCTCTCTCGTAATCCTATACCTACCTTGTTAGGAGACATCTTAATTGTTTCCATACTCGCACCATGAAGAAAAAATGTACTCTCTTGTGTTGTATTCCCCTACTTTCCAAGTTGTTTATTTCTCACTTACCTCGATCAACTTTGAAGAACGAGCAAAGATTGACATTGTCTCAAAGGATGATGTCCCTCACCCACTCTGATATCCATTAGTGTTCGAGATCCTTGGCGGATACTTCTATCATTGACCATTGTGGGGAATTCCCTAATGTTCCTCTACTCGACATTAGGGGAGGTATCACTTACAACCCTTGTTTAGCCTTGCGACAGTTTGGTTACGCCCAAAGAGATGGTCCTCATGACATGCTCATCCAAGGAGTGGTATTTGACTATGAGAGAAATGATCAAGGCTACCGTCAGAGGTTTGCGAGAGCTTGGATGATGGTAAACAAAGCAGATAGTGGGACATTGGGACGCAAGAACTCTATTCCCTTCAAACCTTATCTTAGATGGGTGCAAGATCGTGCTCAGAAACTCATGATGCCTTACCCCTCCATCCTACCAGTTATCATGGAGCCTGTTGCTGAAGAAGAAGTCCCGTATACTGTCCTCCATCCCAATATGCCTACTTCTCTTAAAGACTTTCAAAAGGGTTGGATTCGGCTAAAGGAAGAACGAGACACTTTCGAAGCTCAGTGCTATGCGAGTGAGAAAAGGGTTTTGGAGCTTACAAAGCAACTACATGAAGAACGAAGCTTGAAAGCTTACCTTGCACCGAAGAGGATGCGTTCGACCTTTTTATCTTAGAGATTTATTTTGTAAGCCCAAGAGGCATGTTGTAATCATTTTGAACTAATTAATGAAATTTGAAGTTTGTTCATTCTTTGTCTATACAAATTTAAATTTCATAAATCCTTGAAATCATTTGCATACACATCTTCCATGCATCATAACATAACAGGTTTTCCACGACAAATTTCCTTATCTTTCTGCTATTTATTTCAGCAAGATGGATATCGAGAAAACAGTGAAAGACCTACAAGCACAAAACTCCTAGTTTCAAGAGACTCTACTGACCCTGGCCAAGGGGCAACAAGAGTTGATGGCGTTGCTGGAATCCAAAAAGAAACCAAGGAGGAAAGCCCTAGTCAATATGGGTAAGAGATTCAGAGAGCCGATTTGTCAGATACCGGTAGTGGAAGATTCTTCTGAGGAAGACGAGAATCAAATTGGAGAAGCAAGAAGTACCCAGGCTCGGTGTATTAATGATCAAGCGTCCACTGATGAGGATTATTTTGACGAGCAGTATCCTCCTGTCGATGTTAAGTACAAGCATCTAGAGGACAGACTGAAGGCTGTTGAGATCCAAGCCGTCCCCAGTTTGGATTTTGATGATTTGGGTTTAATATCCGGGCTTGTCATTCCCCATAAATTCAAGATACCAGTCTTCTTGAAATACCATGGGGTTTCCTGCCCAAAACTTCACCTGAAGTCTTATGTGCGCAAAATTCAACCGCACACCACCGACAAGAAACCTTGGGTTCACTTTTTTCAATAAAGCTTGGCTGGGACTCAACTAGAGTGGTTTTACCAATTGGAGGGTTCTCGTATCCATACATGGGAATACTTAGCCATCGCTTTCTACCACTAATACCAGTACAATGTCGAACTAGCGCCGACAAGAGTTCAACTGCAAGATATGACAATGAGTAAGAATGAAGGGTTCAAAGAGTACGCCCAAAAGTGGAGGTATCTTTCCAGTAGGGTCCAACCGCCATTAACCGATAGGGAACACATTGACATGTTTATGGGAAATTTATGTAGTCCATTTTTCAACTTTTTGGTTGGTTGTTCTTCATCCGGTTTTACCGAGCTGATCTTAACCGGTGAAAGAGTTAAAAGTAGTATCAAAAGCGGGAAGATTCCCTTAGCATCTGCTTCCACCTCCAATCCCATAAATAAACCCTTCAACGGGAAGAAAGAAATCAATGTTGTGTATGGGGAAAGGGCCCGTACCAAGAAGGATGACCGCCAGTCCGATAATGCTGTTCGGATTTCCAACCCACCACCTGTTCAAAGATAATCTTCTAATCATCAACGATTTGAGACTCCATGAAGATAATACACAAAGATAGGCATGTCGTTATCCCAAGCCTTACAACACTTGTTAAAGGCTAATTTGGTGACACTGCGTGATGCTCCGGCCAATCCAGATACATCTTCACCTAAGTACAATCTAAATACCAAGTGCGCATATCATTCGAATAGTCTCGAGCATGAGACTGACCAATGCTGGGCACTGAAGAATAAAATTCAAGACTTAATAAACAACAAGACCATTGAATTTGATCCTCCTCCAACTTCGAATGTAATCACCGCGCCTATGCCAAACCATGGCAAGGGTGTCAATGTTGTTGAAGACGCCATTTTTGTTTCCTCCGTCGAAGACTTGACTACTCCGTTAACCATTATCAAAAAGAATCTGCTGAAAGCCGAGATTTTCCCTGGTTGTTTGAAGGATTGTGATTGTTGTGCCAAATAACTCAATGGATACAAATGGCTGAAGGAAGGCATTCAACGCCTGATGAATAGCCATGAGATCCTATTTGAGAAGACTTTGTTCGCCAAAAGTTTGACCAATAAGATTGAAGACCTCTCCATCATAACAATCTCAAACAAGCCTCTTAAGATCTTCTCCAAGCGTCCTATCTGGATTTCAAATGAACCAATTGTTTCTCCTCTGATAATTACCGCCTCTGGGACAATTCCTTACTCTTCCAACAAAGCAGTTCCATGGAACTATGGTGTTGAGGTGTTTTACCATGGAATAAAGCAAGATGCTTGGATTGAAGAAAGCAGAGTTGATGACATTGGTAACATTACTGGCTCTAGTAAGGTGACCAGAACTGGTAGAATCTTTTCACCCAACATCTCACCACCAACTTCTATAAAGGCACTTGTCTGCATCACCACTACTAAGCCTAGTGTTGATACAAGGGGAAAAGAGAAGGTAGTTGAGCCTGTTGAAATAGACATACCCGCAAAATTCATTGTTGTCGAGGAACCTTCCGCTCGAGAAATGGATGATATCTTGAAAATTATAAAAAAGAGTGATTTCAAGATAGTGGAGCAGCTAGGGCAAACCCCCTTCAAGACTTCTCTATTATCCTTGCTACTCTGTTCCAATGCTCATGCTCGGGCGTTAATCAAATTCTTGAAGAAGACTCATGTCCCTTATGAGACCACAACTGACCAATTTGAAAATTGTGTGACAAGCTTGACGGTCGACAATGGTCTGGGGTTCTCAGATGCTGATCTGACACCACTGGTAAAGAATCATAACAAAGCTCTGCATGTTTCTGTTGAATGTAAGGGGACTACCCTAGCACATGTTCTGGCTGACATTGGCTCTTCTTTAAACGTGCTACCCAAGGGGGCTTTGGACCGTTTAGACTGTGAAGGACTAGTTTTGAAACCAAGTGATATTATTGTGAGGGCTTTCGATGGGTCCAAAAGGACAATTCATTGAGAGGTGGATCTCCCAATCAAGGTGGGCTCACAGATTTTCAACTCTACTTTCTACATCATGGATATCCGTCCTGCTTACTCCTGTTTGTTGGGTCTCCCTTGGATCTATGGAGCATGGGCAGTAACGCCAACCCTTCATCAAAAGCTCAAGTATTCAGTCAAAGGAAGGATTGTCACTATCTATGGCAAGGAGGAGTTCATGGTAAGCCACCTCAACTCTTTCAAATATGTGGAGATGGATGGAGAATTTATAGAAACCCCATGTCAGGCTTTTGAAGTTGTGCCACCAATGGTTGCTACTGCCAAATTTCCTCTGATGTGTCCAAAGCTGTTAAGGTCATGACAAAGATGGTTTCGTTTAGAGATGCTCGTGCCGCAGTCGAAGAAGGAAGCTTTGATACTTGGGGGAAACTCCCCGGGATCCCATTCAAAGGATACAAATGTGGTTTAGGTTTCACTATCAAGGCTCGGAAGGAAGTAAGGCGCGCTCGTGTAGGAAATCCCCATCTCTGTATTGGAAGTCATGAAGCTAACGATGTGGGTGATTCTGATGAGGAGTGTGCATTTGAAGATTGGGTATACCCTACTATAACAAAGCTCAACAATTGGCACGCAAATGACTTTGTTCCTATCTCCTTCATTGAGGAGTAATTACTTGTTTATTGCTTTCTATTAATTCAAGAACATTATGTCTGTAATATTAAACAATGACTTTTAAGCCATGTGCCTGGCCCGGGGCACTATGGTCCATTTGTCAAGGGTTTTATTTATGTTCATCTTATCATATGATCATTCAATACAAATCATTGGACTTTTGCATTCAAATCTTTGTGCTCATTGTCTTTCTTTTTCTTCAAATATGTTTTTCAAAATAGCAATGTATCTTACATGTACACACACACACATACACACAGACACACACACACACACTCTTCCAGGTCCTCATCCACTATGGATCTCATTGCCAATGACTCTACTATTTCCGACTATGATTTCGAGCAACCAATTAACCAAGTCAAAGATGAAGGCGAGGAAGATTGTGAAATACGAGGAGAACTAGCTAGACTTCTATTACAAGAAGAAAAAGTTATTCATCCGCACGAAGAGTCAGTTGAAGTCATTAATCTAGGTACCGAGACAAACAAGAAAGAGGTCAAGATTGGTGCTAACCTGGAAAGCAGTGTCAAAAGAAGATTGGTTCAGATGTTGCATGACTATGTGGAAGTGTTTGCTTGGTCGTATGAAGATATGCCAGGGTTGGATACCGACATTGTAGTTCATTGACTGCCGACAAAGGAAGATTGTCCTCCTATCAAACAAAAATTTCTTCGCATGAGGCCTGACATGTCTGAAAAGATAAAAGATAAAAGATGAGATGATAAAACAATTTGACGCAGGATTCCTAGCTGTGACATCTTATCCCCAATGGGTTGAAAATATGGTGCCAGTGCCGAAGAAAGACGGAAAAGTTCACATGTGCGTAGATTATAGAGATCTGAATAGGGTAAGCCCCAAGGATGATTTCCCTCCACCTCATATTAATGTCTTGGTCGATAACACTGCTCAACATAAAGTCTTCTCTTTCGTGGATGGTTTCTCCGGCTATAATCAAATTAGGATGGCTCCCAAAGACATGGAGAAGACCACCTTTGTTACGCAATGGGGTACCTTTTGCTACAAGGTCATGCCATTCAGACTGAAGAATGCAGGGGCAACATATCAGAGGGCTATGGTAGCTTTGTTTCATGACATAATCCATCATGAGATAGAGATCTATATGGATGATATGATTGCAAGATCACAAACATAGGAAGAATATCTCAATCACTTATACAAGCTATTCGAGAGGCTGAAAAAGTACAAGTTGAGGTTGAACCCTAATAAGTGCACATTCGAAGTACGATCTGGAAAGCTTCTAGGTTTTGTTGTCAGTGGTAAAGGCATCGAAGTTGATCCTACCAAAGTGAAGGCAATCCAAGAAATTCCAGTCCCTCACTCTGAAAAGGAAGTTAGAGGATTCTTGGGTCGTATTAACTACATCGCCCGCTTCATATCTCACTTAACTACTACTTGTGAGCCAATCTTCAAACTCTTAAAGAAAGATCAAGTAGTCAGATGGAATGATGAATTCCAAGCTGCCTTCGACAAAATCAAAAAATATCTGCAAGAACCTCCTATTCTCATGCCTCCAGTTGAAGGAAGACCCTTGATCATGTACTTGACAGTGCTAGAGAATTTATGGGGTGTGTTTTGGGCCAACATGACGAGTCTTGCCAAAAAGAGCATGCTATTTACTACCTGAGCAAAACGTTTACCGACTGTGAAACCAGATATTCACTGATCGAGAAAACTTGATGTGCTCTGGCATGGGCTTCTCGTCGGCTAAGATAGTATATGTTGACTCATACCACTCTACTGATTTCTAAGATGGACCCTATCAAGTACATCTTCGAGAAACCCACTTTTTCCAGACGGATAGCCAGATTGCAAATGATCTTGACTGAGTACAATATTCAATACACAATGAAAAATGCCATCAAAGGAAGTGTATTAGCAAATCATTTGGCCCATCAAGCTGTTGATTATTATCAGTCTATGAACTTTGACTTTCCGGATGTGAATATCATGCTAGTGACCGACTGCAAGAAACCTGGACCGTATGACGAACCTGAACAAGGATCCCGATGGACTATGGTCTTCAATGGGGCTTCCAACAACTTGGGTAACATAATTGGTGTTGTGATAATCTCCCTTGAAGGCTGCCACACTCCTTTCACTTCCAGACTTTTCTTCGATTGTCCGAACAACATGGCTGAGTATGAAGCATGCATTTTGGGTCTGAAGGATTCCATTGATTTGAGGATCAAGCATTTAAATGTGTTTATGGATTTAGCTCTAGTGATTAGCAAAGTAAAAGGAGATTGGGACACTAAGCACCCTAATCTCATCCCTTACAAGGAGCTTGTGCTATCTCTGATTCCTTACTTCGAAGAGATCACCTTTAAACACCTCCCTAGGGAAGAAAATTAGTTAGCCAATGCTCTAGCCACAATGTCTTCTATGTTCAAGGTCAAATGGGACAACGAAGCTCCTATGATTACGATTGAGAGACTCGACGAACCAGTGCACTGCTATGAGCTCGACACTGACACTGAAAAGCCATGGTACCATGAGGTGAAGAGATACCTTGAAGCACAAGAGTACCCTGAAGGAGCATCCATCAATGACAGAAATTTCTTATGAAGATTTTCAGCCAAATTCTTCCTAAGTAATGGAATCTTGTACAAACGTAACCATAACTCTACTCTACTCCGATGTGTGGACAAGAAGGAGGCAGAGGAAATTATGGAAGACATGCATGATGGTCTCTTTGGGACTCACTCTAGCGGACATACTATGGCCAAGAAAATCCTGAGAGCTGGTTACCATTGGTCAACAATGGAGATTGATTGCAATCACCACTCAAGAACTTACCACAAATGCCAAATCTATGCTGACAAGGTCCATGTGCCTCCTATCCCTCTGAACGTCATGACTGCTCCGGGGCCATTTGCAACATGGGGAATTGACATGATTGGAGATATCAAACCCACTGCTTCCAATGGACATCACTTCATTCTTTTCGCTATCGATTATTTCACCAAATGGGTCGAAGCCGCCTCATTTGCCTCAGTCACCAAGAACATGGTAGCCAGATTCATCAAACATTACCTCATATGCCGCTATGGTATCCCCGAAAGGATCATAACCAACAATGGGACTAACCTCAACAATGCTATGATTACAGAACTTTGCACTCAGTTCAAAATCAAGCATCACAATTCTTCTTCTTATAGACCTAAAATGAATGGCGCAGTGGAAGCGGAAAACAAAAACATTAAGAAGATTGTGCAGGAAATGGTAGTAGCCTACAAGGACTAGCATGAGATGTTACTGTTTACTCTTCATGGCTATCGTACTTCAGCTCGGACATCAACTAGAGTAACTCCCTTTTCTTTGGTCTATGGCATGGAAGTTGTTCTGCCAGTAGAAGTTCAGATTCCCTCATTAAGGATTATGAATGAGGCAGGCCTAGGCGAAGACGATTAGATTCAGACAAGATTGGATCAGTTGAACTTGATTGATGAAAAGCAACTGGTTTCCGTTTGTCATGGTCAGATAAACCAAAAACGCATGATCAAGGCTTTCAACAAAAAGATCAAGCCTCGAGTATATCAAGCTGGTGACTTGGTGATAAAGTGTATCATACTTCCACAAGGCGACCCCAAGGGAAAATGGACTCCCACCTACGAAGGGCCATTTGTTGTCAAGAGAGTATTCTCTGGTGGTGCCATGATGCTGACTACCATGGACGGTGAAGACTTCCCACATCCTGTGAATATGGACATAGTTAAAAATACTACGCATAAGAGACCCGCTAGGTTGACACACCTAGATAAGATAAGGGCATCCTGACAAACCAAAAGCTTTGGGCAAAAATTAGGGATATATGCAAAATATTGTACACCCATCAAGTTGAAAACATGAAAGGGCAACTTGGGCAAAAATGGGTATCCAGGTGGGATGAAAACCCAAAAGGGCGGTCCAGGCAAAAGTTAAGGATTGAAAGCGTATGACTATGTCCCATGGAATCACCACAGTCGACTTCATTACCAAAGTCTGAGTTCAAATGGTCCAAGATCAATCCAATCAACTTCTGTCAATGGCAAGGGGCATTCGAAGACATTGGGGCAATAGTAAAGTTGGAATGCAATGAGATCACTTCCACATGGCTATTATCTTTGTTTTCATTTTTTACCCTTCGACGATTTCCTCTTACTAGGATCTCCGTCTCTTTGTACAAAAACGCCTATTCATGGGCAAAATATCAATACAAATATACTTTGAAGTGCAAACTTTTTGTTTTTGTTTTGAATACAAAGATGTCCAATGACTAAAAATTGAATGAACATATGCATATGAACATGATTAAACTATTTAGCACATGTGTCCTGCTAAGCAACAACAAGCATCTCCTCAATGCATATGGGATATCTACACAGAGTTATCTCATTAACATTATCCCGTAGGGCCGGCTACAATAAAACTTTCCCCAACAAAGTTGCCCATAAAATCCTTTTCATAGGGTAGTCCCTAGCTAGAGTCTCAATCTCTTGACAACTCTCTCCCCAGCTAAGTTGGTCCTGAAAGAAGAAGCCTTGCGGATATCACCTCGTCAACAGTTCGTGAAGTATTTCTCAACATGGTTTATTCCCCCAACAGGGTTTACTTCCTCAGCTGAGTTTATTTCCCCAGCTAAATATGTCTTCCCCGGCTGAGTCTATCCTCTTTGGCTTGAGTTTGCCTCCCAGACTATTACAAATCAGAGAACCACAACCCCTGATCCCCAGTGAAGACGCCAACAAAGTCATTACTATCTCAAGAAAGTTTCGTGAAGCCTGGACCCGACCAGATAACAGTTAACTTTAGTAAGTTGTTGTGAAGCCTGGACCTGACCAGATAACAATCAACTTCTTTCTTTCAATCACTATGAAGCCTGGACCTGGCTAGATAATAGTTTAACCGCAGTCACTATAAAGCTTGGACCCGACCAGATAATAGTGTAACTTCTCCAAGTACTATGAAGCTTGGATCCGACCAGATAATAGTACAACTTTCAGTAACTATGAAGCCTAGACCCGACCAAATAATAGTTTAACTCTTCGAGATATGGAAAAACCTGGACTCAACCAGACAAGGGTTTAACTTATTTTCCCCATTAGAGTTTGCCTCTACCCCAACAAGTTATTATGAAGCCTGGATCCAACCAGATATCAGTTCAATTTCATCTTTTCAGACAAGTTATTGTGAAGCCTAGACCCAAACAGATAGTAATTAACTTCATCCACCTCAGAAATCTGCAAAGCCTGGAATCCGACCAGATAGCAGTTTAATGTCAATAAGTTACTGTGAAGCCTGAACCTGACTAGATAATAGTTAATTTATTCTTCCCCAGTAAGTTATTGTGAAGCTTGTATCCGACCAGATATCAATTCAACTTCGCCTATTCAAGCAAGTTATTGTGAAGCTTGTATCCGACCAGATATCAATTCAACTTCGCCTATTCAAGCAAGTTATTGTGAAGCCTAGACCCGACCAAATAACAACTAGCTACAATCCCTAGCAAGTCACTATGAAGCCTGGACCCGACCAGATAATAGTGTAACTTTTCAAAAACTATGAAGCATGGACCTAACCAGATAATAGTTACCACTTCAATAAGTTACTGTGAAGCCTAGACCCGACCAGATAACAGTAAACTTCATTGTCCCCAATAATTTGATGCCAAGCCTGGATTTCGACCAGATAAAAACCAATTTTTGATGCTCTCTAGTCAGGAATAATTCCCCATTAAAGCATTTAACTCTTTTCCCAAGCAGAGATCAGCACTCTCCATAGAGTCTTCTTAAACAGGCTAGTATTCCCCCAGCGGAGTTTCTCCTCAAACAACGGAACATGAACTCCCAGCAGAAACATCTTAAAAAACAGAAGCATACTCTTCATTCTCAACAGCCGTCTGGGAGCTCATTTCCCAAGGCTCATCAGCATGTTGCCAAAGATTTATTTTCCTAGACAAAGACACGTTACAAGGAACGCATCACATTCATAAACCATAACCCATACATGAAAAATACATACAGCATAATCTCATTTATGTTGAGAACATCATTACACCAGGCATACATCTGCATGCAACTAATCTTTTTCCTTGCAAAAAAATCTACAGACAAAGGCATCTACCACTCCAGTTTAAATTGACCCAAAGATTTATCCTGGTACCTTCCCTAGTCACTCTGAATGATATCTCTAAGCCTATTCCCTACACAGTCAACTAACACATCGTCGAGTGCAAATTTTTGGGTACTTTAGTGTTCAATCATCTTCCACCTTCAAGTCACGAATGGCGGACTCGCCAATCTAACTCTTCAGGTTTAAAAAGATTGAACAGGGGAAGTTGTTGTACCCTAAACTTTTCCCCCTCATTTCTCAAGATCTTTCATGACATCAATTTTGCAGCACTGATACATCAATTTAGGGTTGGAATTGACACAAGGGAAAAATGGTCAATTACACACTAAGAAGTTAAACCTTGACTTTTGGAACAAAATCAAGTATCAAGAATCATATTTCATCAAGACATGTTGAAATATGAAGTTTATTTCATCAAGAAAATCAAAAGTCAAAATTACTTTGGAAAAGACAAAATTCTAAATACTTAGAAATTTTTCTAAGTGTTTCGAAAATATGATAAGTTCAGAACTCCTGACCAGATTTTCACCATGATGCAAGTTGATTCTAGAAGAACTTATAACACAAGAGTTGTAGATTTCAACGAGATCTAAAACACTGCAGAACGGAAAAGCAAAGAAATGTTATACATCTTCTAGAAATGTTGGGATCTCAAGTTATACATCTTCAAACGAGATCTAGAAATGTTGGGATCTCAAGTTATACATATTCAAAGACACGTCCCTGAAACTTAAACACTTAGTAAATTCTGAGCATTTTCAAATCAGAATTTGGTTACAACTTCTGGGCCAGTTTTCATGTACGTTCATGCAGAATTTGCAAGAGTAATTCAAAGAGGGTCTGCAAAGCGTGTTACAAGCTTTCTAGAAAGTCTGAGAACTCCTTCAGAACATGTTGGAGCAGGGTGATTCAAATATCAGAAGTTGGATGTTTATTCTAAGTTATGCTGATGCTGAATTTCTGACCCAGAATTAAGCTATGATGCATAATCTCATATTGCAGGATTTCTGGTTTGATAAATCTCATCATCATTTAATGCTCACACCAACTTTTGAGTATTTATCCAAAGGATTTCTCCATGTGTGACATAGAAGTACCATTGTTGTCCTTGAAAAGAAAACTTTTGTACAAGTTTATGCTGGGTCCATGCTTTACTTTTTCTTCTGAGGGTACTTTTCCTTAATTTACGCTTACAAATCCAGTTTAGGCGCGGCTAAAAGCTGCTAACCACCTTACTTTGTGCCTTGAACCATACTTGTTTGAACTTGCTTCAAGAACAAGTCAGCGCCTAGCATATGATGGTTGTACTTTAACTTCTCCAAGATACTAAATCCTTGCCTATAAATTGAACTTCATTTGAACCTGTAAAGGGGTCGAGAATTTGAAAATTAGCCTTGAAACCTTGATGAAATTTCAAAGAACTTGAAACTAAAAACATAAACACAAAAACCTGCTAAGCTTTTGTTTTCTTTTACGCCTAAAACTCTAATTTTCTTACATATCTCGGCCAAATCACCCACTCAGTTTCTAACATGCATTTAGAAACAATCCCAACTTCTGTTTACAAACTGCAATACAATCTTCATCAATCTCCATCTCAAAAAACCAGAACATTGCTTGTTGGATGCTCCAGAATTTTCCAGCCATCCATAGTTCAGGATTGTTCCATCTTTCTGAACACGTGAGGAAGCTGATCAGAATATCACAACAGTCAGAACCAGGATCTAGCTCACAGGACATTTTCCAGCTGCAAAGTAAGTTTCTGCTGACTCTCATCATATTACTTAGGCATTGTTAGACTTGCATGTCCAAAAATACAATGTAGACATCCTGACTCTAATCTTGTACATATTCATAGATTTCAGTTCAGAACTTCTTGAGGAAATTAGGATTTAGAATTAGGATCAGCAAAATTCATGCTTGCTTCTAATTTACAGTCCTGATATTTTATGTTTCTGAAATCATGACGGAAATCTGCCATAACTACTATGTTTGCATTTTCTGTTTTGTTGAGAAATGATTAAGTTGCAGATGTTCTTATTGGCACGGGAAGGGAGATGAAGCTCATCATCATAACTTACTTTGTGTTATATGTTTATGTTTTTTGCTTCTAATCCTGGATGTATAGCCACCCTAGTGGTAGATAGCATGTACATAAGACATTAGTGTTAAGGGTCCTGAGTTCTAGCCCCACAAACACCCTTTTTATTTGATTCAATGACATTTTTTCCCATTCTGGACCAGAACTTCTAGACATTTCCACCCAACAGCATTGACACCTCACATACCCATTATCAGAACTTTTAGCTTGCCAGTGACACTAGAACTTTTAGGCTTCCAGCTACATCAGAACTTCCAAACTCTCTCTAAACATCCAGAACTTCCAGACTCTCAACAACCTGAACTTCTGACCTTCTAGTAACATTAGAACTTCTAGGCTGCCAGTTGCATCAGAACTTCTAAAATTTCCCTTGTTCCCAACAACTCCAAAACTTTAGTGTACCCGGACCCAGAACTTCTGACCCTCTCTTTGTCTGCTAACATTTTCTTTCTGACTTGCAATGCACCAGAGTCAGAACTTCTGTTCTCTCCTATATCAGCAATGCGCTGATTCTGACCCCTTTTTCTCTTATTATTTTTTAATATCACTTCTATTTTTATTAATCAAAAACACCAAAATATTTTTATATTCACATACTTTATTTTATTTCTTTTGGAACAAAAAGATCAAAAACATTTTCTTAAGCTAATTCATTTTCTTCTTTTAACAAAAACAAAAAAAGTCCATTTTACATTTCTTGTACATTATTTCAATATGGTTGTGATACGGTGGCAGAAATGACTTGGGTGTTTTGCGTTTGATCGCAAATGTTGCGGTTAGCAAGAGTCGCCATGGACTTTTCTTTTATCCAAAAGGAAAGGTGAAAAAGCACAGGAAAGACCTTTGAGATTATTTCTTGAGTTCGGGGGGTAGATTATGAAAAGGGAAGGTATTAGCACCCTTTTCATCCATGGTTTTCCACGGGCTCTTAGTTACTTGCTAGATCACTTGCTTTTGTTTGAAATTATGTTTTGTGTGGTTTTTGAAAGCATTTTTTAAAAGAGGCCATATTTTTAGGCAAACTTTGTAATGATTCTCGTTCGTAAGAATGTATACAAAGTGTTTGGTCTTTTGAAAATGTTTTCAAATTTTGAAAGATGTTTTGAAATTGTTGGTGTTTTTTTTGAAAAATAGCAAGGATGTTTTGGTTTTGAAATTGAGCAAGTAACTAGGAACATTCTACCTACTCAAAAGTCTTTCATGATCATTTCCTTTCTCCTTTGACATTGTTATCTTACCATTGATTTGGTATGTAACCCTATCTTTGGATGTAAACGGGACGGGCATGGGTCATCATATAACCATGATTAGCAATGTTGTAAGGTATCTTAGCATTTTTCTTTAGGGACTAAGATCATTTTGAAAGGCAACTTTTGATAGCGTCATCGAGGGACTACGATCTTGTATTTTGATTGTTTTTGCTAAGATACCTCACATGCGTATGGCCATTTTTGTAAGGCAACCAAGTGGATTTTACCCTAAGGGTGCTTGTATGCAAATGTATTGTTTTTCATGCTTAGTTTTGTCTTTGATTAAGGTTTTCTAATTGATTGGTTTTAGTCTTTCCATACAAAAACCTAATTACTAGCATTTGTATGTAAAGCGATAAATTGTGGAATTTAAAATTACTATGCTATTACAATACTTGTGGGAGGGGGTGTACAAATTACAAATGGGGATTTTCAAGAAATTAAATCTAAATAATTATTACAACCATATTGAATTTGGATAAATAATGTACAAAAATGAATAAATATACAAGAATATAAATGTAAAGCAAATATGATTTTTGTTTGGATTTTTAGGAAAAGGGGGTTTTTAACCTAATTAACTAAAAGAAAATGATTAATTAAATTAGTAAAAGGTAAACCTAAATTAATTAGGAAAAGAAAATTAAATAAAACCCTATTCTAAATAACAATTGAAAAAATGAAATTAAGTTTTTAAGAATGATATTTTTTGGTATTTTTGTCTTGAAAATAATTTATAGTATTATAAAATATTTTTGGTCTTTTTTGATTTTAAAAGAGTATATTTTAATTGTGTAAAAGAAAATAACTAAAAAAACCTAGTTTCTAATTAAATTTGTAAATTAATTAATAAAATAGATAAAGTAATTATATAAAAATAATTTTATTGTAAAAAATAAATAAACTATATCAAAATATAAGTCTAATATTTTTTATATAATTTTCTGATTTTTTAAATATTAAATAAAATATTTAAGAAAACAAATAAATAAAAATGAGAAAAATAAAATAAAATGGGCCAGGGGGTGTGAATAGTCAGCAAGTGAGTCAGAAGTAAAAAAAATACAAGGCCCAAGGGGATGAGGCCCATCGCTACAAAAAAAAACAAGTCAGAACATGTGAAAAATATGAAAAAAAAAACCCAAAAGGTCACGCTGGGGCTTGAACCCAGGATCTAAGGGTGAACAGGCGCGCGCTTTACCACTGGGGTGGCTATACATCCATTCATATAAACAAAACAATAAATATATTATAGAAATAAAGCCCGTGGCCTGAACTTCATCTTCAACCTCACGCCCAGCCAGAGTACCTGCATCTTGTTCATCTCTCATCCATTTGCAAAAATGTAAACATGAATCTTGTACCAAATTTCCTCACAATTTAAGAAATGTAAAACAATAAAATTATAGATCAAAGACAAGCATGAATTTTAATGGCCCTAATCTGAATCTTAAAAATTTCAGAAACTTCAATCTTAAAATTCTCTAAGCTCAAGCAACATAAATGAAAACTATGGACATGGTTAGCTTTAGAGCAATAATATCTACATTTTTCATTCACAAATAAACCATTAATGATGCTTGTATGAAGAGTTAAAAGTTGAGATAACTTACCTCAAAACTAGAAATAGTGTTCTGCAAATGAGCACTCCTCAAGGTGTTATGATGATCAGAATAGCTCCACTGAAGTCCCAGGAAGCTAATGCAATGATTAGCTAGGTTGGAGAGTGGCTGAAATGGTCTGGAGAAGTCCACTTGCAGTGCTCTGATTTTGAACTTGGAAATGGAGGAAGATGGTATTACAGAACTGTAACAGGGTAAGGGACAACTTCTAAATGATGTTTAGAAGCTTTAGGAACAAAGAGGCTTGAAAACGCACGAGGGAGTTACGAGTTTCAAACTTTTGGTCAGGTTATGTGAAAATGGAGGTATGAGATGCAAATCTGAGTTCTTGGTGTTTTCAGGGCTCAAGCATGTGTGGGATTTGTGGCAAATCACTTGTGTATGTATAAGCAAAAGGATTTTGTGCTTGAGAGAGTCAGAAGTACAGGTTATAGGTTGATTGATATGTTACTTGATTTTGAAGAAAAGTGGGAAGTATGGTTCCAAGAGGAAGTACAAGCATGGGCTGAGTGATTGTAAGTGTTGAGATCAACTTCTCTTGAGTTATAGAACATGTATAATCAGAAGAAAACAATTGCAAGGCTCAAGAACAAGTTTTATGCAAAAAGCTACTTTGTCAAAATGGCATTGTGCACTTTCTTCCCAAATGGATATAAAGCATGACCTTGCATTGAATACTTGAATTGAGACCTCTAACAGCTGTGAAAGAAATTAATTATTGAGTGCCTAACAAGTTTGAGGCCTGTAAATTAGAGATTATGCAACATAGGTTTAAATTTTGAATCGTGTTCATCATAAAACTTGCCTTGTAAAACAACTTGAAACCTCAATTTTTGACTTTCAATTCTCCTTGCTCACAAATGATCTCAAGGAGTTATTGGACATTTTAGAAAGCTTGTAATATGCTCTACAACCCCTCTTTGAATAACTTTTGAAAATTTCCATTAGAACTAGGTGAAACTTGGGTCAGAAGTTAGGTCAAAATCCTGACCAAATTAGGGCAAAATTTCATTGTGTTTTGTTTCATGACCATGTATTCTCAAAATTATAACTTGAGATCCAAGAATTTTTGGAAGGATTTGTGTAAAGAAATGTTGTATATTTTATGGATATCTACAACTTTCATGTTGAAAGTTTCTTTTGAATCATCTTGCATCATGGTGAAAATTTTGCTCAAAGTTGTGAAAATATAAGAAATTTCCAACACTTAGAAAAATTTCTAAGTTTAGAAATTTTAACTTTTCAAAAATGAAATCTTGAATTTTTTATTTCTTGATGAATAAGTTTCATATTTTGACATGTTTTTATTAATTGTGATCTTTGACATTTGATTTTGACCAATTTGACTTTTTAGTATACAATTGACTTTTGATCAGTTGACTGAAAATTCATCTGTCAATCCATTGGACTTGAGAAATGTTTTAAGCCATGTAATTAGGTAAAAATGATGCAATTAGACTCTTGAGATCATGACTTAAACCAATTAACCATTTTCTTGGTAAAAAATCAGAAATTGCCCTTTCCTAGTCAAACCCTAATTTTGACCATTTTGCCCTTTTGTTGGTTTGATCAAATTTCTTGAGGAAATGTGGTCCAAACTTGATCAAATGATACATATGAGTTTAAAATATTTATGTGGATAAAAAATTATGAAGTTTGACTGTAAATTGTCCACAATTGACTTTTTCCCAATACAGCTGATTTTTAGGTCAAGTGCTCAATTGACTGAGCAAGAGTGTGATCTAAAGCTTGAAACTTGACATGAGTAATCTTGATGGTCCATAATGATCCATGAAAGTCATATGGGGCATTAGAAGTTCAAATATTCTTTTGCTTTCTCAAACCCCAATTTTGGTCATCAGTGATTAAGGAGATGTCTTAAGCTGATCAACCCTAATGCAGTCTTGAGCCAAAGGAGATCTTGTGAGAAAATTCTTGATAAATGAGAGGGAAAATTTTGGATACAACAGCTGCCCCTATTCAATCTTCTTAAGCCTGAAGAGTTATATTGGTGAGTTTTGCCATTCGTGACTCGAAGGTGGAAGATGATTGGACACTAGAGTGCCCAAAAATTTGTACTCGATGATGTGATGCTTGGTGGTATAGGAAATGGGCTTAAAGATGCCATTTGGAGAAGAGATGAAAAGTTGGAGATGGGCTTGTAGATGCCATCCGAAATGATTATTGGTAGCAATAGAAGAAGTGTCAGAATAAATTTCTAATTGATTTATACTAGAATAGGGGATGTGTTGGGTTGAGTGTCAAAATAATATCCATAAATGGGTTGCATCTAAATCGTATCTGGAAGCTGAATTTGAATAAATATCAGGGTGGAATCCGTATCTGGAGCGTATCTGAACTGTATCTGAAAGCTGAATTTGAATAAGTATCAGGATGGCATCCGCATCTAGAGTGTATCTGAATTGTATCTGAGAGCTGAATATGAATGAGTATCAGGATGGCATTTGTATCTGGAGTGTATCTGAACTATATCTGAGAGCTGAATCTGAATGAGTATCAGGATGGCATCCGTATCTGGAGCGTATCTGAACTATATATGAGAGCTGAATCTGAATGAGTATCAGGATGACATCCGTATCTGGAACGTATTTGAACTGTATCTGAAAGTTGAATCTGAATGAGTATCAGGATGGCATCCGTATATGGAGCGTATCTGAACTATATCTGAGAGCTGAATCTGAATGAGTATCAGGATGGCATCCGTATCTGGAGTGTATCTGAACTGTACCTGAGAGCTGAATCTGAATGAGTATACGGATGGCATCCGTATCTGGAGTGTATCTGAACTGTATCTGAAAGTTGAATCTGAATGAGTATCAGGATGGCATCCGTATCTGGAGCGTATCTGAACTGTATCTGAGAAGCCTTTGAACATTGTTAATGGTAGCTATTGATTAACCTTATCCTGAAAAGGGTAAAATGTTAGCTAATATGCAATGTCATGATGTATGAAATGCATGCATAATGAGATTATGTTATATGCATTCGTGTTATCAATGTTTATGATATATGGATGTGATGTATGTGTATGTGAGCTAATATGCTGCACTATTGTTGGATTAGGAAAATAAATCCCTAACTGCTGACGAGGATATGGAATGGAAGTCTTCATGTTGTGAAGTTCAAGTGTTGATGAATTTCTGCTTAGAGAAGTAAACTCTGTTGTAAGGGAAAAGCCTATGTATTGCTTGTGAAATCGTGTTGGGGAATCCTAAGAAGTTTGGTGACTTCTACCGGGGAGTGATAATTGGAACTTTTATTCCACTGGGGATTAAACTGCACACTGTGGGGGATTTTTATGGAATAGCTTAAATATATTGCCCTATTTCTTAAAGCCATTAGTGATTGTCTTTCTATTTTGTTCATTTGTAAACAATAGTTACATTCAAATGCATAGTTCAAAAATAAATCATTGGACGTTTTTGTAAACAAAACATAGAAATAAAGAAAACAAGATAGTTTTGCACTTTCAAAGGGGATATCTTTGTATTGACTTGAGTAAGTATTTTTGTACAATGAGACAAACATTCTAGTAAGAAAATGCTGTCATAAAAAATGAAAATTTGATACAAAGAAAAGATAGCTATGTGAAATAATCCCATGGGGTTCCCATTCTGCTATAGCCTTTTGTGTCTCTGAGCATCTCATCCATTTTTTGCCTTATCCGAAGCCGATTGGACTGATCGAAAACGTTGATTTTGTAGGTTGTCCATAAGGTGATCCAACAGGACATAGTCATACGCTTTAATTCCCTAACTTTTACCTGGACCGCCTTTTCGGGTTTTCAGTCCATCGGGATACCCTTTTTTTCCTAAGTCGCCCTTTTGGGTTTTCAACTTGCCGGGTGTACAGATTTTTTTTTTTATCCCTACTTTTTTCCCGAACCTTTTTTGGTTCACCGGGATGCCCTTGTTTTTCCTAGGTGTGTCAACCTAGCGGGTCTCTTATGCGTAGTATCTTTTAACTATATCCGCATTCACAGGGTGTGGCAGGTCGTCGCCATCCATGGTGGTTAGAATCATGGCTCCACCAGAGAATATGCTTTTGATCACTAATGGTCCTTCATATGTAGGAATCCATTTGCCCTTGGGATCACCTTGTGGAAGTATGATGTGCTTGATCACTAGATCCCCAACTTGATACACTTGGTGTCTGACCTTTTTTTTGAAAGCCTTGATCATCCGTTTTTGATATATTTGACCATGACAGACAGCAGTAATCGTTTTCTCATCAATCAAGTTCAGTTGATCAAGTCGAGTTTGGATCCAATCGTCTTCATTCAGACCTGCATCCTTCATAAATCTTAGAGAGGGGATCTGGACCTCAATAGGCAAGACAACCTTCATGTCGTAAACCAGAGAGTAGGGTCTGCCCCGATTGATGTGTGTGTCGTGGTACGATAACTGTGGAGAGAGAATGGTAGCATCTCATGCCAGTCTTTGTACGTGACTGTCATTTTCTGTATGATCTTTTTGAAGTTCTTATTTGCGGATTCGACATCACCATTCATCTTTGGTCGGTAAGGGGAAGAATTGTGATGCTGGATCTTGAATTTCTCACACAGGGCGGTGATCATAGTATTGTTGAGAATCGTACCATTGTCTGTGATGATCCTCTCTGGGATACCATACCGACAGATGAGATTTTATTTAATGAACCGGGCTACAACATTCCTGGTAACGGAAGTGAAAGAGGTCGCCTCAACCCACTTTGTGAAATGATCAATGGCCACTAAGATGAAGCGGTGTCCATTATAGGCTGTTAGTTTGATTTCCCCAATCATATCGATGCCCCACATAGAAATAGGCCAAGGAGTCGTCAAGACATTCAAAGGAACCGGAGGCACTTGCACTTTGTCA
The DNA here is from genome assembly GCA_948472305.1 of Vicia faba. Taxonomy (NCBI): domain Eukaryota; kingdom Viridiplantae; phylum Streptophyta; class Magnoliopsida; order Fabales; family Fabaceae; genus Vicia; species Vicia faba. The sequence goes on from OX451740.1 coordinate 652,640,179, forward strand.
GCATAGATCTGACACTTATGGCAAGTTCGAGAGTGTTGATAGCAATCTGCTTCCATGGTAGATCAGTAATAACCTGCCCGTAGGATCTTCTTTGCCATTGTATGTCCAGTGGAATGGGTGCCAAAAGTGCCTTCATGTAACTCAGCCATGATCTTTTCCGCTTCAACCTTGTATATGCACCGGAGTAATACAGAGTCCTAGTTGTGTTTGTAAAGAATGCCATTACTAAGGAAGAACTTAGAAGATAATATCCTTAAGAACTTCTTATCGTTGACTGAAGCTCCTTTCGGATACTCTTGAGCTTTGAGATACCTCTTGACTCGTGGAACCAAGGTTGGTCCACTACTTCTTCAGTATTGATCTCGTGACAATGATTTGGTTCGTTCATCCGTTCAATGGTGATCTGGGGAGCCTCGTTATCCCATTTGAGTTTAAACATGGATGACATTGTGGCTAGCGCATCCGCTAGTTGATTTTCTTCTCGCGGGAAATGCTCGAAGGTAATCTTCTCAAAATATGGGATTAATGTCAACACATGTTCTTTGTAAGGGTGAGGTTTGGGTGCTTAGTGTCCCATTCCCATTTGATCTGGATGATCACCAAGGAAGAATCTCCGAATACATTTAAAGATTTGATCCCCAAATCTATGGCAACTTTGAGACCAAAAATACATGCTTCGTACTCCCCCATGTTGTTTGTGCAGTTGAAGCAGAGTCTTGCGGTAAAGGGAGTATGACATCCTTCAGGTGATATAAGTACAACACCAATACCATTGCCGAGTGCGTTGGATGCCCCATCAAAGACTAGGGTCCATCGAGATCCTTGTTCAGGTCCGTCATATGGTCTGAATTCTTCGCAATTGTTTACCATCATAATGTCTTCATCTGGGAATTCAAACTTCATGGACTGGTATTCTTCCACAGCTTGGTGAGCAAGATGATCAGCTAGTATACTTCCATTTATTTCCTTTTGGGTAGTATACTGAATTTCATATTCCGTCGGGATCATCTGCCATCTTGTTATTCTTCCAGAGAGGGCAGGTTTCTCGAATATGTATTTTATTGGATCCATCTTAGATATCAATAAGGTAGTATGGGCTAGCATATACTGTCTTAGCCGGCGAGCATCCCATTCCAGAGCGCAACAAGTTTTCTCTAGCAGTGAATATCCGGTTTCACAGTCAGTAAACTTTCTGCTCAGGTAATAAACAGCATGCTCTTTTCGGCCAGACTCGTCATGCTGTCCCAGCACACACCCCATTGAATTTTATAAAACAGTTAGATACATGATCAAGGGTCTTCCCTCGAGTGGTGGCATCAAAATCGGAGGTTCTTATAGGTACTCTTTGATTTTGTCGAAGCAGTTTGGCACTCATCATTCCATTTGACTACTTGATCTTTATTTAGTAATTTGAAGATTTGTTCACAAGTAGATGTCAGGTGAGAAATGAATCTGGCAATGTATTTTAACCGTCCCAAGAATCCTATTACTTCCTTCTCAGTACGAGGAGCGTGCATTTATTATATTGCTTTCACTTTTGCAGGATCCACCTCGATACCTTTACTGCTAACAACAAAGCCTAGGAATTTACCAGACCTCACTCCAAACGTGCATTTATTTGGGTTCAACCTCAACTTGTATTTCTTTAGCCTCTCAAATAATTTATGCAAATGATCAAGATGTTTTTCTTCTGTTTGAGATTTGGCTATCATATCGTCCACGTAGACCTCTATTTCGTTATGTATCATGTCATGAAATAGAGCTACCATGGCACGCTGATAGGTTGCCCCAACGTTCTTCAACCCGAATGGCATAACCTTGTAACAGAATGTATCATTTCTTGATAGCATTCACATCTATGAATGAGTCTGGATTAGGGAATAGAACTAGCCCATAGATTATAAGATCCAAGACCTCCTCAAAAGCCTGAAAATCCATATCATCCCAAAACAGTTGGGCCTTGTCTATCATAAACTTGGCTAAAAAACCCTTGACTCCACTTCTTGTTTCCCAATTGGATACCACGTCGGCCTGTTTCAGAGGCAAGGTCGGGGAATGACTTATGGCTTAGGAACTTCTTCTAGACCTGTGAAACGCAACTGTTCAAGAATGGGTATATCCAACAGCTGGGAGAATTCTTCCATGGTAGGCATCAATTGATAGTTTGGAAAGGTGAAGCAGTGGTGTCGGGGATCAAAGAACTGAAAGAGCACACTCATCATATTTTCACCAAAGTTTGAAGTAACCAGGTTGAGAAGTCGACCATGTCTCTTAGTGAACGCAGAAGTTTCGGAAACCTTTGATACTAGCTCTTTGAGTTTGGAAGGTGTCTTCACAAAGATGATTCGGATAGTGTTTCTATGAACGGAAGCCATGATCTGCAAAACATAACAAAGATAAATTCCCTTGGTCTTTGAAATGGTTAGTGCAATAAGAATGGATGTTATGTTATGATGCATGATGTCATGATAAACCACAGGTATAACAAACACAGACAAATCACCAAGTTCTTAGGTTTAAGGCCTGCATGAGGTTAAAGGTCATACCCTCTTGAAGTTTAGTTGGTTTCAAACCTTTCTTAAAAAGTAACTGGGTTCTAAGGGGTATCAATATTACTAACCATCCTTTATCGGGCATTGTTTCAGCTCAAGCAATCTTTTCTTGCGACCGAAATATCCCGAAAGTCTGATCTCAATGAGTGTAGCATTGAGTATCAACCAATCCTCATATCTATACCGAGGCTGGCTATCTCACTACTTTCTAATGGCCAAGTTCGTTCAATAAGGTTCTAAGGTCCGTTAGTGCTTCACGACACCACGCGGCGGCCCCGTATTCTCCTCGTTTCCCCATGAAGGATATCGGTACCAACCAAAGTGCCACACCAACATAGCCATCGCTTAAACCATATCGGTCTACACCGTACAGTCTCCACGATCTATTATTGTTTACCTAATAAGTGCCCTCAGATCCGGGTGTAGAATCTATATTAACCCAAGCAAAAAACCTTTTAAGAATAAAGAAAACAAACAAGAAAGAAATTTGAAATGACCTAGATCCTAAGGTATACCCCAATTTATAATTTCCCCAGCAGAGTCGCCAGTTCTGTGATACGGTGGCAGAATCGACTGTTAATACTGGTTTGTGTTTTGTGTTTTTTGTTTGCAAAATGTCACGGTAAGCAAGAGTCTCCATTGAATTTTATTTCATCCAATCAGGAAAAGGAAAAAGAACAGAAAAAACCTTTTTCGAGAATATTTCTGAGTACGGGGGGTTGATTATAGAAAGGAAAGGTGTTAGCACCCTTTCTATCCATGGTTTTCCACGGGCTCTTAGGTACTTGCTCATTTTTAAATTGCTTGTGTGTGCTTTGCTTTGAAAAAAAGGTTTACTTCGTGATAACCCTTGTATCATTCCTCAAGGATGTGATGAAGTTGTTTTGAAAATTGTTTTGAAAGGTGTTTGTATGAAATTTGTTTGTTTGAGCAAGTACCTAAGAATTATCTTCCTACTCGAAAAAGACTATTTATTTTCCTTTAGACATCGCTATCCCATTATTAAGGAATAGGTAGCACCGTCATTGGAGTTTTAAGGGACGTTCAAAGGGACAGATATGGTCACAAAAGCAATGTTAGGAGGTGTTAGTAATCATCCTAAAGCCTTAAAGATCTGTTTCCGAGGCAACATCTGAATGGGTCATTTGAGATCTTTCGGGGCTAGAGGACGACCACTAACAAACCCTATACTTCATGACCGTTTAACCGAAGGCAACCGAAGTGGAGTAAACCCTAGGAGTGAGCATGTGAGAGTGAATTTTTTCAGTTAATTTGTCTTTGCACATTTAGGTTATCTACCATTTTAATTTTCAAGCATTCTTCCCATATAATCCTATTAACATATGTCTAACAATTAATAATTACGAAAATTTAAAGTGCGGAAATAGAAATCCTAACTATTACATGGCTTTCGCAGATACATAATTATTTAACTGAAAATAAAATGCGGAAATTTAAAACCCTAATTAAAATCTATTACAACCTCGAAACAGTTACATAAATAATAATCAAAAAGGTAATTAAAACGCGCACGATGGATTAAATGCGAAGACGATTAGAAAACCTAAAAAATCTAATTTGAGAAATGAATATTTAATTTATTTTTGAAGGAAAATTAATTACTTACAAAACCCTAATTTCTAATGGATTTTAATTATGAAAAGGAGTTAAACTAACCTAATTAGAATTAAATTAATTAATTAACGAAAGTAAATATTTTATGGAAAAAATGTTTTTCAGGTGTTTTTTATGATCTTGATTAAAAAGAAATAATTTTGATGTTATTTTTTAAAAAAAGAAATATAATTAGAAAATAATTAGAAAGAAATAAAATAATAAATAAAAGAACAAGAATGGGCCTGCTTAAGCAATTGGAGGGGGTGTGTTGCTGAAAATATTCCAAGCCCACCAAGTTAAAGCCCAATCAGTGCGTGATCCAATGTGGAGGCTTCTTGATGGTAAACCATGGTCCCTGGCAGGTGGAGGCATTGGATCTGGTTGATCATGAACGTGATGAGATCATGTGGTTGGACGATGGAGGTGCATGATGAGCGCTTGAGTGGGCGATGTGTGGGATCTGTTATGGGAAAATAAAATAAGGAAATTTGCTGGGACCTGGGATCGAACCCATGTCCTCTACCATTTTCCATATACACCCTTGCCAGCTGCGCTACCTGTTTTGCTTGTCAATATAATAGCAATAATATATAATATATGCAAACAAGTGAATTAGTGGACAAAAAAAAACGCGCGTATAATTCAAACGAGTCAGTGGTTATCAGCCACCTCATTACCTTCTTCCTCAGTCCGTCGTTTTAGGTATAATACTTTTACCTACTGACATATTCCTTAGCTACAAACCTGCAAATTTCCAAAATCCAGTACATGCATGATAAATGAATTATGGCTATACCAATCAAATTATTTTGACCTCACGAGTACGATGGTACCCTTTGTGTAGGCCAATTTTACCTGTATCAAGAAACCCCAAAACATGACCTTAAACCCTAATAATGGCAACTCTGGATATAAGCATCAAAACGCAAATTCAAGTAAACCAAAACGTTCTAAAGGCTCATACAAACACAATGCCACATTCAATAATGGTTAATCATGCATAAATTGAAAAATATGATTCAAGTTAGGGAAAGAAAACTGTGGGTCTGTAACATGCATTTTTGGGCGTGAGCAGGCTTGCAATTGATCCAGTTATGTTCATGAGATGTCCAGCAATCTATTGGCAATGCTAGAATGGTTTGAATTGGCCTCCAAGCTTGAAACCGAGTCACTACTTTTTGTCAATTTTTTTAGTTTTGTTATTTCTTTCTCATGACTGCAACCCCTTGTCTTTGTGCCTAGCTTTGTTCATTATATATCCTTGAACGAATTAGGGTTGTAAAAACCACTAGTGTCTTTGCAATTTTTGAAGATTTGATTTGGTTTTCATGTGGTATGATATCCTTCCAAATTTGTCCTAATCATGCCATTCTTGTGCCAATTAGATTTGATTCTATTTGATTATAATATGCCAGCATAATGAGCTTGTGATTCTGTCCAAAAATCCAATCAAAACAAATCTTTGCTATTATTTACCATTTATTTGATTTAATTCAATTTTTAATAAATAAAAAATCAAAATAAAATAAATAATGAAGCAAATAACATGTTAGTGAACATTTGGGTCGTGGACCATGTCATGAGTGAGGTTCAAGCATAAAAAGTTAGGCCCATTTGGCAAAAAATGCATTTTTGAGCACATTTGACTTTTGGCAATTTTGCAAAAAAGGTAAACTTTGACAAGGCATATCTCTTCCAATTTTAACCCTAGAGAAGTGTTCTTGGACTTTTTAGAAAGCTTAGGATGTACCCTAAGCAACCCTTTTTGTCTCATATCAATTTATTCTTCCATGTTCATGTAAGAAGCTTTGACCCAAAAAGTGTTTTTGTTGACTTTTCAAAAGGACCTGTAATATGGAAATCCATATCTTTTTGTGAGTGCATATTTTGAACTTGAGAGCTGAAGATTAATTGTATGGAATTGAATTCTTTTAATAATGAGCCTTGGATGGAAAACTTCTGATAAAGTATGAAAAAGTTATGCTTGGTCAAAGTTTGGTTGACTTTTCCTAAGAAACCCTAATTTAGCAACTTTTGGGTTTTGATGAATTTAGGGAATTCCTTGAGGAATCATGGTCAACCCTTGATAAAATGATGGATATAAATTCAAAATGTGGATGTTGGCCAAAAATATTGAAGTTTGACTGTATGTGGGCCATAGTTGACTTTTGACCTAATACAGTCGATTCTCAAGCATCTGAGCAGTTGACTGGGCAAACTTCTTGTGCAAGGCTTGAAATTTGACATGGAGGGTCTTGAGAACATATTAGGACCATGAAAAGAATTTTAGGCCTTTGGAGTACACACATCCTGATGAAAATGGAAACCCTAATTTGAGGTACATTGCCTTAGGAGAGAGTTTGTCTGGTCAACTCTTGAGCAACCTTGAGCAAATTGAGGATCTCTAGGAGTGTGTTTTGAGTAAAATGAGAGGGAAAATTTTGGGGTACAACAGGTTCCAGATTGGCACCCACCTTAACTTCTCTCTTATCCTCTTCGGTACCTAGGTCAACTGTATCCACTGGTTCCTCGTGGGGCTGTATGGTCCTCTCTTCTTGTTGTAGTAACCTGGAGAGTTCCCCTGGTACTTTGTAATCTTCTTCACCTTTGTCTTTGGCTTGGTAGATTAGATTTTAAGAATCACAGAAGGCCATAGCAGAATCGTTACCCATGGGATCCCGAATGGATGTAGATCTGTAATTTGAATGTGAGTGTGTGTAAGAGTCTAACTATCTTTGAAAGAAATGAAAATGTAAAAAGAAAAACAATGAGCACAAAGTTTGTATGCAAAAACGTCCATGATTTATTGATGTCATATGGAAATGAGATAACAACCCTTACAAATGGACCATTGTGCCTCGGGTAAGACACAAGGTTTTAAGAGTTTGAATTGTTTTAATATTACAGATCTGACAAAATTTAAAGACACATTACTATTGGATAAAAGTGATTGAGACAAAATCTCTAGCTTCCCAGTTGTTGAGCCCTCCGTTGACAATTGGGAAAATCCAATCCTCCAGGTCATAACTGTCTTCATCATCCTCCAATGCGTTGACTCTGTGGTTGCTGATCTTCTAGGGTGGTCCTCCGGCACGAGCATGGCGTACATCTTTCTGGGCTCTTGAAGTGAAACCCAAACAAAATTTGTCAGATTTGTATGGGATATCTGGGAGTTGGCCCCAAATAGTGCACCCATCTTCTTTGATCACTGCCTTGGCATCTTTCAAAGATGACATCTTGAGCGGAGGCCTTGTAATCTTTGGGACTTGGGAAACAGCCTTGGTTATTGCCATAGTTTACGGAGCTTCCTCAAAATGATGGAACGGAGTTTCAATAAATTCACCATCTAATTCCACATATCTGAATGAATTTAGATGACTGGCCATATACTCTTCTTCTCCATGAACAGTGATGATTTTCCCCCTGAGTTGGATATTTTAGCAATTGATGCAACGTAGAGGTAACAACACCAGCGTTGTGAATCCATGGCCAGCCCAACAAGCAGGAATATGAAGGGAGAATATCCATTACATAAAAAGTTGAATCAAATGTTTGGGTTCCAACTTTTATGGGGATGTCCACCTCCCCATGCACCATCCTTTTTGAGCCGCCGAAGGCCCTCACCACTATATTGCTAGGTTTCAAGGTCAATCCTTCGCAGACGATCCTATCAAGAGCCTTTTTAGAAGCACATTCAGAGATGAACCAATATCAACCAAGACATGAGCCAAAGTCGTGCCCTTGCATTCAACAGAGACATGTAATGCCTCGTTATGCTTCCTCCCCCTTGGTGTTAAATCAGCATCCGAAAAGCCTAAGCCATTATCCGCGGTCAAACTGGCTACGCAGTCTTGAAACTGATCAACAGAGGTTTCTTGGGGTACATAGGCAGTTTTAAGTAATTTTACCAAGGCCTTTGCATGAGCCTCTGAACATAACAATAAAGCCGGCATGGAAATTTTTGATGGAGTTTTCCCTAGTTGTTCGACTATGTTGTAGTCGCTTCTTTTTATAATCTTTAGAATTTCCTCCATCTCTTTCCGGGAGGTCTCAGGGAGAGCTACTGATTGTGCCTTCATCCGGACAGGCTCAACCAGAATACATTTGCCTCGAGTCTCGGTTGACTCGGCAGTAGGAATGTCAGTAGGGGTGATAACAGGGACTGTAACTGTTTTGTCAATAGGAGTATTAGCATAGATGATTGCAGGATTGGGAATAGCCTTTGGAAGAGCAACAACAACAGGAATGATTACAGGTCCGGAAATAGCTTTTGGAGGAGCAATTTCTGGAGAGAATACCCTTCCACTTTGATTTATCTTGCTATTCCCTGCAATGTTACTGATATCGGAGTCAACTTTCTCAAAACTTGAATTTTCAGCAGCTGGCCAATCTTGCTTGATATCGTGATAGTAGACATCACCTTCATAATTCCATGATACGGTTTTGTCTGACGAATACGGGATTGGTCCAGGCATTGTAATTATCAACGGAGCTACTTTAGGAACTAATGTAATTCTAACGGGTCTTTTGGTGGAGACCCTGGAAGAATTGGCGTAAATTTCCACTATGGAAACATCATTATAAGAAACGGTCGGAACAGAAGTATTCTCGAACAAAATCTCCTTGTCATCTATTAGGCATTGAATGCTTGCTTTTAACAAATGACAGCCAGTTGGTGAGGATAAACAGAAATGACAGCTTTCATCACAGCCTGGGAATACATAGGCATTCAACAAGTTCTTTTTGATAGTCAGGAGTGGGGTCACAAGTTCATCAATAAAAAGTAACAAACATATCATCCTCAACAACATTGACATCACGGTCGTGCTTGGGCATAGAAGCAGTGATAACATTGGGAATCTCTGGCGCATCGAATTAAATCTCTTTGGCTTCAAGAAGGTCTTATACCTTTTTTTTAGAGTCCAACAATTGTTAGTCTCATGGCCGAGACTCTCAGAATGGTATGCACAACGGGCATTAGGATGATAATGAGGAGAGGTTGTGTTAGGATTCTTTGGAGCTTCTTTCAAAGTCACTAGATTGGATCTTAACATATGTGGTAGCACTTGAGATAATGTCATATTAATTCTGGTGAATTGTCTGACTTGTCTTTCTATTCTTGGTTGGTTGCTTCTTTTTTGAGCAGGCGCAGGTTTAGGAATCATGACATCCCCCACCATTGGTTGGCGTTCAACTCTATCTTGGTTTCTTTGAGGATATACATCAACAACTTCTTTATTTCCAATAAATGGTTTTCTTACAGCAGCAGAGGAAGTGTCCTTTTGAATCTTCCCACTCTTTATCTCAGCTTCCACCCTTTCTCCTATCAATATCAATTCAGTAAAGCTTGCCGAGGAGCTCCCAATTAGGTGATTAAAGAAAGGACCTGACAGTGTACCCAAAAACACGTCTACTAGCTCTCTTTCAGATAGGGGAGGCTGGACTCTTCCTGCTAAGTCCCTCCATTTTTAGCATAGTCTTTGAAGCCCTCACTTGAAACCATAGCCATACTCTGGAGTTTGAGTACAAGTGGGAGAAAGATTTGCATTGTATTGGTATTGTTTATAGAAATCAGCAGCAAGATCTTCCCAATTATGGATGTTGGCCCTTTCTAGTTGATAGAACCAATCAAGTTGAGTTCTGGATAGACTGTCTTGGAAAAAGTGGACCCATAAATCTCTGTCTGCAGTGTGAGGCTGTATCTTCCTCACATAGGATCGGAGATGCATTTTAGGGCACGAAACTCCGTCGTATTTAGAAAATATTGGCGCCTTGAATTTTGGTGCAATGATAATCCCAAACACCAGACCTAACTCCTCAAAGTCCAGTCCAGGCACTTTTTAAATTTCCATTGCGCTTAACCGTTCTTCCAAATGCTTATACTTGTCGTCGGCCGGAGGATATTAATCTTTAGAATAATCTTCTTCTTCCTCTTCCTCTTCTGAATCTTGCTGGACAACTGTTTCCTTGCCTTTCCCATCTTGATTGTCTTTTCACCAGATGACGTTGCAAAGTATAGGGTCCTTCTTGCTTGCCCTTGGAACCTTCTTCCCATATTCAGAACTCTGTTTACTTTCTTTTTATTCTTCTTCTCTTCAATCAGCAAGGTTTTCAGATCTTCTTGTCCTTTGGCTAGAGTTAAGGACAACTGCTGAAGCTGAGCATTCTGTGCTTGGAGGTCCTTTACCGTCTGCTCGAGATCCATCTTACTTAAATAAACAATAGAAAGACGAGGAGACTTGTCGTAAGAAACATGCTTATGTTATGATGAATGGTAAATGCATATGCAATGATTTCAAGGAACTTAGAGATTTAAAAATTGCTTTAGACCAAAAAAGGAGAACACGTCATATTAATAAATCAAAGCTTGAGTAAATCATGCCTATTTTGGGCTTACAAAGAAATACAAAAACTCTAAGATAGAAAGGTTGTACGCATCCTTTTTGGTGCGATGTAGGCATTCAGGCTCCGCTCCTCATGAAGTTGCTTAGTGAGTTCCAAAACCTTCTTCTCACTAGCGTAGAATTGGGATTAGAAAGTGTCTCGCTCCCCATTAAGTTGTATCCAATCCCTTTGTAAGTCTTCAAGAGAGGTGGGCATGTCAGGATGCAGGATAGTGTACGGAACATCTCCTTCCACAACAGGCTCTATTTACTAGGAGAATGGAGGGGTAAGGCGTCATAAGACTTTGAGCACGAGCTCAAACCCATTTAAGGTAAGGCTCAAGAGGGATGGAATTCTTAAGCCCCAATGTCTTTCTATCTACCTTTTTCAACATCCTCCAAGCTCGTATAAATCTCTGGCGATGACCTTGATCGTTGTTCTCGTAGTCAAATACCAAACCTTGAATGAGCATTTCATATGGGACATCCCTTCGGGCGTAACCAAACTGTCTTAAGGATAAGCAGGGGTTGCAGGTTATACCTACCCTAATGCCAAGTAAAGGGACATTAGGGAATTCTCCATAATGGTCGACAATAATAACATTCTCTATAGATCGGGAACACCAATGAATGTCTGAATGTTTGAGCGTCATCAACCTATGTGACCACCTTGAACCTTGCTCGTTCTTCAATACAGATTGGGGAAGATGTGAAATAAACCATCTTGCCAAAATAGGAGTACAACACATAAGGAAACCTCTTTTCCTCATAGTGCGAGTGTGAAAGGATTGTAGGATGTCCCTTAGAAAAGTAGGCACCAGGTTATGAGATATGAAGATTTTGACGGCGTTCACATCTATGAGTTGGTCGGGATTTGCAAACAACATCATCCCATAGATGAGGAGAGCCACAATTTCCTCAAAAGCTTGCAAATCCAAAGAGTTCCAACAGTTTTGGGCTTTCTCAAACAAGAACTTTGCTAGGAAACCCTTGACACCACTCCTTGTTTCCTAATTAGTTGTGATATCAGATGATTGCAAGTGTAGAGCTTGAGCAATATCTTCTAGCTTTGGATCTATTTCCGTACTGTTAAAAGGTAGTTGGTGGATAATGGGAATCCTCAAGAGTTGGGAAAATTCTTCCAAAGTTGGCACAAGTTGATAATCGGGAAATGTGAAGCAATGGTGTAAAGGATTAAAGAACTGAAAGAGCACCTTCATCATGTCTTCATCAATGTTGGAGGCAACCAAGTTTAGTAGGCGACCATATCTCTCAGTAAATGGAGAATTTCCAGGGATCCTTGATGCTAGCTCTCTAAGTTGAGGAGGTATCCTTACAAGATTGACTTGAATGGTTTTCCTGCGAATAGAATCCATGTCCTACAAAACAGAACAAAGATAAATCCCAAGATCCTTGAAATGGTTAGTAAATATGAGTATGATGTTATGATGTTTATGATGTTATATACAAGTATATATATACAAACAAATCAAACAAGTCCTTAGGTTTAGGCTTGCATGGAGTCTCATTGGTAAGTACCCTCTTGAAGTTTAGTTGGCTCAAACCTGTCCTATTAATAGTAGTCCGGTTCTAAGGAGCTCAATATCACCGGTTTGTTTCCTTGGTTATTGTTTCAGCACAAGCCTCTTTAATGGCGACCGAAATATCTCAAAAAACCAAACCTCAATGAGTGTAGTATCGAGTATCTACCAACTTCGGACTGCACCAAATCCGATCATCTCACTACGTCCTAATGGTCAAGTTGGTCAAGTAAAAGGTTCTAAAAGTTCATTAGTGCTTCATGAAATCACTCAGCGGCCCCGTATTCTCCTTGATTAACTCAGGGGCTACCGGTACCCACAAATATGTCGCACTAACGTAGCTATTGCTTAGACCATGTTGGTATACCCCACACAGTTTCCACAATGTATTGCTACTTACCTATAAGGTATCCCAAATACGGGTAGAGGATTCAAACCCAAACAAAGATCCAATAATGTAAAGCAAACAATTCAAACACTGAAAGCAAATAAATGTGATCTAACCCTAAGGTAACCCAACTTTTAGAATTCTCCCCAGCAGAGTCGCCAGTTCTGTGATGCGGTGGGAGAACTGACTTGGGTTTTTTGTGTTTGATCGCAAATGTTGCGGTTAGCAAGAGTCGCCACCGACTTTTCTTTTATCCAAAAGAAAAGGTAAAAAAGCACAGGAAAAACCTTTGAGATTATTTCTTAAGTTCGGGGGGTAGATTATGAAAAGGGAAGGTATTAGCACCCTTTTCATCCATGGTTTTCCGTGGGCTCTTAGTTACTTTCTAGATCACTTGCTTTTGTTTGAAATTATGCTTTGTGTGGTTTTTGAAAGTATTTTTAAAAAGAGGCCATTTTTTTAGGCAAGCTTTGTAATGATTCTCGTTCGTAAGAATGTATACAAAGTGTTTGGTCTTTTGAAAATGTTTTCAAATTTTGAAAGTAAACTTAGAAATTTTTCTAAGTGTTGAAAATTCATGTTTTTTTCATAACTTTGAGCAAATTTTTCACCATGATTCAAGAGAAACTCCCAACATGAAAGTTATAGATGTCCATGAAATCTACAACATTGCTTCACACTACTTCTTCCAAAAGTGCTTGGGTCTCAAGTTATAATTTCAAGAACATAGGATCATGAAACTAAACACTTAGTGAAATTTTGCCCTAATTTGGTCAGGATTTTGACTCAACTTCATGGCACTTTTTCATATAGTTCCAAGGGGAATCTTCAAAAGAAATTCAAAGATAGGTTGTATAGAACATTGCAAGCTTTACAAAATGTCAAATAACTCCTTGAGATCATTCTTGAGTAGGGAGAATCGAAGAGATGAAGTTGGTGTTTTGTCACTTGAGTTACAAGGTGTGATCCGGTGGGAAGAGAACTGACTGTTTTTGGAATGCTGGTTCGCGTTTTGCGTTTGTGTTCGCAAAATGTCGCGGTAAGCAAGAGTCGCCACCGTCTTTTATTTTATCCAACAAGGAAAGGAAAAAAGCACAGAAAAATTCCTTTTTTCGAGATGTTTCTCGGGTCTGGGGGGTAGATTATAGAAAGGGAAGGTGTTAGCACCCTTTCTATCTGTGGTTATCCACGGGCTCTTAGGTACTTACTCAAAGTGTTTTCAAAATTTGCTTTTTTTTTGTGTTTGTGGGTTTGAAAGGAGTTTTTGTTTGAAAGGAGTGTAAGTGCGAAAAGTTTTATTTTGTTTTGAAAAGAGCAAGTACTTAAGAACCATCTACCTACTCGAAAAAGGAATTAATCTGTACCAATGTCCTTTAGACAATGCTATCCCACTATTGATGAATAGGTAGCATCGTCGTTGGAGTTTTAAGGGTCAATTCGATTAAGGGACGTGTGGTCACTAAAGCAATGTTAGGACGCCTTAGCGGTAACCCTAATGTCTTAGATCATTTTTCCGAGGCAACCGTTTCGAGGCAACTATGATCTTTGGACAAGAGGGCGGCCTCTAAAACTTCCTATATCCAATGACCACGTTCGAAGGCAACCAAGTGAGGTGTACCCTAAGAGTGCGCATGTGCGAGTGTATTATTTCGGTTAATTTTATCTTTGTACATGTCATAGGTGAGCTATGTTGATTTTAGGTTAAAGATTTGATCTTGTCATGCATTCCCTATTATCAAACATCTAAAAATTTATAAATTGCAGAAATTAAATTGCGGAAATTAAATCTAAACTATTACAAGGCGTCGGGTATTTACATCGCCAAAAACAACCCTTGAAATTAAAATGCGGAAAATAAAATAAAGCGATAAAATAAAGTCCTAATTAAAAGCTATTACATTCCGGGAAACAATTACATCAATATGGTAAATGGATCGCATGCGGGAAAATTAAATCGGCCGCATTTTTTAGGGTTTTGACCCTTTTTGAAAAGAAATCATTTTTTTGTTTATTTTTGAATTAAGAAGAAATTAAATTAGGTTAAATAAATTAATTAATTAATTAATTAAAAAAAAGGATATTTTTGGATTTTTTGAGTATTTAAAGAAATAAAAATAAAATCGATCAAAGTTAGTAAAAACTTAATTTTCTACATTAATTTTAATTATTTGCAAAAGATATTAAAAATTATACCTAATTAAAACTAAGTTAATTGAATTAATTTATTTACAAAAATAAAGTTGAATTTAATTTTAATAAATAAAATATATTTTTGTGTTTTTATTTTATTTTATTTTATGAGGAAAAACTTAATTGGTTAGTGAAATTAATAAAAATAATAAATAATATAAATAAATAAAAGAAAGAAAGTAGAGAAAAAAATAACCAAAAAGGGGGGTTTGGGCCCAGATCAAGGGTGTGATTTGCAATTTTCCAGGCCCAATTACGCCTTGTCCTGTTTGACTTTTGGATCCTCCACGCGTGCATTGACTTGAGAGCATGATGGTCTTTCATTCCTGGCCACCAGATCTGGCCTGGGGCCATCTGGCGCTTGGAGATCTGAGGGAGTATGGTGCATTGCAAGACATGAGGTACGCTGGAATATCGGCAAGAAAAATACAACAAATATGTTGGGGACCTGGGATTCGAACCCAGGTCCCGTTGGTTCTCACGCTAATGCCTTCGCCACTGAGCCAATGTGCTTCTTTTGTTATTGGATTAGGTAACAATCAATATATTAGAAAACAAAACAAATGCCAGAAATTATAAAAAATAAGCACGAAAGTTTGAATTGCCCAATAGGAGGGAGACACGCCTTCGTCTTCCTCGTGGAGACCTGGTTATTTTACCTGTAGATTTCCATCCGCAGCTAAATGCGTAGGTGTCTTCTAAAATCAATTTCAGGCCATTAAAACTCAATCTAAAAACATAGCCATGCTCGTCTCCTTTCCCTGATCATGTTCATGTCCATTGTTTGCATCAATTTTGCCTGTAAATAAAAAACCCAAAAACAAGCTTCAAAACCCTAGGTTCGGGTAGGGGGCTATGGCTCATGAAAACACAATCAAATGATGCAGAAAGTTTCTAAATGGAATGACAAGCATGAATATGTAAAGATTTTGGCAAAAAATGCAAGAACTATGAGATACGAATTCAAGTGCAGAGCGACTTTCAGCGAGACTTACAACGCATTGGAGAGGGTATGGGACCTTGCTTTTGATTTCTATAGACTCAGTGGATGTCTAGCAGGAGGATAGCGTTGAGATTTTGCTTTGAATCATCCTCTAGAAAGGATTTCAGTTTCAAGCTAGTTTGACAAATTTCCAAGTTTGGTTTTTCTGATTGTGCAGCCTCTAGGTCCTGATTCGTGCCTCTTTAGCTTGTATAAGTAATAAGCATTGGATTAGGTCAAATATTTGGACTTGAATCTTTGCAAATTAATGTTTGGAGATATGATTTGATCTTCCATGAAAAGGTTTCCAAATTTGTCCAAAAATCAATATTTTGTGCATGATATAGCTTGATTCGAATTTGATCATGTCTATGATGACAATTAAGGCCTGTATCAATCAAAAAGATACCAAGTTATCAATATTTAGATTTTATTTGGATTTAAATTGATTTAAAATGAATTAATTCAATAAAAATCAAATAAAATAGAAAAATTAATGAATGGACACAAGACTGAAGATAGTTCACGTGTATAGTGTGACAAGATCAAATCAAGTGGAAAAAAGTGGTCCCTTTTGGCAAAATTTGAAGTTTTGAGGATAGTTGACTTTTGGCAATTTTGGAAAAATGCCCTACTTCAACAATGCATAACTTCTTAAATTTTGAACTTTTGGAGGTGTTCTTTGACTTTTTAGAAACCTTGAGATGTCCTCTAACCAACCTTTTTGGTCTCATCTCATTTTGATATTTCATTCTAAAGTTATAAGCTTTGGAAAAAAGTATTTTTGTTGACTTTCAAAAATGACCTATAATGTCCAAATTTGTAACTTCTTGTGAGTGAATTTCTTGATCTTGGGGTATAAATATGGATTGTAGGAAATTTCATCCTATTCAAAATGAGCTTTGGATGGGCCATTTCTCATAAAGTATAAGAAAGTTATGCTTGGTCAAAGTTGAGTTGACTTTTCCTACAAAACCCTAATTTAGCAACTTTTGAATCTTGATGAATTTTGAGCAATCCTTGATGAATCATGATCAACCCTTGATCAAATGATGAAATATCCTTCAAAATTAGAATGTTGACAAAAAACCTTGAGGTTTGACTGTTTATAGGTCACAATTGAGTTTTGCCCTAAAATAGTCGATTTTTGGACCTCTTGAGCAATTCACTGACCAAACTTCCTTTGCAAGGATTGAAATTTGATATGGATGAACTTGAGAACATATTAGGACATTGGGGAGAACTTGAGGCCATTTGGATATAAGGACCTTGATGCAACACAAAACCCTAATTTGAGGTTGATTGCCTTAGGTGATGACTTGACTATCCAACTCTGGAGCAATCTTGAGCCACTTGGAGATTATTCTTGCAATGTCTTGAGAAATATGGGAAGCCAAATTTTGGGGTACAACAGCTTCCCCTGTTCAATTTTCTTAAACCTGGGGATATAGATTGGCTTTCGGGCCTTTCGTGATCCGAAGGTGGAAGATGATTGAACACTAGAGTGCCCAGAAATTTGCACTCGCATGATGTAGTATCAGCATTGTGATGTCAGGAATGGGCTTACAGATGCCATTTGGAGATTGTTGGTAGGTGGTCTGAACTTCGATTGGAATATGAATCAGGGAGATCTTACCGGCGATCTGACTGAACCAGAGGAGGTCTTGGATTGACTTTGACTGGATCGGCATCCGAGAAATCTTTAGGAATCAATTTAACTGGACCAGACAAGGTCTTGTCTTCTTTGACTGGATTGGTATCAGAAAAATCTTTAGGAATTGATTTAACTGGACCATAGGGGGTTTTGTCTTCTTTGACTGGATTGGTATCAGAAAAATCTTTAGGAATCGATTTAACTGGACCAGAGGAGGTTTTGTCTCTTTTGACTGGATTGGTATCAGAAAAATCTTTAGGAATCGATTTAACTGGTCTTGTCTCCTTTGACTGGATTGGCATCAGAAAAATCTTTAGGAATCGATTTAACTGGTCATGTCTCCTTTGACTGAATTGGCATCAGAAAAATCTTTAGGAATCGATTTAACTGGTCATGTCTCCTTTGACTGAATTGGCATCAGAAAAATCTTTAGGAATCGATTTAACTGGTCATGTCTCCTTTGACTGAATTGCCATCAAAAAAATCTTTAGGAATCGATTTAACTGGTCATGTCTCCTTTGACTGAATTGGCGTCAGAAAAATATTTAGGAATCGATTTAACTGGTCATGTCTCCTTTGACTGAATTGGCATCAGAAAAATCTTTAGGAATTGATTTAACTGGTCATGTCTCCTTTGACTGAATTGGCCTCAGAAAAATCTTTAGGAATCAATTTAACTGGTCATGTCTCCTTTGATTGAATTGGCATCAGAAAAATATTTAGGAATCGATTTAACTGGTCATGTCTCCTTTGACTGAATTGGCATCAGAAAAATCTTTAGGAATCGATTTAACTGGTCATGTCTCCTTTGACTGAATTAGCATTAGAAAAATCTTTAGGAATCGATTTAATTGGTCATGTCTCCTTTGACTGAATTAGCATCAGAAAAATCTTTAGGAATCGATTTAACTAGTCATGTCTCCTTTGACTGAATTAGCATCAGAAAAATCTTTAGGAATCAATTTAACTGGTCAAGAGGAGGTCTTGGAATAACTTTAACTGGATCGGCATCACGAAAATATTTAGGAATCGATTTTACTGGACTAGAGGAGGTTTTCCATATAGTTGAGAATTTAACTGCATCCTTCCTGAATGGTAAAGGTCAGTCATATGCAATGCATGATATGGATCAAGCAATGATGTTCTCAACATAAATGAGATTGCATTATATGATGCGTTTATGCATGTATCATGATGTATGGAAATGTAATGTTTTAGCTTGGGAAAATAAATCCCGGATAGCTGCGGGAGACAAGAGTTGAATTATCCGTTTCCGCCGGGGATGATGAACGAAGATGATAAACCTGCAGGAGAGGAGAACTCCGTTGGGGAATAAACTGATGAGGAGATCACTCTGTGGGGTAGAGATGCTCTGCTGAGGACTCCACTGATAAACTCTACTGGGGATGGATTACCGTTGCTGATGATACTGAATCTATTGAGGATTGGACTCCTGCTTGTGAAAGGAAAGAGCTTCGCTGGGGATGATCTTTTAGTTGCAACTTGTTGGGGATAAACCTGTTAGACTTTTGTGGGGATAAAACTCCTGAATTATGTTAGGGGTAATCTTTTGAACTTGGCTGGGGAGATTTATTTTCGTACTCCGCCAGGGATAAACTTCCAGAGTCTACTAGGGATGATGCTTCAACTCTGTTGGGGAAGCTTTTTCAGACCGTGCTGGGGAAATATGACTCTACTGGGGGTATCTTGTATTCTGCCGGGGAACATTCTTATACTCCGTTGAGGAATATTAAGGCTGTCAGGGATACTCTTATACTTGCTGAGGAATATTCTTAAACTCCGCTGGGGAATATTAAGACCCTTTTTAGTGCTTATGGTAGACCAACTCTGCTTGGGGAAAGTATTGTTGATTCGTTTATAGCTGCAAGTCTCAGCTGGAAGAGCTACCATTACTTCCTCATTCTCCAGGGAGTGAAAGTATCTTAGCCATATTCTTCAGCTGAATCTACCTTTGTACCTGATGAACAGAGCAACCGTACAGTTCGGGTCATTCTTATTGCCGCTATTTATGATATTACCAGTAATTCGTCTTTCGTTCGTATGTAAATATTTATGAGCAGCAATTAATGTCAAATGCACATATCAAAAATGAACATTGGACGTTCTTTGCAAAACAAAACAGATAAAGGAAAAACAATTTGAAATTTGTCTGAAAATGAATTTGTATTGATTTTGAAGTTTGGCCTGTAAATAGGCATTTTTGTACAAGAGGCTGACGTCCTAGTAAGAGAACGCCGCCGAATAATAGAATTTACATAATTTGTGAAAAACTAAATAAAACAGCTATGTGAATGATCCCACTGGGTTCCAACTCTGCTATTGCCTTTATATCCTCGAGCATCTCATCACTTTGCTACTAGTTGAAGATGAATCAGATTGATTAGTGTCGTCCGAGTTTGATAGTCGATACCGAAGTCTGGATGCAAGGTGATCCAATGAGACATAGTGTTACGCGTTGATCCCTAACTTTTGCCTGGACCGCCCTTTCGGGTTTTCAGTCCACCGGGATACCCTTTTTTGCCCAAGCCGCCTTTTCAGGTTTTCGACTTACCGGGTGTACAGATTTTTCACTTTCATCCCTTATTTTTGCCCGAACCTTTTTGGTTTTCCGGGAAGCCCTTATTTTTGCCTAGGCCAGTCAACCTAGCGGGTCTTTGATTATGCGTAGTATCTTTTCACTATGTCTACATTGACGGGGTGAGGAAGGTCGTCACCATCCATGGTGGTTAGAATCATAGCTCCTCCTGAGAAAATGTTCTTAACCACAAATGGCCCTTCGTAAGTAGGGGTTTATTTGCCCCTGGGATCACCTTGAGGTAGAATAATGCGCTTGATTACCAGATCCCCAACTTGATACTATTGTCGTCTAACTTTCTTGTTAAATGCCTTGATCATCCGTTTTTGATATGTCTTACCATGACAAATAGCAGTAAGTCTCTTTTTGTCAATTAAGTTCAGCTGATCAAGCCGGGTCTGAATCTAGTCATCTTCGCTCAAACCTGCATCCTTCATGATCCTAAGAGAGGGTATCTGAACTTCAATAGGAAAGACTGCCTCCATGCCATATACCAAGGAATAGGGTGTTGCCCTTGTTGGCGTCCGTGCTGAAGTACGGTACCCATGAAGATTAAACGGTAACATCTCGTGCCAATCTTTGTATGTCATTGTCATCTTCTGCACAATCTTTTTAATGTTCTTATTGGCCGCTTCGACAGCCCCATTCATCTTCGGCCGGTAAGGAGAAGAGTTGTGATGCTGTATCTTGAATTGCTCGCAGAGCTCAGTGATCATCTTGTTGTTGATTGGTACCATTGTCCATAATGATCCTCTCTGGTGCACCATATCGATAGATCAGATTATGCCGAATGAACTGTGCCACGACGTTCTTGGTTACAGTAGCAAAGGAAGCTGCTTCAACCCACTTCGTAAAGTAATCAAATGCTACCAGGATGAAGCGATGCCCGTTGGATGCCGTAGGTCTGATCTCGCCGATCATATCAATGCCCCACATTGCAAAAGGCCAAGGTGCCATCAAGATGTTTAGAGGAACTGGAGGTATGTGCACCTTATCAGCATAGACCTGGAACTTGTGACATGTCCGAGAATGCTGATAACAGACGGCTTCCATAGTGGACCAGTAGTATCCTGCCCGAAGGATCTTCTTCTCCATGGTGTTTCCACTGGAATGAGTTCCGAAAGCACCTTCATGTAACTCTGCCATGATCCTTTCTGCTTCATTATTATCCACACAACGCAGTAAGGTCGAATCATGGTTTCTCTTGTAAAGGATGCCATTACTGATGAAGAACTTCGCCGTGAACCTCCTCAGAAACTTCTTGTCATTAACAGATGCACCCTCGGAGTATTCTTGAGCCTCAAGGTACCTCTTCACCTCATGATACCAGGGCTTTTCTGTTACCTCTTTAGTCTCAAGATCACAGTAATGTGCAGGTTCGTCCAATCTTTCAATGATAATTCGGGGAGCCTCGTTGTCCCAATTGACCTTGAACATAGAAGACATCGTAGCTAGCGCGTCCACCAACTGATTCTCCTCTCTAGGGAAGTGTTCAAAGGTTATCTCCTCGAAATGGGGAAGCAACGTCAATACATACTCCTTGTAAGGAATAAGATTTGGGTGTTTCGTATCCCACTCACCTTTGATCTGACTGATCACAAGAGCGGAATCTCCGAAGACACTTAGAAACTTAATCCTTAGGTCAATTGCTGCTCGAAGACCCATAATACACGCTTCATACTCTGCCATATTGTTGGTGCAGTTGAAACATAGTCGGGCGGTGAACGGAGTATGAGAGCCTTTAGGAGATATGATCACGGCGCCAATGCCATTATCCAAAGCGTTTTAAGCTCCATCAAAGTACATAGACCATCGGGATCCTTCTTCAGGTCCTTCATCCGGTCCGGGTGTCTCACAATCAGTTACCAGCATGATATTCTCATCAGGAAATTCAAAGTTCATAGACTGGTAATCATCCAATGCCTGATGTGCCAAATGGTCTGCCAACACACTCCCCTTAATTGCCTTTTGGGTCGTATATTGGATTTCATACTCAGTCAAGATCATCTGCCATCTTGCTATTCTTCCGGACAAAGCAGGATTTTCGAAGATATACTTGATTGGATCCATCTTTGATATCAATAGAGTAGTGTGAGTCAGCATATACTGTCTCAGCCGGCGAGCATCCCATGCCAAAGCGTAGCAAGTTTTCTCGAGCAGTGAGTATCGGGTCTCACAGTCGGTAAACTTTTTGCTAAGGTAATAAATAGTATGCTCTTTTCGGCCAGACTCGTCATGCTGACCCAGCACGCACCCCATTGAGTTGTCGAGTACTGTCAAGTATAAGATCAAAGGTCTCCCTTCAATTGGAGGCATCAGAATAGGTGGCTCTTGGAGATACTCTTTGATCCTTTCGAAAGCGGCCTGGCATTCATCGTTCCAACGTACTACTTGATCTTTCTTCAGTAGCTTGAAGATTGGCTCACAAGTAACAGTCAGGTGAGAGATGAACCGGGCAATGTAGTTCAGACGTCCTAGAAAGCCTTTGACTTCTTTCTTTGTTCTAGGAGTTGGCATTTCCTGTATAGCCTTTACTTTTGCAGGATCCACTTGAATACCCTTGTCGCTTACGAAGAAACCTAGCAGTTTACCAGATCTCACCCCGAATGTGCACTTGTTCGGGTTTAACCTCAGCTTGTACAACTTCAACCTGTCAAATAGCTTCTGCAGATGGTCAAGGTGTTCTTCCTCAGTCTGGGACCTTGAAATCATATCATTGACGTATACTTCAATCTCATGATGGATCATGTCATGAAACAAAGCAACCATGGCACGCTGATACGTTGCCCCAGCGTTTTTCAATCCAAAAGGCATGACCTTGTAGCAAAAGGTACCCCACTGAGTAACAAAGGTTGTCTTCTCCATGTCTTCGGGAGCCATTTTGATCTGATTATAACCAGAGAAACCATCCATGAAGGAGAATACTTTATGCTGAGCGGTGTTGTCAACCAGAACGTCGATATGAGGTAGAGGGAAGTAATACTTGGGGCTAGCCCTGTTCAGATCCCTATAGTCGACACACATTCAAACCTTACCATCTTTCTTTGGCACAGGAACCATGTTGGCCATCCACTGTGGGTAAGAAGTAACTGCTAGAAAACTGGCGTCAAACTGTTTCATAACTTCATCCTTGATTATCTCAGATATCTCTGGACGCATTCGGCGGACCTTCTGTTTCACTGGAGGACAGTCTTCCTTGGTAGGTAGGCGGTGAACCACAATATCAGTATCCAAACCAGGCATATCTTCATAAGACCAGGCAAAGATCTCAACATAGTCATGCAGCATCTGAATCAACCGTTGCTTCACACTAAGCTCCAGATTTGCATCGATCTTAACCTCCTTCTTGTCTGTCTCAGTACCCAGATTCATTGATTCTACCGGCTCTTCATGTGGCTGAATAACCCTCTCTTCCTAGAGTAACAGTCTTGCAAGTTCACCAGGCACTTCGCAATCATCTTCACCTTTGTCTTCGGCTAAGTTGATCGGATTTTTGAAGTCATAACTGGCAGTAGCAGAGTCGTTACCAGTAGGATCCAGAGTGGATGTAGACCTGTATATGTGAGTGTGTGTAAAATAGTTGTTTTACGATATATAATAAAGAAAAACAAAGAGCGCAAAATTTGAAATGCAAGAACGTCCAATGCTTTTATTAATGATATATGAAAATGACACACATAAAGCCCTCACAAATTAAGCCACAGTGCCCCGGGTAAGACACCGGGCCAAAGAGTTTAAAGCATTGTCTGTTACATATTCAAAACAAAAAGTTTCATTACTGGGTAATAACAGAAACGGGCATAGAATCCTTCATTGTCCAGTTGCTTAATCCACCGTCGGCAGTAGGATAGATCCAACTGTCAATGTCAAACTCTTCATCATCGTCATCCCTGATAGCATTCACCCATGCATCTTGTTTAGGCTTCACTGGTGCTCCGAACTCGATCTCTTTCGCATCGATCAAGTCTTGTACCTTGTTCTTCAAAACCCAACTGTTGTACCCCAAAATTTGCCCTCCCATATTCTTCAAGATTTAGCAAGATCAAGCTTCAAAATCTCCCAAGGGTTACACAGTCCAATTGCCTCCTAACACAGTCAAAATAAGGGTTTTGGTTCTGGCAAAGAAATTGAAGTTTCCAAGGGTCCAATCAAGTCCCACATGCCTACATATATTGTCAAGCATCCATATGTCAAGTTTCAAGACTCACAGCATCAAGTTGCACAGTCAAAAACCCTAAATGCTTCACAGTCAACTGCAGGGGCAAAATGGTCATTTGACAGTCAAAAGTCAAATTTTTTGGTCAACGTCTTATTTTGAAGCCACAAACATCATTTGATCAATTCTTGATCATGATTCTCAAAGCATGGCTCAAAAAGTCTCAAGATGCAAAATTTTCTATTTTTGGACAATTGAAAAAGTCAACTGCAAATTGACCAAGGCATAATTTCTTCATGGTTTATCAGAAAAATCCCATCCAATGCTCATTTTGAAGAGGATGACATTTCCTACAACTCATCTTCACACTTCAAGTCCAAGAAATGCTCTCACAAAAAGTTATCAATTTCAACATTATAGGTCATTTTCAAAAGTCAACAAAAAGGCACTTTAAGTCAAAGACCATAACTTGAGATTGGTAAATCAAAATGACATGGGACCAAAGGCATTGGTTAGAGGACTTCAAGACCTTTCCAAAATGTCCAAGAACATGTTCATAGCCTCAAAATTGAGCAAGATATGCCTTGTAGAAGTTGGGAAATTTTTGGGAATTTTGAAAAGTCAACTTTGCACAAAAATCTTCAAAAATGCTAATGGGCCTCAATTTCTTTCATGAATCATTACCCAAAAGCTATGCACGACCCATTAAGCTCAAAGGGAGTTATTTTCTTATTTTTGATTAATTATTTGAATTTTTATTATCATTAATTCATTTAATTAAATTTAAATATAAGAAAAATACCAAATCATGTTTTTAAATCCTTTTTATGCAGCAAATCAAACTAGGGCAAGGTGGCAAATCGTTTCTCATTCAAAAAGGAAAGATTCTACATGATTGGCAATGGTTTCATGGCAAAAAGATTGAAATTGATATAATTGAAAATCAAATCTTCAAAACATGGATGGATGGACCTTGAGCTTGTTTTCTTAACCTAATCACGTTCAGATACATACACAAGACTAAACCTAATTTATAAACACACGAAAAGTTGCTCAGAAAAGGCATACCAATTTGCAAAAGTTCATCAAAAAATTGAAATCTGAAAACATAGTTACAGTGCGATCCAAAGCTTAAAACCTATTCCAAACGCTTGCTGGGACTTCCTTGAACGTGTTTCAATCCCTTTCCCATCTCCACGCCCAAAGAATTGGTAGAACATAATTGTTTTTTCTTGAATATGTCCATAATCGTTCTTTAATTTCCATGCATTATTCATGTTTTTTAATGGTTGATTCTTACTAACAATGATGTTCTGAAGCTAATGGTACCCTTTAATTTTTTAAGATTTTCCATTGAATTCGTGACATGAAGACGAATCATTCCATGACCTCGCGCCCTTTTTATATTTGCCCATTGTCTAATCGCTATTTTTCCTGGTGGTATTTAGTGGTGGTTTAAAACCCCCTCTATTTGATTATGTTACAGGTACAAAAAGGAAGAAGACGCATGCGTGGCCTCATGTGGTTGGGCAATTCAAATATTCAGCGCGCTTTTTCTGCTTTACACCACTAACGCTTGTTTTCCATTATAATAATTATGCTCCACTATATTAACAAAGAGACGCGCTAGCCTGGATGGTTGTTGAGGTGTCTGGCAGGTATTGGGACCTGGGTTCGATTCCCAGGTCCCCCCATATTATTCATAATTTTTGTTATAACATGTTCCCATGCAGTTTCTATCCAGTGGTTCACCATATGCCTTCACATGCTGGCTTGCCACGTAATCAGGATGACCAATCTGAAGGCTACAGGGTGAGGACCATCATACGCCTGGGTCAACTGCTCCACACGTGATCCCTGAAAGTCAAAAAGGGCTTGTTCTGTTGGGCCAAATTGCCTCCAATTTACCTCCTAAAAGGGCCAGACACCCCCATGGTTTGCATCATTTTTATTTTTTATTTGATTTTCCTTTTTATTCTTTTAATTGTTTTTAATTGATTTCTTTAATTTCATAAATTAATTTTCACAATATAAAATACAGAAAAATTAAAATATGTTTAATTATATTTAATTTCTATTAATTTATTTTGTAAATAAATGTTAAATAATTAATTTAGTTAAATTAGGTTTTAAAACTTAAATCTTTTTCTTAACAAATTAAAATATGTAGAAATTAGGGTTTTTAGAATTTTCATCCTTTTTTTAAATAAATAATTTTCTCATCACTATTATTATTATTAATTATTAAATATTTTTGTAAATAAACATATACATAAATTCTTTAGTAAATTAGGTTAAACTTTCATATTTTTTCATTAATAATTAAAAACAATTTAGAATTAGGGTTTCTCTTCAATTTTAATTTCTTATTTCATTAAATACCAAAAACCTAAAAAACATTTCTTTCCTTTTATTAAATAATTAATTAACTTTTAATTCAATTTAATTTCAAAAGGGTCCAACGCCCTCGAACGTTCTATTTTTATTCTTTTCGCACGTTATTTTATTTTCCTTTGTGAATATTATGTAACTGCTCAAGCCATGTAATAGTAACTAGGTTTTACTTTCCGCATTTTTATTCAAACGGGTCTTTGTAATTTGGCGATGTATAGACCCGCGTCGTGTAATAGCGTAGGATTTTACTTTCCGCATTTAAATTTCCGCACTTTTAAACTGCTAAACTTTGCATGAAAGAATGTATGGCCTAAATTAAAAACAAGCGTAGATCACTATGATACATGTACAAGATAAAACATAACATGAAAATAACACACAAATTCACACACCACTCTTAGGGTACGCCTCACTGTTGCCTTACCTTCGAAACGTGGTCGTCGAGTATAGGACGTTTTAGTAAGTCCTTATGTCCATGACATGATCCAGTTGCCTCGAAACGGTTGCCTCGGAATTAAAAAGGATCAATGGCATAAGGGTAGCTTCTAAGGTGTCCTACTGTTGCTCCGGTGACCACACTGTCCCTTAACGAATTGACCCGAACACCTCCAACGGTGGTGCTACCTACCTCTCAATGGTGGGATGGCACTACCTTAAGGACTCTTACACAGCCTAATTCCTTAGGGTAGGTAGATGACTCATGGGTACTTGCTCTCTTCAAAAACAAACAAAACATCTTTTCACACTGACACTTTCAAAAGTTTTCAAAACAAATTTTTCATACACTCTTGAGGACAGATACAAGAGTCACTTAGAAATCTTTCAAACAAAACTTTTTTCAAACCCACTCACATTTGTAAAGCAAACATTTTTGAAAACATAGGGAGCAAGTACCTAAGAGCCCGTGGATAACCACAGATAGAAAGGGTGCTAACACCTTCCCTTTCTATAAATCTACCTCCCGAACCGAGAAACTATCTCATAAGGAATTTTGATGTGCTTTTGTCCTGTCCATGTTGGAGAAAATAAAAGACGGTGGCGACTCTTGCTTACCGCGACATACGCGATCCAGCTTTAAACAGTCAGTTCCAGATCCACCGATCACAGAACTGGCGACTCTGCTGGGGAAATCTTATAAAGTGAGGTGTACCTTAGGACTAAGATCACTTATGTTTTCAATTGTTGTGCTTGTTTGCTTTATTATTGTGGGCTGCATCGGAGTTACATAGATCCTAACCCGGATCTGGGGATACCCTGTTAGGTAGCATTAGCTGTGAGGGACCTGTCCGGCGTAGACCGACATGGGTGAAGCAGTGGCTACGTTGGTGTGGCACCTTGGTCTGTACCGATATCCCTTGTGTTACAACGAGGAGAATATGGGTCTTCTGAGGAGTCATTAAGCACCAACCGACCTTAGAACCTTAAATGACCCAACTTGGCCAATAGAACAGTAGCAGTATGCTACGCCCATTGAGGCTAAACTCTCATGATGGTTCTGGCCGCAAGAAAAGATTGCGATGCTGGAGTTATGACCGATTGAGGGTAGTCAGTGATATTGGATTCCTCTAGAACCCGGTTACTTCTGATAGGACAGGTCTTAACCAACAAACTGAAAGAGGGTAATACCTGGACCCCATGCTGGCCTAAACTCTAAGGGCTCTTTTGTGTGACTTGTGTGCCTTCGTACTTGAACTACTTGCATACTTGTTATCTGACACACGAGTTTCTTGCAGGTTTTGTTTATAGTCCTTAATCTGGACTCATTACAGGGTTTACCTACGTTATCCCATGCTTAGCATAACATCATACCATTGCATGCATCCTGTATAAAGACTAACCCGTTTCAAGGATCTCAAGGGTCTGTGATGCAGGTCATGATGAATCAAACTGTATAGCAAGGGGCAAAGGGGATTTATTTTCCTCTAGCCAAAGTTGTCAGGGGCTATGACCCACTCGATATGGTGAGACTTGACTCTTGAAGAAGGACTCTCAACAATATGCAGTGCCTTCCATCAAGCTACAAAATGCAAACTCTAAAAATTTTCTTGTTTACCCCGCGAGATCCTTGAAATCATTGCATGCATATCATACATATCGTTGCATTACAGGTACTCCTTTTGACAAGTCACTTACCTTCTTCGATGTTTATTTCAGCAATGGCTTCCCAACAAGATAACCAGGGTCTTCATGCTCAAGAGACTCAGTTCAGGGAGATCTTCTTAAGCCTATCCAAAGGGCAGGAAGAGTTGAGGACACTCCTCGTGGGGAATCAGGCCAAGAAAAGTCCCGAAGATGACAAGGACGAACGGCTGAAACATCTACAGGCTGAAGTGGACACAATGAAAACCCAGATGCTGGGGCAAAGGGCTTTCATCCAAGGTTTAGCTCGGGAGCAAGAAGAGTTGAGGACCATGATCAGTCAACTCCACCAAGACAGATCCAACATGAAGCGACCAGTCCAAGTCAAGGACCAAATCTTTGATCAGCTTCCAAGAGGACAAGAATCTGGTATGGTGAAGAATAGAACTCTCCAAATTGCTACCACTTCACAAGCCCAGCATCAACCTCGCCCAGAGAAACAGGTTGATCAGAGTAAGCCAAGCAGGTCCAGGAGGCAGTTCACCCAACTCAACATGCTGTTGTTTCAAGCTCTACAACACCTGCTGAAGTTGAATCTGATTACACTAAGGGCTCCTCCCCGGAACCCCAATATCTATGCTCCTAACTATCATCCCGACAGAAGATGTGCATACCACTCTGATAGTCCTGGACATGACACTGCCGACTGCTGGGCTCTGAAGAACGAGGTCCAGGATCTGATTAATGAGGGAGTAGTGGATTTCACTCAAATGGGTCAGGCTGAGTGTTTCTACCATCCCTACAGGATTCACCATTTGAAGTAACAAGTCCTGAAATGAGAAGATTTTTTGTCTATTAGAATTTTCAAGTTGTAATTTTCTTTTGATTGTTCAAACATTTATTCATGTTAAACGTTGTTATTTCATTAATGCATCGCATATGTCTGTTTTGAATCAATATATTCGCATTCACTATATTCAAACAGCTTTCATTTTTTGATGTCAACTCTCGATTAATAATTCTAAGCCTCTTGAGGGAGGATGACGAAAACGATACCGCTATCTTTACAGTATGCTTTTGAACAGACCCCGCTGATGAGGTACAGGCATTGTTTCAATCCCTAAACACTGGAGTTATAAGGAAGATAATCCCTCGTCAACCCCCCTGAGCCAAAGAAGTAGGAGTTTTTCTTTTCAAAAATTAAAACCCTTTATCATAACCTGGGGCAGGGTAGTTCTCTCAGTTGATCCAAGTGCATAACAAATGGCACCAAAGAGGTCCTTACAAAAACAAAAACAAAAAGAAGACAGTGATGATTCCGAATAATCATAAGGATAGGCAGTCATTATATCTCAAAAATAAAAACCCAATAAGTCAAAACCTATGAAGGAGACTTACAAAACTGGGGCATCCCGTTGACTGTAATCACAAAAGAAACAGTTCAGGCAAAATTTAGGGATAGCAAAATCAAAAAGAAAGAGGTCATACAAACCCTCAACAAAAACAAAAAAATGACTGCCTATTCAGAATAAATCATCAATATTTGAACCATCATTGGAACATAACGACAAAGACTCAAACAAGGTCTAACGCACGATCAACTGAGCTTAGGTTTGAAGAATATCACGAAGAACGGGTGGGTACAAATAATTTGAGCCTTTATCCTTTGTTTCTTAAACCGTGAACCAGGCCACGTTATAACCCTTAAAAAGTCCTAGCTGAAGCATGGGTTAGTTCGAAAGCATACTGTTACAAAAGGTATCCTGACTCCTTAAGGCTTGCGGTAAAATAACGAGTTGACATCGCAGTTTACAAAATTCACTTGTTTTTACTAAAAAATGCATTTTAAAAAAACTTCAAGACAGACATAAGCTTTGCATTTCTAATATAACATTGCTTGCATATGACTGGTTGTTTGAACAGCAGAGAAATTCGCATGACGAAAGTCTAATGAACAAGAGTATCTCCAATCAAGGGGCACGGCATGATCATGGTCTACCATCTGGGGCAGTTAAGTCAAGATCCAGAGAATCTCTCAACGATGCCAAGCAGCTAGGGGCAACTCTCCATCTGAGACACTTGGGGCATTGGACAGGAATTCCAGCAACCAATCTTGCACGATCAGACATCTTCTAGTAACATGGCAACACAAGCAGCCAGGGGCACCTCCCTGCATTCTAAGAGCGTGGACATAGTCGAAAAAATACTACGCATAATCAAAGACCCGCTAGGTCGACTGGCCTAGGCAAAAATAAGGGCTTCCCGGCGAACCAAAAGGGTTCGGGCAAAATGAGGGATGAAATAAAAAAAATCTGTACACCCGGCAAGTCGAAAACCTGAAAAGGCGACTTGGGCAAAAATGGGCATCCCAGTGGACTGAAAACCCGAAAGGGCGGTCCAGGCAAAAATTAGGAATCAAAGCGTACGACTATGTCCCGGCATCTCGTCACTTGCCTACCAGAAAAAGAGTTGTCAATCGGCAGTCCTCAAGCACCTCCACAGGTATCTTCTTCCCTCACCTCAGCAACAGGGGCAATAATGAGTTATCCAGGCGATCCAGTTGCTCTGTCAGCCAAGGTGCCAAGGAAAGGTCAATCAAAAGATGATTACCATCTACCTCTACCGTTCCAGATCAACATCGGTAACAAGCCAGGAAAATTCTGTGGACGACTGATCGTGGGTTAATATCTGAAACCAGACAAGACAATTATCTACTTGATTATCCTCGGGCAACCCTACACCGGTTCCTTTTCTTTCAAAAGAAGTCTTACACGGGCTCATCAACAGGCAACCCTACACAGGTTCCTTCTCCATCTCAGATGCAGTCTTATACGGACTCATTATCAGTAAACCCTACACAGGATTCCTTCCTCCAAAGATGCAGTTTTACATGAGCTCATCATCAGGCCTCCACCAGTATCTTCTCCCACAGAAACAGGGGCAATAATGAGTTGTCTAAGCAATCTAGTTGCTCTGTCCACCAAGATATCTTAATTCCCCAGAGAGTGAGCCAAGGTTCAGCCATACTCCCACAAGTCAGCGACACTCGTCCCAAGCAGAGTCAATATACCATCAGTCTTAAGGAAGTTGGAGTACCCCCAGCAGATCTCAACATTCCCCAGCGCAATATACAAACATCCTTAACAAGCATCCCCGACAGTCTTGATCTAAGATTGTTCCCCGGCAGTACCAGACATTCAGTGGAGCCATTCCCCAGTGCAATCTCAAAAGTCTCCCCAGGAGAATTCAATCCATATCCCCAGCAGGAAGCTTATCCCGAGTAGATTCTGGAAGCTTATCCCCTGCAGAGCACGAACGCGTCTCCCCCGGCTTTATTCAAAGATTATTTCCCCACCAGGATATAACTGGGTTATCCTCAGCCAATTGCCACGGAAAGATCGCCACCGGCGAAGTCTTCCTATCACCCAGTGGAGTGCATCAAAATTCCCCAACAAAACATATCAACGGTATCCCCAGCGGAGTTCTCATTCAATATCTCAGCCAAGTATCTCTTTCCCCACAGAATTCACTCCCCGCAGAGTATTCTATTCGCCAAGTTTATTCCCCAACGGAGTCATCGTCTCCTACTGGTATTCTTGTAACTACTACCCCCAGCGGAAACGAAGAATCTTACTCTCCAACATCAGCCCAGGATTTAACTTCCCGGCACTCGTCAAGGATTTACTTTCCTAGACAAAAACATACATTCATAAACATCGCATCTTCATACATTAAAGCATGCATATACGCATCATGAACATACAATCTCACCTATTCCGAGAACATCACGCATGTCATACACCATGAAATTGCATACAACTAACGTTTTGTCTTTTCAGGACAAAGGTCAGTATAAAGATGATTACTATCGACGGTCGCAACTAAAGATCTGATTCCTGTATCTTGCCAGGGTGTATCTGTTGACGACTAATTCCAGACTCGATTCCTGTATCCGGCCAGGGCACGTCTGAAGAGGTTGAAGATCCGATTCCTGTATCTTGCCAGGGTGTATCTGTTGACGACTAATTCCAGACTCGATTCCTGTATCCTACCAGGGCACGTCTGAAGAGTTTGAAGATCCGATTCCTGTATCTTGCCAGGGTGTATCTGTTGACGACTAATTCTAGACTCGATTCCTGTATCCTGCCAGGGCACGTCTGAAGAGTTTGAAGATCCGATTCCTGTATCTTGCCAGGGTGTATCTGTTGATGACTAATTCCAGACTCGATTCATGTATCCTGCCAGGGCACGTCTGAAGAGTTGAAGATCTGATTCCTGTATCTTGCCAGGGTGTATCTGTTGACGACTAATTCTAGACTCGATTCCTGTATCCTGCCAGGGCACGTCTGAAGAGTTCGAAGATCCGATTCCTGTATCTCACCAGGGTGTATCTGTTGACGACTAACATTACCAGACTCGATTCCTGTATCTTGCTAGGGCACGTCTGAAGAGTTCGAAGATCCAATTCCTGTATCTTGCCAGGGTGTATCTGTTGACGACTAATTCCAGACTCGATTCCTGTATCCTGCTAGGGCACGTCTGAAGAGTTTGAGGATCCGATTCCTGTATCTTGCCAGGGTGTATCTGTTGACGACTAATTCCAGACTCGATTCCTGTATCCTGCCAGGGCACGTCTGAAGAGTTCGAAGATCCGATTCCTGTATCTTGCCAGGGTGTATTTGTTGATGACTAATTCCAGACTCGATTCCTGTATCTTGCCAGGGCACGTCTGAAGAGTTCGAAGATCCGATTCCTGTATCTTGCCAGGGTGTATCTGTTGACG
The DNA here is from genome assembly GCA_948472305.1 of Vicia faba. Taxonomy (NCBI): domain Eukaryota; kingdom Viridiplantae; phylum Streptophyta; class Magnoliopsida; order Fabales; family Fabaceae; genus Vicia; species Vicia faba. The sequence continues at coordinate 652,673,494 of OX451740.1, forward strand.
ACTAACATTACCAGACTCGATTCCTGTATCTTGCCAGGGCACGTCTGAAGAGTTCGAAGAACTGATTCCTGTATCTCGCCAGGGTGTATCTGTTGACGACTAACATTACCAGACTCGATTCCTGTATCTTTCCAGGGCACGTCTGAAGAGTTCGAAGATCCGATTCCTGTATCTTTCCAGGGTGTATCTGTTGACGACTATATTCTCCGGACTCGATTCCTGTATCTTGCCAGTTCACGTCTGAAGAGTTTAAAGATTCGATACCTGTATCCAGCCATGGCACATCTACATAAAGAGTTTGAAGATCAACTCCTGTAACAGACCAGGTAATTATCTTTCTTTTTCTCAGGTACGCAAATTCTTGCTAAGGAATCTCTTACGCGATCGACAACCTTCCGATGGCATCCATAAGCCCATCCACATACCAACAGTCTCCAAATGGCGTCTATAAGCCCATTCCCGACAAAGTTCTATCACACTTCCAGATGGCATCTATAAGCCCATCCTCCTATCCATCAGTCTCCAAATGGAATCTGTAAGCCCATTCCCTGCATCATACTGCTGACACTCTACTATGTGAGTGCAAATTTCTGGGCACTCTAGTGTTCAATCATCTTCTACCTTCGGATTACGAAAGGCACGCAAGCCAATCTACATCCACAGGTTTAAGAAGATTGAACAGGGGAAACTGTTGTACCCCAAAATTTGCCCTCCCATATTCTTCAAGATTTAGCAAGATCAAGCTTTAAAATCTCCCAAGGGTTACACAGTCCAATTGCCTCCTAACACAGTCAAAATTAGGGTTTTGGTTCTGGCAAAGAAATTGAAGTTTCCAAGGGTCCAATCAAGTCCCACATGCCTACATATATTGTCAAGCATCCATATGTCAAGTTTCAAGAACCACAGCATCAAGTTGCACAGTCAAAAACCCTAAATGCTTCACAGTCAACTGCAGGGGCAAAATGGTCATTTGACAGTCAAAAGTCAAAATTTTTTGTCAACATCTTATTTTGAAGCCACAAGCATCATTTGATCAATTCTCGATCATGATTCTCAAAGCATGGCTCAAAAAGTCTCAAGATGCAAAAGTTTCTATTTTTGGACAACTAAAAAAGTCAACTGCAAATTGACCAAGGCATAACTTCTTCATGGTTTATCAGAAAAATCCCATCCAATTCTCATTTTGAATAGGATGACATTTCCTACAACTCATCTTCACACTTCAAGTCCAAGAAATGCTCTCACAAAAAGTTATCAATTTCAACATTATAGGTCATTTTCAAAAGTCAACAAAAAGGCACTTTAAGTCAAAGACCATAACTTGAGATTGGTAAATCAAAATGACATGGGACCAAAGGCATTGGTTAGAGGACTTCAAGACCTTTCCAAAATGTCCAAGAACATGTTCATATCTTCAAAATTGAGCAAGATATGCCTTGTAGAAGTTGGGAAATTTTTGGGAATTTTGAAAAGTCAACTTTGCACAAAAGGCTTCAAAAATGCTAATGGGCCTCAATTTCTTTCATGAATCATTACCCAAAAGATATGCACGACCCATTAAGCTCAAAGGGAGTTATTTTCTTATTTTTGATTAATTATTTGAATTTTTATTATCATTAATTCATTTAATTAAATTTAAATATTAGAAAAATACCAAATCATGTTTTTAAATCCTTTTTATGCAGCAAATCAAACTAGGGCAAGGTGGCAAATCGTTTCTCATTCAAAAAGGAAAGATTCTACATGATTGGCAATGGTTTTATGGCAAAAATATTGAAATTGATATAATTGAAAATCAAATCTTCAAAACATGGATGGATGGCACTTGGGCTTATTTTCTTAACCTAATCACGTTCAGATACATATACAAGACTAAACCTAATGCATAAACACACGAAAAGCTGCTCAGAAAAGGCATACCAATTTGCAAAAGTTCATCAAAAAATTGAAATCTGAAAACATAGTTACAGCGCGATCCAAAGCTTAAAACCTATTCCAAACACTTGTTGGGACTTCCTTGAACGTGTTTCAATCCCTTTCCCATCTCCACGCCCAAAGAATTGGTAGAACATAATTGTTTTTTTCTTGAATATGTCCATAATCGTTCTTTAATTTCCATGCATTATTCATGTTTTTTAATGGTTGATTCTTACTAACAATGATGTTCTGAAGCTAATGGTACCCTTTAATTGTCCTAACAATGCCTGTATCAAGATTTGCCATTAACGTTCGCTAGGGTTTCAGAGCTCCAGATTTAGGGGTTTCTTCATATGGAAAAATCAGGCCACCAAGCCTATGCCATTGAATTCGTGACATGAAGACGAATCATTCCATGACCTCGCGCCCTTTTTATATTTGCCCATTGTCTAATCGCTATTTTTACTGGTGGTATTTAGTGGGGGTTTGAAACCCCCGCTATTTGATTATGTTACAGGTACAAAAAGGAAGAAGACGCATGCGTGGCCTCATGTGGTTGGGCAATTCAAATATTCAGCGCGCTTTTTCGGCTTTACACCACTAACGCTTGTTTTCCATTATAATAATTATGCTCCACTATATTAACAAAGAGACGCGCTAGCCTGGATGGTTGTTGAGGTGTCTGGCAGGTATTGGGACCTGGGTTCGATTCCCAGGTCCCCCCATATTATTCATAATTTTTGTTATAACATGTTCCCATGCAGTTTCTATCCAGTGGTTCACCATACGCCTTCACATGCTGGCTTGCCACGTAATCAGGATGACCAATCTGAAGGCTACAGGGTGAGGACCATCATACGCCTGGGTCAAATGCTCCACACGTGATCCCTGAAAGTCAAAAAGGGCTTGTTCTGTTGGGCCAAATTGCCTCCAATTTACCTCCTAAAAGGGCCAGACACCCCCATGGTTTGCATCATTTTTATTTTTTATTTGATTTTCCTTTTTATTCTTTTAATTGTTTTTAATTGATTTCTTTAATTTCATAAATTAATTTTCACAATATAAAATACAGAAAAATTAAAATATGTTTAATTATATTTAATTTCTATTAATTTATTTTGTAAATAAATGTTAAATAATTAATTTAGTTAAATTAGGTTTTAAAACTTAAATCTTTTTCTTAACAAATTAAAATATGTAGAAATTAGGGTTTTTAGCATTTTCATCCTTTTTTTAAATAAATAATTTTCTCATCATTATTATTATTATTAATTGTTAAATATTTTTGTAAATAAACATATACATAAATTCTTTAGTAAATTAGGTTAAACTTTCATATTTTTTCATTAATAATTAAAAACAATTTAGAATTAGGGTTTCTCTTCAATTTTAATTTCTTATTTCATTAAATACCAAAAACCTAAAAAAATTTCTTTCCTTTTATTAAATAATTAATTAACTTTTAATTCAATTTAATTTCAAAAGGGTCCAACGCCCTCGAACGTTCTATTTTTATTCTTTTCGCACGTTATTTTATTTTCCTTTGTGAATATTATGTAACTGCTCAAGCCATGTAATAGTAACTAGGTTTTACTTTCCGCATTTTTATTCAAACGGGTCTTTGTAATTTGGCGATGTATAGACCTGCGCCGTGTAATAGCGTAGGATTTTACTTTCCGCATTTAAATTTCCGCACTTTTAAACTGCTAAACTTTGCATGAAAGAATGTATGGCCTAAATTAAAAACAAGCGTAGATCACTATGATACATGTACAAGATAAAACATAACATGAAAATAACACACAAATTCACACACCACTCTTAGGGTACGCCTCACTGTTGCCTTACCTTCGAAACGTGGTCGTCGAGTATAGGACGTTTTAGTAAGTCCTTATGTCCATGACATGATCCAGTTGCCTCGAAACGGTTGCCTCGGAATTAAAAAGGATCAATGGCATAAGGGTAGCTTCTAAGGTGTCCTACTGTTGCTCCGGTGACCACACTGTCCCTTAACGAATTGTCCCGAACACCTCCAACGGTGGTGCTACCTACCTCTCAATGGTGGGATGGCACTACCTTAAGGACTCTTACACAGCCTAATTCCTTAGGGTAGGTAGATGACTCATGGGTACTTGCTCTCTTCAAAAACAAACAAAACATCTTTTCACACTGACACTTTCAAAAGTTTTCAAAACAAATTTTTCATACACTCTTGAGGACAGATACAAGAGTCACTTAGAAATCTTTCAAACAAAACTTTTTTCAAACCCACTCACATTTGAAAAGCAAACATTTTTGAAAACATAGGGAGCAAGTACCTAAGAGCCCGTGGATAACCACGGATAGAAAGGGTGCTAACACCTTCCCTTTCTATAAATCTACCTCCCGAACCGAGAAACTATCTCATAAGGAATTTTGCTGTGCTTTTGTCCTGTCCATGTTGGAGAAAATAAAAGACGGTGGCGACTCTTGCTTACCGCGACATTCGTGATCCAGCTTTAAACAGTCAGTTCCAGATCCACCGATCACACCAACAATCATCTGTATTATGCCCCGGGCTATCAGAGTGAAAAGCACAGCAGGCATTAGGGTTATATTTTGGTGATGTAGTATTTGGATTCTTCGGGGCTTCCTTTGGAATCACTAGATTGGTCTTCAGTAATTGTGGAAGAATCTGAGATAAGGTCATGTTGAGACGGGTGAATTGCCTTCAAGGTCTCTCGTCCTTCTGTTGATTGTTGTGCTGAGGAGCACCAGCAGATTTTGAAATAACAACCGCATTAACAGCTTGGCGGCGTTCAAGTCTATTCTGGTTTCTTGAACTGTAGATAGCACTAGACTCTTTCTTAAAGGGCTTCTTCTCGGTGCTCGATGAAGCACCCTTTTGTATCTTACCAGCCTTAATACCAGCCTCAATCCTCTCACCGGTCAAAATAAGCTCTGTAAACCCAGATGAAGAGCTTCCAATCAGATGGTTAAAAACTAGACCAGACAGGGTCCCCAGAGACATGTCAATTAGCTCTCGATCAGCCAAGGGTGGTTGCACTCTTCCGGTGAGGTCCCTCCACTTCTGAGCATAATCTTTGAATCCTTCACCCGTTCCCATTGACATACCCTGGAGTTGGGTACGCGTAGGAGCGAGGTCGGAGTTGTACTGATACTGCCTGTAGAAAGCAGTAGCCAAATCTTCCCAACTGCGAATACTGGCTCTGTCTAACTGATAAAACCACTCAAGCTAAGTCCCTGAGAGACTGTCTTGAAAGAAATGGATCCACAAGTTTTTATCAGCAGTGTATGGCTGAATCTTCCTTACATATGACCGGAGGTGCAGCTTCGGACAAGAAACTCCGTCATACTTAGCAAAGGCTGGTGCCTTGAATTTGTGGGGAATCACCACCCCAGATGATAGACCTAGATCACCAAAGTCTAGACCAGGCACTTTCTGAACTTCCATAGCACTCAACCAGTCTTCTAGTTGCTTGTATCTATCCTCGGTCGGAGGATATTGTTCTTCGTCGAAGTCCGTCTCGTTGTCGGAGACCACAGGGCTAGGAGCCCTCCTTTCTTCCTGACTATCTTTCCCTCCATATGAGGTGGTCAAATCAACTTCATTCAGTAGCCTGTTTCCAAACCTGTGCCCTGTGTTAAACAGGATTGTCCTCTTCTTCTTATTTTTGTCCTTCAGAATCAGGGTCTTCAGATCTTGCTGACCCTTAGCTAGATTCATGAACAGCTCTTGAAATTGGCCATTTTGGGCCTGGATGGCCTTGACGGCTTGCTCAGTTAAAGGTTCAACAGACATGATGAGTGCTGAAATAAACAATGAAGAAGATAAGAGACCTGTAATGGATACCTGTTATGGAGTGCATGGGATGAAATGTGTATGATTATGATTTCAAAGACAATCGGGAGATTCAAATTTGTAAACAAGAAATGAAACACACTTTATTAGATAAACTTTGGAATTCAAATTGTTCAACAAATTTCCCTTAAGGCGTTACAATGATGGAAATACTGAAAAGTAAATAAAACTGGAAAGGAAACAATCAATGGTCAATCAGTGCTCCCATGGTCTCTTCTTATCAGTGCGGACATAGTCATTGAGAATTCGCTCATTCTCCAGCTGCCTAGTCAACTTCTGGATCTTCTGCTCTTGCTCGTTGAACTTTTCTCGGTATGAATCCCGTTCTTCCCTCAGTTGCATCCAAGATCTCTTCAGTGCCCCAATGTCAGTGGGAATATAAGGATGGAGGATGGTTGGAAGAACCCCTTCTTCATTAGCAACTTCAACAATGATAGGCCGCACGGCTTCATATGGCATACCCAGCTTTTGGGCAGGGTACAGACCCATCTGAGATATGGCTCCATCGGAAGTGAAGTCTTTAGGCCCAGCTCATGTGGATCATATTGGTGAACTCTATCCCAAGCCCTTATGAATCTGCGACGTTGCTCATCGTTATCTCCTTGAAAGTCAAAGATGATACTAGGCATTAGCATCTCATGAGGTCCTTCTCTTCTGGCACGCCCAAACTGACGTAAGGCCAAGCATGGGTTGTAAGAAATTCCTCCATGGGTTCCTAACAGTGGAACATTGGGATACTCCCCACAGCGATCAATGATAGCCTCTTCATCCATACCCTTGAGAGTCCATATAATGTCATTATGCGAGAGAGACATAACCCTATAAGCCCAGCCCATGCCTTCTTTGTTCTTCAGCACTGATTTGGGAAGGTGCGAAATAAACCACCTTGCCAATAACGGAGCACAGCACATCAAGGTTCCCCGTTTTCGGGAAGTACGAGCATAGAGCTGATGAAGAATGTCACCCAAGAGAGTGGGTACTGGATTCCGAGAGATGAAGATCTTTATCGCATTCACATCAACAAAGGAGTCAGAGTTTGGAAACAATACCAAGTTGTATATCAGAAGAGCCAGAATATCCTCGAATGCCTTGAAGTCTAGACTATCCCAGAAATAGTTAGCCTTACCAACCAAGAACTTAGTCAGAAAGCCCTTTGCTCCACTTCTAGTCTCCCAATTAGCCATTACCTCCTCCTTGGTCAAATGAAGGGCTGCAGCAATCTCTTCGGGCCTAAGAATCTTCTCCCAACCAGTAAACGGAGTCTGCTCCAGAATAGAGATACCGAGCAGATCAGAGAACTCTTCTAAGGTGGGGACCAACTGGTAATCCTGGAAAGTAAAACAATGGTACAGTGGATCATAGAATTGGACCAGAACACTCATCATCTGCTCGTCCAATTTGGAGGTGACCAAACTGAGAAGATAACCATGTCTCTGGAGGAAGGAAGTAGTGACAGGCATCTTTGCAATCAGATCTTTAAGCAAGGTAGGAACCTGGACAAAGTTAATCCGGATGGTATTCCTACACATGGGCATCATGATGACCTACAAAACAGAACAAAGATGAATCCCTCCCGTCTTTGAAATAGGTTAGTCCAATGCAAGATGTATGCAATGTTATGATGTCATGATGTCATGATAGTAAGCACACCACAAGTATCCACAAACAGCAAACATGGTAAATGCACACAATTCACACAGAGAGCCCTTAGATTTCAGGCTGGCAAGGAGCTTAGGTACTACCCTCTTTTAGTTCAGTTGGTTTAAACCTGTCCTAAAAATAGTAACCGGGTTCTAGAGGATCTCAATATCACTAACTACCCTCAATCGGTCATAATTCCAGTTTAGCAACCTTTTCTTGCATCCGGAATCATCGCGAGAGTTTAGTCTCAATGAGTGTAGCATACTGCTACTGCTCTATGGCCAAGTTGGTCAATTTAAAGGTTCTAAGGTCAGTTGGTGCTTAATGACCCCTTAGATGACCCATATTCTCCTCGTTCCAACACAAGGGATATCGGTACAATCTAAAGTGCCACACCAACGTAACTACTGCTTCAACCGTATCGGTCTACACCGTACAGTTCCCTCACAGTTTATTGCTACTTACCTAAAGGGTATCCCCAGATCCGGGTTAGGATCTATAGTAACTCTGATACAAGCCCACAATATAAAGCATACAAAGCAAACAATTGAAAACATAATGATCTAATCCTAAGGTACACCCCACTTATAGATGTCCCCAGCAGAGTCGCCAGTTCTGTGATCCGGTGGGAAGAGAACTGACTGTTTTTGGAATGCTGGTTTGCATTTTGTGTTTGTGTTCGCAAAATGTCGTGGTAAGCAAGAGTCGCCACCATCTTTTATTTTATCCAATAAGGAAAGGAAAAAAAACACAGAAAAATTCCTTTTTTTGAGATGTTTCTCGGGTCCGGGGGGTAGATTATAGAAAGGGAAGGTGTTAGCACCCTTTCTATTCGTGGTTATCCACGGGCTCTTAGGTAATTGCTCAAATTGTTTTCAAAATTTGCTTTTTTTTTTGTGTTTGTGGGTTTGAAAGGAGTTTTTGTTTGAAAGGAGTGTAAGTGCGAAAATTTTTATTTTGTTTTGAAAAGAGCAAGTACTTAAGAACCATCTACCTACTCGAAAAAGGAATTAATCTGTACCAATGTCCTTTAGACAATGCTAGCCCATTATTGATGAATAGGTAGCATCTTCGTTGGAGTTTTAAGGGTCAATTCAATTAAGGGACGTGTGGTCACTAAAGAAATGTTAGGACGCCTTAGCGGTAACCCTAATGTCTTAGATTATTTTTCCGAGGCAACCGTTTCGAGGCAACTATGATCTTTGGACAAGAGGGCGACCTCTAAAAATTCCTATACTCAATGACCACGTTCGAAGGCAACCAAGTGAGGTGTACCCTAAGAGTGCGCATGTGCGAGTGTGTTATTTCAGTTAATTTTATCTTTGTACATGTCATAGGTGAGCTATGTTAATTTTAGGTTAAAGATTTGATCTTGTCATGCATTCCCTATTATCAAACATCTAACAATTTATAAATTAAAGAAATTAAATTGCGGAAATTAAATCTAAACTATTACAAGGCGTCGGGTATTTACATCTCCAAAAACAACCCTTGAAATTAAAATGCGGAATATAAAATAAAGCGATAAAATAAAGTCCTAATTAAAAGCTATTACATTCTGGGAAACAATTACATCAATATGGTAAATGGATCGCATGCGGGAAAATTAAATCGGGCGCATTTTTTAGGGTTTTGACCCTTTTTGGAAAGAAAGCATATTTTTGTTTATTTTTGAATTAAGAAGAAATTAAATTAGGTTAAATAAATAAATTAATTAATTAATTAAAAAAAAGGATTTTTTTTGGATTTTTTGAGTATTTAAAGAAATAAAAATAAAACCGATCAAAGTTAGTAAAAACTTAATTTTCTACATTAATTTTAATTATTTGCAAAAGATATTAAAAATTATACCTAATTAAAACTAAGTTAATTGAATTAATTTATTTACAAAAATAAAGTTGAATTTAATTTTAATAAATAAAATATATTTTGTGTTTTTTTTTTATTTTATGAGGAAAAACTTAATTGGTTAGTGAAATTAATAAAAATAATAAATAAAAGAAAGAAAATAGAGAAAGAAATAACCAAAAGGGGGGGTTTGGGCCCAGATCAAGGGTGTGATTTGCAATTTTCCAGGCCCAATTACGCCTTGTCCTGTTTGACTTTTGGATCCTCCACGCGTGCATTGACTTGAGAGCATGATGGTCTTTCATTCCTGGCCACCAGATCTGGCCTGGGGCCATCTGGCGCTTGGAGATCTGAGGGAGTATGGTGCATTGCAAGGCATGAGGTACGCTGGAATATCTGCAAGAAAAATACAACAAATATGTTGGGGACCTGGGATTCGAACCCATATCCCGTTGGTTCTCACGCTAATGCCTTCGCCACTAAGCCAATGTGCTTCTTTTGTTATTGGATTAGGTAACAATCAATATATTAGAAAACAAAACAAATGCCAGAAATTATAAAAAATAAGCACGAAAGTTTGAATTGCCCAATAGGAGGGAGACACGCCTTCGTCTTCCTCGTGGAGACCTGGTTATTTTACCTGCAGATTTTCATCTGCAGCTAAATGCGTAGGTGTCTTCTAAAATCAATTTTAGGCCATTAAAACTCAATCTAAAAACATAGCCATGCTCGTCTCCTTTCCCTAATCATGTCCATGTCCATTGTTTGCATCAATTTTGCCTGTAAATAAAAAACCCAAAAACAAGCTTCCAAAACCTTAGGTTCGGGTAGGGGGCTATGGCTCATGAAAACACAATCAAATGATGCAGAAAGTTTCTAAATGGAATGACAAGCATGAATATGTAAAGATTTTGGCAAAAAAATGCAAGAACTATGATATATGAATTCAAGTGCAGAGCGAATTTCAGCGAGACTTACAACGCGTTGGAGAGGGTCTGGGACCTTGCTTTTGATTTCTATAGACTCAGTGGATGTCTAGCAGGAGGATAGCGTTGAGATTTTGCTTTGAATCGGCCTCTACAAAGGATTTCAGTTTCAAGATTTTTTGACAAATTTCCAAGTTTGGTTTTTCTGATTGTGCAGCCTCTAGGTCCTGATTTGTGCCTCTTTAGCTTGTATAAGTAATAAGCATTGGATTAGGTCAAATATTTGGACTTGAATCTTTGCAAATCAATGCTTGGAGATATGATTTGATCTTCCATGAAAAGGTTTCCAAATTTGCCCAAAAATCAATATTTTGTGCATGATATAGCTTAATTCGAATTTGATCATGTCTATGATGACAATTAAGGCTTGTATCAATCAAAAAGATACCAAGTTATCAATATTTAGATTTTATTTGGATTTAAATTGATTTAAAATGAATTAATTCAATAAAAATCAAATCAAATAGAAAAATTAATGAATGGACACAAGAATGAATATAGGACACGTGTATAGTGTGAAAAGATCAAATCAAGTGGAAAAAAGTGGGCCCTTTTGGCAAAATTTGAAGTTTTGAGGATAGTTGATTTTTGGCAGTTTTGGAAAAATGCCCAACTTCAACAATTCATAACTTCTTCAAGTTTGAACTTTTGGAGGTGTTCTTGGACTTTTTAGAAACCTTGATATGTCCTCTAACCAACCCTTTTGGTCTCATATCATTTTGATCTTCCATTCTCAAGTTATAAGCTTTGGCAAAAAAGGTATTTTTGTTGACTTTCAAAAATGACCTATAATGTCCAAATTTGTAACTTCTTTTAAGTGAATTTCTTGATCTTGGGGTATGAAGATGGATTGTAGGAAATTTCATACTCTTCAAAATGAGATTTGGATGGGTCATTTCTCATAAAGTATGAGAAAGTTATGCTTGGTCAAAGTTGAGTTGACTTTTCTTGCAAAACCCTAATTTAGCCACTTTTGAATCTTGATGAATTTTGATCAATCCTTGATGAATCATGTTCAACCCTTGATCAAATGATGAAATATCCTTCAAAATGAGAATGTTTACAAAAAAACCTTGAGGTTTGACTGTTTATAGGTCACAGTTGACTTTTGCCCTAAGACAATCGATTTTTGGACCTCTTGAGCAATTGACTGACCAAACTTCCTTTGCAAGGCTTGAAATTTGACATAGATGAACTTGAGAACATATTAGGACATTGGGGAGAACTTGAGGCCATTTGGATATAAGGACCTTGATGCAACACAAAACCCTAATTTGAGGTTTACTGCCTTAGGAGATGACTTGACTATCCAACTCTTGAGCAATCTTGAGCCACTTGGAGATTATTCTTGCAATGTCTTGAGAAATATGGGAGGGCAAATTTTGGGGTACAACACAAGGCATTTTGTGATGAACAAGAATCCAATTTCAAACCTATGCTGCACAATCTTGTTTTGCAGGCTTCTAAACCTCAAGATATCTCAATAATCATAAGATTACACTTGCTTTTGAGCTATTATCCAAGTGTTCCAAGCATTGTCCAAGCCAATTTTCCATTTTTGGAACAAAGCTACCATTCCATTCTTGAAAAGTTGCTTTAATCACAAAGTCAACTTGTATTAAGCTTCTAACTTGTTCTTTCTGCACACATAACTCCTATAAACCAAAAGCAATGTGTCTAAGACCTAAGAAAGCTCAGAACATGCTTGTACAATAATTGAGATAGGTTTTCTTGCCAAATAAATGGTAAGACAACAATGTCAAAGGAAAAGAAAATGAACAAGAAAGACATTTGAGTAGGTAGATTGCTCCTAATTACTTGCTCCATTTTAAAACAAACATCTTTGCTATTTTCAAAACAATCACATACAGTTTCAAACATCTTACAAAATTGAAAACATTTTCAAAAGATCAAACATCTTTGTATACATTCTTACAAACGAGAATCATTACAAAGATTGCCTAAACAATGGCCTCTTTACAAAACACTTTCAAAAACCACACAAAGCACGATTTCAAACAACAAAAGCAAGTGATCTAGCAAGTAACTAAGAGCCCATGGAAAACCATGGATGAAAAGGGTTCTAATACCTTCCCTTTTCATAATCTACCCCCTGAACTCAAAAAAACAATCTTGAATGTCTTTCCTGTCCTTGTTCACCTTTGCTTTTGGATAAAAGAAAAGTCGGTGGCGACTCTTGCTAACTGCAACATTTGCGAAAAAACACAAAACATCCCAAGTCAGTTCTCCCACCGTATCACAGAACTGGCGACTCTGCTGGGGAAACATTCTAAAAGTGAGGTTACCTTAGGGTTAGATCACATTTACTTGCTTACATTGTTTGACTTATATGCTTTACATTATGGTTCTTTGTTTGGGTTTGAATCCTCTACTCGGATTTGGGATACCTTATAGGTAAGTAGCAATACGTTGTGGAAACTGTGTGGGGTATACCGATATGGTCTAAGCAATAGTTACGTTAGTGCGACATATTTGTGGGTACCGGTAGCCTTAGAATTAATCAAAGAGAATACGGGGCTGTTGAGTGATGTCATGAAGCACTAATGAACTTCTAGAACCTTTACTTAACCAATTTGGCCATTTAGGATGTAGTGAGATGACCGGCTTTGGTGCAGTTCGAAGTTGGTAGATACTCAATACTACACTCGTTGAGGTTTAGTTTCTTGGGATATTTTAGTCGCCATTTAAGAGGCTTGTGCTGAAACAATGACCAAGGAAACAAACCAATGATATTGAGCTCCTTAGAACCTGGTTACTATTACTAGGACAGGTTTGAGCCAACTAAACTTCAAGAGGGTATTTACCTATAAAAATCCATGCAAGCCTAAACCTAAGAAATTGTTTGTTTTGTTTGTATATGCATACTTGTACATAACATCATGAATATCATGAACATCATATACATCCACTAACCATTTCAAGGATTGTTTGGGATTCATCTTTGTTCTTGTTTTGTAGGATATGGATTCACTTCGCAGGAAAACTATTCAACTCAATCTTGTAAAGATCCCCCCACAACTTAAGGAGCTAGCTTCAATGATTCCTGAAAACTCTCCATTAACCGAGAGACATGGTCTCCTACTCAACTTGGTCACCTCCAACACAGATGAGGACATGATGAAGGTGCTCTTTCAGTTCTTTGATCCTTTACACCATTGCTTCACATTTCCTGACTATCAACTTGTGCCAACTTTGGAAGAATTCTCCCAACTCTTGAGGATTCCCATTCTCAATCAACTACCTTTCAACGGTACGGAAAGAGACCCAAAGCCAGAAGAGATTACTCAAGCTATGCACTTGCACTCATCTGATATCACAACTCATTGGAAAACAAAGAGTGGTGTCAAGGGCTTCCTAGCAAAGTTCTTGTTTGAAAAGGCCCAAAGTTGTTGGAATTCCTTGGATCTGCAAGCCTTTGAGAAAATTGTGGCTCTCCCCATCTATGGGATTGTTTTGTTTCCAAATCCTGACCAACTCATAGATGTGAACGCCGTCAAAATCTTTATATCCCACAACCTGATGCCTACATTTCTAGGAGATATCTTACATTCTTTTCACACCCGTACAATGAGGAAAAGAGGTGTCCTTATGTGTTGCACTCCTCTCTTGTCAAGATGGTTTATTTCGCATCTTCCCCAACCTGTATTAAAAAATGAGCAGGGTTCAAGGTGGTCACAAAGGTTGATGACGCTCAAACATTCAGACATTCATTGGTGCTCCCGATCCATAGATAATGTTACTATTGTCGACCGTTGTGGAGAATTTACTAATGTCCATTTGCTTGGCATTAGGGGAGGAATCACCTATAACCCCCGCTTAGCTTTAAGACATTTTGGTTATGCCCGAAGGGATGGCCCGCACGAGATGCTGATTCAAGGTTTGGTATTTGACTACGACAACGATGATCAAGGTTTTCTCCGGAGATTTATCCGAGCTTGGAGGATGTTAAACAAGGTAGATAGAAAGACTTTGGGGCATAAAAATTCCATCTCTCTTGAGCCTTACCTCAAGTGGGTACGAACTCATGGTCAGACTCTTATGATGCCTTATCCCTCCATCCTCCCGGTAATCATTGAGCCTGTCATGGAAGGAGATGTTCCATACATTATCCTACATCCTAACATGCCCACCTCTCTTGAAGACTTACAAAGGGATTGGATACAACTCAAGAGGGAGTGAGATACCTTTGAAGCCCAATTCTACGCAAGCGAGAAGAAGGTTTTGGAACTCACTAGGCTACTTTATGAGGAGCAGACTCTAAATGCCTACATTGCCCCAAAGAGGATGTGCACTACCTTTTTATCTTAGAGTTTCTTGTATTTGTTTTGCCCAAGAAGGCATTGATGTACTCAAAAGCTTTAATTTATTAATATAACGTGTGTTTCCTTTTTGTCTAAAATGAATTTGAATCTTAAAATCCTTGAAATCATTGCATACGCATTCACCATTCATCATGACATAAGCAGGTTTCTTGCAACAAGTCTCCTCATCTCTCTACTGTTTATTTCAGTAAGATGGATCTCGAGAAAACAGTGAAGGACCTCCAAGCTCATAATGCACAGTTTCAACAGTTGCTCTTGACCCTAGCCAAAGGAAAAGAAGAGTTGAAGACTTTGTTGGCTGAGGAGAAGAAAAAGAAGACAAAGAAGGTAACCAGAGACCTAAACATGGGAAGAAAATTTCATGGGCAGACAAGAAGGACCCTAGACTTTGCAACGACATCCGGTGAGAGAGACAATCAAGATGGGAAAGGCAAGGAAACAGTTGCCCCGTCAGAATCAGAAGAGGAAGAGGAAGAAGAAGACTATTATAAAGAACAATACCCTTCAGCTGATGACAAGTATAAACATCTTGAAGAGCGGTTAAGCGCAATGGAAATCCAAAAAGTGCCTGGCTTGGACTTTGAGGAATTGGGTTTAGTATCAGGGATTGTCATTCCTCCAAAATTCAAAGCACATGTGTTCGCCAAATATGACGGAGTTTCATGCCCTAAAATGCATCTCCGGTCCTATGTGAGGAAAATCCAGCCTCATACCGCTTACAAAGACTTATGGGTACACTTCTTCCAAGACAGTCTGTCTGGAACTCAACTTGATTGGTTTTACCAGTTAGAAAGAGCCAACATTCATAACTGGGAGGATCTTTCTGCAGCTTTCTACAAACAATACCAATACAATGCTGATCTTGCGCCTACCCGTACTCAACTCCAGAGTATGGCCATGGTTTCAAATGAAGGCTTCAAGGACTATGTGCAAAAATGGAGAGACTTGGCTGGAAGAGTTCAACCTCCTTTATCTGAAAGAGAGTTAGTTGATATGTTCTTGGGCACCTTGTTTGGTCCCTTCTTCAATCACTTAATTGGGAGTTCATCGACAGGTTTTACTGAAATGATATTGACCGAAGAAAGGGTAGAAGTCGGGATAAAGAGTGGAAAGATTCAAAAAGATACATCCTCTGTTGCCATAAGGAAGCCATTTATGGGAAAGAAAGAAGTGGTTGCTGTTTATCCTCAGAGAAATCAAGATAGGGCCGAACTCCGTCCAATGGTGGGGGTTGTTATGATTCCTAAGCCTGCGCCTGATCAACAAAGAAATAACCAACCAAGGATGGAAAGGCCAGTCAGAAAATTCACCAGAATTAACATGACCCTATCTCAAGTATTGCCACATCTGTTAAGATCCAGCCTGGTGACCTTGAAAGAAGCTCCAAAGAATCCTAATACAACATCTCCTCACTATCATCCTAATGCCCGCTGTGCATACCACTCTGAGTGTCCCGGCCATGACACTAATAAATGTTGGGCTCTAAAGAATAAAATACAAGACCTCATTGAAGCCAAAGAGATTGAATTCAATGCGCCCGAAAATCCAAATGTCATTTCTGCCCCTATGCCCAAACATGGCTATAATACCAATGCCATTGAAGAAGAAATGTTTGTTACTTCAGTTGATGAACTTATGACCCCCACTCCTGATTATTAAAGTGAACTTTTTGAATGTCGGTGTGTTCCCGGGCTATGATGAAGGTTGTCATTTCTGTTTGTCCTCACCAACCAGCTGTCCTTTGTTGAAAGCAGGCATTCAGTGCCTAATAGATAACAAAGAAATTTTGTTTGAAAAGACTTTTGTTCCACTTGTTCCTCTCAAAGATGTTTCTATCATTACCATTTCCGCCAATTCTTCCAGGGTCTCCACCAAAAGACCCGTTAGAATTACATCAGTTTCGAAAGCAACTCCTTTGATAATTACAATGCCTGGACCAGTCCCGTATTCGTTAGACAAAACCATACCATGGAATTATTGAGGGGATGTCTACTACCACGGTATCAAGCAAGATTATCCAGCCGCCAAAGATTTAAGTTATGAGAAAGTTGACTCTGATATCAGTAATATTGCAGGAACTAGCAAGATTACCCGAAGCGGAAGGATATTCTCTCCAGAAATTGCTCCCCCAAAAGCATTTTCTGGTCCCGTAATCATTCATGTTGCTACTCCTCCAAAAGTTGTTCCCATTCCTACAATCATCCCCACTAATACTCCAACTGACAAAGTTGTTACAATCCCTGTTATCATTCCTACTGACAGTCCTACAGCCGAGTTAACCGAGACTCGAGGAAAATGTGTTCTGGTTGAGTCTGTCAAGACGAAGACACAATCATCGGTTATCCCTGAGACCTCCCAGAAAGAGATGGAGGAAATTCTAAAAATCATAAAAAGAAGCGACTACGATGTAGTTGAGCAACTGGGGAAAACTCCATCTAAAATTTCCATGCTAGCTTTACTACTATGTTCCGAGGCGCATGCAAAAGCCTTGGTAAAATTCCTGAAAACTGTCCATGTACCCCAAGAGACATCTGCCGATCAGTTCCAAGACTGCGTAGCTAGCTTAACTGCAGATAATGGTCTAGGTTTTTCAAATGTTGATTTAATGCCAAGATGAAGGAAGCATAATGAGTCATTGCATGTCTCAGTTGAATTTAGGGGCACAACCTTGGCTCATGTTTTGGTGGACACTGGCTCATCTCTGAATGTATTGCCTAAAAAAGCTCTTGATAGGCTTGACTGTGAGGGATTGACATTGAAGCCAAGTAACATAGTAGTAAGGGCTTTTGACGGCTCGAAAAGGATGGTACATGAGGAAATGGATATCCCCATAAAGGTTGGAACCCAAACATTTGATTCAACTTTTTATGTAATGGATATCCGTCCCTCATATTCCTTCTTGCTCGGCCGACCATGGATTCACAATGCTGGCGTTGTCACTTCTACGTTGCACCAAATGCTGAAATATTCGATTCACGGGAAGATTATCATTGTTCATGGAGAAGAAGAGTATATGATCATTCATCTCAATTCCTTCAGATATGTGGAATTAGATGGTGAATTTATTGAAACTCCATTCCAACACTTTGAAGAGGTCCCGCAAGATGTGGCAGTAACCAAGCCTGTTCCCAAGATCACAAGGCCTCCACTCAGGATGTCATTTTGAAGGATGCAATGGCGGTAATAGAAGAAGGTGGGTGCACTATCTGGGGACAACTCCCGGATATCCCATACAAGTCAGATAAGTTTGGTTTGGGTTTCTCTTCAAGTTCTCAGAAGGTTGTACGCCACACTCGTGTTGGAGGACCGCCCCTGAAGATCAGCAATCGTGAAGTAAACGCGGTAGAGGATGATGAAGTTGGTTGTAACCTGAAGGATTGGATCTTCCCAACTATCAGTAGAGGGCTCAGCAATTGGGACACTGGAGATTTTGTCCCGATCACTTTTATGCCACAGTAATTTGTCTTTACATTTTGTTGGATCTGTAATATTAAAAAAATTCAAACTCTTAAAACCTTGTGTCTTACCCGAGGCACAATAGTCCATTTAAAAGGGTTATTATCTCATTTCCATATGACATCAATGAATCATGGAAGTTTTGCATACAAACTTTGTGCTCATTGTTTTTTCTTTTTTACATTTTCATTTATTTCAAAGATAGTTATACCCTTACACACACTCACACTCACAATGCAGGTCTACATCCATTGGGATCCCATGGGTAACGGTTCTGTTATGGCTTTCTATGACTCTGAAAACCTAATCTACCAAGCCGAAGACAAAGGTGGGGAAGATTGTGAAGTACCAGGGGAACTTGCCAGATTACTACTGCAAGAAGAGAGAACCATTCAGCCTCACGAGGAACCCGTGGTCACAATCAACCTGGATACTGAAGAAGACAAAAGAGAGGTCAAAGTGGGTGCCAATCTAGAGCCAAGTGTCAAGAAGTGTATGATTCAGTTGCTACACGAGTACGTTGAGGTCTTTGCCTGGTCATATGAAGACATGCCGGGACTTGATGTAGATATTATGGTATATCGTCTGCCTACAAAAGAGGACTGCCCACCAGTAAAACAAAAGGTCTGTTGAATGCGACCAGATATGTTAGAGAAGGTTAAAGCAGAAGTCATGAAACAATTTAACGTTGGATTCTTGGTCGTCACCTCCTATCCGCAATGGGTTGCCAATGTTGTTCCTGTGCCCAAGAAAGACGGCAAGGTACGAATGTGCATGGACTACAGAGATTTGAATAGGGAAAACCCTAAGTATGATTTCCCACTTCCCCATATTGATATCATAGTCGACAATATGGCACAACACAAAGTGTTTTCTTTCATGGATGGTTTCTCAGGCTACAACCAAATCAAAATGGCACCTGAGGACATGGAGAAAACAACATTTGTCACAGTGGGGCACATTCTGCTACAAGGTGATGTCGTTCGGACTGAAGAATGCTGGAGCAACCTATCAGCGTGCCATGGTAGCTTTATTTCACAACATGATACATCACGAAATAGAGGTCTATGTGGAAGACATGATAGCTAGATCTAAAGCAGAAGAAGAGCATCATGATCATTTATAGAAACTGTTTGAGAGGCTAAAGAAGTACAAGCTGAGGTTGAACCCAAATAAATGCACATTTGGAGTAAGGTCTAGTAAACTCCTAGGCTTTGTCGTCAGCAACAAGGGTATTGAAGTAGATCCTACTAAGGTGAAAGCGATACAAGAGATGACTTCTCCTCGTACTGAGAAGGAAGTCAGAGGATTCTTGGGACGTTTAAACTACATTTCCAAATTCATTTCTCACCTGACAACTACTTGTGAGCCAATCTTCAAACTATTGAAGAAAGATCAAGTAGTCAAATGGAATGATGAATGCCAAACTGCTTTTGACAAAATCAAAGAATACCTGCAAGAGACTCTTGTTTAAATGACACCAGTCGAGGGAAGACCTTTAATCATGTACCTAACTATTTTAGAAAATTCAATGGGGTGTGTGCTGGGGCAGCATGACGAGTCTGGGCGAAAAGAGCACGTTATTTATTACTTGAGCAAAAAGTTTACTGACTGTGAAATAAGATATTCACTGCTCGAGAAAACTTGTTGTGCTCTGGCATGGGCTACTCGCCGGCTAAGACAGTATATGCTGACTCATACTAACCTGTTGATATCTAAAATAGATCCGATAAAATACATCTTCGAGAAGCCTGCTCACTCTGGGAGAATAGCGAGATGGCAGATGATCCTGACAGAATATGACATACAATATACTACCCAGAAAGCAATAAAGGGCAGTGTATTAGTTGATCACCTTGCTCACCAAGCTGTAGAAGATTACCAGTCCATGAAGTTCGAATTTTCGGATGAAGACATCATGACGTTAGACAACTGTAAAGAATTATGGCCATATGATGGACCTGAACAAGGATCCCGATGGACCCTGTTCTTTGATGGAGCATCCAACGCGTTTGGAAATGGTATCAGTGTTATACTCATATCTCTGGAAGGGTGTCATACTCCTTTTACAGCAAGACTCTGCTTCAATTGTACAAACAACATGGCAGAATACGAAGCATGCATCTTTGGTCTCAGAGCTGCCATAGACTTGGGGATCAAATCCTTGAATGTATTTGGAGATTCAGCTTTGGTCATCAGTCAGATCAAAGGGGAATGGGACACCAAACACCCTAACCTTATCCCTTATAAAGAACATGTTTTGACATTGCTACCACATTTTAAGAAGATTACCTTCGAGCATTTCCCACGAGAAGAAAATCAGCTAGCAGACGCACTAGCCACAATGTCATCTATGTTTAAAATTAATTGGGATAACGAGGCTCCCTAGATCACCATTGAACGAATGGATGAACCAGCACACTATCACGAGATTAATATTGAAGAAGTAGTGGACCAGCCTCAGTTTCACGAAGTCAAGAGGTATCTCAAGGCTCAAGAATATCCAGAAGGAGCTTCAGTCAATGATAAGAAGTTCTTAAGAAGATTCTCCGCTAAGTTCTTCATTAGTAATGGCATTCTTTACAAACGCAACCATGACTCTGTGTTACTTCGGTGCGTAGATAAGGTCGAAGCCGAAAGGATCATGGCCGAGTTACATGAAGGCACTTTTGGCACCCATTCCAGTGGGCATACGATGGCGAAGAAAATACTACGGGCAGGCTATTACTGGTCTACCATGGAAGCAGACTTCTATCAACACTCTCGAACCTACCACAAATGTCAGATCTATGCTGACAAAGTGCACGTACCTCTGGTTCCTTTGAATGTCTTGACAGCTCCTTGGACCTTTGCTATATGGGGAATTGATATGATTGGGGAAATCAATCCAACGGCCTCCAATGGACACCGCTTCATCCTAGTAGCCATTGACTATTTTACAAAGTGGGTGGAGGCAGCTTCTTTCGCTTCCGTTACCAAGAATGTTGTTGCCCGATTCATCAAGCAGAATCTCATCTGTCATTATGGTATCCCAGAGAGGATCATCAGAGACAATGATATGAATCTAAACAATATGATGATCACTGCCCTATGCGAGCAATTCAAGATTCAGCATCACAATTCTTCCCCTTATCGAGCGATGATGAATGGTATTGTTGAAGCTGCAAATAAGAACATTAAAAAGATCATACAGGAAATGACAGTAACATACAAAGACTGGCATGAGATGTTACCATTCGCTCTCCACGGGTATCGTACTACAACTTACACATTTACCGGGGCAACACCATATTCTTTGGTATACGGCATGGAAGTTGTCTTGCCTATTGAGGTTCAGATCCCCTCTCTAAGAATTATGAAGGATGCAGGTTTGAATGAAGACGATTGGATCCAGACCGACTTGATAAATTGAACTTGATTGATGAGAAAATACTTACTGTTGTCTGCCATGGTCAAATGTATCAAAAACGAATGATCAAGGCTTTCAACAAAAAGGTCAGACGCCAAGTGTATCAAGTTGGGGATCTGGTAATCAAACGTATCATACTACCGCAAGGTGATCCCAGGGGAAAATAGACTCCTACATACGAAGGACCATTTGTAATCAAAAATATATTCTCTGGTGGAGAAATGATCTTGACTACCATCAATGGTGACGACCTGCCACACCCTACGAACACAGACATAGTCAAAAGATACTACGCATAAGATACCCGCTAGGTTGACACACCTAGGAAAAACAAGGGCATCCCGGCGAACCAAAAGAGGTTCGGGCAAAAATTAGGGATAAAAACAAAAAAATTTGTACACCCGGCAAGTTAAAAACCCAAAAGGGCGACTTGGGCAAAAAAGGGTATCCCGATGGACTGAAAACCCGAAAGGGAGGTCCAGGCAAAAGTTAGGGAATTGAAAGCGCGTGATTATGTCCCGTTGGATCACCTTACTGACAGCTTGCAAACTCGACATTTCTGACCAATTCAATCATCTTCTGACAAAGCAACAAATAGACGAGATGCTCATAGATACAAAGGCTATAGCAGAATGGGAACCCCATGGGATTATTACACATAGCTATCTTTTCTTTGTATTAAAATTTTCATTTTTTACGACGACATTCTCTTACTAGAATGTTTGTCTCGCTGTACAAAAATACTTACTCAAATTCAATACAAAGATATTCCTTTGAAAGTGAAAAACTATATGTTTTTTCTTTAATCTTGTGTTTTGTTTACAAAAAAGTTCAATGATTCATTGTTGAACATATCCATTTGAACATAAATATTATTTACAAATAAATAAAACAAAAGACAATTACAGATGGCTTTAAGAGATAGGGAAATCTCTCCAAGCTATTTTCCTAAAAAATCCCCCGCAATGTACAGTTTAATCCCCAGCGGAACAAAGCTTCTAATTATCGATCCCCGGTAGAAATCATCCAATTTCTCCAGATTCCCCAAACATATTTTTCAAGCAGTACATGGCATTTCCCCTACAACAAAGTTTATTCCTCTAAATGGAAATTCATCAACACTTCTACTTCAAGACATGAAGACCTACATATCCTCAGCAACATTCAGGGATTTATTTTCCTCAATCCAACAAACAGCGCAATAGACTAGCTCACATACGCATACATTGCATCTGTATATCATAAACATTGATAAAACGAACGCATTATGTTGTACCCCAAAATTTTCCCTCCCATATTTCTCAAAACATTGCAAGAAAAATCTCCAAGTTGCCCAAGGTTGCTCAAGAGTTGGTCAGACAAGCCCTCTCCTAAGGCAGTCTACCCCAAATTAGGGTTTTGTGTTGCATCAAGATCTTTGAGTCTAAATGACTTAAAGTTCTCCCCAATGTCCTAATATGTTCTCAAAGTCACCCATGTCAAATTTCAAGCCTTACAGAGGAAGTTTGCTCAGTCAATTGCTCAAGGGTTCAAAAATCGACTGTGCTAGGGCAAAAGTCAACTGTGACTTACAAAAAGTCAAACTTCAATATTTTTTGTCAACATTCTCATTTTTAAGTATATTTCATCATTTGATCAAGGTTTGATCATGATTCATCAAGGATTTCTCAAGATTCATCAAGATTCAAAAGTTGCTAAATTAGGGTTTTGTAGGAAAAGTCAACTCAACTTTGACCAAGCATAACTATAAATGACCCATCCAAAGCTCATTTTGAAGAGGATGCAATCTCATACAATACATATTCATACCCCAAGTCCAAAAACTGCACTCACAAGAAGTTATGAATTTGGACATTATAGGTCATTTTTGAAAGTCAACAAAAACACCTTTTTTTCCAAAGCTTATAACTTGAGCATGGAATATCAAAATGAGATGATACCAAAAGGGTTGGTTATAGGACATCTCAAGATTTCTAAAAAGTCCATGAACAGTTCCAAAAGTTCAAAATTGAAGAAGTTATGCATTGTTGAAGTTGGACTTTTTTGCAAAATTGCCAAAAGTCAACTATCCCCAAAACTTCATATTTTGTCAAATGGGCCCATTCTTTTCCACTTGAATTGAGTTTGCATTATTTCCCACGTGCTCTAACTTCAGCCAAGTGTCCACATCACATTTTTATTATTTAATTTGATTTTTATTTGAATTAATTTATTTTAAATCAAATAAAATCATATAAAATCTAAAGCTTTGATAACACATGATCTTTTGGCTATTTCAGGCTCCAAATACAAAAGTTATTATCATCAAATTTGTAGTAAATCAAATCATGTGCAAAAAGATTGGAATTAGGCAAATTTGGCAAGTTTGTAAATGGAGATCAAATCAAATATGCAAGCATTGATAAGGCAAGATTTGGACCAATTTTATTAACCTAATGCACTGAGTGATACATACGCAAGCTGAAGGACACAAAAGAAGGGTTGAAAATCGTGGGAAGAGGCAGAACAAGAATTGAAAAAATCACAAAAAAGTGAGAGATCAAAATCAGGGTTTGAGGCAGTTTCAGGACGCGAGAGTGGTCTCAATCGATTCCTGACCATTCACACAAGCTAACTAGATCAAAACCACGCATCCTCAAGCCTCCAAACGCATTATAAGTCTCACATAAACGACCCATGTTCTTGAATTTGATTTGATTTGTTCTTGCATCATTTAAGAAAACTAATGGCATATTTGTGATCACAAGAGCATTTGTAAGCTTTTCATAATATTCAATTGCATTTATCTGGCTTATATGGAGAATCACCATAACTAGGGTTCTTCGTTTGCTTTTAAGGTTTTCTGTTTCAGGTAAAATTGAGACACAAGAAGAACATGGTTTTGATCAGGAGGCCATGACGAATTGAACCATGTTCTTGGATTGCATTTATATGGCCTGGAGAGAATTTTAGAACAGGGATGCGCTTTTAGCTGCGGATTCAAATCCGCGGGTATTTTTTTACAAGGTTGAGGACAGGGATGAACTCGTGTCATCCATCTGTTGGCCAATTCAAATATCACGCGCATTTTTTTGTTTTTTCTGGCAATTATTTTGTTTTCATATATTATTATTAGTGTATATTATAATAACAATTGAAACAGCTTGGCATAGTGGTGGACATAGCATGTGCATTCCCCTCAGGACCTGTGTTCGAATCCCAGGTCCCCCACTTTCTCAATAACTTTGGTTTTCAGGTGTTTTTGTGCATATGCTAGCTTGCAATCCACCATACATGCTCACCCATCCAAGCGTCAGATGGTCAAAGGCCAGATCTGATGGTCCATAATGGGAGGTCCACCAAGGCGCCAGTCAACGCATGAGCACCAGATCCACAAAGTCAAAAGGGCCAGCTTCTAATGGGCCAAGGAATTGCTTTCCACACCACCCAAAATCAGGCCCAACACTTCTTTTCTCTTTTATTTATTTTTTTGTTTAAATACTTTAATTGTTTTATTTAATTTTCTAACCAATCACAAAATTCTGTTTTTATTAAATAAAATCACAAAAAAAAATTTTCAACCAAATTTTAAACTTTTATTTTTCTTAATAATTACTAACTAATTAATTTAGGTTTTAATTCTAGAAAACTTTAATTCATTTTTGTAAATAATTAAAATTAATTAGATTTAATTAGGTTTTAATTACTAATTTAATTAATTTTATTTTCTTTCTTAAAATAACAAAAAAACCAAAAATAGGTCATAATTAATTTTTCATTTTATTAATTTGTTAATTTAATTTAGTTCTTTAATTTAGGTTTAATTTCTTTCTTAATTTAAAAAATAACCAAAAAACCAAAAAAGACATTTTCTTTAACCAAAAGGGTCAAAACCCTAAAATTCGCATTCGATTCAATTTCCCGCGCGCGTTACTTATTTTTATCCAATAATGTACCTGCTTCCGGATTGTAATAGTTAAATAGGACATTTAATTATTTTTACCGCTTTATTTTATTTTTCAAAGGGTTTGTCTTTGGCGATGTAAATACTCGACGCCTTGTAATTTAAATTCCGCATTTTATTTCCGCAAATTATAACTGCTAGATGTTTTATAATAGGGTTTGTATGACAAGACTGGATGTTAATCTTAAAATCAAATTAGATCACCTTTAACATGTACAAAGATAAAAAATAACTGAAAATGACACACTCGCACATACGCACTCTTAGGGTACACCCCACTTGGTTGCCTTTGTACATGGTCATTGAGTATAGGTCGTTTTAGAGGTCGTCCTCTTGTCTAAAAGATCATAGTCGCCTCGAAATGGTTGCCTCGGATATTGTTGCCTCAAACAAATGATCTAAGACATTAGGGTTACCGCTAAAACGTCTTAACATTGCTTTAGTGACTGTATGTCCCTCATTCGAATTGACCCTAAAACTCCAACGACGGTGCTACCTACTCACTAATAGTGGGATAGCATTGTCTAAAGGAAATTAGCATAGAACGATTCCTTTTTCGAGTAGGTAGATAGCTCTTAGATACTTGCTCATCCAAAAAAAACAAAAAAGTTTCACACTTACACTCCTTTTCAAACAAAGTTTTCAAAACACTTTATTACACTCTTGAGGACAGAAGCAAGAGTTAAATCGTAGTTAAAACAAACTTTTCAAAACCCACAAGCACAAAGAAAACATTTTGAAAATGATGAGCAAGTACCTAAGATCCCGTAGATAACTACGGATAGAAAGGGTGCTAATACCTTCCCTTTATATAATCTACCCCCCGTACTCAGAAAATCTCAAAAAAGGAATTTTTCTGTGCTTTTTTCCTTTCCTTGTTGGATAAAATAAAAGTCGGTGGAGAATCTTGCTTACCGCGACATTTTGCGAAAACAAACGCAAACCAGCATTCCAAAAAACAGTCAGTTCTTCCCACCGGATAACAGAACTGGCGACTCTGCTGGGGATATTCTTAATAAGTGGGGTGTACCTTAGGAATAGTTCATAATGTTTTCAATTTCTTGACTTGTATGCTTTATCTTTGTGGGTTGAATCGGAGTTACTATAGATCCTAACCCGAATCTGGGGGATACCCTTTAGGTAAGTAGCAATAAACTGTGAGGTAAATATATAGCATAGACCGATACGGTTGAAGCAGTAGCTATGTTGGTGTGGCACTTTAGTTTGTACCGATATCCCTTGTGGCGCAATGAGGAGAATATGGGTCTTCTAAGGGGTCATTAAGCACCAACTGACCTTAGCACCTTTAATTGACCAACTTGGCCATAGAACAGTAGCAGTATGCTACACTCATTGAGACCAAACTCTCGCGATGATTCCGGCTGCAAGAAAAGATTGCTAAACTGGAATTATGACCGATCGAGGATGGTCAGTGATATTGAGATCCTCTAAAACCCGGTTACTATTTTAGGACAGATTTGAACCAACTAAACTGAAAGAGGGTAATACCTAAACTCCTTGCCAGCCTGAAATCTAAGGGCTATCTGTGTGACTTATTTGCCCTTACCATGTTTGCCATCTGTGAATACTTGTGATGTGTTTCTATCATGACATCATGCATCATGACATTGCATGCATATTGCATTGGACTAACCTATTTCAAAGACAGGGGATTCATCTTTGTTCTGTTTTGTAGGTCATGGCACCCATGCGTAGAAACACTATTCGGATCAACTTTGTCTAGATTCCCACTCAGCTCAAGGAATTGGTTGCAAAGATTCCAGATACTTCCTCCTTTATCAAAAGACATGGGCACCTCCTTGGTTTGGTCACCTCCAAGATGGATGAACAGATGATGAGTGTATTAGTCCAGTTCTTTGATCCACTGTACCACTGCTTTACTTTTCCGGACTACCAGTTGGTCCCTACCTTGGAAGAGTTCTCTGATCTGCTTGGTATCTCCATTCTAGAGCAGACCTCGTTTACAGATTGGGAGAAAGTCATTAGGCCGGAAGAGATTGCTTCAGCCCTCCATCTGACAAAGGCTGAGGTAATGTCTAACTGGGAGACTAGAAGTGGGACAAAAGTCTTCTTGGCTAAATTCTTGGTTGATCGGGCTAATCAGTTCTGGGACAGTCTAGACTTTCAGGCATTTGAAGACATTCTGGCTCTTCTCATATATGGTTTGGTGTTGTTTCCTAACTCAGATTCCTTTGTTGACGTGAACACGGTAAAGATTTTCATATACCGTAATCATGTGCCCACTCTCTTGGGTGACATTCTGCACTCTCTTTATGCTCGTACTGCTCGGAAATGGGGAACCCTTATGTGTTGTGCACCATTGTTGGCGAGGTGGTTTATTTCTCACCTCCCCAAATCAGTTTTGAAGAACAAGGAAGGCATGGGTTGGGCCCATAGGATTATGTCTCTTTCTCACATGGACATCATTTGGACTAATAAGGAAATGGAAGATGTAGTTATCATTGATCCCTGTGGGGAATACCCCAATGTTACACTGCTGGGAATCAATGGGGGGATCACTTATAATCCGTGTTTGGCCTTATGTCAGTTTGGGAGAGCTAGGAGGGAAGGACCTCATGAGTTACTTATGCTAAGTATTGTCTTTGACTTCCAAGGGGATAGTGACGAGCATCACCGCAAATTCATACGAGCCTGGGATAGGGTGCACAGGTCTGATCCGCACGAGTTAGGTGTGAAGACTTCTCTTCCAATGGAACCATATCTCCGATGGGTTCGTATACATGCCCAAAAGCTGGGAATGCCGTACGAGGATGTCTTACCTGTGATTGTTGAAGTTGCTGATGAAGAAGGGGTTCCTCCTACCATCCTCCACCCTTACATGCCTACTGACACTGGGGCATTAAAGAGGTCTTGGATGCAGCTAAGGGAAGAGCGGGATACTTATAGAGAAAAGTATCACGAATAAGAGCGGAAGATCCTGAAGTTGACAAGGCAATTGGAGAATGAGCAGATCCTCAATGACTATGTCAGCACCAAAGGCAAACAACCATGGGAGCGCTGATGTCTTTTGATTATTTCTAGTTTTGATTTATTTTTCAGTATTTCCTTTTTGTAACGCCTTAAGGGAATTTGTCAAACATTTGAATTCAAAGTTTATCTAATAAAAGTGTGTTTCATTTTGGCTTACGAATTTGAATCTCTAAAGTCTTTGAAATCATGTCATACGCATTTCATTTCATGTACCTCATCACAGGTACCCCTTACATGTTTTCTCATCTTCTTCGCTGTTTATTTCAACACATCATGTCTTCTGAAACATCAACTGACCAAGCTATCAAGGCGCTACAAGCTCAAAACGCTCAATTTCAGGAAATGTTCATGAATTTGGCTAAGGGTCAGCAAGATCTGAAGACCCTTATCTTGAAGGATAAAAAGAAGAAGAAGAAGAAGAAGAAGAAGAAGAAGACAGTCCTCCTGAACATGGGTCACAGGTTTGGAAACAGGCTGCGAGATGAAGTCAATCTATCCCACTCATCCGGAGGGGGAGAAAACCAAGAAGAAAGGAGGGTTCCTAGCCCTGTGGTATCTGACCACGAGACTGACTTTGACGAAGACCAGTATCCTCCTGCTGAGGATAGATATAAACAGCTTGAAGACCGGTTAAGTTCCATGGAGATCCAGAAGGTCCCTGGGTTGGACTTTGGTGATCTAGGTTTGTCATCTGGGGTGATGATTCCCCACAAGTTTAAAGCACCGGCCTTTTCTAAATATGACGGGGTTTCTTGCCCAAAGTTGTACCTTCGTTCGTATGTTAGAAAACTTCAGCCATACACCGCTGACAAGAACCTCTGGATCCATTTCTTTCAAGACAGTCTTTCAGGGACTCAACTTGAATGGTTTTACCAGCTGGAAGGAGATAGTATCTGTAATTGGGAGGATTTGGCTGCTGCTTTCTACAAGCAGTACCAATATAATGCCGACCTCGCTCCCACACGTACCCAACTTCAGGGTATGTCCATGGTTGCGGGCGAAGGTTTCAAAGACTACGCGCAGAAGTGGAGGGACCTTGCTGGTAGAGTGTAACCTCCCTTGGCTGATAGGGAGCTAGTGGATATGTTTTAGGGGACCTTGTCTGGTCCGTATTTCAACCATCTGATTGGAAGTTCATCATCCGGATTTACAGAGCTGATTATGATCGGGGAAAGAATTGAGGCTGGTATCAAATCTGGTAAAATACAGAAGGGTGCTTCGTCAAGCACAGAGAAGAAACCTTTTAAGAAGGAATCCAGTGTTGTTTACAGTTCAAAGAGCCATAATATACCTGAACACCGCCAAGCTGTTAATGCGGTTGTTATATCAAGACATGTTATTGCTCCTCAGCGCAACAATCAGCCAAGGGCCGAGAGACCGTGAAGACAATTCACTCAGCTCAACTTGACTTTATCTCAGATTCTGCCGTAGTTATTGAAGACCAACTTGGTGATTCCGAAGAAGGCCCCGAAGAATCCCAATACAACATCACCGATGTACAATCCAAACGCCCGTTGTGCTTTTCATTCTGATAGCCCGGGGCATGATACGAATGATTACTGGGTTCTGAAGAATAAGGTGCAGGACTTGATTGATGCTAAGGAGATTGAGTTCGAGGCACGTGAAAGGCCTAATGTTGTGACTGCTCCTATGCCCAAACATGGGGTGAATGTTGTAGATGAAGACTCGTTTGTGGTTTCTGTGAAAGACATTGTTCCTCCATTGATGATTGTGAAGAAGAACCTTCTATTAGCCGGTTTATTTCTGGGTTGTGATGAAGGTTGCCGTATGTGTTCCGTCCTACCTACCGGTTGCCATCTTTTGAAGTCAGGTGTCCAAAGCCTGATGGATAATAAAGAAATTTTGTTTGAGAAGACTTTTGTTCCTTTGGTTCCTACTGAAGAAGTTGCTATAATCACCATTTTCGACAATTCTTCCAAGGCTTCCTCGAGAAAGCCTGTTAGAATTACATCTGTTCCAAGAATTGCTCCCTTGATCATCACTGTTCCTTGGCATATCCCCTATACATCCGATAAAGTTTTCCCGTGGTATTATGGGGCTGACGTGTATTATCACGGGGTTAAACAAGATTTGAATGTTGAAGAGGTTGATACTGACGTCAGCAATATTGTTGGACCTGCCAAAGTCACCCGCAGCGGAAGACTTTTCTCCCCCGAGATCTCTCTACCAGTTGTTCGGAAGCCTGTCGTTATTATACCTCCTAGTGCACCTGATACTATCCCTGTTCAAGTTCCAATTCTTACCCCTGCTTCCGGGTCATCTGACACTCGGGGCAAAGGGACCACCGGTGAGCCTGCCCGGACGGAGGCACCGAAGAGGATTATTGTTGAAGCCTCTAGACAAGAGATGGAAGAAATTTTGAAGATCATCAAAAAGAGCGACTATAATGTAGTCGAACAGCTGGGGCAAACCCCGTCCAAAATCTCTATGTTGTCTTTGTTTCTATGCTCAGAAGCCCATACCAAGGCTCTTATTTCCTTCCTGAAGACTGCGCACGTGCCGCAGGAGACATCGGCTGATCAGTTTAAGGACTACGTGGCTAGTTTGACAGCAGATAATGGGTTGGGTTTCTCCGATGCGGACTTGCCTACTAAGGGAAGGAATCACAATGATGCCCTGCATGTCTCCATTGAATGCAGGGGCACTACTCTAGCTCATGTATTGGTGGATACAGGGTCTTCGTTGAACATTTTTCCTAAGAAAGCTTTGGACCGGTTAGACTGTGATGGGTTGGAGCTGAAGCCAAGTAACATTGTTGTTAGGGCCTTTGACGTGTCCAAGAGAATGGTACATGGAGAAGTGGATATTCCAGTGAAGGTTGGTTCTCAGATTTTCGCGTCTACTTTTTATGTGATGGACATTCAGCCATCTTATTCTTGTTTGTTGGGTCGCCCGTGGATCCACAAAGGTGGGGCAGTCACTTCTACGCTCCACCAAATGCTGAAGTACCCAGTCAAGGGGAAAATTGTGACAGTGCGAGGAGAAGAGGAGTACATGGTGAGCCACCTCAACTCTTTCCGGTATATAGAGATGGACGGGGAGTTCATTGAAACCCCGTTTTAACATTTTGAAAAGGTTCCCCAAACGCTGGCATCAACTGAAACTATTGCTGAAGATCCTCCAATGAAGATGGCTTCCTTCAAGGATGCTCGGGATGTTGTTGAGAAAGGTGGGTGTGCAAATTGGGGCCAACTCCCTGATTTTGCATATAATACTAACAAGTTTGGTTTGGGTTTCACTGCAGAAGCTCAAAGGGCTGTTCGGAGTGCAAGGACTGGAAGACCTCCCCTGTTTATCAACAATTAAGGAGTGAATGCCATTGAAGACGATGTTGAAGAATCTGAGTTTGACAGTTGGATCTACCCAACTACTGATGGTGGACTAAGCAATTGGACAGCAAAGGACTTCGTTCCAATTTCTTTTATTACCCAATAATGAGAATTTTGTTTTGAATTTGTAACAGACAATTTTTAAACCTTACGGCCCGGTGTCTTACCCGGGGCACCGTGGCTTTGTTTGTGAGGGATTTATGTGTCTCATTTCCATATATCATTAATAAAAGCATTGGACGTTTTCTTGCATTTCAAATTTTGCGCTCCTTGTTTTTCTTTTTTATATATTGCAAAACAACTATTTTACACACACTCACATATACAGGTCTGCATCCACTTCGGATCTCACTGGTAACGACTCTACTACTGCCAGTTATGACTTCTAAAGTCCAATCAACTTATCCGAAGATGAAGGTGAAGATGATTGCGAAGTTCCTAGTGAACTTGCTAGACTGTTACTCGGGAAGAGAGGGCCATACAGCCGCATGAAGAGTCGGTGGAAGCGGTAAATCTGGGTACAGAGGTAGATAAGAAAGAGGTCAAGATCGGTGCAAATCTGGAAGCTAGTGTTAAGAAACGGTTGATTTAGATGCTACGTGACTATGTTGAGATCTTTGCCTGGTCTTATGAAGATATGCCCGGGTATGATACCGATATTGTGGTTCACCGATTGCCTACCAAGGAAGACTGTCCTCCAGTAAAACAGAAAGTCTGTCGAATGCGCCTGGAGATGTCTGAGAAAATCAAGGCTGAAGTTATGAAACAGTTCGACGCCAGTTTTCTAGCAGTTACTTCTTACCCTCAGTGGGTGGCCAACGTGGTTCCAGTGTCGAAGAAGGATGATAAGGTTCGAATGTGTGTTGACTATAGGGATCTGAACAGGGCAAGTCCCAAGGATGATTTCCCTCTGCCTCATATTGACGTTCTGGTTGACAACATCACACAACACAAGGTCTTCTCCTTTATGGATGGTTTCTCCGGTTATAATTAGATTAAAATGGCTCCCGAAGACATGGAGAAGACAACCTTTGTTACTCAATGGGGTACCTTTTGCTACAAGGTTATACCTTTTGGATTGAAGAATGTTGGGGCAACATATCAGCGCGCCATGGTCGCTTTGTTCCACGCATGATCCATCATGAGATTGAGGTATACGTCGATGACATGATTGCAAGATCCCAGACTGAAGAGCACCATCTTGACCATCTTCAGAAGCTATTTGACAGGTTGAAGTTGTACATACTGAGGTTAAACCCGAACAAGTGCACCTTTGGGGTGAGATCTGGTAAGTTGTTGGGTTTCGTCGTAAGTGATAAAGGTATTCAAGTGGATCCTGCAAAGGTTAAGGCTATACAGGAAATGTCGGCTCCCTGAATAGAGAGAGAAGTCAGAGGATTTCTGGGACGTCTGAACTACATTTCCCGATTCATCTCACACCTGACTGCTACTTGTAAGCCAATCTTTAAGTTACTGAAAAAAGATCAAGTGGTAAGATGGAACAATGAATGTCATGCCGCTTTCGAAAGGATTAAAGAGTATCTCCAAGAGCCACCTATTCGGATGCCTCCAATTGAAGGGAGACCTTTGATCTTATACTTGACAGTACTCGACAACTCAATGGGGTGTGTGCTGGGTCAGCATGACGAGTCTGGCCGAAAAGAGCATGTTATTTATTACCTTAGCAAAACGTTTACCGACTGCGAGACCCGATACTCGTTGCTCGAGAAAACTTGCTGCGCTTTGGCATGGGCTGCTCACCGGCTGAGACAGTATATGCTGACTCACACTACTCTATTGATATCAAAGATGGATCCAATCAAGTATATCTTCGAAAAGCCTGCCTTGTCCGGAAGAATAACAAGATGGCAGATGATCTTGACTGAGTATGACATCCAATACACGACTCAAAAAGCAATCAAAGGAAGTGTGTTGGCAGATAATCTGGCACATCAAGCAGTGGATGATTACTAGTTTATGAACTTCAAATTCCCGGATGAGAATATCATGATAGTGACTGACTGTGAGGAACCTAGACCGGATGAAGGACCTGAGGAAGGATCCCGATGGTCTATGTACTTTGATGAAGCTTCAAACTCTTTGGGAAATGACATTGGCGCCGTGATCATATCTCCTAAAGGCTCTCATACTCCATTCATCGCCCGACTATGTTTCAACTGCACCAATAACATGGCGGAGTATGAAGCATGCATTATGGGTCTTCGAGCAGCTATTGACCTGAGGATTAAGTTTCTGAGTGTCTTCGGAGATTCCACTCTCGTGATCAGTCACATCAAAGGAGAGTGGGATACGAAACACCCAAATCTTATTCCTTACAAGGAGTATGTGTTGACGTTGCTTCCACAGTTCGAGGAGACAACTTTTGAACACTTCCCTAGAGAGGAGAATCAGTTAGCGGACGCGCTGGCTACGATGTCTTCTATGTTCAAAGTCAATTGGGACAACGAAGCTCCCCGGATTACCATTGAAAAGTTGGACGGACCTGCACATTGATGCGACATTGAGA
Organism: Vicia faba; assembly: GCA_948472305.1. Classification (NCBI taxonomy): domain Eukaryota; kingdom Viridiplantae; phylum Streptophyta; class Magnoliopsida; order Fabales; family Fabaceae; genus Vicia; species Vicia faba. The sequence goes on from OX451740.1 coordinate 652,707,788, forward strand.
CTAAAGAGGCAACGGATAAAACCTGGTTTCATGAGGTAAAGAGGTATCTAGAAGCTCAGGAGTACCCCGAGGGTGCATCTGTTAATGATAAGAATTTTTTGAGAAGGTTCACGGCAAAGTTCTTCATCAGCAATGGCATTCTTTACAAGTGTAACCATGATTCAACCTTAGTGCGTTGTATGGATAAGAACGAATCAGAAAGAATTATAGCAGAGTTACATGAAGGTACTTTCGGAACTCATTCCAGTGGACATACCATGGCAAAGAAAATCCTTCGGGAAGGATATTTTTGGTCCACAATGGAAGCCGACTGTTATCAGCATTCTCGGACCTGTTACAAGTGCCAAGTATATGCTGATAAGGTGCACATACCTCTAGTACCTTTGAATGTTTTGACAGCTCCTTTGCCTTTTGCAATGTGGGGTATTGATATGATCGGCGAGATCAGACCTACGGCATCCAACGGGCATCGTTTCATCCTGGTAGCTATTGATTACTTTACAAAGTGGGTTGAAGCGGCTTCCTTTGCTACCGTAACCAAGAACGTCGTAGCACGGTTCGTTCGGCACAACCTGATATGTCAATATGGTTTACCATAGAGGATCGTTACAGACAATGGTACGAATCTCAATAATAAAATGATCACCGAGCTCTGCAAACAGTTCAAGATACAGCATCACAACTCTTCTCCTTACCGGCCGAAGATGAATGGGGTTGTAGAAGCGGCTAATAAGAACATTAAGAAGATTGTGCAGAAGATGACGGTGACATACAAAGACTGGCACGAGATGTTACCATTTTCTCTTCATGGGTACCGTACCTCAGCGCGGATGTCAACAGGGGCAACACCCTATTCCTTGGTTTATGGCATGGAGGCCGTCTTGCCCATTGAAGTTCAGATACCCTCTCTTCGGATTATGAAGGACGCAGGTTTGAGCGAAGATGACTGGATTCAGACCCGGCTTGATCAGATAAATTTAATCAACGAAAAGAGACTTACTACTATTTGTCATGGTCAGACGTATCAAAAACGGATGATCAAGGCATTCAACAATAAAGTCAGATGACAAGAGTATCAAGTTCGGGACCTGGTTATCAAGCGCATCATACTGCCACAAGGTGATCCCAAGGGAAAATGGTCCCCTACTTACGAAGGGCCATTTGTGGTTAAGAACATCTTCTCGGGAGGAGCTATGATTCTAACCACCATGGATGGTGACGACCTTCCTCACCCCGTCAATGCAGACATAGTGAAAAAGTACTACGCATAAACAAAGACCCGCTAGGTTGACTGGCCTAGGCAAAAATAAGGGCTTCCCGGCGAACCAAAAGGGTTCGGGCAAAAATAAGGGATGAAAATGAAAAATCTGTACACCCGGCAAGTCAAAAACCTGAAAAGGCGGCTTGGGCAAAAAAAGGGTATCCTGGTGGACTGAAAACCCAAAAGGGCGGTCCAGGAAAAAATTAGGGATCAAAGCGTAACATTATGTCCCATTGGATCACCTAGCAACCGGACTTCGGTATCAACTATCAAGCTCGGACGGCACTTATCAATCTGATCTACCTTCAACCAAGTAGCAAAGTGATGAGATGCTCGAGGACATAAAGGCAGTAGCAGAGTTGGAACCCAGTGGGATTATTCACATAGCTGTTTTGTTTAGTTTTTCACAAATTGTGTAAATTCTATTATTCAGCGGCGATCTCTTACTAGGACGTCAGCCTCTTGTACAAAAACGCCTATTTACAGGCCAAACTTCAAAATCAATACAATTCATTTTCAAAGAAATTTCAACTGTTTTCCTTTTTCTATTTTGTTTTGCAAAGAACGCACAATGTTCATTTTTGATATATGCATTTGATATTAATTGCTGCTCATGAATATTTACATGCGAAACAAAAGACGACTACTGGTAATAACAGAAGCAGGGGCAAATGAGAAATGTCCAAACTGAACAGTTGCTTTGTCCATCAGGTACAAGTTTGAATTCAGCTGAAGAATATGGCTAAGGTACTTTTGCTCCCCGCAGAGTAAAGAAAGATAGTAATGTTAGCTCTCCCCCCAGCTGAGACTTGCAACTGTGAATGAATCGGTAATATTCTCCCCTAGCAGAGTTTTATTTACCATCAGCACTAAAAGGTCTTAATATTCCCCAACGGAGTATAAGAATATTCCCCGGCAGAATACAAAACATCCCCAGTGGAGTTTGAAATTTTTCCCAGCGCAGTCTGAAAAAGCCTCCCCAGTGGAGTTTGGAGAATCATCCCCAGTAGACTTTGGAAGATTGTCCCCAGCAGAGCTCAAAGGATTATCCCCATAAGAGTCTAAAAGGTTATCCCCAATGAAGTCACAACTGAAAATTCATCCCCAGCGGAATTTATCAACGGAATCCTCTACAAAGCATCTCTTCCCCATAGAGTAATCTCCTCATCAGTTTATTCCCCAGCAAAGTTATCCTCTCCTGCAGGTTTATTTTCACAATCATCTTCGTTCGCCATCGCCAGCAGAAACGAAGAATTCTACTCTTTTCTCTAGCAGCTATCCGAGATTTATTTCCCCAGCTGAAAATATTACATACATCATGACACATGCATATATGCATCATACAGCACAATCTCATCTATTTTGAGAACATCATTGCTTGATACATATCATGCATTGCATACAACTAACCTTTACCTTTCAGGAAGGATGCGGTTAAATTCTCATAAAATTCAAAGCTATGAAGATTTTACCAAAGTCGAACTACTAACCAGTTCTTAAATCTCAACAGAATTATCCTCAGTTGAATTACAGATAAGGTTCTAAATCTCGACATTGTTCCTCCATCGAATTACAGACGAGTTCCTAAATCTCAGCAGAGTTTTCTCAGTTGAATTACGGGCGAGTTCTTAAATCTCGATGAAGATGTTTCCCAAAGTCGAACTACTAACCAGTTCTTAAATCTCAACAGAATTATCCTCAGTTGAATTACAGATAAGGTTCTAAATCTCGACATTGTTCCTCCGTCGAATTACAGACGAGTTCCTAAATCTCATCAGAGTTTTCTCATTTGAATTACGGGCGAGTTCTTAATTCTCGATGAAGATGTTTCCCAAAGTCGAATTACTGACCAATTCTTAAATCTCAACAGAATTATCCTCAGTTGAATTACAAATAAGGTTCTAAATCTCGACATTGTTCCTCCGTCGAATTACAGACGAGTTCCTAAATCTCAGCAGAGTTTTCTCTGTCGAATTATGGGTGAGTTCTTAAATCTCGATGAAGATGTTTCCCAAAGTCAAATTACTGACCAGTTCTTAAATCTTAACTGAATTATCCTCAGTTGAATTACAGATAAGGTTCTAAATCTCGACAAAGTTCCTCCGTCGAATTACAGACAAGTTCCTAAATCTCAGCAGATTTTTCTCAGTTGAATTACGGGCGAGTTCTTAAATCTTGATGAAGATGTTTCCCTCAGTCGAAGTACTGACCAGTTCTTAAATCTCAACGGAATTATGCTCAGTTGAATTACAGATAAGGTTCTAAATCTTGACAAAGATCCTCCGTCGAATTACAGACGAGTTCCTAAATCTCAGCAGAGAAGTTTTCTCAGTTGAATTACGGGCGAGTTCTTAAATCTCGATGAAGATGTTTCCCCCTCAGTTGAATTACGGACAAGTTCTTAAAACTCAACAGAGATGTTCTCTCCTTTGAAGTACAGGCAAGTTCCCAAATCTCAACAAAGATCAGACTTCCCAAGTGGAATCTCCCTCAACAGCAGGTATGCAAGCTCTCGCTAAGGAATCTCTTATGCGATCGACACTCCTTCAGATGGTATCTTTAAGCCCATCCTCCTGGCAGCAATCTCCAAATGGCATCTAAAAGCCCATTCCCGACATCACAAGACAATTACCACTTCATGCGAGTGAAAATTTCTGGGCACTCTAGTGTTCAATCATCTTCCACCTTCGGATCACGAAAAGCATGAAAGCCAATCTACATCCTCAAGGTTAAGAAGATTGAACAGGGGAAGCTGTTGTACCCCAAAATTTTCCCTCCCATATTTCTCAAAACATTGCAAGAAAAATCTCCAAGTTGCCCAAGGTTGCTCAAGAGTTGGTCAGACAAGCCCTCTCCTAAGGCAGTCTACCCCAAATTAGGGTTTTGTGTTGCATCAAGATCTTTGAGTCCAAATGACTTCAAGTGCTCCCCAATGTCCTAATATGTTCTCAAAGTCACCCATGTCAAATTTCAAGCCTTGCAAAGGAAGTTTGCTCAGTCAATTGCTCAAGGGTCCAAAAATCGACTATGCTAGGGCAAAAGTCAACTGTGACCTACAAATAGTCAAACTTTAAGATTTTTTGTCAACATTCTCAATTTGAAGTATATTTCATCATTTTATCAAAGGTTTGATCATGATTCATCAAGGATTGCTCAAGATTCATCAATATTCAAAAGTTGCTAAATTAGGGTTTTGTAGGAAAAGTCAACTCAACTTTTACCAAGCATAACTTTCTCATACTTTATGAGAAATGACCCATCCAAATCTCATTTTGAAGAGGATGCAATTTCCTACAATCCATATTCATACCTCAAGTCCAAAAAATGCACTCACAAGAAGTTATGAATTTGGACATTATAGGTCATTTTTGAAAGTCAACAAAAACACCTTTTTTTCCAAATCTTATAACTTGAGCATGGAATATCAAAATGAGATTAGGCCAAAAGGGTTGGTTATAGGACATCTCAAGCTTTATAAAAAGTCAAAAGAACACTTCCAAAAGTTCAAAATTGAAGAAGTTATGCATTGTTGAAGTTGGACTTTTTTGCAAAATTGCCAAAAGTCAACTATCCCCAAAACTTCAATTTTGTCAAATGGGCCCATTCTTTTCCACTTGAATTGAATTTGCATTATATCCCACGTTATGTAACTTCAACCATGTGTCCACATCACATTTTTATTATTTAATTTGATTTTTATTTGAATTAATTTATTTTAAGTCAAATAAAATCATATAAAATCTAAAGCTTTGATAACACATGATCTTTTGGCTATTGCAGGCTCCAAATACAGCAATTATTATCATCAAATTCATATCAAATCAAATCATGTGCAAAAATATTAGAATTAGGAAAATTTGGCAAGTTTGTAAATGGAGATCAAATCGAATATGCAAGCATTGATAAAGCAAGATTTGGACCAATTTTATTAACCTAATGCACTGAGTGATACATAAGCAAGCTGAAGGACACAAAAGAAGGGTTGAAAATCGTGGGAAGAGGCAGAACAAGAATTGAAAAAATCACAAAAAAGTGAGAGATCAAAATCAGGGTTAGAGGCAGTTTCAGGACGCGAGAGTGGTCTCAATCGATTCCTGACCATTCACACAAGCTAACTGGATCAAAACCACGCATCCTCAAGCCTCCAAACGCGTTGTAAGTCTCACGTAAATGACCCCTGTTCTTGAATTTGATTTGATTTGTTCTTGCATCATTTGAGAAAACTAATGGCATATTTGTGATCACAAGAGCATTTGCAAGCTTTTCATAATATTCAATTGCATTTATCTGGCTTATATGGAGAATCGCCATAGCTAGGGTTCTTCGTTTGCTTTTAGAGTTTTCTGTTTCAGGTAAAATTGAGACACAAGAAGAACATGGTTTTGATCAGGAGGACATGACGAATTGAACCATGTTCTTGGATTGCATTTATATGGCCTGGAGAGAATTTTAGAACAGGGCTGCGCTTTTAGCTGCGGATTCAAATTCGTAGGTATTTTTTACAGGGTTGAGGACAGGGATGAACTCGTGTCATCCATCTGTTGGCCAATTCAAATATCACGCGTGTTTTTTTATTTTTTCTGGCAATTATTTTGTTTTCATATATTATTATTAGTGCATATTATAATAACAATTGAAATAGCTTGGCGTAGTGGTGGACATAGCATGTATATTCCCCTCAGGACCTGGGTTCAAATCCCAGGTCCCCCAGTTTCTCAATAATTTTGGTTTTCAGGTGTTTTTGTGCATATGCTAGCTTGCAATCCACCATACATCCTCACCCATCCAAGCGCCAGATGGCCAAAGGCCAGATTTGATGGTCCATAATGGGAGGTTACCAAGGCGCCAGTCAACGCATGAGCTTCAGATCCACAAAGTCAAAAGGGCCAGCTTCTAATGGGCCAAGGAATTTCTTTCCACACCACCCAAAATCAGGCCCAACACTTCTTTTCTCTTTTATTTATTTTAAGTTTAAATACTTTAATTGTTTTATTTAATTTTCTAACCAATCACAAAATTCTGTTTTTATTAAATAAAATCACAAAAATACTTTTTCAACCAAATTTTAAACTTTTATTTTTCTTAATAATTACTAACTAATTAATTTAGGTTTTAATTCTAGAAAACTTTAATTCATTTTTGTAAATAATTAAAATTAGTTAGATTTAATTAGGTTTTAATTACTAATTTAATTAATTTTATTTTCTTTCTTAAAATAACAAAAAAACCAAAAATAGGTCATAATTAATTTTTTTTCATTTAATTAATTTGTTAATTTAATTTAGTTCTTTAATTTAGGTTTAATTTCTTTCTTAATTTAAAAAATAACCAAAAAAGACATTTTCTTTAACCAAAAGGGTCAAAACCCTAAAATTCACATTCGATTCAATTTCCCGCGCGTGTTACTTATTTTTATCCAATAACGTACCTGCTTCCGGATTGTAATAGTTAAATAGGACATTTAATTATTTTTACCGCTTTATTTTATTTTTCAAACATTTTGTCTTTGGCGATGTAAATACCCGACGCCTTGTAATTTAAATTCTGCATTTTATTTCCGTAAATTATAACTGCTAGATGTTTGATAATAGGGTTTGTATGACAAGACTGAATGTTAATCTTAAAATCAAATTAGATCACCTTTAACATGTACAAAGATAAAAAATAACTGAAAACGACACACTCGCACATGCGCACTCTTAGGGTACACCCCACTTGGTTGCCTTCGTACACGGCCATTGAGTATAGGTCGTTTTAGAGGTCGTCCTCTTGTTTGAAAGATCATAGTCGCCTCGAAATGGTTGCCTCGGATATTGTTGCCTCATACAAATGATCTAAGACATTAGGGTTACCGTTAAAACATCCTAACATTGCTTTAGTGATCGTATGTCCCTCATTCGAATTGACCATAAAACTCCAACGACGGTGCTACCTACTCACTAATAGTGGGATATCATTGTCTAAAGGAAATTAGCATAGAACAATTCCTTTTTCAAGTAGGTAGATAGCTCTTAGATACTTGCTCATCCAAAAAAACAAAACTTTTTCACACTTACACTCCTTTTCAAACAAAGTTTTCAAAACACTTCATTACACTCTTGAGGACAGAAGCAAGAGTTAAATCGAAGTTAAAACAAACTTTTCAAAACCCACAAGCACAAAGAAAACATTTTGAAAATGATGAGCAAGTACCTAAGAGCCCGTAGATAACTATGGATAGAAAGGGTGCTAATACCTTCCCTTTCTATAATCTACCCGTCGTACTCAGAAAATCTCAAAAAAGGAATTTTTCTGTGCTTTTTTCCTTTCCTTGTTGGATAAAATAAAAGTCGGTGGCAACTCTTGCTTACCGCGACATTTTGCAAAGACAAACGCAAAACACAAACCAGCATTCCAAAAAACGGTCAGTTCTTCCCACCGTATCACGCATTATATCATACATTTCATACAACATGACTTTATATTTTAGCTAACATTTTACCCTTTTCAGGATAAGATTAAACAACTACCATTAACAATGTTCAAAGTTTGCAGATACAGTTCAGATACGCTCCAAACACGAATGCTATTTTGATACTCATTCAGACTCAACTTTCAGATACAGTTCAGATACGCTCCAGACACGGATGTCATTCTGATACTCATTCAGATTCAACTTTCAGATACAGTTCAGATACGCTCCAAACACGGATGCTATTCTGATACTCATTCAGACTCAACTTTTAGATACGCTCCAGACACGGATGCCATTCTGATACTCATTCAGACTCAACTTTCAGATACATTTCAGATACACTCCAGACACGGATGCCATTCTGATACTCATTCAAATGTAACTTTCAGATACAGTTCAGATACGCTCCAGACACGGACACCATTCTGATACTCATTCTTTCAGCTTACAAGTTACAACACAAACAATCACTTTTGGATGGCTTCTTTAAGCCCATCTCCTACAACTTTCTATCACCTCTCCAAATGGCATCTTTAAGCCCATTCCCTCTACCATCACGTCGTCGAGTGCAAATTTCTGGGCACTCTAGTGTCCAATCATCTTCCACCTTCGAGTCACAAATGGAAAAACATGTCCATCTAACTCTTCAGGTTTAAGAAGATTGAACAGGGGCAGTTGTTATACCCCAAAATTTCCCCTCTCACTTATCAAGAATTTTCTCACGAGATCTCCTTGGGCTTAAGACTGCACTAGGGTTTGATCAGCTCAAGACACCTCCTTATGCACTGATGACCAGAATAAGGGTTTGAGTTTGCACAAGGACATTTGAACTTTTAATGCCTCATATGACTTTCATGAGTCATTATGGACCCCCAAGATTACTCATGCCAAGTTTCAAGCCTTGGATCACATTTTTGCTCAGTCAATTGAACAGTTGACCTAAAAATCAATTGTATTGGGGAAAAAGTCAACTATGGCCAATTTACAGTCAATCTCATAATTTTTGATCCACGTCAACATTTTAAACCCATATGTATCATTTGATCAAGTTTGGACCATAATTCCTCAAGAGATTTGATCAAATCCCCAAAAGGGCAAAATGGTTAAAATTAGAGTTTTGACTGGGAAAGGGCAATTTCTGGTTTTTGACCTAGCAAATGGTCAATTGGTTTAAGGCATGACCTCAAGAGTCCAATTGCATCATTTTTACCTAATGACATGGTCCAAAACATTGCAAGTCCATTAGATTAACAGATGAATATTGCAGTCAACTGATCAAAAGTCAACTGTATACTAAAAAGCCAAACTTTGACTTTTTGGTCAAATTCAAGTGCCAAAGATCATAATACATCAAAACATCTCAAAATATTAAACTTATTCATCAAGAAATCAAAAAGTCAAGATTTCATTTTGAAAAATCAAAATTTCTAAACTTAGAAATTTTTCTAAGTGTTGATGATTCACCATGATACAAGATGATTCAAGAGAAACTCCCAACATGAAAGTTGTAGATCTCCATGAAATATAAAACTTTTCTTCACACAACTTCTTCCAAAAGTCCTTGGATCTCAATTTATAATTTCAAGAACATAGGATCATGAAACTAAACACTTAGTGAATTTTTTCCCTAATATGGTCAAGATTTTGACTCAACTTCATGGCACTTTTTCATATAGTTCCAAGGGGAATCTTCAAAAGAAATTCAAAGATAGGTTGTATAGAACAATTCAAGCTTTCCAAAATGTCCAAGAACTCCTTGAGATCATTCTTGGGTAGGGAGAATCAAAGAGATGAAGTTGGTGTTTTGTCACTTGAGTTACAAGGCATTTTGTGATGAACAAGAATCCAATTTCAAACCTATGCTGCACAATCTTGTTTTGCAGGCTTCTAAACCTCAAGATATCTCTATAATCAGAAGGTTACACTTGCTTTTGAGCTATTATCCAAGTGTTCCAAGCATTTTTCAAGCCAATTCGACATTTTTGGAAGAAAGCTACCATTCTATTCTTGAAAAGTTGCTTTAATCACAAAGTCAACTTGTCTTGAGCTTCTAACTTGTTCTTTCTTCACACATAACTCCTATAAACCAAAATCAGTGTGTCTAAGACCTAAGAAAGCTCAGAACATGCTTGTACAATACTTGAGATTTGTCACTTCACTTTTCTTCAAAAGCAAGTTATAGAGCCATAACTTTATAACTCGGAAACTTGGAGTGATTTTGTACTCTAATCTTTTCCATACATATTAACAAGTTTATTGCGAGCTAAGTAACGATTTGAAGCATCCTAAAACTCTCCTAAACACCCTTGCTGCATAAGACTGCTCAACTTGATAGTTTTGAGCCAAAACTCTCCATCTCTATTTCCAGTCGTGCGTTTTGATTCTTAATCATTCAAACACCTTACATACATCATACACAAGTGATCTAAGCCCCTGTTTCAAGACTATAACCCCTCCATCACTATTCACCATTTTCAAACATCAAGCTTGCAGGTTGACGTGAGTAGGGAGATTTAGGTACTTTCAAAGCAAAGTAGGAGTTGGAGTACACTCAAGGAGGTCCAGGCAAGCTAAACGGATCCTTAGGGAACCTCAAAGCTTTCTCAAACTCCATACACGAATCCATATGCAAGAGGTAAGTTTTCTAACTTCAATATCTTGATACAAGTATCCTCTGTGCATACATTTTGAAGTAAAAATATGGGTATGATAGCTCTAAAGCTAACCATTTCCATAGTTTTCATTTATATTGATTGTGTGTAGAGAATTTTAGATTTGAACTTTCTGGAAAAAAATTAGGTTTCAATTTAGGGCCAGCAAAATTAATCTTCATCTTTGACTTTTAGCTTACATAAGTTATATGCTTGGATTCGTGAGGAAAAATAGCACAACTTTCATGTTTGTATTTTCCTTTTTTTTGAGAAATGAATGAGATACAGGTGGTCCAGCTGGCTGAAGGTTGAAGATGAAGTACAGGTCATGGAGACGTTTTACCTTATGTAATTATTATTTCATTTGTATTAACGGATGTATAGCCACCCCAGTGGTAAGGCAGCGCGCTGGTAATCAGGAAGTCTTGGGTTCAAGCCTCAGCACGCGCTGCCTTTTGCTATTTTCTCTCATTTTAAATTTTTTGTTCCTTCCAGCGCATAGGCCTCCCCCCCTCCTAGGCCTGACTTTTTTTCTAACCCCCCCCCCCCCCCTCCATGTTTCATATTTGCACCCTGGCCCAATTTTATTTTTTTTCTTCATTTTATTTTTTTTCTCAAATATATTTTCTAAATACTAAATAATGATCATAAAAATGCAAAAAAAATGATATTTTATATTTTGGCTTATTATATTTTATTTTTCCATAAATAAATAAAAAATTATTCTTCATACTTTATTTGTTTATTTAAGTAAATCTTATAAAATTAATTAATATTGTATTTATTTAATTATTTTTCTTCACACCCTTTAAAGTATATTATTTTAATAACAAAAAGACTAAAAATATTTTATAATGCTATAAATATTTTCAAGATAAAAAAATGCCAAAAAATAATACTTTTCTTAAACTTATCTTCTTTTGATTAATAAGAATTAGGGTTTCATCTAAAATATTTTCTCAACAATTTAAAACTTAATAAATTATTTTCTTTATTTTATTAGGTTAAGATGAAATTTATTTTCATAAAACATCAAACAAAGTATCCATTTTTCTTCACATTTATCTTCTTGTATATTTAATTCATTTTGTGCATTATTTATTTCAATTCTTGTATAAATTCAATTTGGTTGTAATAGACTAATTAGGGTTTTAATTTCTTATAATCCCCATTTGTAATTTATAAACCCCCTCCCACAAATGTTGTAATAGCGTAGTAATTTTAAATTTCGCAATTTATCGCTTTATATATAATTTCTAGTAATTAGGGTTTGTATGGAAAGACTAAAATCAACACTTAGAAAACCCTAATTCAAGACAAAAACAAGCATGAAAACAACACACTTGCACACAAGCACCCCTAGGGTTATCTCACTTGGTTGCCTTATACAAAATGACCATGTTACACATGTAAGGTATCTTAGCAAGAATAAGCAAATACAAGATCATAGTCCCTCGATGACACTATCTAAGTTGCCTTACAAATAATCTTAGTCCCTCAAAAAGAATGCTAAGATACCTTGCAACATTACTAATCATGGTTATACGATGACCCACGCCCATCCCGTTTACATCCAAAGATAAGTTTGCTTACCAAATCAATGGTAAGACAACAATGTCAAAGGAAAAGAAAATGAACAAGAAATACATTTGAGTAGGTAGATTGCTCCTAATTACTTGCTCCATTTTAAAACAAACATCTTTTCTATTTTCAAAACAATCACATACACTTTCAAACATCTTACAAAATTGAAAACATTTTCAAAAGATCAAACATCTTTGTATACATTCTTATGAACGAGAATCATTACAAAGATTGCCTAAACAATGGCCTCTTTACAAAATACTTTCAAAAACCACACAAAGCACGATTTCAAACAACAAAAGCAAGTGATCTAGCAAGTAACTAAGAGCCCGTGGAAAACCATGGATGAAAAGGGTGTTAATACCTTCCCTTTTCATAATCTACCCCTCGAACTCAAGAAACAATCTAGAAGGTCTTTCCTGTGCTTTTTCACCTTTCCTTTTGGATAAAAGAAAAGTCGATGGCGACTCTTGCTAACCGCAACATTTGCGACAAAATGCAAAACATCCCAAGTCAGTTCTCCCACCGTATCACAAGTTAGATTGGCAAATCTGTCATTCGTGACTTGAAGGTGGAAGATGATTGAACACTAGAGTGCCCAGAAATTTTCACTTGATAATGTGGTGGTTGACTGTGTAGGGAATGGGCTTAAAGACGCCATTTGGAAAGATGATGGAGAGTTATCAGAGATGGGCTTATAGATGCCACCCAAAAGTGATTATTGGCAGAAATGGAAGAAATGTCAGAATAAATCTCTGGTTGATTTATACTGAAACAATAGATGTAGTGGGATGAGTACCAGAATAATATCCATAAATGGATTGTATCTAACTCGCATCTAAAAGACGTATTGAAGGAGCGCCAGAATGACATTCGTATCTGGATCGTATCTATACTGTATTTGAGAAATGTGATGAATGAGAATCAAAATGGCATCCATATCTGGAGCGTATCTGAACTGTATCTGAAAGCTGAATCTGAATGAGTATCAGAATGACATCCGTACGTGGATCGTATCTGAACTGTATCTGAAAGCTGAATCTGAATGAGTATCAGAATGGCATCCATATCTAGAGTGTATCTGAACTGTATCTGAAAGCTGAATCTGAATGAGTATCAGAATGGCATCTGTATCTGGAGCGTATCTAAACTGTATCTGAAAGTTGTATGAGAAGGAGCCCATGTAGGATTGCTTCATGATGAGTTCGTGTAAAACTGCATCTGGAAATAAGAAGGAACCTGGGTAGGGTTACTTCAACTGGTCGAGTAGATAGTTGTCATGTCTTGTTTCAGGTATTAATCTATGATCAGTCATCCACAGATAGTTTTCCTGGATAGTTATAGGTATTAATCTGGAACTTGAAAAGGTTGGTCGTTGAGATAGTTGTCCTGTCTGGTTTCGGGTATTAATCTCTAATATGAGAAAGAGAGATAGTTTTCCTGGCTTGTTACAGGTGTTAATCTTCAATCTCTTCATGTAGATAGTTTTCCTGGCTTATTACAGGTGTTAATCTATAATCAGTCGTCCACAGATAATTTTCATGGCTTGTTACAGGTGTTAATCTGGAACTTGAAAATGTTGGTTGATAGTCATCTGTTGATTGATATTTCCTGAAAAGGTAAAGAGTTAGTTGCATGCAATGTCATGATGCATGAAATGCATTATATAGTGATGTTCTCAAAATAAATGAGATTGTGCCGTATGCATTTATCATGTATGTAAATATGATGCATGAAATGCGAAATGTTGGAATGTATTTTTGTCTCAGAAAATAAATCCTTGACAGATGTTGGGGAGTTGATTCCTGGACTGCTGTTGGGGATGAAGAGTATGCCCATCTTCAAACCTTTCTTAGAATGTTTCCACTTGGGATTCATGTTTTTGTTTTAAGGAGAATTCTACTGGGGGATGTTGACTTTGCTTGAGAAGAAAACTATGTGGAGAGTGTTGACTTTTGCTTGGGGAAAAGAGCTCAAGAGTCTTAGTTGTCTGTTTCTCTACTGAAGAGTTATCTCTTGATGGAATAGAAATGAAAGTTAACAACTTTTTGGGGATAAAGAAGTTAATTATTATCTGATTGTCTCTCGGGCTTTGCAATAACCTACATGGGATTGTGGAAAAGTCTATTTGGTAAGATGGGTTGTGGTCCCTTGATTTGTAGTAGCCAGAGAGGCAAACTCAAGTTGGGGAATCTGTAGTTTTTTGGGGAAATAAACCATGTCGCCAATCTATTGGAGAGGTGTTTTCTTTTGGAAAAACTCCTCGCGGATTCTTGAGATTAACTCAATTGGGGAGAAGTTTTCAGAGATTGAAACTCTAGTTGAGGATCACTTTATGAAGAGGACTTTGTGGGAGATTTGTCACTGCCACTAGTAGCAAGTGTTTGTAGTATTGCTAGGAAAGGTTTGCTTGACTGTATACAACCCTTTATTGGAGTTCATATTCAATTTCCTAAATGACTTGGATGCAAATCTGCCCCTGGTTATTCAGCACTTCTTGAGAGATTTCTTGGAATCTTGACTTTACTGCCTCGGATGTGTTAAACCATCATCGTGTCACGCCCCTTGCTTAATAGGAGATCTATCATTGGAAGTGTCATCCCATTTGAAGTGATTTTGTTCATTGAGAGAGCTTTCGTTCGCTAGACATTCATCGTGTGAATTTCTTTGTTGTCAAACAATTAGCCATATGCAAACAACGATATTCAAATAATGCAGAGTTTATGCTTGTCTTGAAGTTTTGAAAATTCATTTTAGCAGATAAAAGAATTTTTGTAAGAAAATCCAACTCAGGATTCGGAGTGAAGCCTTACAGGAGTCAGAATACCTTTTGTAACAGTATGCTTTCGAACTAACCCATGCTTCAATTATGACTTTTGAAGGGTTGTAACGTGTCTTGGTTCACGGTTTAAGAAACAAAGGATAAGGCTCAAAGTGTATTTGTATCTGCCCGTTCTTCGTTATGTCCTTCAGTCCTAAACTCAGTTAATTGTGCGTTTGAACTCCAATTGAGTCTAGAATGGCGTTTTGGTGATGATTCAAACAAGTTAAGTTTGTTGGAAGGCAGTCATTTTTGCCATATTTTCCATGTTGTTGAGGATTTGTAGTGACCTCTTTTTGGTTTATTATCTCTGGTTTTGCCTGACTGTTCTTATTTTTGAGATTACAGTCAGCGGGATGCCCCAGTTTTTCTTAAGTCTCCTTCGTAGGTTTTGACTTAGTGGGCTTTTCTCTTGAGAGATAATGACTGCCTATTTGGTAGGGAACCATCACTGTCTTTTGATTCCAGAGGAATGTTTTTGATGTCATTTGTTGTATATGAAGTGAAATTTTGTGACTGAATGCGCGTTTGAATTAACTGAGAGACTACCTACCCTGCCCCGGGTTTTGATTAAAGGTTTCATTTTGTGTAAAAAAGGAAACTCCTACTTCTTTGGATCAAATGGGTTGACTATGGATTATCCTCCTTATAACTCCTGTGTTTAGGAATTAAAAGAACGCATGTACATCGCCAACAAGGTCTGTCTAAAAGCATATTGTATGAGATTATGGCATTGTTTTCGTCATCCTCCCTCTAAAAGCTTGCAACTTTTTGAAACAAGAGTTGAATATCATAAAGGGAGTAAAAAGCATAGTTTAAATAGAATGAAAATGAATGGATTAATTCAAGACAAACATATTTAATGCATTAATGAGAGTAAACAAAGTCTGACATAAAGATAAGTGTTTGAACAACAAAAGAGATTACAATTGAAAATTCAAAATGAACAAGACGCTCTCAATGATTTGGCATAGGAGCAGTGATCACGTTATGAGTATATGGAGGGTCGAATTCAATCTCCTTGGCATCAATCATGTCTTGGATCTTGTTCTTCAGAGCCCAACAGTTGTTCATGTCGTGTCCATGACTATCAGAATGGTATGCACACCTTTCGCTAGGATTATAAGTAGGAGCAGAAGTATTGGGATTCCAGATAGAAGCTTTTAACGTAATCAACTATGCCTTCAACATGTGTTGTAATGCTTGAGCCAGTGGCATGTTGATCTTGGTGAATTGTCTTTTAGGCACGACCTCCTTACACTGAGTCCCTTGTTGCCGTTGTTGCACGATGCAAGATTGGAGATCAGAACTGCCCCCACATGTTGGTCGTGGTTACTTTGGTTACGACCTTTTTGACCCTATGCAGCATTGAACTCTTTCTTCCCATTGAAAGGTTGTTTCTCTTCACTTGAAGATGCACCCCCTTGGATTTTACCGCTTTTGATGTCAGCTTCGAATCTTTTGCCATTCAGTATTAACTCGGTGAACTCAACTGAGGAGCTTCCGATTAGGTGATTAAAGAAAGGTCATGTCAAAGTTCCCATAAAGATGTCAATAAGCTCCCTACCAGTTACGGGTGGTTGCACCCTGCCAGCCAGGTCTCTCCACTTTTGAGCGTATTCTTTGAAGCCCTCGTTGGAACGCATGGTCATATTCTACAATTGCAAACGAGTTAGTGCAAGATCAGTGTTATATTGATACTTCTTGTAGAAAGCAGCAACCAAGTCTTCCCAGGTGTGAATGTAGGTTCCTTCTAACTGATAGAACCACTCCAGTTGAGTGCCAACCAAACTTTCTTGGAAGAAATGGACCCATAGCTTCCGGTCAGTAGTGTGAGGCTGAATCTTGTGGACATAAGACCTCATATGCATTTTAGGACAAGAGATCCCATCATACTTAGAAAAGGTAGGGATTTTGAACTTTTGTAGGATGACCACTCCAGAAACCAACCCTAACTCTTCAAAATCCAAGCCATGTATCTGCTGAATCTCCATAACATTGAGGCGATCCTCCAGCTGTTTGTATTTGTCGTCTATAGGAGGATATTGTTCTTCAGCATAGTCTTCCTCCTCTTTGTTAGACCCCAGACTGTGATCCCCTTATGTTGTATGATTATCCCTCTCAGTTGATAGATTTGTGAATCCTAGAGTTCACTCTGTTGATCTTCTGAATTTTCTTCCCAAATTCAGGACGCATACTGACTTCTTTGTATTTTTCTTCTTGTCTTTGAGAAAAAGGGTCTTCAGGTCCTCTTTCCCCTTGGACATAGCCAGGAACACTTGTTGGAATTAGGCATTTTGTGCTTGGAGATCCTTCGTCGTTTGTTCCATATCCATCTTACTGAAATAAACAGTATGAAGATAAAGAGACCTGTATGGGAGAAACCAGTCATGATATGATGCATGATATGTGGATGCATGTTTTCAAGGATCTCGTGGGGTAAACACAAGAAGATGTTATAAGTTACTTACAACTTTGATTGGAAAACTTCGTATCGGTGGATGTCCTTCCACGAGAATTAAGCTCACCATGTCAAGTGGGTCATGTCCCTTGACTCAAGTTACCGTGCTTTGATCTTTGACAGTTTTTTATTAGAGAACGAATCCATTTTCCCCTTGATAGGTGTATGGTTCAACATGACCCAGCATCATAGGCCCTAGAGATCCTTGAAATGATTATTGAAAATGCTATGGTATGATGTCATGATGTTATGAACAAGTATGCAAAACAAGCAAGTTATTATGTACACACAAAGCAGACAAGTCCTTAGGTTTAGGCTTTCATGGAGTTTGATAGGTAAGTACCCTCTTGAAGTTTAGTTGGCTCAACCTGTCCTAGAAAGTAACCGGGTTCTAGGGGATCTCAATATCACTGATCTTTCTTCATCGGGCATTGTTTCAGCACAAGCCTATTTAATAGCGACCGAAATATCCTGAAAGTTCGATCTTAATGAGTGTAGCATCGAGTATCGACCAACTTCGGACTGCACCAAAGCCAGATACTTCACTACTTCCTAATGTCCAAGTTGTTCAAGTAAGGTTCTAAAGTCAGTTAGTGCTTCATGACACCACACAGTGGCCCCGTATTCTCCTTGACTACTCAAGGGTTACCGGTACCAACAAATGTGTCACACTAACGTAGCTATTGCTTTGACCGTGTCGGTATATCCTGCACAATATCCATAACTTATTGCTACTTACCTAAAAAGGTGCCCCAGATCCGGGTAGAGGATCAAAACAAGCCAAAACAAGGAACCATAATGTAAATCAAGCAAGTCAAACAATGAAAAGCAAGTAAAGGTGATATATCCCTAAGGTAACCCCACTTTTAAGGATTCCCTAGCAGAGTCGCCAGTTCTGTAACACGGTGGGAGAACTGACTTGAGTGTTTTGCATTTGATTGCATTTGTTGTGGATAGAAAGAGTCGCCACCGACTTTTATTTTATCCAATAAGGAAAGGTTGAAAATAACAGGAAAGACCTTTCGATATTATTTTCTTGAGTTCGGGGGGTAGGTTATGAAAAGATAAGGTATTAGCACCCTTTCCATCCGTAGTTATCTACGGGCTCTTAATTGCTTGCTAGATCACTTGCTTTTTTTTGGAAATGTGCTTGTGGTGAGGGTTTTAAAAGTATTTTGAAAACGTCTTTGTAATGGTTCTTGTTTCTATAAGAACGCGTACAAAGTTTTGTTTTGAAAATAGTTCGACAAGGTGTTTGTGGAATGTGTTTTTGAAAGTGGTTTTGAAAAGTGTTTTTATAATGGTTCTCGTTTCTATAAGAACAAGTACAAAAAGCTTTATCTTTTGAAAATGTTTCAAAATTAAAGTTGTGATACGGTGGCCAGAACCGAACTGTTTTAGGAATGCTTATTTGCATTTTGCGTTTGTGTTTGCAAAATGTCGCGGTAAGCAAGAGTCACCACCGACTTTTATTTTATCCAACAGGAAAGGAATAAAGCATAGAAAAATTCCCTTTTTCGAGATTTTGAGTATGGGGGGTAGATTATAGAAAGGGAAGGTATTAGCACCCTTTCTATCCGTAGTTTTCTACGGGCTCTTAGGTACTTGCTCATCATTTTCAAAATTGCTTGTGTATGTTTGATTTGAAAAAAGTTTTTTCTTTACTTCGATTTAACTCTTGCTCCTGTCTTCAAGAGTATTACGAAGTTGTTTTGAAAACATTGTCTGAAAGAGAGTGTAAGTGTGAAAAAGTTTGTTTGGATTGAGCAAGTACTTAAGAACTAATCTACCTACTCGAAAAAGAGAATTGTTCTATGTTTTTTCCCTTTAGACAGTACTATCCTACTATTGGTGAGTAGGTAGCACCGTTGTTGGAGTTTTAAGAGTCAATTTGAAAGGGACGTACGATCACTAAAGCAATGTTAGGACGTCTTAGTAGTAACCCTAATGTCTTAGATCAATTATTCGAGGCAACAATTCCGAGGCAACCATTCCGAGGCAACTTTTCCGAATGGGACTTTGATCTTTGTTTAGACAAGAGAGCGACCACTAAAGCATCCTATACTTAATGATCGTTTACCGAAGGCAACCGAAGTGGGAGTGTACCCTAGGAGTGCGCATGTGCGAGTGATTCAATTTCAAGTTATTATCTTTGCATATTTAGGGTTTGCTAACCGTTTTAAAGTTAATCATACATTCTTGTCATGCATCCCTAGTATTCATACATCTAACAGTTAATATTTTGGGGAAATTAAAGTGCGAAAAATAAAGCTAAGTTATTACAAGGCTTCGGGTATTAATTACATAGCCAAAAACAACCCGTAAAAAAGCAATAAATGAAAGTAAAAGGTCCTAATTAATCTATTACAACTTGTGAGCAATTACATCAATATGGTAAAAATAAATAAGCGCACGGCGAATAAAGAACGAAAGGAATTTAGGGTTTTGACCCCGTCTAACCTAATCGAAAGAGAAATTATTTTTGTTGTTTTTGATTATTTTTTAAGAAAAAGAATTAGGTTTTTAAATTAAATACAAATCTAATTAGTAATTAAATTAATTTAAAGAAAATAATTTACATGGCCTATTTTTTGTATTTTTTGTATTTTTTAGGAAAAAGAAAATAGAATTAAATTAAACTAAAACCCTAATTTTCTAATTGTTCTTAATTTATTTACAAAAAGAATTTAAGTTACCCTAAAATTAAATAAACTAATTTAATTAATTAATTTTTTTTGATAAAAAATAAACCTAAATCTAATTGGATGAAAAATTGTTTTTTTTTGTGATTTTTTAATAAAGAAGGAATTGATCTTATGTTAGTAAAAATAATTAAAACAATTAATAAAGACAAAATATGAAAAAGAAAAAGAAGAATTGGGCCTGAGAAGTCAACAAAATGGGGGGTGTGAATAGCAAGCTCTGGGCCCAAAAGGAAGTGATTCACGTTGACTCCCATGTTCCCATGCTATGTGTTGACTGTGGTTGTTGGTGGTCTTTCATATGATAGCCATCAGATCTGGCTTCCTAGACATCTGGCTGGTTGGATGATGATGGACCATGGTGGTCATCCCACCTATACACACGCTTGATTACTGAAAGAAAAACAATATGAAATAATGGGGGGACCTGGGATTCGAACCCAAGTCCTAAAGCCTATTCCACTACCTCTTCACCAACTGAGTTGCACGTTCTATTTGTACATGAAATAATAACAAATGATAATATATAATAATGTGGGTTAGTGGAAAAAAAGCGCTAAAATTCAAATGAACCAATAAGATAATGCCACGCCAGTCATCCCTGTCCTCTCTCCGTTGGTAAAAGTCATAGACTTTTACCTACAGACATATGTCTGTAGCTACAACCTTGGCTTGTTTCAAAACCTTCCATGGGCATGATAAATGAAACCTAATGCCATGAATCAACTCGTCTGGACCTGCTGAGCATTATGATGCCCTTCTTGTGGGCCAATTTCACCTGTACACAAAGATCCTAAAACGAAGCATAAAACCCTAATAACGGCAAATCCTGATATAGTCCACAAAAATGCAATTGAATGTTATAGATAGCTTGCAAATGTTTCAAGGAGCAACAATATATAAGTATTTCAAGTTATAGATGCCAAAATTATGCAATTCGATTTCAAGAAGGAGCCATGGTCGTGGCTGACTTACAGTGAGTTCTAGCGCTGGAAAGTGCTTGTTCTTATTGGTACAGCTTCCTTGCAACCCCAGGAATCGAATGAGATGGCTAGGGGATCTTGAAAGTGCCTAGAAGTACAAAATCAAATCACCACTTTTCTTTGATTTTTCCAAGTTCTGTTCTGCCTTCTCACGCCTCCTAAGCCTGTGTTTTAGGTCTGCAATTGTATACTATATACCAAGGATTGGATTATGGTTGCAAAAGTGTTCTCAATCTTTATCAATCATGGCTTTTGATCTTGATTTGATTCACTTGAAAATCTTTCCAAAATAAGCCAAACTCAATCTTTTTGTGCCCGCCTATGCCTTTCACGAATTAATTCAAATTCTAGCTGGATATAAGACCTGAAACATGCACAATATCTTGAGGTTTCAATGATTTGGATTTTTCATGATTTGTTTTGATTTAAATTGATTTAATTCAAATAAAAATCAAAATAAATAATAAAAATAAGATAAAGACAAGTGGTAAGAGATAGGGCTCGTGGACCATGCTACCAACTCAAAACAAGTGCAAAAGATTAGGCCCATTTAGCAAAAATTGCAATTTGAGGCATAGTTGACTTTTGACAATTTTGCAAAAAAGGTCAACTTCATCAATGCATAACTTCCTAAATTTTAACTCTTTGAAGGTGTTCTTGGACTTTTTAGAAATCTTGAGATGTCCTATAAGCAACCCTTTTGGTCTCATCTCAATTTGGTATTCCATGTTCATGTATGAAGCTTTGACAAAAAAGGTGTTTTTGTTGACTTTTCAAAATGACCTATAATGTCCAAATTCATAATTTCTTGTGAGTGCATATTTTGAACTTTGGAGCTGAATATGGATTATAGAGAATTGCATTCTCTTCAAAATGAGCTTTGGATGGGTCATTTCTCATAAAGTATGCGAAAGTTATGCTTGGTCAAAGTTGAGTTGACTTTTCCTATAAAACCCTAATTTAGCAACTTTTGGTTCTTGATGAATTGTGAGAAATACTTGATGAATCATGATCAACCCTTGATCAAATGATGAATAATTCTTCAAAATTAGTATGTTGACCAAAAATCTTGAAGTTTGACTGTATGTGGGCCATAGTTGACTTTTGCCCTAGCACAGTTGATTTTCAGGCCTTTGAGCAATCGACTGAGCAAACTTCCTCTGCAAGGCTTGAAACTTGACATGGATGATCTTGAGAACATATTAGGACAATGGTGAGAATTTGGGATCCCTTGGACTCAAGTATCTTGATGCAATATGAAACCCTAATTTGAGGTTGACTGTCTTAGGAGAGAGCTTGTCTGGTCAACCCTTGGACTTCCTTGAGAAACTTGAGGATCTTTCTTGCAATGTTTTGAGAAATATGGGAGGGAAAATGTTGGGGTACAACAGCTTCCCCTGTTCAATCTTCTTAAACGTGAGGATGCAGATTGGCTTGCCTGCCTTTCGTGGTCCGAAGGTGGAAGATGATTGAACACTAGAGTGCCCAGAAATTTGCACTCGCATGAAGTGGTATTTGTCTTGTAACGTCGGGAATGGGCTTATAGATGCCATTTGGAGATTGATGACGGAAGATGGGCTTAAAGATGCCATCCGAAGGAGTGTTGATCGCATAAGAGATTCCTTAGCGAGAGTCTGTACACCTGTTGTTGAGGAAGACTAAGCTGGGGAATCCTTTTCTTTGATTGTGAGGAATAGAATTTTAGGAGCTTCGGTCGTCCGTTATTCTACTGGGGAATCGCCTCTTTAGTTGAAGAGGTGAAAATGAACTACTATCTGGTCGTGATCCAGGCTTCATAGTGATAAGATCGACTACTATCTGGTCGTAATCCAGGATTTACAGTGACTTACTGGGCAGATGAGATTAAACTTGCTATTCGGTCGTAATCCAGGCTTCGAAATTTCTCGATTCTTATCTGGTCGTAATCCAGGCTTCAGAAGGAATTAAGTTGTTATCCGGTCGCATCTGGGCTTCAACTTGAACTTAGGGCACACTAATATCCAGTCGACTCTAGGCTTCTTATTAATTGTCCAGGAAAACTGCTATTTGGTCGAAACCCATGCTTCATAGTGTCTTGTACTGTTATCTGGCCGTAATCCAGGCTTTAGTCCTTACTTCTTATCTGGTCGTAATCCAGGCTTTAGAAGAAATCAAGTGGTTATCCGGTCGCATCCGGGCTTTCCATTTGACTTTTGGGCCTACTAATATCCGGTCGAATCCGGGCTTCATAGTAATTGGCCGGGTAAACTGCTATTTGGTCGTAATCTAAGCTTCACAGTGTCCCTCACTATTATCTGGTCGTAATCCAGGCTTCAGTGTTTTTTATCGCTATCTGGTCGTAATCCAGGCTTCACGATGTCTCATACCATTATCTAGTCGAATCCAAGCTTCATGGTGTTTGGAGAAAACAAGATACTATCCGGTCGAATACGGGCTTCATAACTTGTATTAAAGATATACCACTATCTGGTCGTAATCCAGGCTTCGCAGTGTCTTTGGCTGCTATCTGGTCGTAATCCAGGCTTTACAGAAACTTGTATTGCTATCTGGTCGTAATCCAGGCTTCACAATAACTTGCTGAGCTGTTATCCGGTCGTAATTTGGGCTTCATGGCTTGTGTTTATGATATACCACTATCTGGTCGAATCCAGGCTTCATGGTTTCTCGCACTGCTATCTGGTCGTAATCCAAGTTTCACAGTAACTTGTTGAGCTGTTATCTGATTGTAATCCGGGCTTCACGGATTGCTGGGGATTAAACTATTATCTGGTCGAATATGGGCTTCATATCTTAGAGATAAACCACTATCTGGTCGAATCCAGGATTCGCGGTGTTTGATACTGTTATTCGGTCGTTCTCTGGGCTTCACAATATGACGTAGAAATCAAGATACTATCCGGTCGGATTCGGGCTTCATAACTTGAACTTTGTAAGAGTTTGATTGTATCCTTCCTGAAAGGTAAAGGTTAGTCGTATGTAATGCATGACATGTATCAAGCAATGATGTTCTCAAAATAAATGAGATTGTGTTGTATGACGCTTATGCATATGTCATGATGTATGGATATGCAATGTTTTTATGATATTCTCTAGCTGGGGAAAATAAATCCCGGGCTACTGCTGGAGAGTAAAAAGAGTTTCGCTCGCTGGGGATAATGATCGAAGATGGTTGTGAGAATAATCCTGATGGAGAATAAACTGACGAGAAAATGACTTTGTGGGGAAGAGATGCTCTGTTAGAGGTTTTGTTGATTTGGAGAAATAACCTCGGCTGGGGATGAATTACCATTGCTGGCGATAATGAACCCTGTCGGGGATTGAATTTCTTCTTGTGGAAGAAATAAACTCCACTGGGGATAATTTTCTAGAGCTGGTGATAAATAAACTCTACTTGGGGAGAATCAATGTTTTTTAGATACCTTTTGCTCTGTGGGGAGTGAATGTACCTTTAGTCGTATTCTCCAGCTAGGTCTATCCCTATACCTGGTGGACAGAGCAACTGTAATGTTTGTACATTTCTTGTTTTCCCCTGTTTCTGATATTACGAGTAATCGTCTTTTGTTTCGCACGTAAATATTTATGAGAAGCAATTATTGTCAAATGCATATATCAAAAATGAACATTGGACGTTCTTTGCAAAACAAAACAGAAAAAGGAAAACAATTTAAAATTTCTTTGTGAAAATGAATTGTATTGATTTGAAGTTGGCCTGTAAATAGGCATTTTTGTACAAGAGGCTGACGTCCTAGTAAGAGAACGCCACCGAAAGATACAATTTATACAATTTGTGTAAAACAAAAAAAAAACAGTTATGTGAGTAATCCCACTGGGTTCCAACTCTGCTATTGCCTTTATATCTTCGAGCGTCTCATCACTTTGCTGCTTGGTTGAAGGTATATCAGGTTGATTAGCGTCGTCCGAGCTTGATAGTCGGTACCGAAGTCTGGTTGTAAGATGATCCAATGAGACATAGTGTTATGCTTAAATCCCTAATTTTTGCCTGAATCGCCCTTTCGGGTTTTTGGTCCACCGGGATACCCTTTTTTGCCCAAGCCGCCTTTTCAGGTTTTCGACTTGTCGGGTGTACAATTTTTTTCATTTTCATCCCTTATTTTTGCCCGAACCCTTTTGGTTCGCCGGGAAGCCCTTATTTTTGCCTAGGCCAGTCAACCTAGCAGGTCTTTGATTACGCGTAGTATTTTTTCACTATGTCTACATTGACGGGGTGAGGAAGGTCGTCACCATCCATGGTGGTTAGAATCATTGCTCCTCCTGAGAAAATGTTCTTAACCACAAATGGCCCTTCGTACATAGGGGTCCATTTGCCCCTGGGATCACCTTGCGGTAGTATGATGCGTTTGATCACCAGATCCCCAACTTGATACTCTTGTCGTCTAACTTTTTTGTTAAATGCCTTGATCATCCGCTTTTGATACATCTGACCATGACAAATAGCAATAAGTCTTTTTTCGTCAATTAAGTTCAGCTGATCAAGCTGGGTCTGGATCCAATCGTCCTCACTCAAAACTGCATCCTTCATAATCCGAAGAAAGGGTATCTGGACTTCAATGGGTAAGACTACCTCCATGCCATACACTAAAGAGTAGGGTGTTGCCCCTGTTGAAGTCCGTGATGAGGTACGGTACCCATGAAGAGAAAATGGTAACATCTCATTCCAGTCTTTGTATGTCACCGCCATCTTCTGCACAATCTTCTTGATGTTCTTATTAGCCTCTTCAACAGCTCCATTCATCTTCGATCGGTAAGGAGAAGATTTGTGATGATGTATCTTAAACTGTTTGTAGAGCTCAGTGATCATCGTATTGTTGAGATTTGTACCATTGTCCGTAATGATCCTTTCTGGTACACCATATCGACAGATCAAATTATGCCGAATAAACTGTGCCACGACATTCTTGGTCACTGTAGCAAAGGAAGCTACCTCAACCCACTTCGTAAAGTAATCAATTGCTACCAGGATGAAACGATGCTTGTTGGATGCAGTTGATCTGATCTCGCCGATCATATTGATACCCCACATTGCAAAAGGCCAAGGAGTTGTCAAGATGTTCAGAGGAACTGGAGATATATGCACCTTATCAGCATAGACTTGGCACTTGTGACAGGTCCGAGAATGCTGATAACAATCGGCTTCCATAGTAGACCAATAATATCCCACCCTTAGGATTTTCTTTGCCATGGTGTGTCCACTGGAATGAGTTTCGAAAGTACCTTCATGTAACTCTACCATAATCCTTTCTGCCTCGTTCTTATCCATACATCGCAGTAAGGTTGAGTCATGGTTACTCTTGTAAAGGACACCATTGCTGATGAAGAACTTCACTGCGAACCTCCTCAAGAACTTCTTATCATTAACAGATGCACCCTCGGGGTACTCCTGAGCCTCAAGATACCTCTTTATCTCGTGAAACCAGGGTTTATCTTCTACCTCTTCAATCTCGATGTCACAGCAATGTGCAGGTTCGTCCAACCTCTTAATGGTAATCTGGGGAGCCTCATTGTCCCACCTGACCTTGAACATAGAAGACATGGTAGCTAGCGCGTCCACCAGTTGATTCTCCTCTCTTGGGAAGTGTTCAAAGGTTATCTCCTCAAAATGTGGAAGCAATGTCAGTACATACTCTTTGTAAGGAATAAGATTTGGGTGTTTCATATCCCACTCGCCTCTGATCTGACTGATCACGAGAGCGGAATCTCCGAACACACTCAGGAACTTAATCCTTAGGTCAATAGCTGCTCGAAGGCCCATAATGCACGCTTCATACTCCACCATGTTATTGGTGCAGTTAAAACATAATCGGGCAGTGAACGGAGTATGACAGCCCTCAGGAGATATATTCACGACACCGATGCCATTACCCAATGCGTTTGAAGCTCCATCGAAATACATAGACCATCGGGATCCCACCTCAGGTCCTTCATCCGGTCCAGGTTTTTCACAGTCGGTCACCAACATGATGCTCTCGTCTGGAAACTCGAAATTCATAGACTGGTAATCATTCACTGCCTTGTGCGCCAGATGATCTGCCAACACACTCCCCTTGATTGCATTTTGGGTTGTGTGTTGGATGTCATACTCAGTTAAGATCATATGCCATCTTGTTATTCTTCCGGACAAGGCAGGCTTTTCGAAGATATACTTGATTGGGTCCATCTTTGATATCAATAGAGTAGTGTGAGTCAGCATATATTGTCTCAGCCGGCGAGCAGCCCATGCCAAAGCACAACAAGTTTTCTCAAGCAGTGATTATCGGGTCTCACAGTTGGTAAACTTTTTGCTAAGGTAGTAAATAGCATGCTCTTTTCGGCCAGTCTCGTCATGCTGCCCCAGCACACACCCCATTGAATTGTCAAGTACTGTCAAGTATAAGATCAACGGTCTCCCTTCAACTGGAGGCATCAGAATAGGTGGCTCTTGGAGATATTCTTTGATCCTTTCGAAAGCGGCCTGACATTCATCATTCCATCTTACCACTTGATCTTTCTTCAACAGCTTGAAGATTGGTTCACAAGTAGCAGTCAGGTGCGAAATGAATCGGGAAATATAGTTCAGACGTCCCAAAAAGCCTCTGACTTCTTTTCCCATTCGGGGAGCTGGAATTTCCTATATAGCTTTCACCTTTGCAGGATCCATTTGAATACCTTTATCGCTAACGACGAAACCCAGTAGCTTACCAGACCTTACCCCGAAGGTGCACTTGTTCGGGTTCAACCTTAGCTTGTACATATTCAACCTGTCAAATAGCTTCTGGAGATGGTCAAGGTGTTCTTCTTCAGTCTGGGACCTTGCGATCATGTCATCAACGTACACCTCGATCTCATGGTGAATCATGTCGTGGAACAAAGAAACCATGGTGCGCTGATACGTTGCCCCAGCATTCTTCAACCCGAACGACATGACTTTGTAGCAAAAGGTACCCCAATGTGTAACGAAGGTTGTCTTCTCCATGTCTTCGGGAGCCATTTTAATCTGATTGTAACCAGAAAAACCATCCATAAAGGAGAAGGTCTTATGATGCGCGGTGTTGTGGACCAGAACATCGATGTGAGGGAGTGGGAAATCATCCTTGGGGCTTGCCCTATTCAGATCTCTATAGTCCACACACATCCGTACCTTACCATCTTTCTTCGGCACTGGAACCACGTTGGCAACCCACTACGGGTAAGAAGTAACTTCTAGAAAACCGGCATCAAATTGTTTCATGACCTCGGCTTTGATTTTCTCAAACATCTCGGGGCGCATTCGGTGAACTTTCTGCTTCACTGGAGGACAGTCTTCTTTTGTTGGGAAGCGGTGAACCACAATATCGATATTCAACCCAGGCATATCTTCATAAGACCAAGCGAAGATCTCAACATAGTCACATAGCATATGAATCAACCGTTGCTTGACGCTAGGCTCCAGGTTTGCACCTATCTTGACCTCTTTCTTGTCTTCTTCTGTACCCAAATTTACTAATTCCACTGGCTCTTCATGGGGCTGTATGGCCCTCTCTTCTTGTAGTAATAATCTGGCAAGTTCCCCAGGCACTTCACAATCATCCTCACCTTCGTCCTCGACTTGGTTGATCGGACTTTCAAAGTCATAACTGGCAGTAGCAGAGTCGTTGCCAGTGGGATCCATAGTGGATGTAGACATGTATTATGATATGTGAGTGTGTGTAAGACAATAGCTGTTTTGATAAAGTGCAAGATAGAAAAGAAAAACAAGGAGCGCAAAATTTGTAATGCAAGAAAACGTCCAATGCTTTATTGATGATATATGGAAATGACAAACATTAAGCCCTCACATACAAAGCCACGGTGTCTCGGGCAAGGCACCGGGCCATAAAGTTTCAAATTATCTGTTACAAATCTCAAAACAAAAGTCTATTACTGTGTAATAAAAGAAATGGGCACGAAGTCCTTTGTCGTCCAATTGTCTAATCCACCGTCGATAGTCGGGTAAATCCAGCTGTCGAAAACTGACTCTTCTTCGTCGTCTTCAATTGCATTCACTCCCAGATTACTGATACGCAGGGGAGGTCTTCCAATCCGCGCACGCCAAACAGCCCTTTGAGCTTCTGCAGTAAAACCCAAACCAAACTTGTCAGTTTTGTGTGTGAAGTCAGGGAGTTGACCCCAATTTGCACACCCACCTTTTTCAATAACAGCCTGAGCATCCTTGAGGGAAGCCATATTCATTGGAGGATCTTCAACAACAGTTTCAGTCGACGCCAGAGTCTGGGGGACTTCTTCAAAGTTCTGGAACGGGGTTTCAATGAACTCCTAATCCATCTCCACATACCGAAAAGAGTTGAGGTGGCTCACCATGTACTCCTCATCTCCTCGTACTGTAACAATTTTCCCTTTCACTGGGTATTTCAACATCTGATGTAGCGTAGAAGTCACTGCCCCAGCCTTATGAATCCACAGGTGACCCAGCAAACAAGAATAAGATGGTCGAATGTCCATCACATAGAATGTAGATGCGAAAGTCTGGGAACCAACTTTAACAGGGACATCCACCTCCCCGTGCACCATCCTTTTGGACCCGTCAAAGGCCCTAACCACAATATTACTTGGCTTCAGCACCAACCCTTCACGGTTCAACCGGTCTAACACTTTCTTGGGTAAAACATTTAACGAGGACCCAGTATCCACCAGTACATGGGCCAGAGTAGTGCCCCTGCACTCGATCGAAACATGCAGGGAGTCATTGTGATTCTTTCCTTTGGCAGTTAGATCTGCATCGGAGAAACCCAGTCCATTGTCAGCTGTCAAACTAGCCACACGGTCTTTGAATTGATCAGCATATGTTTCCTACGGCACATGCGCAGTTTTAAGGAAAGCAATTAAAGCCTTTGCATGGGCCTCTGAGCACAACAATAAAGATAGCATAGAGATCTTCGACGGGGTTTGCCCCAGCTGCTCGACTATGTTGTAGTCGCTTTTCTTGATGATCTTCCGAATTTCCTCTATCTTCTGTCTAGAGGTCTCTACAATAATCTTCTTTGGTGCCTCCGTCCGGGAAGGCTCACCGGTGATCTCTTTGCCCCGAGCGTCAGATGACTCAGCGGCAGGGGTAATGATTGGAACATGAATCGGGACAGTAGTAGATGTACTGGCAAGTGGAATAGCAACAGGTTTCCGAACAGTTGGTGGGCAAATCTCAGGAGAGAAGAGTCTTCCGCTTTGTGTGACCTTGCTAGACCCGACGATGTTGCTGACATCAGTATCAGCCTCTTCAACCTTCAAGTTTTGTTTAATCCCATGATAATACACATCGGCCCCATAGTGCCATGGGACAGCTTTATCCGAAGTGTAAGAGATAGGACCAGGAATAGTAATGATCAATGGAGCAACTCTCGGAACGGATGTAATCCTAACAGGCTTTCTCGGGGAAGCCTTGGAAGGATTAGCGGAAATGGTTATTATGGAAACATCTTCAACAGGAATCAATGGAACCAAAGTTTTCTCGAACAGGATCTCTTTGTTATCCATCAGGCGCTGAACACCTGACTTCAATAAATGGCAACCAGTAGGTAGGATGGAACATAGGTGGCAACCTTCGCCACGGCCCGGAAATAAACCGGCCGATAATAGATTCTTCTTTACTGTCATCAACGGAGTAGAAACGTCTTCCACAGAGGTCACAAATGAATCATCATCCACATCATTTACTCCATGCTTGGGCATAGGAGCAGTCATGACATTAGGCTTTTCCGGTGCGTCAAACTCAATTTCCTTAGCTTCAATCAAATCTTACACCTTATTCCTCAAGGCCCAGCAGTTGTTTGTATCATGCCCTGGGATATCGGAGTGATAAGCACAACAGGTGTTTGGATTATACAGCGGTGATGTAGTATTGGGATTCTTCGGAGCTTCCCTCAGAGTAATCAAGTTGGTCTTCAACAATTGCGGTAAAATTTGAGATAGGGTCATACTGAGCCGAGTATACTGCCTTTGCAGTCTCTCTACTCTTTGTTTATTTTTGCATTGTGGGGAAACAATTGGTCTTGATATTAATACCGCATTAACTGCTTGGTGGCGTTTGGGTCGGTTTTGGCTCCTCGAGCTGTAAACTGCACTAGCTTCTTTTCTGAAAGGCTTCTTTTCTGTACTCGATGAAGCACCTTTCTGTATTTTGCCACTTCTGATACCAGCTTCAACTCTCTCCCCAGTCAAAATCAATTCAGTGAACCCAGACGACGAACTACCGATCAAATGATTAAAGTATGGACCAGACAAAGTCCCAAGAAACATATCCACCAACTCCCTATCAAACAGAGGGGGTTGGACTCTTCCAGCCAGATCTCTCCATTTCTGAGCATAGTCCTTAAAGCCTTCGCATGTACCCATAGACATACCTTGAAGTTGGGTACACGTGGGAGCAAGGTCGGCTATTGCTTGTAAAAAGAAGCAGCAAGGTCCTCCCAGTTGCAGACATTATCTCCTTCCAATTGATAGAACCATTCAAGTTGAGTCCCTGACAGGCTATCTTGAAAGAAATGAACCCATAGGTTTCTATCAGCAGTATAGGGTTGAATCTTTTTGACATACGAGCAGAGATGTAGCTTCGGGCAGGATACCCCATCGTACTTAGCAAATACAGGAGCTTTAAACTTGTGTGGGATCACCACCCCAGATGCCAAACCCAAATCTCTAAAGTCTAACCCAGGTATCTTCTAGATCTCCATTGCACTCAGTCGGTCTTCAAATTGCTTATATCTATCCTCAGCAGGAGGATACTGGTCTTCATCAAAATCAATGTCATTATTAGAGACCACAGGACTAGGCCCCTTTCTTTCCTCTTGATTCTCTCCCCCTCCAGATGAATGGGACAAGTCAGTTTCTTGTCGCAAATTGTTCCCGAATTTGTGACCCATATTCAGGAGGACCACCTTTTTCTTCTTCTTCTCTTTCAAGATGAGAGACTTCAAATCTTGCTGCCCTTTGGCCAAATTCAAGAACATCTCCTGAAATTGAGCATTCTGAACCTGAAGAGCCTTGATGGCTTGATCAGTAGGTGTTTCAGAAGACATGATTGCTGAAATAAACAGTGAAGAAGATGAGAAACTTGTAATGGCACCTTTGATGAGGTGCATGGAAATGGCATGCGTATGAAATGATTTCAAAGACTTTGGGAGATTCGAATTTGTAAACCAAAATAAAACACACTTTATTAGATAAAACTTGTAACAATGTTTAACAATGCCTTTAAGGCGTTACAAAAAAGAAATATTGAAAAGCAAATCTAAACTAGAAACAATAAAAGACATCAGAAATCCCATGGTCTCTTTCCCTTCGTGCTGACATAGTCTTTGATCGTCCTTTCATTCTCAAGATGCCTTGTAAGCCTCAAGATCTTCTGTTCCTGCTCATGATACTTCTCCCTGTAGGTATCCCTTTCTTCCTTCAGTTGAATCCAGGATCTCTTCAATGCCCCAAGATCAGTAGGCATGTATGGGTGGAGGACCGTATAAGGAACACCTTTTTCATTAGTATGCTCTATAATCACCGGCAAAACAGCTTCATAAGGCATCCCCGACATTTGAGTGCGGGATCGAACCCACTGTAGATAAGGTTGCATCGGGAGAGAAGTCTTCAGTCCTAACTCATGTGGGTCAGACCTGTTCACCATGCCCCAGGCTCGTATAAACCTTCGGCGATGCTCATTCACGTCCCCCTTGTAGTCAAAGACAATGTCTGGAAGAAGCAACTCATAGGGACCGTCTCTCCGAGCACGACCAAACGGTCTCAAAGCCAAGCAAGGGCTACAGGTTATTCCCCCTCTAATTCCAAGCAACAGGACATTAGGGTATTCCCTATATCGATCAATGACAGCTACTCTTTGCATATCCTTAGAACTCCAAAGAATGTCCGTATGAGCAAGGGACATGATTCTATAGGCCCAACCTACACCTTCCTAATTCTTCAAAACAGACTTGGGCAGGTGCGAAATAAACCACCTCGCCAACAGCGGCGTGCAACACATGAGGGTTCCCCTTCTTTGCACGGTACGAGTATAGAGAGCATGTAGAATATCACCCAAGAGAGTAGGCACTGGATTACGAGACATGAAGATCTTGACCGCATTCACGTCTATGAAGGAATCTGGATTCGAAAAAAGAACCAATCCATAGATGAGGAGAGCCAAGATGTCTTCAAAGGCTTGAAAATATAGGTTATCCCAGAACTGTTGAGCTTGATCCATTAAAAACTTAGCCAAGAAACCTTCAACCTCACTCTGTGTCTCCCAGTTAGACACTACATCAGCCTTTGTCAAATGTAAAGCTAAAGCAATGTCCTCAAGCCTAGGAACCTCCTCTAAACCGGTGAAGGGTGTCTGCTCGAGGATAGATATGCCTAACAATTCAGAAAACTCTGCCAAAGTAGGGACTAGCTGATAATCCGGGAAAGTGAAACAATGATGCAATGGATCAAAGAAATGGAATAACACACTCATCATTTGCTCATCCAACTTTGAAGTGACCAAGCTAAGGAGATGACCATGTCTTCTAACAAATGAGGAAGTATCAGGAACCTTTGAGACTAACTCTCTGAGCTGAGCAGGGATTTGCACAAAGTTGACTCGAATGGTATTTCTGCGCATAGAAGTCATGATCTGCAAAACAGAACAAAGATGAATCCCCTTGGTCTTTTAAATGGTTAGTCTAATGAAATATGCATGCTATGTCATGATGCCTGATGTCATGATAAAAACACACAACAGGTGTCACAGATAGCAAACATGGTAAAGGCAAACAAGTCACACAGTAGCCCTTATGTTTCAGGCTTGCATGGAGTCTAGGTACTACCCTCTTGAAGTTCAGTTGGTTTCAACCTGTCCTAATAATAGTAACCGGGTTCTAGAGGTTCTCAATATCACTGACCATCCTCCATCAGTCATGGTTTTAGCTCACGCAATCTTTTCTTGCGGCCGGAACTATCTCGAGAGTATGGTCTCAATGAGTGTAGTATCAAGTATCAACCAGTTCCCAGGTCTGTGTTGAGGCTGGCTATCTCACTACTTCATATGGCCAAGTTGGTCAATTATAGGTTCTAAGGTCAGTTGATGCTTAACGACCCATATAGCAGCCCCATATTCTCCTTGTTGCTCCACAAGGGATATCGGTACCAACTAATGTGCCACATCAATGTAGCTACTACTTCAATCGTATCGGTCTACGCCATACAGTTCCCTCACAGTCTATTTCTACTTAGCTAAAAGGTGTCCCCCAGATCCGGGTTAGGATCTATAGTAACTCTGATACAAAGCCCACAAAGATAAAGTAATCAAATCAAATAATAGAAAATAATATGATGAACTAATCCTAAGGTATACCCCACTTATTTATTTCCCCAACAGAGTCGCCAGTTCTGTGATACGATGGCCAGAACCGGGACTGTTTTTTTAGGAATTGCTGGTTTGCGTTTTGCGTTTGTGTTTGCAAAATGTCGCGGTAAGCAAGAGTCGCCACCGACTTTTATTTTATCCAACAAGGAAAGGAAAAAAGCACAGAAAAATTCCTTTTTTCGAGATTTTCTGAGTACGGGGGATAGATTATAGAAAGGGAAGGTATTCGCACCCTTTTTATCTGTAGTTATCTACGGGCTCTTAGGTACTTGCTCATCATTTTCAAAATTGCTTGTGTGTTTGATTTAAAAAAAAGTTTTTTGACTTTGATTTAACTCTTGCTTCTGTCTTCAAGAGTGTTACGAAGTGTTTTTTGAAAGCTTTGTTTGAAAGAGGAGTGTAAGTGTGAAAAAGTTTGTTTGGATTGAGCAAGTACTTAAGAACTAATCTACCTACTCAAAAAAGAGAATTGTTCTATGTTCGTTTCCTTTAGACAGTGATATCCTACTATTAGTGAGTAGGTAGCACCGTCGTTGGAGTTTTGAGGGTCAATTCGAAAGGGACGTACGATCACTAAAACAATGTTAGGACGTCTTAGTAATAACCCTAATGTCTTAGATCAATTATTTGAGGTAACAATATCCGAGGTAACCATTCTGAGGCAACTTTTTCGAACGGGACTTTGATCTTTGTTTAGACAAAAGAGCAACCACTAAAGCATCTTATACTTAATGACCGTTTACCAAAGGCAACCAAGTGAGAGTATACCCTAGGAGTGCGCATGTACGAGTGATTCAATTTCAGATTATTTATCTTTGCACATTTAGGGTTTGCTAACTGTTTTAAAGTTTACATACATTCTTGTCATGCAACCCTAATTATTCATACATCTAACAGTTTAATGTTTTGCAGAAATTAAAGTGCGGAAAGTAAATTATGTTATTACAAGGCTTCGGGTATTTACATAGCCAAAAACAAACCTTTAAAAAAATAAAGCGATAAATGAAAGTAAAAGGTCCTATTTAAGCTATTACAACTTGTGAACAATTACATCAATATGGTAAAAAGTAAAACAATAAAGCGCGTTCGATGAAATTTAGATCGGGGGAGAACTAGGGTTTTGACCCTTTCTAACCTAATTGAACGAGAAAATTGTTTTTGTTGTTTTTAATTATTTTTAAGAAAAGAATTAGGTTTTAAAATTAAATACAATTAATTAGCTAATTAAATTAATTAATGAAAATAAATAAATGACCTATTTTTGTATTTTTGGTTATTTTAAGAAAAAGAAAATATAATTAAGTTAGAAACAAAACCCTAATTATTCTAATTGATTTTAAATTTATTTACAAAATAATTAAAGTTATCTAAAAATTAAATAACCTAATTAATTTAATTAATTTATTGATAAAAAATAAACTTAAGTCTAATTGGGTGAAGAATATTATTTTTATGATTTTTAATTAAAGAAATAATTTTTGTGTTAGTAAATTAAATTAATTAATTAATTAATTAAGAAAAATATTTAAAAAAAGGATATAGAAAGAGATATGGGCCTGAAAGTAATTGGTGAGGTATGGATAGCAATCTGGCCCAAGAAGAATTGACCCATTGTTGACTTGCTGAATCCAGTGCTACTCGTTGACTGAAGCCTCGTGATGCTCCTTCGTTGATGGCCATCAGATCTGGCCATCTGGCCACTTGGCAGATTGGATGATAAGGTCTATGGTAGTCCCTTGGCTTGTGTACACACCTAAACCTGAAAAGAAAAATAATATGCACGAATGGGGGGACCTGGGATTCGAACCCAAGCCCTGAAACACTTTCCAACGCTCCACTTACCAACTGTGCTGGCTGCTTTTGTTGTATATAAAATAAGCATAAAATATAATATGGGAAATGACAAATTATTAAATCTCTGCGCACAGAAATTCAAATGGACGAGTGGTTGCTTGCCACGTCTTCGTCTTCTCCAATGATCTGTTGTTTTAGACAACAGACCTTTACCAACGGACACTCACCGTAGCTAAAAACCTGGGCATATCAAAAATTATGTAGAAGCACAATAAATCAATGGTGATGGTACGAATCCATTTGTCTCAGTCTCACGAACTTCATGGTACCCTAATCGTGGCCCAATTTCACCTGTACACCAAGACCCCAAATCGGAGCTACAAACCCTAACAATGGAAAACTATAATACAGGCCATGAAAACGCAATTAAATGTTATAGAAAGCTTGCAAATGTGTTAAGGAGCAAGAATCTATAATTATTTTGTGCTATAAGTGCCAAAATTACACAATTCGATTTCAAGAAAGAACCAAGGTCGTGGATGACTTATAGCGCATTTTGGTACTGGAAAAGACTTGTTCTTGATTGGTTTTTCTCGCCTACACTCCCAGGAAGTGATTGGGATAGCTAGAAGGCCTTGAGGATGCTTGGAACAACGAATTCGACCCAGCACTTTTGTTGTGATTTTTTAAGTTTTGTTCTTCTTCTCACGCCTCTTTCTAGCCTTGTTTTGGGTCTGCCAATACTCCTTATGTACTGAGAAATGGATTAGGGTTGCCAATATGATCACAATCTTCCTCCATCAATGTCTTTGATTTGGATTTGATTCACTTTGAATATCTTTCTAAAATTAGGCAAATTCAATCTTTTTGTCCACACCAATGCTTTGCACGATTTCAAATACTTGCCAACTGGATTTGAGACCTGAAACAAGTACAAAATCTTGAGTTTTCAATGCTTTAGATTTTTTCATGATTTGTTTTGTTTAAAATTGATTTAATTCAAATAAAAAGCAAAATAAATAATAAAAACAATATAATGACAAGTGGCAAGGGCTAGAGCTCTTGGACCATGTTGCCAACTCAAAACAAGTGCAAAAGATTGGGCCCATTTGGCAAAAATTGCAATTTGAGGCATAGTTGACTTTTGACAATTTTACAAAAAAGGTGAACTTCACCAATGCATAACTTCCTCAATTTTGACTCTTTAAAGGTTTTATTGGACTTTTTAGAAATCTTGATATTTCCTCTAAGCAACCCTTTTGGTATCATCTCAATTTGATATCCCATGCTCATGTATGAAGCTTTGACAAAAAAAGTGTTTTTGTTGACTTTTCAAAATGACCTATAATGTCCAAATTCATAACTTCTTGTGAGTTCATATTTTGAACTTTGGAGATGAAGATGGATTGTATATAATTGCATCCTATTAAAAATGATCTTTGGATGGGTCATTTCTCATAAAGTATGAGAAAGTTATGCTTGGTCAAAGTTGAGTTTACTTTTCCTGCAAAACCCTAATTTAGCAACTTTTGGTTCTTGATGAATTATGAGCAATCCTTGATGAATCATGATCAAACCTTGATCAAATTATGAAATATACTTCAAAATGAGTATGTTGACCAAAAATCTTGAAGTTTGACTGTATGTAGGCCACAGTTGACTTTTGCCCTAGCATAGTCGATTTTCAGGCCTTTGAGCAATTGAGTGAGCAAACTTCCTCTGCAAGGCTTGAAACTTGACATGGAGGATCTTGAGAATATATTAGGACATTGGTGATAATTTGGGATCCATTGGACTCAAGTATCTTGATGCAACATGAAACCCTAATTTGAGGTAGACTGCATTAGGAGAGAGCTTGTCTGGTCAACCCTTGGACTTCCTTGAGCAACTTGAGGATCTTTCTTGAAATTTTTTGAGAAATATGGGTGGGAAAATTTTGGGGTACAACAATACTCCTTAAAGCCTTCTCCTGTGCCCATAGACATACCCTGAAGTTGAGTAATCGTGGGAACAAGGTCACCGTTATATTGGTATTGCTTGTAAAAAGCAGCAGCAAAGTCCTCCCAGTTGCGGACATTAGCTCATTCCAATTGATAGAACCATTCAAGTTGAGTCTCTGACATACTATCTTGAAAGAAATGAACCCACAGGTTTCTATCAGCATTATAGGGTTGGATCTTTCTGATGTATGAGCGGAGATGAAGCTTTGGACAGGATACTCCATCATACTTAGCAAAGACATGAGCTTTAAACTTGTGAGGGATCACCACCCCATATGCCAGTCCTAGATCTCCGAAGTCCAGACCAGGTATCTTCTGAATCTCCATTACACTCAGACGGTCTTCGAGTTGCTTATACCTATCCTCAGCAGGAGGATACTGTTCTTCATCAAAATCAGTGTCATTATCAGAGACCACAGTGAAGATATGAAAAACACAAGAAGGGGGGTTGAATTGGAAACTTGGATCTAAAACAGCTTAATGACACAGTATTTTT
The DNA here is from genome assembly GCA_948472305.1 of Vicia faba. Classification (NCBI taxonomy): domain Eukaryota; kingdom Viridiplantae; phylum Streptophyta; class Magnoliopsida; order Fabales; family Fabaceae; genus Vicia; species Vicia faba. The sequence continues at coordinate 652,746,355 of OX451740.1, forward strand.
ATCCTGGTTCGTTTGATCTCAAACTACTCCAGTCCACCCATCAAGGTGATTTCGCCTCTCTCCAACGAGGTCTTAATTCACTAATCTCAACAAGATTACAAAGGCTACTTTAACAACTGTTAAAGTCTTCTTGAGTACAACCACAATCCGGTTAATCTCAAAGATCTCTTTTACAATATGATTAATCAATATGTGTTTTTGTTTTTCTAACAAAAACGGTTTATCACAACTGTGATAAACTACACAGGTTTATAGCTTAGAATAAAGAATGAATTTGCTTGAGCTAGAATATGCGTGGTTGGTGATCTTAGCAAAATCGTTGTGTGTACGTGTGTGCTTCTTTTTGAAAGAAGACTTGTTTATATAGGCAGTGTAATGATGTTGATCATAAAGCAAGTTTAATGTCATTAACACACTTTCCTTTTGGAGAAGATCATGTCTGAAGAAAGCCGTTAGAATTAATTATGTCTTGAATGTTCAGTAACGCTTCAAATTATTTTCTCCTTACTGCTGATGACGCTTCAGAATATTGATGACTTGGTTTGATATGTTCTTGTTCAGAGTCAGAGTTTACTTTGATTAAGTGCAGGTTCTGGTCTTCAATCTTCAACGTATGTTCTGATTGCTTCAGCGTGTAGCACTTATGGCTTATCTTCTGATGCTGATTTGATCAGAACTTCTACATACATAAAACATATTTTTAAGGTGCATATTTGTTCTTTGTATATATATATATATATTCTTTATATTTTTTATCATCAAAACTCTAACCAAGGGTTGTAGAATCAAACTATGTTCTAACAATCTCCCCCTTTTTGATGATGATAGAAACCAGATTTTTCAATTAAAAAATAAAGAATAAAAAGTTTAGAATTAAGAAGAAAAACTCCCCCTGAGTTGATTACTTCCCTTAAGTTCCTTGAGTCTTTGAGCATCAGAGTTTAACTGCATCTTTCATCAGAGTTTGTACCTGTTCAAGCTTTTCAGAATATAGAGGTTACTAGTCCAGAATATTTGAGACTTCTGTCTCAGTAAACCGTTATTGAAAATATCTTACTTTCTCCCCCTTTTTGTCAGTTATCAAAAAGGTAATATAATCAGTGCCAAAATAGTTGATTTATATTAAAAGGCAAGAAACAATGATAAGTAGTCTAGAGCAAAAGCAATGTAAAACAAACGTTACAGATAAACAGATTTTAAAACAGAAAAGAATCTAAGAGGGAGGAGGAAGGCGTGTGAACAAAGCTTCCAGCAAGCCTTTGATTTGGGTGTTAGTTTCCTCTTGTTTGCTCAAAATTCTCTTGATTTCTTTGTTTGTGTCCTCCTGCTTATCCAACCTTTCCTGGATAACAGCATTTTCTCTCTTCAATTCTTCCAGAGTTTTCCTGTCATAGGAAGGAGCTGGAGATTCTTCAATATTTGGACGCTTCTCAGAGCATTATGTAGTTTGATCACATTGAACCATTTCCTCTGCTGAGATCATCTCTTATGGAGCAACAGTCAGGGAGAGACCTTCTGATTCTGGTTGAACTTCATCTGAGGGACGATGTTCTGACCAGGGAGCATTATCTAGAGGGAGAATCTCCTCCTTGAGCAGATGGCTCATAACTTGGTCTTCAAAAACCTTTAGCATAGCACTAAAATTCTGTTGAACCTGTTCATAGCTCTGTTCTTTTAGCTTTAGTGTTTCAGAACTTAGCCAGTTTCTAAAACTTGTCCATAGATAATCTGAAGCAGCAGGATTAGTCATCTCTAGACTAGAATGCTTCAAGGAGGTTATCCATTCATGTATTCCTCTTTCAAACATCAACAAACTAGTACCAACATCTGGTGTGGTTTCAGTTGGTTTTGGTTTGGGAATGGAAGTTTTGTGAGATATAGCAGCGAGTCTTTCCAATGTAATTGGATCAATGACAAGTCTTACGTTTTCAGCTGGATTGCTTTTGGGTGAAGGAGTGGGAGAGTCAGGTATGATGATTGGACTGGTTGGGGAATTTGGTGGTGTGGATTCCAGAGAAGAAGGAATTTGTTGAATTTCCAGGATGGTGAGAGGCAAGCGAATGGCAAGTGGTTCAGTGATTCCTGGGATTAGAATTGTATCTGAATCTGAAGTAGGTTCTTCAGATTGGTTGGATGAAACATTGTGAGGTTCTGGTTCATGGGTCTTAGATGGTTGAATCTCAGAAGTTTGAGCTTCTGGTCATTCAGGTTGAGGTGATGATGGATGAGGAATATCTTGTTGTGGGGAGGGAGGTAGTGAAATATCTGGTTGTGGAACATCTGTTGTAGTTTCGGAGTTTGGATTATCAGGGATTTGAGGATTTGGATTTTATGGTGTAGGAGCTGAAATGTCTTGGTCAAAAGAGTCAATGTCAGACAGAACTTTTGTAAGTTCTGGTTGAGTTTGTTTAGGATTTAGATTGGTAGGAAGGGAGTGAGTTTCTCTTAGACTTAGAGTTTCTAATGGATCAAACCCTATGTCAAAGTCATCAAAAATTTGTGGGGTTGGATGGTCTGATTGGATAGTTATGGTTTCAGATGTTGATATAGTTATTGATTCTAAAACAGTAACAGAGGAAGGATTACCTTTCTTTTTAGCAGCTTTTGGAGTCCTCTGGGATGATCCTTCTGCTGCTGCCTTCCTTTTCTTGGTCTTCTTCAAAACAACTTCTGGAGCCGCCTGATGCAAGTCCTGGATATTTATTTCTGGTGCAGTGCCATATGCCTTACACGCATCCATATATCTGACAACTATCTCAGGCTTGGAGTCAATCTTAGAGAAAAGAGGAAAATCATCCAGAGGAATTCTTCTGGAAGTGATGGTTGAAAAAGAAGTAACGTTGGGTTCCTTCTTGATTTTCTCAATGATTTTCCTCTTTTTCATATTCTTTGCATTTAGAGGCTTCCCAGTAGTTGCTTCTAGTGAGCTAATTTCCTGTGCTTCAGTTAAATGCTCTATCAGCCTATTCTTTGTCAGAATATTTGATATGAGTCTTCCCAAGGGTATCCAGTCCCTTTTGGTATGCTCATCTTCTCTTGTTTCCTTTACACTGGTCCTCAGATGATTAAATAGCAAGTGAGGGAGATTTACCTTAGTCTTCTTGGAGATAAAGTAGATCAGAAACTGCTGATCAATGTTTATGTAATCAGGATAGATAGTTGGCTTCCTGTGGTTGATGCATCCCCGAATTATTTTAGCCCATATTTTTTGATGATCATTCAGATCCCTAATCTTGCTGGAGGGTAGACCCAAAGTGAATATTTCCCTTGCAATAGAAGCAACATCAGAACATCTTTCAGCCATGTCTATACATTTGACACCTCCACCATTGTAACCGATAAGTCTTGAAATTAGGTCTTCTGTAATGACAATCTTCTTCCCCATGACATACGAGGTAACTTGATGGTTTAAGGAGGAAGCATGTATCCAGAATTCTATGACAAGAATTGGAAACGTTGGCCCTAGAAGACGGTCAAAATATTTGTTCCATCCTTGAGCATTGACGTCTTCAGAGAGATTGAAGCCATTTTCTTGAAGACTTTCAAAATCAACAATCAGTTCTGAAAGAACTTCCAGATTGTCAATGAGAGTGAGTAGAGTTCTGTATGGTTCTTCGTACTGTTCCATAGAAGTATTTTCCTGAGTACTGGTGTTTTGGACGCTTGAAGAAGCCATGTTCACACAAGAAATTTGAGAAAGATGAAAGGATTTTTGAAAGTACGAACTGAAAACAATTAGAAGGTATTGAGAGAGTAAAAGTGAAAGAATGTAAAGAGGGTCACTTGAGTTTAAATATGTTTTCTTGAAATCATAAACAGTAAGAGAGAGAAACAATTAGTCATGATTATAAGAATTAATGACAGCTGATTTTAGGGGATTCAGAAAGATATTGGAACAGTTACCAATGACGTGTGTCTCAATGCACCCAATCAGCGCTTTTGACCTTTCAGAAAAGTGAACACGTGTTCAGCCTCAGAAGGTAGCTGATGAATGGATGACAACTGTTTGCTTACATGAACAACACACTTCTATCCTTGAAATGAAACGCTCAGATCTTCATGGATAGATTCTGATACAATTTGTACTTCTAAAATTCTGAAGGCAGGTTGATCAGTAGTTCACAGAAAACAACTAAAATTCTGAAGGTTAAGATATGTAAATAAAACAATTTATTCTGGGCAAAGCTTCATGCTGAGATGTTTCAGAATGAAGTTATACCTATCTTCAGAAAGAGGTTTTGTAAAGACATCAGCCCATTGATGGTCTGTGTCAATGATTTTAAGTTAAGAATCCCTTTCTGAATATAGTCCCTAATAAAATGATGTTTTATTTCTATATGCTTGTCCTAGAATGCAAAATAGGATTTTTTACTGAGACAAATAGCAGAAGTATTGTCACATAGGATAGGGATGTTACTCTCAAATATATTGAAGTCCTCAAGTTGACTTTTCATCCAGAGCATTTGTGTACTACATCCAGCTGCTGCTATGTATTCAGCTTCTGTTGTTGATAGTGTTATTGTGGATTGTCTTTTGCTGGACCATGAGATCAGATTTTATCCCAAAAACTGGCAGCTTTCGGAGGTGCTTTTACGTTCTACTCTGTCTCCAGCAAAGTCAGCATCACAATATCCTACTAAGCTGTAATCACTTGATTTTCTCTGTAGACCTTTTGTTCTACCTTTTTACTTACCTCTTCCTTTTCCAGAATACATGTGGGATGCATTGGAATCCTTAAGGGCTAACATTCTGAGAGATCAAATTTCTTCATAAGTTCTCTGACATTTTTGCTCTGATGAATGTAAGTTCCTTCTGGAGTTTGATTTATCTGAATGCCCAGAAAGAATTTGAGTTCCCCCATTAGGCTCATCTCAAACTCTGCCTGCATACATTTAGCAAATTCTCTTCCCAGAGAGGGTTTAGTGGATCCAAATATGATATCATCAACATAAATTTGACAAACTAATATGTCATTCTTAACTGTCTTACAGAACAAGGTTGTGTCCACTTTCCCTCTAGTGAATTCCTTTTCTAACAGAAAGTTACTTAGTCTTTCATACCAAGCTGTGGGAGCTTGTTTCAGACCATAAAGGGACCTCTTTAGTTTGAAAACATATTCTGGATTTTTGGAACTCTCAAAACCAGAGGGTTGGTGCACATATACCTCTTCATCTATATAGTCATTTAAGAATGCACTTTTAACATCCATCTGATACAGAGTGATGCCTTTATTAACAACAAATGATATTAAGAGTCTGATAGATTCTAACCTGGTGACTGGAGAAAAGGTTTATGTATAGTCTATCCCCTCTTGCTGACTATAACCTTGTGCTACCAGTCGTGCTTTGTTTCTGATGACTTCACCTTGCTCGTTCAGTTTGTTTCTGAACACCCATTTTGTACCAATGACGTTGAACCCTTTTGGTTTGGGAACCAGATCCCATACGTCATTTCTGGTGAATTGATTTAGTTCCTCTTGCATTGCCATAATCCATTCATTGTCTAGAAGTGCTTCATCGATTGTTGTTGGTTCAATCAGAGAAACTAGTCCCATGAGAGATTCTTCAGAGTTTCTGAATGTTGATCTTGTTCTGATTGGATCTTCCTTATTTCCCAATATTGTATCTTATGGGTGATCAATGTTGCTTCTGGAAAGTCTTTTCTGGAGTTGATCAACAGAAGGTGCTGGATTGCTTACAGTGGCTCTTTCCGCTGTTGAGGGAGTGTCTCTATTGAGAACCTATGATGAGTTGTCTTCAGTACATGTGAGTTCAACTTCCATACCTGCAAGGAGTTCATTATGCTTTGACTTTTGAGAGTCAAGCTTATCATCAAACCTAACACTGATTGACTCTTCAACAATCTGTGTTTCTGTATTGTATACTCTGTACCCTCTCGAGCGTTCAGAGTATCCTAACATAATACACTTTTGTGCTTTAGAGTCAAACTTGTTCAAATAATTTTTTGTATTTAGAATAAAACATGTGCATCCAAATGGGTGAAAATAAGAAATGTTGGGCTTTTTATTCTTCCACAATTCATATGGAGTATTTTCCAGAATAGGTCTTATGGAGATTCTATTCTGAATGTAACACGCTGTGTTTATTTCCTCTGCCCAGAAAATCTTACCAATGTTAGTCTCGTTGATCATGGTTCTTGCCATTTCTTGCAATGTTCTGTTCTTTCGTTCTATAACTCCATTTTGCTGGGGAGTTCTAGGACAAGAGAAATCATGCAGAATGCCTTTTTCATTAAAGAATACTTCAAAATCTTTATTTTCAAATTCTCCACCATGATCACTTCTGACTTTGACAATTCTAAGATCCTTTTCATTCTGAACTTGGTTGCAGAAGGTAACAAACACAGAGTGTGACTCGTCCTTGTGTCTTAAGAACTTTACCCATGTCCATATGCTATAGTCATCTACGATTACTAACCCATACTTATTGCCACTGACTGAAGCAGTTTTTACTGGTCCAAATAAGTCAATGTGCAGAAGTTCTAATGGCTTAGAGGTGGAAACAACATTTTTGGATTTGAAAGCAGGTTTTGCAAATTTTCCTTTCTGACATGCTTCACACAGAGCATCTGAATTGAACTTCAAGTTAGGAAGTCCTCTGACCAGATTGAGTTTGTTAATCTGAGATATTATTCTCATACTAACATGTCCCAATCTTCTGTGTCAGATCCATTTCTCGTTGTTAACAGACAGTAGACATTTTACATTCTGACTCTTTAGTTCATAAAGTTTTATTTTATAAATTTTGTTTTTCCTCTTACCATTAAATAGGATAGTCCCATCTTTCTGACTAACAGCTTTGCATGAATTTTGATTGAAGATTATATCATAACCATTATCACTTAATTGACTTATGGATAACAGGTTATGCATTAATCCATCAACTAATAAAACATTACTTATAGAGGGAAGATTTCCATTACCTATTGTTCTAGAGTCAATGATCTTTCCTCCCTGATTGCCTCCAAAGCCCACGTGGCCTCCAGGCTTAAGTTCCAGGCTTTGGAACATATGCCTTCTTCCCGTCATGTGTCGTGAGCAGCCAGAGTCCAGGTACCATGATTGGTGTCTTAGCTTTTCTGCTAAAGATATCTGCCACATGTATGATTTTATCCTTAGGTACCCACATTTTCTTGGGTCCTGATTTATTAGTTTTACCAAAATTCTGATTGAATTTTGGTTTGACAGAATAATCACTACTTGTGTATTTTATGTCATGTGTGTGCCCATATATAAAATGTGAATTAAGTGGTGTGCATTTTATAACTAAGTCCATGGCATTTTTTTGGTGTAGGTACCTTACCTTGATATCATATCCCTTTTCTGCCATTTCTGCAAACTCCATAGATCATTGAAGCCATTTTGCTTCTGTCTATGTTTTTAGCTAGAAACTTCTGAAAGTTGTGATCATACTCTTTGATGATCTCATCAGTATTGCTGGGAGTTTCAGAGATTATTTCCTTCTGAGTGTTTTGAAAATGATTTTCTAATTTTGAAATTTTCTCTCTTAACTCAATTCTCCAATCTGAGACTCTCTGTCTTTTCAGAGTCAAAGGCAAGATTCCTTTTCAGGTTTCTGAATTTGACTCTGATCTGCTGATACCTTTCCAGAATTTCATTTAGGCTTTCAGCAAGTTCAGCCTTAGTAAAGTTTATGGTAAAGTCAGGGAATACCTCTTCAGTGTCTGATTCTGAGTCTGAACCAGAAGCTTCACTGTCTTCTGATACGTTTGCCATGAGAGCTATGTTTTCTCTTTCATCGTCTCATTCTGTGTCAGCTTCAGATGTGTCAGAATCATCCCATGTAGCCATGAGGCTTTTCTTCTTTTCCTTGAGAAACTTCTTTTTGGGCTTTTCCTTCTGAAGCTTTGGGCAGTCACTTTTGTAGTGCCCTTGCTCGTTACATTCATAGCAGATGATGTCTTTGTTGTTTGGCTTTCTGTATCCTGAAGAACCTTCAAATCTTCTGTGTCCAGAGGAGGATTCTGACCTTCTGTATCTGGAGGAGGATTCATTCTAATTTTCTGATCTTCTGGGATTTCTGAACTTCCTTTGTCTCTGCTTCCACAGTTGGTTCACCCTTCTGGAGAGAAGAGACAGTTCATCTTCTTCTAATGAGGATCCATCAGAGGTTTCTTCTACAGCCTGCAAAACTTTGGAGTCAGATTTTGTTAGATTTTAAAGCTAATGGCTTACCTTGCTTTTGAGGTTCGTCTTGTTCTAGCTCTATCTCGTGACTTCTGAGGGAGCTAACAAGTTCCTCCATAGAGATTTTGTTGAGATCTTTGGATAGCTTAAGTGCTGTGACCATTGTCCTCCATTGTTTTGGCAAGCTTCTGATGATCTTCTTAATGTGATCAGCAGTAGAATACCCTTTGTCAAGAACTTTTAGTCCAGCAACAAGAATTTGAAATCTTGAAAACATAGTTTCTATAGATTCACTATCTTCCATCTTGAATGCCCCATACTTCTGAATGAGTGCAAGGGCCTTGGTTTCTTTGACTTGAATGTTGCCTTCATGCGTCATTCTCAGAGAGTCAAACATATTCTTGGCAGTTTCTCTGTTTGATATTTTCTCATATTCTGAATATGAGATGGCGCTGAGGAGAATTGTTCTGGCCTTGTGGTGGTTTCTAAATTCATGCTTTTGCTGATCAGACATCATTTTCCTGTCTATCTTCTGACCACGTCCATCTACAGGATGCATGTATCCATCAGTCACCATGTCCCACAGATCAGCATCATGGGCCAGAAAGAAACTCTCAATTATGTCTTTCCAGTAGTCAAAGTTTTCTCCATCAAAGACTGGAGGTTTACCACTAAATCTGTCCCTGTCTTCATTGTTGTCATTGCTGATGTTTTGGCTTGGTCCCACCATAGTGTTTTTCTGATGCTTGGATCTTGTACTGACACGGTTAAGTGTTTAAGCTCAGAACCAAGCACTCTGATGCCAATTGAAGATGTGAAAAACACAAGAAGGGGTTGAATTGAAAACATGGATCTAAAACAGCTTAATGACACAGTATTTTTATCCTAGTTCGTTTGATCTCAAACTACTCCAGTCCACCCGTCAAGGTGATTTCGCCTCTCTCCAACGAGGTCTTAATTCACTAATCTCAACAAGATTACAAAGGCTACTTTAACAACTGTTAAAGTCTTCTTGAGTACAACCACAATCCGGTTAATCTCAAGGATCTCTTTTACAATATGATTAAACAATGTGTTGTTGTTTTTCTAACAAAAACGGTTTATCACAACTGTGATAAATTACACAGGTTTATAGCTTAGAATAAAGAATGAATTTGCTTGAGCTAGAATATGCGTGGTTGGTGATCTTAGCAAAATCATTGTGTGTACGTATGTGCTTCTTTTTGAAAGCAGGCTTATTTATATAAGCAGTGTAATGACGTTGATCATAAAGCAAGTTTAATGTCATTAACACACTTTCCTTTTGGATAAGATCCTATCTGAAGAAAGCCGTTGGAATTAATTCTATCTTGAATGTTTAGTAACGCTTCAGAGTCTTTTCTCCTTACTGCTGATGACGCTTCAATATATTGATGACTTGGTTTGATATGTTCTTGTTCAGAGTTTACTTTGATTAAGCGCAGGTTCTGGTCATCAATCTTCAGCGTATGTTCTGATTGCTTCAGCGTGTAGCACTTATGGCTTATCTTCTGATGCTGATTTGATCAGAACTTCTGCATATATAAAACATATTTTTAAGGTGCATATTTGTTCTTTGTATTTATTTATTCTTTGTATTTGTTATCATCAAAACTCTAACCAAGGGTTTTAGAATCAAACTATGTTCTAACACACAGGACTAAGACCCTTTCCTTCCTCTTGATTCTCCCCTCCTCCAGATGAATGAGACAGATCAGTTTCCTGTTGCAACCTATTCCCAAATCGGTGACCCATATTTAGCAGAACCACCTTCTTTTTCTTCTTTTTCTTCTCTTTCAGGATGAGAGTCTTCAAATCTTGTTGTTCTTTAGCCAAGTTCAAAAATAACTCTTGGAATTGAGCATTATGTGCTTGAAGAGCCTTGATGGCTTGATCGGTAGGTGTTTCAGAAGAGATTATATGCTGAAATAAACAGCGAAGAAGATGAGAAACCTGTAATGATACCTGTAATGAGGTGCATGATAATGAAATGTGTATGAAATGATTTCAAAGACTTTGGGAGATTTAAATTTGCAAACCAAGAAATAAACAAACTTTATTAGATTCAAACTTGTAAAATGTTTAACAATGCCTTTAAGGCGTTATAAAAAGAAATAAACTGAAAACAAATATAAACTAGAAACAAGCAGAAATCAGAAATCCCATGGTCGCTTTCCCTTCGTGCTGACATAATCATTAATTGTCCTTTCATTCTCAAGCTGACTCGTGAGCTTCAAGATCTTCCTTTCCTGCTCATGATACTTCTCCCTGTAGGTATCCCGCTCCACCTTTAGCTGAATCCAGGATCTCTTTAATGCCCCAAGATCAGTAGGCATATAGGGATAGAGGACCGTATAAGGAACACCTTCTTCATTAGTATGCTCTACAATCACCGGCAAAACAGCTTCATAAGGCATCCCCAGCTTTTGAGCACGGGCTCGAACCCACTGGAGATAAGGTTGCATAGGGAGAGAAGTCTTTAGTCCTAGCTCTTGAGGGTCAGACCTATTCACCATGCTCCAGGCTCGTATAAACCTTCGGCGATGCTCATCCACGTCCCCCTTGTAGTCAAAGACAATGTCTATAAGAAGTATCTCATGAGGACCGTCTCTCCGAGCGCGACCAAACTGTCGTAAAAGCCAAACAAGGATTGTAAGTTATACCCCCTCTAACTCCAAGCAACGGGACATTAGGGTATTCCCCACATCGATCAATGACAGCTACTCTTTCCATTTCCTTAGAACTCCAAAGAATGTCCGTATGAGCAAGGGACATGATTCTGTAAGCCTAGCCTACACCTTCCTCATTCTTCAATACAGACTTGGGGAGGTGCGAAATAAACCACCTCGCCAGCAGCAGCGTGCAACACATGAGGGTCCCCCTTCTTCGCACAGTACGAGTATATAGAGCATGTAAAATATCACCCAGAAGAGTAGGCACTGGATTACGAGACAAGAAGATCTTGACCACATTCACATCTATGAAGGAATCTAGATTCGGGAAAAGAACCAAGTGGTATATGAGGAGATACAAGGTGTCTTCAAAATCTTGAAAGTCCAAGTCATCCCAGAACTGTTGAGCTTGATCCATTAGAAACTTGGCCAAGAAACCTTTAACCCCGCTCTGTGTCTCCCAATTAGACACTACATCAGCCTTTTTCAAGTGTAAAGCTGAAGCAATGTCTTCTGGCCTAGGAGTCTCTTCTAAACCTGTGAAGGGCATTTGCTCGAGGATGGATATACCCAACAAATCAGAAAACTCTTCCAAAGTAGGAACTAGCTGATAATCCGGGAAGGTGAAACAATGATGCACTGGATCGAAGAACTGGAATAACACACTCATCATTTTCTCATCACACCTGGAGGTAACGAAACTAAGAAGCTGACCATGTCTTCTAATGAATGAAGAAGTATCAGAAATTCTCGAGGCCAAATCTTTGATTTGAGCAGGTATTTGCATAAAGTTGACTCGAATGGTGTTTCTGCACATAGAAGTCATGATCTGCAAAACAGAACAAAGATAAATCCCCTCGGTCATTGAAATGGTTAGTCTAATGAAATATGCATGCTATGTTATGATGCATGATGTCATGATAAAGCACACAACAAGTATCACATATAGCAAACATGGTAAAGGCAAACAAGTCACAGAATAGCCCTTAAGTTTCAGGCTTGCATGGAGTTTAGGTACTACCCTCTTGAAGTTTAGTTGGTTTCAACCTGTCCTAATAATAGTAACCAGGTTCTAGAGGTTCTCAATATCACTGACCATCCTCCATCGGTCATGGTTTCAGCTCACGCAATCTTTTCTTGCGGCCGGACCTATCTCGAGAGTATGGTCTCAATGAGTGTAGTATCGAGAATCAACCAGTTCTCAGCTCTATATCGAGACCGGCTATCTCACTACTTCCTATGGCCAAGTTGGTCAATTATAGGTTTTAAGTTCAGTTGATGATTAACGACCCATATAGCAGCCTCGTATTATCCTTGTTACTCCACAAGGGATATCGGTACCAACTAATGTGTCACATCAACATAGCTACTGCTTCAACCATATCGGTCTATGCTGTACAGTTCCCTCACAGTCTATTGCTACTTAACTAAAAGGTGTCCCCCAGATCCGGGTTAGGATCTATAGTAACTCTGATACAAAGCCCACAAAGATAAAGAAATCAAATCAAACAATAGAAAATAATATGATGAAGTAATCCTAAGGTATACCCCACTTATTTATTTCCCCAGCAGAGTCGCCAGTTCTGTGATACGGTGGCCAGAACCGGACTATTTTAGGAATGCTGGTTTGCATTTTGCGTTTACGTTTGCAAAATGTCGCGGTAAGCAAGAGTCGCCACCGACTTTTATTTTATCTAACAGCAAAGGAAAAAAGCACAGAAAAATTCCCTTTTTCAAGATTTTGAGTACGGGGGGTAGATTATAGGAAGGGAAGGTATTAGCACCCTTTCTATCCGTAGTTTTCTACGGGCTCTTAGGTACTTGATCATCATTTTCAAAATTGCTTGTGTGTGTTTGTTTTGAAATTTTTTTTTGCTTTACTTCTATTTAACTCTTGCTTCTGTCTTCAAGAGTATTACGAAGTTGTTTTGAAAACTTTGTTTGAAAGAGAGTGTAAGTGTGAAAAAGTTTGTTTGGATTGAGCAAGTACTTAAGAACTAATCTACCTACTCGAAAAAGAGAATTGTTCTATGTTTGTTCCCTTTAGACAGTACTATCCTACTATTGGTGAGTAGGTAGCACCATCGTTGGAGTTTTAAGGGTCAATTTGAAAGGGACCTACGATCACTAAAGCAATGTTAGGACGTCTTAGTAGTAACCCTAATACCTTAGATCAATTATTCGAGGCAACAATTCTGAGGCAACGATTCTGAGGCAACCATTCCGAGGCAACTTTTCTGAATGGGACTTTGATCTTTGTATAGACAAGAGAGCGACCACTAAAGCATCCTATACTTAATGATCGTTTACCGAAGGCAACCGAAGTGGGAGTGTACCCTAGGAGTGCGCATGTGCGAGTGATTCAATTTCAAGTTATTATCTTTGCATATTTAGGGTTTGCTAACCGTTTTAAAGTTAATCATACATTCTTGTCATGCATCCCTAGTATTCATACATCTAACAGTTAATATTTTGCGGAAATTAAAGTTCAAAAAATAAAGCTAAGCTATTACAAGGCTTCGGGTATTAATTTCATAGCCAAAAACAACCTGTAAAAAAGCGATAAATGAAAGTAAAAGGTCCTGGTTAATCTATTACAACTTGTGAGCAATTACACCAATATGGTAAAAATAAATAAGCGCGTGACGAATAAAGAACGAAAGGAATTTAGGGTTTTGACCCCGTCTAACCTAATCGAAAGAGAAATTATTTTTGTTGTTTTTGATTATTTTTTAAGAAAAAGAATTAGGTTTTTAAATTAAATACAAATCTAATTAGTAATTAAATTAATTTAAAGAAAATAATTTACATGGCCTATTTTTTGTATTTTTGGTTATTTTTTTAAGAAAAAGAAAATATAATTAAATTAAACTAAAACCCTAATTTTCTAATTGTTCTTAATTTATTTACAAAAAGAATTTGAGTTACCCTAAAATTAAATAAACTAATTAAATTAATTAACTTTTTTGATAAAAAATAAACCTAAATCTAATTGGATGAAAAATTGTTTTTTTTTGTGATTTTTTAATAAAGAAGGAATTGATTTTATGTTAGTAAAAATAATTAAAACAATTAATAAAGACAAAATATGAAAAAGAAAAAGAAGAATTGGGCCTGAGAAGTCAGCAAAATGGGGGGTGTGAATAGCAAGCCATGGGCCCAAAAGGAAGTGATCCACGCTGACTCCCATGTTCCCATGTTATGCGTTGACTGTGAATGTTGGTGGTCTTTCATATGATAGTCATCAGATTTGGCTTCCTGGACATCTGGCTGGTTGGATGATGATGGACCATGGTGGTCATCCCACCTATACACGCGCCTAATTACTGAAAGAAAAACAATATGAAATAATGGGGGGACCTGGGATTCGAACCCAGGTCCTGAAGCTTATTCCACTACCTTTTCACCAACTGAGCTGCACGTTCTATTTGTACATGAAATAATAACAAATGATAATATATAATAATGTGGGTTAGTGGAAAAAACCGCTAAAATTCAAATGAACCAATAAGATGATTCCACGCCAGTCATCCCTGTCCTCTCTCCATTGGTAAAAGTCACATACTTTTACCTATAGACATATGTCCGTAGCTACAACCCTGGCTTGTTTCAAAACCTTCCATGGGCATGATAAATGAAACCTAATACCATGAATCAACTCGTCTGGACCTGCTGAGCATTATGATGCCCTTCTTGTGGGCCAATTTCACATGTACACAAAGATCCTAAAACGAAGCATAAAACCCTAATAATGGCAAATCCTGATATAGTCCACAAAAATGCAATTGAATGTTATAGATAGCTTGCAAATGTTTCAAGGAGCAAGAAAATATAAGTATTTCATGCTATAGATGCCAAAATTATGCAATTCGATTTCAAGAAGGAGCCATGGTCGTGGCTGACTTACAGTGAGTTCTAGCGTTGGAAAGTGCTTGTTCTTGATTGGTACAGCTTCCTTGCAACCCCAGGAATCGAATGAGATAGCCAGGGGACCTTGAAAGTGCCTGGAAGTACAAAATCAAATCACCACTTTTCTTTTATTTTTTCAAGTTTTGTTCTGCCTTCTCATGCCTCCAAAGCTTGTGTTTTAGGTCTGCAATTGTATACTATAAACCAAGGATTGGATTAGGGTTGCAAAAGTGTTCTCAATCTTTATCAATCATGGATTTTGATCTTGATTTGATTCACTTGAATATATTTCCAAAATAAGCCAAACTCAACCTTTTTGTGCCCACCTATGCCTTGCACGAATTAATTCAAATGCTAGCTGGATATAAGACCTGAAACATGCACAATATCTTGAGGTTTCAATGATTTGGATTTTTCATGATTTGTTTTGATTTAAATTGATTTAATTCAAATAAAAATAAAAATAAATAATAAAAATAATATAAATACAAGTGGGAAGAGCTAGGGCTCGTGGACAATGCTACCAACTCAAAACAAGTGCAAAAGATTAGGCCCATTTAGCAAAAATTGCAATTTGAGGCATATTTGACTTTTGACAATTTTGCAAAAAAGGTCAACTTCACCAATGCATAACTTCCTCAATTTTAACTCTTTGAAGGTGTTCTTGGACTTTTTAGAAATCTTGATATGTCCTATAAGCAACCCTTTTTGTCTCATCTCAATTTGGTATTCCATGTTCATTTATGAAGCTTTGACAAAAAAGGTGTTTTTGTTGACTTTTCAAAATGACCTATAATGTCCAAATTCATACTTTCTTGTGAGTTCATATTTTGAACTTTTTAGATGAATATGGATTGTAGATAATTTCATCCTCTTCAAAATGAGCTTTGGATGGGTCATTTCTCATAAAGTATGAGAAAGTTATGCTTGGTCAAAGTTGAGTTGACTTTTCCTGCAAAACCCTAATTTAGCAACTTTTGGTTCTTGATGAATTGTGAGCAATACTTGATGGATCATGATCAACCCTTGATAAAATGATTAATAATTCTTCAAAATTAGGATGTTGACCAAAAACTTGAAGTTTGACTGTATGTGGGCCACAGTTGACTTTTGCCCTAGCACAGTCGATTTTCAGGCCTTTGAGCAATCGACTGAGCAAACTTCCTCTGCAAGGCTTGAAACTTGACATGGATGATCTTGAGAACATATTAGGACAATGATGAGCATTTGGGATCCCTTGGACTCAAGTATCTTGATGCAATATGAAACCCTAATTTGAGGTAGACTGTCTTAGGAGAGAGCTTGTCTGGTCAACCCTTGGACTTCCTTGAGCAACTTGAGGATTCTTCTTGCAATGTTTTGAGAAATATGGGAGGGCAAATTTTGGGTACAACAAAAGTGTTGGTGTAAAAATGTTTTTGTTGTGAGCAAGCGAGCAACTAGGAGCATCCTACCTACTCAAAAGGTCTTTAATGTTATTTTCCTCCTCCTTTAGATGTTGTTATCTTACCATTGATTTGGTAAGAAGCTTCATAATGGGATGTGAATGGACGGGCGTGGGATGTTTGTATAGTCATAGAAGGCAACCTATGAGACGTTTTAGCAATGTCTTTTAGGGACTAGATCGTTTACTGAAGGAAATATTGAGGGTCATCGAGGGACTACGATCTTTTATCGAGGGTCTTTGCTAAAACACCCATGACTGTTTTTCCAATGCAACAAGTGTTATTACCCTAAGGGTGCATGTGCAAATAGTGTGTTTGATTTGCATGCATTTAGTCTTTGATTATGGGTTGTCTACTTGTTGTTTTTTATCTTGCCATACATACCCTATTTTACTAACAATCATACAAAAGTAATAAAATGCAGAAACATAAAATCCTACATTATTACAACCATATTGAATAGCATGAAAATATAAAGGCAAAATAAAATAAAATCAAGAAAAAGGGGTCTTTCGATTTAGGCAGAAACACCCTTTGATTCTACAATTTCTGGTCCTCTTCAATTTGGCCTGAAATGGGTGAAGGCGTGCCTTTCAATTGGGGCCTGGAAGCTAGTGTGGTATGCCTTTTGAATGGGGCCTAGAAGTCAGCATCATGTGTCTTTCGACTGGAGTCTGGAAGTCATCATGGTATGTGTGATACGGTGGGAGAACTGACTTGAGGTTTTGCGTTTGTGTTTGCAAATGTTTCGATTTAGCAAGAGTCGCCACCGACTTTTTATTTTATCCAAAGGAAAGGTCAAAAAGCACAGGAAAGACCTTTGAGATGTTTTCTTGGGTTCGGGGGTAGATTATGAAAAGGGAAGGTGCAAGCACCCTTTTCATCCATGGTTATCCATGGGCTCTTAGTTACTTGTTTAGATCACTTGCTTTGCTTTTCCAATTGTTTGAAATGGTGCTTTGTGTGTGGTTTTGAAAATGTTTTGAAAAGAGGCCATCGTTGTGGCAACCTTTGTAATGATTCTTGTTTGAATGTATACAAAGGTGTATTGTCTTTTGAAAAGATGTTTCAATGTTTTGAAAGTTGGTTTTGGGGGAATGTTTTGAAATTGTGTTGTGAGGTGTGTTTGAAAATAGCAAGGATGTTTTTGCAAGTTTTGATCAAGTAATTAAGAGTTGTCTACCCTATTTTACTCAAAGATCTTTCCTACACATTTTTAACCCTTTTGACAGTGTTGTTTTACCATTGCATTTGGTAAACAACCTTGTATTAGGATGTTAAACGGGACAGGCGCGGGTCATCGTATTGACCATGATAGCAATTGTGCTAAGTATCTTTAGCAAATTTTTCAGGGACTAGATCATTTTGTATAGGCAACCAAGATAACGTCATCGAGGGACTATGATCTTTTGTTTTGTTTTTGTTTTTCCAAGATACTCAACATGCATAACATGGCCATTTTAAAGGCAACAAGTGGATGAAACCCTAGGGTGCATGTGTGTATTGTGTTGTCAATTTGCATGCTTTTTGTCTTTGTATTAGTCAAGCTATTTGTTTGATTTTGGATTTTTTGCATACAAACCCTAATCTCTAATCATGGCATATTTGAAAGCATAAAGTGCGTAAAATAAACCTAAGTTATTACAACATTGGTATGGGGAGGGGGGTACAATTTTGAATGGGGAATATTTGCAAGAAAATAAAACCCTAATATTTACTATTACATCCAAATTGAATTCCTTTGTATCAAATAATAAATGAACAAGTATTAAATAAATATGCAAAAATAATATGAATATGCAAAAGATGTTTTTGTTTATTTTTATGTATGTAAAAATATAATATTTAATGTGTTTAAAAAAAAGAAATAAAAAGATTATTTTTTTATTAAGGGTGAAAACCCTAATTTCTTTTAAGAAAGTAAATATATATTAATTATATTATTTATACACAATAAAATAAAATAATATATATACAAAAATAAAATATATTTAGCAAAAATATTATTTAAGTATAAATAATAAAAATAAAGGTATAATATTTTTATGTATTATTTTCAAGTTTTCATTAAATAAAATAAAAGTATATGCTAACTAAATTATTTTTATGTTAGAAAAATAAAATAAAATATAAAAACAAATGTGAAAATTTATAAAAATATTTTTGGTATTTTTTTATGTTTAAAAAAAATAAAACAAAATCAGGAATGAAAAATAAATGCAAAAATACAAAAATATAAAGAAATGGGCCAGGGGTGCAGTCAGCAAGGCAGGGGTGCCAAAAACAAGAAGCAAAAGCCCAGCCCAATTCCAAGCTTCATCTTCAACCTTGGCTCAAAAATACGCGCGCCTGTACAAAATATTCAGATCCTGCATACGTGCTCTAATGTAAAAACTCATAACATCAAAGTTGTAGCATTTTTTAAGACGAACTCAACCATATAAGAAACTTGATCTAACTCTCAAAGACCAGAGAGAATTTCTCTGGCCCTAAATTCTAACCTAGTTTTTTCAGGAAGTTCATGGATCAAATTCTCTTAACATGTTTAACTTAAATGAAAACTGAGCATATGTACAACTTCATGGCTATGAATACTACATTTCTTATTCACAAACCTAAGCCTAATGATTCCTAAATAGAGAGATAGGAAGTTGACAAAAAACTGTTTCAGTTGACTTCGTGTATGGCAACGTGGAGCTTTTCAGTGAAGCCTGAGATGTTTGGGAGCTTGCTTGAACTTCCTTTGACCTTCCCCAATGCCTAGTTTGCTTTGAATGTGCTTGAACAAGCTTGTAGAACTCAACCTGCACAAGCTGAAAACAGAAATGGTGAAGCTTGCAAATGGAGTTACAATCAATGTCTAAGGGTTGGGATAGCTTGGATAGGTTATATGGAATGTGTTGGAACAAGTTTGGGGCAAAACGCACGAGCAACTTGTGAGATAGAACTCAAAGTGCAGAAGTTGCCCTGTTTTGCAAGAGGGGGGTGATTTTGTGTTTTGGAAGGTTTGAGGGCTCAATGGCTCGTGTTTCTGGCTCAAGGGAATGCACAAAACTTGTTTCAAAAGCTTGCAAGGGTTGGTTCTCTCAGATGTTCAAGTTCTGGTGTATTTGACAAGTTTCTTGTATTTTAAGCAAAAGTGAGCAATGATGCAAGACAGGCCTGTACAGGCTATCTACCAGCTTGCACTTTACAATCTTGGCCCCCTCAGTTTGTGGATATTGTGTGTTGTACCAGATCTTGTTCAAGGCTCAAGGATTCTATTTGACATAAAGCAAATTTGACAAAAATGGCAATGTTGCCTTTTTTCTATTTTAAGGTTAATTCTTTGTAATCCTCTCATGACCAGAACAAAGCCTCAAACTAATGGATTTGCATTTAATTATTGAGTATGGAAGGGTTTTGGGACCTGTAATCAAGTACAAACAAGGCTGATTAGAGTTTGCAACTTGTATCAATATGAAAATGCCATGGATCAAAAGTGAGTTTTTGTCAACTTCAAGCCTTCGATTCTCCCTAACCACAAATGATTATGAAGATTTCTTGGACATTTTGGAAATCTTGTAACATGCTCTACAATCCATATTTGAAATGAATTTTGATATTCCAAGTGGAACTAGGTGAAAAATTGCCATGAAGATAGGTCAAAATCCTGCCTAAACTAGGGCAAAATTTCACTAAGTTAAAAATTTCATGGACCCTTGTTCCAAAAATCATAACTTGAGATCCAAGCTTCTTTTTGGAAAACTTTGTAAATTAAAGTTTTAGAATTTGTGGAGGAATACAACTTTCATGTTGGAAGTTTTGTTTGAATCCAATTGCATCATGGTGAAAATGTTGGGCAAAGTTGGGAAAAAATAAGAAAATTTCATAACTTAGAAAAATTCTAAGTTATGAAATTTTTCAATCTTAAACCTAATTTGCAAAATTGGGTTTCTTGATGAACAAGTTTCATGTTTTGACACATCTTGATGAAAAATGACCCTTGGCACTTGATTTTGACCAAAAATTCAAAGTTTGACTTTTCAGTATACAGTCAAATTTGATTAGTTGACTGAAAAATTCATTTGTTAATCCAATGCAATTGAGATCTTCTGAAGCTTATTAATAGGTCAAGATGATTCTATTGAGTCCTTGAATCCATGCTTGAACCCAATTTGCCATTGGCTAGGTAAAAAATCAGAAATTGCCCTTGTACAGTCAAAACCCTAAAAATGACCATTTTGCCCTTTTGATGATCTGATCAAATTTCTTGAGGAGTTGTGGTACAAACTTGATCAAATGGTTCATATGAGCCTATAATGTTGATGTGGATCAAAAATTGTGAGGTTTGACTGTAAATTGGCCACATTTGACTTTTTCCTCAATACAGCTGATTTCTAGGTCAAATGTCCAATTGACTGGGCAAAAATTTGATTCAAGGCTTAAAACTTGGTGGAGGAAATCTTATGAGTCCAACATGAAGTATGAAAGTCACTTTGAGCATTAAAAGTCCAAAAATCCATGTGCAAACTCAAACCCTAGTTTGGGTCATCAGTGCAAGGAGATGTCTTGAGCAGAGCAAAACCCTAATCATGTCTGGAGTTCAAAGAGTCTTTTAAGGAGAAGTCTTGATAAAATGAGAGGGCAAATTTTGGGTTACAACAGTATGCCTTCCGATTGGGGCTTGGGATCATTGTGGCCATCCTTCTGGACGCCTCCTTTGTTCAACATGGAATGCCCTCTTCACCTTAAGTCCTTTGTTGCATCCTTCGATTGGGCCTGGAGTCAGTGAGGAAGTTTAAGGCTTCGTTTCATACCCATGTCTCCTGTTTCTTTCGTTTGAGATATTAAATAGAAACATGGCCTAAGGCCATGCTAGCATTACTTTAGGGCCAGGTTAGTTCTTAAAGCATTTGTAACAAACCAAAGAATAAAACCAAAAGGAGAGGCAATAAAAACAACTAAAAGGGTGGAAACGAAAGGGAAACAAATGCTATGTACATGTTTGAAACGAAAAGGAAATTTATTTACATGTTATGCTGGAAACAAAGGATCCAAGGTTAAGAATGACTTACCTTGCTTAAGGTTGGGACGTGTGATGGGTCTTTAAGTGGTTGCCTTGAGTACTTCTGGATTCGAAGGGAGGAACCAGGGGTTAGGCCGTTGATACTGGATTCGAAAGAGAAGAAAAAATGTGAGGTTCTTCCTAATGGATTCAAAGGGTAACAATGTATATGGATGTTTCAGATTCAAAGGGGACAAGTGTTTGTATTTTGGGTTTGTGTTTGATGAGTGTTTAAGTGTTTGAGAATTTTATGGTGTTTGAGAATTTTTAAAGATTCGTTCCTCTGGCCAAAAAGTCCCCCTAAACATGTTGTGGAGCATCTTATTTATAGGAAAAACTAGCTGAAGCTTTTGGAGGGAAAACAAAAATAATTTGAACAATTTGAGTAAACTGCTCTTTGTAGATTTCAAGGACAGTGCTTTGTATTCTATTTTGGTGCAAGAATGGGGCAGTGTTTCAGAACTGATGTGCAGTAGTTTTGGCCAGTGTACCAGGCCTGAACTTGGCAGCAAGCATCTTTGAACATCTCAATCTCTCATTTTGACCCTCCTTCGACCATATTCCTCTTCTAACAATGTTATTTGATTTTCCTCCAACAAGTGTCCTTTGAATGGGTCACTTTTGTGCATCCTTCGAATGAGCCAAACGTGTGACCCTTGGATGGGTCACCAAAACATGCCTTAAGGTGGGATTTGTAAATCCTTCAAAAGGACCATCAAGCATGTCCTTCGAATGGGATGCCCAGACGTGTCCCTTGAATGGGTCATGTATGCCTCTTTGAAAAGGGCCAAATGTATCCTTCAAATAGACTAGTAAAGTATACCCTTCGACAGGGACTCATATGTATGCCCTTCAAATCCACCACTATATGTCTTTTAAAGGGGCCATCAACCATGTGTGCTGAAGTTTGTCAAGGATGGAAATGCAGCATACTAAAGAGAAATGTTGTCCAGTTGAAGCTAGTACAAACATAGCCAATGTCCTGTCAAAACCTACATGCAGGAGGTCTAAACTTTGTGACTCCAAGAAAGCACACAAGAAGTCAATGCTCAAACGAAGACTTGCATGAAAGGAGCCACATGCCCAAACGAAAGAGGCATGCAGGAGGCAAAAAAGTGCAATCGAAGGATGCCAAAAGGGAGTTTTTGCCTTGGAATTGAAGGAAGCTATAGGAGGCTTTGTACCTTGTGCATGATAGCATGGGGGAAGCCTTTGCACGCAAGAAAGAAGTTATGGCCCAAATGAAGGCTTGTATGCAGCTAGTCATCAACTTATGAACCAAAGCAAGTATGGGGGAATATTTGTTCAGTCAACACAGGTATGCACACATCAATCATTCAATCAAAGCAGGCACATAAGCAACCATTTCATTGTGAACCCTGTGAGGCCAAAGATGCAATTTAAGGTGGTATGTAGGAAGCTCATGCCTTGTGAATCCAAGCCAGCGTGCCAGAGGCCAACGCCCAGTCGAAGGATGCAACCAAAGCCTGCATCGAAGGAGGCCAAAAGGCCAATCGAAGGAGCTGAATCGAAAAGACTTGTTTTTTCTCTAATTTGTCAAAAATATTATTTTTAATTTGTTTTCCCCTTTTTTAACTGTCTCCCTTCTAACTTGATACTTGAGAAATCAAAGTGTACTTGTGCAAACTTGGATCTTTAAGAACCCTTGTGAGAAATGTCTTAAAAAATAAGAGGGAAAATTTTGGGGTACAACTATATGCAATTAAGATCATCTCTCAATCTTAATTATACAAGCATATATCAAATAATTCATCATATTTGAATTATCTCACTATTGCACAAACATACATATTTCATGTCATCATTCACATACAATTCATTCTCATAGCATTAATCAACTCAACACACCACAATAACACATAGAAAACAATATCAAATCATGTTATTCATATCCAACATCAATTCTCAACATACATATACACATATTCAAGTGTTATCTTTTCATAAAAAAGTCATCCAAAACCTATCCAATACACATTGAATAAATTATTAAAATTCATGGTAATCCTCTATAATCATAAGCATACAAGATTCCAAATCAATTAAATAAAATATTAAAATTTTACATTGCATGTCTCGTTAAGCATGCTCTTTGGCGCTAAGTGCCCTCAAGTCAATAGTAACCCGCTTAGCACAAAAATCTGTGTTAAGTGCGCTCTGTGATTTCTGCAAAACAAATTTTGTGAAGACAATATCACACCAGTCCAAGTTTTACCTTCAAAAAAGTCATTTTATCACCCAAGTTTCTATGATTTATGGCATTAATATACATACCTAACATGTAGTTTCTATTTAGAACCTCCAAACATGATTCAAACATCAATTTCATGGATTCCACTCAAAACCCTAACATGTTAAAATCTAGAAATTAAAGAACAAAATACATAAATCATGTAACTACATGTGATACGGTGGGAGAACTGACTTGGGATTTTTTGCATTTTATCGCAAATATTGCGGTTAGTAAGAGTCATCACCGACTTTTCTTTTATCCAAAAGGAAAGGCTAAAAAGAACAGGAAAGACCTTTGAGATTATTTCTTGAGTTCAAGGGGTAGATTATGAAAAGGGAAGGTGTTAACGCCCTTTCCATCCATAGTTATCTATGGGATCTTAGTTGCTTTCTAGATCACTTGTTTTTGTTTGAAAAATGTGTTTTGTGTGGTTTTTGAAAGTATTTTGAAAAGGTGCCTTCGTTTAGGAAAACTTTGTAATAGTTCTCGTTCGTAAGAACGTATACAAAGTGTTGAGCTTTTAAAAATATTTCATGTTTGGAAAATGTTTTGAAAGTGTTTGGTGTTTGTTTTAAAAATAAGCAAGAGTGTTTAATTTGAAGATGAACAAGCAACTAGGAACAATTTACCTACTCAAAAGTCTTTGTTCATTTCTTCCTTTCCTTTGATATTGCTATCTTACCATTGATTTGGCAAGAAGACTTATCTTTGGATGTAAAGGGACGGGTGTGGGTCATCGTATAGCTATGATAACAATGTTGTGAGATATCTTAGCAATTCTCTTTGAGGAACTAAGATCATCTTGAAAGGCAACATTGATAGCGTCATCGAGGGACTATGATCTTGTATTTTTTATTTGTTTTTGCTAAGATATCCCACATGCATAACATGGCCATTTTTATAAGGCAACAAAACGGAATTACCCTAAGGGTGCAAGTGTGTTTGATTTACATGCTTGTTTATCTTGGATTAGGGTTTTCTAACTTGTTGATTTTAGTTTTTCCATATAAATCCTAATTACTAGCATTTATATAAAGCGATAAATTGCGGAAAGTAAAAATACTAAGCTATTACATCATTAGGAGAGGTGGTATACAAATTTACAAATGGTGGATTTGCAAGAAAATTAAATCTAATTAACTATTACAACCATATTGAATAAATATACAAGAATTGAATAAATAACAACGTACAAATGCAAATGGAAAAAGAACATGATTTTTGTTTAGATTTTTATGAAAGGGGTTTAATCTAATTAAGAGAGATGCTTAACTAATATTAAATAAAATTAACTTAAACTAATTAAAAAGAAATTAGGATAAAAAGTATTCTTTAGGGTTTTTTTTATGAAAAGGTTTTAAATTAATAAAAATAAAATGAAAGTTAATCAATTAAAATAAACCTAAGTTCTAAATTAATTTTAATTTACAATAGTATAATATAATAATTAAACCTAATTATATAAATATTAATTATTTAAGAAAAGAAATTAATTTGCTTTTAGAAGAAGAAAAATTTTAGTCTTTTTGTTTTATATAAATGAAATAAATAAGTGTGAAAATAATAATAATAATATTTTTAGATTTTTCTTTATTAATAATAATAATAATAATAATAATAATAATAATAATAATAATAATAATAATAATAATAATAATAATAATAATAATAATAATAATAATAATAAAAATAATAATAATAAAAAAAGAATAATAAAGAAAAGAAGAAATAAAAATAGAATAAGAAAAAAGAAAATAAACAAGAATATGGGCCAGGGGTGCAAAACTAATCAGAAGGTTAGAAAGGCCAAAATAAAAGGAAAGCCCAAAGATTTGGGGCTCAGCGCCTGTTTCAAACAAAAAAAAAGGAAGAAAAATGTGAAAAAGAGCCAAAAGGGTACCACTGGGGCTCGAACCCAGTTCCCAAAGGTTAACAGACGCGCGCTTTACCACTGGGGTGACTATACATTAGTTCATATAAACAAAACAAAAAATATATAACATAAATCAAGTCCTGAATGAACTTCATCTTCAACCTCCAGCCAGAGAACCTGTAACTCATTCATTTCTCATCCATTCATAAGACTTCCAACATCAAACTTGTTAGAAATTTCCTCACGATTCTGAATATGTAAATAACTTAAGCTAATTCTCAAATATGAGCATGAATTTCTAAAAATACCAAATTCTGACCTAAATATTTTCAGAGGTTCAAACTCAAAATTCTCCCTACTCAAGCAACATAAATGAAATCTATGGACATGTATAGTTTCAAGGCAATGATGTCTATATTTTATCTTCATAAATGCAAGCCTAACAATGCCTAAATGAGAAGATAGAAGCTCAAGAAAAATACCCCAAAATTGGAAATCGTGAAATGAGTTTGAGCTTGATTCAAGGTGTTGCAATGATCATGTTAGCTTCCTTGAGTCTCTAGGAAGCTAATGCAATGCTTAGCTTGAGTTGAGTGTGGCTAAAATGGCCTGGAGAAGTCCAACTGCAATGCTCTATTTTTGGTTATGGAGGTTGATGGAAATGGAGTTACAGTCGTGTAACAGGGACAGGGATGGTTTGTATTTTATGTAAGGAAGCTTTAGGAACTAAAAGGCCAAAGAACGCACGAGGGAAATGGAAGTTTGAAGTTCAAAGTTAGAAACCGTGCAACAATGGAGTTTTTGGGCAATTTCTAATTTGAGGGAGTTTGGGAGTGTTTCAGGGTCTTCAAGCTCGTGTTCTAGCTCATAAATAGTGACTCTATTTATAATCAACAAGTTTGGAGACTTGTCCTTGATCAAAATTCAAAATCACATGTTATGGCTCTTTTTCTTGTTTTTGAAGCAAGCTTGATACACATTGTCCCAATGTACAGTACAAGGCTGTCTAGAGTGGTTGTAAACTTTAAACATGTTTATATGACTTTGTAGGTTGAGTGTGTGCTGAATAAATAAGTTAGAGGCTCAAGAAGAGTGGACTTTGTGCATAAAGCCACTTTTCCAAAATGGCAATGTTGTCTTTCTTCCTAAATGGTATTAAGCATGGGAAATGCATTGAATTCTTGGATTAAACCTTCTAGAAGCTATTAAAAACATTAATTATGGAGTGACAAATAAGTTTGAGGCCTGCAAAGCAAAGATTATGCAGCCTAGCATGGATTTGGTTCATGTGTTCATCAAGAAATGGCTTGTAATTCAAGTTTGAAAACCCTAACTTCTTGCCATCGATTCTCCTTGCTCAAACATGATCTCAATGAGTTCTTGGATATTTTGGAAAACTTATAACATAATCTATAACTTTTATGTTGGACATTTTTGAAAATTCATCTTGGAACTATGTGAAAAATTTCAATGAAGTTAGGTCAAAATCCTGCCTAAACTAAGGCAAAATTTCACTAAGTTTCCAAGTTTCATGATCATGTATTCACAAAATCATAACTTGAAATCCATGCATTTATAATATAAGTTGTGTTCTACAATTTTTTAGATCTAATTTATATCTACAAATTTTATGTTGGAAGTTTCCTTTGAATCATCTTGCATCATGGTGAAACATTTGCTCAAAGTTATGAAAAAATATGAAATTTTCAACACTTAGAAAAATTTCTATGTTTAGAAATTTGGACTTTTCAAAATGAATTCTTGAATTTTTTATTTCTTGATGAAAAAGTTTCATGTTTTAACATGTTTTGATGAATTTTAATCTTTAATACTTGATTTTGACCAAAAAGTCAAAGTTTGACTTTTTAGTGTACAGTTGACTTTTGATCAGTTGACTGAAAATTCATCTATCAATCGATCAATCTTGAGAGATGTTTTAAGCCATGCCATTAGGTAAAAATGATGCATTTTAATCCTTAAGATCATAACTTAAACCAAACAACCATTTTCTAGGTCAAAAATCAGAAATTGCACCTTCTCAGTCAAAACCCTAATTTTGACCATTTTGCCCTTTTGATGATCTGATCAAATTTCTTGAGGAATTGTGATTCAAACTTGACCAAATGACATATATGAGTTCATAATGTTGATATGGACCAAAAATCATGAAGTTTGACTGTAAATTGACCACAGTTGACTTTTCCCCCAATACAATTGATTTTAGGTCACCTGATCAATTGACTGAGCAAAAATGTGAACCAAGACTTGAAACTTGACATGATCATTATTGAGAGTCAAAAATGATCCATGAAAGTCATATGGGGCATTAAAAAGGCATTTGTCCTTGTGCAAACTCAAACCCTAATTTTCAGTCATCAGTGCTAAATGAGGTGTCTTGAGCTGACCAAACCCTGTGCAGTCTTAAATCTAAGGAGATCTTGTGAGAGTTTATTTGAGAAATGAGAGGGAAATTTTTGGGGTACAACAGCTTCCCCTGTTCAATCTTCTTAAACCTGAAGAGTTAGATTGGCAGATCCGTCATTTTTGACTTGAAGGTGGAAGATGATTGAACACTAGAGTGCCCAGAAATTTGCACTCGAAGATGTATTGTGAATGGGCTTATAGATTCCATTTGGAGGAATATTTGTAAATACTAGAAGAATTATCAACACAAGTATTTGGTAGATTTATACTAAAACTTGATGTTTTACCTGTGGGGAAAAGGGTTAGTTAAATGCAGATGTATGCATGATGTTCACAAGATGAATGATATTGTGCTAAATGCATTTCGTATGTATGTGCTATGATGTATGAATTTGAGATGTATGTTTGTCCAGGAAAACAAATCCCTGACTGATGTTGATGAGTTCTGAATCCCGGATTGCGGTTAGGGATTAAGAATATGCACATCTTTAAACTTGGTTGAAAGAATGCCTCCGCTGGGGAATATCTCTTGAATGTTAGTTGTTATCTGGTCGAATCCAGGCTTCACAATTTGATGAGGATAAGGAAGTAAACTTCTATCTGGTCGGGTTCCAGGCTTCACGGTAACTTATTGGGGAAGGATAAATTAACTATTATTTGGTAGGATTCCAGGCTTCACAGAAAATTTCTTGAAATTAAATTGTTATATGGTCGGATCCAGGCTTCATAACAACTTGTTGGGGGTAAGGAAGTTAACTGTTATCTGGTAGGATTCCAGGTTTTGCAATAACTTGCTAGAAAATATGAAGTTGAAATGATATTTGGTCGGGTCCAGGCTCCATAGTAACTTGAAATGGTAACTACTATCTGGTCGGTTCCAGGCTTCATAGTTTTTGAAAAGTTATACTATCATCTGGTCGGGTCCAGGCTTCATAGTGTCTTGTTGGAATTGTAGCTAATTGTTATCTGGTAGGACTCCACGCTTCACAATAAACTTGCTTGGGGATTTGGTTGTTATCTGGTCGGATTCCATGTTTCACAACAAACTTTTGAGGGGAATTGTTGTCTCGTCGGATCCATGCTTCACAATGAATTACTTGAAAAGGTGAAATTGAGAACTGATATCTGGTCGGGTCCAGGCTTCACAGTAACTTGTTGGGGTAGAGGTAAACTCTACTGGGGAAAATAAGGTTAAACCCTTGTCTGGTTGAGTCCAGGTTCTTCTATATCTTTGAAGAGTTGAACTATTATCTGGTCGGGTCCAAGTTTCATAGTTTTTGAGAAGTTGGCAATTATTTGGTCGGGTCCATGCTTCATAGTATCTAAAAGTTGTACTAATATTTGGTCGGACCCATGCTTCATAGTATTTTGTGGAGATAGTAAAGGTTTTGTTGACGACTTTAATGTGGATTTGGGATTATGGCCCTAAGATTTGTAATAGTCTGAAAGGCAAACTCAAGTTGAGGAATGTAGACTCAGTCAGGGAGGACAGACTCAGCTTGGGGAGGATACACTCAGCTGGGGATGTTATCCCCAGCTGGGGAATATATACTAAGTTGGGGAATTTTGTACTCCGCTGGGGAGTTATGCTACTCGTTGTTTGTTGGAGAAATAAACCTTGTTGGGGAAATAAACCTTGTTGATGAATACCTGATGAACTGATGAAGAGGCAAGTTCTTTGAGGAAGAGGTTCACAAGGCTTCTACTTGTAGGATCAACTTAGTTAGGGAGAGAGCTGCCAAGAGATTGAGACTCTAGTTGGAGATTATACTATGCAAAGAGACTTTGTGAGTAACTTTGGTGGGAAAGGTTTATCGTAACCATTCTTGTGGGATAATGCTAATGAAATAACTTTGTGGGGATATTCCATATACATTAAATAGATGCTTGTTACTGCTTAACAGGACACATGTGCCAAACAGTTTTAATTATGTTCATATGCATATGTTCGTTCAATTTTAGTCATTGGACAAGTTTGCATTCAAAACAAAGACAAAAAGTTTGTACTTAAAAGAATATTTGTATTGATATTTTTCCCATTAATAGGCGTTTTTTTACAAAGAGACAGAGATCCTAGTAAGAGGAAATCTTCGAAAGGAAAACAAAGATTGAAAATAAAACAAATACCCATGTGGAAATGATCTCATTGCATTCCAACTCTACTATTGCCCCAATGTCTTCGAATGCCCCTTGCCATTGACAAAAGTTGATTGGATTGATCTTAGACTGTTTGAACTCGGACCTTGGTAATAAAGTCGATTGTGGTGATTCCACAAGACATAGTCATACACTTTCAATCCTTAACTTTTGCCTGGACCTCCCTTTCGGGTTTTCAACCCACTAGGATACCCATTTTTTCCCAAGTCTCCCTTTCGGGTTTTCAACTTGCCGGGTGTATAATTTTTTGCATATATCCCTAATTTTTGCCCAAACTTTTGGTTTGCCGGGATGCCCTTATTTTTCCTAGGTGTGTCAACCTAGCGGGTCTCTTATACGTAGTATTTTTTAACTATGTCAGTGTTTATAGGATGTGGGAAGTCTTTACCATCCATGGTAGTCAGCACCATGGCACTGCCAGAGAACACTCTCTTGACAACAAATGGCTCTTCGTATGTGGGAGTCCATTTGCCTCTGGGATCGCCTTGTGGCAGAATGATGCGCTTTATCACCAAGTCGCCAGTTTGATATACTTGAGGCTTTATCTTTTTATTGAAAGCCTTGATCATCTGTTTTTGGTATGTCTGACCATGACAGACAGCAGCCAGTCGCTTTTAGTCGATCAAGTTCAACTGATCCAGTCTCACTTGGACCCACTCATCTTCGCCTAAGCCTGCTTCATTCATAATCCTTAGTAAGGGAATCTGAACTTCCACTGCAAAAACAGCTTCCATGCCATAGACTAGAGAAAAGCGAGTTTCCCAAGTTGATGTCCTAGCTGAAGTACGGTAGCCATTTAGAGCAAACGGTAACATCTCATGTCAGTCCTTATAGGTTACTACCATCTTCTGCACAATCTTCTTAATGTTTTCGTTGGCCGCTTCGACTGCACCATTCAGTTTAGGTCTATATGGAGAAGAATTGTGATGCTTGATCTTAAAATGAGTGCAAAGCTCAGTAATCATAGCATTGTTGAGGTTAGTCCCATTGTCGGTGATGATCCTTTCGGGGATACCATAGTGTTAGATGAGGTTGTGTTTGATGAATTTGGCTACCACATTCTTGGTGACCGAGGCAAACGAGGCAGCTTCGAGCCATTTGGTGAAGTAGTCGATAGCGACAAGAATGAAGCGATGTTCGTTGGAAGCGGCGGGCTTGATCTCTCCAATCATGTCAATGCCCCACATTGCAAATGGCCACGGAGCGGTCATGACGTTCAGAGGGATAGGAGGCACATGGACCTTGTCAGCATAGATTTGGCATTTATGACAAGTTCTAGAGTGTTGATGGCAATTAGTCTCCATTGTTGACCAATAGTAGCCAGACCTCAAGATATTCTTAGCCATTGTATGTCCACTTGAGTGAGTGCCAAAGATACCATCGTGCATGTCTTCTATAATTTCCTCTGCCTCCTTCTTGTCCACACATCGGAGTAGATTAGAGTCATGGTTGCGTTTGTACAATATTGTGTTACTTAAGAAGAATTTAGATGAAAATCTTTGTAAGAACTTTCTGTCATTGATGGATGCTCTCTCGAGATACTCTTGCGCTTCAAGATAGCTCATCACCTCATGGTACCATGGATTTTCTTTGTCAATGTCAAGCTCACGATAGTGTGCAGGTTCGTCGAATCTTTCAATGATAATCATAGGGGATTCGTTGTCCAATCTGACCTTGAACATTGAAGACATGGTTTCCAAGGCATCATCCAATTGATTCTCTTCCCTAGGGAAGTGCTCAAAGGTGATATCTTCAAAGTGGGAATTATGGATAGCACAAGTTCCTTGTAAGGGATGAGATTAGGGTGTTTAGTGTCCCAATCTCCTTTTACTTGGCTAATCACTAGAGCGGAATCTCCAAACACATTCAAATGTTTGATTCTCAAGTCAATGGTAGCTTTCAGACCCAAAATGCACGCTTCGTATTCATCCATATTGTTCGTGCAATCGAAGCATAGTCTGGCGGTGAAAGAAGTGTGGAAACCTTCAGGAGAGATGATCACAACACCAATTCCGTTACCCAAGACATTGGAAGCCCCGTCGAAGACCATAGTCCATTGGGATCCTTGTTCAGGTCCGTCATACGGTCCAGGTTTCGCGCATTCGGTCACTAGCATGATGTTCTCATCAGGGAAGTCGAAGTTCATAGACTGATAATCATCCACAACTTGATAGGCCAAATGATCTGCTAGCACGCTTCCTTTGATGGATTTTTGAGTCGTGTATTGAATGTCGTACTCAATCAAGATCATTTTCCATCTGGCTATCCGTCCAGAAAGAGCAGGTTTCTCGAAGATGTAGTTGATTGGGTCCATCTTAGAAATCAACAAAGTGGTGTGAGTCAACATATACTGTCTTAGCCGGAGAGCAGTCCATGCCAGAGCGCAACAAGTTTTCTCGAGCAGTAAATATCTGGTTTCACAATCAGTAAACTTTTTGCTCAGGTAATAAATAGCATGCTCTTTTCGGCCAGACTCGTCATGTTGGCCCAAAACACACCCCATAGAGTTCTCTAGTACTGTCAAGTACATGATCAAGGGTCTTCCTTCAACTGGAGGCATGAGAATAGGAGGCTTTTGTAGATATTCTTTTATTTTGTTAAAGGAAGCTTGGCATTCATCATTCCATCTGACTACCTGATCTTTCTTCAAGAGTTAGCTTCACAGTTTCAACATTTTTAAATGCCTCGACGGGATTCAGCTATCATGTTGAAGCTTCTTTTGCAGCCTTCTTATTCCTTTGATAAGGCCTCCATTGCATTCTAGTCATCAGGTTTTTCCCTTTATAATTAGGAGAAACTTGATATCCTTTGGGTTTCTCCTTCTTTCCCTAACCTTCAACCTCTTGATCAACTACTTTCCACATGGGCCTCTTTCCCCTTTTTGATTTACCGATTCCACCCATTTTTCTTGTGGGGTTTGTGACGAAGGACGAATAGTTTTTGGTCGAGGCTACTGGAATAGCCTTCGGTATTCTTCATTACGTTGAGGGATCCCATTCTTATCGAACACAAATCTTGGGACTAGAGGCTCTTCTTCCTTAAGATCTTATTTAGCAACTTCATATTTTTCAGTCGCTTTTTTGTCATACACTGCCTTGCATCTTGGGCACAACTTGGCTTTTGATCCTCTAACCTTGCACTTTTCTTGAAAATCAGCCAAATCTTCATCATCTTGGGGATAGACTGCTTGTAACTCATCCTTGACTTTCATGTTGAAACCGTCTATAGTTTCGACCATCATGACCTTCATATTGAAGCCTTCAGTAACTTCGACTGTCGTGTAATCCAAAGGTTCAGCATACAAAGTTTCTTCGACCTTTAAAGGATCAATGTCGACATGCATCTTTGGCTTCTCGCCAAATTGAAGTCTGCCTTCCTTCAATTCCTTCTATACCAAATCCCTGAAAATGACACATTGAAATGTTTTATGACCAAGAAAATTATGAAATTTACAGAATCTCCTTTTTTCTTTTCCTCTAAAGGAGGATTCTTCAGGCCCTTAAGCAGAATAATTTGACCATCAGTTATTAATAAATCAAACATTTCATCACACTTAGTTATATCAAAAGTGTCAGTTTTCGTAATGGTTTTTCCATTCTTCTTAATTTTGAAGGGAATCTTCCCATTTGATGGTCTTAAAGGTTTACAAGCATAGGGAGGTCATGGATAGAGTTTAGCCACATTAACTTCAGCTTTTTCGATAAATTCATTATCATCTGAAACATAGTCAGTCACAACGTACACAACTTTCCCTTTCTTATGAAATTTACTACTCTTGGTTTTTTCAGCATTTAGACACTCAATTTGGC
Organism: Vicia faba; assembly: GCA_948472305.1. NCBI lineage: Eukaryota > Viridiplantae > Streptophyta > Magnoliopsida > Fabales > Fabaceae > Vicia > Vicia faba. The sequence goes on from OX451740.1 coordinate 652,780,130, forward strand.
GCAATCTATTTGCTAATTGTGCCATATCTCTAAGATATTGAGTATCCAATTTATTTCTAATAGAATAGTCTAGACCTGCTGCAGCCATTTCGACTAACTTATGCTCCATAACTTGCATAAAAGATATGTCCTTAAGGAGCCTAAACCTATTAAGATAAACATCAATTGACTCAGAAGCTTTTCACTTCACACATGCCAATTTTGTGAGGCTTATTTTCAATTGTACCATATAAAATTGCTCATGGAACAATCTCTCCATCTGAGTCCAAGTATGAACTGAATGTGGAGGGAGCATTGTAAATCAGGTGAACGCATTCTTTGTGAGGGAACTTAGAAAATATTTCATTTTCAAATCCTCATTATTTGAAATATCACCGACTTCAGTTTGATACCTAGGAACATTTTCGATTGTTGACTCATCAGCGTCACAAGCAAACTTAGTCAATTTTGGGACTTTCCATTCCCTGGGCAATTCTATTTGTAAGACAAAATCTTGTAATGGTGAAAAGTAAGTGGGCTAGTGGCAACTAGTATTCACATCATTATGTATCATAAGACGTTCAACAATAACCTATGGGTTATTTTCTCTGGCTAACGCGTTCTGTCGAACCTGCCTAACCATGTGGTCAGCATTCTGGTTCCTATTAACCACAACCAAGAGAGGACGCTTGACTGCCCTGGGGATTTCTTCAACTCTTTCAGGAATTTCCATCTCTTGATCGATAGCCTCTTCGACCACCTCTGGTTGGACATATGTTTCTAGTTGGAGTTGCCCACCATGTCGAACTGGTGCTTGAGGAGCCCCTAGAAAGTCCCCAATACAAGTCATTTTAGTGTCCAACGTCTGGTAACTCTGAGTCGAACTTTGTATTAAAGGTCTAAGTATGGTACTCATTTGTTGCGTAAGCATATGGACCACTTTATGATTACTTTCATCCATCTGCTGCCTCATAATAGCGACAAAACTTTTGGTGAAGGTGGGCAATGCATGGGACGAAAATCCAAAGCCAGTTGGATAATTGAATTGATTTCCCATAGGGTCCTGACCCATGGCACGGTGAAAACGCTGATGTCGTGTTTTCAAAAAATGTCGACCATGCCATCAACGATGTTGGCGTTCCATAGATTCTTTCTCCACCAAACATGGATCTAGTAAAATTAGGCATGTATGGCCCAAAAGCATTTTTCCCATGTGGCATTGGAGTACCAGGTTCATTCGGTGAAAATGTAGAACCACTCTGGGAATTCGACAGAGTAACTAATGTACTTGACGTAGACACACTAATATTGGAGGATTCAGAAGCAATCTTGTTCCCTCCTGGGGGTGAGTGCCCACTAGAACCAGTATTTTTTGTATTCACCATTTTCCTATCACTTCTTAAAATCATACACTCTCAGTGTTGAAGTTGAGGAAAACATGCAAACTAAAGACAACTTAACACAACGGATCCCACCAGGTGTGCCAATTTGTTTGCAGGTGTTTTCGACAAACAATTTTTAGCCTCTTAATTAAAGGTTACTTGCAGGACCGACTACAAAAATCCTAGACCTGGTATTAAGTTTGGCATGAATTTAGTGTTTAGAGTGGGTTGAACCGAATCGTAAATGTAATGAATGAAAAAGACAACAATTTCAAAGTAAGAACAAAACGACAAAACAAAGAAAAAACAACAAAGCAAATTGTATTAAATTAAATGTGGAAGTATGCATACATTTTAAACTTGAACTCGTTTCTCTCTAGAATGCAGATACTTTGAGTTAGGGGTGCTCAAAACCAAACCGGCCCAATCAAAAACCGCAAAACCAAACCAAACCAAACCAAAATCGCAAAAAAATTACATTTGATTTGGAGGTATTTGGGTCATTTTCTAACAGAACCGTGCGGTTCAGTTCAATTCACTGTTTGTATTTGCAAACTGAACCAAACAAAATTAAACCGCAGTATGTTACAAAATCTTACTAACCAATATATATTTCTTTAATTTTTTAGAGAAATCAACATGTATTATGTGTATATTTTATAATATTTTTTGTATAATATTTATTTTAATTTACATATCATCAAAAAATAAATATTATTCATTTATAAATACTATTTTCACAAAATATATTTTATCGTATTCTTTTTATGATATTTATTTAAGATAACTATCATGTATATCATTCTTTCGACTTAAGATAAAATTATAAGACACAATTTTATCTATCAAATTATAAATTTATTTTGACATTATAAATTTTTTTATGGTAATGTACGAGCGATTAAACACAAAATTATATTTTCCTCTATATGTGTATTTGTAAAAAACTGAACCAACCCAAACCACATTAGTTTGGTTTGATTTGGTTTGGTTTTATTTTTATAAGTCAACCGAACCAAACTGAACCACACGTTTTTTCTCATGCAGTTCAGATGATTTTTAATTTCAAAGCCGCCCAAACCGCAGTGCGAACACCCCTACATTGAGTAACTCTTTGAATGTAGTAAAATACGACCTCTAAAATGAATCTAAAAACTTGTTTAAATAGATAAACGAAATAATTGTTCGTCAGTTACTAAACTAACACGTTCTGGGTTCATGTGGATCTGCCTTCGAAACTTCCCACATTCTGTTGACAACCATCAAGAGTACATGCTTCTCTGTCAATTTCTTCTGCTTTCGACCGTGGTCGACAGACTCAAATCTCAACATCTAATTTTTGCTAAGTCCCTTGAATCTTTCTAAACAACCTGTGTCGATATCTCTTATCTAATTGTTGGTAGCATCGACACGGCTCCTTATTTGATGACAACCTTTGATTTACAATCCTTTTTCTTAGTCGAAAATTACTAGTTAACAGATATATTAAGAAATTTCAAAAAATAAAAATTATAATAGATTATTGATCAGATTCAAATCTTAAAAATTTATTGAAATCAGACCGAAGCCTTTAATACGTAATCTAACCTATTTTCACTACTACTAACTATACAATATGACTTTCTAGCCGTTTTTCTTTATTGTATAGGTAAGTTTTAAAAGTTTTATTTCAAAAAAAATTATATTTATTTAATATTATTGTGAGGTGTCAACTATTTGATAATTTGAATGAATGCATTAATTTTTTTATCGTGTATAAATCTTATTTTATTATCTCATAACATAAAACAATTAAAATAAAACTATTAACCGGTCAATTATTCTTTCAAACATTTTTTTAAATATTTTATATAAATTAATATTTTCTCTTCAATATCTTTGAACTAAATTAAACATTATGATCAAATTACACTTTCTCTTAATTTATAGAAATAAAACTTGATTAATGTTTTTTATTTCTTTAATTTATAGTATATATTATTTCTATTATAAAAAATAACAATCTTTTAATTTATATCCGATCAAAAAATCATCATACTATTCCAAAAAGCGCAAACAATAACACTTGTTATTCTTCTTCTTATTTTTTGTTATTTTTATTGTTGTTCTTTTTGTTTTTATTGTTCTTATTATTGTTGTTCTTGTCGTTCTTGTTGTTGTTATACGTTGTTGTTTTTGTTATTGTTCATGTTGTTCTTCTTGTTTTTGTTGTTCTTACTGCTATTGTTGTTCTACTGCTATTTTTTTATTTTATTATAAGACATATAACAACGGTTAAGTTAACTAATCATTGTGATATCACGCAAACTTTCTAATATACGATAATAGTTACAGGATCGTGATTGTAAATAACGTATTTATAACAACATCTTACTTAACAACATTTAGACTCGTGTGATTATATATTTTTTCCAACCGTTATTAAATGCATTTTTCATAGTAGTGATACTCAAAATAAAATTAAAAAAAAATACATTTCACACTTAATAATTATATAATTTTAAATATTTTTTAGACAACATTTCTAATATTATATATGGTTTTATTTATATTAAAAAATTGTCTTCATACTAATTTATTCATTATTTATTATTAGTCACTAGTATGATTTTTTAAGTAAAATAATTATCTTGATATTAAAAAACAATTGAATGAGATGAGAGATCTCTTTTTATTATAAGTCTTAGGTTCGACCCTAATCTAGGACACATTGATAACTATTCATATAAAAAATTCAAATCTCTTTTATCTATAAATATTTATATCATAATTGCCTTTAAGTGTGATTATTTTCTAAAAATACAATTATATAAAAAATTCAAATCTCTTTTATCTAAGAATATTTATATCATAATTGCCTTTAAGTGTGATTATTTTCTAAAAATTACAATTTCCTTTAAAACTATTAATTATGATAAGTAAAATCATAAAGTTAAATATAAATATATTTCACACTTTAACATAATACATTTTAAATCTATTTTTTAGAAGAAAAAAATAGTATTATACTTATTTATGATGGACTTATATCATAAACTTATGGATTCAACCTGATTTATTCATTGCATATATTAAGGCCACACAAGTGATTTGAATTGGACTTGTTTCTTATTGTTTTTCTTCTTGATGAAACTTCCAAAACCTTGCACCATTCTCTTGAATTTCATGTTTATGCAAAGATACTTTTGGAATTCCTGATGATTGTTTTGAATGATGTTTTGGACAGGTTTAACCAAAAGGAAATTGCACCAAGAGTGGGATAGATTCGTGCAAATGCACAGGGCAATAAAGAAAATGGAGATAGCGAAGATTTTAGGAACTTTTGGAACCTATCCTTCTGAAAACTAATGTTTGTAAATGAAACAGTAGCCATAACCTTTGCTTTAATTTATGTACTTCAACTTACTATAACTATGTAATACTAATGCTTTTTACTACATTTCACTAGCTTAAAAGCAAATCCAATAATAGTTAGTGCAAATTTGAATTTGATTCAAATAAAGTTTGTTCAATTAGCTAACTTTAATTTGTGCTCATTTATTGAAATTCACTTGAACATTCAATGCAATCAATTCAAATTCTAGATCCAGGTCAATTTCTAATAGACAAATGATTCAAAGATAATCATGCCCAAACTTGTGATGTTAACTTGCACTCGAAGTAAACTTCTAATGAACTTAGACCAAAGTAACACTTTCACTATGTTAAACTCAAATTTAAACATGCATAATGCATCCGACTCAAAACCTCACATCAATATCAAAATGGGAAAGCCATAATGTAGTGAAGATTGTGACAAAACCTGCGACATATTTCAACTTAACTTATTTATTGAGTCGACTTTGCTACAAAATTATATTATTCAAATTCAAATTCATCAACCATTAATTTCCTATCCTTAATTTATTATTAATAACCAAGTATTAAAAAAATACACAAATAATCATATTTCAGAGGAAATTACGCAAATAATCATGTTTTAGAAAACTCCATAATCGAGATGCTAAGTGAGATAGCGCATGCACTTTAATTTTAGAAGGAGGCGCCAAGTGAGATGACGCCTAGGTGCAACATGTTTGCCCTAAGCCATCTCAGATAGCGCCTATGTGCATTTAAGAGGCATTTTTTTTTTTTGCTTTCTATTTTAAATAGGAAACAATAAATAAATGATATAACTTCATGAAACTTCGATTTTTCATTAACAAATGAACGATTACATAATGAAAAAAAATCATGCATATTATTTAGTTGTCTTCCGGAACTCGGTAACAACTTGTGGTTCCGCATCCGCGTTCTCACCTATCTCGTGATCGGTTTCGTCAATTTTCCTGTTGTGGTTGGGTCGATGGCCTAACGAAGTCAATGCGTTCAGGATTTATGAAATCAGTCAGATCATTATATCTGAAAGATCCGCGTTGGTATAGTCTGTTACTCATGTTCTCAAAGTCTGGATTACTAACCCATTTATACCAATCAAAATATTGATCCGTGTGTCGCATATTATTCTGGTTGAAGAAAATAGGGAATTGCAAGACATGTTGGTGACGCCTATGCCACATCTTACACCATTCTGGAGCAAAATCTTTCCAATTAGTAAGACTCCATTGCGCGTCGACCCTTTTGAGATGTCAGGGTGACAAACAAGTTGGATCGCATGGTATCTCTTGATGCATTTTGAACTGCAACTTAACACGGGCGTTGTGGTGCTTCTCCACAACGTTAAACCGTATGATTGCAGTCTTTACAGTCCAAATTATTGCACCCTTGGGGTTTGGTTCGTGGTCCAAACCCAAATATGATCTCCAGATAAACCGTGGATAAAATTAAATCAGAATAATGAAAACGTAAAAAATAAATAATTTAAAAGTAGAAAAGTTTAAAGGTACCACATACATAATCTGGGCCAGGGTGATCCAATAGGTTACGATATAGAGCGAAATTTTGGATTCTTGCCGTAATCCATACCCGTTACACAGTACCTAAAGGAATTGAAAAATAATTTATGTTATACATATATTTGGCGAAAGGATGAATAATAAATTATTTAAGTTCTTGACTTACTTTGTTGCGTATAGGAAAATGAATGTATTGTTGTTGACGGGGTTTAGGAACTCCAATCTCCACCAACCCCAGACTTGGAGTAAGAAAGTGCGTCCATAAAAAGTACATTTTTACACAAAGAACTGTATAGATGGGCTAAAACAGCAGAACTCCAACTATACTTTCTTGTTTTTTCAAAGTTCCTAAGCAAACTTAAATACATAAAATTTACACTATTCCCTGTACTTTCGGAAAATAACAATCCTCCAAATAGTATCATCATATAATTTCTAGCTTTTATTATTCTTGCTAGCTCGGATGAATTTTCATTCAACTCAAGATTCGCATAATGTTTTTTGAGTTCAGTTAGTAATATACATTGGCCTCTAGCACCACCACCTTCTATCATATTTTTTTCCCAACAATTCTTCGCATAGAGAATTGGGTTATTGAACCAACTCATTAACTGCCTTACCATCGATAGGGAGATCTAATAACATGTACACATCCTCTAGTATGACGGTACATTCATCTATTAGTAGATAAAATGTGTATGTCTCAAGTCTCCACATTTCCAACATTGCAAGTATAAACTTGGAATCAAACATGCAGTTTGAGATTTTTATAACATTTCCAAAACCCGCATTTTCGAGATAGGGCACGATCAACGAGTCGGGAGTAATGTAGTTGTGTGAGCGAATTCTAAATTTTTTAGTATCCTAAATTCAAAATGTAAAAATTGTAAGAGTCCATAATATAACTAAATCAATAATAATTTTATAAAAAATATATTAGTATACAAGAATATTTGAGAATTTATAAAAACTTACAAACGTCGCAATGTTGTTGTCTCTTGTGCCTCTGTGAGAATCGCCCATTGTGAGAAGAGCCATATTTGAAATTGTATAAAACAACGAAAGAGTTTGTATCAGAGAATGAGATGATTGGTGATGCAAAATAAGTATCTCAGACGCCGTATTTATAGGCGAAATTGTATCAGAGAGTGAATAAATGAGGTGGTTGATGGTTGCATGCATGCATGATATGTGCCACTCATGCGCCAAGTCAAATGGCGCCTACATGCAATTTAGAGAGCATGCGTCATTCAAATTGACGTAGGACAGGCCTAGTTGTAGCATAGGTGGCAGCATAGGGGCGGACTTTTGCGCATGCATGTAAGATGATAAGACATGTAGGGATGCACCATTTGACATGGCGCATGAGTGCAAACTTAAAAGGTGTCGCCATCTCAATTGGTGAATTAGTGGTGGCTTACTTTCATACTTTTCAAATTTAATGAAAACTATTTAATCCTACATGTATCTAATGGCCTATACATTCAAACACTCAAACATTTAAACATTCAAACACCCAAACACTCAAACCTTCAAATATTCAAACACAATGGCCTCTACACCACAATACGTTATCAGTGCATATTTCAACGGTGAGACGTACATTTGTCCCATCTCTGGGTTTTTATTTAGAGACACTGAGAGCATCTGATTTTATTTAAATAGAAAAATCAATTTCTTGTATTTCAAAAAACGATTAGAGGTCAAACTTAGACGAGATCCTGTAACACAAAATCTTTTATCAAAATCCAGTTTTTTTTTGTGAAAACCAAATAATATTTTATAAGATAGACGTTCAAGATGACGAAGACCTTCAAAATATGTTTTCCAGTCATGAGTATTCTAGGTACGACTCGATTGAGTTGTACATTGTGTTGCGGGAGCCTCAGCTGTCACGATCAACTCAGTCACGAGTGGTTGATGCTCTCGAAGACAAACAAGCAGAAGTAATTGTTGTTAACGAAGAAGAGGAAAATGACGAGTTAGAGTTTGACGACATGGTCAACGATGATTCTGAAGACGATGGGCTACCCAGAATCCTCCGAATGAGATCTACACACCACCTCCACACTTGACAAACTTCAACATGGAGGGAGATGAACCGTCATCTGATGTTTTTTTAACCCGTATATGCAGTCGGATGAAAATTTTAAAAGAGAAGGACAAATTTCATAATAGATAAGATTGTATCCGAGCCATAAAAAGTTTCACATGCTAAACTCTGTAGATTTTAAGGTAGATCGGGTAAATCCAGAAAGATACAAGCTCAGGTGTGTTCACCCAAATTGTATGTACAACCTCACTGCATCATACAGATTAAGAGGTGATTGATGGGTGATAGATTCTATGTCCACCCACACGTGCATCAATTCTACGCAATCAAAGGATCATCGTAAACTAAATTATGATCTCATATGTCAAGAAATCATACCTCTCGTCGGCAACGATCCATTATTGAAGGTGAAAACCATAATCTCTCACATCACTACGGTATACAATTATACTTTGTCATACCGAAAGGCGTAGTTAGCCAAGACCAAGGCAATTTAAAAGGTATATGAAAACTGGGATGAGTCATACAAAGAACTTCCGCGCTACCTGCATGCACTTCAGACGTATTCTCCGAGAACTGTTTATATTATGGAAACATTTCCGACGTATGCCCCAGATGGTACTCATGTCACCGAAAATGGAATATTCAGTCGACTGTTCTGGGCTTTTCAACCTTGCATCACAGGGTTTGGGTCATGCAAACCTATTATTCAAATTAATGAAACATGGTTGTACGGAAAATACAAAGGCACACTACTGATGACAGTTGCACAAGATGGCAATAACAATATTTTCCCAATTGCCTTTCTCTAGTCGAGAGAGAGACTGGTGGTGCTTGAAGTTTTTTTCTCAGGAATCTCTGAACACACGTGGCTCCTCAACCTGATCTCTGTTTGATCTACGATAGACATGCATCTATTGAGAATACATATAATAATCCTGCAAACGGTTGGCATGACCCTCCTTCTACGCATGTCTACTGCATTAGACATGTCGTACAAAATTTCACGAGGGAGATCAAAGACAAGGTTCTTAGGAAAACAGTTATGAACGCGGAGTATGCATTAACACAATCATCGTTCAAACACTATCGCAACGAGATCAGATTGTCAAATCCGTATCACAACTGAAATGGACTCCCTTGACAAGCTAGAAATAAAATGTGATTTATGTCGTCAGGTCAAACACAATCGAAAAAATTGTTCAACTTGACCTACAAGCTCCACAACATAAAAATTGTATGAAAATCATCTGCTGTTTTTTTAAGTTCTAAACATTACTTTTTTCATTAAGAGCATTTGTTACAACAAACCATACACAAACAACAAATAAAAACACGATAAATCGTCTAAGAAATTACAACCGTCAAAACAATTTCATCTGAGCCATGCATCATCACCATTACGTCTCTGTCTGTTTTGACTTCCTTCAACCAAAAATTAAGTCTTCCAGTTGCAAGTGAGGTGTGGTTGTTCGTCTTCTCTGGATCCTTCTAATTTGTTCCCCAACCTCGATGTCTCCCTCTAGCCATCACATCAACTCTCTTCAGACGCTCCATAGAGCAATGTGCCAAAATTTCATTTTTAAATAACAGAGGAAAAATGATGGAGAAATGGATGGAGAAATGGATTTTTTATTTATAGAAAATACAATTGAACGTAGTAGCTATCTCAAATGGTGTCTCCTCCCCTTTTTATAGTGCATACGCCATCTCACTTGACTAAAGCAAAGTACATGCGCCAAATCAGATGGCGCCTAAGGCAAAAAGGTGAGTGCATGCGTCATCTCACTTGACGCCTCCATTGTGAAATTTTTTAAAATATGACTATTTGCGTAATTTTCTCCGAAACATGATTGTTTGTGTATTTTTTTCAATACTTGATTATTGTTAAAAAAAATCCACTTATGTCTTTTTATTTACCATTTACACAGGAGACAAAAATAAGATTTTCACCTTAAAATTTGTAGTATAACTCAATCTTTTTGGATGTTTGACAAAATGATTGCAACAACAAAATAGAAATTAATATTTACAATTGATACTATTTTGATCGTGTAATATACATTATTTATAATTCTATAATAAAGACTTACAATAGACACAAAAAAAACTAATCCTACACGGGTCACAACTCACAAATTAGAGCATACAGCATACAGCATTTAGTGAAAAAGTTAAACAAAATCAAGTAATCACAACATTAAAAATCTTAATTTAAAATAAAATAATAAATCTTTTTTATCAAAAATTTTAAAAATGATTATCACGATAAATTTATCTAGTTTTTTCATCTCAATCATTTTTCCTCATTAATTCAAAATAAACTAATAATATTATGTTCAAATTTTCAACAAATAAAACATTTGCAAAACACAGGTCATATGCTAGTTATAAACATTATTTTACAACACTTGCTTAAGTTTAGTCCAATCATAAAAGTATGTTCAAATAAACAATCACTTCAGCACCATCCAACAGGTTTGAATATCCCAAAGACGGTTTAATCAAATATTTTGGACATGCTCATAATCCATAACATCAACACTGGTTCAAAAGAGCAGATAACTGTATTGTGTCTAGCAGGCAACTAAAATAGATACTACTAGTATTACTCTACATTTACAACCAACCTCAGGACTGTAGGAAAGCATACTATGAGCATGGTGTCTGTCATCTAGAGGGGAATAACATCAGCTGCTTATGGTTTTCCCCATAGGCAGCTTCATGGAAACAAGAATTCATATACATCATAACAAGGACATTGTGATGCCTCATAAAAATTAGTAAAGGCCCCACTAGGTACTTCCTTTCAAACAGTAGTTTGACACTGATGAAGTACATCTCAAATACCTCTATGATGTCAAAAGCCTACCACACAAAATTTAGGTAGTAAGCAAAATAAAAAAGGAATGGGTGTTTAAGGATACAAATGAACTCTGGACAGATTTATATATCTAATAATTTACATCATTATACAGTCTCACGGAAATTCCTCAGCCTACAGCAATTTTGCCACAATGTTGGCTGGTTGTCTTTGAACAAAGCTCAATGCCTATGAACTGGTGGTGGGGTTGACGGGTGGGTTTGCCCATAAAATCCAATGCCGTGTGGCCTGTAAAATCCTCCTGGCGGTGACTGATGTGCTGGTTGAGTGCTGGGCATTGATAACCCTGATGCAGCATGTGGAGGAAAAGGAGGTGGAGGTGGTAGGTTATTTGACATGTATCCGTAAGGAATTCCTCCATCCATGAAACTAGTTGGTTGGACATACTGAGGGGGAAGGGGTGCTGAAACAAATGCAGCTTGTAATTGATTGGCTTGAGACATGGTTTGCATGTTGGCTGACGGTCCATGCTGCGGATTTGTTGACAATCGCTGTTGCATATTGGTGAAAAAGGAAGAGCTCGCCATATCAGAATTGTTAACATCAGAAACAGGCGATAATTTTTCAATTTTGGGTCTTTTCTCTGGGTTGAACATAGGTAATCCTGATGTAAATCCTTTGGAATTGAAACTACCGTTATTGGAGGCTGCTTCTTCAGCCACTAGAGAAGAAAGAACAGATGCAAGCATCTGAGCAGATGAGGAGGAGGCGGCAAGCTTAGCAGCAACAGCTGCTGCCGCCTTCTTGTTATCTTCTTCAGAAGTTTGGAAAGGAGGAAATGACATGGAAGGTTGTGCAAAAGTATGATCAGAAGTGGTGCTGTTTAGTTGAGCTGATGGATGTGCTGCCTCTGTTGTTTGGTTAAGCCACTTCCTGATACCAGTTGTTTTTTCAATCTGGCCTCGTACCACCTTCACAATAATAATACCATTAATATATAAGAATTTTAAATAGTGAAGACAATACTCATCTTTCTAAATTTATAACAGTAACACCAATGTCATTTTTTAGATCATGAATATACATCAAATCCTTGTCACAAAAGAAGAAAAACATCAAACCCACAAACACAACCATATTGCATATATAGATGTCCCTGATTGATACCGATGTAAAATTCCATCATTAAGCCCTCAAATAATATGCAGAAAATGGGCAGTTCCTCTATCTTCATATCTATCAACTCTCATCACTGTTAAGAATAAGGACATCTTTTACTAAGTTACTATCATCTACTCTCCTTGGAATCTAAGGCTATGTTTGGGAGTTTGGAAGGGAAGAGAGGGGAGGACTTTGAAAAATAGGAAGGATTCGGTGAAAAGAGTTGAAAGATTTTGCTTAGCACAGTTTTGGAGGGTTTGTCTTTCTTCATAACACCAAAAACCTCCTAATTTGGGGGAACTCAAAATTTGTATTGGAGGAGGGTTTTGGGGAGCTTAATCAATTTGTTCAAATATAATTTTTGTTGTTATAGTATTTCAAAAACTAAAAATACATTAATGATAAACATTATTTTATCATTCTAAACAAAATCTTTTTTTCAAAAAATGTTTAAGAATTTCTTTATAATTTTAAAAAAAAATTAATTTTGGAAACCCTCTCTTCCAAACTCCCAAACATAGCCTAAGGCTTCGTCAATATTTAACACTTTCTAAAATTTCAAAACTCAAATTTACTATTTAAAAGTTTTTCTTTTATGTATTAAAACTCCCTAATTTTCCCTCAAATCTTAACTCTAAAATTATTAATTCTCTTTTCCCATTTTTTTCATCTCAAATCTCCAATGTTCATACTTTCTTTCAAATATCTATTTTTTACATTAAAATATGTAGAACAGTAACATATGATATATTTCAAAGTTTTCAATTGTTAAAGTATTAATCTGATTAAATAGGTTATTCTAAATCTAATGGATCTGACTAATAGACAAATGAGCTAAACACAAAAATGAAAAATGAAATATGGTTTTGGTGTAACTATTTATTCTTCTAAAAATACTATTCTATTTTAATTTTATGTATAACTTCCTATCACTAATACCGACTCATGGAAATTTCTTTTTCAATAAACTTACCGTTTCTTTTTCAATAAAGTTAATTTGTGCAAATGAATGTGCTCATCAACATTCAAAACTAATTGTTAAGCCAAAACTTTTTCCCTCACAAAAAATAGATCAATCTCCATATGTTTAGTCCTGGAATGCAAAACAGGATTATGAGCTAATAGAACAGCTGACTGATTATCACACAGTATGATGGGAGGCTTGGTTTGAATACACAGTTCCTGCAACAGTGTCTGTATCCAAAGAAGGTCAGTTGTAGCTTGAGTTAAACTTCTGTATTCAGATTCAGTGCTAGACCTAGCAACAACTAGTTGCTTCTTTGACCGATAGGCAACCAAATTAGATCCAAAGAAAATAGCAGCACCAGATGTACTTCTTCTGTCATCTGGATCTGAAGCCCAATCAACATCGCAGTAGACATGAAGAGAGGGAGCAGCCTGAGGGGAAAGGGGAGTGAGAGATAAACCATGATTTAGGGTACCTTTCAAGTATCTGAGAATCCTTTTGACAACCTGCCAATGAGAATCAAGAGGATGTGACATAAACTGACACACTTTGTTAACAGCATAGGTCAAATCAGGTTTGGTGATGGTGGCATACTGCAAGGCACCAACTACAGACCTGTACATAAAAGGATCAGAAAAGGCTGCAGACCCAGTTTTGGTGAGTTTGCAGGTGGACTGCATGGGTGTGCTAACCGAACAGGCTTCCAACATGTTAGTTTTCTACGGCAAATCTCTGAGATACTTAGTTTGAGTGAGAAGCATAGAACCATTAGCTGACTGCTTGACCTCAATGCCCAGAAAATAGTCAAGATCCCCAAGATGCTTGAGAGAGAAAGCAGAATTAAGCTTGTGAATTACCTCATTGAGAAGACCAGTGGAACTGCCTGTGAGGATAATATCATCTACATAAACAAGTAGATAAAGAGAGTGCTCTTTTGAGAAGTAGGTGAAGAGAGAGGGGTCACACTTGTTGGCTTTAAAATTAAGCTCGAGAAGAGTTGATTGCAGTCTCTCAAACCACTGCCTTGGAACCTGTTTCAGGCCATACAAAGCCTTGTTGAGTTTACACACCAGAGAGGAATTAGAGTGAACAAACCTGGAGGCTGCTCCATGTAAATTTCTTCATCAAGGAGTCCATTAAGAAAGGCATTATTTACATCCAACTGCTGAATAGACCACCTGTGGGTAATGGCAATAGTGAGGATGATCCTGATAGTAACAGGCTTCACAACGGGTGAAAAGGTCTCAGTAAAATCCAGACCATGCCTCTGATGAAAACCTTTGGCTATCAACCTGGCCTTGTATCTGTTGATGGTGTCATCAGGGTTTTCCTTGAGCCTAAAACCCACTTGCAGCCAATAACATTCTTGTTGCGGGGTAAGGGCACAAGAGACCATGTGGCATTTTTCTGTAAGGCATCAAATTCATCTTACATAGCTGCCTTCCAATGGAAATCAGCAAGAGCCTGTTTAACAGATTTAGGCTCAGAGTAAGTAAGAAGCACCCTAGGATCTAGTCTAGGCTGAGAAAATTCAGATTTGGCCCTAGTTATCATAGGATGAGAGTTCTGAGGGATAACGGGCACAGGAATAGCATTAGGAGGCACATGTGGTTCAGAATCAGTGTTTGAAGATGAGTTGAATAAAGGGTCAGCCTGACTAGAGAAGGATGAGAGGGTCCCTGGGGAGTTGCTAGCAGTAGTAGGTGAAGGAGTTGCAGAACTACCAGCTGGTGATAAATCCTTAGGGCTAGAAAAGACAGAGGTGGGAACATGAACATGGGAGGTAGTAGGAGAGGCAGGTTGGAGATCATTTGAAGGACTAGGGATAAGAGATTGTGAAGAGGTGATGTGAGGAGTAAGAGCACTCAAAAAGTGGCTAGAGTAATGGGGTGCCAAGGATGTACTGTGGCTGGAAACAGCACTAGGTCTGGAAGAAAATAAATCTAGATATGGAAACCTAGACTCATTAAATAGAACATCTTTTGAGATGTATAACCTGCCATTAGGAGCCAGACACCTATAGCCTTTGTGAGACGTGGAATATCCAAGAAAGAGGCATTCTTGAGATCTGAAGTTAAATTTCTGAGAGATAAGGTCTCAAGAGAGGAAAGCAAGCACATCCAAAAACTTTCAGAAACTTGTAATCAGGCTGCTGATGGAATAGAAGAGTGTAAGCAACCTCAAAATGAATGGAAGCAGATGACAGCCTGTTAATAAGATATACAGCAGTGGAAAAGACATAGTCCCAATAAGTTAAGGGAAGGGAAGCCTGACTAAGCAAGGTAAGCCCTAAATCCACTATGTGCATGTACTTTCTTTCAATGACACCATTTTGGTGACGCGTGTGTGGACAGATAAGACGATGGTTAATATCCACCTCAGTTAGATATTTGGTAAATGGCCTGAATTCACCCCCCCAGTGAGACTGAACAGCTTTAATACGTGACTCATGTTGCAGTTCAACCAATGCTTTAAACTTTTGAAAAACAGAAATGGCTTCAGATTTAGCTTTAAGAAGATAGATCCAAGTAAACTTGGAATAAGCATCCACAAAGGACATATAATACAAGAAACCAAATGCAAAGGCCTTGGGTGAGGGCCCCTATAGGTCAGTATAAACAAGTTCCAGGGGTTTTGTGTAAACTGTGTGTGAAGTGGGAGCATGTAACCTGTGGGATTTACCCATACAGCAAGCAGAATAGAACATATCACAAGTTTTATTATTGAACTGAACATTACAATGTTGCAAAACAAGCTTGAGAGCATGATTGTTAGGGTGTCCTAACCTAAGATGCCACATGTAAGGCAAGCTATTAGAAAGAGAAACAGTATTAGCACTAGGTGTAACATTAATGGAGGAAAAACTAGTAGAATGCAACAAAGACTTAGCAGATTGTTACACATCAATAGAGGGAAACTCATAGAGTCCATCAGCTCCTACATGACCTTCAAGAAGAGTGGCATCAGACACCTTACATTTAACAAGACACTTGTCAACTGAGAATAAAAAGTACACATGGTTATCCTTAGAAAACTGACTGACACTAAGCAGGTTTTTAGTGATAGCAGGAACATGGAGTAAGTTCTTGAGCATGAGGTGTGTGGTAGGGTGAAAAGGTGAAGGAAAGGAGCTTGAACCAGCTGACTGAATAGTCATACCTTGTCCATTACCAATGTAAATTTGATCATGGCCTTCAAAAAGAGTCACTTGTTCTAAGTTCTTTGCAACACTGGTGACATGGTATGAGGCGCCAGAATCAAGAAAACCAGAAACCAGATGGAGATGGTGAAGCATTTGCCACAAAGGTACTTGGAGGTTGTGTAATGGCAGGAGGATAAGAAGGCACAACAGGAGGCCTGGACCACACATAAGGAGAGGCTTGAGGTGGTGCTTGAGTGTAATAGACATGAGCACCCTGCCATTGAGGTTGCACATAGTTTGCACCAGAAGGTTGGAACTGATAGTTAAACCTGTGTCTGCACTGTAGGGCAAAATGACCAGGTTTGGAGCAAACTTGACACTGGATGTTAGAGTTGGAGAATCTGCCCCCTTTGCCACGGCCAATCCTACCACCACGATGACCTTTTCCACCTCTAAAAGGTTGATAATCCTGCACTTGGTTAGAGTGACCAGTGTGAGCAGAGGAAGAATCAGTAACAGGTGTTGGAGACTCATCTGTTGTTGGTGACTGAGGCACAGCATGAGTTAGGTTGAGAGAAACCAAATCTGGGATTGGCTGCTTCTTGAACTTGTTCAAGCGCAGCTCATGAGCCAATAGCAGAATTCCAACCTCATCAATGTCCATAACTCCAAATTTGCTTTCAATAATAGACACAACCGGAGCAAATTCAGCAGACAAGCCCTCAAGAATCACATCAATGTGATGTGACACAGGAATTGGATCACCAATGGATGCAAGCGCATCAACAATGGTAGGGACCTTCAGCAGATTGTCTTGAACAGAAAGAGTGTCAAGTGTAAGAGCACGCAATTCAACACGCAGATGGCGTGCCCTAGCACGAGTTTGTTTCTGAAAATAGCTGAAAAGACGATCTCACAGTTCATGAGAGTGGTTACAGCCAAGCACGCGTGAGAGAATCTCACTGGAAAGTGTAGATTGAAGCCAGGACAACAGCAATTGGTCCTTCTGAATCCAGCTAGAATACGCTGGATTAACAGAACCGGAACGGCGAGCGGCGTCGTCAACAAATTTCAACGGAACACGAGCGGATACCACCAGATCTATGAGATCATGAGCATTGATGTAAGGTTCTACATGTTGACGCCAGAGATGGAAGTTCTTTTCATCCAACTTCTGCGCAATCTTGAGCGAGAAGTGCAATCGGCGACGGAACCGGCGTTGGTTCAGGCGCAACCCTAACGGAAGACGGAGGCGATGGCGAAACAATCGTAGCCATGGATCGACTCAGCAATCTGATACCATGTAAGAAAGAAGAGTAGAGAAGAGAAGTGTTCTCATTTCTGTAACTGAATTCTGTTATGCTTTTTTTGTGTTGATTACAAAAGGCTCTTTGATGCTTTATATACAACATCAAGGGTAACCTGCTATTACAGGTTAAGTTAAGCTGATACTTACAGCTGCCAGTCAAAACTATAAACTAAAATAGGGACTTAGCTACTTATATATTCAATAATGTATATCTACCATTGCCATCTTAGAAACAATATTTTCAAAGTTATTGTTATTAAACCCTTTCGTTAGAAGATCTGCAAGGTTGCCTTGGGAGGGCACATATGGAATGCAAATAAGACCACTATCTAATTTTTCTTTAATGAAGTGTCTATTAACTTCAATATGTTTGGTTCTATCATGTTGCACTGGGTTATGGGCTATGATAATAGCAAACTTATTATCACAATAAAGTCGCATCGATTCATCACACTTTATCCTCAGATCTTCTAAGATTGATTTCAGCCATATTAGTTCACATATTCCTTGTGCCATTGCCCTGAATTTTGCTTCAGCACTAGATCTTGATACTACATTTTGTTTCTTACTCTTCTAGGTCACAAGAATTCCACCTACGAAAGTGCAATAACCTATAGTTGATCACCTAGCTACAATTGACCTTGCATAGTCGGCATCAATATATGCTTCAACACCTACACTCTCATTTCTTTCAAACAAAATTCCTCTACCAGGTGTTCCTTTCAAATATTGTACAATTCAGAGAGCAACTTGCAAATGAATCTCCTTTAATCGGTGCATAAATTGGCTGACTAAGCTAAGTGCAAAAGCAACATCAAGTATAGTATGTGAGATATATAAGTTTTCCAACTAATCTCTGATACATTTCCTTATCAACCGCTATATCTTCTTTTGTGTTTCCCAGCTTCGCACTTGGATCAACTGGTGTATTTGCATGCTTGCATGCTGTCTTGTCAATTTTTTGCAGAAGATCAGTAATGTATTTCTGTTGAGATATGAAAAATCCTTTCTTATGGTGGGCAACTTCAATTCTCAGAAAGTATTTCAATTTTCCCAAGGTCTTAATCTCAAATTCCTTGACTAAGTGTGTGTCCAACAATTGTTGTTCTTCCTCATCATTACCTGTGACTATAATATCATCCACATATACCAATAACATTGTTACTCACCATGCTGCAGAATGTCTGATAAACAAGGTATGATCTCCTTGACTTTGTTTGAAGCTCAAATCTATCATAACTTTAGTGAATCTTCCAAACCATGCTCGTGGCGATTGCTTTAACCCATATAAAAAAAATTTTAACTTGCACACGGTGTTGGTGGTAGTATGTTCACGGAACCCAAGAGGTACGTCCATGGAGACTTCTTCAAGTTCAGCATAAATGATGCATTTTTTACATCGAATTGGTTTAAGTTCTATAGAAATATGTTCTATTTTTCATTGTTCTTGGAACTATTACATGTGAGGTATAAATAGAATAAAATAGGTTGAAAGTTGTACACTAATTGGTTAATAAACAGAGAAATAATTTCCTATAATTGTTGCTACCTAAATAAGGAAATAATAATTACCTAAATAAGGAAATAACAATAATAGATAATAAATCTATTTACACCACTGTTTTGTAATAGCTGGACAAATCAGAATCAAACGATTATGATTTAATATGTGCTAATCTTCAACACTCCCCCTCAATCCCAGTGTTTTCACCTTCACATCATATATTTGGGCTGCATCTTTGGCTTTAGAATAAGTTTCTTCTAATGCTTTCCGAATCTCTTTTGCAGTACTTAAGACATGCAAGTGTTACTAATTTCTGGAATCATTTAAGTACATAACCATGCAATAATCGTTGAAACTTCTATATACCCACTTGTCAGTTTGGGATTCGTCTCTTTGGGAGGTTTGTCGGTTAGGTGTTTTGCTTGTCCTTTACCTTTCAAGGTCATTTTCACGAGTTGAGATCGTTTCAAATCATTCATTCCATACAATTTATAAACCGAATGAATGTTTGGTAATCCTGATTCAAGGTGGTAATCATTTGTTTCATCTTTTTTGTCAGCCATTGAAGAAATACAGGAAGAAAAAAAAGACAAGACAAGCGAGTGTGCGAATGATCCATAAACGAAAGTGCTTGGATAGGGAAGTGAGCATCCAAAACAGGGACAGAGACTTCCGATCAGTAATCTGAGAGAAGACGGCAGTGAACGGCGGGCTCTGTGGTGGCGCATAGCCTTCACGCGTCGGGATGGTCGCCGGCGGTAGGTGGTGTGTGGCTGCTCAGACGGTGGCAAAACTCAGGGTTCTGGATGGGTTTTCCAAGATGAACACAGTGGTGTGGGCGGTGAGTTTGAAAAGTTGATGGAGATATGCGTGGTTGTACAAACAGTGTTGGCGGTGAATAGTGTCAGAGGTGAACAATGCATGCACACAGATTTGATTATCGTGGAAGGCAGCCACCACAATTAAGGTGGATTAACGAAACTGCAATGGAGGCAGCAACCACAATTAAGGTGGCTAGGGTTTTTGACAAAAGAACCGCAGAAGCCAAACCCTCTCGAACGAGAGTTCGTGATACCATATTAAGACTGAATAATTCAATATTATCATGCTAAAAGAATATAAAAGTACTAATCTCTTTAAATAGAGTATTCTGACCTAATGGGTCTTACTAAAGATCCAAACTTAAATTAATAATAAAAATAACAAACTATTTATAACATTTTCGAATGACAATTGGAAAATCAAACTCAGGCTGCAGGATCAGATTCGGTGATGGAGACAATGTCGAAGGAGAGTCTGCAATGACTTCAGGGATAGGTATGATAGACATTGGGTGACGACAGTGATATGGTTGTAGTGGTCGTGAAATGAGGGGTAAACTGGAGGGGTATCTGATAGAAACCAACTGAAGTAGAATGAAAAATAGGGAAAATTCCTTTGAATTTCAAAATAGTACCGTAGAACTTTTAGGGTTTGCACCTCGCAATGCCAAAATAGCTTTTTTCCTATCCAATTCCAAGATGATCAACTCCCCAACGTCTCCCCCTATTTATTCTAAACCTAAACACTCTGAATTAATAATATAATAATTCTAATAATTACCCATTTACTCTTTTAATAAATTTATAACTGTTACAAACCTAAAGAGGTCTAACAATACTTTGTCCCTAAAGATTCACGTTGTCCTCAAGGTGAAGGACAAAATAAGTGTCCACCAGCGTCCCACAACTTGAAGTAGAGGGACAGAGCAAGACATGAAAAATGATAACTAATGTGGATCATACACACTGTTTTTGGTGGTATGTTTGACCCAAAAACATAGCATGACAGCAGAAGGCATTAACAGTGGTTGGATCAAATCAAAGGAAAATCCACCCTTCACCAAGGACTTGTCAGGATCTGGCAGCTTCAGCAGTTGTGGCGGTAGGCTGTCCCACTTTAGTGAAGTCCATCTCTCTTTGGTAATTGCTCTACCCAGTCTCACCCTCGATATGAACACAATACTTGCGCCCTGCACATCAAAGTGTTTGCTGATACAAAGAAATTCTTGTGTTTGTTGTTACCAAGAAATTTGCAAGAATCTACCTTTGTCTCTTGTCGCTATTTCACATTGACATTAACGTGGAAATCTTTTGCATCTCTTTCTACTTTTGCAGTTTCTACCTTTTCCTTGTTTTTCTCTTTTATTGTATGAATGAGATCAGAATTTCCTTAGGCAGTTTCTTCTTGTTGAAGGGGTTAAATGTGAGAGCCATCGTCGACTCTATTTCCAATTCAAGTTCTTCTTCTTCATCGGATATAGGTAAGATGTCTCTATACTCTGGCTTAAAATGTCAAAGTAGTGCAACACGAAACGTTCGCCAACTAGCTTGTAGATGGCGTTGACTCCACCAGTGCCACCATTTGAGAGCACGGTTTATCAAGGCCTTCACTGCCTCTGGCGACTTCTGACTTTCTGGTGTTCCCACAACATCAAAATGCTTCTCAATACAAATGAGCCACCAATAGGCATCAGTGATGCCGTCAAACTGCACCATGTCCTTTTTCTCCTGCTGTGAATTTCTTACTCTGGATGAGAACTGCTTTGATACCAGTTGATAGAAACCAACTGATATAGAATGAAAAAAAGGGAAAATCCCTTTGAACTACAAAGTAGTACCACAGAACTTCGAGAGTTTGCACCTCCCAATGCCAAAATGGCCATTTTCCTATCCAATTCCACGATGATCAACTCCCCAATGTCTCCCCCTATTTATTCTAACCCTAAACACTATGAATTAATAATATACTAATTACCCACTAACTCTCCTAATAACTTTATAACAGTTACAAACTAAAGAGGTCTAAGGTCTAACAGTATCCAATGGGTCAGACTCCCTAGACTCATAAGCAACAATGGTATGGCATGGTGCTATAACCTTGTTCAAAGATGTTTTTGCTGGTATTGATTCAGATTTGGATGTGCAAGTAGAATTTGGATTAATAACTTCTAGAAGAGGTGTAGGAGTAATTTCTTGAAGGAATTCCGGAATCACGTGGTTGGACTAGAAATATGGAACAGTCTCGAAAAAGGTAATGTCGTACGATATGAGGTAGAGAATAGCAATGATAACCTTTTTGAAATCGATGATAACCAAGAACGACAAACTTGAGTGATCGAGTTGTTAGTTTATTACGTCTATGAGGAGAGAGATTTTGAACAAAACATGTAAACTCGAAGACACGAGGGGGAATTGGGTGGAGGTAGGAATAGGGAAAAAGGATTGAATGACGAATATGATCGTTAAGGATAGATGAGGGCATGCGGTTTATAAGGTAACATGTTTTTAGCACAGCATGCCTTATAGAGAGATCATTGTAGTCTGCAAATCAAACTAAAATTCCCCTGAGCAACAAATCCAAGAGGTTGTTCAATATAAATTTCTTCTTTTAACTCACCAAGAAGAAATGCATAATTAATGTCCAATTGATATAATGGCCAATGACAGATGGCAGCAATGGCACTAAATAATCGAACAAACGTTATTATGGTCACAGGGGAGAAAGTATCTCCATAATCAAGTTTGTTAAGAGTCCCACATCGGATAATATATGACCCGAACATGTCTTTATAAGTGGGAGCAATCATCGCCCTACAAGCCGGTTTTGTAGGTTGAGTTAGACCAAACCACGTCTCTTAACATGGTATCAAGAGCCTCGTTTAAGATCCGGTGGGTCACCTATTATGGTTTCTGCTATCGGGCTATCCACCATTTATTTCCACGCTCCAGTTGTCTAGTCCTGAGCATGAGGGAGTGTGTTAAGAGTTCCACATCAGACAATATATGGCCTGAACATGTGTTTATAAGTGAGAGCAATCTACACCCTACAAACCGGTTTTGTAGGGTTGAGTTAGGTCAAACCACATCTCTTAACAAAGTCCATAAATTTGGGAATATCTTTTTGCTACAAGTCGGACTTTAAGACGATCAATTTGTCCATTGGCCCCAACTTTAATAGCATATACCCATCGACGTCCAATAGATTTCTTACCTAAAGGAGAGGAGTTAATTTTCAAGTACCATTATATCCTAACGCTTGCATTTCACCAATCATGACTTGTCGTCATCCTAGATGATCAAGTGCCTCGAGAACACTTTTAAGAATGGAAATAAAAGATATAAATGACACAATAATGATAAAAAGAAAAGAAGAGAAACGATGGTAACTTAGAAAGTTATAAATAGGATGGAGATTGCTAGTAGACCGAATACTTTTTTGAACAGCAATGGGCAAGTCAAGACTTTCTTTAAAAAGGTTTGTAGTAGGGACATCTGTTGGTGCAAAACATGATTCAAATGGTGTTTGAGTTCCTTTTAATTTTGTATCAGCAACATGTAGACAACATTAGTATACGATGGGTGATCTTTGCGATTCCTCAAGAGGAGGATTGTCAGCAATATTTGTAGTCAAAACTAATTTTGGGAGAGGGGACGGCGATGGTCCAAGATAAGGAATCGGAAAAAAACTTCTTGAGTAGTAAGAGACTCAACTATGAATGATGAGAAGTATAACTTTTCTCCAAAGAACGTTACATCTACAGAAATATAGTAACAATTCTACATAGGGGAGTAATATTTGTAACCTTTTTGTAACTTAGAATATCCTAGAAAAACACATTTTATGGCTCGAGCAGAAATCTTATCAAAACTTGGAGACAAGTTATGAACAAGACAGGTGCATCCAAATAAACAAGAAGCAATATGAAACAATGATTCTTTAGGAAATAAAATGGAATGTAATATTTTATGATCAAGAGAGGAAGAAGATATTTGATTAATCAAAAAAACGAGATGTCAAAACTGCATTACTTCAATATCAAACAAGTACATTTGCATGAAGTGATAAGGTTCGAGCAGTTTCAGCTATGTCATTATTGTTGTAAATAGTTAATTTTATTACTGTTACTTTTAGTATTACTAATAATTCATGTTTGGACCTTTAGTAAGACATATTAGGTCAAAAAAACTATATTTAAAGAGATTAGTGTTTGTATGTTAATAATCACAATAATATTTAGATTTAACATGGTATCACGAACTCTCATTCGAGAGGGTTTCGCTTCAGCATAAAAAACCTAGCCGCCTTAATTGCGGTTCTTTTTTCAAAACCCTCGCTGCCTTAATTGTGGTTTATTTGTTGTTGCCTTCATTGCAATCACCTTTAATAAACCCTAGGTACTATTCACACGTGTTCACTGTTCATACAGCTGCACCTATCCTTGTCCATTTTTTAATCTCACCACCCACATTGCCGCTGCCTTGAAAAAACCGGTCATATCTCAGAATTCCACCACTGAAGATCCTCCAAGGCCGTCACTCTCCGGCTGCCGGAAAAAAAATTCAATAAAAATCCTTTTCTCCATGGGTGACGTTAAAGATGAAACAGATAATTACTAGTCTACATCAGAATTACCAAACATTCATTCGGTTTACAAATTGCATGAAAAGAATTATTTGAAATGGTCTTATCTCGTGAAAACAACCTTGAAACATAAAGGGAAAGCTAGACATCTAACAGATGAACCTCCCGAAAAGACGGATCCCAAGTTTCAAAAATGAGATACAGAAGATTCTGCCATCATTGCATGGTTATGGTGTTCAATGATTCATGGTATTAGTGACAGTTGCATGTTCTTAAGTACGGTAAAGGAGATTTGGAAAGAATTAGATGAGACTTATTCTAAAGGGAAAGATGTTGCCCAAATATATGATGTGAAGGTGAAAACACTGGTGACTAAACGTGGAAACAAAACAGTTACAAAATATGCTAATCATCTCAAAGCCTTGTGGATGGAGTTAAACCACGCATAGTTATCAAAATCAAGTGTACATAAGATTCAGCAACACTTAAGAGTACATTGAGCAAGATTGAGTCTATAACTTTCTGGTAGGACTCAACTCTGACTTTGATCAAGTTAGAATACAAATTCTTAGCAAAGAAAAAGTACCAAACAATTAATGAGGTAGTGGCTACAGTGAGAAGTGAAGAAAGTAAAAGGGGGGTTAATGCTGACAACACCACATATGGAGAGCTCAGCAATGCTAGCTGAGAAGAATTCGACCATGATGGTTGACCATAAGAAATAGGAAGGAACCTATGTCAAGAACAAGAGCGAAGGGGTGTGGTGTACTCATTGCAACAAGCCTCGACATACTCGAGAAAAATGTTGGAAATTGAATGGAAAATCTCCTAATAGAGTGGGGACAGAAGGGAGACTTATCAAGAAAGGGAGGACATGCACACATGGCTGGAAGTACTAAGGGAAGACATGCACACATAGTCTATCCTAGGTTACTTGTTGGACTTCCCGCATCGTTCACGCTTTTACCTCATTGAGGCCCGAGCGTGAAAGGGTGTGTTGGAATTTTCGCCTTCATTACGGTGCGTTCCTAATCGCCTAAATTGTAGCATTTGGCTTGCCTTCATTGCAACCTCCAACACCATCAGTGTGTTAGGTTTGAAGAGGTGGATTTAGTCTCACATTGCTTATAAATGGGGGCAATCCTCACTTTACAAGCTAATTTTGTAGGGATGAGTTAGCATAACCTTAAATTCCGAGACTTTTAATAGTATGTTTCCCTAGTAATCGTGTTATAAATGATTTGCCTTTAAAAAAATTTAGATGCACATTGCACATCTTTTGTTCATGAACACAAAAATGTTAGGAAAATTTGAACCATTTGCTATAAAATGTGTTTTTGTTGAATATTCTCCGATACAAAAAGGATATTAATGTTTTGATCCAAAGAAGAAAAAATGTTTGTAGCTATGAATGTAACATTTTTTGAAAACAAACTTTTTTTAATGATATTCATCTTCTAGAGGGGATTTTAAAGAACAAGACTCGTTTCAAACTAGTATAAGTTTTTGTTGGAATTTTCGTCTTCATTGCGGTCCACCCTTAGCCACCTAAATCGCGGCATTTGACTTGCCTTCATTGCAGCCTCCAACACCTTCATTGTATTGGGTTTGAATGGGTGAATTTAGTCTCATATTGCTTAGAGGTATGGTCTGTTGTGTTTATAAGTGAGAGCAATCATCAGTCTATAAGGTGGATTTGTAGGGATGAGTTAAGTCAAACTCACACATTCTAAGATGGTATCAGAGCCTATCCTAGATCACTTGTTGGGCTTCCCGCTTTGGCCACGCTTCGCCTCACTAAGGCCCGAGCATGATGGGGTGTATTGAAATTTTGGCCTTCATTGCAGTCCACCCCTAGTTGCCTAAATTGCAGCATTTGGCTTACTTTCATTGCATCCTTCAACACCTTCATTGTGTTGGGTGTGAAGGGGTGGATTTAGTCCCACATTGCTTAGAGATATGACTTGTGTTGTAATTAAAAGTGTGGAAAATCCTCAGTCTACAAGTCGGTTTTGTAGGAATGAGTTAGGCTCAACCCACACATTCTAAGAGTTTTTTTATTTCATCTTTGCCAATATCACAAATTGAGATTTGCACTTCTGCACCAACAACAAATGACCAAGATTCACCTATTGAGCCTACTCCTACTATGAGTGAGGAATTTGATGAATATGAGCCTACATTATCTCATGATGATAATAATTAACTAATAGAAATGTTGCATAATGATGAAACACTTGAAGAAAGTATATTCAACCGAAAAATAAGATGTGGAAAGGAAAGGTCTTTGTGAGAAAAAATCACAAGAAAAGTGATGAGTCCACATCCCAACACTGCTATGAATCTGAATTAGAGAACGATCAGTCTCCTAAGAAAAAGGAAGGTAAATCTATTTCAGTGTCTGATAGTCGTATCATATATCCTAATGTTGATGAACCAATAGCTATTATAAAATTTGTCAAGTCTTGCACTAAGCATCTTTTGTCTAATTTTATTTCTTACTCAATTTTGTCTTCATCATTCTCTACTTTTACCTCACAATTATCTAGTGTTGAAATTCCAAAAAATATACAGAATGCTCTAGAAGTTCTGAATGGAGAGAGGTTGTACTTGAGGAGATGAGAGCACTTGAAAAGAACAAGACTTGGATTGTTATGACACTAACAGATGATAAGAAGATTATGGAATGCAAACGAGTGTTTACCGTGAAATACAATTCAGATAGGTCAATTGAAAGATATAAAACTCGATTGGTTGCTAAAGATTTCACTATAACATATGGTATAAATTACTTAGAGATATTTGCTCCTGTTGCAAAGTTAAACACCGTAGAAATTCTCTTATCTCTTGTAGCCAACTTAGACTAACCTCGACATCAATTAGATGTTAAAAATGTATTTTTCATGGCGATCTAGATGAAGAAGTATATATGAATATACCTCTTGGTTTTGAAAATAATTTTAGATCTAATGTATGCTAATTGGAGAAGCCCTTGTTGTCAACAGAATTATTGGCAATAATGAGCTAATTATTAGAAATAATTTTGTTGAGATTGTACATTTATTTGTAATATTTATTCTCTTAATTAACATAATTAGCTGTAAATGTAAATATGACAGTTTAGCATATTTAGTGGGTTGAAATTCAACCTGACAGCTTGTAAGTACAGTATTTATATGACAGATCAGAATGAAAACAAATATACAGTTTTTTGGCCAAATTCTTTCTTAGTTAACATGGTATCAAAACAGGTTAAAATCCAAGAACCTAATCTGTTTTTTTCCTCACGATCTCGTTTCATTTTTATTCCTGTTCTCATTTTTTCTCTTTTGTTTCTCGCTCAATTCATCGTTCTTTTTCAATTCATATTTCCATAGATCCATGTCTACCGAAAAACATGAAGTCTTGTTGGTTCGTCTTAATGGCAAAAACTACTCTGCTTGGGCATTCCATTTCGAGATTTTCGTCACAGGAAAAGATTTGTGGGGTCATGTCGATAGCAACACTCCAGCCCTGACAAAGACAAAGAAAAGTTGCACATGCCAAATGGGTAGTCAAAGATGCTCAAGTCATGTCCTGGGTCCTAGGTTCTGTTGATCCCAACATTGTCCTGAATCTTCGACCTTACAAAACAGCAGCCACAATGTGGAATTATTTGAAGAAAGTCTACAATCAGAACAACGCCGCTCGAAGATTCCAGCTTGAACACGACATAACTCTCTTTAAACAGGATAGTTTCTCCATCTCTGATTTTTACTCTCAATTCATGAATTTGTGGGCTGAATACACCGATATAGTTTATGCAAACTTGACTCCTAAAGGTCTAAGTTCTGTCCAATTTGTTCATGAAACTACTAAACGAGATCAATTTCTTATGAAATTGTGATCTGAATTTGAAGGCATTCGGTCCAATCTCATGCATCGAAACCTTGTCCCATCATTGGATGCGTGTTTCAATGATCTGTTACGTGAAGAACAACGTCTCCTTACGCAGTCTATCATTGAAGATCAAAAATTATCTACTGTTCCAGTGGCATATGTAGCACGAGGAAAGTCAAGAAGTCATGACATGAGTTTTGTTCAATGTTTCTGTTGCAAACAATTGGGACACTATGCTTCAAACTGTCCAAAAAAATTTTGCAACTATTGCAAAAAAGATGGACATATTCTTAAGGAATGCCCAATCAGGGCACCAAAGAGAAATGTCACAGCTTTTACCGCCTCGGTTGATTCATCTATTCCTAACAATTCAGCCAATCCAGCACCGGTTCAACAAAATGCTTATACTACTACTTCAACAATGACCTCTGAAATAGTTCAACAAATGATCGTTTCAGCATTCTCTGCTCTAGGATTCTCAGGTAAATCCTCTTCTTCCTGGTACTTTGATTCGGGGGCTTCCAACCACATGACCAGCAATGCCCAATTTCTTACTTATATCAAAAAATATTTTGGAAATCTCAAAATACATACTGTTGATGGAAATCAATTGCCTATCACATCCACTGGTGATATTTCTTCATCTCTAACAAATGTTTTTGTCTCTCCTGGTCTCACTAGTAATCTCATTTCAATTGGTCAATTAGTCGAGAATGATTGTCAAGTACAATTCTCACAATCTGGTTGTAATCAGGGAAGATAATCGCGAAGGGGCCTAAAGTTGGACGTTTTTTCCCAATTCAGTTCTCATTGCCTCCAAGTCTTTCTCTTCCTTTAGTTTCGTGTAATTTTGCTATTGTTGATTACCAAGTGTGGCATAAGCGTCTTGGACATCAAAACGCAAATGTACTTCATGACTTGCTAAAATCTAGTTTTCTCGGAAATAAACACATTCCATCTCTTAATTCTGTTCATTTTGATTGTATTCCTTGTAAGCTTGGTAAAAGCAAAATTTTGCCTTTTCCAACACATCAGTCTAATGTAACTCAACTTTTTGATATCATCCACAGTGATGTTTGGGGCGTGGCACCAGTTATATCTCATCCTAGATACAAATATTTTGTAACTTTTATTGATGATTATAGTCGTTTCACGTGGGTCTATTTTTTGCGATCAAAAGATGAAGTCTTTTCCACTTTCAAAATTTTTCATGCTTATGTTCAGACCCAATTTTCATCAAAAATAAAAATATTTCGCTCTGACAATGGAGGGGAATACATGTCACACTCATTTCAGGAATATTTGCAATCCAATGGCATTATATCTCAAAGGTCATGCCCCTCAACTCCACAACAAAATGGAGTAGCGGAAAGAAAAAATCGTCATTTGCTCGATGTTGTCCGCACCTTTTTGTTGGAGTCTCATGTGCCTTCACGATTTTGGTGTGAAGCCCTTTCCACCGTTGTCCATCTTATAAACAGAATGCCTTCTCCGTCAATAGGTAATGAATCCCCTTTCATTCGGTTATATGGTCACCCACCAAATTACTCCACTCTTCGTATCTTCGGTTGTGTGTGTTATGTTCTTCTTACTCCACAGGAACGCACCAAGCTCACTGCACAATCTGTTCAGTGTGCTTTTCTCGGATATTCTCCTCATCAAAAGGGCTTTCTATGTTATGATCCTAACCTTCGTAGGATTCGTGTATCTAGAAATGTCATTTTCCTAGAAAATAAATATTTTTTTGCATCACATCATGACTCCGTCTCTTCTCTAGTTTCTGTTTTGCCATTGTTTTCTAACTCTCATTCAGGTCAACAATCTTCTAAACCTCTCTTGACCTACAAAAGACGTAGTGCTGCCACTCAAAATCAACCAACGCATGGCCCCCTCAAGATAATTCCTTAGTTGCTGGTCCGGTAGAAGAAGAACCAGAACCAGCTCCTCTACGACGCAGCTCACGCGATAAAAAAAAACCCAGAAAGATATATCAATTGCATGACAGCATCATTATCTTCTATTCCTATTCCTTCATCTTATTCATCTTATAAACAGGCCATGGAGAATGAATGTTGGCAGAAAGCTATTGAAACAGAACTTCTTGCCCTGGGAGAAAATCAAACTTGGGATATAGTGCCATGTCCCTCATCCGTTAAACCTTTAGGCAGCAAGTTTGTGTTCTCCATAAAGCTGCGCTCGGATGGATCCATAGATCGATACAAGACTCGTTTAGTTGTGCTTGGAAATAAGCAAGAATATGGACTTGACTATGATGAGACGTTTGCTCCGATTGCCAAGATGACAACTGTACGCACTATTCTTGCTATTGTTGCGTCACAAGCTTGGCCACTACATCAAATGGATGTTAAAAATGCATTCCTCCACGGTGATCTTCAGGAGGAAGTTTACAACAAACTTCCTAATGGTATGCCTACACCTTCACCTAATATTGTTTGCAAACTAAAACGATCTTTATATGGATTGAAACAGGCACCGAGAGTTTGGTTTGAAAAGTTTCGATCGACACTACTTGGTTTTGAATTCAACCAAAGTCAGTATGATCCATCTCTTTTCCTACAAAGGACTCCTAAAGGCATTGTGGTGCTTCTTGTTTATGTGGATGACATTGTCGTCACAGGTTCTGATCAAGATGCTATTTCTAGAATCAAACACTTGTTGCATTCAACTTTTCAAATAAAAGAGTTAGGCCATCTTACTTATTTCTTGGGTTTAGAGGTGCATTATCATCATGAAGGTGTTTTTCTAAATCAACAAAAATATATTCAAGACTTGGTACATCTAGCTGGACTCACAAATGCAACCCCTGTAGACACTCCCATGGAAGTTAATGTTAAATATAGAAGAGATGAAGGCGACCTTCTTGATGATCCCACTCAATATCGCAAACTGGTAGGAAGTCGTATCTATGTCACTATCACTCGCCCAGATATTTCTTTTGTTGTACACACAGTTAGTAAGTTCATGCAAGTTCCACAACATTTCCATCTTGCTGCGGTACAACGAATCATTAGATACCTCCTTGGCACTCCAAAGCGAGGCTTATTTTTTCCTGTTGATTCATCAATCAAACTCCAAGCATATAGTGATGCCGATTGGGCTGGATGTCCAGACACAAGAAAATCTACTACTGACTGGTGTATGTTCCTAGGAAATGCTCCTATTTCATGGAAATGTAAGAAATAAGATTCAGTCTCAAAGTCATCTACTGAAGCACAATATCGCGCAATGTCTGCCACTTGTTCGGAAATAATATCGTTGCGTGGTCTTCTTAGTGAGCTTGGATTCTCTCAACACCAACCAACTATGTTGCATGCTGACAATACCAGTGCCATTCAGATTGCAACAAATCCAGTTTATCATGAACGGACGAAACACATCGAAGTTGATTGTCACTCTATTCGAGAAGCCTATGATAGAAGAGTCATAAATCTACCACATGTCTTAGCATCTGTTCAAATAGCTGACATTTTCACTAAAACCTTGACACGTCA
Source organism: Vicia faba (assembly GCA_948472305.1). Classification (NCBI taxonomy): domain Eukaryota; kingdom Viridiplantae; phylum Streptophyta; class Magnoliopsida; order Fabales; family Fabaceae; genus Vicia; species Vicia faba. Next base: position 652,812,140 of record OX451740.1, read on the forward strand.
GCGACACAATTTTCTACTTGGCAAATTGATGCTTGTAGATTTACCAGCATCAATTTGAGGGGGGGATGTCAACAGAATTATTGGTGATAATGAGCTAATTATTAGAAATAATTCTGTTGAGATTGTACATTTATTTATAATATTTATTCTCTTAATTAAGATAATTAGCTGTAAATGTAAATATGACAGTTTAGCTTATTTAGTGGGTTGAAATTCAACCTGACAGCTTGTAAGTACAGTATTTATATGACAGATCAGAATGAAAACAAATATATAGTTTTTTGGCCAAATTCTTTCTTAGTTAACACTTGTATGGGCTAAAACAGACTCCTCAATCCATGAAAAAAACATTGTTCCCAGATGTTCTCCCATAATGGGAAGTTTGCGGCACTAATAACTTATGTTGATGATATTGTTCTTACCAAAGATGACATAGATGAGATGACTAGAGTAAAAGAGAAACTAGCTGCCAACTTTGAAATCAAGGACTTAGGAATCTTGAGATACTTTCTTGGTATGGAGATTGCCCGATCAAAGAAGAGAATTGTTGTTTTCCAACAAAAATATATTCTAAATCTCCTAAAAGAAATTGGAATGAGTGGTTGTAGATTAGCAGATACTCCCGTGGAACCTAATGCAAAACTTTGGGAAAAATGGGAGGATTGTGTAGATACCAGAATGTATCAAAGATGGATCGATAAACTAATTTATTTGTCTCATACTAGACCGGACATTGCTTTCCCAGTTAGTGTGGTAAGTCAAGTTATACATTCTCCTTTTGAAGAACATATTGAGGTTGTTTACGGAATCCTAAGGCATCTGAAAACTAATCCGAGAAATGGCTTATTTTTAAGAAGACTAATGAATGAAATGTTTTTATATTCACGGATGTTGATTGGACAGGATCAATAATAAATCAAAGATCTACCTCTAGATATTGTACTTATGTTTGGGTAATCTTGTAATTTGGAGAAACAATAAACAAAGAGTGGTAACAAAGTAATGCAAGGCTGAATTTAGAGTTACGGCTCAAGATATTTGTGAAGGACTGTGGATCCACGGAGTTTTAAAAGAATTGAAAGTAAAGATTGAACTTCAGCTGAAATTATACTCTAACAAAAAGGGAGCCATTAGCATAGCTCATAATTTAGTAGAACATCACGTAACAAAGCACATTGGGATTGATCGTCACTTTATAAAAGAGAAATTAGATGTCATTCTTATAGAAGAAAAAGAACTAAATGAGAGGGGAAAAAACTACTATGAAAAAAAATATAAAAAACTTTTAAAAATTTCTTGCGAGTTTACTAAGTTCTCTACGAGTCTAGCCAAGTAAACTCGGTTTCATTTGAGTTTACTAAAACATGGGTTTTTAAGTCGAATCAACTCAAAATTAATACCTAAACCCGTGGAATTGTACGACTTAACTTGCAATTTTAGTAACCTTAGAAACCGCCTAAGATGAGATTTTACCATACTTTCAAGGATAGAAGAGAGCTACCCAAATTATCTCTCTAATGATTGTATTCTTGATCATATCATGTTTTTAGTGCCCGACTAAGTTGATAATTAAATAAAAATTTCCTTTTACTTTGGGGAAATATTTGCTTCACCTTTTTGTGGCTTTGTGAGCAAAGATTTTGGAAGAAAAGCAAAGATAATTGGAAGAGAAAAAAACATGCACTGTACTGGTCAATCAAGATGGCATTTAGTAAGGATAACCCTACCATAGTAAGAGGCAAGAAAACCTTAAATATATTATAATCAGGAAAAAGCAACGGCTTTACATCAATGGAGAGATAGAAGAGATGAGAGAGACAAAGATTTCACTTACTAGCAACTGAGCGCGAACAAGCTCTTGCTTTGATTCCTGAAAAGTCTTTTATTAGTGAGCAGTTTACCAATTTCATATTTTTTACAAGTATGTTGGTAGAAATGCCTGTACTTGTTCATGCAGTGCATCTTTAAGCTGAGAAAGCAAAGAATCCCTAGCAGCCTCTGCATTTTCAAGCTGCTCCATATATTGCTTAAGCTCCTTTTCCCGCTCTTGTAACTCATTTGCCAAAGTGGATCCTGGCTGGCTCCCTGATGTCAATCCAACCAATGTCAGTAACAAAATGTAACCTAAAATTATTCATCAATTACTTTGCCATGGCAATAGAGATAGATAAAAGTTATGCTGCATTGCAATGAAATTTAGAAGAGTTAGCTAGTGGAATTGTACATGCATGTCTTCAAATGTCCTAAAAGTAAGGGAAGTGCAAGTAGTTTTTGATTGGGAATAATAACATAGACAACACACCCAGAAGCAAACACATAATCATAATTCATTGCTTCCCACCGCCAATTCCTCAAGAGAATAACAGTTTCACTTCGTTGACCGGTGCTCCAAAAAGCCACACTATCAGGTAGACTACTTTAAATGGGAATTCTATATTTTACACCCAGCCCACATGCGACTCATGCTTCTACATCACACAGTTTGGCACAAAAGAGTTGTCCATCCATGACAAAAGTTGGACAGACCACAACTCTCAAAGGTCGGGCGGATAAAACGAAGACACCGTACATTAAAGGATAAACAGGTCTCTCGTCCCAGACAGATGTCATGCAGCCCATGCTACTGTTTTATCCACACACATAGTCCAGCACCAGTTAACAAGTCTTGACTCATGAATCTTGATAGTTCATTTTAGCTGTGCATGTTGCTTTGGGCCTACAACCATGCAGCTTTAAATGTTAGCACGTCTGAAAGGCATGCCAAAACTGATTTAAGCAGGTTGTAGATAGCTGAGCTTTAATATCTGTCAGGGTAGCGAGATGCAATATATGGAAATGATGGGGGGAAATATGGTGAACGAGAAGCTTGAATTTTCACTTGTTAAGATGGTCACAGAGGACTCGGTTGTTTTGTCCGTTCTTATTTGTAACTGTAGTAAAATTATTTTTGCACTATAAGTCAAACTTTTCTTTGGAAGAACCTTTTCACAGCTATCACTAAGCAATATGTAGGTCCCGCTACTCGAGTGTAGTTTTAGATGGTCTAATATAAAGAGTTATGAAAGAACCAGGTTGACTATATTTTTGGCGAGTAATTTAAGCAGTTCTTTGGTGCACCTTTAGGAATACAAAACTTGAATTTAAAGTTGTCTTTTGTCCCTAAATTTGTGAAGGGAGGTTAACATTTAACTTCTCTTTGGTGTTCCGCCCATGACTGCTTCAAGTTAGTTAATGTATCAGACATGCCTAGAAAGAATAATTTTGTCCAAACGGCATTGAGAACGGAGCATGGATGACTAAAAGATCAGATAGGACCATGGTTGTGCCTAGGATGATCAGCAGGAGACACTCCAACTGGTGGTCGTTTAGCTGGGAAAATGCGCCAAACAACGACCATGGTGGTGGTTCCCGGATAAATGTAAACAGAACTAGTTACATGCACAATGAAGAAACAAGGTGGCAATGAAGGCTGTCTAAGATGGCTGAAATGAAGGAAGCTAGGTTTTTTGAGGCAGAAGTAGAGCCCCCAGAACGGGATCTGAGATACCATGTGGAAATTAGAGAAAACTGAACATTGGCGATTAAATTGAAAAGTACAAGCACTAATTAAATTATATAGGCTAAACCTAATAACACAAAATTAAGTAAAATTGGAATAAAATTTGCCTCAATAATTACTTATGCAAATGATATATGTACAAAGCAAAATTAGTGGCAGTTCTATATTTACAAGTTACATCAGTAAGATACCCACCAGTTATGAGAACAAAAATCAAGCAAAACATAGCTTTATTCCTTTCACGAGAATCAATCCCGAGGAATATCTTTACGATAATTTTCTGACTATTATTTTTTATATTCAAAGTTAGTGTTACAGTTATGACAACCGCCCCACCAATTCTTGTAACTAAAACAATCTATTAAAAGCCTTGTATAAGTTACACCTAAAAAATGTGTCATCATAGTATCGATGCTAAGCAATTAATCAATTTCCATAATCAAAACAAAATATTTGCATGTGCCAACTAGCACAAAGAATAGATCAAGTCTTTTCGGCAATCCTCTTACCTTGAGCCAGCGTATTTTCAACATCTTCCAAGAGTTTAACCATGTCGTGTACACCAGCATTACACTTATTCAAGGCAGCTTCCTCATTAAGATGTTCATCGAGAACAGAATGAAATGCTGTTAGTATTTTTTCTGGCAAACACCCAACAGCCAATTTCTGCAATGAAGATGACCAAGAAAGGAGACACCTCAAAATCAGACATATCAAAACAACAAGGCAACAGACCAACATCAGACAATGCTGCGCTGCAACTTGCTTACTATTCTCACTGAGTGGGCATCCCTCTTCACTATCTTGATAGAATCTGAACCTTTTCCATTGCTTGCAGAGCATGGAAGGGGATTCTTACTCATCAGTTCATCCTTAAGACCCTGACTTCGCGTCCCAAAAACCTTTCTCTCCTCCCATACGTCAATCTGGACAAATCAGCAGAAGACGCCATCACTAATCCAATCCAACACCCCAACCCCAAAAATATCCCACCCAGAATGAAAGAAAAAGAAAAAGTCGGGTTAAAAAAAATTAACAAGACTAATGGCATACGATAAAAATACTCGGAAAGCTATGGTAACCAAAGTTGTCAGAATCGAGAGTTTACTTTGAATCGAACGAGGATAGTAAGATCGAAAAATCATAAATCAAAACCAAAATCGGTGGATTCTACTCAAACCGTTTTGTAGAATCAAAAGGGGAAATCAAGATCGCATAATCCAAAATCACAACCAAAATCGATGGATTAACCAAGTCTCAAATCTTAAATATAAAAGTACTCAAAAGTTTAAAATCATAAAACACACATAAAACAACCAAGTTTCAAATTAAAAATATAAAACAAAATACTTAAAGCCTAGATGCTAAATTAGATCACTAATGCGCCATCTACTTGGATCAACAAAATATGATTTTTTCCCCCTTTTTTAAATAAAAAGGGTTAAAACTGAGTCACAAAACTGAAACGGGTCGTCTTTACCCATTATAAAATTACCCAAAAAAACAAAAACAAAAATCGGTGGAATCCATATTAGATCGTGGATTTTGCTGCAATTTAGCGATTTTGTGCGATTTTATTCGGACTTTGCTATGAATTAGGATTCTACTCACGTTCAGATCGTTTAGGGTGAGCAAAATCGCAAAATCTATGGATTTCACGACTCTGGTCGCGATTCTGACAACAATGATGGTAACATATAACTGTGGCTGATAAAAAAAGATTTTCTAGAAACTAGTCAAGCCTTATCCCACTAAATGAGCTCCGTTGTAAAAGCGATTTCTTTAATGCATCATTTTTCTCTGGCAGTTGCATATAAAGATGATATGATTTGTGTTGTCTGTTGTGAACTATTCTAATAAATAGGGGAAATGTTCAAAACAAAAACAGAGGAAACGAAGATACCACCCTTGTCGGGCATAGTATGAAGACATTGACTACACTAGTTGCATTACACATCATTCACGGAACTTATAACAAGTGAATATAAGACTTACAAGTCTGTTCACTGCTTTCCTTCCATGTACATCACCACTTTCATATACACACCTGAGAGTTGCTGGAAGAACTTTCCAAAACTCATTGACAAACTCACTACCTTTCCGCTTACTATTTTGCAGGATGTCATTAGCCAAGTTCAAAAAAGAGACACGTTGCTCTTTCTGGGATGCATTGAACAATTTGTCCCATATTTCAACTATATCCTTTGCTCTCTTCTGGTGAGGAATGCACCAACGGGACAGTGCTGAATGAATGCTTAAGAAATACATATTGCAAAAATCCAATTTCACTACTAAATAATCACAATTAACCAGGTGCATGTATTACATATTCTACAGAAGCAGAAATCAAATCAATATGTAAAACAGTATTACGGATTAACAAATTATTTAACCCTGCAGAAAATCAAGCAAAATACTACTTTCATTTGCCAACATAGCAACCAAAATGACAACCAGGTGATTATGATACAAAATATAGCCTTTGAGAAATGATCTTATGTTTGTTTCCTTTAATCTGTTGTTATTGAAAAAACCAAGCCCCAAATTAACTAAAGATAAGGTCAGACTAAAGTTTATAAGAGTGATGCTTTTCACCTTAAAAATCGGTTGTGTAAGGTCGAGTTAGGCTCAATCCGAATTCTAAGATGGCATCAAAGTTTATCTAAGATCTGTTGGGTCACCAACTATCAGGTTTCTGCTATAGGGTCATTCGGATCACGCTTTAGATGTCCAGTACTAAGCGTGCGGGGGGGTATTAAGAGGCCTCATGAGATAAGGCCTCAACATGAGTTTATAAGTGAGAGCAGCTCTCACCTTACAAGTTGGTTTTGTAAGAATGAGTTAGATCCAAAATATAAAAAATTAAGATGGTATCGGAGTCTTATCGATTTGGGTCAGGCACCAACCCCAATAGTGCAATGCCTGAGAGACGGGTGTATTGGAAAAACCAAATCCTACAAAAATTAAAGGTCTAACTAGAGTTTATAAGGAGTGTCACTCCTTGTCTTATGAGTCGATTTTGTCAGGTTGAATTAGGCCCAATCCAAATTCTAAGTGTACTTTTCATTGTTTTATGACATTCATTGTTCTGCTGATCTGTACTCATTATAAGAACTTCTAAGATAAACCGAATTACAATGTTACTGGACAAAAATTGTGAAGACTACGGCCCGGGGGTGACAAATCAACCAACTAAAATAGTGGGAAAGTAGAAACAGCCGTATGTTGAGCGAGAGCAAGAGTCTAGAGAAATAAACAGTAGCTAAAAATATATTTATGTCCCACCATAGTGAATGTGAAGGAAGGGCAGTGATACAACCTGTAAGATCTTCAAATAAATTGATACAAAAAGTGTTGCTGCAATTGAATAATGGATTAATTGTGCCATAGAGAGTTTTATTCACGTGAATGATCTATTGGTACAGTTGGTATCCAGAGAATTGTCAATTGAAAACATAAACAACTTAAAAAGAAGCATTAGTGCAGGATACATTCAATGCTTTGTTGTGAATTGTTGAGTTTCGACAACTTCTCAGCTAATATCTGTCCGTCAAAAATGTCGTTGCTCATACTGCTTTTTGAAAGGTTTATATATCTGGGAGATTTCCTATAATTCACATGAATGACATCTGTTAAATAAGGGATTTGATCCGTAGCTTGGAACAAAATTGCATTAAAATCAAGTAAATCAATCATGAAGGAAATAAATATTGCTAGTAATATAAAAAAATAAAAATAAAAAGCAATTAATTTGAATCATAATATATTAATATAATTTTTATCATGAGCAGGGTTTCAACAAAACACCATAAATATACCAAATAATCATATTTTTTTAAAGCACACGATTAGAAGAAAGTGGAGCACTTGTTTGTTTCATTTAGTACCAAAATGAAGAACTCAACAACCAAAGTTGTTTTTGGTACAGATTGACTAATACTTGAGTAATATTGCAAAGGAAAATTCTCACCAGATGTCCTTTATCTTAATTTTTTGTATCAATATTTTCTTCTTGTCAAGTTAGTCATTCTTTCAATCAAGTTAGTCTTTTAACGTTTAAAAACATCAACAGAACCTCATTTTCCATTCATGTTTGTTACCAAAAGCCATACTTGATCATTCAAAAAGGTAAATCACATTCACAAAGTCCAATCATCAAAATAACATCCACAATCCCTATTCCATCAAAATCACATGATCTTTTCAATTTTTATCTAAGATTGAGGCTTTCTTGTTCTTAAAATGTATGGTTGGGCCTAACCCAACCTTACAAAACCGGCTTATAAAGAATTACCCCACTTATAAACATATGATCAGATTATATATTGTTCGATGTGAGACTCTTAGCACACTCTCTCACGTTCTTTCACGTTCAGGATTGGACATTTGGAGCGTGGACATAAATGAGGTTGGCCAATAGCGGAAACCTAATAGCAGGTGACCCGCCGGATCTTTAACGAGGCTCTGATACCATCTTAAAATGTGTGGTTAGGCCTAACTCAACCTTACAAAACCGGCTTGTATGGTACGAATCATCCCCCATTTATAAACATATGACTAGGCCATATATTATCCGATGTATGACTCTTAACAAATCCTCTCACGCCCAAGATTGGACATTTGAAGCATGGATATAAATGGTAGGTGGTCCAAAATAGTGAAAACCTGATAGGTAGCCCAACGGATCTTGGACAAAACTCTGACACCATCTTAAAATGTGCGGTTGGGCCTAACTCTACCGCAGACAACATTCTTCAATCTCACTCTCATGACTAACAAAAAATCATTAAAAAAAAAATCCACAATTAAAAGTTAAATTATTATTAATTAATAAAATACCAACATATAAATTCTATTGATCCCTACTAGAAGGTTGCATATGCTACAAAACACCGTCTCCATTTCAGAATGCAATATAGTTAAACACTTGAATAAACAAATAAACAGATACTTGTTAAAACAAAAGCAATGAAACTCGTTAGGGTATTGGATAATCCTAAGCTCAATTTCCGAATTCCGAACACATGCGAGAAAATAATTTTTTTGGGGAAATTGAATTTGAATTTCCATTATTCAGAGTTGCAGCGGAAAAAACTAATTGGCGCGTGGGTAGATCGAAAAACTTACGAGGTGGATGAAGGGAGAGGAGAAGGAGCACCACGGCAGTGCACGGCCTCCGTCACCGTATCTGAGAGAGGAGCTTTCCAACCTGTATTTTTTTCTCAAACTGGGATGTTTTCAATTTTTTTTTTATTTTGTAATATTCCTTTTTTAATAAAAAAATCTAACGTATTTCATTTCTCTAATTAAAAAAACAATTGTTTTACAATAAATTAATCGCATTTTTGGAAAAATATTAAATAAATAAATAATCCTTTTTACTTTTTAATGTAGTTATTTTTTAGAGAAAATTACATTAACTTTCCCCTCCTCTCGAGTTTGTTAAAAAGACATTGACAATTTTAAATTATATATATATATATATATATATATATATATATATATATATATATATATATATATATATATATATATATATATATATATATATATATATATATATATATATATATATATATATATATATATATATATATATATATATATATATATCAACGAAAAGTTATAATAATAGAATAAAAATCATAGATAAATGTCACATATATCTATTATTTTTAACTATCATTAAAATTTATAGAAGATACAGTGTTATTGTGAATATTTCAGAAAATGTCAATATATATTTAAAAATTAGAGAGAGTGTTAGGGTCATTTTAACCGACTTTTTATAATTATAATTAATTAATATCGCTTTTGAAAAAATATTAAAATACAAAAAATCTTTTTCACTTTTTAATATAGTTAATTTTTTTTAATTATAATTAATACAAATACAATAAAAAAAATTATAATGATGAAAAAGATATTAAAGATTTAGAAAGTTTGATTTAATAAATATTATCTATCTTTTAATAATTTTAATGTATTTATTTATTTATAAGTAAAAAATACACGTTTAAAAAAATAATATAATATCAAAAGAAGAGTGACTTCAACTAAAAAAAGTATAATTTTATAAAAAAAATTATGGATTTGAAATGTTTCACTAAATAAAACATTGAGTATTGAAAGATGGTACAATCAATTTTATAACTACTTTTTTAATAAGACAAAATTTATCTATAATTTTTTAGATGTGATTCTTACTATTTTTGAATGAAAATATGACAAGTATGTTAGACGGTGTGACAAGTGATCGAGAGGGGGGTGAATAGATCACCTTTTCTTTTTCAAGGATTTAAAATTGTTTTATCAAAGAGAGTTGAAAGCAGCGAAATCAATGTCCTGAATCAATTCCGTCTACTTTGAACCGACTACTAGAAAACTTGACATGTGAAAACTTTGTTGGATTTTTATTAAATGAAATAGATGAATGTACAACTCAGAAATCTTGACGTTTCAATGCACTTATCATAAAACAGAATTTCCAATGAATTTAGAAATATGATAGGAATTTTGTCAAACAATTGGCGTATGCTTGTATAATGATTTAATAGTGGTGGTTTAGTGAAAATGTTTGAGCCACTATGTTTATCATTAGACTGTAAAACTTAGCACGCCAATTGGATTGCAAAATTATAGAATATGAAATTGTAAAGAGAAAGAAAGAGAGAACGATACGCAGGCAATTTGGTAAGGAAGTTCCCCACTGTCGTCCTCGCGAGTGGGTACGTCTCCCTCTCAATTTAACAATCGAAACTGAGAACTTTTATATCAATATGCTGAATGTTTGATAGCAAGGTTACACTACACAGAAAGAAAGAAATCCCTATGATCTTCTTCTTCTTGTAAGAACCACCACTTGATATGAGTTGTATCAAGATTCCCTGCAAAGTCCCTGAATGATCCTCCGCTTCCACGACCTGTTTGTTCAAAATCCTTCTGATTTCCAAACCCCTCGCTACGGCTGAATCCGACTTGCGCGACTGTGACTGACAAAACCCTCAAGAACACACACATTCTTGAAGGACAAACCATCTGGTTTATTTCTTGAAGCTTCCTCTTCAACCTTCAACTCAGCTAGACTTCTTCAATACTCAGTTGAACGTTATCTCAAACCGCTTGATTCAATTCAACAAGGATGTTTGATTTTATTTGTTGTTGTTGAATGTAAGATGGTTGAGAAGATGATGAAGATAAAGGGATTAAAGGCTTTTGGTTGCTCACAATTGTTTTGCACACAATCTTCTATGTTGCTATCTATATTCTGAAGAAATGCTTGCTTATATTTATAACAGAAAACGGTTAGTCAAAAAAGAAAGTGCTATGAGTCGATGCATGTTGGTCATGTGTCGACTCATGTTAGTTATATGTAACAGGATGAGTCGATACATTATGTTTTGAGTCGATACAAAAACCTGTTATAACGTTTTACAGAATCAACACTTTTATACTCGTCGACACATAATGCGTATGTGTCGATATATACTGATTGTAAATTTAACTTTTGAATTTAAAACATAGTATGAGTCGACACATGATATTATGTATTGATACATATAAGTTTCAAAACGTTTTCCAGGATCATAAGAATGTTTTGTGTCAATACATAATGCATATGTGTCGATACATACTGATTGTAAATTTAACTTTTGAATTTAAAACATAGTATGAGTCGACACATGATATTATATATCGATACATATAAGTTTCAAAACATTTTCCAGGATCATCAGAATGTTTTGTGTTGATACATAAGGTTTTGTGTCGATTCATACAAGTATTACAGGGGCATCAAAATATTATATGTCGATGCATGAAATTTATGTATCGATGCATGCAGTTTTTAGATTTACATTCCAGGATCATCAAAGAGTTATGTATCGATTCATAAGCTTTTGTATCGATACATAATAGTTTTGAGATACAAGTCCATGGACTTCATAAAACTATGTATCGATACAAAACTTGATGTGTCGACTCATAATGATGCATTATGAGAGAAATGTAATTTTGGCTTATTCAAACATGTTATATTATATTTGCAATCATTCAAAATCAATCTATGAAGGGGTTGCTCACAAACTCCCCATTTTTGATGATGGCAAATATCTGATGATGTGTCGTGAATGAAAAAAGCTTGCTCCCCTTGAGTTTGTGTATCTTCTTCCTAATACAAGCATAATCTTCACTGAAACACTCTTCTTCTCCCCCTTTGACCATATCAAAAAGAGAATAAGCAACATTTTTAAGAAACTCAGCACATAGGAAAATTTATATACAATTTCAGCGGTTAATGGACTTGGCATTCACACAGAATGTCAGGCATAAAGTTATCAATAAGTGAGTAAATAGCAGAGTAAACATAAAGTAATCACGTTAAAAGTAATGCATTGGCAGATAAAAAGTTAGATTACATAAGCACGATAAAATATTTGAAAGAGACATTTATACAAGCACTTGAAAGAAACAAATATACGAAGACATTTTTAGTGAACATTTAGATCAACTTATAGGTGATTGAGGGTGAAGATAGGAAGGATATTACCTCGTTTGATTAGATAAGTGAACACACGTACTGAAGCTGAAAAAGCACATCTTAACAGTATGGTGTGACATAGATATATTTTAATTATATATATGTTTAGGACATCACGTATGAGAGATCTAAAATCCCTAGCTCACGGTGGATGTTGAAGAAGAGGTTTGTTGCAAGTGGTTTTGTAAAGATGTCATCAAGTTGATTTTTAGTATCAACATGCTCAAACGTAACATCCTCCTTTTCAACATGATCGCGTAGAAAGTGATGTCTAATTTCTATGTGTTTAGTGTGTGAGTGTAAAATTGGATTCTTAGTGAGGTTTATAGCACTTGTATTGTCACATTTGATTGGAATACGTTTTAATTGAATATCGTAGTCTTGTAATTGTTGCTTCAGCCATAAGATCTGAGCACAACAGCTACCGGCTGCAACGTATTCAGCTTCAGCAGTTGACAAAGCAACAGAAACTTGCTTTTTGCTATGCCAACTTATTAAAGAGTTTGAAAACAAGTGACATGTTCCACTAGTGCTTTTCCTATCTGATTTGCAGCCAGCAAAATCAGAATCAGAGTAACCTACTAAACTGCAATCGCTTCCCTTAGAATACCATAGCCCATACTTATGTGTATTATTGAGATACCTAAGTATACGCTTGACAGCTTTCAAGTGGAATTCCTTAGGATCCGATTGATATCGTGCACACATGCAAACACTAAACATAATGTCAGGCCTAGATGTTGTAAGATACAAGAGTGATCCGATCATACCTCTATATTTCTTGACATCGACACTCTTACCGTGTTCATCCTTGTCTAAATTTTCGTTGGTAGGCATGGGAGTATCAATTAGTTTAGAGTTGTTCATCCCAAATCGTTTAAGCAACTCTTGGCAATATTTTATTTGACATATAATTGTGCCTTCATTGAGCTGCTTTATTTGGAGACCGAGAAAGTAGTTTAGCTCCCCCATGAGGCTCATCTCAAATTCACCCTGCATGACTTTGGAAAATTCCTCGACCAAGTGTAGATTAGTTGAACCAAAAATAATGTCATCTACGTATATTTGAACTAAAAGGATGTGCTTTCCTTTACGTTTAATGAAAAGAGTAGTGTCCACTTGACCTCTTGAATAGCCATGATCAAGTAGAAATTTATTAAGTCTTTCATACCAGACCCGAGGAGCCTGTTTAAGACCATATAAAGCTCATTTTAATTTAAATACATGATCTGGATATTCGTTATTTTCAAAACCGGGAGGTTGTGAGACATACACTTCTTCATTTATGACTTCGTTAAGAAAGGCACTCTTTACATTTATTTGATAAAGCTTAAAATCTTTTGCACACGCATAAGCGAGCAAAAGACGTATAGCCTCAAGGCGAGCAACTGGAGCATAAGTCTCCTCATAATCAATGCCCTCCTCTTGTTTATACCCTTGTGCTACCAAGTGTGCTTTATTGCGGGTTATCATTCTGTTTTCATCAAGTTTATTTTAAAAACCCATTTAGTGCCTATGATATGATGGTCTCGCGGACGAGGGACAAGTTCCCAAACGTCATTTCTTTTAAACTGATTTAGCTCATCTTGCATGGCCATTAGCCAAAATTCATCAATCAAGGCCTCTTTAGCATTCTTAGGTTCTACTTGTGAAACGAAAGCAAAATGATAACAAAAATTACTTATCTTGGAGCGAGTCATTGCTCCTTTTGAGATGTCTCCCAATATGTTGTCAATGGGATGGTCTTTAGAGGACTTCCAAGCTAGTGGAAGATAATTTGCTTCCATTTTCTCTTCTTCCTCATCTTTTGAAGGGCTTGTATCTTTTTCTTTCTTATCATCAATTGTTTTGGATTGAACATTTTCTTCAATAGTTTCTTTGAGTATATTTTCAGTAGATACACCTGCACCATCAAGAGAAATACCTACACTACCTTTACCGAGTATAGATCCTTTGTTATTGTCTCCATAGGTAACAAATCCTTTCTTCTTTGCCTTGAAGTCAATGAAGAGCGATATGTCACCAGTCATATGCCTTGAACACCCGCTGTCTAAAAACCATCTTCTATCCATGGGTGTGAGGCATTTTTCCTGCAATTTTAAAAGAGAGAGGTAGGTACCCAATTTTTATTGGGTCCATGTGGGTAAGTGGTAACATGGTTGCCTTTAGGCCTCCATTGGTAAATGCCTTTAGGAACAAGGAACCTCCTAAACTTGCATTTTTCAATGGTATGTCCAAAGTGACAACAATAATGACATAAACCATGATGATGATGTATTGTTTTACTTCTACCCATTGTATCCTTTGGTAATTTTTTAACAAAAGAGTATTTTGAATACGGTGGATTTAATGTTTTCTTAAAAATTTTAGGATCGATTGCAAAAGTAACTTTGGGCTGTAAAAGATTTTTCTAATTTGGCATTAAGAGTCCTAACCTCTTGCTACCAAATATGACAAACTTCACATTCCCTTCTGGAAATACATCCTGTAACATCCTTATCTTTTGAAGTTTCTACAATACTAGCTTTTAGACTTTTTAAGTCTTTTTCAGCTTTATAGACTTTACTCTCGAGAAATGAAAATATTTGTTTATCAGAGGATAATCTCTTAAAGGCATCTTCAGCTTTGTATTGCAGTTTTTCAAAAGCTAACTTTAGTTCAGAAAAGGTCATAGAAGAAAAGTTGTTAGGATATGCTTGTCTTACTTGTCTGTTGTGGTTGTCTTTCTTGTTGTAGAGTTGTTTTTTGTATGTGCCATCAGACATAAATTTGTACTTTCATCACTACAACTTGAACTGTCATCGTCTGATGAATCACTATCGCTTTCCCACGCAATATAAGCTCTTCTTTGTTTGTTGAACTTATTTGGTGGAGCTTTTTCCTTATCCTTTTTCATCTTTGGACAGTCTGGTTTGTAGTGTCCAACTTTACCAAAATTGTAACAAGGTCCTTTACCTCTTTGCTTTTTATTTTCTTCTTTCCTTGGTTCTTTGGATTGTTTTCGAAAGCTTATGAGATTCTTATCGGAGTGCTTGATTCCATTCTTTCGGATAAATCTATTGTATCTTCGAACAAAAAGTCCCATTTCTTCATCATCCGAATTTTCATCACTAGTTGAGCCATTTTCATCTTGCTCTTTGGTTGAGGACTTAGAGCTAGAAGTCATTAGAGCTATTGACTTCTTATCACCCTCCCTGTCTTTGTTCCTTTCTTTCTTACTCTTATTTTCGTATTTTTCAAGACTTTGCAATTCTTGTTGATGTTCTTCCAGCTTTCCAAACAGAGTTGTAATGGTAAGCGTAGTGAAGTCATTTGCTTCCTTGATAGCTGTTACTTTAGGTTGCCATTCCCTACTAAGACATCTCAGAATTTTATTAGTAGCAATTTCATTGGAAACAGGTTTTCCAAGTGCATTTAAACGACTCACAAGATGTACGAATCTCTTCTGCATGTCAGAGACAGATTCTCCTTGCTTCATGCGAAAGAGCTCAAACTCTTGATTGAGTGTATTAATGCAGGATTGTTTAACTTCAGTTGTGCCTTCATGGGCAATTTCTAAAGCGTCCCACATTTCTTTAGCGGACATGCAGTGAGACACCCTATAATACTCATCAACACCAAGTGCTGAGATCATCATATTTCTGGCTCTCCAATCGCATAACCATTTCTTTTCATCCATTTCATTCCATTGATCCTCAGGTTTAGGTACTATTGCACCTGCATCATTCCTCATGGTGATTTGAAAAGGACCATTTTGAATGGCAGTCCATACATTCCTGTCAATGGAATTTATGTATACTTGCATGCAGTCTTTCCAGTAGCCATAGTTTTCACCATTGAAAATAGGAGCTCTATTATACGCCCCATTTGGTTCAAAGGCCATAGCGTTACGAGTAGATACAAAGCACCAACTAACTGGTGCTCTAATACCACTTGTTAGACAGTGTGGCAAGTGATCGAGAGGGGGGGTGAATAGATCACCTTTTCTTTTTCAAGAATTTAAAATTGTATTATCAAAGAGAGTTGAAAGCAGCGAAAATCAATATCCTGAATCAATTCCGTCTACTTTGAACCGACTACTAGAAAACTTGACATGTGAAAACTTTGCTGGATTTTTATTAAATGAAATGGATGAATGTACAACTCAAATATTGACGTTTCAATGCACTTATCATAAAACAGAATTTCCAATGAATTTAGAAATATGATAGGAATTTTGTCAAACAATTGGCGTATGCTTGTATAATGATTTAATAGTGGTGGTTTGGTGAAAATGTTTGAGCCACTATGTTTATCATTAGACTGTAAAACTTAGCACGCCAATTGGATTGCAAAATTATAGAATATGTAAAATTGTAAAGAGAAAGAAAGAGAGAACGATACGCAGGCAGTTTGGTAAGGAAGTTCCCCACTGTCGTCCTCGCGTGTGGGTACGTCTCCCTCTCAATTTCACAATCGAAACTGAGAACTTTTATATCAATGTGCTGAATGTTTGATAGAAAGGTTACACTATATAGAAAGAAAGAAATCCCTATGATCTTCTTCTTCTTGTAAGAACCACCACTTGATATGAGTTGTATCAAGATTCCTTGCAAAGTCACCGAATGATCCTTCGCTTCCACGACTTGTTTGTTTAAAATCCTTCTGATTTCCAAACCCCTCGCTACGACTGAATCTGACTCGCGCGACCGTGATTTACAAAACCCTCAAGAACACACCCGTTCTTGAAGGACAAACCCTCTGGTTTATTTCTTGAAGCTTCCTCTTCAACCTTCAACTTAGCTAGACTTATTCGTGTTTCCGTAAACTTCTTCTTGAGAGTTCCAGTAATAAAATGTCTTAAACTTTTAAGAATTTGTCCACAAACTTTTTTTATAATATAGACGATATATTTTATACAAATGATCTCTCAATACTAACGAGGCTTTTAACCACTAAGTTCACAAAGCAAGTGGAAATTTAATGACTAATCTCAAGAATCAAACAAAGATTTTACCATGATAATCTCAATAATTAAGTAAAAAATTTATTAGGATAATATCAAGAACCAAATAGATATATTAAAAAAGAGAAACACATTCCTAATGAATAATAATAAAGCACGAACATCAATGCGAGTATTTTTCACTCCCAAGACATTAAGGAAACTTTAGTGAAATAATGTTTTAAAAAAATAGAAAGGGAGAAAGAAGAGATTGAAGACAAATTATAGTTTATTTTGGAATGAGGATAAGTCCTCTATTTATAGGATAAAAAATGTCTCAAAAAAGAAAATGATTTGTGGGCTTTTTAATGCATCTAATTGATTATGGCCTAGGTTTAATCGATTAGATAAGCCAATTATGGATCATTTTCAAATCTGTTGTAACTAATTAATAATAAGCTTATTTAAATGATAATAAGGTGTTACGAAAAATTTAATTGATTAACCCTAAAGAGTTAATTGATTATCTAGTGCAAAAATCACTTAAAAGTGTAACCTATCTAGTAACCAATTAAGCATGTGTGTAAAATGTTTTCATGTGATTTTATAAAATGAGATACGATTCACAAACATTTGAGTGTCAGCATAAGAGTTGCTATAGTATTTTAGTAGATACTCTTATACTTTTACGATACATTTATCACTCTGACACATGACTAGATGAGCTTCACATTTCCTCTTTTTCACAATCTTAAAGCCTCAAGATCCTTTTCTTGATCAATAATTGATTCAACACTTCATTTGGGACTTGATTTCTTCTAAGTGATGAGGCTTAATATAGCTTCTTTAATAGACACCTTCATTATAGGTTGCTTGAGCATAGATCTTCACGGACTTCACTGAAGTCGCTTGGCATTAGTTATTGTCATTAAAACCACTAGGAATATGTGCCACCAAATAATTTACAGATAATTGTACCTGCAAGCACATGGTTCCACATTCTCCCCCCTTTTTGTGGTGATAATGCATCACTCAGAGAGGTGGTACAAACCGGAAAATGTAGAAAAATGATTGGAGTGGTGAAACCATTGAATAATTGATTAAGCTTTAGCGATGACGAGTGAGATGAACCACTGTAAATTTGTTGTATACATTTTTTCTTCTCCCTATATCTTTTGCATTTTTGAATAAAATTGCATACCTTAATTTGTTTGTCGTTTTTAGAATATGGTGGTGATAAGATTTTCCTCTCTTATAGTGATTTGTTACATAAGCTTAGGTTTATGATAGATTTAGACCATTGAATATTTAATATAAAGATTATAATTATAAATTCTTTTAACTTTATATTGGATCATTAATTGATTAGAATTCAATTTAAGCCACATATGAAAATTGAATTATGTAAGTTATTTTGTTGATTGTCAAAGAAACTCCATTTATCTCAATCGTGGTTATTTCTAACTATCTTATGTAATTGTGATAAACATTGAAATATAATTTTTTAAACCTTCGTTATATTTTATTTTTGTTTGTTATTTATGCATCATCTTGTAAGACTTGGATTTCGTATAAGAAAATATTTTAAGAATGGTTTTAGGGGAACATTTTATTCATCCATAATTCTAGACTATTTGATTTCCATATTTTCTACCAACAATTGGTCTCATAGTCGGTCTTTTGATCATGCCATGCGACTTCAAAAGTTCAGGATATGTGTAGAATGATACAAAGGGTATGCTCGATGGAACTCTAATATTCTAAGCAAAGTTTATGTATTTCAAAAGTCATTGTGTTACTTGTTTGATTTCATTAACTAAATTATATAAATTTATTTGAAATAATATAGTTTATTATGTTAACAGTTATATGATCAACTGTTAGAATTTCAAAGTGACTTTAACTTAGATTGTGCTAACATAGTATTTAATTATATATGTAATGTAATTAGAAACTTAATTGTATAGCTTGAAGACTTTTTGTTAGTTCATGGTTATTTGTAAAGTTGACTCATCTTGTCTTGAAGCATCTATTTTTAATCTGATAGAAGACATCTCTTTGAAGACCTTTTCTTTCAATGTCAATATAAAGGGAGATAAAGATAATTTTTATTAATATGTGTGTTTGTTAATTGTTCAACAACCATATGTCACTACGCCATATAAAGAATAGACAGCTTTTTTTTTTGCCATAGATAGCGCTTTAAAACGTTGTCATTCCTACGTTGCTGCAAATAAAGACAACACTTTTTCTCAATTTAAAAGCGCTGCTTAATGTAGCCTTTAGGCAGCACTTTATTAAATAAGCACTCTCTAAAGGCCCCTATAGACAACATGTGATACGGTGGGAGAACTCACTTGGGTTTTGCGTTTGTGTTTGCAAATGTTCGGTTTAGCAAGAGTCGCCACCGACTTTTTATTTTATCCTAAGGAAAGGTCAAAAAGCACAGGAAAGACCTTTGAGATGTTTTCGTGGGTTCGGGGGGTAGATTATGAAAAGGGAAGGTGATATCACCCTTTTCATCCATGGTTATCCATGGGCTCTTAGTTACTTGTTTTAGATCACTTGCCTTTGTTTGAATGTGCTTGTGGTGTGTGGTTTTGAAAATGTTTTGAAAAAGATGCCTTGTCTAGGCAACCTTTGTAACAATTCTTGTTTGAATGTTTTACAAAGGTGTTTGTCTTTTTGAAAAGATGTTTCAATGTTTTTGAAAGTTGTGTTATGGAGTGTGTTTTGAAAAATGGCAAGGATGTTTTTGCAAGTTTTTGATCAAGTAACTAAGAGTTATCTACCCTAATTTTACTCAAAGATTTTCTTATGTTTTTGACCCTTTTAACAGTGTTGTTTCACCATTGTGTTTGATGAACAACCTTGTGTTAGGATGTTTGAACGGGACAGGCGCGGGTCATCGTATACAATCATTGAAGGCAACTTGTGAGACGCTCTAGCAATTTTGTAAGGGACGAGCTCGTTTTATCGAAGGCAACATCGAGGGTCATCGAGGGACTACGATCTTTGTTTATCAAAGGGACATTTGCTAGAGTGCCTCATACTCGAGAGACATGATTGCATTTTCCGAGGCAACAAGTGATACTACCCTAAGGGTACATGTGTGTAAAGTGTGTTTTATTGCATGCATTTGTCTTTGATTTTTAGGTTGTCTACTTATTAGTTTTATCTTTCCATACACACCTATTTTACTAACATTTGTACAAAGTAAATAAAATGCAGAAAGATGAAATCCTACGCTATTACAACCATATTGAAAGGCATAGAAATGTAAAGGAAAAAATAAGATAAAAAGAAGAAAAAATGAGCTCCTTCGATTTGGGCAGGAGCAACCTTCGATTTGCATTCTGTTGGCCTCCTTCGATTGGGGTTGGCAACAGCAAAGTCACGTCTTTCGATTAGGCTTTGACACCAGTCATGTCATGTACTTCGATTGGAGGCTGGCACCAGCATGGGAGTGCCTTTCGTCTGAGCCTGGAACCTATATAAGATGCAATCTGCCTTTCTGCCTCCTACGACTAGAGGTTGAAAGCAGTGAAGGAATGCCTTTCGACTGAGCCTGAAATCAGTGAAGGCATGCTTTTCGTCTGGGCCTGAAAGTCAACATGGTTTTCCTTCTGGTTGTCTCTTTCGTTTGACCTGGAGAAAAAGGACAGAAGCCAGAAGCTTCGTTTCCTATTTCTTGTTTCCTGTTTCTTTCATTTAAAGCATTAAATGGCAACATGGCCTGAGGCCATGCTGGTATTTGTTTGGTAAACAGTTTAACAGTTAAAGCAAGTCCAGGTAAACAGAAAGCAAAAACGAAAAGAGTAGCTCTGCAAAATATGTTAAAAGGGTAGAAACGAAAAGAAACAAAATGTTATGTACATGTTTTGAAATGAAAGGGAAGATTATTCACATACTATGCCATGAAACGGAAGGTTCAAGGGTAAGAGTGACTTACCTTGCTTCAGGCCTTGAACGTGTGTTGGGCCTTTAAGTGGTTTCCTTGAATGCTTCTGGATTCGAAGGGAGGAACCAGGGGTTATGTCTTTGA
Source organism: Vicia faba (assembly GCA_948472305.1). NCBI lineage: Eukaryota > Viridiplantae > Streptophyta > Magnoliopsida > Fabales > Fabaceae > Vicia > Vicia faba. The sequence continues at coordinate 652,833,207 of OX451740.1, forward strand.
TACTGGATTCTAAAGAGAAGAACAAGTGTGAGGTTCTTCCTACTGGATTCGAAGGGTAACAAGGTATATGGATGTTTCAAATTCTAAGGGGATAAGTGTTTGGATTATGGGTATGTGTTTGATGAGTGTTTAAGTGTTTGAGAAAATTTTCTGAAGATTCGTTCGCCTGGCCAAAAGATCCTTCCTTAGCTTTGCAAAAGTTCCTGTATTTATAGAGAAAGAATGGACATGTTCGTCCATAGCCAGTCTTGCAAAGAATAATAAAATAATGTAACGTGACAATACATGTGGGGGGCCTGCTGGCAATTGGGGTGCAGAAGATGTGACTTATGCTTCTGACGTTGCTTGTGCTCAGACCAAATTCAGGTTGAAAGTTGCTTTTGTGACTAAAGTACTCTCTATGAAAAGAAAGAGTATGTAGCCTTTAACCCAGAATAGTTGTATCTAAAAGACAAAGTTTAAAACCCTTGTACAAACTTCTGACTATGTAAATATTTGGATGCAACACAGCCTGGCAAACGAGATTTGGTCTTGAGTCAAATGCAAGAGTGAGATCGAAGCACACCTGTTTGAAGGAAGCCTTTGCCTCAGTCGAAAGCTCATGCTCGAAGGAAGCATATTGCCCAATCGAAGCCTGGGTCGAAGCAAACATATTTCCCAATCGAAAGTTCGTGTTCGAAGGAAGCAATGTTGCCCAATCGAAGCATGTGGATCGAAACAAACATAAAGGGAGTCATTGCCTTTAGCGTGAGGAAGGTTCCTGGCTTCTGAGTCGAAGGGTATTCCCAAGTTGCATTCGAAGGAGGCTCCTGCTCAAAACGAAGGATGTACCTAAACTTGCATTCGAAGGAGGCTTAGAGTTCAACATGAAGGACATATCCAAGTTGCATTCGAAAGAGGCTTTTGCTAAAAACGAAGGATGTAATCCAAGTTGCATTCGAAGGAGGCTCTTGCTCAACTGAAGTTTTCATCCAGGCACACAGAAGGTGAGTGCCCAAACGAAAACTTATCTTGTAGGGGGTACATGTGACCAGTAGGTCATGGCCTTCGATTGCAAGCATGCAGGCAGCAAAAGACACAAACGAAACCTGCAACAAGAAGTCACATGCCCAGGCGAAAGAGGCACACTAGCAGCCACTTTGAGAAATCGAAGGAGGCCAAGAGTCAATCAAAGGATGCTGATCGAAAGAGGCCTAAAAGCCAATCGAAAGAGCTGAAACGAAGAACACTTGTATTTCTCCAATTTTTGTCAAAATAATATTTTTATCTGTTTTCTCTATTTTTGACAGTTTCCAAAGTACTTGTGCGAGCTTGAACCTTGAGAATCCTTGTGAGAAAAATCTTGAGAATTGAGAGGGCAAATTTTGGGGTACAACACAACGCTTTTTACACCAGAAGCGCTTTCTAAAGCACCCCTTTAGACAACACTTTCACTTTATACAACACTTTCACTTTATACAACGCTTTTAAAGCAACATGTAATGTATATTTTTGTTCAATTTTTTCTGTTTTAGGCAACGCTTTCTTTAAAAGCGCTCTCTAAAGTCCCTTTTAGGCAGTGCTTTTTACTTTAGAAGCGCTTTCTAATGCACCCCTTTAAGCAGCACTTTCTTTAAAAGTGTTTTCTATTCTCCACTATAGGCAGCGCTTTTTTGTTTAAAGCAATGTCTAATGTTCACAAAATTTTTAATATAGACTGCTTATATTTTAAGCGCTCTCTATAAATAATCACTTAAAATAAGCGTTGTTTTTCAAATTTGCACTAGATTTCATAAATTTGCAGCTTCAATCCAATACGTATACACCAAATTTACATATTTATATATACAACTTTAATCCAATAATTTATATATTTGATACAACTTGAATATATATATATATATATATATATATATATATATATATATATATATATATATATATATATATATATATATATATATATATATATATATATATATATATATATATATATATATATATATATCACTATCTTCTAGAGCTGTTATCTTCTCTACAAATAACAATAATGAAGAATCCTAAATGAACATGTTATATCTATATCTTCTATATATGCACCTATATAACACTTAAATCTTATAACTATTATAGTTTAACACAAACAAATGTAATAAAAACAAATCAAGAATATGTTATAATCCACCATTAAAAATTCCCCAATTCATACCATGATACAAATAAAATTTTATTTTAATTTAAATCTAATATCATCATAACTAACCTTCCACATGACAACAACAACATTGCAACACAATTTACTATACTAATGACGACATAATATCTCATCAAAACTCAAATTTATATATACTCAAAATTCCCATCAACGAAAGTGTCACAATACCTTATAAAATTCTCATCTCAATAATGTATTGACACCAATCCTCCTTAATTTCGTCGAATTGATCTTTCGAGTAAGTAGAAGACCTGTATTCATCAAAGTATTACATAATATAACATAATATGATTTAGTTAAAACTAATTAATTAGATGAAATGTGTTAAATATTAAAATAAATCATGAGTTGAAATATTTATTTGATTCAAAAGAATAATTTCTTTCATAAACCTCAACATGAAATAACTGCAATCTATGCCATTACGCTGACGATGATACTATACATGAAAAAAATACGAATATATATATCAGGATATATAATTTAACTGTTTTTATCAAGTAATATCACTAATATAATCAAAATTGTGAAAATATATTTGCACTCTGATCCATGTAATATGGTTTGCTTTACTCTTTGGTACTTGAGTATCTCTTGTGATCGAAAAATTTGTATAACTTTAACAAAATATAAATGAATGTTTAGAACAATCTCGCATAAATAAATAAATATACAAACGAATATTTAGAACAATCTAACTTACATATCAACCATCTTCTTCATATCTGGGTATTTTGTCCAATCACCTTCTAATGAATCCAAATAATATACAATCTCTCTTATAGGATTAATCGCAACCAACAACCAGTGTCCATTGTAAGATTAACAGAGGTTAGATGGAAACTTTCTACACAATGTCAAAACACGAAAAATTATAATAGATGGAGTTAGAATGAAAATCTAACCCATTGCCAGTATTAAATGGTAAAAAAATAACTTTTATGTATTTTTGTTGGCCATAAATACACGGACAAAGTATTCTTTGACTTCGTCTGGTCTTTGATCGATTAATCGTGAGTTGATATTGTTGGGATATAAGAAATAAAATCTTTGTTCCAATTGATGCGGGCGCATCAAGTTGTCATACTTGAAACTTAAATAAAAACATCATTAACATTAAAATTATTCATTGAAATGAGTAAATAAATTGTTCAATTAATTAAGTAAAGTTGATCGGAGTATACCTGATATATGTATCGATAACACTGAGGCCTAATTCTGAATGTCCAAAAACTTGATCCATATCCTCTTTACTAATTGTTTCGTAATAGGAAAAACCAAAAATACCTTCCTCCATATGTATATTACGAGTACCTCTGTCAGTCAAATCTGATATTCCTATTAATGTCTGAAAAGCACGACCTATATCGAGAAGTAGGCTTTTTTTAGCTGCGGTCTTTGTAACATCTTTTTTTTGTGTGGACATATTACCAATTTCAAGCTTCTTACTCCTACCGACTTGTTGCATCTCTTTAGCATGAATCTAAAGATCAAATGCATATAAGTTAGGTGAAGTATAAGATTGTGAATTAACATTTTCTATGTATATATATCAATGTACCTCTTTTTTAGATGCAACTGACTCAATTTTCTGCATAATCCCCTTATCTTTTGATTTGGATTTTGTAGGAGTCTAACATTACCACAAAAAATGTACGTTAAATGGTCGTAAAAAATTTGAATACTCAAAGGTTCATAATGGTTTTCAACATACCTCATCATCTACCAAATTAGGTTTGACAGTCATGCAACATATGATCCTATTGCCTCTTCCACCAATGTTGCATTTGAAATATCATCAGGTAAAGGTAATGGCACATCCCTCTCTAAAGCAATATCAATTGATACTTTCAAAAATCCAGCAGTGAGCAGTTTATGGTGAAGTACTTCTCCTAAAGTGTTATGCATTTTTACCTTTCCAACCATACGGTAAGTCGATGACGATAAATAGAGTTGACAAGGTAAAATGCCCTAAATCAATAATAAATATGAAATTGTTAATGTGTATATATGTCAATTAAAAAAATTGTGCTAATTTATAATAATATATATTACCTCGGGAATTTTCTGTTGGAAATCACAATTAATACTATCTTTGTCACTAGTATCCTTGAACCCTGAACCTTGCCTTTATGACTGATGTCTTTCTTTATCCTTTTCCAACTCACGAACTTTAGCTTTTAATTTTTCTAACTCTTCCATCATTTCTTTATTGCTATGACCTTTCCTATTTTGATGGTTATCCAAATATGTTTGAGTCACCTCAAATCCCTTACCCCTCACACGACCGGTAAACTCAGGAATATTTAATACTCGACTAAGTATGCTCCTACAATTACAGTCTTCAGTTTGAGTTAAAGATTGAGATAGATTCTCCTAAAATTCATATGCATATCAAAATAAATTAGTGGTGATTAAAACTCATAAATTATTTATGTTAATTTAATTAAATGAATACTGATATACTTACACATTGCTCATAAATTTGAAGCACATCTTCTTTAACAACTCCATCCTTGCCCACACGAGTAGCCTTCACAAAACATGTTTCAGAAGATATGTTTCTTGACTTTTCTCCTCTTCTAACTACACATTAAGAGAAATAATAAGATCAACTGTAACACGTGATGAACAAGTATATCATAACATTTATATATACTTACCCTTCTTTGTTGTAAGCGTGCATATCCTATACACCCTTTTCTGTATGGATACGGGGGACTTGATGCTCGTTGGCGATTTATGACACTCACATTCTGAAAATCTGAGGTTCTTCATTTGCCTTTAAAGGTTTCCCATTCTTCAGGTGAAATTAAGTATGCATACGTCTTTGGAAGTTTTGCATCGATAAAATTGTTATCAGCATCCATAAGAAACTTATTTGTTAAAAAGGATTGAAATATGAGTCTTTTTCTGACCAATTGAAGACCATGTGGGTTCATTCCATCAATAGATAATGCCAAGCGAAGGTTTCTTGTTTATCCTCCAAAATCAGGATAATCATTATCAATTTTTGACCACTCTGGTGAATCTGTCAGATGCCGAAACTTTCCATCAATAATTCTTTCATTTGCATGCCAAGTCAAGTGCCTTGCATTGGTTTCACTATGAGACATTCGTCTAAATCTCGAAATTATAGGAAAATACCATAAGACTTTTGCTGGAGACAATTTTTTTCTTATATCGAGATAAACCTCATTTAGGGCACTCATTTAATGATGCATATTCATTTCGAAGCAAAATGCAATCATTTGGACAATCATGTATCTTATCATAGCTCATGCCAATAGAGCACAACATTTTTTTGGCCTCATAGGTTTGATTAGGAAGAACATTATCCTCCGGAAGCATATTTTTTATAAGGACTAATAACTCTATGAAACTTTTATTCGACCATCCATTGCCCGCCTTTAAGTTGTACAACTTTAATACCGCATACAATCTTGTGAATTTAGTGCAACCTTTATACAATTGTTTCTCTGCATCGCTTACCAGCCTCTCAAATATTTTGGGACAATTTTGAAGATCTTCTTCAAGTGTTTCTGCAATCTCTTCGACTCGATCACAATCGTATGTATATGTGCCATTTTCGTCTGAAGCATATGTCATATTATCCCCCGGTTCAACATTCCCGTTACTTTTCTCACCATTAAATATCCAACATGTATAACTTAAATCAATTCCATTCCTCAGTAAATGCGATCCAACCCAATTGCGTTAACCTGACTCCCAAAACAACAACCCAAACAAGGACATTTCATTCAACTGGAGTTTTCGGCATGTTGAACAACAAACTTAACAAATTCTAATACCTCATTCTCGTACTCTTTTGATAATAGATTGGAAGACATCCATTTTGATCCATGGTTTTACTACTAAGTAAGCTAAACAAAAACACTCTAATTATTCACGTAGCTATAACAAAAGAGCAACTACTTACCTGTAGATAAGTCAGCAACTTCTGGAACCACACAATGTAAGATTCTTGGAACAATTAGAAATTCACTCTTCACAAGAGAAATCGGAGATGCAGCAGCAACAATGAAATCGGGAAACAACTACACATAAAACGAAAATGCAACCAATGTTACACATAAAATCAATATTGGTATAATGTGTCAAATGGATATATGGTCGTGACATATTTTATTATAGTTTCAAGGATAGTGATGGATTTAATCAGTTCTCTCCTTAGAGTTTTTGTAGTAAGCATATACTTCAGTTAAATATTAGTTGCAGACAATATCTTAGATTGTGTAAGAAACTTGCACTTAATGTTTTCTTTTAAAGAAACAGGATTTGAAGGGAAAATACTACTTATATGCCTAAACGTGAAACAATTACAATTATCTTTTAATATTTTTTCCTTGCTATATTCGACCATAACGCCATCCCCTCGCCCTAAATTTTTCTTTAGAAAAAAGCTGATTTGCCTTCTGTCGTTCTGCATTTTCTTATTTAATGTTTTTCTTGTTAGCATTATTATACAAAAGCATTTGTTACTTTTCATATTTGTGGTAAACTTTCCTACTTTGTATTAAAGATTCTTGAATGCTCTTCCACACATTGATCTTATGCTAAAATATAACTTGACTAGTAAATAGGCATACGTATGGTTATAGAATGTCAAGCTTCGGGTCTGGATTTAAATTTGAAGCTTCTGTATACGAGTCCAACTTTGATAATAAGGAATTGTATGGTATGTTTAGAAAATTTTAGCAAATCATAGTATATTGTGTAGTTAAATATTCATATATGTAGTCTAGGATTTGCTCTTGATTTTCTTGACGTATATACCTTTGCAACTACCTTTAGTGTTGACATAGATTGGTCATTTGCTTTAGCTAATATTGTAGATTTAATTCATGTAAAATTCTACATAATGTTGCATTGCTATATTTTTCAGGCAGTGATATTGCCAGCTTTATGTTTTCTAAGAATTATGGGGAAAAGGAAGTGATATGCCAATACTAGCTCTACCCCGCTATAGAGGAGCGGAGGCCGACTGCTATAGGAAGAGCCTTAGTGATGCTGAACACTATAGTGGGAAAGTGGATCTACCGGAAAAGCATCAATATCATAACCAAGATTTCCATCCTTCAAGTCAAACTCGAATATAACCAAAACCGTCACTAAAGCTTCTTCAAATTGAAACCAACAAAACCATGACATACAATAACTTCACTCCACATAAAAATCAAAAGAAATATTGTCGTTACATATTAAAATCGAAAACCTTGTGGATTCAACACATGAATTTTGATATCCAATTTTGATACCATATACCAATTAATATGATAATCTTCACGCTACAAAAAGGGTTATCGACATAACGATTTCAACATTTTGGTTTAACACAACACTCCAAACTAACGCAACATTCGTCAATCCTGTTCAAATTCAACAAAGTATCGATAAAAGGCTAACATCCTACTCCAACACAACCAGGAAAACACAATTACACATAATTTTAACATATATCAACATAATCCAACGAGCTCAAAAATCAAACAAAATTAGCATATTCAAGGCAGAGGAATCATTTTCTCAGATTAAAATCAAACAACATATAATTTTGAGTTGAAAAGACAATGCAATCAAATCGATATTTTCACAGATCCATCAACATATCAGTTCAAAGTCAAATTTGTAATAGCTATTCATCATAGAAACTTGACAATAACTCAAATCAAAAGAAATTGAAACTTACCGAAATTTCGAAATGATCATAACAGTTGAAGATGTGATTTGTTATCGAACTGAAACAAAGGGAGTTGTTCTGGATGATTTACAATTGTTGCTTGTGGAGAGGAATTTGTTAGGATATCAACTGAGTTAAGTAGAGGTTGAAGGGAAGAGAAAACGGTTGAGCTTGCTGAATAGGGGATAGTGTTTGATGCTACGAACCACAACGAAGGAAAAGGTGTTAATCGTTGAAGAGCTGGAGAGGAGGAGAAGGTTGTGTAGTCTGAAGCTGATCGAAGAGATGATGAAGTAACCAGAAGTAGAAGAGAATTGGGATGGTGGAAGTCGCGCGAAGAAAGATGTTTTGAGAGAATATTGAAAAATCTGAGTTTTAGGGTTTTTCGTATTTTTAATTTAGAAATTAGAAATTAATGACCTTAGGCAGTGCTTTTTGAAGCGCTTTCTGATGTATTTCCTTTAGCAGCACTTTTAAAAAAATGCTTTCTAATGTATGGCCTATAACAACACTTATATGAAGCGCTTTCTAAACACATCATTTAGCAGCACTTTCTAGAAGCACTTTCTAAAGTGTGGGTATGTATGGCCTTAAGCAGCGCTTTTTAGAAGCACTTTCTAAAGTAAGTCTTTAGCAACGCTTTTTCTCAAAAAAAATAATTAAAGTTATGGCAGCACTTTAGGAAAAAAGCATTGTTTATAGTGTGCTGCATAAAACAAATTTTGTAGAAGAAAATGCTGCCTAAAGTGTGGCTTTAACAGCACTTTGAGCCTATGGCGACACTTTTTACTGTTGGACCTATAGCAGCGCTTTCTAAAATTTATTTTTTTATTTCAATTTTAATTGACCTTAGGCAGCGCTTTCATAAAGCGCTGCCTAAAGTGTGGCTTAGGGCGGCGCTTTTTCTTAACTTTAGGCAGTGCTTTTTTATAAAGCATTGTCTAATGTATATAGTTTTAAAATTTAAAATTTTATCAGGACATATAACAGCGCTCTGGTATATAAGTGTTGTCTAAGGTGTGCTACCTAAAAGCAATTTTGGCGTAGTGTGGGAAGACTTAACACAATAAGTTTTGAGTGAGCTAAATCATTGTCAAATATTGAATCATTTATCCAAATTTGTCAAAGTATAAGTTCAAGCAACAAAGTAACTAATCATTGCTGAATGGGAAGGCATAAACAAATATAATCATAATACGTGTTATTTCACTTCATTTGTTGTCTTGTTAAGGAATGTCTAAGAATTCATCTTCAGACATGCAAAGGTTATATCTTCTTTTAATTTTTTAATGACATTGTTCACTGTGTTTTCTGGTAAACAAACGATGATCTTCCAAAAAGGGTAACTTTTTGGTTACTCGCAGGATCGATCAGTTTGATCCTAGGATATATGCTAATTTTTTATGTTGTTTGGACATAAATGCTAATGTAAGTGAAGAACGCATGTTCGAATGGGAAAGGGATGAGTTTGAGTGCAGAAAGTAAATAGAAAAAAGGGGTTGGGGAGAGTTTAGACGCAGGAATCTGGGTAAAAGTGCAGATAAAGTGAAAATAAGATAAAAAGACAAGAAATGTAAAGAGATAAATAAAATACTTTAATCATAAAATATGGTGTTTCAAACGTACATTTTCAGTATTCTTTCTCACGCATCGGGTACTTGAATAGTATTGAATAATTTGTACGATCAGTTGAACACACGGAAATCTACATAAACTTCCTATATTTATACTAAAACTAGGTAACCATCGAGGAGTTGCCTTGCTCTAGGATAAAGACAAGTGTCTTCTGCATGCACTTCGACCCCTCTCTTCACGCCACGTTGCTTCCCTCAATTTCCAAGTGAACTGCTTTTCCCTCCTTTTATTCAGATTCAAAATCTTCTGTTGTAGATACGAAGTTTCCTTCTAGTCGAAGACCCTGGAACCCTTTCGGTCGAAGTATGCGAGAACCTTTTAGTCGAAGATTCATTTTAACTTAGAATTTCTCTAAGTACTTTTATACTATGTCGAAGCTTTTCCAACTTAGACTTGTTCAATATATTTTTGGCCCATAAGACCAACTTGTTGTAGGAGTAGAATTTAGGAGCTAACAAATTGCCCCCCAAGAATATCAGTTTCGATGCAAGGAGAGATGATCATTCTTTGAGATTCCTATTCGACACTTGTCTTCTCTTTGACCACAAAAATCACTTGTGTGCTTTTCGCCTTCTACCAACCATTGCTGGTATTCAGAGTCATCATTACCCTTTTCCCAACACGTCGCTGTCAATCAGCCGTTACCATGTTGCCATGATGGCCATTATCCCTACAAACTAGAAAAGTATGGCAAACATTTTCATTACTCGTATGATAACTGCTTTAACGCTCGCCACGTTCCCCACTAACTCTGCAGCATTAAATGGTCTTGAGGAAAAACACTCTTTCTTGAACACTATAAATAGACAAATCCTCTTTTGGAAATTCTTTTACAACTCCTAGTATTCTTCACTTCCTTGCAAAAACAAGTCTTAACAACTTCATTCTTCTTCGTTCTTTCACTACTACTTTCAACCATGGCTTTCCTTTCCAATGCACCCAACAATCCAAAACCTAAGAACGTTTCTGATCTCCAAAGACAACCAGAGGTTTTCTCCACTAACCCTGTACCTGTTTCAACTGGGGAACAAAGGGTCGTATCTGAACCCATGGCCAAAGAATGGGGTGAAGCTTATGACTCCCAGTTGCTCATCCTTGTTAGGTATTCTGGGCAGATGTATGCTATGTTCGGCCCATTGTCTACATGTTTCGAGAACCCAAAACAAAATAACAACTTCTTCCTAACTCACCCTAGGCTCAAGCCTATAGGTTGTGCAAAGAAACCCAGGAATGATCATGAAAATGCAACCCCTTCTAACCACAACATTCTCAAACGAAGGAAGATATCAACCTTCAGTTCATGAACAAGGGCAATAGGATCTTTCGATCTTGCCCTAGTCTGACTTCAGAATACTCAGAATGGCTGAGCAAGATGGAAAAAGTACAAGCTCAAATCTGGAAAGATATGGGGATATATGACTTGATCATGTTGTCGAAGACTGGTGTGATACGGTGGGAAGAACTGACTGTTTTTGGAATGTTGATTCGCGTTTTGCATTTGTGTTCGCAAAATGTCGCGGTAAGCAAGAGTCGCCATCGTCTTTTATTTTATCCAACAAGGAAAGGAAAAAAGCACAGAAAAATTCCTTTTTCGAGATATTTCTGAGTATGGGGGGTAGATTATAGAAAGGGAAGGTATTATCACCCTTTCTATCCGTAGTTATCTACGGGCTCTTAGGTACTTGCTCATCATTTTCAAAATTGTTTTCTTTGTGCTTGTGGGTTTTGAAAAGTTTTTGTTTTAACTTCGATTTAACTCTTGCTTCTGTCTTCAAGAGTGTAATGAAGTGTTTTTGAAAACTTGTTTGTAAAAGAGTGTAAGTGTGAAAAAGTTTTGTTTTGGATGAGCAAGTATCTAAGAACTAATCTACCTACTCGAAAAAGGAATCGTTCTATGTTTTTTTCCTTTAGACAATGTTATCCTACTATTAGCGAGTAGGTAACATCATCGTTAGAGTTTGAGGGTCAATTCGAAAGGGACATACTGTCACTAAAGCAACGTTAGGACGTCTTAGCGGTAACCCTAATGTCTTAGATCATTTATTCGAGGCAACAATATCTGAGGTAACCATTTCAAGGCAACTATGATCTTTTAGACAAGAGGGCGACCTCTAAGACAACCTATACTAAATGACTGTTTACGAAGGCAACCAAGTGGGGTGTATCCTAAGAGTGCGCATGTGTGGGAGTGTTGATTTCAGTTATTTTTATCTTTGCACATGTTTAGGGTGATCTAACCATTTTAAAATTAGGCATTCATTCTTGTCATGCAAACCCTATCATCAAACATCTAACAGTTGTATATTTGCAGAAATTAAAGGTGCGGAATTTAAACTAAATTATTACAAGGCGTCGGGTATTTACATCGCCAAAAGCAACCTTTTGAAATTTAAAAGCAGAAAAATAAATAAATGTCCTAATTAATTATTACAAACCGGGAGCAGATACAAAATAAAAAATAAAGTGCGCAGGAAAGTTGAATCGAACGCGAAACTAGGGTTTTGACCCTTTTAATTAAAAGAAAATGTTTTTTGTTGTTTTTATTTTAAGAAAAGAAATTAAATGCTAAATTAATTATTAAATAAATTAATTAATGAAAAATAATAAATGACATATTTTTGGACTTTTTGTTATTTTAGGAAATAAAAATAAAAATAATTAAATTAGGGTTAAAACCTATTAATTCTAATTAGTTTTAAATATTTACAAAAAAATCAATTAAAGTTATCTAGCATTAATATCCTAATTAAATTAATTAGTATTTATTAAATAAAATAAAATTCTGAATTTTAATTGGACATAAAATATTTTTGGTGATTTTTTGATAAAAAAGAAATTATTTTATTGGTTAGTGAATAAATAAAAATAAAATAAAGTAGAATAATAAAAATAAAAAGAGATGAGAAATGGGCCTGATTTTTGAGGGTGTGCATAACAATTATTCTGGCCCATTTGTGAAGTCCATATTGACTTTTGCAATCCCATGCGCTGGCGTTGACTTGGTCCTTTGGTGCACCTTCAATAATGGCCACCAGATCTGGCCATCTGGCCATCTGGCATGCTGATGATGAATGTCCATGGTGGATATTAGGCTTGAGTATGCACTAGATTCCCTGAAATAATTAAGAAAAATAACAAATGCTGGAGGCAGGGATTGAACCCTTGACCTCTAGCCTCCAATGCCTTGAAATCCTGCATGGCAACCACTAGGTTGTGTTGTTCTATTTGTTAATATATTACAAACTATTAATAATATATAAAACAAAAGAAAAATTGGAAAAAACAAATAAAAGTGTGCGCTCGTTTGAACAGGCCTATGGGGGCGTGACAACTCATCGTCCCTGTTCTTGAACCATGGCTAAAAGTTGAGCCACTTATACCTACGAACAAATGTTCGTCGCTACAAACAGGGGTTCATCCAAAATCTCCTACAGGCCATGGAAATGAATTCTAGTACCATGGTTGAGTTCGTCTCATCCTCCTGATTGCAACCATTCCCATTACTAGGGCCAATTATTCCTGAAAACAAAAACCCTAAAAAACTCCAAGAAACCCTAACAATGCTAATTCACGATATAAGTCATATAAATGAAATTGGCTATTGTAAAAAGCTTGCAAATGATATGGTGATCAAGAATATGCCTTTACTTTACACAATGGATGCAAGAATAAAGTTAATCAAAATCAAGAAAAGAGTGATACTGTGATGGCCTTATTGCGTGCTAGAGGGCTTGAAAACGATTGGTCTCGATTGCTTTAGGTTGTGGAGATTGCCAGGAGACGATTGAGACAAGTAACAGGCCTTGAGGATGCCTCTAACCTCTGTTTTGATCTCCCACTTTCTTTGATATTTTTCAGATTTTGTTTTCACTTTATGCCTGATCTCCAACCCTCTTTTTGATATGGCTCGCCTCCTTATGTATTGTACAATGCATTAGGGTTGCAAATTGTGTCCAAATCCCTCTCCATCAATGATTTTGATATTGATTTGATTTGCTTCTTTAAAGCTTTCCAAAATTGGCTTATTTTGAATCTCTTTGTACACAATTGCCTTGATACGAGTTTGATTAGTCCTAGTTGTGTAATAAGACCTGCAATCATCACAAAATCCTTGGTTTCAATGTTTTTGGATTTAATTTGATTTAAATTGAATTAATTCAAATAAAAACCAAATTAAATATAAAAAATATGATATGGACACATGACCGAGGCTAGAGCACGTGGGCTATAATGCCAACTCAAAAAATGTGAAAAAGAATGGGCCCATTTGGCAAAATTTGAAGTTTTGGGGATATTTGACTTTTGGCAATTTTGCAAAAAAGGTCAACTTCAACAATGCATAACTTACTCAATTTTGACTCTTTGGAGGTGATCTTAGACCTTTTATAAATCTTGAGATGTCCTCTAAGCAACCCTTTTGGTCTCATCTCAATTTGATATTCCATGCTCAAGTATGAAGCTTTGACAAAAAAAGTGTTTTTGTTGACTTTTCAAAATGACCTATAATGTCCAAATTAATAACTTCTTGTGAGTGCATATTTTGAACTTGGGAGCTGAAGATGGACTGTAGGAAATTGCATACTCTTAAAAATGAGCTTTTTATGGGTCATTTCTCATAAAGTATGAGAAAGTTATGCTTGATCAAAGTTGAGTTGACTTTTCCTACAAAACCCTAATTTAGCAACTTTTGAATCTTGATGAATTATGAGAAATCCTTGATGAATCATGATCAACCCTTGATCAAATGATGAAATAAACTTCAAAATGAGGATGTTCACCAAAAATATTGAAGTTTGACTGTATGTAGGTCATAGTTGACTTTTGCCCTAGCACAGTCGATCTTTGGACCTTTGAGCAATTGACTGAGCAAAATTCCTTTCCAAGGCTTGAAACTTGACATGGATGATATTGAGAACATATTAGGACAATGTTGAGCATTTAGGACCACTTGGACTTAAGGATCTTGATGCAACATGAAACCCTAATTTGGGGTAGACTGCCTTAGGATAGAGCTTGTCTGGCCAACCCTTGGACTACTTTGAGCAATTTGGAGATCATTCTTGCAATGTTTTGAGAAATATGGGAGGGAAAATTTTGGGGTACAACAGTTGGGTTAACTTATTGCCCTCTCATGTTGGTGTCTTCATTGTATTTCTGGGACAACACATATTTTACCTTCCATTTGCCTTATGAAATGGTAACTCTAACTCTCTTCGATATAGCCGCCATTACTGGTCTTCGACCAACAGGTGACTACTTCGACCCTGAGGATCTGTCTGAAGATCCTATCGGGTTTTCAGCCACGAAGCCCACGTATACCATATTCACCAATCATTTCCACGATAAATCGAGTACCACTCTCTGAAGTGGAACACATAGCTTTTCTGGCTTTGTGGTTATCTCGTTTTGTTTTTTGCACCAAGTCACTCAAGTGACTAAGAAAATTCTTACTCTTGCAACACAGCTTCACCATGGCTATCCTCTTTGTTTGGATGAGTTGATTCTAGCCAACCTGTATGAGTCCATCAGCAATGGTGTGACTCAACTTAAGGTTATTAGAGACAAGGCGAGTTTACTCCTTTCTGGCCCCTTTTGGCTTCTGCAACTTTGGCTAAATGCCACTTTTGAATCCTTTCTTCCGCAGAAGAATAAGATTAATGAGAGGGCCCCAGAGGTCCTGAACAGAAAGGTCGAAGGGACTAGATTAGTCCTGTTGACTCTAACTGATGAATTTCAACAATTCTAAAAGGCATTTACCAGCTTTATAATGATGTTTGTAAAGCGGAAGGAATTTGTTTCGAGCGTGGCTCTCTTTGCTAGTAGAAAGGTTGGCCTGGAATGGTTCATTCGATCATATCCCTCGTCTGACAAAGATGACCATGTGGATGAATATGTAGCTATCTGGGAGTCATTTCTTCGACTAAGAATCATGCCTCTGAGATTCAATATTTCAAAGAATCAGCTTAGCTTAATTTCTTATCAACCGAATCTTGTCTCTCGATAATTTGGTATTATCCAGACGCTCCCTTTACCAATCTACTCCTGGGAAAAGCTTCTGTTGTTTTACAATGCAGACTATTCAGAGGGTGCTGCTACCAAGCATATTGGTAGGTACGTTGGTCGAACCATACTAACTCCGTTCGACTTCAATATCAATTTCCTGTGTTCGCCTCTTTTTGAAGACTGGTGGAAGCAGTATTATAACGAAGAATTCTTTAATGAAAAAGACTTTGCCGCTCATCTTCAAGAGGCGTTTACGCTAGTCTTTGACAAGATAAAAAGGGTAATCTTCTTTCTCAAATCAAATGCCTTTATCGTCTTCAATCTAATCATTTGACATCTAATTTATACTTGTTCATTTTCTAGCGGTCAAGAGGACTGTCACCAAGAAAGTCACTGAAAGCGCAAAGGGAGGAGACCCTTCTGTGAAACCTTCACCAAAGGTGAACACTTTCTGCTACTATATCTTTCTTTCCGACATATTACTTTTGACGCTAATGCCTTTGACTCCTTTCTTTTAGGTCATTTGAAATCAATCCGTAGAAAAGGAAAGTTCAAGAAATTGAAATTTCCAGTGATGAAGAAGAAGAATCTCCTCCTATCCCCCCTAAAAAGACACAAGTTAAAGAAACCAACCCCCATTCCCGAGCCTCGTCCAAAAACCAAGATCAAGGTTAAAGTCATTGGATCGAGACCTCCTCTTGTCGTCATCAGAGAACCAACGGAGCAGGAGATAGCTGCTAGGCTAAACAATCCTAGTGAGAGCGACAACTCAAGTCCTGACGCTGAAATTCCGCCTAAGGTAATTACTTCGACCTCTCACGATTTTTTATTGACTTCGACTTCTTTTTCTTTTTTCAATGGTTCTGATAACCATCTTGTAATCTTCAGGACACTGCTGGTACTTCAAAACAGAACCTTGTAGAAGAATCTGTCACCTTAATAAACAGTGAGGGTGATCCTACTTACAGGCCTTCTTCGGCAAAAGGATCTTTTGTGAGTTCTGCTAGCGAAGTGAAGCAAACATCTAGGCACGAAGCCGTTGGGAAGCCTAATGAAGAAGTTCCTAGTGAAGAACGTGTGAATCTTGGGACTTCACAAGCTAATTATGATTGACAAAAGGATGGGGGATAGGAGGTTGCTGATGATGTGATCGAAACGGAGAAGGAAAACACACCAGTGGGAGGGAATCAGACTGAAGATATTTTGGCGACTGATGAGATAGAAAACCTCACAGGGGGAGCCAGAAACTTTGCGTGTGTTGAAGATATCCTTGTGCAGATGCCTGTTGAATCCAATGTGGCTCATATTGTAAACGAGAGGGTTACTTTGACAGGGTCTCATACTAAGGAAGATTTGGCATTGTTGAAACGGTAAAATCCTCTTGGCTACTTGACTGCCATCCTTGAGGTTAGAGAAAGTTCTTCTGATCAGAGTGCTTCGATTGTGTCTGGAAAATCTTCAACATTTCCTCTTGAAAAAGCACTTCAAAAGGTTAAGGTGCAGCTTTTTAAAAGAGATTTAATGTTGACCTTAGAGGGAGAACCTACAGCTCCTTCCTTTTTGAAGACTACTTTAAGAGTTGTCGACCTTCTTGCTGCTTCGCCTGACATTGCCAGTGTTATCTTGGATTTGATTTCCATCATCGATCAGGTTTCAGCTGACTACAATCGTCGAAGGACTCTTACTCGTGAAATTGAAGAGGCCAATGGCCATGTAGCTGCTGCCTGGGGTGCTGCTGCTGAATCAGCTTCGAAGCTGAAGGAGCTGTCGAGGGCGCAAGAAGCTAGGCAAAAAGAAGTAGAAGAACTTGATAAAAATATAGCCAGTATGAAGGCTCGGATCAGAGAGTTAGAAGCCAAGATTGCTTCCAACGATAAACGAAAGGAAGAACTTATCGTTGTCAGCACTGATTCATAAAGTCAAGAGGAACTCAATGAGGGATTAGCATATGCTGAACGAGCCCAAGCATTGGATGTCAAAATCGAGACTCTTTATCAGTCGAAAGCCCTGTGCGAAAGACGCTTGGAGATGCAGAAGATGAAATACCTCTAAATCAAGGCCAACCTCCCGTTTTGATTTCGACTTTATTTTTTTAGTTGTATGCTTATATATTTTGTAATTACTTTCAACCATTTTGGCTTTGTAATATATTTTCCATCTTGGCTTTTTAATTTGATTAAGATCAAGTGTTGGTTACTCTAACCTCTCGAAGTGGAGGTCTATACTTTTTTAAGTATTTACCATTTACTCTCAAGAGCCTTTGGTCTTCATTTAACTCCCCGACCTCATATGCGCCACCAGATAACGTTTGGATTATCTTAAAATGTCCTTCCCATTTAGGAGACCATTTCCCCATATTTCTATCCTTTCGATCCATTGGGAGGATTACTTTCCATACCAGGTCCTCATGCAAGAATGCCTTGAGTTTTACTCTTTTATTGTTAGATCTTTCCACTCTCCTCTTTTGTGACCTTAAGAGATCCAAAACCCTCAGTCTTTCTTCGTCTAAATCAATTAATTCGTCTAACATCATATACCAATAAACTTCGGAAGGGATGTCTTGATGTTTCTGAATTCTTGTTGACTGTAGACAGATTTCTACTGGAAATACTGCATCATGGCCGTAAGTTAGTCGAAAGGGTGTTTTTCTGATAGCTTCCTTAGAAGACGTTCGACAAGCCCATGAAATTTGATCTAAAGTCTTGTGCTAATTTTTTGGCTTCTTTTCTACATGCTTCTTTATTAAGCTGATTATTACCTTGTTTTCCGCTTTGACTTGACCATTGGCTAGTGCATAGTAAGGCGTAGATGTTAATAATTTGAACCTCGTTTCTGTATCGAACTCTTGCATTTTTTGACCAATAAAGACTGACCCTTGATCAGTTGTTATTGTCTCAGGGATTCCAAACATGTATATAATGTGCTTTTGAATGAATTCAATGAAATTTTCCTGGTCTACATTGACTAAAAGAATTGCTTCAATCCATTTAGTAAAATAATCAATGCCCACTAATATGTACTTCTGGCTTTTAGATGATGTTAGTCGAATCTCTCCAATAAGATCTAAAGCCCATCCCATAAAAGGCCAAGGTTTCACGATTAAGTAAAGTTCACTTGCAGGTACATGATGGATACTTGTATGTACTTGACATTCCTGACATCCTTTTGAAAACTCAACACAATCTTTCAACATAATGGGCCAATATAGTCCTTGTCGAAACAATAACCACTTCATTTTATGGCCCACTTGGTGTTCTCCACATGCCCCAACATGTGTAGTTGAAATGGCTATGTATGCCTCTGTTTCATTTAGGTATTTTAATAGCACCCCTTCAGGCGTCTTTTTAAATAACTCGTTTCCCATTAGGGTATAACTCAGCACCATGTACTTTATCTTTCATTTTGTCGAAGCTACGATATTTTACAAATAATCCACTATAGGCTTTCTCCAATCTTGTTCTGTTATATTATCTATGAACGAAATTTCGAAGTTTTCGTTATCAGCGTACCCCAACTTTGTTGTTTTTAAATCTGTTGGAGACAACTTAGTCAATGTCACTCTTCCTCTAACTTCAATTACATGTTGTAATTTCTCTTTCGAAATTTTATACCCGGATGCAATCTGTGCTAAGTCATTAGCCACTTGACTCTCCAGTCTTGGTTTATGTCGGTGTTGTACCCCAAAATTTGCCCTCCCATATTCTTCAAGATTTGCAA
Source organism: Vicia faba (assembly GCA_948472305.1). Lineage (NCBI taxonomy): Eukaryota > Viridiplantae > Streptophyta > Magnoliopsida > Fabales > Fabaceae > Vicia > Vicia faba. Next base: position 652,852,457 of record OX451740.1, read on the forward strand.
AGAGCATGCTTCAACATCTCTCAAGAGTTGCACAGTTCAATGGTCTCCTAACAGTCAAAAACTAGGGTTTTGGTTCTGGCAAAGAAATTGAAGTTTCCAAGGGTCCAAACAAGTCCCACATGCCTACATACATGGTCAAGCATCCATATGCTAAGTTTCAAGACTCACAGCACAAAATTGCACAGTCAGAAACCCTAATTGCTCAACAGTCAACTACAGGGGCAAAATGGTCATTTGACAGTCAAAAGTCCAAATTTTTGATCAACATCTTATTTTGAAGCCACAAACATCATTTGATCAATTCTTGATCATGATTCTCAAGGCATGGCTCAAAAAGTCTCAAGATGCAAAAGTTTCCATATTTGGATAGTTGAAAAAGTCAACTGTAACTTGACCAAGGCGTAACTTCCACATGGTTTATCAGAAAAATTACATCCAAAGCTCATTTTGAAGAGAATGACATTTTCTACAACTCCTCTTAATACTTCAAGTCCAAGAAATACTCTCACAAAAAGTTATCAATCTCAACATTATAGGTCATTTTCAAAAGTCAACAAAAAGGGACTTAAAGTCAAAGACCATAACTTGAGATTGGTAAATCAAAATGACATGGGACCAAAGGCATTGGTTAGAGGACTTCAAGACCTTTCCAAAATGTCCAAGAACATGATCAAAGCTTAAAATTTGAGCAAGATATGCCTTGTGGAAGTTGGGAAATTTTTGGGAATTTTGAAAAGTCAACTTTGCTTCAAAGACCTCAAAATTGCTAATGGGCCTCAATTTCTTCCAAGAATCATCACCCAAAAGCTATGCACGACCCATTGACCCAAAGGGGAGTTATTTTCCTATTTTTAATTAATTAATTGAATATTTAATCTATTTAATTCATTTAATTAATATTAATTATAAGAAAAATACTAATCCATGCTTTTCAAATCTTTTTGTGCATAGAATTCACTCAAGATTTCGTGAACTATTCAATAAGGAAAGAATCAAGGTGATTGGCAATGATTGGCATGTTCTTCATATGAAAAAGATTGAAAAAGATACCATTAAAATCAAATATTGAAACATTGATTGCAAAGGTTTATGGACTTGGATTTCTACCCTAATTCATTCCACATATAAGCACAAACCTAAACCTAATGCAAAGGACTCAGAAGCTGCGCTCAGAATCAAAAACAAACTTTGCATTTTTCACCAAAAATTTCAAAACTGAAAACTGTATTGCAGGGTGATTCAAAGCCTACAAACGATTCCAAAAGCTTGCTGAGGCCTTCCTGAACATAACTCAATTCTTTTCCAGTCCCCACGCATCAAGAAGTGGTAGAATAAAGTCAAACTTTCTCAAACTTTTTGCATATTCGTGTCTCATGATTCATGCAGTGTTTTTGATTTCTAATGCTTGATTTGTACTAATTTAATCATTCTAAAGCTAACAGTGCCATTCAATTGAGTTTTTAAGGCCTGTATGAGAATCCACCATGGGAGCTCGTTAGGGTTGCAGAAGCTTGAAATTGGGGACTTTTGCATATGGAAAAATTGAGTCATAAGACCAACACCAATGCATTCGTGACATTCCAACGATTCAAAACCACACCTCGCGCTCAATTTATATGAGCCCAGGGCCTAATCGCTATTTTTGTGTTCTTCATTTAGTGGGGGTTTAAAACCCCCGCTATCTATTCTATATTTTTTCAGGTGAAAACGAAGCCATGGAGAAGAACATGAGGTGTTGGACTATGGTTGGCCGGTTCAAAAAGCTGGCGCGTTTTTTGTCTTCACGTCACTAACCCTTATTTTTTATTATATTAATTGTTTTCCATCATAATAACAAAGTTGCTAATAGCTCAGTTGGTGGAAAGTGATGTTTGCAAGCCTTGGGACCTGGGTTCGATTCCCAGGTCCCCCCATATTCTTCAATATTTTTGTTCATAATGCGCTCAGGTAATTTTCCTTGCCCAGGGACCACCATACAACTCCATCTCTTGGCACGCCACATGTCCCAGGAGATGAATCCAAAGGCCAGCACAGGACTTCCATCATGCACCTTGGTCAATGATCCATACGTGATCATGGGAAAGTAAAAAAAGGCCAGATTTCAATGGGACTCATTACTGCAATATACCTCCAAGTTGGGTCAACACCCCCATCTGTTTGTATTTTCTTCTCTTCTTTTTTCTTTTCTTTCATTTATTTTAATTATATTAATTGTTTATTTAATTCCACAAATTAATTGTTTATAACATAAAAATACAAAAAAAAATCAGAAACTATAAAAAATAAAAATATGTTCATTTATTTTTTTAATCAATATTTTGTAAATAAAATTCTAATAACTAATTAGTTTAATTTTAGGTTTAATTTTAATATTTTTTTCATAAACTAAAAAAGGTAGAAATTAGGGTTTTTATACTTTTATTCTTTTTTTTTCCTTTTTCACCATATTTAATTATTAATTATTTTTGTAAATAAATATGCCATTTAATTAATTAGGGTTAAATTAGGTTACAACTTAAACATTTTTTTCAATAAATTAAAAACGATTTAGAACTAGGGTTTCAATTAACTTTTAATTCCAATTTAATTCTCCTTAATTCCATAAATACAAAAACTCCAAAAAAAAGGTTCTTTCTTTTATTTAATTTAATTAATTTATGATTTCAATTTAATTTCTTTAAAAGGGTCCAACGCCCTCGCATTCTCGATTTTATTTCTTTTCGCACATTTACTTTTATTTCCTTTTCTAAATTTCATGTAATTGCCCCAAAGCTTTGTAATAGATAATTAGGATATTTACTTTCCGCATTTTATTTATTTCAAATCGGGTCTTGGTTTAATTTGGCGATGTAGACCCGCGCCTTTGTAATAGCGTAGGACTTTTATCTTCCCGCACCTTTTAACTGCTAATAATCTGCATGAAAGAATGAATGGCCAAACAATAAAAATCAAAGCGTAGAATACCCAATGCATGACAAGACAAATAATAAACTGAAATTGACACACAATTCACACACCACTCCTAGGGTACGCCTCACTGTTGTCTTGCCCCTCGAAACATGGTCGTCGAGTAGAGAATGTTTTAGTAAGTCCTCATGTCCATGAACATGGCATGGGGGTAGCTTCTAAGGTGTCTTCCTATTGCTCTGGTGACCACACTGTCCCTAAACCTCGAATTGACCCGAACACCTCCAACGGTGATGCTACCTACCTCTCAATGGTGGGATGGCACTACTTTAAGGACATTTACACAGACTAATTCCTTAGGGTAGGTAGATGACTCGTAGATACTTGCTCTGAATTCAAAACAAATCAAAAAACTTCTTTTCACACCGACACTTTTCAAAAAGCTTTCAAAAATAACTTTTCAAACACTCTTGAGGACTGATACAAGAGTCGAACTGAAATTTTAAACGGAACTTTTTTCAAACCCACTCACCTTGAAAAGCAAACAAATATTTTGAAAACACAAATGAGCAAGTATCTAAGAGCCCATGGATAACCATGGATAGAAAGGGTGCTAACACCTTCCCTTTCTATAAATCTACCTCCCGAACCGAGAACTAATCTCAATAAGGAATTTTTCTGTGCTTTTGTCCTTTCCATGTTGGAGAAAATAAAAGACGGTGGCGACTCTTGCTTCCGCGAGATTTCACGAACCAGCCTTAAACAGTCAGTTCCAAATCCACCGATCACAGAACTGGCAACTCTGTTGGGGAATATCTTATAAGTGAGGTGTACCTTAGGATTAGTTCATAACTGTGTTTTCAATTGTTTTGACTTGTTTGCTTTAAAATTGGGGGTTGCATGAGAGTTACATAGATCCTAACCCGGATCTGGGGATACCCTGTTTAGGTAGCATAATCTGTGAGGGACCTGTCCGGCGTAGACCGACATGGGTGAAGCAGTGGCTACGTTGGTGTGGCGCCTTGGTCTGTACCGATATCCCTTGTGTTGCAACGAGGAGAATATGGGTCTTCTGAGGAGTCATTAAGCACCAACAGACCTTAGAACCTTAAATGACACAACTTGGCCATTAGAACAGTAGCAGTATGCTACGCCCATTGAGGCTAAACTCTCGTGATGGTTCTGGCCGCAAGAAAAGATTGCGATGCTGGAGTTATGACCGATTGAGGGTAATCAAGGATATTGGGATCCTCTAAGAACCCGGTTACTTTTGATAGGACAGGTATGAACCAACAAACTGAAAGAGGGTAACACCTAGACCTCATGCTGGCCTAAACTTTAAGGGTTTGTCTTGTGTGACTTGTGTGCCTTACCATGTTTGCCTTTGTAAATATTTGTGGTGTGCTTTATCATGCATCATAACATCATGAGCATTGCATGCATCCTGCATAAGGACTGACCATTTCAAAGACAAGAGGGTTTCACCTTTTCTCTGTTTTGTAGGACATCATGATGCCTATGCGAAGGAATACTATCCGGTTCAACTTTGTTCACCCACCTGAGTTGCTTGAAGAGTTGGTTAGCAGGATTCCAAATACCACTTTCTTCATCCAGAGGCATGGTTCTCTTCTCAGTTTAGTCACTGCAAAGCGGGATCAACAGTTGATGAGTGTCCTGACCCAATTCTATGATCCTCTGTACCAGTGCTTCACCTTTCAAGACTTCCAGCTGGTCCCTACCCTGGAAGAGTTCTCTGATTTGCTTGGCATCCCTCTCTTGGATCAGATTCCTTACACTGGTTGGGAAAAGACCCTCAGGCTTGAGGAGGTTGCTGCAGCTCTTCCTTTGACCCATCAAGAAGTAATGGATAACTGGGTGACTAGAAGCGGGGTTAAGGGTTTCTTGGCGAAGTTTCTGGTTGGTAAAGCTAACAGTTTCTGGAATGACTTGGACTTTAGGGCATATGAATACATCTTAGCTCTCTTAATCTATGGGCTAGTCTTGTTTCCTAATCCTGACAACTTCATCAATGTCACTGCCATAAGGATCTTCGTGTCTCAGAATCCTGTGCCCACTCTCTTGGGTGACATCCTACAACAACTTTATGCCCGTACTGCCCGAAGACGAGGAACTCTGTGGTGTTGTATCCCTTTGTTGGTGAGGTGGTTTATTTCTCACCTCCCTAAGTTCGTACTGAAGAACTAAGAAGGAAGAGGTTGGGCTCACAGGTTAATGTCTCTCACTGACAAGGACATCATTTGGACTCTCAGAGGTTTGGATGAGATAGCTGTTATTGACCGTTGCGGAGAATACCCTAATGTTCCTTTGATTGGAACTCAAGGAGGAATCTCTTACAACCCATGTCTAGCTCTCCGTCAGTTTGGAAGAACCAGAAGAGCAGGGCCTCATGAGATGTTGGTGCCTCACATCAGTTTTGAGTTTCAGGTGGATAGTGACGAGCTGCGTCGTAGGTTCATCAAGGCTTGGGACAAAGTTCATAAAGCTGATCCACAAGAGTTGGGGCCAAAGACTTCTCTACCTATGGAAGCCTACTACAAATGGGTCCGCATCCGTGCTCAGAAGTTAGGTATGCCATACGAAGTTGTCAGACCCGTCATTCTTGAGTATCCTGACAAAGATGGGGCTCCTCCAACTGTCCTCCCTCCTCAGATACCCACTGATTATGAGACATTAAAGAGGTCTTGGTCGCAGCTGCGAGAAGAGCGGGATTCTTACCGGGAAAAGTTCAACGAGCAGGAATTGAAGATCCAGAAGCTGACAAAGCAGTTGGAAAATGAGCGAGCTCTGAATGACTACATCCGTACTGAGAAGAGGAGACCCTGGGATCAATAAGGAGCTCTGGATGTTCTTTTACAGTTTTATTTCCCTTTTCAGTATTTCCCTTTTATGTAACGCCTAAGGGCAACCTGTTGAACAATTTAAATTTCAAAGTTGAATCTAATGAAGTGTGTTCCTTTTTGTTTACAAAGTTGATTCCCGATTGTCTTTGAAAACATAAATCATACGCATTCCATTCATCATGTGCATAGCAGGTATTCTTCTTTTCAGGTTGCTTACTGTTCTTCGCTGTTTATTTCAGCATCATGAACCCTGACTCATCATCAACCGAGATGTCTATCAAGGCCCTTCAGGCGCAGAACGCGCAATTTCAGGAGCTGATCATGGGTTTGGCTCAAGGCCAAGAAGAGCTGAAGGCTTTACTCCCGAAGAAGTAGAAGAAGAAGAAGAGAACTGTTCTTTTCAACTCGGGCCGGAGGTTTGGCAACACTCTGCAGAATGAAGAAGCTGGTTCTTCTGTAGGCAAAGACAGTCCCCAGGGGGGAAAGGCTCTAAGTCCAGTAGTCTCTGACAACGAGACTGACTTTAATGAGGAACAGTATCCTCCGGCTGAAGACAGATACAAGCAGTTGGAAGACAGACTGAATGCAATGGAGATCCAACAAATGCCTGGGCTGGATTTCAGAGACTTGGGCTTATCTACTGGTGTGATCATTCCTCACAAGTTTAAAGCACCATCTTTCACCAAGTATGACGGGGCGTCTTGTCCCAAGCTACACCTCAGATCTTATGTGCGGAAGATTCAACCGTACACAGTGGACAAGAACTTGTGGATCCACTTCTTCTAGGAGAGTCTTTCAGGGACTCATCTCGAATGGTTCTATCAGCTGGATGGGACCAAGGTTCGTAACTGGGAGGAGTTGGCTACTGCTTTTTATAAGCAGTATCAATATAATGCCGACCTTGCTCCTACACGTACCCAACTCCAGGGTATGTCGCTAGGATCAAGCGAAGGTTTTAAAGAGTATGCACAGAAGTGGAGGGATCTAGATGGCAGGGTGCAACCTCCTCTGACTGACCGTGAGCTGGTGGATATGTTCTTGGGGACCCTATCCGGGCCATTTTTCAATCATCTTATCGGTAATTCGTCTGCAGGGTTCACTGATCTTATCCTGACTGGGGAGAGGATAGAGGCTGGAATGAAGTCCGGTAAAATTCAGAAAGGTGCGTCTTCAAGTGCTGAGAAGAAACCCTTTAAAAAGGAGGCCAGTGCTGTGTATGGGCCTAGGAGGCAAGAGAAACCAGAACGCCTCCAATCTGTCAACGTGGTGATGATTGCAAAGCCTGCTGCCGCTCCTCAGCAGACCAATCCACAAAGGGCTGAGAGACCCAGAAGAGAGTTTACCCGGCTGAGTATGACCCTATCACAAATCTTGCCACAGTTGCTATCCACCAACTTGGTGACTGTCAGAGAGGCCCCGAAGGTTGTGAATACCGCCTCTCCCGAGTATAATCTAAATGCCCGCTATGCTTATCACTCCGATAGCCCAGGGCATTCTACTGATGACTGTTGGGCCCTGAGGAATAAGGTGCAAGACCTTATTGATGCGAAGGAGATACAATTTGAGGCGCCTGAGAGGCCAAATGTGGTGACTGCTCCTATGCCCCATCATGGAGTGAATGCCATTGATGAAGATGTGTATGTCGTTTCTGTGAATAATGTAGCTACTCCTCTGATGACTGTTAAGAGGAACCTACTGCGGGCCGGTTTATTTCCGGGTTGTAGCGAAGGTTGCCTTTTGTGTGTTGTTTCCCTTTCTGGTTGTCCTTTGCTGAAGTTAGGCGTCCAAAGCCTGATGGACAGCAAGGAGATTCTGTTCAAGAAGACCGCCGTTCCGTTTGTTCCTATGGAAGAAGTATCTGTTGTTACTATTTTCAGTAATCCGATCAAGGCTCCCCCGAGGAAGCCGGTTAAAATCATGACTGTCGCACCCATTGTGATTACTGTTCCGGGGCCTCTCCCCTATGAATCTGATAAGGCTGTCCCATGGCACTATGGGGCAGATGTGTATGTACATGGAATAAAGCAAGAGTTCAACACTGGCACCAGCATCAGCAATATCACTGGTCCAGCCAAAGTTACCCGCAGTGGCAGGCTCTTCTCGCCTGACATTGCGCCACCAACTATTTGAAGACCTCTCATTATAACACCTACAAGTGCACCTGTTCCCATTTCTGATCAAGTTGTTTCCCCTGCCGCCGAGTCATCTAATGCTCAGGGCAAAGGGATTGAAGATGAGCCTGCCCGGATGGAGGCACCAAAATCTGTGAATGCTGAGGCCTCCCAACAAGAGATGGAGGAAATTCTGAAGATAATCAAGAAGAGCAATTTTAATGTTGTTGAACAGCTGGGGCATACCCCCTCTAAGATCTCTATGCTCTCCTTGTTGCTGTGCTCAGAGGCCTATGCTAAGGCCTTGATTTCATTTCTCAAGACGGCTCATGTACCACAGGAGACATCTGCAGTCCAGTTTACTGATTGCGTAGCTAATTTGACAGCCGACAATGGTTTGGGTTTCTCGGATGCTGACCTTACTGCTAAGGGAAAGAACCACAATGACGCCCTGCATGTCTCTATTGAATGCATGGGCACTACTCTTGCGCACGTGTTGGTGGACACCGGTTCTTCCCTGAATGTGATACCCAAAAAGGCCTTAGACCGGTTGGATTGTGAGGGCCTGGAGCTGAAACCTAGCAACATCATTGTTAGAGCCTTTGACGATTCTAAGAGGATGGTTCATGGAGAGGTAGACATTCCTATTCGTGTGGGTTCTCAGGTATTCGACTCAACTTTCTATGTGATGGATATCCGTCCATCTTATTCCTGTTTACTGGGTCGACCTTGGATTCACAAAGCTGGGGCAGTGACCTCTACCCTGCACCAGAAGCTCAAGTACCCTGTCAGAGGGAAGATTGTCACTGTGTAGGGAGAAGAGGAGTATATGGTTAGTCACTTGAATTCCTTCCGATATATTGAGATGGACGGGGAGTTTATTGAAACCCCCTTTCAACATTTTGAAGAGGTACCTCCAACATTGGCAGCAGCAGAAACATTGGTTGAAGAGGACTTTCCCTTGAAGATGGCTTCCTTGAAGGACGCTCGGGCTGTAATCAAGAAAGGTGAATATGCTAACTGGGGCAGGCTCCCTGATTTTACACCTAAAACTGACAAGTTTGGACTGGGTTTTACTGCAGAGGCTTAGAAGGCTGTGCGCAAAGCTAGAACCAGAAGACCTCCTGTGCTCATCACCAATCCAGGAGTGAATGCCATTGGGGATGAAGATGAAGTGGAAGAGTCAGAGTTTGATAGATGGATCTACCCGACGACTGATGGTGGATTGACCAATTGGACTGCTAAAGATCATACTCCTGTTACTTTTGTTACGCAGTAATAAACTCCTTTGTTTTTGTTATTTGTAATAAATAATGAATTAAAACTTTATGGCCCGGTGTCTTACCCGGGGCACCGTGGCTTCATTTGTGAGGGCATATTAATTGTCATTTCATATATCATGAATAAAGACCTTGGACGTTTTCTCGCATTTCAAATCTTATGCTCCTTTTCTTTCTTTCCTTTCTTTATATATTGCAAAACAGCTGTATTTACACACACTCACTCATACAGGTTTCAATCCACTCTGGATCTCACTGGTAACGACTCTGCTACTGCCAGTTATGACTTCGAAAATCCGATCAACTTAGCCGAAGACGAAGGTGAAGATGATTGCGAAGTGCCTGGCGAGCTTGCAAGACTGTTACTCCAGGAAGAGAGGGCAATTCAACCAAATGAAGAGCCGGTGGAAACGATAAATCTGGGTACTGAGGCAGACAGAAAGGAGGTTAAGATTGGTGCCAACCTAGAGCTCAGCGTGAAGCAACGGTTGACTCAGATGTTACATAACTATATGGAGATCTTTGCCTGATCCTACGAAGACATGCCCGGATTGGATACCGACATTGTGGTCCATCATTTGCCTACCAAGGAAGACTACCCTCCGGTTAAGCAAAAGGTCCGCCGTATGCGTCCAAAGATGTCTGAGAAGATCAAAGCCGAGGTTATGAAACAGTTTGACGTCGGGTTTCTTGCAGTGACTTCTTACCCTCAGTGGGTTGCTAATGTGGTGCCGGTACCAAAGAAAGATGGTAAGGTTAGAATGTGTGTCGACTACAGGGATCTGAACAGGGCCAGCCCCAAAGATGACTTCCCCCTACCTCACATTGATGTCCTGGTTGACAATACTGCTCAGCACAAGGTTTTCTCCTTCATGGACGGTTTTTCAGGTTATAATCAGATTAAGATGGCACCTGAAGACATGGAGAAGACTACCTTTGTCACTCATTGGGGCACCTTCTGCTACAAGGTCATGCCATTCGGGTTGAAAAATGTTGGGGCAACCTACCAACGTGCCATGGTTGCTTTATTTCATGACATGATCCATCATGAGATAGAAGTGTATGTTGACGACATGATCGCAAGGTCCCAAACTGAGGAAGAACACCTTGATCATCTGCAGAAATTGTTTGACCGTCTGAAGTTGTACAAGCTGAGGTTGAACCCGAACAAGTGCACCTTCGGGGTAAGATCTGGAAAGTTGCTAGGCTTCGTTGTAAGTGATAAGGGTATTCAAGTGGACCCTGCCAAGGTTAAAGCTATTCAAGAGATGCCAGTTCCTAAGACAGAGAAAGAGGTCAGAGGCTTTTTAGGACGCCTAAATTACATTGCTCGGTTCATCTCACACCTAACTGCTACCTGTGAACCAATCTTCAAGCTGCTGAAGAAAGATCAGGTAGTACGTTGGAATGATGAATGTCAGGCCGCCTTTGACAGGATCAAAGAGTATCTCCAAGAACCACCCATCCTTATGCCACCGGTTGAAGGGAGACCTCTGATACTATACCTAACAGTACTTGACAACTCAATGGGGTGTGTGTTGGGGCAGCATGACGAGTCTGGCCGAAAAGAGCATGCCATTTATTACCTTAGCAAAAAGTTTACCGACTGTGAGACCCGATACTCACTGCTTGAGAAAACTTGCTGCGCTTTGGTATGGGCTGCTCGCCGGCTGAGACAGTATATGCTGACTCACACTACCTTGTTGATTTCAAAGATGGATCCAATAAAGTATATATTTGAAAAGCCTGCTCTGTCTGGGAGAATAGCAAGATGGCAAATGATCTTGACAGAATACGACATCCTGTACACGACCCAGAAAGCCATCAAGGGAAGTGTATTGGCAGACCACTTGGCACATCAGGCAGTAGACAACTATCAGTCAATGAACTTCGAATTTCTAGAGGAGAGTATCATGATAGTGACTGATTGTGAAGTACCTGGACCGGATGAAGGACCTGAGGAAGGATCCCGATGGTCTATGCACTTTGACGGATCCTCTAACGCTTTGGGTAACGGTATCGGCGCTGTAATCATATCCCCTCAAGGCACTCATACTCCACTTACTGCCCGGCTATGTTTCAACTGCACCAACAACATGGCGGAGTATGAGGCATGCATCATGGGTCTCCAAGCTGCGATTGACTTAAGGATCAAGTTTCTGAGTGTCTTCGGAGATTCCGCTCTCGTGATCAATCAGATCAAAGGAGAGTGGGATACGAAACATCCGAATCTTATTCCTTACAAGGAATGTGTGTTGACCTTGGTCCCCCACTTCACAGAGATAACCTTTGAACATTTCCCAAGAGAGGAGAATCAGTTAGCGGACGCGTTAGCTACGATGTCTTCCATGTTCAAAGTCAAATGGGACAATGAGGCTCCCCGGATCATCATCTGGAAACTGGACGAACCGGCATACTGTTGTGATCTTGAGACTGAATTGGTGATTGAGAAGCCTTGGTACCATGAGGTGAAGAGATACTTGGAAGCTCAGGAATACCCTGAAGGTGCATCTGTCAACGATAAGAAGTTTCTGAGAAGGTTCGCAGCGAAATTCTTCCTTAGCAACGGCATCCTGTATAAACGAAACCATGATTCGACCTTATTGCGTTGTGTGGATAAGACTGAAGCAGAAAGGATCATGGAAGAGCTACATGAAGGGACCTTCGGAACACATTCCAGTGGACACACTATGGCAAAGAAGATCCTTCGGGCAGGGTATTTCTGGTCCACAATGGAAGCCGACTGCTACCAACATTCTCGGACATGTCACAAATGCCAGATTTATGCAGACAAGGTGCATGTTCCTCCAGTTCCTCTGAATGTCTTGACAGCACCTTGGCCGTTTGCAATGTGGGGTATAGATATGATAGGTGAGATTAAACCTACGGCATCCAACGGGCATCGCTTCATCCTGGTAGCGATTGATTACTTCACAAAGTGGGTTGAAGCAGCTTCCTACGCTACAGTAACCAAGAACGTTGTGGCACGGTTCATTTGGCACAACCTGATCTGTCGATACGGCGTCCCTGAAAGAATTATTACTGACAACGGTACCAACCTTAATAACAAGATGATCACTGAGCTCTGCGAGCAATTTAAAATACAACACCACAACTCTTCGCCTTACAGACCGAAGATGAATGGGGCTGTAGAAGCAGCAAATAAGAACATTAAGAAAATTGTGCAGAAGATGACAGTGACTTATAAAGATTGGCACGAGATGTTACCGTTCGCTCTACATGGGTACCGTACCTCAACCAGGACGTCAACTGGGGCAACTCCTTTCTCCTGGGTCTACGGTATGGAGGCAGTCTTACCGATCGAAGTGCAGATACCCTCTCTCCGGATAATGAAGGATGCAGATCTGAGCGAAGATGATTGGATCCAGACACGACTTGATCAGCTAAACCTTATTGATGAAAAAAGACTTGCTGCTATCTGTCATGGTCAGATGTATCAGAAACGGATGATCAGGGCATTTAACAAAAAGGTCAGACCACAAGAATATCAAGTTGGAGATCTGGTAATCAAACGCATCATCCTTCCTCAGAGTGATCCAAGGGGCAAATGAACCCCTACGTATGAAGGGCCATTTGTGGTTAAACACGTGTTCTCGGGAGGAGCCATGATTCTAACTACCATGGATGGTGACGACCTTCCTCACCCCACCAATGCAGACATAGTAAAAAGATACTACGCATAAAAAAGACCCGCTAGGTTGACATACCTAGGCAAAAATTAGGGCTTCCCGACGAACCAAAAGGGTTCGGGCAAAATGAAGGGATGAAATAAAAAAAATCTATACACCCGACAAGTCGAAAACCTGAAAAGGCGGCTTGGGCAAAAATGGGTATCCCGGTGGACTGAAAACCCGAAAGGGCGGTCCAGGCAAAAGTTAGGGATAAAGCGTAACACTATGTCTCATTGGATCACCTTGCATCCAGAATCCAGTATCAACATCAAGTTCAGACGGCATCGATCAATCAGTTTCATCTTCAGCTAGGTCATCAAGTGATGAGACGCTCGAAGATATAAAGGCGATAGCAGAGTTGGAACCCAGTGGGATTATCCTATTCACACAGCTGTTTTATATTCCTTTGTACAAATTTGTATTAAAACTCTTTTGTTCGGCGGCGTTCTCTTACTAGGACGTCAGCCTCTTGTATATAAACGCCTATTTACAGGCAAACTCAAAATCAATAACAAATTCACTTTTCAGCTACAAACTGCCTTTTGTTTTTTTTCCTTTTTCTGTTTTGTGTTGCGAAGAACGTCCAAGGTTCAATTTGTGATATATGCATTGACACTAATTGCTAACTCATAAATATTTGCGTACGAAACAAAGGATTAATTACAGGTAACATTAGAAACAGGGGCAATAAAGAGTTGTCTGAATGATCTAATTGTTCTGTCCACCAAGGTACCAAGGTAGGTTTAGCTGAAGAACATAATCAGATATCTTAATCCCCCAGAGAGTGAACCAGCAAGTCAACACACTCTCCCCAAACAAATCTATACTATCAGCCTTAAGGAAGTTGGGTATCCTCCAGCAGATCTCAACATTCCCCAGCACGATATACAGATATTTTTAACAAGCTTCCCCGGCAGTCTTGATCTAAGATTGTTCCCCAGCGGTATACCAGGCATTCAGCGGAGCTACTTCCCCAATATATCTCAAGATTTCCCCAGGAGAGTCCAATCAAAATTCCCCCAGGAAAGTTTGAATCCATCTCCCAGCAGGAAGTTTATCCCCAGTAGATTCCGGAAGCTTATCCCCGCAGAGCACGAACGCGTCCCCTGGCTTTATTCAAAGGTTATTTCCCTACCAGGATATAACTGGGTTATCCTCAGCCAAAAGCCACGGAAAGATCGTCCCCGACGAAGTCTTCTTATTCCCAGCGGAGTCTATCAAAACTTCCAACATAACAACGATATCCCTAGCAAAGTTACCATCAATATCCTAGCAAAGTACCTCTCTCCCCACAGAGTATTATTCCCCAGCAAGATTGCTAGAATAATTTTCTCCCCGCAGAGTAATTCATTCGTCAAGTTTATTCCCCAACGGAGTTATCTTCTCCTATCGGTATTCTTGCAACCATCACTCCCCAGTAGAAACAGAAGCTCTACATCAGCCCAGGATTTAACTTCCCGGCACCCGTCAAGGATTTATTTTCCTAAGATGAAAACATACGTTCAAAAACATCACATACATCATGATACATGCATAAACGCATCATACCTTACAATCTCATTTATGTTGAGAACATCATTGCTTGATCCATATCATGCATTGCATATGACTGACCTTTACCTTTCAGGAAAGATCGAGTTAAGTTCTCAGCTATGTCCAAGACTTTAGCCTGGTTCAGTTAAATCGACCCTAAGATTTTCCTAATTCTTATCCAGTCAAAGGCCTTCTCTGGTTCAGTCAGATCGACCCTAAGATCTCCCTGATTCTTATCCAGTTGAAGATTCCAAGACCTTGCCTGGTTCAGTTAAATCGACCCTAAGATTTTCCTGATTCTTATCCAGTTGAAGATAGTCAAAGGCCTTCTCTGGTTCAGTCAGATCGACCCTAAGATCTCCCTGATTCTTATCCAGTTGAAGATATTCCAAGACCTTGTCTGGTTCAATTAAATCGACCCTAAGATTTTCCTGATTCTTATCCAGTCAAAGGCCTTCTCTGGTTCAGTCAGATCGACCCTAAGATCTCCCTGATTCTTATCCAGTTGAAGATTCCAAGACCTTGTCTGGTTCAGTTAAATCGACCCTAAGATTTTCCTGATTCTTATCCAGTCAAAGGCCTTCTCTGATTCAGTCAGATCGACCCTAAGATCTCCCTGATTCTTATCCAGTTGAAGATATTCCAAGACCTTGTCTGGTTCAGTTAAATCGACCCTAAGATTTTCCTGATTCTTATCCAGTCAAAGGCCTTCTCTGGTTCAGTCAGATCGACCCTAAGATCTCCCTGATTCTTATCCAGTTGAAGATTCCAAGACCTTGTCCGGTTCAGTTAAATCGACCCTAAGATTTTCCTGATTCTTATCCAGTCAAAGACCTTCTCTGGTTCAGTCAGATCGACCCTAAGATCTCCCTTATTCTTATCCAGTTGAAGATATTCCAAGACCTTGTCTGGTTCAGTTAAATCGAACCTAAGATTTTCCTGATTCTTATCCAGTCAAAGGCCTTCTCCGGTTCAGTCAGATCGACCCTAAGATCTCCCTGATTCTTACCCCAGTAGAAGACACCCAAGATTCTCTCAGCGTTCCTGTTGAGGTAGTAATCGCCCCAAGATTCTCTCAGCGTTCTTGTTGAGGTAGTAATCGTCAAAGATTCTCTCAGCGTTCCTGTTGAGGTAGTAATCGCCCCAAGATTCTCTCAGCATTCCTGTTGAGGTAGTAATCGTCCAAGATTCTCTCAGCGTTCCTGTTGAGGTAGTAATCGCCCCAAGATTCTCTCAGCGTTCCTGTTGAGGTAGTAATCGCCCCAAGATTCTCTCAGCGTTCCTGTTGAGGTGGTAATCGTCCAAAGTTCTCTCAGCGTTCCTGTTGAGATAGTAATCGCCCAAGGTTCTCTCACCGTCCCGTTGAGGTAGTAACCATCCCCAATTCATTCATAACCTTTTGAAGCTCCAGACTCGATTCCTGTATCTCGCCAGGGCACGTCTGACGAGGTTTAAAAGATTCAATTCCTGTAACCAGTCAGGACACATCTACACAAAGGGTCTGAAGACCAGCTCCTGTAACAGGTCAGGTAATCATCTTTCTTTTTTCAGGTACGCAGGTTCTCGCTAAGGAATCTCTTACGCGATTGACACCCAGATGGCATCTATAATCCCATCCACCTTCCATCACCTCTCAACATGGCATCTATAAGCCCATCCTCCTATCCACTAATCTCCCAAATGGCATCTATAAGCCCATTCCCACCATCACACTACTATGTGAGCGCAAATTTCTGGGCACTCTAGTGTCCAATCATCTTCCACCCTCGGATTACGAAAGGCACGCCAGCCAATCTACATCCTTAGGTCTAAGAAGATTGAACAGGGGCAACTGTTGTACCCCAAAATTTTCCCTCCCATATTCTTCAAGATTTGCAAAGAGCATGCTTCACAATCTCTCAAGAGTTGCACAGTTCAATGGCATCCTAACAGTCAAAAACTAGGGTTTTGGTTCTGGCAAAGAAATTGAAGTTTCCAAGGGTCCAAACAAGTCCCACATGCCTACATACATGGTCAAGCATCCATATGCTAAGTTTCAAGACTCACAACACAAAATTGCACAGTCAGAAACCCTAATTGCTCAACAATCAACTGCAGGGACAAAATGGTCATTTGACAGTCAAAAGTCCAAATTTTTGATCAACATCTTATTTTGAAGCCACAAACATCATTTGATCAATTCTTGATCATGATTCTCAAGGCATGGCTCAAAAAGTCTCAAGATGCAAAAGTTTCCATATTTGGACAGTTGAAAAAGTCAACTGTAACTTGACCAAGGCATAACTTCCACATGGTTTATCAGAAAAATTACATCCAAAGCTCATTTTGAATAGAATGACATTTTATACAACTCCTCTTCATACTTCAAGTCCAAGAAATGCTCTCACAAAAAGTTATCAATCTCAACATTATAGGTCATTTTCAAAAGTCAACAAAAAGGGACTTAAAGTCAAAGACCATAACTTGAGATTGGTAAATCAAAATGACATGGGACCAAAGGCATTGGTTAGAGGACTTCAAGAACTTTCCAAAATGTCCAAGAACATGATCAAAGCTTAAAAATTGAGCAAGATATGCCTTGTGGAAGTTGGGAAATTTTTGGGAATTTTGAAAAGTCAACTTTGCATCAAAGACCTCAAAATTGCTAATGGGCCTCAATTTCTTCCAAGAATCATCACCCAAAAGCTATGCACGACCCATTGACCCAAAGGGGAGTTATTTTCCTATTTTTAATTAATTAATTGAATATTTAATCTATTTAATTCATTTAATTAAAATCAATTATAAGAAAAATACTAATCCATGCTTTTCAAATCTTTTTATGCATAGAATTCACTCAAGATTTCGTGCACTATTCAATAAGGAAAGAATCAAGGTGATTGGCAATGATTGGCATGTTCTTCACATGAAAAAGATTGAAAAAGATACCATTAAAATCAAATATTGAAACATTGATTGCAAAGGTTTATGGACTTGGATTTCTACCCTAATTCATTCCACATATAAGCACAAACCTAAACCTAATGCAAAGGACTCAGAAGCTGCGCTCAGAATCAAAAACAAACTTTGCATTTTTCACCAAAAATTTCAAAACTGAAAACTGTATTGCAGGGTGATTCAAAGCCTACAAACGATTCCAAAAGCTTGCTGAGGCCTTCCTGAACATAACTCAATTCTTTTCCAGTCCCCACGCATCAAGAAGTGGTAGAATAAAGTCAAACTTTCTCAAACTTTTTGCATATTCGTGTCTCATGATTCATGCAGTGTTTTTGATTTCTAATGCTTGATTTGTACTAATTTAATCATTCTAAAGCTAACAGTGCCATTCAATTGAGTTTTTAAGGCCTGTATGAGAATCCACCATGGGAGCTCGTTAGGGTTGCAGAAGCTTGAAATTGGGGACTTTTGCATATGGAAAAATTGAGTCATAAGACCAACACCAATGCATTCGTGACATTCCAACGATTCAAAACCACACCTCGCGCTCAATTTATATGAGCCCAGGGCCTAGTCGCTATTTTTGTGTTCTTCATTTAGTGGGGGTTTAAAACCCCCGCTATCCATTCTATATTTTTTCAGGTGAAAACGAAGCCAGGGAGAAGAAGATGAGGTGTTGGACTATGGTTGGCCGGTTCAAAAAGCTGGTGCGTTTTTTGTCTTCACATCACTAACCCTTATTTTTTATTATATTAATTGTTTTCCATCATAATAACAAAGTTGCTAATAGCTCAGTTGGTGGAAAGTGATGTTTGCAAGCCTTGGGACCTGGGTTCGATTCCCAGGTCCCCCCATATTCTTCAATATTTTTGTTCATAATGCGCTCAGGTATGATTCCTTGCCCAGGGACCACCATACAACTCCATCTCTTGGCACGCCACATGTCCCAGGAGATGAATCCAAAGGCCAGCACATGACTTCCATCATGCACCTTGGTCAATGATCCATACGTGATCATGGGAAAGTCAAAAAAGGCCAGATTTCAATGGGCCTCATTACTGCAATATACCTCCAAGTTGGGTCAACACCCCCATCTGTTTGTATTTTCTTCTCTTCTTTTTTCTTTTCTTTCATTTATTTTAATTATATTAATTGTTTATTTAATTCCACAAATTAATTGTTTATAACATAAAAATACAAAAAAAAAATCAGAAACTATAAAAAATAAAAATATGTTCATTTATTTTTTTTAATCAATATTTTGTAAATAAAATTCTAATAACTAATTAGTTTAATTTTAGGTTTAATTTTAATATTTTTTTCATAAACTAAAAAAGGTAGAAATTAGGGTTTTTATACTTTTATTCTTTTTTTTTTCCTTTTTCACCATATTTAATTATTAATTATTTTTGTAAATAAATATGCCATTTAATTAATTAGGGTTAAATTAGGTTACAACTTAAACATTTTTTTCAATAAATTAAAAACGATTTAGAACTAGGGTTTCAATTAACTTTTAATTCCAATTTAATTCTCCTTAATTCCATAAATACAAAAACTCCAAAAAAAAGGTTCTTTCTTTTATTTAATTTAATTAATTTATGATTTCAATTTAATTTCTTTAAAAGGGTCCAACGCCCTCGCATTCTCGATTTTATTTCTTTTCGCACATTTACTTTTATTTCCTTTTCTAAATTTCATGTAATTGCCCCAAAGCTTTGTAATAGATAATTAGGATATTTACTTTCCGCATTTTATTTATTTCAAATCGGGTCTTGTTTTAATTTGGCGACGTAGACCCGCGCCTTTGTAATAGCGTAGGACTTTTATCTTCCCGCACCTTTTAACTGCTAATAATCTGCATGAAAGAATGAATGGCCAAACAATAAAAATCAAAGCGTAGAACACCGATGCATGACAAGACAAATAATAAACTGAAATTGACACACAATTCACACACCACCCCTAGGGTACGCCTCACTGTTGCCTTGCCCCTCGAAACGTGGTCGTCGAGTAGAGGATGTTTTAGTAAGTCCTCATGTCCATGAACATGGCATGGGGGTAGCTTCTAAGGTGTCTTCCTATTGCTCTGGTGACCACACTGTCCCTAAACCTCGAATTGACCCGAACACCTCCAACGGTGGTGCTACCTACCTCTCAATAGTGGGATGGCACTACTTTAAGGACATTTACACAGACTAATTCCTTAGGGTAGGTAGATGACTCGTAGATACTTGCTCTGAATTCAAAACAAATCAAAAAACTTCTTTTCACACCGACACTTTTCAAAAAGCTTTCAAAAACAACTTTTCAAACACTCTGGAGGACTGATACAATAGTTGAACTGAAATTTTAAACGGAACTTTTTTCAAACCCACTCACCTTGAAAAGCAAACAAATATTTTGAAAACACAAATGAGCAAGTATCTAAGAGCCCATGGATAACCATGGATAGAAAGGGTGCTAACACCTTCCCTTTCTATAAATCTACCTCCCGAACCGAGAACTAATCTCAATAAGGAATTTTTTTGTGCTTTTGTCCTTTCCATGTTGGAGAAAATAAAAGACGGTGGCGACTCTTGCTTCCGCGACATTTCGCGAACCAACGTTAAACAGTCAGTTCCAGATCCACCGATCACAGTCGGATTTTGATCTTTTCAAAGTTTTTCAACAAACGATTGACTATTACAAAATACATGATAATATTTTCTCTTATACATTTATATTCTTTTGTAACTTGTTTTATAACTAACTTTGAGTCTCCCATTATTTCGACTCGAGTTGCCTCCAATTCCAATAGTATTTCAAGGCCTACGATTAGAGCTTCATATTCAGCCTCATTGTTCGAACAAGAACCTTCGATCTTGTACTTGAATGTTGTTGGAATTTTGTTTGGAGAAATAATTAGAACCCCTACCCCAGTTCCATCTTTATGACTAGAACCGTTGAAGTATAAATTCCAAGGCTCGATCTCCAAGTAGTTGATTGATTCCTCATTTATTGAGTGGTCAACTATAAAATATGCTACCACTTAACCTTTTACAGCCTTAAGAGGCATAAAAGTTAATGAATACTCAGTTAATGTAAGTGCCCATTTTCCAATTCGACTGTGCAAGATGGGTTTCAACAACATATATTTGAAAACATCAAAATGAGACGAAACAAAAACATCAACTGGTTTAATATATTGCTTGAGCTTTGTACACGAGAAGTAAAGACATAAACATAGTTTTTCAACTTTTATATATCTAGTTTCTGCATCTTTTAAAACTCTACTGAGGTAATAAATGGGTCTTTCGACGCCATTCTCATCCTCTTGAGCTAACATGCTTCCTAAAGTTTTATCGGATGCAGCTATGTACAATCTCATACTTCTATTTCTACAAGGAGGTACCATAATTGGTGGTTTGGCGAGGTATTCTTTGATCTTGTCGAAAGCCTCTTGTTGTTCTTGCCCCCACTCGAAGCCTCCTTTGTTGAGTCAAAGTAGTGGTGAGAAGGCTTACGTTTTCCCACTTAAGTTGGAAATAAATCTCCTCAGGAAATTTATCTTACCAAGTAGAGATTGCAACTCCTTCTTGTTAGTTGGCGCTTTCGATTCCAAAATGGCTTTGGTCTTGTTCTGGTTTACTTCAATTCCCATCTCATGGACCACAAAGCCTAAGAAATCCCCTACTTTTATGCCGAAAGCACATTTTAGAGGATTCATTTTCAGACCATAGCGTCTAATCCTTTCGAAGGATTGTCGAAGATGGTCTATATGATTCTTCCCTGAAACAAATTTAACAACAATATCATCAATATAAATCTGCATAAAAGTGTCAATAAAATCATGGAAGATAGAGTTCGTTGCTCTTTGATATGTTGCCCCTGCGTTTTTAGGCCAAAAGGCATCACTACCCATTCGTAAGTGCCTAAAGCCCCAGGACATCGAAAGGCTATTTTCAACACATCCTCTTCAACAATGAAAATTTGATTATACCCTGAGTATCCATCAAGCATACTCATGTATTCGAAACCAGCGGCAGAATCGACAAGCATTTCTGCCACATGCATTATATATTCATCTTTGGGCGTTGTAGCATTTAAATCTCTAAAATCGATGCACACCCTTAAGGTGCCATTTTTCTTTATAACAGGTACTATATTTGCAATCCATTTGACATACCTGGTTGTTCCGATGAACTTGCATCTCATCAGTCTTTCGACTTTCGTCATGATCTTCGACAAGACCTCTGGTGCAAAATGCCTTGGAGTTTGCTTGACCGACTTTTTCCCAGGTCTTATTGGTAGTTGAAGTTCTACCACTTCCCTATCGAGACCAGGCATTTCATCATAATCCCATGCGAAATAATCTTTGAATTCCTTCAATAATTGGATTATTTTGATCCTGATCTCTGGATTTATCTTCATGCTAATGTATATTGGTCTTTTCGCTAATCCTCCACCCAGATCTATTTCTTCTAAAGGATCTTGCGCTAGCATTTTAACATTGTTTGCTAACGGATCCTTTTCAAAACCCAAAGGCTCATCATCATAGATAGCATCTAGCCTCTGATTTTGCATTTCTTCCTCCTTCGCGTCAGGTGGTTCTGGATCGAAGTCTTTCCCAGGACCCTCTGGAAGAGATACTTGTTCATTGGCTTCAAGAGCCATGTATTTGACTCCAGCCTCTAAGGTTGCTATCATTCTACTTTCGGCTACGTATGCCGAAATCTTTTGTAAAGCTTGTGATTCAGTCATTATCACCAAATTCACTTCCCCAGCCTGTTGGCCGTATGTCATTAACTTCTCCATAGTCAATGTTTGATAAGTCTTCTCTATCCCACTAGCAACCATGGTCAGAATGCAGGTAGAGGGAGCAAAAAGCATTTGGTGCTGGTGCCAAATCAAACTCAGGAGGATTGCATGGCCCTATATGAACCAAGTTTTTGTCGAAGCTATTTTTTCAAACGTTATTAACTTCACCCAAGTAATAACTTTGGTCGGCTTCTATATTCTCTACAATGCCATCAGGGCGCCAAATCGTGACCCATTGATGCATCAAAGATGGCACTGCACCTATGCCATGTATCCACTCTCTACCTAAGAGTAGATTGTAGTTGGGCTTCGCTGAAATGACCATGAACATAGTTGGTCGAAGTATTGCTCCCACCTTGAGGTCTAATTGTATCACCCCTATAGTAGTTGCAATACCTCTCTCATAGTTCGACAGAACCATGTTGTTGGGTTTGATATCTCCATTTCCTTTTCCCATTTTCCTTAGCATAGATTGGGGAATTATATTTATTGTAGCTCCATAATCAACCCGAATTTTGTTAATTGTTATTTCCCCTATCTTTGCTCTTATGAATAAGGGTTTTAGGTGATTTTTCATCACCTTAGTAGGTGGCTCAAAGAATGCATTTTTCTCTTCAACGCAACCATTGTTCATCACATAATAGCACATTGGCATATGTTTGGCCATCTCCTATTAGACTTCCCAGTCGGTCTCTTCAACTTCGACTTGGCGGTCGTATTCTCTGGGTAGAACTGATACTACATTTACCATAATGTCTAAAGTAGCATCAGATTCAGAGTTACCTTCGTCATCTGATTCACCTCGATCTGGACACTCCAACCTTCCGGCAATTGGTTTCCTTTATAAAGGATTTCTTTGTTTGCCTTTGTCCATTCTTTATGGTACGCTGGTGCTTGACTCTGGTTGAGGCTCTTTTGTAGCCTCTCTTTCAGCTTTTCTTCGGCTTTGAAATCTTCTCCACTGGGAGAGAGACATGAGGTTCTTCCCCTTATAGTTGCTTGACACATGAGCCACTTTGTTTATAGTTGTAGGTTGGAACTCCTTCCTATATGCCAAGGATGACCCTCTTGGCACATCGAATGTTCGCCATTTCTCTTCACTTGGCCTTTTCCTATTTGCTGTCTTTAGCCAAGTGTCCACGGGGACATTTATTGGAGGCCTGAAAGTTGATGGCCTCTTCACCTGGTTCATTGGTTCTCTTTTGGGATTGTATCTAACTTCAGAAACCAAGTGGGGTTAGGCATTGGTGGCCCTTTTCTCCTTCACTGCCCTTATGCCCTGTATGTGTTCTGCAGCCTTTTTGTCGAAGATAGAGCAATATCTTGGACACAACATAACTTCAGACTTCTTCTTCTGGCATCGTTGTAGAAAGTCAGCCAGATTCTCATTTTCTTTTCGAAATGCAGTTTTATTCACTTCCTCTTGTCTAATGGCTTCCTCTGATGCCTTTGCCTTAGATACTTCGACCATGTTGACTTGTACGTTGCTCTTGGCAGCGAGATTCATTTTTTGCATTTTGGCTTCAAGGTCCTTTATCGAACCCTTGACGGCAGCCACATAAGAACTTACAGTAGTCCTTTTGTTTGAGTCTTCAATAACTCCTTTGCTTAGGCCTTTGACAACCTTCTTGTTTAGGACTTTAGTGGCCTTTATAACCGCTTCTGCAGTCTTTCTGGAGATGTTCCCAGTAAAACTGCCAAAGACCGGCATATTGATGAAGTCTTCAGAAGTTTTGACCATGTTGATGCATGTTGGTTTAACATAGTGGGCATCAGCTCTCAGTGGGTCTGCATCAATTTTAATTTAGGGTTTGTCAGCAAATTTGAGTCTGCCTTCTTTGATCGCTCCTTGAAGGAGATCCCTGAAAAGAAAACATTGTGAAGTTTTATGGCCCAAAAAATTATGATACTTACAAAAACCTCTTTTCTTTATTTGTTCTAAAGGAGGCATTTTTACCCCTGGGGGCACTATCATTTGGACATCTTTCACTAATAAGTCGAATATCTCATCACATTTTGTGATGTCGAAACTATATGTTTTCTTTAGAAATCTATCGTTGTTCTTTTCAGACTCAGTAGGATTCTTCCCATCTGAGGGTAGTAACACTCTACAAGAGTATAGAGGCCTATGTTTTAACTCTGCTAAATCTATTTTGCTCTCTTCGATAACTATAGGATTACTAGATGTCTTTGGATCATTATCATCCATTTCAACATAGGCTACCTTTTCTCATCGATGAGTCTTAGTTGCTTTAGCTTTTTCAATTTTAAGACATTCTACCTGTTGAACTGTATCAGCCAATTGGGCCATGTCCCTCAGATATCGGGTATCTAGTTTCTTCCTAATAGAATAGTCTAGGCCCCCTGCAGCCATTTTGACCAATTCATGCTCAGGCACTTGTGTAAAGCATCTGGCTTTGAGCAGTCGAAACCTATTTAGATATCCGTCTATTGGCTCAGTGAATCTTCTTTTCATGCTTGTCAGTTCTTTCAAACTTATTTTGGTTTGTCCCATGTAAAATTGTTCATGGAATAATCTTTACAATTGATTCTAATTATGGATTGAATTGGCTGGGAGGGTGGTAAACCAAGTAAAAGCGTTTTTTGTTAGAGAACTTGGGAAGTATTTAATCCTAAGGCTCTCATTATTTGATATTTCCCGAGCTTCTATCAAATATATCGCTATATGTTCGACAGTTGATTCCGTCGTATCCCCTTAAAACTTAGTGAACTTTGGAACTTTCCACCTAGGGGGTAAATCCGTTTGCAAGATATATTATGACAGCGAGGATGTAAAATTTGGCCTATGAAAGCCAACGTTCATTCCATTTTGTATCATGATCCTTTCGATCATGGCCGTCAGATTATTTTCTGTGCCATAATTATTGTGTCGAACTTGCTGTATCAGTTCGTCAGCATTTTGGTTCCTATTTACCATCATTACACCTTGATCACCATCTCTAAGGATTTGTGTGGGAAGTCGGGGTATTTCGACCCTAGGTGGTTCAATTTCTATTATGTGGTTCCTCCTATCGAATTGTGGATTTTGGTTAATAGTTACATCTTCTTCTAAGACTACACCTTGATCCTCTCTCATAGGAGCTCTCTGGGGTTGTCGAATAAGTTGGGGAACTCCAAAAAATTTAGTCATGCACGTCATTTGCACTGTCATTTGTTTGTTTGACTGAGTGGTATTTTGTATTAGAGGGTTCAATATTGTACTTAGAGTTTGGGCCGACATTTGTACCATGTTATGGTTGCTTTCGTCCATTTGTTGCCTCAAAATTATTGTGGAAGCATTTGTGAGGCTTGGCATTGCATGGGATGTCCCTCCTAAAAGTTGGTTCCTACCCATACCAGTTCCAGATCCCTGTAATGGTGAAGACGCACTTACCAAAGGTTCTGAAAATGTAGGCGCAACGTTCATAAGGCTAGCCATTTCAGTAGTTGGCATGCCATAAGGCTGGTCTCGACCCATCCAGGCTGTCGAAAATCTTGGGGGAGCGTGTGATCGAGATCCTGGGTTCACCCTTGGTGGGGGTGTTCCTGTTGGACCTCTGGGACCTGCATACGAAAGTATTGGTCCCGTTTGGGTTGCTGTTAACATTGGTATCGAACCAACAGTTGACGAGACCATTTCACTAATAATTAGTATTACCGTTGTTCCCGTAGTAATTGATGGAGGCATTTCTCCATTATTTGGATGATTAGCCATATTGCTTTCACTATTTCTCTTTCTAGTTGTACACTCGTTGGTGGTTACTTTACCACTTCTTATTAGCATTCAAAACTTTGTAAAAGAAAGAAAATTATGCGAAGCATTGATATTAAGATTAATAAAAAAATAGAATACAAAATAAATAAAGCAACAATAATTAGCAACGTCCCATCAGGTGTGCCAATTTGTTCACCGTGTTTTCTGGTAAGCAATCGTTGATCTTCCAAAAAGGGTAACTTTTTGGTTACTCGCAGGATCGATCAGTTTGATCCTAGGACATATGCTAATTTTTTATATTGTTTGGACATAAATGCTAATGTAAGTGAAGAACGCACGTTCGATTGGGAAATGGATGAGTTTGAGTGCAGAAAGTAAATAGAAAAAAAGGGGTTGAGGAGAGTTTAGACACAGGAATCTGGGTAAAAGTGCAGATAAAGTGCAAACAAGATAAAAAGGTAAGAAATGTAAAGAGAGAAATAAAAGACTTTGATTGTAAAATGTGGTGTTTCAAACGTACATTTTCAGTATTCTTTCTCACGCATCGGGTACTTGAATAGTATTGAATAATTTGTACGATCAATTGAACACAGGGAAATCTACATAAACTTCCTATATTTACACTAAAACTAGGTAATCGTCGAGGAGTTGCCTTGCTCTAGGATGAAGACAAATGTCTTCTGCATGCGCTTTGACCCGTCTCTTCACGCAACGTTGCTTCCCTCAACTGCCAAGCGAACTCCTTTTCCCTCATTTCTTCATATTCAAAATATTTTGTTGCAGATACGAAGTTTCCTTCTAGTCGAAGACCCTGGAAGCCTTTCGGTCGAAGGATGCGAGAACCTTTTAGTCGAAGATTCATTTTAACTTAGAATTTCTCTAAGTACTTTTCTACTCTGTCGAAGCTTTTCCAACTTAGACTTGTTCAATCTATTTTTGGCCCATAAGACCAACCTGTTGTAAGTGTCGAATTTAGGAGCTAACAAACATATTATCTCAGTTTTGCTTAAAATCGAGGCCTAAAGTATTTAGAGGAAATGTCTTTGAATCTCAGGAACTACACTTTATCATTTTTTATTTTTTTAATAATTTTTTAAAATTATTTTAAATAGGACTTTACCCCTTGGTTTTTGTTAAAAACTGTCATACCTCAAATTTGTCCTACCTCAACGATCCTTTTCCTAGAATTATTTAATTAAAGATGGTACAACAATATCTGATAGACTATCTTTATTCAAGATCAAGGGGGTGTATTTTAAAACAAGAAGATTTAGTTGTTATTAAAAAAGGAGGGGTGAAATTAATTCCGGGAGTATGCAAAAGAAAGGGGAAGAATTAACGCTAGGCCCAATTGAATTAACAGAGAAGTTATGACTGCAAACAAATAAATTCTAGGTTGTATGGATCAAGCGCTGACCCATCAGAACTTGAGACAGAAATCCCAAAAGTTCTTCTTTATAGAAATAAACGCAAAAAGTTGGGCAGATCAGAGCCAGAATCACGCACAAGCTAGTGCTGATAGAGAACTGGAATATCAGATCTTCTAGCAGGGTCAAATTGTAAGCAAGGGCATAATCAAATTGTAAGAAAGGAAGAATCTTCCACATCCCAAGCTCAGAGTTTCAGAGGCTAAGCAACCCAAGCCCAAATCTGTTGAACGTGCGCTGTATCAATTTTAATCAAATCTTCCACAGAGGATCAATTCCAATAAAATCTTTTTAATTTTATCCTCAATCTTTGCTCTAGCCATAGTCCAAGCCCAAAACTTGAACATTATAAATTGAGGAGCAAATTAGCAAACGAGAAAAGGAGGAGGAGGAAAGAATACGAGGAGAGAGACGAATTTGCAGAGAAAAGCAATACGGTAACACTTGAAGAAAGAGCAAGGAGAGTAGAATTTATGGAAAACCTAGAAGAAGAGCACACAGAAGAGTAACTGAGGTTCTAATATCTGGAACCTTAGTTTCAATCATCGTCACTCCACCTTTCTTCGCTGCTGTCACCAGAATCTATAGAAGAAGAGGGAAATGACAACAAAACACGCACCATAATCAGAAGCAAGAGCGCCAAAGGGGTAACAGATTTTAGCTTGTTTCTTTATTGTTTTCATGTTGTGTTTAAGATGAATAGGGTCAGGAGAACATAGGCAGGGCTGAAACTAAAGAAAACAAATATGTAGATAGTTTTATAATCTGAATGCATATGTTCATGCTAATTTCTTACATTCAGATGTAGTTCTCGTTTTAGAAGTTCTGACTAGGCTTAATCCAGGTTTCAGATTTTTTTTCTTGTCCCGAATCAACATTAGACTTATATACTTTATGTCTGCCCTTTTCCAGAAATTCTGAGTAGTGGGCTTAGCCCAGAAGTTAACGCCCCTTATTTTCTGACTTGACTAACCAGCATGCAGCGTACCTTTTCAGAAGTTCTGCGACTGGGGCCAAAACCTAGTCAGTTTCCCTGCATCCCTTGCAGAACTTCTGTCCCTTTTAGAACATCCCTTTTCCAAAATTTTCGCTAGGGCTTAACAACCAGAAGATGCAACCCCCGTTCATAAATTATTTTGTTCTTTTTTTATTTTTCTATTTTTTGTAATTATTATACTATTATTAATTTTTATTGTGAATATTATTTATTATATCACTTAAATTATTCTAACATCAAAAATTGCATATTATTTTCTTATATTATTTGCATTAAATATTTTTTATATCATGCATTAATAAGATCTTTTGCAATTAATATCTATAAAAAACACCCCACAAATCTCAAACTTTTTCGCAATCAACTAATCTAAACAACTATTTTTGCAAAAGGGTTTCAAGCAGATTTTGACTTACTGTGCATTTACCTAAAATCTCCGCAATCACTACTCTTGGCGAAAATGCGAGGTGATTAAAAGTACGTTTGCAACCCATAAAAAACATAAATCATACGAACTACGAATTGGAACTCTGATTCCTCTTAAGAGGATACCTAGGTATACAATCAAAAACCGTAGCGAGTTCACCTATAAAAAATTAAAATCCTTTCCCCTATTAATAATTAAAACCCTTTTTTCCTCCTAATTAAAACTTAAAACCCCTATTTTACCCAAACCTAACCCTAAAACCTAATATCCTTGTGAACAAGGTAGATGAAAGGTGCCTAACACTTTCCTTTCGTCTAAAGAAGTCCGAAACCTAGAATCTCTGTCTGCAAATTAGGGTTTTATGTTAGATTCCCTTCCCTAAGATAAAAACTAATAGTGGCGGCTCTGATTAAAAGTCCAATTTCTACAGCTGGAGACTCTGCTGGAGACTTCGACTCTAGGTTTTAGGGTTTCTGCTTTGGGGTTTTATTTATTTATTTATTGCTTTATTTATTCATTGCTTTCATTTATTACATTTATTTAATTATTGTCTATCATCATATATACTGTGTGGCGGGTTTTTTTTTCTCAAAATATTTTCAATATAACCCTTAGAAAGAAGGTTCGTCTATTAGCTTAGGGGGTACATCATCCCTGCGAGTTTATGTGACGACTTCGCCTAGAGTCGGTGAACTTCCAAAAAAGGAATACTTATCTAGAGATATCCTCTTTACGAGTAGGACTTTAGAAGATCACCCATGACTCTTTGTAACGACATTAACCTAAAAAATTCATGACGAGATCTTTCACGACTTTGAGACAAAAGTCTCGGTCCGTAAAGAGGCTCCACCTGAGGGAAACCCATGTGCTTTTTCCCTCTGGTGTTATTCACGATACCCTTAAGGAAACCACCTTCTGGGGGGTAGATTAATCGTAGGTCAAAATTAAGGAACCTACCTTCTAAGGGTACCTATCACCAAAACCCCGCCACTAAACCATACATCCATACATTTATGCATTCATATTTGTCATATATTCATCATTTGCGTCTTTTATCTGTCTTATTCACAGGGTACCAAAACAAAAGATAATATAATCAATTTTTTTAGGACTGTCTAAAAAAAGGATACCAAAGGGAAACAACTTGTCCGCCTCAATGCCTTCTAGCCTGACCTTTCTGAAATTAAAACTATAAAGGGGAAATCATCTGAGAGAGCTCTGAAAATGTACGCTTGTCGCTATGGGAATACCATTGACTTAACCAAAGTAGATTTTCAAATAGATGTTGTATCTGCCCTCATTCAGTTCTACGACCCTTCGCTGAGATGTTTTACTTTCCAAGACTTCCAGCTAGCACCGGCTCTGGAAGAATTTGACAGAATTCTGAACTTTTCCAAAGAGAATGCCTATGTAGGTATCAGACAAACTGTTGAAGTCAAAGTTTTGGCAAAAGGCTTAGGGATCCCTTACCCTGAGTTAGTACAAAATTACCGACGGGAAGATCCGATACAAGGAATCAAAAGGATATACTTGGAAGCTAAGGCACTTGAATTTGCTAACTATAGAGAATGGGAGTCTTGTGTTGATTGTTTAGGGCTAATGGTATTTGGTGTAATTTTATTTCCTTGGACCATAAACTATATTGACCCTACAACCATTAACATATTTTGGGGCGCGAAAGTCTTTAATACTGATCCAACTCCTGCTCTACTTGCTGACATTTATTACACTTTGCATATGATGTATGAAAAGAGAAAAGACACTTTGAATTGTTGCATTCCACTCCTATATACTTGGTTCATGACCCATCTTTACAAAGAAGACTATATGATTCTGAAGCTGACCAAATGCGAATGGCCCCAGAAATTAAAGTCTCTCACTGCAAACTCGGTAATATGGTATGCAAGGAAGCTAGATATTAGTGACATCACTATTAGTTGTGGAGACTTTCCTAATGTCCTGTTGATTGGATCACGAGGCTGTATTAACTACAACCCTACTCTGGCCCTGCGACAGCTAGGGTATCCTTTGGAAGACAGACCTATGGATGAACAAATCCAACCATTGATCATTCACGACATGGGTACAAAGACCAAGAGTTGCTCAACAAGGTTATACGGGCTTAGAATAAGGTTAATAAGAGGAGAGCTGAAAGAAAGAATGCCATAGCAAGAGAGCCTTACACCAGATGGGTCAGAACTAGGGTACAGATTATCAAGCTGTCCTTTGAGATAGATCCAGGGTACAAGACAGAGGTCCCAAAGGTCACCCCTTTATTCTTGGAAGAAGTTGACAATTTGAAAAATTCCCTAAAGCAAGCTCAAAGGGAAAAGAAAGAGTTAGAGCTCAACCTTCACAATCTGACTAAAGAGAAGAAGCAGATACAGCTCATACTTGAGTCCAAGGACCTACAAATTGAGAGAGATCAAAAGGTATTGGAAAAAGAGAGTCTCAAGCGAAAGCGCACAACCGAAGGGCTGCTAAGTGCAACCTTCAATCTGGATTCCCACAACCAAAGGTTAGAAGATGCTGCTGCTGAAATTGGAAAGCTAACCAGATGGTATGAAAAGGCTACACATGACAAGAAGGTACTAGAGGAGGATCTAATAGCATAAATTCAAGGTTTAACACAAGCTTCCTTAGACCAATAAGAGCAAATAAAATACCTCACCACTGGATTGCGAGATAACCAAGAAGCAGAGAATAAGGAACGCCTCGAGAGGATGGAGGCACAAGGACTCTTGGTTCATAAAACTGAAGAATACGAGCAAGTATGCCTAGAATTACAGGGTCTCGAAAAAGACTTCCTTATTCAGCAGAGACTTTATACGAAAATGAGGGGTGAAAAGATGTATTGGGAAGAGAAGTATGTCAAGATTGCCCAAGCAAAGAGAGACAACCATAAGATAATCCCACATCTTTATCAAGAGTACCGGTATTACAGAGATAGACATGACAAGCTTGTCTTCTTAGCCAACAATCTTATTGAGGATATCCCTAGAAATCTGAGAGACGCGGAAAGTGTGATGGTTACTCTCCCAAAGGATGTTGAAGACTTTCTCCATCTTTGTCGAGCAATGGTTGATGGTTTTAGAGCATACATCCGCAAGCGCACCTAGAAGATTTATCTCCCTTCATTTATGTTTATATAAACAAGTTTTGATTCAAAGTTATAATATTTTTCAATATCTAGATTATGTTACATTCAATAAAGGCATTTTGTTTCCATATCTCGTTTGCGTATCCATTTCAAAGACAGTCACCAATTAAAATAATAATAAACAAACGATAATTGTGTACCTAAGTGAATAAGACATTTCATGTTCATACACATTCATTTGCATGCATGCATTCATAAAACACGTGCATATCATATCAAAACTTATCTCTCGCAAAATCTCTTCAGTAAACCATTGGTAGAAGAAGATCTCTACCTCCTTGCCCTCCGTATCAAACAAGGGCCTACCAGCAAAAAGCAATGGAACAAATTGAGGAGACTCAGGCTTCGTTCAAAGAAGATCTCGACCAAGTGAAGGGTGATGTGAGTTCAATGAAGAGAGATTTGAGCCAAGTTCTTCTAGTTTTGAAGAACATCATTGACAGGCAGGACCAGATTCGCAGGGTAGCTTTCAAAGAAGTAGCCTAAACCATTGGTGCATCAAGAGGTCACCAACTGAGGAAAGAACCAGAGGCAGGACTCCAAAAGTCTGTCATGGCCCAACAAGAAGCTGAGGATGAAGGGTTTATCCCACCACCATCAAAAGCAGGGACCCTACAAATCCCAGTCAACAACGCAAACAATTACTTGGACTTGCAATACGGAGACCATGACCCAGAGGATGCCAACCAAGCACCCTTAAAGATGACCGATACTCAGGTTGTTGATAATCCACTAGTAATGAATCAGTACAAAGCTATGGAGGAAAGATTAAAAGTTGTGGAAGGTTTTGAAGCTTTCGAGGTAGACCCTCTCGAAATGGGCATAGTTCCTGATGTGGTAATTCCACCAAAGTTCAAAGTACCCGACTTTGGAAAGTAAAAAGGGATCACCTGTCCAAGAAATAATCTACACATGTATTGTAGGAAGATGCATGCCCATGCCCACAATCAGAAGTTGATGATTCACTATTTTCAGGATAGCCTGAGTGGGGCATCTTTAGACTGGTATATGCAATTAGAGCGAATTCACATTCAAACCCGGGCAGATCTTGCTAATGCTTTCTTAAAGCATTACAAATATAACATGGACATGGCGCCTACCCGCATGCAACTCCAAAATTTGTCCTACAAGAAAGAAGAGTCCTTCAAGGAATATGCTCAAAGATGGAGGGAGATGGCATCCCGTGTGCAACCACCGCTATTAGAGAAGGAATTAGTAGACATGTTCATGGTAACTTTGCAAGGGCTATATTATGAGAAAATGGTTAGGAGCATCTATTTGGGATTCTCATATCTAATGACTATTGGAGAAAGAATTAAGACTGGAATAAAAGTGGGAAGATATCAGGGGGATCATCAAACGCTCCTCATAATATGAAAAGACCTGCTTCAAACTACCTGAAAAGAAAAGAGGGAGAAATTAACGTTGTAGCCTCACAGCCAAGGGCTCACAACCACTAATGATCCCGCAAGGGAAGTGTTGTACCCCAAAATTTTCCCTCTCACTTATCAAGAATTTTCTCACAAGATCTCCTTGGGCTCAAGACTACACTAGGGTTGATCAGCTCAAAACACCTCCTTAAACACTGATGACCAAAATTAGGGTTTGAGATTGCACAAGGATATTTGAACTTTCAATGCTTAATATGAATTTCATGGATCATTATGGACCCCCAAGATTACTCATGTCAAGTTTCAAGCCTTGGATCACACTTTTTCTCAGTCAATTGAGCAGTTGACCTAAAAGTCAACTATATTGGGGAAAAAGTCAACTATGGCCAATTTACAGTCAAACTTCATAATTTTTTATCCACATCAACAATTTAAACTCATATGTATCATTTGATCAAGTTTGGACCACAACTCCTCAAGAAATTTGATCAAATCTCCAAAAGGGCAAAATGGTCAAAATTAGGGTTTTGACTGGGAAAGGGCAATTTCTGATTTTTGATCTAGCAAATGATCAATTGGTTTAAGGCATGATCTCAAGAGTCCAATTGCATCATTTTGAACTAATGACATGGCTCAAACATTGCTCAATTCCAATAGATTGACAGGTGAGTTTTTCAGTCAACTGATCAAAAGTCAACTGTATACTGAAAAGTCAAACTTTGACTTTTTGGTCAAATTCAAATGTCAAAGATCACAATTAATCAAAATGTGTCAAAATATGAAACTTATTCATCAATAAATCCAAAATTCAAAATTTCATTTTGAAAAGTAAAAATTTCTAAACTTAGAAATTTTTCAAAGTGTTGGAAATTTCTTATTTTTTCATAACTTTGAGAACAATTTTCACCATGATGCAAGATGATTTAGGAGAAACTTCCAACATGAAAGTTGTAGATCTCCCTAAAATATACAACTTTTCTTCACACAACTTCTTCCAAAAGTGCTTAGATCTCAAGTTATAATTTTAAGAACATGTGGTCATGAAACAAAACACTTAGTGAAATTTTACCCTAATTTGGTCAGGATTTTGACCCAACTTCATTACACTTTTTCATATAGTTCCAAAGTGAATCTTCAAAATCAATTCAAATATGGGTTGTAGAGCACACTAAAAGATTTCCAAAATGTCCAAGAACTCCTTGAAATCATTCTTGAGTAGGGAGAATCGAAGAGATGAAGTTATGGTTTTATCACTTGAATTACAAGGCATTTTATGATGAACAAAATTCAAATTCAAAGTTATGCTGCATAAAATCAACTTTGCAGGCCTCATACTTGTTAGGCACTCCATAATTAATTGTTTGCGCAGCTGTTAGAGGTCTCATTTCAAGCATTCAATGCAAGTCCATACTTTATATCCATTTTGGGAAGAAAGTGTACATTGCCATTTTGATAAAGTGACTTTTTGTACAAAAGTTTTTCTTGAGCCTTACACTTGTTCTCTTCTGATCATACAAGTCCCATAACCCATAAGAAACTTGTTAGACACTTACAATCACTCAGCCCATGCTTGTACTACACATTGAAACTTGTTTTCCCACTTTTCTTCAAAATCAAGTAACCTAGCAATTAGCTTGAGACTGGTACTTCTGATTGTCAAAAGCTCTCAAACTCTTTTGTTTAAACATACACAAACCATTTGACACAAATACACGAAGGCTTAAGCCCTCAAAGACTTTGAAATCAGAACTTGCACCAAAAACCTCCATTACTTGTCATTTCTTACCTTGAACTTCAAATACACAATCCACTCGTGCGTTTTCATTTGTAATCAATCACAAAACTTCTATAACTCATATAAAGGCTATCCAAACCCTTACTACACAACTTTAACACCATTTGCACCATCCTCCATTTTCAAAAACAGGGGTCTGCAAGTGGACTTCTCCAGAACTCCTCAGCCACTTCCAGCTGGAGCTAAGCATCCCATTAGCTTCCTGGGGACTTGAGGAAGCTAACCCAATCATTAGAACTCACTAAAAGCTTATCAAACTCCAAACCTGATACCCTCTTGCAAGGTAAGTTTTCTAACTTTGGAACTTTTCATACAAGCATCATCAATGATTTAATTGTGAACGAAACATGTAGATATCATTGCCCTAAAGCTAACCATGTTCATAGTTTTCATTAATTTTGTTTGAGCTTAGAGAATTTTAAGATTGAAATTTCTGAGATTTTTAGGGTTCAGATTAGGGCCAATGAAATTCATGTTTGTCTTTGATCTATAGCTTTAATGCTTTACATTTCTGAAATCGTGAGGAAATTTGCTACAAGTTTCATGTTTACAGTTTTCATTTTTGTTGAGAAATGAACAAGTTACAGTTGGTCTGGCTGGAGATTGAAGATGAAGTGTAAATCAGGGCGCGTTTTATATCATATATTTATTATTTTGCTTATGTTAACGGATGTATAGCTACCCTAGTAGTAGAAGTGCGTGCTTGTAACCTCTGGGACCTGGGTTCGAGCCCCAGTGGTACCCTTTTGTTTTTTGTTTACATTGTTTTGCTTTCTGACTTCTTTTTTGGCAGGTGCTGGGCCTCCTTGGACCTTGTTGTTTTATTTTTGCTTGCTAACCCCCCTGTTTCATTTACACACCCCTGGCCCAATTTTATTTTCTTTTTCTTATTTTTATTTATTTATTTGTTTTCTTAAATATTTTTCTAATATTAAAAAATCATAAAAAAATATAAAAATAGTAGATTTGTATTTTGACATAGTTCATTTATTTTTTCTCACAAAAAAAGCATTTCATTTAATCAATACTTTATTTATTTTACTAATTATCATTGTAAATTTAATTAAAAATAGGTTTTAGTTATTTTATTTTACACCAATTCAAATATATTATTTTAATATAAAAAAGGCCAAAAATATTTTATAAACCTTCACTCTCGATTACCTGCACGTTACCAACATAAGGGCAACATTCAAACAAAATGGGTAAGATATCTAACAATATAATAAAGCGCATGATAATTAATATATTAAATTAGATCAATAACATCACCACTTCTCATCTCATAATCAACAATAATTACAATGTATAAACACATTCATCGACATCAAACACTTCTTTAAACCATCATATAATGCGACTCAATACTATGCAGATGCATGTGGTACCATTGGAGCAGAACTCCCATCTCAAAAATTTACTAATTAATAGAGGCATCAACAAGGCATAGCCTTCATCTCAAAATTCGCCAATACAGGCCATCTCAACGAGCATAAGATCCATCTCAAAAATGCAATGTATGCGACACAACTATGAATGTAATAACAACACCCAAGTTAACAACATCTCAAATCATCTCAAAAACATCTCAATTAACATCTCAAAAGCATCTCAAAATAATAACATCTCAAATGCATCTCAACGTCTTGTCATCAACATCTCATATCATCAAAATAATTTATTAAACATCATTTATTTATTATAAATCATCAAACATCATTTATTTATTATAAATCATCAACACAATATTATTAATAACTTCTCACTAACAACTCAGCAGTATTTTAATTTCCACAGTAAATCAACACTGTCATTCTGTAACTCTAACGTCAAGACTGACACCATCCTACTGTTATAGTTCAAACAGCAGCTTCTAAGCATCTAACTTCCACATTCTGCACAAAGCAACGTAAAGGCCAACACAACCTCCAACATTACAACCTCTAACCAACACAACTTCTAATAACACAGTTTCTAATAACACAACTTCTAATAACACAACTTCTAACCAGCACAACTTCTGACAGCACAACTTCTGACAACACATCTTCTGACACCACAACTTCTAATAACACAACTTCTAACAACACAACTTCTAATAACACAACTTCTACTTTCTAATAATCCAACGCAACTTCTAACAACATAATTCTAACAACAGAACTACTACTTTTTGCTAATCCTACTATTTTAATTTTTAGCCTGATATCAACGTAACTAAGAACAGTATGACAAATTCTATTCTCTAAATTAATTCATTAATTCTACTACAATAGCACTTGGTATCATTCTAGCGTAATTCTGTGTTTCTTCTTCCCTGCTTATTGTAACACCCCTTCTAAAATACCCCGAATAATATTAATTATATCAATGATTAAAGACATATTCCATCAGAGTTAACAAGGGATGTCACAATTATGAAATAAATAAAACTTCCAATAAAATAGTAGTCATGCTACACTGAGGGTCATTATTCAAATAATTCAATCAACTTAAGACCATGTCTTACACAGCGAAAAAATACCATAACCAAAACGGAATAAACCAAAACATAATTATTCCCAATGAAATTCAAAGAAACAATTGAATAATAACTAATTCCTCAACTAAACGTTCCCCAGTGTTACAACCTATCAGAGCACGACACTGACACGCGGACTTAAAGTAACATAGCTCTAGAGCCATCCTTACCAACTCCTGAGAGAGGAGAATCAGTTAGCGGACGCGTTAGCTACAATGTCTTCTATGTTCAAAGTCAAGTGGGACAATGAGGCTCCCCGGGTCATCATCTGGAAATTGGACGAACCGGCGTACTGTTGTGATCTCGAGACTGAGACGGTGACTGAGAAGCCTTGGTACCATGAGGTGAAGAGATATCTGGAAACTCAGGAATACCCTGAAGGTGCCTCTGTCAACGATAAGAAGTTCCTGAGGAGGTTCGCGGAAAAATTCTTCCTTAGCAACGGCATCTTGTACAAGCGAAACCATGATTCAACCTTACTGCGTTGTGTGGATAAGACTGAAGCAGAAAGGATCATGGAAGAGATGCATGAAGGGACCTTTGGTACACATTCCAGTGGGCACACTATGGCGAAGAAGATCCTTCGGGCAGGATATTACTGGTCCACAATGGAAGCTGAATGCTACCAACATTCCAGGACATGCCATAAGTGCCAGATTTATGCAGACAAGGTGCATGTTCCTCCAGTTCCCCTGAATGTTCTGACCGCACCTTGGCCTTTTACAATGTGGGGCATTGACATGATTGGTGAGATCAGACCTACGGCATCTAACGGGCATCGCTTCATCCTTGTAGCGATTGATTACTTTACAAAATGGGTCGAAGCAGCATCCTATGCTACGGTAACCAAGACTGTTGTGGCACGATTCATTCGGCATAACCTGATCTGCCGATACGGCGTCCCTGAGAGAATTATTACAGATAACGGTACCAATCTGAATAACAAGATGATCGCTGAGCTCTGTGAACAGTTCAAGATACAGCACCACAATTCTTCGCCTTACAGACCGAAGATGAATGGGGCTGTAGAAGCAGCAAATAAGAACATCAAGAAAATCGTGCAGAAGATGACAGTGACTTATAAAGATTGGCACGAGATGTTACCGTTCGCTCTACATGGGTACCGTACCTCAGC
The DNA here is from genome assembly GCA_948472305.1 of Vicia faba. Taxonomy (NCBI): domain Eukaryota; kingdom Viridiplantae; phylum Streptophyta; class Magnoliopsida; order Fabales; family Fabaceae; genus Vicia; species Vicia faba. The sequence goes on from OX451740.1 coordinate 652,891,146, forward strand.
TAGGACGTCAACCGGGGCAACTCCTTTCTCTTTGGTTTATGGTATGGAGGCAGTCTTACCAATCGAAGTGCAAATAACATCTCTCCGGATAATGAAGGATGCAAATCTGAACGAAGATGATTGGATCCAGACCCGACTTGATCAGCTCAACCTTATTGATGAAAAGAGACTTGCTGCTATCTGCCATGGTCAGACGTACCAGAAACGGATGATCAGGGCTTTTAACAAAAAGGTCAGACCACAGGAATATCAAGTTGGGGATCTGGTAATCAAACGAATCATCCTTCCTCAGAGTGATCCAAGGGGCAAATGGACCCCTACGTACGAAGGGCCATTTGTGGTTAAGCATGTGTTCTCAGGAGGAGCCATGATATTGACCAACATGGATGGTGACGACCTTCCTCACCCCGCCAATGCAGACATAATAAAAAGATACTACGCATAAAAAGACCCGCTAGGCTGACATACCTAGGCAAAAATTAGGGCTTCCTGACGAACCAAAAGGGTTCGGGCAAAATGAAGGGATGAAATGAAAAAATCTGTACACCCGGCAAGTCGAAAACCTGAAAAGGCGGCTTGGGAAAAAATGGGTATCCCGGTGGACTGAAAACCCGAAAGGGCGGTCCGGGCAAAAATTAGGGATAAAAGCGTAATACTATGTCTCATTGATTACCTTGCATCCAGAATCCGGTATCTACATCAAGTTCAGACGGCATCGATCAGTCAGCTTCATCTTTGTTTAGGTCATCAAGTGATGAGACGCTCGGAGATATAACGGCAATAGCAGAGTTGAAACCCAGTGGGATCATTCATTTCACACAGCTGTTTTATTTTCTTTTGTACAAAATTTGTATAAACTCTTTTGTTCGGCGGCATTCTCTTACTAGGACGTCAGCCTCTTGTACACAAAACGCCTGTTTTCGGGCCATTCAAAAATCAATACAAATATACTTTTCAGTTAAAAGTGCCAATTGTTTTTTTCTTTTTCTGTTTTGTTTTGCGAAGAACGTCCAAGGTTCAATTTGTGATATATGCATTGACAATAATTTGCTAACTCATAAATATTTGCATACGAAACAAAGGATTAATTACAGGTAACATTAGAAACAGGGGCAATAAAGAGTTGTCTAAGCAATCTAATTGTTCTATCCTCCAAGGTACCAAGATAGGTTCAGCTAAAGAACATAACCGGATATCCTAATTCCCCAGAGAGTGAGCCAGCAAGTCAGTGCACTCTTCTCCAAGCAAAGTTATCAAAACTTAAGGAAGTTGGGTATCCTCCAGCAGATGTCAACATTCCCCAGCAGCATATATTCTTAACAAGCATCCCCGGCAGTCTTGGTCTAAAGATTGTTCCCCGGCGGTATATCAAACATTCAGTGGTGTCACTTCCCCCGATACATCTCAAAACTTCCCCAGGAGAATCCAATCCAGTCTCCCCCGGAAAGTTGGAAGTCATCTCCCCAAGCAGTAAGCTTATCCCCAGTAGATTCTGGAAGCTTATCCCCTCGCAGAGCACGAACGCGTCGTCCGGCTTTATTTAAAGAGTTATTTCCTTAACAGGATATAACTGGGTTATCCTCAGCCAAAAGCCACGGAAAGAGCGTCCTCGGCGGAATCTTCTTATCCCCAGCGAAGTCCATTAACACTTCCAATATAACGATGGTATCCACAGCAAGTTATCATCAACACTCAGCAAGGCATCCCTCTTCCCACAGAGTATTGCTTCCCAGCATGGTCGCTAGAGTATTGTTCTCCCCGCAGAACCTTCCATTTGCCAAGTTTATTCCGCAACGGAGTCATCTTCTCCCACCGGTAGTCTAGCAGTTATTATCCCAAGCAGAAGCAAAATCTATTCTTCAACATCAGCCCAGGATATGACTTCCCGGCACCCGTCAAGGATTTACTTTCCTAGACGAAAAACGCATTCATAAAACATCACATACATCATTATAGCATGCATAGACGCATCATATCATACAAATCTCATTTATGTTGAGAACGTCATTGCTTGACCCATATCATGCATTGCATATGACTGATCTCTATTCCTTCAGGAAGGTTTCAGCTAAGTTCTCAATCATATTTCAAGACCTAGACCGGTTCAGTTAATCGACCCCAAAAGATTTCTTATCCAGTCCAAGGCCTTCTCTAGTCCAGCTAAATCGACTCCCAACAGATTTTTCTGATGAAGACTCAGTAGAAGTTATCAAAGGTTTTTCTCAGACACCCGCTTTTGAGATTATAATTTCCTATGGTTCCCTCTCCGACGGTGAGTGAGGTGATAATTCCTTTCCTATGGTTCCCTCTCCGACGGTGAGTGAGGTGATAATTCCTTTTCCTATGGTTCCCTCTCCGACGGTGAGTGAGGTGATAATTCCTTTTCAGATGGTTCCCTCTCCGACGGTGAGTGAGGTGATAATTCCTTTTCAGATGGTTCCCTCTCCAACGGTGAGTGAGGTGATAATTCCTTTCCTATGGTTCCCTCTCCGACGGTGAGTGAGGTGATAATTCCTTTTCAGATGGTTCCCTCTCCGACGGTGAGTGAGGTGATAATTCCTTTTCAGATGGTTCCCTCTCCGACGGTGAGTGAGGTGATAATTCCATTCCAGGTTTTTCTCAGACGCCCGCTTTTGAGATTATAATTTCCTATGTTCCCTCTCCGACGGTGAGTAAGGTGATAATTCCTTTCCTATGGTTCCCTCTCCGACGGTGAGTGAGGTGATAATTCCTTTTCAGATGGTTCCCTCTCTGACGGTGAGTGAGGTGATAATTCCTTTTCAGATGGTTCCCTCTCCGATGGTGAGTGAGGTGATAATTCCATTCCAGGTTTTTCTCAGACGCCCGCTTTTGAGATTATAATTTCCTATGTTCCCTCTCCGATGGTGAGTGAGGTGATAATTCCTTTCCTATGGTTCCCTCTCCGACGGTGAGTGAGGTGATAATTCCTTTTCAGATGGTTCCCTCTCCGACAGTGAGTGAGGTGATAATTCCTTTCAGATTATAAAGGTTCCCTCTCCGACGGTGAGTGAGGTGATTCCCTTTCAGATTATAATGGCCTATGGTTCTCGTCCCGATCCTGCGAAGATGGTAATTCCCACCAAGATTTTCTCAACGAGCGTTGTTGAAGTTAAAATCACCCAAGGTTCTCTTACCATTCATGCAAGTTAGTAACCATCTCTGGTTCATTCATCATCTTTTGAAGCTCCAGACTCAGCTCCTGTAACCAGTCAGGACATATCTATATCAAGCATCTGAAAACAGCTCCTGCAACATGTCAGGTAATCATTTTCTGTTTTGCAGGTACGCAAGTTCTCGCTAAGGAATCTCTTACGCGATCGACACCCAGATGGCATCTATAAGCCCATCATCATATCCATCAATCTCCAAATGGCATCTATAAGCCCATTCCCACCACATCACTGCTACTATGTGAGCGCAAATTTCTGGGTACTTTAGTGTTCAATCATCTTCCACCTTCGGATTACGAAAGGCACGCCAGCCAATCTACATCCTTAGGTCTAAGAAGATTGAACAGGGGCAACTGTTGTACCCCAAAATTTGCCCTCCCATATTCTTCAAGAAATTGCCAAGCCAAGCTTCAAAGTTCCCCAAGGGTTGCACAGTGCAAGAGCTTCCTAAGCAGTCAAGATTAGGGTTTTTGTTCTGATCAAGAAAATGAAGTTTCAAAGGGCCCAATCAAGTCTCACATGCCTACAAATATGGTCAAGCATCCTCATATCAAGTTTCAAGACTTTCAGCACAAAATTGCACAGTCAAAAACCCTAATTGCACTACAGTCAACTGTAGGGGCAAAATGGTCATTTGACAGTCAAAAGTTCAAATTTTTGATCAACATATCATTTTGAAGCCACAAACATCATTTGATCAATGCTTGATCATGATTCTCAAAACTTGGCTCAAAAAAATCATCAAGATGCAAAAGTTTCTATTTTTGGACAATTGAAAAAGTCAACTGAAATTGACCAGGGCATAACTTTCACATGGTTCATCATAAAAATTCCATCCAAAGCTCATTTTGAAGAGAACGACATTTCCTACAACTCATCTTCATACTTCAAGTCCAAGAAATGCTCCCACAAAAAGTTATCAATTTCAACATTATAGGTCATTTTCAAAAGTCAACAAAAAGGGACTTTAAGTCAAAGGCCATAACTTGAGATTGGTAAATCAAAATGACATGGGACCAAAGACATTGGTTAAAGGACTTCAAGACCTTTCCAAAATGTCCAATAACATGATCAAAGCTTAAAAATTGAGCAAGTTATGCATTGGAGAAGTTGGGAAATTTTTGTGAAATGGCCAAAATCATTTATCCTTGAAATCTCATTTTTGACAAAAGGGGCCCACTTTTTCCACTTGAATTAACTTGGCCATGCTTCCCACGTGTCCCATCTTTTATTTCAGATTTTTCTATTAATTTGTTTCATTTTTATTGATTTTATTGGATTTAATTAATTTTAAATCTTTTAAAATCAAAAGAAATTCAAAAAAATTAATTTAAGGGAATATTTGGTTTTGATTAACCTTGAAGCATCATTATGTGCCTACCAAATTCGTGCAAAGGAGCAAACAAGGCAAGAATTCAAAAATGGACTCAAAAATGGAAAGTTGGTTATGGAGTTTGATGGAGAATCTTGGAATTTAAGGCTATGCATTATGGAGCCATAATGTCTCTTCCTACACATTGCATAAGACCTATACAATTGATACAGAACAAGATTGGACAAGAAGCTGCGCAGGAACCTTGAAAACAAACTCACACTTTTTACAAAAAAATCTCAAATCTGAAAACTCATTTAGAGATCGATTCAAGCCTCAAAACCTATCTCATTAGCTTCCTCAAGCATCATAGGACGTATCCCAATCAAAAACATTCCTCAAAGCTTAAAGAATTGGTAATACGAACAGGCCCTGTACCGAAAAATATTCATACTCTTGCCTCTCCATTCATGCGCTTTTTGCACTTTTTGATATGTGATTTACATTCTTTATGCAATTCTGATGCTATCTATATGGTTTAATTTTTGTTTCATGCCTTATACAAGGATTTGCCATTAGAGATGCTTAGGGTTTTCAGGTTCTCAAATTAGGCATTTCTTATCCCTGCAAAATTAGGACACGCGACTAGCACCATGGCATCAGGCACATTCAGACGAAGAGGAATCATATGTCGCGCCTAATTTATGAGGCCTCATGGCCTATTCTTTATTTTCTTGTATGGTGCTTACAGCAACGTTTCAAAACCGTTGCCTATGTCTTTTTTATTTCAGGAAAAATAAGCCAACGAAGAAGACGCTGATGTGTAAGGAGTTGATTGCTTCGTTTGAAAATTCGCGCCAAAGGAAGAGAACGCGTTGGTTTATTTTATGTTTATTATTTGTTAATTAATATACAAAGAAAGCAAGTGGCCTGGTTGGTGTAGCGCGTGACTAGTGATGTTCAGGACCTGGGTTCGATCCCAGGTCCCCACCCTTTCCATATATTTTTTTTTCAATTGATCTTCATATGCAGGTTCCACGCTGAAGCATACGATACACTCTCAAAATCAAACCATTCACAAAGTCAGGGTGATCAAATCAAAGGTCCAGATCCAAGGCACATGGTAGTCCAGGTCAACGCTCCAGCACCTTTTCTGGAAAAGTCAAACGAACCATGCTAATGGGCCAGAATTACTTGGGCTGCACCCCTCTAGTTTGCTTTCTTTTTAACTTTTTTTATATATTCTTCTGTTTTCTTTGTTTTGATTAATTTTTTTTTAAATGCTTTAATTTAATATTTTCAAAATATAAAAATACCAAAAAAAATCAGAAAAGATAAAAATAATAAATATTTTATTTTTAGTATTAATTTTGTAAATAAATTTTATAATTAATTTAGTTTTAATTCTAGGTTTTAACTTTAATGCATTTTCTTTAATAAATTAAAAACAATTAGAATTAGAATTAATTTATTTGACTTTTAATTAATTTAATCTTTTCTTTAATGTCATAAATACAAAAACATAAAAAATAAGTCATTTCTATTATTTAATTTAATTATTTTAATAGTTTTATTTTAATTCCTTAAAGGGTCCAACGCCCTCGCATTCGATTATATTCTCTTTTCGCGCGTTTTATTTATTTCGTCGTTGTAAATATAATGTACTTGTTCCAAAGCCCTGTAATAGCTATTAGACATTTATTTTCTGCACTTTATTTTAAATCGGGTCTGGATTAATTTGGCGTTGTAGACCCGCGCCTTTGTAATAGTGTAGGATCTTTTATTTTTTCCGCACTTTAAATTCCCGCACCTTTAACCGTTAAACAATAACATGAAAGAATGAATGCCCAAAAATAAAATCAAAACGTAGATCACCAATGCATGACAAGACAAACCATAAACTGAAAATAACACACAATTCACACACCACCCCTAGGGTACGCTTCACTTTTGCCTTGCCCCTCGAAAGGTGATCGTCGAGTAGAGGATGTCTTAGTAAGTCCTCATGATCCGGGAACCTGGCATGAGGGTAGCTTCTAAGGTGTCTTCCCGTTGCTCTGGTGATCACCATGTCCCGGACCTTCGAATTGACCCGAACACCTCCAACGGTGGTGCTACCTACCTCTCAATGGTGGGATGGCACTACTTTAAAGGATATTTACACAGACGAATTTCTTAGGGTAGGTAGATTCTCATAGATACTTGCTCTTTTCAAAAACAAACAAAATACTTTTCACACCTACACTTTCTAAAAGTTTTTCAAACAAATTTTTCATACACTCTTGAGGACAGATACAAGAGTTACTTAGAGATTTTTCAAACGAAACTTTTTTTCAAAACCCACACACACTTGAAAAGCAAACAAACCATTTTTGAAAACACAAATGAGCAAGTATTTAAGAGCCCATGGATAACCATGGATAGAAAGGGTGCTAACACCTTCCCTTTCTATAATCTACCTCCCGAACCGAGAGCAATCTCTTTAAGGAATTTTTCTGTGCTTTTGTCCTTTCCATTTGGAGAAAATAAAAGACGGTGGCGACTCTTGCTTACCGCGACATTTCGCGAAACCAACGTTAAACAGTCAGTTCCAGATCCACCGATCACAGAACTGGCGACTCTGCTGGGGATATTTTTAAAGTGAGGTGTACCTTAGGACTAAGATCACTGTGTTTTCAATTGCTTTGACTTGTTTGCTTTAAATTGTGGGACTGTCTTGGGAGTTCTATAGATCCTAACCCGGATCTGGGGGATACCTTATTAGAAAGTAGCAACAAGGCTGTGAGGGAACTGTGCGGGGTATACCGACATGGTTGAAGCAGTCTGCTACGTTGATGTGGCACTTTGGTGTGTACCGGTAACCCTTGAGTCAATCAAGGAGAGTACGGGGCCTCCGCGTGGTGTCGTGAAGCATCAACAGACCTTAGGAACCTTAATTGAACCATCTTGGCCTCTTTAGGGTAGTGAGATGACTACTTTGGTGTACTCCGAAGTCGGTTGATACTCGATACTACACTCAATTGAGGGTTGTTTTCTTGGGATATTTTGATCGCCAGTCAGTGGCCAAATCGAAACGATGAACAATGAAAGCAATCCAATGATATTGAGATCCTTAGAACCCGGTTACTTTGATAGGACAGGTTTGAGCCCACCAACTTCAAGAGGGTAATACCCAGACCCCATGCTGGCCTAAACTCTAAGGGTTTGTCTTGTGTGACTTGTGTGCCTTACATGTTTGCCCTTGTAAATATTTGTGGTGTGTTTAATCATAGCGTCATAACATCATACAGCATCATATGCATCCACTAACCATTTCAGGGGTTCGAATCTTCATCTTTGTTCTTGTTTTGTAGGACATGGAAACTATCCGCAGAAAGGCAATTCAGATCAACCTTATAAGGGTCCCTCCTCATCTCAAGGAGCTTACATCCAGGATTCCCGAGAACTCGTCATTCAGTGAAAGGCATGGTAGACTCATCAGCCTGGTCAATACCAATATTGAGGAAGAAATGGTAAAGGTCCTTTTCCAATTCTTTGACCCTCTGCATCACTGTTTTACTTTCCCGGATTATCAGTTGGTGCCTACTCTAGAAGAGTTTTCCCAGCTTTTGAAGATTCCCATTCTCAATCAACTACCCTACAACGGTACGGAAAGGGAACCAAAACTTGAAGAAGTAGCTAAAGCATTATGCCTATAACCATCTGACATCAAGGGGCATTGGGAAGCCAGAAATGGTATCAAAGGATTCTTGGCAAAGTTTCTGTTTGAGAAGGCCCAAGAGTGTTGGAATTCCCTTGACCTGCAAGCCTTTGAAGAAGTTGTAGCCCTCCTTGTCTATGGGTTGGTGTTGTTCCCTAAACCAGATCAGCTTATAGATATCAGTGTTGTCAAGGTCTTCATGTCCAAGAATCCTATACCTACGTTGCTAGGGGACATCCTTCACTCATGTTACACTCGAACCATGAGAAAAAGGGGTGTTCTTATGTGCTGCACTCCCCTCCTGGGAAGGTGGTTTATTTCGCACCTTCCACAATCAGTTTTGAAGAACGAGCGAGGTTTGAGGTGGTCACAACGGTTGATGACTCTTACGCATGCAGATATACATTGGTGTTCTCGGTCCAGAGAGGATGTCACTATCATTGATCGTTGTGGGGAGTACCCTAATGTTCCTTTACTTGGAATCATAGGAGGTATTACTTACAACCCTTGTCTGGCTTGGAGACAGTTTGGTTATGCTCGGAAAGATGGCCCTCATGAGATGTTAATTCCTGACATAGTTTTTGACTTCGATAAGGATACGCAAGGACTTCGCCAGAAATTCATCAAAGCTTGGAGGATGCCCAACAAAATAGACAGCAAGACCCTGGGACACAGGAACTCCATCCCATTGGAGCCTTATCTCAAATGGGTACGAGCCCGCTCCCAGAAACTGGTGATGCCATATCCTCATGTTCTCCCCGTGATCAAAGAGCCAGACTTGGAAGGAGAGGTGTCCTACACCATTCAACATCCTGACATGCCCACGTCCTGGGAAGAGATGCAGAAGAGTTGGATCCAGCTTAAGGAAGAACGGGATTCTCTGGAAACCAATCTACATGCCAGTGAGAAAAAGGTCCTGGAGCTCACCCGCCTACTGCACGAGGAAAGGAATCTCAATACTTATATTGCTCCGAAGAGGATGCGTAGTGTCTTTTGGGACTGATCTGCTTTTTAATGTTTGCCCATGAGGCTTTAATGTACTGAACAATTATTTTCTTAATAATAACGTGTGTTCCTTTTTGTCTACAACAAATTTGAATTTTCGAACTCTTGAATGCATTGCATAAACACATATCATTCATCATATGCATCACATGTACTCTTCTTTTCAGGCTGCTGACTGTTCTTCGCTGTTTATTTCAGCATCATGAACCCTGAATCATCAACCGAGGCATCTATCAAGGCTCTTCAGGCGCAGAACGCCCAATTTCAGGAGCTGATCAAGGGTTTGGCTCAGGGTCAACAAGAGTTGAAGACCATGCTTCTGAAGAAGAATAAGAAGAAGAGGAGGACTGTGCTATTTAACACTGGGCGCAGACTCGGGAACACCTTACAGGTTGAGGCTGAGAGGACTACTCCATCTGTGGGGGAAGGTAGTCACCAAGAAAGGGAGGTCCCTACTCCTGTGGTCTCTGATACTGAAACAGACTTCAACGACGAACAGTACCCTCCTGCTGAAGACCGGTACAAGCAGTTGGAGGACAGATTAAAAGCTATGGAAGTTCAGCGTGTGCCTGAACTGGATTTCGGAGACTTGGGGTTATCTACTGGGGTGGTGATTCCACACAAGTTCAAGGCACCTGCCTTTGTGAAGTATGACGGGGCTTCCTGTCCCAAGATGCACCTCCGTTCTTATGTAAGGAAGATCCAGCCTTACACAGCAGACAGGAACTTATGGATCCACTTCTTCCAGGAGAGTCTTTCAGGGACTCACCTCGAATGGTTCTATCAGCTGGATGGGACCAACATTCGTAGCTGGGAGGATCTGGCCACTGCTTTTTACAAGCAGTATCAATATAATTCCGACCTCGCTCCTACGCGTACCCAACTCCAGGGTATGTCGCTAGGATCGGGTGAAGGTTTTAAGGAGTACGCCCAGAAATGGAGAGATCTGGCTGGCAGGGTTCAACCACCATTGACAGACCGGGAGCTGGTGGATATGTTTTTGGGGACCCTATCTGGTCCATTTTTCAATCACCTCATTGGTAATTCCTCGCTGGGTTTACTGATCTGATCCTGACTGGTGAAAGGATTGATACCGGTATAAAATCGGGGAAGATACATAAGGTTGCCTCCTCCAATGCTGAAAAGAAACCCTTCAAAAAGGAGGCTAGTGCTGTATATAGCTCCCGAAGACCAGAGCGACCTGAGCGCCGCCAATCTGTCAGTGCGGTAATGATTGCCAAGCCTGCTGCCGCTCCTCGGCCGACCAATCCTCAAAGGGCTGAAAGACCCCGGAGAGAGTTTACCCGCTTGAGCATGACCTTATCACAGATCCTGCCACAGTTGCTATCCACCAATTTAGTGACTGTCAGGGAGGCTCCGAAGTTTCCCAATACTACATCTCCTAAGTACAATCTGAATGCTCGTTGTGCTTATCATTCTGATAGCCCGGGGCATAGCACAGATGACTGTTGGGCCCTAAAGAATAAGGTTCAGGACCTTATTGATGCAAAGGAGATACAGTTTGAGGCGCCCGAGAGGCCGAATGTTGTAACCGCTCCCATGCCCCAGCATGGAGTGAATGCTGTTGAGGAGGATTTGTATGTAGCTTCGGTGGATGATGTTGCTACTCCGCTGCTAACGGTCAAGAGGAACCTATTGCTAGCCGGTTTATTTCCGGGATGTAGCAAAGGTTGCCCTCTATGTGTTGCTTCCCCTACTGGTTGTTCTTTGCTGAAGTCAGGCGTCCAAAACCTGATGGATAGTAGAGAGATTTTGTTCAGAAAGACTGCTGTTCCTGCTGCTCCTGTTGAAGAAGTTTCAATTGTTACCATCTTCAACAACCCTTCCAAGGCTCCTTCAAAGAAGCCTGTCCAAATTTTGCCGGTTCACAAGATTGCTCCCATCACCATTACTGTTCCGGGGCCCATCCCCTACAAGTCTGATAAGGCTGTCCCATGGCACTATGGGGCAGATGTTTACGTTCTGGGTGTGAAACAAGAGTTCAACATTGATGCTGGTGTCTCCAACATCACTGGGCCTGCTAAGGTCACTCGTAGTGGAAGACTGTTCTCGCCAGACATTGCTCCTCCGGTAATTCATAGGCCTTTGGTCTTCACACCTGTCAGTGTGTCTGTTTCTCCCCCTGACCAAGTATCCACCCCTGCTGCCGAGTCATCCGATACTCGGGGCAAGGGGATTGCTGCTGATGTGCCTGCCCGGACGGAGGCACCGAAGACCATTGTTGAGGCTTCCAGGCAGGAAATGGAAGAAATCCTCAAAATAATAAAGAAAAGTGATTTCAACGTCGTAGAACAGCTGGGGCACACCCCCTCCAAAATCTCCATGTTGTCACTGCTGCTGTGTTCAGAGGCCCATGCCAAGGCTCTGATTGCTTTCTTAAAGACAGCCCACGTACCCCAAGAGACGTCTGCTGACCAGTTCACCGACTGTGTGGCCAACCTAACCGCTGATAATGGCCTGGGTTTCTCTGATGCCGATCTGACAGCAAAAGGGAAGAACCATAATGATGCCCTGCATGTCTCCATTGAATGCAGAGGCACTACTCTTGCTCATGTGCTGGTTGACACTAGTTCTTCATTAAACGTGCTGCCCAAGAAGGCTCTGGATAGGCTGGACTGTGAGGGTCTAGAGCTCAAACCAAGTAACATTGTTGTCCGGGCCTTTGACGGGTCCAAAAGAATGGTACATGGTGAGGTGGACATCCCAATCAGGGTTGGGTCACAGGTCTTCGATTCAAAATTCTATGTGATAGACATCCGTCCATCCTATTCTTGTTTGCTGGGTCGCCCGTGGATCCACAAGGCTGGAGTTGTGACCTCCACATTGCATCAGAAGCTCAAGTACCCGGTCAGGGGGAAGATTGTAACAGTGCAAGGGGAAGAGGAATACATGGTCAGCCACCTCAACTCCTTCAGGTACGTGGAAATGGATGGGGAGTTCATTGAGACCCCCTTTCAACATTTTGAGGAGGTGCCACAAACTTTGGCAGCAGCAGAAGCAGTGGTTGAAGAGGTTTCTCCTTTGAAGATGGCCTCCTTAAAGGACGCCCGGGCTGTGATCGAAAGAGGTGAATGTGCAAACTGGGGCAAGCTCCCTGATCTTACTCCTAAGACTAACAAGTTTGGGCTAGGTTTCACCACAGAAGCTCATAAGGCAGTGCGCAAGGCGAGAATTGGAAGACCTCCTGTGCTCATCACCTACTCAGGAGTGAATGCTATTGGAGAGGAAGACGAAGTGGAGGAGTCAGAGTTCGATAGCTGGATCTACCCGACGACTGTTGGTGGATTGACCAATTGGACTGCTAAAGACTTTACACCCATAACTTTTGTTCCCCAGTAATGAACTTCTTTGTTTTGGATTTGTAATAAACAATAACTTGAAACTGTATGGCCCGGTGTCTTACCCGGGGCACCTTGGTCTTATTTATGAGGGCTTTTGTTTGTCACTGTCATATATCATAAATAAAAGCATTGGACGTTTTTCACATTTCAAATTTTGCGCTCCTTTTCTTTCCTTTATTTACATATTGCAAAACAGCTGTATTTACACACACTCACTCATACAGGTTTCAATCCACTCCGGATCTCACTGGTAACGACTCTGCTACTGCCAGTTATGACTTCGAAAATCCGATCAACTTAGCCGAAGACGAAGGTGAAGATGATTGCGAAGTACCTGGCGAGCTTGCAAGACTGTTACTTCAAGAGGAAAAGGCAATTCAACCCCATGAAGAGCCAGTGGAAACAATAAACTTGGGTACTGAGGCAGACAGGAAGGAGGTAAAAATTGGTGCCAACCTAGAGCTCAGCGTGAAGCAACGGTTGACTCAAATGCTGCATGATTATATGGAGATCTTTGCCTGGTCCTACGAAGACATGCCCGGGTTGGATACCGACATTGTGGTCCATCATTTGCCAACTAAGGAAGACTGCCCTCCAGTTAAGCAAAAGGTCCGCCGCATGCGTCCAGAGATGTCTGAGAAGATTAAAGCCGAGGTTATGAAGCAGTTCGATGCCGGGTTTCTTGCAGTAACTTCTTACCCTCAGTGGGTTGCTAATGTGGTGCCGGTACCTAAGAAAGACGGTAAGGTCAGAATGTGTGTCGATTACAGGGATCTGAACAGGGCCAGCCCCAAAGATGACTTCCCTCTACCTCACATTGATGTCCTTGTTGATAATACAACTCAACATAAGGTGTTATCTTTCATGGATGGTTTTTCAGGCTACAATCAGATCAAGATGGCTCCTGAAGACATGGAAAAGACTACATTTGTTACTCAGTGGGGCACCTTCTGCTACAAGGTCATGCCTTTTGGACTAAAGAACGCTGGGGCAACCTACCAGTGTGCCATGGTTGCTTTATTTCATGACATGATCCATCATGAGATAGAAGTGTATGTTGACGACATGATCGCAAGGTCCCAGACTGAGGAAGAACACCTGGATCATCTGCAGAAGTTGTTTGACCGGTTGAAACTATACAAGCTGAGGTTGAACCCGAACAAGTGCACCTTCGGGGTAAGATCTGGGAAGTTGCTAGGCTTCGTTGTAAGCGACAAAGGTATTCAAGTGGACCCTGCCAAGGTTAAAGCTATTCAAGAGATGCCAGTTCCCAGAACAGAGAAGGAAGTCAGAGGCTTTTTAGGACGCCTGAATTACATTGCTCGATTCATCTCACACCTGACTGCTACCTGTGAGCCAAACTTCAAGCTGCTGAAGAAAGATCAGGTAGTACGTTGGAATGATGAATGTCAGGCTGCTTTTGACAGAATCAAAGAGTATCTCCAAGAACCACCCATCCTTATGCCACCGGTTGAAGGGAGACCTCTAATACTTTACCTGATAGTACTTGATAACTCAATGGGGTGTGTGCTGGGGCAGCATGACGAGTCTGGCCGAAAAGAGCATGCCATTTATTACCTTAGCAAAAAGTTTACCGACTGTGAGACTCGATACTCACTGCTTGAGAAAACTTGCTGCGCTTTGGTATGGGCTGCTCGCCGGCTGAGACAGTATATGCTGACTCACACTACCTTGCTGATCTCAAAGATGGATCCTATAAAGTACATATTCGAAAAGCCTGCTCTATCTGGGAGAATTGCAAGATGGAAAATGATCTTGACGGAATACGACATTCAGTACACAACCCAGAAAGCCATCAAGGGAAGTGTATTGGCACACCACTTGGCACATCAGGCCGTAGATGACTATCAGTCAATGAACTTCGAGTTTCCGGATGAAAGCATCATGATAGTGACTGATTGTGAAGTACCTGGACCGGATGAAGGACCTGAGGAAGGATCCCGATGGGCTATGCACTTTGACGGAGCCTTCAATGCTTTGGGTAATGGTATCGGCGCTGTGATCATATCCCCTCAAGGCACTCATACTCCACTCACTGCCCGGCTATGTTTCAACTGCACCAACAACATGGCGGAGTATGAGGCGTGCATTATGGGACTCAAAGCTGCAATTGACTTAAGGATCAAGTTTCTGAGTGTCTTCGGAGATTCCGCTCTCGTGATCAACCAGATCAAAGGCGAGTGGGATACGAAACATCCGAATCTTATTCCTTACAAAGAATGTGTGTTGACAATGATCCCCCACTTCACAGAGATAACCTTTGAACATTTCCCGAGAGAGGAGAATTAGTTAGCGGACGCGTTAGCTACAATGTCTTCTATGTTCAAAGTCAAGTGGGACAATGAGGCTCCCCGGGTCATCATCTGGAAATTGGACGAACCGGCGTACTGTTGTGATCTCGAGACTGAGACGATGACTGAGAAGCCTTGGTACCATGAGGTGAAGAGATATCTGGAAACTCAGGAATACCCTGAAGGTGCCTCTGTCAACGATAAGAAGTTCCTGAGGAGGTTCGCGGCAAAATTCTTCCTTAGCAACGACATCTTGTACAAGCGAAACCATGATTCAACCTTACTGCGTTGTATGGATAAGACTAAAGCAGAAAGGATCATGGAAGAGCTGCATGAAGGGACCTTTGGTACACATTCCAGTGGGCACACTATGGCGAAGAAGATCCTTCGGGCAGGATATTACTGGTCCACAATGGAAGCTGAATGCTACCAACATTCCAGGACATGCCATAAGTGCCAGATTTATGCAGACAAGGTGCATGTTCCTCCAGTTCCCCTGAATGTTCTGACCGCACCTTGGCCTTTTGCAATGTGGGGCATTGACATGATTGGTGAGATCAGACCTACGGCATCTAACGGGCATCGCTTCATCCTTGTAGCGATTGATTACTTTACAAAATGGGTCGAAGCAGCATCCTATGCTACGGTAACCAAGACTGTTGTGGCACGATTCATTCGGCATAACCTGATCTGCCGATACGGCGTCCCTGAGAGAATTATTACAGATAACGGTACCAATCTGAATAACAAGATGATCGCTGAGCTCTGCGAACAGTTCAAGATACAGCACCACAATTCTTCACCTTACAGACCGAAGATGAATGGGGCTGTAGAAGCAGCAAATAAGAACATCAAGAAAATCGTGCAGAAGATGACAGTGACTTATAAAGATTGGCACGAGATGTTACCGTTCGCTCTACATGGGTACCGTACCTCAGCTAGGACGTCAACCGGGGCAACTCCTTTCTCTTTGGTTTATGGTATGGAGGCAGTCTTACCAATCGAAGTGCAAATACCATCTCTCCGGATAATGAAGGATGCAAATCTGAACGAAGATGATTGGATCCAGACCCGACTTGATCAGCTCAACCTTATTGATGAAAAGAGACTTGCTGCTATCTGCCATGGTCAGACGTACCAGAAACGGATGATCAGGGCTTTTAACAAAAAGGTCAGACCACAGGAATATCAAGTTGGGGATCTGGTAATCAAACGAATCATCCTTCCTCAGAGTGATCCAAGGGGCAAATGGACCCCTACGTACGAAGGACCATTTGTGGTTAAGCATGTGTTCTCAGGAGGAGCCATGATATTGACCAACATGGATGGTGACGACCTTCCTCACCCCGCCAATACAGACATAGTAAAAAGATACTACGCATAAAAAGACCCGCTAGGCTGACATACCTAGGCAAAAATTAGGGCTTCTTGACGAACCAAAAGGGTTCGGGCAAAATTAAGGGATGAAATGAAAAAATCTGTACACCCGGCAAGTCGAAAACCTGAAAAGGCGGCTTGGGCAAAAATGGGTATCCCGGTGGACTGAAAACCCGAAAGGGCGGTCCGGGCAAAAATTAGGGATAAAAGCGTAATACTATGTCTCATTGATTACCTTGCATCCAGAATCCGGTATCTACATCAAGTTCAGACGGCATCGATCAGTCAGCTTCATCTTCGTTTAGGTCATCAAGTGATGAGACGCTCGGAGATATAACGGCAATAGCAGAGTTGAAACCCAGTGGGATCATTCATTTCACACAGCTGTTTTATTTTCTTTTGTACAAAATTTGTATAAACTCTTTTGTTCGGCGGCGTTCTCTTACTAGGACGTCAGCCTCTTGTACACAAAACGCCTGTTTTCGGGCCATTCAAAAATCAATACAAATATACTTTTCAGTTAAAAGTGCCAATTGTTTTTTTCTTTTTCTGTTTTGTTTTCCGAAGAACGTCCAAGGTTCAATTTGTGATATATGCATTGACAATAATTTGCTAACTCATAAATATTTGCATACGAAACAAAGGATTAATTACAGGTAACATTAGAAACAGGGGCAATAAAGAGTTGTCTAAGCAATCTAATTGTTCTATCCTCCAAGGTACCAAGATAGGTTCAGCTAAAGAACATAACCGAATATCCTAATTCCCCAGAGAGTGAGCCAGCAAGTCAGTGCACTCTTCTCCAAGCAAAGTTATCAAAACTTAAGGAAGTTGGGTATCCTCCAGCAGATGTCAACATTCCCCAGCAGCATATATTCTTAACAAGCATCCCCGGCAGTCTTGGTCTAAAGATTGTTCCCCGGCGGTATATCAAACATTCAGTGGTGTCACTTCCCCCGATACATCTCAAAACTTCCCCAGGAGAATCCAATCCAGTCTCCCCCGGAAAGTTGGAAGTCATCTCCCCAAGCAGTAAGCTTATCCCCAGTAGATTCTGGAAGCTTATCCCCTCGCATAGCACGAACGCGTCGTCCGGCTTTATTTAAAGAGTTATTTCCTTAACAGGATATAACTGGGTTATCCTCAGCCAAAAGCCACGGAAAGAGCGTCCTCGGCAGAATCTTCTTATCCCCAGCGAAGTCCATTAACACTTCCAATATAACGATGGTATCCACAGCAAGTTATCATCAACACTCAGCAAGGCATCCCTCTTCCCACAGAGTATTGCTTCCCAGCATGGTCGCTAGAGTATTGTTCTCCCCGCAGAACCTTCCATTTGCCAAGTTTATTCCGCAACGGAGTCATCTTCTCCCACCGGTAGTCTAGCAGTTATTATCCCCAGCGGAAGCAAAATCTATTCTTCAACATCAGCCCAGGATATGACTTCCCGGCACCAGTCAAGGATTTACTTTCCTAGACGAAAAACGCATTCATAAAACATCACATACATCATTATAGCATGCATAGACGCATCATATCATACAAATCTCATTTATGTTGAGAACGTCATTGCTTGACCCATATCATGCATTGCATATGACTGATCTCTATTCCTTCAGGAAGGTTTCAGCTAAGTTCTCAATCATATTTCAAGACCTAGACCGGTTCAGTTAATCGACCCCAAAAGATTTCTTATCCAGTCCAAGGCCTTCTCTAGTCCAGCTAAATCGACTCCCAACAGATTTTTCTGATGAAGACTCAGTAGAAGTTATCAAAGGTTTTTCTCAGACACCCGCTTTTGAGATTATAATTTCCTATGGTTCCCTCTCCGACGGTGAGTGAGGTGATAATTCCTTTCCTATGGTTCCCTCTCCGACGGTGAGTGAGGTGATAATTCCTTTTCCTATGGTTCCCTCTCCGACGGTGAGTGAGGTGATAATTACTTTTCAGATGGTTCCCTCTCCGACGGTGAGTGAGGTGATAATTCCTTTTCAGATGGTTCCCTCTCCAACGGTGAGTGAGGTGATAATTCCTTTCCTATGGTTCCCTCTCCGACGGTGAGTGAGGTGATAATTCCTTTTCAGATGGTTCCCTCTCCGACGGTGAGTGAGGTGATAATTCCTTTTCAGATGGTTCCCTCTCCGACGGTGAGTGAGGTGATAATTCCATTCCAGGTTTTTCTCAGACGCCCGCTTTTGAGATTATAATTTCCTATGTTCCCTCTCCGACGGTGAGTGAGGTGATAATTCCTTTCCTATGGTTCCCTCTCCGACGGTGAGTGAGGTGATAATTCCTTTTCAGATGGTTCCCTCTCCGAAAGTGAGTGAGGTGATAATTCCTTTCAGATTATAAAGGTTCCCTCTCCGACGGTGAGTGAGGTGATTCCCTTTCAGATTATAATGGCCTATGGTTCTCGTCCCGATCCTGCGAAGATGGTAATTCCCACCAAGATTTTCTCAACGAGCGTTGTTGAAGTTAAAATCACCCAAGGTTCTCTTACCATTCATGCAAGTTAGTAACCATCCCTGGTTCATTCATCATCTTTTGAAGCTCCAGACTCAGCTCCTGTAACCAGTCAGGACATATCTATATCAAGCATCTGAAAACAGCTCCTGCAACATGTCAGGTAATCATTTTATGTTTTGCAGGTACGCAAGTTCTCGCTAAGGAATCTCTTACGCGATCGACACCCAGATGGCATCTATAAGCCCATCATCATATCCATCAATCTCCAAATGGCATCTATAAGCCCATTCCCACCACATCACTGCTACTATGTGAGCGCAAATTTCTGGGTACTTTAGTGTTCAATCATCTTCCACCTTCGGATTACGAAAGGCACGCCAGCCAATCTACATCCTCAGGTCTAAGAAGATTGAACAGGGGCAACTATTGTACCCCAAAATTTGCCCTCCCATATTCTTCAAGAAATTGCCAAGCCAAGCTTCAAAGTTCCCCAAGGGTTGCACAGTGCAAGAGCTTCCTAAGCAGTCAAGATTAGGGTTTTTGTTCTGATCAAGAAAATGAAGTTTCAAAGGGCCCAATCAAGTCTCACATGCCTACAAATATGGTCAATCATCCTCATATCAAGTTTCAAGACTTTCAGCACAAAATTGCACAGTCAAAAACCCTAATTGCACTACAGTCAACTGTAGGGGCAAAATGGTCATTTGACAATCAAAAGTTCAAATTTTTGATCAACATATCATTTTGAAGCCACAAACATAATTTGATCAATGCTTGATCATGATTCTCAAAACTTGGCTCAAAAAAATCATCAAGATGCAAAAGTTTCTATTTTTGGACAATTGAAAAAGTCAACTGAAATTGACCAGGGCATAACTTTCACATGGTTCATCAGAAAAATTCCATCCAAAGCTCATTTTGAAGAGAAAGACATTTCCTACAACTCATCTTCATACTTCAAGTCCAAGAAATGCTCCCACAAAAAGTTATCAATTTCAACATTATAGATCATTTTCAAAAGTCAACAAAAAGGGACTTTAAGTCAAAGGCCATAACTTGAGATTGGTAAATCAAAATGACATGGGACCAAAGACATTGGTTAAAGGACTTCAAGACCTTTCCAAAATGTCCAAGAACATGATCAAAGCTTAAAAATTGAGCAAGTTATGCATTGGAGAAGTTGAGAAATTTTTGTGAAATGGCCAAAATCATTTATCCTTGAAATCTCATTTTTGACAAAAGGGGCCCACTTTTTCCACTTGAATTAACTTGGTCATGCTTCCCACGTGTCCCATCTTTTATTTCAGATTTTTCTATTAATTTTTTTCATTTTTATTGATTTTATTGGATTTAATTAATTTTAAATCTTTTAAAATCAAAAGAAATTCAAAAAAATTAATTTAAGGGAATATTTGGTTTTGATTAACCTTGAAGCATCATTATGTGCCTACCGAATTCGTGCAAAGGAGCAAACAAGGCAAGAATTCAAAAATGGACTCAAAAATGGAAAGTTGGTTATGGAGTTTGATGGAGAATCTTGGAATTTAAGGCTATGCATTATGGAGCCATAATGTCTCTTCCTACACATTGCATAAGACCTATACAATTGATACAGAACAAGATTGGACAAGAAGCTGCGCAAGAACCTTGAAAACAAACTCACACTTTTTACAAAAAAATCTCAAATCTGAAAACTCATTTAGAGATCGATTCAAGCCTCAAAACCTATCTCATTAGCTTCCTCAAGCATTATAGGACGTATCCCAATCAAAAACATTCCTCAAAGCTTAAAGAATTGGTAATACGAACAGGCCCTGTACCGAAAAATATTCATACTCTTGCCTCTCCATTCATGCGCTTTTTGCACTTTTTGATATGTGATTTACATTCTTTATGCAATTCTGATGCTATCTATATGGTTTAATTTTTGTTTCATGCCTTATACAAGGATTTGCCATTAGAGATGCTTAGGGTTTTCAGGTTCTCAAATTAGGCGTTTCTTATCCCTGCAAAATTAGGACATGCGACTAGCACCATGGCATCAGGCACATTCAGACGAAGAGGAATCATATGTCGCGCCTAATTTATGAGGCCTCATGGCCTATTCGTTATTTTATTGTATGGTGCTTACAGCAACGTTTCAAAACCTTTGCCTATGTCTTTTTTATTTCAGGAAAAATAAGCCAACGAAGAAGACGCTGATGTGTAAGGAGTTGATTGCTTCGTTTGAAAATTCGCGCCAAAGGAAGAGAACGCGTTGGTTTATTTTATGTTTATTATTTGTTAATTAATATACAAAGAAAGCAAGTGGCCTGGTTGGTGTAGCGCGTGACTAGTGATGTTCAGGACCTGGGTTCGATCCCAGGTCCCCACCCTTTCCATATTTTTTTTTCAATTGATCTTCATATGCAGGTTCCACGCTGAAGCATACGATACACTCTCAAAATCAAACCATTCACAAAGTCAGGGTGATCAAATCAAAGGTCCAGATCCAAGGCACATGGTAGTCCAGGTCAACGCTCCAGCACCTTTCCTGGAAAAGTCAAACGAACCATGCTAATGGGCCAGAATTACTTGGGCTGCACCCCTCTAGTTTGCTTTCTTTTTAACTTTTTTTTTATATATTCTTCTGTTTTCTTTGTTTTGATTAATTTTTTTTAAATGCTTTAATTTAATATTTTCAAAATATAAAAATACCAAAAAAAATCAGAAAAGATAAAAATAAAAAATATTTTATTTTTAGTATTAATTTTGTAAATAAATTTTATAATTAATTTAGTTTTAATTCTAGGTTTTAACTTTAATGCATTTTCTTTAATAAATTAAAAACAATTAGAATTAGAATTAATTTATTTGACTTTTAATTAATTTAATCTTTTCTTTAATGTCATAAATACAAAAACATAAAAAATAAGTCATTTCTATTATTTAATTTAATTATTTTAATAGTTTTATTTTAATTCCTTAAAGGGTCCAACGCCCTCGCATTCGATTATATTCTCTTTTCGCGCGTTTTATTTATTTCGTCGTTGTAAATATAATGTACTTGTTCCAAAGCCCTGTAATAGCTATTAGACATTTATTTTCTGCACTTTATTTTAAATCGGGTCTGGATTAATTTGGCGTTGTAGACCCGCGCCTTTGTAATAGTGTAGGATCTTTTATTTTTTCCGCACTTTAAATTCCCGCACCTTTAACCGTTAAACAATAACATGAAAGAATGAATGCCCAAAAATAAAATCAAAACGTAGATCACCAATGCATGACAAGACAAACCATAAACTGAAAATAACACACAATTCACACACCACCCCTAGGGTACGCTTCACTTTTGCCTTGCCCCTCGAAAGGTGATCGTCGAGTAGAGGATGTCTTAGTAAGTCCTCATGATCCGGGAACCTGGCATGAGGGTAGCTTCTAAGGTGTCTTCCCGTTGCTCTGGTGATCACCATGTCCCGAACCTTCGAATTGACCCGAACACCTCCAACGGTGGTGCTACCTACCTCTCAATGGTGGGATGGCACTACTTTAAAGGATATTTACACAGACGAATTTCTTAGGGTAGGTAGATTCTCATAGATACTTGCTCTTTTCAAAAACAAACAAAATACTTTTCACACCTACACTTTCTAAAAGTTTTTCAAACAAATTTTTCATACACTCTTGAGGACAGATACAAGAGTTACTTAGAGATTTTTCAAACGAAACTTTTTTTCAAAACCCACACACACTTGAAAAGCAAACAAACCATTTTTGAAAACACAAATGAGCAAGTATCTAAGAGCCCATGGATAACCATGGATAGAAAGGGTGCTAACACCTTCCCTTTCTATAATCTACCTCCCGAACCGAGAGCAATCTCTTTAAGGAATTTTTCTGTGCTTTTGTCCTTTCCATTTGGAGAAAATAAAAGACGGTGGCGACTCTTGCTTACCGCGACATTTCGCGAAATCAGCGTTAAACATTCAGTTCCAGATCCACCGATCACACACGCACATCACTAGCATGCAACATCAAATCAGTCTATGAAATACATCAATTTATCATAACTGAACCAAAACCAAAAACATGATATCTCAACGATCATGCACACCATCATTAGCAATATAAATATGCCTTTCATTCACACAATACTAATACATCCATCCATCACAGGTTCACTGCTACATACACACCCATGTGCGTTAGCCAATAATCACTTATTCCGGGATTTGACTCATTTTCAAAATAATTTCAGGTTTTAGGAAATCTTTTCATTTTATAAAATAGAGCATTAAATTTAAGAAATAACATCCAAAACGACACTCAAAACGGACTTACGGTTTGAAAGTTATGAATTTTCAAAGTTTAATATTTTTCAAAAAGTTACAGCAGAACCCGGTTCCTACATATGCAGGAACCGGTTCCTGCGAAGTTCAAAAATCACGCTTCTAGAAAAATGTATGGGAACCCGGTTCCTACCTATACAGGAACCGGTTCCTACGTGCATTTTTGCCAGTTTTTATAAATTCACACAGTGGAACCCGGTTCCTCTCCACTGGGAACCGGTTCCCACGACCTGCAGAGTCAAATTCTGCACTTTTGACAGCATTTATTCATTCTAAACCAATTCCAAACATACCCATACGAATTGCAACATGAGAAACACCAAAACACATCCATTTTGCACCATTATAACATCAAACAACATTATTTCATCATTCCTTTTTATCATCTGACACCCTAATAGTTTTCAACCTACAATTCGACGCAATAGGGACAATTCTACGGAATCCTAGAATTCTAAACCGGGATTCCCTAACATACTATGATCCATACTATTGAATATCTAAACCGATAATATGAATTAACTAATCGAAATCACCCCTTACCTTGTGGGTTCTTTGAATTCTGACGCTTCCAGTTTTCTCCTTCTTTTTCCTCTTCTCAAATGCACGTATGATGAATATTCCAAAATAACTCTCTTTCTCTTCTTTTTCCTTTTATTATTCCAATAAAATAATTAAATTAGTAATTAGTAAGAGTAGAGTATTTTACCCCTCACACCCTCTAATCACTCTTCACACCACCAATACTTCTTTCCTTTAATTAATTAAATTAATTCTAATAATCCAAAAATACCAATAATTAAATTTCCAATTAAATTAATAATTAAAAATTCTAATTATTTAATAATCGGATTATTTGGGGTGTCACAACTCTCCCCAACTAAAAGAGTTTTCGTCCTCGAAAACATACCTTAGACGAACAGTTCGGGATACGAGTCCTTCATCTGACTCTCCAGCTCCCAAGTGACATTTCCATCTGTTGGTCCTCCCCAAGCCACTCTTACCAACGCGATCTCCTTGCCTCACAACTGTTTCAACTTCCGATCCTCAATTCTCGCAGGTACCGCTTCCACAGTCAAATTCTCTCGTACTTGTATATCGTCTACCCGAATCTCATAAGACGGATCATCAATGTACTTCCTTAGCTGAGATACATGAAAAACATCATGCACATTTGCAAGTGACGGCGGCAAAGCAATCTGATAAGCAACTTTCTCAACTCTCTTGGTAATCTGAAACGGACCAATAAAACATGGAGTCAACTTCTTTGACTTCAAAGCTCGACCAATACCAGTCATCGGAGTAACTCGCATAAAAACATGTTCTCCTTCGCTAAACTCAAGATCTTTCCTCCTCTTATCGTGATAACTTTTCTGACGACTCTGAGAAGTCCTCATCTTCTCCTGAATCATCTTAATCTTTTTCGAAGTCTGTTGGACAATTTCCGGTCCAATCACAGCACTCTCTCCAGATTCATACCAACACAACGGTGTCCGACACCTCCTACCCTACAATGCCTCAAACGGAGCCATACCAATGCTCGAATGAAAACTATTGTTGTAGGTAAACTTAATCAATGGTAGATAACTATCCCAAGCTCCACCTTTCTCCAACACACAAGCTCTTAACAAATCTTCCAACGACTGAATCGTTCTCTCCGTCTGACCATCTGTCCGTGGATGATAAGCGGAACTCAAACGCAACTTAGTACCCAAAGCTTCTTGCAATCCCGTCCAGAATTTAGATGTAAACCTCGGATCTCGATCCGACACAATACTAGAAGGAATACCGTGCAAACTCACAATCTTCTCAACATACAATTCTGCCAACCTTTCCATTGGATAATCCATTCTTATCGGAATAAAGTGAGAAGATTTCGTCAACCGATCAACAATAACCCAGATAGAATCACAATTCTTCGATGTCCTTGGCAAACCAGACACAAAATCCATAGAGATTCCATCCCATTTCCATTCCGGAACAAACAACGGTTCCATCAATCCTGACGGTTTCTGATGCTCAATCTTCGACTTCTGACAAACCAAACAAGCATACACTAACTCAGCAATTTCCTTTTTCATTCTCGGCCACCAAAACAACTTCTTTAAATCATGGTACATTTTAGTAGCACCAGGATGAATACTCAATCCAGTACGATGTCCTTCTTCCAAAATACTCTTCCTAATCTCTGCAACATCCGGAACACACACCCTATTACCAAATCTCATAACACCATTCTCATCAATCCGGAACTCGCCTCCTTGACCTTGGTTGATCAATGTCAATTTATCAACTAACCCAACATCGGACTTCTGTCCATTCCGAATTTCTTCCAGAATACCACTAGTAAGTTTCAACATACCCAATTTCACACTATTCGGAGTAGTTTCACATACCAAACATAAATCTCTGAACTGCTCAACCAAATCTAACTCACGGACCATTAACATCGACATATGCAAGGACTTCCTACTCAAGGCATCCGCAACAACGTTTTCCTTACCAGGATGGTAATTCAAACCGAAATCACAATCCTTTAGAAATTCTAACCATCTCCTCTGCCTCATATTCAACTCTTTCTGATCAAAGAGATACCTCAGACTTTTGTGATCACTGAACACCTCAAACCGAGAACCATATAAATAATGCCTCCACAACTTCAAAACAAACACAACAGCTGCCAACTCCAAATCATGAGTCGGATAATTCCTTTCATGTACTTTCAATTGTCTCGAAGCATAAGCCACCACCTGCTTATCTTGCATCAACACACCACCTAATCCCATTAATGATGCGTCACAATACACAACAAAAGACTTAGTCGGATTTGGCAAAATCAAGATCGGAGCACTTGTCAACCTCCTCTTCAGCTCTTGAAATCCTTTCTCACATTCAACATCCCAAACAAACATCTGACCCTTCCTGGTCAACTTAGTCAACGGTAACGCTAATTTGGAAAATCCTTCTATAAACTTCCTGTAATAACCTGCAAGACCCAGAAAACTACGGATCTCAGAAGCATTCTTCGGCGCTTCCCACTGAGATACTGCTTCTACCTTCATAGCATCCACAGCAATTCCATTCTTGGAAATTACATGGCCAAGAAAACTTACTTCACTTAACCAGAATTCACACTTGGACAACTTCGCATAAAGCTTCTTCTCTTTCAACAATTCCAACACAACTCTGAGATGTTCTGCATGCTCTTCATCACTCTTCGAATACATTAGAATATCATCAATGAACACCACCACAAACTTATCAAGATACGGATGAAATATCCTGTTCATATACTCCATGAAAACACCAGGTGCATTAGTAACTCTAAACGGCATAACAGAATACTCGTAATGTCCATACCTCGTTCTAAATGCAGTTTTCTGAATATCTTCCGACTTCACACGAATATGATGATATCCAGATCTCAGATCAATCTTACTAAATACACAAGCTCCAACTAGTTGATCCATCAAATCATCGATCCTCGGCAAAGGATACCGATTCTTGATTGTAACTTTATTCAGCTGTCTGTAATCAACACATAATCTCATTGAACCTTCTTTCTTCTTAACCAACAACACCGGAGCACCCCACGGCGAAACACTCGGACGAATAAACTTCTTCTCAAGTAACTCCTCCAACTGTTTCTTTAACTCCGCTAATTCAGATGCCGACATACGGTAAGGCGCCATCGACAGCGGACTAGTTCCAGGAATCAAATCTATAGTAAATTTTACCTCCCTCTCAGGTGGCAATTCACTAACATCTTCCGGAAACACCTCTGGAAATTCATTCACCACTGGCAATCCATCACTCTTTGCTTTTCCCTCCGCTTCTATTGCAGAATACAACATAAATACCACAACACCATCTTTCACAGCTAGGTTCATCTGTTTAACCGACATAGTCACATCTTCGACACCAACCTCTTCAGGAAAAATAACCGTCTTTGCAAAACAATTGATATTAACCTGGTTGAATTCCAACCAGTTCATTCCAAGGATAATATCAAGTTGTTCTAACGGTAGGCACACTAAATCCATACCGAAACCCCTACCAAAAATCACAATAGGACAATTCCTACAAACATACGAAGTAGTCACTGAACCCGACGCAGGAGTATCAATAACCATACTTCCATCCATATTAGAAATTTCCAAATTCAATCTTTTAGCACAATCCAAAGCAATAAAAGAATGCGTAGCTCCAGTATCAATAATCGCAATCAAAGGTATGTCATTAATAAAACATGTACCTTTAATCAGCCGATCATCTGGCTTAGTCTCTGACCCAGACAATGAAAACACTTTACCACCAGCTTGCTCCTTCTTGGGTTTTGTACACTGAGGACGAGTATGACCTTCTTCACCACAGTTGTAACAAGTCACCACTCTTACTCTGCAATCATTGGCCACATGGCCGAGTTTCCCACACTTGAAACACTTC
Organism: Vicia faba; assembly: GCA_948472305.1. Classification (NCBI taxonomy): domain Eukaryota; kingdom Viridiplantae; phylum Streptophyta; class Magnoliopsida; order Fabales; family Fabaceae; genus Vicia; species Vicia faba. Next base: position 652,918,645 of record OX451740.1, read on the forward strand.
TTATCATTACTTTTGCAATCCACCATACGATGTCCTGTCTCACCACACTTGTAGCACTTAATGGAAGAACTAGAATCTCCTCCACCAAACTTCTTCCAACCACCGGGTCTCTGATTACTTCTATCATAAGGCTTACCACGATCCATCTGTTGCTTACCCTTCCTATCAACATACCCTCGAGCATTCGACTTAGTGCTAGCAAGATCCTCCTCTAAAATCCTACTACAGTCAACCAGATCAGGAAATCTTCGGATATGCTGATATCGAATACCCTACTTAATCTCATCACGAAGACCATTCTCAAACTTGATACATTTTGAAAATTCTCCATCTGCATCGTTAGTATAATGAGCATAATACTTCGCTAACTCAATAAACTTCGAAGCATACTCACTGACAGTCTTGTTACCCTGCTTGAGTTCCAGAAACTCAATCTCCTTCTTGCCTCTGATGTCCTCAGGAAAGTACCTCCTCAGAAAAGCCCTCCTGAACACAGCCCAAGTCAACGCAATACCATCTTCTTCCATTTCAGTTCTGGTAGCAACCCACCAGTCATCATCTTCCTCTGCTAACATGTGAGTTCTGTATCTCACCTTCATCCCTTCAGCACAGTCAATTACTCTGAAGATCCTCTCGATCTCCTTCAACCACTTCTGAGCACCTTCGGGACCATGTGCACTCTTGAACAACGGAGGATTATTCCTCTGAAAATTCCCCAATTGTCGGTCAGCACCAATCACAGCTCCCTGCTGGTTCCCTCCGAGTACTCCAGCCAACATTCCCAATGCTTCAGCAATAGCATCATTGTTTCTTCCGTTACCTCTTCCGGCCATTGTTCCGTAACATTACAAAACAACCTCATCAACACACAAGTATCGACAGTGTCATCTTACACTAGTCACATACAAAAGGGATAACGACACAAGACAAGACCGACTATGCTCTGATACCACTATTGTAACACCCCTTCTAAAATACCCCGAATAATATTAATTATATCAATGATTAAAGACATATTCCATCAGAGTTAACACGGAACAAGGGATGTCACAATTATGAAATAAATAAAACTTCCAATAAAATAGTAGTCATGCTACACTGAGGGTCATTATTCAAATAATTCAATCAACTTAAGACCATGTCTTACACAGCGGAAAAATACCATAACCAAAACGGAATAAACCAAAACATAATTATTCTCAATGAAATTCAAAGAAACAATTGAATAATAACTAATTCCTCAACTAAACGTTCCCCAGTGTTACAACCTATCAGAGCACGACACTGACACGCGGACTTAAAGTAACATAGCTCTAGAGCCATCCTCACCAACTCCTGAGCTGCTAACTTTAATCTGAAATTGTTAAAGTAAGGGTGAGATTTCTCATAATTAACATGCATTATAAGCTTCTCAATCAACATTATATCACAAGCATATTATTTCACCCATTTTAGCATAAATTCAGGTTCAACACGCAGTTCCAATCATACAAGTCATTATGCACAAATCAATAATCAACCAAAGAATTGTAACAGTGGAAGACGTCCTAACATGTTACAATTCCATGCAAACACAAATGCAGACACAATGCATATGGTACCAACACGTGACCAAGTCACCCAACACTGATCCATCATCAACCGGATACAGCAACCATCGATTCGTCCATAAACACCCGGACACGAATCCAGCCTAACCACCCATCATCACCCGAGTATCGGTTAACGGTAATACAAGTCAAATTCCACACAATGGGAATTAACTTCACCAAAACAATACATATGCACGCACATCACTAGCATGCAACATCAAATCAGTCTATGAAATACATCAATTTATCATAACTGAACCAAAACCAAAAACATGATATCTCAACGATCATGCACACCATCATTAGCAACATAAACATGCCTTTCATTCACACAATACTAATACATCCATCCATCACAGGTTCACTGCTACATACACACCCATGTGCGTTAGCCAATAATCACTTATTCCGGGATTTGACTCATTTTCAAAATAATTTCAGGTTTTAGGAAATCTTTTCATTTTATAAAATAGAGCATTAAATTTAAGAAATAACGTCCAAAACGGCACTCAAAACGGACTTACGGTTTGAAAGTTATGAATTTTCAAAGTTTAATATTTTTCAAAAAGTTACAGCAGAACCCGGTTCCTACATATGCAGGAACCGGTTCCTGCGAAGTTCAAAAATCACGCTTCTGAAAAAATGTATGGGAACCCGGTTCTTACCTATACAGGAACCGGTTCCTACGTGCATTTTTGCCAGTTTTTATAAATTCACACAGTGGAACCCGGTTCCTCCCCACTGGAAACCGGTTCCCACGACCTGCAGAGTCAAATTCTGCACTTTTGACAATATTTATTCATTCTAAACCAATTCCAAACATACCCATACGAATTGCAACATGAGAAACACCAAAACACATCCATTTTGCACCATTATAACATCAAACAACATTATTTCATCATTCCTTTTTATCATCTGACACCCTAATGGTTTTCAACCTACAATTCAACGCAATAGGGACAATTCTACGGAACCCTAGAATTCCAAACCGGGATTCCCTAACATACTATGATCCATACTATTGAATATCTAAACCGATAATACGAATTAACTAATCGAAATCACCCCTTACCTTGTGGGTTCTTCGAATTCTGACGCTTCCGATTTTCTCCTTCTTTTTCCTCTTCTCAAATGCACGTATGATGAATATTCCAAAATAATTCTCTTTCTCTTCTTTTTTCCTTTTAATACTCCTTTTATTATTCCAATAAAATAATTAAATTAGTAATTAGTAAGAGTAGAGTATTTTACCCCTCACACCCTCTAATCACTCTTCACACCACCAATACTTCTTTCCTTTAATTAATTAAATTAATTCCAATAATCCAAAAATACCAATAATTAAATTTCCAATTAAATTAATAATTAAAAATTCTAATTATTTAATAATCGAATTATTTGGGGTGTCACACTTATCACTACGGGTTCATACCTAAAGCCTTAAAATTTAATCTAATCATGACAATTCATCACCCATAATTACCTTATAATTCTACAGCGTTTTAACAACATCAAAACATCAATATTCATCAAAATTCATCAATCTCATCATACATCAATCATATATTCTCCATTCAAGAACAAGACAACAATCACCACTAACCCACATACCAATTATCATAAACCAAATTATAGATTCAGAACCTCACCCTTACCTTAGATTGAAGGCCGCTCTACAATTTCTGGTTGAATTCTCGTGCTTGTCGTTCTCCACTTTCTCTAGCAGCTTGCACGTTCTTTCTCGATCCTTATTCTTTCTACTGCTTCTTTCTTTCTATTCTAACAATAAATAATAAAATAGTCCTATTATTCTATTATCTCCTTATTGGGCTTAAAACCAACACACACCCTTATTACTTCTATTCCTTCAAAATAAGTCCACATTAAATAATATTACACTTCTAATATTATTTCACCACATAATATTATATCTCTAATATTATTTCTCCACTTAATAAAATAAATCCAATTAATTATAATACAACTTCTTAAATATTCCAAAAATAATTTAATTAAATAATTAATTAAATTACGGGCGTTACAAATGTCTCCTTCTAACCAGCGAATCAAATGCCTTTGAAAATGCTCGAACGTATGTGTGTTCTAGAGTTTGATCTTCACCGGAGGCTTTGTCGCTGAGAAAATAACATGCACATCTCTTTTGATCAGTGAAAACTTTGGCAAGGGAGTTGAAGACATTTTCTAAGAGTTATGTAATAAATGGTGTGGAAAAATAAAGAGGATGGGTGGTTGTATTTATAGAAAATTGCAATTACACTGTCAAGCCAAGGTGGGTGGTGCCTCCTCTCAAAAACACATGCATGCGCCACACTGTATGACTTTACAGAGGAGGACAAGCCATGTAGTGTGGCGTCTCCTCTTTAAATTGAGTGCATACGCTACACAAAGTGGCTACTCTTCTGTGTGGCGAAATTTTTTTGTTTGAAAAGTGGTCATTTTGATAAAATTTTTGAAAATGAGATTTTTTGAGAATTTTTTTTGAAAAAAGTGGTTATTTAAAAAAAAAATCCACTTTTAGGGATCGGACGCACCGCTGTACTATCCGGAATTAATAACTCAGTCCCCAATTATCAAGAGTATTTTGTTGAAAATGAGGAAGAATATTAGTTTTTTTCTTCATGAAAACCTATTTGCTCTGAATTGAAGAGTTAAAGCTTGCGTTCTTTTATGACGCAGACGACAGCCTCTAAAATTTTTATTTATTTGTGTCACTCACGTATGCGTTTGAACTGCAGGTTGGGACTACTTCCAGGCCATCAAACAAGAAGCAAAAGAAGTAACTTTCTGGTAATGGCTCATAAGTTAGGAATACTTAGAAATATTAAGACAGTATCTCATACTTTTAGACGACAAAAGTGAAAAACAGAGCTAGTAAAATAAGAACATAGCCCTGACATACTTCGTAATTCCATTTTTTTTATGGATGACATTGAAGTAAACTTCCAGCTAGTTGTAAACAGTTTCTCTATCTCAAGTTTTGTACAAGTGAAGATGTGTATACAATGCTTTCTCTACATTTTCTGGCGCTTAATGCACTAAACAGTCATTATGTAAAAGAATACAAAAAGTAGAAAAAATAAAGCGGAAACAACTGCTTGATATATACACAAACATGTTCAATCTCCATTTCTACAATCAAATTATAATGTACAAAAATTCAATTTCTTTTGGACTACACAATGGGCAACACTGTTGGAAATAAGCTCTCATAACCCTATACATATACCAAATTGCTCACACTGAAGGGTAAAACTATACCAGAAAACTGCACGATTCAAGAAATAAAACCAAAACTCATTCTTGAAGAAACCAATCCATCAAAAGTATAGAAATTTGACCTCACTACCATTAGCCAAGACATGTCGCTGCCGAGGCTACAAACTCAAATTCCCACCACCAAAGAAAAAAACATAAATAACAAACTCAATACTCTTCCATCCCCCTCAAAATAAACTCTCGATATCAATCAGAATCGCTAGAGCTCAAACTGGAACTAGATTTCTTACTGTGTGATTTTTCTTAATTACTAGAACTGCTACTGGATATATTTTCCGATTTATCAACAGTAGTTCAGCTCATTTCTTCAGTGTTGGTTGATACATCCGTTTTCTGCTCATTCAACTTTGCCGAGCCAACTTCATTTGCTTCTATTTTGATTGAAGCCTCTTCTGCATCCAATTTTTCTGGAAGCTCCCCTTGATTACCTTTGGAGATTTCTTCTATAGCAACATCGATATCTTCCAGGGATCTGGCTTCAATAACTTGAAGGTCTGAATTTACTTCAACACGATCTTTACATTCTTCACTACCAAGCTGATCTTTTATCATACTTGGCAGGATGACATCATTAACATCAACTCCTTCTTGAAGTTGCTTAAAAGCTATGTCAATATCTTCAAGCGATCTTGCTTCAAGAACTGGTATGTCATTGACCTGCTCAACCTCTGCTGTCTTTACATCCTCCGGCAGTGAACTATGTTGAGCATCTCTAGTTTCATCATGTACAGTTTCAGTATGATGCAATACATCAGCATCACCGACACTAAAATCCCCAACGGTGTCCAATTCTGACAAGAATTCCTCATCAATTTCATTCATATAATCAAATTCATTGATATTTTCTTCATTGTTCGGAGACATGAAGCCCTCTGCCGAAGGAACTAAGTTCTGTTGAGCTTCATTTTGGTCTTCATTTGCAATTTCCCCGCGTTGCTTATAAACTTCCAAATGCGCTTCGCTAGTGGGTGAACGGAATTCAGGTGTATCAGAATTAACAGAAGTTGCAGAAGACACAAAAACAGAAGTTGCATCTAAGTCGTCGTGCGATTCTCCAACACCATAATTTGAAGTGTCAGTATCTAGTGAAGGTTCTACCTTAATATCATCGGAACTCTGTAGAATGTCAAAGAACTTATAATCAATTATTTTAGCATACAGTATTAGATCAATAACTTCACCTTACACCAAACAAATGCAATGCCAGCAGAGCTGTTACAAGCATTAGTTGAAAACAGATCAAAATGAAAAAATAAATTATTCATGCGTTTCAATCATGTGCATGCAGAAATAATCTCAAAGAAAACATATTTTGAACAATTACTGCTTTTATAAGCAACAATCCTATCTACTTGTGCAATAGAAGTGAACTAGTCATATGCTAAGTATTTTTTAAAGGATGTTGGGATGAAATATGATGGATAAAAAAGGATTCGTATGGAACTATTGCGGTCTGCCCTTAGTTGCCTAATTGCGGCATTTGTGTTGCCTTCATTGCAGCTGCCAACGCTTACATTGTGTTGGGTTTGAAGGGGTGGATTTAGTCTCAAATTTGACATTATTTAGAGATTTGGCATGTGTTGTGTTTATAACTGGGGGAAATCTTTCCCTTACAAATTGCTTTTGTAGGGATGAGTTAGGCTCGGTTCAAATTCTAAGATGGTATAGAGCCTATCCTAGATCACTTGTTGGGCTTCCGGCTTCCCGCATTGTCCATGCTTCAAGCTCATTGAGACTGAGTGTGAGGGGATGTGTTGGAAATTCCGCATTTAATGTGATCCACCCCTAGTTGTCTAATTGCGGCATTTGACTTGCCTTCATTATGTTGGGTTTGAAGGGGTGGATTTAGTCTCACATTTCATAGAGATATGGTTTGTGTAGTGTTTATAAAGCTTGGACAACTCTCACATTACGAGACAGTTTTGTAGGGATGAATTAGACTCTCATACAACACAATGAAGGTGTTAGAGACTGCAAGTGTTAGAGACTGCAATGAAGGCAAGTCAAATGCTGCAATTAGGCGACTAGGGTCAGACCGTAATGAAGGCGAAATTTCCAACACACACCCTCACGCTAAGGTTTCAATGAGCCTGAAGCGTGGACGATGCAGGAAGCTCAACAAGTGATCTAGGATAGGCTCTGATACCACCTTAAGAATATGTGGGCAAACCAAACTCAACCCTATAAAATATGTTGTGATGATAGGCAAACCAAACTCTAATTCTATCAGAAATGATTGTTTCCAAGTTGAGAAGGATAGATATTTATTCACCAGTTTGAGGCGGGAATGGTGTAAATAATGTATTTTTGTAATTATTAGTAGTCATTTGTATTCGGCCCATTAGTCCATTATTCATATCATCCATTAGATTTAGAATAACCTATTTAGATAAATTAGTGATTGTACATTATTTATAATTTAAAAATATATCGGATGTTATTTTTCTACATTTATAAATAGAAGTTCATGTTTAGTCTTTTGTATCAAGTTAGTATCAATCATATTTCACCATGATTATATATATATTTTTCACTTTTCTCATTCTTTCATCTAAAACTCATAACTTCAACAAGAATAATACTAGTAGGAGGAAAAACTACAATTCCTGGTGTTAAAATTGAATAGGAAAATAATTCTATCTAGCAAAACATTTAAAGCCGTGTATGTGTGTGTATATATATGGAAACTAAAGCAAAAGAATTTCAAGGGATGAGTAATTTGACTTACTTGATTTTCATCATGATCAATGGAAGATTGTGCATCCACCAATTTATCAGAGCTTGACAGATGATACTCCAAGTCGGGGGGAGACTTGACAACAACTTCATGTTGGCTATCAGAAGTGAAAGAAACCATATTGTTATCCAAATCTTGGTGGATATCCGTGTTACCTTGCTCCACTGAACTTGACAAAAAGACATTAACTTGTTCAATTGGAAGTATGTGTTCCTCATTTGACCAATTTTTCTCTAAATGCTCCGTTTCTACCAGTGAGAACTGTGAATCCCCTGCCTCATGCATAGATGAATTATTAGAAGGTATATGGTGGGCATCAGAAGCCACCGAATCCAGAACTTCATTGCCGTCTTGGACTGGAACAGACATAACTTCATTATCTTGTCTTGATATTTCATTCAGCAGTGCATCTTCCTCCGCAGACTCATTATTTATAGGATGTAACTTTTCAGAAGAAGCCAGTTGATAGTTTGAATCTAGAGATTCTAAACTGTCTTGACGAAGCATTTCAGAATTAGAAAATATGTTTTCTATATTCTGTTCACGAACCATGCCTGAATCAGTTACACCCTTTTCTGATCCAAGATCCGAAGAAAATTTTGAATCCACAAACTCAGCCACTGTTGAACCATTTTGATCAGCAGAATTTTGTATAACTGCAGATGACTCCTCTGCAGCAACATTGTGCTGATCTATATCTTCAGATTTCTCGGACCTCATTTCATGTTCGACTTCCGCATGCAGTTCAGAAGAGGCTGCTTGAGTTTTCTCATGACCAGAAGAATTATTATCCAGTCTGTCATGTGCCTCGGATTCTTTATCAGCCACAGCAGCAGTAGTATCGACTGAAACAGGAGGCAGTACTGTCTCAGAAATCTCTGCTGCTGAATCAGAAGACACGGAAGAAAAAGATATGAGCTTTTCTGCTGCGGGTGGACTAGAATCATAAACTGGTTCTACTAGTACGGTGTCTTCCACCTCACGACTTATATGCTGGAAGTTTGATTCCTCCACTGAAGTCTGGGTTGAAATTCTCGATGCCTCCACTGAAGATTGGGTTGAAATTCTCGATTCCTCTACTGAAATTTGGGTTGAAATTCTCGATTCTGGGACGTGATCATCTTCATGCTGCAAATCTGCAGTTTTTTCTGAATAATCATCAGATATGTCGTCAATCACTTCTGATCGGGAAGACTGGCTTGATCTGCTGCTGCTCACCTCAACACTCGGTTCTCTTCTCAAACGTGTTTCTCCATCATAGAATTGCTCATCGGTTTCAACCTCTCCTGTTACAGGATGAAATTCCATCTCAGAGGGATCTTCCACCCCACCGAGCACTATTTCATTTTCTTCATGGAAAACATTGCTCTCTTCAGCTTGTATCATCTCCACGGATTCATTTTCTTCAGAGGATGCGCTTCCATGACCAGTCTCGTTAAAAAAGTGATCCATGTTAGATGTTAATTCAGCCTCTGGAGACAAGTCTGGTTCACTCAGTTTCCTTTCGTCCTGATCACCTGAACTCACTGATTCAGTATCTGGAACAGAACTCAACTTTGAATCACTTACTTCACTAGATTGCCTCTGGAAATAGCTTGTACCCTCTGTAGCCATCCTTTCAGATATAAAGACAGGCTTCCAACTAAGATCATGCCTCTCTTGCTTGGATATCCCAAATACTGATGGTCCTACGTTGAAACTTTCATGCCTCCGAAATACTGCATCTTTTTGGTTAAAATGTGTGAACTCTTGTTGAAAACTATCCCGTTTAAGATCAGGTTTTTCTTCATTTGGGTCATACGGAATGTCAAAAGGGTTTCGTCTAGGCTGTAGAATTGATGGAGCGGATCCAGGAATGGGAGGTAGTCCCATGGTAGCATAGGATTCATCAGGGAAATCAAAAGGGTTGCGTCTAACAGAAATAGGCGCAACATTATAAGGAATATCGGCACTATCTAAGTCTATTAGATTCTTTTCAGTCATCAATCTCCTTGCCATTCTCCTGGCAATAAGATTCTCCAACCGTCGGTTCCTTTCAAGCTCCAAAGTTCCCAGATCCATAAGATTCTTTTGGTCGTCCTCTGTCCACTTGATAGCAGATTTACTTTCATCCTCTTTGCCACCCTCCATTTCTTCTTCCTCTTCGTCAACACCATCTTCTGCTTCACCATGTTTTTCAACTTCTTCATCTGATTCAACACTGTGATCATCATCCGATTCAACACTGTGATCATCATCATCATCATCATCATCATCATCATCATCATGATCACTACTTTTCTGAGATTTCTCAGATGCAGCATCAGAACCATCACGGGACAAATGAGCAGGTTGTGGGGCATCTAAGTCTAAAAGTGGGTGGAGCTCATCAAGCATCGGAATGATATCAGCCATGGAAGCATCTGGCGAAGAACTCTCTGCCCCATCAGACCCTGAATCCTCAGAATCGTCGTCCTCATCAGAGTTGTTCTCCACCTGTTTCCAAGATGAACTGGGCGAACAATCCGCATCACCTTCCTTAAAAGAAACAAACTCGCCTCCCGGAACTTTCCCATTCTCAAATTCAAAAACATCGTCATCTTCTTTTTGAACCATCACATACTGTTTCTCAATAGCTTCATCATCACTCGAAACAACTTCAGACGTGAGGTTCCCATCACGAACTTCATTGCTCTTCCCCAACTCAAAACTACGGAATCCCCTTTCGACATCCTCTTTTACTTGATTCTCAGGCTGAACATCCAACAAGTTATCGTGATCCAGCGCGGACTCATAAAGCAAACCACGATCCTTCTCAGTTCTATCATCTTTCTCACCCGCCACACTTGCTTCACCAATGCCACTCTCTTCAACATCACTCCTAAGTTCTGAATATCCTTTCACAAAATAGCTCTCATCTCTATCAGAAACAACAGTTTCACCCTCCGAAAACCCAGTTTGAAAAGACGAAATACCATGAGTAACTCTCTCTTCCTTTTCTTCAAACTCAGGTAGATTCGGCTGCCCGAAACTGAGAAGGGTTCCAAGTAGAAGAGCAGTACAAACCAAAACAGGAGATGCAGAAACCAAAAAAGAAAACAGAAAAGGAAAATATCTATACAAAAAAAGCAAGAAACCTAAGAATCCCAGAAGAAATGGATGATGGCAAGCTGATCTATAAACCCTTCTGATTGAAATGAAAACAAGTTTCCTAATTTTGATTCCAATTTCAATCGCTGATCCCATCTCCCTCTCTTTTGATAACTCTCCTTAAGTTAAAAACCTGTTTTTGATTCATCAAAACATAAACAAACAAAAGGGTATCCCAAATAAGATCCAACAGTTCTCATAAAAGGAAAGAAAAGCTAAAATAAGAAAGTTGAGAAATGTATCAAAAAAATTAAGCTTAAATTTACCTCACCGCCAATGAATCACAACAAAACCACAATGATCAATCCAATCCCTGAAAACAGAAAAACAATTTTTTTAGGGAAATGATGAATTGATCACAGTATAATCAAATAGGGGATAAAGGGTAAACGAATATGAAAAAAAGAATAATTTTTTCTTGAGAAAAATGACTTACCGGCTATAATCAATTAGGGTATTTGGGAATTCTTGTTAGGTTTGGTTTAAGAGGGAAAAGGAGGTGAACGTGTTATGGCATTGACAAAAGAGAGAGTGTGGGGCGGCACGAAAAGAAGAGAAAGAGAAAGAGAAAGAAAAAGGAACGAAAGAAAAGGATAGAATACAACTATCATGATGACAACAATAATGATAAAACTATTCTAAATTTTCTTTTTTTTCATTGTTGCTGTGTCTGGAAAGAAACCTTTTACTCTGTCATGTTCTCATGTTGTGTTAGATCTATGTTGTGGGACATATCATGGTAATTTTGGTTTTAGGGATTCAATTGTTTGATTTCAAATGTTGAGTTTAATTCTTGACATAGTGTTCATGAGTCACCATGGTTCTTTTTTCTTCTTCTTTTGTTTCATATATTTAATATTTAATTAGTATGAAAATTAATATTTATTTTTGTTAAATGGTTAAAATTTTATGAATAATAAAATATGATTTGTTGTCTTGACAACTTAAAAACTAAATATGGATTGTTTAAGACTTTAATTGTAAGCTAGCAAAACTAATTAAATATTAACAGAAATAAAGAATAACTAGAATTGATGTTGGTCACCATCATTGAATTTTTAACTGTTTTTATATTTATTCCATAAAACATGCCATATTATCAGTGTTTTTGTTCTTCCAGCTGGTGTTGATTTGGATTTGCCAACCTTATAAAGGAATATTTTTAAATAATTTAAGTTGGTTCATGATTTTGATTGGCCTGCAAGGGAATTTGAAAATAATTAGTTATAAATTATATGAAAATCAAGTGTTGGAGTACATCTTGATAATATATATATATATATATATATATATATATATATATAAAAGTAGAAATTAAGACAATAAATAGTAGAAAATAAAAAAGATAAGAGTTAGAGATTTAGAGAGATTGTATTAGATGTTTATCTATGTTTTCTCAACTGTTGACTTATTTTTGTCTCCAAGAGATCTTTTTGAGATTTTGACTATAAATTTTGAGATTTTACATGTTATACCCACGAATCTTAATACAATTTGATTTTGAGATTTTACAAGCTTATTCTCAATCAAATATAACTTTTGCTCTAGACTAAATTAACGAATTGTTTAAAGATTAGTAGGCTTATCTCAATAACAATCAGAGGTTTTATGACTGATTTATTTCATGAACTAAACTTAATTTCTTAAGAGTATCACACTCTCAAGAATTAAAACAACAACACGTCCAGTTACAAATTCTTTCTCACAAGTAACATTTTACTCAAAAGCACCAAAACGAAATATTATTTATAGACAAAGAAAGAGAGAAAATAGAAAGATAAATTCCAAAGAAAATGTAAAGACTTGAAAAACTGTATGTGTAACGCGGTGGGAGAACTGACTTGATTGTTTTGCGTTTGATCGCAAATGTTACGGTTAGCAAGAGTCGTCACCGACATTTCTTTTATCCAAAAGGAAAGGTTGAAAAGAACAGGAAAGACCTTTGAGAATGTTTTCTTGAGTTCGGAGAGTGGATTATGAAAAGGGAAGGTATTAACACCCTTTTCATCCGTAGTTATCTACAGACTCTTAGTTGCTTGAGAGATCACTTGCTTTTGTTTGAAAATATGTTTTGTATGGTTTTTGAAAGTATTTTGAAAATGTCTTTGTAATGGTTCTCGTTTCTATAAGAACGCGTACAAAGTGTTGTTTCGAAAGTAGTTCAAAGAGGTGTTTGTGGAAGGTGTTTTTGAAAGTGATTTTGAAAAGGTGTTTTTGTAATAGCTCTCGTTTCTGTAAGAACGCGTACAAAGTGTTTATCTTTTAAAAATGTTTCAAGTTTGAAAGATGTTTTGAAAAGTGTTGGTGTTTGTTTTGAAAATAGCAAGGATGTTTTGGTTTGAAAATGAGCAAGCAACTAGGAACATTCTACCTACTCAAAAGTTTTTCTTGTTTATTTTCTGTTTCCTTTGATATTGTTATCTTACCATTGATTTGGTAAGTAACTCTATCTTTGGATGTAAAAGGGACGGACATGGGTCATCGTATAGCCATGATAGCAATGTTATGAGATATCTTAGCATTTTCTTTAGGGACTAAGATCATTTTGAAAGGCAACATTGATAGCGTCATCGAGGGACTATGATCTTGTATTTTGATTTGTTTTTGCTAAGATTTCCCACATGCGTAACATGGCCATTTTTCATAAGACAACAAAGTGGATTTACCCTAAAGGTGTAAGTGTGCAAGTGTGTTGGTTTACATGCATTGTTTTGTCTTGAATTAAGATTTTCTAAACATTGATTTTATCTTCTCATACAAACCTTAATTTACTAGCATTTTATATATAAAGCATTAAATTGCGGAAAATAAAAATACTAAGTCATTACATCATTAGGGGAGGGGTGTAAAAATTAACAAATAAGGAAATTGCAAGAAAATTAAATCTAAATAATTATTACAACCATATTGAATATTGTACAAAATTGAAAATAAAAATGCAAGAATACAAATGAAAAAAGAAATATGATTTTTGTTTGGTTTTTTATGAAAGGGGTTTAGTCTTGATCTAATTTTAGAAATGATTAATTAAAAATTAACTAAAATTAAAACCTAAATTAATTAACAAAGAAAAAAAAGTTTAAAATGTTTTTCTAGAATTTTTTTTATGAAAAGGTTTTAAATAATAGAAATAGTAGGAAAAATAATTAATTAAAATAAATCTAAGTTCTAAATTAATTTTAATTTACAAGAAAATGATATAATAATTAAACCTAAATATTAATTATTAAGAAAGAAAATAATTTATTAAGAAATGTTTTTGTTCTTTTAGTTTATAAAACAAATAAACTAAATAAGTGTTAAAAGTAATAAATAAAATATTTTTAGATTTTTATTAATAACAATAAAAAATAATACTAATAATAATAATAAAAGAAAAAAAAGAAAAAAGAAATAAAAATAAAATTGGGCCAGGGGGTGCTGAAGTAAGTCAGGGGTTAGTAAAAGAAGAAAAAAAACATCAGGCCCAAATTGGAGGCCCCACTTGTTCAAGCAAAAAACAAGGAAAACAGAAAATATGTATAAAAAAATGGTAAAACGGACGTTGGGGCTCGAACTCATGTCCAATGGGTGACAGACGCGCGCTTTAATCACTGGGGTGGTGATACATCCGTTAACATTGGCACAAAAATAAATACATAACATAAAACTTGCCCTGATTGTACTTCATCTTCAACCTCCAGCCAAAGGATCTGTAACTTGCTCATTCCTCAACCATTTCCAAAAATATAAACATGAAACTTGTGGCAAATTTCCTCACAATTTCAGAAATGTAAAACATTAAAACTATAGATCAAAGACAAGCATGAATTTTATTGGCCCTAATCTGAAACCTAAAAAATTTAGAAACTTCAACTCTAAAATTCTCTAAGCTCAAATCATATAAATGCAAACTATGGATATGTACAGCTTCGTGGCAATGAGGTCTACACTTTATCTTTGAAAATGAAAGCCTAATAATGCCTATATGAATAGTTCAAAAGTCAGAAAACTCACCTTGCAAGAGGGTATCAAGTTTTGAGTTTGAACATCTTTTGATGAGTTCCAGTGATTGGGTTAGCTTCCTCAAGTTCCCAGGAAGCTAATGTGATGCTTGGTTTGAGCTGAGAGTGGCTGAGGAGTTCTGGAGAAGTCCACTTGCAAAGCTCTATTTTTAAAAATGGAACTTCATGATGGAGGTGTTACAGTTAGGCAAAAGGACTTTGGATGGTTTGTATTTGATGTTTAGAAGCTTTATGAACCAAAAGGCTTGGAAACGCACGAGGGAGATGTGAGTTTCAAGTTTTTGGTCAGATTATGCAATAATGGAGTTTTATGATACAGTTCTGAGTTTTTGTGTGTTTTGGAACTTGTCTATTCGCGTGTTTTGATGCAAACAACTTGTGCATAAGTAAGGAAATGGTTGTAGAACTTGAGAGGGTCAGAAGTGCAAGCTATAGACTTATGGCTATGTTACTTGATTTTGAAGAAAAGTGGGAATATGGTTTCAAGGCATAGTACAAGTATGACCTGAGTTCCAAGAGGCTTTATACAAGTTTCTTTTGGGTTATAGGTTGTGTAGTATCAGAAGAAAACAATTGCAAAGCTCAAGAATTGATTTTGTGCAAAAAGCTACTTTTCCAAAATGGCAATGTGCACTTTCTTCCTAAAATGGTATTAAGCATGGGCAATATATTGAATGCTTGAGTTGAAGCCTCTAACAGCTGTGCAAACATTTAATTATGGAGTGCCAAACAATTTTGAGGCCTGCAAAGCAAAGATTGTGCAGCCTAGCATGGATTTGCATTCTTGTTCATCATGAAATTGACCTATAATTCAAGAATGAAATGCCAACTTCATGCCTTCGATTATCCTTGCTCAAACATGATCTCAAGGAGTTCTTAGACATTTTAGAAAGCTTGTAATGTACTCTACAACCCCTCTTTGAATCACTTTTGAAAATTCCCCTTGGAACTATGTGAAAAATTGTCATGAAGTTAGGTCAAAATCCTGCCTAAACTAGGGCAAACTTTCACTAAGTTTCCAACTTTCATGAACATGTATTCACAAAATCATAACTTGAAATCCAATCATTTCTAGGAGAAGTTGTGTAAAGAAATGTTTTAGATCTTATTGAGATCTACAAATTTCATGTTGAAAGTTTCCTTTGAATCAACTTGCATCATGGTGAAAAATTGGCTCAAAGTTGTGAAAAAATATGAAGTTTTCAACACTTAGAAAAATTTCTAAGTTTGGAAACTTTGACTTTTCAAAATGAAATCTTGAATTTTTTATTTCTTGATGAATAAATTTCATATTTTGACATGTTTTGATGAATTGTGATCTTTGACACTTGATTTTGACCAAAAACTCAAAGTTTGACTTTTCACTATATCAATTGACTTTTGATCAATTGACTGAAAATCAACTATCAATCAATTGATCTTGAGGGATGTTTTGAGTCATGCCATTAGGTAAAAATGATGCAATTGAATTCTTGAGATCATGTTTCCAACCAATCAACCATTTGCTAGGTCAAAAATCAGAAATTGCCTTTTCTCAGTCAAAACCCTAATTTTGACCATTTTCCCCTTTTGATGATCTGATCAAATTTCTTGAAGAATTATAGTCCAAACTTGATCAAATGACATATATAAGTTCATAATGTTGATGTGGATAAAAAATTATGAAGTTTGCCTGTAAATTGGCCACAGTTGACTTTTTCTCCAATACAACTGATTTTTAGGTCAACTGATCAATTGACTGAGCAAAAATGTGATCCAAGACTTGAAACTTGACATGAGAAATCTTGAGGGTCTATAATTATCCATTAAAGTCATATGAGGCATTAAAATTTAAATTATCCTTGTGCAATCTCAAACCCTAATTTCAGTCATCAATGCTTAAGGAGGTGTCTTAAGCTGATCAACCCTTGTGTAGTCTTGGACCAAAGGAGATCTTGTGAGAAAAATACTTGATAAATGAGAGAGAAAATTTTGGGGTACAACAGTATGAAATGAAGAGGATGTTACATTCCTTTATATAGTAAAATAAAAATTCAAAAAAGAAAAAGATCTATGGGCGAAATCAAATAGCCAATCAATTGGCCTAAGCCCCGATCGATTGGATAACCCATTTCTAATCAATTGACTTGCCCAATATGGAAAGATTTGATAGAGAGTCGTTACAAGTCATTAAGATGTTGTAATAATCATTTTTGTTAATCATCGAGGCATTCGCCAATCGATTTACTTAATGCTCTAATCGATTGTCTAGGTAAAAAAATTATTTTCAATCGATTGACTTAAGTCTCAAATTGATTGGCTAGTTCAAAAAATATTTCAAAAGAGAGAAAAAAAGTTTTTTAGAAACATTTTTAAGATATAAAAACAATTAAAAAATATTTTTAAGAGAGAGAGTTTCCTTCTTACTTAGGAGTTAATTCCTTACCTTTACAAAATTTTGGTCACTCAGACAGACACGACTTAGTGAATTTTCACACTTTTTCATAACTTTAAGGCTTCCAATATTCTTTGTCTGATACTCTGATCAATATACACACTTCAATGCAATCTTGAGTCTCTTTTCTTGAAAAGGATTGATATTTTTTCTAATGGGGTCATCATCATCATCAAAGAGTTGAAAGCGATTGCCACCGACTTTAATAACCATTGACGTTGTCATGATCATAACTTCATATGAGAGTGCATCAAAGAGGGGGTGGCAATGAATTATAGAAATTTTAGAGAAAAGTAACAAATTGTTGCCTTACAATTTTACTATTTTATGAAAATGAAGTGATGAGTTTTTTTTTTTTGGTTTAAGAGATTGAAGTGATACGTAGAAAAATAAATATAGTAAAGTAAATGAATACAAGAAATTATACTAGTTTCCCTTATCAACCAAGAGTATATCTAGTCCCCTCACACCTCATGAGAGATTTTCACTGTTGTTAGATCTTCGTACAAGCCTACTACTAAGATTTCTCTTACAATCTTCTAACAACAATAAAGAATCACGTCACTTTCTTGATGTTACAAAAATACCAACAACTATGATGGACTTTGAATCACCCCAATTCAAATGACATTTTTCCAAAGTAGAAATTACACCACTTCCTATTTACAAACACCTTTCACCAACACATTATGATAAAAAATAATATACACTTGTATAGAAATTAACAAAGTTGTTTCTTGAATTGAATTCCAAGATGAAAAATAGTGGGATACATGTGCATTCGCATTGAAAACAATAAAAATAACAAGAGAACCTAAAGAATTATCATATCACAATAGTAAAAGAGTGTGCATCAAAATGTATTGATCAAATTCCCCACACTTAAATTTTTTAACTCCGAGTAAAACTCTAAATTCAAAATTCCAAACAAAAAAAAAGAGAACAAAACAGAACATGCAATTTCAAAGTCTTGATTAGGAAAACTTTTCTAAATTGTCTAGTCGATTAAATTTATAACTGATTAATTAGATGATGCCTAATCCAGTCTATAATAGATTATGTCTGTCTATCAATGATTGGTAACGACTCTATATTAAAACCTTCCATTTGGGGCCTTAATAATCGATTATTTAAGCTGTCTAATCGATTATGTGAGTTAAAAAGCCCATGGAATATTTCTATGTTTATAAAACGCATTGACCTATAAATGGAGAGTTTCTATATCACTTAGTCACATCCAAAAAATGTGAAAAAAACTCACTTTATATTTCTCTCATCACCTATCTAAATCCTTTTTGTTTTTCTCACATATTTGAGCTTAGCCTGGTTAAAAGTTCTATCGGTCCGAGATCAGTCTGGTGTAAACTTTTACTTAGTTTCTGAGTTCAACTCGATATAAACATAGTAGGTTCGAGATCATCCCAAAATAAATCTCGGTTCGGTTCATAGTCACCCAATATAAAATCTAGGCTCAGTTTAGAGGATAGACAACTCAAAACTCCATCTTGGTTTGAGATTAGCCTGTGCAAAATCTCAGTTTGGTGAGAAGACTAACCTCTTAGTTGTGTTTGTTGTTTGGTTAGAAGTTACCATGAAACTTCATTTCTTTTCATAATGGGATTTGATGATAGTCGTCATAACGTGATTTTTACGGACAAATTCGGGTGAAATTGAAAGAATAATGATCAAAAGTCATGCCAAAGTATGAATAATATAGCAAAAACTAAAAAAAGTGAAAAAAATCAAGACTTAGAAGAATTATGAAGAAAAAGTGAAGAAATTTTGAAGAAACAAGTATTTTTAAACACATTTACATCATGACATTTGTTCGGTAATTGGATCATATCTGAATTTTCGTAACTCAGATTAAGACGGGTTATTTTGCAAAAAAAGCTAAAAAGGTGACATTTCAACCACTAGAATTCTCGCACCTGCAATGGATCCCATCACGATGCGATGAGTCTTGCATCGCGGTGCGATACTAACCTCTTACAGTGTGATGGATTCTTTTTGGCTAACACATTTATTTTCTATTTAAAGGGTTATTTGACTACTTTTTTAAGGGTTCTGGACCGAGAGGGAAAGTGATGACTATAGTCATTCAAGGGATAATTTTGGAGCACATTGAAGTCATTGAAGAGCAATTATTTCATATATTTTTATAATGAATACTTCTCCACTTATGGTATTTGTTAATTTATCAATGAGTAGCTAAGTTTCTCTAGATTAGGCCTTTTTAAAATGAACCTTATTTTTACTCTATTGGATCATATGTCTGTTTGATATTTGTTGAGTACTTTTAATGTTATTATCTTATTTAAATTGATCTTGTGTTTAATGTTTTTTGTTGCTTACATGCATACAAATCGATCTAGATAATTAGATATTACTGATTGTTAGTCTAATTATCTGAATTAGAAAAAAATTTAAAATTTGTAATGAACTATGAATATGAATTTAGAAGATGTTGCTTATGAATTAACGCTCTTAAAACGCCTAATTTAATCTTGAATTGACCTAAGAAATTAGGAAATTATCGTATAAATTAATGAGCTACACATCAAGAAATTGAGTGTAGTGGTTTTGTTAATTTGTAGTGAGATAATAACTTAATTGAAACTCAATAGATATATATATTTTATCAACATGTAAAAAAAGGGGATTTGATAATAAAGTCATAACCGCCTTTCACATCTTCAATTTCATCTTTTTAATTTCTCGTTTTGGAACCGCTTTTCTAATGAAATCCCCTCATTTATTACTTAATATTCACACATAATTCTCTTGTTAAATTACAATCCTCGTGGAGACGATACTTTTATTTTTATTTCGACACTATCGATATACTTGGCGAGAAGCCATCATGGACATAATCTTCTAAAAGCTCTCAAGCATATTAGATACTTTCAAGGTTGATTCTTAGGGACATGATCAAGTCTTTTGGACTGAGACTATATAATTCTTCGGTGTCATTACTCTTCCCTTATCTCCTTTATTTGCAATCTTTTTTTTTTTGCTTTAAATTTCTGCTGCATATTTATTCAAACTTTTTTAGAAAATGTTCAATTTGATTTATCAAACAATTTTGTTTTAAATCAACGATTTTAAAGCCCCCACAATTCACCTCACTCTTGTGTATGGAGTCACATATCCAACATATACTAGTTTAGAGTGTTAATCCTTGCTTGCGTCTAATCCAATATCCATTGGAGAACCATTGAAAATTTCTAGTCTTCCACTATATGACAATTTTATCATGTGTCTTTCAATATAATTAGATAATCTAAGATAATATTGAAAACTTAAAACAACAAATAAGCAGCTTTAGTCTAAATCTTTTGAAGTTGTTATGTCTCTCTAGGGTTTGGATTTTACTGATTGTCCTGTTTATTCTCTTTTATCGTTTATCATTTTAATAATTGAGTCTCCTCTAAGTTATATTTTACTCGTATCTTATAATAGAGTGCAATTCATTAAATTGTATTTTGCATGCATAAATAGAATCCTTAGGTAAAAATTGATGTAAACTCATTCAAGTTAAATTAATCGAATATTTGGTTCAAGAAAAACATGAATGAATGAGTCAGTTATATAAAAAGTTAATCCTCTACCCAATTGTTTGACTGAGATAATTATAAATGTGATTACTTGATCCACGAGTCATTGTGAAAATCCATTCTCATGTATGTTAATACGGCCACACACCCTTGACTTTGAGCTAATAATGGAAGTGAGTGGGGTGAGTCATCCCTAATAGAAAACACGGTTATGTTGACTTAAAATGAATTAAAATATTCTCCTAACACGTGATTCGACGCATTCTCCCATGAGTTATGAGAAAACAGTATTGGGTCGGACTGAATCATGTACTTGCCACTTGACCCCATCCTTTCACGCCCAAATACCTTCCATGTTATTTGCACGCTAAAGAGTCTATCGGTCTAGCTTGTTGGAGATTGACTGAAGTTATTTCAATCTACATTCCCTCAAGCAAAAGATTAAAAGATGGATGTGGATAAGACACAACTATAGAGTATAGATAGATATGGTAAAAACTGATGATGCAATTTGTTCAATACCCTTGACACCATCTGCAGCACCAACCAACAAATGCATCCAAGAAAACTAGTGTTCGCTCTGAACTTTGATGCTCCAACTTTAGGCAAATACAGATAAGTGCTCCTTAAAAATGGAATAAAAAGGTAACAATTTCGACATCAATAATCTCAAATATCTACTGAATTTTGTCTTTCTGGATAATTTTTAGAGGCACGTTATAAAATGTTATAATTTCCAATAAAAAATTATATATCAATATCAACTTCTTAATCACTGTTGTTAGGCTGTACATGAAAGAGTGGTGAATGGTGCTTCTCAATATATTCTCAGACATTGCACAATACAAACACACCCCACCACAGTCCCACTCCACCTCAGAAAGAAAGAGTGATAAATATGAGAGGGAGGAAGAAAATAACATTATTTCCTGAGTGCTGGTTGAAATTTTCATGTCAAAAGAACCAACTAAAACTTGCTCCCAATTTCAATGAAAAAGTGAAATAGGGCATTTGGTTGAAAGCAAGGTGTAAATGTCACTTAAAACCAACATTACATACTGGTTTGGTAAATTTTAGATGAGTAACATAATTGACCCTGCCAGTTACCAGTGCTCTTTTGATTCAGTTCTTCACTCGATTTTGTCAGGACCAATCTCATTTTTGGTTTCATATTCGGAGCAAGGTGACTGGTGCATAAGATCATCGTCTTCCTCAAAGTTTGAATTAACTGCTTCTCTATAAGATGATCCATCCTCAGAACCATTACTTGAATGCAATGTTTCATTAGCATCTGCGCTAAAAAAACTAGGGGTTGAACAGCCAGAATCAATTAAACCAGACATCCTTTTATCATCTTCTCTCATTTTTTGACCATAAGCTTCCAAGTTCATTCCTGCTTTATTATTTCCACCAAAACAGGATTCTAGCTTGTCCATGTCAAAGAGTTCTTCCATCATCACTCGGCTCTTTGGGTTGCCAGGGTAAGCAAATATCGCCTTTTTGTAAGTCTTGGGTTCAAGAAACGGTTTCACCATCTGATCCAAAGAATGCACACTCATCAAACACAGAAAAAAGTATAATTGACAAGCATATATACATAACATTTTTGGGTGGATTATGTTATCGTACCGTCCAAAATGACTCGAACAATTTTGGTGGATTGTACAAGACTGCAAGGCCCAACCTTTCTGGGTAATGATGCTGCAGGACTTGAGCAGTATCTCGGGTGACCTTGACTGATATACACGATGTGCTCCACCCTTGAAAATCAATAAGCCAAACCATCTTTTCTTGTGTGGAATGTGAATTATATATGGCATTCTCCAAACAGTAAACGAGGTACTTGATCTGTACCGTTGCCAAACTTGTAGTCTACATTGGATAACTAAGGATTTAGTTACAAGATTGAATCATAAATTATAATAACATAACATGTACGAAACAAGAAGGATCAAGTATAATCACCACAAATTTTTTTTTTTTGAATGAATGAATTCCCCATCAAGGTGTTTAATTACCTGAAATCCAGCTTTAATGACAAAAACAACCCTTCCTTGTCTGTCCAAGTAGTCAGCCCTATATAGCCTTCCCGTTAAAGCTTCTTTAGCTACATCCTCCTGATTGTATGAAGTACAATAGATAACTGTCTTTTAGTTGCACTAATTTACTAAACAATAAGTAACTGATCACTATTTAAAACCACCCGATTATGGTCAGGAATGTTATCCTGAAATCGGGAGCACAGAATAAAATCTGACAGACAAAGAATGTTAGAGTGTTAAAGCCCCCAAATTTACTTGTTTGCAATGAAAATTAAAATTGTAAAGTGATAGATCTTTCCTAGTTACATCGAGTTCATTTGTAAAACTAAAGCCAACAGCTTTGTTTCAGTTATTCTTCATTGGGATCGAGCTATATTTATCCAAGTTCTCAAGTTTTTACTCATTAACCATACCAAAAGGCACTTAGAGGACTAGCATATTTCACCAATTACCATGCTTCATGTTTTTCTAAATTGAACTCTCATATTCTCTTGTTTTTTTATTTTTCGAAAAAAATAGATGAAAAGTAACATTTGATTCGCACCCATCGAATCTTCTCAGGCTTGAACTCCAGCCTCCATTTTATGGTGCCTCTCAACATCCTTGCAGCCTTTATAGTATTATAGTTTCGTGCTTTAAGAAACCTTAGCACTGATGCATCCGAGCATATAGTCGGGAACTTGTCGGCAATTGGACCAATTATCTTTCTGGTTTCTTCGATCTGAAAAAGAACAAAGGAAATCAAACACTCTGATACTTCAAAGTATCTTCAGAAAATGGCATCACTACAACACACCCCTAAAAAAACCTCCTGGCAAAATTAATGTCTAGTACCTTGATCAGCTGCTCTTCTGGAGATAGTTTTTTTTCAGTTATACTCTCCTTCAATTTCTTGAACGACATCTTTCTTTGCAAATCTTAATCAAGCTAAAACATCCTGAAAATGAAATGAAAACAAGGTAGCTAGTAATACTTTTGTTATTCAAAATCAGAATAGTAACAATAACAGAAATAATTTCCTCAAACCAATCACGCAAACAATCTGTTATAAATTTCAAGTTCCTTCCATATTTAACAGAACACAATTCAAATCGCGTATTTCCAAATTAAATGTTGAATCATAAGTTTCAAAAAAAGAAATTGCATGGCACAATTCAAAATCATATGTAATTTATAGATGATAGGAATATTCTATGATTAATTGAAACAATCGTTATTGTGTAACATCTATGATTAATTCAAATCCAATTTCCTTTTTCATTTTTTAATTTTGGTAACAGACCTTTTTTTCATATGCAATGCATGACATCGGATAATGAATTGAACAAGAACGATACCAATAATAGTAAGCAATTTTTGCAGGTAAATATGAATTGTTACCGTGGAATAGAAGAAACGAACCGGTTCTTCAGAGAGAAATGAAGAACATTTTTTTTTCTGGAAGAAGGAAAATAAGATAATGTGGATCGTGAAGAAGGAAGCGAAATGGGGAAGAACACGTGGCTACGATAGAGAAACCAAAGGAGTGGGATGTTGAAATGCGGGAAAACTCAACTAAATTTCGGAAAATAAAATGTGTTTTTTCTAAGGAAGTTGAATAAATAAGAGTTCTCATCTTCATAGGATTTCAACTAGTTTGCCTATTTCTTTATTTTTGTTGTTATTATTATTTTGTCTGTCATATAGATTTGCCAACACATAATTTGTTATTTTTCTCTTGGCACGTGTATGGTTGGATTGTAACCATTAAGCCATAGATATTTGTTGCAGCTCTTGAATGAAAGGCACACATTTTCAATAAAAGAATTTCTCTTCCTTCTTCTTTTATTACTCTTTTATATTGTATGATTCAATTTCATTAGATGATAGAAATCCATCAAATATTTATGATAAATTTTTATCAATTTTAATTAACAAGATTGATATCACCACAAAATAATAATGAATTATGAGAAAATAAAATAAAAAAAGAAGATAAATATTTTCTACAGAGTTTCTCTATACCCACAAATTGTGAAAAACTTTATTAATGACTTGCAACTGCAAATTCTGTGATTACAATGAATTGACTTAATTACAAAATTAGAGGGTTACTCCCTCTATTTATAGATTTAGGTTAGCTTGCTCCCTAAGTCAAAGCTCAAAACTATAAAAAGCCCAAAATACTTATTTTGGTACTAAATCTAATATATCTATTTTATATCTAAATTAAAAACCAATCAAATTTGTGTGTAGCTTGCTTCGATCCACAAGCTCTTCGACTGGGCAACCTCCCTTCGACACACACTGTTTCTGAAGGAAAATTGCGATCAAAAGCGCAACGGAATTTAAAATTTTCCTTTAGCGATCCTTACGAATGAGCATGGTCAGTGATAGAAATATTTACCTCTTGTGGCAATTCAGACCTTTGATGTTGTGATCACGAGCGTTGATGAAGAACAACGCCTCTACTCAGTCCACACGAACATATCGCTTCCGGTCACAGTGCTAGCTGATCACGAACGGAAACCTTGAGTGAGAGAGAGAATCAAAAACGAAATTGCATCAAGTAAAATTGCTTCATCACAAGGGATCTATTTATAGAATCACTCGTGTGGGCTACAAGCTAAAATCCCAATTAAGGCTATAAGCTAAAAGCCCAATTAAGCTTATGGACATCATACCTTATGATGTACCATATATCACTTATCCACGTGGTACCTTACCACTTTCCGTATTACACTTAAGTGCACCGTACCTTACGGTGTTCCTTACTTATTCTATCTCTCATCAACATGTCCTTATGTGTGTGACCCTGTAGGTTTTCGCGACGTTGACAATTATATTAAATCACACATTTAATATAATAAATAGTGAGCGGTATCTAGCAACACATCACTGTTACCCAAGTCACGAAAATGTCATGTGATCTGACCAAACCTTTTCCGTGATAATATTTGTGTTGTACAATTACCCTTTTGCCCTCATGTCTATATTGAACACAAGGCATATACTGTGTCACCCTTGTCCAGTTCAATATTTGGGCCCTTAGACATTTATCCTGTTATGCAGGATGAGCAAATTCCATCTAGGTCACTCATGTCCCTTAGCATGCTTTGTGAAGTACCCATCAACCTGTTGTACCCCAATTTTTGACCTAAGATCCCATTTTTTGTTTTTGCATTTTTTAAAATAAGTCAAGGTCACGAAATACGGTTGGTTTTAACCTCTCACCTTCGAGCTCTGACTATGCAAAGATTGTCAAGTGTTTTGAACATTTTTAGCCTATGTATCACTAATTTCTAATTGCATACAAAGGTGTATGTTCATGTTTTCTTTTGCTTCATGTGCAGAGACAAGTCTGAATCAAGAGCATCAGGTGTCGCGCCTCAATTAAGGTTTTGAGTCCCCCAAGCCCGAAGTACGGTTGATTGTGGATTCTCGAAGACTGATTCATCAAGGCACAACCGTTGCACCCTTAATTTCGCCCCTAATATGTTTTAGTCGCACTTTCATATCATATTTTGTTATTTGGTCACGATCATTAGTAAATATCTTCATTCATCACATTTTGCATCATTAGTCGTATTTAAGTTGATCAGAAAAAGTCAGTTTAAATCAAAGTTTGCATCGTCTTTCAGTTGTAAAATACCCGGCATTTTGCTTCATGCATTTTTATCTATTTACTCATTTGTTGCATTGCTCCAAGTTGTTTATATGTCAATAATAAAAATATTTTGGTTTTATAGACCGACTGTTAAAAGCGATTCGACACTATGTGGGAAATTAGCGAGAAAATATTTCAAGTTTTCACCTTTTACCGATCATTTTATGAATCTGCGTTTCGCGTATATCATGACGGTATGCTCGCTTTATTTTTTCGGTGTAGTTCGAAGTCTCGTTTTTAACCTTAAACGTCTGTTTAGTCTGATATTTTTATTATTATTTTATTTTTGATTTTTGACTTCTTGAATATTTTTTCTTTAATCTTCGTGACATGTAGTTTATTTTAATGTGTTAATTTTATTTTATCGGATAAATTTTCGTCCGTTTTTTTTATCGTTTTCGGTCATTTTGTGTCTTTATTTCTAATTCAGAAAAAATTCAAAAAAAATTAGTTTAAATTGAGTTATTTTTTATACTTTCAGGTTTTATTTTATTTTTGTCATTCAGGGGCGTTTTTGTCACAAAAAATATATTGATTACACTATACTATGCTCTCATTGGCTGTTAGCAAAAGTGGTGGATTGATACAGAAAAATGGAAATCAACGGATGTGATTGAATTTCAGATTATATTTTTTCTTTTCATTTCCTATATAAAGCCTCTTATTATCTTTGTGAAAAGGGGGATAGAATACAAAAACACAAACAACAAAAGCAATACAGTAACATGAACCCAACCTCCCTTATTCCTCTCTCCACGAACACACCCTTCATCTTCACTGTGCGCTAACTACTGCACTCACCCAACAGCTGCTGCTCCACCATATGCCTCTCCACACTGTCCGCACCCAAACCATTCCCCAGCACGTTGAACAACGCGCTGTAATAATGCAAAGCCTCCACAAACCTCGCCAGGAAGCTACCAGCGTGGCTGAGATCCTGCTCAACCGTCGTGATTAGCTTTGGCCTAAGCTGAGTCAGCAATCTCGACGTCCCTAAATCGCTTCCGGTTATATCGTACAAGCAATGGTGCATCCAGTGAACCACGATGGCTTCGTTTGGTCTAACACCGAGTTGACTCGGTCCTGTTACGCTTCCGATTTCACCTTCCACCGGATGAAACTCAAATGGAAGTCCGAGCGAACTCGCGAAATCGGCGAGTCTTCTTCCCGTTGATCCTAGAACCTCCGATGAAGATCCGAAACCGGTGATTCTCACTGAACGGATCTTCCTGGATCGTGAGGCTAGAATATGAACCAATCTACTTCCTCAACCACAACACTGTGACGACTTTTCGTCACCTTTCTTCGATTCAAGTCATCACCAACAACACCTTCAGTCACCGGCCTCATTTTGATGTGCTCCGTCTCACATCTCTACTGCTACCTCTTCTTCTTCGAGGCTATGTTTGCTCACAACCCCGCCGCCGTTTTGTTTTCGTACCTTGTTTGTATCACCGTTTAGTTTGAATTTTTATTTTGCAGAACGAGAAGAGTGGAACAACTCAAGATGTGGAACAGTTGGATTCATCTGCGGACAAAGATGATGCTGAGCAGTTGGATTCATCCGAAAATGATGATGATCCTGATTGGGGCTATGAAGAGCCTGATGAAGAAGGTATCATTTATGTGGAACAGCTATCTCCGAGAGAATCAGTATCGTGCCTGTTAGATATGGAGATGGAGAGACCGTTCAGTGTTGGTAAGTATGTTTTGACGAGCTTATGTCATGAAGCTAAGTACAGTTATACTTTGTATATTTAGTTGAATTTGTTTTAGAATATTAAGAAAATAGTTTTGTAACTGTTTAGTTATTCAATTAATTGATTACATACAGTTCAAGGAAACATTTCATTCCAATGCTTATCTATATATGTCCTTGCTAATCAGTTAAGTACCTAGACTATCCGAACATGAAACTTTGACATGTCAACAGATTTTCCCCAATTAAGCTGGACCAATGTTAGAGTTTATCTCCAAAACTGGTGTAGCTTAGGATGAGAGTATATGTTTCAACCTTTCTTTACTTGATCTCTGTAAATTGAATTTCAATATCTTATACAAATTACAACTTGAACAAGATTCTGTTATTTTTATAAAAACAAAATATAAAAAAATATATATATTAGTAAATCTTATATTTAGATTTAGTTTAATATTAATTTAGAATTTTTTTAATTAGTTTAGATTTATTTTATAACTTTAAAATATTTAGAATCATAATTAATAATTTTAGAATTTTATTTTGTTTTAGTTTTATTTTAGAATTTTATAATTTTAGAATTTTATTTCATTTAGTAAATTTTAGAATTTTATTTGTTTTAGTTTAGTTTAATAACTTTAGAATTTTATTTAGTTTTATTTAAGTTAACTTTAGAATTTTATTTGTTTAGTTTTAGTTTAGTGACTTTAGAATTTTATTTGACTTTTATTTAGTTAACTTTAGAATTTTTATTTGATTTAGAATTAGTTTAATAAATTTATAATTTTGATTTAGAATTAGTTTAATAAGTTTATAATTTTTATTTAGTTTAATAACTTTAGAGTTTTTATTTGATTTAAATTTAGTTTAGTAGTTTTAGAATTTTATTTGATTTAGATTTAATTTAGCAACCTTAGGATTTTAATTTAATCTAGATTTAACTTACTTTAGTTTAGTTTAGATCAAATTCAATAATACTAGATTTTTTATAACCTTAGAATTTGTAATTAGTTTATAATTATTTTAGTAAGTAATTTTTAATTTAGTTCGAATAACTTCTTTAGATAATTAGTTATATTCCTTTTATTTGTATATTTCTGTCATTTCAATTTCTCGGTGCCTCTTGATCATTAATTTGTTTTTGTTAGATTTATTTTCTTGTGAACTTCTGAATGTTTATATTTTGATGTTCATTTTATTTTGCTTACTCCAAGGGAAAGAATTAAATTTGTTGACTTCACGTCATCAAATACATCTCATCCGATCGTGCGAATAGCCTCATTCATTTTTTGCTTGTTTACTATTTTTCCAAACTTAAGATAATTTTCCCAAAAAACTCCATTTTCAAACCTACCTTTTAAGTCAAAACTTCGACACTAGGTCGTCGCATCTTCAAAATCTCGTCCATACCCATTTTTTAGCCAAACGAACCATTTTAATCAAACAAACAATTTTAACCAAAAACAGATATTTCAAAAGGTTCCTGCGGAGTACCGCAGATGCATTGGGTGCTAATACCTTCCCATTGTATAACCAACCCCCGAACTCTCGATCTCTTTCAAAAACGCATTGTATTTTATTACTTTTAAGTATTATTTTACATTGCATATTTTAGGGTTTTATTTCGCTCTTTTCCCTTTTCCCTTGGAAACAATAAAGCGCGGTGGCGACTCTTGCTTTTATGAGTCAAGTTAATTAATAGCTTGATCTCCGATTTTCACCGCTACAGAATTGGCGACTCTGCTGGGGAAAGATTGACCTCTTGCTGGTCCATCCCTAAGTGGGTTAAGCCTAATTTGTTTTATCTGTTTTATCATTATTTGATTGTTTGATTATATGTATATATTGTGATTATTTGGGTGTTGATAATATTTATAAAGGACAAGTCCTATACCCGGACTAAGTTACACTTAGGAATAGGACGGGCGGTATAGTCATGTTAACTTTGAGGGAGTAATCCCGAAGAAGGAGGCATGAGATCCCTCACTCAGTGGAAGGCCCTTTTGAACGTAATATTTGTTTACCGAGTAATCGGGAAGACATTATTATTTTCGACCTGGGAGCCAGAGAAGCTGGGAACCGTAGAACCCTAACCCATCTTGGCCTTTTAGGTGTAGCGCGGAGATTATAACGGAGTAATCCGAAAATAATTGTTACGCGATGCTACGCTCGGATGAGTTTCTCTTGAGAATATTGCTGATTATTGAGTAATCAAGACGTTGGTAATATCCGAAGGAGGAATGTAGACCCCGGGAACTCTTAGAACCTTGTTCTACAGGTGTGATTAAACCGTTAGTACATACCTTGGGGGTGTTCCCTACCTTGACTCCATGCTCGAGACGTTAAACCTTTCGACTTTATTTGTGACCTTGCTTGTGGATTGTTGCATAGCCATGCATTCATGCATCCATAAAACCCTTTTCACTTGACTTTCAAGGAATTTGGAGGTCTTTCTTTGTAAACATCACAAGTTTCGTCAAGCTCAATGGATCTTGGGTGTTGATAGGGAGAAAACCCTAATCCACCAAAATGGATGATTGATCTTGATGATAACTTGATCAATGTTTGGAGCCAATTTAAAATTTATCTTCTATCTTCATACTTTGATGTTTACAACTTAATATCTTGAGTTCCTTGAAAATCAAGTAAAAACTCTCTTTTGCATATCATACATCAGTCTACATTTTTTGTTTCACTTTCAAAGGTCTTTTTCCGAGTCTTATTTTCCTTTGGTCTCACCAGTACAATACTCGCGCTAAGAGAATAATGGAGAATATCAAGCAAGAGGTTTCTGAACTCCGCAGAGAGATGACTATTTTGAAAGCTAGTATGGAGCATTTAACTGGTTTGTTTGAAATTCTGGTTGCCGCCCAAGTCAATCCTTCTAGGAGGGAGGAAGCAATGATAAAAGTCTTCACTGAAACTCTAAAATCATTCTCTCATGAGAAGGTGATGGTTAATGCACCTAATGACTTTCCTGACAAGGTGAATGTGGGAGTGCGTCTAGAAGAAGATGTTGGGAAGGGATGTTCATATGAAGATGGTAGCTCAGCTAATGGTGTGAAGAAGTCTGATAATAACTTTTCCAAGAAGAGAACCAGAGGAAGAAATAATCATTGTCAGAATCATCATGTTTCTCCTATTCATCAACAGAATCAGCAGGTTCCTAATCAGAGGAAAGCCCAGTTTGATCCAATTACCTATACAGAGTTGTTCTCTATCCTGATGCAGAGAAATTTAGTTCAGACCCGACCTCCACCGAAGGTTCCTAAGAAGATACATTGGCACTACAAAGCTGATTTGACTTATACCTTTCATCAAGGTGCTCCTACGCATGACTCGAAGGGTTTCATTGCTTTGAAGATTGAGGTTCAGAAGTTGATCAGAAGTGGTATCTTGTCATTCAAGGACGTTGGTTTTGAAGTTCAAATCAAGCATGTGCCGAAGAGTAAACATGATTGATGGTCACTTTGAGTTTTGAATGATGTTTTCGGTAATTCAAGTCCAGATGGAAAGCCTTCCCCAATCATTAACTTATTTCTGCTTGTTGCAATTTTTCTTGTTTATCAAAACATTGTTTGCATGTAAGAATTTGTTTGCATTTGAATGATTATCTTAATACAATGAGCATGTTTGTCTTGAAGAAATTCATTCGTTTCACTCATATTTGTTTTCAAAGTTTAAATTGCTTTTTGCATTATGATACTAACTTGTTGCCCAGTCTCTTGCCTAGGCAGAGATTGAAGGGAGGATGATGATCTAAAGAACACAAAATCTCTGGTTGTTTGCTTTTGGATAAAATCTTGCTGATGATGTACAGGCATTGTTTCAAATCCCTAAACACCGGAGATATAAGGAAGATAATCCCTTGCTAACCCCTTTCGAGCCTTTGAAGTAGAAGTTTGTTTTCTATACGAAAAAACCCTCAACTTTTAACCCGGGGCAGGGTAGTTTTTTAGTTAATCTGACTGAGTGTTCAAAATTCATAAGGAAGATGTTTTTTGAAGAGAAACTACGAGGGCTATCTTTCATATATAATGAAGCCAGAAGATGTGGAATCACAATTTCATCCCTCGTTCATCAAGAAACGAGGCAATCACAATCTTCTCAACAAGCAAATACAAGCTAATGTCACACTTTTTGTTCAAAAAGTCAAAAATCGAGAGAAAAAAAAGCCTGCTAAGTCAAAAAACATGAAACCGTGTGACTTAGGCAAAATTAAGGCATCCCGCTGGACTATCAATTCAAAAGAATTAGTTCAGGCAAAAGTTAGGGAAAATAAAATCGCAAAGAAAAGGACTGCAAAGAAAAGTCCTCAGCAAAGAACAAATTGGTGACTACAAACACGAAGACATGAGGGTGGTTTCTACTCCGAAAGCCTCGTCGTTTCCTTAATCGTCACAAAATCCTTTTGAGAGATGAACGCTCATGTTGAATTAACTGAACATAGGATTGGAGAACATCATGAAGGGGGTGGGCACCAAATATTTTGAGCCTTAAATCTTTTTTTCTAAAACCATGAACCAGACCACGTTACAACCTTCAAAAGTCCTAATTGAAGCAAGGTTATTTTGAAAGCATACTCCAATAAGATAGTGTTCCTGACTCCCATGAATGTTCTAAATAGTTATGTTGGTATCATATGTTTTTCCTACACAAAAATAAATGGTGCTCTAACTCGCAAAATTTGTGCGATATCTTTTCAAAATATTCAAGACTTACATAACTGTTGCATTAGAATTTTCATTCTCATTGTAATCTTTTTTCTAACTGCAAAACATTTGTTTGATATCAAGGAAGCTCACATAAGCACCAGTGATGAGTTTATTCTTTTAAGGCTTGAGACTATGTTGAGTAATTGGCGGATCATGTCAAGAAAAAATCATACCCAGGGGCATGTCACCTAAAGACCTTGAACACAGACATGTTGCTTCTCCCAGTTAATGCTTTCCCAACTTGTTTACTCTTTTGGGGCAAAAATTTGAAGACTTCGTTGTGCCAACTACAGTCAATCCGGGGCAATCACGTCGAGATTTGATGAATTCCTCTAAGAGTTTGAAGACACCAGAGCATGGTGAATGCCAGGTCTTTTGTAAAATCCTCTTGATACGATTTCTCCTTATCAACCCGATAGCTTGGGGCATGTTAGAAGTGAAGCTATTCGCAAGAATTGTCGTGCAACATGCAGCTCATCAGCAGTAAACTTGGGGCATCTAAAATTAGTCCCAAGGGCAATCCAGATTTGTCAAGATATGTTTTGCACACATTATCAGAGGGTGGTGTTCCCAGTATCTCCAGCTAAGCAAGACTTTTTCCAGCTGAAGCATTGTTCGTGTTGTTATCCTTTCAACGAATTATTGACATTAGAAGACTAGACTTTGGGTTTTCTATCTGAAAATATCTTCCTCTCCAGAAATATTTAAGCCTTGTAAAAGGACCTTGCTTCCACTGATGGCTTTTGTTTGTATCTCTAGTAATGTTACCATCCTGTTGAGATTAGCCGAGTGTTGGGTTGTGCTATGATGTCTTATCATCTCCAGTTTATCTTGTCTATTTGTTTTGTCAGCACATACATGGCATTCATTTATTCATTCACACTTGCATCATGCACGCACAGTTGTATTTGTTGATGTCATTGAAGTTCGTATACCTTGGTTATGTTTATTCAAATAGTGTATTTGATCTTTCCAAATAGAGTGTCAACTTAAGCAGAAAGTGCGCCTCCTTCCTAATTCCCCACTGAGTTAACTCTCGTGGAAGAATCTTGCTTTAGCTTTCCTTTTCCATCTCTGGATAGGATAAGTCCCCATTTGAGTTGTTTCCTCATTGGGTGGAGTCTTGTTTGACTATTTTCTCTCCAGTTTATTCCTAGATTGAGCTTTGTCTCTTGTGAACGATACCCTGTGGATCTCTCTAGGTTGTGAAACCTAGATGGAGAGTGCATTTATTTTGCAACGTAAATACTTGGTCTCCTCAAGAAGGATTTATTCATGGTTCCCCATTGAAGATGAACTTTATTCCCCAGCAGTGTTATCACAACCTTCTTCTGGAATATCGACATGACAACAAGCGACTGACTCTTTATTTGAGCAGTTTGATTATTTCTGATTTCTCTACGACAAATGGCGGTCTCTTCATGAGCAGTTTGTCCATCCTCGATGAAATTATTGAGTCTCACCTCCAGCAATATCTTCATGATATTTTATGGGTATCTTTTTGGGAAACAGCAAGCGGCAATCTCTTCATGAGGCAACTTGTGTGTTATGGATACTCTTGACAAACAGCAAACGGCAGTCTCTTCATGAGGCAACTTGTGTGTTATGGATACTCTTGACAAACAGCAAGCGACAGTCTCTTCATGAGGCAACTTGTGTGTTATGGATACTCTTGACAAACAGCAAGCGGCAGTCTCTTCATGAGGCAACTTGTATGTTATCAACACCTTTTGAAAACGGCAAGTGGCAGCTTCTTCATGAGCAACTTGTATGTTATTGATACCTTAAAAAAAACCAACAAGCGGCGGTCTCTTCATGAGCAACTTGTGTGTTATTGGTAATTTTGAAAAGAAACAGCAAGCGGCAGTCTCTTCATGGACAACTTGTATGTTATCAACACTTTTAAGAAACAGCAAGCGGCAGTCTCTTCATGGACAACTTGTATGTTATCAACATTTTTAAAAAACAGCAAGCGGCAGTCTCTTCATGGACAACTTGTATGTTATCAACATTTTTAAAAAACAACAAGCGGCGGTCTCTTCATGAGCAACTTGTATGTTATTATCACCTTTGAAAACAACAAGCGGCGGTCTCTTCATGAGCAACTTGTATGTTATTATCACCTTTGAAAACAACAAGTGGCGGACTCTTCATGAGCAGCTTGTGTGCTCTAATATTCTTTGAAGACAACAAGTGGCAGCTTCTTTATGAGCAGCTTGTGGGTTTTTGGCAACAAGTGGCGGACTCTTCATGAGCAGCTTGTGTGCTTTAATATTCTTTGAAGACAACAAGTGGCGGTCTCTTCATGAGCAGCTTGTATATTATTGACACCTTTGAAAGGAAGCAAGTGGTGGCCTCTTTATTTGAGCAGCTTGTGTATCCCCCAACAATAATGTCTACTCAGCAAATGGCATCCCTTTCAGAAAAGTCCCGTGGGGAAGTTTGTTATTTTATCCTTTTCAAGCGATATCTTGGTTAAAGAAGAAATGTGTTACGGTTCTTGGTAAAATTTAGAAGTCAGAGATGTTTATCTCCAGCCACAGTGCTGATGTCAATCATTTTATTTTCCAGCCACAGTGCTGATGTCAATCATTTTGTTTTCCAGCCACAGTGCTGATGTCAATCATTTTCCAGTCTCAGTACTGATGTCCATCATTTCCTTTTCCAGTCACAGTACTGATGTCAATCATATGCTTTTCCAGTCACAGTACTGATGTAAATCATTACCTTTTCCAGTCTCAATACTGATGTAAATCATTCAAGAGTCTCTCGTTTGAAGTCTATGACTTTGTTTCCCCAGTGGAGTTACAACCTCTTCCTCTGTGGGATTACTGTATAATATGCTTGGTTTCTCCAGCATAGTCTGTCTCATATGGCGTCATTCCTCATAAAATTCAGAGCATTACATTCATATCAAATCATGAACATAATCGCGGTATCTTAAGGCCAAAAATTGTGTATTCTATATTTAAGTCCCTTCAATCTCGTCGAAATGAAGATCCCAATCTTCATATCTCCAGATAGAAGAAACTTAAATAGGGGCAGCTGTTGTACCCCAATTTTTGACCTAAGATCCCATTTTTTGTTTTTGCATTTTTTAAAATAAGTCAAGGTCACGAAATACGGTTGGTTTTAACCTCTCACCTTCGAGCTCTGACTATGCAAAGATTGTCAAGTGTTTTGAACATTTTTAGCCTATGTATCACTAATTTCTAATTGCATACAAAGGTGTATGTTCATGTTTTCTTTTGCTTCATGTGCAGAGACAAGTCTGAATCAAGAGCATCAGGTGTCGCGCCTCAATTAAGGTTTTGAGTCCCCCAAGCCCGAAGTACGGTTGATTGTGGATTCTCGAAGACTGATTCATCAAGGCACAACCGTTGCACCCTTAATTTCGCCCCTAATATGTTTTAGTCGCACTTTCATATCATATTTTGTTATTTGGTCACGATCATTAGTAAATATCTTCATTCATCACATTTTGCATCATTAGTCGTATTTAAGTTGATCAGAAAAAGTCAGTTTAAATCAAAGTTTGCATCGTCTTTCAGTTGTAAAATACCCGGCATTTTGCTTCATGCATTTTTATCTATTTACTCATTTGTTGCATTGCTCCAAGTTGTTTATATGTCAATAATAAAAATATTTTGGTTTTATAGACCGACTGTTAAAAGCGATTCGACACTATGTGGGAAATTAGCGAGAAAATATTTCAAGTTTTCACCTTTTACCGATCATTTTATGAATCTGCGTTTCGCGTATATCATGACGGTATGCTCGCTTTATTTTTTCGGTGTAGTTCGAAGTCTCGTTTTTAACCTTAAACGTCTGTTTAGTCTGATATTTTTATTATTATTTTATTTTTGATTTTTGACTTCTTGAATATTTTTTCTTTAATCTTCGTGACATGTAGTTTATTTTAATGTGTTAATTTTATTTTATCGGATAAATTTTCGTCCGTTTTTTTTATCGTTTTCGGTCATTTTGTGTCTTTATTTCTAATTCAGAAAAAATTCAAAAAAAATTAGTTTAAATTGAGTTATTTTTTATACTTTCAGGTTTTATTTTATTTTTGTCATTCAGGGGCGTTTTTGTCACAAAAAATATATTGATTACACTATACTATGCTCTCATTGGCTGTTAGCAAAAGTGGTGGATTGATACAGAAAAATGGAAATCAACGGATGTGATTGAATTTCAGATTATATTTTTTCTTTTCATTTCCTATATAAAGCCTCTTATTATCTTTGTGAAAAGGGGGATAGAATACAAAAACACAAACAACAAAAGCAATACAGTAACATGAACCCAACCTCCCTTATTCCTCTCTCCACGAACACACCCTTCATCTTCACTGTGCGCTAACTACTGCACTCACCCAACAGCTGCTGCTCCACCATATGCCTCTCCACACTGTCCGCACCCAAACCATTCCCCAGCACGTTGAACAACGCGCTGTAATAATGCAAAGCCTCCACAAACCTCGCCAGGAAGCTACCAGCGTGGCTGAGATCCTGCTCAACCGTCGTGATTAGCTTTGGCCTAAGCTGAGTCAGCAATCTCGACGTCCCTAAATCGCTTCCGGTTATATCGTACAAGCAATGGTGCATCCAGTGAACCACGATGGCTTCGTTTGGTCTAACACCGAGTTGACTCGGTCCTGTTACGCTTCCGATTTCACCTTCCACCGGATGAAACTCAAATGGAAGTCCGAGCGAACTCGCGAAATCGGCGAGTCTTCTTCCCGTTGATCCTAGAACCTCCGATGAAGATCCGAAACCGGTGATTCTCACTGAACGGATCTTCCTGGATCGTGAGGCTAGAATATGAACCAATCTACTTCCTCAACCACAACACTGTGACGACTTTTCGTCACCTTTCTTCGATTCAAGTCATCACCAACAACACCTTCAGTCACCGGCCTCATTTTGATGTGCTCCGTCTCACATCTCTACTGCTACCTCTTCTTCTTCGAGGCTATGTTTGCTCACAACCCCGCCGCCGTTTTGTTTTCGTACCTTGTTTGTATCACCGTTTAGTTTGAATTTTTATTTTGCAGAACGAGAAGAGTGGAACAACTCAAGATGTGGAACAGTTGGATTCATCTGCGGACAAAGATGATGCTGAGCAGTTGGATTCATCCGAAAATGATGATGATCCTGATTGGGGCTATGAAGAGCCTGATGAAGAAGGTATCATTTATGTGGAACAGCTATCTCCGAGAGAATCAGTATCGTGCCTGTTAGATATGGAGATGGAGAGACCGTTCAGTGTTGGTAAGTATGTTTTGACGAGCTTATGTCATGAAGCTAAGTACAGTTATACTTTGTATATTTAGTTGAATTTGTTTTAGAATATTAAGAAAATAGTTTTGTAACTGTTTAGTTATTCAATTAATTGATTACATACAGTTCAAGGAAACATTTCATTCCAATGCTTATCTATATATGTCCTTGCTAATCAGTTAAGTACCTAGACTATCCGAACATGAAACTTTGACATGTCAACAGATTTTCCCCAATTAAGCTGGACCAATGTTAGAGTTTATCTCCAAAACTGGTGTAGCTTAGGATGAGAGTATATGTTTCAACCTTTCTTTACTTGATCTCTGTAAATTGAATTTCAATATCTTATACAAATTACAACTTGAACAAGATTCTGTTATTTTTATAAAAACAAAATATAAAAAAATATATATATTAGTAAATCTTATATTTAGATTTAGTTTAATATTAATTTAGAATTTTTTTAATTAGTTTAGATTTATTTTATAACTTTAAAATATTTAGAATCATAATTAATAATTTTAGAATTTTATTTTGTTTTAGTTTTATTTTAGAATTTTATAATTTTAGAATTTTATTTCATTTAGTAAATTTTAGAATTTTATTTGTTTTAGTTTAGTTTAATAACTTTAGAATTTTATTTAGTTTTATTTAAGTTAACTTTAGAATTTTATTTGTTTAGTTTTAGTTTAGTGACTTTAGAATTTTATTTGACTTTTATTTAGTTAACTTTAGAATTTTTATTTGATTTAGAATTAGTTTAATAAATTTATAATTTTGATTTAGAATTAGTTTAATAAGTTTATAATTTTTATTTAGTTTAATAACTTTAGAGTTTTTATTTGATTTAAATTTAGTTTAGTAGTTTTAGAATTTTATTTGATTTAGATTTAATTTAGCAACCTTAGGATTTTAATTTAATCTAGATTTAACTTACTTTAGTTTAGTTTAGATCAAATTCAATAATACTAGATTTTTTATAACCTTAGAATTTGTAATTAGTTTATAATTATTTTAGTAAGTAATTTTTAATTTAGTTCGAATAACTTCTTTAGATAATTAGTTATATTCCTTTTATTTGTATATTTCTGTCATTTCAATTTCTCGGTGCCTCTTGATCATTAATTTGTTTTTGTTAGATTTATTTTCTTGTGAACTTCTGAATGTTTATATTTTGATGTTCATTTTATTTTGCTTACTCCAAGGGAAAGAATTAAATTTGTTGACTTCACGTCATCAAATACATCTCATCCGATCGTGCGAATAGCCTCATTCATTTTTTGCTTGTTTACTATTTTTCCAAACTTAAGATAATTTTCCCAAAAAACTCCATTTTCAAACCTACCTTTTAAGTCAAAACTTCGACACTAGGTCGTCGCATCTTCAAAATCTCGTCCATACCCATTTTTTAGCCAAACGAACCATTTTAATCAAACAAACAATTTTAACCAAAAACAGATATTTCAAAAGGTTCCTGCGGAGTACCGCAGATGCATTGGGTGCTAATACCTTCCCATTGTATAACCAACCCCCGAACTCTCGATCTCTTTCAAAAACGCATTGTATTTTATTACTTTTAAGTATTATTTTACATTGCATATTTTAGGGTTTTATTTCGCTCTTTTCCCTTTTCCCTTGGAAACAATAAAGCGCGGTGGCGACTCTTGCTTTTATGAGTCAAGTTAATTAATAGCTTGATCTCCGATTTTCACCGCTACACAACCGTCTTTATAGTCATCCAGTTACGGATGACGTTTGATCAGCAATAAAGTACTTGACTCTACATCTAGGATCCATAGTGGTTTCAGGTCGAAGGATGGTATACACCATTATCATCATGAGAATAACTTAACTTATGACACTTTGCATAACACTCTATGTAGTATTCTCATAACGGGTCAATCCAGTATAAATATTACTCCTAATATTCATACATATGTCAAGACTTGATAACTCTTTATCTATGATCCATGAGATGTGATCATCAATCTATCTTCATAATAATCTTAATGCTTTAATGTTATCCCACTTCACATTAAAGCTTGACTACAAATACTTTAATAATAGTTTCTTATGTTTAATGGGATCTCATGATTAAGTCACACTTAACATTTCATTAAACCAATAAACCATTCTAGGGACTTTATTATTTTGGAAAGCAAACATAATAAAGAAATGCCTTTTATTATTAATAAATAATTCGATACAAGTACCAAAAGTATTGGCCTCTAGGGCTTACACCAACAGTTTCGACATAATTGAATTACAATTTAACACATCACCTAATTCATTATGTCTAAACTATCTATATTCATCATGGTTCTTAGTCTTCTGAATACTTCGATCTGCACTCCCTTCGTTATGATATTTGCAATCTGATTCTCAGTTCTGCAGTGTTCCAAATTCATCTTCTCATCTGCTACCTGCTCTTAAAGACAATGGAACCTCATTTTGATGTGCTTGCTTCGACCATGTGATATCGGGTTCTTCGCCAAATTGATAGTTAACATGTTGTCGATCTTCATGGTAATTGCTCCATAATCTTTCCCTGTTATCTCTTTGACCAAGTTCACCATCCAAGTTGCTTGACATGCACAAAGAGAAACAACTATGTATTATGCTTCGCATGATGATAATGCCACTACCGGTTCCTTTCTTGAACTCCAAGCAACGGGTGCACCACCTAACATAAACACACATCCTGCTGTTAATTTTCAATCTTCAGCATCACTATACCAACTCGAATCAGTGTATCCCACTAACTTGTATTCTTTTCCTTTATCAGCTGCAGGAAAAATGTCATAGTCGAGAGTTTCTTTGAGATACCTTAGTATCCTCTTCACCGCTGCTAGATGTGATACATTTGGCTTCTGCATGAATCTACTTACCATAACTACATTATATGCTAAGTTAGGCCTTGTATGATAAAGGTATCTCAATGACCAATAAGTCTTCTGTATTGGGTTAGGTCGATATCCTCTTCATCTGCATCTTTTGACAGTTGCAGTCTTGATTCTGTAGGTGTCGAAGTTGAGTTGCATTCTTCCATCTCAAATATCTTGAGAATTTCTCCTGCATATCTTCTTTGATGCATCATCAAACCTCTACTGCTCTTGCAGAATTTGATGCCAAGGAAATATGAAATCTCACCCAGATCAGACATTTCAAATTCCTTGTTGAGATCACCTTTGAAGTCTTCGATCTCACTTTTGTAGCTACCTATTATCAACAAATTATCTAAATAGAGACATAGTATAAGAAATTCACTATTACTTCTTCTTACATATACTCCATGCTCATTTGTGCACTTCACAAATTCCTTCTCCCTTAGGAAACTATCAATTTTCTTATTCTAAGTTCTTGGTGCTTGTTTCAATCCATAAAGGGCTTTATGCAGCATGTACACCTTTCTCTCTTCGTCATGTTTCACAAACTCAACCGGTTGTTTAACATAAAAATTTTCGTCTAAGGGTCCATTCAGGAATGCATACTTCACGTCCATCTGACATATGTGCCATCTGTTTATTTCTGCTAGACCAACAACCAATCTACTTGTTTCGATCCTAGCAACAGGTGCAAAAACATCATCGAAGTCTATTCCTTCTTTCTGTAGAAATTCTTTCGCCACAAGCCTTGCTTTGTGTCAGTTACTTCCCCTTTGGAATTTATTTTCAATTTGTATACCCACTTGACATAAATTACCTTCTTGCCTTGAGGCAATTCAACAAGTGACCAAGTGTTGTTGTCTTTGATAGACTTCACTTTTTTGTTCATTGCTTTCACCCACTTCAAATCCTTCAATGCTTCAGCTGCATTGAGAGGTTCGACATCTGCATAGAAAGCATAATGTACCAACTCACCTTCATTATCTATCACATCATCTGATGTAATCACACAATCTTGCAATCTTGCAGGCATGTATCTTATTCTTTGAGGTCTGCTTGTACTTGGTTGATGTATAATTGTTGGTTCGTCTTGTCGAACTTCTCTTTCGACTTGAGTTTCTGGTTCTTCAAGTAGGATTCCCACTTAATCTTTCTTGAAATTTTCATTCCAATCTCATTCTTTAAGCTCATCTATGATCACGTCCCTGCTGGTCACAATCTTCTTGTTCACTGGGTCGAACAACTTGTAACCTCCTGTAGAATGATATCTAACTAGAATCATTTTACTCGACTTGTCATCAAGTTTTCTTCTCAACTGATCTGGCACATGTCTATGTGAAATAGATCCAAATACCTTCAGATGACTCAAGCTAGGCTTCACACCAAACCAACATTCTTCTGGAGTAATTCCTTCTAGCTTCTTCGCAGGACATCTGTTCAAAATGTATGATGCAGTCGACACGGCTTCACCCCAAAACTCTTTAGGTAAATTCTTGCATTTCAACATACTTCTCACCATATTCATGATGGTTCGATTCTTCCTTTCTGCATTTCCATTATGTTGTGGAGTATAGGGTGGGACCACCTCATGCACAATCCCTTCCTTTTCACATAACTTGTCGAAGTATTTCGACACATACTCTCCACCATCATCAGTTCTCAAAACTTTGAGTTTTCGACCACTTTGTCTTTCGACCATAGACTTAAACTTGGCAAATACCTCGATTATTTCACTTTTCTTCTTGATCAGGTAAATCCACAGCTTTCGACTGAAATCATCTATGAATGTAACAAAGTATTTGTTACCTCCCATCGAATCCACTTGGATTAGTCTATATACATTAGAGTATATGACTTCAAGAATAACCTTCGACCTGCTTCCTGCATCCTTGCTGAAGTTATTCTTGTGCTGATTCGCCTGCACACATTCCTCACATACCTCGTTTGGAATGTCGATTTCTAGAAATACTGAAACCATATTTCTTCTCTTCAAATCTCTGATGTCTCTGAAGTTGAGATGGCCTAGTCGATAATGCCATATCCATTCA
Organism: Vicia faba; assembly: GCA_948472305.1. NCBI lineage: Eukaryota > Viridiplantae > Streptophyta > Magnoliopsida > Fabales > Fabaceae > Vicia > Vicia faba. Next base: position 652,961,718 of record OX451740.1, read on the forward strand.
TCTCTGCTAGTTGCAGTCGAAAGGTACCTGTGCTCCATCACACTTAATTCGATCTTGAAGGTTCTATTCTGAGACATAGGAGCCTTCAAGATTAATCTTCCATTTGCGTCAACGACTCTCATCATCTTATCTTTGATCGACACTTTATAATTATTTTTGACCAACTGCATATACTGAGCAAATTTCTCTTCATGCATGGTATGTATAACACATTGGAAATTACTGACCTCTTGCCATCTTTCATCATAATCATAACATCACCAATACCTTCAGCTGCTAGGGTATTGTCATTTGCGAATTTTACCATATTTTTCATTGAGGGCTTGATATTGACAAACCAGTCTTTCCTTCCAGACATATGTGATGAGCATCGTGAATCCAAGTACCATTAGTCCTTGAATCTATCTTCATCTCTTGTTGTGGCCATCAGCATCATCTATTCTTCTTCGTGTTTTGCAAACTTTGTATCACTTTCTTGATTCTTTCGCTTTTCTGGATATTCACTCGAATAGTGACCATACTTCTGACAATTGTAACATTGAATGTGACTCTTGTCAGGTTTTCAACCACCACCTCTTCCTCTATTTGCAACACCACCTCTTTGGTTGCCTTGGTATGGTCTTCTCTGATTCGACACGTTTTCTTCGTTCTGGTTTCCTCTACCAGTTGATTTTTTGTAGCCGCCTCTACTTCTGTCGAACCACTTTCATTTATCTTTGGTTTCTTTTGCTGAATGTACCTGCAAAGCTACATCACTCTTCGACTTTCCTGCAACTCTTTCAGTCATTCTTTGTTCATGAGATTCAAACGTCCCTTGAAGCTCTTCCTTTATCAATTTAGACAAGTCTTTCCTCTCTTCTATAGCCACCACTACGTGGTCAAACTTAGGAGCTAAAGATCTCAAGATCTTCGAAACAACAGCTTTTGTTGTTAATGTTTCTCCACATACCTTGATTTAATTCACTAGTTTTGTAACCCTAGTGAAGAAATTAGATATGCTCTCACTATCTTCCATTTGAAGCAATTCATACATTCTCTTGTGAGTTTGTAACCTCACTTCTTTCACCTTTTCTGCACCACCAAAATACTTCTCAAGAACCTCCCAAGCTTCTTTTGCAGATTCTGAATCACTCACTTTTTCAAAATTTTTTGGACTCAGACATTGATGAATTATAAAGAGTGCTTTATAACTCAGCTTCTCAGATTCTACGTGTTTCTTCTTTTCTTCTTCTGAAGCGTTTTCTCCAAGCGCATCTAATCCATCCTTTACAAGATCCCAAAGACCTTGACACCTGAATAAAACTTTCATCTGTTTGCACCAATTCTCATAGTTGTCTACTTTCAGAATTGGTAGAGTTGCTGGATAATTTGCATTCCCATAACTCGCCATCTTGAATTCTTCTTCTTCCTCAATCGTTCTTGATCGATACTTCCCTTGAATCGATTAACCGAGCTTTGATACAAGATGTTGGAAATCCACCAAATATCTATGATGAATTTCTATCAATCTTGATGAACAAGATTGATATCACCACACAATAACAATGAATTATGAGAAAAGAAAAGAAGACCATTATTTTCTACAGAGTTTCTCTCTACCCACAAACTGTGAAAAACTTTATTAATCACTTGCAACTGTAAATTCTGTGATTACAATGAATTGACTTAATTACAAAATTAGAAGTTACTCCCTCTATTTATATATTTAGGTTAGCTTTCTCCCTAAGCCAAAGTCCAAAACTATAAAAGCCCAAAATACCTATTTTGGTACTAAATCAAATCTATATATTATAGATCTAAATCAAAAACCAATCAAATTTGTGTGTAGCTTTCTTCGACCCATAAACTCTTCGACTGGGCAACCTCCCTTCAACATGATTGAATTACAATTTAACATTGTTACCTCTAGTCTAGAATTTGGATATTACCGACATTATCCCTAATATCCAAAAAAAAAACCTAACAATTGGAATCAGTCCGATGAATATATAACCATCACCATCACGCTCTTAGAACAACTCTTTGACGACCGTCTTGTTCAGCTTTAACTTCAGCACAACAAAGACATGGAGGAAATAAGTGTGTTGTTCCGAAATCAAGCAGAACAAAGTTAGTCGACGTAAAATGCTCGAAAAGGTTCTATCAACACCCAAAACACCAACTAAAACGTGTATGTTACAAGAATCTCTAAGGTGGAGTTTCCATGTTTTGACGGTAAAAATGTGTGTGACTGGTTGTACAAGTGTGATCAATTCCTTTTACTCGACGAGATGCCACCGCCATGGATGGAGCACTTAGCTTCCATTCATCTCGATGGTTTGGCGCTGCAATGGCATGTGAACTTATGCACCAAAAGTTTTACATATACGTCACTGATGTCGCAACACGTGTTGGAGATATTTACGAGGACCCTCTTTCATCTTTACTGCAAGTGAAGCACACCGGCAAAGTTCAGGAGTATATTGATCAATTTAAACTCACCCTTACTAAGGTTTACCTGATTCCTGAACATTCTCTCAGTTTTTTCTCATCGGCCTTGACCACCATACGCAGATGCACGTTGTGATACGGTGGGAGAACTGACTATGGTTTTGCGTTTGTTTTTGCAAATGTTTCGGTTGAGCAAGAGTCGCCACCGACTTTTTATTTTATCCTAAGGAAAGGTTTAAAAAGCACAACAAAAACCTTTGAGATGTTTTCTTGGGTTCGGGGAGTAGATTATAGAAAGGGAAGGTATTAGCACCCTTTCTATCTATGGTTATCCATGGGCTCTTAGTTACTTGCTTAGATCACTTGCCTTTTGTTTTCAATTGTTTGAAATGGTGCTTGTGTGCGTGGGTTTGAAAATGTTTTGAAAAGAAGCCAATGTGGTGGCAACCTTTGTAATGATCCATGTGGGGATGTATACGAAGGTGTATGTCTTTTGAAAAAGTTTTTCATTTGTTTTTTTTTTTGGAAAGTTGTTTTGAAAGTGTAGTGATGTGTGGTGTTATACCCCAAAATTTGCCCTCCCATATTCCTCGAGAAATTGCCAAGCCAAGCTACAAAATTCCCCAAGGGTTGTGCAGTGCAACAGTCTCCCATACAGTCAAAACTAGGGTTTGGGTTCTGATCAAGAAAATGAAGTGTTCAAAGGTTCAATCAAGTCTCATATGCTTACAAACATGGTCAAGCATCCTCATATCAAGTTTCAAGGCATTCAGCTCAAAATTGCACAGTCAAAACCCTAAATTGCACTACAGTCAACTGTAGGGGCAAAATGGTCATTTGACAGTCAAAAGTTCAAATTTTTGGTCAACATATCATTTTGAAGCCACAAACATCATTTGATCAATGCTTGATCATGACTCTCAAAATTTGGCTCAGAAATCATCAAAGATGCAAAAGTTGCTATATTTGGACAGCTGAAAAAGTCAACTGAAATTGACCAGAGCATAACTTTCACATGGATTATCAGAAAAATTCCATCCAAAGCTCATTTTGAAGAGAAAGACATTTCCTACAACTCATCTTCATACTTCAAGTCCAAGAAATGCTCTCACAAAAAGTTATCAATTTCAACATTATAGGTCATTTTCAAAAGTCAACAAAAGAGACTTTAAGTCAAAGGCCATAACTTGAGATTGGTAAATCAAAATGACATGGGACCAAAGGCATTGGTTAAAGGACTCAAAGACCTTTCCAAAATGTCCAAGAACATGTGAAAAGCTTAAAAATTGAGCAAGTTATGCCTTGTAGAAGTTGGGAAATTTTTGTGAAATGGCAAAAGTCAACTATCCTTGAAACTCCAATTTTTGACAAAAGGGCCCACTTTTTTCCATTTGATTCATCCTTGTCATGCCACACACGTGTCCCATGATTAATTTCAAGACCAAATATTGATTTTTCTATTTTATTTAATTTTTGATAATTTAATTCATTTTAAATCTTTAAAAATTCAAATAAAATTCAAAAACCAATGGAATAGTGTCATTTGAATTTGGACAACTTCCATGTATCATGGGCCAGCTCACAAACTTATGCTAGGGTTAAATTGCACACTAAGTCTTGGTCTTGGCTTAAAAGAAGGAAAATTGGTTAATGGTGAAAACCCTAGGACTTGTTCTCTCATGAGCATAAATCAAGGCCAGCTAGCAAGCTAATTCTCTTCCCTCATAAGCACTGAGTCAAACCCTAAGCCTTGGACACTATAAGCTGCGCCCAAAAAAAGCTATTGCACATTGAAAATTTTCCATAAAAACACAAAACTGATTTCAAGGTTAGAGGTGGATTCAAGGCATAAAAATCATCCCAAAAGCTTCCTGGGGTAATTCTGAACGTGTACCAATCACAAACAACAAGCCAAAACGCCTTGAACTGGTACCATGAACTCAAACAGTTTCCAGAAAAATGCATGATCGTGTTCCATGTTTAAGGCATTTTCATTGTTTTTTATTGATGCATTCATACTAATAAACATATTCTGAAGCTAACCATGTGATCCAATTTTGTTTTCGTGCCGTATATGGATGTTTACCATTGTTAATTTTTAGGGTTCACAAAGCTCAGAATTAGGGCTCTTCAATTGAATAAAAATTAGCTTTCCAGACTGAGACCATTCAAACCGGCACACTCCAACGAACAAGAATCAGTCATCGCGATTAATTTATGGGGCCTCAGGGCCTAGTCGTTATTTTCTCGTATGCCACTTTCTGCAACAGTGTAAAAACCGTTGCCTAATACTTTTGTTTTTTTCAGGCAAAACGAAGCCATGGGGAAGATGATGAAGTGGCGTGTACTGGTTGGTTAATTTGAAGTTTTCGCGCTTTAAACCACTGATGCATTGTTTTATATTATATGATTCATTGTATATTTATTTAACAAATGCGTGTTAGTGGTCCAGTGGCAGTGAGGTGTATTGGCAATCCACGTGACCTGGGTTCGAGACCCAGGTCCTGACTTTCCTTCATATTTTTCCTCAATGTAAAATCCCATGCAGCATAAGCGTCCCAGTATACCATACGTTCTCCATCTCGAGCGTACACGCGTCCATCCAATCCAGATCCAAGGCCAAGAATCTGAAGAACATGTGTACTCAGGTCAACGCACTAGCACACAAACTAGCAAAAGTCAGTGGATCCATGCTTATTGGGCCTGATTTACTGAACCAAAGCCTCACAAATTGGGACTACACCCCCACCCTGGTTTGCAAATATTTTTATTTTTCTCATCTCTTTTAATTATTATTTTTATTTGTCTTCTTGTTTTAATTTAATAATCATTTTTTTACAAAATATGAAAAACATCAAAAAATCAGAAAAAGGATAAAAACATAAAAAATATTTATTTTGTTTATTTTCTTGTAAATAATTAACATGTAAATAAATTTAGTAAAATAGGTTTTAACTTTAATTCTTTCTTCCATAAAAAAATCCAAAAATATAGCATTAGGTTAATGACTTTTTATTCCTTTTAACTTTCCTTGTTTTTTGCCATAATATTAGTAATTTTCATAATTTAACATGTAAATAAATTTAGTTTTAATTAGGTTTTAAATTTTAATTCTTTTAATAACAAAAATCCAAAAATATAGAATTTAGGTTTAATTGTTAATTTTGATTCTTTTTTAATTTCCCTTTTTATAATAATAATGTTTATTTTATTTTCATAAATTAAGTTTTGCATGTAAATTAACTTAGATTTAAATTAGGTTAAAACTCAATATTTTCACAATAAACCTAAAAAATAGTTAGAATTAGGGTTTGACGCTTCATTTTTGTTTTAATTAATTCTTTTTCTTTTAAATCTTAAAAAACACAAAAATACCAAAACATTTAATTTTAATTTTAATTCTTCATTAATTTTAATTTATTGCAAAAGGGTCCAACGCCCATGTTCATAATTTATTCAATTTGCGCATTTATTTTATGTCATTTATTATAATTATGTACATGTCCCAAAGCCTTGTAACTTTATTTCTCGCACTTTTATTTTATTGCTTCTTTACTTTCAGTCAAATCGGGTTCGGTTTATTTTGGCGATGTGAACCCGCGCCATTTGTAATAGTTTAGGTTTATTTTCTCGCAAGTATATAACTGTTAACAAAAAGCATGAAAGAATGTATGGCCCTTAAAATAAAATCAAGCGTAGAACACCAATAAACATGACAAGACAAACATCAATGAAAACGATACACGAATCGCACACACCACCCCTAGGGTACGCCTCACTGTTGCCTTTCGAAAGGTGATCGTCGAGTAGAGGACGTCTTAGTAAGTCCTCATGATCCGGGAACCCGGCATGAGGGTAGCTTCTAAGGTGTCTTCCTATTGCTCCGGTGATCACCATGTCCCTAAAACTCGAATTGACCCGAACACCTCCAACGGTGGTGCTACCTACCTCTCAATGGTGGGATGGCGCTACTTTAAAGGACATTTACACAGACGAATTCCTTAGGGTAGGTAGGTTCTCAAGGATACTTGCTCTCTTCAAAACAAACAAAATACTTTTCACACCAATACATTTTCAAAAGCTTTCAAAGCAAATTTTTCAAACACTCTGACGTACGAGTCGAACTGAAATTTTTCAAAGAAACTTTTTAAACCCACATTGAAAAGCAAACAAACAATTTTGAAAACACATTGAGCAAGTATCTAAGAGCCCATGGATAACCATGGATAGAAAGGGTGCTAACACCTTCCCTTTCTATAACCTACCTCCCGAACCGAGAGCGATCTCTTTAAGGAATTTTTCTGTGCTTTTGTCCTTTCCATTTGGAGAAAATAAAAGACGGTGGCGACTCTTGCTTCCGCGACATTTCGCGAACCAGCTTTAAAACAGTCAGTTCCAGATCCACCGATCACATAACTGGCGACTCTGCTGGGGATATACTTAAAGTGAGGTGTACCTTAGGGCTAGTTCATAACTGTGTTTTCAATTGTTTTCCTTGTGTGCTTTAAAATTGTGGGTTGCTTGGGAGTTCTATAGATCCTAACCCGGATCTGGGGATACCTTTCTTAGAAAGTAGCAACAAGGCTGTGAGGGAACTGTGCGGGGTATACCGACATGGTTGAAGCAGTCTGCTACGTTGATGTGGCACTTTGGTGTGTACCGGTAACCCTTGAGTTCAGTCAAGGAGAGTACGGGGCCTCCGCGTGGTGTCGTGAAGCATCAACAGACCTTAGGAACCTTAATTGAACTATCTTGGCCTCTTTAGGGTAGTGAGATAACTGACTTTGGTGCAGTCCGAGGTTGGTTGATACTCGATACTACACTCAATTGAGGATTGCTTTCCTGGAATATTTCGGTCGCCAGTTCAGTGGCTAAATCGAAACGATGAACAATGAAAGCAGTCCCGTGATATTGGGAACCTTAGAACCCGGTTACTTTGATTAGGACAGGTTGAACCCACCAACTTCAAGAGGGTACTACCCAGACCCCATGCTGGCCTAAACCCTAAGGGTTTCTCTTGTGTGACTTGTGTGCCTTTGTACTTGCCTACTTGCATGCTTGTTAGCTGACACATGAACTACTTACAGATTTTGTTTATAGTCCTTAACTAGGACTCATGACAAGGTTTACCAAATTTCTTGCAGGTTTTGTTTATAGTCCTTAATTGGGACTCATAACAAAGTATACTGAATTTCTTGCAGGGTCTGTTTATAGTCCTTAATTGGGACTCATAACAGGGTTACTCACATTACCCCATGCATATCATGACATCATACCATTGCATACCTCCTAACCCATTTCAAGGATCTCAAGGGCTTGTGATACAGGTCATATAAATCAAACATCTAGCAAGGGGCAAAGAGGATTTATTTTCCTCTAGCCAATGTTGTCAGAGGCTATGACCCACTTGATATGGTGAGCTCTGACTCCTGAAGAAGGTTCCCTAACCAAGGTTGTTTGGAAATCAAAACCAGACATGATGACTAAAGTCAGGGGCTATGACCCACTGGATATGGTGAGCCTTTGACCCGTGACGAAGGACTCTCAACAACATGAAGTACTTTCAATCAAGTTGCCAGTTTCCAACTCTAACAAGTTTCTCTGTTTACCCCACGAGGTCCTTGAAATCATTGCATGCATATCATACATATCATTACATAACAGGTACCCTTCCTCTGCAGGTTGCTTACCTTCTTCGCTGTTTATTTCAGCAGTCTCGTCATGAATCCTGAATCATCAACCGAGGCATCTATCAAGGCTCTTCAGGCGCAGAACGCCCAATTTCAGGAGCTGATCAAAGGCTTGGCTCAGGGTCAACAAGATCTGAGGGCTTTGTTTTTGAAGAAGGACAAGAAGAAGAAGAGGATTGTTCTGTTCAGCCCTAGACGCAGATCTGGGAATACACCGCAGGAGGAAACTGAGGGGACAACCCCATCTGTGAGGGAAAGCAGTCACCATGAGAGAGAGGTGCCTAGTCCAGTGGTCTCCGACAGCGAGACAGATTTCAACGACGAACAGTACCCTCCGACTGAGGACAAGTACAAACAGTTGGAGGATAGGCTGAATGCTATGGAGATCCAACAGGTACCTGGGCTGGATTTTGGAGATCTGGGTTTGTCAACTGGTGTGATTATTCCTCGGAAGTTCAAGGCACCATCCTTTACCAAGTATGACGGGGCGTCTTGTCCCAAGTTGCATCTCAGGTCTTATGTTCGGAAAATCCAACCATACTCAGCAGACAAGAACTTGTGGATCCACTTCTTCCAGGAAAGTCTTTCAGGGACTCACCTCGAATGGTTCTATCAACTGGATGGGACCAAAGTTCGTAACTGGGAGGAGTTGGCGACTGCTTTCTATAAGCAGTACCAGTACAATGCCGACCTTGCTCCCACACGTACCCAACTCCAGGGTATGTCGTTGGGGTCAAGTGAAGGTTTCAAGGAGTACGCACAAAGATGGAGAGACCTTGCTGGAAGGGTGCAACCTCCGTTAACTGACCGGGAACTCGTTGATATGTTCTTGGGGACCCTATCCGGGCCATTCTTCAATCACCTCATTGGTAACTCATCTGCTGGATTTACCGACCTCATCCTGACTGGCGAAAGAATTGAAGCTGGTATCAAGTCGGGGAAGATTCAAGAGGCCACACCTTCTGATATTCATAAAAAACCTTACACGGGAAAGAAGGAATCCAATGCTGTATACAGTCAAAAGAGTCGCCGTGATCAACATGCAGGGGCAGTCATGACCCCTCCTTCTAGCGCCACGCCGTCAACCACAAAGGGGAAACCAGCAAAGGCCGGAAGGGCCTAAAAGGCAATTCACCAACATTAACATGCCTTGGTCACAAGCATTGCAGCATATGGTGAAGATGAACCTGATTGCAGTAATCAACCCTCCTGCCAATCCTAAGACCTCCTCTCCTAGCTACAATCCAGAAGCAAGGTGTGCCTATCATTCTGATAGCCCGGGGCACGATACTGAGGACTGTTGGGCACTGAAGTACAAAATTCAGAACATGATCGATGCCAAAGAGATCGAGTTCGAGCCTGCGGAGACTCCCAACGTGATCACCGCTCTATTGCCAAAGCATGGCTAAATTTTTGTTCATTTGATTTCAAGTTGTATTTTTCCTTTTCTTGTTCAGATAAACAATTATTGTGTTAAACTCTTTTATTTCATGAATGCATTACACATGTCTGTCTTGAATTAATTATGTTTACTATGCTTAAAACTGCTTTCATATTTTTTGCGATGGTCAATTCTTAATTGAAAATTCTAAACCTCTTGAGGGAGGATGACGAAAACAATACCACAATTTACAGTATGCTTTTGAACAGACCCCGCTGATGAGGTACAGGCATTGTTTCAATTCCTAAACACTGGAGTTATAAGGATGATAATCCCTCGTCAACCCATCAGAGCCAAAGAAGTAGGAGTTTGTATTTTCGAAAATCAAAACCCTTAATCATAACCTGGGGCAGGGTAGTTCTCTCAGTCGATCCAAGTGCACAATGAATGTCACTAAATGAGTTTTTCAAAAACAAAAGACAGTGATGGTTCCGAACAATCATAAGGACAGGCAGTCATTATCAAAAAAAAAATTCATGAATGAAAAGCCCAAAAAGTCAAAACCAATAAAGAAGACTTACCAAACTGGGGCATCCCGCTGACTGTAATCCCAAAAAGGAAACAGTTCAGGCAAAAAAAAAAAAGAAAGGGATAACTAAATCAAAAAAAAAAAAGAGGTCTCACAAACCCTCAGCAAAAAAGGGGATGATTGCCTATTCAAATAAACGTTCAATATCCGAATCATCACCGGAAAATCAGAGCAAAGACTCAAACAAGGTCTAACGCACGATCAACTGAGTTTAGGTTTGGAGAACATCACGAAGAGCGGGTGGGTACAAATAATTTGAGCCTTTATCCTTTGTTTCTTAAACCGTGAACCAGGCCACGATATAACTCTTAAAAGTCCTAGCTGAAGCATGGGTTAGTTCGAAAGCATACTGTTACGAAGGTATCCTGACTCCTGAAGGTTTGCTGTAAAATATTGAGTTGACATCGCACTGTATTACAAAAAATTCATTTTCAAAATTCAAGACAGACATAGACTTTTGCATTCTTAAAATAACCTTGTTTGCATATGACTACTTGTTTGAACAAGCAGGGAAATTCGCACGATGAACACCTTGTGAACAGAAGAACCTCCAATCAAGGGGCACATTGCTCATTATCTGGGGCATGGCAAAATACTTCCAACAGGGGCAACTCCCTACATTCTGAGAGCGTGGACATAGTCGAAAAAATACTGCGCATAATCAAAGACCCGCTAGGTTGACATACCTAGGCAAAAATAAGGGCTTCCCGGCGAACTAAAAGGGTTCGGGCAAAATGAAGGGATGAAACGAAAAACATGTACACCCGGCAAGTCGAAAACCTGAAAAGGCGGCTTGGGCAAAAATGGGTATCCCGGTGGACTGAAAACCCGAAAGGGCGGTCCAGGCAAAAGTTAGGGATCGAAGCGTACGACTATGTTCCGGTATCTCGTCACTTGCCTACCTGAAGATTTGTCGATCACCCGCACAGGTATCCTCTTCCCTCACCTCCGAAGCAGGGGCAATAATGAGCTATCCAGGCGATCCAATTGCTCTGTCAACCAAATTACAAAGGACAGATCAACATAAAAATGATTACCATCTACCTTTACAAATTCCAGATCGTGGGCTAACGTCCGAGACCAAACAGGACAATTATCCACTTAATCAAAATCATGCAACCCAACACCGGTTTCTGCTCAACCTTCAGACAAAGTCATACACAGACTCCTCCTCCATAAGATGACCTAACCCCGGTTCATCAAGAAGTTTTACACAAACTTATCCCGAAGCAACCTTACCCCGGTTCCTCCAGAAGTTTTTACACAAACTTATCCAAGTAACCTTACCCCGGTTCCTCCAGAGATTTTTACACAAACTCAACCAAATAACCTTACCCCGGTTCTTCCAGAAGTTTTTACACAAACTTATCCAAGTAACCTTACCCCGGTTCCTCCAGAAATCTTACATGGATTTATCACAAGTAACCTTACCCCGGTTCATCAAGAAGTTTTACACAAACTTATCCTGCCGTAACCTAACCCCGGTTCCTCCAAGAGTCTCACATGGACCTATCTCAAGATGACCTTACCTCGGTTCGTCAAGAAGTTTTACACGAACTTATCCTGCGGCAACCTAACCCTGGTTCCCCCCAGAAGTCTTACATGGATTTAGCTCAAGATAACCTCACCCCGGTTCATCAAGAAGTTTTACATGAACTTACCTCACCAAGCAACCCTACATCGGTTCCCTCTCTTCAAGATGCAGTTTTACATGGACTCGTCACCCAGAAACCCTACACAGGTTCTCCCTTTCCAAAAAAACGAAGTTTTACACGAACTCATCATCAAAGTAACCCTACCCAGGTTCCTTCTCCATTTCAGATACAGTTTTACACAAACTCATCAGCATGCAACCCTACATAGGTTCCCCCTTTCAACTTATAAAATTACATTCCAAAACTCCCCAGAAGAGTCCAATCCAGTTTCCCCAGGAAAATTGGAATTCATCTCTCCAAGCAGTAAGCTTATCCCCAGTAGATTCTGGAAGCTTATCCCCTCGCAGAGCACGAACGCGTCGTCCGGCTTTATTCAAAGAGTTATTTCCTTAACAGGATATAACTGGGTTATCCTCAGCCAAAAGCCACGGAAAGGTCATCGTCAACATAGTTCTTTCCTATCCCCAGCGAAGTCCATTAACACTTCCAACAACAAAGACATCCTCAGCAAATTACTGCTATCAACACTCAGCAAAGCATCTCTATCCCCACAGAGTATTGCTTCCCAGCATGATCGATAGAATATCTTTTCTCCCCGCAGAATCTTCCATTCGCCAAGTTTATTCCGCAACGGAGTCATCTTCTCCTACCGGTATCCTTGCAGTTATCATCCCCAGCGGAAGCAAAATCTATTCTTCGACATCAGCCCAGGATACGACTTCCCGGCACCCGTCAAGGATTCACTTTCCTAGACAAAAATATACATGAAACATCACATACATCATTATAGCATGCATGTACACATCATATCTTACAAATCTCATTTATGTTGAGAACATCATTGCTTGATCCATATCATGCATTGCATATGACTGACTTTTACCTTTCAGGAAAGATCCAGTTAAGTTCTCAAGCTACATTTCAAGACCTAGACCGGTTCAGTTAAATCGTCCCAAGATTTTCCTGATGCTTATCCAGTCAAAGGCCTTCTCTGGTTCAGTCAGATCGACCCTAAGATCTCCCTGATGCTTATCCAGTTGAAGACATTTCAAGACCTAGACCGGTTCAGTTAAATCGTCCCAAGATTTTCCTGATGCTTATCCAGTCAAAGGCCTTCTCTTGGTTCAGTCAGATCGACCCTAAGATCTCCCTGATGCTTATCCAGTTGAAGATATTTCAAGACCTAGACCGGTTCAGTTAAATCGACCCTAAGATTTTCCTGATGCTTATCCAGTCAAAGGCCTCCTCTGGTTCAGTCAGATCGACCCTAAGATCTCCCTGATTCTTATTCCAGTAGAAGACACCCAAGATTTTTCTCAACGAGCGTTGTTGAAGTTAAAATCTCCCAAGGTTCTCTTACCATCCATGCTGAGGCAGTAACCATCCCTGGTTCATTCATCAGCGTTTGAAGCTCCAGACTCAGCTCCTGTAACCAGTCAGGACACATCTATACCAAGCATCTAAAATCAGCTCCTGCAACGTGTCAGGTACTCATTTTTTCTTTTGCAGGTATGCAGGTTCTCGCTAAGGAATCTCTTGCGCGATCAATCTCTAAATGGCATCTATAAGCCCATTCCCACCACACTGCCACTATGTGAGCGCAAATTTCTGGGCACTCTAGTGTCCAATCATCTTTTACCCTCGGATTACGAAAGGCACGTCAGCCAATCTGCATCCTCAGGTCTAAGAAGATTGAACAGGGGCAACTGTTATACCCCAAAATTTGCCCTCCCATATTCCTCGAGAAATTGCCAAGCCAAGCTACAAAATTCCCCAAGGGTTGTGCAGTGCAACAGTCTCCCATACAGTCAAAACTAGGGTTTGGGTTCTGATCAAGAAAATGAAGTGTTCAAAGGTTCAATCAAGTCTCATATGCTTACAAACATGGTCAAGCATCCTCATATCAAGTTTCAAGGCATTCAGCTCAAAATTGCACAGTCAAAACCCTAAATTGCACTACAGTCAACTGTAGGGGCAAAATGGTCATTTGACAGTCAAAAGTTCAAATTTTTGGTCAACATATCATTTTGAAGCCACAAACATCATTTGATCAATGCTTGATCATGACTCTCAAAATTTGGCTCAGAAATCATCAAAGATGCAAAAGTTGCTATATTTGGACAGCTGAAAAAGTCAACTGAAATTGACCAGAGCATAACTTTCACATGGATTATCAGAAAAATTCCATCCAAAGCTCATTTTGAAGAGAAAGACATTTCCTACAACTCATCTTCATACTTCAAGTCCAAGAAATGCTCTCACAAAAAGTTATCAATTTCAACATTATAGGTCATTTTCAAAAGTCAACAAAAGGGACTTTAAGTCAAAGGCCATAACTTGAGATTGGTAAATCAAAATGACATGGGACCAAAGGCATTGGTTAAAGGACTCAAATACCTTTCCAAAATGTCCAAGAACATGTGAAAAGCTTAAAAATTGAGCAAGTTATGCCTTGTAGAAGTTGGGAAATTTTTGTGAAATGGCAAAAGTCAACTATCCTTGAAACTCCAATTTTTGACAAAAGGGCCCACTTTTTTCCATTTGATTCATCCTTGTCATGCCACACACGTGTCCCATGATTAATTTCAAGACCAAATATTGATTTTTCTATTTTATTTAATTTTTGATAATTTAATTCATTTTAAATCTTTAAAAATTCAAATAAAATTCAAAAACCAATGGAATAGTGTCATTTGAATTTGGACAACTTCCATGTATCATGGGCCAGCTCACAAACTTATGCTAGGGTTAAATTGCACACTAAGTCTTGGTCTTGGCTTAAAAGAAGGAAAATTGGTTAATGGTGAAAACCCTAGGACTTGTTCTCTCATGAGCATAAATCAAGGCCAGCTAGCAAGCTAATTCTCTTCCCTCATAAGCACTGAGTCAAACCCTAAGCCTTGGACACTATAAGCTGCGCCCAAAAAAAGCTATTGCACATTGAAAATTTTCCATAAAAACACAAAACTGATTTCAAGGTTAGAGGTGGATTCAAGGCATAAAAATCATCCCAAAAGCTTCCTGGGGTAATTCTGAACGTGTACCAATCACAAACAACAAGCCAAAACGCCTTGAACTGGTACCATGAACTCAAACAGTTTCCAGAAAAATGCATGATCGTGTTCCATGTTTAAGGCATTTTCATTGTTTTTTATTGATGCATTCATACTAATAAACATATTCTGAAGCTAACCATGTGATCCAATTTTGTTTTCGTGCCGTATATGGATGTTTACCATTGTTAATTTTTAGGGTTCACAAAGCTCAGAATTAGGGCTCTTCAATTGAATAAAAATTAGCTTTCCAGACTGAGACCATTCAAACCGGCACACTCCAACGAACAAGAATCAGTCATCGCGATTAATTTATGGGGCCTCAGGGCCTAGTCGTTATTTTCTCGTATGCCACTTTCTGCAACAGTGTAAAAACCGTTGCCTAATACTTTTGTTTTTTTCAGGCAAAACGAAGCCATGGGGAAGATGATGAAGTGGCGTGTACTGGTTGGTTAATTTGAAGTTTTCGCGCTTTAAACCACTGATGCATTGTTTTATATTATATGATTCATTGTATATTTATTTAACAAATGCGTGTTAGTGGTCCAGTGGCAGTGAGGTGTATTGGCAATCCACGTGACCTGGGTTCGAGACCCAGGTCCTGACTTTCCTTCATATTTTTCCTCAATGTAAAATCCCATGCAGCATAAGCGTCCCAGTATACCATACGTTCTCCATCTCGAGCGTACACGCGTCCATCCAATCCAGATCCAAGGCCAAGAATCTGAAGAACATGTGTACTCAGGTCAACGCACTAGCACACAAACTAGCAAAAGTCAGTGGATCCATGCTTATTGGGCCTGATTTACTGAACCAAAGCCTCACAAATTGGGACTACACCCCCACCCTGGTTTGCAAATATTTTTATTTTTCTCATCTCTTTTAATTATTATTTTTATTTGTCTTCTTGTTTTAATTTAATAATCATTTTTTTACAAAATATGAAAAACATCAAAAAATCAGAAAAAGGATAAAAACATAAAAAATATTTATTTTGTTTATTTTCTTGTAAATAATTAACATGTAAATAAATTTAGTAAAATAGGTTTTAACTTTAATTCTTTCTTCCATAAAAAAATCCAAAAATATAGCATTAGGTTAATGACTTTTTATTCCTTTTAACTTTCCTTGTTTTTTGCCATAATATTAGTAATTTTCATAATTTAACATGTAAATAAATTTAGTTTTAATTAGGTTTTAAATTTTAATTCTTTTAATAACAAAAATCCAAAAATATAGAATTTAGGTTTAATTGTTAATTTTGATTCTTTTTTAATTTCCCTTTTTATAATAATAATGTTTATTTTATTTTCATAAATTAAGTTTTGCATGTAAATTAACTTAGATTTAAATTAGGTTAAAACTCAATATTTTCACAATAAACCTAAAAAATAGTTAGAATTAGGGTTTGACGCTTCATTTTTGTTTTAATTAATTCTTTTTCTTTTAAATCTTAAAAAACACAAAAATACCAAAACATTTAATTTTAATTTTAATTCTTCATTAATTTTAATTTATTGCAAAAGGGTCCAACGCCCATGTTCATAATTTATTCAATTTGCGCATTTATTTTATGTCATTTATTATAATTATGTACATGTCCCAAAGCCTTGTAACTTTATTTCTCGCACTTTTATTTTATTGCTTCTTTACTTTCAGTCAAATCGGGTTCGGTTTATTTTGGCGATGTGAACCCGCGCCATTTGTAATAGTTTAGGTTTATTTTCTCGCAAGTATATAACTGTTAACAAAAAGCATGAAAGAATGTATGGCCCTTAAAATAAAATCAAGCGTAGAACACCAATAAACATGACAAGACAAACATCAATGAAAACGATACACGAATCGCACACACCACCCCTAGGGTACGCCTCACTGTTGCCTTTCGAAAGGTGATCGTCGAGTAGAGGACGTCTTAGTAAGTCCTCATGATCCGGGAACCCGGCATGAGGGTAGCTTCTAAGGTGTCTTCCTATTGCTCCGGTGATCACCATGTCCCTAAAACTCGAATTGACCCGAACACCTCCAACGGTGGTGCTACCTACCTCTCAATGGTGGGATGGCGCTACTTTAAAGGACATTTACACAGACGAATTCCTTAGGGTAGGTAGGTTCTCAAGGATACTTGCTCTCTTCAAAACAAACAAAATACTTTTCACACCAATACATTTTCAAAAGCTTTCAAAGCAAATTTTTCAAACACTCTGACGTACGAGTCGAACTGAAATTTTTCAAAGAAACTTTTTAAACCCACATTGAAAAGCAAACAAACAATTTTGAAAACACATTGAGCAAGTATCTAAGAGCCCATGGATAACCATGGATAGAAAGGGTGCTAACACCTTCCCTTTCTATAACCTACCTCCCGAACCGAGAGCGATCTCTTTAAGGAATTTTTCTGTGCTTTTGTCCTTTCCATTTGGAGAAAATAAAAGACGGTGGCGACTCTTGCTTCCGCGACATTTCGCGAACCAGCTTTAAAACAGTCAGTTCCAGATCCACCGATCACATGTGGTTTAGAAAATAGGCAAGTGTTTTGTTTTTTTTTTGCAAGTTTTGATTCAAGTAACCAAGAGGTTATCTACTCCTAAATTTCTCAAAGTTTATGGCTATTGTTGCACCCCAAAATTTGCCCTCCCATATTCTTCAAGAAATTGCCAAGTCAAGTCACAAAATTCCCCAAGGGTTGTGCAGTTCAACTGTCTCCTATACAGTCAAAACTAGGGTTTGTGTTCTAATCAAAGAAAGAAAGTTTTCAAGGACCCAATCAAGTCTCATATGCCTATAAATGTGGTCAAGCATCCTCATGTCAAGTTTCAAGGCATTCAGCTCAAAATTGCACAGTCAAAACCCTAAATTGCACTACAGTCAACTGTAGGGGCAAAATGGTCATTTGACAGTCAAAAGTTCAAATTTTTGGTCAACATATCATTTTGAAGCCACAAACATCATTTGATCAATGCTTGATCATGATTCTCAAAATTTGGCTCAGAAATCATCAAAGATGCAAAAGTTACTATATTTGGACAGCTGAAAAAGTCAACTGAAATTGACCAGGGCATAACTTTCACATGGATTATCAGAAAAATTCCATCCAAAGCTCATTTTGAAGAGAAAGACATTTCCTACAACTCATCTTCATATTTCAAGTCCAAGAAATGCTCTCACAAAAAGTTATCAATTTCAACATTATAGGTCATTTTCAAAAGTCAACAAAAAGGGACTTTAAGTCAAAGGCCATGACTTGAGATTGGTAAATCAAAATGACATGGGACCAAAGGAATTGGTTAGAGGACTCAAAGACCTTTCCAAAATGTCCAAGAACATGTGAAAAGCTTAAAAATTGGGCAAGTTATGCCTTGTGGAAGTTGGGAAATTTTTAGGAATTTTGAAAAGTCAACATTGATGCAAATGATCCAAAATTGCTAATGGGCCCATTTTTCTTCCAAGTTTCTTCATGCCAAGCCTATGCACGACCATTAGGCCCAAAGGGAAGTATTTTCTCATTTTTTAATTATTTATTTGAATTTATATTAATATTAATTCATTTAAATTATTTAAATACATGAAAAATATAAAGCTTGACCTAAAAAATCTTTTTGTGCACATTCTACTCTCAATATTTCGTGCTTGTTCAATTATGGAAAGAATTGGTGTGATTGGAGCTAATTGACACAAAGAACCATGTGAAAAAGATTCAAAAAGATTTTACAAAATCAAATATGCAAATCAGTGAATTCATGAGATTTTGTTCAATTTTATTAACCTAAAAGCTTGGCTACATATTCAGGAATGAAAACCTAATTGCATTAGACTAGAAGCTGCGCTCAGAAGCCATACACAAACTTGGATTTTTCCCATAAAACACAAAACTGATTTCAAGGTTATAGGTGGATTCAAGCCTCCATTCCTTTTCCAATAGCTTCCTTAGGCATTCCTGAACGTGTGCCAATCATAAACAACAAGCAAAGCTCCAAGAATTGGTAGATTATGTTCAAACTGAGTCACGAAATTCTTGAAATCGTATAGCATAATTCAAGCATCTTTTTGCATTTTTCTTTATTGATTCATGCTCATAATGATGTTTCTAAGCTAACCAACGTATTCAATTGTGTTTTTGTGCCACATATGCGAATCTACCATGTTTGGATATTAGGGTTTGCAGGTTTTAAAATTGGGGTTTCCCAATACAAGCAAAATTAGGCCATCCCAGTACCACCATTGCATTCAGTACACCAAGACGAAGAGATTCATGCATTCGCGAACAATTTATATACACCCAGCATCTAATCGTTATTTTCTTGTAGGTGGTATACAGCAACGCGTGCAAAACCGTTTCCATAGGCTTGTGTTTCAGAAAAAGTGAGGAAGACGATGTGTTGTCCCTCACTGATTCGCTGATTTCAAATTTCGCGCGTTTAATTATTAATGCGCTTGTTCTTTCTTTTTGTTGTTTGTGTATTATTAATATATCAAATAAGCCAAATGGCTCAGCTGGCAGGTACCTCTCTTGGCAATATCCAAGACCTGGGTTCGAACCCCAGGTCTGTGTAACCTTTCAATATTATTTTTCTATGAGTGTTCCTATGCAGCGTTTGTAGTGGAGTACACGATATATCCCCCTCATCCAGACGTCCACGTCCTTAGTACAATCAGATCAATGGCCAAGATTCCAAGAACACGTACGCAATGGTCAACGTGCTAGCATGCAAACTGGCAAAGTCAATGGACCAAAGCGTTAATGGGCCAGAACCTTCGGATCAACACCTCCAATTTGGGGCTACCCCCCCTGGTTTGCCTTTACTATTAAATTCTTCTTTTATTTTATTTATTTCTTATTCTTGTTTTAATTGTTATGTTTATTATTGTTTATTTAATTAATTATTTTTTTTAACAAAATACAAAAACATCATAAATTCAAAAAAGGACAAAAAGTTAATAATTATTTTAATTATTTAATATGTAATTATTTAGTATAATTAGGGTTTTGCAAGTTTGATTCTTTTCATAATAAAAATCCAAAAATATGTAGAACTTAGGTTTAATTAACAATTTTCATTCCTTTTAGTTTTTCCTTTTATCATAATATTATTATTTATTTATTTTCATAAATTAAATTTTTGCATGTAAATTAACTTAGATTTAAATTAGGTTAAAACTTAATATTTTTACAATAAACTTAAAAAACATTAGAATTAGGGTTTGACATTTTATTTTAATTTCAATCAATTCTTTTTTCTTTTAAATCTTAAAAAAACATAAAATACCAAAAAAACATTTAATTCTAATTAATTAATTCTTATTAACTTTAATTTCTTATGAAAGGGTCCAACGCCCATACTTTTAATTATTAATTTCGCGCATTTTACCTTGTCGCTTATTATAATTATGTACATGTCCCAAAGCCTTGTAACAATTTTATTTCTCGCACTTATTGCTTTATTTACTTTCCGCTAAATCGGGTCCGGTTTAATTTTGGCGATGTGGACCCGCGCCATTTGTAATAGCCTTAGATTTATTTTTTCGCAAACTTTATAACTGTTAAATAAGCATGAAAGAATGTATGAACATAAAATCAAGCGTAGAACACAACAAACATGACAAGACAAATATCAATGAAAACAACACACGAATCGCACACACCACCCCTAGGGTACGCCTCACTGTTGCCTTGCCTCGAAAGGTGATCGTCGAGTAAAGGATGTCTTAGTAAGTCCTCATGATCCGGGAACCTGGCATGAGGGTAGCTTCTAAGGTGTCTTCCCATTGCTCTGGTGATCACCATGTCCCCAAAACTCGAATTGACCCGAACACCTCCAACGGTGGTGCTACCTACCTCTCAATGGTGGGATGGCACTACTTTTAAGGACATTTACACAGACGAATTCCTTAGGGTAGGTAGGTTCTCAAGGATACTTGCTCTCTTCAAAACAAATCAAAATCTTTTCACACCGACACTTTTCAAAAGCTTTCAAAGCAAACTTTTCAAACACTCTGACGTATGAGTCGATCTGAAATTTTTCAAAGAAACTTTTTTAAAACCCACATTGAAAAGCAAACAAACAATTTTGAAAACACAAGTGAGCAAGTATCTAAGAGCCCATGGATAACCATGGATAGAAAGGGTGCTAACACCTTCCCTTTCTATAACCTACCTCCCGAACCGAGAGCAATCTCTATAAGGAATTTTTCTGTGCTTTTGTCCTTTCCACTTGGAGAAAATAAAAGACGGTGGCGACTCTTGCTTCCGCGACATTTCGCGAACCAGCGTTAAACAGTCAGTTCCAGATCCACCGATCACAGAACTGGCGACTCTGCTGGGGACTAAACTATAAAGTGAGGTGTACCTTAGGGCTAGGTCATAACTGTGTTTTCACTTGTATTGATTTGCTTGCTTTACTATTGTGGGTTGCATGGGAGTTACATAGATCCTAACCCGGATCTGGGGATACCCTGTTTAGGTAGCATAAGCTGTGAGGGACCTGTCCGGCGTAGACCGACACAGGTGAAGCAGTGGCTACGTTGGTGTGGCACCTTAGTCTGTACCGATATCCCTTGTGTCGCAACGAGGAGAATATGGGTCTTCTAAGGAGTCATTAAGCACCAACAACCTTAGAACCTTAATTGACACAACTTGGCCTTTAGAACAGTAGCAGTATGCTACGCCCATTGAGGCTAAACTCTCGTGATGGTTCTGGCCGCAAGAAAAGATTGCGATGCTGGAGTTATGACCGATTGAGGGTAGTCAATGATATTGGGATCCTCTAAGAACCCGGTTACTTTTGATAGGACAGGTATGAACCAACAAACTGAAAGAGGGTAATACCTAGACCTCATGCTGGCCTAAACTCTAAGGGTTTCTCTTGTGTGACTTGTGTGCCTTTGTACTTGCCTACTTGCATGCTTGTTAACTGACACATGAACTACTTGCAGGTTTTGTTTATAATCCTTAATTAGGACTCATAACAAAGTTTACCGAGTCTCTTGCAGGTTTTGTTTATAGTCCTTAATTGGGACTCATAACAGGGTTTACTAAGTCTTGCAGGTTTTGTTTTTAGTCCTTAATTAGGACTCATAACAAAGTTTACCGAATGTCTTGCAGATTTTGTTCATAGTCCTTAATTGGGACTTATAACAGGGTGTACTAACCACTTGCAGGTTCTGTTTATAGTCCTTAATTGGGACTCATGACAGGTTTTACTTGAGTTTCTTGCAGGTTTTGTTTATAGTCCCTAACTGGGACTCATAACAGGGTTTACTGAGTGTCTTGCAGGTCCTGTTTATAGTCCTTAATCAGGACTCATAACAAGTTTATCAAGTTTCTTGCAGGTTTCGGTTTATAGTCCTTAATTGGGACTCATAACAGGGTTACTCACATTACCCCATGCATAGCATAACATCATACCATTGCATGCATCCTGCATACATCCTAACCCATTTCAAGGATCTCAAAGGCTTGTGATGCAGGTCATGACGAATCAAACATCTAACAAGGGGCAAAGAGGATTTATTTTCCTCTAGCAAAAGTTGTCAGGGGCTATGACCCACTGGATATGGTGAGCCTTTGACCCTTGAAGAAGGACTCTCAACAACATGAAGTACCTTCAATCAAGTTACCGGTTTTCAACTCTAACGAGTTTCTCTGTTTACCCTGCGAGATCCTTGAAAACATTGCATGCACATCATACATATCATTACATAACAGGTACCCTTTGCTGCAGGTCACTTACTTTTCCCGCTGTTTATTTCAGCAATGGCTGCCCAACAAGATAACCAGGACCTTCTTACTCAAGAGACTCGGTTCGGGGAAATCCTCCTAAATCTATCCAAGGGGCAAGAGGAGCTAAGGATACTTCTCATGGAGACCTTCGTCAGGGGCAATGCTGAGGATGGAAAGTTGGAACACCTACAAGCTGAGATGGATGCTATGAAAGCCCAGATGCTGGGACAGAGAAATGTCATTCAAGGCCTAGTTCAAAGACAAGAGGAGCTCTGGTTTCTCTTCAACCAACTGCTTCAGGGTAATCTACTGGGGCAAACAGCTAAGGGTAAAAAGCCATTCATCATCCAATCATCCTCGAGACAAGAGGATAAGGGGAAAGCTCCTCAAAGGACTCCAGTGTCACAAATTCAGCACCAACCTCGCCAAGTTCAGCCAGACAAGCCCAGGAGGCAATTCACCCAGCTCAACATGTCGCTGTTTCAAGCTTTGCAACGCCTATTGAGGTTGAATCTGATCACATTAAGGGCTCATCCCCGGAACCCCAACACAGCATCTCCTGCCTATGATCCCAATAAGAGGTGTGCCTACCACTCTGCTAGCCCAGGACATGATACCAATGAATGTTGGGATCTGAGGAACAAAATCCAGGACCTGATCGATGAAGGGGCAGTGGAGTTCACACAAGATGGACAGGTTGAATTTTTCTACCATTCCTCCAAGGCTCACCAGTTGAAGTGACAAACTCCGAGACTAGGAAACTTTTGTTCATTCGAATGTTTAAGCTGTGTTTTTTCTTTTGACCGTTCAAACATTTATTCATGTTAAAACATTGTTATTCCATTAATGCATCGCTTATGTCTATTTTGAATCAATATATTCGCATTCACTATATGCAAATTGTTTTCATATTTTTTCTGATGTCAACTCTTGATCTAAAATTCTAAGCCTCTTGAGGGAGGATGACGAAAACGATACCGAATCTACAGTATGCTTTTGAACAGACCCCGCTGATGAGGTACAGGCATTGTTTCAATTCCTAAACACTGGAGTAATAAGGAAGATAGTCCCTCGTCAACCCATCTGAGCCAAAGAAGTAGGAGTTTTTATTTTCGAAAATCAAAACCCTTAATCATAACCTGGGGCAGGGTAGTTCTCTCAGTTGATCCAAGTGCATGACGAATGGCACCGAAGAGATCTTTACGAAACGAACAAAGACAGTAATGGTTCAGAACAATCAAAAGGATAGGCAGTCATCATCAAAATTCATAAATGAAAAGCCCAAAAAGTCTAAACCTACAAAGGGGACTTATGAAACTGGGGCATCCCGCTGACTGTAATTCCAAAAAAGGAAACAGTTCAGGCAAAAAAAAAACAGGGATAACAAAATCAAAAAGAAAGAGGTCTTACAAACCTCAACAAGAAAGGAATGACTGCCTATTCAAAATAAGTTATCAGCATCCGAATCATCACCAGAAAATCAGAGCAAAGACTCAAACAAGGTCTAACGTATGATCAGCTGAGTTTAGGTTTGGAGAACATCACGAAGAGCGGGTGGGTACAAATAAAATTTGAGTCTTTATCCTTTTGTTTCTTAAACCGTGAACCAGGCCACGTTATAACCCTCAAAAGTCCTAGCCGAAGCATGGGTTAGTTCGAAAGCATACTGTTACGAAAGGTATCCTGACTCCTTAAGGCTTACGGTAAATACGGAGTTGACATCACGTTTTACAAACATTCACTTGTTTTATGAAAAGAGAATGCATTTTCAAAATCTTCAAGACAGACATAAGCTTTGCATTTTTAACATAACTTTGTTGGCATATGACTTTTTGTTTGAACAGCAGGGAAATCCGCATGATGAATACCTAATGAACAGAAGTACCTCCAATCAAGGGGCATGACATGAGCATTGTCCATTATCTGGGGCAATCCAATCAAGATTCAGAGAATCTCTCAAAAGGCCAAAAAGCCTGGGGCAAATCTCTGCCTAAGTCATTCGGGGCACTCCAGCAACGAATCTTGCACGATCAGACACCTTCTGGCAATATGGCAACACAAGCAGCCAGGGACACCTCTCTGCATTCTAAGAGCGTGGACACAGTCGAAAGATACTACGCAAAATCAAAGACCCGCTAGGTCGACGTACCTAGGCAAAAATAAGGGCTTCCCGGCGAACCAAAAGGGTTCGGGCAAAATGAAGGGATGAAATGAAAAAAATCTGTACACCCGGCAAGTCGAAAACCTGAAAAGGCGGCTTGGGCAAAAATGGGTATCCCGGTGGACTGAAAACCCGAAAGGGCGGTCCAGGCAAAAGTTAGGGATCAAAGCGTACGACTATGTCCTGTCATCTTGTCACCTGTCAACCAGAAGAAGGTTTGTCCGCCAACAATTATCAGCACCCCACAAGAAACAGGGGCAATGAAGAGTGGTCTAAGCAATCTGATTGTTCTATCCTTCAAGGTATCAGGGTAGGTTCCGTAAAGGAATCACTTTCCCCACAGATCAAAACTCCCCCAGAGAGTCCAATCCAGTCTCCCCAGGAAAGTTGGAATTCACCCCCCCAAGCAATAAGCTTACCCCCTCGCGGAGCACGAACGCGTCGTCCGGCTTGATTTAAAGAGTTATTTCCTTAACAGGATATAACTGGGTTATCCTCAGCCAAAATCCACGGAAAGAGCGTCGTCGACAGAATCTTCTTATCCCCAGCGAAGTCCATTCATACTTCCAATACAGCAAGGTATCCTCAGCGAGTCATCCTCAACAATGCAGCAAAAGCATCTCCCCACAGAGTATTTCTTCCCAGCATGGTCGCTAGAATATCTTTTTCTCCCCGCAGAATCCTCCATTCGCCAAGTTTATTCCCCAAACGGAGTTATCTTCGTCTATGGGAATTCTTGCAACTATTCTTCAACATCAGCCCAGGATAAGACTCCCCGGCACCCGTCAAGGATTTATTTTCTTAGACAAACATACATTCATAAAACGTCACATACATCATTATAGCATGCATATGCATCATACTACACGAATCTCATTGATTTTGAAGACATACAGTTCATGCATCATGATTTTGCATCCAATTATGTCTCGCCTTTTCAGGAAAAAGATCAATACAAAAATGACTACTATCAACTAATCGCAATTCATTCTTGATATAGTTTCAGATGTAAACCAGATATGGTGACGTTCTGATACTGCTTCCAGATATCCTTCTTGATATAGTTTCAGATGTAAACCAGATATGGTGACGTTCTGATGCTGCTTCCAGATATCCTTCTTGATATAGTTTCAGATGTAAACCAGATATGGCGACGTTCTGATGCTGCTTCCAGATTTCCTTCTAGATATAGTTTCGGATATGATCCAGAGATGGTGACGTTCTGATGCTGCTTCCAGATTTCCTTCTAGATATAGTTTCGGATATGATCCAGAGATGGTGACGTTCTGATACTGCTTCCAGATTTCCTTCTAGATATAGTTTCGGATATGATCCAGAGATGGTGACGTTCTGATGCTGCTTCCAAATTTCCTTCTAGATATAGTTTCAGATATGATCCAGATATGGTGACGTTCTGATGCTGCTTCCAGATTTCCTTCCAGATATAGTTTCAGATGTAAACCAGAGATGGTGACGTTCTGATACTGCTTCCAGAAGTCCTTTTTAGATGTTTCCCTCTCCGACGATGAGTGTGAGGTGATATTCTTCCTATGGTTCCCTCTCCAACGGTGTGTGAGGTAGTAATCCCTTTTCTAGACGTTTCCCTCTCCGACGATGAGTGTGAGGTGATATTCTCCCTATGGTTCCCTCTCTAACGGTGTGTGAGGTAGTAATCCCTTTTCTAGATGTTTCCCTCTCCGACGATGAGTGTGAGGTGATATTCTCCCTATGGTTCCCTCTCCGACGGTGTGTGAGGTAGTAATCCCTTTTTCAGATGTTTCCCTCTCCGACGATGAGCGTGAGGTGATCATTCCTTTCAAATTATAATTCTATGGTTCTCTTCCCGATACTGCAAAGATGGTAATTTCCCACCAAGATTTTCTCAACGAGCGTTGTTGAAGCTAAAATCACCCAAGGTTCTCTTACCATTCATGCTCAGGCAGTAACCATCCCTGGTTCATTCATCAGCGTTTGAAGCTCCAAACTCAGCTTCTGTAACCAGTCAGGACATATCTATACCAAGCATCTAAAATCAGCTCCTGCAACGTATCAGGTACTCATTTTTCTATTTTGCAGGTATGCAGGTTCTCGCTAAGGAATCTCCTACGCGATCAACATCCAGATGGCGTCTATAAGCCCATCACCCTATCCAGCAATCTCCAAATGGAATCTATAAGCCCATTCCCCCATCATCACTGCTACTATGTGAGCGCAAATTTCTGGGCACTCTAGTGTCCAATCATCTTCTACCCTCGGATTACGAAAGGCACGTCAGCCAATCTGCATCCTCAGGTCTAAGAAGATTGAACAGGGGCAACTGTTGCACCCCAAAATTTGCCCTCCCATATTCTTCAAGAAATTGCCAAGTCAAGTCACAAAATTCCCCAAGGGTTGTGCAGTTCAACTGTCTCCTATACAGTCAAAACTAGGGTTTGTGTTCTAATCAAAGAAAGGAAGTTTTCAAGGACCCAATCAAGTCTCATATGCCTATAAATGTGGTCAAGCATCCTCATGTCAAGTTTCAAGGCATTCAGCTCAAAATTGCACAGTCAAAACCCTAAATTGCACTACAGTCAACTGTAGGGGCAAAATGGTCATTTGACAGTCAAAAGTTCAAATTTTTGGTCAACATATCATTTTGAAGCCACAAACATCATTTGATCAATGCTTGATCATGATTATCAAAATTTGGCTCAGAAATCATCAAAGATGCAAAAGTTACTATATTTGGACAACTGAAAAAGTCAACTGAAATTGACCAGGGCATAACTTTCACATGGATTATCAGAAAAATTCCATCCAAAGCTCATTTTGAAGAGAAAGACATTTCCTACAACTCATCTTCATATTTTAAGTCCAAGAAATTCTCTCACAAAAAGTTATCAATTTCAACATTATAGGTCATTTTCAAAAGTCAACAAAAAGGGACTTTAAGTCAAAGGCCATGACTTGAGATTGGTAAATCAAAATGACATGGGACCAAAGGCATTGGTTAGAGGACTCAAAGACCTTTCCAAAATGTCCAAGAACATGTGAAAAGCTTAAAAATTGGGCAAGTTATGCCTTGTGGAAGTTGGGAAATTTTTAGGAATTTTGAAAAGTCAACATTGATGCAAATGATCCAAAATTGCTAATGGGCCCATTTTTCTTCCAAGTTTCTTCATGCCAAGCCTATGCACGACCATTAGGCCCAAAGGGAAGTATTTTCTCATTTTTTAATTATTTATTTGAATTTATATTAATATTAATTCATTTAAATTATTTAAATACATGAAAAATATAAAGCTTGACCTAAAAAATCTTTTTGTGCACATTCTACTCTCAATATTTCGTGCTTGTTCAATTATGGAAAGAATTGGTGTGATTGGAGCTAATTGACACAAAGAACCATGTGAAAAAGATTCAAAAAGATTTTACAAAATCAAATATGCAAATCAGTGAATTCATGAGATTTTGTTCAATTTTATTAACCTAAAAGCTTGGCTACATATTCAGGAATGAAAACCTAATTACATTAGACTAGAAGCTGCGCTCAGAAGCCATACACAAACTTGGATTTTTCCCATAAAACACAAAACTGATTTCAAGGTTATAGGTGGATTCAAGCCTCCATTCCTTTTCCAATAGCTTCCTTAGGCATTCCTGAACGTGTGCCAATCATAAACAACAAGCAAAGCTCCAAGAATTGGTAGATTATGTTCAAACTGAGTCACGAAATTCTTGAAATCGTATAGCATAATTCAAGCATCTTTTTGCATTTTTCTTTATTGATTCATGCTCATAATGATGTTTCTAAGCTAACCAACGTATTCAATTGTGTTTTTGTGCCACATATGCGAATCTACCATGTTTGGATATTAGGGTTTGCAGGTTTTAAAATTGGGGTTTCCCAATACAAGCAAAATTAGGCCATCCCAGTACCACCATTGCATTCAGTACACCAAGACGAAGAGATTCATGCATTCGCGAACAATTTATATACACCCAGCATCTAATCGTTATTTTCTTGTAGGTGGTATACAGCAACGCGTGCAAAACCGTTTCCATAGGCTTGTGTTTCAGAAAAAGTGAGGAAGACGATGTGTTGTCCCTCACTGATTCGCTGATTTCAAATTCCGCGCGTTTAATTATTAATGCGCTTGTTCTTTCTTTTTGTTGTTTGTGTATTATTAATATATCAAATAAGCCAAATGGCTCAGCTGGCAGGTACCTCTCTTGGCAATATCCAAGACCTGGGTTCGAACCCCAGGTCTGTGTAACCTTTCAATATTATTTTTCTATGAGTGTTCCTATGCAGCGTTTGTAGTGGAGTACACGATATATCCCCCTCATCCAGACGTCCACGTCCTTAGTACAATCAGATCAATGGCCAAGATTCCAAGAACACGTATGCAATGGTCAACGCGCTAGCATGCAAACTGGCAAAGTCAATGGACCAAAGCGTTAATGGGCCAGAACCTTCGGATCAACACCTCCAATTTGGGGCTACCCCCCCTGGTTTGCCTTTACTATTAAATTCTTCTTTTATTTTATTTATTTCTTATTCTTGTTTTAATTGTTATGTTTATTATTGTTTATTTAATTAATTATTTTTTTTAACAAAATACAAAAACATCATAAATTCAAAAAAGGACAAAAAGTTAATAATTATTTTAATTATTTAATATGTAATTATTTAGTATAATTAGGGTTTTGCAAGTTTGATTCTTTTCATAATAAAAATCCAAAAATATGTAGAACTTAGGTTTAATTAACAATTTTCATTCCTTTTAGTTTTTCCTTTTATCATAATATTATTATTTATTTATTTTCATAAATTAAATTTTTGCATGTAAATTAACTTAGATTTAAATTAGGTTAAAACTTAATATTTTTACAATAAACTTAAAAAACATTAGAATTAGGGTTTGACATTTTATTTTAATTTCAATCAATTCTTTTTTCTTTTAAATCTTAAAAAAACATAAAATACCAAAAAAACATTTAATTCTAATTAATTAATTCTTATTAACTTTAATTTCTTATGAAAGGGTCCAACGCCCATACTTTTAATTATTAATTTCGCGCATTTTACCTTGTCGCTTATTATAATTATGTACATGTCCCAAAGCCTTGTAACAATTTTATTTCTCGCACTTATTGCTTTATTTACTTTCCGCTAAATCGGGTCCGGTTTAATTTTGGCGATGTGGACCCGCGCCATTTGTAATAGCCTTAGATTTATTTTTTCGCAAACTTTATAACTGTTAAATAAGCATGAAAGAATGTATGAACATAAAATCAAGCGTAGAACACAACAAACACGACAAGACAAATATCAATGAAAACAACATACGAATCGCACACACCACCCCTAGGGTACGCCTCACTGTTGCCTTGCCTCGAAAGGTGATCGTCGAGTAAAGGATGTCTTAGTAAGTCCTCATGATCCGGGAACCTGGCATGAGGGTAGCTTCTAAGGTGTCTTCCCATTGCTCTGGTGATCACCATGTCCCCAAAACTCGAATTGACCCGAACACCTCCAACGGTGGTGCTACCTACCTCTCAATGGTGGGATGGCACTACTTTTAAGGACATTTACACAGACGAATTCCTTAGGGTAGGTAGGTTCTCAAGGATACTTGCTCTCTTCAAAACAAATCAAAATCTTTTCACACCGACACTTTTCAAAAGCTTTCAAAGCAAACTTTTCAAACACTCTGACGTATGAGTCGATCTGAAATTTTTCAAAGAAACTTTTTTAAAACCCACATTGAAAAGCAAACAAACAATTTTGAAAACACAAGTGAGCAAGTATCTAAGAGCCCATGGATAACCATGGATAGAAAGGGTGCTAACACCTTCCCTTTCTATAACCTACCTCCCGAACCGAGAGCAATCTTTATAAGGAATTTTTCTGTGCTTTTGTCCTTTCCACTTGGAGAAAATAAAAGACGGTGGCGACTCTTGCTTCCGCGACATTTCGCGAACCAGCGTTAAACAGTCAGTTCCAGATCCACCGATCACAGCTATGTTTTAAACCCTTTTAATAAGTTTGTTCCACCATTGCATTTGGTGGACAATCTCATGTTAGGATGTGAAAGGGACGGGCACGGGTCATCGTTTAAACCATAATTGCAATGGTGCCAAGTATCTTTGGGCATTTTCTTTAAGGGACTTGATCATTTGTTTAGGCAACATTTTGAAAGTGTTATTGAGGGACTATGATCATTTGATTTGTTTGTTTTGCCCAAAGAGGCCTAACATGCAATACGGCCCAATTTTGAAAGGCAACAAGTGGAATACCCTAGGGGGTGCAAGTGTGATTTGTGTATTCATTTTCATGCTTGTTTATCTTGAAATTAGGTCAAAACTATGTTTCGTTATTTTCCGCATACAAACCCTAATTCTAACATGGTATAATTAGAAAGCAATAAAGTGCGAAAATAAATTTACTAAGCTATTACAAAACCATATATGGGAAGGGGGGTACAAATGTTCGAATGGGGATTTTGACAAGGAATTTAAACCTAAAACTATTACATCAATATTGAATTATTTACAAGGTGATTAATTGGCATAAATTAAATAAAATAGAACAAATGTGTAAGATGCCAAAAAATGGGTTTTTTGTATGTATGAAAAAAAAGCATTTTTACATGTCAAAATAAAGAAAAAGGAAAGTATTATTTTTTTGAGTTTTTCCATGTTTAGGGCAAAACCCTAATTTTTTAATCAAAAAGGGATATTAATCAATTAATTCATATAATATTTACTATTTACATACAAAAATAAAATAAAATATAGTATATTTATAAAAATGTCTTTTTAGTATTAAATATTAATAAAAATAAAAATATGTATATTTTTGATATTTTTACCCTAAATGTATTAATATATATATGTATATTTATATTATTTACAAGATATATATTATACATATTAATTAATAATATTTAATATTAAAATAAAAAAAAGGGTATTTTTCTACAAAATATTTTCAGGAAGTAAAAATAAGATAAAAGTATGTAAAATATATTTGTGCTATTTTAGTATTTTAAACAAAAAGTATATATTTATTTATTTATGTACAAACTAAAAGAAAAAATCAAATAAATACCTAATAAATTCAAAAATGATGAGAAAAAATATTTTTATATTTTTAATATGCTGAGAAAAAATAAACGAGTCAATTAAAAAAGGAAAAAGTCAAAAAACATTAAAAATAAAGCAAATGGGCTCAGGGGGTGTAAAACCAAAAAGGTGGTGCGAATAAGAAAATAACTCAGGCCCAGCCCAAGAAGACATTGTCTTCAACCTTCAGACAAAACCAGTTCAAAACGCGCGCCCTTCTTCTCAAACTTCTAACTCCTGATTCCTGGCTTATTAATGAAAACTCATAACATAAAAAATGTTCAGCATCAAGAGACGAATCCAACCATATGCAGAACTTGATCTAACTCTCTAAGATGAGGGAGAATTTCTTCTCCCCCAAATCCTAACCTAGATTTTCTGCCATTTTCAAACCTTAAACTCTCACAGCTCAAGCAAAAGAAATGAAAAGTAAAAACATGTACATGTTCAGTGGCATGAGTAGAACATTGTTTATTCACAAACTTAGAGCTAATGATGCCTAATAAGAGAGATAGAAGTTCACCAAAATACCTGTTCAGTTGAAGTTCTATCTGGCAATGGGGAAGCTTTCAGTGCAAGGTGATGATTGGTAAAGCTTCCTTGAGGTCCAGGGATGCTATTCCAATGTTTACTTTGTCTTGAAAGCTTTTGAATCGTGCTAGAGCACTTCACCTGCAAAACAAGAAACTGAAAATGGTGGAACTGGTTAGAGGGATTACAGGTCGTGTTTCAAGTCATGGTTAGCTTGCATAGATGCTAGGGAATGTGTGTGAACTGGTTTGGGCAAGAGAGCTTGAGGGAAATGGAAGATGGCACTCAAACTGCAGGCCTGGCCCTGTTTTGCAGTTTGAAGGTGATTCTGAGATTGGGAGTGTATGAAAGATGTTTGGGTCGTGCACTAGCTTGGTTGGGATGTCTTGAGTGTGTTTCACAAGTTCACTTAAGTGTTTGCAAGCTGATATGAGAGTTGTGTTACAACATGCCAAGTTACTTACACTTTAAGCAAACAATGCCCAAGTTGTGTTCTAGGTCAGTAGAGGCCCCCTAATGAGCTGCATAATCCCTCCTTGATCAGAGTGTTTTGCTCATAATCTTGTGCCAATTAGATCTCATTTGTACTGCTTGGATTTTCAATTGGACATAAAGTTACCTTTTGCAAAAATGGAAGAAATGCTTTATCTATAAATGGATTAATCCTTTAGGCAATGCTTGAACTCATGAAACAAGGCCTTGGCACAAAGGTTTTGCATTGAATTATTGAGTGTCAAAGGGTTTTAGGACCTGTAATTTAACACAAACTATGCTGACTTGAAAATGGCCTAAGTTATGAACATGTTCATGATCAAATCAAAAGTGAGTTTTTGCCATATTGTGAAATTCGATTCTCTCAAGTTATGAGGTTTTTTGAGAAGTTCTTAGACATTTTGGAAAGCTTGGAATGTGTACTACAATCCATCTTTGAAATGAAAATTTAAATTCAAAGTGGAAGTGCATGGAAAATGGACTTGAAGTTAGGTAGAAAACCTTGTCAAAAAGGTCAAATTTTCACTAAGTTAAGAATGGTTTGGCACCCCTATTCAAAAAATTGTAACTTGAGATACAAGCTTCATTTGGGAAAACTTTGTGAATCAAAGTTGTATATTATGCAACAAGCTACAACTTTCATGTTTTGACTTTTGTTTGAATCCAAATGAATCTTGATGAGAAAGTGGGGCAAAGTTGGGAAAAAATTAGGGTTTTCCATAACTTAGAAAAATTCTAAGTTATGAAAAATTCCCATTTCAAACCCTAATTTGCATTTCTTGGTTTCTTGGTGAACAAGTTTCATGATTTGGCATGTTTTGGTGAAAAATGAATCTTGACTCTTGATTTTGACCAAAAAGTCAAAGTTTGACTTTTCAGTATACAGTCAAAATTGATCAATTGACTGGGAAATTCAACTGTCAATCTTGTGTATTCGGGATCTTTTGAGTTTGTTGAGCATGTCAAGATAATTCCATGGGGTCCTTGAGTCCATATGTGAGCTTGGTTTGCCATTGGCTAGGTCAAACAGTCAAAAATTGCATTTGTGCAGTCAAAACCCTAAAAATGACCATTTTGCCCTTTTGATGATCTGATCAAATTTCTTGTGGAATTGTGATCCAAACATGATCAAATAGTCCTTGTGAGTTCATAATGTTGATGTGGGTCAATTTTCATGAGATTTGACTGTCAATTGGGCACAGTTGACTTTTTCCCCAATACAGTTGATTTTTAGGTCAACTGTCCAGTTGACTGGGCAAAACTTGGAATCAAGGCTTGAAACTTGGTATGGAAAAACTTGGGAGTCCATCATGAAGCATGAAAGTCATCTTAGGCATTTTGGGTCAAGACATCCTTGTTCAAACACAAACCCTAATTTGGGTCCACAGTGCAAGGAGAAGTCTTGAGCAGAGGAAACCCTAACTGGATCTTGATCTTCCAGGGTTTTGTGATGAGAAAAATGTTGAGGAAATGGGAGGGAAAATTCTGGGGTACAACAGTTGCCCCTGTTCAATCTTCTTGAACCTGAAGAGTTAGATTGGCAAGTTTGCCTTTCGTGACTCGAGGGTAAAAGGAGATTGGACACTAGAGTGCCCGGAAATTTGCACTCGCATGTTGAAGTATCAGTAATGTGATGTCGGGAATGGGCTTACAGATGCCATTTGGAGAGATGGTGGATAGGGAGATGGGCTTATAGATGCCATCTGGAGATGTGACAGAACTTTGTCAGGAATGGGCTTATAGATGCCATTTAGAAGTGTGGATCGCATAAGAGATTCCTTAGCGAGAACTTGTGTATTTGAGAAAGACAGATGTTTTCCTGGCTTGTTACAGGTGTTTGATCTTCAATCTCCTCATGCAGATATGC
The DNA here is from genome assembly GCA_948472305.1 of Vicia faba. Classification (NCBI taxonomy): domain Eukaryota; kingdom Viridiplantae; phylum Streptophyta; class Magnoliopsida; order Fabales; family Fabaceae; genus Vicia; species Vicia faba. Next base: position 652,996,400 of record OX451740.1, read on the forward strand.
CCTGGCTAGATACATGTGTCGAATCTATAATCGGTTGTTCACAGATGTGCCCTGGCTGGATACAGGAGTCGAATCTGGAAATAGTCGTCAATAGATATGCCCTGGCTGGATACAGGAATCGAATCTTCGAACTCTTCAGACGTGCCCTGGCTAGATACATGAATCGAGTCTGGAAATATGGTCAACAGATATGCCCTGGCTGGATACAGGAGTCGAATCTGGAATTGTTGTAGTTGATAGATATGCCCTGGCTGGATACAGGAATCGAATCTTCGAACTCCTCAGACGTGCCCTGGCTAGATACAGGAATCGAGTCTGGAAACTGATCACTCTCAGATATGCCCTGGCTAGATTCAGGTATCGAATCTGGAATTGTGACAGTTGAAGGTAGTTCTCTTTGGGATTGTCTTTTTCCTGAAAAGGCAAAAACATAAGTTGTATGCAATGTCATGATGCATGATGTCATGATGTTCAACATGAGATAGTGTTGTGTGCACTTTATCATGTAGGTAAGCAAGATGTATGAAAATGTGAAATGTTTATGAATGTAATTTCATCTTAGGAAAATAAATCCTTGACGATCGGCCGGGGAGTTGCTCTGTGGCCGAGATACTTTGCTGAAGTTTTGATGAGAGGCCTGCTGAGGACTTCAATGATGGATTCCGCTGGGGATAATGATGATAAACCCTACTGGGGAATACCAAAGACATACTCCTGCCGGGGATTGAAAGAACCTTGCCGAGGGCGATCTTCCATGGCAATTAGCTGAGGATAACCCAGTTATAAGCCCTTGTGAGGAATAACTCTGAATAAAGCTCGGGAGAGACGTCCGTACTCTGCAGGGAACAAGCTTCCAGAATCTACTTGGGATAAGCTTTAAGACCTGCCGGGGAATGTTGTACCTTTTTAGAATTGACGGGGAATCAACTCCGTTTGGGGAAAGTATTGTTGAATCTTGTCTTACTCTGCGAGGCGTTGAGATGATTTGGTCGCATTCTTCAGTCAAATCTACCTTGGTACCTTGGCGGACAAAGCAACCGGACTGCATCAGACAACTCCACATTGCCCCTGTTTCTGATGTCACCTGTAATTAATCTTTCTTTTCATATGCAAATATTTATGAATCAGTAATTTAATGTCAAATGCATATATCAAAAATGAACATTGGACGTTCTTCGCAAGACAAAACAGAAAAAGGAAAAAACAATGGCAATTTGTATGGACAAGTGAATTTGTATTGATTTGAATTTTGCCCGTGAATAGGCATTTTTGTACAAGAGGCTGACATCCTAGTAAGAGGACGCCGCCGAATAACATAGAATTTACAATTTTGAAAACAAAACAGCTATGTGAACAATCCCCCTGGGTTCCAACTCTGCTATCGCCTTTATGTCTTCAAGCGTCTCATCACTTTGCTGCTTGGTAGAAGATGAAGCTGATTGGTTGATGCCGAAATCTGAGCCAGATAGTTGATGTCGAATTCCGGATGCGAGGTGATCCAATGAGACATAGTGTTACGCTTTATCCCTAACTTTTGCCTGGACCGCCCTTTCGGGTTTTCAGTCCACCGGGATACCCATTTTTGCCCAAGCCGCCTTTTCAGGTTTTCGACTTGCCGGGTGTACAAATTTTTTTTATTTCATCCCTTATTTTTGCCCGAACCCTTTTGGTTCGCCGGGAAGCCCTTATTTTGCCTAGGTATGTCAACCTAGCGGGTCTTTTATTCATGCGTAGTATTTTTTCACTATGTCTGCATTGGCGGGGTGAGGAAGGTCGTCACCATCCATGGTGGTTAGGATCATGGCTCCTCCCGAGAACACATGCTTAACCACAAATGGCCCTTCGTACGTAGGGGTCCATTTGCCCCGGGGATCACTTTGAGGAAGGATGATGCGTTTGATTACCAGATCTCCGACTTGATATTCTTGTGGTCTGACCTTTTTGTTAAATGCCCTGATCATTCGTTTTTGGTACGTCTGACCGTGACAGATAGCAGCGAGTCTCTTTTCATCAATTAAGTTTAGCTGATCAAGTCGTGTCTGGATCCAATCATCTTTGCTTAGATCTGCATCCTTCATTATCCGGAGAGAGGGTATCTGCACTTCGATCGGTAAGACTGCCTCCATACCGTAGACCAAGGAGAAAGGAGTTGCCCCGGTTGACGTCCTGGCTGAGGTACGGTACCCATGAAGAGCGAACGGTAACATCTCGTGACAATCTTTATAGGTCACTGTCATCTTCTGCACAATTTTCTTGATATTTTTATTAGCTGCCTCTACAGCCCCATTCATCTTCGGCCGGTAGGGAGAAGAGTTGTGGTGCTGTATCTTGAATTGTTCGCAAAGCTCAGTGATCATTTTGTTATTGAGATTGGTACCATTGTCCGTAATGATTCTTTCCGGGACGCCGTATCGACAGATCAGATTATGCCGGATGAAACGTGCCACGACGCTCTTGGTTACCGTTGCGTAAGAAGCTGCCTCAACCCACTTCGTGAAGTAATCGATCGCCACTAAGATGAAGAGATGCCCATTGGATGTCGTCGGTCGGATCTCACCGATCATATCAATGCCCCACATTGCAAAAGGCCAATGTGCCGTTAGGACGTTCAGAGGAACCGGAGGAATATGCACCTTGTCAGCATAGATCTGGCATTTGTGACAAGTTCGAGAGTGTTGGTAACAATCGGCTTCCATTGTGGACCAGAAATATCCTGCCCGAAGGATTTTCTTAGCCATGGTGTGTCCACTGGAATGTGTTCTGAATGTGCCTTCATGCAGTTCTATCATGATCTTCTCTGCTTCAGCCTTATCCACACAATGTAGTAGAGTTGAATCATGATTCCGTTTGTAGAGAATGCCGTTGCTGAGGAAGAATTTCGCCGCAAACCTTCTCATGAACTTCTTGTCATTGACAGATGCACCTTCAGGGTATTCCTGAGTTTCCAAATACCTCTTCACCTCCTGATACCAGGGTTTTTCAGTCAACTTCTCGGCCTCGAGGTCGCAGCAGTATGCCGGTTCATCCAACTTCCAGATAATGATTCGGGGAGCCTCATTTTCCCATTTAACTTTGAACATTGAAGACATCGTAGCTAGGGCGTCCGCTAGCTGATTCTCCTCTCTCGGGAAGTGCTCAAAAGTTATTTCTTCAAAATGGGGAAGCAAGGTTGACACATACTCCTTGTAAGGAATAAGATTTGGGTGTTTCGTATCCTACTCGCCTTTGATCTAATTGATCACGAGAGCGGAATCTCCGAAGACACTCAGAAACTTGATCCTCAAGTCGATTGCAGCTTGTAAACCCATGATACATGCCTCATATTCTGCCATGTTGTTGGTGCAGTTGAAACATAATCGGGCGGTGAGTGGAGTATGAGTTCCTTTGGGAGATATGATTACAGCGCCGACGCTGTTACCCAAAGCATTGGAGGCTCCATCAAAATGCATAGACCATCGGGATCCTTCCTCAGGTCCTTCATCCGGTCCAGGTACTTCACAGTCGGTTACCACCATGATGTCTTCGTCCGAAAAATCAAAGTTCAATGATTGGTAATCGTCCATAGGTTGGTGTGCCAAATGATCTGCCAGTACACTTCCTTTAATTGCTTTCTGAGTTGTATACTGGATGTCATATTCTGTCAAGATCATTTGCCATCTCGCTATTCTTCCAGACAGAGCAGGCTTTTCAAATATGTACTTGATGGGATCCATCTTTGAAATCAATAGAGTAGTGTGAGTCAGCATATACTGTCTCAGCCGGCGAGCAGCCCATACTAGAGCGCAGCAAGTTTTCTCAAGCAGTGAGTAACGAGACTCACAGTCGGTAAACTTTTTGCTCAAGTAATAAATAGCGTGCTATTTTCGGCCAGACTCGTCATGTTGCCCCAGCACACACCCCATTGAATTGTCAAGTACTGTCAAGTATAATATCAGAGGTCTTCCTTCCACTGGTGGCATAAGAATGGGTGGCTCTTGGAGATATTCCTTTATCTTCTCGAAGGCGGCCTGACATTCATCGTTCCAGCGTACTACTTGATCTTTCTTCAGTAATTTGAAGATTGGCTCACAAGTAGCAGTCAGATGCGAGATGAATCGGGCAATGTAATTCAGTCGTCCCAGGAAGCCTCTGACTTCTTTCTCTGTTCTTGGAGTCGGCATCTCTTGTATGGCTTTTACCTTGGCAGGGTCCACCTGAATACCTTTATCACTTACAATGAAACCTAGCAATTTTCCGGACCTCACCCCAAAGGTGCATTTGTTGGGATTCAACCTCAGCTTGTATAACTTGAGTCGGTCAAACAGCTTCCTCAGATGATCAAGGTGTTCTTCCTCAGTTTGAGACCTTGCTATCATGTCATCAACGTATACCTCAATCTCATGATGGATCATATCATGAAATAAAGCAACCATGGCACGTTGATAGGTTGCCCCAGCATTTTTCAATCCGAATGGCATGACCTTGTAACAGAAGGTGCCCCACTGAGTCACAAAGGTAGTCTTCTCCATATCCTCCGGAGCCATTTTGATCTGATTATACCCTGAAAAACCATCCATGAAGGAGAACACCTTGTGTTGAGCAGTATTGTCGACAAGAACGTCGATGTGAGGTAAGGGGAAGTCATCCTTGGGGCTTGCCCTGTTCAAGTCCCTGTAGTCGACACACATTATGACTTTACCGTCCTTCTTCGGCACTGGCACCACATTGGCAACCCATTGAGGATAAGAAGTTACTGCTAGAAACCCGGCGTCGAATTGCTTCATAACCTCAGCCTTGATCTTTTCAGACATCTCTGGGCGCATACGGCGGACCTTTTGCTTTACCGGAGGGCAGTCTTCCTTGGTTGGCAGGTGATGAACTACAATGTCGGCATCCAAACCAGGCATATCTTCGTAGGACCAAGCAAATATCTCCATGTAATCATGTAGCATCTGGATCAATCGTTGCTTCACGCTGAGCTCTAGATTAGCCCCAATCTTGACCTCTTTCCTATCTGTCTCAGTACCCAGGTTAATTGTTTCCACCGGCTCTTCATGTGGTTGAATAGCCCTCTCTTCCTGGAGTAGCAGTCTCGCGAGTTCACCAGGCACTTCACAATCATCTTCACCTTCGTCTTTGGCCAAGTTGATCGGATTCTCGAAGTCATAACTGGCGGTAGCAGAGCTGTTACCAGTGAGATCCAGAGTGGATTGAAACCTGTATAAGTGAGTGTGTGTAAATATAGCTGTTTTGCAATATATAACACAAAGAGAAAAAGAGCACAAGATTTGAAATGCAACAAACGTCCAATGTTTTGATTGATGATATATGGAAATGTCATACAAAAAGCCCTCACAAATGGAGCTACGATGCCCCGGGTAGGACACCGAGCCAATAAAGTTTTAACACATTGTTTGTTACAAATTGAAAATCAAAAGAAATAATTACTGCGCGACAAATGTGATAGGTGTAAAATCCTTTGCCGTCCAGTTGCTCGGTCTGTTGCTGGTAGTCGGGTAGATCCAACTGTCAAACTCTGCTTCCTCTACATCCTCCTCAATAGCATTCACCCTTGGGTTGGAGATAAACACCGGAGCCTTTCTGATCTTTTCCTTGCGCACAACCCTTTGAGCCTCTGCAGTAAAGCCCAGCCCAAACTTGTCGTTCTTTTGAGTGAAGTCAGGAAGCTGACCCCAGTTTGCACAATTGCCTTTCTCGATTACAGCCCGGGCATCCTTCAAGGACGCCATCTTCAACGGAAAATCTTCTTCAACTACTGCCTCAGCTGATGCCAACACTGGAGGTACTTCCTCAAAATGCTGAAAGGGGGTTTCAATGAACTCCCCGTCCATCTCGATATACCAGAATGAATTCAAGTGACTCACCATGTATTCCTCCTCACCCTGCACAACAACAATCTTCCCTTTGACAGGGTATTTGAGCTTTTGGTGTAAAGTGGAAGTTACTGCCCCAGCTTTGTGAATCCAGGGTCGACCCAACAAGCAGGAATAAGATGGACGAATATCCATTACATAGAACGTTGAGTCGAAAACTTGGGAACCCACACGAATATGGATGTCTACTTCACCGTGCACCATCCTCTTAGAACCGTCGAAGGCTCTAACAATAATGCTACTAGGTTTCAACCCCAGGCCCTCACAATCCAAGCGATCCAATGCTTTCTTGGGCAAGACATTCAGGGAAGAGCCGGTATCCACTAACACGTATGCGAGAGTAGTGCCCCAGCATTCTATGGAAACATGCAGGGCATCATTGTGATTTTTCCCTTTGGCGGTAAGGTCAGCATCCGAGAACCCTAAGCCATTGTCAGCCGTCAAATTAGCCACACAGTCAGTGAATTGATCCGCGGAGGTCTCTTGCGGCACATGGGCCGTTTTCAGAAATGAAATCAGGGCTTTTGCATGGGCCTCTGAGCATAGCAGCAATGATAACATAAAGATTTTGGAGGGAGTATGCCCCAACTGTTCAACGACATTAAAGTCACTCTTTTTGATAATTTTAAGGATTTCCTCCATTTCTTGTTGGGAGGCTTCCCCAGCAGTCTTCTTTTTTGGTGCCTCCGTCCTGGCAGGCAAATCGGTAGCAACTTCTTTGCCCCGAGTATCAGAGGACTCGGCGGCAGTAGTAGACACAGGAACTTGAACTGGAACATGCACACTTGCGGGTGTGATGGTGAGAGGTTTTCGGATAACTGGCGGTGCAATGTCAGGCGAGAAGAGCCTGCCACTGCGGGTAATCTTGGCGGGACCAGTGATGTTACTGATACTGGTATTGGTGTTGAACTCCTGCTTCACCCCAAGCACATACACGTCGGCTCCATAATGCCACGGGACCACTTTATCAGACTCATAGGAGAGAGGCCCCGGAACAGTAATAGTAATGGGTGCAACAGACATAATTCGGACGGGTTTCTTCACGAGAGCTTTGGCAGGATTGTAAATTATGATAACAGATATTTCTTCAACGGAAACAAACGGAACAACAGTTTTCTTGAACAGAATCTCATTGCTATCCATCAGGCTTTGAATGCCTGATTTCAGCAGCGGACAACCGGTAGGGATAACAGCACACAGGAGGCACCCCTTGCCACAACCCGGAAATAAACCGGCTAGTAGCAAGTTCCTCTTAATAGTCAAAAGAGGGGTAACAACTTCATTCACCGAAACAGCATACAACTCTTCCTCAATGGCATTTACTCTATGCTGGGGCATAGGAGCAGTTACAACATTTGGTCTCTCAGGCGCCTCAAACTGAATTTCCTTCGCGTCGATAAGATCTTGCACTTTGTTTCTCAAAGCCCAGCAATCATCAGTAGTGTGCCCGGGACTATCAGAATGATAAGCACACCGGGAATTTGGGTTATACTTAGGAGACGCAGTGTTGACGACCTTAGGAGCTTCTTTGATGGTCACCAAGTTGGTTGATAACAGTTGGGGTAAAATTTGAGATAAGGTCATGCTTAGCCGAGTATACTGTCTCTTGGGCCTTTCACCTCTTTGTTGATTGTACTGCTGAGGAGCAGCAACAGGTTTTGAAATGACCAAAGCATTGGCGGCTTGGCGACTTTCGGGCTTGACTTGTCTTCTAGGACCATAGACGGCACTTGCTTCTTTCTTAAACGGCCTCTTCTCAGTACTTGTGGAGGCAGCCTTTTGTATCTTTCCTGACCTGATGCCAGCTTCAATTCTTTCTCCCGTCAGAATCAAATCCGTAAACCCAGCGGAGGAGTTACCAACCAAATGATTGAAAAATGGACCAGACAAAGTCCCTAGGAACATATCAACCAACTCACGATCAGTCAATGGAGGCTGCACCCTGCCAGCCAAATCTCTCCATTTTTATGCGTATTCTTTGAACCCTTCACCCGTTCCTAGAGACATACCCTGAAGTTGGGTACGCGTTGGAGCGAGATCAGAATTGTATTGATATTGTCTGTAGAATGCGGTCGCCAAATCTTCCCAGTGTCGGATATTAGTTCCATCTAATTGGTAGAACCATTCAAGCTGTGATCCCGAAAGGCTGTCTTGGAAGAAGTGAATCCAAAGGTTCTTATCTGCCGTATAAGGTTGGATTTTCCTTACGTACGACCTTAGATGCAGCTTTGGGCAGGAGACCCCATCATACTTGGCGAAGGCAGGCGCCTTAAACTTGTGTGGAATTACTACCCCAGAAGATAACCCCAAATCTCTGAAATCCAGCCCCGGCACATTCTGAATCTCCATGGTGCTCAAGCGGTCCTCCAATTGCTTGTATCTGTCAGCAGCAGGTGGGTATTGTTCGTCATTGTAGTCTGTCTCGTTGTCGGAGACTGCAGGACTAGGAGCTCCTCCCCCTTGGGGACTATCTTTCTCTGCAGAGGAAGTAGTAGGATCAGCCTCGTTGTGGAGTGTGTTCCCAAATCTGCGTCCAGTGTTGAATAACGCAGTCCTCTTTTTCTTCTTCTTCTTCAGGAGTAGAGTCTTCAACTCTTGCTGTCCTTGGGCCAGGCTCAGGACCATTTCTTGAAACTGGGAACTTTGGGCCTGAAGGGCCTTGATGGCTTGCTCACTGGATGAGTCTGGATTCATGATGACTGTTCAAATAAACAGCGAAGAAGATTAAGCAACCTGTGAAATAGGGTACCTGCTATGCATATGGTGCAATGAGATGCGTATGTTTTATGTTTTCAAAGACAAACAAGATTCAACTTTGTAGACAACAGGGAAACACACTTCATTAGATTAAAATTTTAATTGTTCAACAACTTGCCCTTAGGCATTACAGGAATGAAAAATACTGGAAAGGAAATAAAAGCTATAAAAGGAAATATCCAAAGCCCATCAATGCTCCCATGGCCTCCTTTTCTCAGTGTTGATGTAGTTATTCAGAACCCGCTCTTCCTCCAATTGCTTAGTCAGCCTCTGGATCTTTCGTTCCTGCTCGTTAAACTTTTCCCGATAGAAATCCCGCTCTTCCTTTAGCTGCGCCCAAGATCTCTTCATTGTGTCAAAATCAGTGGGTATCTGAGGAGGGAGGATAGTTGGAGGAACCCCATCTTCATCAGGAGATTCAAGAATGATAGGTCTGACAGCTTCGTACGGCATACCTAACCTCTGAGCACGGATGCGGACCCACTTGCAATAGGGTTCCATTGGTAGAGAGGTCTTTGGTCCCAACTCATGTGGGTCAGCTTTGTGAATTCTGTCCCAAGCTTTAATGAATCCATGGCGTAGTTTGTCACTGTCTGCCTGAAACTCAAAATGAAAGTGAGGAACCAACATTTCATGAGGCTCATCTCCCCTGGCTCTTCCAAACTGACGGAGAGCTAAGCATGGATTGTAAGAGATTCCTCCTTGGATGCCAATCAAAGGGACATTAGGGTATTCTCCGCAACGGTCAATAACAGCTACCTCATCCAAACCTCTGAGAGTCCAGGTGATGTCATTATCAGTGAGAGACATTAACCTCCGGGCCCAACCTTTTCCTTCTTCATTCTTCAGCACGAACTTAGGAAGGTGAGAAATAAACCACCTTACTAGCAAAGGAGCACAACACCACGGAGTTCCCCGTTTTCGAGCAGTACGAGCATAGAGTTGTTGCAGGATATCACCCAAAAGAGTGGGTACAGGATTCTGAGACATGAAGATCCTTATGACATGGATACTGATAAAGGTGTCAGGATTGGGAAACAATACCAGACCATAGATCAAAAGAGCCAGAATATCCTCGTACACCTTGAAGTCCAAATCATTCCAGAAATCATTAGCCTTGCCAACCAGAAATTTGACCAAAAAGCCCTTGACTCCACTTCTAGTTTCCCAGTTAGCTAATACCTCTTCTTTGGTCAAGGGGAGAATTGCAGCAATCTCTTCAGGCCTAGGAGTCTTTTCCAAACCAGTGAATGGAGTTTGATCCAAGACAGGGATCCCAAGAAAATAGGAGAATTCTTCCAGGGTAGGAACCAGCTGGAAGTCTTGAAAGGTGAAACAATGATACAGAGGGTCATAAAACTGGGTGAGAACACTTATCAGTTGTTGGTCCCACTTTGCAGTGATCAAGCCAAGGAGAGAACCATGTCTGTTGATGAAGGAAGAAGTGTTTGGAATCCTACCAACCAAATCCTTGAGCAAAATTGGTGGTTGAACAAAGTTGAGCCGGATAGTATTCCTACGCACGGGCATCATGATGTCCTACAAAACATAGCAAAGATGAAACTTCTTGTCTTTGAAATGGGTTAGTCCTTTATACAGGATGCATGCAATGGTATGATGGCATGATGCTATGATGAAGCACACCACAAGTATTCACATAGGCAAGCATGGTAAGGCACACAAGTCACACAAGACACCCTTAGGTTTCAGGCCAGCATGAATTTCAGGTATTACCCTCTTTTGGTTTTGTTGGTTAAAACCTGTCCTATCAAAGGTAACCGGGTTCTAGAGGATCTCAAATCATTGGCTACCCTCAATCAGTCATAACTACAGCATCGCAATCTTTTCTCGCAGCCAGAACCATCTCGAGAGTTTAGCCTCAATGAGTGTAGCATACTGCTACTGTCCTAATAGCCAAGTTGGTCAATTTAGGGTTCTAAGGTCGGGTGGTGTTTAATGACTCCTTAGAAGACCTATATTCTCCCCATTGCAACACAAGGGATATAGGTACAGACCAAGGTGCCACACCAACGTAGCCACTGCTTCACCCATGTCGGTCTACGCCGGACAGGTCCCTCACAGATTATGCTACCTAAAAAGGGTATTTCCCAGATCCGGGTTAGGATCTATGAAACTCCGATGCAAAGCCCACAAATATAAAAGCAATCAAAGCAAACAACTGAAAACAAAGGTGATCTAAACCCTAAGGTTACTCCACTTTTAAATTAATTCCTCAGCAGAATCGCCAGTTCTGTGATACGGTGGGAGAACTGACTATGGTTTTGCGTTTGTTTTCGCAAATGTTTCGGTTGAGCAAGAGTCGCCACCGACTTTTTATTTTATCCTAAGGAAAGGTTTAAAAAGCACAGCAAAAACCTTTGAGATGTTTTCTTGGGTTCGGGGAGTAGATTATAGAAAGGGAAGGTATTAGCACCCTTTCTATCCATGGTTATCCATGGGCTCTTAGTTACTTGCTTAGATCACTTGCCTTTTGTTTTCAATTGTTTGAAATGGTGCTTGTGTGCGTGGGTTTGAAAATGTTTTGAAAAGAAGCCAATGTGGTGGCAACCTTTGTAATGATCCATGTGGGGATGTATACGAAGGTGTATGTCTTTTGAAAAAGTTTTTCATTTGTTTTTTTTTTTGGAAAGTTGTTTTGAAAGTGTAGTGATGTGTGGTTTAGAAAATAGGCAAGTGTTTTGTTTTTTTTTTGCAAGTTTTGATTCAAGTAACCAAGAGGTTATCTACTCCTAAATTTCTCAAAGTTTATGGCTATGTTTTAAACCCTTTTAATAAGTTTGTTCCACCATTGCATTTGGTGGACAATCTCATGTTAGGATGTGAAAGGGACGGGCGCGGGTCATCGTTTAAACCATAATTGCAATGGTGCCAAGTATCTTTGGGCATTTTCTTTAAGGGACTTGATCATTTGTTTAGGCAACATTTTGAAAGTGTTATTGAGGGACTATGATCATTTGATTTGTTTGTTTTGCCCAAAGAGGCCTAACATGCAATACGGCCCAATTTTGAAAGGCAACAAGTGGAATACCCTAGGGGGTGCAAGTGTGATTTGTGTATTCATTTTCATGCTTGTTTATCTTGAAATTAGGTCAAAACTATGTTTCGTTATTTTCCGCATACAAACCCTAATTCTAACATGGTATAATTAGAAAGCAATAAAGTGCGAAAATAAATTTACTAAGCTATTACAAAACCATATATGGGAAGGGGGGTACAAATGTTCGAATGGGGATTTTGACAAGGAATTTAAACCTAAAACTATTACATCAATATTGAATTATTTACAAGGTGATTAATTGGCATAAATTAAATAAAATAGAACAAATGTGTAAGATGCCAAAAAATGGGTTTTTTGTATGTATGAAAAAAAAGCATTTTTACATGTCAAAATAAAGAAAAAGGAAAGTATTATTTTTTGGAGTTTTTCCATGTTTAGGGCAAAACCCTAATTTTTTAATCAAAAAGGGATATTAATCAATTAATTCATATAATATTTACTATTTACATACAAAAATAAAATAAAATATAGTATATTTATAAAAATGTCTTTTTAGTGTTAAATATTAATAAAAATAAAAATATGTATATTTTTGATATTTTTACCCTAAATGTATTAATATATATATGTATATTTATATTATTTACAAGATATATATTATACATATTAATTAATAATATTTAATATTAAAATAAAAAAAGGGTATTTTTCTACAAAATATTTTCAGGAAGTAAAAATAAGATAAAAGTATGTAAAATATATTTGTGCTATTTTAGCATTTTAAACAAAAAGTATATATTTATTTAATTATGTACAAACTAAAAGAAAAAATCAAATAAATACCTAATAAATTCAAAAATGATGAGAAAAAATATTTTTATATTTTTAATATGCTGAGAAAAAATAAATGAGTCAATTAAAAAAGGAAAAAGTCAAAAAACATTAAAAATAAAGTAAATGGGCTCAGGGGGTGTAAAACCAAAAAGGTGGTGTGAATAAGAAAATAACTCAGGCCCAGCCCAAGAAGAAATTGTCTTCAACCTTCAGACAAAACCAGTTCAAAACGCGCGCCCTTCTTCTCAAACTTCTAACTTCTGATTCCTGGCTTATTAATGAAAACTCATAACATAAAAAATGTTCAGCATCAAGAGACGAATCCAACCATATGCAGAACTTGATCTAACTCTCTAAGATGAGGGAGAATTTCTTCTACCCCAAATCCTAACCTAGATTTTCTGCCATTTTCAAACCTTAAATTCTCACAGCTCAAGCAAAAGAAATGAAAAGTAAAAACATGTACATGTTCAGTGGCATGAGTAGAACATTGTTTATTCACACTTAGAGCTAATGATGCCTAATAAGAGAGATAAAAGTTCACCAAAATACCTGTTCAGTTGAAGTTCTATCTGGCAACGGGGAAGCTTTCAGTGCAAGGTGGTGATTGGTAAAGCTTCCTTGAGGTCCAGGGATGCTATTCCAATGTTTACTTTGTCTTGAAAGCTTTTGAATCGTGCTAGAGCACTTCACCTGCAAAACAAGAAACTGAAAATGGTGGAACTGGTTAGAGGGATTACAGGTCGTGTTTCAAGCCATGGTTAGCTTGCATAGATGCTAGGGAATGTGTGTGAACTGGTTTGGGCAAGAGAGCTTGAGGGAAATGGAAGATGGCACTCAAACTGCAGGCCTGGCCCTGTTTTGCAGTTTGAAGGTGATTCTGAGATTGGGAGTGTATGAGAGATGTTTGGGTCGTGCACTAGCTTGGTTTGGATGTCTTGAGTGTGTTTCACAAGTTCACTTAAGTGTTTGCAAGCTGATATGAGAGTTGTATTACAACATGCCAAGTTACTTACACTTTAAGCAAACAATGCCCAAGTTGTGTTCTAGGTCAGTAGAGGCCCCCTAATGAGCTGCATAATCCCTCCTTGATCAGAGTGTTTTGCTCATAATCTTGTGCCAATTAGATCTCATTTGTACTGCTTGGATTTTCAATTGAACATAAAGTTACCTTTTGCAAAAATGGAAGAAATGCTTTATCTATAAATGGATTAATCCTTTAGGCAATGCTTGAACTCATGAAACAAGGCCTTGGCACAAAGGTTTTGCATTGAATTATTGAGTGTCAAAGGGTTTTAGGACCTGTAATTTAACACAAACTATGCTGACTTGAAAATGGCCTAAGTTATGAACATGTTCATGATCAAATCAAAAGTGAGTTTTTGCCATATTGTGAAATTCGATTCTCTCAAGTTATGAGGTTGTTTGATAAGTTCTTGGACATTTTGGAAAGCTTGGAATGTGTAATACAATCCATCTTTGAAATGCAAATTGAAATTCCAAGTGGAAGTGCATGGAAAATGGCCTTGAAGTTAGGTAGAAAACCTTGTCAAAAAGGTCAAATTTTCACTAAGTTAAGAATGGTTTGGCACCCCTATTCAAAAAATTGTAACTTGAGATACAAGCTTCATTTGGGAAAACTTTGTGAATAAAAGTTGTAGATTATGCAACAAGCTACAACTTTCATGTTTTGACTTTTGTTTGAATCCAAATGAATCTTGATGAGAAAGTGGGGCAAAGTTGGGAAAAAATTAGGGTTTTCCATAACTTAGAAAAATTCTAAGTTATGAAAAATTCCCATTTCAAACCCTAATTTGCATTTCTTGGTTTCTTGGTGAACAAGTTTCATGATTTGGCATGTTTTGGTGAAAAATGAATCTTGACTCTTGATTTTGACCAAAAAGTCAAAGTTTGACTTTTCAGTATACAGTCAAAATTGATCAATTGACTGGGAAATTCAACTGTCAATCTTGTGTATTTGGGATCTTTTGAGTTTGTTGAGCATGTCAAGATAATTACATGGGGTCCTTGAGTCTATATGTGAGCTTGTTTTGCCATTGGCTAGGTCAAACAGTCAAAAATTGCCTTTGTGCAGTCAAAACCCTAAAAATGACCATTTTGCCCTTTTGATGATCTAATCAAATTTCTTGTGGAATTGTGATCCAAACTTGATCAAATAGTCCATGTGAGTTCATAATGTTGATGTGGGTCAATTTTCATGAGATTTGACTGTCAATTGGCCACAGTTGACTTTTTCCCCAATACAGTTGATTTTTAGGTCAACTGTCCAGTTGACTGGGCAAAACTTGGAATCAAGGCTTAAAACTTGGTATGGACAAACTTGGGAGTCCATCATGAAGCATGAAAGTCATCTTAGGCATTTTGGGTCAAGACATCCTTGTTCAAACACAAACCCTAATTTGGGTCCACAGTGCAAGGAGAAGTCTTGAGCAGAGGAAACCCTAACTGGATCTTGATCTTCCAGGGTTTTGTGATGAGAAAAATGTTGAGGAAATGGGAGGGCAAATTTTGGGGTACAACACACGTAATAATGTTTAATCCATCTTAAATTTCTCATGTTGCTAACCTAGCCAAACTACATGAGATTTTTTTTTTGGAATAACTAGGTATTAAAAAAAATCGCAAATAACCATGTTTCAGAGAAAACTACGCAAATAACCATGTTTCAGAAAACTCCCCAAGGGAGGAGTCATCCCACTTGGCGCCTACACCTTATTTTAAAGGGGAGGCGCCATCTCACTTGGCGCCTAGGTGTTAAAGGCTTTCCCTAAGCCAAGTGAGATGGCGCCTTAGTGCAATTGGGAGGCGATTTTTCGCGTTTTTTATTTTAAATACGGTGTGTTACGTATTCGATATAGGATCAACAAAATTGAATTTTTATTTACAAAATATGATTACACACATAACGATTACATAAAAAATACAGATTAATCAATGGTCCCCCGGAACCCGGTAATGACCCCCGATTCTGCATCCCCGTCCTCGCCTTTCCCGTGATGGGTTTCGTTGCATTTCCTGTTGTGGTAGGAACGATGGCCCAGTGAAGTCAATGCGTTCTGGATCCATAAAATCAGTCAGATCTCCATATCTAAAAGATCCGCTTTGGTACAGTCGGTTGTCCATACCCTCAAAGTTTGGTCGTGTGTGTGGTGAGTGGGGTTCCATGGTTGGTCTGTAGCACTGGTCGTCTGAGTACGGGGGATAGAAAGGAAATGGATCTTGGGGTGTTTGGTATTGAGGATGTTGGGTGCTTTGGTGATGTTGTGTTTGATGGTAAGTTAGGTCGGTTGGTTCATAATCTTCGAACAATCCCAAATCAGGGCTAAAGTTGGATGTTGAGGGGCCCATATTGGGATATTTAGAAGACTGAAATTGTGTGTGGAGTATGTGGGTGTATTGGTATTGTGATTGAAATTGTGGTTGGGTGTGAGGCATATGGGGGTATTGGTACTGAGGTGGTGATTATGGTTGGTTGTGGGGCATGTGGGTGTAATTGTATTGTGGTGGTGACTGTGGTTGGGTGTTTGTGGTTCTGTTTCATCGGGGGGGGTTGGTAGGAGGTTGATGTGTGTTGGGTTTGTTATTGGGGAAATGAGGGTTGTGCCCATTGTATTCGTGGGTCAACCAAATACCTTGGATGAGACACATGCATTTCAGGGGTACTGACCGATCTATACCAAGATAAATATTAATCTGTGTGTCGCATATTACCATGGTTGAGAAAAACTGGGAATTGCAAGACATGTCGGTGACGCCTCTGCCACATCTTACACCATTCCGTAGAAAAGTCTTTTCAGTTGGTAAGACCCCACTGGGCGTCGACCCTTTTGAGATGCAATGAGGACAAACAAGTTGGATCGTCGGGTATCTCTTGATGCATTCCAAACTACATCTTGACACGGTCGCTGTGGTGCATCTCCACAACATTGAACCGTATGATTGCAGTATTTGCGCTCCAAATTGCTGCATTCTCGGGGTTTGGTTCATGGTCCAAACCCAAATATAGTCTCCAGACAAACTGCAGATAAAATTAAATCAGGTTAATGAAAATGTAATAAATAAATAATTTAAAAGTAGAAAAGTTGAAAGTTATGACGTACATCATCCGGGCCAAGGTGATCCAATAGATTGCAGTATAGAGCGACATTGAATCTTGGATTCTTGCCGTAATCCATACCCTTCACACAATACCTAAAGGAATTGAAAAATATTTAATTTTTATCATATATTTGGTGAAGAGATGAATAGTAATAAATGATATAAGTTGATGACTTACTTTGTTGCGTATGAGAAAACGAATGTGTTGTCGTTGAAGGGGTTTAGGGACTCCATCCTCCACCAACCCCAGGCTTGAAGTAAAAAAGCGCAGCCATAAAATGTATATTTTTCCTTGATTGCATTTTTACACAAGGAATTGTATAGATGGGCTAAAATAACAGAACCCCAACTATACTTTCTAGTTTTTTCGAAGTCTCTAAGTAAATTTAAATACATAAAATTTACACTATTTCCCGTACTTTTGGAAAATAAAAAGGTTCCAAATAGTATCATTATATAATTTATAGCTTTTATTACCTTAGCTAGCTCGGAGGAATTTTCGTTCAATTCCAGAGTCGCATAATGATTTTTTAGCTCAGTAAGTAGTATACCATGAACTCTCGCACCACCACCTTCAACCATATCCCTGCCCAACATTTCTTCACACAGAGAATTGGGTTGTTGAACCGACCCGTTAACCGCCTTACCATCGACAGGGAGACCCAATAACATGTACACGTCCTCTAGTGTGATGGTACATTCACCTATTGGTAGATGAAATGTATGGGTCTCTGGTCTCCACCTTTCCAAAATTGCAAGTATGAACTTTGAATCAATCGTGCAGTTGGAGATCTTTATAATTTTTTCGAAACCTGCGTATTCGAGATAGGGTACGATCAACGGGTCGGGAGCAAGGTAGTTGTGTGACTAGATTCTGAATCTTTTAGTATCCTAAGTTAATAATGTAAAAAGTGTAAGAGTGGGTAAGATGAATAAAGCATTACTAAAAGTATGAAAAATGCATAAGTATAAAAGAAACTTACAAACGTTGCAATGTTGTCCCTTGTGCCTCTGTGAGAATCGCCCATTGTGAGAAGAGCCATTGTTAAAAATGTATGAGATTAAGAAAGAGTTTGAAATTGTAAGAGATTATGAAAGAGTTTGTAGCAGAGAGTGAGACGATTGTGGATGCGATAGAAGTATGTGAGGCTCTGTATTTATAGGCAAAATTTTATCATAGAGTAAGTGAGGTGGTAGGTGGGTGCATGCATGAATGATAAGTGTCACTCTTGCAGTATAGGTGCAGTATAGGTGCAGCGTTGGGGAAGGCATCTCTACATGCATGTAATACGATTGGACGTGAAGGGAGGCGCCATTGGACTTGGTGAAAGAGTACAAAAATGAAAGGTGTCGCCATCCCTGTTGGCGAATAAGAGGTGGCATGGGTTGCAGTGTAGGCGCAGGCTAGGTGACAGCCTTAGAGAAGGTATCTATG
Source organism: Vicia faba (assembly GCA_948472305.1). Lineage (NCBI taxonomy): Eukaryota > Viridiplantae > Streptophyta > Magnoliopsida > Fabales > Fabaceae > Vicia > Vicia faba. Next base: position 653,014,437 of record OX451740.1, read on the forward strand.
CATGCATGTAACACGATTGGACGTGATGGGAGGCGCCTTAGAGGTTGGCATGGGTTACAGTGTAGGTGCAGGCTAGGTGACAGCCGTGGAGAAGGCATCTCTGAATGCATGTAACACAATTGGACGTGAAGAGAGGCGCCATTGGACTTGGCAAAAGAGTACAAAAATGAAAGGTGTCGCCATCTCTGTTGGCGAATAAGAGGTGACATGTTACAGTGTAGGCGCAGGCTAGGTGACAGCCTTGGAGAAGGCATCTCTGTATGCATGTAACACGATTGGACGTGATGGGAGGCGCCTTAAAGGTTGACATGGGTTTCAATGTAGGTGCAGGCTAGGTGACAGCCTTGGAGAAGGCATCTCTGAATGTATGTAACACAATTGGACGTGAAGGGAGGCGCCATTGGACTTGGCGAAAGAGTACAAAAATGAAAGGTGTCGCCATCCCTGTTGGCGAATAAGAGGTGGCATGGGTTGCAGTGTAGGCGCAAGCTAGGTGACAACCTTGGAGAAAGCATCTCTACATGCATGTAACACAATTGGACGTGAAGGGAGGCGTCATTGGACTTGGCAAAAGAGTACAAAAATGAAAGGTGTCTCCATCTCTGTTGGCGAATAAGAGGTGGCATGGGTTACAGTGTAGGCGTAGGCTAGGTGACAGCCTCGGAGAAGGCATCTCTATATGCATGTAACACGATTGGACGTGATGGGAGGCGCCTTAGAGGTTGTCGTGTAGGTGCAGGCTAGGTGACATCCTTGGAGAGTGCTTACTGTTGGTTTATTCAAATTCAGTACAACCTATTTAATCTTACATTTATCAAAACACTCATACACTTAATTTCTCAAACACTAGAACATTCAAAAATTCCAGCAATTAACTCATAAACTTCAAACCTTCAAACCTTCAAACAGTCATACACAATGGCCTCTGCACCCCAATATGTGATCAGTGCATATTTCAACGGTGAGACATACATTTTTCCCACCTCTGGGTTTTTGTTTAGAGACAATGAGAACATCTGATTTTGTTTAAACAAGAAAGCCAAATTCTTGTACTTCAAAAAACGATTGGAGGCCAAATTTGGACGAGGTCCCGTGACACAAATATTTTATCAGAATCCGGTTTTTTTTGTAACAACCAAATAATATTTTATAAGGTTGAGGTTCAAGATGACGAGGACCTTCAGAATATGTTTTCCAGTCATGAGTATTCTGGGTACGACTCTATTGAGTTGTACATTATGTTGCGAGAGTCTCAACTGTCACAAGTGGTTGATCCTCTGGAGACCGAACAAGCAGAAGTAGATGCCGTTGATGAAGAAGAAAAAGATGACGATTTGGAGTTTGACGACATGGTCAACGATGATTCCGAAGACGATGGGATACCTGGTATTCCTTCAAACGAGATCTATACACCACCTCTGCACATGACAAACTTCAACATGGGCGAAGATGAACCGTCTTATGATTTATTTTTCAATCCGTATATGCAGTCGGATGAAAACTTAAAAGAGAAAGACAAATTTCGTAATAGAGAAGAATGTATCAGAGCCATCAAAAAATTTCACATGCTCAACTCAGTCGAATTTAAGGTGGACCGTGTAAATCCAGAAAGGTACAAGATCAAGTGTGTCCACCCAGATTATATGTTCAAGCTCACTGCATCATACAAATTAAGAGGTGATTGTTGGGTCATAGGTTCTATGTCTACCCACACGTGTGTCAGTTCTACTCAATCACAGGATCATCAGAAACTAAATTATGATCTTATTTGTCAAGAAATCCTACCACTCGTCAGCAATGATCTATCATTGAAGGTGAAAACCGTAATCTCCCACATCACTACGGTATTTAACTATACTTTGTCTTACTGAAAGGCGTGGTTAGCAAAGACCAAGGCGATTGAAAAGGTATATGGAAACTGGGAGGAGTCATACTGTTGTACCCCAAAATTTTCCCTCCCATTCTCTCAACATTTTTTATCACAAGGCCCTTGGAGCTCAAGATCCAGTTAGGGTTTCCTCTGCAAAACTTCTCCTAGCACTGTTGACCCAAATTAGGGTTTGTGTTTGCACAAAGATATTTTGACCTAAAATGCCTAAGATGACTTTCATGCTTCATGTTGGAATCCCAATTTTATCCATACCAAGTTTCAAGCCTTGATTCCAACCTTTGCCCAGTCAATTGGACAGTTGACTTAGAAATCAACTGTATTGGGGAAAAAGTCAACTGTGGCCAATTGACAGTCAAATCTCATGACAATTGACCCACATCAACATTATGAACTCACATGGACTATTTGATCAAGTTTGGATCATAATTCCACAAGAAATTTGATCAGATCACCAAAAGGGCAAAATGGTCATTTTTAGGGTTTTGACTGCACAAAGGCAATTTTTGACTGTTTGACCTAGCCAATGGCAAACCAAGCTCACATATGGACTCAAGGACCCCATGGAATTGCCTTGACATACTCAACAAGTTCAAAAGATCCCAAATGCACAAGATTGACAGTTGAATTTCCCAGTCAATTGATCAATTTTGACTGTATACTGAAAAGTCAAACTTTGACTTTTTGGTCAAAATCAAATGTCAAGATTCATTTTTCATCAAAATATGCCAAATCATGAAACTTGTTCATCAAGAAATCAAGAATTGCAAATTAGGGTTTGAAATGAAGATTTTTCATAACTTAGAATTTTTCTAAGTTATGAAAAACCCTAATTTTTTTCCTAACTTTGTCCCACTTTCTCACCAAGATTCATTTGGATTCAAGAAAAAGTAAAAACATGAAAGTTGTAGTCCATTGCAAAATCTACAACTTTGATTCATAAAGTTTCCTCAAAAGAGGATTGTAGCTCAAGTTACAATTTTTGGAACAAGGGTACCAAACCATTCTTAACTTAGAGAAATTTGACCTATTTTAGGCAGGATTTTTGCCTAACTTCAAGACCATTTTTCACATACTTCCACTTGGAATTTCAATTTTCATTTCAAAGATGGATTGTAGTACACATTCCAAGCTTTCCAAAATGTCCAAGAACTCATCAAACAACCTCATGGTTAGGGAGAATCGAATTTGGCAAGTTGGGAAAAATTCACTTTTGTTATGGCCAAGTTACATGTTCATACATCTAGGCCATTTTGAAATCAGCTTGCATTCTTTGTTTACAGGTCCTATATCTCATTTGCACTCAATAATTTAATGCATATCCCTTGTGCCAAGACCTTATTTTGTGTGTTCAAACATTATATGCAAGACTAAGCCATAAATAGAAAAAGCATAATGTCCATTTTTGCAAAAGTAGAACTTTATGTCAATTAGCAAATCAAGAGGTACACAGCAAATCTCCTTGGCACAAGTTATTAGACTAATCTCACTGATCAAGGGCAAGCTTAGCAGCACATTAGGGGGGTCTCTATCAGTCTAAAACTCAAGTGGACATTTTGTTGCTTAAAGTTGAAGAAACATTGCATAACAATATACAACTCTCATTCCTGTGAACCAGAGCTTAAGCAAAGTTATCAAACACTTTCTAATCATCAAACCTAAGCTGAAACACGAGCCAACCATCTCCATTGCCTTCTCAAACACAGAATCACCCTGAAACTGCTAAAACAGGGGACCTGCTGCAGATTGAGTTCCATAACTCAATCCATTCGTGCATTCTTGCTAAAAACACTTCAAACACATCCCACATCATCTCTTGAAACTATTCCAAACCTCAAACACGACCTGTAACACTCACAATCAACATCACCATTTTCATTTTTCTGTTTTGCAGCTGAAGTTCCATAACACGATTCACTTGGTTTCAAAGCAAACTAAAGCTTGGAATAGCATCCCTGGACATCAAGGAAGCTATACCAATCATCACCTTGCATTGAAAACACCTCCATCACCAGATACGATTCCAACTGAATAGGTAAGTTCATGAACTCTTATCTCTCTATCCAGGCATTGTTAGGTTTAGATTTGTGAAGAAATTATGTCACATTCATAGCCCTGAACATGCCCATATCATTAGTTTTCATTTATTTTATGTATGCTTAGAGAATTTTAAGTCTGAACATTGAATAAAAACTAGGTCAGGAATTGGGGGAGAAGAAATTCTCTCTCATTTTTGAGAGTTAGGATGAGTTCTTTATATGTCTGGATTCGTGGTTCAATGCTTGACATTTTTCATGTTGTAAGTTTGTGCTAAAAGTCCAGGAATCAGGAGTTGTGGTTGAAGCATCATAGGCGCGCGTTTTTTCAAATGGTTGTCTGAAGGTTGAAGACAACCTTTCTTGGGCTGGGCCTGGAATGTTTTTTTTCTTTTCACACCTTGTTTTTATAGTTGCACCCCCCTGGCCCATTTTGAAATATCTTTATTATTTCTGACTTTTTCCTTTTGATTTTGTTGTTATATTTTTGTCTAAACATGAAAAAACATTAAAATTATTTTTCTCATATTTTTTTGCATTTTTTTGACATTTATTTTGTTTCTTTTAGTTTTGTACATAAATAATATACAAAATACACTTTTTACTTAAAATACTTAAAATAATACCAAATACATTTATTTTCTAATTTTTATTTTATTTTATCTTCTGAAAATATTTTATATAAAATATACTTTTTTTTTAAATATTAAATATTATTATTTTGTACATATTTAATATATTTATCATATAATATAAATACATACATATATATTAGTATATTTAGGATAAAAATACCAAAATATATATATTTTTATTTTTATTAATATTTAACATTAAAAATACCTTTTTGACAAATATACTTCTCTTTTATTTATTTTTTTGTACATAATTAATAAATATTGCATATATTAAATAATAAATACCTTTTATTTGCAAAATTAGGGTTTTCCCCTAAATACATAAAAACTCCAAAAATTAATACTTTTTATTTTGTTTATTTGACATATAAAAAACATTTTTTTTCATACATTTAAAAAAACATTTTTTTACATCTTGCATATTTATTCCATTTTTATTTAATTATTGTATATTAAATAATTTGTATAATTCAATTTTGATGTAATAGTTAGGTTTAAATTCCTTGTCAAAATACCCCCCATTTGAACATTTGTACCCCCATCCCATAATTGTGTTGTAATAGTTTAGGACTTTAAATTTCGCACTTTAAAGCTTTCTAATTATACCATGATAGACTTAGGGTTTTGTATGCAAAAATCAACCAAAAAATAGTTTGACCTAATTCAAAGATAACAAAGCATGAAAATGGACAACACTAATCACACTTGCACCCCTAGGGTATTCCACTTGTTGCCTTCAATAATGGGCCCTATTGCATGCTAGGTCTCTTTGGGCAAAACAAACACAATTCAAATGATCATAGTCCCTCGATGACGCTTTCGAAAGTTGCCTAAAAATGATAAAGTCCCTTAAAGGAAAAATTGCCCAAAGATACTTGGCACCATTGCAATTATGGTCTAAACGATGACCCGCGTCCGTCCCTTTCACATCCTAACACAAGATTGTCCACTAAATACAATGGTGGAACAAAATTGTTAAAAGGGTTAAAACATAGCAAAGATCTTTGAGAAATTTAGGGTAGATAGCTCTTGATTACTTGCCAACTTGCAAAACAAAACACTTGCCTATTTTGTCAAACCACACATCACTACACTTTCAAAACAACTTTCAAAAACATTGAAAAAACTTTTCAAAAGACGTACACCTTTGTATACATCCCAACATGGATCACTACAAAGGTTGCCACCACATTGGCTTCTTTTTAAAACATTTTCAAACCCACACACAAAGCACCATTTCAAACAATTGAAAGTTAAGACAAGTTGATCTAAGCAAGTAACTAAGAGCCCATGGATAACCATGGATAGAAAGGGTGCTAATACCTTCCCTTTCTATAATCTACTCCTCGAACCCAAGAAAACATCTCAAAGGTTTTTGCTGTGCTTTTTAACCTTTCCTTAGGATAAAATAAAAAGTCGGTGGCGACTCTTGCTCAACCGAAACATTTGCAAAAACAAACGCAAAACCCTAGTCAGTTCTCCCACCGTATCACACATACCAAGAACTTCCTCGCTACCTGAATGCACTCCAGACTTATTCTCTGAGTACTGTTTACATTCTAGAAACAGTGCCAGCATACGCCCCGGATGGTAGTCAACTCAACGAAAATGGAATATTCAGTCGAGTGTTTTGGGCTTTTCAACCTTGCATCACAGGGTTTGCATCATGTAAACCAATTATACAAATTTATGGGACTTGGTTGTATGGGAAATACAAAGGCACGTTACTGATGGCAGTTGCACAATATGGTAACAACAACATTTTCCTAATTGCCTTTGCCATAGTCGAGGGGGAGACTGGTGGTGCTTGGAGCTTTTTTCTCAAGAATCTCCGAACACACGTGGCTCCTCAACCAGATCTTCGTTTGATCTCTGATAGACATGCATCCATTGAAAGTGCATACAACAATCATGCAAACGGTTGGCATGACCCTCCTTCTACGTATGTCTATTGCATTAGACGTATCGTCCAAAATTGCATTCAAACTTCCATAACTTGTCATTTTCTGCCCAAAAACCTTAATCTCATAAAATATAACTCATCCCCTTTCCTGTTTTGGAACTGTAACACCTCCTCCATTATCCTCCATAACAAAAATCAATCACCTGGACTTTGACTTCTCCAGCACGATTCAGGAACTCTCAGCTCGAAGTAACTATTGAAATAGCTTCCCGGAGATTCATGGAAGCTAACCAGATCATTACAACACCTTGAAGCATGATAAAACTGAAAACATGATCTCCATCTGCAAGGTGAGTTTTCTGAACTTCTATCTCTTCATACAAGCATCATTTGGCTTCTATTTTAAAAGATAAAATGTAGACATCATAGCCCTGAAACTAACCATGTCCTTAGAATTCATTTATATTGTCTGAGTGATATGAATTTTCAGTTTGAACTTTCTGAAAAAGTTAGGTCAAAATTGGTACCAATAGAAATTTATGTTTGTCTTTCATCCATTGTTTAAGTTATTTACATATTTGAAATCGTGGTGAAATTTCTAACAAGTTTGATGTTTACACTTTTGAGAATGGTTGAGAAATGAGCATGATACAAAATTTGAAAATGGTGTTTAAGGTTGGCGTGCGGAAGAAGATGAAGTTGTCATTCAGGAAGGAGTTAATTTTAAATTTATTACAAGTTGTTCTACAAACGGATGAAACAGCCTCCCCAGTGGCAGAAGGCGCGTGTGTAAGGCTTTGGTCTATAAGGTCCTGGGTACGAGCCTCAGCGCTACCTTTTTTCATTTTTCTAACATTTCCTTGTTTTCTCTTTTGTTTGAAACGCACATGGGCTTGTCCTTCTCAGGCTCCAGCTTCTTTTTAATTCACACCCCCTTAATACTTCATGCACGCAGGCCCAACGTTATCTTTTTTTTTTTCTTTTCTAATTATACAAAAAAACCTGTTTGGATCTAAAACCTAATTTTGTTTACTATTTTTTAACCTCCTAATTTCTTCTCTAACCCCCTGCACCTTTAAATTATATTAATTATTTTTATTTTCTTTTCTTCTTTTATTTGATTTTATTTTATTATTATTTATTTTTTTATTAAAACTATACAAAACATATTTTCTTAAATAATTAGACTAAAAAATCTTTATTTTTATTTTGATCTTATTTCATTTTATAAATAACAAAAAAACCTAAAAAAATATTTCTTTTCTTTTCATAATTAAATTAATTTAGATTTAGGTTTTTATTTTAATTTTCTCTTCTAATTAAAATAACTTAGACTTTAAGATTTTAATTAATTAATTTCCTTCCAAACTAATTAGTCTAATTAAGCCCCTTTTTTTTATAAAAAATAATTTATTTTCTCTTTACATTTCTTTGTATATTTTACTATTTCGTACTATAGTTATGTAATTGACAAAGCCTTGTAATAGTTAGGGTTTATTTTTATTTGTCATCCCCATTTGTAATTTGTACTCCCATCCTCTAAAGTGATGTAATAACGTAGGACTTTTAATTTCCGTAATTTACCGCTTTCCATATAATTTCTAGTAATTCAGTTTTATATGGCAAGACTTAAAATCAAACAAATAGACAACCCTAATTCAAGACAAATGCATGAAAACAATACACTTTGCACACTTACACCTCTAGGGTTAACCCACACTTGTTGCCTTAGATGAAAAAAGTCATGTCCCTCGAATGTGGGATGTTTTAGCAAAGACCCTCGATTACAAGATCGTAGTCCCTCGATGACCCTTCGATGTTGCCTTTGGTAAATGATCTTAGTTCCTCATGGCAATTGCTAAAACATCCTACAATGTTTCTTTCTATGACTGTATGACGACCCACGTTTGTCCCTCACATCCAATAATATGGTTTTTTACTAACTAATAGTAAGATAACACTATCTATAGGAGGAGGAAAAGAACAAAAACTTTCTTTTGAGTAGGTAGAACGCTCGTAGTTGCTTGCTAAAAAACATTTCAAAACAAAATATCTTTCAAACACACCAACACTTTCATGAAATATTTTCAAAAGTAAACACTTTGTATACATTCTTATAGAGACGAGAATCATTACACAGTTCGCCTAAACGAAGACACTTTTCAAAAATAATTTTAAAACAATCACAAGCACATTTACAAAGCATTTTCAAAGTGAGCTAGCAACTAAGAGCCCGTAGATAAATACGGATGAAAAGGATGCCAACACCTTTCCTTTTCATAACCTACCCCCCAAACTCAAGAAAAATTCTCAAAAGGTGTTTCCTATTCTTTTCACCCTTTTCTTTATTGAATAAAAGAAAAGTCGATGGCGACTCTTGTTATCTGCAACATTTGCGATAAAACACAAAACACCAAAGTCAGTTCTCCCACCGTATTACAGTAGACTATCTAGGACTTGACCCAGTAGCTGCCATGGCAAAGTTTGAAGCCATCCGAGAGTCTCATGCTAGGCTTCGCTTCTTGAAGAAGGTGTATACAAATGAGATATTGAGAGCACAGCAGGCTGTTGGTGATGACGAACAGGTAGCGCAACATAGAGTGTATGCTATGAGAGTGTGATACGGTGGGAGAACTGACTATGGTTTTGCGTTTGTTTTTGCAAATGTTTCGGTTGAGCAAGAGTCGCCACCAACTTTTTATTTTATCCTTAGGAAAGGTTTAAAAAGCACAGCAAAAACCTTTGAGATGTTTTCTTGGGTTCGGGGAGTAGATTATAGAAAGGGAAGGTATTAGCACCCTTTCTATCCATGGTTATCCATGGGCTCTTAGTTACCTTCTTAGATCACTTGCCTTTTGTTTTCAATTGTTTGAAATGGTGCTTGTGTGCGTGGGTTTGAAAATGTTTTGAAAAGAAGCCAATGTGGTGGCAACCTTTGTAATGATCCATGTGGGAATGTATACGAAGGTGTATGTCTTTTGAAAAAGTTTTTCATTTGTTTTTTTTTTTGGAAAGTTGTTTTGAAAGTGTAGTGATGTGTGGTTTAGAAAATAGGCAAGTGTTTTGTTTTTTTTTTTGCAAGTTTTGATTCAAGTAACCAAGAGGTTATCTACTCCTAAATTTCTCAAAGTTTATGGCTATGTTTTAAACCCTTTTAATAAGTTTGTTCCACCATTGCATTTGGTGGACAATCTCATGTTAGGATGTGAAAGGGACGGGCGCGGGTCATCGTTTAGACCATAATTGCAATGGTGCCAAGTATCTTTGGGCATTTTCTTTAAGGGACTTGATCATTTGTTTAGGCAACATTTTGAAAGTGTTATTGAGGGACTATGATCATTTGATTTGTTTGTTTTGCCCAAAGAGGCCTAACATGGAATACGGCCCAATTTTGAAAGGCAACAAGTGGAATACCCTAGGGGGTGCAAGTGTGATTTGTGTATTCATTTTCATGCTTGTTTATCTTGAAATTAGGTCAAAACTATGTTTCGTTATTTTCCGCATACAAACCCTAATTCTAACATGGTATAATTAGAAAGCAATAAAGTGCGAAAATAAATTTACTAAGCTATTACAAAACCATATATGGGAAGGGGGGTACAAATGTTCGAATGGGGATTTTGACAAGGAATTTAAACCTAAAACTATTACATCAATATTGAATTATTTACAAGGTGATTAATTGGCATAAATTAAATAAAATAGAACAAATGTGTAAGATGCCAAAAAATGGGTTTTTTGTATGTATGGAAAAAAAAGCATTTTTACATGTCAAAATAAAGAAAAAGGAAAGTATTATTTTTTGGAGTTTTTCCATGTTTAGGGCAAAACCCTAATTTTTTAATCAAAAAGGGATATTAATCAATTAATTCATATAATATTTACTATTTACATACAAAAATAAAATAAAATATAGTATATTTATAAAAATGTCTTTTTAGTGTTAAATATTAATAAAAATAAAAATATGTATATTTTTGATATTTTTACCCTAAATGTATTAATATATATATGTATATTTATATTATTTACAAGATATATATTATACATATTAATTAATAATATTTAATATTAAAATAAAAAAAGGGTATTTTTCTACAAAATATTTTCAGGAAGTAAAAATAAGATAAAAGTATGTAAAATATATTTGTGCTATTTTAGTATTTTAAACAAAAAGTATATATTTATTTATTTATGTACAAACTAAAAGAAAAAATCAAATAAATACCTAATAAATTCAAAAATGATGAGAAAAAATATTTTTATATTTTTAATATGCTGAGAAAAAATAAATGAGTCAATTAAAAAAGGAAAAAGTCAAAAAACATTAAAAATAAAGCAAATGGGCTCAGGGGGTGTAAAACCAAAAAGGTGGTGTGAATAAGAAAATAACTCAGGCCCAGCCCAAGAAGACATTGTCTTCAACCTTCAGACAAAACCAGTTCAAAACGCGCGCCCTTCTTCTCAAACTTCTAACTCCTGATTCCTGGCTTATTAATGAAAACTCATAACATAAAAAATGTTCAGCATCAAGAGACGAATCCAACCATATGCAGAACTTGATCTAACTCTCTAAGATGAGGGAGAATTTCTTCTCCCCCAAATCCTAACCTAGATTTTCTGCCATTTTCAAACCTTAAATTCTCACAACTCAAGCAAAAGAAATGAAAAGTAAAAACATGTACATGTTCAGTGGCATGAGTAAAACATTGTTTATTCACAAACTTAGAGCTAATGATGCCTAATAAGAGAGATAGAAGTTCACCAAAATACCTGTTCAGTTGAAGTTCTATCTGGCAATGGGGAAGCTTTCAGTGCAAGGTGATGATTGGTAAAGCTTCCTTGAGGTCCAGGGATGCTATTCCAATGTTTACTTTGTCTTGAAAGCTTTTGAATCGTGCTAGAGCACTTCACCTGCAAAACAAGAAACTGAAAATGGTGGAACTGGTTAGAGGGATTACAGGTCGTGTTTCAAGTCATGGTTAGCTTGCATAGATGCTAGGGAATGTGTGTGAACTGGTTTGGGCAAGAGAGCTTGAGGGAAATGGAAGATGGCACTCAAACTGCAGGCCTGGCCCTGTTTTGCAGTTTGAAGGTGATTCTGAGATTGGGAGTGTATGAGAGATGTTTGGGTCGTGCACTAGCTTGGTTGGGATGTCTTGAGTGTGTTTCACAAGTTCACTTAAGTGTTTGCAAGCTGATATGAGAGTTGTGTTACAACATGCCAAGTTACTTACACTTTAAGCAAACAATGCCCAAGTTATGTTCTAGGTCAGTAGAGGCCCCCTAATGAGCTGCATAATCCCTCCTTGATCAGAGTGTTTTTCTCATAATCTTGTGCCAATTAGATCTCATTTGTACTGCTTGGATTTTCAATTGGACATAAAGTTACCTTTTGCAAAAATGGAAGAAATGCTTTATCTATAAATGGATTAATCCTTTAGGCAATGCTTGAACTCATGAAACAAGGCCTTGGCACAAAGGTTTTGCATTGAATTATTGAGTGTCAAAGGGTTTTAGGACCTGTAATTTAACACAAACTATGCTGACTTGAAAATGGCCTAAGTTATGAACATGTTCATGATCAAATCAAAAGTGAGTTTTTGCCATATTGTGAACTTCGATTCTCTCAAGTTATGAGGTTGTTTGAGAAGTTCTTGGATATTTTGGAAATCTTGGAATGTGTACTACAATCCATCTTGGAAATTCAAATTGAAATTCCAAGTGGAAGTGCATCGAAAATGGCCTTGAAGTTAGGTAGAAAACCTTGTCAAAAAGGTCAAATTTTCACTAAGTTAAGAATGGTTTGGCACCCCTATTCAAAAAATTGTAACTTGAGATACAAGCTTCATTTGGGAAAACTTTGTGAATCAAAGTTGTAGATTATGCAACAAGCTACAACTTTCATGTTTTGACTTTTGTTTGAATCCAAATGAATCTTGATGAGAAAGTGGGGCAAAGTTGGGAAAAAATTAGGGTTTTCCATAACTTAGAAAAATTCTAAGTTATGAAAAATTCCCATTTCAAACCCTAATTTGCATTTCTTGGTTTCTTGGTGAACAAGTTTCATGATTTGACATGTTTTGGTGAAAAATGAATCTTGACTCTTGATTTTGACCAAAAAGTCAAAGTTTGACTTTTCAGTATACAGTCAAAATTGATCAATTGACTGGGAAATTCAACTGTCAATCTTGTGAATTTGGGATCTTTTGAGTTTGTTGAGCATGTCAAGATAATTCCATGGGGTCCTTGAGTCCATATGTGAGCTTGGTTTGCCATTGGCTAGGTCAAACAGTCAAAAATTGCCTTTGTGCAGTCAAAACCCTAAAAATGACCATTTTGCCCTTTTGATGATCTGATCAAATTTCTTATGGAATTGTGATCCAAACTTGATCAAATAGTCCATGTGAGTTCATAATGTTGATGTGGGTCAATTTTCATGAGATTTGACTGTCAATTGGCCACAGTTGACTTTTTCCCCAATACAATTGATTTTTAGGTCAACTGTCCAGTTGACTGGGCAAAACTTGGAATCAAGGCTTGAAACTTGGTATGGACAAACTTGGGAGTCCATCATGAAGCATGAAAGTCATCTTAGGCATTTTGGGTCAAGACATCCTTGTTCAAACACAAACCCTAATTTGGGTCCACAGTGCAAGGAGAAGTCTTGAGCAGAGGAAACCCTAACTGGATCTTGATCTTCCAGGGTTTTGTGATGAGAAAAATGTTGAGGAAATGGGAGGGAAAATTTTGGGGTACAACAGTTTCCCCTGTTCAATCTTCTTGAACCTGAAGAGTTAGATTGACAAGTTTGCCTTTCGTGACTCGAGGGTAAAAGGAGATTGGACACTAGAGTGCCCGGAAATTTGCACTCGCATGTTGAAGTATCAGTAATGTGATGTCGGGAATGGGATTACAGATGCCATTTGGAGAGATGGTGGATAGGGAGATGGGCTTATAGATTCCATCTGGAGATGTGACGGAACTTTGTCAGGAATGGGCTTATAGATGCCATTTGGAAGTGTGGATCGCATAAGAGATTCCTTAGTGAGAACTTGTGTATTTGAGAAAGACAGATGTTTTCCTGGCTTGTTACAGGTGTTTGATCTTCAATCTCCTCATGCAGATATGCCCTGGCTAGATACAGGTGTCGAATCTACAATCGGTTGTTCACAGATGTGCCCTGGCTGGATACAGGAGTCGAATCTGGAAATAGTCGTCAATAGATATGCCCTGGCTGGATACAGGAATCGAATCTTCGAACTCTTCAGACGTGCCCTGGCTAGATACAGGAATCGAGTCTGGAAATGTGGTCAACAGATATGCCCTGGCTGGATACAGGAGTCGAATCTGGAATTGTTGTAGTTGATAGATATGCCCTGGCTGGATACAGGAATCGAATCTTCGAACTCCTCAGACGTGCCCTGGCTAGATACAGGAATCGAGTCTGGAAACTGATCACTCTCAGATATGCCCTGGATAGATTCAGGTATCGAATCTGGAATTGTGATAGTTGAAGGTAGTTGTCTTTGGGATTGTCTTTTTCCTGAAAAGGCAAAAACATAAGTTGTATGCAATGTCATGATGCATGATGTCATGATGTTCAACATGAGATAGTTTTGTATGCACTTTATCATGTAGGTAAGCAAGATATATGAAAATGTGAAATGTTTATGAATGTAATTTCGTCTTAGGAAAATAAATCCTTGACGATCGGCCGGGGAGTTGCTCTGTGGCCGAGATACTTTGCTGAAGTTTTGATGAGAGGCCTGCTGAGGACTTCAATGATGGATTCCGCTGGGGATAATGATGATAAACCCCGCTGGGGAATACCAAAGACATACTCCTGCCGGGGATTGAAAGAACCTTGCCGAGGGCGATCTTCCATGGCAATTAGCTGAGGATAACCCAGTTATAAGCCCTTGTGAGGAATAACTCTGAATAAAGCTCGGGAGAGACGTCCGTACTCTGCAGGGAACAAGCTTCCAGAATCTACTGGGGATAAGCTTTAAGACCTGCCGGGGAATGTTGTACCTTTTTAGAATTGACGGGGAATCAACTCCGTTTGGGGAAAGTATTGTTGAATCTTGTCTTACTCTGCGGGGCGTTGAGATGATTTGGTCGCATTCTTCAGTCAAATCTACCTTGGTACCTTGGCGGACAAAGCAACCGGACTGCATCAGACAACTCCACATTGCCCCTGTTTCTGATGTCACCTGTAATTAATCTTTCGTTTCATATGCAAATATTTATGAATCAGTAATTTAATGTCAAATGCATATATCAAAAATGAACATTGGACGTTCTTCGCAAGACAAAACAGAAAAAGGAAAAAACAATGGCAATTTGTATGGACAAGTGAATTTGTATTGATTTGAATTTTGCCCGTGAATAGGCGTTTTTGTACAAGAGGCTGACATCCTAGTAAGAGGACGCCGCCGAATAACATAGAATTTACAATTTTGAAAACAAAACAGCTATGTGAACAATCCCCCTGGGTTCCAACTCTGTTATCGCCTTTATGTCTTCAAGCGTCTCATCACTTTGCTGCTTGGTTGAAGATGAAGCTGATTGGTTGATGCCGAAATCTGAGCCAGATAGTTGATGTCGAATTCCGGATGCGAGGTGATCCAATGAGACATAGTGTTACACATTATCCCTAACTTTTGCCTGGACCGCCCTTTCGGGTTTTCAGTCCACCGGGATACCCATTTTTGCCCAAGCCGCCTTTTCAGGTTTTCGACTTGCCGGGTGTACAAAAAAATTTTATTTCATCCCTTATTTTTGCCCGAACCCTTTTGGTTCGCCGGAAAGCCCTTATTTTTGCCTAGGTATGTCAATCTAGCGGGTCTTTTATTCATGCGTAGTATTTTTTCACTATGTCTGCATTGGCGGGGTGAGGAAGGTCGTCACCATCCATGGTGGTTAGGATCATGGCTCCTCCCGAGAACACATGCTTAACCACAAATGGCCCTTCGTACGTAGGGGTCCATTTGCCCCGGGGATCACTTTGAGGAAGGATGATGCGTTTGATTACCAGATCTCCGACTTGATATTCTTGTGGTCTGACCTTTTTGTTAAATGCCCTGATCATTCGTTTTTGGTACGTCTGACCGTGACAGATAGCAGCGAGTCTCTTTTCATCAATTAAGTTTAGCTGATCAAGTTGTGTCTGGATCCAATCATCTTCGCTTAGATCTGCATCCTTCATTATCCGGAGAGAGGGTATCTGCACTTCGATCGGTAAGACTGCCTCCATACCGTAGACCAAGGAGAAAGGAGTTGCCCCAGTTGACGTCCTGGCTGAGGTACGGTACCCATGAAGAGCGAACGGTAACATCTCGTGACAATCTTTATAGGTCACTGTCATCTTCTGCACAATTTTCTTGATATTTTTATTAGCTGCCTCTACAGCCCCATTCATCTTCGGCCGGTAGGGAGAAGAGTTGTGGTGCTGTATCTTGAATTGTTCGCAAAGCTCAGTGATCATTTTGTTATTGAGATTGGTACCATTGTCCGTAATGATTCTTTCCGGGACGCCGTATCGACAGATCAGATTATGCCGGATGAAACGTGCCACGACGCTCTTGGTTACCGTTGCGTAGGAAGCTGCCTCAATCCACTTCGTGAAGTAATCGATCGCCACTAAGATGAAGCGATGCCCATTGGATGCCGTCGGTCGGATCTCACCGATCATATCAATGCCCCACATTGTAAAAGGCCAAGGTGTCGTCAGGACGTTCATAGGAACCGGAGGAATATGCACCTTGTCAGCATAGATCTGGCATTTGTGACAAGTTCGAGAGTGTTGGTAACAATCGGCTTCCATTGTGGACCAGAAATATCCTTCCCGAAGGATTTTCTTAGCCATGGTGTGTCCACTGGAATGTGTTCCGAATGTGCCTTCATGCAGTTCTATCATGATCTTCTCTGCTTCAGCCTTATCCACACAACATAGTAGAGTTGAATCATGATTCCGTTTGTAGAGAATGCCGTTGCTGAGGAAGAATTTCGCTGCAAACCTTCTCATGAACTTCTTGTCATTGACAGATGCACCTTTAGGGTATTCCTGAGTTTCCAAATACCTCTTCACCTCATGATACCAGGGTTTTTCAGTCAACTTCTCGGCCTCGAGGTCGCAGCAGTATGCCGGTTCATCCAACTTCCAGATAATGATCCGGGGAGCCTCATTGTCCCATTTAACTTTGAACATTGAAGACATCGTAGCTAGGGCGTCCGCTAGCTGATTCTCCTCTCTCGGGAAGTGCTCAAAAGTTATTTCTTCAAAGTGGGGAAGCAAGGTTGACACATACTCCTTGTAAGGAATAAGATTTGGGTGTTTCGTATCCCACTCGCCTTTGATCTGATTGATCACGAGAGCGGAATCTCCGAAGACACTCAGAAACTTGATCCTCAAGTCGATTGCAGCTTGTAAACCCATGATACATGCCTCATATTCTGCCATGTTGTTGGTGCAGTTGAAACATAATCGGGCGGTGAGTGGAGTATGAGTTCCTTTGGGAGATATGATTACAGCGCCGACGCCGTTACCCAAAGCATTGGAGGCTCCGTCAAAATGCATAGACCATCGGGATACTTCCTCAGGTCCTTCATCCGGTCCAGGTATTTCACAGTCGGTTACCACCATGATGTCTTCGTCTGGAAAATCAAAGTTCAATGATTGGAAATCGTCCATAGGTTGGTGTGCCAAATGATATGCCAGTACACTTCCTTTAATTGCTTTCTGAGTTGTATACTGGATGTCATATTCTGTCAAGATCATTTGCCATCTCGCTATTCTTCCAGACAGAGCAGGCTTTTCAAATATGTACTTGATGGGATCCATCTTTGAAATCAATAGAGTAGTGTGAGTCAGCATATACTGTCTCAGCCGGCGAGCAGCCCATACTAGAGCGCAACAAGTTTTCTCAAGCAGTGAGTAACGAGACTCACAGTCGGTAAACTTTTTGCTCAAGTAATAAATAGCGTGCTCTTTTCGGCCAGACTCGTCATGCTGCCCCAGCACACACCCCATTGAATTGTCAAGTACTATCAAGTATAATATCAGAGGTCTTCCTTCCACTGGTGGCCTAAGAATGGGTGGCTCTTGGAGATATTCCTTTATCTTCTCGAAGGCGGCCTGACATTCATCGTTCCAGCGTACTACTTGATCTTTCTTCAGTAATTTGAAGATTGGCTCACAAGTAGCAGTCAGATGCGAGATGAATCGGGCAATGTAATTCAGTCGTCCCAGGAAGCCTCTGACTTCTTTCTCTGTTCTTGGAGTCGGCATCTCTTGTATGGCTTTTACCTTGGCAGGGTCCACCTGAATACCTTTATCACTTACAATGAAACCTAGCAATTTTCCGGACCTCACCCCAAAGGTGCATTTGTTGGGATTCAACCTCAGCTTGTATAACTTGAGTCGGTCAAACAGCTTCCTCAGATGATCAAGGTGTTCTTCCTCAGTTTGAGACCTTGCTATCATGTCATCAACGTATACCTCAATCTCATGATGGATCATATCATGAAATAAAGCAACCATGGCACGTTGATAGGTTGCCCCAGCATTTTTCAATCCGAATGGCATGACCTTGTAACAGAAGGTGCCCCACTGAGTCACAAAGGTAGTCTTCTCCATATCCTCCGGAGCCATTTTGATCTGATTATACCCTGAAAAACCATCCATGAAGGAGAACACCTTGTGTTGAGCAGTATTGTCGACAAGAACGTCGATGTGAGGTAAGGGGAAGTCATCCTTGGGGCTTGCCCTGTTCAAGTCCCTGTAGTCGACACACATTCTGACTTTACCGTCCTTCTTCGGCACTGGCACCACATTGGCAACCCATTGAGGATAAGAAGTTACTGCTAGAAACCCGGCGTCAAATTGCTTCATAACCTCAGCCTTGATCTTTTCAGACATCTCTGGGCGTATACGGCGGACCTTTTGCTTTACCGGAGGGCAGTCTTCCTTGGTTGGCAGGTGATGAACTACAATGTCGGCATCCAAACCAGGCATATCTTCGTAGGACCAAGCAAATATCTCCATGTAATCATGTAGCATCTGGATCAATCGTTGCTTCACGCTGAGCTCTAGATTAGCCCCAATCTTGACCTCTTTCCTATCTGTCTCAGTACCCAGGTTAATTGTTTCCACCGGCTCTTCATGTGGTTGAATAGCCCTCTCTTCCTGGAGTAGCAGTCTCGCGAGTTCACCAGGCACTTCACAATCATCTTCACCTTCGTCTTCGGCCAAGTTGATCGGATTCTCGAAGTCATAACTGGCGGTAGCAGAGCTGTTACCAGTGAGATCCAGAGTGGATTGAAACCTGTATAAGTGAGTGTGTGTAAATATAGCTGTTTTGCAATATATAACACAGAGAGAAAAAGAGCACAAGATTTGAAATGCAACAAACGTCCAATGTTTTGATTGATGATATATGGAAATGTCATACAAAAGCCCTCACAAATGGAGCTACGATGCCCCGGGTAGGACACCGAGCCAATAAAGTTTTAACACATTGTTTGTTACAAATTGAAAATCAAAAGAAATAATTACTGCGTGACAAATGTGATAGGTGTAAAATCCTTTGCCGTCCAGTTTCTTGGTCCGTTGCTGGTAGTCGGGTAGATCCAACTGTCAAACTCTGCTTCCTCTACATCCTCCTCAATAGCATTCACCCTTGGGTTGGAGATAAACACCGGAGCCTTTCTGATCTTTTCCTTGCGCACAGCCCTCTGAGCCTCTGCAGTAAAGCCCAGCCCAAACTTGTCGTTCTTTTGAGTGAAGTCAGGAAGCTGACCCCAGTTTGCATAATTGCCTTTCTCGATTACAGACCGGGCATCCTTCAAGGACACCATCTTCAACGGAAAATCTTCTTCAACTACTGCCTCAGCTGATGCCAACACTGGAGGTACTTCCTCAAAATGCTGAAAGGGGGTTTCAATGAACTCCCCGTCCATCTCGATATACCGGAATGAATTCAAGTGACTCACCATGTATTCCTCCTCACCCTGCACAGTAACAATCTTCCCTTTGACAGGGTATTTGAGCTTTTGGTGTAAAGTGGAAGTTATTGCCCCAGCTTTGTGAATCCAGGATCGACCCA
The DNA here is from genome assembly GCA_948472305.1 of Vicia faba. Classification (NCBI taxonomy): domain Eukaryota; kingdom Viridiplantae; phylum Streptophyta; class Magnoliopsida; order Fabales; family Fabaceae; genus Vicia; species Vicia faba. Next base: position 653,034,011 of record OX451740.1, read on the forward strand.
ACAAGCAGGAATAAGATGGACGAATATCCATTACATAGAACGTTGAGTCGAAAACTTGGGAACCCACACGAATAGGGATGTCTACTTCACCGTGCACCATCCTCTTAGAACCGTCGAAGGCTCTAACAATAAAGTTACTAGGTTTCAACCCCAGGCCCTCACAATCCAAGCGATCCAATGCTTTCTTGGGCAAGACATTCAGGGAAGAGCCGGTATCCACTAACACGTGTGCGAGAGTAGTGCCCCAGCATTCTATGGAAACATGCAGGGCATCATTGTGATTTTTCCCTTTGGCGGTAAGGTCAGCATCCGAGAACCCTAAGCCATTGTCCGCCGTCAAATTAGCCACACAGTCAGTGAATTGATCCGCGGAGGTCTCTTGCGGCACATGAGCCGTTTTCAGAAATGAAATCAGGGCTTTTGCATGGGCCTCTGAGCATAGCAGCAATGATAACATAGAGATTTTGGAGGGAGTATGCCCCAACTGTTCAACGACATTAAAGTCACTCTTTTTGATAATTTTAAGGATTTCCTCCATTTCTTGTTGGGAGGCTTCCCCAGCAGTCTTCTTTTTTGGTGCCTCCGTCCTGGCAGGCAAATCGGTAGCAACTTCTTTGCCCCGAGTATCAGAGGACTCGGCGGCAGTAGTAGACACAGGAACTTGAACTGGAACATGCACACTTGCGGGTGTGATGGTGAGAGGTTTTCGGATAACTGGCGGTGCAATGTCAGGCGAGAAGAGCCTGCCACTGCGGGTAATCTTGGCGGGACCAGTGATGTTACTGATACTGGTATTGGTGTTGAACTCCTGCTTCACCCCAAGCACATACACGTCGGCTCCATAATGCCACGGGACCGCTTTATCAGACTCATAGGGGAGAGGCCCCGGAACAGTAATAGTAATGGGTGCAACAGACATAATTCGGACGGGTTTCTTCACGGGAGCTTTGGCAGGATTGTAAATTGTGACAACAGATATTTCTTCAACGGAAACAAACGGAACAACAGTTTTCTTGAACAGAATCTCCTTGCTATCCATCAGGCTTTGAATGCCTGATTTCAGCAGCGGACAAAGGTAGGGATAACAGCACACAGGAGGCACCCCTTGCCACAACCCGGAAATAAACCGACTAGTAGCAAGTTCCTCTTAATAGTCAAAAGAGGGGTAACAACTTCATTCACCGAAACAGCATACAACTCTTCCTCAATGGCATTTACTCTATGCTGGGGCATAGGAGCAGTTACAACATTTGGTCTCTCAGGCGCCTCAAACTGAATTTCCTTCGCGTCGATAAGATCTTGCACTTTGTTTCTCAAAGCCCAGCAATCATCAGTAGTGTGCCCGGGACTATCAGAATGATAAGCACACCGGGCATTTGGGTTATACTTAGGAGACGCTGTGTTGACGACCTTAGGAGCTTCTTTGATGGTCACCAAGTTGGTTGATAACAGTTGGGGTAAAATTTGAGATAAGGTCATGCTTAGCCGAGTATACTGTCTCTTGGGCCTTTCACCTCTTTGTTGATTGTACTGCTGAGGAGCAGCAACAGGTTTTGAAATGACCAAAGCATTGGCGGCTTGGCGACTTTCGGGCTTGACTTGTCTTCTAGGACCATAGACGGCACTTGCTTCTTTCTTAAACGTCCTCTTCTCAGTACTTGTGGAGGCAGCCTTTTGTATCTTTCCTGACCTGATGCCAGCTTCAATTCTTTCTCCCGTCAGAATCAAATCCGTAAACCCAGCGGAGGAGTTACCAACCAAATGATTGAAAAATGGACCAGACAAAGTCCCTAGGAACATATCAACCAGCTCACGATCAGTCAATGGAGGCTGCACCCTGCCAGCCAAATCTCTCCATTTTTGTGCGTATTCTTTGAACCCTTCACCCGTTCCTAGAGACATACCCTGAAGTTGGGTACGCGTTGGAGCGAGATCAGAATTGTATTGATATTGTCTGTAGAATGCGGTCACCAAATCTTCCCAGTGTCGGATATTAGTTCCATCTAATTGGTAGAACCATTCAAGCTGTGATCCCGAAAGGCTGTCTTGGAAGAAGTGAATCCAAAGGTTCTTATCTGCCGTATAAGGTTGGATTTTCCTTACGTACGACCTTAGATGCAACTTTGGGCAGGAGACCTCATCATACTTGGCGAAGGCAGGCGCCTTAAACTTGTGTGGAATTACTACCCCAGAAGATAACCCCAAATCTCCGAAATCCAGCCCCGACACATTCTAAATCTCCATGGCGCTCAAGCGGTCCTCCAATTGCTTGTATCTGTCAGCAGTAGGTGGGTATTGTTCGTCATTGTAGTCTGTCTCGTTGTCGGAGACTGCAGGACTAGGAGCTCCTCCCCCTTGGGGACTATCTTTCTCTGCAGAGGAAGTAGTAGGATCAGCCTCGTTGTGGAGTGTGTTCCCAAATCTGCGTCCAGTGTTGAATAACGCAGTCCTCTTTTTCTTCTTCTTCTTCAGGAGTAGAGTCTTCAACTCTTGCTGTCCTTGGGCCAGGCTCAGGACCATTTCTTGAAACTGGGCACTTTGGGCCTGAAGGGCCTTGATGGCTTGCTCACTGGATGAGTCTGGATTCATCATGACTGTTCAAATAAACAGCGAAGAAGATTAAGCAACCTGTGAAATAGGGTACCTGCTATGCATATGATGCAATGAGATGCGTATGTTTTATGTTTTCAAAGACAAACAAGATTCAACTTTGTAGACAACAGGGAAACACACTTCATTAGATTAAAATTTTAATTGTTCAACAACTTGCCCTTAGGCATTACAGGAATGAAAAATACTGGAAAGGAAATAAAAGCTATAAAAGGAAATATCCAAAGCCCATCAATGCTCCCATGGCCTCCTTTTCTCAGTGTTGATGTAGTTATTCAGAACCCTCTCTTCCTCCAATTGCTTAGTCAGCCTCTAGATCTTTCGTTCCTGCTCGTTGAACTTTTCCCGATAGAAATCCCGCTCTTCCTTTAGCTGCGCCCAAGATCTCTTCATTGTGTCAAAATCAGTGGGTATCTGAGGAGGGAGGACAGTTGGAGGAACCCCATCTTCATCAGGAGATTCAAGAATGATAGGTCTGACAGCTTCGTACGACATACCTAACCTCTGAGCACGGATGCGGACCCACTTGCAATAGGGTTCCATTGGTAGAGAGGTCTTTGGTCCCAACTCATGTGGGTCAGCTTTGTGAATTCTGTCCCAAGCTTTAATGAATCCATGGCGTAGTTTGTCACTGTCTGCCTGAAACTCAAAATGAAAGTGAGGAACCAGCATTTCATGAGGCCCATCTCCCCTGGCTCTTCCAAACTGACGGAGAGCTAAGCATGGATTGTAAGAGATTCCTCCTTGGATGCCAATCAAAGGGACATTAGGGTATTCTCCGCAACGGTCAATAACATCTACCTCATCCAAACCTCTGAGAGTCCAGGTGATGTCATTATCAGTGAGAGACATTAACCTCCGGGCCCAACCTTTTCCTTCTTCATTCTTCAGCACGAACTTAGGAAGGTGAGAAATAAACCACCTTACTAGCAAAGGAGCACAACACCACGGAGTTCCCCGTTTTCGAGCAGTACGAGCATAGAGTTGTTGCAGGATATCACCCAAAAGAGTGGGTACAGGATTCCGAGACATGAAGATCCTTATGACATGGATACTGATAAAGGTGTCAGGATTGGGAAACAATACCAGACCATAGATCAAAAGAGCCAGAATATCCTCGTACGCCTTGAAGTCCAAATCATTCCAGAAATCATTAGCCTTGCCAACCAGAAATTTGACCAAAAAGCCCTTGACTCCACTTCTAGTTTCCCAGTTAGCTAATACCTCTTCTTTGGTCAAGGGGAGAATTGCAGCAATCTCTTCAGACCTAGGAGTCTTTTCCAAACCAGTGAATGGAGTTTGATCCAAGACAGGGATCCCAAGCAAATAGGAGAATTCTTCCAGGGTAGGAACCAGCTGGAAGTCTTGAAAGGTGAAACAATGATACAGAGGGTCATAAAACTGGGTCAGAACACTTATCAGTTGTTGGTCCCACTTTGCAGTGATCAAGCCAAGGAGAGAACCATGTCTGTTGATGAAGGAAGAAGTGTTTGGAATCCTACCAACCAAATCCTTGAGCAAAATTGGTGGTTGAACAAAGTTGAGCCGGATAGTATTCCTACGCACGGGCATCATGATGCCCTACAAAATAGAGCAAAGATGAAACTTCTTGTCTTTGAAATGGGTTAGTCCTTTATACAGGATGCATGTAATGGTATGATGGCATGATGTTATGATGAAGCACACCACAAGTATTCACATAGGCAAGCATGGTAAGGCACACAAGTCACACAAGTCACACAAGACACCCTTAGGTTTCAGGCCAGCATGAATTTCAGGTATTACCCTCTTTTGGTTTTGTTGGTTAAAACCTGTCCTATCAAAGGTAACCGGGTTCTAGAGGATCTCAAATCATTGGCTACCCTCAATCAGTCATAACTCCAGCATCGCAATCTTTTCTCGCGGCCAGAACCATCTCGAGAGTTTAGCCTCAATGAGTGTAGCATACTGCTACTGTCCTAATAGCCAAGTTGGTCAATTTAGGGTTCTAAGGTCGGGTGGTGTTTAATGACTCCTTAGAAGACCTATATTCTCCCCATTGCAACACAAGGGATATAGGTACAGACCAAGGTGCCACGCCAACGTAGCCACTGCTTCACCCATGTCGGTCTACGCCGGACAGGTCCCTCACAGATTATGCTACCTAAAAAGGGTATTTCCCAGATCCGGGTTAGGATCTATGAAACTCCGATGCAAAGCCCACAAATATAAAAGCAATCAAAGCAAACAATTGAAAACAAAGGTGATCTAAACCCTAAGGTTACTCCACTTTTAAATTAATTCCCCAACAGAGTCGCCAGTTATGTGATACGGTGGGAGAACTGACTATGGTTTTGCGTTTGTTTTCGCAAATGTTTCGGTTGAGCAAGAGTCGCCACCGATTTTTTATTTTATCCTAAGGAAAGGTTTAAAAAGCACAGCAAAAACCTTTGAGATGTTTTCTTGGGTTCGGGGAGTAGATTATAGAAAGGGAAGGTATTAGCACCCTTTCTATCCATGGTTATCCATGGGCTCTTAGTTACTTGCTTAGATCACTTGCCTTTTGTTTTCAATTGTTTGAAATGGTGCTTGTGTGCGTGGGTTTGAAAATGTTTTGAAAAGAAGCCAATGTGGTGGCAACCTTTGTAATGATCCATGTGGGGATGTATACGAAGGTGTATGTCTTTTGAAAAAGTTTTTCATTTGTTTTTTTTTTGGAAAGTTGTTTTGAAAGTGTAGTGATGTGTGGTTTAGAAAATAGGCAAGTGTTTTGTTTTTTTTTTTGCAAGTTTTGATTCAAGTAACCAAGAGGTTATCTACTCCTAAATTTCTCAAAGTTTATGGCTATGTTTTAAACCCTTTTAATAAGTTTGTTCCACCATTGCATTTGGTGGACAATCTCATGTTAGGATGTGAAAGGGACGGGCGCGGGTCATCGTTTAGACCATAATTGCAATGGTGCCAAGTATCTTTGGGCATTTTCTTTAAGGGACTTGATCATTTGTTTAGGCAACATTTTGAAAGTGTTATTGAGGGACTATGATCATTTGATTTGTTTGTTTTGCCCAAAGAGGCCTAACATGCAATACGGCTCAATTTTGAAAGGCAACAAGTGGAATACCCTAGGGGGTGCAAGTGTGATTTGTGTATTCATTTTGATGCTTGTTTATCTTGAAATTAGGTCAAAACTATGTTTCGTTATTTTCCGCATACAAACCCTAATTCTAACATGGTATAATTAGAAAGCAATAAAGTGAGAAAATAAATTTACTAAGCTATTACAAAACCATATATGGGAAGGGGGGTACAAATGTTCGAATGGGGATTTTGACAAGGAATTTAAACCTAAAACTATTACATCAATATTGAATTATTTACAAGGTGATTAATTGGCATAAATTAAATAAAATAGAACAAATGTGTAAGATGCCAAAAAATGGGTTTTTTGTATGTATGAAAAAAAAAGCATTTTTACATGTCAAAATAAAGAAAAAGGAAAGTATTATTTTTTGGAGTTTTTCCATGTTTAGGGCAAAACCCTAATTTTTTAATCAAAAAGGGATATTAATCAATTAATTCATATAATATTTACTATTTACATACAAAAATAAAATAAAATATAGTATATTTATAAAAATTTATTTTTAGTGTTAAATATTAATAAAAATAAAAATATGTATATTTTTGATATTTTTACCCTAAATGTATTAATATATATATATATGTATATTTATATTATTTACAAGATATATATTATACATATTAATTAATAATATTTAATATTAAAATAAAAAAAAAGGGTATTTTTCTACAAAATATTTTCAGGAAGTAAAAATAAGATAAAAGTATGTAAAATATATTTGTGCTATTTTAGTATTTTAAACAAAAAGTATATATTTATTTATTTATGTACAAACTAAAAGAAAAAATCAAATAAATACCTAATAAATTCAAAAATGATGAGAAAAAATATTTTTATATTTTTAATATGCTGAGAAAAAATAAATGAGTCAATTAAAAAAGGAAAAAGTCAAAAAACATTAAAAATAAAGCAAATGAGCTCAGGGGGTGTAAAACCAAAAAGGTGGTGTGAATAAGAAAATAACTCAGGCCCAGCCCAAGAAGACATTGTCTTCAACCTTCAGACAAAACCAGTTCAAAACGTGCGCCCTTCTTCTCAAACTTCTAACTCCTGATTCCTGGCTTATTAATGAAAACTCATAACATAAAAAATGTTCAGCATCAAGAGACGAATCCAACCATATGCAGAACTTGATCTAACTCTCTAAGATGAGGGAGAATTTCTTCTCCCCTAAATCCTAACCTAGATTTTCTGCCATTTTCAAACCTTAAATTCTCACAGCTCAAGCAAAAGAAATGAAAAGTAAAAACATGTACATGTTCAGTGGCATGAGTAAAACATTGTTTATTCACAAACTTAGAGCTAATGATGCCTAATAAGAGAGATAGAAGTTCACCAAAATACCTGTTCAGTTGAAGTTCTATCTGGCAATGGGGAAGCTTTCAGTGCAAGGTGATGATTGGTAAAGCTTCCTTGAGGTCCAGGGATGCTATTCCAATGTTTACTTTGTCTTGAAAGCTTTTGAATCGTGTTAGAGCACTTCACCTGCAAAACAAGAAACTGAAAATGGTGGAACTGGTTAGAGGGATTACAGGCCGTGTTTCAAGTCATGGTTAGCTTGCATAGATGCTAGGGAATGTGTGTGAACTGGTTTGGGCAAGAGAGCTTGAGGGAAATGGAAGATGGCACTCAAACTGCAGGCCTGGCCCTGTTTTGCAGTTTGAAGGTGATTCTGAGATTGGGAGTGTATGAGAGATGTTTGGGTCGTGCACTAGCTTGGTTGGGATGTCTTGAGTGTGTTTCACAAGTTCACTTAAGTGTTTGCAAGCTGATATGAGAGTTGTGTTACAACATGCCAAGTTACTTACACTTTAAGCAAACAATGCCCAAGTTGTGTTCTAGGTCAGTAGAGGCCCCCTAATGAGCTGCATAATCCCTCCTTGATCAGAGTGTTTTGCTCATAATCTTGTGCCAATTAGATCTCATTTGTACTGCTTGGATTTTCAATTGGACATAAAGTTACCTTTTGCAAAAATGGAAGAAATGCTTTATCTATAAATGGATTAATCCTTTAGGCAATGCTTGAACTCATGAAACAAGGCCTTGGCACAAAGGTTTTGCATTGAATTATTGAGTGTCAAAGGGTTTTAGGACCTGTAATTTAACACAAACTATGCTGACTTGAAAATGGCCTAAGTTATGAACATGTTCATGATCAAATCAAAAGTGAGTTTTTGCCATATTGTGAAATTCGATTCTCTCAAGTTATGAGGTTGTTTGAGAAGTTCTTGGACATTTTGGAAAGCTTGGAATGTGTAATACAATCCATCTTTGAAATGAAAATTGAAATTCCAAGTGGAAGTGCATGGAAAATGGCCTTGAAGTTAGGTAGAAAACCTTGTCAAAAAGGTCAAATTTTCACTAAGTTAAGAATGGTTTGGCACCCCTATTCAAAAAATTGTAACTTGAGATACAAGCTTCATTTGGGAAAACTTTGTGAATCAAAGTTGTAGATTATACAACAAGATACAACTTTCATGTTTTGACTTTTGTTTGAATCCAAATGAATCTTGATGAGAAAGTGGGGCAAAGTTGGGGAAAAATTAGGGTTTTCCATAACTTAGAAAAATTCTAAGTTATGAAAAATTCCCATTTCAAACCCTAATTTGCATTTCTTGGTTTCTTGGTGAACAAGTTTCATGATTTGGCATGTTTTGGTGAAAAATGAATCTTGACTCTTGATTTTGACCAAAAAGTCAAAGTTTGACTTTTCAGTATACAGTCAAAATTGATCAATTGACTGGGAAATTCAACTGTCAATCTTGTGTATTTGGGATCTTTTGAGTTTGTTGAGCATGTCAAGATAATTCCATGGGGTCCTTGAGTCCATATGTGAGCTTGGTTTGCCATTGGCTAGGTCAAACAGTCAAAAATTGCCTTTGTGCAGTCAAAACCCTAAAAATGACGATTTTGCCCTTTTGATGATCTGATCAAATTTCTTGTGGAATTGTGATCCAAACTTGATCAAATAGTCCATTTGAGTTCATAATGTTGATGTGGGTCAATTTTCATGAGATTTGACTGTCAATTGGCCACAGTTGACTTTTTCCCCAATACAGTTGATTTTTAGGTCAACTGTCCAGTTGACTGGGCAAAACTTGGAATCAAGGCTTGAAACTTGGTATGGACAAACTTGGGAGTCCATCATGAAGCATGAAAGTCATCTTAGGCATTTTGGGTCAAGACATCCTTGTTCAAACACAAACCCTAATTTGGGTCCACAGTGCAAGGAGAAGTCTTGAGCAGAGGAAACCCTAACTGGATCTTGATCTTCCAGGGTTTTGTGATGAGAAAAATGTTGAGGAAATGGTAGGGCAAATTTTGGGGTACAACAGAGAGCATACATGTTATATTTGGTTGACACTGTCATTTTTATGGACAATAGTATCACTTATATAGATGTCATTTATCTGTGATAATTCAATGACTTTTAGTGTATCCGTGAGTACAACTGGGGATTGTTTGTTTGCTATACTCGTATTCTAAGTTATTTGAAGGTTGTATGTGGAAGACGAAACATGTGACAATCAGCACCACACTATTGACAGTAATATTTCTTGGTATTTTAGTGTTTGTGTGTCATTTTCATTACATTATTCCAACGCCATTACTAGCTAATGATTCACGTGTTCCAACACTTTTCAGACTTGGATCCACCAACACTTTCCACACATCTCCAGTTGGTCATGTGTACTGACTTATATTGAGGATATGCCACGTGCTTCCGCATTCGCTCCACTCAGAGGGAACCATACAACATAGCAGTTTAGAGTGTATCTTGACTGCTTGGTAGCAGATGATATACACTTTCATTCTTACATAGATCACCGTGAGACGCGTCCCTTTTGACGATATAGTCTTATACTCGGGATGGTTGGCTTGCGGTTCACGTATGATGTTTCCTCATCTGCTTGAGTGCGTTATACGTCAGTTAAAATACATGTTGTATATTTCTAGAGGTCCTTTTGTGTATGCTCCTCCCACTATGACACGTAAATATATGGATGATATGTTTGATGATTATCTTAATCATCTGGTACCAGAGGAGGCACAAAGTACCATAGCTGAGAGCGATTGGAGCTACGCAAATGGTTACATCCGATGGTTTTTTAGGGTTTCACATCCTTATATGGTACAAGATGTTCCATGAGATCTATTGAGGCCAGCTCATCAAAAAATACTAGAGAGGAGCAAACTAGAGCAGATCATGTTGTTGATGTTTTGCCTAAATATCGTTGTATCGTGGAGATTGGACATACAGGTATTGACAGAGAACTTTTTTGGGATGACTCTGAGGAAAGGGATGTTATAGATGCCATGGTGGCAGAGACTCGGAAGGCACTACAGTATATGAGGCAGCGCATGAACAAGGGGTAATGAGGCCGAGTTTTGATACACATATACTAGGCTTAATTCGACACACCTTATGTCGAGCAACATGCTGTTTTCGGCACAAGGAATTACACTTTCAACAACATATTCAACAACTTCGCATAATCGAGATGTGTCCAGAAGATATCAACTACAATATCTGAGTTCTCCCTATTTCTAGTCCAACACATGTATTTCTCTTTGTGTATAAGGCTCAATAACAGTTGCGTTTTTGTCATTGCACCTCTCTTGCCCAATATGTATGTTGATCTAACTTTATATACCTAGGTAATACTCGTGAAGTTTTCTGGATATTTGTCTTTCAAAGCAGAAATGATGTACCTTGGTGCCATATTGTATTTCGTCATGTCATTCACTAACTTTCTTTCATGATCTTTTAGACGTCCCAATATGTCATGGCCTTGTAAATCCTTGTCTAGTCTATGATTGTGCATCTCACATTTAACAACCACCTTCCAACCTATACCACTAGGAACATGTCTTATTCTAAACAGACATTTAACTTTCATAGTATAAATGTCATCAGAGGTATTTACAGATGTATTTTTTCTTTTATAATTTCCTCATATCTCACAATCCATAATTAATTTATCCTTCCTCCCTCGTATTCCATTAGCAGAATCGGATCGAACTGTAACAAAAATAATATCATATTTTTTACCAATAGACTGTGCCCATTCTAAAACTTCAGACCGAGATTTAAAAATTTGTCAATTACAACATAAAATTAGTAAACTTTATCAATTTCATAATTGTCGAAAAAATAAAAATGAATAAGTTCAATAAGAAACATACAGTATATGTGGTGAAGAACTGCGTAAAATCCGTAAATGAATCTATAAAAGAAGTTGAAGCTGCTGGATCTGGACCACACAAATATAAAACTCCATTTGCAAACATACCAAAAATTTGCAAAATTTTCGGTATTCCAAAAATTTCAAATTTCCACTATTTTGTTATTTATCGGATATTCTGGAAATTTTCGGAATGTGTTATAATTTTTTTGTTAATCGCCTCGGAAGTTTTGAAATTTCTGATAAATCACCGCAGAAAATTTGAAAATTCAAAAATATTATGGTAAATGCCCAATTTCGTTATCGAAAATTTGGTAACAGTATTGAAATTTCTTTTTTCACCACTTTGACTTATAGTAATTTTTTTTGACAAATATAAAAAATTTAGAGGTAAATAATAATAGAAGTATTTTGGAAATAAAAGAAATGGAGGTGTGGGATATAATTTAAGGGGTGTCAAGTTAAAAACTCCTTATTTCATTTTGAAAACTGGAAAGTTGAAAATTAGAGCATCATTAAAACGTGTATCTTTTGCTTGAAAACTAGAGCATTTATGACAAGCAAACATAAACAAAGTGTGCTAAAAAGTATGTAGTTAGTACATTAAAAATAAAATAGTAAATAAAATATGTCATAAGTGAAAGAAAAGACTCTAAATTTGTGATAATATCAAACTGAATACACAAATCAAAATGAAAATAATAATAATAATAATAATAAAAGTGTTAGCTCATTGATAAAAGTATAGTCATGTAATCTTAAGTTTAAAATTTCACACTTTAAATGGGCAAGTATTAAATGGAAAATATCTTCTGTTAAAACATAAAATGTTATAATCCCTCCCCCACATGAAGATGAAGTCTTGAAGCACATATATAGGAAGTGGAAACGACCTAGAGACAGGTCAATTTCTAACAATAAAATAGATACTACAATGAACACACTAAAAATAAGGCATTTACAGAATAAGATTATATACCCTGCGCAATGTGCCTACCATTTATATGGTCTTGAATCATGCATGCAACTGCATGAATCTCAGGGTATTCTAGAAGAAGGCCTATTATCTTTACAAACAAATGCTGTAATGAATAAAACTTACTTTGACAAGGAACTCATCAAGAACAATGAAATGGAAAAAAAAACTGTTAAAATTCATGTCTTGGCTCCTCAAAATGAAGGGACTGACTATTTTGATATGCTCCTTTGATTAAATACACCAACCATTCCCCAAAACAATCCTTCAATGAATACAGATGCATGCGCAACTGTTGACTTCCATATTTTATCCTCCGCCCAAAAATCCGACCATTGCAATGAGAAACACGTTAAGATGATAGCGTTTTCATTTCAGGAATTGGACCTAGTTGGTAATCCTATCACGCTCTAACAATTTCCTTTCCGTGATCATCTTCTTGAATATTTCGCGTCAACCTTCTCAGCCATATGTCATAGTTCATGGGATACGGCGTTCCGCATAGACTGTCGACATAATCGGCAAAAGCTTTCAGCAATGTGGAAATATCACCAAGCTTTTGTTGAATTGATCTCCTTGACCAAGATGTTTCTCTCCATTGTAGCGCTCCCTCTACTGAATCTAGATCAGGGAATACACCACCGCATGAATAATAAAGCATGTATACGAGGCTTTCCGCATCAGAGGCGGAGCATAGCTTTCCTTCCTGAAGTGCGTAAGTAGATGAAAAATGAAGATTCATGGCAGGACGGTCTCTGTCTTCAAGAATTGCATGGCCCCACCCAATTAGAACAAAGTAAGGGTGCCTAACACCAGACCTAACACAAATCACATTCTCCGGCCTGATGTCTCCATGCCGTAGTCCCGCTGAGGTAGCAGTCGAGAGTGCTGATAAGCAATCATGGCAACATTTGATAGCCTCATCTGAACCAAATCGGCCTGACTCTACCATTTCAGCGACTGTTTCACCAATTGGACTGGTCACAAGAACAGGAGTCCCGCACCAAGGGTGGTCACAATTTCCACCAGAGCTGGGCCTTCGACAATGACCAGGGTGTATGATCCTTCCAAAGGCAATTAATTCAGGCAGATATTTGCTCGAGAGACCTTTCTGCTTCATTATTGTCAATACTTTGGTTTGCCTCTGGACTTGATACCATAAATTCATATCTTCCCATGCCGGTTCAAGCTGGGAGGGATGAGAGCCCACGTACAGAAACAAATCTATTCCCGGGTCTTCAACATAAGATGCAATGTAGCATGTCAGTTCACCAGTATTGATTACTTCTTGTATTTGATAACCCTTTTGTCCATCTGAATCTTCCAGCCATAACAAAGATCCTTCTTCTAATTTCATCGCCTCTTTGGAATCAACATTGACATAATCATCCTGAACTTCGACAATCTCAGGGGAAACACTGCGCTGCTGGTAATGAAATAGGCCATTTCCATTCACTCTGGCGGTATCTCCTAACTGCCTCTCAATTCTTCTCGTTTGGAGACGGGAACTATGGTCGGCAGCTAAATCCTCAATAGAGTACTTGGGCATTCCAGCATATTGCGTAATACAGTGAAAGGTTGCAAATAAAACCTGCAGAGCACCAATATCTCCCCAGTTTGCATTTCCTAGCTTGTTCCAGATTCTATAAATTGGAGAAACAGAAATTCTAGAATGATTTTTTACCCAGTCAGCGGCACATTCATAAACATTATTCACATCAAAATTGAGCTTACTTACATCTCCTTCAACCTTTACAACTCCCCCATATTGAGAATCAACTAGAAGAACAAAGACCGTGCTTGGATCCGGAAAGAAACTCAGTCTACTCAAACTCCTTGCCAACAGCATTCGAATAGCATAAAATAGAGCTTCTCCTAGAACTGGTAACGAAGGCTGGCGGTCGCTGCCAACAGCTAGACCTCTGATATCTGTTCTTAGAAGAGTTAATTCAAGGAGATGATCCCATTTCCCATGAGGATGTCTAGAATTATTAAGCAATATACCAGTGCCACAAAGACCTCCAAGTCTTCCATTAGCAATAGCATTTTCCGCCTGATAAAATTTCATGTTAGCATTATACAGACAAGCTGCTGAAAAAGGCATAGGCTCGTCTTGACTCCAAAACGCCTCCCACAAGCCCTTCATACTAGCATGTAGAAAATCTTCAATAGCAAGACAAGATGTTGCTTCTACAGCTTCAGATGCAGAAGCATGAACAGCATTCGGCATGCGAGTCAGCTGCTGAAATGGAATCCCCTCCAATGCATAATCAAATTTTTGAAGTTCAATCAACTCAAATGGAACATCAAATGCTTGCTGTTTCGATGTATATTTTTCTGTTATAGATTCAAACCAATCTACAAGTTTTTCATTCAGACTGTCACTATCAACAAATTTATAGAAGAACTCCTTCTGATTTCTAGACCTACTACCAGATGACACACTGGATCTCTTTGTCCCAGACCCAATTGATTCCTGGCCTGGGGATCTACCTGCAAATAGGTATCAAACTTCATTAACATCACTATAACTATAGTTCCTTCTTTGGAGAAGCAAAAATGGCAATAAGTCTGACGTGACCCGAAAATTCAGAGATAAAAAAGGTAATACATAAACTGACACAGCTCATCGTTTAAAAAAAAGATTTTCAATGTAAATTTTTATATATAGATAAATGGATGAAAGCATACAATGATACAATTACCCTAATTCGGTGCCTTTTGTAAATGGGTACCATAGGGATACATTGAGAGCATGAAGAGGCATAAAATCGTAGAAGCTACTATTAAGAGCTAATCCTTATGATTAAATTTGATGCAACCAGTATATCTCAACAACTCTAAAATGAATAAGATTTTTATATACAATAACTATGTACAGATCAAGACTTGAGAGAGAAAAGGATTACGGTTTCTGAGTAAACAGATCTCACGATCTGTTATTTTCAGATGCTTGTCGCAGCGAAAAGCCATCAATCGGCAAATTCCACTTGCACGCCAACCAATTGTCGTAAAAGTGATAAACAGGGGGGAAACAAATGACTTCTTGCACTGTAACCCGATTATTGTTTAAATATAATTGTAAAAAAAATCCGTTCAATCTATGCCAACCAATGAAGCACAGACTCCCCGAACACGACCTTGACACTGATACGGCGACACCGGTAATAATTTGAAAAAAAGAATAAACTAAACGTAATCACAAGTGTTGGTGTTGCGGACACGGACAAACCTTTTTTCAAAGGTGTCGGTGCTACATGCCAACTTAACGCAATAAATAAATTAAAGGCAGGCTCAGCATTAAATTCAGGCTGTTACCCCTCAGCCTCTATGGTTAGCTGGCATTGAGTTGTCAGAACATAACTACAAGAAAACTCTTTAAAAAGGACGTTTAAGTACTTTTAGGAGTCAAATGGATTTCGACTTCTTCAAAATAGTTGTAAAAAACTACGGTACTTTTCAATATTCCAACCAAGGTTGTCAAAATCGAGATCGTACATAAGATCGGGAGAGAATAACAAGATAGTTAAATATTAAGCTTTTTTCAAGCAGAGCTTATAAGTTATATCTCAATCATTTTCTTCCATAGAGACCTATCATTATGCCAATGCAACATCTGGAACTTCAAAAACTATAAAAAAATTCTGGAGTAATCTAAGAATAATTTTTTTGTACAACATATTGTTAATCACCAACAACCATCACTATTCACATTGTACATGATCAGCATATGATCACAACTAAGATGGGATATGATCAGAAATATTATTAACAAAATCACCAACTGAACTCTTTTTTTGGGAAGCACCGTGCGATTTTATCCACTCACTTAGACTTACAAGCTACAAGCCATATATAGCTATGAGTATCACCAAAAATTCCGGGCTAACTTTTCAACAGGTAAGATCAAATTGATTTCATTAGGAATGAAAATGCAAAAAATAGACAAAGTGGCGTGTGAGATATAACTTAAAATTATGCATGTGTCTTCGCCCATTGTTGTTAAGAGCGCGAGTTAAATCGTAATATCGGACTGACGTAACGAGCTTGCTTACCCATGGGCGAGCCGGATCTCATATAAGATCGGACTTCAGTAGGATGATAATGGGATGAATGAGAGGTATTTTAAGCCCTATCTTTGAGGTTTAAATTAAAGTAATCTCTTCCCTTCCCTCCCCTCTCCTACATTTCCCCCCAACCAAAAACAAAGCAAAAAGAAACATCGAGTTTTGTCGAAACGGCCGCCACGCCCAAACCGGAACCACAATTTTATGCTCCCCGCCCTATGAATAAGGGAAAGGGGGAAAAAAGGCATAAAGGCTATCCAAATTTCACAAACAGAAACAAACAACAAACACATCCCCTGAAATACTTGAATTTCATCTCTAATTTCTCAACCCAAAATAGAATCAAAATTCACATAAACAAATCCACAGCAACAATAAACGCATAATTCGGAAACAGAAACTGAAAATCAAAACACAACTAAGAATAAGCATAGTCAAATTGAGTCAAAGAAGTGTAAAACTCGAGAGAATTTAAATTTAGGGTTCAGAATACCACGAACAACTAAAAGAAGAAAAAGAGAGATAACAATAATAATAACACCAAATTGAATAATACCTTGCATTTTTTTTTTTTTGAGTTTCAGATCTTCCTTGAATTTCTCCCAGTATTATTTAATTTACTTTACTTTAATTTATTTTTAAAGGGAAAAAAACGTGGTTTTTATTTATTTTAGAGAGGAAGAACAAGATCCAACGAGTTTTGTTGGTTTGTTTTGCTCGGTCGCACGCACTAGCTTCCAGTTTCAGCACAAGTATGGATTTTGAACATAAAGAAAGAGGTAATTTTGTTGTCTCTGTCTGTTTTTTTTCTTTTTGTTACTGAAACAAAGTTTCACTTTTTTATTTTATTTTTAAGTTCATGCGTGTTATGTGACCTCTTATTTTGTGTCACTGTACAATGTAATTACCGCTACTGTTTCTCGTTGAATAATATTAGATACTACTATCTTATAAAGGGTTAGTGTGACCCGACATATATGATAAGATACTCAGTAATTAATTATGTAGCTTAATTACATTCTTTGTATTAGGGATATATATATTGGCGATTTGTGTTGAATTTAACTAAAATTATAATTTAACGGTATGTAGCTTAATTACATTCTTTGTATTAGGGGTATATATATTGGCGATTTGGGTTGAATTTAACTAAAATTATAATTTAACGGTATGTAGCTTAATTACATTCTTTGTATTAGGGATATATATATATTGACGATTTGGGTTGAATTTAACTAAAATTATAATTTAACGGTTTGGGTGAGGTAAAATAATCATTAATATATCATTAAATTAATTTGAGTAAAATCATAAATTTGTAAGTTAAATTGTTTGAATAATTGATTATTCAATTTTTTTAATTTTTTATATAGTTATTAATCATGCGTCATATTTTTTAATAAAATATTATAATTAATTAATTATAATTTTATAACTTCTTCTCACAAAAATTTTCTGCCAAATCATTTTAGTTAATTATAATTCTATAATATCTTCTCATAAAAACATTCTATCAATTTTTTTTACCATTTTTACTAACTAATAAAAATTAAAATTAATCATAATAGTAAAAACACCCATTGTCGCACGTGCAAATCAGAAGTAAGAGAGAACGAAATTGCGATAGTAATGATAGGAAAAGAAATGTAGCAGTAAAGATTTGAGATTAAGTCATCAATTGACTTATCTCAACACAATGAAGTCGTCACCGCACTTTACTGTTTGCAAAGGGAAATGGAAAAAAAAAAAACGAACAAAACCCACAATGAAATAAAAGATCAGAGATCGAGGTATGAGGGTCGATTATGCAAAGGGGAGGTATTAGCACCCTAAGCATCTATGGTACTCTGCGGGATTCACTTTGTTTGGTTTCTTTCAAAAGGAGTGTCATGTAAAAGTTTACTTGCTAAAGGAAAAGAATGAATGAGTATTTGAAAACAAAAGAAAATAAAATGTTTTTTTATTATTTTTGTTGCTCGCCTTGGATTGTAAGACTTAGTGCCTACGTATTCCCTCGTGCAATGGGAAAGTCAGAGCACCGTAGTTCGGCTAGAAAAGACTTGTCTGTTGATTGTTTTTTAAACAAGAAGACAAATCGTCATTGTTATTAGAGAAATCTAGACTAACGCCCACAAGGTGTGAGAAAGATGGACCCTGCGTCAGTAAGAGTGAGGGTTTGAGAATGCCTCTGGTACTCAAGTGGAAAAGTCGACACCTTTATAACCATAGGGATAGGAGAATGTTGCTCGACTATCAACGAATCATGTCTCAACTCGAAAAAAGTTTTGAAGGGTAAAGGTGCTCGAGCGCACAAAAAGGTTTGATTGAGTTGAAGTGTTTTTGTTAATTTCGAAAGATGTCGAAGTATAATTAAGTGAATTGAAGTTTGTTTAAAGAAAAGAAGTTTTAAAAGAAAAGGCACTCGACAAAGTCGAGGTTTATTATGAAAGTGATTCGAGTTTATAAACAAAGAAAATTTTGAAAAAGATGAGAAGGTTTTGAAAATTAAAGTATAGGAGAAGATGAAGAGAGTGTCTTATGTACGGGAGGGTAAAAGATAAGGTAAAAGTTAGGGAAAAGAAACGTTTAACCAACAAGAAGCCAACAATTGATATAATGAGTCAATGTAGAATTCTCATTCTTTGGATTGAAACCAAACAAGCAAAGATACTAGACCTCTTGAGAGAACCAAACTTCAAATGTATTAAGTCTTCACAAAAATTAGGCTGAGTAACGGCTGTATACAGATGAATTCCATATTACAGACAAAGTATGTAATCACAAGAACCTGCACACAAAACAAATAAACAACCCAATGTCTTGAGGTAAACCTCAAGAACTCTAGACAAAATATCAATTAAGGTTACAAAGTCTCCAATAAAAGTCAAGGTTTATATTCCTAAGTCCAAGAAGTCCAATACTCCATAATGTCAAGGATAGTAACCAAATAGTCCAAGTATCATTAATATTTTGTATGGTTCATGTTGATTATTAAGTATCTTCAAAAAGAAAAGAAAAGCTCAAGTGAGCAAAATAAAAATGGCATAAAAGTAAATGCTCAAGTGAGCAAAGATGAAAATAGCATGAAATGTAAATGTTAAAGTAAATAGTACATAAAGTAAAAGCATAAAAATAAAAGTATAAAGTAAAGTCAATTGTTAAGAATCAGTGGTTAGTTGGATGACCATCTTGAAACTTGCATTTGGAACTCATTAGAGGATTGGCAGAACCAAAGCCTCTCAACAACAAATTGCATTTGCTTTTTGTCAAGTATATCATCCATTTTTAGAATTCTCAAGGCAATATTTAATGATCAACGATGTTTAAGTGATCCGCGTTGACCAAAATTTATGAAGATCCATTAGAGGATTAGTATAACCAAATCCTCCACACAATGAATCTCAAGTTTATTGGATCAAATGGATTAAATTAACATACTTTGGCTTGCAAACATAGGTTTGGGCCACGAATGATCATTTATTCGAATCAGGACAAAATTTAGCGCTATGTTAAGCAATTGTAAGTCGACTTATGTAGAAGTCGCACCTATTTTAAGGCAGGTCAATAGCAATCTATGTATTTCATGTTTGGATAAATGATATAGAGATCATTATCCCATAACATGTAATACAATAAGAAAGGGGAATAAGATGAAGAGGAAAGGGATTAGAGTTTCAAATATCATCAACATCATTCGTCCATTTTAATGGATTTGGTTTATCAACCTATCAACACCCAAGACTCAATGATGTTGAATAATATATCTCAAGATATGCTCCAAGTCAGTACCACATGTTATTTCAAGAATCAAACAAGAATCATGTACAAAAGTTTTCAATTACAAGCATTAATCAAAGGTAAAACCCAAAATGTAATCTTAAGTCAAAAATAGTTTTAAAATATGAAAATAACTTGAAAAATTATGAAATTAAAACCCTAACTTCCTAAAGTCTATAAAAGTCAGAAATAAAATTTGGAGTCCCTGGATTGAGGTGAAAATTTTCTTTAGAAATGAAAACTTGGAAACTAGCAAGTTTAAGCCTTAAACTAGATGGTTTTGGAAAATAATTTGTGAAAAATATGAAATCACATTGTAAAATTCCATAAAAATTATTTCTATGGCTTCAACATGTTCAATCACTCCAAACAACTTCATCTCTGATTTTAAAGGCATGGGAAGTTAGAACTTTAAATCAATTAATGTGCATAATCAAGCAAAAACCCTAAAAGAGGAAATTAAGTTCACAAATTAATCAATTAGATCCAAAGGCCAAATAAATTTGATATAAAATAATTTAAATGTCAAGAAAATTAAAAGGACCAGAAAGCATATTTTTCTTGAATTTTATCTCAAAAGGAAAAAAGAAATAGAAAATTATTTATGCAAACTAATAAAATTAATGCAAATAAAAGACATTATGTCCAAATTATTTTTAAAATGTAACCAAATTTTTTATAAAATTTGACAAAAAATATTTTCAAGTAATAAACTCAGAGAGAAATCCAAAAATATATTTTATGGATTTTTTACTTAATAGAAATAGGAAAATAAAATTCAAGATTTAAAAGAAATATTAAAACCCTAATTATTTACATGATTTTATTTAACCAATAAAAATGATTAAAAAAATGAAATAAAAATCAAAATATGAAAATATATTGAAAAAGAAGTCTAAAATATTTTTTTCATAATTTTTGAAGTGAAGGAAATACTAAAATAAAATTTGAGAAAACAAGAGAAGAATTAATATTCAAAGGCTATTACACCTGTTTTTGCCAAAATGCGCTGTAAAAGGAACTGGAACCATGTTCAATTAAAACAAAACACCTCATCATCCCTACCAAAGCCGTGCTGTTCACGTTTTTTCAGTTTTGAAACCTCATTTTTAGATCACCATAACTCACTCATTTCTTGATGAAATCCAAAACTTCCAACACCAAAGTTTAAGATTGAAATTAGTAGAACATGTTAGGATCAAAAAGTTTATGAAATGATGCCTTGATGAGTGAGAAAATCGCGCATGAAGAATGCTACATGAACACTTTTTTTTATTTACACATTACATCAAACAGTTTTGTGATTCACTTTTCTCCTTCAATTCTCCACCAAATTAAATGATCCAAGAATAAAAATTGATCAGAAAAATACAAGGATTGTAAATATGCTCTTAGATCAAAAAATTCATGAATTTAAACAACACCCAAAGTTGTAGTAAGAGAGAGAAAAATGGATCATATACCTTGTAATGAATTTGATGATGTTGGAGCTCAAATAAAGAGCTAGTAATGGAGAGAAGCTTGCTTGAATGATGCAGAGATGATAAAATAGAGAGAGATGTGGAGAAATTTTGAAAAATGGAGAAAGTAAGCTTTGACAACAATGGTGGAAGCTTGAAATTCAAAGAGAGAGATGAGAGTGCTTGTTTTTCGTGAGAATGAGAGAGAAGAGCTTGCTTGCTTATGATTTGTAGTCTTCCAACCCCCTCCCTTGCTTGTTAAATGCATAGGCTTTATATAGAGTGTGAAATAAGAGAGTGAGGGAAAATAAGAAATATGAGAGGTGGGAGGTATGTTGCGTTTTGTGATTTTGGAAGTGAAAACCATGCGTTTTGAGTAAGTGAAAGAGGGTTGGGGGCGTGAGCTGGCAATTGGTCTTCGTTGGTCACAAAAATTTCATGCATGCCCATGCACAATTCATCATTCCATGAACACTTCTTTACTCCCTTATATCTCTCTCCATAATGCATGAAATGTGACAAACTTTGAATAAAAAATGTAGAGGACACTTCATACTCCAACTTTCATGTTCAAAATTTTTCAAAATGAAGCTTGAATCAATGATATATTTGGCTATGAACATATGCTTGCAAGCTGTTTGTCAAAATGCCAAGCCTGGTTGGGCTGGCTGCGCGCGCATGATGGCTTGTTGGCAGAAGATTCAGCATGTATGGTGCCTACTTCTCACAATTATATCTCAAAATATAGGAAGAATTTGGAGAAACTTTCTGAAGCAAAGTAGTTCCTCACATTTAGGGCTTGAACTTTGATGTTGGACATTTTTCAAAATAATAAATATTTCTCATAAAAAAGTTGTGATGAATGCGCGTCCATAACATGTTTGATAAAATGTCTTGCCTTCCTGGGCTTGTAGCGCGCGTGCCTTGCCTTGTGCTGGGCAAAAATCCAGTTTTCAGCTCAAAATCTCAATCACCATATCTTTCTCTACACTTAACCATTTGAGATGATTCTTGAATGAAAAATGAAGAGAAAACTTCAATCTACAACTTTCATGTTTCTAACTTTTTGATTTGAGTCCAAATGGTCATTAAAAATGGACATGAAGAAGTCAAATTTTTACATTTTTAACTAAAAATTCACTAAGTGTCAAAATCTTCCAAGCTTCATAACTTTTTTTTCTTTCATTTTTTGGACTTGTGGCCAATCCTACAGAGTTGGATAATTTTTCATCCTCTTTCTAGGCATATGAAGTTTGCATATTTTCAATAAAAATTGAGAAAGTTGTAGCCAATCAAAATTCAGTCCTATGGATACTTAGAAAAATTTCAAAACTTCAAATATCTTCCTTGACAAGTTATCTCCAATTCACACTTCCTCTTGATATTTTTGCCACTATTGACCATGAAATATGCGAATAGGGATATCGAATTGATGGTTGACCCAAAGTCCACTTGGTCAGTAGTTGATTTCAACTATCTCATGACCAAATGACAAGATATGATATGAAAGTGCGACTAAAAAAATTAGGGGAGAAATTTAGGGTACAACACCCACCACTCACATTTTTTTCTCTCCAACTTTTATCTTATATTTTGTTCTATTTAATTATAAATTATTTTTATTAGGTAATAAAATTAAAATAATTACCTATTGTCTTATAGCAAAGGTGGACAAGCCGTATACAGCCATGGAGTTTAAGCTGATTTCTTTGTGTAACACGATATACAAAATCATTATTATGATTATAGTTGGAAGACTTAAGCAACACATGAATAATTGGATATCTCCTTTTCAAACTGGATTTGTGCCTGATAGATCCATTCATGAGAATATAATCATTGCGAAAGAAGCCATGCACACGATGGAAAAATCTAAAGGAAAAAAAAGAGGCTATTTTGCTATCAAAGTGGATCTTTCGAAAACATACGATAGACTGAGCTGGAATTTTATTTGGCGTGTTTTGCAAGACATTAATATACCAAATAAAGTGGTAAACTTGATCATGCAGGGAGTTACCAGTGTAACAACCAATGTAAATTGAAATAGTTCTCGTAGCGCTTTCTTTCGGCCTCAGCGTGTGATTCGCCAAGGGGATCCGATCTCGCCATACTTGTTTATGCTCTGCATGGACAAGTTGTCTCATCTAATTGAAGATGAAGTGATGAATAAGACGTGGAAAGACGTTAAATTAGGCAAGCATGGAATTTTTATCTCTCATCTCATGTTTGCTGATGATTTGCTTTTATTTGGTGAGGCTACTGAGGTGCAGTTGCAATGTATTATGGAAATCTTGGGAAAATTTTGTAGCATGTTGGGGCATGAAGTCAGCCAAGAGAAAACAAGTATTATATTCTCAAACAATATTGGTAGGGGTATGCGGGAGAAGTTGGGTCACCTTTTGAATTATAAGGTGACTAGTAACTTTGGTAAATATCTTGGAGTCCCTCTTAGTGGAAAGAAGCTCGACAAAAAGGATTTCCAATACATCCTTGATCAAATTGAGAAGAAACTTAACAGTTGGAAGAAGAATAATCTTTCTGTGGCAGAGAGGATTACTCTTGCTAAAAGTGTTATAGAAGGAGTTCCACTTTATCCAATGATGAACACTAAACTCCCGAAATCTTGCATTAAGGAGATCCATCGCATTCAATGGACGTTTATTTGAGGAGAGACTAATAGGAAGGGGCGGATTCATTCTATAGGGTGGGAAACTCTAACCAAAACCAAAGCTTTGGGTGGTATAGGGATGAGGAACCTTGACGTTTTAAATTTAGTGTGTCTTATGAAGTTGGGCTGGAAAATGCATAATAATGCATCAGATCTTTGGTGTAATATCATACGCAATAAGTATATGCAGAGAGATAATGGTGAAATTACTACCGCTAAAAGCTACGACTCTAGTTTATGGAAGGACATCACAAGAACATTACCAGATCTATTTCAAATTGGCTTTTGGTGTGTTGGAGATAGTAAGAGCATTAGTGCTTAGGAAGATAATTGATTGGGAACAAGCTTCTATTTGCAAAATTATGATGTGACAATCCCGAGAAATCTTTGTGGGGCCAAAGTATGTGACTTAGTAAATGAGAATGGTGATTGGAATTTGGAGATTCTTTTGGACTGGATGTTGAGTCATTCCATTGACAAAATACCCTCGTGTGTTCCTCCGAGGGATGGCCAATTTGCTGATGTTTTTTGTTTTGCAGGTACTAGCATCGAGGATTTTTCCATGAAGTAAGTTTATTCTACTGTGTCAGCGTATAATCTCGAACAAAAGGAAAATGATGTGTGGAACTAGATTTGGAAACTTGCAGCTTGTAACGCCCAAAATTCTAGATTAATTATTATTTAATTAATTTATCATGAGTATATTAGTCATTGTGAAGTGTTTATTATATGTGATGTTTTGGTGCTTTGTGTGAGTCCTTGTGACGATTTATGATGTGTATTCGTGATGCATTTGCGATTCAATAGCGATGACTTGATGAATATGATGTTTAAGATGGTGATTTGTGTGGTGTAGGATGAGATGATAAGAGCGTTTAGAATTTAAATAATTAGTTTGGAATTATTTAGATTTAATAGTAATTATTTAGAATTATTTAGATTTAAATAAATAGAATGGTGGTGTAGAGAAAATAAGGGCAAGATGGTTAATTAAAAGGAATAAATGATAGCAATAGTGGAAGTTCATTATTAGGGGTCCAAGAGAGTAAGTTTGGTATAAGGAAAAATGTTTGGGATTTTACACGATCATTCTGTATGATAGTTTTGAAGGAACATTGTGAAGAGGCGGAGCTAGGGCATATAGAGGCATAGAGGAATCTGTAGAACACGAAGAGGATTTTATTGCTAGCAATAATATTAAGGTAAGGGGTGTTTATATTGATTATTATAATTGATCTAAGGTTTAGGTAGTTGTGTATTGTAGTAGGTTTTTGGTTGTGATGAGCATGTGATGATTCGTTGAATTAAGTGATGTTTTATGGTCTTAGATTGTAAGCAATTGTACCCATGATATATAATACATTGGATTATTGATGTTTGGTGAAAAATATGTGATTATATGATGTTTTAGAACCTATAATATGCAGAAATCGCAAGATTGGGACTGGTTTTTATACAAAAAATCATAACAGGGAAACCCTGTTCGCGTTGTGTCATCGGGCGATAGGGTAGTGTCGTCGGGCGATGGTGTTGTCGTGTGGTCGTGGCTAGGAAAAAATGGGAGCGACAAAGGGCACAAAAGAGTGATGCTAATGGAGAGCATCTCTCCAAGTGTCTTCAGGCGAAGGTGGAGGCGAAGGAAGCGTCCCCAGGCGATAAAGGTATGTCGTCGGGTGATGGTGTCCATATTTGATTGGTTGTGTTGGATTTTCTTAAAAGAGCTATAACTTGAGTTTTAAAACTCGGATTGAGGTGTCGTTTGAAGCGTTGAATAGCTAATGCAATGAACTTTAGTTTGATGAAATAAAAGGAGATAAAATAAGTATTTTCCCAATACCTAATCTAGGATATAGTTAGGTTCCCCGTGTCAGATTACTATGATGCTTTGTTTAATTAAAATGATGTAAAAATATTATGTGATGTTTGTTTAATTATGACGCTAATATGATGATTATGTGTGTATTTAAGATGATATGATGATATTATGATGAAATCATCAATGATGATGTGTCTTGACTAGTTGTGGTCATTTTTATTATGTTGTTGCGCATCACGCATTCATGGCATTGTTTAGGACTTCGGTCCAGTGATGTTATTTGGACTTAGATCCAAGGAAGGTGATAGGACAATTGTCTAGTGAAGGCATCAATTCCATAGTGTAGATTGAGTGAAATTTTTTGAAGTGCTATGGTTCAAAGCAGGAATCGATCCTATTGGTGGGGATCTTTGGAGATAACGATGACTGGGTCATCAGTGAAGTTTTAGCACCACATGCATGAGTCTACGATGATGCATTTCATTTTAAGTGACATTGCATAATGATGTGATTAAACGATGTTTGTCGATAAATGATGCTTTGATAATATGTTGTCATGATTTGATGATGTTGTGAAGGTATGAGTATAACATGAGGTTCTTGTGATGTTTGGTTCCTTGCCTATATGCATGTCTGTTATATTTATTCCATATGTCTTTTATAATGATTTCGATTTACTCACCCTTTCTGTTTGAATGTTGCCTCCATGTGTGTAATGCGCAGGTGATCAAGAATAGTTCGTAGAAGCATTAGAGGATAGCTTCAGAGTGCGTTTATTTGCTTTTGTTAAATAAATGGAGTCTTTCTCTGACATGTAACATCGGGGTTGGGATCAATTGGTTGCGAACCTTGCATATTTTGTTATCTTGAGATTTTGTATTTCTATCATGACTTTTGTCATGTTTTAGGTTACGCTACTATAAACCGTAAGTGTGAAGATGTTATTACCCTTTGAACTACCTTTCATGATATTGAGATTATTTTATGAAGATATTTAAGACTCATTAATTCTGTTGCAAAGTTCAAAATGAATTAGTTGTGATTCTAGAGATGATATCTAAAGTGTTTTCTTTGCAACCCTTGTTACGGAGCAGGATTAATCGTTATTTGATGTTTTAGGAAGATGTGATGCCCTTTTGTGGCCTTTGTTTGATTTTATATTTTCAAGAAATTATATGTGAAATATATGCGGGTTAGAAGGGTGTCACATTAGTGGTATTAGAGAAGGTCGGTCCGTCCGTCCGGACAAATTATTGAGTCTGTAGTGTGTGACAGTGGAATATTTTCGAGATAGTTCTAACCATTGTGACTGTTATTGATGTGAAACATAGAATGGTTGGAAGGAACGATGCTACACTTGTTGCTGCTTTACAAACTATTGCTCAAGCTATGAAACATCAGCCTAATGATGGATCCCGTGTTTTGGAGACGTTTCAGATGAATCATCTGTCTCTTTTCAAATGTAGGTTCGATCCTGATGGAGCACAAGTTTGGCTCAAGGAGATTGAGAGAATATTTAGAGTCATGGATTGCTCATAGGCGTAGAATGTGTGGTTTGGTACGCATCAAGTGACAGAGGAAGCTGATGATTGGTGGGTTGGAACTCGTCAAAGACTGACAACTGTCGGTGAAGTGATTACTTGGGTTGTGTTTAGCAGGGAGTTTCTGAGGAAGTATTTTCCTGAATATGTGCGTGGGAAGAAAGAGATTGAGTTTTTGGAGTTGAAATAAGGAAGTTTGACTGTGAGTGAGTATGCTTCAAGATTTATGGAACTGACGAAGTTTTATCCATATTACAGTGAGGCAATTGTTGAGTTCTCAAAGTATATCAAGTTTGAGAATGGTATGCGTTCGGAGATCAAGCAGACGATTGGGTATCAGTAGATCCGTGTGTTTTCAAAATTGGTGAATAGTTGTAGAATCTATGAAGAGGATATCAAAGCTCATTCATCTCACTACAAGAGTTTGAATGGGAAAAGAGGAAAGAAATATCAAGATCGTAAGAAGCCTTATGATGCCCCAACTGATAAAGGGAAACATAATGCTTATGATGGGAAGAAGACAAGTGGGAGATCCCCCCCCCCCCCGCGCTTTTATCAAGTGCTATAGGTGTGGGGAACAAGGTCACTGATCCAACGAATGTGAGAATAAGGTGCTGAGGTGTTACAAGTGCGGTAAGTCCGGTCATCGTGCTCCTGAATGCAAGAGCGATGGTCCGACTTATTTCAGTTATGGAGAGCAGGGTCATATCAATATCCAGTGTCAGAAACCAAAAGAAGGATGCTACTACCCAGACCAATGGTAGAGTCTTCGCTCTGAGTGGGTCAGAGGATTCTAAGAAGGACAACTTGATTCGAGGTACTTGATTTATTAACGATGTTAAATTGGTTGCTATTATTGATACTGGTGCTACTCATTCATTTATTTCACTTGAATGTGCTACTGAGTTGGAATTAAAATTGTCTTATATGAATGGTAGTATGGTAATAGATACTCCTACTAGTGGTTCTGTTACTACTATTTACGTTTGTTTGAAGTGTCCTTTGACTATTTATGGCAAGAGTTTTGTGATGGATTTGGTGTGTCTTCCCTTACACCAAATCAATGTTATCCTTGGGATGAATTGGTTGGAGTTCAACTATGTTCATATCAATGGTTATAATAAGACTTTGAGGTTTCCTAAGTTTGGTGATAATGGAGAATTGATGTTGTTAACCGCTAGGCAAGTGCATGATCTTTTAGAAGATGAAGCCTTGATGTTTGAAATGTTTGCATCGTTGCAAGTTGATGGAAAATATGCGAATATGGAATTACCTGTTGCTTGTGAATTTCCAGAGGTGTTTCCAGATGACATTAGTAATTTACCTCATGAACATGAAGTGGAGTTTTCTATATATTGGGTGCCAGGTACAAGTCTAGTGTCGATGACTCCTTATAGAATGTCAGCTTTAGAGCTGAGCAAGTTGAAGAAACAATTGGAAGAGATGCTCGAGAAGAAGTTTGTTTGACCGAGTGTTTCACCATGGGGTGCTCTTGTGTTTCTAGTTAAGAAGAAATATAGAATTATGAGGTTGTGTGTAGACTACAAACAGTTGAACAAAGTGACGATTAAGAAGAAGTATCCACTTTCATGGATCGAAGATTTAATGGATCAATTAGTAGATGTGTGTGTTTTTAGCAAGATTGATTTGAGGTCGGGTTATCATCATATTCGAGTTAAACCAAATTATATTTCGAAGACAACTTTCCAAACAAGGTATGGTCATTATGAATACACTATAATGTCGTTCAGTGTATCTAATATGCCAGGTGTTTTCATGGAGTATATGAATAGAACTTTTCATTCTTACCTGGATAAGTTTGTTGTGGTCTTTATTGATGATATTCTGATCTATTATAAGACGGAAGAAGAGTAAACTAAGCAGTTGTGAATGGTGTTGCAAGTGTTAAAGGAAAAGAAATTATATGCAAAGTTGTCGAAGTGCGAATTTTGGCTAAAGGAAGTTAGTTTTCATGGTCATGTGATTTCTAGTGGCGGGATT
This sequence comes from Vicia faba, assembly GCA_948472305.1. Classification (NCBI taxonomy): domain Eukaryota; kingdom Viridiplantae; phylum Streptophyta; class Magnoliopsida; order Fabales; family Fabaceae; genus Vicia; species Vicia faba. Next base: position 653,063,234 of record OX451740.1, read on the forward strand.
GATGTGGGTCCTTCTAAAGTTGTTGCGATCCAACCAACCTATCAATTCCAACAAGTGGTTTTCTCTTTATTTGAGAAGCTTGTTGTGCATCCAATATTCTCGCATTTTGAGTTTCCCCAATAGAGTTGTTGATGATCCTCTACAACAAGTGGCTACCTTCTAAGGAGCTTGTATGTTACTCTTTCCAAGTGTAATACCTTGGTTAAAGAAGAAGCTGAGACTCGTTCCAGGTAGCATACCATAAGTTTTGAGAAGCTTATTATCATTTAATCTTTACTTTACTCTCAGGTGTCGCACCGCAAAAAAACACAGAGTCGGCACTGGAATTTATTTATCCCAAAAGAAGAGAACATATCGAGAAAACCCCACAGGAAGGATAAGATGGTCTTGCGACCAAGAGAAAGGGTACGGAAGCCAATTACGCAAGGGGAAGGTATTAGCATCCCTTACGTTTGTGGTACTCCATGGGATCCACTCTTGTTGTTCTATCAAAAGATGTGTTATATCTAATGCTTACTTGCTAATGGAATGCATGAATGAATTTCTTAAGGGAAAAATAAAAGTTTTTTATTATTATGCTCGCCTCGGTTGTGAAACCTCGTGCCTATGTATCCAAAAGGAGTTAGAGCACCATAGTTCGACTAAATTTTTTGGTTTGTTGTGTGTTTTTATGAACGGTGTTAAGTTTACATCTTATTGACGCTCGACCTTTGGAGACTCACGAATTTTATAGAATGGAATTAACATATTCTTTCACAAAAAGTTATAGAGAAAAGCCCTAAGGAAAAAGAGTTTGGATTTGTAAGGTGTTTTTGTAATTTTGGAAAGAGTTTAAGAATTGAATCATATTAAAGACCATGGTTGAAAGAAAGAGTAAGGTTAGGAATGCACCGCCTCACTATTTTCCCAACACTTAAGGCTCATTGCATATGATTCACATCTTTACTCATCTAGTGTTTTTGGATTTTGAAGAAGAAAAGAGTTTTAGTTTTAAAGATGCAATGCAAAAGAAGAAAAAGACTAAGGGGAGCTAATCCTAATGTTGTCATGCATCATGGACCTAACATTAAGATTTATGAAGGGGATATCTACCTAATATTGTCATATAAAATGGCCCTAAGGTAAGGATGAAAGGGAATTCTACTTATGTTTTCATGCTTGGCATAAAATCCTAAGGTTTAGTCTCAAATCAAACTAATCAAAGATTAAAATGAATCAAGATAATCTTAAGGGAACATGTGAAAGCACACAAACACAAGCAAATACCATAAAGAAAACAAAAGGAAAAATGTCGTAATTTCAGCCAAAGTGCAAGAATGAATGACTCATCCTTCACAATCAAAGAAAACAAAAGGAACGAAGTCGTGATCTCAGCTATAGAGCAAAACCGAGTGACTTATCGTTCACAACAAGAGCAAATAAAATGACCGAAATTGTGATCTCAGCTATGGAGCAAAACTGAGTGACTCATCGTTCAAAGCAAATAAAAGAATGATATCGTGATCTCAGCTATGAAGCAAAACTGAGTGACTCTTCATTCTTTACCAAAGCAAACAAAATGGCAACAAATAGAACTAAAGTGTAAAGACTTAATTAAGGAAAACCAAATGATCATGCAAGATTTAAGACCAAGGGAAAAGATCCAAAAGTGAGATAAATTGATTCCTAACTACGCAAATATAGAGCCTAGAAAGGTAAGACTTCAACTCATGGCATCTCTATCATACTTCTCATATGAAGAAAGAACTAAAATGATGCTTAAATGAGAGAGTAAAGAGAGCTCCGATAATACCTAACGGAGAAAGCTTGTTGTCTCTTCAAAGCCACGCAAGAGATAAGAAAAATCTACAGAAGCTTTGCACAAGTGATCAAACAAACTAATCCTCAAGCATTTCATATCACAAAAGTTGCATCAATATTCTATCACAAAGCTAGCAAATTACAAGAACATTCGATGAAACATAAAGCTTATTTTTATCAACTTTATGAGACTTTTTATGAACCTAATAAAAAACATATACTCAACCATTTGTTCAAAGATCAGAATCTGCTTATTAATCATTCATCATGCTAAAGAGATTGAATCAAATAAGAAGAATCAACAAGAACGAGTCAAAATCTTAATTCTAATCAATTTTGGACATTTAATCAATTTACTCCTAAACTAATAAAAAAAATCAACAAAAAATATCACAAAGTCAGGGAAAAACATATGAACATTCACACAAAAAATCAGCCAAAAAATTATGCAAGAAACATTAAAAATTAATTGCAAAAAGTAACCAAACAAAAAATTAAGACTAAGCAAGGGGTGTACTGGATGAAGCAGTAGTGTGTGTATGAGTTTCATTGGGCTCGTGTATTCAGAGATCCACACATAACTGCATACATTCAGTTAACAAACAAAGGGAAAATGAGGTAACGATGGCCCAAAGCACCGAACGACGCCGTATTACAGTGGACCAGAGGTTTCAAACCTTTCTTTCGATTTCAACTGTACCGGCAGAGGCATCCCCCAAATCCTCGCGGAACAAACAACGACCCTTATCTTCTGAACACGATTCCGACCTCAGATTTCCCTAATTCTTCTTCAATCAACAGGATGGAAGAAGTCAAACGCTAACCCTAAGCTTGTTACATCAATGATTCGCGGAATACTTCAACGGTTTAAGGCTCAGACTTCGCCCTAGTGGCGCGTACGGCCACAAAATGAACGAATGGGATCGATTTTTTACCTGAAAAGTAGCTCAGCAATGCTGGTAATGATGTCGCTCTCTGCTTCTTCTACTTCTGGTTCTCTTCGTCTTCTTTTATCTTCCTCTTTGAATCCTGAGTGTTCTTGTGTTGTTGGTTCGTGTTGCGTCATGGCGCTGCTGTTGCGTATTGCTTCGGTTGTGAGCTGAGTTGAGAGTGAGTTCTGAGAGTATGGATGTGAGGAATCTTTGAGAGTATCGATAATTTGCCGTATGAAGAAGGCTGAAGGTTTGGGAGTGAGGTTCTGAGAGTGAATTGATGGGGAAACTGTGACGGAGATGCAGAGGTTTCAATGGTGAAAGGGAAGGTGCAGAAGGTGGTTGTGCGTGAGGTTGAGAGAATGAGGAAGACGGAGGTGGAGAGATAGGTGGTGAGTGAAGGTGCCAAGAGAGTGAGATTGTGAGGGATGAAGGAAGAGTGATTCTGAGAAGTGGTGAATGAATCTGGTGAATGGTGATGGAGATGGATGAAGGTAGTTGAAAACGGTTATGAGAGAAAATGAACCTTAGCCTTTGGATTAGGAGAGTCTGTTATGTAATTGATGGTGGAGATTGAAGCAGTTGGAAGTTTGTTATGCTGTTATTATGAGATGGCATGTAAGGTTGAGTGAATCTTAAGTGAAATGCGATTCCTTTTGTTTTCAATTCTCTCTGATTTATTGTTTTTAATGTTTTACTGATTTTGATCCAAATGAATGAGCTGGCAACTGCCTTTTTTGAAGTTAGTTATTAAGCTGAAACCGAGTTAGTTAAAAGGTCAAAAGTGAAAGGGAAAAACAGTTGGTTAGTTTAGGGTTAGTTGCATCTGAACTGGGTAATTGTTAGGAACTGTTTATGAATGGATGTTTGTTTTCTTGTTAGTGAAGGGTCCTGAACTGGTTTTTTTGTGAATCTCTAATGGATTGATGAATTAGTTAACTGAACTGTTAATTTGTGAACTGGTTTACACAGGTTCAAGAATAATAACAACAGCTGGTTTGTCGGTGCAGATATTGGATTGGTTAACTGTTTTGGATTAGATGCATGGGTGTGGAATTTAATTGATATGGCAAGGAACTTTCTGGACTTGGATCTTCATGGCATGGGTTTTGGATCATAAGCAAATTTTAGCATAGGTTTAGAACTTGGCAAAGTGAAAGTAGTGTGGTTTGAAGACAAGATGGGTGAAGGTGTGTGTCTAAACCACTGCAGCATGTAACTGTTTGTGTCTTCGTGGTACTGTATGTATTGAATTTTGGCTTGAGCTATTTTGAAACTATGCCCATGAATTTAGCTAACACTTTGATCCATGCACCTATCTTGAAGTGTGACTTTTTGTGTGAATAGCTTCAAGGTATTTGATGCTTTTTCTTTGATTATGCAGGTCACTGTGATACTTTTGTCACGATGGAATTCGAATACACATGGTAACTTAGATGCAATTGTGGAGCTTAAAGCATTGATCCATGAAGATTAACACACATAGGTTCAAAAACATTTTGATGAAATCTTCACTTTTTGTGTAATTTTTTCAAGGTGTAAATGGAATGGAAGTTTGTAATCTTGAATGTAGTCAAAATAGGATAGCACTCGAATGCATTTTGTAAGTTCTATAAATTTTGAATGAAATTCATCTTGTTACAAGTCGATAAATCCTATTAAATAATCAATCTTGACTATTCTTTTGAAAAATGATGTTCTTTTCAAGTAGTTTCCATGATTTGAATCTTCTTTGAAAGTGACTTTGTAGCCACGGCCAAACACTATTGAAAAGTTACCATGAACTTTAGAAATTCAAATTGACTTCTTTTACAAGGTTTTTTTTCCAAGAAATAAAGAGACTTCCGTCCTCCATTCTTACTTTGAAATTCCACATGTAACTTGAATGAACTATGACATCTTCCTTCTTGATTTTTCTAATTTGACAGCATACATCAAATCTTGCACCATAACTTATAATCCAAGCAATGCACTAAAGAATTGTGTTTCTCACTAATGAATATAACCTCATAAGAAAGCCTTTTGTTCACCACATGAATATGGAAAAAAACCCTAACGCAAATAATGATTGCAAGCACAATAAAATGACTATGAAGAACCTCCATGTCTAAGCCCAAGGCTATAAAAGAGCTATCCAATTGAACAATGATGCACAAGAACTTCCATACCCAAATTCAAGGCCTTTTGAATGAATGCCTTGCGATCATGATGAGATGCATTGATAAACGAACCTCTTATGGAACTCCTCTTGAAGTCAACATGATTAGGGAAATAAACCTTATTCATGTGAAAATGATGAATGCAAGGAGACCTTAAATACCAGAGTTTACGACCCTTGGGTGACTTGTGAGTGACTTGCTTTGTATGCAACCTTGACGCTACTTCATGTGTTGAATGAAGCCAAAATATTGAGAAGAGTAACTTTTGATATAATCCAGTCTTTGAAGATTCATTTGATGACCTTGAGTATAAGGGGCAAACCCTAGCCCATGATCCTTAAACCTTTAAGTGAGATGACCCTGCAACAGTTGAGAAACCCTAGTGCCTAAGTGGAACCCTAATCCCATGACCATTGATCCAAGTGCCAAGCCTTATTGTTAGTAAACACATGCGGTGTTAGATGACTTAATGGAAGGTATATACATGATGATTATGAGATGCATCATCCAGATGATCTATATGAGAGGGGTAGGACAAATTTGGGGTATGACAACTGCCCCTATTTAATAGTCTTAAACTTGAAGGTGGGATTGGCGCCAACCTTTCGAACTTTCAAGGTAGAAGAATGTTAAATACAAAGACCTGAAATTTGTCCTGAAAAGATGGTGTGAGTGAGTTATTATTTTTTTGTGATATCTGTTGAGGAAAGAATTTTGTTTTTCTAATGAAAGGTTGGTGGGAGAGTGTGGTTGAATGGTGATAACTTGTAACATAGCGACGTCGCCAATACAAGGTTCTCAGGGGGAGTCTTTGTTCTATGAAATAGTGGTTGGAAATACGGTTGATGGTGATGTGGTGACTGAAGAGTAGGTAAAAATAATGAAAGGTAAGATCGATGGCAGCCTGAACACTACTCATGCGTGATCTATATCCCAAAAGGTAAGAGGGCGTAGAAAGGAATGATTGATATCAGTACTGAGACTGGGGAAAGAGATTATTGACATCAGTACTGAGATTAGGGAAAGAAATAGATTGACATAAGTACTAATACTGGATAAAGAAATAGATTGACATCAATACTGAGACTAGGAAGGAAATGATTGACATCAATACTGAGACTGGGGAAGGAAATGATTCACATCAGTACTGAGATTGGGTAAATAAATAGATTGACGTCAGTATTGAGACTGGAGAAAGAAAAAGATTGGCATCAGTACTGAGACTGGAGAACAAAAGAATCGACATCAGTACTAAGACTGGAGAACAAAAGAATTGACATCAGTACTGAGACTGGAAAAGAAATAGATTGATGCCATTACTAAGAACGGAGAACGAAAAAGATTGACATCAGTACTAAGAATGGGAAACAAAAGAGTTGGCATCAGTAGTGATATTGGGAAAGAAATGGATTGACATCAGTACTAAGACTAGAGAAGAAGTGATTGGCATCAACTATGAGGTTGGGGTAAGAAATGATAGGCATCAACTCTAAGGTTGGGGTAAGAAATGATATGCATCAACTCTGAGGTTGGGGTAAGAAATGATATGCATCAACTCTAAGGTTGGGGTAAGAAATGATAGGCATTAACTCTGAGGTTGGGGTAAGAAATGATAGGCATTAACTCTGAGGTTGGAAATAAAATATTGACATCAATACTGAGACTGAGGAAAAATAGATCGACATCAGTACTGAGACTGGAGAAAGAAAGGATTGACATCAGTACTGAGACTGGGAAGGAAAGATGAATTAACATTAGTACTGAGATTGGGAAAGAAAATATTGACGTCAGTACTGAGACTGGGATGACAAATACATGCAATAACAATACTATGAATGGGGTGCAAAGTCTGAGTGAACTCAACTCTGTGGAACTCAACTCTGCGGTTGGGGAAGGAACGATTTTATTGTCTTTAACTCTGAGGTTGGGAGATGTGGCTATCATCAACTCTGAGGTTGGGGAGTACATGGTATTGGCACTGAGGTAGGAGAAGGTTTGTAATGTAGTGATGGATATCAGTCAAGGATTGTGGGGATGATATTTTCTTCGAGAATGTATCCCTATTTTATTAAATGGTTCAGGTCTTTCGTGCAAGGTGCCCAATCTGGCTTATGCTTCGTATGCATTGAATTTTGTATGGAATAATGATCCATTTTAATGGATATGCTATGTGTTTGAGGATAAAATGTGATATAGTGATGATTACTATATGCAGAGTGCCAAGAATAGGCTCTGTCGGGATAAGAATAGGCTCATTGGGCCCCCTCGCTCGTTGTCTTGAGATACTAATACAAACTGGCACTGGAAAGCTTGTGGTACCAAAGATTATTGGAAACTTTGTTGGGGATTGACTTGTAGCTTTCTAGGGAGAGATGACATGTCCGACTTTCCCTACATCCTGGACTGCTTAGGGGTGGTAGAATGAACGTGTTAGGGAATTGTATGTTGAACATCTCTCGGATCTCTTTGAATGCCCCGAGTCTGCTTCATGTTGGGGAAATACACCTTGAACTTCTTGGGGATCAAGAGACAAACATGTACCTCTTAGACTGCCCAAGTATTGCTTCTGGTAGTCTTTTATGGGGATTACATGCTGAACATCACATAGAACTCCTCGAGTGCCCCAAGTTTACTCTATCGGGGAATTATGTGTTGAATACGTGTGTTGAATTGTGGTTCAAGCATTCTCTACTATTAGGGATTACAATTTGAACATCTACAGGGGATGAGGATAACTTTTTAATGTTGGTTAGGTCAAGGTGACCATCATGATGCTTTTATCTTGATTTTTTCGACAATTGTCTCGCACGACTAAAATTGCTTGAGCACATTCACAAGTAAGGAGGATGGATGCCCCTGTCTATTGGATCCCTGAAAGAGTATATCTTGAATATAAGACTGGAATATTCGTTCCACCATAGGATATGAGGTGGTCTTCCCCAGTGCCTTTGAGCCACGAAATAGACTGCCCTTGATTAACGGATCCTTGGAGAGATTTGTCAAATCTCGACGTGATTTCCCCAAGTTGAATGAATTATGAAGAGATTTCTTAACGTGATAGCCCCTGATTGATTAGTTAAAGCCTGTAGAGATTTATCAACGTGACTACCCTTGATTTTAAGCTTGAAGAGATTTATATGTGATGGCCCCTGATTTGAATGGAGAGATTTATCGAAGTGATGGCCCCTCGCTTGACGGAGCCTTCATACAGTTTGCCTCTTGGAGTGCCCATTCTTTGAAATGACTGGCTCTTGGAAGTGATCGAGTCTTTCAGCAGTTGTTCATAATTTGATCTTCCTTAATGTCAAGTGTTTACTCACATGTAAAAGATTCTTGTTTTAAGTATGATAATACTAATTCCATGCTTATGCTAGCTTCGAAATCAAATTATTGAAACGGTGTTGTGACATACAACGCTCGAATTATTTGTCATATCGATAATAACACAAATGATAAGCACATTTCTAGGAGTCAGTTTTACGTAATTTTTCCGTGGTATAATTTCGAAATAAACCTTGCTTCAATTAGGTATTTTAAGGGTTGTAATGTGGCCTAGTTCATGGTTTCAGAAAGAAAATCTTTAAGGCTCAAATTCTAACCTAGCCTACCCATTCTCTGTGATGTTCTCCGGCCCTACGTTTAGTTATTTTGACACGAGTGTTCACTTTTCAAAAGGGTTTTGAAGTGTACAAGTATTGGCTGAGGAACCAACAAGGTTTTGATGTGGCAATCACCATGTTTTCGTTTTTGTTTGTGGTCACACAAATTTGTTCTTGGTTGAGGATTTTTGTTTTGTAATCCTTTCTTTTCATTTCTCATTTTTCGTTCTTTTGTTCTTTTTGCTTTTGTTTTTGTTTTTGTTTTTTCCTAACTTTTGCTTGGACCGATACTTTTGATTTTGAAGTTCAGCGGGATGCCCTAATTCTTGCCTAAGTCACCTGTTTTCAAGTTTTTGACTTAGCAGACTTTTCTTTCTTTTTCTTTTCGATTCTTTTTTCTTTTATGAATAAATCGTATGACGTTGGTTGGTTTTGTCTTTTTACAAGGGTTGTGACTACCTCATTCCTCGATTGATGAGGGATAACCATTGTGGTTTTGCATTTTCGATCTCTCGATGTGTGAGGGATGATATAGTTGATCTTCAGATGGGACACTCCTTTTTCTTTTGAAATTTGAACGCACAATCAAATTAACTGAAGACTACCCTACCATGGGTTAAAATTAAGGGTTTTTTGTATAGAAAGAAACTCCTACTTCAAGGCTTAAAGGGGTTGACGAGGGTTTCACTCCATTATATCTCCGGTGTTTGGGGATTTGAAACAATGCCTTATATCGTCAGTAGGATTTTATTCAAAAGCATATGACCAATGATTTCGCGCATTCTGTTTTCATCATTCTCCTTTTGATTTTTGCTTTAATAAGAGTTTGATATTGACAAAAGGGAAAATAAATGAGTGAACACGAATGTATTGATTCGAAATAAACATATGCAGTGTATTACTATTATCATTCAAAATAAATTGAGTTTACATGCGAGTATCACTTAACAAACAAAGAAAACTATAGATGACAATACAAAAATGATTTAACAATTTAAATGGTTTTCGAAACTTTTTACCGCGGAAGCAAATCACTGGATAAGTCGTCTAAAATACAACTTATTGGAAACTCGGATATACAAATTGTTAACGTTAAATCTATGAAACAAAATTGAATAATCGATTAACATAAACTTAATTCAACAATCCACTTATTTATTGTTTAAACACAATCACTTTGCAATTCTATTTTTAAGGCTAAATAATCAAAGAACTAACTTGATAGTTTTATCAAACACTTGACGTGCAAGTGAATTTTCAAAAATTTTCCTTGAGTGGTGTTGATATACAAAACCACTTATAATCAAAAGTGATTATAAGCTATATCCACACCTAATTCAAAAACTAATTTTGAGAGGAAAATTCTTACAATTCAATTACTAGCACAATGCTATTTGTTAAAACGATTGATGAAATTGAAAGCAAGTAAAAGCAGAAAAGTAAAAACACACAAGAAAATTGTCTACATAGTTCCTTACTATCGTCCTCGCATGTGGGTACATCTGTGCCTAATTCTTATAAGCAAAATTGTTTATTACAAAAGGAAGAGTAAGAACAACAATATGAAATTCTCCAATTTGGTGTTGATGCTCCTTCTTCTAACCTTTGATCTTAAGCAAGATCAAATCAACTGATAAATACAACCTATTCACCGCTTAAGCTACTTCCTTGAAAAGATTTCAAACACTCCAAGGTTCCTTGCAAAGATTTCAAACACTCCAAGGGGTCTTTAACTCGAGTAAATCTGATTGCACAGTATCAACATAAGATCACCGATTCTATCATCCAATTCTTGCCACTTCCTTAAAAAGATTTTAAACACTCTAAGGTTCCTTGAAAAGATTTCAAACACTTCAAGGGATTTTTCACATGGACGATTCCTTCTCGCACGATCTTGAATGAAAACCCCTAATTCAACAAATGATTTTGGAGGAGAAACCCGATGGTTTTTCCCGGATGAAGACCCCTACAAATCTCAACCCAAACCAATTGGAAATCCATAATTCTTCGTCTAGATGGCACCCCGATGGAACATTATCACAATTTAATATTGGTGTGTATGCATAAATTGGAAGTTTGAGGAAGAAGAAGAAATGTAGGCTAATTTTATGGTATCATCAAGTTTGGAATGATGCATGAATGGGTATTTATAGTTTGGAAATGTTTAGGGAAAAAAGGACAAATTCAGAATAAAAGAAATTGAAAATATGACCAAAACAGATTTTATGTGTCGACCTCAAATTCGTATGTGTCAACACATATGTTATAAAAAGAATGCATGTGTCGACCTGAAGGACTCTATGTGTCGACCTGAACAAGTTAGAAGCTACAGACTTTAAAACATGAGTAATGTGTCAACTTGAAATATGGATGTGTCGACACATAAAATAAAAATTTATGCAATTTCAGAAATATTTCAGTATGTGTCGACCTGAAGGTTATATGTGTCAACCTGTTACTTACAGAAGTGTATAGGCTTAAAAACTGAGTTACATGTGTCAATATGAAAATCAAACGTGTCGACACATGCAATGCAAAAACATGTAGAAACTATTTTTCAATGTGTTGGGTCAATTTCAAAGTATTTTTTGATGATTCCTAAGACCTATAATGCAGAGGAGTGCCACAAGACATAAATATACAATCCATTTTACCAACGTGTCATCTTTCCCAGTTTTGACATTATGTAAAACACCTTGTATTGAAGTTGTACTCACAAACTCCCCCTTTTTGATGATGGCAAATTTTTCGACGATGCATTTTGATGTAATCTTCAATTTTTGTGTAATTCTTTCAAGGTGTAAATGGAATGGAAGTTTGTAATCTTGAATGTCGTCAAAATAGGATAGCACTCGAATGCATTTTCTAAGTTCTATAGATTTTGAGTGAAATTCCACATCTTGTTACAAGTCCATAAATCCTATTAAAGAATCAATCTTGACTATGCATATTCAATTTCGAATTCTTTTGATAAATGATGCCTTTTTCAAGTAGTTTTCATGATTTGAATCTTATTTAAAAGTGCCTTTGTAGCCATGGCCAAAAACTATTGAAAAGTCACCATGAACTTTAGAAATTCAAATTGACTTCCTTTACAAGGTGGAGACCTTGTCATGACTTGGTTTTTTTCCTAGTAATAAATAAACTTATGTCCTCCATTCTTACTTTGAAATTCCACATATAACTTAAATGAACTATGACCTCTTCCTTCTTTATTTCTCTAATTTGACATGCATACATCAAATCTTGCATCATAACTTGTCATCCAAGAAATGCACTAAAGAATTATGTTCCCACTAATGAATATAACCTCATAAGAAAGCCTTTTGTTCACCACATGAAGATGGAAATAAACCTTAACTTAAATAATAATTGCAAGCACAAGAAAATGATCCTGAAGAACTTCCATGTCTAAGCCCAAGGCTAGAAAATAACTATCTAATTGAACGAAGATGCACAAGAACTTCCATACCCAAATTCAAGGCCTTTTAAACGAATGTCTTGAGATCATGATGATATGCGCTAATAAATGAACTTCTTATGGAAATCCTCTTGAAGTAAACATGATTAGGTAAATAAACCCTTATTCATGTGAAGATGATGAATGCAAAGAGATGACCTTCAATACCGGAGTTTACGGCCCTTGGGTGACTTGTGTGTGACTTGAGTTGTATGCAACCTTGAAGCTACTTCATGTGTTGAATGAAGCCAAAATGTTGAGAAGAGTTACTTTTGATATAATCCAATCCTTGAAGATTAATTTGATGACCTTGAGTATAAGTACAAACCCTATCCCATGATCCTTAAACCTTTAAGTGAGATAACCCTACAACAGTTGAGAAACCCGAGTGCCTAAGTGGAAACCTAATCCCATGACCATTGATTCAAGTGCTAAGCCTTATTGTTAGTGAACACATGCAATGTTAGATGACTTAATGGAAGGTATGTACATAATGATTATGAGATGCATCAGCCAGATGATTTGTAGGAGAGGGGTAAGAAAAATTTGTGGTATGACATCAGGATCTTGAGTCAGTGATTACCTTGTTAAGCTGCCACAAAGATGTTAGTAGGTAATATTTGTATCCTTGGTTGTATTACCTTGTTAAGCTTCCTTAGAGCTGATAGTAGGTAATCATTTCCCCTTTGTATTACCTTTTTTAGGTATGTGATTTTACAGTTGGCAAAAAATTTGGTAAAATAAATAGTTGACAACAATTTTATCAAAACATGTTTCATTGGGTAAAACATGTATTGCAGCCTAATGTTAAGAAAGATGTCATAACATCTTGACCAACTGGTGAAACAACCGGAAAAGTTTATTAGATAAAAAATCAATAAAGTAACCATTGAACATCTATTTATCTCACTAAGGAGAAAGGGAAATATCAAAGAAAACCTGAAAGGGAGAAATCACGGTCTTTCGACCAAGAAATCAGGTAAGGGAGTCAGTTACGCAAGGGGAAGGTATTAGCACCCCTCACATCCGTAGTACTCTACGATATCCACTCTTGTTGTTTACTTAATGAGTGTGTAAGAATATATATCTAAGATCTACGGGGAATGTATGCAAAAAGAAGAGAAAAATGTGGGGAAAAGAAAGAAGTTTTTACAAACTTATGCTCGATTAGGCCCCACAAAAGCCTCCGCCTACGTATCCCTTTTAAGGAATCAGAGCAGCCATAGTTCGGCTCATATATTTTAGTTTGTTTGTGTTTTTTAGTTGAACAATGTTAAATTCAATCATTCCACCGCTGCTCGACCATTGAAAACTCATGACCTGTAGTGGAAATGAACTTAATGTTCTTAGAAGAGAAAAGCCGACTGGCTAAAAGAAAGGAGTTGATTGGTGCTTTTTATCTTGAAGAAGGATTTGAGATTATTAGAGATGTTTTATAATTTTCCAAGAAAAAGAAGGTTTTAGTTTTAAATGCAATATGCAAAATAAAAGATAATAACTAAGGGAGACTATCCTAATCTCTAGCCCAAGTGTGATCATACATTGATGTCCCTATGTCAAGGATGAAAGGGAAGATGTCTACCTAAATGGACACACATGGATAATGATCCTAATGTCTAGCTCGAGGACTAACCTACACGAGCAATCCTAGGGGAGCATGGCATAACGAACAAATAAGCAAAGAAATGCTTTGGCCAAAGCACACCAAACATGATATGGGGTAAAATAAAAGAAGAGAAATGCTTTAGCTAAGGGGAGCGGATCACCTGAAGCAAACAAGCGGGAGTGGTATAAAATGAAAAGAAGAGAAATGCTTTACCTAAGGGGAGCGGATCACTCGAAGCAAACAAGTAGGAGTGAGATGAAGTAAAAAAAGAAGAGAAATGCTTTAGCTAAGGGGAGTGGGTCACCCGAAGCAAACAAGCGGGTAGCAAAGTGTCAGAAATGGCCATTGCAAACTCTTAACAAAGTGTGGGGGTTGGGACCGAACTCTTTTCCATATAACCAACTCGATACACATAATATGCACAAATCCAAAGCGTCAACGTTCAACGTGAGCTAAGGATGACACAAACTAGAACATGCAGGGGTTGGCTACTAACCCTTTCCGCTCGCCTCCTTCTGAGGACTTCCATAGGGGATGGGGAATATATGAGATCACAAATGTAAACACACCGACGGAATACCTACTTCAAAGGTAGGGTTTTAAACACAAGTAGAAAATAAGTCACATATGCAGAATTTCCTTAAACAAGTCTTTAAATAAACCAGAGGGATTCCTGACTTATATCAGCAACGAAGATCCCCTTCATACATCTCTACCCTACTTGACATGGCAAGGAACATGGTAAAATCCCTATTTCTCATGATATCTAGAAAGCAGTAAAATGCGGAGAGAAAATAGAAAAGAGGTGTACCAAAACGATAACAATTCGTAGATGCTAAGCAATAACAAAGAAACCCGGAAAACTTCACGAGCTACTAGCACCAACAAAGAAAATACCATCAGCATATGCGTAAAAGTATCAACAGTCAAAATCGGAATATGTAGCGGACACATCTAAATATCAAGATATACTTGCACCAAATATCGATCCAGACACAAGTATAACAACACGGTGGTCAACAAATGTGAGCACATGGCACGAAATAAGTATTGGACATTCCCGCACCATCAACAAAGTACCTGCACGAATTACAATTCATACAAGATACAAAATAAAAATCACATGAAATGTGTAAATAGGCACATCCGTGTGATACTAGGGTACCTTCACGAAATACATTTCATATAGTATACAAAATAACTATCACACGGAACATGTAGCGGACACATCCGTGTGATATCAAAGTACCTGCACGTATATGCAAGAATAGTATCATATAACATAGAGTGTGTATCGATACACATCCATATCAAACAGGGTACCTGCAGTAGATATTAAACCAAGGAAGTAATAACAATGTAAAACGACATGTACATATGGAACGAGATGTGTGTCGATACACATCCGAACACCAAAACAATGTATCTGGATAAAATGTCAATCTAAACAAGTAATGACAATGTACAACGACATGTACATATAACATGGAATATGTGTCGATACACATCCGAATACCAAGACAATGTACCTTGCAAAGTATTCACAAAAGGAATTAGAAGTAACAAGGTGATACATCCAAACATACAATGAAAATGAGAAAAAAACTGTAGTTTCTGTCTGGGTAACCGGTTACCATTAATGGGTAACCGGTTATCCAGATTAAAAAATTTGGAAAAAATGCTATTGACTTTGGTGTAACCGGTTACTGTAATTGGGTAACCGGTTACCGCGTGCAAATTTTCAAATTTTAGTTACCGGAAAGGGTGGTAACCGATTACCATAACTGGGTAAACAGTTACCAGCGGGCAGAAAGTAGTTTTTTCAAGTTTTTGAGGTTTGGTTCATGGCTTGGGCATTTGATCAAACATAAAATCTCCATACATTCAACACATGATTTTGCATAATTCAAGGTCTAGATTCAAACTACACATGGTTGATTAAGACCAACAATTAAACTTCATGAAACATCATCAATTTGTTTCATAAATTAAGCACTTTCATGAGAATCAACTTAATTCAATAAGAACTTAATTCAACTATCCAATTCCATATTTACACATGATTATCAAATCAATTCACAATTCTAGGCTTAGATCTATATTCTCAATTCGAAATTCAACTTGCTTGATCAAAAAGTACTTCTCAAATAATTACTTACTTCAAGAAGTGCTTAATTCAATAAAACTCACCAATAGAAGTGAAGAGGAGGCTTAGGTATAGAGATCGCAACGAACGAATCAATAATCGAAGAAGAATTGCTCTTGATCTTGACTTTTTGGATCTTGATGAAGTTGTTGTTGTGTTCTTAATGAAAAGGTGTAGAACCTTGATTTGATCTTTGAGATAATTGAGAGAAAAGAAGTTTTGTGCTTGTGAGATTTTGTGAATTATGAGATCCCCCTTAAATATTGGTGTAAATGAGAATATATAGTATGGACTTATGTGAGTGTATTTGGTTAATGGGCCTCAAATAATCACAAACAATAGTGCATATTTTCAATGCATCAGAGTTCGACATGTTCAGGTCAAATTCGTAGGGACTTTGGTGCAACTTTTGAAGTTAAAATGTGAAACCAAAATGTAGCCAACATTGAGAGCAACTTGCTATCCGAAAATGGGCTCAATCGGATAAATGGTGATTTAATTATAAATTTTTGAAGTTTCGCCTCAAACAACTTTAATTCCCAACTCAGAATTTTTAGTGCGTTGCACACGCTTCGGGTAAAAAACGGAAGCCTTCGGGGTATCGTTTGCTCTTGTAAATGGAAACCAAAATTTAGCTAACTAAAATTATGAGACAACTCCACTGGAGCCAGCTCGATACAATAAAATCGTCCGAGTTAGGGTTTTTTGAATGTGATATAGATAAACATTTGTCACATTTTTTATGTGCAAAAACACTTGATAAATCCACATCTTTGGGGACTTTTTGAATGGAATTGGCTTCTGGCCGTGTGAGATGAAAATGTAAAGGACATCGAGAAAAATTTTTAGCCACCAGAACAGGTTCAAAACAAGCCTCGGGCTTCGAGTTATGAATTTTTGTGTCTAAAAACTATACATTGAACACACTTTTTTCACTGTATTTCTTCGAGAAAACTCGCACATTCGGAGACCTTCTTCAAAGAATTAGCTTTCAAGTTGAACCTGAATTCGAGGACATATCACTGTGGATATCTTGGAGAAAGAACACCTGAAGATGACGAACCGGATTGGAATTATGAATTTTCGAATACCCGAACCATTGCGAAACAGCGAACCGATCCTTAGTATGGGGAATACTTTGAGAGCGTCCATTGACGAAATAATCATCTCCTGCAATTTACCGAGGCTTGCCGAAAATACCTTGATCCTATAACCGTAGAACCAATTATATGTATACATATGATAATGAAATATAAACCAAATAGATTCAAAATGAAGAGGGTAAATTTTGGGGTACAACAACTGCCTCTATTCGAGATTCTTAAACGTAAAGTGAGATTGGCAATGACAACCTTTCGAGCAATAAGGTGGAAGGAGAATGAATACAAAAATGAAACTAAAAAAATTTCACTTTGAATTGAGACGACGACACATATCAACGCATGGTATAATTTTGATGGCCTCTTGGCACTAGACCAAAGAAATAAGTTTGTAGATGGGAGATAAGGATCAAAGACCGTTGAACTTGATCCAAAAATGCTAGTAATGACTAGACTTCACAGAATGCTAGAATGCTGCATTCTGAGACAAAGTACGTGAGTAACAACTCGACTCCACATAATGTCAGAATGCTGCATTCAGAGGAAGAAAAGTAACGGCCAAAAGGTGCTATTAACGACTAGGCTTCACAGAATGCCAGAACACTGCATTCTAAGAAAGAAGGTAAAGACCGAAAGATGCTAGTAACAACTAGACTTTATAGAATTCCAAAATGCTGCATTCCGAAAAAGGTAAGGACCAAAAGATACTAGTAACGACTAGACTTCAAATAATGCCAGAATACTGCATTATGAGAAAGAATAACGGCCTTACAGGGTAAGACTAGTAACAATAGGCTTCACAAAATACCAGTAACGAATGGTCTTGATCAAACTGGAATAATGCCTTTTTGAACCAAAACCTATTGGCACGTTATTGAAACGCGGGGTGACCGAGTAAAGGTACGAGTAATGACTCGACCTTAAGAATACTCCAAAGAATGTGCCATACTGGATCACAAACCAAAACCAAGAGTAATGACTTCTGCTTTAAAAGGAAATAGTAATGATTATACCTTGATGAGTACTCCACAGGATACCAATAACGGTTGGATCTATAAAATAAGGCGTACACCTGATAATCTCAAACCCGGAAGAACCAGTAATGACTGACCCTAACCAAGTAATTACAGAGATGACACGAGACAAATATTAATCTAACTCGAAAGAACCTAGTAATGACTAGACTCAACCAAAACAAAATGAATGCCAGAACACTGCACTCAAAAATCAGGTGATATGTCACGAACTTGACCTTGGTAGGGATGGTATTTACCAACCCATAATATTGCGCTAGGGAGAAGCTAAAAACAACAAGGCAAATGAGTAACAACTCGATAGGGGAAAACTAGTAATAACTAGACTCCTCATAATATCATAACTCTATATTCTAAAAAAGATACGCGAGTAACGACTTGACGTCAAAGGTGTTAATAACGACCACACTAAAATAAACGCTACCCCAGGACATAACTGGATCATAACAAGTCTGTGATCGGTGGATCTGGAACTGACTGTTTAACGCTGGTTCGCGAAATGTCGCGGAAGCAAGATTCGCCACCGTCTTTTATTTTCTCCAACATGGACAGGACAAAAGCACAGCAAAATTCCTTATGAGATAGTTTCTCGGTTTGGGAGGTAGATTTATAGAAAGGGAAGGTGTTAGCACCCTTTCTATCCATGGTTATCCATGGGCTCTTAGATACTTGCTCATTTTTGTTTTCAAAATGTTTGTTTGCTTTTCAATTGTGAGTGGTTTTGAAAAAGTTTCGTTTAAAAATTTCAGATCGACTCTTGTATCAGTCCTCAAGAGTGTATGAAAAATTGTTTTGAAAGCTTTTGAAAGTGTTGGTGTGAAAAGAGTTTTGATTTGTTTTTGAATAGAGCAAGTATCTACGAGTCATCTACCTACCCTAAGGAATTAGGCTGTGTAAGAGTCCTTAAGGTAGTGCCATCCCACCATTGAGAGGTAGGTAGCACCACCGTTGGAGGTGTTCGGGTCAATTCGTTTGTAGGGACAGTGTGGTCACCAGAGCAACAATAGGATACCTTAGAAGCTACCCTTATGCCATTGATCCTTTTTAATTCGAGGCAACTTTTCCGAGGCAACTTGTTTTGAGGCATATGGATCAATGGACATAAGGACTTACTAAGACGTCCTATACTCGACGACCACGTTTCGAAGGCAAGGCAACAGTGAGGCGTACCCTAAGAGTGGTGTGTGAATTTGTGTGTTATTTTCAGTTATGTTTTATCTTGTACATGTATCATGGTGATCTACGCTTGTTTTTAATTTAGGCCATTCATTCTTTCATGCAAAGTTTAGCAGTTTAAAAGTGCGGAAATTAAAGTGCGGAAAGATAAATCCTACGCTATTACAAGGCGCGGGTCTATACATCGCCAAATTAACAAAGACCAGTTTTGAATAAAAAATGCGGAAAGTAAATAAATTCCTAATTACTATTACATGGCTTGAGCAATTACATAATATTCACGAAGGAAAATAAGAATAAATGTGCGAAAGAATTAAAGATAGAACGTTCGAGGGCGTTGGACCCTTTGGAGGTTAAATGGAATTAAAAGTTAATTATTTAATTTATTAAAGAAAAGAAATATTTTTTAGGTTTTTTGTATTTATGAAATAAAGAAATTAAAATTGAAGGGAAACCCTAATTCTAAGTTGTTTTTAATTATTAATGAAAAAATATTCAAGTTTAACCTAATTTACTAAATATTTAATTATTTAAAGTTTATTTACAAAAATATTTAATAATAATAATAATAATAATGAGAGAAAAGTATTTATGAAAAAAAAAGATAAAAATGTTAGAAACCCTAATTTCTACATTTTTTATTTATTTAAGAAAAAGTGTTAAAATTGAAAACTAATTTAACTAAATAATTAATGTACATTTATTTACAAAAAAATATTTAATAAGTAAATTAATTAATATATGTTAGTTTCTGATTTTTATATTATGAAAATTAATTATTGGAATTTAAAGAAAACAATTAAAATAATTAAAAGAAAAGAAAAGGAAATTAAAAAAAGAATACAAACAATGGGGGTGTCTGATCCAATTTGGAGGTTTATTGAAGCATCTTGGCCCATTAGACAAAAAGCCTTGTTTGACTTTCTGGCATCACGTGCGTGTTCATTGACTCCTGAGTACCGTGGTCTGCATTCTTTGGCCATTGAATTGGGTTTCATGGCCATTTGTGTTCTGGCTGTTGGCCATTTGTGTTCTGGCCTCATCATGCATAAGTTGTTCTACTTTGGCCATTTGGCTTTTGGCTTTTGGCTTTTGGCCATTTGTGTTCTGGCCTCAACGTTCCTTAATCTTCTCAGGATGTCTGTCTCGCCATGTATTGGTGTCATGCATAAGTTGTTCTTTTGGCCATTTGGCTTTTGGCTTTTGGCCATTTGGCTTTTGGCCTCAACGTTCCTTAATGAACCTGCATGGGATCCTGTCTAAATCTGCAGTGTTGAATCTCATGAACACATTAAATAAAATCATAAAATGCAAATAAAGTCAATATATGAAGAAATTTAATGTTTAGGCACAATATGACATGTATGAATGATTATACCCTTTTGATCATGGAGATCAAATAAATCTTACCCTCACTGGAAAATTAGTGACATGAATGCTTTTATGCCTTTTGGATCATGGAGATCAAGCCAGCCTTACCCTTACTGAAGAAGTAGTGAGGTGTTGGTTTGTAACTGTGATGACTTGTTTGTAGTGAGAGAGGGATTTGTAATAAGGATTTCAAGGTTTTAGGGTTCTTTAAAGAATTTGATATTCTAACAGTGTTGTGGTAAGGTTTTTTCTCCCTTTTTCTCCTTCTGGTTTGTGTGAAAAGAAGGTGATTATATAATGGAAATTAGGGTAAAAAAAAGGGCTTTGAATGTGCAATTGGGCCTCCAATGTTCACTTGAGTTCGTCACTTTCTAGGCTAAATTGAAGGGACTTAAGTGCAATTTTTGAAGTTGAAATGTGAAAACAAAATGTAGCCGACATCGATAACTAACTCCTGTCCGAAAATCGGCTCAATCGGATAAACGGTGAATTAGTTATGAATTTTTGAAGTTTCAGCTCAGACAAACTTATTTTGGGCTCCAGTGTCGACTCTGACACGTTCTTCAATAAAAAACTGGTATTGATCGGAGCATAATCCGGTCTCGACTTTTGAAGCAAAGTTGTAGATCTATGAGTCAGTGACCTTGTGTAAAAATATGAGCCCAATCCGATAAAAATTGACCGAGTTATGAATTTTCGAAGTTTCGGCCCAGATGAAATAATATTCAGCATTCAGGATTTTCAGCGTGTCACGCACTCTGAGCAAACAACTAAGGCCTTTTGAATACCGTTTGAACTTAATAACTTCTGTGAAAATGTAGCCAACTCAATTTGTGAAATTTTGGCGCCGGAGCCAGCTCGATACGATGAAAATCGGCCAAGTTATGATTTTCTGAACATGACGCAAATAAACTTCTGTCACAAATTTTCTGTATGAAAATACTTGATAAATCCACATTTTTGAAGACCTTCTGATCGAAATTGGCTTCCAGCCGTGAGAGATGAAAACATAGATAATGTCAAGACGGAATTTTGACCACCAGAATGGATTCAAAACGAGTCACGATCTTCAAGTTATGAATTTTTTAGCGCGTAAGAACTGCACTTTCAGCATACTTTTTCACCATATTTCTTCGAGAAAACTCACACATTCGGATACCTTCTTTAAAGAATTGACTCTTGAGCCGAACCTGAATTTGAGAATACGTTATCAGAGATATCTTGGCGAAAGAATACCTGAATATGACGCGCCGGGTTGGACTTGTGAATTTTTCTTAAAATATTTTGAGAAATATGGGAGGGCAAATTTTGGGGTACAACAGTTGCCCCTGTTCAATCTTCTTAAACCTGAGGATGTAGATTGGCTTGCGTGCCTTTCGTGATCCGAAGGTGGAAGATGATTGAACACTAAAGTGCCCAGAAATTTGCGCTCACATAGAGTGTGTCAGCAGTATGATGGTGGGAATGGGCTTACAGATGCCATTTGGGGAGATGCTGGATAGGAGGATGGGCTTATAGATGCCATTTGGAGACTGTTGTTGCGTGGATGGGCTTATAGATGCCATCTGGAGATGTGACAGATCCTTGTCGGGAATGGGCTTATAGATGCTGTGATCGGTGGATCTGGAACTGACTGTTTAACGCTGGTTCGCGAAATGTCGCGGAAGCAAGAGTCGCCACCGTCTTTTATTTTCTCCAAATGGAAAGGACAAAAGCACAGAAAAATTCCTTAAAGAGATTGCTCTCGGTTCGGGAGGTAGGTTATAGAAAGGGAAGGTGTTAGCACCCTTTCTATCCATGGTTATCCATGGGCTCTTAGATACTTGCTCAATGTGTTTTCAAAATTGTTTTGTTTGCTTTTCAATGTGGGTTTAAAAAAGTTTCTTTGAAAAAATTTCAGTTCGACTCGTACGTCAGAGTGTTTGAAAAATTTGCTTTGAAAGCTTTTGAAAATGTGTTGGTGTGAAAAGAGTTTTTGAGTTTGTTTCGAAATTAGAGCAAGTATCTAGAGTCGTCTACCTACCCTAAGGAATTCGTCTGTGTAAATGTCCTTTAAGTAGTGCCATCCCACCATTGAGAGATAGGTAGCACCACCGTTGGAGGTGTTCGGGTCAATTCGAGTTTTAGGGACGTGGTGATCACCGGAGCAATAGGAAGACACCTTAGAAGCTACCCTCATGCCAGGTTCCCGGATCATGAGGACTTACTAAGACGTCCTCTACTCGACGATCACCTTTCGAAAGGCAACAATGAGGCGTACCCTAGGGGTGGTGTGTGCGAATTGTGTGTCATGTTTCAGTTATTTGTCTTGTCATGTATATTTGTGTTCTACGCTTGATTTTAATTAGGACATTCATTCTTGCATGCTTTTAACAGTTAAAATATTTGCGGAAAAAATAAATTCTAAGGCTATTACAAATGGCGCGGGTCCACATCGCCAAAATTAAACCGGACCCGATTTAGCGGAAAGTAAATAAATCAAAAGAAATAAAAGTGCGAAAAGTATAAAATGTTACAAGGCTTTGGGGCATGTACATAATTATAATTAAACGACATAAAATAAATGTGCAAATTAAATAAATTATGGACATGGGCGTTGGACCCTTTTACAACAAATTAAAGTTAATAATGAATTAAAAATTAAAATTAAATATTTTTTTTGGTATTTTTGTATTTTTTAAGATTTAATGGAAAAGGATTAATTAAAAGTAAAATAAAATGTAAACCTAATTCTAATTATTTTTTAATTATTATGAAAATGTTATATTAGCCTAAATTAAACCCTAATTTTTACTTATGTACATTTAATTATAAAAAAAAAATAAAAAATAAAAAAAAATAAATAATTATTACTGTGAAAAAAGGGGAGAAATATGAAAAGGAATCAAAATTGTTAATTAACCTAATTCTACATTTTTATATTTATTATGAAAAGAATTAACAATAAACCCTAATTTAAATTAACTAATTAACATGCAAATTTTTATGAAAAATAATTAAGATAAAATAAATATTATATTTTTGCCTTTTCTGATTTTTCTATATGTTTTTGTATTTTGTTAAAAAAATAATTAATTAAATAAACAGTAATAAAAATAATAATTGAAACAAGGAAAAAAAATAAAAATAGTAAAGGCAAACCAGGGGGGGGGGGGGGGGGGGTAGCCCCAATTTGTGAGGTTTTGTTTCAGCAAATCAGGCCCAATAAGCAGTGGCCCTTTTGACTTTTTGGCTTGTGTATCAGCGCATTGACTTGGGCATAGCATGTTCCTTGCATCCACGCCTTTGATTTGAATTGGTGGGACGCGTGGACGATCAGGCTTTGAGGTGTATGGTATGTCCTGGATGTTAGCGTTACATATGATTTTGTATTGAAAAATATTATGGAGAAATTGTACAGACCTGGGACTTGAACCCAGGTCTTGGAGATTGCAAACCACCACGTGCACCACTGAACCACTGCATATGCTTTTGTTATATAATAGTTAATAAATATTATAAAAGAAAAGAATACGTTAATGAATTAAACGCGCGAAATTTTAAAACGCCCAACCACTGCTTGCCAACACATCATCGTCCTCGCCCAGTTTTTTTTCTCTGAAACATAGAGGCTATAAGCAACGGTTTTAGAAGCGTGGTTTTAGGCAAGCTTCAAGAAAATAGCGACTAGCGCTATGGTGATCATAAATTGATCGCGACTAGTGCTTTTTCTTCGTCTTGATGAGCTGATTGCAATGGTGGTACTGGGGACGTCCAATTTTTCCTCTAGTAAGAACCCCTAATTTGAAGCTCACGAAACCCTAATATTCAGTCATGGCATAATCTCGTATGGTCAACAAAAATACAATCAAACACAATGGTTAGCTTGGAAACTTCATGCTGAACAAGAATTCATAAACAAAAATGCAAAAAGATGTATGAATTATGATATGCGATTTCAAAAGTTTTGCTTTACAGTTTGAGTTCTTGATACCAATTCCTGGAGCTTTTGTGGTTGATATTGATTGGGATATGATCAGGAGTCCACGAGCAAGCTTTTGGAATGAGTATTAGGGCTTAAAACCACCTAGAATACTGAATTCAGTTTTGAGTTTTTTGGCAATTTTTCCAATGTTGCAATGAGGTTTCTTGCGCAGCTTAGAGTCTAATACCTTTAGGGTTGTGATTCTGAATATGTATAGAAGCTTTTAGGTCAATAAAATTGAACAAAATCTCATGAATTCAATGATTTGCATATTTGATTTTGTAAAATCTTTTTGAATCTTTTTTCACATGGTTCTTTGTGTCAATTAGCTCCAATCACACCAATTCTTTCCATAATTGAACAAGCACGAAATATTGAGAGTAGAATGTGCACAAAAAGATTTTTTTAGGTCAAGTTTATATTTTTTACATATTTAAATGATTTAAATGAATTAATATTAATATAAATTCAAATAAATAATTAAAAAATGAGAAAATACTTCCCCTTGGGCTTAATGGTCGTGCATAGGCTTGGCATGAAGAAACTTGGAAGAAAAGTGGGCCCATTAGCATTTTTGGATCATTTGCATCAATGTTGACTTTCCAAAATTCCCAAAAATTTCCCAACTTCCACAAGGCATAACTTGCTCAATTTTTAAGCTTTCCACATGTTCTTGGACATTTTGGAAAGGTCTTTGAGTCCTATAACCAATGCCTTTGGTCCCATGTCATTTTGATTTACCAATCTCAAGTTATGGCCTTTGACTTAAAGTCCCTTTTTGTTGACTTTTGAAAATGACCTATAATGTTGAAATTGATAACTTTTTGTGAGAGCATTTCTTGGACTTGGAATATGAAGATGAATTGTAGGAAATGTCTTTCTCTTCAAAATGAGCTTTGGATGGAAATTTTCTGATAATCCATGTGAAAGTTATGCCTTGGTCAATTTCAGTTGACTTTTTCAACTGTCCAAATATAGCAACTTTTGCATCTTTGATGATTTCTGAGCCAAATTTTGAGAATCATGATCAAGCATTGATCAAATGATGTTTGTGGCTTCAAAATGATATGTTGACCAAAAATTTGAACTTTTGACTGTCAAATGACCATTTTGCCCCTACAGTTGACTGTAGTGCAATCTAGGGTTTTGACTGTGCAATTTTGAGCTGAATGCCTTGAAACTTGATATGAGGATGCTTGACCATGTTTGTAGGCATATGAGACTTGATTGGGCCTTTGAAATCTTCAATTTCTTGATCAGAACACAAACCCTAGTTTTGACTGTATAGGAGACAGTTGAACTGCATAACCCTTGGGGAATTTTGTGACTTGACTTGGCAATTTCTTGATGAATATGGGAGGGCAAATTTTGGGGTGCAACAGTTGCCCCTGTTCAATCTTCTTAGACCTGAGGATGCAGATTGGCTGACGTGCCTTTCGTAATCCGAGGGTAGAAGATGATTGGACACTAGAGTGCCCAGAAATTTGCGCTCACATAGTAGCAGTGATGGGGGAATGGGCTTATAGATGCCATTTAGAGAATGCTGGACAGGATGATGGGCCTATAGATGCCATCTGGATGTTGATCGCGTAGGAGATTCCTTAGCGAGAACCTGCATACCTGCAAAAGAGAAAATGAGTACCTGACACGTTGCAGGAGCTGATTTTAGATGCTTGGTATAGATGTGTCCTGACTGGTTACAGGAGCTGAGTCTGGAGCTTCAAACGCTGATGAATGAACCAGGGATGGTTACTGCCTTAGCATGAATGGTAAGAGAACCTTGGGCGATTTTAACTTCAACAACGCTCGTTGAGAAAAATCTTGGGTGTCTTCAACTGGGATAAGAATCAGGGAGATCTTAGGGTCGATCTGACTGAACCAGAGGAGGCCTTTGACTGGATAAGCATCAGGAAAATCTTAGGGTCGATTTAACTGAACCGGACAAGGTCTTGGAATATCTTCAACTGGATAAGCATCAGGGAGATCTTAGGGTCGATCTGACTGAACCAGAGAAGGCCTTTGACTGGATAAGCATCAGGAAAATCTTAGGGTCGATTTAACTGAACCGGACAAGGTCTTGAAACATCTTCAACTGGATAAGCATCAGGGAGATCTTAGGGTCGATCTGACTGAACCAGAGAAGGCCTTTGACTGGATAAGCATCAGGAAAATCTTAAGGTTGATTTAACTGAACCGGTCTAGGTCTTGAAACATCTTCAACTGGATAAGCATCAGGGAGATCTTAGGGTCGATCTGACTGAACCAGAGAAGGCCTTTGACTGGATAAGCATCAGGAAAATCTTAGGGTCGATTTAACTGAACCGGTCTAGGTCTTGAAACATCTTCAACTGGATAAGCATCAGGGAGATCTTAGGGTCGATCTGACTGAACCAGAGAAGGCCTTTGACTGGATAAGCATCAGGAAAATCTTAGGGTTGATTTAACTGAACCGGACAAGGTCTTGGAATATCTTCAACTGGATAAGCATCAGGGAGATCTTAGGGTCGATCTGACTGAACCAGAGAAGGCCTTTGACTGGATAAGCATCAGGAAAATCTTAGGGTCGATTTAACTGAACCGGTCTCGGTCTTGAAATGTGATTGAGACTTTAAACTGCATCTTTCCTGAAAGGTAAAAGTCAGTCATATGCAATGCATGATATGGATCAAGCAATGATGTTCTCAACATAAAGGAGACTTGTATGATGCAGTGCGTTATGCATGCTATGATGATGTATGTGATGTTTTATGTATGTTTTCGTCTAGGAAAGTGAATCCTTGACGGGTGCCGGGAAGTTGTATCCTGGGCTGACGCTGAAGAATAGATTTTACTTCCACTGGGGATGATAACTGCAAGAATACCGGTAGGAGAAGATAACTCCGTTGAGGAATAAACTTGGCAAATGGAAGATTCTGCGGGGAGAAAAGATACTCTAGCGACCATGCTGGGAAGCAATACTCTGTGGGAAGAGGGATGCCTTGCTTGAATTATTGAGAATGACTTGCTGAGGATACCGTTGTTGTATGAAGTGTTGACGGACTTCGCTGGGGTAAGAAGACTTTGTCGACGACGCTCTTTCCGAGGATTTTGGCTGAGGATAACCCAGTTATATCCTGTTAAGGAAATAACTCTTTAAATAAAGTCGGGCGACGCGTTCGTGCTTTGCGAAGGGTAAGCTTCCAGAATCTACTGGGGATAAGCTTACTGCTTGGGGATACGAATTCCAACTTTCCTGGGGAATTAGATTGGATTCTCTGGGGAGTTTTGATATGCTGGGGAAGTGATCCCTTTGAATGTTGGTATGCCGCCGGGGAACAATCTTTAGACCAAGACTGCCGGGGATGCTTGTTAAGAATATATGTATTGCTGCTGGGGAATGTTTGAGATCGGCTGGAGGATACTCAATTTCCTTGATATTTGATGATTTGCTTGGAGAAGAATGTATTGTTTTACTCTCTGGGGAACTAATATGGACTGGTCGTGTTCTTTAGCTGAACCTACCTTGGTACCTTGGAGGATAGAACAATTGGATTGTTTAGACAACTCTTTATTGCCCCTGTTTCTAGTGTCACCTGCAACTAATTCCTTCGTTTCGTATGCAAATATTTATGAGTTAGCAAATTATTGTCAATGCATATATCACAAATTGAACCTTGGACGTTCTTCGCAAAACAAAACAGAAAAAGAAAAAACACTTGGCATGTTTAACTGAAAGATATATTTGTATTGATTTTTAAATGGCCTGTGAATAGGCGTTTTGTGTACAAGAGGCTGACGTCCTAGTAAGAGGTACGTCGTCGAACAAGAGAGTTTATACAAGTTTTGTACAAAAGAAAATAAAACAGCTGTGTGAAAGATGAATGATCCACTGGGTTTCAGCTCTGCTATTGCCTTTATAACTCCGAGCGTCTCATCACTTGATGACCTTGGTTGAAGGTGAAGCTGACTGATCGATGCCGTCTGAACTTGATGTAGATACCGGATTCTGGATGCAAAGTGATCCAATGAGACATAGTATTACGCTTTTATCCCTAATTTTTGCCTGGACCGCCCTTTCGGGTTTTCAGTCCACCGGGATACCCATTTTTGCCCAAGCCGCCTTTTCAGGTTTTCGACTTGCCGGGTGTACAGATTTTTTTATTTTCATCCCTTCATTTTGCCCGAACCCTTTTGGTTCGACGGGAAGCCCTAATTTTTGCCTAGGCATGTCAGCCTAGCGGGTCTTTTTCATGCGTAGTATTTTTTAACTATGTCTGCATTGGCGGAGTGAGGAAGGTCGTCACCATCCATGTTGGTTAATATCATTGCTCCTCCTGAGAACACATGCTTAACCACAAATGGCCCTTCGTATGTAGGGGTCCATTTGCCCCTTGGATCATTCTGAGGAAGGATGATTCTCTTGATAACCAGATCCCCAACTTGATATTCCTGCGGCCTGACCTTTTTGTTAAATGCCCTGATCATTCGTTTTTGATATGTCTGACCATGACAGATAGCAGCAAGTCTCTTTTCGTCAACGAGGTTGAGTTGATCAAGTCGTGTCTGGATCCAATCATCTTCGTCTAGATTTGCGTCCTTCATTATCCGGAGAGAGGGAATTTGTACTTCAATCGGCAAGACTGCCTCCATGCCATAAACCAGAGAGAAGGGAGTTGCCCCGGTTGACGTCCTAGCTGAGGTACGGTACCCATGCAGAGCGAATGGTAACATCTCGTGCCAATCTTTGTAAGTTACTGTCATTTTCTGCACGATCTTCTTGATGTTTTTGTTAGCTGCTTCTACAGCCCCATTCATCTTCGGTCTGTAAGGAGAAGAATTGTGGTGCTGTATCTTGAACTGTTCGCAAAGCTCAGCAATCATCTTGTTGTTCAGATTGGTACCGTTATCTGTAATAATCCGCTCAGGGACGCCGTACCGACAGATCAGGTTGTGCCGAATAAACCGTGCCACAACAGTCTTGGTTACCGTAGCATAGGATGCTGCCTCGACCCACTTTGTAAAATAGTCAATCGCCACTAGGATGAAGCGATGTCCATTAGATGCCGTAGGTTTGATCTCGCCGATCATGTCTATACCCCACATTGCAAACGGCCAAGGCGCAGTCAGAACATTCAGGGGAACCGGAGGAACATGCACTTTGTCTGCATAGATCTGGCACTTGTGGCATGTCCTGGAGTGTTGGTAACAATCAGCTTCCATGGTGGACCAGTAATATCCTGCCCGTAGGATTTTCTTAGCCATAGTATGTCCACTGGAATGCGTACCGAAGGTCCCTTCATGTAGCTCTTCCATGATTCTTTCCGCTTCAGTCTTATCCACACAACGCAGTAAGGTTGAATCATGGTTTCGCTTATACAAGATGCCGTTGCTAAGGAAGAACTTGGCTGCGAACCTCCTCAGGAATTTCTTATCATTGACAGATGCCCCTTCAGGGTATTCCTGAGCTTCCAGATATCTCTTCACTTCGTGGTACCTAGGCTTCTCCGTCACCAATTCAGTTTCGAGATCACAACAGTATGCCGGTTCGTCCAGTTTCCAGATGGTGATCCGGGGAGCCTCATTATCCCATTTGACCTTGAACATTGAAGACATTGTAGCTAACGCGTCCGCTAACTGATTCTCTTCTCTTGGAAAGTGTTCGAAGGTTATCTCTGTAAAGTGGGGAATCAGGGTCAACACACATTCTCTGTAAGGAATCAAGTTTGGATGTTTCGTATCCCACTCTCCTTTAATCTGATTGATCACAAGAGCGGAGTCTCCGAAAACACTTAGAAATTTGATCCTTAGGTCGATCGCAGCTTGAAGTCCCATGATACACGCCTCATACTCCGCCATGTTGTTGGTACAGTTGAAACACAGCCGGGCAGTGAGTGGAGTATGAGTACCTTGTGGAGATATGATGATGGCGCCGATACCATTTCCCAAGGCATTGGAAGCTCCGTCAAAGTGCATAGACCATCGGGATCCTGGTTCAGGTCCTTCATCCGGTCCAGGTACTTCACAATCAGTTACAATCATGATGCTTTCATCCGGAAACTCGAAGTTCATTGATTGGTAGTCATCTACAGCTTGATGAGCTAAGTGGTCTGCCAATATACTCCCCTTGATGGCTTTCTGGGTTGTGTACTGAATGTCGTATTCCGTCAAGATCATTTGCCATCTTGCAATTCTCCCAGACAGAGCAGGCTTTTCGAATATGTATTTTATCGGATCCATCTTTGAGATCAACAAGGTAGTGTGAGTCAGCATATACTGTCTCAGCCGGCGAGCAGCCCATACCAAAGCGCAGCAAGTTTTCTCAAGCAGTGAGTATCGGGTCTCACAGTCGGTAAACTTTTTGCTAAGGTAATAAATGGCATGCTCTTTTCGGCCAGACTCGTCATGCTGCCCCAGCACACACCCCATTGAGTTGTCCAGCACTGTCAAATATAGTATCAGAGGTCTCCCTTCAACCGGTGGCATAAGGATAGGTGGTTCTTGGAGATACTCTTTGATTTTGTCAAAGGCAGCCTGACATTCATCGTTCCAACGTACTACCTGATCTTTCTTCAGCAGCTTGAAGATTGGCTCACAGGTAGCGGTCAGATGAGAGATGAATCGAGCGATGTAATTCAGGCGTCCTAGAAAGCCTCTGACTTCCTTCTCTGTCTTAGGAACTGGCATCTCTTGAATAGCTTTGACCTTAGCAGGGTCCACTTGAATACCTTTATCACTGACCACGAAACCTAGTAGTTTTCCCGATCTTACTCCGAAGGTACACTTGTTCGGGTTCAATCTTAGCTTGTATAGTTTCAATCGGTCAAACAATTTTTGCAGATGATCTAGGTGCTCTTCCTCAGTTTGGGACCTAGCGATCATGTCGTCCACATACACTTCGATCTCGTGATGGATCATGTCATGAAATAAGGCAACCATGGCACGTTGGTAGGTTGCCCCAGCATTCTTTAATCCAAATGGCATGACCTTGTAACAGAAGGTGCCCCACTGAGTAACAAATGTAGTCTTTTCCATGTCTTCAGGTGCCATTTTGATCTGATTGTAACCTGAAAAGCCATCCATGAAAGAGAATACCTTGTGCTGAGATGTATTATCAACAAGGACATCAATGTGAGGTAAGGGGAAGTCATCCTTGGGGCTGGCCCTGTTCAGATCCCTGTAGTCGACACACATTCTGACCTTACCGTCCTTTTTAGGTACCGGCACCACATTAGCAACCCACTGAGGGTAAGAAGTCACTGCAAGGAAACCGGCATCAAACTGTTTCATGACTTCGGCTTTAATCTTCTCGGACATCTCTGGACGCATCCGACGGACCTTTTGTTTAACTGGAGGGCAGTCTTCCCTAGTCGGCAAATGATGGACAACAATATCGGTATCCAACCCAGGCATGTCTTCGTAGGACCAGGCAAAGATCTCCATATAGTCATGTAACATCTTGGTTAACCGTTGCTTCACGCTGAGCTCTAGGTTGGCACCAATCTTTACCTCTTTCCTGTCTGCCTCAGTACCCAAGTTTATGGTTTCTACTGGCTCTTCATGGGGTTGAATCGCCCTCTCTTCCTGAAGCAACAGTCTAGCAAGCTCGCCAGGCACTTCGCAATCATCTTCACCTTCGTCTTCGGCTAAGTTGATCGGATTTTCGAAGTCATAACCGGCATTAGCAGAGTTGTTATCAGTGAGATCCAGAGTGGATTGGAACCTGTATGAGTGAGTGTGTGTGTAAATACAGCTGTTTTTTTTTGAAAATTATGTAAAGGAAAAGAAAGACAGAAAAGGAACACAATATTTGCAATGCGAAAAGTACGTCCAAGATTTTCATTCATGATGTATAAAATGACAGTTTGTATGCCCTCACAAATAGAACCACGGTGCCTCGGGTAAGACACCGGGCCATAGAGTTTATCATTGTTTATTACAAAATATAACGAAACAAAGAAATTTATTACTGCGTCACAAAGGTAACAGGGGTATGGTCCTTTGCACTCCAATTGTTCAATCCGTCTTCGGCCGTCGGATAGATCCAGCTGTTGAATTCAGCTTCGTCCACTTCATGGTCTTCCCCAACAGCATTCACTTCTGAACTTTTAATAAATACCGGAGGTCTTCCGATCTTTGCTTTCCTCATAGCTCTCTGACCTTCTGAGGTGAAACCCAGCCCAAGTTTATCAGTCTTCTGGGTGAAGTCTGGAAGTCTGCCCCAGTCGGCACATTCACCCTTCTGCACCACAGCCCTGGCATCCTTCAGAGAGGCCATCTTCAAAGGACCACTTGCTTCTGTTGTTTCTGCTGCAATTGGAAACACCTCCTCGAAGTGCTGAAAGGGGGTTTCAATAAACTCCCCATCCATTTCAATGTATCTGAACGAGTTTAGGTGGCTCACCATATATTCTTCCTCTCCTTGCACCGTGACAATCTTCCCTCTGACGGGGTACTTCAGCTTTTGATGCAAGGTAGAGGTCACTGCCCCAGCCTTATGTATCCAGGGTCGACCCAACAGACAAGAGTAAGATGGACGGATATCCATCACATAAAAAGTAGAGTCAAACACCTGAGAGCCCACACGAATCGGAATGTCAACCTCCCCATGGACCATCCTCTTTGAACCATCAAAGGCCCTGACGATGATGTTGCTGGGTTTCAATTCCAGGCCTTCACAATCTAGACGATCCAAAGCCTTCTTGGGTAGCACATTTAAAGATGACCCAGTATCAACCAACACATGTGCCAAGGTGGTGCCCCTGCATTCAATTGAGACATGCAGAGCATCATTATGGTCTCTCCCTTTTGTGGTCAAGTCGGCATCTGAGAAACCTAAACCGTTGTCTGCCATCAGGCTTGCCACGCAATCGGTGAACTGGACTGCAGAGGTTTCATGTGGCACATGGGCCGTCTTGAGGAATGAGATGAGGGCCTTTGCATGGGCCTCAGAGCACAGCAGTAAAGAGAGCATGGAGATCTTGGAGGGCGTATGCCCCAACTGTTCCACAACGTTAAAATCGCTCTTCTTTATAATCTTCAGAATCTCCTCCATCTCTTGTGGGGAGGCCTCAGCAGCTATGGGTATGGGTGCCTCCATCTGGGCAGGCTCAGCTTCAACTCCCTTGCCCCGAGCACTGGATGACTCGGCAGCAGGAGAAACAATCGGATCAGCAGCAGGAATAACAACTTGATCAGCAACCGGAATAGGTGTACTTGTAGGAACTATCAGGAGCGGTCTTCGGGCAGCAGGTGGCGCAATGTCAGGCGAGAAGAGCCTGCCACTGCGGGTAACTTTGGTTGGGCCAGTGATGTCACAGATGCTGGCGCCAGCGTTGAGCTCTTGTTTAATCCCGTTTATATATACATCTGCCCCATAGTGCCAAGGGACAACTTTATCAGATACATAGGGCAGGGGCCCTGGAACAGTGATAATAACGGGTGCAACGGTCAGAATTTGGACGGGCTTCCTCTGGAGAGCCGGGATCGGATTATTGAAGATAGTCACCACAGAGACTTCTTCTATTGGAACCAAACGAACAGCAGACTTCTTGAATAGAATCTCCTTGCTATCCATTAAGCTTTGGATGCCTAACTTTAGCAAGGGACAACCGGATGGGGACACAACACAGAACAGGCAACCCTCACTACAACCCGGAAATAAACCGGCCTGCAGTAGGTTCTTCTTAACGATCTTTAGAGGAGTGGCTAGATCATCCACGGAAACAGCATAAACGTCTTCATCAACAGCATTTACCCCGTGCTGAGGCATAGGGGCAGTAACTACATTCGGCTTTGCAGGCGCTTCGAATTGTATCTCCTTTGCGTCGATAAGGTCTTGCACCTTATTCTTCAACGCCCAGCAGTCATCAGTAGAGTGCCCCGGGCTTTCTGAATGATAAGTACAACGAGCATTCGGGTTGTACTTGGGGGATGCAGTATTTGGAAACTTCGGCGCCTCCCTGACAGTCACTAAATTAGTTGAGAGCAACTGTGGCAGGATCTGCGACAAGGTCATGTTTAAACGGGAGAATTCTCTCCGGGGTCTTTCCACCTTCTGAGTATTGTTTGGCCGGGGAGCGGCAGCAGGCTTAGCAATCATTACCGCACTGACAGATTGGCGGTGTTCATTTCTCTCTGATCTCCTGGAACCATATACGGCGCTAGACTCCTTCTTGAAGGGTTTCTTCTCAGCACTGGATGATGCACCCTTCGGAATTTTTCCAGATTTTAACCCAGCTTCAATCCTCTCTCCAGTCAAGATTAAATCAGTGAAACCAGCAGAAGAATTCCCAATGAGATGGTTGAAAAACGGCCCAGATAGGGTCCCCAAGAACATGTCTACCAATTCCCGATCAGTCAATGGTGGCTGCACCCTGCCAGCCAGGTCTCTCCACTTCTGAGCGTACTCCTTAAAACCTTCGCTTGCGCCTAACGCCATACCCTGGAGTTGGGTACGTGTGGGGGCAAGGTCGGCATTATACTGATACTGCTTGTAGAAAGCAGTAGCCAGCTCCTCCCAGTTACGAACTTTGGTCCCATCCAGCTGATAGAACCATTCGAGATGAGTCCCTGAAAGACTCTCCTGGAAGAAGTGGATCCATAGATTCTTGTCCGCAGAGTACGGCTGAATTTTCCGAACATAGGACCTTAAGTGCAGCTTGGGACAAGACGCCCCGTCATACTTCGAGAAGGATGGTGCTTTGAATTTATGCGGGATAATCACACCAGTCGACAAACCCAGATCTCCGAAATCCAGCCCAGGTGCCTGTTGCACCTCCATAGCCTTCAACCTGTCCTCCAGTTGTTTGTACCTGTCATCTGAAGGAGGGTACTGCTCTTCATCAAAATCTGTCTCGTTGTCGGAGACGACCGGACTAGGAACCTTTACTTCTGCCTGAGAAGGACTCTTGCCAACAGAAGAACCAGCCTCTTCATGTTGCAGAATATTGCCAAACCTTCGGCCCGAGTTGAACAGAACAGTTCTTCTCTTCTTCTTCTTCTCCTTCTTCAGGAGCATAGCCTTTAATTCTTCTTGGCCTTTAGCCAGACCCTTGATTAGTTCTTGGAACTGCGCATTCTGCGCCTGGAGAGCCTTGATTGATGTCTCTGTTGATTCAGATCCGGGATTCATGATGCTGAAATAAACAGCGAAGAACTGTAAGCAACCTGAAAAGGGGAAAAACCTGCTATGCACATGATGTATGAAATGCGTATGCAATGCATTCAAGGGTTCGAAAGTTCAAATTTGTTATAGACAAAAAGGAACACACGTTATCATTAAAGAAATCATTGTTTAATACATCAAGGCCTCATGGGCAAAAGTACAAAAATCAAGTCAATCCCAAAATACACTGCGCATCCTTTTCGGAGCTATGTAGGTGTTGAGATTCCTCTCCTCATGCAACAGGCGAGTGAGCTCCAGGACCTTCTTTTCACTGGCATGCAGACTAGTCTCAAGAGAACTCCTTTCTTCCTTAAGCTGGATCCAGCTCTTCTGCATCTCTTCCCAGGACGTGGGCATATCAGGGTGCTGAATAATGTGGGACACTTCCCCTTCCAAGACTGGTTCTTTGATTACTGGGAGCATGTGAGGATAAGGCATCACTAACTTCTGAGAGCGGGCGCGTACCCATTTGAGATAAGGCTCCAAAGGGATGGAATTCCTGTGCCCCAGTGTCTTGCTGTCTATCCTACTGGGCATCCTCCAGGCTCTGATAAATCTCTGGCGAAGTCCTTGAGTATCATTGTCGAAGTCAAAAACTATGTCAGGAATTAACATGTCATGAGGACCGTCCCTCCGAGCATAACCAAACTGTCTCCAAGCCAGGCATGGGCTATAAGTAATACCTCCTCTGATTCCAAGTAAAGGAACATTAGGGTACTCACCACAACGATCAATGATAGTGACATCTCCTCTGGATCTAGGACACCAATGTATATCTGCATGTGTAAGAGTCATCAACCGTTGTGACCATCTCAAACCCCGCTCATTCTTCAGGACTGATTGTGGAAGGTGCGAAATAAACCACCTTCCCAGGAGAGGAGTGCAACACATAAGGACACCTCTTTTTCTCATGGTTCGAGTGTAACATGAGTGAAGGATGTCCCCCAACAATGTAGGTATAGGATTCCTGGACATAAAGATCTGAACGGCACTGATATCAATGAGCTGATCTGGGTTAGGGAACAACACCAAACCATAAACAAGGAGGGCCACAACCTCTTCAAAAGCTTGCAAGTCAAGGGAGTTCCAACATTCATGGGCCTTCTCAAACAGAAACCTGGCTAAGAACCCTTTGATACCACTTCTGACTTCCCAATGTCCCTTGAGGTCAGATGAATGTAGGTGCAAGGCTTTAGCAATCTCTTCAAGCTTAGGTTCCTTTTCTGTACCGTTGAAGGGTAGCTGATCAAGGATAGGGATCTTCAGGAGCCGGGAGAACTCCTCCAATGTAGGTACCAACTGATAGTCCAAGAAGGTAAAGCAGTGATGCAGAGGGTCAAAGAATTGGAACAAGACTTTTATCATATCTTCCTCAATGTTGGTGTTGACCAAGCTGATGAGGCTTCCATGCCTTTCACTGAATGAGGAGTTCTCGGGAATCCTGGATATAAGCTCCTTAAGCTGAGGAGGGACCCTTACAAGATTGACCTGAATTGTCTTTCTACGACCAGTTTCCATGTCCTACAAAACAAGAACAAAGATGAAAATCCGAACCCCTGAAATGGTTAGTCAATGCATATGATGCTGGATGATGTCATGATGCTATGATTAAACACACCACAGATATTTACAAAGACAAACATGTAAGGCACACAAGGCACACAAGGCAAGCCCTTAAGGTTTAAGGCCAGCATGGGGTCTGGGTAGTACCCTCTTGAAGTTGGTGGGTTCAACCTGTCCTAATCAAAGTAACCGGGTTCTAAGGTTCCCAATATCACGGGATTGCTTTCATTGTTCATCGTTTCGATTTAGCCACTGAACTGGCGACCGAAATATTCCAGGAAAGCAACCCTCAATTGAGTGTAGTATCGAGTATCAACCAACCTCGGACTGCACCAAAGTCAGTTATCTCACTACCCTAAAGAGGCCAAGATAGTTCAATTAAGGTTCCTAAGGTCTGTTGATGCTTCACGACACCACACGGAGGCCCCGTACTCTCCTTGACTGAACTCAAGGGTTACCGGTACACACCAAAGTGCCACATCAACGTAGCAGACTGTTTCAACCATGTCGGTATACCCCGCACAGTTCCCTCACAGCCTTGTTGCTACTTTCTAAGAAAGGTATCCCCCAGATCCGGGTTTAGGATCTATAGAACTCCCAAGCAACCCACAATTTAAAGCACACAAGGAAAACAATTGAAAACATAGTTATAAGCTAGCCCTA
This sequence comes from Vicia faba, assembly GCA_948472305.1. Classification (NCBI taxonomy): domain Eukaryota; kingdom Viridiplantae; phylum Streptophyta; class Magnoliopsida; order Fabales; family Fabaceae; genus Vicia; species Vicia faba. The sequence goes on from OX451740.1 coordinate 653,100,950, forward strand.
AGGTACACCTCACTTTAAGTTAGTCCCCAGCAGAGTCGCCAGTTCTGTGATCGGTGGATCTGGAACTGACTGTTTAACGCTGGTTCGCGAAATGTCGCGGAAGCAAGAGTCGCCACCGTCTTTTATTTTCTCCAAATGGAAAGGACAAAAGCACAGAAAAATTCCTTAAAGAGATTGCTCTCGGTTCGGGAGGTAGGTTATAGAAAGGGAAGGTGTTAGCACCCTTTCTATCCATGGTTATCCATGGGCTCTTAGATACTTGCTCAATGTGTTTTCAAAATTGTTTTGTTTGCTTTTCAATGTGGGTTTAAAAAAGTTTCTTTGAAAAAATTTCAGTTCGACTCGTACGTCAGAGTGTTTGAAAAATTTGCTTTGAAAGCTTTTGAAAATGTGTTGGTGTGAAAAGAGTTTTTGAGTTTGTTTCGAAATTAGAGCAAGTATCTAGAGTCGTCTACCTACCCTAAGGAATTCGTCTGTGTAAATGTCCTTTAAGTAGTGCCATCCCACCATTGAGAGATAGGTAGCACCACCGTTGGAGGTGTTCGGGTCAATTCGAGTTTTAGGGACGTGGTGATCACCGGAGCAATAGGAAGACACCTTAGAAGCTACCCTCATGCCAGGTTCCCGGATCATGAGGACTTACTAAGACGTCCTCTACTCGACGATCACCTTTCGAAAGGCAACAATGAGGCGTACCCTAGGGGTGGTGTGTGCGAATTGTGTGTCATGTTTCAGTTATTTGTCTTGTCATGTATATTTGTGTTCTACGCTTGATTTTAATTAGGACATTCATTCTTGCATGCTTTTAACAGTTAAAATATTTGCGGAAAAAATAAATTCTAAGGCTATTACAAATGGCGCGGGTCCACATCGCCAAAATTAAACCGGACCCGATTTAGCGGAAAGTAAATAAATCAAAAGAAATAAAAGTGCGAAAAGTATAAAATGTTACAAGGCTTTGGGGCATGTACATAATTATAATTAAACGACATAAAATAAATGTGCAAATTAAATAAATTATGGACATGGGCGTTGGACCCTTTTACAACAAATTAAAGTTAATAATGAATTAAAAATTAAAATTAAATATTTTTTTTGGTATTTTTGTATTTTTTAAGATTTAATGGAAAAGGATTAATTAAAAGTAAAATAAAATGTAAACCTAATTCTAATTATTTTTTAATTATTATGAAAATGTTATATTAGCCTAAATTAAACCCTAATTTTTACTTATGTACATTTAATTATAAAATAAAAAAAATAAAAAATAAATAAATAATTATTACTGTGAAAAAAGGGGAGAAATATGAAAAGGAATCAAAATTGTTAATTAACCTAATTCTACATTTTTATATTTATTATGAAAAGAATTAACAATAAACCCTAATTTAAATTAACTAATTAACATGCAAATTTTTATGAAAAATAATTAAGATAAAATAAATATTATATTTTTGCCTTTTCTGATTTTTCTATATGTTTTTGTATTTTGTTAAAAAAATAATTAATTAAATAAACAGTAATAAAAATAATAATTGAAACAAGGAAAAAAAATAAAAATAGTAAAGGCAAACCAGGGGGGGGGGGGGGGGGGGGTAGCCCCAATTTGTGAGGTTTTGTTTCAGCAAATCAGGCCCAATAAGCAGTGGCCCTTTTGACTTTTTGGCTTGTGTATCAGCGCATTGACTTGGGCATAGCATGTTCCTTGCATCCACGCCTTTGATTTGAATTGGTGGGACGCGTGGACGATCAGGCTTTGAGGTGTATGGTATGTCCTGGATGTTAGCGTTACATATGATTTTGTATTGAAAAATATTATGGAGAAATTGTACAGACCTGGGACTTGAACCCAGGTCTTGGAGATTGCAAACCACCACGTGCACCACTGAACCACTGCATATGCTTTTGTTATATAATAGTTAATAAATATTATAAAAGAAAAGAATACGTTAATGAATTAAACGCGCGAAATTTTAAAACGCCCAACCACTGCTTGCCAACACATCATCGTCCTCGCCCAGTTTTTTTTCTCTGAAACATAGAGGCTATAAGCAACGGTTTTAGAAGCGTGGTTTTAGGCAAGCTTCAAGAAAATAGCGACTAGCGCTATGGTGATCATAAATTGATCGCGACTAGTGCTTTTTCTTCGTCTTGATGAGCTGATTGCAATGGTGGTACTGGGGACGTCCAATTTTTCCTCTAGTAAGAACCCCTAATTTGAAGCTCACAAAACCCTAATATTCAGTCATGGCATAATCTCGTATGGTCAACAAAAATACAATCAAACACAATGGTTAGCTTGGAAACTTCATGCTGAACAAGAATTCATAAACAAAAATGCAAAAAGATGTATGAATTATGATATGCGATTTCAAAAGTTTTGCTTTACAGTTTGAGTTCTTGATACCAATTCCTGGAGCTTTTGTGGTTGATATTGATTGGGATATGATCAGGAGTCCACGAGCAAGCTTTTGGAATGAGTATTAGGGCTTAAAACCACCTAGAATACTGAATTCAGTTTTGAGTTTTTTGGCAATTTTTCCAATGTTGCAATGAGGTTTCTTGCGCAGCTTAGAGTCTAATACCTTTAGGGTTGTGATTCTGAATATGTATAGAAGCTTTTAGGTCAATAAAATTGAACAAAATCTCATGAATTCAATGATTTGCATATTTGATTTTGTAAAATCTTTTTGAATCTTTTTTCACATGGTTCTTTGTGTCAATTAGCTCCAATCACACCAATTCTTTCCATAATTGAACAAGCACGAAATATTGAGAGTAGAATGTGCACAAAAAGATTTTTTTAGGTCAAGTTTATATTTTTTACATATTTAAATGATTTAAATGAATTAATATTAATATAAATTCAAATAAATAATTAAAAAATGAGAAAATACTTCCCCTTGGGCTTAATGGTCGTGCATAGGCTTGGCATGAAGAAACTTGGAAGAAAAGTGGGCCCATTAGCATTTTTGGATCATTTGCATCAATGTTGACTTTCCAAAATTCCCAAAAATTTCCCAACTTCCACAAGGCATAACTTGCTCAATTTTTAAGCTTTCCACATGTTCTTGGACATTTTGGAAAGGTCTTTGAGTCCTCTAACCAATGCCTTTGGTCCCATGTCATTTTGATTTACTAATCTCAAGTTATGGCCTTTGACTTAAAGTCCCTTTTTGTTGACTTTTGAAAATGACCTATAATGTTGAAATTGATAACTTTTTGTGAGAGCATTTCTTGGACTTGGAATATGAAGATGAATTGTAGGAAATGTCTTTCTCTTCAAAATGAGCTTTGGATGGAAATTTTCTGATAATCCATGTGAAAGTTATGCCTTGGTCAATTTCAGTTGACTTTTTCAGCTGTCCAAATATAGCAACTTTTGCATCTTTGATGATTTCTGAGCCAAATTTTGAGAATCATGATCAAGCATTGATCAAATGATGTTTGTGGCTTCAAAATGATATGTTGACCAAAAATTTGAACTTTTGACTGTCAAATGACCATTTTGCCCCTACAGTTGACTGTAGTGCAATCTAGGGTTTTGACTGTGCAATTTTGAGCTGAATGCCTTGAAACTTGATATGAGGATGCTTGACCATGTTTGTAGGCATATGAGACTTGATTGGGCCTTTGAAATCTTCAATTTCTTGATCAGAACACAAACCCTAGTTTTGACTGTATAGGAGACAGTTGAACTGCATAACCCTTGGGGAATTTTGTGACTTGACTTGGCAATTTCTTGATGAATATGGGAGGGCAAATTTTGGGGTGCAACAGATGCCATTTGGAAACTGTCGGTATGTGGATGGGCTTACAGATGCCATCTAGGTGTCGATCGCGTAAGAGATTCCTTAGCGAGAACTTGTGTACCTTAGAAAGAAAAATAATTACCTGGCCTGTTACAGGAGTTGATCTTCAAACTCTTTATGTAGATGTGCCCTGGCTGGATACAGGTATCGAGTCTGGTAATGTTAGTCGTCAACAGATACACCCTGGCAAGATACAGGAATCGGATCTTCGAACTCTTCAGACGTGCCCTGGAAGGATACAGGAATCGAGTCTGGTAATGTAGTCGTCAACAGATACACCCTAGAAAGATACAGGAATCGGATCTTCGAACTCTTCAGACGTGTCCTGGCAAGATACAGGAATCGAGTCTGGAATTAGTAAGGTTGGTGAGTTGTCTCTACTGACAGGTTATCCTCATGGACGAGTGGTCTTTAACGACGAGTGTCTATAACGACGAGTATCTATAACGACGAGTGTCTATAACGACGAGTGTCTATAACGACGAGTGTCTATAACGACGAGTGTCTATAACGACGAGTGTCTATAACGACGAGTGTCTATAACGACGAGTATCTATGACGACGAGTGTCTATAACGACGAGTGTCTATAACGACGAGTGTCTATGACGACGAGTGTCTATAACGACGAGTGTCTATAACGACGAGTGTCTATGACGACGAGTGTCTATGACGACGAGTGTCTATGACGACGAGTGTCTATAATGACGAGTGTCTATAACGACGAGTGTCTATAACGAAGAGTGTCTATAACGACGAGTGTCTATAACGACGAGTGTCTATAACGACGAGTGTCTATGACGACGAGTGTCTATGACGACGAGTGTCTATAACGACGAGTGTCTATGACGACGAGTGTCTATAACTACAGGTTGTATCAGAGAAATCTTTAGGCATTGATTTAACTGGATTTGTATTCTTTGACTGGGTTGGTCTCTTTTGACTGTATTCGTCTACATAGCTGATCATTTAACTGTATCCTTCCTGAAAGGTAAAGGTCAGTCATATGCAATGCATGATATGAATCAAGCAATGATGTTCTCAACACATGAGATTGTATGATATGATGCGTATATGCATGTATCATGATGTATAACAATGTGATGTATCTTCGTGTGGGAAAATAGATCCTTGACGGATGCCGGGAAGTCAAATCCTGGGCTGATGTTGAAGAGTGAGATTTTTCGTTTCCGTTGGGGATGATGACTGCAAGAATACCGGTAGGAGAAGATGACTCCGTTGGGGAATAAGCTTGGCGAATAGATTACTTTGTGGGGAGGTAACTCTGTGGGGAAAGAGAGGTACTTCGCTAAGGTTTGATGATAACTCCGCTGGGGATACCATTGGTAAGCTTTGTTGGAAGTTTTGATGAACTCCGCTAGGGATAGGAAGACTTCGCCGGGGACGGTCTTTCCATGGCTTTTGGCTGAAGATAACCCAGTTATATCCTGGTAGGGAAATAACCTTTGAATAAAGCCGGGAGACGCGTTCGTGCTCTGCGGGTGATAAGCTTCCAGAATCTACTGGGGATAAGCTTCCTGAATCTACTGGGAAATTGATTGAACTCTCCTGGGGAAACTTTTCAGATTGGACTGGGGAATGGCTCCACTGGGTGTCCGGTATACCGTCGGGGAACAATCTTAGGTCAAGATTGCCGGGGATGCTTGTTAGGAATGTTTGTATACTCCGTTGGGGAATATTGAGATCTTCTGGGGATAATCCAACTTCCTTAAGGCTGAACGTAGGCTAACTCTGCTTGGGGAGTGAATTGCTGACTTGCTAAAGATATTGTGCCTTGTAGGGCTGACGGGAGACCAACTGTTTGGGGGAGTTTGTGTAGGGTTGCCTGATGATGAGCTTATGTAAAACTGCATCTTTGGAGGGAGGAAACCTGTGTAGGGTTTACTGATAATGAGTCCGTATAAGACTGCATCTAGAGCTGAGAAGGAAACCTGTGTAGGGTTTACTGATGACGAGTCCGTGTAAAACTGCATCCTTGAAAATAGGGAACCTGTGTAGGGTTTCTGGGTGACGAGTCCGTGTAAAACTTCATCTTTGGAAAGAGAGAACCTGTGTAGGGTTTCTTGATGACGAGTCCGTGTAAAATTACGTCTGGAGTTTGAGGAGGGAACCTATGTGGGGTTACCTTGATGATGAGTCCGTGTAAAACTGCATCTTTGGAAAGAGAGAACCTGTGTAGGGTTTCTTTGACGACGAATCCGTGTAAAACTACGTCTGGAGAGAGAGAACCTATGTAGGGTTTCTTCGAGATAAGTTCGTGTAAAACTTATGGATGAACCGGGGTAAGGTCATCTCGAGATAAGTCCGTGTAAGACTTCTGAAGGAACCAGGGTAAGGTTACTTCAGGATAAGTTCGTGTAAAACTTCTTGATGAACCGGGGTAAGGTCGTCTCGAGATAAGTCTGTGTAAGACTTCTGGAGGAACCGGGGTAAGGTTACTGTAGGGTACGTTCGTGTAAAACTTCTGGATGAACTGGGGTAAGGTCATCTTGAGATAAGTCCGTGTAAGACTTCTGGAGGAACCGGGGTAAGGTTACTTTGTGATAATAGGTCCGTGTGAGACTTCGTCGGAAATTGAGAAGGAACCGGTGTAGGGTTGCTTCATGATGATCAAGTAGATAACTGTCCTGTCTGGTTTCGGATATTAACCCACGATCAGTCGTCCACAGAATTTTCCTGGCTTGTTACCGGTGTTGATCTGGAACTTGTAAAGGTAGATGGTAATCATCTTTTGATTGACCTTTCCTTGGTACTTTGGTTGACAGCACAACTGGATCTCCTGGACAACTCATTATTGCCCCTGTTTCTGAGGTGAGGGGAGAAGATACCTTGTGGAGGTGCTTGATGATTTCCGATTGACAAATCTTCCTTTGGTAGGCAAGTGACGAGATGCCGGGACATAGTCGTACGCTTTTGATCCCTAACTTTTTCCTGGACCGCCCTTTCGGGTTTTCAGTCCACCGGGATACCCATTTTTGCCCAAGCCGCCTTTTCAGGTTTTCGACTTGCCGGGTGTACAAATTTTTCATTTCATCCCTTATTTTTGCCCGAACCCTTTTGGTTCGCCGGGAAGCCCTTATTTTTGCCTAGGTGTGTCAACCTAGCGGGTCTTTGATTTTGCGTAGTATTTTTTCGACTATGTTCACATTCTCAGAGTGTAGGGAGTTGCCCCTGTTGTTGTGTTGCCATGCCATCAGAAGATCTTGATCAGGCAAGATTCGTGGCTGGAACTCACGTCCAATGCCCCAGGTGACTCAGGCGGAGATTTGCCCCAGGCTAATTGGCCTTTTGAGAGATTCTTCGAATCTTGACTTAACTGCCCCAGATGATGGACAATGATCACGTCTGCCCCTTAATTGGGAGTGTTTCTTCCATCTGAGCTTTTGTTGAGAAGATTTTGTTCACTGGATATTCGTCGTGCGAATTTCTCTGCTGTTCAAACAAAAAGTCATATGCAAACAAGGTTATATTAAAAATGCAACACTTATGTCTGTCTTGAAGTTTTTTGAAAATGCATTTTTTAGTAAAAACAAGTGAATCTTGTAAACTGCGATGTCAACTCATTATTTTACCGCAAGCCTTAAGGAGTCAGGATACCTTTTGTAACAGTATGCTTTCGAACTAACCCATGCTTCAGCTAGGACTTTTTAAGGGTTATAACGTGGCCTGGTTCACGGTTTAAGAAACAAAGGATAAAGGCTCAAATTATTTATACCCACCTGTTCTTCGTGACGTTCTTCAAACCTAAGCTCAGTTGATCGTGCGTTAGACCTTGTTTGAGTCTTTGTCCTGATGTTCCAATGATGGTTCATATATTGATGATTTATTCTGAATAGGCAGTCATTTTTCTTTTGTTGAGGGTTTGTAGGACCTCTTTCTTTTTTGATTTTGTTATCCCTGTTTTTTGCCTGAACTGTTTCTTTTTGTGATTACAGTCAGTGGGATGCCCCAGTTTTGTAAGTCTCCTTCATAGTTTTTTGACTTATTGGGCTTTAGTTTTTTTTGTTTGTTTTGGTAATGACTGCCTGTCTTTATGATTGTTCGGAACCATCACTGTCTTTTTTTGTTTTGTAAGGATTCCTTTGATGCCATTCATCGTGCACCTGGATCAACTGAGAGAACTACCCTGCCCCAGGTTATGATTAAGGGTTTTAATTTTTGAAAAGAAAAACTCCTACTTCTTTGGCTCAGAGGGGTTGACGAGGGATTATCTTCCTTATAACTCCAGTGTTTAGGGATTGAAACAATGCCTGTACCTCATCAGCGGGGTCTGTTCAAAAGCATACTGTAATGATCGCGGTATCATTTTCGTCATCCTCCCTCAAGAGGCTTAGAATTTTCAATCAAGAGTTGATCATCACAAAAATATGAAAACAGTTTGCATATAGTGAATACGAAATAATTACTTCAAAACAGACATGTGTAATGCACTAATGAAATAACCAAGTTTGACATGAAATAAAATGTTTGAACAATCAAAAGAAAATTACAATCTGAACATTCAAATGAACAAAAATTTCCAATCCTAGCCATGTTTGGGCAGGGGAGCAGTGGTCACATTGGGAGCCTCTGGAGAGTCGAGCTGGACTTCCTTTGCATTAATCAGATCCTGAACCTTGTTTCTCAAAGTCCAACAATCATCTGTGGCATGCCTCGGGCTGTCAGAATGATAAGCGCAACGAACGTTGGGGTTATACCTTGTAGGCGTCCTGTTGGGATTCTTTGGAGGGTCCATGAGAGTTACCAACTTGGTTTCCAGCAACTGTGGCAATATCTGTGACAAGGTCATACCGAGGGGAGTGAATTGCCTTTTGGGTCTCTCTTCCCTTTGCTGATTGTGACGTTGAGGAGCGCCGGCCGGTTTTGCAATAACCACCGCGTTGACGTCTTGGCGGTGTTCGGACCTATTCTGCCCTCTTGAGCCATAGACAGCACTAGATTCTCTCTTGGATGGTTTCTTCTCAGTGTTCGAGGAGTCACCATTCTATATTTTCCCCGACTTAATGCCAACTTCTATTCTTTCCCCGGTCAATATCAAATCTGTAAACCCAGCAGCAGAATTCCCAATCAGGTGGTTGAAGAATGGACCAGACAGGGTCCCCAAGAACATGTCTACGAGCTCGCGGTCAGTCAGAGGTGGTTGTACCCTTCCAGCAAGGTCCCTCTATTTTTGAGCATATTCTTTGAAACCTTCACCTGCACCCATAGACATTCCCTGAAGCTGAGTGCGCGTGGGAGCAAGGTCGGCATTGTACTGGTACTGCTTGTAGAATGCAGTGGCCAAGTCCTCCCAGCTGCGGATGTTGGCTCCGTTCAGTTGATAGAACCAGTCGAGTTGGGTTCCAGACAGACTATCCTGAAAGAAGTGAATCCATAAATTCTTGTAAGCCGTGTAGGGATGGATCCTCCTTGTGTAAGACCTGAGATGCAGCTTAGGACAGGATGCCCCGTCGTACTTTGCAAAGGCAAGTGCCTTGAACTTGTGCGGGATTACTACCCCAGAAGACAGACCTAGATCCTCGAAGTCCAGGCCGGGCACTTTTTGTATCTCCATGACACTTAGCCGGTCTTCCAACTGTTTATACCTGTCCTCAGCTGGAGGGTACTGCTCATCATTGTAATTGGTCTCGTTGTCGGAGACCACTGGACTAGGAACCTCCCTTTCTTGGGGACTGTCTTTCCCAACATATGGGGTAGTCTGCTCAACTTCATTTCGTGATCCATTCCTAGATTTGCGTCTAGGGTTGAACAACACCGTCCTCTTCTTCTTCTTTTTCGAAAGCAGGGTCTTCAGATCTTGTTGCCCCAGGGCCAAACTCATGATCAGCTCTTGGAACTGGGCGTTCTGAGCTTGGAGAGCCTTGATGGATTGCTCAGTAGATGTTTCCAGATTCATGATGAGACTGCTGAAATAAACAGCAAAGAAGGTAAGCAACCTGTAGAAAAAAGGGTACCTGTTATGCAATGATGTGTATGTATGTATGCGATGTTTTCAAGGATCTCGTGGGGTAAACAAGAAAATTTGTTAAAATTAGAATCTGGTATCTTGATTGAAGTAACTTCGTGTTGTAGAGAGTCATTCTTCAAGGGTCAAAGGCTCACCATATCCAGTGGGTCATAGTCCCTGACAACCTTGGCTAGAGGAAAATAAATCCCCTTTGCCCCTTGCCAGACATGTTAGTTCATCATGACCTGCATCACAAGCCCTTGAGATCCTTGAAATGGGTTAGTCCTTATGCGGGATGCATGCAATGGTATGATGTTATGCTATGCATGGGGTAATGTAGGTAAACCCTGTTATGAGTCCCAATTAAGGACTATAAACAAAACCTGCAAGAAACTCAAGTGTCAGATAACAAGCATGCAAGTAGTCAAGTATGAAAGCACACAAGTCACACCACAACCCTTAGAGTTTAGGCCAACATGGGATCTGGGTATTACCCTCTTGAAGTTGGTGGGCTCAAACCTGTCCTATCAAAGTAACCGGGTTCTAAGGGTCCCAATATCATTGGATTGCTTTCATTGTTCATCGTTTCGATTTAGCCACTGAACTGGCGACCGAAATATTCCAAGAAAACAACCCTCAATTGAGTGTAGTATCGAGTATCAACCAACCTCGGACTACACCAAAGTCAGTTATCTCACTATCCTAAAGAGGCCAAGATGGTTCAATTAAGGTTCCTAAGGTCAGTTGATGCTTCACGACACCACGCGGCGGCCCCGTACTCTCCTTGACTGAACTCAAGGGTTACCAGTACACACCAAAGTGCCACATCAACGTAGCAGACTGCTTCAACCATGTCGGTATACCCCACACAGTTCCCTCACAGTCTTGTTGCTACTTTCTAAGAAGGTATCCCCCAGATCCGGGTTAGGATCTATAGAACTCCCGAGACAGTACCCACAATAATAAAGCAAACAATTCAGACAATTGAAAACACAAATGATCTTAGTCCTAAGGTATACCTCACTTTAAGTATCCCCAGCAGAGTCGCCAGTTCTGTGATCGGTGGATCTGGAACTGACTGTTTAACGCTGGTTCACGAAATGTCGCGGAAGCAAGAGTCGCCACCGTCTTTTATTTTCTCCAACATGGACAGGACAAAAGCACAGCAAAATTCCTTATGAGATAGTTTCTCGGTTTGGGAGGTAGATTTATAGAAAGGGAAGGTGTTAGCACCCTTTCTATCCATGGTTATCCATGGGCTCTTAGATACTTTCTCATTTGTGTTTTCAAAATGTTTGTTTGCTTTTCAATTGTGAGTGGGTTTGAAAAAGTTTCGTTTAAAAATTTCAGATCGACTCTTGTATCAGTCCTCAAGAGTGTTTGAAAAATTGTTTTGAAAGCTTTTGAAAGTGTCGGTCTGAAAAGAGTTTTGATTTGCTTTTGAATAGAGCAAGTATCTACGAGTCATCTACCTACCCTAAGGAATTAGGCTGTGTAAGAGTCCTTAAGGTAGTGCCATCCCACCATTGAGAGGTAGGTAGCACCACCGTTGGAGGTGTTCGGGTCAATTCGTTTGTAGGGACAGTGTGGTCACCAGAGCAACAGTAGGATACCTTAGAAGCTACCCTTATGCCATTGATCCTTTTTAATTCGAGGCAACTTTTCTGAGGCAACTTGTTTTGAGGCATATGGATCAACGAACATAAGGACTTACAAAGACGTCCTATACTCGACGACCACGTTTCGAAGGCAAGGCAACAGTGAGGCGTACCCTAAGAGTGGTGTGTGAATTTGTGTGTTATTTTCAGTTATGTTTTATCTTGTACATGTATCATGGTGATCTACGCTTGTTTTTAATTTAGGCCATTCATTCTTTCATGCAAAGTTTAGCAGTTTAAAAGTGCGGAAATTAAAGTGCGGAAAGATAAATCCTACGCTATTACAAGGCGCGGGTCTATACATCGCCAAATTAACAAAGACCCGTTTTGAATAAAAAATGCGGAAAGTAAATAAATTCCTAATTACTATTACATGGCTTGAGCAATTACATAATATTCACGAAGCAAAATAAGAATAAATGTGCGAAAGAATTAAAGATAGAACGTTCGAGGGCGTTTGACCCTTTGGAGATTAAATGGAATTAAAAGTTAATTATTTAATTTATTAAAGAAAAGAAATGTTTTTTAGGTTTTTTGTATTTATGAAATAAAGAAATTAAAATTGAAGGGAAACCCTAATTCTAAGTTGTTTTTAATTATTAATGAAAAAATATTCAAGTTTAACCTAATTTACTAAATATTTAATTATTTAAAGTTTATTTACAAAAATATTTAATAATAATAATAATAATAATAATAATAATGAGAGAAAAGTATTTATGAAAAAAAAAGATAAAAATGTTAGAAACCCTAATTTCTACATTTTTTATTTATTTAAGAAAAAGTGTTAAAATTGAAAACTAATTTAACTAAATAATTAATGTACATTTATTTACAAAAAAATATTTAATAAGTAAATTAATTAATATATGTTAGTTTCTGATTTTTATATTATGAAAATTAATTATTGGAATTTAAAGAAAACAATTAAAATAATTAAAAGAAAAGAAAAGGAAATTAAAAAAAGAATACAAACAATGGGGGTGTCTGACCCAATTTGGAGGTTTATTGAAGCATCTTGGCCCATTAGACAAAAAGCCTTGTTTGACTTTCTGGCATCACGTGCGTGTTCATTGACTCCTGAGTACCGTGGTCTGCATTCTTTGGCCATTGGATTGGGTTTCATGGCCATTTGTGTTCTGGCTGTTGGCCATTTGTGTCCTGGCCTCATCATGCATAAGTTGTTCTACTTTGGCCATTTGGCTTTTGGCTTTTGGCTTTTGGCCATTTGTGTTCTGGCCTCAACGTTCCTTAATCTTCTCAGGATGTCTGTCTCGCCATGTATTGGTGTCATGCATAAGTTGTTCTTTTGGCCATTTGGCTTTTGGCTTTTGGCCATTTGGCTTTTGGCTTTTGGCCATTTGGCTTTTGGCCTCAACGTTCCTTAATGAACCTGCATGGGATCCTGTCTAAATCTGCAGTGTTGAATCTCATGAACACATTAAATAAAATCATAAAATGCAAATAAAGCCAATATATGAAGAAATTTAATGTTTAGGCACAATATGGCATGTATGAATGATTATACCCTTTTGATCATGGAGATCAAATCAATCTTACCCTCACTGGAAAATTAGTGACATGAATGCTTTTATGCCTTTTAGATCATAGAGATCAAGCCAGCCTTACCCTTACTGAAGAAGTAGTGAGGTGTTGGTTTGTAACTGTGATGGCTTGTTTGTAGTGAGAGAGGGATTTGTAATAAGGATTTCAAGGTTTTAGGGTTCTTTAAAGAATTTGATATTCTAACAGTGTTGTGGCAAGGTTTTTTCTCCCTTTTTCTCCTTCTGGTTTGTGTGAAAAGAAGGTGATTATATAATGGAAATTAGGGTAAAAAAAATGGGCTTTGAATGTGCAATTGGGCCTCCAATGTTCACTTGAGTTCGTCACTTTCCAGGCTAAATCGCAGGGACTTAAGTGCAATTTTTGAAGTTGAAATGTGAAAACAAAATTTAGCCGACATTGATAACTAACTCCTGTCCGAAAATCGGCTCAATCGGATAAATGGTGAATTAGTTATGAATTTTTGAAGTTTCAGCTCAGACAAACTTATTTTGGCTCCAGTGTCGACTCTGACACGTTCTTCATTAAAAAACTGGTATTGATCGGAGCATAATCCAGTCTCGACTTTTGAAGCAAAGTTGTAGATCTATGAGTCAGTGACCTTGTGTAAAAATATGAGCCCAATCCGATAAAAATTGACCGAGTTATGAATTTTCGAAGTTTCGGCCCAGATGAAATAATATTCAGCATTCAGGATTTTCAGCGTGTCACGCACTCTGAGCAAAAAACGAAGGCCTTTTGAATACCGTTTGAACTCAATACCTTCTGTGAAAATGTAGCCAACTCAATTTGTGAAATTTTGGCACCGGAACCAGCTCGATACGATGAAAATCGACCAAGTTATGATTTTCTGAACATGACGCAAATAAACTTCTGTCACAAATTTTCTGTATGAAAATACTTGATAAATCCACATTTTTGAAGACCTTCTGATCGAAATTGGCTTCCAGCCGTGAGAGATGAAAACGTAGATAATGTCAAGACGGAATTTTGGCCACCAGAATGGGTTCAAAACGAGTCACGATCTTCAAGTTATGAATTTTTTAGCGCGTAAGAACTGCACTTTCAGCACACTTTTTCACCATATTTCTTCGAGAAAACTCACACATTCGGATACCTTCTTTAAAGAATTGACTCTTGAGCCGAACCTGAATTTGAGAATATGTTATCAGAGATATCTTGGCGAAAGAATACCTGAATATGACGCGCCGGGTTGGACTTGTGAATTTTTCTTGAAATATTTTGAGAAATATGGGAGGGTAAATTTTAGGGTACAACAAAGTCCAATGAGTAGCGACCTGAAAAAGGACAACATCAAATAAGGACTAGAAACACCTAGACCAAAAACGAAGGTATATCAATAATGATTCAACACGACCCACGAGGAGCTACACAGAGATAAGGAATTCCCTTATGTGAGGGGCAAGAAGGGGACCGACTTACATGAAGTAAGGGATCATAGGAGAAAACACATACGACAAACTCATGATTCAGAGATCAGAGGAGAATCAAATTGATAGACTCGTGACTCAGAAGTCGGAGAAGAAACAAAATTAACATACTCGCGATTTAGGAATTGGAGAAGAAACACATTGGCAAACTCACGATTTAGGAATCTGAGAGGAAATGAATTAACAAAATCACGATTCTGAATTGGAGAAGAAACAAATTGGTTACTCACGATTTAGGAATCAGAGAGGAAACAAATTAACAAACTCATGATTCAGGATCAGAGAAGAAACAAATCTGACAACCCGAGAGTTGAATGTATGTCAGGCCAAGGGAAGCTATACAGATAGAAGAGACTAACCGGAGGTAGACTCTTAACAAAGATGTCATGAATATATGTTCAGAGTTGGTAGCAAACATACGACAAAGACTAGCCGAAGAAATCCCTATCAAAGATACCAACAATATATGTCCGGAGGAAAGGACACATATGTCAGATGTCGAATAAACATGCCTGGAGTTGGTAGCGGATATTGGGTACATGCCAGGTAAAATTAGACATATACAAACAAGGAAAAGGCCGACCGAAGAAGGCTTCAACAAGGAATGCTAACTACATATAGACTCTTGGTGAAAGAACACCGATTGAAGGCAAACTAGGGATAAAATATACGTGTCTGGTCAGAGTTAGACATATATAAGAAAGAGACCAACCGAAGTAGACTTTTAACAAAGGATGCCAGCACAAAGGTGAATCAACAAGGAGACTAAGCCAAAGGTAGACTCCTAAGAAATTAACACTGATCAAAGGCGAATTCCACAATGAAAAGATGACTAGCCGAAGGTAGACTCTTAACAAAGATAATGGAGATATATGTCGGGCTAGAGTTAGACATATACAAGAAAGAGACTGAACGAAGAAGGCTGCACCAAGGGACGCTTGAACAAAAGGGAAGTTACTAGGGATACAAATAGACATTGATTCTGATAGAACACCGATCGGATGTGAACTTACAAAGAAAAGAGACCATCCGAAGGGGAATCTTAATAAATAATACCAGCCTAAGGTGGATTTCAGGGGTGCCAGCCGAAGGTAGACTTCAAGATAAAGAAACCATCCGAAGGAGAATCTTTAACAAGGAATACTACACCGAAGGTAGATTCCTGAGGAAAGGATTCCGATCAAAGGCAAACTCACAGGGGATAAAGATATGTATGTCTGGTTAGAGTTAGACACGCAAAAGCGAAATTGGGCATCAAGAAACAAATGTTCGGTATTAGTAGCAAACACAAGAAAGAGACTAATCGAATAAAGCCCTAATAAGAAAGGATGCATTCACCTAACCAAGGATGCCAGACATCTGGACTTTGAAGATACACTGAAGGACTCTTAACAGAGAAGGTTAGCTAAGCTAACAAAATGAGAACCCGACTAGCGCAGATACCAAAGGCAAGGAACTGACTAAGCATGACCTTTAGAGAGCACCGATCAAAGATGAACTCTACAAGATAAAGAGACCAGCCGAAGGGGACTCTAACAAGGATTGCCAAAACAAGTTGGGATTTTGATAGGTTGCAATTGCGCAAGAACTACAATATCCCTCAGGCTAGAAGCAGGGTGTTATTCTTTAAGAGTGGCAATTATCTGAATTGCCACACACCAAGCATAAACACTCAAATACTCGAGCAATAAGAAAAGTTATACATCGACTCTTAGTTGCACTCAGAATGCAAGGCAGACACGGGTAAAAATATCCAAGGGCTTGCAAGGGAAAGGGATCTATGACTCACTGGGGAAATGGAAAGCACCAAAGACCCGACTAGTGGGAAATCAAAACAGACTCCACTGGGGAAACAAAATAGGATCACCCTAAGCTTGTTGTGGAGATAATTCAAATCTGAGCGCATAACAATTTTGGTTGCTTCAGGTAAACATAATTGGCTTAAACCTTAATGCATGTTTGAATTTTTTATAGCGTAATGCTCCATACAATGGAAATTCTACATGTTTTGGTAGATGCAATATAATGATGCATGTTTAGCAATGGACCGGGGAAAGCATGTCAATAATCGGCTGCTGAGAAGACCAGGAACTTCCGAACGGTTATCTTTACACATCTGAACTTCTGTAGAGAAATATCCCTCTGAACTAAAATGGGGAAACGAGATTCGAAACCACCAACCTCTGAATATTGATATCACTGGGGAAGCAACTTCCTAGGGAAATATACTGCAAAAAAAATTGCAGTTCATAGAAAATCTTGAACTCTGATCCAACTCTTAACTTCCTGGGGAATAAATCCAACATCTCTTTCCAGGGATAAAGGGAACCTTGCTGAGAACTGGGACCTTCTGATGTAAGTCCTCAATGAAAGTGACTTCGACTTGGGAATTATAGAAATTCTTAAATAAAATAATTCTACCCAGACCACACTGGGGATACTACCGCTGGGGGTAAAAATCTTCACTTGGGGAAGAGAAGGGTATATTTGAACCATAAGCTTGAGGTTCATAACTCCAACGAGGATATATTTCAACAATACTCTATAAGTGGAGATAAAAGAGCCCTAAACGACATTCGTCTATGCACACGACTTCAGAAAAAAGCAGGAGACTTGCTTAATTGGGGCATAATAAGCATGCTGATCAAACATCTCTTTAAGAAAACCTGACAGGGGCAAACTTCCCTGGAGAGAAAAGATATGAACTTCATGGGGGTGACGAATGACAACGTCACTGGGGAGATAATACAAACCACAAAGACGCATGGTATCGACTTCAAGGGGATATAACAAAAGTATCCAGTCCAATGAAACAATATTTTCCAGATTCTTCGAAAAGAGAAGATTGCACTAAAGAAGAAGATCGTACACAAACATGCTAATGAAATGAACTTCTTTGGAGATAAAACCTCTGGAAGGGACATAATATTAAACAAACTCTTATCAAGAGTGCCTACTTTAGCGGGGATTACTCAGCGGTATACTTTTACTGGAGATAAGGGATTCTGTCTGGGAGAGAGTGCGCCTTCACTGGGGATACACGATTCCATTCTGATAGGAAACTCATGCTGATCACAACCAGACTTTTCTTTTCCCATTTAATGGTATCCTTCTTGTCATAAAAGACCAACAGTTCCTGCAATAAAGGAAATTACAACAACATTCCCCATGTGTAGAATGGAAATCTCTGTTGAGGAATAAATAGTTTGAACTACTGACCACTGTATAAAAAATGTGATGCAAGATTGCAAATTCATCATGTCAACTCTGAGGAGGAATGCCACTGAAAAGTGGACTTTGGAGAGGATACTGCAAAAATAAATTGAATTCCATTGAGAAGAAACCATCTTGACTTTAAACAACTCCTAAATTTATGGGGAGAAGATCGAATCTCCTCCGACAGAGAAATGAGGAATGCTTTACTGTGGAATAAAGATCTCTGAAGAGAAACCCCTTAGCAGACATACCTTTTTCAAGTAGCAGCGAATCCTTTATTTGGGAAAAGAGTCCTCCTAGGAAACAACATTTCCATCACGACCCTTGTATGGGTAACAACCTCACACACTCTTTTCGTTCCTGCTGAGGATGACAACCCAAACTTCAATTGGAATAATGATCCTGACTTATGATAGAGGAACATCAATAAATGGACTTAAATATCTAATGAGCCGAGGATAACGATCCTGACTTATCGACATGCTTTTTAAATTCACAAATTGTTTAGCCTGCGCTTGGACTTAATCTGTCAACCCTTGAAGAGGAGAAAATTACCCTACACATAATTTCTTTCCCCAGTATGTAAGGCCTTTGAATAAATTTGCCTCGAAAGGACTTCTTGAGATCTGTATCATCAAAGATAATTTTCCCCAGTATTACGAACTTTGAAACACTTCCCCTGACTGACCAATGTTGGAAGCGATTTCAACCATGCTTGAGTGAATGCCTATGCATCTTTAGATTCTGAAAAGATTCTCCTCTAATCAACAAATTCTCAGAGAAATTTGTCAAATCTCGACATAACTGCCCCAGTTTGACTGTACTTTGAGGGATCAAATCCCAACTTGAGTGCCTCAAATTGGCTAAACACTTACTCAACAGAGTATTCAACATCCTGCCCCTGCTCAACAGAGTCTTGATAAACGTTTTCTTCATCTCATACTCATGGAGAAATGAGAAAATTGAGGATTTTCAAAGACAACACCTCTTCAGATTAATTGACTTATGTTTTGAAGGTAGGCTACTTCACAACCGTACTTCTAAACTTGAATTGCCTCATGTTTAAGAAAATACTTGAAGAAATACGTCCCTTGGGACCAACTGAAAGTGTTACACCCTTGTTCAATGGAGAATTCTGGGAAATCAAAACTTCCACATATTCTACTTCAGATTATTTCTCAAATTGGCCTTCTTTTACTCAACAAAGTCAATAGAAGGTCTGGGCCAGATTAAATTCATTTTTCAAAATGATTCACCTTTCAATTGTATCCTGAAGCAATTTGTCCCTCGAGATAATCAAACTCCCATCTGATGCTCATTATGCAATCTCACTTGATGTTTAAACACTTGTTCATATGCAAATAATGTTTATTCTAAGAATGATAATTTTAATGCAAATCTCATGTTTGTCTTGAAGTTTTAAAAAACTTATTGAAAAGATGTCGAAACGTCGAGTTTTTTCTGGTGTGAAAGAAAATAAAAAGATTCAGTGATACCAACTCAAAAGTTTTAGGAATCCTCCTAGGAGTCAGGTTACCGTACTCTCGTTACGGTGCACTTTCTAATTAACCCATACTCCAGTTAGGACTTTTAAGGGTTGTAACTTGGCTTGGTTTACGGTTATAGAAAAAAAGGATTTAAGGCTCAAAATATTTGGTGCTCACCCACTCTCCATGAAATTCTCCAGCCCTAAGTTCAGTTAACTCGATGCGAGCACTAATCTCTTAAAAGAGTTTGTGATGGTTGAGGAGCCAAACAAGGTTTTTTGGACATGGAAGTCACTCACCTCTTTTGTTCTTGGTGTCTGATCACACGACTTGGTTCCTCGTTGAGGATTTTTATTTGGTAACCCCTTTTCGCGTTTTTTCACTTTCCCTAAATTTTTCCTGGACAAATTCATTTTGAATTTGACTCTGAAGTCCAACAGGATGTCTTGACTTTTTCCTAAGCGACTTATTTTTCAAGTTTTGACTTAGCAGGGGATTTTTGTCTCTTCCTCTCGTCATTTCCTTTCCTTTTGAACAAGTTGTTGATCTTCATGCCGTCTTCGATTTGTTGGAAGTGATTGTGACTCCCTGAGTCCTTGGTAGATGAGGGATAACCATTGTAGTATCGTCATCTGTTGACCTCCTGATGTGCGAGAGATACCCATTGAGATATCATTCTCTTTGATGCATGTTGCTGATAAATGAGGGTTAACCACTGTGATTTTGACTTTCCTCAGTCTTTTGATGGATAACCATTATTGTATCCTTAGATGTGCACTCCTAATGAGTTATGAACACTCGATTGGATTAACTGAAATCTACCCCGCCCCGGGTTAAATGTGAGGGTTTTTTCTGAACAAGAAAAGAAACTCCTACTTCAAGGTTCAAAGGGGTTGACAAGGGTCTATCTCCCTTATATCTCTGGTGTTTGGGAATTTAAAATAATGCTTGTACATCGTCAGCATGGTTTTACTCAAAAGCATACCGTTTAAGATTTTTGGTATATTTCTCACCATTCTCCCTCTAGAGTTATTTTGCTTTATTTAACAAGAGTTAAGCATCAAAAAGTAAAGAAAAACATTGATGAGTGAATACAAAATGATTAATTCAAGACAAACATATTCAATGCGTTATGATTAATATTCGAAAATAAGCAAGTTTTGCATACAAGGAAGTACTGAACCAAACAAGAAAGATTACAAATGAGAATGAAAATTTAATTTGAAATTTCCATGTTAAAGAGACCAGTCTCCGTATGGACTTGTTGCTTCAGGCGATGCTATGGAAGTCTTGACATTCACTGAGTTAAATGAGACTTTAAATCTGACTAGCTGGCCCAAAATTGATGACCTTTGCGTCAAGCAAGTATTGCACTTCATCTCTGAATGGTTTACAGTCTTCAGTTGAATGGCTAGGTGCCCCAGCATGGTAATCACAAAGGATATTCCCTCAAAAAATGTGATGAATGCTTTATCAAGCGAACTTGCATAAACTGCATCAGAAAGTATCTTCTACCACAGAGAAGAAATGCCAACCATCTTCTACTACACATAAGATAAAATCATCCGCTGAATTCCGAAGCATCTCCTATTACACAAAAGAAGCATCGTCTTCTATTACATAAAAGAAAAGTTCAGAAACTATACCAAAGGATATTCTACCACACTGAAGAAAATAAAATCTGAATGTAGAACTCGACCTTTGAGGTATTTTCCTTCTACGCAGCAGCAAATGTCTAAGATCTCGATATCTTATACTTATTCATCACAGAAGCATCACCCCATCTTCTACTATACAGAAGAAGCATTCAGCTGAGGAGAAAGAGTCTGAAGCAGTTTGCCAACCATGGAATGGACTTTTGAAAAGGAGCCAAACAAGTGCCAGACTTCATACTTCCACCCCTTGCAGTCTTCAATATCATAACCAGGTGCCCCATAATGGAAGACACATCTAACATTTGCATCGAAATCAGGACAAAAATTTGTGGGAGGATGAACCAAAGCACGAAGCTTAATCAACTGAGCTTCCAACACACGAGGAAGTAACTAGATGAAAGGTATAGAGATTATACCGACATGCTTCTTAGGTTTCTTCTGTCTTTGCTGATAAGCTTTTCCCCATGGGTTCACTTGGAGACCAGAAACTAGCTGGTAGTAAGAAAATCCGGGAACACGAAGTTCTGGATGAGACCCACAAAGTATCTCATGATTTGAAAAATTCCCCATAGGTTGGGGATGAACGAAAGCTTCTGTTGCAACAACATATACTGGATCACTTTCCTTTGCTAACAATCTTCGAAGCTTCCATACTTAACTCAACAAAGTCTCTAACTGGTTATTTTCCCCCCTTAAGGATTTCTGACTATGGGTCATTGCTTATATGTCCCCAATAAATAGCCCCGTCTGATTTTTCATCTCACCCAATTCCCCCACGAAGTCATTCCATGGCTTTTTCGGACCGTAGAGCGTTGAGAAGTCAAGATTCACAATTCTAAAAATAATATCAGGCCTGAATAAGAATTCTCCACTCTGAGTACCTGTTATGGATGCATGAATATGCATGAGGTGAATGAGTGGATGCAATGCCATGTTCTTTCCATTTCCAAGGAATCAACACAACATAAGGTTCACAAGCACGATTCCTTGGAAATGGAAAGAACATGTGTGTTAACTTTTTTTCTTTCATGCATACATTTTTTACACATTTCTTTTTTTGTGAAAATAAATATGCTATAATGCAAGTGCAAAACCATAGATTTAAAAGTCCAGCATATCAACTGTACAGTCCTCTGGATAACTTGCAGTATAAATCCACTGAATAGGTCGAATATACCAGGATCAAAGGTCCAAAACATAACCAAAGAACCATAGTCACCAACAGAACAATACAACCACCATCAAAACTAAGTCACCAACAAAATAGAGTCACCAACAATACCTGTAAGAATCAATCATCCCTCTCCACTCACGGGCGAAACTAGGTCAGGGTAAGGCAAGGGTAACTCAGAATCATGGGTACGCTTGAAGCCACTATCATTAAAACACCTACGTGAAACAATATCACCTCATTTGTAATCTCATCTGAGCATGGACTACACGACCGTACTAGCAAACCAAAGTCGACTAGCCGTTCATGTTCTACTCTATTCCTAGGGTTCCTATGGTTGTCACTTGGTTGGGGTGTTGGGCCTTTTACCTCTTGTAACACCCAACCAAAGTGGAAATAGAGCCAGCACAGTAGATAACCAAATATGGAAAGCAGTGAAATGCAATGTAATGCAAACATATATACATGTAAACACACAAATACAGACAAACACATATACACATGAGCAAGATATAAAGCAATAAAAACACCCAAAAGATAAAGCAAACAAGAGCTAGGAATGACTCTGGGATGGACCAACAATTGGTCAACTTGTTCCCCAGTGAAGTCGCCAGCTGAAACAATCGGAAAAACTCATCGGATAAAAAATCAATGAAGTCGCCATCGAACATCTATTTATCTCACGAAGGAGAAAGGGAAATATCGAAGAAAACCTGAAAGGGAGAAATCACGGTCTTTTAACAAAGAAACTGAGTAAGGGAGTCGGTTACGCGAGGGGAAGGTATTATCACCCCTCACGTCCGTAGTAATCTATGGTATCCACTCTTGTTGTTTACCTAATGGGTATGTAAGAATCTATATCTAAGTTCTACAGGGAATATATGCAAAAAGAAGAAAAAAATATGGGGAAAATAAAGAAGTTTTTACAAATATATGCTCGATTAGGCCCCACAAAAGTCTCTGCCTATGTATCCCTTTTAAGGAATCAGAGAAGTCGTAGTTTGGATCACATATTTTGGTTTGTTTGTGTTTTTTAGTTGAACAATGTTAAATTCAATCATTCCACCGCTGCTCGACCATTGGAGACTCAAGACCTGTAGTAGAAAGGAACTGACACGTTCTTAGAAGAGAAAAGCCGACTGGCTAAAAGAAAGGAGTTGATTGGTGCTTTTCACCTTGAAGAAAGATTTGAGTTTATTAGATATGTTTTATGATTTTCCAAGAAAAAGAAGGTTTTAGTTTTAAATTCAAAATGCAAAAGAAAAGAAAATAATTAAGGGAGACTATCCTAATCTCTAGCCCTAGTGTGATCATATAATGATGGCCCTATGTCAAGGATGAAAGGGGAAATATCTACCTAAGTGGACACACATGGATAACGATCCTAATGTCAAGCTCGAGGACTAACCTACACGAGCAATCCTAGGGGAGCATGGCATAGCAAACAAATAAGCAAAAAAATGATTTGGTAAAAGCACACCAAACATGATATGGGGTAAAATAAAAAAAGAGAAATGCTTTAGCTAAGGGGAGCGGATCACCCGAAGCGAACAAGTAGGAGCGAGATGGAGTAAAAAAATAAGAGAAATGCTTTAGCTTAGGGGAGCGGGTCACTCGAAGAAAACAAGCGGGTAGCGGAGTGTCAACAATCGCCATTGCGAACTTCTGACAAAGTGTGGGGGTTAGGACCAAACTCTTTTCCATATGACCGACTCGATACACATGATATGCACAAATCCAAAGTGTCGATGTTCAACGTGAGCTAAGGATGACACAGGCTAGAACATGCGGGGGTTGGATACTAACCCTTTCTGCTTGCCTCCTTTTGAGGACTTCCATAGGGGATGGGGAATATATGCGAGCACAAATGTAAACATACCGGTGAAATACCTACTTCAAAGGTAGGGTTTTAAACAAACACAAGTAGCAAATAAGTCATATATGCGGAATTGCCTTAATTAGGTCTTTAAATAAACCAGAGGGATTCCTGACATATATCAGCAACAGAGATCCCCTTCATACATATCTATCCTACTTGACATGGAAACGAACATGGTAAAATCCCAACTTCTCATGATCTCTAGAAAGTAGTAAAATACGGAGAGAAAATAGAAAAGAGGTGTACCAAACAGATAAAAATCCATAGATGCTAAGCAATAACAAAGAAACCCGGAAAACTTCGCGAGCTTCCAGACACAAGTATAACAATACGGTACGCAACACATGTGAGCACATGGCACATAATACGTATCAAACATTCCCGCACCATCAACAAAGTACTTGCACGAATTACAATCCATACAAGATAAAAAATAACAATCACACAAAATGTGTAACGGGCACATCCGTGTGATACCAGGGTACCTGTACGAAATACATTTATACACTATACAAAATAACAATCACACGGATTATGTAGCAGACACATCCGTGTGATACACGGGTACCTTCACAAAAACAAGGTCTATGCAAGAATAGTATCATATAACATAGGGTGTGTGTCAATATAAATCCATATCAAACAAGTTACCTGCACCAAATATTAAACCAAGCAAGCAATAACAATGTACAACGTCATGTACATATGGCACGGGATGTGTGTCGATACACATCCGAACACCAAAACAATGTACCTGCATAAGATGTCAATCTGAACAAGTAATGACAATGTACAACGACATGTATATATAACATGGAATATGTGTATATACACATCCGAATACTAAGACTATGTAACTTGAAAAGCATTCACAAAAGGAATTAGAAGTAACAAGGTGATACATCCAAACATACAATGAAAACATGCAAAAACTGCAGTTTCTGTCTGGGTAACCGGTTACCATAATTGGATAACCGATTATCCAGATTTAGAAATCTAGAAAAAATGCTACTGACTTTGAGGTAACTGATTATAATAAATAGGTAATCGGTTACCGCATGCAAATTTTCAAATTTTAGTTACTGGAAAGGGTTGTAACCGGTTACCATAACTGGGTAACCGGTTACCCGCAGGCAGGAATTAGTTTTTTTCATGTTTTTGAGGTTTGGCTCATGGCTTGGGCATTTGATCAAACACAAAATCTCCACACATTCAACACATGATTTTGCATAATTCAAGGTCTAGATTCAAACTACACATGATTGATTAAGATCAACAATTAAACATCATTGAACATCATCAATTTGTTTCATAAATTAAGCACTTTCATGAGAATCAACTTAATTCAATAAGCACTTAAGATTATAGAGCTGAAGATTTGTTTTGTTTCTATTTTAGTGGAGAATATTTTGCAGGGAATTAGAGTTGAAGATTATATTTTATTGAAGAATCCAAACCCAACTGCAGAAGTCCATATAAGGAGTCATCCAAGACCTAGTTTTTAAAGCATAATTTTTATTGTAAAACCTTATGAAAAATAAGGGTTTAGGGTTTGATAGTTCTTTAAGTTATCAATGTGTTTTTTGTATGTCCTCATGTATCTTTTGATGCATTTGAGTTGACTGGTTATTACTTGTTTATCAAGTTATTATTCTCCTCAAAGCTTTTAAGCAAGAGTTGAGTATTGTTATTAGTGAAGCTTTTAAGCAAACTAAGTATTTTAATCGGGAAGTGTGTTCTTCCTTTTTTGGTTTCTTGAGACATTCCATGAGACTGGAATTGTTTGATATCACTCTGGTGATTGAGAGTGAGAGGGATTCTCATATCTAGGAGGTGCCTAGGTAGAAATTTTTAG
Organism: Vicia faba; assembly: GCA_948472305.1. Taxonomy (NCBI): domain Eukaryota; kingdom Viridiplantae; phylum Streptophyta; class Magnoliopsida; order Fabales; family Fabaceae; genus Vicia; species Vicia faba. Next base: position 653,126,663 of record OX451740.1, read on the forward strand.
AACAAAGTTTGGTTCTAATCATATCTTATAGTTTTGATGATAACAATGAAATAAATTTTGTTATATTTATGTTATACTCTGACTTGTATGCTCGCTAAGTTCAGATGATGTTCTGACTCATGCATCTTAGAAAGAAACATGATTCTACGCTAGTACAAAGCAAACTCAGAATGAAGAGAAAATTCTCAGCAACCACTGATAGATGCACGCTGAATACAACATCTGATAAATATAAGCTTAAAGAATACTCTGATGAACACATATTGAAGAATACTCTGATAGAAGAAAATATCAAGTAAACTCTGAAATAGAAACGCTGCAAGCAAACACTTCAACTTCCAGAGACAAGCTCTGACAATACCATTGGTTATTAAATGCTAAGACGGATAACGCACTCAAGTTTACTACGCGCACTAGCATTGGAAACATAAAGACCAAATTCACTCTCTACATGCAACACACATCATTACAAACACACTTCATTAAATGCATGCACTATCATCAAGGCATTAACGGTCAATTGGAAGCTATATATAGAAGACCTTTTATATCAAAGAAAGGTTACTTACTTACGTGAAATATACTTACATTCACTGTTTTCATACTTGTAAACTAATATTGTATATTGGGTAGATCTTAAGTATTGGGCAACAATCTTAGTGAAAAATCACAGTTGTGATAAAGCTTTTTAGAAGCAAATCTATTTCACTACTATTAAGAGACAATTTTGTAAGTGTTCCTTAAGAGACCAGTTGGGTCAGATTTCTCAAGAGGGCTAGGACTAGTTGAGTCTTAGAGGTTTTTTAGTCACTTGCAGTTGGCTTGTGCATTATATTGTTAGTCACACCAGTTTGGTTATGCGCTTGTAATCAGTTTGATTATAGTGGATTAAGTCCTCGTTGAGAGAGGCAAAACCACCTTGGCGGGTGGAATGGAGTAGTTTGAGTTTCAAACGAACCAGGATAAAATTACCAGTATCCTTCCATTAGTATTGCGCTAGAAAATAAGAAAAACTTATTCAACCCCCCTTCTAAGTGTTTTCTCAACCTTTAATTGGCATCAAAGCTCTAGTTCTGGGTGCAAACACCTAACAATGTCAGAAAAAAGATCCAGAAGGAAAGCACTATGGCATCTAAACAAAACAACAACAACTGCTCCAAACCTCCTGTGTTTGATGGAGAAGACTTTGAATACTGGAAGGATAGACTAGAAAGTTTCTTTTTAGGTCATGATACTGATCTATGGGATCTGGTCCTTGACGGGTACACTCATCCAAAAGATAAAGAAGGAAAAAAAATTGACAGAAGGAACATGGATAAACAACAAAAGTTAGATTTCAAGAATCACCACAGATCCAGAAACATGTTTCTGAACGCTATCTTGAAAAATGAATATGAGAAAATCACCAACAGAGATACGGCACATGACATGTTTGAATCCCTCAAGATGACTCATGAAGGAAATGCTCAAGTAAAAGAGACAAAAGCTCTGGATCTCGTTCAAAAGTATGAAGCATTCAAAATGGAAGAAAATGAGTCTATTGAAGTTATTTCTCGAGATTCCAAACTCTGATTGCTGGCCTAAGAGTTCTGAACAAAGGATACACCAAGGCATACCATGTTAAGAAAATCATCAGAAGTTTACCCAGAAGATGGGCACCTATGGTCACTGCATTCAAAGTATCAAAAGATCTGAATGACGTTTCCCTTGAAGAAATTATCATTGCTTTAAGGAGTCACAAGATAGAACTTGATGAACATGAGCCTCAGAAGAAAGGTAAGTCTGTAGCTCTTAAATCTATTAAAATTTTTGAAACTAACGCTTTTCAGGAAGAAGAAGGAAACTCTGAAGATTCTGCATCAGAAGAAGATGAGTTATCTCTCCTCTTCAGAAGGATCAATCAGATGTGGAAGCATAGAAAAAAGAAGTTCAGGAACTACAAGAGGTCAGAAGATAAACCAAAATCTTCTGGACATAAGAAGTCAAGCAGAAGAGATGTAGTCTGCTATGAATGCAATGAACCTGGACACTACAGAAGTGACTGTCCCAAGCTGCAAAGAGAAAGACCCAAGAAAAAGTTTGGTAAAAAGAAAGGCATGATGGCCACCTGGGATGATTCAGAATCATCTGAAGCTGAATCTGACTCAGAAGATGAACACGCTAATCTAGCGTTTATGGATACCATAACAGATGACTCAAACTCAAACTCAGAACCAAAAGAGGTATTCTATGAATTCTCTAGAACTGAACTTGCTGAAAGCCTATCTGAACTGCTTGAAAACTACAGTAAACTCAAAATCAAATACAAGAAACTCAAAAAGAATCTTGCATCTGATCTTGAGAAACTTGAAACAGAAAACTCTGAACTTAAAGAAAACATTTTTAAACTCAAAGAAGATGTTCAAAAATTTGAAAAGAATTCTATTTCAGATTCTACTTCAAGTTCAAAAGATATTCTAAAAGAATATGACTCTAGTTTTCAAACGTTTCTCGCTAAAAGCATAGATAGAAGCAAAATGGCTTCAATGATCTATGGTGTTAGTGGAAATGACAGAAGAGGTATTGGATATAAAGCTCCCAGAGGGAAAGAAATATATAAACCTAAGCCCGTTGAGGAAATGGTTATATCATATAAACCACTACACAAGCAATTTAATTTTGGGCACACACATGATATCAAATACACTTCTCACTCTGAAAATTCCTATGCAAAATCAAAGTTCAATCTGAACTATAGAAACTTTAACCAAAAAGGACCCAAAAAGAAATGGGTACCTAAGGAGAAAATAATATATGTTGCAGATGTCCTTAACAACTCAGTTGAAACACCAGTCGTGGTACCCGGACTCTGGATGCTCGCGTCATATGACGGGAAGAAAGTCTATGTTCCAAAGTCTGGAACTTAAATCTGGAGGTGATGTCAAATTTGGAGGAAATAAAAAAGGAAAGATTATTGGTTATGGAACCATCGAAAACGGTAACCTTCCCTCTATAACTAATGTTCTATTAGTAGAAGGATTAGCTCATAACTTGCTGTCCATAAGTCAATTAAGTGACAACGGTTATGACATTATCTTTAATCAAAAATCCTGTAGAGCTGTTAGTCAAAAAGACGAAACAATCCTTTTTAATGGCAAGAGAAATAACAACATCTATAAAATTAATCTTTCTGATCTTAAATCTCAAAATGTAAAATTCCTTATGTCTGTTAGCGACGAGCAATGGGTCTAGCACAGAAGATTGGGACATGTTAGCATGAGAAGAATATCTCAAATTAACAAACTCAATCTGGTCAGAGGACTCCCTAATCTGAAATTTAACTCAGAAGCTCTGTGCGAAGCTTGTCAGAAAGGAAAATTTTCAAAACCTTCTTTTAAGTAAAAAAATGTTGTTTCTTCCTCTAGGACATTGGAACTTATTCATATTGATCTGTTTGGACCAGTTAAAACTGCATCCATCAGAGGCAAGAAGTATGGATTGGTCATTGTTGATGACTTCAGCAGATGGACAAGGGTTAAGTTTTTAAAACACAAGGATGAGTCACATTCTGTGTTCTTTAACTTCTGCATCCAAGTTCAAAATGAAAAGGATTTTAGAATCATAAAAGTTAGAAGTGATCATGGAGGAGAATTTGAAAATCATTATTTTGAAAAGTTTTTTTTAAAGAAAATGGCATTTCTCATGATTTCTCTTGTCCTAGAACTCCCCAACAAAATGGAGTTGTAGAACGAAATAATAGAACCTTGCAAGAAATGGCCAGAACCATGATCAATGAAACTAATATGGCTAAACACTTTTGGGAAGAAGCAGTGAACGCAGCGTGTTACATTCAAAATAGAGTCTCTATAAGACCTATTCTTGAAAAGACTCCTTATGAATTGTGGAAAAACAGAAAACCCAACATTTCATATTTCCATCCTTTTGGATGCACTTGCTATATTCTGAATACTAAAGATAATATGAACAAGTTTGATTCTAAGGCACAAAAGTGCTTTCTTCTTGGATATTCTAAACGCTCAAAAGGCTATAGGGTTTACAACACAGAAACTCTGATTGTTGAAGAATCAATCAAAGTCAGATTTGATGATAAGCTTGGCCAGCAAAAGCCAAAGTAAATTGAAAATTCTGCAGGTACAAAATACCACCTTACAAACTCTGAAGAGTCAGAAGCGAAAGACATCTCAGAAGATCCTCCTATTGAAAATGCCCTGGAAAATCTAAGAATTTCTGAACAATCCTCACAAAATAAATTCCCCAGAATCACATCCACACACCCAGAAAATGTGATTATAGGAAAGAAAGAAGATCCCATCAGAACAAGATCCTCCTTCAGAAACAATGAAGAATCACTGTTTGGATTGGTCTCGCTGATTGAGCCAACTTCAATAGATGAAGCTCTGCTGGATAATGATTGGATCCTAGCTATGCAAGAGGAATTAAATCAATTTTCAAGAAATGATGTGTGGGATCTTGTTCCAAAACCAAAAGGATTTAATATCATTGGAACTAAATGGGTCTTCAAAAACAAGTTGAATGAGCAAGGAGAGGTTGTTAGAAACAAAGCACGACTGGTGGCTCAGGGTTATAGTCAACAAGAAGGAATTGATTATAATGAAACCTTTGCCCCAGTCTCCAGGTTAGAATCAATTAGATTGTTAATTTCTTTTGTTGTTCAACACAACATCTCATTATATCAAATGGATGTTAAAAGTGCCTTTTTAAATGGTTACATAGAAGAAGAAGTTTATGTCCACCAACCTCCGGGTTTTAATGACTCAAAATTTCCAAAACATGTTTTCAAACTGAAAAAGTCTCTGTACAGTCTGAAACAAGCTCCCAGAGCTTGGTATGAACGTCTGAGTAACTTTCTTTTAGAAAAGAATTTTACCAGAGGCAAATTGGACACAACTTTATTCAGAAAAACATTTAAAAATGACATTTTAATCTGTCAAATATATGTTGATGATATTATTTTTAGAACTTCTAATGTCTCTCTTGGAAGAGAATTTGTTGAATCTATGCAGGTTGAATTTGAGATGAGCATGATGGGAGAACTAAATTTTTTTTTGGGAATTCAAATAAATCAAACACCAGAAGGTACCTACATACATCAGACAAAGTATGTCAAAGAACTTCTAAAGAAGTTCCAGCTATCAGAAAGTAAAGAAGCAAAGACCCCAATGCATCCCACATGCACTATGGGAAAAGACGAAGTAAGTAAGAAGGTAGATCAGAAACTCTACAGAGGTATGATTGGATCTCTTCTCTATCTGACTGCATCTAGACCAAATATTCTATTCAGTGTATGTCTATGTGCTAGATTCCAATAAGATCCTAGAGAATCTCACTTAACTGCTGTTAAGCGAATTCTGAGGTATCTGAAAGGTACTACTAACCTTGGACTGTGTTATAGAAGATCCAAAGATTTTAAACTAGTAGGTTACTGTGATGCTGACTTTGCTGGAGATAGAATAGAACACAAAAGCACCTCTAGAAGCTGTCATTTTCTGGGTGATAACGTCATCTCATGGTATAGCAAGAAGCAAGCCACTATTGCATTATCAACCACTGAAGCTGAATATATATCTGCTGCTAGAAGTAGCACTCAGATAATCTGGATGAAGAGCCAGTTGGAAGATTATCATCTATATGAAAGTAAGATTCCTATCTTTTATGATAATACCTCTTCTATCTGTCTCTCAAAAAATCCCATCTTACATTCTAAGGTAAAACATATAGAAATTAAACATCATTTCATAAGGGACTACATTCAGAAGGGAATTTTAAACTTAAATTTTATAGACACAGACCATCAATGTGCTGACATTTTTACTAAACCCCTTGCTAAAGATGTTGGTGTAAGCCCTAGAGGCCAATACTTTTGGTACTTGTATCGAATTATTTATTAATAATAAAAGGCATTTCTTTATTATGTTTGCTTTCCAAAATAATAAAGTCCCTAGAATGGTTTATTGGTTTAATGAAATGTTAAGTGTGACTTAATCATGAGATCCCATTAAACATAAGAAACTATTCTTAAAGTATCCGTAGTCAAGCTTTAATGTGAAGTGGGATAACATTAAAGCATTAAGATTATTATGAAGATAGATTGATGATCACATCTCATGGATCATAGATAAGGAGTTATCAAGTCTTGACATAGGTATGAATATTAGGAGTAATATTTATACTGGATTGACCCGCTATGAGAATACTACATAGAATGTTATGCAAAGTGTCATAAGTTATTCTCATGATGATAATGGTGTATACCACCCTTCGACCTGAAACCACTATGGACCCTAGATGTAGAGTCAAGTACTTTATTGCTGATCAAACGTCATCCGTAACTAGATGACTATAAAGACGGTTAATGGGTACTTCACAAAGCATGCTAAGGGACATGAGTGACCTAGATGGAATTTGCTCATCCTGCATAACAGGATAAATGTCTAAGGGCCCAATATTGAACTGGACAAGGGTGACACAGTGTATGCCTTGTATTCAATATAGACATGAGGGCAAAAGGGTAATTGTACAACACAAATATTATCACGGAAAAGGTTTGGTCAGATCACATGACATTTTCGTGACTTGGGTAACAGTGATGTGTTGCTAGATACCGCTCACTGTTTATTATATTAAATGTGTGATTTAATATAATTGCCAACGTCGCGAAAACCTACAGGGTCACACACATAAGGACAGGTTGATGAGAGATAGAATAAATAAGGAACACCGTAAGGTACGGTGCACTTAAGTGTAATACGGAAAGTGGTAAGGTACCACGTGGATAAGTGATATATGGTACATCATAAGGTATGATGTCCATAAGCTTAATTGGGCTTTTAGCTTATAGCCTTAATTGGGCTTTTAGCTTGTAGCCCACACGAGTGATTCTATAAATAGATCCCTTGTGATGAAGCAATTTCACTTGATGCATTTTCGTTTTTGACTCTCTCTCTCACTCAAGGTTTCCGTTCGTGATCAGCTAGCACTGTGACCGGAAGCGATCTGTTCGCATGGTCTGAGTAGAGGCGTTGTTCTTCATCAACGCTCGTGATCACAACATCAAAGTTCTGAATCTCCACAAGAGGTAAATATTTCTATCACTGACCATGCTCATTCGTAAGGATCGCTAAAGGAAAATTTTATATTCCGCTGCGTTTTTGATCGCAATTTTCCTTCAGAAGATAGATTCAAATTCATTCTGAAAAACATCATCATGGAATTTTGTCCTGAATGAAAATATTTTTTTCTTCTATATGTGTTTCCAGAATGTTCTGAAATGAATGTTCTGATTGACTGCTCTTCAGAAGTTAGAAGAGGAGTTACATCAGAAGCCATTCATCATGTTCTGAAATGTGTCTAACATTTCATTACTAGAATGGTCAGAAGTTCATTATATTAAACCAGCTGTTTCACGCTACCCTCAGAAGTTGAACGCGTGTTTCAATTCTGAAAGGTCACGCATGCGTGCACTGCTATTGAGACGCCGTTCCTAGGTAACTGTTCAGATTTGATCAAAATCACGCACCCCCTTAAATGTAAAATCTTATTAATTGTTTATAATTATTATGTTTTAAAATCGTTTTTAAATCGTCTCAAATTCTTAAACTATTCATCATTTTAAAGATTCTTTTTAGCTATAAATACCCTTACAAAATCCCTGTTCTATTTTTTACTCTCTTTCTCAAACTTCAAACACCTCTACATTTTTGTGCAAACTCTCTCAACTCCCTTCTCAAATTCTAAAACTAAACGTTCAAATGGATTCATCTTCATCTCCTTCCTCAAGCATTCCTATGTCCTCAAGCAGCGCTCAACAAGCAGGAAGGTATATTACTCCTGAGAGAACGAAGCTGATTCCAGTGGATAGCTTGGAAGTGGTGGTTGAACTTATGGTAGATTTTGATAATCTGAAGGAAAATGGGTTTGACTTGCTCCCAACTGTGGAGTTCCAAGGTTGGAAAAACTTCTTTGATCTTCTTTGATAATCGTTGCGCTTTTCAAAAGCGTTGTCTAAGGTCCATATTAACCTGCGCTTTTAGAAAGCGCTGTCTAAACCCTTATAAGTCAGAATTAAAAAAAATAGAACATTTGTATTCACAATATCACTATCACGAAAACATAAACCCTTTCCCTCGTGAACCCATTTCCTTCTCCGTCTCAAATCGTCCTCCACCGTTCGCCGTCGTACCGTCCTCCACCGTCTCGCTCCGTTTTCCTCCACCCACACCGGACGAATCTCAAGGTATGTTCTTTATTGAAAATGTGTTTAACTCCATCGATGTCCAAACTGAGTTATCATCCTTGAAAATATGTTAATATCCATTGATGTCCAAATGTATTTATCTCCTATTGATGTCTAAACTGGGTTATATGTATGCATTTTAATTTTTGTATTCTTCGTAGGGTTTGATATATAACAACAACATTTTTAGCATTTAGCATTTTTTGGATTCTTGGTTCTATGTTTTGGAATATAAAAGATGATATATATGATGGTTTTTTTTGTTATTTTAATTGGTTTCTAAATTATTTATCATGTTTATATTTTCCATAAACTAGTATTTTGAACCTAAATATATATACAACTTGTTTTTGATGATACTTTTGTATTGGTGTAGTTAGGTGAAGACCATCACTGATTCAAAGAACATCAAAGCCGCATCATCCGTCGTCGACACCAATAGCCCCTTTTCTTTATTTGGTAAGTCAAGTTCAAATTCTATCTGTATCGATCAATTAAAAAACACAATTATTTTATATAGATATATTTATTTTTAGTCCATGTTATTAACTCTAGAAATAAATTTCTAGAAATAATTCATTTAATTCAAACAAAAAGAGAATAATCCGTTTATAATGTTTTTGTTTACTTGAATAAGTAGAAAAAAATGGATAAAAAATGGATGTTTGCCGATCGATTGTCATAAGAGTATGAGAATGGGGTATTGGAATTCGTTAAGTTTGCTGTTGAACACACCAAAGACCCCAGTCGAATGAAGTGTCCTTGCTTGGGTTGTTGTTATATGGGCCGGGTTAACGCATATGGATTGAAATCGCATTTACTAATGCGTGGAATTGATAGAAGTTATACGTGTTGGATATTTCACGGTAAAAAAAGTAACGACAACGTTGAACCGGGGGAGAAAAGTAGTATGGCCTATGCTTCAGATGACAAGGACACAAATATATACGATTTTGATCGAGTCGAAGAGATTGCAGATGCACTTGAAGAAGTAGTGCCTCTTCTTAGAGTATTTTGTACACAAGACGTCTGGCTCGTACGTACAAAATACTTGCCCTCATTTCATAGTCTTTACCTATGTATTTGGTAAATAACACTGGTCTCTTGAAAACAAGTTTATAGGCGAGATCGACCACGGAATCTCAGAGCAGTGCCTCAGTTCACGTGCTTAGTCAAATTGTTTTTAAAAAGGGTGCATTCAAATGAGAGCCAAACATTTTAAATTGTAAAAGATAATGACAAAAGGACAAAGTAAAGGAGACAAAAAGCATTTTAAGTTGTAAAAGATAATGACACAACATTAAAGAAAGGTTGAAAATAGGTTGGTTCAAGCATACATTGCCTTTGCCTGACTCATTTCACTCGTTTGCTTGGTTACTATGAGTGACTGGCGTGCAGGAATGTGAAAAGTTTGACCCTTTACAAAGTGAAATAAGTGCTTTATTTATAATACACATAAATAACTACTTTCTAAGTGGGTTTCATTTCCTCGCATGCCACGTGTTCTCCGTAACTTCCCTTCCCAAAACCACGTTTTCTATCGTAACTTCTCTTTATGAACCCACGTTCTCCATTCTTACAGTTGAACCCATGTCTCTATTGTAACTGTCAAACCCATGTTCTACCTTCATAACGTTTCACATTTACAGTTTAGGCACCTATGAGCCCTTTAACCCTTTTGGGCTTCTCACCTTTCTTGGGTCCAATCCATTCACCATGAACCTTTCTCTGATCGATTGCACTTACAAAACCTTGGTCAACTTCTTATGAAATCATCCATGGTAGACATGCTTATTTAGTTGAATCCTCATAATTTAATGCTCTTTAATGATTTTAAAAGAGCCTTTTGACTTTTGGTTTGCATTTCTCTCTTTATGAAAATCCCAGCCAACAAATTGCCCCCCAAAATGTCCTTTTCGACTGAAGGAGCAGAGACGAACATTTTAAATCTTTTTTCTCTTAGTGTGAAGTGACATCATTGTAATCATAACTTTATTCTTCAAACGTTAAATTATAGATCACACAACCACTTCCCTACTTTCTAGCTTCAACTTCCTAGGATAATCGTGGCCTCTAACTTACCAACTTTCTCACTTTAATTGCCATCTGTTTGACACGTGCCGGTCGTGTAGCCATAATTTTCCCCCATATTTTTCCCTAACGTTTGGTTTCTTTGGAGGTATAAATACCCCTTTCAATCCTTCATTTTATCTTTACACTTTCTTTTCATCCTTAATCTTTTAGCTTCCAAACTCAATAAACCAACTCATCTTTATTTTTACTAAAGCTTCCAATCACCTTCCATGGCGTCTCCAAGCCAAGTTGTTGAACACATTAACACTCCTCACATAGTTGATCTAGTTTCAACCATGCATGATTTCCTAGTTGTTGATGGACAAACCTTTGTGTGGGAACCAAACCCAGCATACAACATTGCTACTTTCAGTTTGAACCTATTTCTTCCATTTATTTGTGTGATGCGGTGAGAGAACTAACTTGAGTGTGTTTGCAAATGTTGCGGTTAGCAAGAGTCGCCAACGAATTTTATTTTATCCAAAAGGAAAGGTAAAAAAGCACAGGAAAGACCTTTGAGATGTTTTCTTGAGTTCGGGGGGGGGGGGGGGGGGGGGTAGATTATGAAAAGGGAAGGTGCTAGCACCCTTTTCATCCATGGTTTTCCATGGGCTCTTAGTTACTTGTTTAGATCACTTTCTTTGCTTTTGAAATTGTTTGAAATTGTGCTTTGTGTGGTTTTTAAAGTATTTTGAAAAGAGGCCATCATTTAGGCAATCTTTGTAATGATTCTCGTTTGTAAGAATGTATACAAATATGTTGGTCTTTTGAAAAATGATTCAATGTTTTTGTAAGATGTTTGAAAATGTTTTGAAAATGTGTATGTGTTTGTTTTGAAAATAGCAAGGATTGTTTTCAAATTGATCAAGTAACTAGAAGCTATCTATCTACTCAAAAGTCTTTCTTGTGCATTTTTATTCCTTTGACATTGTTGATTTACAATTTATTTGGTAAACAACCCTATCTTTGGATGTAAACGGGATGGGCGTGGGTCATCGTATGACCATGATAGCAATATTTCCAAGTATCTTAGCATGTTTGAGGGGCCAAGATTATCTTTGTTTAGGCAACCTTTTGATAGCATCATCGAGGGACTATGATCTTATTTGTTTGTTTTGCTTTGCCAAGATACTTTGCATGCATACTGTGATACGGTGGGAGAACTGACTTGAGGTTTTGTGTTTGTGTTTGCAAATGTTTCGGTTTAGCAAGAGTCGCCACCGACTTTTATTTTATCCTAAGGAAAGGTCAAAAAGCACAGGAAAAACCTTTGAGATGTTTTCGTGGGTTCGGGGGGTAGATTATGAAAAGGGAAGGTGCTAGCACCCTTTTCATCCATGGTTATCCATGGGCTCTTAGTTACTTGTTTTAGATCACTTGCCTTTGCTTTTCAATTTGTTTGAAATGGTGATTTGTGTGTGTGGTTTTGAAAATGTTTTGAAAAAGATGCCTTGTCTATGCAACCTTTGTAACAATTCGTTTTGAATGTTTTACAAAGGTGTTTGTCTTTTTGAAAAGATAAGTCAATGTTTTTGAAAGTTGTTTGGGAGCTATGTTGTGGTGTGTGTTTGAAAATGGCAAGTGTGTTTTGCAAGTTTGATCAAGTAACTAAGAGCTATCTACCCTATTTTACTCAAAGATATTTTTTATGCTTTTTAACCCTTTTAAGAGTGTTGTTTCACCATTGTATTTGGTGAACAACCTTGCGTTAGGATGTAAACGGGACGGGCGTGGGTCATCGTATAGACCATGAAAGAAATAGTGTCAAGTGTCTTCGGCAATTTTCTTGAGGGACTATGATCATTTATTTAGGCAACATCAAGGGTCATCGAGGGACTATGATCATTTGTTTGCTTTTGCATTGTTTTATTTTTCCAAAGTACTTGACATGCAAACATGGCCCATTTTTGAAGGCAACAAGTGGATGTAACCCTAGGGGTGTGAGTGTGCATTGTGTATTGATTTTCATGCATTTATCTTGTATTAGGTTATCTAGCGGTTGATTTTGAATCTTCGCATACAAACCCTAATTACTATACAGTATATAGAAAGTGATAAATTGCGGGAATTTAAAGTCTAAGCTATTACAAATAAGTATCCGGGGATGGGGGTACAAATGTTTACAAATGGGGATGAGTCTTATCAGAATAGTAGTGTCCGAATATTATTTTACAACCAAATCGAATCGTCGCATTCTCAATGTAAAATATAACAAGGTATAAGAAACAAAGATAAACAAAAGTATTGTATGATGCACATGGTTATTTACAAATGATATAAATTAAGTATTATTATTTATTTTTGTGTTTGTGTTAATTATTATTTAGGAATTTATATAAAAAGATTTATTAAACAAAAAAAGTTTTAAGACAAAAAATCTATTAACCTAATAAATCTAATATTTACATATTTTAAGTGTAATAAAAAAGTATTGTTAATAAAAATTTAATATGAAAAATTAATATATTATTTATTTAACAAGAAAAAATCAGGAATTAAGTTATATAAAAAAAGAAAATAAAGTGATAATATAAAAAGATTGATTTGTAAACCTAAGAAGTAAATAAAAGAAATTAGATGGGCTTTTGTGGGATATATGCCTGGCCCAAACGAAAAACAAACAAGATTAGAAAAAGAGGGGGTATGTGCCAGAATGTTTGGGCTTAGCATTTGTTCAAGGGGGCAGGCCCAGATGTATTTTGACAAAGAATTTGTTAGGGTTTGTATTCGTTTGGTCAGAAAAGGGGTTTGTTCATGAACGGCGCCGCTCCCTTTCTTCTTCATCGTCCTCTTCATCCTTTCTCAATCGCGAGTGTTGTACCCCAAAATTTTCCCTCCCATATTCTTCAAGGTTTGCAAAGAACATGCTTCAAAATCTCCCCAAGGGTTGCACAGTTCAAAGGCCTCCTAACAGTCAAAAACTAGGGTTTTGGTTTTGTCAAAGAAATTGAAGTTTTCAAGGGTCCAATCAAGTCCCACATGCCTACAAATATGGTCAAGCATCCTCATGCCAAGTTTCAAGACTTACAGCACAAAATTGCACAGTCAAAAACCCTAATTGCCCTACAGTCATCTGCAGGGGCAAAATGGTCATTTGACAGTCAAAAGTTCAAATTTTTGGTCAACATCTCATTTAGAAGCCATAAACATCATTTGATCAATTATTGATCATGATTTTCAAATCATGGCTCAAAAAGTCTCAAGATGCAAAAGTTTCCATATTTTGACAGTTGAAAAAGTCAACTGTAACTTGACCAAGGCATAACTTCCACATGGTTTATCAGAAAAATTCCATCCAAAGCTCATTTTGAATAGAAAGACATTTCCTACAACTCCTCTTCACACTTAAAGTCCAAGAAATTCTCTCACAAAAAGTTATCAATTTCAACATTATAGGTCATTTTCAAAAGTCAACAAAAAGGGACTTTAAGTCAAAGACCATAACTTGAGATTAGTAAATCAAAATGACACGGGACCAAAGGCATTGGTTATAGGACTTCAAGACCTTTCCAAAATGTCCAAGAACATGATCAAAGCTTAAAAATTGAGCAAGATATGCCTTGTGGAAGTTGGGAAATTTTTGGGAATTTTGAAAAGTCAACTTTACTTCAAATGCCTCAAAATTGCTAATGGGCCACATTTTCTTCCAAGATTCATCATCCAAAGACTATGCACGACCATTTGGCCCAAAGGGGATTTATCTCATCATTTTTATTCATTTATTTGAATTTTTAATTACTATTAATTCATTTAATAAAATAAAATATGACAAAAATACTAAAATAAAGTTTTCAAATCTTTTTGTGCAGAATAAACTCTCCTTAAAGGCTCAAGATTCGTGCATACCCAAAATTGGAAAGATTGGCCATGATTGGAATCAAAATCACATGGAAAAGATTTGAAAAAATATGCATGAAAATCAAATATTCCATACATCAATGCAAAGGGTTTTGGATCCAAATTTCAACCCTAATCAGTTCCCATACATATACTGATGCAAACCCTAAAGCTCAAGACCTGAAAGCTGCGCCTCACCTCAAGAACAACTTTGGCATTTTTGTGAAAGGAATTGAAAACTGAAAACGAGGTTGCAGAGAGTTTCAAGACAAAAGAACCATCCCAAAAGCTTCCTGAGGCATCACTAAACCTGACTGGATACTTTTCCACGCCCATAGCATCAAGAATCGGTATATGGAGATCAATCTTTGTCAAACTTTTTGCATATTCGTGTTTCATAATTCATGTGTGGTTTTCAATTTCTAATGCTTGGTTTGTGTTAATTTATTCATTCTGAAGCTAACCATGTTAATTAATTGAATTTTTATGCCCTGTATGAGAACCTACCATTAACGTCCTCTAGGTTTTCAGAGGTTCAAATTTGGGGTTTCTCTTGTCTAGAAAAATTAGACCATGAGACCAGGACTATCAGACTCAGAAGCTTCACGCGAATTGAACACACATGTCGCGCTCAATTTATGAGCAACCATGGCGTAATCGCTATTATTCTGTTCATCATTTAGTGGGGGTTTAAAACCCCCGCTATCCATTTGTTTTTTTCCAGGCTAACGCGAACAAGTGGAGAAGAAGATCATGTGGCAAGCTATGGCTGGACAATTTGAATTCAGCGCGCGTTTTTTTGTTTCTAGGCCACTAATGCTAATTTTCTTTTATATTATTCATTTGTTATTTTAGGTACAACGCGCGTTAATGGTTCAGTTGGTGGAGGATAACATTGGTAAGCCTTGGGACCTGGGTTCGAACCCCAGGTCCCCCTTCTTTATTCCATATTTTTCTTCTGAATGTGTTTCTATGTAGCTCGTTCCCTGAGGTCTACCATGCAGCCTCATGACTTGGCTTGCCACACGTCCCATGGCATCAGTCCAATGGTCCAGATCTAAGGCCTATGGAATGATTCAGTCAACGAATCCACACGTGATTGCCAGAAGTCAACAAGGCCAGGAATCAATTGGGCCTGATTGCTACCAGCATACCTCCAAATGGGCCTACAAACCCCCCATGTTTGCCTTCTTTTCTCTATTTCTTTTATCTTTTTTAGTTATTTTAATTCTTTTCTCTATTTTATTTAATTCCATAAAATTGATCTTTTAAATATAAATAAAAAAAAATCAGAAAGACAAAACAAAATATGTTTTTTTATTTAATGTTATTTTGAATAAATCTTATGAATTAATTTAGTTTTTATTCTAGGATTAATTTTAACATTTTCTTAATAAACTTAAAATTTGTAGAATTAGGTTTTAGTCACTTTTATCTTTTTCTTTTCTTTTATCATTATTAATAATTCATTATTTATTTCTGTAAATAAAATTGTATTAATTAATTAGGTTAATTTTAGATTCAATTTTAACATATTTTTCTTAATAAATTAAAAATAGTTAGAATTAGGTTTAAATTCCATTAATTCTTATTAAAAGTCCATAAATACAAAAAACTCAAAAAAAATATTTTCCTTTTATTTTAACGTAATTAATTTGTTAATCGTAATTTAATTTCCTAAAAAAGGGTCCAACGCCCTCGCATTCGATCGTAATTCCAATTCGCGCGCTTATTTTATTTCCTCTTTTTATGTAATTCTCCCAAAGCCATGTAAATCAGACATTTATCTTTTCCGCATTCTTTATTTTATTTCAAATCGGGTCTTGGATTAAATTTGGCGATGTGGACCCGCGCCTTTGTAATAGCGTAGGACCTTTATATTTCTCGCAACTTTTAAACTGTTAATTAAACTGTATGAAAGAATGAATGTCAAAAATAAAAGCAACGCGTATATCACCAATACATGACAAGACAAAATATCTGAAAATGACACACAAATCACACACCACCCCTAGGGTACGCCTCACTGTTGCCTTGCCCCTCGAAAGGTGATTGTCGAGTAGAGGATGTTTTAGTAAGTCCTCATGATCCAGGAACCTGGCATGAGGGTAGCTTCTAAGGTATCTTCCCATTGCTCCGGTGATCACCATGTCCCGAACCTTCGAATTGACCCGAACACCTCCAATAGTGGTGCTACCTACCTCTCAATGGTGGGATGGCACTACTTTAAGGACATTTACACAGATGAATTCCTTAGGGTAGGTAGACGACTCTAGATACTTGCTCTAATTTCAAAACAAAATCAAAAATACTTTTCACACCGACACCTTTTCAAAAAGCTTTCGAAAGCAACTTTTCAAACACTCTTGAGGACCGATACAAGAGTCGAACTGAAATTTTCAAAGAAACTTTTTAAACCCACAATTGAAAAGCAAACAAACCATTTTGAAAACACAATGAGCAAGTATCTAAGAGCCCATGGATAACCATGGATAGAAAGGGTGCTAACACCTTCCCTTTCTATAATCTACCTCCCGAACCGAGAACAATCTCTATAAGGAATTTTTCTGTGCTTTTGTCCTTTCCATTTGGAGAAAATAAAAGACGGTGGCGACTCTTGCTTCCGCGACATTTCGCGAACCAGCGTTAAACAGTCAGTTCCAGATCCACCGATCACAGAACTGGCGACTCTGCTGGGGAATAATTTTAAAGTGAGGTGTACCTTAGGACTAAGATCACTTGTGTTTTCAATTGCTGTGTTTGTTTGCTTTAAATTGTGGGACTGTCTTGGGAGTTCTATAGATCCTAACCCGGATCTGGGGGATACCTTCTTAGAAAGTAGCAACAAGGCTGCGAGGGAACTGTGCGGGGTATACCGACATGGTTGAAACAGTCTGCTACGTTGATGTGGCACTTTGGTGTGTACCGGTAACCCTTGAGTTCAGTCAAGGAGAGTACGGGGCCTCCATGTGGTGTCGTGAAGCATCAACTGACCTTAGGAACCTTAATTGAACTATCTTGGCCTCTTTAGGGTAGTGAGATAACTGACTTTGGTGCAGTCCGAGGTTGGTTGATACTCGATACTACACTTAATTGAGGGTTGCTTTCCTGGAATATTTCGGTTGCCAGTTCAGTGGCTAAATCGAAACAATGAACAATGAAAGCAATCCGGTGATATTGGGACCCTTAGAACCCGGTTACTTCTAATAGGACAGGTCGAGCCCACCAACTTCAAGAGGGTAATACCCAGACCCCATGCTGGCCTTAAACTCTAAGGGCTTGTCTTGTGTGACTTGTGTGCCTTACATGTTTGCCTTTGTAAATATCTGTGGTGTGTTTAATCATAGCATCATGACATCATCCAGCATCATATGCATTGACTAACCATTTCAGGGGTTCGAATTTTCATCTTTGTTCTTGTTTTGTAGGACATGGAAACTATTCGCAGAAAGACAATTCAAATCAGCCTTGTAAGGATCCCTCCTCAGCTTAAGGAGCTTATATCCAGGATTCCCGAGAGCTCTTCATTCAGTGAGAGACATGGAGGACTCATCAGCTTGGTCAATACCAACATTGAGGAAGATATGATAAAGGTCCTGTTCCAGTTCTTTGACCCTCTGCATCACTGTTTCACTTTCCTGGATTATCAGCTGGTACCTACATTGGAGGAGTTCTCCCGGCTTCTGAAGATCCCTATCCTTGATCAACTACCCTACAACGGTACGGAAAAGTAACCCAAGCTTGAAGAGATTGCTAAAGCCTTACACCTACAATCATCTGACCTCAAGGGACATTGGGAAGTTAGAAGTGGTATCAAAGGGTTCTTAGCCAGGTTTCTGTTTGAAAAAGTCCATGAATGTTGGAACTCCCTTGACTTACAAGCTTTTGAAGAAGTTGTGGCCCTCCTTGTCTATGGTTTGGTGTTGTTCCCTAACCCAGATCAGCTTATAGATATCAGTGCTGTCCAGATCTTCATGTCCAGGAATCCTATACCTACGTTGCTGGGGGACATCATTCACTCATGTTACACTCGAACCATGAGAAAAAGAGGTGTCCTTATGTGTTGCACTCCTCTCTTGGGAAGGTGGTTTATTTCGCACCTTCCACAATCAGTTTTGAAGAACGAGCGGGGTTTGAGATGGTCACAACGGTTGATGACTCTAACACATGCAGATATACATTGGTGCCCTCGGTCCAGAGAGGATGTCACTATCATTGATCGTTGCGGGGAGTACCCTAATGTTCCTTTACTTGGAATCAGAGGAGGTATTACTTACAACCCATGCCTGGCTTGGAGACAGTTTGGTTATGCTCGGAAGGATGGCCCTCATGACATGTTAATTCCTGACATAGTTTTTGACTTCGACAACGATGCACAAGGACTTCGCCAGAGATTTATCAGAGCCTGGAGGATGCCAAGTAGGATAGACAGTAAGACACTGGGGCACAGGAACTCCATCCCGTGGGAACCTTATCTCAAGTGGGTACGAGCCCGCTCCCAGAAGTTAGTGATGCCATATCCTCATATGCTCCCTGTGATCAAAGAGCCAGTCTTGGAAGGAGAGGTGTCCTACACCATTCAGCATCCCGACATGCCCACATCCTGGGAAGAGATGCAGAAGAGCTGGATCCAGCTTAAGGAAGAACGGAATTCCCTTGAGACCAGCCTACATGCTAGTGAAAAGAAGGTCTTGGAGCTCACCCGCCTATTGCATGAGGAGAGGAATCTCAACACCTACATAGCTCCAAAGAGGATGCGTATTGTCTTTTGGGATTGATTTGCTTTTGTATTATTTTGCCCATGAGACTTTGATGTACCAAACAATTGTTTCCTTAATAATAACGTGTGTTCCTTTTTTTGTCTACAACAAATTTGAACTTCCGAACCCTTGAATGCATTGCATAAACACATATCATTCATCATGTGCATAGCAGGTTTTCTTCTTTTCAGGTTGCTTACTGTTCTTCGCTGTTTATTTCAGCATCATGAATCCTGACTCATCATCAACTGAGATGTCTATCAAGGCTCTTCAGGCGCAGAACGCGCAATTTCAGGAACTAATCATGGGTTTAGCTCAGGGCCAAGAAGAGCTGAAGGCTTTGCTCCTGAAGAAGGAGAAGAAGAAGAAGAAGAAGAGAACTGTTCTTTTCAACTCGGGCCGAAGGTTTGGCAACACTCTGCAGAATGAAGAGGCTGGTTCTTCTATAGGCAAGAGCAGTCCCCAAGGGGGAAAAGGTCCTAGTCCGGTAGTCTCTGACAACGAGACTGATTTCGATGAGGAACAGTATCCTCCGGCTGAAGACCGGTATAAGCAGTTGGAGGACAGACTGAATGCTATGGAGATCCAACAAGTGCCTGGGCTGGATTTTGGAGACTTGGGCTTATCTACTGGTGTGATTATTCCTCACAAGTTCAAAGCACCATCCTTTACCAAGTATGACGGGGCGTCTTGTCCCAAGCTACACCTCAGGTCTTATGTGCGGAAGATTCAGCCGTACTCAGTGGACAAGAATTTGTGGAGCCACTTCTTCCAGGAGAGTCTTTCAGGGACTCATCTCGAATGGTTCTATCAGCTGGATGGGACCAAGGTTCGTAACTGGGAGGAGTTGGCTACTGCTTTCTATAAGCAGTATCGATATAATGCCGACCTTGCCCCTACACGTACCCAACTCCAGGGTATGTCGCTAGGGTCAAGTGAAGGTTTTAAAGAGTACGCACAGAAGTGGAGGGATCTGGCTAGCAGGGTGCAGCCTCCGTTGACTGACCGGGAGTTGGTAGACATGTTCTTGGGAACCCTATCTGGGCCATTTTTTAATCATCTTATCGGTAACTCATCTGCAGGGTTTACTGATCTTATTCTGACTGGAGAGAGAATAGAGGCTGGAATGAAATCTGGTAAAATTCAGAAAGGGGCATCTTCCAGTTCTGAGAGAAACCCTTCAAAAAGGAGGCCAGTGCTGTATATGGGTCTAGAAGACAAGAGAAACCTGAGCGCCGCCAATCCGTCAACGTGGTGATGATTGCTAAGCCTGATGCCGCTCCTCGGCAAACCAATCCTCAAAGGGCTGAAAGACCCAGGAGAGAGTTTACCCGTTTGAGTATGACTTTATCGCAAATCTTGCCGCAGTTGCTGTCCACCAACCTAGTGACTGTTAGAGAGGCCCCGAAGGTTGTGAATACGGCTTCTCCCAAATACAATCCAAATGGCCGCTGTGCTTATCACTCCGATAGCCCGGGGCATTCCACTGATGACTGTTGGGCCTTAAGGAATAAGGTGCAAGACCTTATTGACGCAAAAGAGATACAGTTTGAAGCGCCTGAGAGGCCAAATGTGGTGACTGCTCGTATGCCTCAGCATGGAGTAAATGCCGTTGATGAAGATGTATACGCCGTTTCTGTGAATGACGTAGCTACTCCCTTAATGACTGTTAAGAGGAACCTACTGCTGGCCGGTTTATTTCTGGGTTGTAGTGAGGGCTGCCTTTTCTGTGCTGTTTCCTTTTCTGGTTGTCCTTTGCTGAAGTTGGGCATCCAAAGCCTAATGGACAGCAAAGAGATTCTGTTCAAGAAGTCTGCTGTTCAGTTTGTTCCGGTAGAAGAAGTTTCTGTTGTTACAATTTTCCATAATCCAATCAAGGCTCTCCCAAGGAAGCCGGTTCAAATCATGACTGTCGCACCCGTTGTTATTACTGTTCCGGGGACTCTCCCCTATGAATCTGATAAGGCTGTCCCCTGGCACTATGGGGCAGACGTGTATGTGCATGGAATCAAGCAAGAGTTCAACACTGGCACCGGTATCAGCAATATCACTGGTCCAACAAAGGTTACCCGCAGTGGCAGGCTCTTCTCGCCTGACATTGCACCACCCGCTATTCGAAGACCCATCACTATAACACCTGCAAGTATACCTGTTCCCAGTTCTGATCAAGTTGTTTCCCCTGCTGCCGAGTCATCTAATGCTCGGGGCAAAGGGATTGAAGATGAGCCTGCCCGGATGGAGGCACCAAAACCTGTAAATGCTGAGGCCTCCCAACAAGAGATGGAGGAAATCCTGAAAATAATCAAGAAGAGTGACTTTAATGTTGTCGAGCAGCTGGGGCATACCCCCCCCCCAAGATCTCAATGCTCTCCTTATTACTATGCTCAGAGGCCCATGCTAAGGCCCTGATTTCATTTCTCAAGACGGCCCATGTGCCACAGGAGACATCTGCAGTCCAGTTCACTGATTGCATAGCAAATCTGACAGCGGACAATGGTCTGGGTTTCTCGGATGCTGACCTTACTGCTAAGGGAAAGGACCACATTGACGCCCTGCATGTCTCTATTGAATGCAGGGGCACTACTCTTGCGCACGTGTTGGTGGACACTGGTTCTTCCCTGAATGTGCTACCCAAGAAGGCCTTAGACCGTTTGGATTGTGAAGGCCTGGAGCTGAAACCTAGCAATATCATCGTCAGAGCCTTTGACGGTTCTAAGAGGATGGTTCATGGAGAGGTGGACATTCCTATTCGTGTGGGTTCTCAAGTATTCGACTCTACTTTCTATGTGATGGATATCCGTCCATCGTATTCTTGTCTACTGGGTTGACCTTGGATCCACAAAGCTGGGGCAGTAACCTCTACCTTGCACCAGAAGCTCAAGTACCCCGTCAGAGGGAAGATTGTCACTGTGCAGGGAGAGGAGGAGTATATGGTGAGCCATTTGAATTCCTTCAGGTATATTGAGATGGACGGGGAGTTTATTGAAACCCCCTTTCAGCATTTCGAAGAGGTACCTCCAACATTGGCAGCATCAGAAACAGTGGTTGAAGAGGACATTCCATTGAAGATGGCTTCCTTGAAGGATTCCCGGACTGTGATCAAGAAAGGTGAATGTGCTAACTGGGGCAGGCTCCCTGATTTTACACCTAAAACTGACAAGTTTGGACTGGGTTTTACTGCAGAGGGTCAGAAGGCTATGCGCAAGGCAAAGATCAGAAGACCTCCTGTGCTCATTACCAATCCAGGAGTAAATGTTGTTGCGGACGAAGATGAAGTGGAAGAGTCAGAGTTTGAAAGCTGGATCTACCCGACGACTGATGGTGGATTGACTAATTGGACTGCTAAGGATCATACTCCTGTTACTTTTGTTACGCAGTAATAAACTTCTTTGTTTTGTTATTTGTAATGAACAATTAAAACTCTATGGCCCGGTGTCTTACCCGGGGCACCGTGGCTTCATTTGTGAGGGCATATAAATTGTCATTTCATATATCATGAATAAAGATCTTGGACGTTTTCTCGCATTTCAAATCTTATGCTCCTTTTCTTTCTTTCCTTTCTTTATATCGCAAAACAGCTATATTTACACACACTCACTCATACAGGTTTCAATCCACTCTGGATCTCACTGGTAACGACCCTGCTACTGCCAGTTATGACTTCGAAAATCCAATCAACTTAGCCGAAGACGAAGGTGAAGATGATTGCGAAGTGCCTGGCGAGCTTGCAAGACTGTTACTCCAGGAAGAGAGGGCAATTCAACCACACGAAGAGCCGGTGGAAACGATAAATCTGGGTACTGAGGCAGACAGGAAGGAAGTTAAGATTGGTGCCAACCTAGAGCTCAGCGTGAAGCAACAGTTGACTCAGATGTTACATGATTATATGGAGATCTTTGCCTGGTCCTACGAAGACATGCCCGGGTTGGATACCGATATTGTGGTCCATCACTTGCCTACTAAGGAAGACTGCCCTCCGGTTAAGCAAAAGGTCCGCCGTATACGTCCAGAGATGTCTGAGAAGATCAAAGCCGAGGTTATGAAACAGTTTGATGCTGGGTTCCTTGCAGTGACTTCTTACCCTCAGTGGGTTGCTAATGTGGTGCCGGTACCTAAGAAAGATGGAAAGGTCAGAATGTGTGTCGACTACAGGGATCTGAACAGGGCCAGCCCCAAAGATGACTTCCCTCTACCTCACATTGATGTCCTTGTTGACAATACTGCTCAGCATAAGGTGTTCTCTTTCATGGATGGTTTTTCAGGTTACAATCAGATCAAGATGGCTCCTGAAGACATGGAAAAGACTACCTTTGTTACTCAGTGGGGCACCTTCTGCTATAAGGTCATGCCTTTTGGACTGAAAAATGCTGGGGCAACCTATCAACGTGCCATGGTTGCTTTATTTCATGACATGATCCATCATGAGATAGAAGTGTATGTTGACGACATGATCGCAAGGTCCCAAACTGAGGAAGAACACCTTGATCATCTGCAGAAATTGTTTGACCGTCTGAAACTGTACAAGCTAAGGTTGAACCCGAACAAGTGCACCTTCGGGGTAAGATCTGGGAAGTTGCTAGGCTTCGTTGTAAGTGATAAGGGTATTCAAGTGGACCCTGCCAAGGTCAAAGCTATTCAAGAGATTCCAGTTCCTAAGACAGAGAAAGAGGTCAGAGGCTTTCTAGGACGCCTGAATTACAGTGCTCGGTTCATCTCACACCTAACTGCTACCTGTGAGCCAATCTTCAAGCTGCTGAAGAAAGATCAGGTAGTACGTTGGAATGATGAATGTCAGGCTGCTTTTGACAGAATCAAAGAGTATCTCCAAGAACCACCCATCCTTATGCCACCGGTTGAAGGGAGACCTCTGATACTATACCTGACAGTACTTGACAACTCAATGGGGTGTGTGCTGGGGCAGCATGACGAGTCTGGCCGAAAAGAGCACGCCATTTATTACCTTAGCAAAAAGTTTACCGACTGTGAGACCCGATACTCACTGCTTGAGAAAACTTGTTGCGCTTTGGTATGGGCTGCTCGCCGGCTGAGACAGTATATGCTGACTCACACTACCTTGTTGATCTCAAAGATGGATCCTATAAAGTACATATTTGAAAAGCCTGCTCTGTCTGGGAGAATAGCGAGATGGCAAATGATCTTGACAGAATACGACATCCAGTATACAACCCAGAAAGCCATCAAGGGAAGTGTATTGGCAGACCACTTGGCACATCAGGCAGTAGACGACTATCAGTCAATGAACTTCGAGTTTCCAGACGAGAGCATCATGATTGTGACTGATTGTGAAGTACCTGGACCGGATGAAGGACCTGAGGAAGGATCCCGATGGTCTATGCACTTTGACGGAGCCTCCAACACTTTGGGTAACGGTATCGGCGCTGTGATCATATCCCCTCAAGGCACTCATACTCCACTCACTGCCCGACTATGTTTCAACTACACCAACAACATGGCGGAGTATGAGGCATGCATCATGGGTCTTCAAGCTGCGATCGACTTAAGGATCAAGTTTTTGAGTGTCTTCGGAGATTCCGCTCTTGTGATCAATCAGATCAAAGGAGAGTGGGATATGAAACATCCGAATCTTATTCCTTACAGGGAATGTGTGTTGACCTTGATCCCCCACTTCACAGAGATAACCTTTGAACACTTCCCGAGAGAGGAGAATCAGTTGGCGGACGCGTTAGCTATGATGTCTTCCATGTTCAAAGTCAAGTGGGACAATGAGGCTCCCCGGATCATTATCTGGAAACTGGACAAACCGGCATACTGCTGTGATCTCGAGACTGAGTTGGTGACTGAGAAGCCTTGGTACCATGAGGTGAAGAGATATTTGGAAGCTCAGGAATACCCTGAAGGCGCGTCTGTCAACGATAAGAAGTTCCTGAGAAGGTTCGCAGCGAAGTTCGTCCTTAGCAACAGCATCTTGTACAAGCGAAACCATGATTCGACCTTACTGCGTTGTGTGGATAAGACTGAAGCAGAAAGGATCATGGAAGAGTTACATGAAGGGACCTTTGGAACACATTCCAGTGGACACACTATGGCAAAGAAGATCCTTCGGGAAGGGTATTTCTGGTCCACCATGGAAGCTGACTGCTACCAACATTCCCGGACATGCCATAAATGCCAGATATATGCAGACAAGGTGCATGTTCCTCCAGTTCCTCTGAATGTTCTGACTGCGCCTTGGCTGTTTGCAATGTGGGGCATAGATATGATCGGTGAGATTAAACCTACGGCATCCAACGGGCATCGCTTCATCCTGGTAGCGATTGATTACTTCACGAAGTGGGTTGAAGCGGCTTCCTACGCTACGGTAACCAAGACTGTTGTGGCACGGCTCATTCGACATAACCTGATTTGTCGGTACGGGGTCCCTGAAAGGATCATTACAGACAACGGTACCAATCTCAATAACAAGATGATCACTGAGCTCTGCGAGCAGTTTAAGATACAGCACCACAACTCTTCTCCTTACAGACCGAAGATGAATGGCGCTGTAGAAGCAGCAAATAAAAACATTAAGAAAATCGTGCAGAAGATGACAGTGACTTATAAATATTGGCACGAGATGTTACCGTTCGCTCTACATGGGTACCGTACCTCAGCCAGGACGTCAACCGGGGCAACTCCTTTCTCCTTGGTCTACGGTATGGAGGCAGTCTTACCGATCGAAGTGCAAATACCCTCTCTCAGGATAATGAAGGATGCAAATCTGAACGAAGATGATTGGATCCATACGTGACTTGATCAGCTAAATCTTATTGATGAAAAGAGACTCGCTGCTATCTGTCATGGTCAGACGTACCAAAAACGAATGATCAGGGCATTTAACAAAAAGGTCAGACCGCAAGAATATCAAGTCGGGGATCTGGTAATCAAGCGAATCATCCTTCCTCAGAGTGATCCAAGGGACAAGTGGACCCCTACGTACGAAGGGCCATTTGTGGTTAAACATGTGTTCTCAGGAGGAGCCATGATTCTAACCACCATGGACGGTGACGACCTTCCTCACCCCGCCAATGCAGACATAGTAAAAAGATACTACGCGTAATAAAGACCCGCTAGGCTGACATGCCTAGGCAAAAATTAGGGCTTCCCGGCGAACCAAAAGGGTTCGGGCAAAATGAAGGGATGAAATGAAAAAATTTGTACACCCGGCAAGTCGAAAACCTGAAAAGGCGGCTTAGGCAAAAATGGGTATCCCGGTGGACTGAAAACCCGAAAGGGCGGTCCAGGCAAAAGTTAGGGATAAAGCGTAATACTATGTCTCATTGGATCACTTTGCATCCAGAATCCGGTATCTACATCAAGTTCAGACGGCATCGATCAGTCAGCTTCATCTCCAACTAAGGTCATCAAGTGATGAGAAGCTCAAAGACATAAAGGCGATAGCAGAGTTGAAACCCAGTGGGATCATTCCATTTCACACAGCTGTTTTTATTTTCTTTTGTACAAACTTGTATAAACTCTTTTGTTCAGCGGCGTTATCTTATTAGGACGTCAGCCTCTTGTACATAAACGCCTATTTTACAGGCAAATTCAAAAATCAATACAAATATACTTTTCAGTTAAAATTGCCAATTGTTTTTCCTTTTCTGTTTTGTTTTGCGAAGAACGTCCAAGGTTCAATTTGTGATATATGCATTGACAATAATTTGCTAACTCATGAATATTTGCATACGAAACAAAGGATTAATTACAGGTAACATTAGAAGCAGGGGCAATAAAGAGTTGTCTAAGAAATCTAATTGTTCTGTCCTCCAAGGCACCAAGGTAGGTTCAGCTAAAGAACATAACCAAATATCTTAATTCCCCAGAGAGTGAGCCAGCAAGTCAGTGCACTCTCCCCAAGCAAAGCTATTATCAAACTTAAGGAAGTTGGCTATCCCCCGCAGATCTCCACATTCCCCAGCATATGCGAATATTCTTAACAAGCATCCCCGGCAATCTTGACCTAAAGATTGTTCCCCGGCGGTATATCAAACATTCAATGGAGTCATTTCCCCGGTACAATTCAAATCTTCCCCCAAGAGAGTCCAATCTAGTTCCCCAGGAAAGTTGGAATTCATCTCCCCAAGCAGTAAGCTTATCCCCAGTAGATTCTGGAAGCTTATCCTCGCAGAGCACGAACGCGTCTCCCGGCTTTATTTAAAGGTTATTTCCCTACCAGGATATAACTGGGTTATCCTCAGCCAAAAGCCACGGAAAGATCGTTCTCGGCGAAGTCTTCTTATCCCCAGCGAAGTCTATTAACACTTCCAACATAATAACGGTATCCCCAGTGAAGTTACCATCAACGTTTCAGCAAAGTATCCCTCTCCCCACAGAGTATTGCTTCCCAGCAAGATGGTTAGAGTACTTTTCTCCCCGCAGAGTAATCCATTCACCAAGTTTATTCCCCAACGGAGTTATCTTCTCCTACCGGTATTCTTGCAACTATCATCCCCAGCGGAAGCAAAAGATCTATTCTTCAAACATCAGCCCAGGAGTGACTTCCCGACACCCGTCAAGGATTTATTTTCCTAAGACGAAAATATACGTTCATCACATTTTCATACATCATTATAGCATGCATATATGCATCATAAACATACAACCTCATTTATATTGAGAACATCATTGCTTGGTCCATATCATGCATTACATATGACTGACCTTTACCTTTCAGGGAAGATCCAGTTAAGTTCTCAGCTATATTTCAAGACCTTGACCGGTTCACGTGCTTAGTCAAATTGTTTTTAAAAAGGGTGCATTCAAATGAGAGCCAAACATTTTAAATTGTAAAAGATAATGACAAAAGGACAAAGTAAAGGAGACAAAAAGCATTTTAAGTTGTAAAAGATAATGACACAACATTAAAGAAAGGTTGAAAATAGGTTGGTTCAAGCATACATTGCCTTTGCCTGACTCATTTCACTCGTTTGCTTGGTTACTATGAGTGACTGGCGTGCAGGAATGTGAAAAGTTTGACCCTTTACAAAGTGAACTAAGTGCTTTATTTATAATACACATAAATAACTACTTTCTAATTTGGTTTCATTTCCTCGCATGCCACGTGTTCTCCGTAACTTCCCTTCCCAAAACCATGTTTTCTATCGTAACTTCTCTTTATGAACCCACGTTCTCCATTCTTACAGTTGAACCCATGTCTCTATTGTAATTGTCAAACCCATGTTCTACCTTCATAACGTTTCACATTTACAGTTTAGGCACCTATGAGCCCTTTAACCCTTTTGGGCTTCTCACCTTTCTTGGGTCCAATCCATTCACCATGAACCTTTCTCTGATCGATTGCACTTACAAAACCTTGGTCAACTTCTTATGAAATCATCCATGGTAGACATGCTTATTTAGTTGAATCCTCATAATTTAATGCTCTTTAATGATTTTAAAAGAGCCTTTTGACTTTTGGTTTGCATTTCTCTCTTTATGAAAATCCCAGCCAACAAATTGCCCCCCAAAATGTCCTTTTCGACTGAAGGAGCAGAGACGAACATTTTAAATCTTTTTTCTCTTAGTGTGAAGTGACATCATTGTAATCATGACTTTATTCTTCAAACGTTACATTATAGATCACACAACCACTTCCCTACTTTCTAGCTTCAACTTCCTAGGATAATCGTGGCCTCTAACTTACCAACTTTCTCACTTTAATTGCCATCTGTTTGACACGTGCCGATCGTGTAGCCATAATTTTCCCCCATATTTTTCCCTAACGTTTGGTTTCTTTGGAGGTATAAATACCCATTTCAATCCTTCATTTTATCTTTACACTTTCTTTTCATCCTTAATCTTTTAGCTTCCAAACTCAATAAACCAACTCATCTTTATTTTTACTAAAGCTTCCAATCACCTTCCATGGCGTCTCCAAGCCAAGTTGTTGAACACATTAACACTCCTCACATAGTTGATCTAGTTTCAACCATGCATGATTTCCTAGTTGTTGATGGACAAACCTTTGTGTGGGAACCAAACCCAACATACAACATTGCTACTTTCAGTTTGAACCTATTTCTTCCATTTATTTGTGTGATGCGGTGAGAGAACTGACTTGAGTGTGTTTGCAAATGTTGCGGTTAGCAAGAGTCGCCAACGAATTTTATTTTATCCAAAAGGAAAGGTAAAAAAGCACAGGAAAGACCTTTGAGATGTTTTCTTGAGTTCGGGGGGGGGGGGGGGTAGATTATGAAAAGGGAAGGTGCTAGCACCCTTTTCATCCATGGTTTTCCATGGGCTCTTAGTTACTTGTTTAGATCACTTGCTTTGCTTTTGAAATTGTTTGAAATTGTGCTTTGTGTGGTTTTTAAAGTATTTTGAAAAGAGGCCATCATTTAGGCAATCTTTGTAATGATTCTCGTTTGTAAGAATGTATACAAATATGTTGGTCTTTTGAAAAATGATTCAATGTTTTTGTAAGATGTTTGAAAATGTTTTGAAAATGTGTATGTGTTTGTTTTGAAAATAGCAAGGATTGTTTTCAAATTGATCAAGTAACTAGAAGCTATCTATCTACTCAAAAGTCTTTCTTGTGCATTTTTATTCCTTTGACATTGTTGATTTACAATTTATTTGGTAAACAACCCTATCTTTGGATGTAAACGGGATGGGCGTGGGTCATCGTATGACCATGATAGCAATATTTCCAAGTATCTTAGCATGTTTGAGGGGCCAAGATTATCTTTGTTTAGGCAACCTTTTGATAGCATCATCGAGGGACTATGATCTTATTTGTTTGTTTTGCTTTGCCAAGATACTTTGCATGCATACTGTGATACGGTGGGAGAACTGACTTGAGGTTTTATGTTTGTGTTTGCAAATGTTTCGGTTTAGCAAGAGTCGCCACCGACTTTTATTTTATCCTAAGGAAAGGTCAAAAAGCACAGGAAAGACCTTTGAGATGTTTTCGTGGGTTCGGGGGGTAGATTATGAAAAGGGAAGGTGCTAGCACCCTTTTCATCCATGGTTATCCATGGGCTCTTAGTTACTTGTTTTAGATCACTTGCCTTTGCTTTTCAATTTGTTTGAAATGGTGCTTTGTGTGTGTGGTTTTGAAAATGTTTTGAAAAAGATGCCTTGTCTAGGCAACCTTTGTAACAATTCGTTTTGAATGTTTTACAAAGGTGTTTGTCTTTTTGAAAAGATAATTCAATGTTTTTGAAAGTTGTTTGGGAGCTATGTTGTGGTGTGTGTTTGAAAATGGCAAGTGTGTTTTGCAAGTTTGATCAAGTAACTAAGATCTATCTACCCTATTTTACTCAAAGATATTTTTTATGCTTTTTAACCCTTTTAAGAGTGTTGTTTCACCATTGTATTTGGTGAACAACCTTGCGTTAGGATGTAAAAGGGACGGGCGTGGGTCATCGTATAGACCATGAAAGAAATAGTGTCAAGTGTCTTCGGCAATTTTCTTGAGGGACTATGATCATTTATTTAGGCAACATCGAGGGTCATCGAGGGACTATGATCATTTGTTTGCTTTTGCTTTGTTTTGTTTTTCCAAAGTACTTGACATGAAAACATGGCCCATTTTTGAAGGCAACAAGTGGATGTAACCCTAGGGGTGTGAGTGTGCATTGTGTATTGATTTTCATGCATTTATCTTGTATTAGGTTATCTAGCGGTTGATTTTGAATCTTCGCATACAAACCCTAATTACTATACAGTATATAGAAAGCGATAAATTGCGGGAATTTAAAGTCTAAGCTATTACAAATAAGTATCCGGGGATGGGGGTACAAATGTTTACAAATGGGGATGAGTCTTATCAGAATAGTAGTGTCCGAATATTATTTTACAACCAAATTGAATCGTCGCATTCTCAATGTAAACTATAACAAGGTATAAGAAACAAAGATAAACAAAAGTATTGTATGATGCACATGGTTATTTACAAATGATATAAATTAAGTATTATTATTTATTTTTGTGTTTGTGTTAATTATTATTTAGGAATTTATATAAAAAGATTTATTAAACAAAAAAAGTTTTAAGACAACAAATCTATTAACCTAATAAATCTAATATTTACATATTTTAAGTGTAATAAAAATGTATTGTTAATAAAAATTTAATATGAAAAATTAATATATTATTTATTTAACAAGAAAAAATCAGGAATTAAGTTATATAAAAAAAGAAAATAAAGTGATAATATAAAAAGATTGATTTGTAAACCTAAGAAGTAAATAAAAGAAATTAGATGGGCTTTTGTGGGATATATGCCTGGCCCAAACGAAAAACAAACAAGATTAGAAAAAGAGGGGGTATGTGCCAGAATGTTTGGGCTTAGCATTTGTTCAAGGGGGCAGGCCCAGATGTATTTTGACAAAGAATTTGTTAGGGTTTGTATTCGTTTGGTCAGAAAAGGGGTTTGTTCATGAACGGCGCCGCTCCCTTTCTTCTTCATCGTCCTCTTCGTCCTTTCTCAATCGCGAGTGTTGTACCCCAAAATTTGCCCTCCCATATTCTTCAAGGTTTGCAAAGAACATGCTTCAAAATCTCCCCAAGGGTTGCACAGTTCAAAGGCCTCCTAACAGTCAAAAACTAGGGTTTTGGTTTTGTCAAAGAAATTGAAGTTTTCAAGGGTCCAATCAAGTCCCACATGCCTACAAATATGGTCAAGCATCCTCATGCCAAGTTTCAAGACTTACAACACAAAATTGCACAGTCAAAAACCCTAATTGCCCTACAGTCAACTGCAGGGGCAAAATGGTCATTTGACAGTCAAAAGTTCAAATTTTTGGTCAACATCTCATTTAGAAGCCATAAACATCATTTGATCAATTATTGATCATGATTTTCAAGGCATGGCTCAAAAAGTCTCAAGATGCAAAAGTTTCCATATTTGGACAGTTGAAAAAGTCAACTGTAACTTGACCAAGGCATAACTTCCACATGGTTTATCATAAAAATTCCATCCAATGCTCATTTTGAAGAGAAAGACATTTCCTACAACTCCTCTTCACACTTCAAGTCCAAGAAATTCTCTCACAAAAAGTTATCAATTTCAACATTATAGGTCATTTTCAAAAGTCAACAAAAAGGGACTTTAAGTCAAAGACCATAACTTGAGATTGGTAAATCAAAATGACATGGGACCAAAGGCATTGGTTAGAGGACTTCAAGACCTTTCCAAAATGTCCAAGAACATGATCAAAGCTTAAAAATTGAGCAAGATATGCCTTGTGGAAGTTGGGAAATTTTTGGGAATTTTGAAAAGTCAACTTTACTTCAAATGCCTCAAAATTGCTAATGGGCCACATTTTCTTCCAAGATTCATCATCCAAAGACTATGCACGACCATTTGGCCCAAAGGGGATTTATCTCATCATTTTTATTCATTTATTTGAATTTTTAATTACTATTAATTCATTTAATAAAATAAAATATGACAAAAATACTAAAATAAAGTTTTCAAATCTTTTTGTGCAGAATAAACTCTCCTTAAAGGCTCAAGATTCGTGCATACCAAAAATTGGAAAGATTGGCCATGATTGGAATCAAAATCACATGGAAAAGATTTGAAAAAATATGCATGAAAATCAAATATTCCATACATCAATGCAAAGGGTTTTGGATCCAAATTTCAACCCTAATCAGTTCCCATACATATACTGATGCAAACCCTAAAGCTCAAGACCTGAAAGCTGCGCCTCACCTCAAGAACAACTTTGGCATTTTTGTGAAAGGAATTAAAAACTGAAAACGAGGTTGCAGAGAGTTTCAAGACAAAAGAACCATCCCAAAAGCTTCCTGAGGCATCACTAAACCTGACTGGATACTTTTCCACGCCCATAGCATCAAGAATCGGTATATGGAGATCAATCTTTGTCAAACTTTTTGCATATTCGTGTTTCATAATTCATGCGTGGTTTTCAATTTCTAATGCTTGGTTTGTGTTAATTTATTCATTCTAAAGCTAACCATGTTAATTAATTGAATTTTTATGCCCTGTATGAGGACCTACCATTAACGTCCTCTAGGTTTTCAGAGGTTCAAATTTGGGGTTTCTCTTGTCCAGAAAAATTAGACCATGAGACCAGGACTATCAGACTCAGAAGCTTCACGCGAATTGAACACACATGTCACGCTCAATTTATGAGCAACCATGGCGTAATCGCTATTATTCTGTTCATCATTTAGTGGGGGTTTAAAACCCCCGCTATCCATTTGTTTTTTTTCAGGCTAACGCGAACAAGTGGAGAAGAAGATCATGTGGCAAGCTATGGCTGGACAATTTGAATTCAGCGCGCGTTTTTTTGTTTCTAGGCCACTAATGCTAATTTTCTTTTATATTATTCATTTGTTATTTTAGGTACAACGCGCGTTAATGGTTCAGTTGGTGGAGGATAACATTGGTAAGCCTTGGGACCTGGGTTTGAACCCCAGGTCCCCCTTCTTTATTCCATATTTTTCTTCTGAACGTGTTTCTATGTAGCTCGTTCCCTGAGGTCTACCATGCAGCCTCATGACTTGGCTTGCCACACGTCCCATGACATCAGTCCAATGGTCCAGATCTAAGGCCTATGGAATGATTCAGTCAACGAATCCACACGTGATTGCCAGAAGTCAACAAGGCCAGGAATCAATTGGGCCTGATTGCTACCAGCATACCTCCAAATGGGCCTACAAACCCCCCATGTTTGCCTTCTTTTCTCTATTTCTTTTATCTTTTTTAGTTATTTTAATTCTTTTCTCTATTTTATTTAATTCCATAAAATTGATCTTTTAAATATAAATAAAAAAAATCAGAAAGACAAAACAAAATATATTTTTTATTTAATGTTATTTTGAATAAATCTTATGAATTAATTTAGTTTTTATTCTAGGATTAATTTTAACATTTTCTTAATAAACTTAAAATTTGTAGAATTAGGTTTTAGTCACTTTTATCTTTTTCTTTTCTTTTATCATTATTAATAATTAATTATTTATTTCTGTAAATAAAATTGTATTAATTAATTAGGTTAATTTTAGATTCAATTTTAACATATTTTTCTTAATAAATTAAAAATAGTTAGAATTAGGTTTAAATTCCATTAATTCTTATTAAAAGTCCATAAATACAAAAAACTCAAAAAAAATCTTTTCCTTTTATTTTAACGTAATTAATTTGTTAATCGTAATTTAATTTCCTAAAAAAGGGTCCAACGCCCTCGCATTCGATCGTAATTCCAATTCGCGCGCTTATTTTATTTCCTCTTTTTATGTAATTCTCCCAAAGCCATGTAAATCAGACATTTATCTTTTCCGCATTCTTTATTTTATTTCAAATCGGGTCTTGGATTAAATTTGGCGATGTGGACCCGCGCCTTTGTAATAGCGTAGGACCTTTATATTTCTCGCAACTTTTAAACTGTTAATTAAACTGTATGAAAGAATGAATGTCAAAAATAAAAGCAACGCGTATATCACCAATACATGACAAGACAAAATATCTGAAAATGACACACAAATCACACACCACCCCTAGGGTACGCCTCACTGTTGCCTTGCCCCTCGAAAGGTGATTGTCGATTAGAGGATGTTTTAGTAAGTCCTCATGATCCAAGAACCTGGCATGAGGGTAGCTTCTAAGGTGTCTTCCCATTGCTCCGGTGATCACCATGTCCCAAACCTTCGAATTGACCCGAACACCTCCAATAGTGGTGCTACCTACCTCTCAATGGTGGGATGGCACTACTTTAAGGACATTTACACAGACGAATTCCTTAGGGTAGGTAGACGACTCTAGATACTTGCTCTAATTTCAAAACAAAATCAAAAATACTTTTCACACCGACACCTTTTCAAAAAGCTTTCGAAAGCAACTTTTCAAACACTCTTGAGGACCGATACAAGAGTCGAACTGAAATTTTCAAAGAAACTTTTTAAACCCACAATTGAAAAGCAAACAAACCATTTTGAAAACACAATGAGCAAGTATCTAAGAGCCCATGGATAACCATGGATAGAAAGGGTGCTAACACCTTCCCTTTCTATAATCTACCTCCCGAACCGAGAACAATCTCTATAAGGAATTTTTCTGTGCTTTTGTCCTTTCCATTTGGAGAAAATAAAAGACGGTGGCGACTCTTGCTTCCGCGACATTTCGCGAACCAGCGTTAAACAGTCAGTTCCAGATCCACCGATCACAGCGAGCTTCTGACTAAACCTCTCTTCACTTCAGGCCACTAGGCGCCACCTCCACTCTCCTCTCTCCATGGTTGAGCAAGGCGGTGACAAGAAAAGGTATCCGTTTCTGTTTTCATGTTTTAGGGTTTCAAAATTCGTGCATGTTATTGATTTTTGACATACTTTGGTCTTCGACTGCTATTGATCTTTGATTATTATTTGTGTTCGTGTGAGGTGTAGAAAAAAAAAGGAAGAGGAATTTATACCTTGGTTCTGCTTTTTGGAAAGGAGAAGGAGAGTTTGGACAAGAGGCGTTCTCCGGTGGCCAAGGCGAGGGAGCGAGACGCTGATGAAAGCTTTGTTCTGGTACTTGTATCTTTGCTTTGTTTTGTTTTATGATGACGTTATCTTCTGAAAACAACGCTTCTGGATCTTCTTTTCTTCTTCTGAATACTTGCTTCTGTGATGCTTTTAATGATTATGTGATGAGCTGCTTGTTCTGAGAATGCTTACGTGTTAACTTCTGACTTTATTCCTCTCTTTGGCTTGGTTAGTTTGATCCTGTGATGAACTTCTTGTTCTGAGGATGCTTGGATTTGTTTTCAATGATGAATTTGATTCTGAGGGTTTTTTGATATGTATTTGATGCTGAGTTTTGGATTGCCTATGATGAACCCAGTTCTGAGGCGCCTGTCATTGTGGTTTGGTATTGAAACAGGTTTCTAAGCTTGAGGCAGGCTTGAAAGGCTTATCAGTTTACTTGCTTGAAGGCAGTTTTCTGTAACAGGTTTTAGGCAGTCTGAAACAGGTTTGAGGCAAGCTTTTGTTTGCTTGCTTGAAGGCAGGCTGAAGTAGGCTTCTGGTAGTTTGAAGCGGGCTTGAGGTTACAGGCTTTTAGCAGGCAAGCTTGAAGGTTACAGGCCTTTAGCATGTTTTATATTTGAACAGGTTTTTAGGCTTTGGCTGCTTTGAGGTTTGTTTGGGTTACAGCCTTTGAAAGGCTTGCTTCCTTAGGCTTGCTTCTGGTTTTTAGCAGGTTTGTGCTTTTGCTGTTCACAAGTTTGAAACAGGCTTAAAGCAGGTTAGCAGGCTTTGTGCTTATGCAGGCTTCAGGGCTTGTGTTATGCTTGCTTAGATACAGGTTACAGGTTATGCAATTTTTGAGCTTGTTAGTTTTTGAGAGGCTTTGATGCAGGATGTGTATGTGTTTACAGCTTTGTGTTATATTTTTCTATGTATTCTTCCCCCCTTAACAATGTTGGGATAATGTTATATTTATCTATGTCTTCTAAGCCTGCCTAAAAACTGTAAGCCTGCTTTTTCTTTTCTCTTTCTATCTCCATAAGCATATTATATTGCTTAAAGGTACTCTTTTTCTGAAAAGGTGTTGGTTGGAAAATGATGAAAGTTTTGAAATATTGCTTGCATTTTGTCTTTCCTCTGCATATCTTCTTACCTTCCAGATTTTCTGTATTGGCTTTTGTGTACTTGTTGACAGTTTTTGACAGCTTCTTTGACAAATTGTTGATAACTTAGTTTGCCTTTCTTTGACAGTTTGCACTTGTGACTTAGTTGGCCATTTTGACTTAGTTTGGTTTGCCTTGTTTGCCTCTCTTTGACAGTTTGCACTTATGCAGCTTTGTGCATTTTGTTTAATATGCTGCCTTGTAGTTAATTAATTCCATGCTTGCAAACAATTTTACTTTCCTCTTTGTGAACCAAGAAGAGGAATCTTCTTGCGATTTGCAGAGAGGACGAGCAAAAATAAAACAAACTGA
The DNA here is from genome assembly GCA_948472305.1 of Vicia faba. NCBI lineage: Eukaryota > Viridiplantae > Streptophyta > Magnoliopsida > Fabales > Fabaceae > Vicia > Vicia faba. Next base: position 653,163,505 of record OX451740.1, read on the forward strand.
TTCCGGCCAACATCCTTTAATGATGAACTTTTTTGATTAACTGTCTGAAAATGCCTTTTTTAATTCATCTGTGTTTGACTTCTCTTTTTCTGTCTTTGCAGGTAAATACCAGTCGGGCAAAGGAAGCAACGGTAGAAGATGAAGACTTCAATAGACTTAGGATAGTTTTATTTTATTTCTAATCATTTGTAATAAACATTATTATAAATAATGTAAATAAATTTACTGTATTCAAATAACACTTGTACCAATAATTAAAAATAAATAAAAGTCCTTTTGTCAGATAATTCTTTATTTCACTGTCTATTTAATTATTTAAGTTTCTTGAATTAAAATAACTGGAAGTACATCCCAATTATTCTAACTTAGATAAAATAAATAATTAATAAACGTTGTAGTCTCGCAACCCCGCATTAACCAACAATACATCCGACATTCCAAATAACCAAAAGCATTGCACAATTAAACAAACAAACATCCACACGCCTTTTACCTCACTGATCAAACTAAAGCTTCAACTTTCAATCACAAGCCTCAACTGCTATCCCATATGTTTAGGCTTTGAGAAATAAATGGCCACCTTGAACAAGCATCACAACAGTGTGACAGTCAAATGAAATGTTGTGGATTCAAATTCTTCTGAGAATGCGTGCACAAACACTAATTTTGAATTTATTGTCGAAGAAACGTCTGCTTGATCAAACCCTGAGCCGAACTCAACCAAATTAATAAAAACCCTAATAATCTGTTTGACTGTTAAGAAAAGTCAGTTGGACCGATTCTTGAGCCAATATGAAAAATCAGGAAAAGCCCGAAGCTGTGATTTCTTGTGAAAAAGAGAGGGAAAATTTTGGGGTACAACAGTTTCCCCTGTTCAATCTTCTTGAACCTGAAGAGTTAGATTGACAAGTTTGCCGTTCGCGATTCGAAGGTAAAAGGAGATTGGACACTAGAGTGCCCAAAAAATTTGCACTCGTCAAAGCGTAGTTTGAGGGAATGGGCTTAAAGATGCCATCTGGAAATTGTTGGTAGGAGGATGGGCTTATAGATGCCATCTGGAGATGTGACAGAATCTTGTCGGGGATGGGCTTAGAGATGCCATCCAAGAATGTTCGTTGAACTGTATGTCGTTGGTGAGTGGGTGAGTATCAGAAAGGTATCCATGTTTGGAACATCTCTGAACTGGGGATCTGAATAAGAAATAGATTGACATCCATGTTTGGAGAATCCGTAAACTGTTTTCAGAAGTCTTGGATCTGAACAAGCGATAGGTTAACATCCGTATCTGGGGAACCCGTAAATCATTTTCAGAGGTCTTGAATCTGAACAAGTGATAGGTTAACATCCATATCTGGAGAACCCGTGAACTGTTTTCAGAAGTCTTGAAGTTGAATAAGCAATAGATCAGCATCCATGTTGGGAAGCGTCCATAAACTGTTTTCAAAAGTTGAGTCTGAACAAGCGATAGATTAATATCCGTATTTGGAGAACCCGTGAACTGTTTTCAGAAGTCGAAGCTTACTAATCTTATCCTTAAAAGGGTAAAATATTAGCTGAAACACAATGTTATGTTGCATGAAATGTATGATGCAATATATATGTTATATCAATGTTTATGATATATGAATGTAATGAATGCGCATGTAAGCTGAGTAGCTGTCTTGCTGAGGATAGATGAATCCTGGATAGTCGGAGATAATAGAATCTTGACTTCTGTCGGGGAAAGTGAATCTTTGACTGCTGCAGGGGATTGCAAGAATCTTTTGATTGCTGTAGGTATTGATCTGGAACTTAAAAAGGTTGGTCGGTGAGATAGTTGTCCTGGCTGGTTTCAGGTATTAATCTCTGACCTGAGAAAGAAAGATAGTTTTCCTGGCTTGTTACAGGTGTTAATCTTCAATCTCTTCACGTAGATAGTTTTCCTAGCTTGCTACAGGTATTGTGATGTCGGGAATGGGCTTACAGATGCCATTTGGAGATATGATGGATAGTTGATGGAGATGGGCTTAAAGATGCCATCCAGAAATGATTGTTGAATTGTTTGAGCTGGTCGAGTAGATAGTTGTCCTGGCTAGTTTCAGGTGTTAATCTCTGACCTGAGAAAGAAAGATAGTTTTCCTGGCTTGTTTCAGGTATTGATCTTCAATCTCTTCATGTAGATAATTTCCTGGCTTGTTACAGGTATCAATCCATAATCAGTCGTCCACAAATATTTTCCTGGCTTGCTACAGGTATTAAACTGGAACTTGAAAAGGTTAGTCAAGGAGATACTGTCCTGGCTGGTTTCAGGTATTGATCTCTGACCTGAGAAAGAAAGGCTTCCTGGCTTGTTTCAGGTATTACTCTTCAATCTCTTCATAGATACTTTTCCTGGCTTGTTTCAGGTATTAATCCACAATCAGTCGTCCACATATATTTTCCTGGCTTGCTATAGGTATTTAACTGGAACTTGAAAAGGTTGGTCAAGGAGATACTGTCCCGGCTGGTTTCAGGTATTGATCTCTGACCTGAGAAAGAAAGGCTTCCTGGCTTGTTTCAGGTATTACTCTTCAATCTCTTCATGTAGATAATTTCCTGGCTTGTTACAGGTATCAATCCACAATCAGTCGTCCACATATATTTTCCTGGCTTGCTACAGGTATTAAACTGGAACTTGAAAAGGTTGGTCAAGGAGATACTGTCCCGGCTGGTTTCAGGTATTGATCTCTGACCTGAGAAAGAAAGGCTTCCTGGCTTGTTTCAGGTATTACTCTTCAATCTCTTCATGTAGATACATTTCCAGGCTTGTTTCAGGTATTTAACTGGAACTTGAAAAGGTTGGTCAAGGAGATACTGTCCTGGCTGGTTTCAGGTATTGATCTCTGACCTGAGAAAGAAAGGCTTCCTGGCTTGTTTCAGGTATTACTCTTCAATCTCTTCATGTAGATAATTTCCTGGCTTGTTACAGGTATCAATCCACAATCAGTCGTCCACAAATATTTTCCTGGCTTGCTACAGGTATTAAACTGGAACTGAAAAGGTTGGTCAAGGAGATACTGTCCTGGCTGGTTTCAGGTATTGATCTCTGACCTGAGAAAGAAAGGTCTTCCTGGCTTGTTACAGGTATTAATCTTCAATCTCTTCATGTAGATAATTTCCTGGCTTGTTACAGGTATTAATCTACAATCAGTCGTCCACAGATATTTTCTTGGCTTGCTACAGGTATTAAACTGGGATCTGAAAAGGTTGGTCAAGGAGATACTGTCCTGGCTGGTTTCAGGTATTGATCTCTGACTTGAGAACGAAAGATCTTCCTGGCTTGTTACAGGTATTAATCTTCAATCTCTTCATGTAGATACTTTTCCTGGCTTGTTTCAGGTATCAGTCTACAATCAGTCGTCCACAGATATTTTCCTGGCTTGCTACAGGTATTAAACTGGGATCTGAAAAGGTTGGTAAAGGAGATACTGTCCTGGATGGTTTCAGGTATTGATCTCTGACCTGAGAAAGAAAGGTCTTCCTGGCTTGTTACAGGTATTAATCTTCAATCTCTCGTCCACAGATGGTTTTCCTGGCTTGTTACAGGTATTGATCTGGAACTTGAAAAGGTTGGTCGATGAGATAGTTATCCTGGCTGGTTTCAGGTATTAATCTCTGACCTGAGAAAGAAAGATAGTTCTCCTGGCTTGTTATAGGTATTAATCTTCAATCTCTTCATGTAGATACTTTTCCTGGCTTGTTTCAGGTATCAGTCTACAATCAACCGTCCACAGATATCTTCCTGGCTTGCTACAGGTATTAAACTGGTATCTGAAAAGGTTGGTCAAGGAGATATTGTCCTGGCTGGTTTCAGGTATTGATCTCTGACCTGAGAAAGAAAGGTCTTCCTGGCTTGTTACAGGTATTAATCTTCAATATCTTCATGTAGATACTTTTCCTGGCTTGTTTCAGGTATCAGTCTACAATCAGTCGTCCACAGATATTTTCCTGGCTTGCTACATGTATTAAACTGGGATCTGAAAAGGTTACAGAATGGCAACCGTGTCTGGAGCATATCTGGACCGTATCTTCCAACAGGTGATGAAGGAATTTTTGATGATGACCGCAAATTCCAGCAGGTGATGAAGGAAATTTTTGAACGCTCTTGAAACTTGAAATGTAATTTGTTTTGGAAAATAAATCCTTGACAAAATTTTGGGGAAATAAACCCATGACTGCTGGTCTGTTAGAGAGGTGATGACTTTCTCGAGGACACTTGAATTTTTTTTCCAGAAAGATTTCGGAGAGGTTTCATCACTGGCCCTAGTATCAGATGCTTGTGATATTGCCAGAAAACTTGGACTGTTCGTAACCCTTTGATGAGATTGACGTTTAAATGCCCCAAGTGATGGTAACAGATACTTGCCCCAGGTTAATCTGTAATTGAGAGATTTGTTGAAATCTTGACTGGACTGCCCCAGGTTAACTAAACTTGGAAAGATTTGTTGAAACCTTGACTGGACTGCCCCAGGTTAACTGAACTTTGAAAGATCTGTTGAAACCTTGACTGGACTGCCCCAGGTGTGCTGGATAGTGACATGTCATGCCCCCTTGTTGATAGGATATTTGTCAATGGAATTGTCATTCTTTTTGAAATGATTTTGCTCACTGAGAGGGATTTCGTTCATCGGATATTCGTTGTGTGAATTTCTCTGCTGTCAATCAAATAGCCAAATGCAAACAATGATATTCAAGTAATGCACAGTTTATGTTTGTCTTGAAGTTTTGAAAAAATGCATTTTTTAGCAGAAAACTTTTTATAAGACAAATTCAACACAAGATTTAGGGCAAAGCCTTACAGGAGTCAGGATACCTTTTGAACAGTATGCTTTCGAACTAACCCATGCTTCAATTAGGACTTTTGAAAGGTTGTAACGTGGCTTGGTTCACGGTTTTAAGAAACAAAGGATAAAGGCTCAAAGTATATTTGTACCCACCGTTCTTCATGATGTTCTCCAATCCTAAACTCAGTTAATTGCGCGTCGAACTCTATTTGAGTTTGGAACGACTTTTTGGTGATGGCTCACACCAGTTTATGGAAGGCAGTCATTTTTGCAACATTTTTCATGCTGTTGAGGATTTGTAATGACCTCTTTATTTTGATTTATTATCCCTAACTTTTGCCTGACTGTTCCTGTTTTCGAGGTTACAGTCAGCGGGATGCCCCAGCTTTCTTAAGCCTCCTTTGTAGGTTTTGGATCGGTGGGCTTTTCTCTTTTGAGAGGTAACGACTGCCTATGAGATAAGGAACCATCACTGTCTTTTGATTCCAGAGGAATGTTTTTTTTTGATGTCGTTCGTTGTATTACGAACTGAGAGTTTGTGACTTCAATGTGCATCTTTTCTTTTGATTAACTGAGAGACTACCCTGCCCCAGTTTTAAATCAAAGGTTTCAATTTGTTTAGAACAGAAAACTCCTACTTCTTTGGCTCGAAGGGGTTGACTAGGGATTATCTTCCTTATAACTCCAGTGTTTAGGATTTGAAAGAAATACCTGTACATCGTCAGCAAGGTCTATTCAAAAGCATACTGTATGAGATTATGGCATTGTTTTGTCATCCTCCCTCTAAAGGCTTGTAACTTTTAGCAAGAGTTAAATGTCATAAAGAAAGTAGAAAGCATAGTTCAAGTGTAATGAAAATGAGTGGATCAAATCAAGACAAACATATGCAATGCATTAATGAAACAAAGTTTGACATTAATAGATAATTGTTTGAATAACAAAGAGATTACAACTTGAAAATTCAAATGAAACAAAGAAATTCTCAATGATTTGGCATAGGAGCAGTTATCACGTTTGGAGTCTCCGGAGGGTCAAACTCGACCTCCTTGGCATCAATCATGTCTTGGACCTTGTTCTTCAGAGCCCAACAGTTGTTTGTGTCATGTCCCGGACTGTCAGAGTAGTATGCACACCTTTCATTGGGATGATAGGTAGGAGCAGAAGTATTTGGGTTCCGGAGGGGAGCCTTCAATGTAATCAGCTCTGCCTGCAACATGCGTTGTAGCGCTTGACCCAGTGACATGTTGATCTTGGTGAATTGTCTTTTAGGTGCGACCTCCTTACGCTGATGCCCCTGTCTTTGTTGAGCAGGCGTATGATTAGAGATCAAGATTGCTCCTACGTGTTGGTCATGACGGCTCTTTTGACCATACACAACATTGGACTCTTTCTTCCCATTGTAGGGCTTTTTCTGAGCATTAGAAGGTGTAGCTTCTTGAATCTTCCCACTTTTGATGCCAGCTTCGACCCTTTCGCCGGTCAGTATTAGCTCGGTGAACCCGGCTGAGGAGCTTCCAATTAAGTGATTGAAGAAAGACCCTGTCAAAGTTCCCATGAAGATGTCAATCAGCTCCCTGTCAGTGAAAGGAGGTTTCACCCTACCAGCCAGGTCCTCTCCACTTTTGAGCGTATCCTTTGAAGTTCTCGTCAGAACCCATGGTCATGTTCTGCAATTGCACACGAGTTGGTGCAAGATCAGCATTGTACTGATACTGTTTGTAAAAAGCAGCAACTAAGTCCTCCCAGGTGTGGATGCGAGAACTCTCCAATTGATAAAACCACTCGAGTTGAGTCCCTACCAGGCTTTCTTGGAAGAAATGGATCCAAAGCTTTGGATCAGTTGTGTATGGCTGAATCTTGCGGACATAATATTTTAAGTGCATCTTAGGGCAAGAGACTCCATCGTACCGGGCCAAGGTAGGGACTTTGAACTTTAGAGGGATGACTAATCCAGAAACCAAACCCATGTCTCCTAAATCCAAGCCAGGTATTTGTTGAATCTCCATAGCATTGAGGCGATCCTCCAACTGTTTGTACTTGTCATCAGCGGGAGGATATTGTTCCTCGGAGTAGTCAGCTTCAACATCATTGATCTCCAAATTATGGTCTTCTTCAAGACTATCCCTTATGTTGGATGGAGTTAAAAGGTCTAGGGTTTTAGGTCTTCTTCTCAAGTTTAGGATGCTCGCTTCCTTCTTGGACTTCTTCTTATTGTCTTTGAGAAGGAGAGCTTTCAGATCCTCTTGCCCTTTACCCATAGCCAGAAGCATTTGTTGGAATTGAGCGTTTTGAGCTTGGAGGTCTTTCACCATTTGTTCCATATCCATCTTACTGAAATAAACAGTAGGAAGATAAGGAGACCTGTATGGGAGAAACCTGTTATGTAATGATATGTATGATATATGCAGATGCATGTTTTCAAGGATCTCTCAGGGTAAACACAAGAAAATGTTAGAGATTGAACTTTGATCAACATCTTTGATTGGAGAACTTTGTATCAGTGGATGTATTTCCACGAGAATCAAGCTCACCATGTCAAGTGGGTCATAGCCCCTGATTCAAGTTGTTGCACTTGATCTTTGAAGGCGTTTGTTTAGAGGAGAAACCTCTTGCCCTTTGGTAGACGTCTGGTTCAACGTGACCCTGCATCAAAAGACCCTCGAGATCCTTGAAATGGTTATTGAAAATGCTGTGGTATGATGTTATGATGTTATGTACATGTATGTAAAAGCAAGTAAGTGTATATACAGGTAATCATATTCACACAAAGCAAACAAGTCCTTAGGTTTAGGCTTGCATGGGGTTCATAGGTAAGTACCCTCTTGAAGTTAGTTGGCTCATCCTGTCCTAGAATAAAAACCGGGTTCTAAGGAGCTCAATATCACTGGATTATTTTCTGTGTTCATTGTTTTGGTTTAGCCACTTAACTGGTGACCAAAATATTCCAAGAAAACAATCCTCAATGAGTGTAGTATCGAGTATCTACCAACTTCGGACTGCACCAAAGTCGGTCATCTCACTACCCCTAAAAAGGCCAAGATGGTCAAGTAAGGTTCTAGAGTTCGTTAGTGCTTCATGACATCGCTCAGCGGCCCCGTATTCTCCTTGACTACTCAAGGGCTACCGGTACTCACAAATATGACACACTAACATAGCTACTGCTTCAACCATGTCGGTATACCCCACACAGTTCCCTCACAGTTTATTGCTATTTACCTAAAAAGGTGCCCCCAAATCTGGGTGTAGGATTTACAACAAACCCAAACAAGGAACCCAAAAAGTAAAGCAATCAAAGCAATCAAAGCAATCATGTATAGGTGATCTAAAACCCTAAGGTAACCCCACTTTTAGGAAAGTCCCCAGCAGAGTCGCCAGTTCTGTGATACGGTGGGAGAACTGACTTGAGGTTTTGTGTTTGTGTTCGCAAATGTTTCAGTTTAGCAAGAGTCGCCACCAACTTTTATTTTATCCTAAGGAAAGGTCAAAAAGCACAGGAAAGACCTTTGAGATGTTTTCGTGGGTTCGGGGGGTAGATTATGAAAAGGGAAGGTGCTAGCACCCTTTTCATCCATGGTTATCCATGGGCTCTTAGTTACTTGTTTTAGATCACTTGCCTTTGCTTTTCAATTTGTTTGAAATGGTGCTTTGTGTGTGTGGTTTTGAAAATGTTTTGAAAAATATGCCTTGTCTAGGCAACCTTTGTAACAATTCGTTTTGAATGTTTTACAAAGGTGTTTGTCTTTTTGAAAAGATAATTCAATGTTTTTGAAAGTTGTTTGGGAGTTGTGTTGTGGTGTGTGTTTGAAAATGGCAAGTGTGTTTTGCAAGTTTGATCAAGTAACTAAGAGCTATCTACCCTATTTTACTCAAAGATATTTTTTATGCTTTTTAACCCTTTTAACAGTGTTGTTTCACCATTGTATTTAGTGAACAACCTTGCGTTAGGATGTAAACGGGACGGGCGCGGGTCATCGTATAGACCATGAAAGCAATAGTGTCAAGTGTCTTCGGCAATTTTCTTGAGGGACTATGATTATTTATTTAGGCAACATCGAGGGTCATCGAGGGACTATGATCATTTGTTTGCTTTTGCTTTGTTTTTTTTGCCAAAGTACTTGACATGCAAACATGGCCCATTTTTTAAGGCAACAAGTGGATGTAACCCTAGGGGTGTGAGTGTGCATTGTGTATTGATTTTCATGCATTTATCTTGTATTAGGTTATCTAGCGGTTGATTTTGAATCTTCGCATACAAACCCTAATTACTATACAATATATAGAAAGCGATAAATTGTGGGAATTTAAAGTCTAAGTTATTACAAATAAGTATCCGGGGATGGGGGTACAAATGTTTACAAATGGGGATGAGTCTTATCATAATAGTAGTGTCTGAATATTATTTTACAACCAAATCGAATCGTCGCATTCTCAATGTAAAATATAACAAGGTATAAGAAACAAAGATAAACAAAAGTATTGTATGATGCACATGGTTATTTACAAATGATATAAATTAAGTATTATTATTTATTTTTGTGTTTTTGTTAATTATTATTTAGGAATTTATATAAAAAGATTTATTAAACAAAAAAAGTTTTAAGACAAAAAATCTATTAACCTAATAAATCTAATATTTACATATTTTAACTGTAATAAAAAAGTATTGTTAATAAAAATTTAATATGAAAAATTAATATATTATTTATTTAACAAGAAAAAATCAGGAATTAAGTTATATAAAAAAAGAAAATAAAGTGATAATATAAAAAGATTGATTTGTAAACCTAAGAAGTAAATAAAAGAAATTAGATGGGCTTTTGTGGGATATATGCCTGGCCCAAACGAAAAACAAACAAGATTAGAAAAAGAGGGGGTATGTGCCAGAATGTTTGGGCTTAGCATTTGTTCAAGGGGGCAGGCCCATATGTATTTTGACAAAGAATTTGTTAGGGTTTGTATTCGTTTGGTCAGAAAAGGGGTTTGTTCATGAACGGCGCCGCTCCCTTTCTTCTTCATCGTCCCCTTCGTCCTTTCTCAATCGCGAGCTTCTGACTAAACCTCTCTTCGCTTCAGGCCACTAGGCGCCGCCTCCACTCTCCTCTCTCCATGGTTGAGCAAGGCGGTGACAAGAAAAGGTATCGGTTTCTGTTTTCATATTTTAGGGTTTCAAAATTTGTGCATGTTATTGATTTTTGACATACTTTGGTCTTCGACTGCTATTGATCTTTGATTATTATTTGTGTTCGTGTGAGGTGTAGAAAAAAAAGGAAGAGGAATTTATACCTTGGTTCTGCTTTTTGGAAAGGAGAAGGATATTTTGGACAGGAGGCGTTCTCCGGTGGCCAAGGCGAGGGAGCGAGACGCTGATGAAAGCTTTGTTCTGGTACTTGTATCTTTACTTTGTTTTGTTTTATGAATATTTTATCTTCTGAAAACAACGCTTATGGATCTTCTTTTCTTCTTCTGAATACTTGCTTCTGTAATGCTTTTAATGATTATGTGATGAGCTGCTTGTTCTGAGAATGCTTACGTGTTAACTTCTGACTTTATTCCTCTCTTTGGCTTGGTTAGTTTGATCCTGTGATGAACTTCTTGTTCTGAGGATGCTTGGATTTGTTTTCAATGATGAATTTGATTATGAGGGTTTTTTGATATGTATTTGATGATGTTTTAATGCTGAGTTTTGGATTGCCTATGATGAACCTAGTTCTGAAACAGGTTTGAGGCAAGCTTTTGTTTGCTTGCTTGAAGGCAGGATGAAGTAGGCTTCTGGTAGTTTGAAGCGGGCTTGAAGTTACAGGCTTTTAGCAGGAAAGCTTGAAGGTTACAGGCCTTTAGCAGGTTTTGTATTTGAACAGGTTTTTAGGCTTTGGCTGCTTTGAGGTTTGTTTAGGTTACAGGCTTTGAAAGGCTTGCTTCCTTAGGCTTGCTTCTGGTTTTTAGCAGGTTTGTGCTTTTGCTGTTCACAAGTTTGAAATAGGCTTGAAGCAGGTTAGCAGGCTTTGTGCTTATGCAGGCTTCAGGGCTTGTGTTATGCTTGCTTAGATACAGGTTACAGGTTATGCAGTTTTTGAGCTTGTTAGTTTTTGAGAGGCTTTGATGCAGGATGTGTTATGCGTTTACAACTTTGTGTTATATTTTTCTATGTGTTCTGCCCCCCTTAACAGTGTTGGGATAATGTTATATTTATCTATGTCTTCTAAGCCTGCCTAAAAACTGTAAGTCTGCTTTTTCTTTTCTCTTTCTCTCTCCATAAGCATATTATATTGCTTAAAGGTACTCTTTTTCTGAAAAGGTGTTGGTTGGAAAATGATGAAAGTTTTGAAATATTGCTTGCATTTTGTCTTTCCTCTGTATATCTTCTTACCTTCCAGATTTTCTGCATTGGCTTTTGTGTACTTGTTGACAGTTTTTGACAGCTTCTTTGACAAATTGTCGACAACTTAGTTTGCCTTTCTTTGACAGTTTGCACTTGTGACTTAGTTGGCCATTTTGACTTAGTTTGGTTTGCCTTGTTTGCCTCTCTTTGACAGTTTGCACTTATGCAACTTTGTGAATTTTGTTTAATATGCTGCCTTGCAGTTAATTAATTCCACGCTTGCAAACAATTTTACTTTCCTCTTTGTGAACCAAGAAGAGGAATCTTCTTGCGATTTGCAGAGAGGACGAGCAAAAATAAAACAAACTGATTCCGGCCAACATCCTTTAATGATGAACTTTTTTGATTAACTGTCTGAAAATGCCTTTTTTAATTCATCTGTGTTTGACTTCTCTTTTTCTGTCTTTGCAGGTAAATACCAGTCGGGCAAAGGAAGCAACGGTAGAAGATGAAGACTTCAAGAGACTTAGGATAGTTTTGTTTTATTTCTAATCATTTGTAATAAACATTATTATAAATACTGTAAATAAATTTACTGTATTCAAATAACACTTGTACCAATAATTAAAAATAAATAAAAGTCCTTTTGTCAGATAATTCTTTATTTCACTGTCTATTTAATTATTTAAGTTTCTTGAATTAAAATAACTGGAAGTACATCCCAATTATTCTAACTTAGATGAAATAAATAATTAATAAACATTGTAGTCTCGCAACCCCGCATTAACCAACAATACATCCGGCATTCCAAATAACCAAAAGTATTGCACAATTAAACAAACAAACGTCCACACACCTTTTACCTCACTGATCAAACTAAAGCCTCAACTTTCAATCAGAAGCCTCAGCTGCTATCCCATATGTTTAGGCTTTGAGAAATAAATGGCCACCTTGAACAAGCATCACAACAGTGTGACAGTCAAATGAAATGTTGTGGATTCAAATTCTTCTGAGAATGCGTGCGCAAACCCTAATTTTGAATTTATTGTCGAAGAAACGTCTTCTTGATCAAACCCTGAGCCGAACTCAACCAAATCAATAAAAACCCTAATAATCTGTTTGACTATTAAGAGAAGTCTGTTTGATCGATTCTTGAGCCAATCTGAAAAATCAGGAAAAGCCCAAAGCTGTGATTTCTTGTGAAAAAGAGAGGGCAAATTTTGGGGTACAACACATACCATGGCCATTTTTTAGGCAACAAAGGGGGTGAAACCCTAGGGGTGCTTGTGTGCAATGTGTTGTCATTTTACATGCTTTTGTTTGTCTTGTATTAGGTCATTCTATTTGTTTGATTTTTTGTCTTATCATGCAAAACCCTAATTTACTACACAAGTATAAATGCGATAAATTGCGTAAAAGTAAACTAAGCTATTACAACAATTATTATGGGAGGGGGGATACAAGTTTTTGAATGGGGATATTTGCATAAAATAAAACCCTAAAATACTATTACAACCCAATTGAATTATTGTGCAAATTAAATAAAAATACAAATAATAAAAATGCAATAAAATGTAATTATGCAAAAAATATTTTGTATTTGATTTTTATATGAAAAAATAAATTATTTAAGTCCTAAAAAAAATAAGAAAAAATAACATTATTATTTTTGAAAGGGAAAATCCTAATTTTTTGATTTAAAAGAAAATTATGCTTTCTATTATTATTTTGTCTATTTTTTGTATAAGAAAATATAAGTAATATTATATACAACATTAAAAATTAAATATGTGTGAAAATAATTATTTTTATGTGTTAAATAATAAAAATAAAAATGTCTAGTATTTTAATGTATTTAAAATTTTTTATAAGAAAATAAATTCTATTTATTAAAATAAAACTATTTTTATATGTGGAAAAATAATAAAAATAAAATTGCAAAAAATTAAGAAAATTATTTTTGTGATTTTTAATGTTCAGAAAAAATTATTAAAGTCAAAAATATGAGAAAATATGCAAAAATAAAAAAATATTAAGCAGGGGGTGCAAGAGTAAACTGGGGTGTGTGAAAAGCAAAACCAAAAAAGGCCAGAAATGCAAAAAGCCCAAGCCAGCCACTTCGTCCCTGTCCTTCAGCTTGCGCGCGTTCCATGTACAAACCTGCAACTCTCTATTCTTTGCACAAAAACAAAAACTTGCAACATAAAAAATGTAGCTTAGAATCTCACGATTCCAATGATATAAAATCCATAATCTAACTCTCAAAGATCAGGGAGAATTTCAGTAGCCCTAATTTCTGACCTAATTTTTTCAGCATGTTCAACATTCAAATTCTCTTAGCTCAGTTGAAATAAATGACAACTATGCATATGTACAACTTCACCATGCTAGAGACTACATTTTTGCTTCACAACTCGTGGCTAGAGGATGCTTAAATAAAGAGATAGAGATTTGAAAAATTCCTCCTTCAGCTGGATTTGGATATGGCAATGTGGAGACTTTGAGTGAGGCCTGAGGATCGTGTGAGCTTCCTTGAAGTTCCCTCAAGCTTTTCCAATGCTTAGCTGGCTTTGTGGATGGCTGAAACTCCCTGTAGAAGTCAAGCGGCAACCTCCCAAAATGAAAATGGTGATGTCTGAAACAAGGCTCACAGTCACATGATGAATGCTTGTATAGTTTGGATATGATGTGGATGAAGTGTTTAAAAGGTTAAAAGGCAAAACACGAGCCAAAATGAAGTTGGCAAGAGTTTTGCAGAAACTACTATGTCTTGGCAGAAAAATATGTTTTTTAGGTTTGGGTGAGTTTCTGATCATAAGTGTTGTACCCCAAAATTTGCCCTCCCATTTCTCATTGATTTCTCATCACAAAGCCCTTGGAGATCAAGATCCAGTTAGGGTTTCATCTGCTCAAGACTTCTCCTTGCACTGTTGACCCAAATTAGGGTTTGTGTTTGCACAAAGATGTTCTGACCTAAAATGCCTAAGATGACTTTCATGCTTCATATTGGACTCCCAAGTTTATCCACATCAAGTTTCAAGTCTTGATTCCAAGTTTTGCCCAGTCAATTGGACAGTTGACCTAGAAATCAGTTGTATTAGGGAAAAAGTCAACTGTGGCCAATTGACAGTCAAATCTCATGAAAATTGACCCACATCAACATTATGAACTCACATGGACCATTTGATCAAGTTTGGATCACAATTCCACAAGAAATTTGATCAGATCACCAAAAGGGCAAAATGGTCATTTTTAGGGTTTTGACTGCACAAAGGCAACTTTTGACTGTTTGACCTAGCCAATGGCAAACCAAGCTCACATATGGACTCAAGGACCCCATGGAATTGTCTTGACATGCTCAACAAGTTCAAAAGATCCCAAGTACACAAGATTGACAGTTGAATTTCCCAGTCAATTGATCAATTTTGACTGTATACTGAAAAGTCAAACTTTGACTTTTTGGTCAAAATCAAGAGTCAAGATTCATTTTTCATCAAAACATGCCAAATCATGAAACTTGTTCACCAAGAAATCAAAAATTGCAAATTAGGGTTTGAAATGAGAATTTTTCATAACTTAGAATTTTTCTAAGTTATGAAAAACCCTAATTTTTTCCCAACTTTGCCCCACTTTCTCACCAAGATTCATTTGGATTCAATCAAAAGTCAAAACATGAAAGTTGTAGCCTATTGCATAGTCTACAACTTTGACTCACAAAGTTTTCCCAAAAGAGGCTTGTAGCTCAAGTTACAATTTTTGGAACAAGGGTACTAAACCATTCTTAACTTAGTGAAATTTTGACCTTTTTAGGCAAGGTTTTTACCTAACTTCAAGACCACTTTTCACATACTTCCCCTTGGAATTTCAATTTGCATTTCAAATATGGATTGTAGTACACATTCCAAGCTTTCCAAAATGTCCAATAACTCATCAAACAACCTCATGACTTGAGAGAATCGAATTTTGCAATATGGCAAAAACTCACTTTTGAATTGGCCAATTTCCATGTTCATAACTTGTGCAAGTTTTTCAAATCAGCATGCAAATTGATTACAGGCCTCTAAACCATCCAACACTCATAAATTTAATGCAAACTCTTTGTGCCAAGACCATGTTCTATGTGTTCAAGCATTGTATGATGGATTAATCCCAAAATAGATAAAGCACTTTAACCATTTTTGCAAAAGTAAGCTTTATGTCAAAATGAAAATCCAAGAAGTACATATCAAATCCCCTTGGCACAAGTTTAGGGACTAATCACACTGATCAATGCCAAGGTTTGCAGCATGTTATGGGGGCCTCTACCTGTCTAAACACCAACTTGGCTTTTGGTTGCTAAAAGTGTAAGAAATATGGCATAACTGAACACAACTTTGATCTCAGCAATAGAACCCTTAAGCAAATATTTTGTACACATTCAAGACATCCTAACTGAGTTAGAACACGAGCCTTTCACCTCCAATACCTCCACAAACTCAAAATCACCATTGAACTGCACAAAAACAGGGCTTGCTGCAGTTTGAGTTCCAACTCTCATCCCTTTCATACACTCTTGCTAAAACCACATCAAACACATTCTACAATATCCCCTGAAGCTAATCCAAACATAAAACACGGCCTGTAACTCCTCTAATCAGTTCCACCATTTTCACTTTCTTGTTTTGCAGTTGAAGGTCCATAGCTCGATTCAAGGTGTTTCAAAGCAAAGTAAGCATTGGAGTAACATCACTACACTTCAGGCAAGCTATACAGATCATCATCTTGCCCTGAAAGCTCCCCCATTGCCAAATACAACTTCAACTGAACAGGTATCTTCTTGAACTTCTAACTCTTAATGTAGGCATTGTTAGCTCTAAGTTTGTGAATAAGAAGTGTTCTACTCATGCCCCTGAATCTGTACATACTTTTACTTTTCATTTATTTTGCCTGAGATATGAGAATTTAAGGTCTGAATGTTGATAAAAAGTTAGGTTAGGATTTGGGAATGATAAAATTCTCTCTCATTTCTGAGAGTTAGGATGAGTTCTTTACATATTTAGAATCGTGGCTTGATGATTAACATTTCTTATGTTGAAAGTGTGCAAAAAGTCAAGGAATCCAGATGTTTGAACTTGAGTACAGGCGCGTGTTTTTGAACAAGAAGCTGTCTGAAGGTTGAAGAAAGGTCTTCATGGGCTGGGCCTGTTGTGTCATTTCTCTTCACACCCTATTTTTGCTTTCATACCCCCTGAGCCCATTTTGTTTGTTTTAATGATTTTTTGACTTTTCTTTTTTTATTATGACTTATTTATTTTTCCTAATAATATTAAAAACATAAAAAACATTTTTTACACCATTTTTATATTTTTTAGGCATTTATTTGTTTATATGAACCATTTGTACATAAATAATATATATATACTATTATTTAGAAAAACTAGAAAAATAATGCAAATATATTTTATTTCTGATTTTTATTTCATTTTCTCTTTTGAAAACATTTTGTATCAAAAAAAATATTTCTTTTATAAATATTGAATATTATTATTTTGTATATATAATATTTATTTAGTAAATAATAAAGATATTTATATATGTATTAGTATATTTAGGTTAAAATACAAAAAATACATGCATTTTTCTTTTATTAATATTTGACCTCAAAAAAAAAAACTTTTTATAAATATACTTCATTTTATTTTATTTTCTGTATATAATAAATAAATACTTGTATAAATTAAATAATATATATATTTACTCAATAAAATTAGGGTTTTACCCTTGAAACACAAAAACTCCAAAAATATTACTTTTTTTTATTTTATTTATTTGACATAAAAAATATCTTTTTTCCATACATATAAAAACCCTTTTTGCATCTTGCATATTTATTTTATTTCTATTTAATTTGTGCAAATTAATTACCTTGTAAATAATTCAATATTGATGTAATAGCTAGGTTTAATTTCCTTGTCAATATCCCCCATTTGAATATTTGTACCCCCCTTCCCATATTGTGTTGTAATAGTTTAGAACTTTACTTGTCGCACTTTAATGCTTTCTAAATATACCATGTTAGAATTAGGGTTTGTATGCAAATAAAAAGAACAAAATAGTTTGACCTAATTTCAAGATAATCAAGCATGAAAATGGACAACACATATCACACTTGCACCCCTAGGGTATTCCACTTGTTGCCTTCAAATAAATGGGCCATATTGCATGTTAGGTTTCTTTGGGTAAAACAAACAATCAAATGATCATAGTCCCTCGATGACGCTTTCGAAAAGTTGCCAAAAATATCAAGTCTCTTTCAAAAAAAAATTGCCCAAAGATACTTAGCACTATTGCAATTATGGTCTAAACGATGACCCGCGCCCGTCCCTTTCACCTCCTAATACAAGATTGTCCACCAAATACAATGGTGGAACAAAATTGTCAAAAGGGTTAAAACATAGCATAAATCTTTGAGAACTTTAGGGTAGATAGCTCTTAAGTACTTGTAAACTTGCAAAAGAAAACACTTGCCTATTTTCAAACCACACTTCACAAACACTTTCAAAACAAACTTTCAAAAAACCTTGAAATATCTTTTCAAAAAGACAAACACCTTTTGTAAAACATTCGAGTAAAGAATTGTTACAAGGTTAGCCTAGACAAGGCATCTTTTTCAAAACATTTTCAAAACCATACACAAAGCACCATTTCAAACAATTGAAAACCAAGGCAAGTTGATCTAAGCAAGTACCTAAGAGCCCATGGATAACCATGGAGAGAAAGGGTGCTAAGGCAGTGTTTAGGGATTGAAACCAAGGCAGTGTTTAGGGATTGAAACAATGCCTGTACCTCATCAGCGGGGTCTGTTCAACAACATACTGTATATCGTGGTATCGTTTTCGTCATCCTCCCTCAAGAGGCTTAGAATTTTAGATCAAGAGCTGACATCGGAAAAAAATATGAAGATAATTTTCATTTAGTGAACACGAATATATTGTTTCAAAACAGACATATGCGATGCATTAATGAAATAACAATGTTTATCATGAGTAAATGTTTGAATAAAAGAAAACTGCAACTTGAACATTCGAATGAACAAAAGTTTTCCAGTCTCAGGATTTGTCACTTCAAATGGTGAGTCTTGCAGGGGTAGTAGAAGAACTCGGCCTGACCATCTTGTGTGAACTCTAACGCCCCTTCATCAATCAGGTCCTGGATCTTGTTCTTCAGAGCCCAACATTCGTTTGTATCATGCCCCGGGCTATCAGAATGATAAGCGCAGCGAGCGTTGGGGTTATACTTTGGTGACGTTGTATTTTGAAACTTCGGAGCTTCTTTTAGAGTTACCAGCTTGGTCTCCAGCAACTGTGGCAATATCTGGGATAAGGTCATGTTGAGTCGAGTGAACTGCCTTCTTTCGCTCTTTTGTTGGCTGTGATGTTGAATTTGTGACACTGGAGCCATTTGAGGAGCTCTTCCCTTACCTCCTTGTCTCAAAGGTGGTTGAACGATGACTGGCTTTTTACCCTTAGACTTTTGCCCCAGTTGGTTACCCTGAAGCGGTTGGTTGACGAGAAACCAGAGCTCATCTTGTCTTTGAGCTAACCCTTGAATGGCAGTCACCTGCCCCAGCATTTGGGCTTTCATTGCATCCATTTCAGCTTGCAAGTGTTTCAGTCGTTCGTCCTCAGCGCTGTTCCTGACCAAAGTCTCCATGAGAAGTGTCCTTAGCTCCTCCTGCCCTTTGGATAGATTCATGAGGATTTCCCCGAACCGAGTCTCTTGAGCAAGAAGGTCCTGGTTATCTTGTTGGGAAGCCATTGCTGAAATAAACAGCGGAGAAGGTAAGTGACCTGCACCAGGGATACCTGTAATGCAATGATATGCATGATATGTATATGCAATGTTTTCAAGGACCTCGCAGGGTAAACAAGAAGATTTGTTAGCATTTGAATCTATAGCTTGATTAAGGGAAACCCATGTTGTTGAGAATTCTTTTTCCAGGGTCAAGGCTCACCATATCTAGTGGGTCATAGCCCCTGACTTTAGTCATCATGTCTGGTTTTGATTTCCAAACAACCTTGGTTAAGGGAACCTTCTTCAGGAGTCAGAGCTCACCATATCGAGTGGGTCATAGCCCCTGACAACCTTGGCTAGAGGAAAATAAATCCCCTTTGCCCCTTGCTAGATAACTGGCTCATCATGTTCTGCATCACAAGCCCTTGAGATCCTTGAAATGGGTTAGGATGTATGCAATGGTATGATGTTATGGTGCATGGGGTAATATGGGTGAACCCTGTTATGAGCCCTTATTACGGACTATAAACAGAAATCTGCAAGAAACTCAAGTAAAACCTGTCATGAGTCCCAGTTAAGGACTAAAAAACAAGAAACTCGGTAAACCCTGTTATGAGTCCTAATTAAGGACTGCAAACCAAAATTTGTAAGAGACTTAGTATACCCTGTTATGAGTCCCTATTAAGGACTATAAACAAAACCTGCAAGAAACTCAAGCGTTAGATAACAAGCATGCAAGTAGTCAAGTACGAAGGCACGCAAGTCACACAAGAGAAACCCTTAGAGTTTAGGCCAGCATGAGGTCTGGGTATTACCCTCTTGAAGTTGGTGGGCTCAACCTGTCCTATCAGAAGTAACCGGGTTCTAAGGGTCCCAATATCACGGGATTGCTTTCATTGTTCATCGTTTCGATTTAGCCACTGAACTGGCGACCGAAATATTCCAGGAAAGCAACCCTCAATTGAGTGTAGTATCGAGTATCAACCAACCTCGGACTGCACCAAAGTCAGTTATCTCACTACCCTAAAGAGGCCAAGATAGTTCAATTAAGGTTCCTAAGGTCTGTTGATGCTTCATGACACCACGCGGAGGCCCCGTACTCTCCTTGACTGAACTCAAGGGTTACCGGTACACACCAAAGTGCCACATCAACGTAGCAGACTGTTTCAACCATGTCAGTATACCCCGCACAGTTCCCTCACAGCCTTGTTGCTACTTTCTAAGAAGGTATCCCCCAGATCCGGGTTAGGATCTATAGAACTCCCACGACAGTCCCACAATTTAAAGCAAGCAAATCAATACAATTGAAAACACAGTTATGAACTAACCCTAAGGTACACCTCACTTTATAAATATGGTCCCCAGCAGAGTCACCAGTTCTGTGATCGGTGGATCTGGAACTGACTGTTTAACGCTGGTTCGCGAAATGTCGCGGAAGCAAGAGTCGCCACCGTCTTTTATTTTCTCCAAATGGAAAGGACAAAAGCACAGAAAAATTCCTTAAAGAGATTGCTCTCGGTTCGGGAGGTAGGTTATAGAAAGGGAAGGTGTTAGCACCCTTTCTATCCATGGTTATCCATGGGCTCTTAGATACTTGCTCATTTGTATTTTCAAAAATGGTTTGTTTGCTTTTCAACTGTGAGTGGCTTTGAAAAAGTTTCGTTTAAAGTTTCAGATCGACTCTTGTATCAGTCCTCAAGAGTGTTTGAAAAGTTGCTTTCGAAAGCTTTTTGAAAAGGTGTCGGTGTGAAAAGTATTTTTTGATTTGTTTTTTTGAAATTAGAGCAAGTATCTAGAGTCGTCTACCTACCCTAAGGAATTCGTCTGTGTAGATGTCCTTTAAAGTAGTGCCATCCCACTATTGAGAGGTAGGTAGCACCACCGTTGGAGGTGTTCGGGTCAATTCGAGGTTCGGGACATGGTGATCACCAGAGCAATGGGAAGACACCTTAGAAGCTACCCTCATGCCAGGTTCCCGGATCATGAGGACTTACTAAGACATCCTCTACTCGACGATCACCTTTCGAGGCAAGGCAATAGTGAGGCGTACCCTAGGGGTGGTGTGTGATTTGTGTGTCATGTTCATTTATTTTTGTCTTGTCATGTCAAAGTGATCTATGCGTTTGTTTTTATTTTATCATTCATTCTTGCATGTCATTATTAATAGTTAAAATTGCGAGAAATATAAAGTTCCTAAACTATTACAAAGGCGCGGGTCCACATCGCCAAATTAAACCAGGACCCGATTTGACATAAAATAAAGAAATAAAATGCGGGAAATATAAAATGTCTGAGTTACATGGCTTGAGCAATTACATAATATTTGAAAGAAGGAATAAATAAAATGCGCGAATTGGAATTAAAATTGGAAGCGAGGGCGTTGGACCCTTTTTAATGAAATTAAATTAAATTATTAAATTAATTAAATTAAAATGAAAAAAGAAATTATTTTGAGATTTTTTGGATTTATGGTTTTTTATGTGAATTAAATGAAATTAACTAATTAACCCTAATTCTACAACTTTTATTTATTAAGAAAAACATGTTAAAATTTAAACCTAAAATTAAATTAATTAATTAATGGCAATTTGATTTATAAAAATAAATAATTAATTATTAGTGAAATTTATTTACAAAAAATATTAATTAAATAAATATATTTTGATTTTTATGACTTTTCTGTTTTTTACTATTTTTTATATTTTATGAAAATAAGTTAAATTAAATGAATTAATTAAAAAGGGAAATAATTGAAATAAATAAAATAAGGAAAAGAAAGAAAATACAATACCTTGGGGGGTTTCTGTCCCCTTTTTGGAGGTGAATTGGAGTGGTTTGTAACTGTGATGGCTTTGTTTGTAGTGAGAGAGGGATTTGTAATAAGGATTTCAAGGTTTTAGGGTTCTTGAAAGAGTTTGATATTCCAACAGTGTTGTGGCAAGGTTTTTTTCTCTCTTTTTTTCTTCCCTCTTTTTTCTTTTTTTCTCCCCCCTTTTTTCTTTTTTTCTCCTTCTTTTTTTCTCTCTTTTTCTCCTTCTTTTTTTTTTCTCTTTTTCTCCTTCTTTTTTTTTTCTCCTTTTTGTGTGACAAGAAGGTGATTATATAGTGGAAATTAGGGTAAAGAAAATGGGCTTTGAATGTGCAATTGGGCCTCCAATATTCACTTGAATTCGTCACTTTTCAGGCTAAATCGCAGGGACTTAAGTGCATTTTTTGAAGTTGAAATGTGAAAACAAAATGTAGCCGACATCGAGAACTAACTCCTGTCCGAAAATCGACTCAATCGGATAAACGGTGAATTAGTTATGAATTTTTGAAGTTTCAGCTCAGACAAACTTATTTTGGGCTCCAGTGTCGGCTCTGACACGTTCTTCAATAAAAAACTGGTATTGATCGGAGCATAATCCGGTCTCGACTTTTGAAGCAAAGTTGTACATCTACGAGTCAGGGACCTTGTGTAAAAATATGAGCCCAATCCGATAAAAATTGACCGAGTTATGAATTTTCGAAGTTTCGGCTCAGATGAAATAATATTCAGCATTCAGGATTTTCAGCGTGTCACGCACTCTGAGCAAAAAACGAAGGCCTTTTGAATACCGTTTGAACTCAATTCCTTCTGT
The DNA here is from genome assembly GCA_948472305.1 of Vicia faba. Classification (NCBI taxonomy): domain Eukaryota; kingdom Viridiplantae; phylum Streptophyta; class Magnoliopsida; order Fabales; family Fabaceae; genus Vicia; species Vicia faba. The sequence continues at coordinate 653,186,019 of OX451740.1, forward strand.
GAAAATGTATTCAACTCAATTTGTGAAATTTTGGCGCCGGAACCAGCTCGATACGATGAAAATCGACCAAGTTATGATTTTTTGAACATGACGCAAATAAACTTCTGTCACAAATTTTCTGCACGAAAATACCTGATAAATCCACATTTTTGAAGACCTTCTGATCGAAATTGGCTTCCAGCCGTGAGAGATGAAAACGTAGATAATGTCAAGACGGAATTTTGGCCACCGGAACGGGTTCAAAACGAGTCACGATCTTCAAGTTATGAATTTTTTAGCGCGTAAAAACTGCACTTTCAACACACTTTTTTCACCATATTTCTTCGAGAAAACTCACACATTCGGATACCTTCTTTAAAGAATTGACTCTTGAGCCGAACCTGAATTTGAGAATATGTTATCAGAGATATCTTGGCGAAAGAACACCTGAATATAACGCGCCGGCTTGGACTTGTGAATTTTCTTGAAATGTTTTGAGAAATATGGGAGGGCAAATTTTGGGGTACAACAGTTGCCCCTGTTCAATCTTCTTAGACCTGAGGATGCAGATTGGCTGACGTGCCTTTCGTAATCCGAAGGTAGAAGATGATTGAACACTAGAGTGCCCAAAAATTTGCGCTCACATGTTAGCAGTGTGATGGGGGAATGGGCTTATAGATGCCATTTGGAGATTGCTGGATAGGATGATGGGCTTATAGATGCCATCTGGATATTGATCGCGTAGGAGATTCCTTAGCGAGAACCTGCATACCTGCAAAAGAACAAATGAGTACCTGACACGTTGCAGGAGCTGGTTTTCAGATGCTTGGTATAGATGTGTCCTGACTGGTTACAGGAGCTGAGTCTGGAGCTCCAAACGGCGATGAATGAACCAGGGATGGTTACTGCCTTAGCATGAATGGTAAGAGAATCTTGGACGATTACTACCCCAACAGGAACACTGAGAGAATCTTGGGTGTCTTCTACTGGGATAAGAATCAGGGAGATCTTAGGGTCGATCTGACTGAACCAGAGAAGGCCTTTGACTGGATAAGAATCAGGAAAATCTTAGGGTCGATTTAACTGAACCGGACAAGGTCTTGGAATCTTCAACTGGATAAGCATCAGGGAGATCTTAGGGTCGATCTGACTGAACCAGAGAAGGCCTTTGACTGGATAAGCATCAGGAAAATCTTAGGGTCGATTTAACTGAACCGGACAAGGTCTTGGAATATCTTCAACTGGATAAGCATCAGGGAGATCTTAGGGTCGATCTGAATGAACCAGAGAAGGCCTTTGACTGGATAAGCATCAGGAAAATCTTAGGGTCGATTTAACTGAACCGGACAAGGTCTTGGAATATCTTCAACTGGATAAGCATCAAGGAGATCTTAGGGTCGATCTGACTGAACCAGAGAAGGCCTTTGACTGGATAAGCATCAGGAAAATCTTAGGGTCGATTTAACTGAACCGGACAAGGTCTTGGAATATCTTCAACTGGATAAGCATCAGGGAGATCTTAGGGTCGATCTGACTGAACCAGAGAAGGCCTTTGATTGGATAAGCATCAGGAAAATCTTAGGGTCGATTTAACTGAACCGGACAAGGTCTTGGAATATCTTCAACTGGATAAGCATCAGGGAGATCTTAGGGTCGATTTAACTGAACCAGAGAAGGCCTTTGACTGGATAAGCATCAGGAAAATCTTAGGGTCGATTTAACTGAACCGGACAAGGTCTTGGAATATCTTCAACTGGATAAGCATCAGGGAGATCTTAGGGTCGATCTGACTGAACCAAAGAAGGCCTTTGACTGGATAAGCATCAGGAAAATCTTAGGGTCGATTTAACTGAACCGGACAAGGTCTTGGAATATCTTCAACTGGATAAGCATCAGGGAGATCTTAGGGTCGATCTGATTGAACCAGAGAAGGCCTTTGACTGGATAAGCATCAGGAAAATCTTAGGGTCGATTTAACTGAACCGGATAAGGTCTTGGAATATCTTCAACTGGATAAGCATCAGGGAGATCTTAGGGTCGATCTGACTGAACCAGAGAAGGCCTTTGACTGGATAAGCATCAGGAAAATCTTAGGGTCGATTTAACTGAACCAGGCTAGGTCTTGAAATATGATTGAGAATTTCAACTGCATCTTTCCTGAAAGGTAAAAGGTCAGTCACATGCAATGCATGATATGGATCAAGCAATGATGTTCTCAATATAAATGAGACTTGTATGATATGATGCGTCTATGCATGCTATAATGATGTATGTGATGTTTTATGAATGTATATTTTCGTCTGGGAAATTAAATCCTTGACGGGTGCTGGGAAGTCATATCCCGGGCTGATGTTGAAGAATAGATTTTGCTTCCGCTGGGGATGATAACTGCAAGAATACCAGTAGGAGAAGATGACTCCGTTGCGGAATAAACTTGGCAAATGGAAGATTCTGCGGGGAGAAAATATACTCTAGCGACCATGCTGGGAAGCAATACTCTGTGGGAAGAGGGATGCCTTGCTGAGTGTTGATAATAATTTGCTGGGGATACCCTTGTTGTGTTGGAAGTGCTAATAGACTTCGCTGGGGTAAGAAGACTTCGTCGAGGACGCTCTTTCCGTGGCTTTTAGCTGAGGATAACCCAGTTATATACTGTTAAGGAAATAACTCTTTGAATAAAGCCGGACGACGCGTTCGTGCTCTGCGAGGATAAGCTTCCAGAATTTACTGGGGATAAGCTTACTGCTTGGGGATATGAATTCCAACTTTCCTGGGGAAACTGGATTGGACTTCTGGGGAAGTTTTGAACTGCATCGGGGAAGTGACTCCTTTGAGTATTTGATATGCCGCCGGGGAACAATCTTTAGGTCACGACTGCCGGGGATGCTTGTTAAGAATATGTGTATTGCTGCTGGGGAATGTTGAGCTCTATGGGAGGGTACCCAACTTCCTTGAGGTTTGATAATAGCTTGGAGAAGAATGCACTGACTGCTGACTCTCTGGGGAATTTAAGATGTACTGGTCATGTTCTTTAGCTGAACCTACCTTGGTACCTTGGAGGATAGAACAATTGGATCGCTCAGACAACTCTTTATTGCCCCTGTTTCTGAGGTGGGATAGAGAGACCTGTGAGGCGCTGACAGTTGTTGATGGACAAACCTTCTTCTGATAGGCATGTGTGAGGATGGCAGGACATAATCGTACGCTTTGATCCCTAACTTTTGCCTGGACCGCCCTTTCGGGTTTTCGGTCCACCGGGATACCCATTTTTGCCCAAGCCGCCTTTTCAGGTTTTCGACTTGCCGGGTGTACATATTTTTCATTTTCCTCCCTTCATTTTGCCCGAACCCTTTTGGTTCGCCGGGAAGCCCTTACTTTTGCCTAGGTATGTCAACCTAGCGGGTCTTTGATTTTGCGTAGTATCTTTTCGACTATGTCCGCGCTTTCAGAAGGTAGGGAGTTGCCCCTGTTAGAAGTGTGTTGTCATGCCACCAGAAGATTTTTGATCGTGCAAGTTTTGTTGCTGGAATGCCCCAAGTGACTCAGGCGGAGATTTGCCCCAGGCTATTTGGCCTTTTGAGAGATTCTCCGAATCTTGATTGGATTGCCCCAGATAATGGACAATAGTCATGTCCTGCCCCTTGATTGGAAGCGCTTTTGTTCACAAGGTGTTCATCGTGCGAATTTCCCTGCTGTTCAAACAAATAGTCATATGCAAACAAAGTTATGTTAAAAATGCAAAGCTTATGTCTGTCTTGAAGATTTTGAAAATGCAGTTTTTTTTCATAAAACAATTGAATGTTTGTAAAACGTGATGTCAACTCCGTATTTACCGTAGGCCTTAAGGAGTCGGGATACCTTTTGTAACAGTACGCTTTCGAACTAACCCATGCTTCATCTAGGACTTTTAAGGGTTATAACGTGGCCTGGTTCACGGTTTAAGAAACAAAGGATAAAGGCTCAAAGTATTTGTACCCACCCGCTCTTCGTGATGTTCTCCAAACCTAAACTCAGTTGATCATACGTTAGACCTTGCTTGAGTCTTTGCTTTGATATACCAGCGATGGTTCAGATGTTGATGATTTATTTTGAATAGGCAGTCATTCTTTTTTTTTTGTTGAGGGTTTGTGTGACCTCTTTCCTTTTTTTTTGATTTTGTTATCCCTGTTTTTTGCCTGAACTGTTTCTTTTGTGATTACAGTCAGCGGGATGCCCCAGTTTTGTAAGTCTCCTTCATGGGTTTTGACTTAATGGGCTTTTTATTTTTTTGAGATAATGACTGCCTTTCTTTATTGATTATTCGGAACCATCATTGTCTTTCGTTTTGTAAAGATCTCTTTGGTGCCATTCGTTATGCACTTGGATCAACTGAGAGACTACCCTGCCCCAGGTTATGATTAAGGGTTTTAAATTTCGAAAAGAAAAACTCCTACTTCTTTGGCTCAGATGGGTTGACGAGGGATTATCATCCTTATAACTCCAGTGTTTAGGGATTGAAACAATGCCTGTACCTCATCAGCGGGGTCTGTTCAACAACATACTGTATATCGTGGTATCGTTTTCGTCATCCTCCCTCAAGAGGCTTAGAATTTTAGATCAAGAGCTGACATCGGAAAAAAATATGAAGATAATTTTCATTTAGTGAACACGAATATATTGTTTCAAAACAGACATATGCGATGCATTAATGAAATAACAATGTTTATCATGAGTAAATGTTTGAATAAAAGAAAACTGCAACTTGAACATTCGAATGAACAAAAGTTTTCCAGTCTCAGGATTTGTCACTTCAAATGGTGAGTCTTGCAGGGGTAGTAGAAGAACTCGGCCTGACCATCTTGTGTGAACTCTAACGCCCCTTCATCAATCAGGTCCTGGATCTTGTTCTTCAGAGCCCAACATTCGTTTGTATCATGCCCCGGGCTATCAGAATGATAAGCGCAGCGAGCGTTGGGGTTATACTTTGGTGACGTTGTATTTTGAAACTTCGGAGCTTCTTTTAGAGTTACCAGCTTGGTCTCCAGCAACTGTGGCAATATCTGGGATAAGGTCATGTTGAGTCGAGTGAACTGCCTTCTTTCGCTCTTTTGTTGGCTGTGATGTTGAATTTGTGACACTGGAGCCATTTGAGGAGCTCTTCCCTTACCTCCTTGTCTCAAAGGTGGTTGAACGATGACTGGCTTTTTACCCTTAGACTTTTGCCCCAGTTGGTTACCCTGAAGCGGTTGGTTGACGAGAAACCAGAGCTCATCTTGTCTTTGAGCTAACCCTTGAATGGCAGTCACCTGCCCCAGCATTTGGGCTTTCATTGCATCCATTTCAGCTTGCAAGTGTTTCAGTCGTTCGTCCTCAGCGCTGTTCCTGACCAAAGTCTCCATGAGAAGTGTCCTTAGCTCCTCCTGCCCTTTGGATAGATTCATGAGGATTTCCCCGAACCGAGTCTCTTGAGCAAGAAGGTCCTGGTTATCTTGTTGGGAAGCCATTGCTGAAATAAACAGCGGAGAAGGTAAGTGACCTGCACCAGGGATACCTGTAATGCAATGATATGCATGATATGTATATGCAATGTTTTCAAGGACCTCGCAGGGTAAACAAGAAGATTTGTTAGCATTTGAATCTATAGCTTGATTAAGGGAAACCCATGTTGTTGAGAATTCTTTTTCCAGGGTCAAGGCTCACCATATCTAGTGGGTCATAGCCCCTGACTTTAGTCATCATGTCTGGTTTTGATTTCCAAACAACCTTGGTTAAGGGAACCTTCTTCAGGAGTCAGAGCTCACCATATCGAGTGGGTCATAGCCCCTGACAACCTTGGCTAGAGGAAAATAAATCCCCTTTGCCCCTTGCTAGATAACTGGCTCATCATGTTCTGCATCACAAGCCCTTGAGATCCTTGAAATGGGTTAGGATGTATGCAATGGTATGATGTTATGGTGCATGGGGTAATATGGGTGAACCCTGTTATGAGCCCTTATTACGGACTATAAACAGAAATCTGCAAGAAACTCAAGTAAAACCTGTCATGAGTCCCAGTTAAGGACTAAAAAACAAGAAACTCGGTAAACCCTGTTATGAGTCCTAATTAAGGACTGCAAACCAAAATTTGTAAGAGACTTAGTATACCCTGTTATGAGTCCCTATTAAGGACTATAAACAAAACCTGCAAGAAACTCAAGCGTTAGATAACAAGCATGCAAGTAGTCAAGTACGAAGGCACGCAAGTCACACAAGAGAAACCCTTAGAGTTTAGGCCAGCATGAGGTCTGGGTATTACCCTCTTGAAGTTGGTGGGCTCAACCTGTCCTATCAGAAGTAACCGGGTTCTAAGGGTCCCAATATCACGGGATTGCTTTCATTGTTCATCGTTTCGATTTAGCCACTGAACTGGCGACCGAAATATTCCAGGAAAGCAACCCTCAATTGAGTGTAGTATCGAGTATCAACCAACCTCGGACTGCACCAAAGTCAGTTATCTCACTACCCTAAAGAGGCCAAGATAGTTCAATTAAGGTTCCTAAGGTCTGTTGATGCTTCATGACACCACGCGGAGGCCCCGTACTCTCCTTGACTGAACTCAAGGGTTACCGGTACACACCAAAGTGCCACATCAACGTAGCAGACTGTTTCAACCATGTCAGTATACCCCGCACAGTTCCCTCACAGCCTTGTTGCTACTTTCTAAGAAGGTATCCCCCAGATCCGGGTTAGGATCTATAGAACTCCCACGACAGTCCCACAATTTAAAGCAAGCAAATCAATACAATTGAAAACACAGTTATGAACTAACCCTAAGGTACACCTCACTTTATAAATATGGTCCCCAGCAGAGTCACCAGTTCTGTGATCGGTGGATCTGGAACTGACTGTTTAACGCTGGTTCGTGAAATGTCGCGGAAGCAAGAGTCGCCACCGTCTTTTATTTTCTCCAAATGGAAAGGACAAAAGCACAGAAAAATTCCTTAAAGAGATTGCTCTCGGTTCGGGAGGTAGGTTATAGAAAGGGAAGGTGTTAGCACCCTTTCTATCCATGGTTATCCATGGGCTCTTAGATACTTGCTCATTTGTATTTTCAAAAATGGTTTGTTTGCTTTTCAACTGTGAGTGGCTTTGAAAAAGTTTCGTTTAAAGTTTCAGATCGACTCTTGTATCAGTCCTCAAGAGTGTTTGAAAAGTTGCTTTCGAAAGCTTTTTGAAAAGGTGTCGGTGTGAAAAGTATTTTTTGATTTGTTTTTTTGAAATTAGAGCAAGTATCTAGAGTCGTCTACCTACCCTAAGGAATTCGTCTGTGTAGATGTCCTTTAAAGTAGTGCCATCCCACTATTGAGAGGTAGGTAGCACCACCGTTGGAGGTGTTCGGGTCAATTCGAGGTTCGGGACATGGTGATCACCAGAGCAATGGGAAGACACCTTAGAAGCTACCCTCATGCCAGGTTCCCGGATCATGAGGACTTACTAAGACATCCTCTACTCGACGATCACCTTTCGAGGCAAGGCAATAGTGAGGCGTACCCTAGGGGTGGTGTGTGATTTGTGTGTCATGTTCATTTATTTTTGTCTTGTCATGTCAAAGTGATCTATGCGTTTGTTTTTATTTTATCATTCATTCTTGCATGTCATTATTAATAGTTAAAATTGCGAGAAATATAAAGTTCCTAAACTATTACAAAGGCGCGGGTCCACATCGCCAAATTAAACCAGGACCCGATTTGACATAAAATAAAGAAATAAAATGCGGGAAATATAAAATGTCTGAGTTACATGGCTTGAGCAATTACATAATATTTGAAAGAAGGAATAAATAAAATGCGCGAATTGGAATTAAAATTGGAAGCGAGGGCGTTGGACCCTTTTTAATGAAATTAAATTAAATTATTAAATTAATTAAATTAAAATGAAAAAAGAAATTATTTTGAGATTTTTTGGATTTATGGTTTTTTATGTGAATTAAATGAAATTAACTAATTAACCCTAATTCTACAACTTTTATTTATTAAGAAAAACATGTTAAAATTTAAACCTAAAATTAAATTAATTAATTAATGGCAATTTGATTTATAAAAATAAATAATTAATTATTAGTGAAATTTATTTACAAAAAATATTAATTAAATAAATATATTTTGATTTTTATGACTTTTCTGTTTTTTACTATTTTTTATATTTTATGAAAATAAGTTAAATTAAATGAATTAATTAAAAAGGGAAATAATTGAAATAAATAAAATAAGGAAAAGAAAGAAAATACAATACCTTGGGGGGTTTCTGTCCCCTTTTTGGAGGTGAATTGGAGTGGTTTGTAACTGTGATGGCTTTGTTTGTAGTGAGAGAGGGATTTGTAATAAGGATTTCAAGGTTTTAGGGTTCTTGAAAGAGTTTGATATTCCAACAGTGTTGTGGCAAGGTTTTTTTCTCTCTTTTTTTCTTCCCTCTTTTTTCTTTTTTTCTCCCCCCTTTTTTCTTTTTTTCTCCTTTTTTTTTTCTCTCTTTTTCTCCTTCTTTTTTTTTTCTCTTTTTCTCCTTTTTTTTTTCTCCTTTTTGTGTGACAAGAAGGTGATTATATAGTGGAAATTAGGGTAAAGAAAATGGGCTTTGAATGTGCAATTGGGCCTCCAATATTCACTTGAATTCGTCACTTTTCAGGCTAAATCGCAGGGACTTAAGTGCATTTTTTGAAGTTGAAATGTGAAAACAAAATGTAGCCGACATCGAGAACTAACTCCTGTCCGAAAATCGACTCAATCGGATAAACGGTGAATTAGTTATGAATTTTTGAAGTTTCAGCTCAGACAAACTTATTTTGGGCTCCAGTGTCGGCTCTGACACGTTCTTCAATAAAAAACTGGTATTGATCGGAGCATAATCCGGTCTCGAATTTTGAAGCAAAGTTGTACATCTACGAGTCAGGGACCTTGTGTAAAAATATGAGCCCAATCCGATAAAAATTGACCGAGTTATGAATTTTCGAAGTTTCGGCTCAGATGAAATAATATTCAGCATTCAGGATTTTCAGCGTGTCACGCACTCTGAGCAAAAAACGAAGGCCTTTTGAATACCGTTTGAACTCAATTCCTTCTGTGAAAATGTATTCAACTCAATTTGTGAAATTTTGGCGCCGGAACCAGCTCGATACGATGAAAATCGACCAAGTTATGATTTTTTGAACATGACGCAAATAAACTTCTGTCACAAATTTTCTGCACGAAAATACCTGATAAATCCACATTTTTGAAGACCTTCTGATCGAAATTGGCTTCCAGCCGTGAGAGATGAAAACGTAGATAATGTCAAGACGGAATTTTGGCCACCGGAACGGGTTCAAAACGAGTCACGATCTTCAAGTTATGAATTTTTTAGCGCGTAAAAACTGCACTTTCAACACACTTTTTTCACCATATTTCTTCGAGAAAACTCACACATTCGGATACCTTCTTTAAAGAATTGACTCTTGAGCCGAACCTGAATTTGAGAATATGTTATCAGAGATATCTTGGCGAAAGAACACCTGAATATAACGCGCCGGCTTGGACTTGTGAATTTTCTTGAAATGTTTTGAGAAATATGGGAGGGCAAATTTTGGGGTACAACACCTATGAAACCCCATGCAAGCCTGAAACTAGGGTTTGGTGTGATTTGCTTGTACATATGTTTTGTGCATACATCATAAACATCATAAAACATCATATGCATTCACTAACCATTTCAAGGGTTTGGATCTTCATCTTTGTTCTTGTTTTGTAGGTCATGGAAATTCCTCGCAGAAACACCATCCAAGTCAACCTTGTGAGAATTTCTCCTCAACTCAAGGAGCTCACCTCAAGAATTCCGGAAAGCTCATCCTTCAGTGAAAGACATGGCAGACTGCTCAGCCTAGTCAACACCAACATTGAAGAAGACATGATGAAAGTGCTATTCCAGTTCTTTGACCCTCTTCACCACTGTTTCACTTTCCCTGATTACCAGTTGGTGCCCACTTTGGAGGAGTTTTCTCAACTCCTGAGAATTCCTATCCTTAATCAACTACCCTTCAACGGTACGGAAAAGGAACCAAAGCCGGAAGATGTTGCTCGAGCATTACATCTACAACCATCCGACATCAAGGGGCATTGGGAAACCAGAAGCGGCGTCAAGGGATTCTTAGCAAAATTCTTGTTTGAGAAGGCACAAGAATGTTGGAACTCATTGGACCTACAAGCCTTTGAAGAGATTGTGGCACTCCTTATCTATGGGTTGGTCTTGTTCCCAAATCCTGACCAATTGGTAGATGTCAACGCCGTCAAAATCTTCTTGTCCAGAAATCCAATACCAACATTGCTTGGGGACATTCTTCACTCATTTTACACACGAACAATGAGAAAAAGGGGTGTTCTCATGTGCTGTACTCCTCTCCTTGCAAGGTGGTTTATTTCGCACCTTCCACAATCTGTCTTGAAGAATGACCAAGGCTCAAGGTGGTCCCAACGGTTGATGACTCTTACTCACTCTGATGTACATTGGTGTTCTCGGTCCAGAGAAAATGTCATCATCGTCGATCGTTGTGGAGAGTTTCCTAATATTCCTTTACTTGGAATCAGAGGAGGTATCACCTACAACCCTTGCCTAGCCTTGAGGCAATTTGGATATGCTCGGAGGGATGGCCCTCATGACATGTTGATTCCTGACCTAGTTTTTGACTTCGACAACGATGCGCAAGGACTTCGCCAAAGATTCATCAGAGCTTGGGGAAGGCCCAACAAGGTTGATAGCAAGACACTGGGACACAAGAACTCCATCCCTCTTGAGCCTTATCTCAAGTGGGTACGAGCCCGAGCCCAGAGTCTAATGATGCCTTATCCTCATGTTCTCCCTGTGATTAAAGAGCCCATCAAGGAAGGAGAGGTTCCCTACACCATCCTACATCCTGACATGCCTACATCGTGGGAGGAAATGCAGAAAAGTTGGATTCAGCTCAAGGAGGAACGGAACACTTTTGAAGCCAGCTTCTACGCTAGTGAGAAGAAGGTTTTAGAGCTTACCCGCCGACTCCATGAGCAAGAGGCCCTAAACATCTACATTGCGCCAAAGAGGATGCGCAATGTCTTTTTACCTTAAGAAGTTTTTGTAATATTTGGCCCATGGGGCATTTATGTACTAACAAATTTCTTCTTATTAATATGACGTGCGTTCTTCTTTGTCTGAAACAATTTTGAATGTCCTAAATCCTTGAATGCATTGCATACATAAGCATACCATTCATCATGTGCATAAGCAGGTCTCACTCTAGGTTTCCTTATCTGTCTGCTGTTTATTTCAGTAGGATGGATCTCGAGCAAACAGTCAAAGACCTACAAGCTCAAAATGCACAGTTTCAGCAACTCCTGACAACCTTGGCTAAAGGTCAGGAGGATCTCAAGACCTTGCTGGGGAATAAAGTCCCAGTGAAAAAGAAGAAAAAGAGACTCGGGGTGGCTACTTTAGGGAGAAGATTTGACGGAGAAGCTCGGAGAGTGCTTGAATTTCCTCCTATTTCCGATGAAGGAACCAGTAAAGGAGGTGGGGCTGCGGTACCTTCCGAGTCCGATGTGGAAGAAGAAGAGGTCGAAGAGGATGAAGACTATTCTGATCAGCAATACCCTCCAGCTGATGATAAATACAAAGGGCTAGAAGACAGGTTGGCCGCCATGGAGGTACAAAGAGTACCGGGTTTGGATTTTGAAGACTTGGGTTTGGTCGCCGGGATTGTGATTCCCCCAAAATTCAAAGTGCCAGTTTTTGTGAGGTATGATGGGCTGTCCTGTCCAAAAATGCATCTCAGGTCCTACGTGAGAAAGATCCAACCCTATATGGCAGATAAAAACCTTTGGATCCATTTCTTTCAAGACAGTCTTTCTGGGGCTCAATTGGAGTGGTTTTATCAGCTAGAGGGAACTAGCGTCCGAAATTGGGAAGACTTGGCCACCGCCTTCTACAAACAATATCTATACAATTATGACCTTGCTCCTACTCGTACCCAACTTCAGGGTATGTCACTAGGAACTGGCGAAGGATTCAAAGAATATGCACAAAAATGGAGGGATTTGGCTGGCAGGGTGCAGCCTCCTTTAACCGACCGCGAACTTGTTGATATGTTTTTGGGGACCCTATCTGGGCCATTTTTCAATCATCTGATTGGTAACTCTTCCGCGGGGTTTACCGATTTGATCTTAACAGGCGAAAGAATAGAAGCTGGCATCAAGTCAGGAAAGATTCAGAAGGGTGTTGCTGCAAGTGTTGAGAAGAAGCCTTTTAAGAAAGAAACGGCTGTTGTATACTCCCAAAGAAGAGCAGGGAAGACTGAACGCCGACCAACTGTGGGGGCCGTAATGATTCAAAACCCTTCAAGTGAGCAGCCTCGCTATAACCAGTCCAGACCAAATCAACAACGGGTGGAACGTCCACAACGACAGTTCACCCGCATTAATATGACTCCAGCGCAAGTGCTTCCCCATCTGTTGAAGTTGAATCTCGCAACTATCAAGGAGGCACCGAAAAATGTGAATACGTCCTCTCCGCATTATCATCCTAATGCTAAATGCGCCTACCATTCTGACAATGTCGGGCACGACACCAACGATTGTTGGGAACTCAAGCATAAAATCCAAGACCTGATAGAGGCGAAGGAGGTGGAGTTCGACGCTCCGGAGAAGACTAATGTGATATCTGCTCCAATGCCGAAGCACGGCCGAAATGTCAATGCCATTGAAGAAGATTTGTATGTTGCTGATGTTAATGATCTGATAACTCCTTTGTTAACCATTAAGTTGAATCTGTTAAGGGTCGGAATCTTCCCGGGATGTAAAGAAGACTGCTATTGTTGTTACTCTCTGCCGTTTGACTGTCCGTTACTGAAGAAAGGCATCCAAGGCCTAATGGACAGTCGACAAATTTTGTTTGAAAAAGTTTCTGCTGTTCCAACCTATACTGAAGATGTCTCAATCATAACCATTCACGCCAATCTTTCCAAGGCCGTCAAAAAGCCTGTTAAGATTACACCAGCTACGAAATCTGTTCCTTTGAAGATAACAATGCCAGGGCCTGTCCCCTATGTTTCTGAGAAGTCAATACCATGGAACTATGGCGGTGACGTCTACTACCATGGTATTAAACAAATCGAAATAACTGAAGAAAGTTCGGATGATGAAGAAGCCAGCATTGGTAACATTGCAGGCACGAGCAAAATCACCCGGAGCGGGAGAATTTTTTCTCCAGAGATTGCCCCTCCAAGAGCAATCTTTGGACCCTCATCTGCCGACAAGGTCATCCCTGCACCAATAAAACTCTCTGCTAGAGCCCCTTTGATTGAAGATGTTGTTGTTCCTAGTACCGTCCCTCCTACCACTGCTGACAAAGGTAAGGGAATCCAAGATGAGCTCGTCAGGACGAGGGCTCAACCCTTAGTAATCCCGGAGACCTCCAAGAAGGAAATGGATGAGATCTTGAGGATAATCAAAAGGAGTGATTACGATGTGGTAGAAAAACTGGGGCAAACCCCCTCAAAGATCTCCATGCTGGCACTGCTACTTTGCTCGGAAGCGCACGCTAAAGCTCTGATAAAATTCCTGAAGGCAGCCCATGTGCCCCAGGAAACCTCTGCAGATCAATTTCAAAATTGCGTGGCTAGCCTGACTGCGGACAATGGATTAGGTTTCTCTGATGCCGACCTAACTCCTAAAGGTAGAAACCACAATGATGCTTTGCACATTTCAGTCGAGTGTCGAGGAACCACTCTCGCACATGTCTTGGTCGACACTGGTTCGTCGCTGAATGTATTGCCTAAGAAGGCCTTGGACCGACTAGATTGTGAAGGGTTGGAGTTGAAGCCAAGTGATATTGTTGTTAGAGCTTTCGATGATTCGAAGAGAATGGTCCTTGGGGAGGTTGAAATTCCCATCAAGATAGGCACTGAGGTGTTTAAGTCTACTTTCTATGTGATGGACATCCGTCCGTCATACTCTTGCTTGTTGGGTAGGCCTTGGATACACCGTGCTGGGGCAGTCACCTCCTCCTTACATCAGATGTTGAAGTATCCTGTCAAGGGAAAGATCATTACTGTCTATGGCGAAGAGGAGTACATGATTAGCCACTTGAATTCTTTCCGGTATGTGGAGGTAGAAGGGGAGTTCATTGAAACACCTTTTCAGCATTTCGAAGAAGTCCTTCCTGAAATAACAATAACAAAGTTGGCAGCTGAAACACCGAGGCAGATGGCCAGGATGGCATCTCTAGAGGACGCAAGGGCCGCAATAAAGGAAGGGAAGAATTCAGCATGGGGGCAGTTGCCTGACATTCCACATAAAACCGACAAATTTGGATTAGGGTTCACTACCGCAGGCCAGAAAGCTATGCGCCGTTCGAAGATTGAAAGAGCGTCAGTCAAAATTTCTCCCTACGGAATCAATGCTTTGGAGGACGAAGACAAAGAGAGCAACATCGAAGAGTGGATTTACCCAACTCTCAAAGGAGGATTGAGCAACTGGGAGGCAAAAGACTTTGTCCCCACCACTTTTATTCATAAGTAATTTATCTGTTAAACATTTCCTATTTGGTCTGTAATATTTATTTTCAAACAATCCGTACACTATCTTTTCACCTCATGCCTTGCCTGGGGCATGTAGGTCCATTTGTAAGGGTTTTGATTATTTTTCATATCCATATGCCATGTTTAATGATTCATTGGACGTTTTTCATTTGATAAACTGCTTATGTTCATTTTCTTTCCTTTTGCATTTTTTTGTTTAAGGATGGCTATCCCTTACACACACCCACACTCACCAATGCAGGTACCCATCTACTCCGGATTCCATGGGTGACTATTCTGCTATATCCTTCAATAACTCTGAAGATCTGGTCAATCAAGCCGAGTATGAAGATAATGAAGGTTGTGAAGTACCAGGGGAACTAGCCAGACTTCTACAACAAGAGGAAAGGGCCATCTTACCGCACGAAGAGTCATTGGAAACTGTCAACTTAGGGACCGAGGAAGACCGAAAGGAGGTGCAAGTGGGTGCCAATCTGGAACCAAGAGTCAAGGAGCGCCTGATACAGTTGTTGAATGAGTATGTTGAAATCTTCGCTTGGTCTTATGAAGACATGCCGGGTTTAGACACAGACATCGTGGTTCACCGTCTCCCCACAAGAGAGGATTGTCCACCGATCAAGCAAAAAGTTCGCCGAATGAGGTCTGACATGTCTGAAAAGATCAAAGCAGAAGTAATGAAGCAATTCGACGCTGGCTTTCTAGCTGTTACGTCCTATCCTCAATGGGTCGCTAACATCGTGCCAGTACCTAAGAAAGATGGCAAAGTCAGGATGTGTGTGGACTACCGGGATTTGAATAGGGCCAGCCCCAAAGATGATTTTCCGCTACCTCATATTGACATTTTGATCGACAATACAGCTCAGCACAAAGTTTTTTCCTTCATGGATGGATTCTCGGGCTACAATCAAATCAAAATGGCCCCCGAGGATATGGAGAAAACAACTTTTGTCACACAATGGGGCACTTTCTGTTACAAGGTGATGCCGTTCGGGCTGAAGAACACAGGGGCAACTTATCAACGCGCCATGGTAGCTTTATTTCATGATATGATACATCATGAGATCGAAGTTTACGTAGACAATATGATAGCTCGGTCACAAACAGAGGAAGAGCACCTTGAACATCTAGAAAAGCTGTTTGCCAGGTTGAAAGAATACAAACTCAGGCTGAATTCAAGTAAGTGCACTTTTGGAGTTAGGTCTGGTAAACTTCTAGGATTTATTGTGAGCAACAAAGGCATTGAAGTCGATCCCGCAAAAGTGAAAGCAATACAAGAGATGCCTGCTCCCCGTACTGAAAAGGAGGTTAGAGGATTCTTGGGGCGCTTGAACTATATTGCCAGATTCATCTCGCATCTGACTTCTACCTGTGAGCCAATTTTCAAACTCTTGAAGAAAGATCAGGTAGTCGAATGGAACGATGATTGCCAAGCTGCTTTTGATAAGATCAAGGAGTATTTGCTAGAACCTCCTATTCTGATGCCGCCCGTCGAAGGAAGACCATTGATCATGTATCTGACCGTCTTGAATAACTCAATGGGGTGTGTTTTGGGCCAGCATGACGAGTCTAGTCGAAAAGAGCATGCTATTTATTACCTTAGCAAAAAGTTTACCGACTGTGAGACTCGCTACTCACTGCTCGAGAAAACTTGCTGCGCTTTGGTATGGGCTGCTCGCCGACTAAGGCAGTATATGTTGACTCATACAACCTTGTTGATTTCCAAAATGGATCCTATCAAGTATATCTTCGAAAAGCCCGCTTTATCTGGAAGAATAGCTAGATGGCAAATGATCCTGACTGAGTATGACATCCAGTACACCACCCAAAAAGCTATAAAAGGGAGTGTACTAGCTGACCATCTGGCTCATCAAGCTATCGAGGATTATCAACCCATGAGATTTGACTTCCCAGACGAGGACATCATGAATTTGGACAACATTTAAAGTAACGGACCGTATGACGGACCCGAAAAGGGATCCCGATGGACCCTGTACTTTGATGGTGCTTCAAATGCACTTGGAAACGGTATCGGCGCAGTACTCATTTCTCCAGAAGGCTGTCACACACCTTTCACGGCCCGACTTTGCTTCAGCTGCACAAACAACATGGCTGAATACGAAGCTTGCATCTTTGGTCTCAAGGCTGCTATAGACTTGGGGATCAAATCTTTGATCATATTTGGGGACTCAGCTTTGGTTATCAGTCAAATCAAAGGAGAGTGGGATACCAAGCATCCTAATCTTATCCCGTACAAAGAACATGTCTTGACATTGTTGCCTCATTTCGAGCAAATTACCTTCGAGCATTTCCCGCGAGAAGAGAATCAACTAGCAGATGCTCTAGCTACAATGTCTTCCATGTTTAAACTCAACTGGGATAATGAGGCTCCCCAAATCACCATCAAGCGAATGGATGAACCTGCACATTGTCACGAGATTAATACCGAAGAAGTAGCGGAACCACCCTGGTTCCATGAAATCAAAAGGTATCTCGAGACTAGAGATTATCCCGAAGGAGCTTCCGTAAATGACAAGAAGTTCTTAAGGAAATTTGCTGCCAAATTCTTCCTGAGCAACGACATCCTTTACAAACGAAGCCATGATTATGTATTACTTTGATGCGTAGACAAAGCTGAAGCAGAGTTGATCATGACTGAGATACACAGCGGCACATTTGGCACTCACTTGAGTGGGCATACAATGGCTAAGAAGATCCTAAGGGCAGGCTATTACTGGTCTACCATGGAAGCTGATTGCCATCAACATTCCCGTACTTGCCACAAATGTCAAGTCTACGCTGATAAAGTTCATATCCCTCCGGTTCCCCTCAACGTTCTGACTGCTCCGTGGCCATTTGCAATGTGGGGCATTGACATGATTGGAGAGATCAAGCCCACGGCTTCCAACGGACATCGCTTCATCCTGGTTGCCATTGACTATTTCACTAAATGGGTCGAAGCAGCTTCCTTCGCCTCTGTTACTAAAAATGTGGTTGCCCGCTTTATCAAGCAAAATCTCATATGTCGGTATGGTGTTCCAGACAAGATCATCACAGACAACAGTACAAATCTGAATAACACAATGATCACCGCATTGTGCGAACAGTTCAAGATTTATCATCACAATTCATCTCCCTATCGACCGAAGATGAACGGTGCTGTTGAAGCTGCGAACAAAAACATTAAGAAGATCATTCAGAAAATGACAGTCACTTACAAAGACTGGCATGAGATGTTACCGTTTGCTCTACATGGATACCGAACGACGGCACGTACTTCAACTGGGGCAACCCCATTTTCTTTGGTATATGGCATGGAAGCTGTCTTGCCTATGGAAGTCCAGATTCCTTCTCTAAGGATTATGAAGGATACATGTTTGAATGAAGATGATTGGATGCAGACCCGACTTGATCAACTCAATCTGATCGACGAGAAGCGACTCGCTGCTATATGCCATGGTCAGACGTATCAAAAACGGATGATCAAGGCCTTCAATAAGAAAGTCAGACGTCAAGTGTATCAAGTCGGAGATCTCGTAATCAAGCGGATTATCTTGCCGCAAAGTGATCCCAGGGGCAAATGGACTCCTACATATGAAGGACCATTTGTGATCAAGAGCATATTTTCTAGTGGTGCAATGATTATGACCACCATGGACGGCGACGATTTGCCGCACCCTGCGAACGCAGACATAGTCAAAAGATACTACGCATAAAATAACCCGACAAGTCGAAAACCCGAAAGGGCGGCTTGGGCAAAAATGGGCATCCCGGTGAACCAAAAACCCGAAAGGGCGGTTCAGGCAAAAGTAGGGATAAAAATAAAAAAATCTGTACACCCGGCAAGTTGAAAACCCGAAAGGGCGGCTTGGGCAAAAAGGGGTTTCCCGGTGGATCGAAAACCCGAAAGGGCGATTCAGGCAAAAGTTAGGGAATCAAAGCGCATGACTATGTCTCGTCGGATCACTTCGAAGATAATCTCTTCATCAACCAGTTCTAGGTTTCTGAACAATCCAGTCATCGGAAAACGAAGCATTGAATGGACAGATATTCAGAGTTGTGAAGGCTATAGCGGAATGGAATCCCATGGAATTATTTCACATAGCCATCTTTATTTTGTATAAATCTTTCAAATATTTACGACAAAATCCTCTTACTAGGATGATTGTCTCCTTTGTACAAATATACTCAGAGAAAGTTAATACAAATACTTCTCCCAGAAATTTGTGTCATTTCCTTTCACTTTTTCTCTTGCACTATTTGTTTTATTTTGAGAGACGTCCAATGTTTTGTTAAAAAGGCATATGCATTTGAACATAATCATTTCCTTATGAATCAAGAAAGAGGATTACTGATAGGTTGAAGATACAGTTGGATATCTTGATACCCTTTCAAAGGAAACCCCCAGGAGATTTGGAATCCATATCCCCCAGCAAGTCTTGAGGCTTATCCCCAGTAGATTCTGGAAGCTTATCCCCTGCAGAGTACGGACGTCTCTCCCTAGCTTTATTCAAGGTTATTCCTCACAAGGGCTTATAACTGGGTTATCCTCAGCTTATTGCCACGGAAGATCGCACTCGCCAAATTTATTCCTATCCCCAGCGGAGTTCATCAAAGTTCCCCAACATAACTTATCAATACAATCCCCAGAGGAGTTTATCTTTGTTATCCCCAGCCAGAGAATCCTCCAGAACTCAATTCCCCTCAGAATTTAAGTTTCAGTATCCCCAGCCGAGCTAAAACTTCAAATTATCAATCCCCAGCGAAGCCAGACTAATGAACCTTCTCCCCACAGAGTTTTGGGAGGGCAAATCTTGAGTTCCCCAGTGAAGTCGCCAGAGATACTTCCCACCAAACTGAAGATTCTCAATCTTACATCCACAGCATGAGTCTATTAGATTGGAACTCCCCAGTAAAAGTCATCAGGAATTCCCCAGAAGATTGGTATGCAACCCAAGCTCTTTATTCTCCAGCAATAACCAGGAATTATTCTTCCCGGCAGCAGTCAAAATACTGTTATCTTCAGCCATTTCGAATTCATCTATCCTTTGCAAGACAACTCTCCAGCTTACATGCGCATCCATTTACATTCATATCACATAACATACATTGTATCATGCATCATGACATTGCATATAACTAACTCTTTACCTTTTCAGGTAAGATCAGTCGAAAGACTAAAATCATCATCTTCCGAGATTTCTTTCCAGGAATAGTTCGGATATGACCCAGACACAACAACATTCTAATGCTTATTCCAGATTTATCCAGATGCAGTTTTACACGAGCTCATCATCAGGGAACCCTACGCCGTTTCTTTCTCCAAATTCAAGATTTCTGAAAACAGTTTACGGATTCTTCCCAACAACGGATGTTAATCTATCGCTTGTTCAGACTCTTCTCAATTTTTGAAAACAGTTTACGGATTCTTCCCAATAACGGATGTTAATCTATCGCTTGTTCAAACTCTTCTCAATTTTTGAAAACAGTTTACGGACGCTTCCCAACAACGGATGCTGCTCTATTGCTTATTCAACTTCAAGATTTCTGAAAACAGTTCACGGGTTCTCCAAGTAACGGATGTTAACCTATCACTTGTTCAGGTTCTTCTCCAGATTTCTGAAAACAGTTTACGGATTCTTCCCAACAACGGATGTTAATCTATCGCTTGTTCAGACTCTTCTCAATTTTTGAAAACAGTTTACGGACGCTTCCCAACAACGGATGCTGCTCTATTGCTTATTCAACTTCAAGATTTCTGAAAACAGTTCACGGGTTCTCCAAGTAATGGATGTTAACCTATCACTTGTTCAGGTTCTTCTCCAGATTTCTGAAAATAGTTTACGAATTCTTCCCAACAACGGATGTTAATCTATCGCTTGTTCAGACTCTTCTCAATTTATGAAAACAGTTTACGGACGCTTCCCAACAACGGATGTTGCTCTATTGCTTATTCAACTTCAAGATTTCTGAAAACAGTTCACGGGTTCTCCAAGTAACGGATGTTAACCTATCACTTGTTCAGGTTCTTCTCCAGATTTCTGAAAACAGTTTACGGATTCTTCCCAACAACGGATGTTAATCTATCGCATGTTCAGACTCTTCTCAATTTTTGAAAACAGTTTACGGACGCTTCCCAACAACGGATGCTTCTCTATTGCTTATTCAACTTCAAGATTTCTGAAAACAGTTCACGGGTTCTCCAAGTAACGGATGTTAACCTATCGCTTGTTCAGATTCTTCTCCAGACTTCTGAAAACAGTTTATGGATTCTTCCCAACAACGGATGTTAATCTATCAACTTATTCAGATGCAATTTTTGAAAACAGTTTACGGAGTCCTCCCAATAACGGATGTCAATCTATTGCTTATTCAGACCCCCAGTTCAGAGATGGTCCCAAGCATGGACACCTTCCTGATACTCATTCCAGATGGCATCTTTAAGCCCATCCCCGACAAGATTTCTGTCACCCTTCCAGATGGCATCTTTAATCCCATCTCCAAATGGCATCTCTAAGCCCATTCCCGCATCCCTTGCTTTGACGAGTGCAAATTTAAAGGCACTCTAGTGTCCAATCTCCTTTTACCCTCGAGTCACGAAAGGCAAACTTGCCAATCTAACTCTTCGTATTCAAGAAGATTGAACAGGGGCAACTGTTGTACCCCAAAATTTGCCCTCCCATTTCTCATTGATTTCTCATCACAAAGCCCTTGGAGATCAAGATCCAGTTAGGGTTTCATCTGCTCAAGACTTCTCCTTGCACTGTTAACCCAAATTAGGGTTTGTGTTTGCACAAAGATGTTCTGACCTAAAATGCCTAAGATGACTTTCATGCTTCATATTGGACTCCCAAGTTTATCCACATCAAGTTTCAAGTCTTGATTCCAAGTTTTGCCCAGTCAATTGGACAGTTGACCTAGAAATCAACTGTATTAGGGAAAAAGTCAACTGTGGCCAATTGACAGTCAAATCTCATGAAAATTGACCCACATCAACATTATGAACTCACATGGACCATTTGATCAAGTTTGGATCACAATTCCACAAGAAATTTGATCAGATCACCAAAAGGGCAAAATGGTCATTTTTAGGGTTTTGACTGCACAAAGGCAACTTTTGACTGTTTGACCTAGCCAATGGCAAACCAAGCTCACATATGGACTCAAGGACCCCATGGAATTGTCTTGACATGCTCAACAAGTTCAAAAGATCCCAAGTACACAAGATTGACAGTTGAATTTCCCAGTCAATTGATCAATTTTGACTGTATACTGAAAAGTCAAACTTTGACTTTTTGGTCAAAATCAAGAGTCAAGATTCATTTTTCATCAAAACATGCCAAATCATGAAACTTGTTCACCAAGAAATCAAAAATTGCAAATTAGGGTTTGAAATGAGAATTTTTCATAACTTAGAATTTTTCTAAGTTATGAAAAACCCAAATTTTTTCCCAACTTTGCCCCACTTTCTCACCAAGATTCATTTGGATTCAAGCAAAAGTCAAAACATGAAAGTTGTAGCCTATTGCATAGTCTACAACTTTGACTCACAAAGTTTTCCCAAAAGAGGCTTGTAGCTCAAGTTACAATTTTTGGAACAAGGGTACTAAACCATTCTTAACTTAGTGAAATTTTGACCTTTTTAGGCAAGGTTTTTACCTAACTTCAAGACCATTTTTCACATACTTCCCCTTGGAATTTCAATTTTCATTTCAAATATGGATTGTAGTACACATTCCAAGCTTTCCAAAATGTCCAAGAACTCATCAAACAACCTCATGACTTGAGAGAATCGAATTTTGCAATATGGCAAAAACTCACTTTTGAATTGGCCAATTTCCATGTTCATAACTTGTGCAAGTTTTTCAAATCAGCATGCAACTTGATTACAGGCCTCTAAACCATCCAACACTCATAAATTTAATGCAAACTCTTTGTGCCAAGACCATGTTCTATGTGTTCAAGCATTGTATGATGGATTAATCCCAAAATAGATAAAGCACTTTAACCATTTTTGCAAAAGTAAGCTTTATGTCAAAATGAAAATCCAAGAAGTACATATCAAATCCCCTTGGCACAAGTTTAAGGACTAATCACACTGATCAATGCCAAGTTTTGTAGCATGTTATGGGGGCCTCTACCTGTCTAAACACCAACTTGGCTTTTGGTTGCTTAAAGTGTAAGAAATATGGCATAACTGAACACAACTTTGATCTCAGCAATAGAACCCTTAAGCAAATATTTTGTACACATTCAAGACATCCTAACTGAGTTAGAACACGAGCCTTTCACCTCCAATACCTCCACAAACTCAAAATCACCATTGAACTGCACAAAAACAGGGCTTGCTGCAGTTTGAGTTCCAACTCTCATCCCTTTCATACACTCTTGCTAAAACCATATCAAACACATTCTACAATATCCCCTGAAGCTAATCCAAACATAAAACACAGCCTGTAACTCCTCTAATCAGTTCCACCATTTTCACTTTCTTGTTTTGCAGTTGAAGGTCCATAGCTCGATTCAAGGTGTTTCAAAGCAAAGTAAGCATTGGAATAACATCACTACACTTCAGGCAAGCTATACAGATCATCATCTTGCCCTGAAAGCTCCCCCATTGCCAGATACAACTTCAACTGAACAGGTATCTTCTTGAACTTCTAACTCTTAATGTAGGCATTGTTAGCTCTAGGTTTGTGAATAAGAAGTGTTCTACTCATGCCCCTGAATCTGTACATACTTTTACTTTTCATTTATTTTGCCTGAGCTATGAGAATTTAAGGTCTGAATGTTGATAAAAAGTTAGGTTAGGATTTGGGAATGATAAAATTCTCTCTCATTTCTGAGAGTTAGGATGAGTTCTTTACATATTTAGAATCGTGGCTTGATGATTAACATTTCTTATGTTGAAAGTTTGTGCAAAAAGTCAAGGAATCCAGATGTTTGAACTTGAGTACAGGCGCGTGTTTTTGAACAAGAAGCTGTCTGAAGGTTGAAGAAAGGTCTTCATGGGCTGGGCCTGTTGTGTCATTTCTCTTCACACCCTATTTTTGCTTTCATACCCCCTGAGCCCATTTTGTTTGTTTTAATGATTTTTTGACTTTTCTTTTTTTATTCTGACTTATTTATTTTTCCTAATAATATTAAAAACATAAAAAACATTTTTTACACCATTTTTATATTTTTTAGGCATTTATTTGTTTATATGAACCATTTGTACATAAATAATATATATATACTATTATTTAGAAAAACTAGAAAAATAATGCAAATATATTTTATTTCTGATTTTTATTTCATTTTCTCTTTTGAAAACATTTTGTATCAAAAAAAATATTTCTTTTATAAATATTGAATATTATTATTTTGTATATATAATATTTATTTAGTAAATAATAAAGATATTTATATATGTATTAGTATATTTAGGTTAAAATACAAAAAAATACATGCATTTTTCTTTTATTAATATTTGACCTCAAAAAAAATACTTTTTATAAATATACTTCATTTTATTTTATTTTCTGTATATAATAAATAAATACTTGTATAAATTAAATAATATATATATTTACTCAATAAAATTAGGGTTTTACCCTTGAAACACAAAAACTCCAAAAATATTACTTTTTTTTAATTTTATTTATTTGACATAAAAAATATCTTTTTTCCATACATATAAAAACCCTTTTTGCATCTTGCATATTTATTTTATTTCTATTTAATTTGTGCAAATTAATTACCTTGTAAATAATTCAATATTGATGTAATAGCTAGGTTTAATTTCCTTGTCAATATCCCCCATTTGAATATTTGTACCCCCCTTCCCATATTGTGTTGTAATAGTTTAGAACTTTACTTGTCGCACTTTAATGCTTTCTAAATATACCATGTTAGAATTAGGGTTTGTATGCAAATAAAAAGAACAAAATAGTTTGACCTAATTTTAAGATAATCAAGCATGAAAATGGACAACACATATCACACTTGCACCCCTAGGGTATTCCATTTGTTGCCTTCAAATAAATGGGCCATATTGCATGTTAGGTTTCTTTGGGTAAAACAAACAATCAAATGATCATAGTCCCTCGATGACGCTTTCGAAAAGTTGCCAAAAATATCAAGTCCCTTTCAAAGAAAAATTGCCCAAAGATACTTAGCACTATTGCAATTATGGTCTAAACGATGACCCGCGCCCGTCCCTTTCACCTCCTAATACAAGATTGTCCACCAAATACAATGGTGGAACAAAATTGTCAAAAGGGTTAAAACATAGCATAAATCTTTGAGAACTTTAGGGTAGATAGCTCTTAAGTACTTGTCAACTTGCAAAAGAAAACACTTGCCTATTTTCAAACCACACTTCACAAACACTTTCAAAACAAACTTTCAAAAAACCTTGAAACGTCTTTTCAAAAAGACAAACACCTTTTGTAAAACATTCGAGTAAAGAATTGTTACAAGGTTAGCCTAAACAAGGCATCTTTTTCAAAACATTTTCAAAACCATACACAAAGCACCATTTCAAACAATTGAAAACCAAGGCAAGTTGATCTAAGCAAGTACCTAAGAGCCCATGGATAACCATGGAGAGAAAGGGTGCTAATACCTTCCCTTTCGATAATCTACTCCCCGAACCCAAGAAAAAATCTCAAAGGTTTTTGCTGTGCTTTTTAAACCTTTCCTTAGGATAAAATAAAAAGTCGGTGGCGACTCTTGCTCAACCGAAACATTTGCGAAAACAAACGCAAAACCATAGTCAGTTCTCCCACCGTATCACAATAAGAATTTTTGTTCTAGCTTGAGATAAGTTTGTGAAGTTGTTTTGAATGAGGCCAAGTCCACTCTTTAACAGATGTGCAAGTTCTGACTTCTTTTGCAACCTTTCTTGTATTTGAAGAAAAGTGAAGTGACTTGTGCCAAAGGCCTGTACTTTCTTGCTTGCTAGCTGCAGAGGGTTGGTATGCTTTGCTTGATATCTGTGGACATTGCTTGTGACAAAAGAACAGGTCCAAGGCTCAAGGATAGCAAAGTTGCAAAAAGCTTGCTTTATGAAAATGGCAATGTGCCCTTTATGCCATTTATGGATTTATTCTTTGTACAATGCTTCAAAAGCCAAAACAAAGTCATTATCCACTGAATTAACATTTAATTATGGAGTGTAGAAGGGGTTTAGGACCTGTAATGCAAGGTACAAGCATGCTTGATCAGATTTGCAACTTGATGCATTGTAAAAATGGCTTGAACAAAAGTGACAAAATGCCATTTTCTCTTCTTCGATTCTCCCTAACCACAAATGATCTTGGAGAGTTATTGGACATTTTGGAAAGCTTTTAATGTGCTCTACAATCCATCTTTGAAATTAATTTTTAGATACCTCATGGAAATAGGTGAAAAATGTCCATGAAGTTGGGTCAAAAACCTGCCTAAATTAGGGCAAATTTTCACTAAGTTATTTAGTTCATGGACCCCTATTCACAAATTCATAACTTGAGATCCAAGCATATTTTGGGAAAACTTTGTGAATCAAAGTTTTAGATTTAATGGAGGACTAAAACTTTAATGTTGGAAGTTTTCTTTGAATCAAATTGCATCATGGTGAAAAAGTTGTCGAAATTTGGGAAAAAATAAGAAATTTTCCATACTTAGAAAAATTCTAAGTTATGAAAAATTTCAAATTAAAACCCTAATTTGCAATTTTAGGTTTCTTGGTCAACAAGTTTCACATTTTGACATATCTTGATGAATTATGACCTTTGGCACTTGATTTTGACCAAAAAGTCAAAGTTTGACTTTTCAGTGTACAATTGACTTTTGATCAGTTGACTGCAAAATTCATCTTTCAATCCTATGCATTTGAGATCTTTTGAACGATGTGATTAGGTCAAGATGGTTCCATTGAGTCCTTGAAATCATGCTTGAACCCAATTGGCCATTGGTTAGGTTAAAAATCAGAAATTGCCCTTTCTCAGTCAAAACCCTAATTTTGACCATTTTGCCCTTTTGGTGATTTGATTAAATTTCTTGAGGAGTTTTGATCCAAACTTGATCAAATGGTTCATATGAGTCTAAAATGTTATTGTGGATAAAAAATTATGAAGTTTTACTGTAAATTGGCCATAGTTGACTTTTTCTCCAATACAACTGATTTTTAGGTCAACTGTCCAATTGATTGAGCAAAAATGTGATTCAAGGCTTGAAACTTGGTATGAGCAATCTCAGGGGTCCAATATGGTGTATGGAAGTCACATGAAGCATTGATGGTCCAAAAATCCTTGTGCAAACTCAAACCCTAATTTCAGGTCATCAGTGCAAGAGGAGGTGTCTTGAGTTGAGCAAACCTTGATCTTGTCCTGAGTCCAAGAAGTCTTGTGAGGAAAATCTTGATAAATGAGAGGGAAAATTTTGGGGTACAATAGCTGCCCCTGTTCAATCTTCTTGAACCTGAAGAGTTAGATTGGCGAATTAGCCATTCGTGACTCGAAGGTAAAAGATGATTGGACACTAGAGTGCCCGTAAATTTGCACTCGTCAAAGTGTAGTTGAGGAAATGGGCTTAAAGATGCCATTTGGAGATGTGATAGAATCTTGTTGGAGATGGGCTTAAAGATGCCATCCAAGAATGTTTGCTGAGTTATAAGTTGTAAGTCAAAAGAATGAGTATCAGAATGGTGTCCGTGTCTGGGACGTATCTGAGCTGTATCTGGAGACTTGAATTCCGAATAAATGACAGAATGGCAACCGTGTTTGGATCGTATATAAGCTGGGGAAAATCAGAATAAGTGACAGAATGGCAACCGTGTCCGGAGCGTATATGGACTGTATCTGAAGTTTGAATCTGAATGATTAATAGAATAGCATCCGTGTCTGGAGCGTATCTAAACTGTATCTGAGATCTGAGTCTGAATGAGCAACAGAATGACTTCCGTGTCTGGAGTGTATCTATAATGTATCTGAATTGGAACAACTGAATAAGGGTCAGAATGGCATCTGTGCCTGGAGTGTATCTGAACTAGAATCTGAATAAGTGACAGAATGACTTCTGTGTCTGGAGTGTATCTGAATTGTATCTGATAGTTGAAATCTGAATAAGTATCAGGATGGCATCCGCATCTGGAGCGTATCTGAACTGTATCTGAAATATGAATCTGGATGAGCAACAGAATGACTTCCGTGTCTGGAGTGTATCTGTACTGTATCATGATTGTATACTGTTAACGGTAGCTTGTTAATCTTATCCTGAAAGGGGTAAAACGTTAGCTGAAACACAAAGTTATGTTGCATGAAATGTATGATGCAATATATTTGTTTTATCAATGTTTATGATATATGGATGTAATGTACGCGCATGTAAGCTGGTTTGCTGTATTGCTGAGGAAAATAAATCCTTGACAACTGGGGATAATAAAACCCTTGACTGCTGCTGGGGAAAATAAATCCTTGACTGCTGATGATAAGAAATCCTGGGCGACTGTTGGGGATTAAAAATCCTTGACAACTTCTGTGGTGATGTGAGGGTCCTTCATATCTTGGAGTATTGACAAAAGTTCTGTTGTGAGAGTAATGCCAGATACTGCTTGAGAAATCTGCTTGGGAAATCCAGAGAAATTTGATGACTTCTATTGGGGGTTGCACAATGGGAATCCTTATTCTGCTGGGGAATATGGGAAACTCTGATGACTTCTGTGGGGAATTAAGAATGTGAATCTTCATTCTGTTGAGGAGCAATGAAAACTTTGGCGACTTCACTGGGGAATTGAGAATGAGAATCTTCATTCTGTTGAGGAGCAATGAAAACTTTGGCGACTTCACTGGGGAATTGAGAATGAGAATCTTCATTCTGTTGAGGAATAAAAACTCTGTGGCGAAGAAGGCTTACTGCTGGAGAGTAAGTTCAGGAGTTTTCGGTTGTCTTCCACTCTATTGGGGAATTATCCTAGGTTGGGGAGAGACAAAAGTTAACTGTTATCTGGTTGATTTCCAGGCTTCAAGATAACTTGCTGGGGAAATTGGAGAAACTGAATAGCTTCCACTGGGGATTAATAGTTAGAAGTCTTGGCTCCTCTAGGGATTGGGAGTTTGAAGTTTCAACTCTGATGGGGATTAAGGGTTTGAAATTTTAGCTCCACTGGGGATCCAGATGATGCACTGTAGGGATTGCTCCTGGAATAGCCTAAAGACGTTTTCCTATCCTTCCAGTCTGTCAGTAATTGTTCTTTTCCACTTTGTTTATTTGTAAATAGTAGTTATGTTCAAATGCATATGTTCATCAATGAATCATTGGATGTTTTTGCAAATAAAAACACAAGTGTAAAGAAAAAGGCAAATAGTTTTATGTACTTTGAAAGAGATATCATTGTATTTACTTTGAATAAGTGTTTTGTACAAAGGAGACAGACATCCTAGTAAGAGGATGGTGTCATAAAAGTCAGAAAAATTTATACAAAGAAAGATAGCTATGTGTAAAAAATCCCATGGGGTTCCCATTCCGCTATAGCCTTCGTATCTCCGAATATCTTGTCCATTCGTTGCTTTGTCCGAAGATGATTGAATTGATCAGAAGCTCAGAGTTTGTCTGTGAAGAGATTGTCCTTAAGGTGATCCGACGAGACATAGTCATACGCTATAATTCCCTAACTTTTGCCTGGACTTCCCTTTCGGGTTTTCAGTCCACCGGGAAACCCCTTTTTGCCCAAGTCGCCCTTTCGGGTTTTCAAATTGCCGGGTGTACAATTTTTTTATATTTATCCCTAATTTTTGCCTGAACCGCCCTTTTGGGTTTTTGATTCACTGGGATGCCCCTTTTTTTTGCCTAGGTGTGTCAACCTAGCGGATCATTTATGCGTAGTGTCTTTTGACTATGTCTGCGTTCGCAGGGTGCGGCAGGTCGTCGCCGTCCATGGTGGTTAAGATCATTGCCCCATCAGAAAAGATGTTTTTGATCACAAATGGTCCTTCATAGGTAGGAGTCCATTTGCCCCTGGGATCACTTTGTGGCAAGATGATGCGCTTGATCACTAGATCTCCATCTTGATATACTTGGCGTCTGACTTTCTTGCTGAAAGCCTTGATCATCCTTTTTTGATACATCTGACCATGGAAAACAACAATAAGTCTCTTATCGTCAATTAAGTTTAGCTAATCAAGTCGGGTCTGGATCCAATCGTCTTCACTCAAACCAGCATCTTTCATGATTCTCAAGGAGGGAATCTGAACCTCGATAGGGAAGACAACTTCCATGCCATATACCAAAGAATAAGGTGTTGCCCCAGTTGGTGTGCGAGCCGTGGTACGGTACCCGTGGAGAGCAAATGGTAACATTTCATGCCAGTCCTTGTAGGTGACTGTCATCTTTTGTATGATCTTCTTGATATTTTTGTTAGCAGCTTTGACTGCACCATTCATCTTCGGCCGGTAGGGAGATGAATTGTGATGTCGAATCTTGAACTGCTCGCACAGGGCGGTGATCATAGTATTGTTAAGGTTTGTATCGTTATCAGTGATGATCCTTTCGGGGATATCGTACCGGCAAATAAGATTCTGCTTGATGAAGCGGGCAACAACATTCTTAGTAACGGATGCGAAGGAAGCTGCTTCGACCCACTTGGTGAAGTAGTCAATGGCCACCAGAATGAAGCGGTGTCCATTGGATGATGTAGGCTTGATCTCTCCAATCATGTCGATTCCCAACATAGCGAAGGGCCAAGGAGCTGTTAAGAAATTTAGAGGAACTGGAGGCACGTGGACCTTGTCTGCATAGATTTGACATTTATGGCAAGTCCGGGAATGTTGATAGCAGTCAGCTTCCATGGTAGACCAGTAATAGCCTACCCGTAGAATCTTAACCATTGTATGCCCGCTAGAGTGAGTGCCAAAGGTACCTTCATGCAACTCGGCCATGATCTTTTCAGCTTCAATCTTGTCCACACAACGGAGCAGAATAGAATCATGATTATGCTTGTACATGATGCCATTACTTAGGAAGAACTTTTCCGAGAATCTCCTTAAGAATTTTTTGTCATTGACTGAAGCTCCTTTTGGATATTCCTGAGCCTCGATATACCTTTTGACTTCATGAAACCATGGCTGGTCCACTACTTCTTCGGTGTTAATCTCATGACAGTGTGCAGGTTCATCCATCCGTTCAATGGTGATTTAGGGAGCCTCATTATCCCATTTAAGTTTAAACATGGATGACATTGTAGCTAGAGCATCTGCTAGCTGATTTTCTTCTTGCGGGAAGTGCTCGAAGGTAATCTGCTCAAAATGTGGTAACAATGTCAAGACATGTTCTTTGTAAGGGGTGAGGTTTGGATGTTTAGTGTCCCACTTTACTTTGATCTGACTGATGACAAAAGCTGAGTCCCCAAACACATCTAAGGATTTGATTCACAAGTCTATGGCGGCCTTGAGTCCAAAGATGCATGCTTCATACTTTGCCATGTTGTTTGTACGGTTGAAGCAAAGTCTGGCGGTGAAAGGAGTATGGAAACCTTCTGGGGATATGAGTACCGCGCCAATACCGTTGCCAAGTGCATTGGAAGCCCCATCAAAGTACAGGGTCCATCAGGATCCTTGTTCAGGTCCGCCAGATGGTCTGAAATCTTCAACGTTGTCCAATGTCACGATGTCTTCGTCAGGGAAGTCGAACTTCATGGATTGGTAATCTTCTACAGCTTGATGGGCTAGATGATCAGCTAGCACACTCCCCTTTATAGCTTTTTGGGTCGTATACTGTATGTCGTATTCCATTAGGATCATCTGCCATCTAGCTATCCTTCCAGACAAAGCAGGCTTCTCAAAGATGTACTTGATCGGATCCATCTTAGATATCAGCAAAGTGGTATTAGTCAACATATACTGCCTTAGCCGGTGAGCAGCCCATACCAAAGTGCAACAAGTTTTCTTGAGCAGTGAATATCTTGTTTCACAGTCAGTAAAATTTTTGCTAAGGTAATAAATGGCATGCTCTTTTCGACCAGACTCGTCATGCTGCCCCAGTACTCACCCCATTGAATTCTCTAGGACGGTCAGATACATGATTAGCGGTCTTCCCTCGACGAGTGGCATCAGGATAGGAGGCTCTAGCAAATACTCCTTTATTTTATCGAAAGCAATCTGACAGTCATCATTCCATCGAACTACCTGATCTTTCTTCAACAACTTGAAGATTTGTTCACAAGTAGATGTTAGGTGAGAAATGAACCTAGCAATGTAGTTTAGGCATCCCAAAAAACCTCTGACTTCCTTCTCAGTGCGAGGAGCAGGAATTTCTTGTATAGCTTTGACTTTGGCAGGATCAACCTCGATGCCTTTGTTGCTGATAATGAAACCTAAGAGTTTACCGGATCGGACTCCGAATGTACACTTGTTTGGATTCAGTCTGAGCTTGTACTCCTTCAACCTGACAAACAGCTTTTGCAAGTAATTAAGGTGTTCTTCTTCAGTCTGTGATCGGGCTATCATGTCATCTACGTAGACCTCTATCTCATGATGTATCATATCATGAAACAAAGCTACCATGGCGCGTTGATAGGTTTCCCCGACATTCTTCAGTCCGAATGGCATCACTTTGTAGCAGAACATACCCCACTGTGTGACAAATGTAGTTTTCTCCATGTCCTCAGGTGCCATTTTGGTCTAGTTATAGCCTGAGAATCCGTCCATGAAAGAAAATACTTTGTGCTGGGATGTGTTATCAACCAGGATGTCAATGTGCGGAAGTGGAAAGTTGTCTTTAGGGCTGACCCTATTTAAATCTCTATAATCCATGCACATTCTCACTTTGCCGTCCTTCTTAGGCACGAGCACAATGTTAGCAACCCATTGTGGATAGGAAGTAACAGCCAGAAATCCAGCATTGAACTTCTTCATAACTTCTTCTTTGATCTTCTCTGACATGTCAGGTCTCATGCGGTGGACCTTTTGTTTCACTGGTGGACAGTCTTCTCTTGTGGGTAGATGGTGTACCACAATGTCTGTATCAAGTTCCGGCATATCTTCGTATGACCAGGCAAAGATCTCAACATAATCATGCAGTAGCTGAATTAGGAGCTCCTTGACACTTGGCTCTATATTGGCACCTATCTTGATTTCCTTTTTATCATCCTCCGTACCCAAGTTGATTGTGTCTAACAACTCCTCATGAGGCTGAATTGCTCTTTCCTCTTGCTGTAGAAGTCTGGCCAATTCCCCTGGCACCTCACAATATTCCTCTCCTTCATATTCGGCTTGGTAGATCAAATCTTCAGAGTCACTGAAGGCTATAGCAGTATTGTTACCCATGAGATCTGGAATGGAAGGGTACTGCGGTATGAAAGTAATCGGAACAAAGTCTTTTGCTTCCCAGTTGCACAGTCCTCCGCCGACAGTAGGGAATATCCAATCTTCCAGGCTGCCCTCTTCTTCACTGTCCTCTAGTGCATTAATCCCTCGGTGGCTGATCTTCACAGGTGGCCCTCCGGCATGGGCGCGACGCATGACCTTCTGAGCAGTCGAAGTGAACCCCAAGCCGAATTTGTATGATTTGAAAGGAAAGTCTGGAAGCTGCCCCCAGATGGTGGATTCGCCTTCTTCCACTACTGCCCTAACATACTTGAGATATGACATTCTAGGTGGTGGTCTTGTAATCACAGGAGTTGAGGATACCGCCTTGGTCGCCGCTACTTCAGGAGAGACTTCTTCAAAATGTTGGAAAGGGGTCTCTATGAATTCGCCATCTAACTCCACATAACGGAAGGAATTCAGATGACTAATCATATATTCCTCTTCCCCATGGACAATTATAATTTTCCCTTGGACGGGGTACTTGAGCATTTGATGCAAAGTGGAGGTGACAGCTCCGACATTGTGAATCCAGGGGCGTCCCAACAAACAAGAGTAAGAAGGACGAATGTCCAATACATAGAATGTCGATTTGAAAACATGAGTACCCACCTTGATCGGGATGTCCACCTCCCCATGGACCATCCTTTTAGAGCCGTCAAAAGCTCTAACCACTATATTGCTGGGTTTTAGAGTCAGCCCCTCACAATCCAATCTATCCAAGGCTTTCTTCGGCAAGACATTTAAAGACAACCCAATATCAACCAAAATATGAGCTAGGGTTGTTCCTCTGCACTCCACTGAGACATGTAGTGCATCATTGTGTTTTCTCCCTCGGGGTGCCAAGTCAGCATCGGAGAAACCTAGGCCATTGTCAGCTGTTAAATTGGCCACACACTCTTGGAATTGATCCGCATATGTATCTTGCGGCACATGCGCTGTCTTCAGAAACTTGACCAAAGCTTTAGCATGTGCCTCAGAGCACAGCAGCAAGGCTAACATAGATATCTTGGAAGGGGTCTGCCCCAATTGTTCCACCACATCATAATCACTTTTCTTGATGATCCTCAGGGTTTCTTCCATCTCCTTCTTGGATGTCTCAGGAATGACTAATGATTGAGCCTTCTTCAGGACAGGCTCCTCTTGAACATTCTTTCCTTTATTCTCAGCAGAAGAAACAGGGATGGGAATTGCATTGTCTTTGTCAGCGGGTACACTTGTAGGTACAATTACTGGTGCCGAGGAGATCTTCGGAATAGCCTCGGGTCCAAAGACTGCTGTTAGAGGAGCAATCTCTGGAGAAAAGATTCTTCCACTACGGGTAACCTTGCTTGTTCCGGAAATGTTACCGATGTTGGGAGTATCCTCTTCAGAGCTTTCTTCTTCTGCAATCTGTTTAATACCATGGTAGTAGATTTCTCCACCATAGTTCCATGGTACTGATTTATCTGATTTGTATGGGGTTGGCCCGGGCATTGTTATCTTCAACAAAGTAGTCATAGGAGCGGATGTAATCCTAACGAGTTTTTTAGGAACCCTGGAAGGATTGGCGTATATGGTTATTATTGAAACTTCTGGAACTGGAATGGGTGAAATAGGAGCTTTCTCAAACAAGATTTCTCGGTTATCAATCAATTGTTGGATTCCTTTCTTCAATAGAGGGCAGTCAAATGATGGGGACAGGCAAATATGGCAATCTTGGTCACAACCTGGGAACACCCCAGCTTTCAACAAATTCAACTTGATGGTTAGGAGAGGAGTTAACAATTCATCCACAGTAGCCACAAACAGATCTTCTTCAATAGCACTGGCATTATGTCCATGCCTAGGCATTGGAGTGGAGATAACAGCAGAGGTAGATGCGTCTTTCTGAATTTTCCCGCTTCTAATACCAGCTTCCACCCTCTTGCTAGTTAAAATCAATTCAGTGAAACCTGCAGAGGAGCTTCCAATCAGGTAATTAAAGAAAGGACCTGACAGAGTCCCCAAGAACATGTCCACTAACTCTCTTTCAGATAAAGGTGGTTGCACCCTTCCGGCTAAATCCCTCCACTTTTAGGTGTAGTCTTTGAAGCCCTCATTGGTAGCCATAGCCATACTCTGTAGCTGAGTACGGGTCGGCTCCAAGTCGGCATTGTATTGATACTATTTATAGAAGGCTGCCGCCAAGTCTTCCCAATTATGCACATCTGCCCTCTCCAACTGGTAGAACCAATCAAGTTGCGTTCCTGATAAAATGTCCTGGAAAAAGTGGACCCACAAATCTTTGTCAGAAGAATGTGGTTGAATCTTCCTGACATAGGATCTAAGGTGCATCTTAGGGCAAGACACCCCATCATACTTGGAAAACAGTGGCACTTTAAACTTAGGAGGGATTACAATTCCAGAAACCAACCTTAACTCCTCAAAATCCAACCCCGGTACTCTCTGCAATTCTATAGCAGCTAGACGCTCTTCCAGGTTTTTGTATTTGTCATCGGCCGAATGGTACTGTTGTTCGGAGTAGTCCTCTTCTTCCTCTTCCTCTGCTTCAGAATCTGATGGCACTGCCATTCCTTTTCCTTTTCCTTCCCCCTCTTTAGATGTTGATGGGAATTCCAAAGTCCGTCTGGCTTGTCCTTCAAACCTTCTGCCCATGATAACCACACCGGCTCGCTTCTTCTTCTTTTTCTCTTTCTCCTTCTCTAGCAGAGTCTTGAGCTCCTCCTGCCCCTTGGCCAAGGTCAAGAGTAGCTGTTGAAATTGTGAGTTCTGAGCTTGTAAATCTTTGACCGTTTGTTCAATATCTATCTTGCTGAAATAAACAGCAGAGAGATGAGGAAACTTGGTGTGAAGACCTGTTCATGCATATGATGAATGATATGTATTCATGCAATGCTTTCAAGGATTCAGAAATTCAAATTTGTTTCAAATAAAAAATAAACATACATCATATTAATAAGATAGAATTGTTAGTACATCAATGCCCCTTGGGCAAAATAATACAAAATTCTAAGGTAAAAAGACGTTGCGCATCCTCTTTGGTGAAATGTAGGCGTTGAGAGTCTACTCTTCGTGAAGTATCCGAGTGAGTTCTAAAACCTTCTTCTCGCTTGCATAGAATTGGGCTTCGAAAGTATCACGCTCTCCCTTGAGATGTATCCAACTCCTTTGTAGATCTTCGAGTGATGTTGGCATGTCAGGATGTAGGACGGTGTATGGAACCTCTCCTTCCATAACAGGCTCTATAATCACTGGGAGAATGGAGGGGTAAGGCATCATAAGACTTTAGGCGCGGGTCCGTACCCACTTGAGGTAAGGCTCAAGAGGGATGGAATTCTTGTGTCCCAGAGTCTTGCTATCCACCTTGTTGGGCATCCTCCAAGCTCGGATGAATCTCTGACGAAGTCCTTGAATGTCGTTGTCGAAGTCGAAAACTAATCCTTGAATCATCATGTCATGTGGGCCATCCCTTCGGGCATAACCAAACTGTCTTAGAGCCAAACAGGGGTTGTAGGTGATGCCTCCCCTAATGCCAAGTAGAGGGACATTAGGGAATTCCCCACAACGATCGACGATGATAACATTCTCTTTGGATCGAGAACACCAATGAATGTCTGAATGTGTAAGAGTCATCAATCGTTGTGACCACCTCAAACCTTGTTCATTCTTCAAGACTGATTGGGGAAGATGAGAAATAAACCATCTTGCCAGGAGAGGAGTGCAACACATGAGAAAACCTCTTTTCCTCATTGTACGAGTGTGAAAAGAGTGGAGGATATCCCCAAGCAATGTAGGCACCGGGTTGCGAGACATGAAGATTTTGACAGCGCTCACATCTATGAGTTAATCAGGGTTAGGGAACAAGACCATCCCATAGATGAGAAGTTCTACAATCTCCTCCAAAGCATGCAAGTCTAGAGAATTCCAACAGCTTTGGGCCTTCTCAAACATAAACTTTGACAAGAAGCCTTTGATATCACTTCTAGTTTCCCAATGTGTTGTGACATTAGATGAGTGCAAGTGCAAGGCTTGAGCAATATCTTCTGGCTTTATATCTCTTTCCATACCGTTGAAGGGTAGTTGATTGAGAATAGGAATCCTCAAGAGTTGAGAAAATTCCTCCAAAGTAGGCACAAGTTGGTAGTCAGGAAATGTGAAGCAATGATGCAAAGGGTCAAAGAACTGGAAGAGAACTTTCATCATATCCTCCTCTTTGTTGGAAGTGACCAAGTTGAGTAGACAACCATGTCTCTCGGTGAATGGAGAGTTCTCAGGAATCCTTGAAGCTAGCTCCTTGAGTTGTGGAGGAATTCTTACAAGGTTGATCTGGATAGTTTTCATGCGAAGTGAATCCATAACCTACAAAACAAGAACAAAGATGAATCTCCAAAATCCTTGAAATGGTTAGTTGATGCATATGATGCTCATGATGTCCATGATTTTATGCATAAGTACATGTACAAGAAAATCACACAAGTTCCTAGTTTAGGCTTGCATGGGGTTTCATAGGTAAGTACCCTCTTGAAGTTTAGTTGGCTCAACCTGTCCTAGAAATAGTAACTGGGTTCTATGGAGCTCAATATCAATGGATTGTTTCCTTGTTCATTGTTTCAATTCATCCTCTTTACTAGCGACCGAAATATTCCAAGGAACCAACCCTCAATGAGTGTAGTATCGAGTATCTACCAACTTCGGACTGCACCAAAGCCGGTCATCTCACTACATCCTAAAAGGCCAAGTTGGTCAAGTAGAGGTTCTAAAAGTCCATTAGTGCTTCATGACATCACTCAGCGGCCCCGTATTCTCTTTGATTGACTCAAAGGCTACCGGTACCCACAAATATGTCGCACTAATATAGCTATTGCTTAGACTATGTCGGTATACCCCGCACAATTTCCACAATGTATTGCTACTTACCTATAATGTTTCCCAAATCCGGGTGGAGGATTCAAACCCAAACAATAAAACCAAGATGTAAAGCATACAAGTCAAAGAAGATAAGCATGTAAAGGTGATCTAAACCCTAAGGTAACCCCACTTTTATAATTTCCCCCAGCAAAGTCGCCAGTTCTGTGATGCGGTGGGAGAACTGACTTGAGGTTTTGCGTTTGTGTTTGCAAATGTTGCGGTTAGCAAGAGTCGCCACCGACTTTTATTTTATCCAAAAGGAAAGTTAAAAAAGCACAGGAAAGACCTTTGAGATGTTTTCTTGAGTTCGGGGGGGTAGATTATGAAAAAGGAAGGTGCTAGCACCCTTTTCATCCATGATTTTCCATGGGCTCTTAGTTACTTGTTTAGGTCACTTGCTTTGCTTTTGAAATTGTTTGAAATGGTGCTTTGTGTGGTTTTGAAAGTATTTTTAAAAGAGGCCATCGTTTAGGCAATCTTTGTAATGATTCTCATTCGTAAGAATGTATACAAAGATGTTGGTCTTTTGAAAAATGTTTCAATGTTTTTGTAAGATGTTTGAAAATGTGTATGTGTTTATTTTGAAAATAGCAAGGATTGTTTGCAAATTGATCAAGTAACTAGAAGCTATCTATCTACTCAAAAGTCTTTCTTGTGCATTTTTATTCCTTTGACATTGTTGATTTACCATTGATTTGGTAAACAACCCTATCTTTGGATGTAAACGGGACGGGCGTGGGTCATCGTATGACCATGATAGCAATATTTCCAAGTATCTTAGCATGTTTGAGGGGCCAAGATCATCTTTGTTTAGGCAACCTTTTGATAGCGTCATCGAGAGACTATGATCTTATTTGTTTGTTTTGCTTTGCCAAGATACTTTGCATGCATACCATGACCATTTTTTAGGCAACAAAGGGGGTGAAACCCTAGGGGTGCTTGTGTGCAATATGTTGTCATTTTACATGCTTTTGTTTGTCTTGTATTAGGTCATTCTATTTGTTTGATTTTTTGTCTTATCATGCAAAACCCTAATTTACTGCACAAGTATAAATGCGATAAATTGTGTAAAAGTAAACTAAGCTATTACAACAATTATTATGGGAGGGGGATACAAGTTTTTGAATGGGGATATTTGCACAAAATAAAACCCTAAAATACTATTACAATCCAATTGAATTATTGTGCAAATTAAATAAAAATACAAATAATAAAAATGCAATAAAATGTAATTATGCAAAAAATATTTTGTATTTGATTTTTATATGAGAAAATAAATTATTTAAGTCCTAAAAAAAATAAGAAAAAATTACATTATTATTTTTAAAAGGGAAAACCCTAATTTTTTGATTTAAAAGAAAATTATGCTTTCTATTATTATTTTGTCTATTTTTTGTATAGGAAAATATAAGTAATATTATATACAACATTAAAAATTAAATATGTGTGAAAATAATTATTTTTATGTGTTAAATAATAAAAATAAAAATGTATAGTATTTTAATGTATTTACAATTTTTTATAAGAAAATAAATTCTATTTATTAAAATAAAACTATTTTTATATGTGAAAAAAATAATAAAAATAAAATAAAATTGTAAAAAATTAAGAAAATTATTTTTGTGATTTTTAATGTTCAGAAAAAATTATTAAAGTCAAAAATATAAAAAAAAAATATGAGAAAATATGCAAAAATAAAAATATGAAGCAGGGGGTGCAAAAGTAAACTGGGGGGTGTGAAAAGCAAAACTAAAAAATGCCAGAAATGCAAAAAGCCCAAGCCAGCCACTTCGTCCATGTCCTTCAGCTTGCGCGCATTCCATGTACAAACCTGCAACTCTCTATTCTTTGCACAAAAATAAAAACTTGCAACATAAAAAATGTAGCTTGGAATCTCACGATTCCAATGATATAAAATTCATAATCTAACTCTCAAAGATCAGAGAGAATTTCAGTAGCCCTAATTTCTTACCTAATTTTTTCAGCATGTTCAACATTCAAATTCTCTTAGCTCAGTTAAAATAAATGACAACTATGCATATGTACAACTTCACCATGCTAGAGACTACATTTTTGCTTCACAACTCGTGGCTAGAGGATGCTTAAATAAAGAGATAAAGATTTGAAAAATACCTCCTTCAGCTGGATTTGGATATGGCAATGTGGGGACTTTGAGTGAGGCCTGAGGATCATGTGAGCTTCCTTGAAGTTCCCTAAAGCTTTTCTAATGCTTAGCTGGCTTTGTGGATGGCTGAAACTCCCTATAGAAGTCAAGCTGCAACCTTCCAAATGAAAATGGAGATGTCTGAAACAGGGCTCACAGTCACATGATGAATGCTTGGATAGTTTGGATATGATGTGGATGAAGTGTTTCAAAGGTTAAAAGGAAAAACGCACAAGCCAAAATGAAGTTGGCAAGAGTTTTGTAGAAACTGCTATGTCTTGGAAGAAAAATGTGTTTTTTGGGTTTGGGAGAGTTTCAGATCATAAGCATTCATGTTCTAGCTTGAGATAAGTTTGTGAAGTTGTTTTGAATGAGGCCAAGTCCACTCTTTAACAGATGTGCAAGTTCTGACTTCTTTTGCAACCTTTCTTGTATTTGAAGAAAAGTGAAGTGACTTGTGCCAAAGGCCTGTACTTGCTTGCTTGCTAGCTGCAGAGGGTTGGTATGCTTTGCTTGATATCTGTGGACATTGCTTGTGACAAAAGAACATGTCCAAGGCTCAAGGATAGCAAAGTTGCAAAAAGCTTGCTTTATGAAAATGGCAATGTGCCCTTTATGCCATTTATGGATTTATTCTTTGTACAATGCTTCAAAAGCAAAAACAAAGCCATTATCCACTGAATTAGCATTTAATTATGGAGTGTAGAAGGGGTGTAGGACCTGTAATGCAAGGTACAAGCATGCTTGATCATATTTGCAACTTGATGCATTGTAAAAATGGCTTGAACAAAAGTGACAAAATGCCATTTTCTCTTCTTCGATTATCCTTAACCACAAATGATCTTGGAGAGTTCCTTGACATTTTGGAAAGCTTGTAATGTCATATAAAATCCATCTTTGAAATTCATTTTGAGATACCTCATGGAACTAGGTGAAAAATGTCCATGAAGTTGGGTCAAAAACCTGCCTAAATTAGGGCAAATTTTCACTAAGTTATTTAGTTCATGGACCCCAATTCACAAATTCATAACTTGAGATACAAGCATATTTTGGGAAAACTTTGTGAATCAAAGTTGTATACTTCATGGAGTACTAAAACTTTCATGTTGGAAGTTTTCTTTGAGTCAAATTGCATCATGGTGAAAAAGTTGTGGAAAGTTGGGAAAAAATAAGAAATTTTCCATACTTAGAAAAATTCTAAGTTATGAAAAATTTCAAATTAAAACCCTAATTTGCAATTTTAGGTTTCTTGGTCAACAAGTTTCACATTTTGACATATCTTGATGAATTATGACCTTTGGCACTTGATTTTGACCAAAAAGTCAAAGTTTGACTTTTCAGTGTACAATTGACTTTTGATGAGTTGACTGCAAAATTCATCTGTCAATCTTATGCATTTGAGATCTTTTGAACCATGTGATTAGGTAAAGATAATGCCATTTAGTCCTTGAAATCATGCTTGAACCCAATTGGCCATTGGTTAGGTTAAAAATCAGAAATTGCCCTTTCTCAGTCAAAACCCTAATTTTGACCATTTTGCCCTTTTGGTGATTTGATCAAATTTCTTGAGGAGTTGTGATCCAAACTTGATCAAATGGTTCATATGAGTCTAAAATGTTGTTGTGGATTAAAAATTATGAAGTTTGACTGTAAATTGGCCATAGTTGACTTTTTTCCCAATACAGTTGATTTTTAGGTCAACTGTCCAATTGACTGAGCAAAAATGTGATTCAAGGCTTGAAACTTGGTATGAGCAATCTTAGGGGTCCAATATGGTGTATGAAAGTCACATTAAGCATTGATGGTCCAAAAATGCTTGTGCAAACTCAAACCCTAATTTCAGGTCATCAGTTCAAGAGGAGGTGTCTTGAGCTGAGCAAACCCTGATCTTGTCCCGAGTCCAAGAAGTCTTGTGAAGAAAATCTTGATAAATGAGAGGGAAAATTTTGGGGTACAAAAATCTGTAAACAAAATGCATATTCTCTCATGGGATCTACCCTTGATGAGATTAGGGCACCAAAAAATCTGAAAAAGTGCTTCCCTATCCATAGAAGCATAAGACCCCCATCGTTTGAAAGTGTCCTTTATATTTCTCCCACATCTATAGGACCTCAAAAGTTTTTCGCTTTGGTCCTGCTATCAACCAGGATTACATTGCATGGTTAAATAAGGTGGAGAAAGTTAAAGGCGGTGTTTGGAAATCTCAAGGCATTTGTGACTTGACTTAACTTTCTAGGTTTAGCCCTAACTATTGCAACTATATGATAATTTCTTCCCTCTACTTCTGGGAGAGTTCCACAAACATTTTCCACTTCACGACTGGCATGCTAACTCCCACTCTGTTCAACGTTGCGGCTATCACTGGCCTTAGTCCTACAGGTGAAACTTTCATCCCTACTAAAACTGATGACGTTATTCCTTTTGATAAGGACGTTGTTGGTTTTT
Organism: Vicia faba; assembly: GCA_948472305.1. Classification (NCBI taxonomy): domain Eukaryota; kingdom Viridiplantae; phylum Streptophyta; class Magnoliopsida; order Fabales; family Fabaceae; genus Vicia; species Vicia faba. The sequence continues at coordinate 653,228,371 of OX451740.1, forward strand.
CCAAGTACATAGAGCATTTTCACGCTAAGGATGTCGACACGGTGTCTGATGAAGAGCACATCGCCTTTTTGGCCTTGTGGCTTTCTAAGTATATTTTCTGCAGCATGTCTCTGAAGGTGGCCAAATGTTTCACTGCGTTGGTGCATCACCTTCACATGGGTCGAAACACTTGCTTGAGCAAACTCATCCGGGGGTCGCTTTAAGAATTGCTCAGTGTGGGGGTCGACCAAATGATCTCTCTTGCACCAACTGCCAGCTATCTACTTATTGAGCCATTTTGGCTGCTGCAATTATGGATAAATGCCACCTTTAGGGATCATCTTAAATTGAACCTTTCAGAAGCACAAGAGGCATTCTTTACCAGTCTTGCCATCAAAGGTCCTCGTCTTGCTGCAATGATATCGTCCAACAATGACCTGACTCGAGAGGAGGCGCTTGAAACGTACTTGAAATTTTTCTTCAAGTGTACCTCTTTTCACCCCTGTATGGTGCCATTTTCTTTAAGGCCACGTGGTCCTGAATGGTTTACTCGACCATTTCCCCCTGCTGAGCCAATGTAGGTCCCCGAATCTAAAGCCATTTGGCAAGGTTTTCTGACCCCTAGGCTTATAGCATCTAGGGTGGGTGCTAATGGTGGGGTAACACTTCTATGTTACCAGTCCAATTTGGTAACTAGGCAATTTGGTTTGTGCCAACCTTTGCCTCGCAGCTTTTATAATCATTCAGACGTGATGTGCCTTTCGTCCCAGAGCTACAGCGAAGCAGAGTGCGCTCAACGCCTCTAACACTTTGCTGCTGACGCCCCCAACCTGAACTTCGTCGCCTTCAAACCCCTCTTTTATACAACGAAGGAGTTTTTTGATTGGTGGACCGTGAGGTTCATAAATAAAAATGGGAACCTCAAATATTTCAAGCATCGATTGGCCAATTCTTTCAAAGAAATGAATCAAAAATTTAAGAAAGGGATGACTTACTATTATGACTGTCGATCGCTTTATTTTCTTTCTCGCTTCTTCATGCTTCGACCTTTAAAATTTATCTTGTGCTTCTGTTTTCTTTAACAGTTGAGCATAAGAAGCATGCTAGGGGGTTGTTAGTAGTGCATTTGTTTCTTCTTTTGCTGAAGAAGCTCTTGTAACTTCCTCTCAGGTGATTTGTTAATTATGTTGTTTTCTTAATTTACCACATCCCCTGTTTAACACGTTGATTATGTCAACCCATTTGCAGGCTGTTGAAGCCAACATTGTTGTCCCTTCTGGACCCTCTCTAAAGAGGAGAAATCACTCTTCCCATGAAGAGAAGAAATTTGAAAACACGCCTCCACCTGTTATCCCATCAAAATTCAAAAAGTCTCGGTCGACTCGATCTGAAGACATTTCAAAACAAGCTACTTCTGCCATTGTGCCTGTTCTAGTGGTAGAAAAAGTACGAGTCGTGCAACCAGCTTCAACTCGCCCAGAGAGCATCAATTCCATCCCTAAAGGGGACTCTAAAGTATCCTTTCTTTTCCCAAAACTCATTTCCTATTCAATCTTACTTTCTCCTTTTTAGCTTTGTCCTTACTTATATCTGTTGTTTCAGCGACCAACCGCTAAATCCAAACAGTGCCCCACCAAGCTCATTTTAAGGACTTCCAAGGGAAAAAAGAAAACAACGTGTGATTTTTTCAGATAGTGAATCTATTGATAGTGATCTCAATTCTCCCATTGATCAGGGAGCCCTTGAGTATTCTCCTATCAGTGAGGGAGTGGAAGATATCGCCCATAACAACAACTTAGAGGGGGATGCTGGAAATGATGAATCAGAGGGTCCTGAATATGCTGCTAACATTTATGAAACTATCAACCAACAACCTTCTTAAACAGGTAAGGAGCCTCCTCAAAAAAATGCTCCCTTTGGCTCCGTTTCAACTCCTCTCAACGTGGTTCTTACCACAACCATGCTGCCTCAAGCGATTCTCGCTTTAAAGCAAAGTAGCCCTTTGGAATACTTGAAGTTTTTGGTGGCCGTTAGGAATCGCTCGACTGATGAGGGATCTAGTACTTTGATTGTCTCTGGGGGTGTTTCTTCTTTTGGAACCCAAGGTGAAATTCTCAGTCGCCTGAAAACGCAGCTCTTTCATGTCGATCTGATCAACCATTTGGAGGTGTTTCCTGATGATGGTGCTAAGGTCAAATAGGCGTTGCAAAAGGTTTACATTTATACATCCTCTCCTCAGGTCTTCACGTTTGTGGCTGAGGTGTCTGCTTTTCTTGACAAGTTTTTGGTTGATTTGACCAAACGCAATGAGATTATGGGGAAACATCTTCCTAAAGAGAAGGAATTTAATCTCGAATTGGCCTTCATGGATTCCTCTATAACTTCTAGTGAAGCGCTAAAGAATGATCTTGACAAAGCCAAAGAAGACTTCAAAAAGAGGGTCGATAATATCTCTTTATGGCAGCGACAAATTGTTGTTTTGAAAGAACAAATTAAAGAGCTGGAGAAAAAGATCAATGCATTTGAAACCTCACAAGCTACTGGATTTGAGATAGGTTAAAAGGCTTTGAATGATGAAGCTTCTACTGGGGTTCTTCATTGGGAGCATGTTGAGGCGTTGGACATTGAGCTAGCTAAAATGGAAACCTCTCTTTCATTTACCAATGCTCGACTCTCTCTCGCTCGAGACCGCTATCTGACTCTCAAGGAAAACGTGCCCTTTTAGCTGACTTTGTAATGCCTATTGTGTCTTGCATGCCCTTTAGTGGCCTTTTACTATGTAATGAATGGTTTTTTACTCTTTTCCTATTACAATTTCTTGCAACATAGGTGTTGTACCCCAAAATTTGCCCTCGCATTTTTCCCCAAGAAATCTCAGCTTCAAGCCTTTCCTGATTTTTCAAACTGGCTCAAGAATCGGACAAACAGACTTTTCTTGTCAGTCAAGCGAAATTAGGGTTTTTACTGATTTTCAGGACTCTGGATTGTTTCATAGTTGGCTTAGGGTTTTGGATGATTTTTGGTTCAATTTTGATCAGGCGAACGTTATTTGGCATTTAATCAGGAATTAAGGTTTTATGGGCATATTCTCAGAAAGATTAAAATTCCACAGCACGTCGCAGTTTATTCCGAGATTCGGGTTAAATGCGCATTGTTTTTAATTTAATCAGTAAGAAGAGGCAGTTGGGTTGAATTCATGTTGTTTTGTTTGAGCCAGTCAAAGAAGATGTGTAGTTTGGAATTACAGTGCTTGGCAAAGAATCAGTGAAAAAAGGAATGCGCTTGATCAGTTTATTTTGGTTAACTGCTGCTTTGATTTGGATATTGGAAAAGACAGGTTTAATTGATCAATATCACTAAGACATTGTTTTATTTAAGTTATTTATTATTCTAAATTGAGTGATTGAAATTTATTTTTCAATTGTTTTAATTCAAAGAGTTTTAAATAAATAAATAAACAATAAAGAGAAAATAGAATTAAATTGGATAATGGAAATTTTTATTTATCTTTAAATTAAATATACAATTGATGTTTGGAATTTAAATTACAAACATTGGTCTTACATTGATTTAAATTTAAATAAAAAGAAAACTATCCTATTTATTTCTAATTCTTCATTCTTCACTTCGCTCCGGTGCTCCATTATTCATCTGCAAAAAGAAAAGGAAAAGTCAAAAGCAGTTGAACTAATTAAACACAGATAAAATTTGCAATCATCATTAAGGGCCACTGACTGGGATCAGTTGACCCTCTCTGCAAATCACGGGATTTCTCCCGGTTCACAAAGAGGGAAGAATTTTATCATAAATGCAAAATGTCAAAATGCATATTTTTAATGTCAAACTGCATAGTTCAAAAGTAAGTTCAAACCAAACTGAAAATCCAATTCCAACTTCCTATCAAAAGCCAAAGGTACAAACTTACTGTCAAAAAAATACAAAATCTACCCAAGTTGTCAAAAGAAGATTTGGCAAAGATATGGAAGACATCACAAAGTGTAGCAAGCTGTCAAGAAGAGATATATATGCAGAAAAATCCTATATGCAAGCAACCTTTCTTTTATCATCATTTCCCATCAATAGCCCTTTCAGAAAAATAGTACAGAAATAAAACATTTTATAATATCCAACTGTACTATAGAGAGAGAAAAAAGAAGAGATAAAGTAAGCAGGAAGCAGGTTTTTCAGGCTGAGGCAGGACAGACAAGATAGAGGAAGAAAAAGATATAACACAAAGAAAGAACACAGTTCAGAAGATATAGAAGAAAAATATACAAAGCCTGAAGCCTCACATTACTGTCAAGGCAAAACCTGCACCAAACTTACAAAAACAACTGAACCATACATCAAACCTGAAGCCAGTTCAAAACCTGGACACCAAGCATCAACCTGCTGAAGCCTAAGTTACCAGGCCAAGCCTCATCAAACCAAGCATCCACCTGCTGAAGCCTAAGTCACCAGGCCAAGCCTCATCAAGCCAAGCAAACATACAAACCTACAAACATACAAATATACAGAACATACAGCAAAACAAAAAGAAGCTATAACCTCCATATTAAAACCTACTGTCAGCATCCTGTCAAACACCTCAAACCCATCCTAAAACCAAACACAACCAGTTCAAAAGGCCTGAAACCTCTACAAGCCTGTCAAGCCTAACAAACAAAACCCTGTTAAGCCAAGCCTAACCAGAATCTGCATTGGCCAAGCCCTCAAACTTGCTAAGGCCATCGACATACCAACCTGCATATCCCCAACCCTGCCTTAAGCTTACAGAAAAGGGACCTTACCATGTTCCAAGTCTAAAAGTATCAAAACATGCACCATTCAGTAAAAACCTTAAAATCAATCATATCTGCTTGAAGCCTTGCAACAAAAAACAAGTTCACCAAGCATCTAGGCCCTCAGAGGAAGTGCTCATCATTGGGCGATCAATAAAACATTCCAAAGGCACATCGTTCAGAAGCATACAAAAACTCTAGGCCTCAGAATTTCCTCATCATAGGCAAACGCATCCAAAGGCAAAGTGGACAATAGAGAAGAGGAAAGAAGTGAACTCAGAGACTCTTCATCAGAAGCAAGCAAGCATTTCAACAAAGCATATCAATCTCAGAAAGCAACATTTCAAGTATACAGGCTAGGGCCCCCTCAGAACTCTGAGTTCATCACAGGGTAGAAAATCAAACACTAAAAGCATATCAATCTCAGAGGGCCAACAACAACAATTCAAGGCAACAAGCTCAACATATTCAAAAGCATACAAATGCTCAAAGGCAACATGTAGTAGAAGAGAAGAGATAAAGAAGTGAATCTGTTTCAGGATAAGGTTTTTAGTACAAAGATCATCATCAAACCCCTAAGGAAGAAGAAAAGATAAAAGTTAACAAAGTCAGCTTCATCGTGCAAGCCCTCCATCGCTGAGCCTCCTGAGCGCCACATCCCCTGTCTCTCCTCCTTCTCCAAGGTCAGGTAGTACAATCTTCTCCCTCTCTTTTTCTCCTTCACCTCATAATAATAAAAGATTAAGGTTAAGATTCAAATCGAAAACGCATGCAATTCGTAAAAAAGGAAACATAAACATTGAAATCGAACCTTGAATCACAAGACCACAGGGCTCATGCCATAGAGGGAAGAGAGACTTGGGGGAGCGGCGCTGATGGCTGGACGGAGGAGTTATGAATGGAAGATGAAGTTGAACGAAAAGTATGAACGGCGCTGTCCAAACCCTAAACGCGTTATCAAATGAACAACAATTCTCAAACCCTAAGAACATTGCTCCAGCAATCGTTGGGCCTGACCCGTTTCTAATTCCCTCTGAAGCCCAACAAAATCACTAACATTTTTTTATACAAACATTTGATTAATACTAACCTTTTTCTTTTTATAAACCATATATTCTTTTTAACTTATCATATTACAAATATCATATTAATACTAATACATAAAAAACATATTTTATCTAATTTAAACTTTCTTTTCTATACTTAATTCAATTAATTTTAAAACACTTTCGAATATATATTGAACACACATACATAAAGAATACATTTTCGCACTATACTATATAATTGAAAATATCTTTTTCTTTTAAATATATTTTTGTACATAACAATTAAGAATACACTTCTTTTTATACATAATTCAATTTTTTGACATTTAATACATTTTTATATATAATGTGATTAAATTAAAAACATTTCTTTTCACTTACTTTTTGTACATAACACATGAAAATATACTTTTTATACATAATATTTTCTTTTCTTGAAACATCATTTTCACAATTTAATTAAAACCTGAACATACAATTAAAACATTTTCCATTGTACATATTAAAAGAAATACAAGATCAATAATTAAATAAACGCTTAATTATTCCTTAGGTTAAACAAATACCCCAAATACACATTAATTTCACCTTGTCGCATTTGCAAATAATCTCATATACATGTACACTTACACAAATACATTCACCTTGCCCTATACACATTTGTTTATCTTATATTTGTATATTCGATATTTACATTTTGATCGCAAATTCGATTTGGTTGTAACTTATTGGATACTATAAGTCTCATCCCCATTCATACACATGTACCCCCACTCCCGGATGCTTACTTTGTAATAGCGTAGATTTTACATTCCCGCAATTTACAGTTTTCCAATTATACCATGGTTAGACCTAGGGTTTGCATGTACATAAAATCAAACGCTAGATAACCTAATACAAGACAAATACATGTAATCAATACACAATCACACTTGCACCCCCTAGGGTAATCCCACATGTTGCCTTCCAAAATGGGCCATGCTTGCACGTCGAGTATCTTTGGCAAAACAAAATCAAATGATCATAAGTCTCAAAGTGTTGCCTAAACGGAATGATCATAGTCCCTTCAAAGCAAATTGCCAAAGACACTTGGCATCATTGCATTCATGGTTCATACGATGACCCGCGCCCGTCCCGAATAAACTTCCTAAACGCAAGATTGTCCACCAATTTCAATGGTAGAACAAAATTGTTAAAAGGGGTTAAAACATAATAAAAACCTTTGAGTATAATAGGGTAGATAAAACTCTTAGTTACTTGAGATCAATTTGCAAAAACACTTGCCTTCTTTTCAAAAACCACAATCCACAACCCTTTCAAACAAACTCTCAAAAACATTTGAAACATCTTTTCGAAAAGATCCACACTTTTGTAAAACACTCAATCACGAGTCAAATACATTAGTTGCCTAGGACAAGGCATCTTCTTCAAAAACATTTTCAAAAGCACCCACACACACACCATTTTTCAAGCAATCGAAAATCAAGGCAAGTGATCTAAAAAACCAAGTAACTAAGAGCCCATGGATAACCATGGATGGAAAGGGTGCTAATACCTTCCCTTTTCATAATCTACCCCCCGAACCCACGAAATATCTCAAAAGGTTTTTGCTGTGCTTTTTTGACCTTTCCTTTAGGATAAAATAAAAAGTCGGTGGCGACTCTTGCTCAACCGCACAAGTGCGAATACGAACACAAAAACACTAGTCAGTTCTCCCACCGTATCACAAAACTGGCGACTCTGCTGGGGATTGAACTTAAAAAGTGGGGTTACCTTAGGGTTTAGATCACCTTTACTTTCTTGCTTTGATTGACTTGATCGCTTTATCTTTTGGGTTCTTTGTTTGGGTTTTGTTGTAAATCCTCCACCCGGATTTGGGGCACCTTTTTAGGTAAATAGCAAAAAACTGCGAGGGAACTGTGCGGGGTATACCGACATGGTTGAAGCAGTAAGCTATGTTAGTGTGACATATTTGTGAGTACCGGTAACCCTTGAGTAGTCAAGGAGAGTACGGGGCCGCTGTGTGATGTCATGAAGCACTAACGAACTCTTAGAACCTTAAATGACCATCTTAGCCTTTTTAGGGGTAGTGAGATGACCGACTTTGGTGCAGTCCGAAGTTGGTAGATCCTCGATACTACACTCTTTTGAGGATTGTTTTCTTGGAATATTTTGGTCGCCAGTAAGTGGCTAAACCGAAACAATGAACACAGAAAACAATCCAATGATATTGAGCTCCTTAGAACCCGGTTACTTCTGATAGGACAGGTTTTAACCAACAAACTGAAAGAGGGTAGTACCTGAACCTCATGCAAGCCTAAACCTAAGGACTTGTTTGCTTTGTGTGAATATGTTTGTCTGTATATACACTCACTTGCTTGTGCATACATGCACATAACATCATGACATCATACCATAGCATTTTCAATAACCATTTCAAGGATCTCGAGGGTTCTTTTGATGCAGGGTTACGTTGAACCAGACATCTATCCAGGGGCAAGAAGTTTCTCCTCTAACCAATCCAGTCAAAGTTCAAGAACAACAACTTGAATCAGTGGCTATGACCCACTCGACATGGTGAGCTTGATTCTCGTGGAAAGACGTCCACCGGTGCGGAGATCTCCAATCCAAGAGCAAAGTTCAACCTCTAACATTTTCTTGTGTTTACCCCAAGAGATCCTTGAAAGCATGCATCCACGTATCATGCATTGCATTTTGACAGTCTTTCCTTTTTTCAGGTTTCCTTACTCTCCTGCTGTTTATTTCAGCAAGAGATGGCTCTAGAAAGGTCTGTCAAAGACATCCAAGACCAGACTGCTCAGCTGCAGGAGATGTTCCTGAACTTGTCTCTGGGGCAAGAAGAAATGAAAGCTCTCCTCACCAAGGGCTTGGGGAATTCCAACAATGCCAGGAGTGACCAGCTTGCAGAGCTGCAGTTTGATCTGACAACACTGAGGACCCAAGTGATGGGACAGTTGGTGGGCCAGATGGCTCTCATCCAAGACCTATCTCAAAGACAAGAGGAACTCAGAGTTCTTGTCCGCCAACTGCTTCCAAACAACCAACTGGGGCAAACATCTGAGGTTGAAGAGCAAGTCACCGCTCAGCCTCCATCCACTCAAGAAGACAAGGGGAAAACTCCTTTGCTTGCTTCAGGGTCACAAGCCCATCAACAACCTCGCCAGTGTCAACGGGGTAATCAGCGTAAGCAAGAAGCGTCGGGAAGACAGTTCACGGAGACTGAAATACCATCATTCTTTATACTGAAGTGCCTGTTGGAGGTCAACTTGCTTACCTTGAAGGACCCTCCTCAGAAGCTCAATACCTCCTCTCCTCACTACCGTCCCGACGCATTTTGTGTTTACCATTCCTACAGCCCGGGACACGACACCAACGACTGTTGGGCCTTGAAGAACAAGATTCAAGATCTGATCGACATTGGGGTGCTGGAATTCATGCCAGACGGCGAGATGAAAATCTTCCGTTAAAGGGTTCTCCACTTGAAGTGACGAAGTTCAAGCTGAAAGACTTTTGCTTCTTTTTGAATTTTCAAAGTTGTAATTTCTTTTGCTATCAAACAATTATCTGTTGATGTTAAACTCTGTTTTCATTAATGCATTGCATATGTTTGTCTTGAATTCATCCATTCGTTTCACTACTCTTATGCTTTTCTTTATGATATTTGACTCTTGATAAAAAGCTGTAAGCCTTTAGAGGGAGGATGACGAAACAATACCGTGATCTTATACAGTATGCTTTTGAACAGACCTTGCTGATGATGTACAGGCATTTCTTTCAATTCCCAAACACTGGAGTTATAAGGAAGTTAATCCCTAGTCAACCCCTTCGAGCCAAAGAAGTAGGAGTTTTCTGTTTTAAAACGATCAAAACCCTTGATATAAACCCGGGGCAGGGTAGTATCTCAGTTAATTCAAAAGAAAATGCGCATTGAAGTCGCAAACTCTCAGTTCGTAACACAACGAACGACGTCGAAAAAGAAAGCATTCCTTTGGAATAAAAAGACAAGGGTGGTTCCCTATCATATAGACAGTCAATCTCTCAAAAGAGAAAAGCCCACTGAGCCAAAACCTATAAAGGAGGCTTAAGAAAGCTGGGGCATCCCGCTGACAGTAATCTCGAAAACGGGAACAGTCAGGCAAAAGTTAGGGATAACAAATCAAAATCAAAATAGTGAGGTCATTACAAAATCCTCAACAACATGAAAAGTGTCGAAAAAGAAAAAGGAGATGATGACTGTCTCCCCAAATTCAACTGGTGAACCATCGCCCAAAAGTCGTTCCAAACTCAAAACAGAGTGCGACGCACAATTAACTGAGCTTAGGTTGGAGAACATCACGAAGAGCGGGTGGGTACAAATATACTTTGAGCCTTTATCCTTTGTTTCTTGAACCGTGAACCAGGCCACGTTACAACCCTTCAAAAGTCCTAATTGAAGCATGGGTTAGTTCGAAAGCATACTGTTACAAAAGGTATCCTGACTCCTGTAGGGCTTTACTCTAAATCTTGTGTTGACTTATCTTATGAAAAGTTTTCTGCTAAAAACGCATTTTTCAAAATTTTGAGACAAACATAAACTCTGCATTATTCGAATATCACTGTCTGCATTTGACCTTTTCGTTTGACAGCAAAGAAATTCATACAGCGAATGTTCGGAGGAACGAAAACTCTCTCGGTAAGTCAAAATCACTTCAAAAGGATAACACTTACGTTACAAATCTCTTACCAACAAGGGGCATGACATGTCACAATTCAATTAACCTGGGGCAGTCCAGTCAAGGTCCAACAGATCTTTCAAAGTTCAGTTAACCTGGGGCAGTCCAGTCAAGATTTCAAGAAATCTCTCAATATGCAGAGTAATCTGATTCAAGATTCCTTCTTCACCACTTGGGGCATTCGAATGTCAAAAGTGTTCAACAAGTCAACTATTACATTTCCAGACTCGATTCCTGTATCTAGCCAGGGCACGTCTGAAGAGTTTGAAGATTTGATTCCTGTATCCAGCCAGGGCATGTCTATCAACTATCACAATTCCAGATTCGACTCCTGTATCCAGCCAGGGCATATCTGTTGACTACATTTCCAGACTCGATTCCTGTATCTAGCCAGGGCACGTCTGAAGAGTTTGAAGATCCGATTCCTGTATCCAGCCAGGGCATGTCTATCAACTATCACAATTCCAGATTCGACTCCTGTATCCAGCCAGGGCATATCTGTTGACTACATTTCCAGACTCGATTCTTGTATCTAGCCAGGGCACGTCTGAAGAGTTTGAAGATCCGATTCCTGTATCCAGCCAGGGCATGTCTATCAACTATCACAATTCCAGATTCGACTCCTGTATCCAGCCAGGGCATATCTGTTGACTACATTTCCAGACTCGATTCCTGTATCTAGCCAGGGCACGTCTGAAGAGTTTGAAGATCCGATTCCTGTATCCAGCCAGGGCATGTCTATCAACTATCACAATTCCAGATTCGACTCCTGTATCCAGCCAGGGCATGTCTGAAGAATTCCAGATCAACACCTGTAACAACCCAGGAAACATCTGTGAACGACCGATTGTAGACCAACACCTGTAATAAGCCAGGAATTTATCTACATCACCACTTGGGGCATTCGAATGTCAAAAGTGTTCAAAACCCGATGCAGTTTTACACGAGCTCATCATCAGGAAACCCTACACCGGTTCCTCTTCAAGACTTCTGAAAACGGTTTACGGATTCTTCCCAACAACGGATGTCAATCTACCAACTTGTTCAGACTTTTCTCAACCTTTGAAATCAGTTTACGGACGCTTCCCAACAACGGATGCGGCTCTATTGCTGATTCAACTTCAAGACTTCTGAAAACAGTTCACGGGTTCTCCAAGTAAACGGATGTTAACCTATTGCTTGTTCAGATTCTTCCAGAAGCTAACTCCACTCAGAGTCAAGCTTCATTATCCCCAGCAAGGCTAAAACTTCAAATTATCAATCCCCAGCGGAGCCAGACCATTGAACCTTCTCCCCACAGAGTTTTGGAGAGGGAAAATCTTGAGTTCCCCAGTGAAGTCGCCAGAGTCACTTCCCATTAAGCTGAAGATTCTCAATCTGGCCTCCCCAGCATGAGTCTACTAGTTTGGAACTCCCCAGTAGAGGTCATCAGGAATTCTCTTCCCCAGCAGCAGCCAAGGATTTATTTTCCCCGGCAGCAGTCAAGATGCTTTTGTCTTCAGCCATCTCGGATTCATGTATCCTCGGCAAGATTAGCTCATCAGCTTACATGCACATTCATCGCATTCATGTCATAAATATTGATGTCACGTACATTGCATCATACATCATAACATTGCATACAACTAACCCTTTGCCTTTTCAGGTAAGATCAGTCGACAGACACAGATCATCTCCCAAGATTCATCCATAAATAGTTCAGATGTGACCCGGACACGGCGACATTCTGATACTTATTCCAGATTCATTCAGACGCATCATCAGGAAACCCTACACCGGTTCCTCTTCAACTTCAAGACTTCTGAAAACAGTTTACGGATTCTTCCCTACAACGGATGTCAATCTACCAACTTGTTCAGACTCTTCTCAACTTTTGAAAATAGTTTACGGACGCTTCCCAACAACGGACGTTGCTCTATTGCTTATTCAATCCCAACTCCTGAAAATAGTTTACGGATTCTCCGAAACATGGACGTCAATCTGTTGCTTGTTCGGACCTCGATTCAGAGATGTTCCGAAACATGGAGGCCCTTCTGATACTTGTCCACTCACCATTGACATACAGTTCAACATGTCCAGATGGCATCTATAAGCCCATCCTCCTACCAGTAGTCACCAGATGGCATCTTTAAGCCCATCACCAAATGGCATCTTTAAGCCCATTCACCTCCACCATCATATCGCCGAGTGCAAATTTTCTGGGCACTTTAGTGTCCAATCTTCTTTTACCTTCAAGTCGCGAAAGGCAAACTTGCCAATCTAACTCTTCAGGTCCAAGAAGATTGAACAGGGGCAACTGTTGTACCCAAAAATTTGCCCTCGCATTTTTCCCCAAGAAATCTCAGCTTCAAGCCTTTCCTGATTTTTCAAACTGGCTCAAGAATCGGACAAACAGACTTTTCTTGTCAGTCAAGCGAAATTAGGGTTTTTACTGATTTTCAGGACTCTGGATTGTTTCATAGTTGGCTTAGGGTTTTGGATGATTTTTGGTTCAATTTTGATCAGGCGAACGTTATTTGGCATTTAATCAGGAATTAAGGTTTTATGGGCATATTCTCAGAAAGATTAAAATTCCACAGCACGTCGCAGTTTATTCCGAGATTCGGGTTAAATGCGCATTGTTTTTAATTTAATCAGTAAGAAGAGGCAGTTGGGTTGAATTCATGTTGTTTTGTTTGAGCCAGTCAAAGAAGATGTGCAGTTTGGAATTACAATGCTTGGCAAAGAATCAGTGAAAAAAGGAATGCGCTTGATCAGTTTATTTTGGTTAACTGCTGCTTTGATTTGGATATTGGAAAAGACAGGTTTAATTGATCAATATCACTAAGACATTGTTTTATTTAAGTTATTTATTATTCTAAATTGAGTGATTGAAATTTATTTTTCAATTGTTTTAATTCAAAGAGTTTTAAATAAATAAATAAACAATAAAGAGAAAATAGAATTAAATTGGATAATGGAAATTTTTATTTATCTTTAAATTAAATATACAATTGATGTTTGGAATTTAAATTACAAACATTGGTCTTACATTGATTTAAATTTAAATAAAAAGAAAACTATCCTATTTATTTCTAATTCTTCATTCTTCACTTCGCTCCGGTGCTCCATTATTCATCTGCAAAAAGAAAAGGAAAAGTCAAAAGCAGTTGAACTAATTAAAGACAGATAAAATTTGCAATCATCATTAAGGACCACTGACTGGGATCAGTTGACCCTCTCTGCAAATCACGGGATTTCTCCCGGTTCACAAAGAGGGAAGAATTTTATCATAAATGCAAAATGTCAAAATGCATATTTTTAATGTCAAACTGCATAGTTCAAAAGTAAGTTCAAACCAAACTGAAAATCCAATTCCAACTTCCTATCAAAAGCCAAAGGTACAAACTTACTGTCAAAAAAATACAAAATCTACCCAAGCCGTCAAAAGAAGATTTGGCAAAGATATGGAAGACATCACAAAGTGTAGCAAGCTGTCAAGAAGAGATATATATGCAGAAAAATCCTATATGCAAGCAACCTTTCTTTTATCATCATTTCCCATCAATAGCCCTTTCAGAAAAATAGTACAGAAATAAAACATTTTATAATATCCAACTGTACTATAGAGAGAGAAAAAAGAAGAGATAAAGTAAGCAGGAAGCAGGTTTTTCAGGCTGAGGCAGGACAGACAAGATAGAGGAAGAAAAAGATATAACACAAAGAAAGAACACAGTTCAGAAGATATAGAAGAAAAATATACAAAGCCTGAAGCCTCACATTACTGTCAAGGCAAAACCTGCACCAAACTTACAAAAACAACTGAACCATACATCAAACCTGAAGCCAGTTCAAAACCCGGACACCAAGCATCAACCTGCTGAAGCCTAAGTTACCAGGCCAAGCCTCATCAAACCAAGCATCCACCTGCTGAAGCCTAAGTCACCAGGCCAAGCCTCATCAAGCCAAGCAAACATACAAACCTACAAACATACAAATATACAGAACATACAGCAAAACAAAAAGAAGCTATAACCTCCATATTAAAACCTACTGTCAGCATCCTGTCAAACACCTCAAACCCATCCTAAAACCAAACACAACCAGTTCAAAAGGCCTGAAACCTCTACAAGCCTAACAACCAAAACCCTGTTAAGCCAAGCCTAACCAGAATCTGCATTGGCCAAGCCCTCAAACTTACTAAGGCCATCGACATACCAACCTGCATATCCCCAACCCTGCCTTAAGCTTACAGAAAAGGGACCTTACCATGTTCCAAGTCTAAAAGTATCAAAACATGCACCATTCAGTAAAAACCTTAAAATCAATCATATCTGCTTGAAGCCTTGCAACAAAAAACAAGTTCACCAAGCATCTAGGCCCTCAGAGGAAGTGCTCATCATTGGGCGATCAATAAAACATTCCAAAGGCACATCGTTCAGAAGCATACAAAAACTCTAGGCCTCAGAATTTCCTCATCATAGGCAAACGCATCCAAAGGCAAAGTGGACAATAGAGAAGAGGAAAGAAGTGAACTCAGAGACTCTTCATCAGAAGCAAGCAAGCATTTCAACAAAGCATATCAATCTCAGAAAGCAACATTTCAAGTATACAGGCTAGGGCCCCCTCAGAACTCTGAGTTCATCACAGGGTAGAAAATCAAACACTAAAAGCATATCAATCTCTGAGGGCCAACAACAACAATTCAAGGCAACAAGCTCAGCATATTCAAAAGCATACAAATGCTCAAAGGCAACATGTAGTAGAAGAGAAGAGATAAAGAAGTGAATCTGTTTCAGGATAAGGTTTTCAGTACAAAGATCATCATCAAACCCCTAAGGAAGAAGAAAAGATAAAAGTTACCAAAGTCAGCTTCATCGTGCAAGCCCTCCATCGCTGAGCCTCCTGAGCGCCACATCCCCTATCTCTCCTCCTTCTCCAAGGTCAGGTAGTACAATCTTCTCCCTCTCTTTTTCTCCTTCACCTCATAATAATAAAAGATTAAGGTTAAGATTCAAATCGAAAACGCATGCAATTCGTAAAAAAGGAAACATAAACATTGAAATCGAACCTTGAATCACAAGACCACAGGGCTCATGCCATAGAGGGAAGAGAGACTTGGGGGAGCGGCGCTGATGGCTGGACGGAGGAGTTATGAATGGAAGATGAAGTTGAACGAAAAGTATGAACGGCGCTGTCCAAACCCTAAACGCGTTATCAAATGAACAACAATTCTCAAACCCTAAGAACATTGCTCCAGCAATCGTTGGGCCTGACCCGTTTCTAATTCCCTCTGAAGCCCAACAAAATCACTAACATTTTTTTATACAAACATTTGATTAATACTAACCTTTTTCTTTTTATAAACCATATATTCTTTTTAACTTATCATATTACAAATATCATATTAATACTAATACATAAAAAACATATTTTATCTAATTTAAACTTTCTTTTCTATACTTAATTCAATTAATTTTAAAACACTTTCGAATATATATTGAACACACATACATAAAGAATACATTTTCGCACTATACTATATAATTGAAAATATCTTTTTCTTTTAAATATATTTTTGTACATAACAATTAAGAATACACTTCTTTTTATACATAATTCAATTTTTTGACATTTAATACATTTTTATATATAATGTGATTAAATTAAAAACATTTCTTTTCACTTACTTTTTGTACATAACACATGAAAATATACTTTTTATACATAATATTTTCTTTTCTTGAAACATCATTTTCACAATTTAATTAAAACCTGAACATACAATTAAAACATTTTCCATTGTACATATTAAAAGAAATACAAGATCAATAATTAAATAAACGCTTAATTATTCCTTAGGTTAAACAAATACCCCAAATACACATTAATTTCACCTTGTCGCATTTGCAAATAATCTCATATACATGTACACTTACACAAATACATTCACCTTGCCCTATACACATTTGTTTATCTTATATTTGTATATTCGATATTTACATTTTGATCGCAAATTCGATTTGGTTGTAACTTATTGGATACTATAAGTCTCATCCCCATTCATACACATGTACCCCCACTCCCGGATGCTTACTTTGTAATAGCGTAGATTTTACATTCCCGCAATTTACAGTTTTCCAATTATACCATGGTTAGACCTAGGGTTTGCATGTACATAAAATCAAACGCTAGATAACCTAATACAAGACAAATACATGTAATCAATACACAATCACACTTGCACCCCCTAGGGTAATCCCACATGTTGCCTTCCAAAATGGGCCATGCTTGCACGTCGAGTATCTTTGGCAAAACAAAATCAAATGATCATAAGTCTCAAAGTGTTGCCTAAACGGAATGATCATAGTCCCTTCAAAGCAAATTGCCAAAGACACTTGGCATCATTGCATTCATGGTTCATACGATGACCCGCGCCCGTCCCGAATAAACTTCCTAAACGCAAGATTGTCCACCAATTTCAATGGTAGAACAAAATTGTTAAAAGGGGTTAAAACATAATAAAAACCTTTGAGTACAATAGGGTAGACAAAACTCTTAGTTACTTGAGATCAATTTGCAAAAACACTTGCCTTCTTTTCAAAAACCACAATCCACAACCCTTTCAAACAAACTCTCAAAAACATTTGAAACATCTTTTCGAAAAGATCCACACTTTTGTAAAACACTCAATCACGAGTCAAATACATTAGTTGCCTAGGACAAGGCATCTTCTTCAAAAACATTTTCAAAAGCACCCACACACACACCATTTTTCAAGCAATCGAAAATCAAGGCAAGTGATCTAAAAAACCAAGTAACTAAGAGCCCATGGATAACCATGGATGGAAAGGGTGCTAATACCTTCCCTTTTCATAATCTACCCCCCGAACCCACGAAATATCTCAAAAGGTTTTTGCTGTGCTTTTTTGACCTTTCCTTTAGGATAAAATAAAAAGTCGGTGGTGACTCTTGCTCAACCGCACAAGTGCGAATACGAACGCAAAAACACTAGTCAGTTCTCCCACCGTATCACAATAGGTCTATATTTCTTTAAGTATTTACCATTTACTCTTAATATTCAACATTATGATGCGAGCTCTTCAATCTTATAAGCATTTTTTGAAAAAGCTTGAACCACTCGAAACGGTCCTTCCCAATTTGGTGACCATTTTCCTAGAACTCTATCTCTTTGATCCATGGGTAAGATCACTTTCCAAACCAAATCTCCAATGACGAATGCTTTTGCATTTACCCTTCTTTTGTAAGCCTTTTCTACTTGTTCTTTCTGCCTAAAAAAAGTGTCTAAAGCTGATGGCCTATGTTCTTCAACCTCTATTAGTGCATCATGCATCATTCCCCAATAATACTCAGTAGGAATATATGATTGCCAATGTATTCTCACTGATTGCAAATGGATTTCTAAAGGCAAGTCTGTATCGGGTCCATAAACCAAATTGAAAGGTGTTGCGTTAGTCGACTCCTTTGGTGAGTTTCGACATGCCCACAATGCTTGGCCTAAAGTTGTATGCCAACTTCTAGGCTTTTGGCCAACATATTTCTTGATTAAACTTATAATGGTCTTATTCGCTGCTTCAACTTTCACATTTTCCTGGGCATAATATGGTGTTGATGTAAACAGTTTGAACCCCATTTCTGCAGTGAACTCATTTACCTTTCGCCCTATGAACACATTTCCTTGGTCAGTTGTTATGGTCTCTGGTGTTCCAAACCTATATATGATTTGATTTTGAATGAAGGCTATGACTTCCTCTTGGTCTACTTTAACCAGAGCGACCGCTTCTACCCATTTTGAAAAATAAATAATACCTACCAAGATGTACCTGTGGCCTTTTGATGATGCGTGCTTAATTTCTTTAATAATATCCAAAGCCCATCCCCTGAAAGGCCAAGGTTTGATAACATAATGCAACTCACTAGCTGATACATGTGGAATTCCAGCATGTTTTTGGCATTCTTGGCAGCTTTTGGCAAAACCAATGCAATTTTTTAACATGGTTGGCAAATATACTCCTATTCGAAATAATAACCATTTCATATTCTGGCCTGCTTGTTCATTCAGCAAGCACCACTATGTACTTCAGATGTTGCCACATATGCTTCAATCTCTCCTAAGCATTTTAACAACACTCCTTCGGGTGTTTTTCTAAACAGTTCATCTCCCATTAATCTGTAATTTAACACCATGTACTTAACCTTGCGCTCTGTCGACCCAACCGGATTTTTAAGTAATCAACTATGGGTTTCTTCCAGTCGTCTTTGGCTAACGCAGCGATGACGAAGACTTATTCTACCATTTCAAAATTTCCAAAATACTCATAGTTCAGGAGATCAGGTTTTATTTCAGGTGTTGCCCCATAAGTTTTTGTCATTGGTGTAGTTTCAAACTCCAACTTATCTTTTACCTTAATAAATTCGTCTATGCTTTCTTTAAGTATTTTGTATCCAGATGCCAACTGAGCCATGTCATTTGCTTCTTGGTTGTCAATGCGCCTTACATGACTAATCGACACGTTGTTAAACTTCTGAAGTAATGATAACACTTTGGCCACATACATTACCCCATGATCTTTAATGCAATTGTATTCTTTGGTCAATTGTTTCATCACTACCTCTGAATCTCCTTTAATGTCAACATCTCTTATTCCAACGTTTAACATGATTTGAAGACCAATTATTAAGGCTTCATACTCAGCCTCATTTTTAGAGCATTCGCCATTGATTTTATAACGAAATCTAGTTGGAATGCCATCTGGTGATAAGATAAAAATCCCTACCCCAGTTCCTTGTTTGTTCTTAGAGCCATCAAAATAACATTGCCAAGACTTCGTGCTTTCATAAGCTTCAGTAGTGTCGACCACTGAATGGTCGACTATAAAGTCTGCAATAATTTGCCCCTTGACTGGTTGTTCGGATGAACTTTTTCTTCAACAACTGTTTGATCTCTACTTTTATTTTGGACAGCACTGCTGGCACAAACCTCCTTGGCATCTGCTTGATTGGTCATTTGCCCTAATTTATAGACAACTTCATCTCCACCATTTCTCTACTCAAACCAGGCATATCATTATAATCATATGCAAATTAGTCCTTAAACTCTTTAAGTAATTCGATCACTTGATATTTCATCTGGTTGTCGATCTTGGTGCTGATGTAAGTAATTCTCTTAACCAAACTGTCACCCATGTTGTCTTCCTCCAAGGGATCTTGTGCTTGCATATTCAAAACATTGTCTCTTGGATCTTTCTCAAACCCAAAGGCTCTTATTCGTATATAAAATCAAGCCTCTGGCTTTCTGAAGCTGTTGTTTGGCTTGTGACTCCAAGCTCTTCCACCATGATGGCCTCAGGTGCCATTTTTGAAACATCTTCAGCCTCTAAGGCTACGTTTATTCTATTTTCAGCCATATAGGCCAAAATCCTTGCTAAAGCATTCTCCTCAGGCATCATCATGATTTCGTTCTTCTTCCCACCCAGTGGGCTCAAACTCCCCTTCTGCAGTTGAGTAGGTGTCTAACTTTTCTTGGTCCCAAATAGAACTATGAGTGGGGTGTAAAGTCAAGAAATTGATCGCATCAGGATGTGGCTTGAAAACTGCATCTTTTGGGCTGTACGGTGGTATAGGTTCAAATGCTTTGTCAAAATTCTTTCGATTCACTACCTTCGCATCATCGCTAAAATAGCTATGATCTGCCTCTATGTTTTCAACGATCCCATCCTAACGCCATATAGACACACGTTGATGCAGGTTCGATGGCATCGCCCCTATTCCATGTATCCATTTGCGCCCCAACAACAGGTTGAAATTTTCCTTGGACGTTATCACCATGAATAATGTTGGCATTGAAGTCGATCCAAATGAAAAATTCACTTAAACCACACCCAATTATAAGTACGAAGTGCGCCTAAGAGTGGGTGAATTAGGTACTTTTTAAAAAATTCTGGTTTTTAGTGATGATGATTCTTATTTTTCTGGTTATAAGTGATTTTAGGAAATCTTAAAGATGTAGAAAAATAAAGAGACACGGGCGATATATCCTGGTTCCCCTCACAGTCCGAGAGTACTCCAGTCCCCTTTCAACATGAAAGAGATTTCCTTATTGTGGCAAACTTACATAAGAACTACCAACCAAACCAAGAACAATCCTCTTGGATTTTCACTAAGTTACCTATGAGAACAATCCTCTCAATATAACTACACTTGTATCCAACAACTTGGAAAGACAAGATTTCAACAAAAACACTTAAACTTAATTCCAACAATCCTGGAAATTAAGTAAGTAAATATCAATTTGTGAGTTTGAGTGAGTAGAGTATATTGATCACTTAAGAGTGATTTTGACAATGAATAATCTTCTTCTTTCAATAATAATATTGTACAAAGACTCAAGATATATTTTCTCAAAGTTTTCTGTTTTAAAGTATGAAAATAAATGCAGAAAACTTATGCATGAAAATGAAGAATGCTTGAGTTTGTATTTTTAAAGTTCAGAAAAATATTATGAAAGAAGGTTTTTGATATGAATTTGAAATTGGATATTTATATGTTTATAACACCCTTTTGAAACATCATGAAGATATGGAAATGTATCATGAACAAATGCCAAGTTTGAGTGAAAAGATGTAATGAAAAGGCATGATCAAAAGGCATGAACAAAGCTGTAATTTTTCAAATTCGTGCAGTGTGTAATCGATTTCACCTTTAGTGTAATCGATTGCACAAGGTTTTCAACAGCTATATTTTCAAAAATTTAAGAGTGCAATCGATTGCATAAACAATGTAGTCGATTGCAGGCTAAGTCAGTAGCAAAATTTAACTGAGTGCAATCGATTGCACCAACTATGTAATCGATTACATGCTAAGACAAAATCAAATGTTTTGAAAATTTTAAGTGTGCAATCGATTGCACAAACTATGTAATCGATTGCATTAAGAAACAGAGGCAAAAGATTTGGAATTTTTGAAGAGTGCAATCGATTGCACTAAGATGTAAATCGATTGCATGCATATGAAAAGTGAAAATTAATCTTTGCAAAGCTTGAGAATGATTCTTAAACTATTTCTTTTTCATTTTTGAGCATCTATATCTTAAGATCAAAGTAGATAATATTATTATACCTTTAAAGTTGTAGAGAGCTTTGATTGAAGATATTATCCTTAGACGCTTAGATGCTTGACCAAAGTTTTTGCCTTCTTTTGTAAGCCGTGGTTTGTCTTCATCAAAACAAAAGCTTTATTTGAGAAGCTTGATTTCACACCAAGATGTGACTTGTCTTTCCTTTATAATTTGACAGGACCATATTGTGTGGTGTAAGGTATGTGTCAAACTTACCATTTTGCTCCAGCGGTTACTGTGACATCAAATTAACAACAACGCCACCATCAACCAATACCTTGTTCACCAGGAACCCATTAACCTTAGCCCTTATGAACAAAGGTTTGAGATGATACATCATGTCTGTTGTAGGTTTCTCAAACGTTGCATGTTGTTCATCCACCACCCCATTGTTCATGACATAATAACATAGAAGTTTTTGACCTGCTGATTTTTCACACATGAGTTCTTACTTATCCCTAGATGCTTCTAAGGTAAACCCATATTCATTGGGAAAAACTGACACAATGTTGTAGTGAATTATCAAACCGTCCTCTAAACTATCTTCCAAACCATCTGATGCTTCATCATCCATGTTGTCGTCACCAAGATCTTAAACCTTTGCTGGAGACTCATTCACAACTGGCATCGACAATCTCTCTTTGGATGGTCATCATTATACTTCCTTTTGGATGCCTTCACCCTTTTGTGGAACAACCTTTATTGTAGTATCTCATGAAGCTTTCTTATTCCTCTGTTGTGGAACAAATTTTGTTGCAGCCTCTCTTTCCGCTTTCTTGTTCCTCTGAAACCTCCTTCATTGAGTTCTCATCATAGGATTCTTCCCTTTGTAGGTAGGAGGAACATGGTATTTCTTCGGGATGGTCCCTATTTCAGCAAGTTTGGTTGAACTAGATTCTTTTTCCATCATTTCCCATTTGTGAGTCGAACCTGACCCTTTTCTCACCACCTTCCATGGTTTTCCCCCTAGGATAAAAGGGATGAACCCAATTATTGTTGGGCACATTAGTTGGTGGCACATACCTTCTCAGATATGGAAACTTGGGTTTCCCTTAAGGCACTTGAACATTGTTTGGCCCCTTAGCATGGTCGAACACCACTTTTGGATTTTTTTCTTGATGGTGTTTTTTCTTCAGCGCCTCAATCTTCTTTGCAGTGTCTTCGTCATAGATCACGTTACAGTTTGGGCATAACATGGATCTAGAATTACTCAGCTTACATCTATTCATAAAATCTACCAACTTCTCTTCAGGTTTTGGAAACACGACCTTCATTAATTCAACCATTGTTTTCTCAGACAGATCTTCATCCTTATAGTCCATTTTTTTCTTTGTCGTCTTGATCACCTTCAGGATTTTCAGCAAAATCAACCATCATCACTTCATGTGGCTTAGATAGATTGTCATTGCCACCTTTGAGACCCTCAGTAGCCTTAACTGTTGTAGCCAAAACCAGTTCGTCTTCAAGACCATCAGTAGCCTTGAGCGTCAATGCTGCTAGTGAGTTGATAGTGTCTGCCTGTTCGTCTATGAGGCTCTCAGTAGCCTCCATCATCAGCACTTCAAATGTCTCCACATAGTGTGCATCAGCCGCATGTAAGGGATTCAAGTCGATCTTCATAACATTCTTTGGTTTCTCACCAATTTCAGTCGACTGTCTTTCAAAGCCCTTAAATCAAATCCCTGAAATGAAAACATTGAGAGGTATTATGACCCAAAAAATTATGATATTTGCAAAAACCTTTTTTGTTTGTTTTTGTTTTTGCTCTAATGGTGGATCCTTAGTGCCTGGGGGCACTATAATTTGACCATCTGAAACTAAAACATCAAATATTTCATCATATTTTGACACATCAAAAGTATATGTTTTAGTATTAGTGTTATCATTTTTTAGACCTTCAATCGTCTTTCCCTTAGACGGTCTTATAGGTTTACATGCATATGGAGGCCCATCTTTCAATTTGGCCCCGTTAACCTCTCCTTCTTCAATGTATTCGTCCTTAGAATCTATAGAATAACCCTCTATGTCTACATAGGCAATTTTGCCTTTTCTATGGTCCTTTAACACCCTAGCTTTCTTTGTTTTTAAACGTTTGACATACTGAACCTTATTAGCTAGTTGGGACATATCTGTAATAGACTGAGGATCAAACTTTTTCCTAATAGAGTAATATAACCCCTCAGTGGCTATTTCGACCATCTCATGTTCAGGGACCCTGGTAAAGCATCTAGACTTTAGGACCCAAAACCTATTCAGATACTCTTCCATTGACTCAGACAACCTTATCTTGATGGACGATAATTATTTCAAACTTATCTTAGACTGACCAACATAAAATTGTTCATGAAATATCCCCTCAAGTTGTTCCCAAGTACGTATGGAATTTGGAGTTAACATTGTAAACCAAGTGTAATACGATGGGAGAACTGACTTGGTTGTTTTGCGTTTGATCTCAATTATTGTGGATAGCAAGAGTCGCCACCAACTTTTCGTTTATCCAATAAGGAAAGGTTGAAAAGAATAGGAAAGACCTTTCGAGATTATTTCTTGAGTTCGGGGGTAGGTTATGAAAAGGGAAGGTGTTAGCATCCTTTTCATCCGTAGTTATCTACGGGCTCTTAATTGCTTTCTAGATCACTTGCTTTTTGTTTGAAAATGTGCTTGTGGTGTGGATTTGAAAGTATTTTAAAAACGTCTTTGTAATGATTCTCGTTTCTATAAGAATGCGTACAAAGTGTTGGTTTTGAAAATAGTTCAAAGAGGTGTTTGTGGAAGATGTTTTTGAAAGTGATTTTGAAAAGTGCCTTTATAATGATTCTCGTCTCTATAAGAATGCGTACAAAGAGCTTTATCTTTTGAAAATGTTTCAAATGAAAGTGTTAGTGTGTAAAATGTTTTTGTTGTGAGCAAGCGAGCAACTATAAGCATCCTACCTACTCAAAAGGTCTATTTTCTTTTCCTCCCCCTTTAGATGTTGCTATCTTACCTTTGATTTGGTAAGAATCCCCATCATTGGATGTGAAGGTACGGGCGTGGGTCATTTGTATATTCATATAAGGAAACCTATGGGACGTTTTAGCAATGTCGTTTAAGGACTAGATCATTTACCGAAGGAAACATCGAGGGACACCGAGGGACTACGATCTTTTATCGAGGGTCTTTGATAAAATGCCCATATTCAAGGGACATGACTATTTTTCCGAGGCAACAAGTGACATTACCCTAGAGGTGCATGTGTGCAAAGTGTGTTTGATTGCATGCATTTTGTCTTTGATTTTTGGGTTATCTACTTGTTGGTTTTATCTTGCCATACATCCTAATTACTAACATTTGTACAAAAGTAATAAAAATGCAGAAAATAAATATCCTACACTATTACAACCATATTGAATAGCAAGAAAATGTAAAGAAAAAATAAAATAAAAGAAAGGAAAATAAGCCTTTCAATTCAGGCAGCAACACCCTTCGATTCTGCTCTTCCTGGCTTCTTTCGATTTAGCCTGGAAGTAGTAAGGACACGCCTTTTGATTTCATCCCTTTCTTGTTTCTTTCGAATGGGACCTGGAAGTTAGTGTGTGGGTAGCTTTCGATTATGCCTTTCTGCTTCCTTCGAATGGCCTGGAAGTCAGTATATGGCGAAGCCTAAGGCCACACTCTTTGTTCTGCTTGAAACTGTGAAGCAGCCAGGGGTGAAGCCTAAAGCTTCGATTCATACCTCCTTCCTCCTGTTTTATTTTGTTTGGGATTTAAATAGTAACATAGACTGAGGCCATGCTAGCATTGTTTCATGGCCATGTTAGTTCTTAAAACATGTTTGATAAACAAAGAAAACAAGCCATAAGATTAGCAACAAAAACAAAACAGAGAAGGTGGAAACGAAACGAACCAAAGGGTAATGATGATGTCTTGAAACGAAAGGAAATGGTTATTTACATGTTATGCTTGAAACGAAAAAGCTTAAGGTTAAGACAACTTACCTTGCTTGAAGCTAGAATGTGTGTGCTGGATCTTGAGTGGCTGCCCTGAGTGTTCCCAGATTCGAAGGAAAGAAATAGGGGTTATGTTTCTAGTACTGGATTCGAAATAAGGAACCAAGCGTTGAGTTGCTTCTAGATTCGAAAGAGAAAAATAAACAAGTGTTGTGTTTCTTTAGATTCTGGGTTTGTGTTTTGTGTTTGAGAATCTTAAGAGTTTAAGAGTTTTTGAGAGTTTGATGATTTTTTCCACGTCACCCCCAAAAAAAGTTCTTTTCAGCTTGCAAATGTTTCTCTATTTATAGAGAAAGGGTTAGAGGTGTTGGAGTAACCATGTTTGTAGGATAACAAACCATGGTTTAATTGAAACAAAAACAAATTTGATCCCTTTCGTTAGTCCCAAGTTTCAAGTGCAAGTGGGGGCCAGCTGTCTGTTGGGGGCAGGAGATTGGAATTATGCTTTTGGCACTACTTGCGTTCAAACAAAAATCAGATTGGGAGCTGATTTTGTGACTAAAGTACTCTTTATGAAAAAAGGGTACGTAGCTTTTTGCTATTTTATCCAAGAATATTATTATCCAGTAGACAAAGTTTCGAACCTTTGTTTAAGCATCTGATTATGTAAAGATTTGGAAGCAACATAACCTGACAAGTGAGGTTTGGAGGATAAGGCTATGAGATTTGCTCAAATTTCTTCAAACAAGGTTGCTTCGAAGGGTTCAGATTGGATACAAAGTATGCTGATTCGAAGGGAACCAAAACTCCAATCGAAGCTTTGTATGAAGGTGTCTCTTGTCCAATCGAAGGCTTGCCTGCCAGAGGTCACATGGCCAAACGAAAGGATGCATGCAGGAGGTCCATGCTTTGTGAATCAAAGCAAACATGTAGTATGAAAATGGTGCAATCGAAGGATGTATGCAGGAGGCTTTTGCCTTGTGCCTGCTGGCTTGAAGAAGATCCTTGCCTTGTGAATTGGGAGCAAGCTTAAAGAAGGCACTTGTCTTCTGAATCGAAGGAGGCCAGTAGGAAATCACCAACTTCTGAATCGAAGGATATCAATAGGAGGATTTTCCCCTTTGAATCGAAGGAGGCTACATGAGGCTCTTTGCCTTGTGCCTGCTAGCCTGGAGAGAGCCTCTTGCTTTGAAGCATGCAAGAAAGAAGCTATTGCTCAATCGAAGGTTGTATGCATCTAGCCATTACTTTGTGAATCAAAGCAAACATGAAGGGAATTATTTGTCCAATCAAAACAGGCATGCAAGCACCAAATGTCCAAACGAAGCAAGCATGCAAGCAACCATTGCATTGTGAACCACGTGAGGCCAATGGTGCAATCAAAGCTTGCATGCAGGCAACCATTTATCCAATCGAAGCTTGCCTGCAGGAAGTCACTGCCTTGTGACTCCAAGCAAGCATACAAGAGAACATCGCTCGAACAAAGGTTTGCCTGAAGAGCCAGAGTCCAATCAAAGGTTGCATGCAGGAAGCTCCTACTTTATGAATCGAAGCCAGCGTGTCAGAGGCCAACGCTCAATAGAAGAACGTAAGCCAAGCTTGCATTGAAAGAGGCCCAAAGTCCAATCAAAGGATGTGAAATCGAAGCTGGCACACTCTTTTTTCGATTTAATGTTTGAAAGCCCAATTGTACTTGTGCAAATTTGAACTTTTGAAAATCCTCTTGGGGAAATGTCTTGAGAAATGAGAGGGAAAATTTTGGGGTACAACAACTTCCCCTGTTCAATCTTCTTAAACCTGAAGAGTTAGATTGGCGAGTCTGCCATTCGTGACTTAAATATGGAAGATGATTGAACACTAGAATGCCCAGAAATTTGCACTCGATGATGTGGTGGTTGATTGTGTAGGGAATGGGCTTAAAGATGCCATTTGGAGAGATGATGGAGAGTCGCCGGAGATGGGCTTATAGATGCCACCCAAAAGTGATTGTTTTGAAAAAAAATTAGAAGAAGCATCAGAATAAATCTTTGGTCGATTTATACTGAAACAGTAGATATAGTGGGATGAGTATCAGAATAATATCCATAAATGGATCGTATCTAACTCATATCTGAAAGATGTACTGAATGAGCGTCGGAATGACATCCGTATCTGGATCATATCTGGACTGTATTTGAAAGCTGTGCTAAATGAGTGTCAGAATGACATTCGTATCTGGATCGTACTGGACTGTATTTGAAAGAATTTTGAATAAGTATCAAAATGACATCCGTATCTGGATCATATCTGAACCGTTTCTAGGAGAAAAATCTGGAATAAGTATCAAAATAATATCCACCTCTGGATCGTATCTGAACTGTTTATGGGGGAAGTCTGGAGTAAGTATCAGAATGTCATCCGTATCTGGATCCCATCTGAATTATTTCTAAAGTAAGTATCAGAATGTCAGCCGTATCTGGATCACATCTGAACTATTTCTAGAAGAGAATATGGAGTAAGTATCAGAATGTCAGCCGTATCTGGATCGTATATGAACTGTTTCTAGAAGAGAATCTGGAGTAAGTATGAGAATGTCAGCTGTATCTAGATCGTATCTGAACTGTTTCTAGAAGAGAATATGGAGTAAGTATCAGAATGTCATCCGTATCTGGATCACATCTGAATTGTTTCTGGAGTAAGTATCAGAATGTCAGCCGTATCTGGATCGCATCAGAACTGTTTCTAGAAGAGAATCTAGAGTAAGTATCTGAATGTCAGCCGTATCTGGATCACATCTGAACTGTTTCTAGAAGAGAATATGGAGTAAGTATTAGAATGTCATATGTATCTAGATCACATCTGAAATATTTCTAGAAGGGTGTAGGATTGCTTCAGCTGGTCCTGTAGATAATTGTCCTGGCTTGTTTCAGGTATTAATCTACAATCATTTTGTCCTCAGATAGTTGTCCTGTCTTGTTTAAGGTATTAATCTGGAACTTTTTTGTTGGTCGTTGAGATAACTGTCCTGTCTGGTTTCAGGTATTAATCTTTGACCTATGCGAAAGAAAGATAGTTTTACCGCCTGGTTTCAGGTATTAATCTTCAATCCGCTCATGTAGATAGTTGTCCTGTCTGGTTTCAGGTATTAATCCATAATCAGTCGCTCACATATAGTTTTCCTGTCTGGTTTCAGGTATTAATCTAGAACTTGTTTTTGTCGGTCGTTGAGATAGTTGTCCTGGATGGTTTCAGGTATTAATCCTTGACCTTAGAAAGAAAGATAGTTTTCCTGGCTTGTTACATGTATTAATCTTCAATATGCTCATGTAGATAACTTTCCTGGTTTGTTACAGGTATTAATCTATAATCGATCGTCCACAGATAGTGTTCCTGGCTTGTTACAGGTATTAATCTGGAACTGTTGAAAATTGTTGATGATAATTATCTATTGATTGATCTTTCCTGAAAAGGTAAAGAATTAGCTGCATGCAATGTCATGATGTATGAAATGCATGGCGTAATGATGTTCTCAAAATAAATGACATTGTGCCGTATGCATTTGTCATGTATGTAAAATGATGCATGAATGTGAAGTATTTGTTGAAATGTATCTCTGTCTTGGAAAATAATTCCTTGACAAGTGTTGGGGAGTTTTTGGAAGTTAAATTCCGGACTGCCGTTGGGGATGAAGAGTATGCACCTCTCCAGACCTTGTTTTAGAATGTTTCCACTGGGGATTCTCGCTTTGTTGTTTGAGGAGAACTCTGTTGGGGAATATTAAATTTGTTTGAGGGAAACTCTGTGGAGAGTGTTGATTCCTGCTTGGGGAAAGGAGTTCAAGAGTCTTAGTTGTCCGTTGCTCTACTGGAGAGTTATCTCTTGATGGGAAGAGAAAGGAAGTTAACAATTTGTTGGGGATAAAGAAGTTAACTATTATCTGGTTGGCTTCCAGGCTTTGCAGTAACTCACTGAAGATTGTAGAAAAGTCTAATGGGGAAGAGAGGTTGTGGCCCCTTAACTTGTGATGGTATGAGAAGCAAACTCAAGCTGGGGAATATGTAGTTTCTTGGGGGAAATAAACCCTATTTCTAATCAGCTGGAGAGACGTCTTCTTTTGGCTTAACTCCTAGAGGATTCTTGAGATCAAATCGGTTGGGGAGAAGTTTTCCGGAGATTGATGCTCTGGCTGGGGATTGCATGAATCCAACTTTATGGGGATATTCATGAATTTGTCCTTGAGGATTTTGGACCCTCGTCCGTGAAGATTATTCTATGGGGATAACCTTATAGAGATGAATTTGTGGGGATTTGACTGAGGATCAACCCTATGAAAAAGGACTTTGTGGGAACTTATCACTGCCCCTAGTAGTAAGTGTTTGTAGTACTGCCAGGAAATGTTCGCTTAACTATACGTAACCCTTTGCTGGAATTCATGTTCCATGTCCCAAGTGGTTCAAATGCAGACCTGCCCTTGGTTATTCAGCATTTCTTGAGAGATTTCTTGGAATCTTGACTTGACTGCCCCCAGACTAGTTGGACAGTGACATGTCATGCCCCCTTGCTTATGGGAGATTTGTCATTGGAAGTGTCATCCTATTTGAAGTGGTTCTGTTCATTGAGAGAGTTTTTGTTCACTGGATATTCATCATGTGAATTTCTTCGCTGTCAAACAATTAGCCATATGCAAACAGCGATATTCAAATAATGCAATGTTTATGCTTGTCTTGAAGTTTTGAAAATGCGTTTTAGCAAGTACAGAGAATTTTGTAAGAATATGAATTCAACTCAGGATTTGCAGTAAGCCTTACAGGAGTCAGAATACCTTTTGTAACAATATGCTTTCGAACTAACCCATGCTACAATTATAACTTTTGAAGGGTTGTATCATGGCTTGGTTCATGGTTTAAGAAAAAAAAGATAAGGCTCAAAGTGTATTCGTACCCGCCTGTTCTTCATGATGCTCTTCAGTCCTAAACTCAGTCAATTGTGCGTTTGAACTCCTATATAATGATGGTTTTGATATTTGGAAGTTTATTTGAGAAGGAAATCATTTTTGCAATACTTTTCATGTTGTCGAGGATTTGTAGTGACCTCTTTTTGATTTATTATCCCTTATTTTTGCCTGACTATTCTTGTTTTGAGATTATAGTCAGCGGGATGCTCAATTTTTCTTAGTGGGCTTTTATTTTGAGAGATATTGGCTGCCTATTTGGTAAGGAACCATCACCATCTTTTGGTTCAGAAGGACATTTTTTATATCACTCGTTGTATACGAGGTGAAAGTTTGTGACTGAACGCGCATTTGAGTTAACTGAGAAACTATCCTGCCCCAGGTTTTGATTAAAGGTATCAATTTTTGTGGAAAAGAAAACTCCTACTTCTTTGGCTCAAAGGGGTTGACTAGGGATTATCCTCCTTATAACTTCAGTGTTTAGGGTTTGAAAGAAACGCATGTACATCGCCAGTAAGGTCTGTTCAAAAGCATACTGTATGAGATTATGGCATTGTTTTCGTCATCCTCCCTCTAAAGGCTTGCAACTTTTTAAAGCAAGAGTTGGATATCATAAAGGGAGTAAAAATCATAGTTTAAATATAATGAAAACGAATGGATTAATTCAAGACAATCATATGCAATGCATTAATGAAACAAAGTTTGACATTAATAGATAAGTGTTTGAACAATAAAAGAGATTACAATTGAAAATTCAAAATGAAAAGGACGCTCTCAATGATTTGGCATAGGAGCAGTGATCACGTTAGGAGTAGAAGGTGGATCAAATTCAATCTCCTTGGCGTCAATCATGTCTTGAATCTTGTTCTCCAGAGCCTAACAGCTATTCGTGTCGTGTTCAGGACTATCAGAATGGTATGCACACCTTTCATTGGGATGATAAGTATAAGAAGAAGTGTTGGGGTTTCGGAGAGGATCCTTTAACGTAATCAGCTTTGCTTTCAACGTGTGTTGTAACGCTTGAGCCAGTGGCATGTAGATCTTGGTGAATTGTCTTTTAGGCGCGACCTTCTTACTCTGATTCCCTTGTTGCTGTTGTTGCACCGATGCAGGATTAGAGATCAGGATTTCCCCCACGTGTTGGTCATGGTCACTCTGGTTACGACCTTTTTGACCGTACATAGCATCAGACTCTTTCTTCCCATTGAAATATTGTTTCCCTGCACTTGAAGATGCACCCCTTTGGATTTTACCTTTTTGATGCCAGCTTCGACTCTTTTACCAGTTAGTATTAGCTCGGTGAACCCGGCCGAGGAGCTTCTGATTAGGTGATTGAAGAAAGGTCCCGTCAAAGTTCCCATAAATATGTCAATCATCTCCCTGTCAGTTAAGGGTGGCCGCACCCTGCCATCCAGGTCTCTCCACTTTTGGGCGTACTCTTTGAAGCCCTCGTTGGAACCCATGGTCATATTCTGCAACTGCACATGAGTTGGTGCAAGATCAGCATTATATTGGTATTGCTTTTAAAAAGAAGAAGCTAGATCTTCCCAAGTGTGAATGTGGGAACTCTCCAATTGATAGAACCACTCAAGTTGTGTCCTAGCTAAGCTCTCTTGGAAGAAATGGACCCAGAGCTTCTGATCAGTTGTGTATGGTTGAATCTTGTGGACATAAGACCTCAGATGCATCTTAGGACAAGAGATCCCATCATACGTGGCAAAGGTAGGTATTTTGAACTTTGGTGGGATGACCACTATAGAAACCAATCCCATTTCTTAAAAGTCCAGACCAGGTACTCTCTGGATCTCTATGGTGTTGAGATGATCCTCCAGGTGTTTGTATTTGTCGTCCGCAGGAGGATACTGTTCTTCAGCGTAGTCAGCCTTGTGAGCAACCCCTTCATAGATTTATTTTGAATGATTGCAAATATATATATGAAACACTAAATGCATGTGTGCACTATAAAAATATAATATAACATGTTTGAATAAGCCAAAATTACATTTCTCTCATAATGCATCATTATGAGTCGACACATCAAGTTTTGTATCGATACATAGCTTTCTGAAGTCCCTAGAATTATATCTCAAAACTATTATGTATCGATACAAAAGCTTATGCGTCGATACATAACTCTTTGATGACCCTGGAATGTAAATCTAAAAACGGCATGCATCGATACATAAATTTCATGCATCGACACATAATATTTTGATGCCCCTGTAATAATTGTATGAATCGACACAAAACCTTATGTAGCGATACAAAACATTCTGATGATCCTGGAAAACATTTTGAAACTTATATGTATCGATACATAATATCATGTGTCGACTCATACTATGTTTTAAATTCAAAAGTTAAATTTACAATCAGTATGTATCGACACATACGCATTATGTGTTGACGGGTATAAAAGTGTTGGTTCTGTAAAATGCTATAACATGATTTTGTATCGACTCAAAACATAATGTATCGACTCATCCTGTTACATATAACTAACATGAGTCGACACATGACCAACATGCATCGACTCATATCACTTTCTTTTTGACTAACTGTTTTCTGTTATAAATATAAGCAAGCATTTCTTCAGAAGCAACACAGCAACATAGAAGATTGTGTGCAAAACAATTGTGAGCAACCAAAAGCTTTTCATTCCTTCATCTTCATCATCTTCTCAACCATCTTACATTCAACAACAACAAAGAAAATCAAACATCCTTGTTGAATTGAATCAAGCGGTTTGAGATAACGTTCAGTTGTGTATTGAAGAAGTCTAGCTGAGTTGAAGGTTGAAGAGGAAGCTTCAAGAAATAAACCAGAGGGTTTGTCCTTCAAGAACATGTGTGTTCTTGAGGGTTTTTTCAGCCACGGTCGCACGAGTCAGATTCATCCGTAGCGAGGGGTTTGGAAATCAGAAGGATTTGATCAAACAGGTCGTGGAAGCGGAGGATCATTCGGTGACTTTGCAGGAAATCTTGATACAGCTCATATCAAGTGGTGGTTCTTACAAGAAGAAGAAGATCATAGGGATTTCTTTCTTTCTGTGTAGTGTAACCTTGCTATCAAACATTCAGCATATTGATATAAAAGTTCTCAATTTCGATTCTGAAATTGAGAGGGAGACGTACCCACACGCGAGGACGACAGTGGGGAACTTCCTTACCAAACTGCCTGCGTATCGTTCTCTCTTTCTTTCTCTTTACAATTTTACATATTCTATAATTTTGAAATTCAATTGGCGTGCTAAGTTTTACAGTCTAATGATAAACATAGTGGCTCAAACATTTTCACCAAACCACCAATATTAAATAATTATACAAGCATACGCCAAGTGTTTGACAAAATTCCTATCAAATTTCTAAATTCATTGGAAATACTGTTTTATGATAAGTGCATTGAAGCGTCGAGATTTCTTAGTTGTACATTCATCCATTTCATTTAATAAAAATCCAGCAAAGTTTTCACATGTCAAGTTTTCTAGTAGTCGGTTCAAAGTAGACGAAATTGATTCAGGACATTGATTTTCGCTGCTTTCAACTCGCTTTGATAAAACAATTTTAAATCCTTGAAAAAGTAAGAGGTGATCTATTCACCCCCCCCCCTCTCGATCACTTGCCACACCGTCTAACAAGCCTCTTCTTCGTTAGACCCCAGACTTTTATCCCCTTCTTTTATCTGATTGTCCCCCTCAGTTGACGGAGTTGCGAATCCTAGAGCTCACTCTGTTGGTCTTTTGAACCTCCTTCCCAAATTCAGGACGCCCACTGACTTCTTTTTCTTCTTGTCTTTGAGAAGTAGAGTCTTCAGTTCCTCTTTCCCTTTAGCCAAAGTCAGGAACATTTGTTAGAATTAGGCATTTTGTGCTTGGAGATCCGTCACTGTTTGTTCCATATCCATCTTACTGAAATAAAAAGTAGAGAGATAAGGAAACCTGTGTGGGGAAAACCTGTCATGATATGATGCATGGTATGTAGATGCTTGTTTCCAAGGATCTCGCGGGGTAAACACAAGAAGATGTTAATAGTTGAACTTTGGTCACAACTTTGATTAGAGAACTTTGTATCGGTGGATGTCCTTCCACGAGAATCAAGCTCACCATGTCAAGTGGGTCATAACCCTTGACTCAAGTTACCGTGCTTTGGTCATTGACGGTGTTTGGTTAGAGAATGAATCCTCTTTCCCTTTGATAGGCATCTGGTCCAACATGACCATGCATCATAGGCCCTTGAGATCCTTAGAATGGTTATTGAAAATGCTATGTTATGATGTCATGATGTTATGTATAAGTATGCAAAGAAAGCAAATCGTTATGTACAAATAATCATAAACACACAAAGCAGAAAAGTCCTTAGGTTTAGTCTTCACGGAGTTTGTAGGTAAGTACCCTCTTGAAGTTCAGTTGGCTCAACCTGTCCTAGAAAGTAACTGGGTTATATGGGATCTCAATATCACTAACCTTTCTTTTAGGTATTGTCTTAGCTTAATCAATCTTTTCTTGCGGCCGAGATATCCCAAAAGTCTGATCTCAATGAGTGTAGCATCGAGTAACAACCAATTTTCAGCTTTCCGTCGAAACCGACTATCTCACTACTTCTTAATGGCTAACTTGTTCAATTAAGGTTCTAAGGTCAGTTATTGCTTCATGACGCCACTCAGCGGCCCGTATTCTCCTTGATTCAACACAAGGGATACCGATACCAAAAAATGCGTCACACTAACGTAGCCATTGCTTCAACCATATCGGTCTATTCCGTACAATTTCCATAATCTATTGCTACTTACCTAAAAGGTGCCCCAGATTCGGGTGGAGGATCAATGCAAAGACCAAACAAGGAACCATAATGTAAAGCAAGCAATTAAAACAAGGAAAGCAAGTAAAGGTGATCTAGCCCTAAGGTAACCCCACTTTTAAGTTTTCCCCAGTAGAGTCGCCAATTCTGTAATACGGTGGGAGGACCGACTTGGTTGTTTTGCGTTTGATCCCAATTGTTACGGATAGCAAGAGTCGCCACCGACTTTTCTTTTATCCAATAAGGAAAGGTTGAAAAGAACAAGAAAGACCTTTCGAGATTATTTCTTGAGTTCGGGGGGTAGGTTATGAAAAGGGAAGGTGTTAGCACCCTTTTCATCCGTAGTTATCTACGGGCTCTTAGTTGTTTGCTAGATCACTTTCTTTTTTTGAAAATGTGCTTGTGGTGTGGGTTTGAAAGTATTTTGAAAACGTCTTTGTAATGATTCTCATTTCTATAAGAATGCGTACAAAGTGTTGGTTTTGAAAATAGTTAAAAGAGGTGTTTGTGGAAGATGTTTTTGAAAGTGATTTTGAAAAGTGCCTTTGTAATAATTCTCGTCTCTATAAGAATGCGTACAAAGAGCTTTTTCTTTTGAAAATGCTTCAAATGAAAGTGTTGGTGTGTAAAATGTTTTTGTTGTGAGAAAGCGAGCAACTATGAGCATCCTACCTACTCAAAAGGTCTATGTTATTTTCCTCCTCCTTTAGATGTTGCTATCTTACCATTGATTTGGTAAGAAGCCCCATCATTAGATGTGAAGGGACGGGCGTGGGTCATTTGTATAGTCATAGAAGGTAACCTATGGGGCGTTTTAGCAATGTCGTTTAGGGACTAGATCATTTACCGAAGGAAACATCGAGGGACATCGAGGGACTACGATCTTTTATCGAGAGTCTTTGCTAAAACGCCCATATTCTAGGGACATGCCTATTTTTCTGAGGCAACAAGTGAGATTACCCTAGAGGTGCATGTGTGCAAAGTGTGTTTGATTGCATGCATTTTGTCTTTGATTTTTGGGTTGTCTACTTGTTGGTTTTATCTTGCCATACATCCTAATTACTAACATTTGTACAAAAACAATAAAAATGAAGAAAATAAATATCCTACACTATTACAACCATATTGAATAGAAAGAAAATGTAAAGACAAAACAAAATAAAAGAAAGGAAAATAAGCCTTTCGATTCACGCAGCAACACCCTTCGATTATGCTCTTCCTGGCTTCTTTCGATTTAGCCTGAAATTAGTAAGGACACGTCTTTCGATTTCACCCCTTTCCTGTTTCTTTCGAATGGGACCTGGAAGTTAGTGTGTGGGTAGCTTTCGATTCTGCCTTTTTGCTTCCTTCGAATGGCTTGGAAGTCAGTATGCGGAAAAGCCTAAGGCCACACTCTTTATTCTGCTTGCAACTGTGAAGCATCCAGGGGTGAAGCCTAAAGCTTCGATTCACACCTCCTTCCTCCTGTTTTCTTTAGTTTGGGATTTAAATAGCAACATAGCCTGAGGCCATGCTAGAATTGTTTCATGGCTAGGTTAGTTCTTAAAACACGTTTAATAAACAAATAAAACAAGCCATAAGATTAGAAACAAAAACAAAATAGAGAAGGTGGAAAGGAAACGAACCAAAGGGTAATGATGATGTCTTGAAACGAAAGGAAATGGTTATATATATGTTATGCTTGAAACGAAAAAGATTAAGGTTAAGATAGCTTACCTTGCTTGAAGCTGGAATGTGTGTGTTGGACCTTGAGTGACTGCCCTGAGTGTTCCCGATTCAAAGGAAAGAAACAAGGGTTATGTTTCTAGTACTGGATTCGAAAAAAAGAACCAAGCGTTGAGTTGCTTCTAGATTCGAAAGAGAAAAAGAAACAAGTGTTGTGATTCTTTGGATTCCGGGTTTATGTTTAGTGTTTTAGAATCTTAAGAGTTTGAGTTTTTGAGAGTTTGATGATTTTTTCCATGCCACCCCCCAAAAAAGTTCTTTTCAGCTTGCAAATGTTTCTCTATTTATAGAGAAAGGGTTAAAGGTGCTGGAGTAACCAGGTTTGTAGGATAACAAACCATGGTTTGATTGAAACGAAAACAAATTTGATCCCTTTTGTTATTCCCAAGTTTTAAGTACAAGTGGGGGCCTGCTGTCTGTTGGGGGCAGGAGATTGGACTTATGCTTTTGGCACTACTTGCATTCAGACAAAAATCAGATTGGGAGCTGATTTTGTGACTAAAGCACTCTTTATGAATAAAGGGTACATAGCTTTTTGCTATTTTATCTAAGAATAGTATTATCCAGTAGACAAAGATTTGAACATTTGTGTAAGCCTCTGATTATGTAAAGATTTGGAAGCAACATAGCCAGACAAGTGAGATTTGAAGGATAAGGCTATGAGATTTGCTCAAAGTTCTTCAAACAAGCTTGCTTCGAATGGTTCATATTGGATTCAAAGTATGTTGATTCAAAGGGAACCAAAACTCTAATCGAAGCTTTGTGTGAAGGTGGCTCTTGTCCAACAGAAGGCTTGCCTGCCAGAGGTCACATGGCCAAACAAAAGGGTGCATGCAGGAGGTCCATGCTTTGTGAATCAAAACAAACATGTAGGATGCAAATGGTGCAATCGAAGGATGTATGTGGGAGGCTTTTGCCTTGTGCCTGCTGGCCTAAAGAAGATCCTTGCCTCGTGAATTGGGAGTAAGCGTAAAGAAGGCACTTGTCTTCTGAGTCGATGGAGGCCAGTAGGAAATCACCAACTTCTGAATCGAAGGATATCAACAGGAGGCTTTTCCCCTTTGAATCGAAGGAGGCTATAGGAGGCTCTTTGCCTTGTGCATGCTAACCTGGAGAGAGCCTCTTGCTTTGAAGCATGCAAGAAGGAAGTTATTGCTCCATCAAAAGCTGTATGCATCTAGCCATTACTTTGTGAATTAAAGCAAACATGGAGGGAATTATTTGTCCAATCAAAACAGGCATGCATGCACCAAATGTCCAATCGAAGCAGGCATGCAAGAAACCATTGCATTATCAACCATGTGAGGCCAATGGTGCAATCGAGGCTTGCATGCAGGAAGCCATTTATCAAATCGAAGCTTTCCTGAAGGAGGTCACTGCCTTGTGACTCCAAGTAAGCATACAAGAGACCATCGCTTGAACGAAGGTTTGCTTGAAGAGCCAGAGTCCAATTGAAGGTTGCATGCAGGAAGCCCCTACTTTGTGAATTGAAGCCAGCGTGTCAGAGGCAAATGCTCAATCGAAGGATGCAAGCCAAGCTTGCATCGGAAGAGGCCAAAAGTCCAATCGAAGGATGTGAAATTGAAGAAGGCACGCTCTTTTTTCGATTTAATGTTTGAAAGCCCAATTGTACTTGTGCAAATTTGAACTTTTGAAAATCCTTGTAGGGAAATGTCTTGAGAAATGAGAGGGTAAATTTTGGGTTACAACACCAAGTAAAAGCATTCTTTGTCAAATAATTAGGAAAATATCTTAATTTTAAGCCCTCATCATTGGCGATATCACCAACTTCTGTTTCGTACCTAGCAACATGTTCAATGGTTGACTCATTGGCCTCACCAGCAAACTTGGTAAACTTAGGCACCTTACACCCCCTTGGTAATTATGCCTTCCGAATGTAATCAGGAAAGGGTGAAGAGTAATTGGGCCTTCGGAGACCAACATTTACTCCGGATCGTGTTAATACTTCTTCTACCATATTTACTATATTGTTACGTCCAACAGTGGCATTTCTTAACACTCGATCATCATCTTTGTTTCTCCTAACTACGACCGACCTAGGTTCATATTGTTCAATGAATTCTTCCTCTTCATAAGTGGGTGTTTCCACTCTTTGAGGTCCAAAAGGAAGCTCATTTTCCCCCTCTAGTTATTCAAAAACCCTCAACGGCCCGTGGCATATTTGAGTTTGAGTTGGTAGGACCCCTAATGAGTCGATTAATCTACCTATTTGGTCAACTACAAGGTTTAGAGAGACTCCCATTTGTTGGGTTAAAACATTTACTAACTCTAAATTACTTTCATCCATTTGTTTCCTTAAAGCCATAACAAATGTAGTATTCAAATATGGCGTCGATTGCGGGACATAACTAACACCACCTAGTTGACAAATTGGGGCATAACTGCCTTGGTTTCCAGTGCCAACTATGTTTTCTGTATATGTGGCAGAATTCAACTATAACCCAACCATCATGGAATAAGGCATACCATATTGGTAAGGGACAAATGATGACTTTGGACCCTCTGGAAATAGTGGTCAATTTGGGTCAAATGGTGATACCCCATGCCTAGGTTCTGTCATTGTGACTGTTGTCACTGAACCATGAACTGCAGTCAATCTTACGGGAGATAAAACTGCTGCGCTTTGAGTTATGGTACTTACTGGTATAACATCCATATTTTGTGTAGAAATCTGCATATGTACAATGTTTGTGTTAGAGCGTGGCATTCTAGACTTATACAAAAGTTTACCACTTCTCAAATTCATACACACACTAATTATAAAAAACTTTGTGAAACTACACACAAAATTAAAAAATATTAGCACTGTCCCACTAGGTGTGCCAATTTGTTTACCTATGAATTTGGTAAACAACACTGGTCTCTTAAAAACAAGTTTACAAGCGATACCAACTAGGGAATCTCAAAGCAGTGCCTCAGTTCGCGTGCATAGTCAAAGCATTTCCAAAAAGGGTGCATTCGACTGAGAGCTAAACGTTTTAAATTGTAAAAGATAAGGACAAAAAGACAAAGTAAAGGAGACAAAAAGTGTTTTAAGTTGTAAAAGATAATGACATAACATTAAAGAAAGGTTGAAAATAGGTTGGTTCAAACATACATTGCCTTTTCCTGACTCATTTCGCTCGTTCTCTTGGTTTCTCTGAGTGACTGGCGTGCATGAATGTGAAAAGTTTGACCCTTTAAAAAGTGAACTAAGTGCTTTATTTATAATACACAAAAATAACTACTTTCTAAGTGGGCTTTGTTTCCTTGCATGCCACGTGTTCTCCATAACTTCCGCTCACGAAACCACATTTTCTTTCGTAACTTCTCTTTATGAACCCACATTCTCCATTCTTGTAGTCGAACCCATGTTCTCTATTATAACTGTCGAACCCACGTTCTACCTCCATAACATTTCGCCTTTACAGTTTAGGCGCCTATGGGCCTTTTAACCCTTTTGGGCTTCTCACCTCTCCTGCGCCCAATCCACTCACCATGAACCTTTCTCTGATCGACTACACTTACAAAACCTTGGTCGACTGCCTATGAAATCATCCATGGTCGACATGCTTATGTAATTGACTCCTCATAATTTAATGCTCTTTAATGCTCTTAAAAGAGCCTTTTGACCTTTGGTTTGGATTTATCTCTTTATGAAAATCCCAGCCAACACATAGTCTTTAGTATTAATATGTATCTCAAGTCATTTTAAAATTAAAGGAGGATTACTCAAGTACCCCCTGCCTTGGGCGACCATTTGATGTATCTCCTAACAAAATACATCAACATATTCAAACCTTTTGTGCCCTTTATGCACTTTTCCTTTTAAAATTTTAGCTTAAAGATTAGACATTAGTTGACTCTTATAGTGATGCAAACTACTATACTTCTACAATATGTTGTGAAGTGATTAAAATTTTCCACTTGAATGTTGAGAAATTGCCTTTTTGATTAAATCCAAGAAAATACTCCATCAAGATGATGAAAATGCTCCTTCCTCATAATTGTGGGTAGTAAGTATGTTTTCCACTCGAATACGATGACATGTCTATTCATTTAAAAACAATAAACAAATATTTTTTTTCTCCAGAAAGAACTACGAGTGATCTGATTCCCTTTAGGATACTAAGGCATTGGGTTTCAAAATTCAGACGAACTCAATAATAAAAACCTTTTCTTTTTCCCAATCAATTCATTCATGCATTCCTAGCAAGTTTAAGCTTTATATAACAACACCCTTTGATTATAACAACCAGAGTGGATCCCGTTGAGTACAACAAATGTTTAGGGTGATAATACCTTCCTTTTGCATAACCAACTCCCTTACCCTGTTCTCTATGTGCTTTGCTTTTTTCTTTTCTTTTTGCTCTTCTTTTTGCTTTGCATGCTTTTGTGGGTTTTATTCGATCTTTCCCCATTCCTTTGGAAATAATAAAGTTTGATGGTGACTCTTGCTTATTTTACTGAGATGAGTTAATCAATAGATTATTCTCAAATTTTCCCGCTGCAAGAGACACATGATGGCATTATTGGAAAACCAATCCAGCCTATTTTTCTTACATGCGTATTACATGTTTAAGAACTTTTCCACTCCTCACAGAATTCATCCTATTGGATGGATATATTGCTTGGGCTATTGGATTTCTACAAAGAGAACGATACACTGCACTAGAAAATATTTTTCTCTCCTCCCTCTTATTTTATAATTTCCCCTCCCAGAAAAATACACATGCTTAAGACAACTTTGGTAGGGCAAATAAGATGAGGGTGAAAACTTTGTTCCTTTTCGTAGGGCAGAAACACTAATATTCTTCCTTTTACATCTAAAGTAATAGTAATAATGGGTGATAAGAACATCAAGCATATTCATGCTCGAGATATTGCATATTTGTACTCCAATTCTGACCTGGTTAACAAGTTTTCTCATGGCATTAGGTTTTCCAGTACATGACGTGAGGAGGATGTGATATTGGAACCCTGTTCAGAAATATAAAAGGCCAATATGAACACCTATAACAAGCCATCAGCTACTTATTTATATTTTCACCTACCTGTTATTCACGAGTTAGGAGTCTTGGTCCCTTTTACTTCTTTTAAGGTAGATTTCCTGACAATTGTCAATGTCGCCCCCTTCCATATCACCCTTAGCGTATGGAGTATGCCTAGGGATTCCCAAATAATCTATTGTAACATGGGCGTCCCTCTCACTATTTGGGTGTTCCTCTATTTCTTTAGCACATACATTCTTCCTAACAATGGTTGGGTAAATTTATGTTACCTTCCAGGAATTTGATT
The DNA here is from genome assembly GCA_948472305.1 of Vicia faba. Lineage (NCBI taxonomy): Eukaryota > Viridiplantae > Streptophyta > Magnoliopsida > Fabales > Fabaceae > Vicia > Vicia faba. The sequence continues at coordinate 653,270,707 of OX451740.1, forward strand.
GTTGATGAAATTCTGGCTGCAGATACTCAATGTCACGTTCAATGTTATGACACCGTATCTGACTTACTATATGACAGTAAATACAAAAGCAATAAAGAACACAGTCAATTGTTTACCCAGTTCAGTGTGCAACAACACCTACTCTGGGGGCTACCAAGCCAGGGAGGAAATCCACTATAAGAGATGTTAATTCAGGAATAAACCAACCAGTTTATCTCCTTCACTTAAGACCTACCCAATGCAATTCCAATCTAAGTACAACTTAAACCTGAGTTCCTACTCACTCCCCCTCAATCACAGCAGTGATACATAACATAATTTGACTTAAGAATTGATGAAGACACTCTTCAAAAACAAACACTTGATTAAGCTTCACAGCTTTTTAATCAAGCAACACAATCACTCTTGCTTCACAGCTTTGAGTGATCCACACAACTAACTTGACTCTGCTTCACAGCTTTAGTCAAGGAACATTCAAACACTGTTGCTTCAAAGCTTTGAGTGCTACACAGCCCTTACAATTAGAAACCTATTCCAAGTCACTTATCACAATGATAATTGCTTGGAGTACAATAATCAAACCTATACAGATTACAAATGATCTTCTGATCAATAAAAGGGATGCCTTGCAAAACAGCAGCTCTGTTGAATATATAGCAGCTGCAACTTCAGTTAGGGTTTCCACAAAAACCTAGGGTTAATTCCGTTTGACCTAAGGACCAGGTCACAGGACTTTATTAACCAGGTTAGGGTTGAGCTAGGTTACCCCTCAGAAAATGCAGGATTCTATTCAGGAAAGACTGAGTTATTTTCCTGAAAAAACTCAGACTTATCCAACCTGCAAACCTGTTAGTTCAGAACAGGAAGTCATAACATCTGTTATGACATCTGAGAAAACCTGTCTACTGATTTAGCAAAATGTATTCATTTTGCAAAATGCTCAGATACACACTTATAAACATCAGTACTTGAATTACAATATTTTTCTGCAAAGGTACCTAATGAGTCAGTACAAACTAAACTAGAATGTTATGACATCAGTCATGACATTCACACATACACTTGGGTTTTACCAAAAATGCAAGCCAATACCTAAACAACTACAAACTCCCCCTTTGGCAGATTTTTGGCTAAAGACCCTAAGCAATCAGAGATAGATAGCAGCAGAAATAAATGACTGCAGAAAAATAGAATGTCTAATTGAGCAAGTACATATTAAGTACCAAAATATTCTCCCCCTCTTTAGCCACAAATGGGCCAAAGATACATGTTCATAGTGATTATACAGTTATCCAAAAACAGTTAATAAGAGTAGCAGCAGAAAAAAGAACTGAACACACTTCCAAACTCCACCAGATATCAGCACCAACCAGCAACACCACCAAACAGCAACCAACCTTCAAGCACTGTCATCAGACTCAGAGGAGCTAGTTTCTTCAATGTTGAGATGACCTTCAGCTTCTACACCTTCTTCCCTTCTATTTTCTTCAACTTCCTCCTTTTCTAGCCTGGCAATTAGAATTTCTAGGGTCCTTTTTCTAGCAAGCCAAGGGCAGGAGCTCTTTTGCAGACTGTATCTCTTGCCACAAGGATATCAGGATATTGTGCAAGGATGATTCCACAAAGGAGGGAGGGAAAGGCAATTGGTCCTTTGACAGCATAACTGCCAGCATGCTTTAAAGTTTGTTCAAAGATGTACCTGCCATAGTCAAAAGCAGTCTTGGTTCCCACAGCATAAATAAATCTCCCCAATCCTGTGGAGATAGTTGATTTATGATTTGTAGGCACCCAGTTGGCTGCACCTATTTTATGCAAGATGGAAAATTTCATGCTGAGTTTACTGGCATTCAGCTTGCCTTTCAAGGGCCAGCACTTTACTTGCCTGGCTGTGATGGTTTGACAAATTTCATTGTCAGTTGCCTCCAGATCAGGACAATCCTCATTTGTTCTTCCAAGAAACTTGTTGATTTCTTATGGAGAGAACTTGACCCTTCTTCCTCTAACAAAAACACTTTCAAAGTCAGCTGACCTTCCATCAGCACAATCATTAGACAAGTTCACTACAAACTCCTTGACCAGATTTTCATAACATTTGTTAAATTTTATCACTGTCTTCATTAGTCCAGCATTCTTGATCAGGTCCATGATGTCTTTGCACTCCAAGGCATCATTGTTGAGTTCTCTCTCTAAGGCTATTCTCTTTAAGCAAACATACTTCCATCTGTTTGCATTGTCAGGATGATGAAAAGAGATGTTGTCTGTTGGGACTTCAGGCACTCTAGCAATTTTGCTGGAGGGGAGCTTCCTTCTGATAGGAGTTTCTTCAATATCAATCTCAAATTCTGATTCCTCATCAGAATCAGAAGATTCAGGTTCTTTACTCTTCTTAGAGATTGGTTGTCTAGCAGTATGCACCTGGGCCTTCTTCCCTTTTGTCTGAATACTTTTCTCAGCCATGCCTTCAGCCTTGGATTTCTTAGCATTAGGTTTATCATTCTGACTACTCTTTCTTTTCATCAATCTCCTAGCTATGCTAGGGTTCACATTAGCAATCAGATCATTATCTGAGTAATCCTCATCCACATTAATGATAGGTGGATCAACAGCCTTTTCTGAAGGGTTCTGAATGTTGTCTTTTTGTGTCACAACATTCTCAGTGACATCTACATTCTCAGAAACTTCCACATTTGGACTTTCTGATTGATTTAAAGGGACAGAAATCCCCGGTACAGATTGGTTTCCACTCAGTATACTAGTAACCAGCCTAGCAATAGCTTGATGAACTTGAACTGATCCTTCTCTATTTGGTACAGAAGAAGAAGGATGAGAAGAATTACCAGAGGCTGTAGCTTGAGCTCTTCCTGCATGTCTGGTTCTGAGCTTTTTGACTTTGGCTGGATCAGTTGCCATCTCTCTGAGAGGAGTGACCTCAAGAACTTCAGATTCTATGCATGTGGTGATTTCCCTAGAGTCTTGGTCAGATGATGACGATGATGAGGATGACGAAGTCGCCATGGTTGAAGACGATGTCTGAGACATTTTGATTGACTTTGAGTAATGGTAGCAGTTTGAGAAAAATCTTTGATTGAGAGGAGGAAACAGGTTGCAAGGACGAGAGAGGTAGGGGGTAAAAGGGAGTCTTTTCAACTTCTTAAAGATTTTGAAAGAATTGTGAAAGTATATGATTAACCCACTAAAGATAGACTTAATAAAATTAATTCCTTCAACCTTTTTTTAAGCAAAATTAATTGCTATAATTTCTTATGTTGGTGAATACCCAACCTGCCCCTCAAATTTTCAAGTTTATTTCCAACAAGAGCCTTGGTAGAAGAATCAGTCAGCTGAAGCTTAGAGAAACTATGTTCCAGTTTAAATGACTTCTTCTCTTCAAAGTCAATAGGGTTCAAGGAAATGTTGATTGTATTCAGATTGTCACAACACAATGTCACAACATCTTGTGTGACATTGTACTCAGGGAGCATCTGTTTTGACCAGATGTTTTGAGAACAGTTTTTCCTAGCAGCAACTATTTCCGCACAGAATTGGGAAGGCATTCTTTTGATATGAATCATAGTTCTGGTTGATTCTTGAATAATTTTCTGTTTGTCCAGTCCATTTTGATGGAGAGTTATAGGAGAGGAGACTTCAAGCCTCATTTCTTCAGGGAAACAGAATTTATTAGACTTGTTGTTTCCAACATCCTTGTCAAGATGACTTATGGTTCTGACAACACATCCTTCTTCAAGTTTATTTGCCACATCACAGATATTATCAACCTGTAGTTTTGGAGTTCTTCTGACTGCTTCCATAGAAATAGCTCTTTTCATTCTTCTTAGATGAAGAGGACCAAGCTTAAGCTGCCACAGTTTCATCTCTTTTTCTTCTTTGATAATTGGACACATAGTGGAGATATCAGTGTTCTCAGGCTGCCACAAGTAGCAGTTATCTTTGGATCTGATTCCTCTCATTACAACTTCTAGTTTTTCATTAATTACTAGACATTCAGATCTTGAGAAGTTGACCTTGAATCCTAGATCACATAATTGACTGATACTAATGAGATTAGCAGTCAGCCCTTTTACCAGCAGTACTTTATTCAGACTTGGAACTCCAGGGCAGTCCAAATTACCAACTCCTTTGACTTCACCTTTAGCACCATCTCCAAAGGTCACAAAACTGGTGGTGTGAGGCATAACATTATTGAGGAGATTTTTGAATCCAGTCATGTGTCTGGAACATCCACTGTCAAAGTACCAGCCTTCCTTTGCAGACACTCTCAGGGAAGTATGGGCTATCAGGGCAGTAGCCTTTTTCTTCCAATGAGGAGTATGTGGCACCCTTTTTGGCTTAGGTTTAGCACCTGAGTTTTGATTAGGGTATCCATGCAATTTGAAACAGAAGGGCTTTATGTGTCCATACCTCCCACAATGATGACATCTCCATCTTTGGTATTTTTTCTTCATGTATTTCTGATGTTGAGAGTTTTGTTGAGACATCTGCTTTGACAATTGTTTAACATGCCTGATCTTCTTGTCTGCACCAGGTTTCTTAGCTTCCACAAATCCTAGACCAGATTTGTTTCCCACATTTTGTCCCACTTGTAGGATCTCTTCCAATTTATCTGATCCATTGGTCAACATCTTGACAGATTTTGTCATTTGGTTCAGTTGTGAGTTCAGTAATTGAACTTCCCCTTCTAGGTGACTTATAGTTTCAAGATCTGCCCTTTTTTCCGCCTCCAGCTTTATAATGAGTTTTGATTGTTTCTCATTCTGCACACAGACTTCAGCACTTCTGATACACAATTTCTTGTAGGTATCAGCCAGTTCTTCAAATGTCACTTCTTCATCACTAGTGTCACTTTCAGAAGTACAAACACTAGTTAGAGCAGTAACTAGTTTGGCAGATTCTTCTTCAGAATTACTTTCTGAATCATAGTCAGACCAAGTAACAGTCATTCCTTTCTTTTGTTTCTTAAGAAAGGTAGGACATTCAGCTCGAATATGTCCATATCCTTCACATCCATGGCATTGAATACCTTTGCCTTGGTTTCCCTTATCTTCTGACCTTGGTCTTCTGCTGGAACTGTCAATGTCAGAGGGAATGTTATGAACATTAGACCTTGACTTTGGATCCATTCTTTTGATGAGCTTGTTGAACTGTCTTCCAAGCATGGCAATAGCTTCTGATATATTTTCTTCTTCATCCTCCTTGTTTTCAACATCAGTGTTGGATACAAGTGCTATGCTTTTGTTCTTCTTGTCACCATTATTAGTGATCCCCATCTCAAAAGTCTGAAGAGACCCAATAAGTTCATCCACTTTCAACTTGCTGATGTCCTGGGCTTCCTCTATGGCAGTTACCTTCATTGCAAATCTTTTAGGCAAGGATCTGAGAATCTTCCTTACCAGTTTTTCTTCTGACATCTTTTCTCCCAGTGCTCCTGAGGTGTTGGCAATCTCCAAGATGTTCATGTGAAACTCATGAATGGTTTCATCTTCCATCATTTTTAGATTCTCAAACTTGGTGGTCAACATCTGAAGCCTTGACATTTTTACTTTGGAAGTGCCCTCATGAGTAGTTTTGAGAGTGTCCCAAACTTCCTTGGCCAGTTCATATTGATGTACTAGTCTGAAAATGTTTCTCTCAATTCCATTGAACAAGGCATTTAAAGCTTTTGAATTTCCCAGAGCTAACTCATCTTCTTCTTTACTCCAATCTTCCTCAGGCTTCAGACTGATTGTCCCATCTTTCTCAGTTATGGTGGGATGAATCCATCCTTTGTCAGCAACTCTCCAAGCCTTTTTGTCCAGAGATTTTAGGAAGGCAATCATACGAGGTTTCCAGTAGTCATAATTAGTTCCATCCAGAATGGGTGGTCTATTTCCAAAAACTCCTTCTTTGTCCATAGTGCCAGAAAGTGATATCCCTAGATCTCACCCAGTAATACAGGCAGGGTGCCTGCTCTGATACCAATTGAAATTCTGGCTGCAGATACTCAATGTCACGTTCAATGTTATGACACCGTATCTGACTTACTATATGACAGTAAATACAAAAGCAATAAAGAACACAGTCAATTGTTTACCCAGTTCAGTGTGCAACAACACCTACTCTGGGGGCTACCAAGCCAGGGAGGAAATCCACTATAAGAGATGTTAATTCAGGAATAAACCAACCAGTTTATCTCCTTCACTTAAGACCTACCCAATGCAATTCCAATCTAAGTACAACTTAAACTTGAGTTCCTACTCACGCCCCCTCAATCACAGCAGTGATACATAACATAATTTGACTTAAGAATTGATGAAGACACTCTTCAAAAACAAACACTTGATTAAGCTTCACAGCTTTTTAATCAAGCAACACAATCACTCTTGCTTCACAACTTTGAGTGATCCACACAACTAACTTGACTCTGCTTCACAGCTTTAGTCAAGGAACATTAAAACACTCTTGCTTCAAAGCTTTGAGTGCTACACAACCCTTACAATTAGAAACCTATTCCAAGTCACTTATCACAATGATAATTGCTTGGAGTACAATAATCAAACCTATACAGATTACAAATGATCTTCTGATCAATAAAAGGGATGCCTTGCAAAACAGCAGCTCTGTTGAATATATAGCAGCTGCAACTTCAGTTAGGGTTTCCACAAAAACCTAGGGTTAATTCCATTTGACCTAAGGACCAGGTCACAGGACTTTATTAACCAGGTTAGGGTTGAGCTAGGTTACCCCTCAGAAAACGCAGGATTCTGTTCAGGAAAGACTGAGTTATTTTCCTGAAAAAACTCAGACTTATCCAACCTGCAAACCTGTTAGTTCAGAACAGGAAGTCATAACATTTGTTATGACATCTGAGAAAACCTGTCTACTGATTTAGCAAAATGTGATCATTTTGCAAAATGCTCAGATACACACTTATAAACATCAGTACTTGAATTACAATATTTTTCTGCAAAGGTACCTAATGAGTCAGTACAAACTAAACTAGAATGTTATGACATCAGTCATGACATTCACACATACACTTGGGTTTTACCAAAAATGCAAGCCAATACCTAAACAACTACAGTTGAAACCATATGCAAACCCCTACGAGGATTGGAAAGATAGGTTTGTGTGAGTGAGATAGGTTTGTGTGAGTGAGACAGGTTCCCCCTCTTTCCTCTATCATGGACTCCAGCTCCTCAGCTTATCAACAGATTCAAAGGTCCTTTCCCTCTTTGACCAAGAGATGGTTGAGATTTTGAAATTCTTTTGGACCTCGAAATCTTGTACTCTTATCACCCAGGACGGTGAAGATGGTGATGGGGTAGAGGAGTATTTAAGTAATATTTATGGTATAAAATAATACTTTTTATATGATCCCGTGCTTATTATCTTATATGTACTAATAATGTTTCCTTTTCTATAAAGGATATGGCCGAAACTTCTCTTGATAATATGAGAGAGTGTTTGGTTCAAATGCAAGCTACGCAGCAGCGGGCGGGCTTTCCCATTCCTCCCTAAGGGTTTGACTGTTGGTGGATGGAAGCGGTAGTGTGAAACGATAATTCCTCCCTCTCAAGATTCTGAGGTGGGAGGAAGGTCTTTTTGGACCATCAGGAAGTGCCAGGTAACAAAAGAGGGCTAGAAAATAGGTGGTGAATATTCCCCTTCCGGACCCTATCTCTATAATACCACTACCTTTAACATGACGGAGTTGTCCAATCACTACCTCTCTCTTTTGAAGAGATTTCAGGGTGACTACCACTCACTTCTTGGCACATCTTATGCTGTTTTATAGAACCTATAAGAGGTCTAACTTTTGTGGTGCATTTTAGTAGGGAAAGCTCAGAGATATAAACATTCACAGACCATTCGATAATTATAGTCTAGGATTAACTACGCTATGAGAATCATCTAAGAAGGTCAGGAGTCGGTAAGGGCGTTGAGAGAAAAGTTGGATGCTTTGAAGGCGCGCGCCAAGGAAATAGTTATTATGAGTCTTTCTTAGTTTGGAGAGGTGGAGAATTTGGAACAATTGCTCTAGGAAACTTTTAATACCAAGGGAAGTTTGGAGGAGAAAGTCTCATCACTCAAGGACGAGGTTGTGGCTACCTCTGACTAACATTTTAAAAGAGAGAAAAGACTAGATGTCTTTATTTATCCTGACCTAGACTTAATCTCGATGTATCTTTTTCAAATGGTTCGAGATGGTCGGATTGTGGATGATGAGTAATCCCTTGAACTTTGACCCTTCTGTAATATCCTATTTTTGTAATACTAAATGACTCCATGATTTATGTTTGTTAATGTTATCAGTATAACGCCATTTTTATGCTTGTTTTTTTTATTCCTGACTAATGTTAGGGAAAAATGATTTATTATATGAGGAGTCAGAGTATCAGTCGACAAAGAAGGTTCGCCTAATTTCATACCATGATTAGCAATATCATATGACGATTTAGATCGTGTCCATGCTAGTGGAGGTTGATCGCGACTTTAAGAGTCTATCAGGTGTAGTGACTACAAGTGCACAGTCTAATCGCGTAGTTTTAAAAGATATCGAACCCACAAGGACTGATAATCAAACTACTGCTATCTAAGTCACTGTGTAAAGCTAAGGTTAATAATTAATCTTGGGTTTTGGATGAGATGAAAATAAACTTAGATTTAAATGAAATATTCAATAACGGGACACCGGTATGTAAATTGTCGAACGTTGGGGATTCAGTAAGTCATTAGCATAGCTTTGAGTATTTAAAACACTATTTCAGTAGAAACTATCAACTTAAAAACCTTTATCTCACACTCTCGTGATTATTGGTTCAGACTATATTATTAAACTTAAATGCTTGCTCTCGCTGTCTCATATAAAATCTAGAAATACTTTTTGAAAACAAATAGAATCTAATTAATCCTAAACCGCTCTCGCTGTATTTAAAACTAATGTTCGATTACCACTATCCGGTTAAAATCTCAAACTCTCGTTATATCGATTTTAACCTTCGTTTGTCTTTTACTCTCGTAACAAAACAATTTTAATATTAAATGTTGGAAACCAAACCAGAAAAGTATTTTATAAATGTTTATGTCAATTCATTATGGAACCCCTTCGGTTCCATGACCTTACACACTGGTATCAGGGAAATTAGCCAGACATGTTATTGAGTACCAACACAAAATTACAGTAAACAAGCAATAACATAATAATGATTATTAAGTAAAAATAGTATATAGAAATGAACTAAGAACCTGGAATTAATAAAGGAAACTAAAATTAATTCTAAACTTCTAGTGCCTGCAATCCTCCATAATATGCCGACAGAATTTGCTTTGCGGAAAGTAATAACTTGAATGCAGAAAGAAAATATAAACTAAAACAAAGTCTGAAAGATGTGAATAAAATCTACTCATGCAATAGCTCCCCGATATGGAAAACTATTGCTAATTCAGGCGGGTAAGTATCTGCTTAAAATTTATAAAACAATGTGTTGTACCCCAAAGTTAACCTGGGGCAGTCCAGTCAAGATTTCAACAAATCTTTCAAAGTTAACCTGGGGCAGTCCAGTCAAGATTTCAACAAATCTTTCAAGGTTCACCTGGGGCAGTCTAGTCAAGATTTCAAGAAATCTCTCGATTGCAGATCAACTTGGGGCAAGTCTCCCTCACCATCACTTGGGGCATTTAAATGTCAATCTCACCAAGGGGTTACATACAGTCCAAGTTTCCTGGCAGTGCCACAAGCATTTGATACTAGGGGCAGTGTCGAATCTCTCTGAAATCTTTCTGAAAAGAAATTCAAGCGTCCTTGAGAAGTTCATCACCTCTCTAGCAGACCAGCAGTCATGGGTTTATTTCCTCAACATTTGTCAAGGAATTATTCTCCAAAACAAAATTACATTTCAACAACATTCATAACGTACACCGATTGAATGGTCATCAAAATTCCTTCATCACCTGTTGGAAGTTACAGTCGTCGTCAAAATTCCTTCATCACCTGTTGGAAGTTACGTTCGTCATCAAAAATTCCTTCATCACCTGTTGGAAGTTACAGCCACCAACAGAATAACGGACAACTGAAGCTCCTAAAAATCTGTTTCTCTCAAGAATGAAGACTCTCATCCTTGAAACCTCAGAAGATTGGTATACTCCTAATTTCCTGACCCTTAACAGAATGAAGACTCTCATCCTTGAAACCTCGAAAGATTGGTATACTCCCAATTTCCTGACCCTTAACAGAATGAAGACTCTCATCCTTGAAACCTCAGAAGATTGGTATACTCCCAACTTCCTGACCCTTAACAGAATGAAGACTCTCATCCTTGAAACCTCAGAAGATTGGTATACTCCCAACTTCCTGACCCTTAACAGAATGAAGACTCTCATCCTTGAAACCTCAGAAGATTGGTATACTCCCAACTTCCTGACCCTTAACAGAATGAAGACTCTCATCCATGAAACCTCAGAAGATTGGTATACTCCCAATCTCCTGACCCTCAAGAATGAAGATTCTCATCCTTGAAACCTCAAGAGATTGGTATACTCTAGACCTCCTGACCCTTAACAGAATGAAGATTCTCATCCTTGAAACCTCAGAAGATTGGTATACTCCCAACCTCCTGACCCTTAACAGAATGAAGATTCTCATCCTTGAAACCTCAAGAGATTGGTATACTCCCAACCTCCTGACCCTTAACAGAATGAAGATTCTCATCCTTAAAACTTCAAGAGATTGGTATACTCTTAATTTCCTGACCCTTAACAGAATGAAGACTCTCATCCTTGAAACCTTAAGAGATTGGTATACTCCCAACCTCCTGACCCTTAACAGAATGAAGATTCTCATCCTTAACACCTCAAGAGATTGTTATACTCCCAACTTCCTGACCCTTAACAGAATGAAGATTCTCATCCTTGAAACCTCAAGATATTGGTATACTCCCAACCTCCTGACCCTTAACAGAATGAAGATTCTCATCCTTAAAACCTCAGATGATTGGTATACTCCTAACCTCCTGACCCTTAACAGAATGAAGATTCTCATCCTTAAAACCTTAAGAGATTGGCATACACCCAATCTTATGACCCAATACCTGAATGAAGATTCTCATTTTGGCATCCCCAGTAGATTGGCATACACCCAACCTCCTGATATTCCCGACAGAATGAAGATTCCCATTTCTCAAAGTGGTATAACATCTGAATTTCTGATATTCCCGACGCAGTGAAGATTCTCATTCTTAAAGTGGCATACCACCTAAACCTGAACTTCTTCCAGACATGAATAAGCTTTTTCCAGAATCCTGAGTTTTACTCTCCAACAGGATAACTACTTTTCAACAGTATGGCTATTCCCCACAGAATTCTTATTCCCCAAGCAGAATGAAGACTCTCATTCTCAGTTCCTCACGGAGTATTCAGATATTCCCCAGTGAAGATCTCCTCAAAACAGGAATCCCCAGTAGATTGGCATACAACCCAAACTCTTGATTTCCCCAACAGTGGTCCCAGGACTTCTCATTTTCAACGATCAAAGGATTTTCAATCCCCAACAGCAGTCAAGAATTTACTTTCCCCGGCAGCAGTCAAATATTTCATTATCCATGATTTATCTTCCTCAGCAAGACAGCTACTCAGCCTACATGCACATCCATTACATTCATATATCATAAACATTGATGAAGTACAGTTCATTGCATCATACATATCATGCAACATGACTTTATGTTTCAGCTAACATTTTACCTTTTTTAGGATAAGATTAAAAGGCTATCATTAACAATTATTCAAATACAGTACAGATATACCCCATACACGGCGACCATTCTATCTCTCATTCAGATTTAACTATCTACTTCGAGTTCAGATATGCTCCAAACACGGATGCCATTCTGGACTTTACACCTGCAGTTTGACTTTCCCCAGTGCGTTCGCCACGAAAGTCATCCTGTCAGATCCCAGTTACAGTCTCAGATATACTCCAGACACATAAGACATTCTGCTACTCATACAGATCTCAATCCCAGTTACAGTCTCAGAGATACTCCAGACACGGAAGTCATTTTGCTACTCATACAAACTTCAAGACTTCTGAAAACAGTTTACGGATTCTCCAAACACGGATGTTAATCTATCGCTTGTTCATATTCAACTTTTGAAAATAGTTTACGGATGCTTCCCAACATGGATGTTGATCTATTGCTTATTCAACTTCAAGACTTCTGAAAACAGTGTACGGATTCTCCAAACACGGATGTCAATCTATCACTTGTTCAAATTCAACTTTTGAAAACAGTTTACGGATGCTTCCCAACATGGATGTTGATCTATTGCTTATTCAACTTTAGTTTGCTGAAAACAGTTTACGGAAGCTCCAAACGCGGATGCTAATCTATTGCTTATTCAGACCCCAGCTCAGAGATGTTCCAAACATGGATACCTTTCTGATATTCACCCACTCACCTACGACATACAATTCAACAAACATTCTTGGATGACATCTTTAAGCTCATCTCCGACAAGATTCTGTCACATCTCCAGATGGCATCTTTAAGCCCATCTCCGACAAGATTCTGTCACATCTCCAAATGGCATCTTTAAGCCCATTCCCTCAACTATGCTTTGACAAGTGCAAATTTTTGGGCACTCTAGTGTCCAATCATCTTTTACCTTCGAGTCGCGAAAGGCAAACTCGCCAATCTAACTCTTCAGGTTCAAGAAGATTGAACATGGGCAACTGTTGTACCCCAAAATTTGCCCTCCATTTTTCACAAGAAATCACAACTTCAGGGTTTTCCCTGATCTTTCAAGATTGGCTCAAGAATCGGTCAAGCAGACTTTTCTTTATCAGTCAATCCAGAGTTAGGTTTTCCATTGATTGGGTTGAGATTGGCTCAGGAATTGATCAAACAGACTTTTCTTTGACGACAAATCTGGAATTAGGGTTTTCGCTCGTATTTCTCAGAAGAAATTGAATCCACAATAATTTAATTGACTGTTGCATTATTTTTACACTTGTTCCAGATTACCGGTTGTTTCTCAAAACCTAAATATCTGGGAAAGGAGCTGAGGCTTTGATTGAAACTTTGAGGCATTGGTTTGATCAATGAAATGAGAAGTGTATGGAATGCTTGTTTGTTTAACTGAATAAAGCATATGATTAATTGGAATGCCGAGCGTATTGTGGTTAATGCGAGGTTGCGAGACGGAAAAGTTTGTTGATTATTTATTTTATCTGAGTTAAAGTTATTGGGATGCATTTCCAGTTGTTTTAACTTAAGAGATTTAAATAATTAAATAGACAGTGCAAAGGAAAGAAGGAAATATTTGACAGTAAAGAATTCGTATTTGACAAAGACTTTGTTTACTTATTTATTTCAAATATTGTTACAAATTTTATTCGAATACTGTAAATTTATAATTTATAGTGTTTACAATAATATTTATTACAATAAATGAAAAGAAAATAAATCTAAAGCCTAAAATCTCTCGAAATCTTTGATCTTCTACTGCTTCTTCCATTATCCAACTGGTATTTACCTGTAAAGACAGAAAAAGAAATCAGTGCAGTTAAACTTAAAAAACATTTTCAAGCAGATAAATATAAAGTCATCATTAAAGCTTGTTGGCCGGAATCAGATTGTTTTTGGTTTCATCATGTTTTACTTGTCCTCTTTGCAAATCACAAGAAGATTTCTCTTCTTGGTTCACAAAGAGGAAAGTAAAATAATTTGCAAGCATACAATTAAATGAAAAGATAAAAGGCAGCAAGGCAAAGCAAACTGGATTCCCAAACTGCATTAGTCAACCAAAGGCAGCAAGGCAAAGCAAACTAAGTTGCAAAACTGTCACCAAGCAAACTAAGTTGCAAAACTGTCAAACCAAGTACACAAGGCTGTCAAAGCACAAGCTATCAAAAAGAACAATGCAGGAAATCTAGAAGAAAGTGTAATGCAGAGATAAACCAAGATACAAGCAAGCAGGCTTGTCAAACTTCTCATCATATTCTGGCCAACAAAGCTTTTCAGAATAAAAAATACATTAAGAAATTTAAAATGCTTTTATGGAGAGAGAAAGAGAGAACCAGAAAAAGAGTTTTGCAGTTTGGTAGGCTGTACAAAGCAGTGAAAAAGATATAAGAGAACAAGACTGTAAACAGTCTAGAGAGGAGGGGGGTATACGAAAAACTGCAACTCAATTCAAACTTGCCTACATACTGCAAGAAGCAAGAATGCCTTCAAACACAACCTGCCTCAAAAAACAATTCAAACAGGCCTCACAAAATAGCAAACCTGCCTTACAAAATAGCAAACCTGTAGAAGCAAGCCTGCTTCCAAACCCAAAAACTAAAACCTACACAAGCCTGCATAAAGGCCTCCAACTGAAGCCTGTTACAAAAACACAAAAAAAACACCAGAAGCAAGACAACCTGCCTTACCAAAACACCAGAAGCAAGACAGCCCTTTTTCAGAATACATGTTCATCATTAAATAAACAGGGTACCCAAAAGAAGAAGAAAGAACTCAGAAGCATAGTTTTCAGAAAACATCAACAAAAACATAGCAACAACAAAGACCAAATCTCAGAAAGTCATCATTGATACAAGATATCCAACATTCAAAGAAGAGGAAGAAATCCAGAAGTGAAACAAATATTCAAGGGTTTTCAGAAATAACATTCATCATCAAACAATCAGTGTTCAAGCATTCAGAAGTAAAAAGATACAAAGTACCAAATAAGCATCGTCCTCATCTCCTCCACCTCCGGCCACCTAGAGCACCGCCGTTCCAAGCCCTCTCTCCTTCCATCCATTCTCCAGAAACAAGCACCAAGGTATTTTTTGTCCTCAATTTTCCTACATCTCATACATGAAACATCAAAGATTAAACACTGCAAAACGTAAATGTCCAAGAGAATCACAAACCTAAACTGTGAAGAAACCCTAAAACGCGCTTAGAGCAAAACATACCTTTTCAAACCACTGCCTCGTACCGTCGTGGAGAGGAGATGGATAGAGGTGGCGTTCTGGTGGCTGGAGGGTTGAAGGAATAATCAGAAGCTCATGGCTGAGAATGAGAAGAGAGACGAAGAAGACTAGAGAAGGAGCGGCGCCGTTAACAAACTGAAAACCCTAATTCCTAACAAAAGTGAGTTAACCCTAACAATTTGTTCAAACCCATCAGATGGGCCTTCGCCCAACAAAACCCATAAAGCCCAAATGCTTTCCAGCGCCTGCACCCCCCCTTTAATCTATTTTTTTTAATTTGGGCCAAATGCTAACCCTAGGCCCATCCCTCTTCTTTTTTATTTCCAAAATAATACTCTTTTCTCTTTTCTTTACTAATTGATTTACTTTCTTTAGAAAAAAATAATACTTCTCTTTTTGTTTTTTATTCTAAGAAGTTTTTATTTTGATAATAATAAGGAAAACTAATAATAGATTAAAGTTTTGTTTTGATATATGTTCTTTAATATTTGCATATTTAATTAAATACAAAAGTATACTATGTTTAATTAATCTTTTATATAAGTTTCTAATTAACAAAAATACAAAAGAAAATAAAATAATACATAATCTTTTTAGGTTAGAATTTTCATTTGATCATTTGTAAATAACTATACACATCTCATATTTCTTTAAATTTTCATTATCTTATACCTTGTTATATTTTTACATTGAGAATGTGACAATTCGATTTGATTGTAATATATACTTGGACATTACTATTCTGATAAGACTCATCCCCATTTGTAAACATTTGTACCCCCATCCCTGGATACTTATTTGTAATAACTTAGACTTTAAATTCCCGCAATTTATCGCTTTCAATATACTGTATAGTAATTAGGGTTTGTATGCGAAGATTCAAAATCAATTGTTAAGATGACCTAATACAAGATAAATGCATGAAAATCAATACACCATTCACACTTGCACCTCTAGGGTAAGCTCGCTTGTTGCCTCAAAAAATGCAATCATGTCCCTCGAGTATATGACACTCTAGCAAATGCCCCTTCGATAAACAAAGATCGTAGTCCCTCGATGACCCTCGGTGTTGCCTTTGATAAAACGATCTCGTCCCTTACAAAATTGATAGAGCGTCTCACAAGTTGCTTTCAATGATTGTATACGATGACACGCGCCTGTCTCGTTTAACATCCTAATGCAATGTTGTTCATCAAACACAATGGTGAAGCAACACTGTTAAAAGGATTAAAAACATAAGAAAGATCTTTGAGTAAAATAGGGTAGACAAATCTTAGTTACTTGATCAAAAAACTTGCAAAACATCCTTGCCATTTTCAAACACACTTCACAACACAACTTCAAAACAATTTCAAAACAAATTTCAAAATATTTAAATATCTTTTCAAAAAGACACACACCTTTGTATATATTCAAACAAAAATCATTACAAAGGTTGCCTAGGCAAGGCATCTTTTTTCAAAACATTTTCAAAACCATACACGCAAAGCACTATTTCAAACAATTGAAAAGTAAAGGAAAGTGATCTAAAACAAGTAACTAAGATCCCGTGGATAACCATGGATGAAAAGGGTGCTATCACCTTCCCTTTTCATAATCTACCCCCCGAACCCAAGAAAACATCTCAAAGGTCTTTCCTGTGCTTTTTGAACTTTCCTTTGGATAAAATAAAAAGTCGGTGGCGACTCTTGCTTAACCGAACAAGTGCGAAAACAAACGCAAAACCTTAAGTCAGTTCTCCCACCGTATCATACATTGCAAGGAAAATCTCCAAGTGGCTCAAGATTGCTCAAGAGTTGGACAGTCAAGCTATCTCAAAAGGCAGTCAACCCCAAATTAGGGTTTTGTGTTGCATCAAGATATCTGAGTCCAAATGACCTCAAGTTCTCCCCAATGTCCTAATATGTTCTCAAGATCATCCATGTCAAGTTTCAAGCCTTGCAGAGGAAGTTTGCTCAGTCAATTGCTCAAAGGTCCAAAAATTGACTGTGCTAGGGCAAAAGTCAACTGTGACCTACAAACAGTCAAACTTCAAGATTTTTTGTCAACATGCTCATTTTGAAGGATATTTAATCATTTGATCAAGGGTTTATCATGATTCATCAAGGATTGCTCAAAATCCATCAAGACTCAAAAGTTGCTAAATTAGGGTTTTGTAGGAAAAGTCAACCCAACTTTGACCAATCATAACTTTCTCATACTTTATGAGAAATGACCCATCCAAAGCTCATTTTGGAGAGGATGTAATTTCCTATAATACATATTCATACCCCAAGATAAAAAATGCACTCACAAGAAGTTATAAATTTGGACATTATAGGTCATTTTTGAAAGGTAAGAAAAACACCTTTTTTGCCAAAGCTTATAACTTGAGCATGGAATATCAAATTTAGATGAGACCAAAAGGGTTAGTTAGATTACATATCAAGCTTTCTAAAAAGTCTAATAACACCTCCAAAGGTTCAAAATTGAAGAAGTTATGCATTGTTGAAGTTGGACATTTTTGCAAAATTGCCATAAGTCAACTATCCCCAAAACTTCAAATTTTGTCAAATGGGCCCATTCTTTTCCACTTGATTTGAGCTTGCATCATTCCCCACGTGTCCTAGCTTCAGCCATGAGCTCATATTTCATTTTTATTATTTCATTTGATTTTTTATTGAATTTATTCATTTTAAATCAAATTAAATCATTTAAAATCAAAAACTTTGATTACATGAGATCTTTTGGCTATTTCAGGATTGGATAATCATCATTAACATCATCAAATTTGTATCAAGCAAAACCATGTGAAAAAGATTGAGATTTGGGCAAATTTGGCAAGTTGTAAAGAGGAGATCAAATCAAATCCCAAGGCATTGATATAGAGAGATTCAGTCCATAATTTCTACCCTAATGCGAAGCATGATACATAAGGAGGCAAAGGCAATCGAAACAAGGGTTGGAAAGTGCAAACATAGGCAGAACAAAGTTTGAAAAAAGTGGTAAAAAGCTTGAGATTGAAATCGTGCTTAGAGGTGTTTTCAGAAGCCAAGACCTATCCCAATCGCTTCCTGGATGTTCACTGAAGCTAAACCAATCCAAAGCAAGCTTCCTCACACACCACAACGCACTGTAAGTATCACGAAATACACCCCTGTTCTTGAAACCGTAATTCATCATTCTTGCATCATTTGAACAAATTGCTTGCATATTTGTAATCCTCACAACAATTCTAAGCTTTTTGCATTATTCAATTTTGTTTATCTAACCTGTAACGTAAAGCGCCATAAGTAGGGTTCTTGGAGGCATTTTTTGGGGCTTTTATTTTCAGATACAATTGGCCATAATAATGGCTATGGTTGTGACTAGCTAGCCAAGACGAACCCAACCATGCTCTGGGAATTGATTTATGTGACCTAGGGAAGATTTTAGAACAGGCTTGCGCATTTAACTGCGAATTCAAATCCGCAGGTAAATGTTTTACAGGTTTCAGGACAGGGACGATGAAGTGTCCCCTGCCCATTGGTCCGTTCAAATGGCGCGCGCTTTTTTATATTTTTTCTGGACATTAACTTGTTTTACTTTATTATTATTATTTTGCAAATTACTAACAAATGAAGAAAAGTAGCATAGTGGCAAGGCAAGCGAAGCATCACGTTCAGGACCTGGGTTCGAATCCCAGGTCCCCCAATTCCTATTTGATTTTTTCTTTCAGGCAATTGTGCGTGTATCCAAGCCTGCAGCTCACCGTGCACCTTCATACATCCAATAGCCAGATGGCCAAAGGCCAGATCTGGTGATCCAGGAGTGAGGGTGTACCACAAGCAAAGTCCATGCACGCCTACTGGATCTCAAAAAGTCAACAAGGCCAACTCTAATGGGCTTCAGATTGCTATTCATGCCCCCATTTCAGGCCCAAACCCCTCTCTCTTTCTATTTTATTTATTTTGTTTTAATTATTTGTCTTATTATTTCTATTTAATTTCTAACCAATTAAAAAATCTTTTCTTTATAAAATAAAAACCACAAAAATATTTTCTTTATCAAATCAAATTTTAATTTTTTATTTTATTAATAAACACTAATTAAATTAATTTAGGTTTTAACTAGAATAACTTTAACTTATTTTTTGTAAACATTAAAATTAAATTAGATCTAATTAGGTTTTTTAATTACTAACATTACTTATTCTATTTTTCTTTCTTAAAATAACAAAAAACCAAAAAATAATTTATTTTTATTAATTAATTTAATTTAGCAATTAATTTAGATTTTTTTCTTCCTTAAATAAAAAACAACAAAGATATCTTCTCTCTAAAAAGGGTCAAAACCCTAAGCTCGCACTCGACTTAATTTCCCGCACGCGATTTATTTTCTTTTATCCATTTATGTATCTGATTCCGGATTGTAATAGTAAATAAGACCTTTATTTAGTTTTTATCGCTTTATTTATTTTTAAAGGGTTTGTCTTTGGCGATGTAAATACCCGACGCCTTGTAATTTAAATTCCGCATTTTATTTCCCGCAAATTATAACTGTTAGATGTTTGATAATAGGATGCATGACAAGACTGAATGTTTTAACCTAAAATCAACTTAGATCACCTTTAACATGTACAAAGATAAAATTAACTAAAAACGACACACTCGCACATGCGCACTCTTAGGGTACACCCCACTTGGTTGCCTTCGTACACGGTCATTGAGTATAAGTCGTTTTAGAGGTCACCCTATTGTCTAAAAGATCATAGTCACCTCGAAATGGTTGCCTCAGATATTGTTGCCTCAAACAAATGATCTAAGACATTAGGGTTACCGCTAAGGCGTCCTAACATTGCTTTAGTGACCATAAGTCCCGCATTCGAATTGACCCTTAAATTCCAACGACGGTGCTACCTACTCATTCATAGTAGGATATCATTGCCTAAAGGAAATTAACATAGAAAGATTCCTTTTTCGAGTAGGTAGATGGTTCTTAGATACTTGTTCTTTCAAAACAAAACAAACTTTTCACACTTACACTTTTCAAACAAAGTTTTCAAAAACACTTCATACACTCTTGAGGACAGAAGCAAGAGTTAAATCGAAATTTTCAAACAAAAACTTTTTTTCAAAACCCACAAGCACAAAGAAAGCAATATTTTGAAAACATTTGAGCAAGTACCTAAGAGCCCGTGGATAACCACGGATAGAAAGGATGCTAACACTTTCCCTTTCTATAATCTACTCCCCAAACCCGAGAAAAATCTCGAAAAAGGAATTTTTCTGTGCTTTTTTTTTCCTTTCCTTGTTGGATAAAATAAAAGTAGGTGGCGACTCTTGCTTACCGCGACATTTTGTGAAAACAAACGCAAAATGCAAACCAGCATTCCAAAAAACAGTCAGTTCTTCCTACCGTATCACAAAACTGGAGACTCTACTGGGGATATCTATTAGTGGGGTGTACCTTAGGAATAGTTCATAATGTTTTCAATTGCTTGACTTGTATGCTTTATCTTTGTGGGTTGAATCGGAGTTACTATAGATCCTAACCCGGATCTGGGGGATACCCTTTAGGTAAGTAGCAATAAACTATGAGGGAACTGTACGGCGTAGACCGATACGGTTGAAGCAGTAGCTACGTTGGTCTGGCACTTTAGTATGTACCGATATCCCTTGCGGCGCAACGAGGATAATATGGGTCTTCTAAGGGGTCATTAAGCACCAACTGACCTTAGAACCTTTAAATTGACCAACTTGGCCATAGAACAGTAGCAGTATGCTACACTCATTGAGACTAAAATCTCGCGATGATTCCGGCCGCAAGAAAAGGTTGCTAAATTGGAATTATGACCGATCGAGGGTAGTCAGTGATATTGAGATCCTCTAGAACCCGGTTACTATTTTTAGGACAGGTTTGAAACAACTGAACTGAAAGAGGGTAATACCTAAACTCCTTGCCAGCCTGAAATCTAAGGGCTATCTGTGTGACTTGTGTGCCTTTACCATGTTTTCTATTTGTGGATACTTGTGGTGTGTTTCCTATCATGACATCATGACATCATGATATCATGACATTGCATGCATATTACATTGGACTAACCTATTTCAAAGACAGGAGGGATTCATCTTTGTTCTGTTTTGTAGGTCATGGCACCCATGCATAGAAACACCATTCAGATCAACTTTATCCAGATTCCCACTCAGCTCAAGGAATTGGTTGCAAAGATTTCAAATACTACTTCCTTTATCAGAAGACATGGTCACCTCTTGGGTTTGGTCACTTCCAATTTGGACGAGCAGATGATGAGTGTCTTAGTCCAGTTCTTTGATCCACTGTACCATTGCTTTACTTTTCTGGACTACCAGTTGGTCCCTACCTTGGAAGAGTTCTCTGATCTGCTTGGTATCTCTATTCTGGAGCAGACCCCGTTCATAGGTTGGGAGAAGATCCTTAGGCCAGAAGAGATTTCTTCAGCCCTCCATCTGACAAAGGCTGAGGTAACGTCTAATTGGGAAACTCGTAGTGTAGCAAAGGGCTTTTTGACTAAATTCTTGGTTGGTAAAGCTAATCAGTTCTGGGATAGTCTAGACTTCCAGGCATTTGAAGACATTCTGGCTCTGCTCATATATGGTTTGGTGTTGTTTCCTAACTCGGATTCCTTCGTCGACGTGAATGCAGTGAAGATCTTCATATCCGTTAATCCTGTGCCCACTCTCTTGGGTGACATTCTTCATTCTCTTTATGCTCGTACTGCTCAGAAGCTGGGAACCCTTATGAGTTGTGATCCATTGCTGGCAAGGTGGTTTATTTCTCACCTCCCCAAATCAGTTTTGAAGAGCAAAGAAGGCATGGGCTGGGCCTACAGGATTATGTCTCTCTCTCATAATGACATCATTTGGACTATTAAGGGTATGGACGAGGTGGCTATTATTGATCGCTATGGGGAATACCCCAATGTTCCACTGATAGGAACCAATGGAGGAATCACTTATAATCCGTGCTTGGCCTTACGTCAGTTTGGGCGAGCTAGAAGGGAAGGACCTCATGAGTTTCTAATTCCTAGTATTGTCTTTGATTTCCAAGGAGATAGTGACGAGCAACGCCGCAGATTCATAAGAGCTTGGGATAGGGTACACAGGTCTGATCCACATGAGCTGGGTGCGAAGACTTATCTACCAATGGAACCATACCTCCGATGGGTTCGCATACGTGCTCAAAAGCTGGGAATGCCCTACGAAGCCGTCTTGCCTATAATTGTTGAAGTTGCTGATGAAGAGGGGGTTCCTCCTACCATCCTACACCCTTACATGCCTACTGACATTGGGGCATTGAAGAGGTCCTGGATGCAGCTGAGGGAAGAACGGGATACTTATCGAGAAAAGTATCACGAGCAAGAGCAGAAGATTCAGAAGTTGACAATACAACTGGAGAACGAGTGGATCCTCAATGACTATGTCCGCACCGACAAGAAGCGACCGTGGGAGCGCTGATTGTCTTTTTGATTATTTCTAGTTTTGCTTTACCTTTCAAGTATTTCCCTTTTGTAACGCCTTAAAGGCATATGTTGAACATTTTGAATTCAAAGTTTATCTAATAAAAGTGTGTTTTATTTTGGTTTACGAATTTGAATCTCCAACGTCTTTGAAATCATATCATGCGCATTTCATCCCATGCACCTCATAACAGGTACCCATTACAGGTTTTCTCATCTTCTTCGCTGTTTATTTCAGCACATCATGTCTTCTGAAACATCAACTGATCAAGCTATCAAGGTGCTACAAGCTAAAAACGCTCAATTTCAGGAATTGTTCATGAACTTGGCTAAGGGTCAGCAAGATATGAAGACCCTTATTTTGAAAGAGAAGAAGAAGAAGAAGACGGTCCTATTTAATATGGGTCGCAGATTCGGAAATGATTTGCGAGAAGAGGTTGATTTGACCCCCTCATCTGGAGGGAAAGATAATCAGGAAGAAAGGAGGGCTCTTAGCCCTGTGGTTTCAAACAACGAGACCGACTTTGACGAAGACCAGTATCCTCTAGCTGAGGATAGATACAAGCAACTCGAAGACCGGTTAAGTGCGATGGAGATTCAGAAGGTCTCTGGGTTGGACTTTGGTGATCTAGGTTTGTCATCTGGGGTGGTAATTCCCCACAAGTTCAAAGCACCAGCCTTTGCCAAGTACGACGGGGTTTCTTGTCCAAAATTGCACCTCTATTCGTATGTAAGGAAAATTCAGCCGTACACCACTGACAAGAATCTCTGGATCCATTTCTTTCAAGAAAGTCTCTTAGGGACTCAGCTTGAATGGTTTTACCAGCTAGAAGGAGCCAGTATCCGTAATTGGGAAGATTTGGCCGCTGATTTCTACAAGCAGTACCAATACAATTCTGACCTCGCTCCCACGCGTACCCAACTTCAGGATATGTCTATGGGAACGGGCGAAGGTTTCAAAGATTACGCTCAGAAGTGGAGGGACCTTGCTGGAAGGGTGCAACCACCCTTGGCTGATAGGGAGCTTGTGGATATGTTTCTAGGGACCTTGTCTGGTCTGTATTTCAACCATCTGATTGGAAGTTCTTCGTCCGGGTTTACAGAGCTGATCATGACCGGGGAAAGAATTAAGGCCAGTATTAAATCTGGAAAGATACATAAGGGTGCTTCATCAGGAACCGAGAAGAAGCCTTTTAAGAAGGAGTTCAGTGCTGTTTATAGTTCAAAAAGCCAGAATAGACCTGAACGCCACCAAGATGTTAATGCGGTTGTTATATCAAGGCATGTTGGTGCTCCTCAGTGTAACAATCAGTCAAGGGCCGAGAGGCCGCGAAGACAATTCGCTCAATTCAACATGACTTTATCCCAAATTCTGCCGCAGTTGTTGAAGACCAACCTGGTGACTCCGAGGGAGGCCCCAAAGAGTCCCAACATAATATCACCGATGTACGATCCGAATGCCCGCTGTGCTTTTCACTCTGATAGCCCGGGGCATGATACGGATAACTGTTGGGTCTTGAAGAATAAGGTACAGAACTTGATTGATGCTAAGGAGATCGAGTTCGGAGCACCAGAAAAGCCTAAAAAAGACGCAGGGGTGAATGCTATCAGGGATGACGATGATGAAGAGTTTGATATTGACAACTGGATCTACCCGACTGCTGATGGTGGATTGAGCAATTGGACAATGATGGATTCTATGCCAGTTTCTTATATTACCCAGTAATGAGACTTTTCTGTTTTGAATTTGTAACAAACAATTTTTAAACTTTACGGCCCGGTGTCTTACTCGGGGCACCGTGGCTTCATTTGTGAGGGCTTTATGTGTGTCATCTACATATATCATTCATAAAAGCATTGGACGTTTCTTACATTTCAAATTTTGCGCTCCTTGTTTTCTTTTATTATATATTGCAAAACAGCCATTTTACACACACTCACATATACAGGTCTATATCCACTCTGGATCTCACTGGTAACGACTCTACTACTGCCAGTTATGACTTCGAAAGTCCGATTAACTTAGCCGAAGACGAAGGTGAAGATGATTGCGAAGTGCCTGGTGAACCTTCTAGACTGCTACTTCAAGAAGAAAGGGTCATACAGCCACATGAAGAGCCCGTGGAAACAATAAATCTGGGTACAGAGGTAGACAAGAAAGAGGTAAAGATCAGTGAAAATCTGGAAGCTAGTGTTAAGCAACGGTTAATTCAGATGCTACGAGACTACGTCGAGATCTTTGCCTGGTCTTATGAAGATATGCCTAGGTTGGATATCAATATTGTGGTTCACCGATTGCCTACCAAGGAAGATTGTCCTCCAGTGAAACAGAAAGTCCGCCGAATGCGCCCGGATATGTCCGAGAAAATCAAGGCTGAAGTTATGAAGTAGTTTGACGCCGGTTTTCTAGAAGTTACTTCTTACCCACAGTGGGTGGTCAACGTGGTTCCTGTGCCGAAGAAGGATGGTAAGGTTCGAATGTGTGTTGACAATAGGGATCTGAACAGGGCAAGCCCCAAGGATGATTTCCCTCTACCTCATATCGAAGTTCTGGTTGACAACACTGCTCAACATAAGGTATTATCCTTTATGGATGGTTTCTTCGGTTATAATCAGATTAAAATGGCTCCCGAAGACATGGAGAAGACAACTTTTGTTACTCAATGGGGTAACTTTTGCTACAAGGTCATGCCCTTCGGATTGAAGAATGCTGGGGCAACGTATCAGCGCGCCATGGTCGCCTTGTTCCACGACATGATCCATCATGAGATTGAGGTATACGTTGACGACATGATTGCAAGATCCTAGACTGAGGAAGAACACCTCGACCATCTGCAGAAACTATTTGACAGGTTAAAGTTGTACAAGCTAAGGTTAAACACGAACAAGTGCACCTTCGGGGTCAGATCTGGTAAGCTGCTGGGTTTCGTCATAAGTGATAAAGGTATTCAAGTGGATCCTGCTAAGGTGAAGGCTATACAGGAAATGCCAGTTCCCCGAACAGAGAAAGAAATCAGAGGCTTTCTGGGACGTCTGAACTATATTGCTCGATTCATCTCACACCTAACTGCTACTTGTGAGTCAATCTTCAAGCTACTGAAGAAAGATCAAGTGGTAAGATGGAACGATGAATGTCATGCCACTTTCGAAAGGATCAAAGAATATCTCCAAGAGACGGCCATTCTGATGCCTCCAGTTGAAGGGAGACCTTTGATCTTATACTTGACGGTACTCGACAATTCAACGGGGTGTGTGCTGGGTCAACATGACGAGTCTGGCCGAAAAGAGCATGCTATTTATTACCTTAGCAAAAAGTTTACCGACTGCGAGACCCAATACTCATTGCTCAAGAAAACTTGTTGCGCTTTGGCATGGGTTGCTCGCCGACTGAGACAGTATATGTTGACTCACACTACTCTATTGATATCAAAGATGGATACAATCAAGTGTATCTTCGAGAAGCCTTCCTTATCCGGAAGAATAGCAAGATGGCAGATGATCTTGACTGAATACGACATCCAATATACGACCCAAAAGGCAATCAAAGGAAGTGTGTTGGTAGACCATTTGGCACATCAAGCAGTGGATGATTACCGGTCTATGAACTTTGAATTCCCGGACGAGAATATCATGATAGTGACCGACTGTGAGACACCTAGACCGGATGAAGGACCTGAGGAAGGATCCCGATGGTCTATGTACTTTGATGGAGCTTCGAACGCTTTAGGCAATGGCATTGGCGCCGTGATCATATCTCCTAAAGGCTCTCATACTCCATTTACCGCCCGACTATGTTTCAACTGCACCAACAATATGGCGGAGTATGAAGCGTGCATTATGGGTCTTCGAACAGCAATTGACCTACGAATTAAGTTCTTGAGTGTGTTCGGAGATTCCGCTCTCGTGATCAGTCAAATCAAAGGCGAGTGGGATACGAAACACCCAAATCTTATTCCTTACAAGGAGTATGTGTTGACGTTGCTTCCACACTTTGAGGAGATAGCCTTTGAACACTTCCCTAGAGAGGAGAATCAGTTAGCGGACGCGTTAGCTACGATGTCTTCTATGTTCAAAGTCAATTGAGACAACGAGGCTCCCCGAATTATCATTGAAAGGTTGGACGAACCTGCACATTGTTGCGACATTGAGACTGAAGAGGTAACAGAAAAACCCTGGTTTCATGAGGTGAAGAAGTATCTTTAGACTCAGGAGTACCCCGAGGGTGCATCTATTAATGACAAGAAGTTTCTGAGGAGGTTCGCGGCAAATTTCTTCATCAGCAATGGCGTTCTTTACAAGCATAACCATGATGCAACCTTACTGCGATGTATGGATAAGAACGAGGCAGAAAGGATCATGGCGGAGTTACATGAAGGTACTTTCGGAACTCATTCCAGTGGACATACCATGGCAAAGAAAATCCTTCGGGCGGGATATTATTGGTCCACCATGTAAGCCGACTGTTATCAGCATTCTCGGACCTGTCACAAGTGCCAAGTCTATGCTGATAAGGTGCACGTGCCTCCAGTTCCCCTGAACGTCTTGACGACACCTTAGCCTTTTGCAATGTGGGGCATTGACATGATCGACGAGATCAAGCCCATGGAATCCAACGGGCATCGTTTCATCCTGGTAGCAATTGATTACTTTACGAAGTGGGTTGAGGCAGCTTTATTTGCCACAGTGACCAAGAACGTCGTGGCACGGTTCATTCGGCACGATCTGATTTGTCGATATGGTGTACCAGAGAGGATCATTACGGACAATGGTACAAATCTCAACAACAAAATGATCACCGAGCTCTGCAAGCAGTTTAAGATACAGTATCACAACTCTTCTCCTTACCGGCCGAAGATGAATGGGGCTGTAGAAGCGGCTAATAAGAACATTAAGAAGATTGTGCAGAAGATGGCGGTGACATACAAATACTGGCACAAGATGTTACCTTTTACTCTTTATGGGTACCGTACCTCAGCGTGGATGTCAACAGGGGCAACACCCTATTCCTTGGTATATGGCATGGAGGCAGTCTTGCTTATTGAAGTTCAGATACCCTCTCTTCGGATTATGAGGGATGCGGGTTTGAGCAAAGATGACTGGATTCAGACCCGACTTGATCAGCTGAATTTAATCGACGAAAAGAGACTTACTGCTATTTGTCATGGTCAAACGTATCAAAAGCGAATGATCAAGGCATTTAACAAGAAAGTCAGACGACAAGAATATCAAGTTGGGGATCTGGTGATCAAGCGCATTATACTACCTCAAGGTGATCCCAGGGGCATATGGACCCCTACTTACGAAGGTCCATTTGTGGTTAAGAACATTTTCTCAGGAGGAGCCATGATTCTAACTACCATGGATGGTGACGACGTTCCTCACCCCGTCAATGCAGACATAGTGAAAAAATACTATGCATAATCAAAGACCTGCTAGGTTGACTGGCCTAGGCAAAAATAAGGGCTTCCCGGCGAACCAGAAGGGTTCGGGCAAAAATAAGGGATGAAAATGAAAAAAATCTGTACACCCGGCAAGTCGAAAACTTGAAAGGGCGGCTCGGGCAAAAAAGGGTATCCCGGTGGACTGAAAACCCGAAAGGGCGATCCAGGCAAAAATTAGGGATCAAGGCGTAACACTATGTCTCATTGAATCACCTTGCAACCAGACTTCGGTATCGACTATCAAGCTCGAACGACACTAATCAATCTGATCTACCTTCAACCAGTAGCAAAGTGATGAGATGCTCGAGAACATAAGGGCAATAGCAGAGTTGGAACCCAGTGGGATTATTCACATAGCTGTTTTGTTTAGTTTTTCACAAATTGTGTAAATTCTATTATTCAGCGGCGTTCTCCTACTAGGACGCCAGCCTCTTGTACAAAAACGCCTATTTACAGGCCAAACTTCAAATCAATACGATTCATTTTCAAAGAAATTTCAAACTGTTTTTTCCTTTTTCTGTTTTGTTTTGCAAAGAACGTCCAATGTTCATTTTTGATATATGCATTTGACATTAATTGTTGCTCATAAAAATTTACATGCAAAACAAAAGACCATTACGTGTAATACCAGAAACAGGGGCAAATAAGAATTGTCCAAACTGTACAGTTGCTCTGTCCACCAGGTACAAGGTAAATTCAGGTGAAGAATATGGTTGAGATGCATTCACTCCCCGCAGAAAAGACAGTAATGTTAGCTCTCCCCGGCTGAGACTTGCAACTATGAATGAATCGGTAATATTCTCCCCAAGCAGAGTTTATCTACCATCAGCAATGAAAAGGCTTAATATCCCCGGAAGGTCTTAATATTCCCCAACGGAGTATAAGAATATTCCCCGACGGAGTATGAAAATATTCCCCGGCAAAGCAAGATATCCCCAGTGGAGTTTGAAAATTTTCCCAGCACAATCTGAAGAAGCTTCCCCAGTGGAATTTGGAGAATCATCCCCAATAGACTTTGGAAGATTGTCCCCAGCAAATTCAAAGGATTATCCCCATAAGATTCTAAAAGGTTATCCCCTGTGAAGTCGCAATTGAAAGATCATCCCCATCGGAGTTCTTTCCTTTTCACAAATAAGAAGTTAATCCCCCAACATGATTCAGTATCACCAGCAACGGTAATTCATCCCCGACGGAATTTATCGGTGGAATCCTCAGCAGAGCATCTCTTCCCCACATAGTAATCTCCTCATCAGTTTATTCCCCAACAGAGTTATTCTCTCCTGCAGGTTTATTCTCGTAATCATCTTCGTTCGCCATCTCCAGCAGAAATGAAGAATTTAACTCTTTCTCCAGCAGCTATACGGGATTTATTTTCCCCAGCCAAAACATTACATTTACATACATCATGATACATGCACATACGCATCATTACAGCATAATCTCATTTATTTTGAGAACATCATTGCTTGATATATACATATCATGCATTGCATACGACTGACCTTTACCTTTCAGGAAGGATGCAGTTAAGTTCTCAGCTATGTCAAACTACTGACCGGTTCTTAAATCTCAACTGAATTATTCTCAGTTGAATTACAGATAAGCTTCTAAATCTCGACAATTTTCCTCCGTCGTAGTGTGGACGAGTTCTTAAATCTCAACAAAATTATTCTCCGTTGAAGTACAGACAGTTCCTAGATCTCGATGAAGATGTTTCCCTCAGTCGAAGTACTGGCCGGTTCTTAAATCTCAACTGAATTAGTCTCGGTTGAATTACAGATAAGGTTCTAAATCTCGACAATTTTCCTCCGTCGTAGTGTGGACGAGTTCTTAAATCTCAACAGAATTATTCTCCATTGAAGTACAGACAGTTCCTAGATCTCGATGAAGATGTTTCCCTCAGTCGAAGTACTGACCGGTTCTTAAATCTCAACTGAATTAGTCTATGTTGAATTACAGATAAGGTTCTAAATCTCGATAATTTTCCTCCGTCGTAGTGTGGACGAGTTCTTAAATCTCAATAAAATTATCCTCGGTTGAAGTACAGACAGTTCCTAGATCTCGATGAAGATGTTTCACCCAGTCGAAGTACTGATCGATTCTTAAATCTCAACTGAATTAATCTCGGTTGAATTACAGATAAGGTTCTAAATCTCGAAGATTTTCCTCCGTCGTAGTGTGGACGAGTTCTTAAATCTCAACAGAATTATCCTCCGTTGAAGTATAGACAGTTCCTAGATCTCGATGAAGGTGTTTCCCTCAGTCGAAGTACTGACCGGTTCTTAAATCTCAACTGAATTAGTCTCGGTTGAATTACAGATAAGGTTCTAAATCTCGATAATTTTCCTCCGTCGAAGTATGGACGAGTTCTTAAATCTCAACTGAATTATCCTCGGCTAAATTACAGACAGTTCCTAAATCTCGACAGATTTCCCCCCAGTTGAATTACGGATAAGTTCTTAAAACTCAGCAGAGATGTTCTCTCGGTTGAGGTACAGACAAGTCCCTAAATCTCAACAAAGATCAGACTTCCCCAACGGAATCTTCCACAACAACAGGTATGCAAGCTCTCGCTAAAGAATCTCTTATGCGATCGACACTCCTGCGGATGGCATCTTTAAGCCCATCCTCCTGTCACCAATCTCCAAATGGAATCTTTAAGCCCATTCCCGACATAACAAGGCTGATACCACTTCATACGAGTGCAAATTTCTGGGCACTCTAGTGTTCAATCATCTTCCACCTTCGGATCACGAAAGGCACGAAAGCCAATCTACATCCCCAGGTTTAAGAAGATTGAACATGGGCAGCTATTGTACCCCAAAATTTGCCCTCTCATATTTCTTAAGACATTGCAAGGAAAATCTCCAAGTGGCTCAAGATTGCTCAAGAGTTGGACAGTCAAGCTATCCTAAGGCAGTCAACCCCAAATTAGGGTTTTGTGTTGCATCAATATCTATGAGTCCAAATGACCTCAAGTTCTCCCAAATGTCCTAATATGTTCTCAAGATCATCCATGTCAAGTTTCAAGCCTTGCAGAGGAAGTTTGCTCAGTGAATTGCTCAAAGGTCCAAAAATCGACTGTGTTAGGGCAAAAGTCAACTGTGACCTACAAATAGTCAAACTTAAGGATTTTTTGTCAACATGCTCATTTTGAAGTATATTTCATCATTTGATCAAGGGTTGATCATGATTCATCAAGGATTGCTCAAAATTCATCAAGACTCAAAAGTTGCTAAATTAGGGTTTTGTAGGAAAAGTCAACCCAACTTTGACCAAGCATAACTTTCTCATACTTTATGAGAAATGACCCATCCAAAGCTCATTTTTGAGAGGACTCAATTTCCTATAATCCATATTCATACCCCAAGATAAAAAAATGCACTCACAAGAAGTTATAAATTTGGACATTATAGGTCATTTTTGAAAGTCAAGAAAAACACCATTTTTGCCAAAGCTTATAACTTGAGAATGGAATATAAAATTAAGATGAGACCAAAAGGGTTGGTTAGAGGACATCTCAAGATTTCTAAAAAGTCCAAGAACACCTCCAAAAGTTCAAAGTTGAAGAAGTTATGCATTGTTGAATTTGGATATTTTTGCAAAATTGCCAAAAGTCAACTATCCCCAAAACTTCAAATTTTGTCAAATGGGCCCATTCTTTTCCACTTGATTTGAGCTTGCATCATTGCCCACGTGTCCTAGATTCATCCATGAGCTCATATTTCATTTTTATTATTTCATTTGATTTTTTATTGAATTTATTCATTTTAAATCAAATTAAATCATTTAAAATCCAAAACTTTGATTACATCAGGTCTTTTGGCCATTTCAGGATTGGATAATCATCATTAACATCATCAAATTCGTATCAAGCAAAACCATGTAAAAAATATTGAGATTTGGGCAAATTTGGCAAGTTGTAAAGAGGAGATCAAATCAAATCCCAAGGCATTGATTTAGAGAGATTCAATCCATAATTTCTACCCTAATGCAAAGCATGATATTTAAGGAGGAAAAGGCAATCGAAACAAGGGTTGGAAAGTGCAAACATAGGCAGAACAAAGTTTGAAAAAAGTGGTAAAAAGCTTGAGATCGAAGTCGTGCTTAGAGGTGTTTTCAGAAGCCAAGACTTATCCCAATCGCTTCTTGGACGTTCACTGAAGCTAAACCAATCCAAAGCAAGCTTCCTCACACACCACAACGCGCTGTAAGTATCACGAAATACACCCATGTTCTTGAAATTGTAATTCATCATTCTTGCATCATTTGAACAAATTGCTTGCATATTTGTAATCCTCACAACATTTCTAAGCTTTTTGCATTATTCAATTTTGTTTATCTAACCTATAACGTAAAGCGCCATAGTTAGGGTTCTTGGAGGCATTTTTTGGGGCTTTTATTTTCAGGTACAATTGGCCATAATAATGGCTATGGTTGTGACTAGCTGGCCAAGACGAACCCAACCATGCTCTGGGAATTGATTTATGTGACCTAGGGAAGATTTTAGAACAGGCTTGCGCATTTAGCTGCGGATTCAAATCCGCAGGTAAATGTTTTACAAGTTTCAGGACAGGAACGATGAAGTGTCCCCTGCCCATTGGTCCGTTCAAATGGCATTCGCTTTTTTATATTTTTTCTGGCCATTAACTTGTTTTCCTTTATTATTATTATTTTGCATATTACTAACAAATGAAGCAAAGTAGCGTAGTGGCAAGGAAAGCGAAGCATCACATTCAGGACCTGGGTTCGAATCCCAGGTCCCCCAATTCCTATTTGATTTTTTCTTTCAAGCAATTGTGTGTGTATCCAAGCCTGCAGCTCACCGTGCACCTTCATACATCCAATAGCCAGATGACCAAAGGCCAGATCTGGTGATCCAGGAGTGAGGGTCTACCACAAGCAAAGTCCATGCACGCCTACTGGATCTCAAAAAGTCAACAAGGCCAACTCTAATGGGCTTCAGATTTCTATTCATGCCCCCATTTCAGGCCCAAACCCCTCTCTCTTTCTATTTTATTTATTTTGTTTTAATTATTTGTCTTATTATTTCTATTTAATTTCTAACCAATTAAAAAATTCTTTTATTTATAAAATAAAAACCACAAAAATATTTTCTTTATCAAATCAAATTTTAATTTTTTATTTTATTAATAAACACTAATTAAATTAATTTAAGTTTTAACTAGAATAACTTTAACTTATTTTTTGTAAACATTAAAATTAAATTAGATCTAATTAGGTTTTTTAATTACTAACATTACTTATTCTATTTTTCTTTCTTAAAATAACAAAAAACAAAAAAATAATTTATTTTTATTAATTAATTTAATTTAGCAATTAATTTAGATTTATTTCTTCCTTAAATAAAAAACAACAAAGACATCTTCTCTCAAAAAAGGGTCAAAACCCTAAGCTCGCACTCGACTTAATTTCCCGCACGCGATTTATTTTCTTTTATCCATTTATGTATCTGATTCTGGATTGTAATAGTAAATAGGACCTTTATTTATTTTTTATCGATTTATTTATTTTTAAAGGGTTTGTCTTTGGCGATGTAAATACCCGACGCCTTGTAATTTAAATTCCGTATTTTATTTCCCGCAAATTATAACTGTTACATGTTTGATAATAGGATGCATGACAAGACTGAATGTTTTAACCTAAAATCAACTTAGACCACCTTTAACATGTACAAAGATAAAATTAACTAAAACCGACACACTCGCACATGTGCACTCTTAGGGTACACTCCACTTGGTTGCCTTCGTACACGGTCATTGAGTATAATTCGTTTTAGAGGTCGGCCTCTTGTCTAAAAGATCATAGTCGCCTCGAAATGGTTGCCTCGGATATTGTTGCCTCAAACAAATGATCTAAGACATTAGGGTTACCGCTAAGGCGTCCTAACATTGCTTTAGTGACAGTAAGTCCCGCATTCAAATTGACCCTTAAATTCCAACGACGGTGCTACCTACTCATTCATAGTAGGATAGCATTTCCTAAAGGAAATTAGCATAGAACGATTCCTTTTTCGAGTAGGTAGATGGTTCTTAGATACTTGCTCTTTCAAAACAAAACAAAATTTTCACACTTACACTTTTCGAACAATGTTTTCAAAAACACTTCATACACTCTTGAGGACAGAAGCAAGAGTTAAATCGAAGTTTTCAAACAAATTTTTTTTCTTCAAAACCCACAAGCACAAAGAAAGCAATATTTTGAAAACATTTGAGCAAGTACCTAAGAGCCCGTGGATAACCACAGATAGAAAGGGTGCTAACACCTTCCCTTTCTATAATATACCCCCTGAACCCGAGAAAAATCTCGAAAAAGGAATTTTTCTGTGCTTTTTTTCCTTTCATTGTTGGATAAAATAAAAGTCGATGGCGACTCTTGCTTACCGCGACATTTTGCAAAAACAAATGCAAAACGCAAACCAGCATTCCAAAAAACAGTCAGTTCTTCCCAATGTATCACACTTGTTTACTTCAATTACAAGTTAATTTGAATTTGGAGAATTAAAGTTAACAATTCGTTAGGCTACAAGGTGAAGTTTCATCTATCTCCTCCTTCCTAATTAGGGTTTTGTGTATGATTTTTTCCAGATTAAAAAATGGTATACATGGGCATTTGTTGATTCAATTTGATTATGAGTCCATGGAACCAAGTATTCCAAATAATTTCATTCAAGTTCCTAGTCAACTTGATTCATTATCATGACAAAATTCCAAACAATTCTCATGGCCTAACTCAAAGATCATGAAGACTTATTCGAGGTCCATTTTGATTCGAAAGTCATTCAAGTGGAAAGTTTCATTCAATTATCAACTAGTTCAATCAGGAACTCTAAAAGAAATCAGGAATTTAGGGTGTGATTTTGAAAGTGTTTTTCAATGATTCCAATCCAATTTCACTTTCATGGCACAAGGCATTTTGGAACTCATTCAAGAGATGTTGGAGAATTCAAATTCAAATTTCAATTAAAAGACACTTTGCATACTTTTGGTATCATTAGGGATTGTTTGTTCAAAGTACAAATTGGAAGAATAATTACAAAATATGAAGGTTATTCAAACTTTGTCCAAATTTCATTACACCATTACAAACCATTACATCTTTGCCATCATACCAAAAGTTACAAGAGGAATTACAAAGAAAGTACATGAAAACTCAAGTCCTAGTTCTAAATCTTCAAAGTTTCCTCATGCCACAATTCTCTTACAACTTCATGCTAAACTTCAAGTTCCAAACCAAACTTGAACCGAGACTAGCAGCAACCTGCACATACAAAACCAATTTAAATTGCCCTGCGAAAGCCAAACAGACCAAAAATCAACATGATTGTTGAAGAAAACCGTTTCACATAACAAAACTTGCACCAATCCACTTGTAACTTGCTGCACATAACCAGTTCAAAATACCATGTCCAGCCTGCTAACCTTGTCTACACTGCTACCCATAACACTCCAAAACCAGCCTGCTGTTGCTGCCCCTGCATCAATCCAAAACCTGCTTCAAAACCCCTGCATAAATCAGTCCATAACCTGCATCAATCTGCTGCCAAAACTGTTCAAACTTATCACTGTTTTCCTCCCTAAATCCCATATTTTTTTTGTCCAAGGAGACAGAATAGTGAGGAGTACGAAATCTCTCTCAAACTTCTTCATAAACCTCTCTAACCCTCAACCATATTGTTTTCATAGAAAGCTCACCTCAAAACCCCTATCAAAAAAACCTCCATACAATCACCTTCAACACTTCACTCAACAAACCCACAAACTGATTTCAACAACATCACCTTGATACTGCCATCCTCCCTCTCTCACGCTCCAAATTCAAATCACTATAGAAACCCGCTCTGAGCCTCTCAACCTTCTTCTTTAATCATTAGACACCATCGTTAACCCACCATTCGAACTCCCTTCGCAAAACTCTTCATCTTTGCCAACACCACCGAACCATCAGCTCGTACCACTTCCAGCCTCCATTATCATTTTACTCACCAACAACTCCCTTAAACTACCTCAAAATCTTCCTCAAAACCATCCTCATGCTCATTCAACTCAAAACACACAAACAACGACGCCGGTGGCTCTTTGAATCGCACAAGTAACAAACAACAAAACCACACGACAGAAGCACAAATTACAGGTACAGAAAATTGAAAGCATAGAGAAAACATAGAAGGAAGAAAAAGGAAGTCCAGAATTGCAAGCAACAGTAGAATAAGAGTTGAGCAAAGAACATACGAAAACAAAGAGAGTTCGTACCTGAAACATTTCCTACACCTCTGGTTTCTAGTTTCTCGTCGCCGCCGTCGAAGACGCGTCGGACAAAGTCCGACAGGTAAGCTTCGAAGATTTTATTCTCTGAATGTATTCTTTGGTTTGCTGTTGTGTTGGCTTGAGTTAGATTTAAATCACTTGAGACAGAAGCACAGAGGTGATATCCGCGAGGAGATGACGTGCGAACTTGCAAAGGTTGAGGGTCGATCGGAGGCGGATTGTGACGGAGGAAGGCACCACGATTTAGAGAGAAGAGAAGGAGAATAGTGGGAGAAGAAGAGAGAGTTATGATTTTCTGTAAATTCTTTATTTTTTTTCGATAGGTCATTAATTGGAATAACAAAAAAATTTCCTCTTCCCTATGATACAGCACCAGCGGCGCCTCATGAGGTATAAGGTTTTTCATTTCTCAATTCCCATTTCAAAATTGAATTCGGGTGGGCCTAAGGCTGTCTGACCCAATATCCCCTTTTTTGTCATTACCAAAAACAAATAATAACTTGGGCTTGCACTCAATATCCCAATGCCCCAACACTTCAAGCCCTACTTTCAGTTTTCTTTTATTTATTGATTCTCATTCTTAATTTTCATAAAAATGACAAAGGGTGTTAGAAAAGAATTTTATTTGTTAATTTGATTTTCTTTTGTCTTCATATAAAAAAAGTGAGTTAGTCTATTGTTTAGTTTAATTTTTCTTTTTTTTTCCTTCTTTTATAAACTCAAGAAATGAACAAAAATATTAGAATTTCTCTACTTGATAATTTTGAGTAATTTAGAATAGGTTTTAATTTTCTTTTGAATTGTTTATTTCTATTTACATGAAAAGTAACAAAAATATATTTGTTTTAGGTTTTTATTTATTAAATAATTAGACTAAAACCTTTATTTTATTTTATTTTTGCTTTATTTGTAAAAAATCCTAAAAACATTTTCTTTCTTAATTAATTAAATTAATTAAGACTTAGTTTTTTTTTAATTATCACTTTTAATTAAATTAACTTAGACTTTAGGAATTTAATTAATTAACTTTTTTTCAAATTGATTAGTATAATTAAAACCTTCTCCACAAAACATAAAAAACAATTTTCTTTTCTCTTTACATTATCTTTACATTTTTGTACATTCTATCATTTTGTATATTGATTCATGTAACTGTCAAAGCCTTGTAATAGTAAGTAGGGTTTATTCTTACTTGTCATCCCCATTCATAAATTTGTACCCCTATTCTCGAAGCTTTGTAATAACGTAGAACTTTATTTTTCGCACTTTACCGCATTCCCTTATACTGTATAGTAATTAGGCGTGTATGGCAAGATTTAAAATCAATCGCTAGACAATCCTAATCAAGACAAATAAAGCTTGAATCAAACACACTTCTCACACACGCACCTTTAGGGTAACCTCGATTGTTGCCTCGTAAAAAATAGTCATGTCCCTCGAATATGGGACACTTTAGCAAAGACCCTCGATAGAAAAAGATCGTAGTCCTTCGATGACCCTTCGACGTTGCCTTCGGTAAAACGATCTTAGTCCCTTACGAAAATTGCTAAAGCATCCCACAAGTTGCCTTCTATGACTGTACAACGACCCACGCTTGTCCCTCACATCCAATGATAGGGCTTCTTACCAAATCAATGGTAAGATAACAACATCTAAAGGAGGATGAAAGGAACAAAGACCTTTTGAATAGGTAGAACGTTCATAGTTGCTTGCTCACAACATTTTCCAAACAACATCTTTTAAAAATACACCAACACTTTCAAAAATGAAATATTTCCAAAAGTAAACACTTTGTACACATTCTTATAGAGACGAGAATCATTACAAAGTTCACCTAGACGATGACACTTTTTCAAAAATACTTTCAAAATCATCACAAACACATTTCAAACAGAGCATTTCAAAAGTGAGATAGCAATTAAGAGCCTGTAGATAACTACAGATGAAAAGGGTGCTAACACCTTCCCTTTTCATAAACTACCCCCCGAACTCAAGAAAGTATCTCAAAAGGTCTTTCCTGTTCTTTTCACCCTTTCCTTTATTGGATAAAAGAAAAGTCGATGGCGACTCTTGCTATCCACAACAATTGCGATCAAACGCAAAATAACCAAGTCAGTTCTCCCACCGTATTACAAAACTGGCGACTCTACTGGGGATAGTATTTAAAAATGAGGTTACCTTAGAGACCAGATCACCTTTAAATTCTTTCCTTGTTAGACTTGCTTGCTTTACATTTTTGGGTCCATGTTTGGGTTTTGAATAGATCCTCTACCCGGATTTGGGAACATTATTAAGTAAGTAGCAATGATTGTGGAGAATGTACGTTATAAATCGATATGGTTGAATCAATAACTACATTAGTGTGACACATTTGTGTGTACCGGTATCCCTTATGGCGAATTAAGGAGAATACGTGGCTGCTGTGTGGTGTCATGAAACACTAACTGACCTTAGAAACTTTAATTGAATAACTTAGCCATTAGGAAGTAGTGAGATAGCCGGCTTTGGTGCAATCCGAAGCTGGTTGATACTCGATACTACACTCATTGAGATCGGACTTTCGGGATATTTCGGTCGCTAAAAAAGAGGCTTGCGCTGAAACAATGCCCGATGAAGAAAGATCAATGATATTGAGATTCCCTAGAACTCAGTTACTTTTTAGGACAGGTTAAACCAACTAAAATTCAAGAGGGTACTTACCTATAAACCCCATGCAAGCCTAAACCTAAGGATTTATTTGCTTCGCTTGTATATGATTATTTGTACATAACATTATGACCTCATGCCATAGCATTTCCACTGATCATTTCAAGGATCTTAAAGGGCATGTGATGCAGGGTATCATAAACCATTGTCTATCAAGTGGCAAGAAGGTTTATTTTCCTCTAACCAAATGATGTCAAAGACCAAATCACATTGTCTTGAGTCGAAGGCTATGACCCACATGACATGGTGAGCATGATTCTC
This sequence comes from Vicia faba, assembly GCA_948472305.1. NCBI lineage: Eukaryota > Viridiplantae > Streptophyta > Magnoliopsida > Fabales > Fabaceae > Vicia > Vicia faba. Next base: position 653,309,836 of record OX451740.1, read on the forward strand.
ATAGAAGGGAATTCAACGATACAAAGTTCTTCAAAGTTGTAATCAAAGTTCAACTTCTCACATTTTCTTGTGTTTACCCCGCAAGATCCTTGAAAACATTGCATCCACATATCATGCATCATATCATGACAGGTCTTCCCCATACAGGTTTTCTCATCGGCTTACTGTTTATTCCGGTAAAAAATGGCTCTCGAATAAATTGTCCAAGATCTTCAGACCCAAAATGGACAGCTTCAAGAATTGTTCCTGAATTTATCCAAGGGGCAAGAAGAAGTGAAATCACTCCTCATTGAGAGCATGACCAAGAAGAATCCTAAAGACAACAAGGATGACCAGCTGAAACAATTGCAAGCCGAGATAGTGACGATGAGAATTCAGATGCTGGGATAGATGGATCTTATCCAAAACTTAGCTCGGGGATAAGAAGAGTTGAGAACTCTCATCAACAAGCTTCATTAAGACGAATACAATCGTATGGAACAAACAACTAGAATTGGGGATCAAGTCATTAATCAACCTCCGATAAGACAGGAAGTTAACTTGGTTCAGAGTAGATCTTTCCAAACTACTGCTACATCGCGAGCCCAACAATGACCTCGCCAACAACGACAGGGTCATCAGTGTAGGCAGAATACACTCGAAAGACAATTTACCGAGATCAACATGTCCTTGGCTCAAGCATTGCATCATATGTTGGAGGCCAAGCTGGTTACATTGAAAGAGCCTCCTCAAAAACCTAATACTTCTTCTCCCCGTTACAATCACAAAGAAAGGTGCGCATACCACTCCAATAGTTGGACACGACACTAACGTATGTTGGACATTGAAGAACAAGATTCAAGACCTGATTGACGAAGGAGTGTTGGAATTCACACAAGATGGTCAAATTGAATTTTTTTTGTCATCCCTCAAAGGCACACCATCTGAAGTGAGAAATTTAAAGCGGAGAAGATTTTCTTTCATTTGAGTATTCGTTTGTAATTTCTTTAGTTTGTTCAAACAATTATCTTTATGCCAAACTTTGGTTATTCTCATTAATGTATTTCATATGTTTGTCTTGAGTTAATCCATTCGTTTTCACTATACTGAAATTATGCTTTTACTCCTTTTTTGTATGACATTCAACTCATGACTGCAAGCCGTAAGCCTTTAGAGGGAGGATGACAAAAATAATACCCTAATCCCTACAATGTGATTTTGAACAGACCTTGTTGACGATGTACAGACGTTGTTTTAATTCCTAAATAGTGGAGTTATATGGAGGATAATCCCTAGTCAACCCCTTTGAGAAGTAGGAGTTTTCCTCTTCGCATAAATTGAAACCTTTAATCATAACCTGGGGGCAGGTTAGTTTCTAATTTAATTCAAATGCACATTCAGTCGCAAGCTTTCACTTCATACACAACGAATGACATAAAAAACATCCTTCTGAATCAAAAGACGGCGATAGTTCCCCGTAAAATAGGAAATCATTATCTCTCAAAAGAAAATCCCATTGAGTCGAAACCTATGAAGGAGACTTAAGAAAAACTAGGGAATCCCGCTGACTGTAGTCTCAAAGCAAAAACAGTCAGGCAAAAATTAGGGATAATAAAAAAAAAGAGGTCGTTACAAATCCTCAACAACAGAAAAGTGTTGCAAAAATGACTGCCTTCTCGAATAAAATTCCAATATCGGAACCATCACCAAAATATCATTCCAGTTTCTATTAGGAGATACTCACGCAATTGACTGAGTTTAGGACTGGAGAACATCAGGGATAATGGGTGGGTAAAAATAAACTTTGAGCCTTATCCTTTGTTTCTTAAAACTGTGAACCGGGCCACGTTATAACCCTTTAAAAGTCCTAATTGAAGCATAGGTTAGTTCGAAAGCATGCTATTGCAAAAGGTATCCTGACTCCTGTAAGGCTTACTGTAGATCCTAAGTTGAGTTCATATTCTTACAAATTTTTGTTGCTTATTAAAAGTGAATTTTTCAATTTTTTCTCAAGACAGACATAAACTTTGCATTGTTTGAATACATCTGTTTGCATATGGCCAATTGTTCGACAACGGAGAAGTTCGCGTGATGAATATCCAATGAACATAAATTCTCTCAATGAACATGATAACTTCAAATGGGAAGACGCTTCCAATGACAAATTTCCAATAATCAAGGGGCATGACATGACCATTGTCTAACGCATCTGGGACAGTCAAGTCGAGATTCAAAGAATCTCTCAAAATGCTGAATAGCCAGGGGAAAATCTCCATCTGAATCACTTGGGGGCAATGTTACATCGATCACAGGATTTAGCAAAATCCACTATGAAAACTCTTTGGTACCACAAAATTGCTTGTCTGTGACAGTAGTATCAGATGGTGTCAGTATCATGTCTTCGAATCTTTCCATGTCAGTTCTTAGAAAATACTCAGGAAGACTATCAGAAACTTGATCAAAAGATCTTTGGAACCACCAAATTGCTTGTCTGTGCCAGTAGTATCAGATGGTGTCAGTATCATGTCTTCGGATCCTTCCATGATAGTTCTTAGAAAAGATACCTAGGAAATTCAAGACTATCAGAAATTCGATCGAAACTTCAAACATCAGGTGCACCAGACTAACCCCAGGGGAAAACAGGCCCCACATATGAAAGGTCATGTGCGATCAAGAAAACATTTTCTAGAATTTCTACAACACTTGCTATCATAGACAGTGACAACTCTTCACACCCTATGAACATGGACATAGCCAGAAAATACTACGCATGAAAAGAAACCCGCTAGGTTGACATACCTGGGAAAAATAAGGGCATCCTGGCGAACTAAAAGGGTTCGGGCAAAAATTAGGGATATATATATACAAAATATTGTACACCTGGCAAGTCGAAAACCTGAAAAGGTGGCTTGGGCAAAAAAGGGTATCCCGATGGACTGAAAATCTGAAAAGACAGTCCAGGCAAAAGTTAGGAATTAAAGCATACGACTATGTCCCGTTATCTTATCACTTGTCCATCAGTAAGATATTTGTCACTCTGATCAAGTGTTTACTAAAGACTCTGGGAGATAAGACAAGGTTCAAGCTGTCCACAAATTCCCACAGGGCCATTTCCATGGATTATTCCCATAAAGTAATCTTCACAAAATACATTACACACATCATGCCAGTTCCCAAATAGAGGGAGATTGCCAACGGTTTATCATCTTCCGGATACAATTCAGATACAATCTAAATACAAATTCATTCTGACACTCATTCCATATTCTATTGCAGATAGATTTCAGATACGATCCTGACAAAGATCCATTATAATACTCATTCAAATGAACCTTCCTAGATACAGTTCATATACAATCTAAAGACAAATTCATCCTGACACTCATTCTAGATTATCTTGCAGATACAGTTCAGATACAATCTAAATACAGATTCATTCTGATTCTCATTCCAGATTCTCTTGCAGATGCAGTGCAGATACAATGTAAATACAGATTCATTTTGACACTCACTCAAATGCAGCTTCCAAGATACAATTCAGATACAATCTAAATACAGATTCATTCTGACACTCATTCTAGATTCTCTTGCGGATATAGTTCAGATACAATCTACACACAGATTCATCCTGACACTCATTCCAGATTTTCTTCCCGATACAGTTCAAATATGGATGTCGTTCTGATACTCATTCAATACATCCTCAGATACAACCAAGGCCTGGATTTATTTTAACATTCCACAGCCAAGTTTGGACTTCTAAAACTGAAAAGAAACTTTTCAAAAAGTTCTTCCCCAAAAGAATTCATTTCCCCAGTAAGGCCTTCAGAATACTTTCCTCAACAGGGTTTATTTCCCCAATGGCCCACAAATGTCCCTAGCTTGAGCCTATTACTACAAATCACTGATAAAACTCCTCTCCCCCAATAGATTTGATACTATCCCCAGAAATTTGCTGCAAAGCCTGGAATTCGACCAAATACCAGTTAACTTTATCCTCCCCAGACAAGTCAAAAGTTTAATCATCTATTTTATCTCCAGTCAGGGTAAATAAGAATTAAATTCCCCAGTAGAGCAACGAACGACTAAGGTTCCTGAACTCTACTCCCTAAGCAAAAATCAATCATCTATACAGAGTTTTCTCAAACAGCGAACGAGAATCCCCAGCGGAAGTATTCTAGACAAAGATACAGTTACTCTTCATCCTCAGCAACAATCAAGGATTTATTTTCCTAGACAAATATTTCACATTCATACATCATAACATATGCATACGAAACACATATAGCACGATCTCATTTATTTTGAGAACATCATTACTCAATACATTTCATACATCATGATATCGCATATAGTTAACCCTTTTCCTTTTCAGGAAAGATCCATCAACGGAAAAGGCCTCTTCTTATTTAGAATTACTTCTCTAGTTAAAGACAGGCGAACAAAAGACCTCTTCTGGTTTAGATTTACTTCTTCCAGTTAAAGACAGGCGAACAAAAGACCTCTTCTAGTTTAGATTTACTTCTTCCAGTTAAAGACAGGCGAATGAAAGATCTCTTCTAGTTTAGATAAACTTATTCCAGTTAAAAATAGGCAAACGAAGGACCTCTTCCCTTCCAGTTATTAATAGGAAAATATCATCAACATTTCTCAAATAGGTCAGAGATTAATCCCTGAAACAAGCCAGGGCAACTATCTCTACGACCAATAAAAAGAGGGTTCCAGATTAATACCTGAAACAAGACAGGACAACTATCTAGATAACCAGCCACAAATTAATACATGAAACAAGACAGGACAACTATCTGTGAACAACTGATTGTAGATTAATACCTGAAACAATACAAGGCAACTATCTACATGAGCAGTTTTAAGATTAACTCCCGAAATAAGACGGGGAATCTATCTTTCTTTCTCTTTGGTCAGAGAAAGATTAATTCTTGAAACAGGATGGGGCGACTATCTTTATTACCAAATGGTATGAACTCCTGAAACAAGACGGGTTTACCAACAAACCAATTGTAAATTAATACCTGAAACAAGACAGAACAACAATCTAGATGAGTAGATTAAAGATTAACTCCCAAAACAAGACGGGGAAACTATCTTTCTTTCTCTTTGGTCAGATAAAGAACAATTCCCGAAACAGGACGGAGCGACTATCTTTATCACCAAATGGAATGAACCCCTGAAACAGGACAAGTTTACAAATAAACCAATTTTAAATTAATACGTAAAACAAGACAGGACAACTATCTATATGAGTAGATTGAAGATTAACTCCTGAAACAAGATGGGGAAACTATCTTTCTTTCTCTTTGGTCAGATAAAGATCAATTCCTGAAACATGACGGGGCGACTATCTTTATCATCAAGTGGTATGAATTCCCGAAACAGGACAAGTTTACCAACAAACAAATTGTAGATCAATTCTCGAAATAGGACGGAGCGACCATCTATATGACAAACACTTACTTCACAGACTCTACTGGTTCAGTTTAAGTCGACCAATGATTTATCCTAATTCCGTTATGGTAGACATTTTCTCTAGTTCAGATAAATCGACCCTAAGATTTATGCTGATTCGTTATCCAGTTAAAGACAATTTAAGACCTCTGCTGGTTTAGATTTAATGGACCACAAGATTTATTCTGATACTTCCTCCAGTAGACACTTTCTGGCTCAAATTAGATCGACCAAAGATTTATTCAGATACTTCTCTCAGTAGACCTTTCATGGCTCAGATTAAATCGACCAAAGATTTATTCTGATACTTCTCCTAGTTAAGTCGAGCATTAGACTAAAGTCTAATTTCTCTATCAACAGTCACTTCTAGATGGCATCTATAAGCCCATCCCCAATGATTCTCAACCACCTCTGATGGCATCTATAAGCCCATTACCGACAATATTCCGTCACTCTCCAAATGGAATCTTTAAGCCCATTCCCGGTATGATAAACTCACAGTGTTACTTCTTGCACAAGCGAGTGCAAATTTCTGGACACTTAAGTGTTCAATCATCTTCTACCTTCAAGTTACGAATGGAAAACATGCCAATCTAAATCTCCAGGTTTAAGAAGATTGAATAGGGGCAGCTATTGTACCTAAAATTTTTCCCTCCCATTTTTCATTCAAGATATTCTCCTAGGGTTTCTCAAATGCTCAAGATGGCTCAAGAATTGATCAGAGAAATTCTCCTCCTAAGCATTGGGTCCACAACTAGGGTTTTGTATTTCTCAAGGAATATTGGGTTTCCAAAATCTCAAGTGGCTTTCATGGTGCTTCATATGTATTCAAGAATGCTCATATCAAATCTCATGCCTTGCATTACAAGTTCGCTCAGTCAATTGCTCAGATGATCGAAAGTCAACTGTATTGACCAAAAAGTCAACATTTTCAAGATCAGGTTCAAACAATTGTAACTTCTTTATTATTAAATATTTTTTAGTGGTTCTTTTTGCGTATGACTCTTCTTGACATCATCTCCAACTTCTCTTTACAAGTCAAGAGTCGATTATGTACGAAAGATCATACAAAATTTGAATACTTTAGAGGTCACTTTCTAGACTTTGACCTAATCTCAAGTAACTGTGTCTGACTTCCAAGAATTGTAATTTCTTCAATTTTCAAGATCGTGAGACGAGTATCTTTGCAAATTGTCATAAGTGATATCATCTACAAGTTCTCTTCAAGGATTGAAAGAAGATTATGTTTAGAAGACCTTGAAAGTTATCAAATCATCATAGGTCATTTGCTTGATTTAGAATGCTCTTAACTTATGATTTCAATTCATGAAGGCATTGTTGATTGTGGAGGGTTGAAATAAAAATTTTTAATTTATTTTGGTCGATATAATGTTGGTTCTCCTCAATTACTTGTTTACTTTAATTACAAGTTAATTTGAATTTGGAGAATTAAAGTTAGCAATTCGTAAGCTACAAGGTGAAGTTTCATCTATCTCCTCCTTCCTAATTAGGGTTTTGTGTATGATTTTATCAAGATTCAAAAATGGTATATGTGATACGGTGGGAGAACTGACTTAGGTGTTTTGTGTTTGATCGCAAATGTTGCAGTTAGCAAGAGTCGCCACCGACTTTTCTTTTATCCAAAAGGAAAGGTGAAAAAAGCACAGGAAAGACCTTTGATATTGTTTTCTTGAGTTCGAGGGGTAGATTATAAAAATGGAAGGTATTATCATCCTTTTTATCTATGGTTTTCCATGGGCTCTTAATTACTTGCTAGATCACTTGCTTTTGTTTGAGAATGTGCTTTGTGTGGTTTTTGAAAGTATTTTGAAAAGGTGCCATCGTTTGGGAAAACTTTATAATGATCCTCGTTCGTAATAATGTATACAAAGTGTTGATCTTTTGAAAATGTTTTCAAGTTTGTAAGATGTTTTGAAAGTGTTGGTGTTTGTTTTGAAAATAGCAAGGATGTTTTGGTTTTGAAATTGAGAAAGTAACTAGGAATATTCTACCTACTCAAAAGTATTTCATGTTCATTTCCTTTTTCCTTTGACGTTGTTATCTTACCATTGACTTGGAAAGTAACCCTATCTTTGGATGTAAAAGGGACGGGCGAGGGTCATCGTATAACCATGATTATCAATTTTGCAAGGTATCTTAGCATTTTCTTTAGGGACTAAGATCATTTTGAAAGGCAACATGGATAACATCATCGAGGGACTATGATCTTGTATTTTTTGTTTGTTTTTGCTAAGATACCTCACATACATAATATGGCCATTTTTGTAAGACGACAAAGTGGATTTTCCCTAGGGGTGTATGTGTGCAAGTGTATTGGTTTACATGCTTGATTTGTCTTGATTAGGGTTTTCTAAGCATTTGATTTTATCTTTCCATACAAACCCTAATTTAATAGCATTTGTATATAAATCATTTAAATTGCGGAAAATAAAAATACTAAGCTATTACATGATTTAGGGGAGGGGGTGTACAAATTACAAATGGGAAAATTGCAAGAAATTGAATCTAAATAATTATTACAACTATATTGAATATGAATAAATGTACAAAAATAAAGATAAAAATGCAAGAATGTAAATGTAAAAAGAAATGTGATTTTTTATTTGGTTTTTTCATGAAAAGGGTTTTTTGACCTAATTAATTAAAATAAAATATTTAACTAAAAATAAGAAAATTAAGATTAAGTTAGTAAAATAAATTAATTTAAAGAAAACAAGTTTTCTAAGGTTTTTGTGAATTTAATTAAATTAGTAAATAAAAATAATTAAATAAAAATCCTAAATTCTAAATTGATTTTAATTTACAAGAAAAATAAATAATATAATATAATAATAATTAAAATTAAATTATCTAAGTAAAAAACAGTAAATTTAAATATTAAAGAAAATGTAAAAGAAATGTTTTTGTTCTTTTGCTTTTGTGAAGAAAAATAGAATATAAAATGTGAAAATAATAAATAAAAATATTTTTTTTTTGGGTTTTTATTACTAACAATAAAAATTAATATTATTAATAATACTAATAATAATAATAATAATGAAAATAAAAAATAAAAGTAAAATAAAATGGGCCAGGATGTATGAACAACAAGGCAAGGGGTTAGATCATAGCAAAAAAATAAGGCCCAAACAAAAGGAGGCCCAGGCGCTGCAAAAAGTAAAAAAAAATGTGAGAAAATGTGAAAAAATGCAAAAGGCTGCGCGCTGGGTGTTGAACCCATGACCTCTTGGTTACCAGCGTGCTGCCTTACCACTGGGGTGGCTATACATCCGTTAACTTATGTCAAACCATAAATATATATTAGAAACTGCTTCCTGAAGACAAACTTCATCTTCAACCTCGCGCCTGGCCAGACCACCTGCATCTTGCTCATTTCTCATCTGTTTGCAAAAGTGTAAACATGAATCTTGTGGAAAATTTCCTCACGATTTCAGAACTGTAAAGCATTAAAACTATAGATCAAAGACAAACATGAATTTTAATGGCCCTAATCTGAACCCTAACTTTTCCAAAAATTTCAATCTTAAAATTCTCTAAGCTCAAGCAATATAAATGAAAACATTGGACATGGCTAGCTTCAGGGAAATGATATCTACATTTTTCATTCACAAATTAAACATTAATGATGCTTGTATGAAGAGTTCCAGGTTAAGGAAACATACCTCAAAACTGGAAATCGTGTTCTGAGTTTGAGCACTCCTCAAGGTGTTGTGATGATCATAATAGCTCCACTGAGGTCCCAGGAAGCTAATGCAATGTTTAGTTTGTACTGGAGATGGCTGAATCGTTCTGGAGAAGTCCAAGTGCAAAGCTATGTTTTTAAAATTGGAGGATGGTGTTAATGGTGTTACAGTCTTGTAACAGGGTGTGGGATGAGTTCTAAATGATGTTTAGAAGCATTAAGAACAAAAAGGCTTGAAAACACACGAGGGAGATGTGAGTTTCAAACTTTTGGTCAGGTTATGCAAGAATGGAGGTATGTGATACAATTCTGAGTTCTTGGGAGTTTTAGAGCTTAAGCATGCGTCTGTTTTGTTGCCAATGACTTGTACATAAGTAATGAGAAGGTTTGAGTGCTTGAGAGAGTCAGAAGTACAAGCCCTGGACTGATTGCTATGTTACTTGATTTTGAAGAAAAGTGAAAGTATGGTTCCAAGATGAAGTACAAGCATGGGCTGAGTGATTGTGAGGCTTGAGACAAACTTCTTTTGAGTTATAGGTCGTGTATGATTAGAAGAAAACCATTGCAAGGCTCAAGAACGAGTTTTGTGTATAAAGCTACTTTTTCAAAATGGCATTGTGCACTTTCTTCCTAAAATGGACATAAAGCATGGTCATTGTATTGAATGCTTGAGTTGAATCCTCTAACAGCTGGTAAAGCATTTAATTATGGAGTGCCTAACAAGTTTGAGGCCTTTAAAGCAAAGATTATGCAGCATAGGTTTGAGATTTGAATTCTTGTTCATCACAAAATGACCTATAATTTCAGTTTGAAACCCTAACTTCCTCTCTTCGATTCTCCTTGCTCAAGAATGATCTAAATAAGTTCTTGGACCTTTTATAAATCTTGTAATGTTCTCTACAACCCCTCTTTGAATCACTTTTGAAAATTCCCCTTGGAACTATATGAAAAATTGTCATGAAGTTAGGTCAAAATCCTGCCTAAACTAGGGCAAAATTTTCACTAAGTGTTTAGTTTCAAGACCATGACTTCATGAATTAATAACTTGAAATACAAGCATTTCTAGGAGAAGTTGTGTAAAGAAATGTTGTAGATCTCATGGAGATCTACAACTTTCACGTTGAAAGTTTCTTTTGAATCATCTTGCATCATGGTGAAAATTGGCTCAAAGTTGTAAAAAAACATGAAGTTTTCCATACTTAGAACAATTTCTAAGTTTGAAAACTTTTTTTTCCTAATGAAATCTTGACTTTTTGATTCTTTTATGAACAATTTTCATATTTTGACATGTTTTGATGAATTGTGATCTTTGACACTTGATTTTGATCAAAAAGTCAAAGTTTGACTTCTCAGTATACATTTGACTTTTGATCAGTTGACTGAAAATCAACTATCAATCCAATTGATCTTGAGCAATGTTTTGAGTCATGCAATTAGGTAAAAATGATGCAATTGAACTCTTAAGATCATGCCTCAAACCAATTAACCATTTTCTAGGCCAAACAAAAATCAGAAATTGCCCTTTCTCAGTCAAAACCCTAATTTTGACCATTTTGCCCTTTTGATCAAATTTATTGAGGAATTGTGATCCAAAATTGATCAAGTGATACATATGAGTTCATATTGTTGATATGGGTAAAAAAGTATGAAGTTTGACCGTAAATTGGCCACAATTGACTTTTCTTCCAATACAATTGATTTTTAGGTCAACTGGTCAATTGACTGGGCAACAATGTGATCCAAGGCTTAAAACTTGACATGAGTAATCTTTGGGGTCCATAATGGTCCATGAAAGTCATATGAGGAATTTAAATTTCAATTATCCTTGTTCAATCTCAAACACTAATTTCAATCATCAGTGCCTAAGGAGGTGTCTTGAGCTGATCAGACCTTGTGCAGTCTTGAACCAAAGGAGATATTATGAGAAAATATTTGATAAATGAGAGGGAAAATTTTGGGGTACAACAGCTGCCCCTGTTCAATCTTCTTAAACCTAAAGAGTTAGATTGGAGGATCCTCCATTCGTGGCTTGAAGGTGGAAGATGATTGGACACTAAAGTGCCCAGAAATTTGCACTCAAAGATGAAATGGGCATGGACTTACAAATGCCATTTGGAGGAATGATGGAGATTTTCCGGAGATGGTCTTGTAGATGCCATCCAAAGGTGACTGTTGACAGAGAATGTACTAAGTCTGATCTTGATTTCAACTGGAAAAGAATCAGAATAAATCTTTGGAGCGACTTATCTGAACCAGAAGAAGTCCTGTATGTTGTTTGACTGGGAAGAATCAGAATAAATCTTTATACGATTTATCTGAACCATAAGTGTTTCTTTGGAAAGTATCAGGATAAACCATTGAGGGGTTTAAACTAAATCAAAAGAGATCTTGAATGTTCTTTAACTAGAAAGAATCAGAGTAAATCTTTGTGCGATTTATCTGAACCAGAGAAAGTGTCGGCGGGAAAGAATCATGATAGATCGTTGAGAGATTTACCTGAACCCGAAGTATTCCTTTGGAAAGTATCATGATAAACCATTGAGGGGTTTAAACTTAACCAAGAGAGGTCTTGAATACTCTTTAACTGGAAAGAATCATAATAAATCTTTGCGCGATTTATCTGAACCAGAGAAAGCATCTGCAGAAAGAATCAGAATAAATCATTGAGAGATTTATCTGAACCGACAGGGATCGTGAGAAGAATCAGAACAAATCATTGAGAGATTTATCTAAACCAGAGAAGATAGATGCGGGAAAAGAATTAGAATAAATTTTTGAGATATTTAAACTAAACTGGAAGGAGTCTAAAAGAAACATCTGTTGTATAGATGGTTGACCAATCCTTTCTTGGGAATTGATCTGTAATTGACTTGTTAAAAATTTGATAAAAATTTTCTGTTGATTGATCTTTCCTGAAAAAGATGAAAGGTTAGTTATATACAATGTCATGATGTATGAAATGCATGGTGTAATGATGTTCTCAAAATAAATGAGATTGTGTCGTATGTATTTGTGCTGTCAATGTTGTGACGTGTGGATGTGATGTATGGGCATGTAAGCTAATCTGATGTAATGTTGTTGGATTAGGGAAAATAAATCCCTGACTGCTGCTTGGGATGTGGAGTGTAAGTATTCATGTTTTAAAGTGCTGATGGGTTGACGAGTTTCTATTTGTTAGAGAAATAAACTCTGTTGTAAGGGAAAAGTCGTGTATTGCTTGTGAAATCCTGAGAAATTGGGCGACTTTTACTGGGGAGTGATAAACTGGAAGTTTTGCTCCACCGAGGATGTGAGAGAGCTTGGCATCATTAAGCTGCACACTGTGGGGGATCTCATAGTCTAAATTTATTATCCCATTTCTTAAAGCCAATAATGATTGTCTTTCTATTTTTCTGTTCTCTTTTTTTTTTTCATTTGTAAACAGTAGTTACGTTAAAATGCACATGTTCAAAAATAAATCATTAGACGTTTTTGTAAACAAAACACAAAAATAAAGAAAAACAGATAGTTTTGCACTTTCAAAGGAGTATTTTTGTATTAACTTTGAATAAGTATTTTTGTACAATGAGACGATCATTCTAGTAAGAAAATGTCGTTGTAAAAATATTAATGTTTGGTACAAAGAAAAGATAGATATGTGCAATAATCCCATGGGGTTCCCATTCTGCTATAGCCTTCGTGTCTCTGAGCGTCTTGTCCACTTGCTGCCTTGTCTGAAGTTGATTGGATTGATTAGGACTGTTGAGTTTGTCAGTCGAAGCTAAAGGTTTTTTGTAAGGTGATCCAACGGGACATAGTCATACGCTTTAATCCCTAACTTTTTCCTGGACCGCCCTTTCGGGTTTTCAGTCCACTAGAATACCCTTTTTTTCCCAAGTCTCCCTTTCTAGTTTTAAAATTGACGGGTGTACATATTTTTTTTTGTTTTATCCCTAATTTTTTCCCGAACCTTTGTGGTTTGTCGGGATGCCCTTATTTTGCCTAGGTGTGTCAACCTAGCGGGTCTCTTATGCGTAGTATCTTTTGACTATGTCCGTGTTCACAGGATTCGGCAGGTCGTCGCCATCCATAGTGGTTAAGATTATTGATCCACCAGAGAATATGCTTTTGATCACAAATGGTCCCTCGTATGTAGGAGTCCATTTTCCCCTGGGATCACCTTGTGGTAATATGATACACTTGATTACCAAGTCACCAACCTGATATACCTGACGTCTGACCTTTTTGTTAAAAGCTTTGATCATACGTTTTTGGTACATCTGGCCATGACAGACAGCCGTAAGCCTCTTCTCATCAATTAGGTTTAACTGGTCAAGTCGAGTTTGGATCCAATCGTCTTCATTCAACCCTGCATCCCTTATGATTCTTAGAGAAGGTATTTGTACTTCAATTGGTAGAAAAACTTCCATGCCGTATACCAAGGAGAAGGGAGTTTCCCCTGTTGATGTGCGCGTCGTGGTATGGTAACCGTGGAGAGCGAATGGTAGCATCTCATGCTAGTCCTTGTAGGTTACTGTCATTTTTTGGATGATCTTCTTAATGTTTTTATTTGCGGCTTCGACATCACCATTCATCTTCGGCCGGTAAGGAGATGAATTATGGTGCTGGATCTTGAATTGCACGCATAGTGCAATGATCATAGTATTGTTGAGATTTGTACCAATGTCTGTGATGATTCTCTCTGGGATGCCATACCGACATATGAGATTATGTTTGATGAAACGGGCCACAACATTCTTGGTAACGAAAGCGAAAGAAGCTGCCTCAACCCACTTCGTTAAATAGTCAATGGCCACTAAGATGAAGCGGTGTCAATTAGAAGTCATAGGTTTGATTTCTCCAATCATATCGATGCCCCACATTGCGAATGGCCAAGGAGCAGTTAGGAAGTTTAGAGGAACTGGAGGCACATGCACTTTGTCAACGTAGATCTGACACTTGTGGCAGGTTCGTGAATGTTGATAGCAATCTGCTTCCATGGTAGACCATTAATAACCTGCCCATAGGATTTTCTTAGCCATCGTATGCCCACTGGAATGGGTGCCAAAAGTTCCTTCATGTAGATCAACCATGATCTTTTCTAACTTAACCTTGTCTACGCAACGAAGCAAAATAGAGTCATGGTTGCGTTTGTAGAGAATGCCATTACCGATGAAGAACTTAGCAGAGAATCTCCTTAAGAACTTCTTATCATTAACTGAAGCTCCTTCCGGATACTCTTGTTCCTCGAGGTACCTCTTGACTTCATGGAACCAAGGTTGGTCCACTACTTCTTCAGAATTGATCTCGTGACATTGAGCTGGTTCATCCATCCGTTCAATGGTGATCTAGGGAGCCTCGTTACCCCACTTGAGTTTAAACATGGATGACATTGTGGCTAGCGCGTCTGATAGTTGATTTTCCTCTCGTGGAAAATGCTCGAAGGTAATTTCTTCAAAGTAGGGGATTTATGTCAACACATGTTCTTTGTAGGGGATAAGATTAGGGTTCTTTCTGTCCCACTCTCATTTGATCTGACTGATGACCAAGGCTGAATCTCCAAATACGCTTAAGGACTTGATTCCCAAATCTATGGCAGCTTTGAGACCAAAAATGCACGCTTCGTATTCTACCATGTTATTGGTACAGTTGAAACAAAGTCTTGTGGTAAAGGGAGTGTGACATCCTTCAGGGGATATGAGTACAACACCTATGCCATTGCCGAGTGCATTGGACACCCTATCGAAAACCAGGGTCCATCGGGATCCTTGTTCAGGTCCGTCATATGGTCTGAGTTCCTCATAGTTGTTTACCATCATGATGTCTTCATCTGGGAATTCGAATTTCACGGACTGATAGTCATCCACAACTTGATGAGCAAGGTGATCGGCTAACACCCCCCCTTTATTGCTTTTTGGGTAGTGTACTGAATGTCGTATTCTGTTAGGATCATCTTCCATCTTGCTATTCTCCCAGAGAGGGAAGGCTTCTTGAATATTTGTTTTATTAGATCCATCTTGGATATCAATAAGGTAGTATGGGTCAGCATATACTATCTTAGCTGGAGAGCAACCCATGCCAGAGCGCAACAAGTTTTCTCGAGCAGTGAATATCTTATTTCACAGTCGGTAAAATTTTTGCTCAGGTAATAAATAGCATTATCTTTTCAGCCAAACTCGTCATGCTGCCCCACACACACCCCATTGAATTTTCCAAAACAGTTAGATACATGATCAAGGGTCTTCCCTCGACTTGCAGCATCAAAACAAGAGGCTCTTGAAGGTACTCTTTGATCTTGTTGAAGGCATTTTGGCAATCATCATTCCATTTGACTACTTGATCTTTTTTCAATAATTTGAAGATTGGTTCACAAGTAGCAGTTAAGTGAGAAATGAATCTGGAAATGTAGTTTAGCCGTCCCAAGAATCCTATGACTTCCTTCTCGGTGCGAGGAGCAGGCATTTCTTGTATTGCTTTTACCTTGGCAGGGTATACTTCGACACCTTTACCGTTGACGATGAAGCCTAGGAGTTTACTGGACCTCACCCAAATGTGCATTTATTCGGGTTCAACCTCAACTTGTATTTCTTTAGCCTCTCAAACAGTTTCTACAAATTGTCAAGATGTTCCTCTTCAGTTTGAGATCTGGCTATCATGTCGTCCACATAGACCTCTATTTCGTGATGTATCATGTCATGAAATAGAGCTACCGTGGCACGTTGATAGGTTGCCCCAGGATTCTTCAACCCGAATGGTATAACCTTGTAACATAATGTGCCCCACTGTATGACAATGGTCGTTTTCTCCATGTCCTCAGGCGCCATTTTGATTTGGTTGTAGCCTGAGAAACCATCCATAAATGAGAACACTTTATGCTGTGCGATATTGTCAACCATAATATCAATGTGGGGAAGTGGGAAATCGTCCTTAGGGCTTTCCCTATTCAAATCTGTAGTCCACGCACATGCATACTTTTCCGTCCTTTTTAGGAACTGGAACAACATTGGCGACCCATTATGGATATGAGGTAACAACTAAGAATCCGACATTGAATTGTTTCATGACTTCAACCTTGATCTTCTCTGACATGTCTGGCCGCATGCAACAAACTTTCTGTTTTACCGGTTGGCAGTCTTATTTTATCGGTAGACGATAAACTATGATATCAGCATCAAGTTCTAGCATGTCTTCGTACGACCAGGCAAAGAACTCAACATAATCATGTAGCAGCTGAGTTAGATGCTTCTTGACACTGGGTTCCAGATTGGCACCCACCCTGACTTCTTTCTTGTCCTCTTCGTTACCTAGGTTAACTGTGTCCACTGTTTCTTCGTGGGGATAAATGGTCCTCTCTTCTTGTTGTAGTAACCTGACTAGTTCCCCTGACACTTCACAATCTTCCTCACCTTCGTCTTCGGCTTGGTAGATTAGATTTTCAGATTCACAAAAGGCCATAGCAGAATCATTACCCATGGGATCTCGAATGGATGTAGATCTGCATTTTGAATGTGAGTGTATGTAAGAGTGTAACTATTTTTGAAAGAAATAAAAATGTAAAAAGAAATACAAAGAGCGTAAAGTTTGTATGCAAAAACGCCCATGATTCATTGATGACATATGAAAATGAGGTAACAACCCTTACAAATGGACCGTTGTGCCTCGGGTAAGACACAAGGTTTTAAAAGTCTGAATTTGTTTAATTATTACAGGTCCGACAAAAAATTTAAAGACAATTACTGTTGGATAAAAGTAACTGGGACAAAGTCTTTAGCTTCCCAGTTGCTGAGTCCTCCGTTGACAGTTGGAAAAATCCACTCCTCCAGGTCGTAGTTGTCCTCATCATCATCCTCCACTGTGTTGACTCCGTGGTTGCTGATCTTCAAAGGTGGTCCCCTAGAACAAGCACGACAGATAACTTTCTGGGCTCCTGAAGTGAAACCCAAACCAAATTTGTCAGATTTGTAAGGGATATCCGAGAGTTGTCCCCAAATAGTACACCCACCTTCTTCGATCACGACCCTGGCATATTTTAGAGAATACATCTTTAGTGGAGGTATTGTAATCTTCGGGACTTGGGAAACAGTCTTGGCTACTGCTACGGTTTGTGGGACTTCCTCGAAATGCTGAAACGGAGTTTCAATGAATTCACCATCCAATTCCACGTATCTGAAGGAGTTTAAGTGATTGACCATATATTCTTCTTCTCCATGGACAATAATGATTTTCCCCTTGGTTTGGTATTTCAGCATTTGATGTAATGTAGAGGTGACGACACCAGCATTGTGAATCCAAGGTTGGCCCAACAAACAGGAATAGGAAGGGCGAATGTCCATCACGTAAAAAGTTGAATCAAAGTTTTGAGTTCCAACTTTTATGGGGATGTCCACCTCCCCACGCACCATCCTTTTTGAACCGTTGAAGGCCCTTACCACTATGTTTCTGGGTTTTAAGGTCAAAACTTCACAGTCATGTCTATCAAGAGCCTTCTTAGGCAGCACATTCAAAGACGAACCAGTATCAACCAAGACATGGGCCAAAGTTGTGCCCCAAAATTCGACATAGACATGCAATGCCTCGTTGTGCTTCCTACCTCTAGGTGTCAAATTAGCATCAGAAAAGCCTAAACCATTTTCAGCGGTTAAACTGGCCACATAGTCTTGGAACTGATCAGTAGAGGTTTCTTATGGTACATTGGCAGTTTTAAGAAAATTCACCAAGGCCTTCGCATGAGCCTCAGAGCACAACAATAAAGCCAACATGGAAATCTTTGACGGAGTCTGCCCTAGTTATTCAACTACGTTGTAGTCGCTTCTCTTTATAATTTTCAGAATTTCTTCCATCTCCTTTTGGGAGGCCTCCGGGATAGATACTGATTGCGCCTTCATCCAGAAAAGCTCAACCAGAATTCCTTTGCCTCGAGTCTGGGTCGACTCGGTGGTAGGAGTGTCAGTAGGGGTAACCATATGGATTGTAGTAGTAGTATTATCAACAGGAACAAAAGTAGGGATGATCACGGAACCGGTAATGGTTTTCAGAGGAGCAATCTCGGGAGAAAATACTCTACCACTTCGGGTTATCTTGCTGGTTCCCGTAATGTTGCCGATGTCGGGGTCATCCTTCTCAAAAATTGAGTCTTCATTAGCCAGCCAATCCTTCTTGACGCTGTGATAGTAGACGTCGCCTCTATAGTTCATTGGGACAGTTTTATCTGATGAGTACGAGATTGGTCCTGGCATAATCATTATTAGTGGAACTACTTTAGAAACTGATGTAATCCTAATGTGCCTTTTGGTGGAGACCCTGGAAGGATTGGCGTAAATAGTTACTATTGAAACATCATTGTAAGAAATGGTTGGAATGAGATTATTTTCAAACAAAATCTCTGGGTCATCCATTAGGCGCTGGACACCTAATTTCAATAAATGACATCCAGTTGGTAGGGATGAACAGAGGTGGAAGCCTTCGCCACAACCCGAAATAAACCAGCCTTCAATAGGTTCCTCTTGACAGTCAGGAGAGGAGTAATAAGTTCATCAACAATAGTAACAAACATATCATCTGCAACAACGTTAACATCACGACCATGCTTGGGCATAAGGGCGGTGATAACATTTGGGATCTCAGGAGCATCAAACAATTTCTTTTGCTTCAAGAAGGTATTGCACCTTGTTTTTCAAAGCCCAACAGTTGTTGGTACCATGGCCTGGACTTTCTGAATGATAAGCACAACGAGCATTAGGGTGGTAATGAGGAGAGGTTGTGTTGGGATTCTTCAAGGCTTCCTTCAAGGTTACCAGATTAGATCTCAACAAATGTGGCAGGACTTGAGATAGTGTCATATTAATCCGGGTGAATTGTCTTACCGGTCTTTCTGTTCTAGGCTGGTTACTTCTTTGTTGAGTAGGCGCAGGCTTAGGGATCATGACAGCCTCCACCATTGGACGGAGTTCAGTTCCATCTTGATTTATTTAAGGATACACATCACCAACTTCTTTCTTCCCAATAAATGGTTTTATCACGACACTGGAGGATGCGTCTTTTTGGATCTTTCCACTCTTAATCCCAGCTTCCACTCTTTCCCCGATCAAGATTAATTCAATGAAGCCTGCTGAGGAGCTTCCAATAAGATGATTGAAGAAAGGACCGGACAGGGTACCCAGAAACATATCTACTAGCCCTCTTTCAGATAAGGGAGGCTGGACTCTTCCTGCTAAGTCCCTCCATTTCTTAGTGTAGTCTTTGAAACCTTCACTTGAAACCATAGCCATACTATGGAGTTAAGTACAGGTGGGAGCAAGATCTGCATTGTACTGATACTGTTTATAGAAAGCAGCAACAAGGTCTTCCCAATTATGAATATTGGCTCTTTCTAATTGATATAACCAATCTAGCTGAGTCCCAGATAGATTGTCTTGAAAGAAGTGGACCCACAAATCTCTGTCGGCAGTATGAGGCTGTATTTTCCTCACATAAGATCGGAGATGCATCTTGGGACACGAAACCCCGTCGTACTTAGCAAATACTGGTGCTTTAAACTTTGGTGGAATAACAATCCCAGACACCAAACCCAGCTCTTCAAAGTCCAGCCCGGGCACTTTCTGAATCTCCATTACACTTAGACGTTCTTCCAGATGTTTGTATTTATCGTCGGCCGGGGGATACTTCTCTTCAGAGTAATCCTCTTCCTCTTCCTCTTCAGATTTTCGTTGGGCAGTCACTTCCTTGCCTTTCCCTTCTTGATTGTCTTTTTCACCAGATGATGTTGCGAAGTCTAAGATCTTTCTGGCTGCCCCTGGGAACCTTCTTCCTAGATTCAGAACACTGATTGCTTTCGTTGCTTTCTTCTTCTTTTCTTCAATCAACAAAGTTTTCAAATCCTCTTGTCCTTTGGCTAGAGTCAAGAACATCTGTTGAAACTGAGCATTCTGCGCCTGGAGGTCTGTTACTGTCGGCTCGAGATCCATCTTACTGAAAAAACAGTAGAAAGATGAGGAGACTTGTTGCAAGAAAACCTGCTTATGTTATGATGAATGGAGATACATATACAATAATTTCAAGGAAATTAGAGGTTTAAATTTTCTTTAGACCAAAAAGGAACACACGTTATATTAATAAATCAAAGTTTGAGTACATCATGCCTCTTTTGGGCTTACAAAGAAATACAAAAACTCTAAGATAAAAAAGTTGTACGCATCCTCTTTGGTGCGATGTAGGCGTTCAGGCTCCGCTCCTCATGAAGTTGCTTAGTGAGTTCCAAAACCTTCTTCTCCCTGGAGTAGAATTGGGCCTCAAAAGTTTCTCGCTCCCCCTTAAGTTGTATCCAATCCCTTTGTAAGTCTTCAAGAGAGGTGGGCATGTCAGGATGCAGGATAGTGTATGGAACATCTCCTTCCACAACATTCTCTATGATAACCGAGAGAATAGAGGGGTAAGGCATTATAAGACTTTGAGCACGAGCTTGTACCCATTTTAGGTAAGTCTCAAGAGGGATGGAATTATTATGCTCCAATTTCTTGTTATCTACCTTGTTCAACATCCTCCAAGCTCGGATAAATCTCTGGCGGTGACCTTGATCGTCATTCTCGTAGTCAAATACCAAACCTTGAATAAGCATCTCATGTGGGTCATCCCTTAGGGCGTAACCAAACTGTCTTAAGGCTAAACAGGGTTATAGGTGATACCTCCCCTAATGCCAAGCAAGGGGACATTAGGGAATTCTCCACCACTGTCGATGATAGTAACATTCTCTATAGATCGGGAACACCAATGAATGTCTGAATGTTTGAGCGTCATCAACCTATGTGACCACCTTGAACGTTGCTCGTTATTTAATACAGAATGGGGAAGATGCAAAATAAACCATCTTGCCAAAAGAGGAGTACAACACATAAGGATACCTCTTTTCCTCATAGTGCGAGTGTGAAAAGAATGTAGGATGTCTCCTAGCAAAGTAGGCACCGGGTTACGAGACATGAAGATTTTGACGGGATTTACATCTATGAGTTGGTCATGATTTGGAAACAAAACCATCCCATAGATGAGGAGAGCCACAATTTCCTCAAAAGCTTGAAATCTAAAGAGTTCCAACAGTTTTGGGCTTTCTCAAACAAGAACTTTGCTAAGAAACCTTTGACACCACTCCTTATTTCCCAATTAGTTGTGATTTCAGATGGTTGCAAGTGTAGAGCTTGAGCAATCTCTTATGGCTTTGGATCTCTTTCCGTACCGTTGAAAGGTAGTTGATTGAGAATGGGAATCCTCAAAAGTTGGGATAATTCTTCCAAAGTTGGCACAAGTTGATAATCGGGAAATGTGAAGAAAGGGTGTAAAGGATTAAAGAACTGGAAGAGAACTTTCATCATGTCCTCATCAATATTGGAGGTGACCAAGTTTAGTAGGGGACCATGTCTTTCAGTAAATGGAGAATTTTTAGGAATTCTTGATGCTAGCTCTTTAAGTTGAGGAGGGATCCTTACAATATTGACTTGAATGGATTTCCTGCGAATATAATCCATGTCCTACAAAACAGAACAAAGATAAATCCCAAAATCCTTGAAATGGTTAGTAAGTATGAGTATGCTGTTTATGATGTTTATGATGTTATGTACAAGTAAATATATACAAACAAAGCAAACAAGTCCTTAGGTTTAGGCTTGCATGGAGTCTCATAGGTAAGTACCCTCTTGAAGTTTAGTTGGTTCAAACCTGTCCTAGTAATAGTAACCAGGTTCTAAGGAGCTCAATATCACTGGTTTGTTTCCTTGGGCATTGTTTCAGCATAAGCCTCTTTAATGGCGACCAAAATATCCCAAAAAACCAGACCTCAATGAGTGTAGTATCAAGTATCTACTAACTTCGTACTGCACCAAAGCCGGTCATCTCACTACGTCATAATGGCCATGTTTGTCAAGTAAAGGTTCTAGAAGTTAGTTAGTGCTTCATGATATCACTCAGCTGCCCCGTATTCTCCTTGACTACTCAAGGGATACCGGTATCCACAAATATGTTTCACTAATGTAGCTATTGCTTAGACCATGTCGGTATACCCTGCACAGTTTCCACAACGTATTGCTACTTACCTATAAGGTATCCCAAATCCGGGTATAGGATTCAAACCCAAACAAAGAACCATAATGTAAAGCATACAAGTCAAACAATGAAAGCAAGTAAATGTGATCTATCTCTAAGGTAACCCCACTTTTAAAATTTCCCCAACAGAGTCGCCATTTCTATGATACGGTGGGAGTACTAATTTGGGTGTTTTGCGTTTGATCGCAAATGTTGCGGTTAGTAAGAGTCGCCACCGTCTTTTCTTTAATCCAAAAGGAAAGGTGAAAAAAGCACAGGAAAGACCTTTGAGATTGTTTTCTTGAGTTCGGGGGGTAGATTATAAAAAGGGAAGGTATTAGAATCCTTTTTATCCATGGTTTTCCATGGGATCTTAGTTACTTGCTAGTTCACTTGCTTTTGTTTGAAAATGTGCTTTGTGTGGTTTTTGAAAGTATTTTGAAAAGGTGTCATCGTTTGGACAAACTTTGTAATTATTCTCGTTTGTAAGAATGTATACAAAGTGTTGATCTTTTGAAAATGTTTTCAAGTTTGTAAGATGTTTTGAAAGTGTTGGTGTTTGTTTTGAAAATAGAAAGGATGTTTTGGTTTTGAAATTGAGCAAGTAACTAGGAACATTCTACCTACTCAAAAGCCTTTCATATTCACTTCTTCTTTCCTTTGACATTGTTATCTTACCATTGACTTGGCAAGTAACCCTATCTTTGGATGTAAAAGGGACGGGCGAGGGTCATCGTATAACCATGTTTAGCAATGTTGCAAGGTATCTTAGCATTTTCTTTATGGACTAAGATCATTTTGAAAGGCAACATGGATAGCGTCATCGAGGGACTATGATCTTGTATTTTTTGCTTGTTTTTGCTAAGATACCTCACATGCATAATATGGCCATTTTTGTAAGGCGGCAAAGTGGATTTTCCCTACGGGTGTATGTGTGCAAGTGTATTGGTTTACATGCTTGATTTGTCTTGATTAGGGTTTTCTAAGCATTTGATTTTATCTTTCCATACAAACCCTAATTTACTAGCATTTGTATATAAAACATTTAAATTGCGGAAAATAAAAATACTAAGCTATTACATGATTTAGGGGAGGGGGTGTACAAATTACAAATGGGAAATTTGCAAGAAATTGAATCTAAATAATTATTACAACCATATTGAATATGAATAAATGTACAAAAATAAAGATAAAAATGCAAGAATGTAAATGTAAAAAGAAATGTGATTTTTTATTTGGTTTTTTCATGAAAAGGGTTTTTTAACCTAATTAATTAAAATAAAATATTTAACTAAAAATAAGAAAAATAAGATTAAGTTAGTAAAATAAATTAATTTAAAGAAAACAAATTTTCTAAGGTTTTTGTGAATTTAATTAAATACGTAAATAAAAATAATTAAATAAAAATCCTAAATTCTAAATTGATTATAATTTACAAGAAAAATAAATAATATAATATAATAATAATCAAAATTAAATTATCTAAGTAAAAAAAGGTAAATTTAAATATTAAAGAAAATGTAAAAGAAATGTTTTTGTTCTTTTGCTTTTGTGAAGAAAAATAGAATATCAAATGTGAAAATAATAAATAAAAATATTTTTTGGGTTTTTATTACTAACAATAAAAGTTAATAATAATAATAATAATAATAATAATAATGAAAGTAAAAAATAAAAATAAAATAAAATGGGCCAGGATGTATGAGCAGCAAGGCAGGGGGTTAGATCATAGCAAAAAAATAAGGCTCAAACAAAAGGAGGTCGAGGCGCTGCAAAAAGTAAAAAAAATATGAGGAAATGCAAAAGGCAGCGCACTGGGTGTTGAACCCATGACCTCTTGGTTACCAGCGCGCTGCCTTACCATTGGAGTGGTTATACATCCGTTAACTTATGTCAAACCATAAATATATATTAGAAACTGCTTCCTGAAGACAAACTTCATCTTCAACCTCGCACCTGACCAGACCACCTGCATCTTGCTCATTTCTCATCCATTTGCAAAAGTGTAAACATGAATCTTGTGGAAAATTTCCTCACGATTTTAGAAATGTAAAGCATTAAAACTATAGATCAAAGACAAACATGAATTTTAATGGCCCTAATCTGAACCCTAACTTTTCCAAAAATTTCAATCTTTAAATTCTCTAAGCTCAAGCAACATAAATGAAAACTATGGACATAGCTAGCTTCAGGGAAATAATATCTACATTTTTCATTCACAAATTAAACATTAATGATGCTTGTATGAAGAGTTCCAAGTTAAGGAAACTTACCTCAAAACTGGAAATCGTGTTATGAGTTTGAGCACTCCTCAAGGTGTTGTGATGATCAGAATAGCTCCACTGAGGTCCCAAGAAGCTAATGCCATGTTTAGTTTGTACTGGAGATGGATGAATCGTGCTGGAAAAGTCCAAGTGCAAAGCTATGTTTTTGAAAATAGAGGATGGTGTTAATGGTGTTAGAGTCTTGTAACAGAGTGTGGGATGAGTTCTAAATGATGTTTAGAAGCTTTAGGAACAAAAAGGCTTGAAAACACACGAGGGAGATGTGAGTTTCAAACTTTTGGTCAGGTTATGCAAGAATGGAGGTATGTGATACAATTCTGAGTTCTCGAGATTTTGGGGCTTAAGAATGCATCTATTTTGTTTTCAAGGACTTGTACATAATTAATGAGAAGGTTTGAGTGCTTGAGAGGGTCATAAGTACAAGCCCTAGACTGATTGATATGTTACTTAATATTGAAGAAAAGTGAAAGTATGGTTCCAAGATGAAGTACAAGCATGGGCTGGGTGACTGTGAGGCTTGAGACAAACTTATTTTGAGTTATAGGTCGTGTATGATCAGAAGAAAAACATTGCAAGGCTCAAGAATAAGTTTTGTGTATAAAGCTACTTTTTCAAAATGGCATTGTGCACTTTCTTCCAAAAATGGACATAAAGCATATGGGCATTGCATTGAATGCTTGAGTTGAAGCATCTAACATCTGTGCAAACATTTAATTATGGAGTTCCTAACAAGTTTGAGGCCTGTAAAGCAAATATTATGCAGCATAGGTTTGAGATTTGAATTCTTGTTCATCACAAAATGACCTATAATTTTAGTTTGAAAACCTAACTTCCTCTCTTCGATTATCCTTGCTCAAGAATGATCTCAAGGAGTTATTGGACCTTTTAGAAAGCTTGTAATGTTCTATACAACCCCTCTTTGAATCAATTTTTAAAATTACCCTTGGAACTATATGAAAAATTGTTATGAAGTTAGGTCAAAATCCTGCCTAAACTAGGGCAAAATTTTCACTAAGTGTTTAGTTTCAAGACCATGACTTCATGAATTAATAAATTAAAATCCAAGCATTTATAGGATAAGTTGTGTAAAGAAATGTTGTAGATCTCATTGAGATCTACAACTTTCATGTTGAAAGTTTCTTTTGAATCATCTTGCATCATGGTGAAAAATTGGCTCAAAGTTGTGAAAAAACATGAAGTTTTCCATACTTAGAAAAATTTTCTAGGTTTGAAAACTTTGACTTTTCAAAATGAAATCTTGACTTTTTGATTTTTTTGATGAACAAGTTTCATATTTTGACATGTTTTTATGAATTTTGATCTTTGACACTTGATTTTGACCAAAAAGTGAAAGTTTGACTTTTTAGTATACAGTTGACTGAAAATCAACTTTCAATCCAATTGATCTTGAGCAATGTTTTGAGTCATGCCATTAGGTCAAAATGATGAAATTGAACTCTTAAGATCTTGCCTCAAATCAATTAACCATTTGCTAGGCCAAAAAATCAGAAATTTCCCTTTCTCAGTTAAAACCCTAGTTTTGACCATTTTGCCCTTTTGATGATTTGGTCAAATGTCTTGAGGAATTATGGTCCAAACTTGATCAAGTGATACATATGAGTTCATATTGTTGATATAGGTAAAAAATTGTGAAGTTTGACTGTAAATTGGCCACAGTTGACTTTTTCTCCAATACAATTGATTTTTAGGTCAACTGGTCAATTGATTGGGCAAAAATGTGATCCAAGGCTTGAAACTTGACATGAGTAATATTGGGGGTCCATAATGGTACATGAAAGTCATATGAGGCATTTAAAGTTCAATTATCCTTGTGCAATCTCAAACCCTAATTTCAGTCATCAGTGCCTAAGGAGGTGTCTTGAGCTGATCAGACCTTGTGCAGTCTTGAACCAAAGGAGATCTTGTGAGAAAATATTTGATAAACGAGAGGGAAAACTTTGGGGTAAAACAGCATACATGTGCATTATCATGAACAAATTCCAAACAATTCTCATGGCCTAACTCAAAGATCATCAAGACTTATTCGAGGTCCATTTTGATTCGAAAGTAATTCAAGTGGAAAGTTTTATTCAATTCTCAACTACTTCACTCTGGAACTCTAAAAGTAATCAGGAATTCAAGGTGTGATTTGGAAAGTGTTTTTCAATGATTCCAATCCAATTTCAATTTCATGGCACAAGGCATTGTGGAACTAGTTCAAGAGATGTTGGAGAATTCAAATTCGAATTTCAATTAAAAGAGACTTTGCATACTTTTGGTATCATTAGGGATTCTTTTTTCAAAGTACAAATTGGACGAATAATTACAAAATATGATGGTTGATTCAAACTTTGTCCAAATTTCATTACACCATTACAAACCATTACATCTTTGCCATCATACCAAAAGTTACAAGAGGAATTACAAATAAAGTACATGAAAACTCAAGTCCTAATTCTAAATCTTCAAAGTTTCCTCATGCCACAATTCTCTTACAGCTTCATGCTAAACTTCAAGTTCCAAACCAAACTTGAACCGATACTTGCAGCAACCTGCACATACAAAACCAATTCAAATTGCCCTTCAAAATCCAAACAGACCAAAAATCAACACAAATGTTGAAGAAAACCGTTTCACATGACAAAACCTGCACCAATCCACTTGTAACTTGCTGCACATAACCAGTTCAAAATACCCTGTCCAACATGCTAACCTTGTCCACACTATTGCCCATAACACTCCAAAATCAGCCTGTTGTTGCTGCCCCTGCATCAGTCCAAAAACTACTACAAAACCCCTACAAAACCTACACAAAGCAGTCCATAACCTGCATAAATCTGCTGCAAACATCAGTCCCGAAAATGCACTAAATTAACAAAACAATTTCTGCATTAGAAAAACAATGAAACAATATGCCAAAACTGTTCAAACTTATCACTATTTTCCTCCCCAAATCCCATATTTTTTTGGCCAAGGAGACAGAATGGTGAGGATTAAGAAATCTCTCTCAAACTTCTTCATAAACCTCTCTAACCCTCAACCATACTGTTTTCATAGAAAACTCGCCTCAAAACCCCTGTCAAAAAACCCTCCATACAATCACCTTCAACATTTCACTCAACAAACCCACAAATTGATTTCAACAACATCACCTTGATACTTCCATCCTCTCTCTCTCACGCTCCAAACTCAACTTACTATAGCAACCCGCTTCGAGCCTTCCAACCTTCTTCTTTAATCATCGGACACCATCGTTAACCCACCGTTCGAACTCCCTTCGCAAAACTCTTCATCTTTGCCAACACCACCGAACCATCAGCTCGTACCACTTCCAGCCTCCATTATCATTTTACTCACCAACAACTCCATTAAACTACCTCAAAATCCTCCTCAAAACCATCCTCATGCTCATTCAACTCAAAACACACAAACGACGACACCGATGGCTCACTGAATCGCACGCGTAACAGACAACAAAACCGTACGACAGAAGCACAGATTACAGGTACAGAAAATTGAAAGCATAGAGAAAACATAGAAGGAAGAAAAAGGAAGTTCAGAATCGCAAGTAACAGTAGAATAAGAGTTGAGAAAAAAACAGACAAAAATAAAAAGAGTTTGTACCTGAAACATTTTCTACACCTCTGGTTTCTAGTTTCTCGTCGCCGCCGTCGAAGACGCGTCGGACGAAGTCCGACAGGTAAGCTTCGAAGCTTTTATTCTCTGAATGTATGCTTTAGTTTGCTGTTATGTTGGCTTGCGTTAGATTTAAATCGCTTGAGACAGAAGCATGAAGGTGATATTCGCGAGGAGATGACGAGAAAACTTGCGAAGGTTGAGAGTCGATCAGAGGTGGATTGTGACGGAAGAAGACACCACGATTTAAAGAGAAGAGAGGGAGAATAGTGGGAGAAGAAGAGAGAGTTATGATTTGCTGTAACTTATTTATTTTTGTTTCCATTGGTCATTAATTGGAATAACAAATTTTTTTCCTCTTCCCTATGATACAGTACCAGCGGCGCCTCATGAGGTCTAGGGTTTTTCATTTCTCAATTCCCATTTCAAAATTGAATTCGGGTGGGCCTAAGGATGTCTAACCCAATGTACCCTTTTTTGTCATTACCAAAAATAAAT
This sequence comes from Vicia faba, assembly GCA_948472305.1. NCBI lineage: Eukaryota > Viridiplantae > Streptophyta > Magnoliopsida > Fabales > Fabaceae > Vicia > Vicia faba. The sequence continues at coordinate 653,338,450 of OX451740.1, forward strand.
AATAACTTGGGCTTGCACTCAATAGCCCATCGCCCTAACACTTCAAGCCCTACTTTCAGTTTTCTTTTATTTGTTGATTCTCATTCTTAATTTTCATAAAAATGACAAAGGGTGTTAGAAAAGAAGGGTTGTAAGTGATACCTCCCCTAATTCCAAGAAAAGGGACATTAGGGAACTCCCCACAATGGTCAATGATAGTAATGTTCTCTAAGGATCGAGAACACCAGTGAATATTCGAATATCTGAGTGACATAAACCTATGGGACCATCTCAAACCTTGCTCGTTCTTCAACATAGACCGAGGGAGATGCGAAACAAACCATCTATCCAATAGAGGAGTGCAACACATGAGGGTCCCTATTTTCCTCATAGTGCGAGAATGGAGAGAATGTAGGATATCTCCCAACAAAGTAGGCATCGGGTTGCGAGACATGGAGATTTTGACAGAATTTATATTTATGAGTTGGTCAGGGTTTGGAAATAAAACCATCCCATAGATGAGAAAGGCCAAGATTTCCTTAAGAGCTTGTAAATCCAGAGTGTTCCAACAATCTTGAGCTTTCTCCAACAAGAACTTGGCTAGGAACCCTTTGACACCACTTCTTATTTCCAAATTAGTCGTGACGTCGGATTGTTACAGGTGTAGTGCTCAGGAAATTTCTTCAGGGCTTGGATCTCTTTCTGTACCGTTGAAAGGTAGTTGATTGAGAATAGGAATCCTCAAGAGTTGAGATAACTCTTCCATAGTAGGTACAAGCTGGTAATCGGGAAAGGTGAAGCAATGGTGCAAAGGGTCGAAGAACTGGAAAAGCACCTTCATCATATCTTCATCAGTGCTCGAGGTAACCAAGTTGAGGTGGCGACCATGTCTTTCGGTGAATGAATAATTCTCAGGGACCCTTGATGCTAACTTTTTGAGCTGGGAAGGAATTCCTACGAGATTGACTTGGATAGTATTCCCGCGGGTGGAAGCCATGTCCTACAAAACACACCAAAGATAAATCCCAATAATCCTTGAAATGGTTAGTGAAAAAATGCAATGGTATGATGTTATGATGTCATGTATAAGTAAGCATATACATACAAGGTGAACAAGTCCTTAGGTTTAGGCTTGCGTGGAGTTTATAGGAAAATACCCTCTTAAAGTTTAGTTGGCTCAAACCTGTCCTAGAAATAGTAACTGGGTTCTAGGGGATCTCAATATCACTGATCTTTCTTCACCGAACATTGTTTCAGCGCAAGCCTCTTTAACAACGACCGAAATATCCCAAAAGTCCGATCTCAATGAGTGTAGTATCGAGTATCAACCAACTTCGGACTACACCAAAGCCGGCTACCTCACTACTTCCTAATGGCAAACTTGGTCAAGTAAAGGTTCTAAAGTCAGTTAGTGCTTTATGACACTACACAGCGGCCCCATATTCTCCTTGACTACTCAAGGGCTACCGGTAACAACAAATGTATCACACTAACGTAGCTATTGCTTATACCATGTCGGTATACCCCGTACAGTTTCCACAACTTATTGCTACTTACCTATAAGGTGTCCTAGATCCGGGTAAAGGATCAAAAAAAGCCCAAACAAAGAACCAAAATGTAAAGCAAACAAGTCAAACAAGGAAAAGCAAGTAAAGGTGATCTAGCCCTAAGGTAACCCCATTTTTAAAGTATTCCCCATTAGAGTCTCCAGTTCTGTAACGAGGTAGGAGAACTGACTCGGGATGTTTTACATTTTATCACAATTGTTGCGAATAGCAAGAGTCACCACCGACTTTTCTTTTATCCAATAAAGGAAAGGGTGAAAAGAACAGGAAAGACCTTTGAGATTATTTTCTTGAGTTCGGGGGGTAGATTATGAAAAGGGAAGGTATTAGCACCCTTTTCATCCATAGTTATTTATGGGCTCTTAGTTGCTTGCTAGATCATTTGCTTTTGTTTGAAAGTGTGCTTTATGGTGGTTTTTGAAAGTATTTGTAGAAAGCGCCTTAGTTTAGGAAAATTTTGTAATGATTTTTGTCTTTATAAGAATGTATACAAAGTGTTGGACTTTTGAAAATATTTCATGCTTTGAAAGTGTTTAGTGTGTCTTTGGAAAAGATGTTTGTTGTGAAAATGAGCAAGCAACTAAGAACGTTTCTACCTACTCAAAAGTCTTTGTTCTTCTCCTCCTCCCTTAGATGTTACTATCTTTCCATTGATTGATAAGAAACATTATCTTTGGATGTAAAGGGATGGGCGTGGGTTATCGTATAATCATGATAGCAATGTTGTGAGATATCTTAGCATTTCTCTTGAGGGACTAAGATCATTTGTAAGGTAACATTCGAAGCGTCATCGAGGGACTATGATCTTCTATTTTTGATTGTTTTGCTAAGACGTATCACATACATAACATGCCCATTTTTAGGCAATAAGTGGGGTTAACCCTAGGGGTGCATGTGTGAATAGCGTATTTGATTTGCATGCATTTAGTCTTTGATTAGGGATTGTCTACTTGTTGATTTTATCTTGCCATACATTCCCTATTTTACTAGAAAGCATACAAAAGTAATAAAATGAAAAAAGATAAAATCCTACATTATTACAACCATATTGAATAGCATGAAAGTATAAAGTCAAAAATAAAATAAAAGCAAGAAAAATGGGTCTTTTGATTCAGGCAGAAACGCCCTTCGATCCTGCATCTTTTGGCTTTCTTTGATTTGGGGTCTGGAGTCAGTAGAGTCATGCCCTTCGATTTGACTTTCTGTCTCGTCCAACTGGGGGTTGGAATCAGTGTGGGCACGCCTTTCGTCCGGACCTGGAAGTCAACATAGTTCTATCTTTTGTTTGAGGCAGCAAGGTTCTGTCTTTCGTCTGAGGCATGGAAATAACAAGGTTCTGGCTTGGACACAGGCTCCTTGCTGACTCCTTGTAGGCATATTAGGCCCTCAGATTGTGATTTGAAAGGCTTGTTCAGCTAGCCAATCGAAGGGTATAACAAACCTGTCTTAAGTTCTTAAAATGCAACATCCAAACATAACTACATTCCAGGGGTTAGCACAAAAACCAATGGGTCTCAAAGTCCAAAGCATAACTAATTAAGGTTGAGTTCTCAGTGTATGGGGCAGCCATAATCGAAAGCTAAAACATGGTCTAGAAATATCTACATTTTTATTTATTGGCATGTGCACATGATATTTAAATGAAATAGTTCCAAGTTTAGAGAGAACTTACCTCTTGAAGTGCTTAATCGAAAGAGCTGTAGGTGACTTCTTTGATAATGGAGGGAGCTTCACTGGAATCTTCCTGACGTTAGTTCAGTTACTGCTTGGTTTGGGCAGTCAGTGAATCAAAAGAGAGTATATGATGGTGATGACTGAATTAAAGGTTATTACGCTATAGTTTAGGGGAAGTGAATCGACAGGTACACTACTGAGATTCTTTTGTAAAAAAAACTTAGAGTTTTTAAGGTTTGAGAATGTTGGAGAGTTTGAGTGCTTGAGGATTTTTATGATTTTTCTCTCTGAGCAAAAATCTAGACCCTTTCTTTGTCAATGGTTTCTCTATTTATAGAGAAAAGGTTTGGGAGTTTGAACAAAGATGTGGCTTGGCTGAAACATGAATATTAAGCTATGTCATATTTTCCAAGATCCCAAGGTGAAGTACTAGAGTTGCTGGTTAAAAGGGGCCGACTTCCCTGACTTATGGTAATGTACAAACATGATTTAAGCAAAGCATGGGCTTAGGACATGATTTGTACTAGCAAGTTCACTTCATAAAAAAAACTTCTGGACAAAGGCTTAATCACCTTGACAATAACTTAATCTAAAATGTAAGCAATTAATTATGGAGTGAAATACAAACATTAAGGCCTGCAAAGTAAGATCATGTAGCATGGCCCAAAGATTTGATAAGTGTTCTTTCAAAATCCTAATTTCCACTTGTGTCGAAGGGTTCTAGAAATGTACTAAACAAGACTGCTTTGAAGGGAGCAAAATGCCCAAATGAAACTTATGGATTAAACTTGCATCAAAGGAGATTTCCTGCCCAAAAGAAGTACGTAACCCCAGCTTTCATTCGAAGGAGGCCGCAAAGCCAAACGAAAGATGCATGCAGGAAGTTTAAATGTGCAATCGAAGGATGCCAAAAGGAGGCCTTTTGCCTTGGAATCGAAGGAGGCTACATGAGGATTTTTTCCTTGTGACTTCATGCCAACATGCAAAAGATCTATGTTAGAACAAAACTTTCATGAAGGGAACCAACATTCCTAAACAAAAGGTGTGACCAATAGCTTATACTGAAGGAACCACATGCCCAAACGAAAGGTGTGATGTAGGAGGCCAAAATGTCCAAATTCGAAAGAGGCATATAGGAGGCAAAAAGTGAAAATCAAAGGATGCTAAAAGGGATCCTTTTGCCTTAGAATCGAAACCAACGTGCCAGAGGTCCACGCCCAGTTGAAGGATGCAAGCCAAACTTGCATCGAAAGAGGCTAAAAGGCCAATCGAAGGAGCTGAATCGAAGAACACTTGTTTTTCTCCAAATTTTGTCAAAATATTATTTTTATCTGTTTTCTCCCTTTTTGATAGTTTCCTTTTAATCTTGGTAATGGAAAATCCCAATGTACTTGTGCAAGCTTGAACCTTGATAATCCTTGTGAGAAAGGCCTTGAAAAATGAGAGGGAAAATTTTGGGGTACAACACCGCCCTTTCGGGTTTTCAGTCCACCGGTATACCCTTTTTTGCCCAAGCCGCCTTTTCACGTTTTCGACTTGCCGGGTGTACATATTTTTTCATCAATATATCCCTAATTTTTGCCCGAACTCCTTTGGTTCATCGGGATGCCCTTATTTTGGCCTAGGCCAGTTAACCTAGCGAGTCTTTGTTCATGCATAGTATTTTCCGACTATGTCCATGTTCATCGGGTACGGAGAATTGTCACTATTCATAATAGTAAGTATTGTCACACTTCCATAAGGTGTTTGCTTGATCGTACATGATTCATTGCTGGAATTCATGTCCAATGTCCCAAGTGATTCAGATGGAGATCTGCCCCTGGCTATTTGGCACGTTTGAGAAATTCCTCGAATCTTGGCTTGATCTCCCCATATCAACTGGACACCATGCTATGCCCCTTAATTATGAAAGGCCTATCGCTGGAATTTCTTTCCATCTGAGGTGATTATGTCCACTGAGATGATTTCTGTTCATTGGATATCCGTCGTGGGAATTTCTCTAGTGTTGAACAAATAGTCATATGCAAACAATGATATTTAAAGAATGCAAAGCTTATGCCTGTCTTGAAGTTTGAAAAATCATTTTTTAGTAAAACAAACAAATATTATAGGAGTGTGATACCAACTCAAGATTTATAGTGGACCCTAAAGGAGTCAGGATACCTTTTGTAATAGTATGCTTTCGAACTAACCCATGCTTCAGCTAAGACATTTAAGGGTTATAACGTGTCCTGGTTCACGGTTTAAGAAACAAAGGGATAAAGGCATAAATTTTATTTGTACCCAACCCGTTCTTTGTGATGTTCTTCAGTCCTAAACCCAGTTAATTGTGCGTTTAGATTCCGATTGAGTCTGACATCTTGTCCTTGATGTTCTGGTGATGGTTCGGATACTGAAAGTTTATTTAGAAGAGGCAGTCATTTTTGTAATCTTCTTTTTGTCGAGGATTTGTAGTAACCTCTTTTTTTGTTTTCGTTATCCCTACTTTTGCTTGAACTGGTTCTTTTGTGATTACAGTAAGCGGGATGCCCCTGTTTTTTTCTTAAGTCTCCTTCATAGGTTTTGACTTAGCGGGCTTTTATTTTGAGAGATAATGACTGTCGGCTTTAATGATTATGCAGAACCATCACCATCTTCGTCTTTGATGCCATTCATTATGTATGAAGTGGAAGATTGCGACTGAATGCACATATGAATTAAATGAGAGAACTACCCTGCCCCAGGTTATGATTAAGGGTTTTAATTTGTGTGAAAAGAAAAACTCCTACTTATTAGGCTCAAAGGGGTTGACTAGGGATTATCTTCCTTATAACTCCACTGTTTGGGATTTGAAACAATGCCTGTACATTGTCAGCAGGGTCTGTTCAAAAGCATACTATAGAGATTGTGGTATCATTTTCGTCATCCTCCCTCTAAAGGCTTAGAGCTTTTGATCGAGAGTTGAATATCACAAAAAGGAAGTAATAACACAGTTTGAATATAGTGGATGAATGAAATAATTCAAGACAAACATATGCAATACATTTATGAAATAACAAAGTTTGACATAAATGAGTGTTCGAACAATCAAAAGAAAATTACAGATTGAGAAATCAAATGAGCAAGAAGCCTCTTTGTCTGAACTTATCACTTCAGATGGTGTGCCTTGGAGGGATGGCAGAAGAATTCAGCTTGGCCATCTTATGTAAACTCAAGCACTCCTTCGTCGATCAATTCTTGAATCTTATTTCTCAACGTCCAACAGCTATTAGTGTCATGTCTAGGACTATTGGAGTGGTACACACACCTTTCATTTGGATTGTACATTGGGGAAACAGTGTTTGGATTCTGAGGAGGATCCTTCAACGTAATCAGCTTGGCCTCCAACACGTGTTGCAATGCTTGAGCTAATGACATGTTGATTTCGGTAAAGCGTCTTTTAGATGTATTCTGCTTACGCTGATTACCCTATCGTTGTTGGCGAGGTTGTGACATAACAACAATTTGGAAAGGTCTACTCTCCACCAATCCAACTTCTTGTTCATTAGGGGGTAATTAATGACTTGATCCCCAGTCTCGACTGTTTGCTTCATACGGTTGCATCCGTCTTGATGAAGCTTGCTGATGAGAAACTTCAACTCTTCTTGCTCCCGAGCTAAACTTTGGATGAGAGCCATTTTATTACTCATCTGGATTCTCATCCTTTCCATTTTAGCTTGTGGTTATTCCAACTGGTCATCCTTGTTGTCAGGATGTTTCTTGGTCAAGTTCCCGTTGAGGAGTGCTTTCAATTCTTCCCGCCCCTTGGATAGGTTGAAGAATATTCCTATGAGCCGAGCCTCTTGAGTTTGGAGATCTCTGTTGTTCTGTTTGAAAGCCATTTTCCTTGCTGAAGTAAACAGCGAGAACATGAGAGACCTATATTGGAAGACCTGTTATGTAATGACATGCATGATGTGTAAATGTTTCCAAGGATCTCGCGGGGTAAACACAAGAAGATGTTAGGAGTTGACTGCAACTTTGATTGAAGAACTTCATATTGTTGATTGTCCTTCTACGAGAATCAAGCTCACAATGTTGAGTGGGTAATAGCCTCTGACTCAAGTTATCGTGTTTTTATCTTTTGACGACATTGGCTAGAGGAAAATAAATCCCCTTGCCCCTTGCTAGACATCGGGTTCATCATAACGTGCACCACAGGCCCTTGAGATCTTTGAAATGGTTAAGTAAATGCTATGGTATGATGCTATGATGTGTATGATATGCATCAAGCAAAATGTAGGGTGATGAAGACAAGTATGTCTTGCAAGAAAACCAGTTTATTGGATAATATGTACAAACAAGGTTCTACAAGGAATATAAACAAAACCCCTACAATGAGTTCAAGTTGTTAGATAATGAAGGCAAACAAGTCACACAAGCAGCCTTAGGTCCAGGCTTGTATAGGGTTTGTAGGTAAGTACCCTCTTGAAGTTTAGTTGGCTCAACCTATCCTAGTAATCGTAACCGGGTTCTAGGGAATCTCAATATCACTGATCTTTCTTCACCGAGCATTGTTTCAGCACAAGCCTCTTTATTGGCGACCGAAATATCCTGGAAGTCAGATCTCAATGAGTGTAGTATCGAGTATCAACCAACTTTAGAATGCACTAAATCTGGCTATCTCACTACTTCCTAATGGCCAAGTTGGTTCAATTAAAGGTTCTAAGGTCAGTTGATGCTTCATGACACCACACAATGGCCCCGTATTCTCCTTGAATACTCAAGGTCTATCGATACCAACAAATGTGTCACATCAACATAGCTATCATTTCAACTGTGTCGATATACCCTGCACAGTCCCTATGATCTATTGCTACTCACCTAAAAGGTGCCCCAGATCCGGGTGTAGGGTATTTTAGTAACAACCCAAATAAGCCCTCAAAAGTAAAGCATACAAAACACACAATGTAAAGCGGTTTAAAATGAACTAAACTCTAAGGTAACCCCACTTTATAAGTATTTCCCCAGCAGAGTCGCCAATTCTGTGATACGGTGGTAGAACCGACTATTATATAGGTTTTGCGTTTGTATTCACAAATGTTGCGGTAAGCAAGAGTCGCCACCGACTTTTCTTTTATCCAAATTAAGGAAAGGGTGAAAAGAACAGAAAAATACCTTTTCGAGAATTTTCTAAGTAAGGGGGTAGATTATGGAAAGGGAAGGTGTTAGCACCCTTTCCATCTGTATTTTTGTACGGGCTCTTAGATGCTTAGCTCATTTTTGAAATACCTTATGCTTTGTGTTTTTGAAAAAGTATTTGAAAATGCCTTAGTGCGGAGATTTTCTTCATGATAACTCTTGTATCAGTCCTGAAGAGTGTTGATAAAGAAAATGTCTTTGAAAGTTGTTTTGAAAGGTTTTTGTGTAAGTGTAAAAAAATTTGTTTTGATCACAACATCTAAAAACTATCTACTTATACTCGAAAAGGTTCGTTCTTTTCCTCCTATCCTTTAGACAGTGCCATCCTACTATTAGTGAGTAGGTATCCCTATCGTTGGATGTTTGAGGGACATTCGAAGGCACGTTTTTATAGTCACAAAGGCAACTGGGCAAGAAGTTTTAGTAACTACCCTAGGGCTATAAGATCATATTTTTACCGAGGCAACGTCGAGAGGATCTTCGAGGGACTTATGATCTTTTTGAACCAGAAGGTAGCCACTAAAACCTCTCACGTTTCAAGAGTTGTGACTATTTTCCAAAGGCAACCGAAGTTGGCGTACCCTAGAGGTGTGCATGTGCAAATATGTTGTATTTAGTTATTTTTGTCTTTTTGTTAGGTTTGCTAGCGTTTTGATTTTAATCTTTGCCATACAATCCTATTAGTCATACATCTAGCAGTTAATTTGAAAGCAATAAAAAATGCGGAAAATAAGGGTCCTACGCTATTTGAACCAAATCAAAAGGCAAAAAAATGTAAAAATAAAGAACAAAATAAAGAGGGGAAATGAGTCCTTCGATCCAGGCAGTAGACTCCTTCGATTCACCCTTCTTTTGCTTTCTTTCGATTGAGCTTGAGAGTTGGCGTGAGCAACCTTCGATTGCACCCTTTCTCGCCTCTTTCGATTGAGCTTGGGAGTTGGTATGAGCAACCATCGATTGCACCCTTTCCTGCTTCTTTCGATTGAGCTTGGGAGTTGGTGTGAGCAACCTTCGATTGCAACCTTCTCTACTTCTTTCGATTAGACTATGAAGTAATATGGGCCTGCAGAGCGGCATGAGTGTATATCCTTTGTTCACACCCTTTTTGTCTTACATTTGAGTATGTACAGGTTGTTTGGACAAGAAAAACAAACAAACAAAAAGAACAGAAATGAAGAATATAACTAAAAGGCTATTTACATGTTATGCTGAAACAAAAAACAAGTGAAAGGCTATTTACATGTTATGCTGAAATGAGAGATGCAAGGTCAAGAAGACTTACCTTGCTTGAAACTGGAACTTGTGTATGGACTGGAGTTGTTGGATGCTCTTGGATTCGAAAGGAGAGAGGCAAGTGTGGTGTGATCATGTTGAATTTTGAGAATTTTTGGTATGCTTCTCTTAGGTTGTGTATGCGTGTAAGGCAATATATGTGTAGTTCCTGGGCCTCTATCTCTAGTCCCCTGGCCAATGTCTGTAGTATGTGTAGTGGTGTGAGTGTGGCAAGAGTCTTTTTGATCTTTGTATGGTTTTTTCTCCGCCCTTTGCAATGTGCCTTAGGCCTATACTTATAGGAATTTGGGGGAGTGGAAATGGCAAGGGACAGCCATTAACCAGGCTTTGAAGGCAAAATCAGACAACTTAAAAGATTGCCTTTTTTGGATTATCCATTCCATTTTGAAATGTTGAATGAACCTGGACATGTTTCACCTTCGAATGCCCTTAAGTCTTGCCCTTCGATTAACTCTGAGTTACTTCCTTCGAATGGCTCAAGTCTTTCCCTTCGATTGACTCTGATTTACTTCCTTCAAATAGCTCAAATTCTCATCATTAGGGCCTCTTCGATTGAGCCCCTACTCAGCTAGCCCAAACAGAAGCTCTTTTAGGGCCAATCGAACTTCATTTGGCATGAATGTGCTTGTGCAGGAAGCTTGAGTATGGAAATATGTGGGATTTTGGGCCAGCAAGCATCTTTGCATATTTCTCTTTCGTTTTGACCAACTAGATCCAATATTTGACCAAACCCTTTTTTCAGACAACACTATGTGTCCTTCGAATGGGCCTTTTGAATGCTTCTTTGAATGGATCATTTACATATCCTTGGAATGGGCCTTTTGCCTGGTGTGCTAGAAAGTTGAGGGGTCTTGGCCTTGTGCGTTGAAAGCAATCATAGAAGAAGCCCTTGCCCTTGCGAATCCCAGACAAGTCTGAGGGAGCCTCTACCTTGTGGATTGAAGGCTAGTTGAAAGGAGCCTTGGACTTAGTGAATCCAAGGCAAGCATGAAGAGGCCTTTGCCTAGTGAGTCGAAGGTTACATGTAGAGGCCTTTCGCCTAGTGAGTCAAAATAAACATGTAGGGGGCCACTGCTGGTGAATCGAAGGGAACTTGTAAGGGGTTCTTGCCTAAATGAAACTTGGACCAAGGCTTGCTCGAAGGGGAACCAATGCGCAATAGAAGCTGATGGGCTAATGCTTGATTGAAGGGTTTTAGATGCCCAATTGAAGCTTGTTGATATGCCAATCAAAGGACCCTGTTGACATGCCAATCGAAGGACACTGTTGACATGCCAATTGAAAGACACTTGACCATCATTAAAAAAAAATTCATTTTATTTAGGCAAGTGTTTGTAGCTACCCATGTAAGAGAAAACCTTGGGAAACAATGAGAGGGAAAATTTTGTGGTACAACAAGGTGTTACAAAAATAAATTAACCACTAGTTAAATGAAAATACATGACACACCTCAAATTGTACGTGGTTGCGAGGTATTTTCGTTAGAACAATATAAGCTCAATATCAACACTAAAGATACAGTAATGACACTAAACAGCCCCACTTTATGCAGACCAGTCCCAGTCATGCTATTATAGCTCAACCCAGTTCTTTTTGCTTTATTTCACCCGTTTTGTTTGAGCGCAATCACATTAAGCCATTTATCTTTTTGCACGCACATAGTAGAATAACCGGTTAGTGATGGTCATTTTAAGCACGGGGTTCTGGTACATAAATTTGGTAACCCCTTTATTTACCCGGTTTCATGTTGCAGGGGATCGAACCGTAGTCTGCCCTACCAAGTTCAATACCAGAAACCTCTGACCAACTTACATCGGGTTGTTATAACATATTTTGTAGGTTCCGCAACTGTAGGATTAAGTAACCGGGTGAGGGTCACCTGACTTAATTAGCGCACTCCTTGTTTTCAATTCATCATTACATGATGTTTTTGGAATTTTTTTAAGACCATTCACTTATATTCATCGGCTCTCTAAGTAGTTTGTTTTTAAGATGGTGTGGTCTTATTATATAAACTACTAGGGGTTACTTTAAAGATTAAGGTTTTGGTATAATGGGCACTTAAATCGGACTCGCATAAGAAGGGGGTTTTAGAGTGTTAAGACGGTATTAATTTTGTTTAAATTTTACTTAAAATTTCTAACATATCTTAAGAGAGAGAAACCTATATACTTTTCAAATGTGTCAAGTAAATTTTTTTTTTGTTATGGCTCAAGAAAGCGAGGAGGTCAAATAATAAACGAAAATATGCATATAAAGACTTGATAGTACAAAAATGTTTATTTAAAGGAAATATGCGATAATGTAAATCTACTTAGAAAACACTAAATGAAAGCGGTAAATCTTCCTCCCCCATACCTAGACCGAGCATTGTCCCCAATGCAACAATGTAATATGAGAAAGGAAGAAAGAAACTGAGATGATGACTACTCGTCGCCTCTGCCACGTGCTCCGCAACGTGCCCTTGCTCATGCTCATCCACGTGCATCATGTCTAACTTGGAAAAGTTCTACACCAAATCCCTGAAGTCTGACATGAGTAACAAAATTGTGCAGTTCATCAACACGATAAGTCAACACTCGCTTCTCTTTTGTTAGCTCTAACATGCTACGATCATGCCAGTAGGCGTAGTTGTGTTGATCTCGCTGAAGTTGTCGGACCACCTGCATCACCTTATTATGTTGCACTTCCATTATTTGGTAATGTTGAGCTTCTGCTTCATTATGTCGCAACATTTCAGCATAAATGTCATCAAGAGTAGTTGGCCGGCCCTAGTTTCTTCTTCTTCAAGGTTGATGCCCGAATGATGAACCTGAAAATTTTTCAAGAGGAATTTGTGCAGCAGGTGGGTGGATATCAGGTTGTGGAGCTTCTTTCTCCATCACATGCTTCATTTCATCGGGCTCAACATTGTTTGGACCACCTTGGTTGGACGTTTTCACCAGGAGCAGGAGCATTCAGATCATAAAGCCACTTCTCCATATTTGTTACATCGGTGAGCACGAGATTAGGCAAAGTATTACTCGGAACTACTTTATTCTGCACCATAAGATTATATTTTCCATCCTCTCTAGCCTTGATTAGGTGCCCAACACGACAGTTGTCAATATCGATAAATAGGGCTGGCAATGAAGGCAAATTCTCTAGTTTGTCCCCCAGGTTCAAAGCAAGCGCTATAGAGCTAACTAACCCTCCAATATATAAAGGTGTAGTACCTCTTGCACAAATGGATTGGATATGCGCCAAGAGGAACGCACTGGAATTAATCTTCCAATTAGGCGTGAAGGTGCAGTGCAGTAAAAAAAATTCCTTAGAATTTACTTTGTTGTTGTTCATCCTCCCGAAAATGGTGTTGGATAGAATGCGATGAAAATAACAGATGGATGGATTATGAATAGAGAAAGCAAAAGGTGCCTCCCAACTAGAAGGTCGCTCACCAGTTAAAGAGTTCCATAGTCCAAATGATGTTGACGCCCAATCTGCCTCCGGAGGGATTCAGTAGTATACTTCTCCTCCACGAGGGAAGCATAGAAAATCACTCAGAGCTTCTTGATTCAAAGAATATTCAGTGTTAAACATTCTAAATTTTTTAGTTCCATTGAGGTACATATTTTCATCAGCAGGTGTCTTGTAAGAGAAGGAACTCAGAAATTCCAAGGTTAAGGATTCATAAGTGGGGTGGTTTAGTGTGCCGACATATATCAGGTTAGAATTTTGAAGAAGCCATTGCACACTGTCTAACAGCCCCAATTCACGCAGACAATTTACATCGACATACCTTGTAAAGGTAACCAAACATTGATAGAAATTTTGGTACTGTGCTTCTTGATGTTCCCCAACTTTGCCATTTTTAAACACAATTCGTGAAAGGTTTTTTTCTTGTTTGGTGTTGGATTCTTCGACACATAAAGAGACACAAAGATGGTGGATGGTTTAGGTTTCGAAACTGACCGAGGGAGAGGTTGTGGGTTTTAGTTTTTGTTTCACAAGTGTTTAAATAGGAGAAGAATATATATGGTAGGGAGCGAGTGATAATGGGGTTTAATTGAAATTTTGAAAAATGGAGGAAGTGGCACGGTCAAGGGTGATGAATAGGGGGTGTGGGTTTTAATGGGATTTTAGTAAAAGTGGAAGAAGATGAAAGAAAAAGACGAAAGGGGTATCTGTAATAAACAAATACACGCAGGATTTACTCTGTGCCGAGGGGCGCAGAGTGTGTGTCGGGCGGCACACTTTATACAGGCCTGGCGATCGTCACAGTATGTATGGTGAGCGGCACAGTGCTAAAAGCCAGAATTTCCAGAAATATTTTTTTTTCCTACATAGTGATATGGTTTAGGCACATACATAGACATTTATATTAGTATGTATACCAGTACGTATATAATAATTTGTCTAACATTAAAACATAGCATATATGTAAATGTAAATATCAGAAACAATGCCAAACATTTTAGCTGAATCTAGAAATTTTGAGCATTCCAAACAATATTATGAAGAAGAACAAAAAGTAAACAGAAAGCATAAAAAATCTAGTCTAGAAAGGAAAAACAGAAAACAATAAATCTATTCTAGAAAGAAAGGAAATTCTAAATTGGTTGTCCTTCCCCCACACGAATGTAAACAGTGTCCTCACTGTTTTAATGTGAGATTTGGAAAAATGCAGAACATCTAGAAATATCAACCACTATTATTAGTATTCTTAGCAAAGGAGTAGATGTGTTGAAAAATGTGATCCACCTACTTCGTCACTAAATCCATAAAACCATGAAACTCAATGCGTAATTTAGTGAACTCTTCTCTCAAGCAATTTAGCTCAGTTTGTAAAGCAAGGATGGCAGTAGCTTGATCAACATAGGGAGGTGCAGAGGCAACTGGAGAAACAAAGGCACATAAAGGGGTGGGTTGCTTGGTGGATGGGAAATTGTGATAGAATGGAGGTGTTTCAGGATCTGTTTCAGGATCAGAGAGAAAAGCATCATTGTGATCATAAATCTATGGTGTCTCAGGAGAAACCGGAGGTAAAACTTGTTGTACTTCCAAATCAAATAGCCAGTTGTTTCGGTCATGAATACTAATTCTGGGACTTGGCAAGGTGAAGAGTTGCATAACCTGGTTGTTGATGAGAAGTTCAAATTCGCTAGGGCCTAGGTTTCTAATAATTCCAGTGTTGAAACAGAAATGTATATTCATGGGTTGGAATCCACCTAGACGGTGGAGTCCGAGAAGCGGTTGTCGCATTCTAATAGTATTGGATATCACGGTCACTAAGCCTCCTACTAAGATAGGTGCATGATCAGTCCATGTAATACGGTCAAAGTTATCTATCATAAAGGTAGCAACATTAACAGGGCGATTTCGGGAGGCACAATACATGATCAAAAGTTCATCTTTGGACCTAGAGGTAATGTTTTGTTCTTTTCCGAATACGGTGTGAAAAAGGATCTTATGAAAATAATGGATAGCAGGGTTATGGATATTCTCATAAAACATGTTATGAGGCTCGGGGTTGGTATCTTCGGTTATGCTATCCCAAAAATATCCAATTTCAAGGTCCAAAAGAAGGTCTTCTTGAGTACTAGCAAATACATGTGGGCCACTAGGAAATCCTAAAATATTAGCAAGCTCGCGGTTATTATACTAGTATTTAATATCGAACATTCTAAAGATAATTAGGCCTCAGTTAAATCCTAATCCATGGTTAGGCAAAAAGGTGAGTGAGCTCAGGGATTCTAAGGTCAACCTCTGATAAGAACTAAATCTCCTTCTCAAGGGAGAAGTATCCCAAGCTATTTGGTACAACAAAAACATCACACTATCCCTAATACCTAATTTGGTCATGATAGGGCCATCAGGGTAGAAAGTTAGTGCCATCTCTCTTGCAGCCAGTGCCTCAAAATGCCTCCTCTGAGCTCTTCCTCTTAAACAATTCCCATTGTGTCAACTTCTTGCATCGTTAGTCAGTTTGGTTAGCTAAAATTAAGTTAGCCTGTAAGTAAGTTGACAATTAGAATTAAGTTAGTAGTGGTTAACGTTAGAGAACAATACTGCATAACATTTATGAAAAGAAAAAGAATGAAAAGTAAGAAAATGTAAAGACTAAAATTAGTAAATCAAAATAAAAGACTAGAAAGTGGGGTGTCTCCCACCAAGAGCTTTGTTTTATGTCATAAGCTTGACATAATTTTAATAGGTGATTAAATCTGGGAGTGAGCGGGTAGCTCTGAAAAATGGAAACTAGTAGAATAGTCTTTGTTGTCGATACATGATAGTGCTTCAAGCGTTGCCCATTTACGATAAATGGTTCACTAGATTTTCCTTTAATTTCAATAGCTCCACTTGGAAAAACCTTAGTTATTTCAAACGGACCATACCACCTAGAACAAAGTTTTCCTGGGAACAATTTAAGTCTAGAATTAAACAGGAGCACTACATCGCCCTCATTGAACTCTTTCCTAGATATGCGCTTATCGTGCCAATTTTTTGTTCTTTCTTTATAGATCTTGGAATTTTTGTATGCATCTAGTCTAAGCTCTTCTAGCTCATGGATATCTAAGATTCCCTTTTCGCCCGCGACAGTGTAACTTAAATTTAGGGTTTTAATCGCCCAATAAGCTTTATGCTCGAGTTCTACTGGCATATGACATGATTTTCCATAAACTAGTTTGAATGGTGTGGTTCCTATGGGTGTCTTATAGGCTGTTCTATATGCCCACAATGCCTCGTGTAATTTGGACGACCAATCTTTCCTAGAAGTGGCAACTATTTTTTCTAAGATTTGCATAATCTCTCTGATAGAGACATTCCTTGCCCACTTGTTTGGGGGTGATAGGGTGTTGCTACACAGTGTCAAACTCTATATTTCACTAATATTTTCTCAAAGATTCTTGAAATGAAATGAGAGCCACCATCACTGATGACAAGTCTTGGCACACCGAATCTAGGAAATATTATATTTTTGAAGAGTTTGATTACTACTCGTGCGTCATTTGTGGGAGAAGTTATGGCCTCGATCGATTTTGATACGCAATCTACAACAATGAGTATGTATTTATTGCCAAAAGAGGATGGTAAATGTCCCATGAAATAAATTCCCCACACATCAAATACTTCTACCTCTAGAATGCCTTTTTGAGGCATCTCGTCGCGCTTGGAGATGTTGCCAGTGCGTTGGCACCAGTCTCAATTTATGACTGTAATATGGACATATTTCCATAGGTTATGCCAATAGAGGCCAACTTTTAAGATCTTAGTGCAAGTTTTTGAGGGGCTAGCATGTCCACCATAGGGAGTAGCATGACAATGGGAAATTATAATTTCTATTTCATCTTCGGGGACACATTGACAGAAAACACCATCAACGCCTCTCTTGAAAAGTAGAGGCTCATCCCAATAATATTGTTTAAGACCATGGAAGAACTTCTTATTTTGTTGATAGGTTAGATCCGGTGGAAGCACTCTAACAGCCAAGTAGTTGACAAAATAAGTGTACCACGACAATGTGGCTGTAGTGTAGACTTCTTCCACGAATTTATTTATCTTGGTATTATAAGTTATGGGGCGTTCAATGGTGTTGTTTTCCAACTAGGCTATGAGTTGTTCATAATGGAAATCATAATTTATAGGCACTTGTTCAGGCTTAATGCCTTCTGTAATATGGTGGGAGAACTAACTTATTTTGCATTTTATCGCAAATGTTGCGGATAGCAAGAGTCGCCACCAACTTTTCTTTTATCTAATAAGGAAAGGGCGAAAATAATAGGAAAAACCTTGATAGATTTTAAGTTCGGGGGGTAAGTTATGAAAAGGGAAGGTGTTAGCACTCTTTTCATCCGTAGTTATCTACGGGCTCTTAATCGCTTAGCTCATTTTAAAAATTTGTTTTGTGTGTGTATTTTGAAAATATTTTTGAAAGTTGCCAATATAAGGCGAACTTTGTAATAACTCTTGTATCGGTCCTCAAGAGTGTATACAAAGTGTTTTGAAAATATTTCATTGTTTTGAAAAGTGCGATTGTGAAAAATGTTTTGTGAGCAAGAGATTAAAAGTTCTACCCACTCAAGTTCGTTCTTGTAATTTTCCTCCTCCTTTAGATAATGTTATCCGTACCATTAGTTAGTAGGAAGCCCTATCTTTGGATGTGAAGGGATAGGAAAAGGGTCATCGTACGGTCATCGAAGGCAATTGGTAAGGGAGCTTTAGCAATTTTGTAAGGAACTAGACCATTTATCGAAAGGCAAGGCCGAAGGGTCATTGAGGGACTATGATCTTTTATTCGAGGGTCTTTGCTAAAGCGTTACCACTTTCGAGGGACATGGCCTTTTAATCGAAGACAACAAAGAGAGGTTACCCTAGAGGTGCAAGTGTGTTAATTTAAGTTATTTTAGTCTTGAATTTAGGTTATATATCGATTGGTTTTTGTCTTTCCATGCAAACCCTAATTACTAAGTAGAAGCAGAGAAATATAGTAGCAGAAGATAAAGGCAGAAAAAATAAACCTAAACCTATTACACGACTTTGGGGCAGATACATAATAGAGGTGCGAAAAATAAACCTAACTATTACATCCCGGGAGGCAGGTACATAATAATTAAAAAGAAAGTGGGAAGTCTAGGTTATTGTAAATGCGAAACCTATACAACTTATCTAAGAAAATAAAATAAGAGGAAAATAGGAAAGAAACATTTTTTGGTGATTTTTTAGGAAAAGAGTGATAATTAATTAAAGACCTATAAATCTAATTAATTTTAAAAAGTTAATTAAAAAAGATAATTAAACCTAAAACCTAATTAATTAGGATTTACAAAAAAGTTTTATTTTTAATGGTTTAGTGAAAAAATAAATTAAGTTTAACCAAGAGAATTAAGGTTAAAAAATAGGGTTAGGGGAGAAATTAAGGAAAAAAAGAAGTTAGAAGCAAAACAAAGCGAAATGACAGGGGTAGGTGTTGAACCCACACCCTTAGCCCTTTCCACTGCATGCTTTGCCACTACGCTAGGCACTCGCTGGTGTTGGAATCAAAACCTGCAAAATTGGAAAATATGAAAAATAAAATGTCAAAAGGCAAAATTGAACCCATGCTCTAGTATACGAATGCCTTATCATGTGCGCACTTGCCATTGGGGTGACTTTCATCCGGTAGATAAGTGAAAACAATGAAATATAATATGAAATACATAGACTAGACCGGAGAAGTGCCAGAGCCCTAGCTCTGGTCGTGTTCTCCGGTGAGCTCGTTATTCAACCTGCAAAAACAAGGAGCGTTAGTGATTTCCAGGGACCCTACCCCCTAATTTGGGCCTTGCAATTTCAATGGAGCCCTTAGTTTTGGCTAATTCCTACTGTATAAAGAGATATGACGTGAACAACATCAAACAGTAGAAACATGGTAGCTCGTGACTCAGTCGTTATGGGACTCAAATGATGGGTCTATCCTGCATTGTTATACCTCGGAAACACATTAGTGATGTTAGTATGCATTAAAACACAAAGAAAACAAAAATACAAATTCATGCAAGAATGGAAAACCGATGATGCATGTTTATGTGTTTCAGGCCCTTTAGATCCTAAAGATTGATCCATTCTTACCCTACACTGCTTCTGGAATTGATTTGAATGAT
The DNA here is from genome assembly GCA_948472305.1 of Vicia faba. Lineage (NCBI taxonomy): Eukaryota > Viridiplantae > Streptophyta > Magnoliopsida > Fabales > Fabaceae > Vicia > Vicia faba. The sequence continues at coordinate 653,357,741 of OX451740.1, forward strand.
TGGTTTGCTTGGGAAGAAGCTATAACTAGGGTTTTCGAGTTTCCCTGGTTTTGAGAAAATTTGGAAATTTGGAATAGTGATCTTCTTGCAAGGGTTCATATGATGCCTTGTCTGAAATAGTGAGAATATATAGAGAGGAAATTAGGTCAAATGATTGGGCTTGGACTTTTGTAAGGAAGCCTACTATTTTATCTAATTTATTTTGAATTTTAAATAAATAAAATTAAATATAAATAGAATAAAAATCAAAGGGGGTGTATGAATAATTTTAGAGGTTCACAATGAGGCCTTATGCACGTTTGGATCTTGAAACATCAGCCCATTAGCCCAAAAATTCCAAGTTTGCTCACTTTGGGTTTCAAGCATTTTCTCAAAATTTCCCAACTTGCACCAATCATAACTCTCTCGATTTTTATCATTTGAAGGTGATATTGGACTTTTGGGAAAGCTCAAGATTTCCTCTACAATATCTATGTTGATCATTTTTTCATTTGAAGATATATCTTGATGTAAGTTGCCTTGAAAAAAAGTGTCTTTTTGTTGACTTTTGAAATGACCTATAATGTTTTTGCCCATATCTCTCAAATGAAGCATTTTTTGGACTTGAGCATAGAGAGACATAAATGTAGAGAATTTAATTTCCTTCAAATTGAGCTTTGGTTGACAGAAATCCGATGAAGCATGTGAAAGTTGTGCTTGGTCAAAATTTAGTTGACTTCTCCTTAAGAAAATCCTAATTTAGTAACTTTTGACTTTTGATGAATTAAGAGTTCTCTTGATGAATCATGATCAAAACTTGACCAAATGATGAATTTAACTTCAAAATATTTATGTTTACCAAAAATCTTGAGGTTTGACTGTATGTTGAGCACAATTGACTTTTTGTCCAATACAGTTGATTTTCAGTCATCTGAGCAATTGATTGAGCAAACTTGTTATGTAAGGCTTTAAACTTGTCATGAGCATTCTTGGAGACATATAAGAAACCATGAAATCCACTTGAGGAAATATAAGATCAATTTTCCTTAAGAAAAGTGAAACCCTAGTTGTAGGTCAATTTCTCAGGAGGAGAATTTGTCTGATCAATTCCTGAGCATCCTTGAGCAAATGAAAACCCTAGGAGCATGAGAAGGTACCTTGAAGAAATGGGAGGGAAAATTTTGGAGTGTAACATCTTCCCCTGTTCAATCTTCTTAAACCTGAAGAGTTAGATTGGCTTGTATGCCATTCGTGATCTGAAGGTAGAAGAGGATTGAACACTTAAGTTCCTAGAAATTTGCACTCGCATGTGCATGCAGTAACACTATTAATTGATAACATTTGATTAAATGGGCTTAAAGATATCACTTGGAGAAATGACGAAGTGTCATCAGAGATGGGCTTACAGATGCCATCCAAAGTAACTATTGATAGGAGTATCAGAACGAGTCTATGTTTGACTGTATCTAAGAAGTACACTAGAATAGGTTTGTATCCGACAGTATCTAGCCGACGCGCAAGGAGTTTTATAATGAATATTATCCCTCAATTATATCTGAATGATATTCTAGAATGAGTCTATGTCTCGATTGTATATATAAGTGGATTAGAATGAGTCTTCGCCCGACTGTATCTGAGATTTGTATTAGAATGAGTCTACGCCTAGCTGTATCTGAGATCTACGATCTATGTTAGAATGAGTCTACGCTTGAATGTATCTAAGGATATACCAGAATAAATGTCAGAACGAATCTCCATCTTGATCGTATCTAAATCGTATCTGGAATATATACTGGAATGAGTATTAGAATAGATCTACGTCTCGGTTGTATTTGAACTATATCTGGAATATGCATCGGAATGAGTCTACGCCTGACTATATCCAAATGATCATCAGAATGAATCGTCGATTGATTGTATCTGAAGGATGACAAAACATTCGTCTGTTTGCGAACCAACCTGAAAGAAACAAAGTTAGTCTTATGAAATGTCATGATGTATGCATTGCATGATGATGCGATCAAAATAAATAAGAGTGTTATATGCGTTTCACATGCATATGTTATGATATTTTGTAAATGGTGTATGGATGCAATATGTCGTTGAAGCGTATCGAAAGCTCCGTGTAACATCTTTGGCTGGGGAAACTAAATCCTTGACTGTTGCTGGGGATGAAGAATATGAATCTTCAATCTTGTTTAGAATGTTTTCGCTGGGGACTCCCGATTTCTATTTGAGGATATTCCGATGAGGACATTCGGCTTCTGCTTGGAGATGAAAGAAATCCAGTAAAATTGGTCGTTCATCGTCCTCTTGAAGGATTTGATTTTTATGTACCCCGACTGGGGATAAAAGAGATGGATAACCCTCTGTTGTGTTATCTGACTGAGTTTCAGATACAAAATAAACTCTCTAGGGGATAGTGTTGTACCCCCAAAATTTTCCCTCTCTTTTCTCAATACATTTCTCACAAAGAACTTCAAAAGCTCAAATTTGCACAAGTATTGACTAGGTCAAGCCAGCTCGCAATACTGATACATCAAATTAGGGTTTAAGTTTTCATAAGGACAATTGGACTTTTGATGCCTCAAAAGTCTTTTATGGAACATTATAGACCTCCAAGAATGCTCATGACAAGTTTCAAGCCTTGGATCACCAAAATTTCTCAGTCAATTGATCAGATTACCCAAAATCAGCTGTATTGATAAAAAAGTCAATTGTAAACTGAAAAGTCAAACTTTGACTTTTTGATCAAAATCAAGTTTCAAAAATCATATTTCATCAAGACATGCCAAAATATGAATATTGTTCATTAGGAAATCAAAAAGTCAAAATCATCTTTGAAAAGTCAAACTTTTCAAGACTTTGGAATTTTTCTAAGTGTTTTGCACATGTTTATTTCATAACTTCATACCAAATTTTCATCATGATGCAAGATGATTCAAGGAAAACTTCCAACATGAATGCTGTAGATATCAATGATACCTAAAACATTGTAGTTCAGAACTTTTTCTAGAAATGCTTGGATTTTAAGTTATAAATTCATGAAGTTATGGCATTTTTGAATAAACACTTAGAGAAATTTTCAGCAATTTTGGTCAGGATTTTATCCCAACTTCTTGGCATTTTTTCACATAGTTCCAAGATGATTTTGTCAAAATGGAAAGCATGAAAGTTATAGAGTGTGTTTCAAGCTTTCTAAAATATCCAAGAGCATGAATTTATCATACTTGAGCTAGAATGTTCAAGGGTATGAAGTTGGGCATCCATCCTTGAATTGCAAGTCCTTTTGTTTAAGAACACATAACAAAACCCTTATGCTATGCGGCATAATATTGTGTTGCAGGCCTTCTTGCTTGTAAATATCATTATAATTTAATGCTTATACCCACTCTTGAGATATTACCCAAGTGTTTAAGCCATTGTCCAAAAGATCTTTCCATTTATGGCATAAAGTTACCATTACTATTCTTGAAAAGCAAACTTGCTGGCACAAAAATTATCTTGAACCCATACCTTGTTTGTTTCTGATTTTACTCCACCATAAATCATGGAAATCATCCCCTCTAAACCAACAACTTTGGTACTTCATCTTGAGACCATGACATAACTTGATATTTGCAATCCAACCTAGCCATAACTCCATAGTTTGTAAACCAAATCAGCTTGTTCACAAACCCTTTTCCTATAAATAGAGGGAGCATTTGCAAGAGAAAGAGGTCAGAAAAAATAGAGAGCTTCTTGTGTATTGAAAATCCTCAACCCCCCTTACTCTAAAAATCAGAACTGTACACAAGAATCTCTATCCTTGAGCTTAGAAACCAAAATCTTCAAATCTCTCAAACCTTGCATTTTTGTCCAAACAAACCATCCACATACTCCATATACATCATATAAAAGTTGTTCAAACACAAGAACAATTTTTGTAACATCATTATCTCCACTTTCCAAACTAAAAAACATGGTCTTGTAATTTGACTTGGTTGGAAAGATTCAAACACTTTCAGTACAAAGTAAAGATTGCAACAACTTCAAGGAGGTCTAAGGAAGCTCAATCAATCATCAGATTGCAACTAGAAACATCCATACACATTTTAAGTTTTCACTTCAAGAGGTAAGTTTTCTCAACCTGTGACATCCTTGTTCATTTATCATTTTACTTTCGTTTCCAAAAGAATAAAATAGGGAAAATCAAAGTAGAAGAGTTGCAAACACAAAATCACAAAAAGTGTTTATGGAAGTCTGGCACGGCCGACCGTGTCAGGAAGAAAACAGGAAAATGGCAAGACATGGCTCTGACATGGGTGCCCGTGTCCCACTTACTGGAATTAAAACTTGACAAAATGGCAGGACAGGGTCCTGACACGGGTGCCCGTGTCACAGGATAATGCCCGTGTCAGCTCAGCTGAGACTAAAAAAGACATACATATTTATTACAGGATCCTGACACGGATGCATGTGTCACAGAACACGGCCCGTGCCAGCTTCAACACTAAAAATTCTAATTTTTTGAGACTCTTTTGCTATTATTTTAATTCAATTTAGTTGTAATAGTAATTAGGTTTTAATTGATTTTATTCCCCATTCATAAATTTGTATCCCCATCCCCTAAGAGATGTAATAGCGTAGGATATCTACTTTTCGCAATTTACCGCTTTCAAATATAAATGCTAGTAATTAGGGTTTGTATGGAAATATAAAATCAATACTAGAAAATCCTAATCCAAGATAAATCAAGCATGAAATACAAAACCCTTGCACACTTGGACCTCTAGGGTTAACTCCACTTTGTTGCCTTAAATAAATGGTCCTGCTATGCATGTGAGACACTTTAGCAAAAACAATAAAAAATACAAGATCATAGTCCCTCGATGACGCTTCAAATGTTGCCTTATAAATTAACTTAGACCCTTAAGGAAATGCTAAGATATCTCACAATATTTCTATCTATGACTATACGATGACCCACGCCCGTCCCTTCACATCCAATGATATGTCTTCTTACCAATCAATGGTAAGATAGCAATGTCAAAGGAAGAGAGAAATGAACAAAAGACTTTTTGAGTAGGTATAACGTTCTTAGTTGCTTGCTCGCAGTCCATATTTAAAAACATCTTTCAAAAATACACCAACACTTTCAAAACATGAAATATTTTCAAAAGTTAACACTTTGTATGCATTCTTATAGAGACGAGAATCATTACAAAGTTCGCCTAAACGAAGGAAATTTTCAAAAATACTTTAAAAAATAATCAAAAACATATTTCAAACAAATCATTTCAAAGTGAGCTAGTAACTAAGAGCCCATAGATAACTATGGATGAAAAGGGTGCTAACATCTTCCCTTTTCATAACCTACCCCCCGAACTCAAGATAATATCTCAAAGGTATTTCTTGTTCTTTTCACCCTTTCCTTATTGGATAAAAGAAAAGTCGGTGGCGACTCTTGCTATCCGCAACAATTGCAATCAAATGAAAAACATCCAAGTCAGTTCTCCCACCGTATTACAGAACTGACGACTCTGCTGGGGATCAAGATTAAAAGTGGGGTTACCTTAGAGCTAGATCACCTTTAAAATGCTTTCATTGTTTAACTTGCTTACTTTACATTATGGGTCCTTATTTGGGTTTGTATTGATCCTCTACCCGGATCGGGGAACATTATTAGGTAAGTAGCAATAGATCGTGGAGACTGTGCGGGGTATACCGACTTGGTGTGACACATTTGTTGATACCAGTATCCCTTGAGTCCAGTCAAGGAGAATACGGGGCCGCTGTGTGGTGTCATGAAGCACTAAATCACCTTAGAACCTTTAATTGAACAACTTGGCCATTAGGAAATAGTGATATAGCCGACCTTGGTGCAGTCCGAAGTTGGTTGATACTCGATACTGCACTCATTGAGATTGGATTTCGGGATATTTCAGTTGCCAATAAAGAGGCTTGTGCTAAAAAAATTCCCAATGAAGAAAGATCAGTGATATTGAGATTCCCTAGAACCCGATTACTTTCTAGGACAGATTGAACCAACTAAACTTCAAGAGGGTACTTACCTATAAACCTCATGCAAGCCTAAACCTAAGGACTGGTTTTCTTTGTGTGTATAAGTTTGTTTGTAGATAACATCATGACATCATACCATGGCATTTGCACTAACCATTTCAAGGACCTAGAGATTTATCTTTGTCTTGTTTTGTAGGACATGGCTCCCACTCGCAGGAATACTAACCAAATCAACCTTGTCAAAATTCCTCCTCAACTTAAGGAATTGGCATCAAGGGTCCCCAATGATTCTCCCTTCACCATGAAATACGGTAGTCTCGCTAACTTGGTTACAACAAGCTTTGAAGAGGATATGGTGAAAGTGCTATTCTAATTCTTTGATCCTAAACACCATTGCTTTACCTTTCCTGATTACTAACTTGTGCCTACTATGGAATAATTCTCTCAAATCTTAGGAATTCCTATTCTTGATCGACTACCCTTCAATGGTATTGAAAGAGACCCGAGACCTGAAGAGATTGCTCGAGCTCTACATATACCTTGGTCCAACATTGTGGCCATTTGGGAAATAAGAAGTGGTGTCAAAGAGTTTTTAGCCAAGTTTTTGTTTGATAAGGCTCAATATTTTTGGGATGCTCTGGATTTACAAGCCTTTGAATACGTGTTGGATATTGTCATCTATGGGATGGTTCTATTTCCCAATCCTGGCCAACTCATAGATGTGAACGCAATCAAAATTTTTATATCTTGCAATTTGGTGCCTAATTTACTTGGGGATATCTTGCATTCTCTTCACACTCGCACCATGAAGAGAAGAGGACGTCTTATGTGTTTCACTCCTCTGTTGGCTAGGTGGTTTATTTCGCACCTACCCCGATCTGTTGTGAAAAATGAGCAAGGCTTAAGATGGTCTAGTAGGTTGATGTCACTCACACATTATGATATTTATTGGTGTGCTCGATCTATGGAGGACATTACTATTATTGATCGTTGTGAGGAATTCCCTAATGTCCCTCTACTTGGTATTAGGGGAGGTATTACCTACAATCCTTGTTTGGCTTTGCGACAATTTGGATATGCTAGGAGGGACGACCCTCTTGATGCACTTGTCTAAGGAATTGCATTTTTCTATGAGAGCGATGTCCAAGGTTATCGTCAGAGATTCATACGAGCTTGGGGCATGGTTACCAAGGTTGATAGCAAGACGTTGGGGCATAAGAACTCCATTCCTTTGGATCCTTATCTCAAGTGGGTCCGAACTCGTTCCCAAAACCTCATGATGCCTTATGAAGCCATCCTACCTATCATCATGGAGCATGTTGCCGAAGGAGATGTTCCATATACTATCCTTTATCCTTATATGCCTACTTCTCTTGAAGATTTGCAATGAGCTTGGATTCAGCTAAAGAGGGAGCGAGACACCTTTGAAGCCCAGTTTTTTGAAAGCAAGAAGAGGACATTGGAGCTTGTGAGACAACTTCATGAGGAGAGGAGCCTGAATGCCTATATCGCTCCAAAGAGGAAGCACCCATAGGAAATTTGAGCCATTGTTATTGTATTTTAGTTCATTTTGTTTCTTTTGTTTCAATGTAAGCCCAAGAGGCATGTTGTAATAAATTTGAACTTATTAATACAATTAATGTTTGTTCCCTTTTGTCTAAACAAAATCTAAATCTTCTAAGTCCTTGAAATCATTTGCATATGTATTTTCATGCATCATAACAGGCTTCCGTATCTTTCTATTGTTTATTTCAGTAAGATGGATATCGAACAAACAGTTAAGGACTTGCAAGCGCAAAATTCCCAGTTCCAAGAGACCTTGCTGACCCTGGCTAAGGGGCAGCAAGAGCTGATGACTATGCTAGTAGCCAAGAAGAAAAACAAAAAGAAGGCCTTTCAACATGGGTAACAGGTTCAAAGGTCTGGTTCTTCAGGTACAAGCATTCGAAGAGTCGTCTGAGGAGGACGAAAATCAAGACGGAGAGGCAAGGAGCACCTGTGCTAGGGGTGCCAATAATCAAGCTTCCGAAGACAAAGATTAATTTTATGAGTAATATCCTCCGACTGAGGATAAATACAAACAGTTGGAGGATAGACTAAAGGCTGTTGAAATTTAAGCCGTACCTGGTTTGGATTTTGGTGAGTTGGGCTTAGTACATGGGGTCGTCATTTCCCATAAGTTCAAAATACCGGTCTTCGCCAAGTATGACGGGGTTTCCTGCCGAAACTTCATCTAAGGTCTTATGTGCATAAGATACAGCCACACACTACTGACAAAAAGCTCTGGGTCCATTTCTTCCAAGAGATTCTGGCTGGGACTCAACTAGAATGGTTATATCAATTAGAGGGTTCCCGCATCCACACATGGGAAGATCTAGCCACTGCTTTTTATCATCAGTATCAACATAATGTCAATCAGGCACCAACCATAGTCCAACTTCAAGGTATGATAATGGGTACTAATGAGGGGTTTAAAGAGTACGCACAAAAATGGAGGGATCTTGCTGGTAGGGTCTAACTACCACTAACTGACATAGAACTAGTTGATATGTTCATGGGTACATTAACTGGCCCATTTTTCAACCTATTGATTGGGATTTCTTTGTATGGTTTCATCGAGTTGATACTAACTGGTGAAAGTATAGAAAATGGCATTAAGAGTGGGAAAATTCCCATGATATCTGCTTCCGCATCTAACACTGTAAAGAAGCCCTTCACTAGAAAGAAGGAAACAAATGTTGTGTATGGGGAAAGGTCATGTACCAACAAGGATCTTCGATCCTCTGTTAATGTTGTGTTAATCTCCAAGCCTCCATCTGCTCAAAGGCAATCATCCAACAATCAATAATCCGAAGTTCCTCGAAGACAGTTCACGAGAATAAGCATGTCACTGTTCCAAGCATTACAAAATATGTTGAAGGCCAACTTAGTGACATTTCACAATCCACCATCCAATCCTGACATTTCATCACCTAAGTACAATCCAAATGCCAAGTGCGCGTATCATTCCAACAGCCCTGGGCATGAAACTGATCAATGTTGGGCTCTGAAGAATAAGATTCAAGATCTGATAGATAATAAAAAAATTGAATTTGATCCACCTACTACTCCAAATGTGATAACCGCACCAATGCCAAACCATGGTAAAGGTGTTAATGCAATTGATGATACTACTTTTGTTTCCTCCATTGAGGATTTAACAACTCCGTTAACTATTATGAAGGGTAATTTCCTGAGGGTCGGGGTGTTCCATGGCTTCTCTAAAGATTGTGTTTGATGTGATTAACAAGTAAATGAGTGCAAGCGGCTGAAGGAAGGTGTGCAACACCTGATAAATATCCGTGAGATTCTGTTTGAGAAGATTCCTACCACCAAAAGTTTAACCAACAAAGCTGAAGATCTGTCCATAATAACAATTTCCAACAAGCCTCTTAGGATCCCCTCAAAGGGTCCTATTAGAGTTTCAAATGAACCAATCATTGCTCCTTTAATAATCACTACTGTTGGGCCTATTCCCCATTCCTCTGACAAAGCGGTTCCATGGAACTATGGTGCCGAGGTTTATTATCATGGGATAAAACAAGATTCTTGGATCAACGAAAACGAAGTTGATGCTACTAATATTGCAAGTTCTAGTAAAGTAACAAGAACATGGAGGATCTTTTCCCATTATATTTCACCGCCCATTACTACAACAACTCCCGTCTGCATAACCAATGACAAGTCTAGTGCTAACACTAGAGCCAAAGAGAAAGAAGGTGAGCCTGCTGGGATAGAGGCACCTACCAAAGATACTGATGCTGAAGAACCCACCACTCGAGATATGGAGGAAATCCTGAAAATCATAAAGAAGAGTGACTTCAAAATAGTTGAGCAACTGGGGAAAACCCCCTCCAAAATCTCCATGTTGTCATTGTTACTCTGTTCGGATGCTCATGCCAAAACTTTAATCAAGTTCTTGAAGAAAGCCCATGTGCCCCAAGAAACCACAGCTGACCAGTTCGAGAAATGTGTAGCAAGTTTAACGGCTAGCAATGGATTAGGGTTCTCCGACGCTGATTTGACTCATATGGGAAGGAACCACAATAAAGCCTTGCATTTCTCTATTGAATGAAAGGGAACTACCCTGGCTCATGTCTTGATTGATACTAGCTCATCTCTAAATGTGTTACCCAAAGGTGCTTTGGACCGGCTAGATTATGAAGGACTCGTATTGAAGCCAAGCGATATTGTTGTAAGGGCTTTCGATGGGTCTAAAAGGATGGTTCATGGAGAGGTGGATCTCCCAATTAAAGTTGGCTCGCATATTTTCAACTCTACCTTTTATATAATTGACATATGTCCCGCCTACTCTTGTTTTCTTGGGCTCCATTGGATCCATGGGGCAGGGGCAGTAACATCCACCCTTCATCAAAAATTAAAATATCCAGTCAAAGGGAAGATCGTTACTATTTGCGGCAAAGAAGAATTTATGGTGAGCCACCTCAATTCCTTCAAGTATGTGGAAATGGATGGTGAGTTCATAGAGACTCTGTGCCAGGCTTTCGAAGTTGTTCCTCCTATGGTTGCCGCCACCAAAATCTCCTCCAACATATCAAAAACTGATGAAGTTGTACCACGAATGGTCTCACTTAAGGATGCTCGTGCCGTGGTCGAAGATGGAAACTGTACTATCTGGGGACAACTTCCCGACATTACATTTAAAGTAGACAAATTTGGGTTAGGTTTCACCATCAAAGCTCAAAAAGAGGTCAGGCGTGCTCACATGGGAAAACCACCTCTCCGCATCAGAAATCATGAAGTAAATGATGTGGAAGACTCTGATGATGAATTCACTTTTGAAGAATGGATCTACCCTACTGCCGGAGGAAAGCTTAACAACTGGCACACAAAGGACTTCACTCCCATCTCCTTCATTGAGGAGTAATCACTGTTTAATGTTTTCTGTCAATTCAATAACTTTTTTCTATAATTTTAAATTCCAAACAATGACTTTTAAGCCATGTGCCTTTCCCGGGGAACTATGGTCTATTTATTAAGGGTTTTGTTCATTTATGATATAATTATTTAATATAAACCATTGGAACTTTTGCATTCAAATTTTGTGTTCACTGTCTTTCTTTTTCTTTATTGCTTTTTTCAATAGCCATGTGTCTTACATGCACACACACACACACACACACACTTACAGATCCCCATCCACTCTGGATCTCATGGCCAACTACTCTACCATTGCCAATTATGACTTTGAACATCCAATTAACATAGCCGAAGACGAAGGCAAGGAATATTTTGAAATACAAGGGGAACTAGCCATACTTATTATGCAAGAGGAGAAAGCTATTCAACCTCATGAAGAGCCAGTCGAAATTGTCAACCTAGGAACCGAGACAGACAAGAAAGAAGTCAAGATCGAGGCCAACCTAGAAGATGGTATCAAGAGAAGATTGGTTCAGATGTTACATGACTATGTTGAAGTGTTTGCTTGGTCGTATGAAGATATGCCAGGGTTGGATACCGACATTATGGTCCATAGTCGGCCAACAAAGGAAGATTGTCCTCCTATTTAGCAAAAGGTTCATCGCATGCGGCCTGACATGTCTGAAAAGATAAAAGCTGAAGTGATGAAACAATTCGATGCAAGTTCCTAGATGTGACATCTTATCCTCAATGGGTCGCGAATGTGGTTCCCGTGCCAAAGAAAGATGGAAAGGTTTGTATGTGTGTAGATTATAGGGATTTGAATAGGGAAAGCCCCAAAGATGATTTCCCTCTGCCTCATATCAAAGTCTTGGTTGATAACACCGCTCAACATAAAGTCTTCTCCTTCATGGATGAATTTTATGGCTACAACCAAATCAAGATGGCTTCCAAAGACATGGAAAATACCACCTTCATTACACAATGGGGCACCTTTTGTTACAAGGTCATGCCGTTCGGATTAAAGAATGTTGGGGCAACATATCAAAGAGCTATGGTAGCTTTATTTCATGATATGATCCATCATGAGATAAAGGTCTATGTGGATGATATGATTGCAAGGTCGCAAATTGAAGAAGAGCATGTAGATCACCTACACAAGCTATTTGAGAGGATGAAGAAGTACAAGTTGAGGTTGAACCCTAATAAGTGCACATTCGGAGTAAGGTCTGGAAAGCTTATAAGTTTTGTCGTTAGTGGTAAAGGCATCGAAATTGATCCTGCAAAGGTAAAATCTATTCAAGAAATGCCAGTTCCCAGCTCTGAAAAGGAGGTCAGAGGCTTCTTGGGTTGACTTAACTACATTTATAATTTCATATCTCACTTAGCTGCTGCCTGTGAGTCAATCTTCAAACTCCCAAAGAAAGATTAAGTAGTCAAATGGAACACGACTGCCAAGCTGCCTTTAATAAGATCAAGAAATATTTGCAAGAACCTCCTGTCCTTATGCCTCCAGTGGAAGGAATACCATTGATCACGTACTTGAATGTCCTTGAGAATTCTATGGGGTGTGTGTTGGGCCAACATGACGAGTCTGGCCGAAAAGAGCATGCAATATACTACATGAGAAAAAAGTTTACCGACTGTGAAACTACATATTCACTGCTCGAGAAAACTTTCTACGCTCTGGCATGGGCTGCTCGTCGGCTAAGACAATATATGTTGACTCATACCACTTTATTGATTTCCAAGATGGACCCTATCAAGTACATCTTTGAGAAGCCCGCTCTCTCCGGACGGATAGCTAGATTGAAAATTATTCTGACTGAATACGATATTCAGTATACAACACAAAAGACCGTCAAATGAAGTGTATTGGAAGATCATTTGGCCCATCAAGCTGTTGATGATTATCAATCTATGAAATTTGACTTCCCGGATGAGAATATCATGTTAGCGACTGGCTGTGCAAAACCTGGACCGTATGAAGGACCTGGACAAGGATCCCGATGGACTATGGTTTTCAATGGGGCTTCTAACGCTTTGGGTAACAGAATTGGTGCTATGATAATTTCTCTTGAAGGTTTCCATGCTCCTTTCACTGCTAGATTGTGCTTCGATTGTACGAGCAACATGGTTGAGTACGAGGCGTGTATATTAGGTTTAAAGGCTGCCATTGACTTAAGGATCAAGCACTTGGATGTATTCGGAGACTTTGCTCTAGTGATTAGCCAAGTAAAGGGAAAATGGGACTCTAAGCATCCTAACTTGATTCCTTACAAGGAGCTTGTGTTAACTCTGATTCCATGCTTCGAAGAGATCACCTTTGAACATTTCCCTAGAGAAGAAAATAAGTTGGCTGACGCCTTGGCAACAATGTCTTCCATGTTCAAGGTCAAATGGGACAACGAAGCTCCTATGATTACAATTGAGAAATTTGACGAACCTGCGCACTACTATGTGCTTGACACTGACGAAGAGAAACCATGGTACCATGAGGTGAGGAGATATCTTGAGGCACAAGAATATCTTTAAGGAGCTTCCATGAATGATAAGAAATTCTTGCGAATAATTCCAGCCAAATTCTTTCTAAGCAACATAATCCTGTACAAGCGCAACCATGATTCTACTTTACTCCGATGTATGGACAATAAGGAGGTAGAGAAAATTATGGAAGATATGCATGATGGCCTCTTCAGGACCCACACTAGTGGACACACTATGGCCAAGAAAATCCTGAGGCTTGGTTACTATTGGTCCACAATGGAAAATGATTGTCATTGTCACTCAAAGACTTGCCACAAGTGTCAAATCTATGCTGACAAGGTCCATGTACCTCCTATTCCTCTAAATGTCATGACTGCTCTGTGGCCATTTGCAATGTGGGGCATTGACATGATCGGGGAGATTAAACCTACTGCCTCTAATGGAGATCGTTTCATCCTTGTCTCCATTGATTACTTTACCAAGTGGGTCGAAGCTGCCTCATATGCCTCAGTTACCAAGAACGTTGTAGCCAGGTTTATCAAGCATAACCTCGTCTACTGTTACGGTATCCCCAAAAGGATCATCACTGACAATGGAACCAACCTCAATAATGCCATGATTACGGAACTTTATACCAAATTCAAAATCAAGCATCACAATTCTTCTCGGTACAGACCCAAGATAAATGGCGCAGTGGAAGCTGCCAATAAAAATATCAAGAAGATTGTGCAAAAGATGGTGGTAACGTATAAAGACTGGCATGAGATGTTTCTGTTTTCTCTCCAAGGCTACCGTACTTCAGCTCAAACATCAACTGGGGAAACCCCGTTCTTCTTGGTCTAGGGAATGGAGGCTGTCCTACCCGTCGATGTTCAGATTCCCTCTCTAAGGATAATGAAGGAAGCAGATTTAGGTGAAGACGAATGGATTTAGACTAGGTTGGATAAGTTGAACTTGATTGACGAGAAGCGACTGGCTGCTGTTTGTCATGGTCAGATGCACCAAAAACGTATGATCAAGGCTTTCAACAAAAAGATCAAGCCTCGAGTATATCAGAATGGCGACTTGGAAATAAAGCTTATCATTCTTCCATAAGACGACCTCAGGGGTAAATGGACTCCCACTTACGAAGGATCATTTATTGTAAAGAAAGTTTTCTCTGGTGGTGCCATGATGCTGACTACTATGGATGGAGAAGACTTCCCACATCATGTGAACGCGACATAGTTAAAAAATACTAAGCATAAAATGACCCGCTAGGTTGACATACCTAGGAAAAAATAAGGGCAGCCCGGTGAACCAAAGAGGTTCGAGCAAAAGTTAGGGATATAAAACAAATTGTACACCCGGCGAGTCGAAAACCCGAAAGGGAGATTTAGGCAAAAAAGGGTATCCAGGTGGAATAAAAACCCGAAAGGGCGGTCCAGGAAAAAGTTAAGGAATAAAGCATGTGACTATGTCCCGTAAAACCTCTACATCCAACTTTATTACCAAGGTCCAAGTTCAATGGTCCAAGATCAATCCAATCGATTTCTTTCAACGACAAGGAATGATGTTCGAAGACATAGGGGCAATAGTAGAGTTGGAACATAATGAGATCACTTCCACATAGCTATTTATTTTTGTTTCCACTTTGTATTCTTTTCGTCGATTTCCTCTTACTAGGATCTCTGTCTCTTTGTACAAAAACTCATATTCATGGGCAAACCATCAATATAAAATATACTTTGAAGTGTAAAACTTTTTGTTTTTTCTGTTTTGAGTGCAAAAAACACCCAATGACTAAAATTGAATGAACATATGCTTATGAACATGATTAAACTATTTAGCAAGTGTGTGCTTGCAAACAGTAACAAGCATCACTTTAATGCAGTTGATATATCCCCACAGAGTTATTTCAATAACATTATTCCCACAGAGTTGGATTCTCACAATTCCCAGCCCGAGTTCCAATCTCTTGAAAACCCTCTCCCTAGCTGAGTTGGTCTTAAAAAGAAGCCTTGTGGAAAGATACACCTCCCCTGCAGGTCATCAAATATTCTCTTCAACAGGGTTTATTTCCCCAACAAACTATAAATTCTCCAGCTTGAGTTTGCCTCTCAGACTAATACAAATCAATGGACAAAACCCCTTAATCTCTGGTTAAGTCAATACAACCCCCAAAGGAGTCATTATTATCACCAAAATTTACTATAAAGCCTGGAACCCGACCAAATAACAGTTGACTCCATTCCTCAAGAGCAAGTTACTATGAAGCCTAGACCCAACTAGATACTAGTTCAACTTTATCTCTTTCAAAGAAAGTTACTACGAAACCTGGACCCGACCAGATACTAGTTCAACTTTATCTCTTTCAAAGCAAGTTACTAGGAAGCCTGGACCCGACCAGATACTAGTTTCAACTTCATCCTTTCAAGCAAGTTACTATGAAGCCTGGACCCGACTAGATACGATTGCAACTTCATCCCATCCAAACAAATTACTGTGAAACCTGGACCCGACCAGATAACAGTTGATCCAATTTACTGTAAAGCCTGGACCAGACCAGAAAACAGTCCGAGTTGCTAAAACCTAGACCCGACCAGATAACAGTAAATCTAAATTTTAAACTACTAAAGCCTGGACCCGACCAGATAATAGTTTAATTTCTTCAATTACTGCAAAGCTTGGACCCGTCCAAAAAACAGTTCGAGTTGCTGAAACCTGGACCCGACCAGATACCTGTTAACCTCAAGATCAAATTGCTGAAACCTAGACTCGACCAGATAACCGTTTGAGTTACTATGAAATATGGACTGACCAAATAATAGTTTAACTTCTTCAAATTAATAACAAAACTCCTTTTCCCCAGTAGAGTTTGCCATTATCCCCGGTGAGTTGCTGCAAAGCCTAGAATCCAACCAGATAACCGTTAAATTCTTATCCCCAGCAAACTATTGCGAAGCCTGGAAGTTGACCAGATAACAGCTAAAATTTCTTCCTCTCCAATCAAGAGATAGCTCCCCAGTAGAGTAACAGACAACCAAAACTCCTGAACTCTATTCCCCGAGAAGAAATCAACACTCCCCGCAGATTTTTTTTCTTAAGCAAAGTCAATGTTCCCCAGCGGAGTTCTCCTCAAACAAGAAAAGCAGGAATCCCCAAACGGAAACATCCTAGACAAAGTTCGAAGATACACGTACTCTTCATCTCCAGCAACATTTCAGGATTTAACTTACCAAAACTCTCCCAGCATTTGTCAAGGATTTATTTTCCTACACAAAGATAATCCAATAAGCATATCGCATTCATACATCATATCACATACATGATCTCATTTATTTGGAGAACATCATTAAACCATGCATACATCTGCATGCAAGTAACCCTCTTCCTTGCAGGAAAAATCAATCATCAATCAATGTCCTCTTCTGGTTAGATTTATTTCTTCGAGATTAAAGACAGGCGAATCAAAGACCTCTTCGGGTTAGATTTTTTTCTTCCAGATTAAAGACAGGTGAATCAAAGACCTCTTCTGGTTAGATTTATTTCTTCCAGATTAAAGACAGGCGAATCAAAGACCTCTTCTGGTTAGATTTATTTCTTTCAGATTAAAGACAGGTGAACGAAGACCTCTTCTGGTTAGATTCATTTCTTCCAGTTAAAGACAGGAAATCAATAGACCTTTTCTGGTTAGGATTATTTCCCCAGTGAAGTCACCAAACAACAGACCTCTTCTGGTTAGATTTATCTTTTCCAGTTAAAAACAGGCAAAAGACATCTATTGTTTCAGTATAAATCGACCAAAGATTTATTCTGATACTTCTTCTAATTTCTACCAACAATCACTATAGATGGCATCTGTAAGCCCGTCTCCGACAACTCTTCATAATTTCTCCAAATGGAATCTCTAAGCCCATTCTTGATGCAATTAATACCTTATCGAGTGCAAATTTCTAGGCACTCTAGTGTTCAATCATCTTTCACCTTCAAGTCGCGAATGGAGGATCTGCCAATCTAACTCTCCAGGTTTAAGAAGATTGAACAGGGGCAGCTGTTGTACCCCAAAATTTTCCCTCTCTTTTCTCAATAAATTTCTCACAAAGATCTTCAAAAGCTCAAGCTTGCACAAGTATTGACTAGGTCAAGCCAGCTCGCAACACTGATACATCAAATTAGGGTTTAAGTTTTCATAAGGACAATTGGACTTTTAATGCCTCAAAATACTTTCATGGATCATTATGGACCTCCAAGAATTCTCATGACAAGTTTCAAGCCTTGGATCACCAAAATTGCTCAGCCAATTGATCAGATGACCCAAAATCAACTGTGTTGGTAAAAAATTTAATTGTACATTGAAAAGTCAAAGTTTGACTTTTTGATCAAAATCAAGTTTCAAAAATCATATTTCATTAAGACATGTAAAAATATGAATATTGTTCATCAAGAAATCAAAAAGTCAAAATCATCTTTGAAAAGTCAAACTTTTCAAGACTTTGTAATTTTTCTAAGTGTTTCGCACATGTTTATTTTATAACTTCATACCAAATTTTCATCATGATGCAAGATGATTCAAGGAAAACTTCCAACATGAAAGTTGTAGATCTTAATGAGACCTAAAAAATTGTAGGACAGGAATTGTTCTATAAATGCTTGGATTTTAAGTTATAAATTCATGAAGTCATGGCATTTTTGAATAAAAACTTTAGAGAAATTTTCAACAGTTTTGGTCAGGATTTTATCCCAACTTCTTGGCATTTTTTCACATAGTTCCAAGATGATTTTATCAAAATGGCCAACAAGAAAGTTATAGAGGGTGTTTCAAGATTTAAAAAACATCCAAGAGCATGAATTAATCATACTTGAGCTAGGAGATTCAAGGGTATGAAGTTGGGCATCCATCCTTGAATTGCAAGTCCTTTTGTTGAAGAACACATGACAAAAACCTTATGCTATGCTGCATAATCTTGTGTTACAGGCCTTATTGCTTGCAAATCTCATCATAATTTAATGCTTATACCCACTCTTGAGCTATTACCCAAGTGTTTAAGCCATTGTCCAAAATATCTTTCTATTTATGGCATAAAGTTACCATTGTTATTCTTGAAAAGCAAGCGTGTTGGCAAAAAAACTTGTCTTGAATCCATACCTTGTTTGTTTCTGATTTTACTCCACCATAAATCATGGAAATCAGCCCCTCTAAACCAACAACTTTGGTAATTCATCTTGGGACCATAACATAACTTGATATTGCAATCCAACCTAGCCATAACGCTATAGTTTGTAAACCAAATTAGCTTGTTCACAAATCCTTTGCCTATAAATAGAGGGAACATTTAGAATAGAAAGAGGTCAGAAAAAATAGAGAGCTTGTTGTATATTGAAAATCCTCAAACCCCTCTTACTCTAAAAACCAGAACTGTCCACAAGAATCTCCATCCTTGAGCTTAGAAACCAAAATCTTCAAATCTCTCAAACCTTGTATTTCTATCCAAACAAACCATCCACATACTTCATATACATCATATAGAATTTGTTCAAACACAAGAATAATTTCCGTAACATCATTATCTCCACTTTCCAAACTCAAAAACATTGTCTTGCAATTTGACTTGGTTGGAAAGATTCAAACACTTTCAGTACAAAGTAAATATTGGAAAAACTTCAAGGAGGTCTAAGGAAGCTCAATCAATCATCACATTTCAACTAGAACCATCCATACACATTTTGAGTTTTCGCTTCAAGAGGTATGATTTCTCAAACTATGATATCCTTGTTCATACATATTTTTCTTTCATTTCCAAAAGAATAAAACAGGGAAAATCAAAGAAGAAGAGTTGCAAACACTAAAAATCACAAAAAAGTGCTTCTAGAAGTATGACACGGCCGGCCGAGTCACTTGACACGTGCCGTGTCAGGAAGAAAATAGGAAAAATGGCAAGACAGGGCTCTGACACAGGTGCCCGTGTCACAGGACACTACCCGTGTCCCACTTACTGGAATTAAAACTTGACAAAATGGCAGGACATGGTCCTGACACGGGTGCCCGTGTCAGCTCAGCTGGGACTAAAAATGACATGAATATTTGTAACAAGGTCCTGACACGGGTGCCCGTGTCACAGGACACGGCCCGTGTCAGCTTCAACACCAAAAATTCTGATTTTTTTTACTCTTTTGCTATTATTTTCATTCAATTTGGTTCTAATAGTAATTAGGTTTTAATTTCTTTCATTCCCCATTCATAAATTTGTATCCCCATCCCCAAAGAGATGTAATAGCATGGGATATCTACTTTCCTTAATTTACTGCTTTCAAATATAAATGCTAGTAATTAGGGTTTGTATGGAAAGATAAAATCTTCAAGCCCATCTCTGACGATATTCCGTCACATTCTCCAAATGGCATCTATAATCCCATTCCCAACATTATCTACACAGTCAACTATCATTTCAGATGAGTGCAAATTTCTGGGCACTCTAGTGTTCAATCATCTTCCACCTTCAGATCACAAAAGGCAGACCAGCCAATCTACATCCTCAAGTTTAAGAAGATTGAACAGGGGAAGTTATTGTACCCCAAAATTTTCCCTCCCATTTTCACTCAAGACATGCCTCTAGAGGCCCTTAATTGCTCAAGGATGACCAAGAATTGACCAGACAAATTCTCCTCCTAAGGCAACAAGCCTCAACTAGGTTTTCAATTTTAAGAAAGATGTATGAGTCCAAAGAATCCCAAATGTTATCCATTTTCCTAATATGTCCCCAATATCATCCATGCCAAATTTCATGCCTTGAACAATAAGTTTGCTCAATCAACTACTCAAATGCTTGGAAATCAATTGTACTAGGTCAAAAGTCAATTGTGACCCAAACACAGTCAAACTTCAAGATTTTTGGCCAACATCAACATTTTGAAGTATTATCCATCATTTGATCAAGGTTTGATCATGATTCCTCAAGAAATGCTCCTAACTCATCAAAAGTCAAAAATGGCAAATTAGGGTTTCTATAGGAAAAGTCAACCAAACTTTGACCAGGCATAACTTTCTCATACTTTATTATAAATTTTTACTTAAAGGCTAATTTTGAATATAATCCAATTACCTATAACTTCTCTTCATCCATCAAGTTCGAGAAATGCCTCAATCAAAAGATATAAGCTCAGACATTACAGGTCCTTTCAAAAAGTCAACAAAAACACCTTTTGGGTCAAAGCTCCTTACATGAACATGGAAGATCCAATTGAGATGAAACAAAAGGGTTGTTTAGAGGACATCCTAAGGTCTCTAAAAAGTCCAAGAACACCCTCATAGGGTTAAAATTGAGAAAGATATGCATTGCTAAACTTGACCAATTTTAGGAAAATGCACAAAAGTCAATGTGAGCAAATTGGATCTTTTGGAGTAATGGGCGTGGGTTTTGGATCTCAAACATATCCATGGACTTATTTAAGATATTTAAATCCATTATTTTATTTTTATGAGATTCACTTTTATTTATTTGAATTTTTATTCATTTAAATCATGATAAATCAAATAAAATAGTGAAATAATGAAATAAAATCCAAAGACTTGTTTTATGATCATATAATGAGTCTAGAATCTGATGAGCAAATCATAATTTCGTGCAAGGGTTGATTGGAAATAAAAGAGCATGTTTTGGTCAAGTTTAGAAACTTAAAATTCAAATTGCAAATCAAATCTTTCTCTTACAAATCTTCAAGATTCCATCCAATTTTATTGACCTTATGCATCCTAGTATATATGCATAACATTGCTAGACCAAAAAAAAGGAGGATTGGCCACATAGAACACACACAAAAAGTTCCAATTTTTTTCACAAAAAAGCGGCAATCAGATTGATAGTTACGAAGGGGTTCAAGGAGTTTTGACGTTTGCAATCCATTCCTGGGGACATTCGGAAGCTAACAACATTATTTCCAAGCATCAAAACACCCAAAATCATCACTTACATCATCAAGGTTTGCACCTTATTTTTTGAAATCGATTTTGATCATACATGCGTTAGAAATAGACTTTGAGTATGCATTCTTGGTTGTATGAGCATTTAGAATGTATTTGAATGGTTAATTTCCAGTTTTGATGCATATATGATAACCTGCCATTATTAGGGTTTAAACATTCGTTTTAGGGTTTTCAGGTACAGGCAAAATTGGGCCTAATAAAGGATACCATCATGCTCAGGGGATCAAACCCAATTGATTCATGTCTTTAAATTGAATTTATATTGCCTGTTGTGAATTTTGGAGATTTGCAGGTGTTTTAGTGACGGATATAGTCCGTAGGTAAAAGTGTTAGGATAAAACAACGGACAGCTGAAGAAGATGATGGTGTGGCATGACCTAGTTGGACCATTTGAAAACAACGCGAGTTTTTTTCTTAAATAAAATTCTGGGTATTTATTTTGATTCTATTGTTTTGTGTTTGTTTGTATAAACGAATGAACACTTGGCTCAGATGGTAAAGGAAGCGCGCTAGAAGGGAGAGGACCTGGGTTCGAGTCCCAGGTCTAACATTTTATGTTTTCTAACTTATTCCTTTCAGATCTAATGCGTTGCCTTCCCCTGCGTACATCATACACCATCAACTCTCCAGCCATGAGATCCCAGGTGTCTAGATCTAGCGCACCAAACTTACAGTCCCATGGTGGACCTTCCAGAGGCCACAATACTAAATCACACGCAAGGGGTTATTGGGCTTGTGGACCTGGGCCTTGCAAATCCAACATGCACCCCCCAGATTGCTAACACACTTCAGGCCCATTCTTTTTTCCTTTTTCTTATTTTTTATTTAATTTATTTGTTATTTTTAATTATTTCAAAAATCATTTTTTCTATTTAATCATAAAAATCAGTAAAATCACAAAAAATAGGATTTAGGGTTTTTTATTAAAATTAATTTTGTAAATTAATTTGATGTAAATATTTTTATTTGTTTCTTTAAAATAAAATCAATTAGAACCTAGGTTTAATTTCAAAATCTTTTTCTTAAAAAATATCAAAAATATTAGTTTTTTTATTCAGAATTACTATTTTTTAATTAATAATTTTTCCAATTAATTAATTATTTTCTTTATCATTTAACTTTTTTTCAAATAAAAAAGGCAAAATACTCATTTTGGTCCCTTAACTATACCCTTGGGTTCATATTGGTCCCTTAACTTTTTTTGTGTCATTTTGGTCCCTTAACTTTCAAAAAGTTTCATTTTAGTCCTTTTTGTCTAAATTCGTAGCTAATTAGACGAAAAAACTTTGAAATCAGCCGCTAAATTCGTAGCTAATTAGACAAAAAGGAATAAATTGAAACATTTTGAAAGTTAAGGGACCAAAATGACACGAAAAAAAGTTAAGGGACCAATGTGAACCCAAGGGTATAGTTAAGGGACCAAAATGAGTATTTTGCCAATAAAAAACAAAAAAATACCTTTCTTTTAACCTATGCATGTTTTAGGGTTTAGACGCTTCGTTATTCTTCGCGTGTTTTTTATTTTTGCCGTATTATTTTCTAATTATGTAATTATTCCTGGTTTGTAATAATTAAATTAGATTTAAATTCCTGCATCTAATTATGTAACTTCCCCAAGGCCCTGTAATAGTTAGGAACTTTATTTTTCGGCAATTTATTTTCCCGCATGATAAACTGCTTAGATGAATGGTTAATAGGATTGTATGGAAAGATAACGATTAATTGAACATAGATAACCCTAAATATGCAAAATAATATATCTGAATCAAGCACACTTGCACATGTTCACCCCTAGGGTATCTGCCACTTTGGTTGCCTTTGAACGCGGTCACAATTCTCGAAACGTGAGAATTTTTAGTGGCTGTCCTTGAGTCTAAGAGATCACTAGTCCCTCAATGACCCTCTCGACTGCTGCCTCAGTTAAAAAAAGTGATCTTAGGGCTTTAGGACAGTTATTAAGAGTTCTTGCCCAGTTGCCTTAGTGACCGTGATGTCCCTTTCGATAGTCCCTCAAAAATCCAACGATAGGGCTACCTACTCACTAATAGTAGGATAGCACTGTCTAAAGGTTAGGAGGAAAAGAACTACCTTTTTGAGTATAAGTAGATAAGTTCTTCGATTCTTGCTCAAAACAATTTTTTGCACATACACAAAAATATTTTCAAAAAAACACTTTCAAAAACATTCGCCTTGTCAACACTCTTAAGGACTGATACAAGAGTTATCACAAAGTGAATCGCCGCACTAAGGCATTTTTAAAACAATTTTCAAAACACACAAACACAAACAGTTTTCAAAATGAGCAAGTACCTAAGAGCCCGTGGAAAACCATGGGTGGAAAGGGTGCTAACACATTCCCTTTCCATAATTTACCCCCCTTACTCAGAAAACTCTCAAAAGGTCTTTTTTTTCTGTTCTTTTCACCCTTTCCTTTGTTGGATAAAAGAAAAGTCGGTGGCGACTCTTGCTTACCGCGAAATTTGTGAACAAAAAATGCAAAACCAGTATAAACAGTCGGTTCTGCCACCGTATTACAGAACTGGATACTCTGCTGGGGATTAAAAAATGAAGTGGGGTTTACCTTAGGGTCTAGGTCATTTTAAAGTTGCTTCTTTGTCTGTGTGATTGCTTTAATTTTAAGGGTATTGTTTGGGTTACTATAGATCCTACACCCGGATCTAGGGAAACCTTTTAGGTAAGTAGCAATAGATCGTGGAAATTGTGTGGGGTATACCGACACGGTTGAAGCGATGGCTACATTGATGCAACACTTTGGTTGGTACCGGTAGCCCTTGAGTTAATCAAGGAGAATACGAGGCCGCTACGTGGTGTCATGAAGTGTCAATTGATCTTAGAACCTTAATTGAACAACTTGGCCATTGGGACGTAGTGAGATGGTCGTCTTTGGTGTACTCCTAAAGTCGGAAGATACTCGATGCTACACTCATTGAGATTTGACTCTCGAGTTTTGTTTGGTTGCAAGTCAGTTGCCTATCGGAACGAAACTTGTGGGAAAGATCAATGATATTAAGTTCCCTTAGAACTCGATTACCATTTATAGGACAGGTTGAACCAATCCAAACTTCAATAGGGTATTACCTTAAAACCCATGCAAGCCTTAAACCTAAGGTCTTTGTGTGATTTGCTTGTGCTTGCTATATCTGTGATTTATTAGCATAATCATGACATCATAACATGGAATATCATACTAACCATTTCAAGGATTTTCTAGGTCTTATCTTTGTCTTGTTTTGTAGGACATGACATCCTCTCGCAGGAACACTATCCAAGCCAACCTTGTGAAAGTACCTCCTCAACTCAAGGACTTAGCAACAAGGATTCCTGAAAGCTCTCCCTTCACTGAAAAACATGGTTGACTTCTCAACTTGGTCACTGTAACCCCTGATGAGGAAATGTTAAAGGTGATCTTTCAATTCTTTGACCCGCTACACCAATGCTTCACTTTTCCTGATTACCAGTTAGTGCCTACTATGGAGGAGTTTTCTCAGTTATTGGGGGTACCTATCCTTAATCAGCTACCATTCAACAGTATGGAAAGAGACCCAAAGCCTGAAGAGATTGCTCAAGCTCTGTCTTTACAACGGTATGATGTAGTGGCATATTGGGAAACCAGAAGAGGTGTCCAAGGATTTCCAGTTAAGTTTCTATTTGAGAAAGCTCACTATTTTTGGGATAACCTGGATTTACAAGCTTTTGAAGAAGTGTTGGCCCTTCTCATCTATGGGATGGTACTATTCCCTAACATGGACCAACTCATAGATGTGAATGAAATTAAGATTTTTCTGTCTCATAATCCGGTGCCTACTTTACTTGGGGATATTCTACACTCTTTGCATACTCGCACTCTGAAGAGAAGAAGGACCCTCCTGTGTTGCATTCCTCTATTGGCTGGGTAGTTTATTTCGCACCTACCCTAGTCTATTTTGAGAAATGAGCAGGGTATGAGATGGTCTCATAGGTTGATGTCCCTTACACATTCGGATATTCATTGGTGTTCTCGGTCCTTGGAGAGTATCACTATCATTGATCGCTATGGGTAATTCCCTAATGTCCCTCTCTTAGGCATTAGGGGAGGAATCACTTATAATCCTTGTTTGGCATTGTGATACGGTGGGAAGAGAACTGACTGTTTTTTGGAATGTTGGTTTGTGTTTTGCGTTTGTTTTTGCAAAATGTCGCGGTAAGCGAGAGCCGCCACCGTCTTTTATTTTATCCAACAAGGAAAGGAAAAAAAGCACAGAAAAATTCCTTTTTCGAGATGTTTCTCGGGTTCGGGAGGTAGATTATAGAAAGGGAAGGTGTTAGCACCCTTTCTATCTGTGGTTATCCACGGGCTCTTAGGTACTTGCTCAAAGTGTTTTCAAAATTTGCTTTTCTTTGTGTTTGTGGGTTTGAAAAGAATTTTTGTTTGAAAAGAGTGTAAGTGCGAAAAATTTTTGTTTTGTTTTAAAAGGAGAAAGTACTTAAGAACCATCCACCTACTCGAAAAAGGAATTAAAATGTGTTAATGTCCTTTAGACAACGCTAGTCCACTATTGATGAGTAGGTAGCATCGTCGTTGGAGTTTTCGGGTCAATTCGATTAAGGAACGTGTGGTCGCTAAAGCAATGTTAGGATGCCTTAGTGGTAACCCTAATGTCTTAGATCATTTTTTCCGAGGCAACCGTTTCGAGGAAACTTATGATCTTTGGACAAGAGGGCGACCTCTAAAACTTCCTATACTCAATGACCACGTTCGAAGGCAACCAAGTGAGGTGTACCCTAAGAGTGCGCATGTGCGAGTGTGCTATTTCGGTTAATTTTATCTTTGTACATGTCATGGGTGAGCTATGTTGATTTTAAGTTCATACATTTGATCTTGTCATGCATTCCCTATTATCAAACATCTAGCAGTGTATAGTTGCGGAATTTAAATTGTGAAAATTAAATCTAAACTATTACAAAGCGTCGGGTATTTACATCGCCAAAAGCAACCCTTTAATTTAAATTGCGGAAAGTAAAATAAAGCGATAAATAATTAGAGTCCTAATTATCTATTACAAACCGGAGGCAAGTACATTAATATGATAAAAATAAACAAACGCGTGCGGGAAATTAAATCGAGCGCAAAGTTCTAGGGTTTTGACCCTTTTTGTTAAAGAAAAGATTTTTTTGTTATTTTTGAATTAAGAAAGAAACTATCCTAAATTAACAATTAAATTAATTAATTAGTGAAAATATTTTTGGATTTTTGAATATTTAAGGAAATAAAATAAATTGATTAAAAGTTAGTAAAAACCTAATTCTACATTAATTTTAATTATTTGCAAAATATATTAAAAGTTAAACCTAATTAAAGCTAAATTGATTAAATTAATTTATTTACAAAAAATAAAGTTGAATTTAATTTTAATAAGTAAAATAATATTTTTTGTATTTTTGATTTTATGAGAAAAATGATTTAATTGGTTTGTGTAAATAATAATAAAAATTAACAAAACAATTAAATAAAAAAAGAAATATAAAAAGAAAAGAAATAACCCATTGGGGGGGGGGCCCAAATCTGGAGATTTGATTTGCAATTGTTTGGCCCAATTCAAGCAAGCCTGCAATGACTTTTCTGGCTCCCACGTGTGTGCATTGACTTTGGAGTATGGTGAGCTTTCAATCCTGGCCTTTAGATTTGGCCTGGAGGCCATCTGGCGTTGATTGCATGAGGGAGCATGGTGGATCTCAAGCCTTGGCATGCACTGGAATACCTGTGGACAAAATTCAACAAATATATGGGGGACCTGGGATTCGAACCCAGGTCCCATGAGATTTTCCACTAACGCCTCTTCCAACTGAGCCATTGTGTTTTATTGTTAATATATTAAGTAGTGAATATTATATTGGAAAACAATCAATATGCCTGGAATAAAAAAATGAGCACCAATAATTTGAATCAGCGAATAGGACGTGGCCACGTAATCGTCTTCTTCACTGGCCCCTGTATATTTTCCTGCGGATTCTTATCCGCAGCAAAATCCGTGGCTTCATCCTATAATGAATTCTATACTACAAAAATGCAAACCAAGGCCATCATCATGCTCGCCTCTTCCTCATAAATTCATCCATGGCTATTGATAGTGTTGATTTTACCTGAAACGGAAATTCCTAAAAACAAGAAACCGAAACCCTAGTTTCGGGTAGGGCTTTACAGGCTACAAAAACTCAATTGAATATTGCAGAATGATTGGAAATTGAATGATAAACATGATTGTACAAAAAATTTACTCAAAAGATGCAGGAATATGGGAATACGATTTCGTGTATAGGGCCACTTTCAGAGAAGCTTACAGTGCGTTTTAGGTGACGAGAGGGCTTGGTTTTGATTCCTATCGCTTCAGTGGATGGCAAACAAGAAGTCTATGTTGAGCTTTTGCCTTGAATTGGACTCTAAAGCTGATTTCGATTTCCAACTTTTCAAGCTTTTTCAGGTTTTGGTATTGCCGTTTGTGCAGCCTCTAGGTCGTGTTCTTGCCTTTACATTGTGTGAGTATAATAGAGTGAATTAGGTTTAGTTTTGGGCCTTGAATCCATGAGCATTAATGTTTGAAGATTTGATATGAATCACCATTAAAAAGCTTCTAAAATTGTCTCAAATCAAATATTTTGTTCATAACATGGCATGATTCAGATTTGATCTTGTCCATGATGATATTTAAGACCTATAATGATCAAAAAGATACCAAGTGATTAAGATTTGGATTTTATTTGGATTTAAATTGATTTAAAATGAATTAAATCAACAAAAATCAAATAAAATAGAAAAATTAATAAATGGACATGAGACTGAAGATAGAGCACGTGTGTAGTGTGACAAGATCAAATCAAGTGGAAAAAAGTGGGCCCATTTGGAAAAATTTGAAGTTTTGGGGATAGTTGACTTTTGGCAATTTTAGAAAAATGACCAACTTCAACAATGCATAACTTCTTAAATTTTGAACTTTTGGAAGTGTTCATGGAATTTTTAGAAACCTTGAGATGTCCTCTAACCAACTCTTTTGGTTGCATCTCATTTTGATATTCCATGCTCAAGTTATAAGCTTTGGAAAAAAAGGTGTTTTTGTTGACTTTCAAAAATGACCTATAATGTCCAAATTTGTAACTTTTTGTGAGTGCATTTATTAATCTTGGGGTGTGAATATGGATTGTAGGAAATTGCATCCTCTTCAAAATGAGCTTTGTATGGGTCATTTATCATAAAGTATGAGAAAGTTATGCTTGGTCAAAGTTGAGTTGACTTTTCCTACAAAACCCTAATTTAGCAACTTTTGAATCTTGATGAATTTTGAGCAATCCTTGATGAATCTTGATCAACCCTTGATAAAATGATGAAGTATCCTTAAAAATGAGGACTTTGACAAAAAATCTTGAGGTTTGACTATTTGTAGGTCACAGTTGACTTTTGCCCTAACACAGTCGATTTTTGGGCCTCTTGAGCAATTGACTGACCAAACTTCCTCTACAAGGCTTGAAATTTGACATAGATGAACTTGAGAACATATTAGGACATTGGGAAGCACTTGAGGTCATTTGGATGTAAGGATCTTGATGCAACACAAAACCCTAATTTGAGATTTACTGCCTTAGGAGATGATTTGACTGTCCAACTCTTGAGCCATCTTGAGCAACTTGGAGATTATTCTTGAAATGTCTTTGAGAAATATGGGAGGGAAAATTTTGGGGTACAACAGTTGCCCCTGTTCAATCTTCTTAAACCTGAGGATGTAGATTGGCTTTCGGGCCTTTCGTGATCTGAAGGTGGAAGATGATTGAACACTAGAGTGCCCAGAACTTCGCACTCGCATGAAGTGGTATCAGCATTGTGATGTCGGGAATGGGATTACAGATGCCATTTGGTGATTGTTGTTAGGTGGTTTTGTCTTCTTTGACTGGATTGTCATCTTTGACGGGTTGTCTCCATTGACGGGTTGTCTTCATCGATGGGTTGTCTCTTCTGACGGGTTGTCTCCTTTGACGGGTTGTCTCCATTGACGGGTTGTCTCTATTGATGGGTTGTCTCCATTGACGGGTTGTCTCTATTGACGGGTTGTCTCCATTGATGGGTTGTCTCTTTTTACGGGTTGTCTCCTTTGACGGGTTGTCTCCATTGACGGGTTATCTCTATTGACGGGTTGTCTCCATTGACGGGTTGTCTCTATTGACGGGTTGTCTCCATTGACGGGTTGTCTCTTTTGACGGGTTGTCTCCTTTGACAGGTTGTCTCCATTGACAGGTTGTCTCTTTTGACTGGTTGTCTCCTTTGACGGGTTGTCTCTTTTGACTGAGTTCGCATCAGAAAAATATTTAGGAATCGATTTAACTGGTTTTGTCTCCATTGACTGTGTTCGCATCAGAAAAATCTTTAGGAATCGATTTAACTGGTTTTGTCTCTATTGACTGAATTCGTATCAGAAAAATCTTTAGGAATCGATTTAACTGGTTTTGTCTCCATTGACTGAATTCGTATCAGAAAAATCTTTAGGAATCGATTTAACTGATTTTGTCTCCATTGACGGGTTGGCCTCAGAAAAATATTTAGGAATCGATTTAACTATTTTGTCTCCATTGACGGGTTGGCCTCAGAAAAATATTTAAGAATCGATTTAACTGATTTTGTCTCCATTGACTGATTGGTATCAGAAAAATCTTTAGGAATCGATTTAACTGATTTTGTCTCCATTGACTGATTGGCCTCAGAAAAATCTTTAGGAATCGATTTAACTAATTTTGTCTCCATTGACTGATTGGCCTCAGAAAAATCTTTAGGAATCGATTTAACTGATTTTGTCTCCATTGACTGATTGGCCTCAGAAAAATCTTTAGAAATCGATTTAACTGATTTTGTCTCCATTGACATAGTTGAGAATTTAACTGCATCTTTCCTGAAAGGTAAAGGTCAGTCTCATGCAATGTATGATATGGATCAAGCAATGATGTTCTCAACATAAATGAGATTGTGTGGTATGATGCGT
The DNA here is from genome assembly GCA_948472305.1 of Vicia faba. NCBI lineage: Eukaryota > Viridiplantae > Streptophyta > Magnoliopsida > Fabales > Fabaceae > Vicia > Vicia faba. Next base: position 653,388,113 of record OX451740.1, read on the forward strand.
CTATGCATGTACTATGATGTATGGGAATGTGATGTTTTAGCTGGGGAAAATAAATCTCGGAGCTGCTGGAGAATAGAGTTGAATTCTTTGTTTCCGCTGGGGATGACGAACAAAGATGATAAACTTGCAGGAGAGGATGACTCAGTTGGGGAATAAACTGATGAGGAGAATACTCAGAGGGGAATTATTCTGCGGGGAAGAGATGTTCTGCTGAGAATGTCACTGATAAACTTTACTGGGGATTCCGTTGATAAGCTCCGCTGAGGATTTCAACGATAAACTCCGCTGGGAATGGATTACCGTTGCTGGTGATATTAAATCTGTTGAGGATTGAATTCCTGCTTGTGAAAGGAAAGAACTTCGCTAGGGATGATCTTTCAGTCACGACTTGCTAGGGATATCCATGTTAGACTCTTGTGGGGATAATCCTCTGAATTTGGCTGGGGAGATTTATTTTTGTACTCCGCTGGGGGTATCTTGTACTCTGCCGGGGAACACAATTATACTCCGTTGGGGAATATAAAGACTGTCGGGGATACTCTTATACTTGCTGAGGAATATTCTTATACTCCGCTGGGGAATATTAAGACCCTTTTAGTGCTGATGGTAGACTAACTCTGCTTGGGGAGAGCATTGTTGATTCGTTCATAGTTGCCAGTCTCAGCTGAGAGAGCTACCATTATTGTCTTGCTCTGAGGGGAGTGAAAGTATCTTAGCCATATTCTTCAGCTGAATATACCTTGGTACCTGGTGAACAGAGCAACTGTAAAGTTCGGATAATTCTTATTTGCCCCTGTTTATGATATTACCAGTAATTCATCTTTTGTTTCGCATGTAAATATCTATGATCAACAATTAATGTCAAATGCATATATCAAAAACAAACATTTGACGTTCTTTGCAAAACAAAACAGATAAAGGAAAAACAATTTGAAATTTGTCTGAAAAATGATTTGCATTGATTTTGAAGTTTGGCATGTAAATAGGCGTTTTTGTACAAGAGGCTGACGTCCTAGTAAGAGAACACCGCCGAACAAGAGAGTTTATACAGTTTGTGAAAAGAAAACAAAACAGCTATGTGAATAATCCCACTGGGTTCCAACTCTGCTATTGCCTTTATATCCTCGAGCATCTCATCACTTTGCTACTAGTTGAAGGAGAATCAGATTGATCAGTGTCGTCCGAGCTTGATAGTTGATACCGAAGTCTGGATGCAAGGTGATCCAATGAGACATAGTGTTACGCTTATCCCTAATTTTTGCCTGGACCTCCCTTTCGGGTTTTCAGTCCACCAGGATACCCTTTTTTTCCCAAGTCGCCTTTTTAGGTTTTCGACTTGCCGGGTGTACAGATTTTTTTATTTTCATCCCTTATTTTTGCCCGAACCCTTTTGGTTCACCGGGAAGCCCTTATTTTTGCCTAGGCCAGTCAACCTAGCGGGTCTTTGGTTATGCGTAGTATCTTTTCACTATGTCCGCATTAACAGGGTGTGGAAGGTCGTCACCATCCATGGTGGTTAGAATCATAGCTCCTCCTGAGAAAATGTTCTTAACCACAAATGGCCCTTCGTAAGTAAGGGTCCACTTTCCCCTGGGGTCACCTTGAGGTAGGATAATGCGCTTGATTACCAAATCCCCAACTTGATACTCTTGTCGTCTAACTTTCTTGTTAAATGCCTTGATCATTCATTTTTGGCACGCCTGACCATGACAAAAAGCGGTAAGTCTCTTTTCGTCAACTAAGTTCAGATGATCAATTCGGGTCTGAATCCAGTCATCTTCGCTCAAACCTGCATCCTTCATGATCTGAAGAGAGGGTATCTGAACTTCGATGGGTAAGACTGCCTCCATGCCATATACCAAGGAATAGGGTGTTGCCCCTATTGATGTCCGTGCTGAGGTGCGGTACCCATGAAGAGAAAATGGCAACATCTCGTGCCAATCTTTGTAGGTCACTGTCATTTTCTGCACAATCTTCTTAATGTTCTTATTAGCCGCTTCTACAGCCCCATTCATCTTCGGCCGGTAGGTAGAAGAGTTGTGATGTTGTATCTTGAATTGCTCGCAGAGCTCAGTGATCATCTTGTTGTTGAGATTGGTACCATTGTCCGTAATGATCCTCTCTGGTACACCATATCAACAGATCAGATTATGCCGAATGAACCGTGCGACAACGTTCTTGGTTACAGTAGCAAAGGAAGCGGCTTCAACCCACTTCGTAAAGTAATCAATTTCTACCAGGATGAAATGATGCACATTGGATGCCGTAGGTCTGATCTCGCCGATCATATCAATGCCCCACATTGCAAAAGGCCAAGGTGCCGTTAAGACGTTTTAGATCTTTTGGTATCAGAAGAGTAGTACGAGTCAACATGTACTGTCTCAGCCGGCGAGCAGCCCATGCCAAAGCGTAGTAAGTTCTCTCGAGCAGTGAGTATTGGGTCTCACGGTCGGTAAACTTTTTGCTAAAGCAGTAAATAGCATGCTCTTTTCGGCCAGACTCGTCATGCTGTCCCAGCACGTACCCCTTTGTATTATCCAGCATTTATAAGATCAACGGTCTTCCTGTAATTGGAGGCATCAGAATTGATGGCTTGGAGGTAGTATGGCCCTCTCTTCTTGAAGCAGCAATCTAAAAAACTCAGCAGACACTTCGCAATCATCTTCACCTTCGTCTTCGACTAAGTTGATCGAATTTTCAAAGTCATAACTGGAAGGAGCAGAGTCGTTATCAGTGGGATCCAGAGTGGATTTGGATCATGATATGTGAGTGTATGCAAAATAGCTGTTTCGCAATATATAATAAAGGAAAAAAAGGAGCGCAAAATTTGAAATGCAAGAAAACGTCCAATGCTTTTATTAATGATATATGAAAATGACACACATAAAGCCCTCACAAATGAAGCCACAGTGCCCCGGGTAAGACACCGAGCCATAAAGTTGAAAACATTGTCTGTTACATAAAACAAAAGTTTCATTACTGGGTAACAAAAGTAATAGGGATGAAGTCCTTTGCTGTCCAATTGCTTGGTCCACCGTCGGTCGTAGGATAGATCCAGCTGTCGAATTCAGACTCTTCCACATCATCTTCAATGGCATTCACTCCCGAGTTGCTGATGAACACGGGAGGTCTTCTGATTCATGCATTCCGAACAGCCCTTTGAGCTTCTGCAGTGAAACCCAAACCAAACTTGTTAGTCTTCTGTGTAAAATCAGGGAGTCGGTCCCAATTTGTACACTCACCCTTCTCAACAACAGCCCGGGCATCCTTGAAGGAAGCCATCTTCATAGAAGAGTCTTCAACAACAGTCTCAGCTGACGCCAATGTCTGAGGAACCTCTTCAAAATGTTGAAATGGGGTGTCAATGAACTCCCCATCCATCTCTACATATCGGAAAGAGTTGAGGTGGCTAACCATGTACTCTTCCTCTCCTTGTACTGTCACAATCTTCCCTTTGACCGGGTACTTCAGCTTCTGGTGGAGCATTGAGGTTACGGCCCTAGCTTTGTGGATCCATGGACGACCCAACAAACAAGAATAAGATGGCCGAATGTCCATCACATAGAAGGTAGAATTGAAGACCTGAGAACCAACCTTGATCGGGATATCAACCTCTCCATGTACCATTCTTTTAGACCCATCAAAGGCCCTGACGACAATGTTGCTTGGTTTCAGCTCCAACCCTTCACAATCCAACCGGTCTAGAGCTTTCTTAGGCAAGACATTCAATGAGGAACATGTATCCACCAATACATGTGTAAGAGTAGTGCCCCTGCATTCAATGGAGACATGCAGGGCATCGTTGTGATTCTTCCCCTTAGCAGTCAAGTCGGCGTCTGAGAAACCCAACCCATTATCAGTAGTCAAATTGGCCACGCAATCTGTAAACTGATCAGCTGATGTCTCTTATGGTACGTGAGCAGTCTTCAAGAAGGTAATCAGAGCCTTTGCATGGGCCTCTGAGCATAACAACAGTGACAACATGGAAATCTTGGATGGGGTTTGCCCCAGTTGCTCAACTACATTGTAGTCACTCTTTTTGATGATTTTCAGAATCTCTTCCATCTCTTGTTTAGAAGCTTCAACAGTAATCGTCTTTGGTGCCTCCGTCTGGGTAGGCACATCAGTGGTGATCCCTTTGCCCCGAGTGTCAGATGACTCGGCGACAGGGGTAAGAATAGGAACTTGAACAGGGATAACAGCAGGTACACTGGCAAGTGTGATAACAACAGGTTTTCGGACAGTGGGTGGAGCAATATCAGGTGAGAAAAGTCTTCCGCTGCGGGTGACTTTAGCAGGTCCAACAATATTGCTGATGTCAGTATCAACATCCAACTCTTGCTTAACTCCATGAAAATAAACATCAGCCCCATAGTGCCAAGGGACAGCTTTATCAGAGGTGTAGGGGATGGCCCCCGGAACAATGATGATTACAGGTGCGATTCTCGGAACAGATGTAATTCTAACAGGCTTCCTCGAGGGAGCTTTGGAAGAATTGTTGAAAATGGTAATGATGGCAATTTCTTCAGAAGGAACTAAGGGAACAACAGTCTTCTCAAACATAATCTCCTTACTATCCATCAGGCGTTGGACACCTGACTTCAAGAGATGGCAATCGGTTGGTAGAGCAGAACACATACAACAACCTTCGTCACAGCCTGGAAATAAACCGGCTAGCAAAAGGTTCTTCTTCACAGTCGTCAAAGGGGTAACAATATCATTTACGGAAACCACAAACGAGTCTTCTTCTATGGCATTCACTCCATGCTTGGGCATAGGAGCAGTCACAACATTAGGCCTCTCGGGCGCCTCAAACTCAATCTCGTTAGCATAAATTAAGTCATGTATCTTACTCTTTAAAGTCCAACAATCATCTGTATTATGCCCCGGGCTATCAGAGTGATAAGCACAGCGGGCATTAGGGTTATACCTCGGTGATGTTGTATTTGAATTCTTTGGGGCTTCCTTTAGAATCACCAGACTGGTCTTCAGCAACTGTGGCAGAATCTGAGATAAGGTCATGTTGAGACGGGTGAATTGCCTTCGAGGTCTCTCGTCTTTCTATTAATTGTTGTGTTGCGGAGCACCAGAAGGTTTTGAAATAACAACCGCATTGACAGCTTGGCGGTGTTCAGGTCTATTCTGTCTTTTCAAACTGTAGACAGCACTAGACTCTTTCTTAAAGGGCTTCTTCTTGGTGCTTGATGAGGCACCCTTTTGTATCTTACCAGCCTTAATACCAGCCTCAATCCTCTCACCAGTCAAAATAAGCTCTGTAAACCCAGATGAAGAGCTTCCAATCAGGTGGTTGAAAAATGGACCTGACAGGGTCCCCAGAAACATGTCAACTAGCTCCCGATCAGCCAAGGGTTGTTGCACTCTACCGGCGAGGTCCCTCCACTTCTGAGCATAATCTTTGAATCCTTCACCCGCTTCCATTGACATACCCTGGAGTTGGGTATGCGTGGGAGCGAGGTCGGAGTTATATTGATACTGCTTGTAGAAAGCAGTAGCTAAATCTTCCCAATTGCGGATACTGGCTCCGTCCAACTGATAGAACCACTAAAGCTGAGTCCCTGAGAGACTATCTTGAAAGAAATGGATCCATAGGTTCTTATCAGCAGTGTACGACTAAATCTTCCTCACATATGACTGGAGGTGCAACTTTGGACAAGAAACTCCGTCATACTTAGCAAAGGCTGGTGCCTTGAACTTGTGGGGAATCACTACCCCAGATGATAGACCTAGATCTCCGAAGTCTAGACCAGGCACTTTCTAAACTTCCATAGCACTCAACCGGTCTTCCAGTTGCTTGTATCTATCCTCATCTGGAGGATACTGTTCTTCATCGAAGTCCGTCTCGTTGTCGGAGACCACAGGGCTAGGAGCCCTCCCTTCCCCTTGACTATCTTTCCCTCCAGATGAGGTGGTCAGATCAACTTCATTTTGTAGCCTATATCCAAACCAGTGTCCCGTGTTAAACAGGATTGTCCTCTTCTTCTTCTTCTTCTTCTTCTTCTCTTTCAGAATCAAGGTCTCCAGGTCTTGCTGACCCTTAGCTAGATTCATAAACAACTCTTGAAATTGGGCATTCTGGGCCTGGAGGGCCTTGATGGCTTGCTCAATTGAAGGTTCAGCAGACATGATGGGTGTTGAAATAAACAGCGAAGAAGATAAGAGACCTGTAATGGGTACCTGTTATGGAGTGCATGGGATGAAATGCGTATGATTATGATTTCAAAGACAATCGGGAGATTCAAATTTGTAAACAAGAAAGGAAACACACTTTATTAGATAAACTTTGGGATTCAAATTGTTCAACTTATGCCCTTAAGGCGTTACAAGAATGGAAATATTGAAAGGTAAATAAAAGCTGGAAAGGAAATCATCAAAGGTCAATCAACGCTCCCATGGTCTCTTCTTATCAGTGCGAACATAGTCGTTGAGAATCTGCTCGTTCTCCAACTGCCTCGTCAACTTCTGGATCTTCTATTCTTGCTCGTTGAACTTTTCCCAGTAAGAATCTCGTTCCTCCCTCAGCTGCATCCAAGACTTTTTCAATGCCCCAATGTCAGTGGGCATGTAAGGATGGAGGATGGTTGGAAGAACTCCTTCTTCATTAGCAACTTCAAGAATGACAGGCCGGACGACTTCATACGGCATACCCAGCTTTTGGGCACGGATACAGACCCATCTGAGATATGGCTCCATTGGCAGAGAAGTCTTTGGACCCAGCTCATGTGGATCAGATTGGTGAACTCTATCCCAAGCCCTTATGAATCTGCGGCGTAGCTCGTCGCCGTCCCCTTGAAAATCAAAGATGATATGAGGCATTAGCAGCTCATGAGGTCCTTCTCTTCTAGCACGCCCAAACTGATGTAAAGCTAAGCACAGATTGTAAGGAATTCCTCCATGGGTTCCTATCAATGGAACATTAGGATACTCCCCACAATGATCAATGATAGTCACCTCGTCCATACCCTTGAGAGTCCAAATGATGTCATTATGCGAGAGAGACATAACCCTATAAGCCCAACCCATGCCTTCTTTGTTCTTCAGCACTGACTTGGGAAGGTGCGAAATAAACCACCTTGCTAATAACGGAGCACAGCACATCAAGGTTCCCTGCTTTCGGGCAGTACAAGCATAGAGCTGATGAAGAATGTCACCCAAGAGAGTGGGTACATGATTGCGAGAGATGAAGATCTTTACCGCATTAACATCAACAAAGGAGTCAGAGTTAGGAAACAATACCAAGCCATATATCAAGAGAGCCAGAATATCCTCGAATGCCTTGAAGTCTAGACTATCCCAGAAATAGTTAGCCTTACCAACCAAGAACTTAGTTAGAAAGCCATTTGCTCCACTTCTAGTCTCCCAATTAGCCATTACCTCTTCCTTGGTCAAATGAAGGGCTGCATCAATCTCTTCCAGTCTCAGAATCTTCTCCCAACCAGTAAATGGGGTCTGCTCCAGAACAGAGATACTGAGCAACTCAGAAAACTCTTCTAAAGTGGGAACCAACTGATAGTCTTGAAAGGTAAAACAATGGTACAGTGGATCATAGAATTGGACCAGGACACTCATCATCTGCTCGTCCAATTTGGAGGTGACCAAACTGAGAAGATAACCATGTCTCCTAAGGAAATAAGTAGTATCAGACATCTTTGCAACCAAATCTTTAAGCAAGGTGGGAACCTGAACAAAATTGATCCGGATGGTATTCCTACGCATGGGCATCATGATGACCTACAAAACAGAACAAAGATGAATCCCTCCTGTCTTTGAAATAGGTTAGTCCAATGCAAGATGTATGCAATGTTATGATTTCATGATGTCATGATAGTAAGCACACCACAAGTATCCACAAATAGCAAACATGGTAAAGGCACACAAGTCACACAGAGAGCCCTTAGATTTCAGGCTGGCAAGGAGCTTAGGTACTACCCTCTTTCAGTTCAGTTGGTTCAAATCTGTCCTAAAAATAGTAACCAGGTTCTAGAGGATCTCAATATCACTGACTACCCTCGATTGGTCATAATTCCAATTTAGCAACCTTTTCTTGCGGCCGGAATCATCGCGAGAGTTTAGTCTCAATGAGTGTAGCATACTGCTACTGTTCTATGGCCAAGTTGGTCAATTTAAAGATTCTAAGGACAGTTGGTGCTTAATGACCCCTTAGATGACCCATATTCTCCTCGTTCCAACACAAGGGATATCGGTACAATCTAAAGTGCCACACCAACGTAGCTACTACTTCAACCGTATCGGTCTACGCCGTACAGTTCCCTCACAGTTTATTGCTACTTACCTAAAGGGTATCCCCAAATCCGGATTAGGATCTATAGTAACTCCGATACAAGCCCACAAAATTAAAGTATACAAAGCATACAATTGAAACACACAATGATCTAATCCTAAGGTACACCTCACTTTATTAGACATCCCCAGCAGATTCGCCAGTTCTGTGATATGGTGGGAAGAGAACTGACTGTTTTTTAGAATGCTGGTTTGCGTTTTGCATTTGTTTTCGAAAAATGTCGCGGTAAGCAAGAGTCGCCACCGTCTTTTATTTTATCCAACAAGGAAAGGAAAAAAAACACAAAAAAATTCCTTTTTCGAGATGTTTCTCGGGTTCGAGAGGTAGATTATAGAAAGGGAAGGTGTTAGCACCCTTTCTATCTGTGGTTATCCACGGGCTCTTAGGTACTTGCTCAAAGTGTTTTCAAAATTTTCTTTTCTTTGTGTTTGTGGGTTTGAAAAGAATTTTTGTTTGAAAGGAGTGTAAGTGCAAAAAGTTTTTATTTTGTTTTAAAAGGAGCAAGTACTTAAGAACCATCTACCTACTCAAAAAAGGAATTAAACTGTGCTAATGTCCTTTAGACAACGCTAGCCCACTATTGATGAGTAGGTAGCATCGCTGTTGGAGTTTTCGGGTCAATTCGATTAAGGGACGTGTGGTCACTAAAGCAATGTTAGGATGCCTTAGCGGTAACCCTAATGTCTTAGATCATTTTTCCCGAGGCAACCATTTCGAGGCAACTTATGATCTTTGGACAAGAGGGTGACCTCTAAAACTTCCTATACTCAATGAACTTGTTCGAACGCAACCAAGTGAGGTGTACCCTAAGAGTGCGCATGTGCGAGTGTGCTATTTCGGTTAATTTTATCTTTGTACATGTCATAGGTGAGTTATGTTGATTTTAAGTTCATACATTTGATCTTGTCATGCATTCCCTATTATCAAACATCTAGCAGTGTATAGTTGCGGAATTTAAATTGCGGAAATTAAATCTAAACTATTACAAGGCGCCATGTATTTACATCGCCAAAAGCAACCCTTTAATTTAAATTGCGGAAAGTAAAATAAAGCGATAAATAATTAAAGTCCAGGCGTTGCCCCTGTTGATGTCCGCGTTGAGGTACGGTACCTGTGAAGAGCAAAATGTAACATCCTGTGCCAATCTTTGTATGTCACCGCCATCTTCTGCACAATCTTCTTAATGTTCTTATTATCCGCTTCTATAGCCCCATTCATCTTCGGCCGGTAAGGAGAAGAGTTGTGATGTTGTATCTTGAACTGCTTGCAGAGCTCGGTGATCATCTTATTATTGAGATTTGTACCATTGTCCGTAATAATCCTCTCTGGTACACAGTATCGACAAATCATATTATGCCGAATGAACCGTGCCATGACGTTCTTGGTTACCGTAGCAAAGGAAGCTGCTTCAACCCACTTTGTAAAGTAATCAATCGCTACCAGGATGAAACGATGTTCGTTGGACGTTGTAGGTCTGATCTCGCCGATCATATCAATGCCCCATATTGCAAAAGGCCAAGGTACCGTCAAGACATTCAGAGGAACTAGAGGTATGTGCACCTTATCAACATAGACTTGGCACTTGTGACAGGTCTGAGAATGCTGATAACAGTCGGCTTCCATTGTGGACCAAAAATATCTTGCCCGTAGGATTTTCTTTGCCATGGTATGTCCACTGGAATGGGTCCCAAAGGGTACCTTCATGTAACTCTGTCATGATCCTTTCTGCTTCTTTCTTATCCATATATCGCAGTAAGGTTGAATCATGGTTACGCTTGTAAAGAATACCATTGCTGATAAAGAACTTCGCCGCGAACCTCCTCAGAAACTTCTTATCATTAACAGATGCACCCTCGGGGTACTCCTGAGCTTCAAGATACCTCTTCACCTCATGAAACCAGGGTTTATCTGCTACCTCTTCAGTCTCAATGTCACAACAATGTGCAGGTTCGTCCAATCTTTCAATGATAATCAGGGGAGCTTCGTTGTCCCAATTGACTTTGAACATAGAAGACATCATAGCCAGCGCGTTCGCCAACTGATTCTCCTCTCTAGGGAAATGTTCAAAGGTTATCTCTTCGAAATGTGGAAGAAACGTCAACACATACTCCTTGTAAGGAATAATATTAGGGTGTTTCGTATCCCACTCGCCTTTGATCTGACTGATCATTAGAGCGGAATCTCCGAAAACACTTAGAAACTTAATCCTTAGGTCAATTGCTGCTCGAAGACCCATGATGCATGCTTCATACTCCGCCATATTATTGGTGCAGTTGAAACATAGTCGGCGGTAAATGGAGTATGAGAGGCTTTAGGAGATATGATCACGGCGCCGATGCCATTACCCAAAGTATTTGAAGCTCCATCAAAGTACATAGACCATCGGGATCCTTCCTCAGGTCCTTCATCCGGTCCAGGTTCTTCGCAGTCAATCAGCACCATGATATTCTCGTCCGGAAATTCAAAGTTCATAGACTGGTAATCATCCACAGCCTAATGTGCCAAATGATCTGCCAATACACTTCCCTTGATTGCCTTTTGGGTTGTGTACTGGATGTCATACTCAGTCAAGATCATCTGCCATCTTGCTATTCTTTCGGACAAGGCAGGCTTCTTGAAGATATACTTGATTAGATCCATCTTCGATATCAATAGAGTAGTGTGAGTCAGCATATACTGTCTCAGCCGACGAGAAGCCCATGCCAAAGTGCAACAAGTTTTCTCAAGCAACGAGTATCGGGTCTCGCAGTCGGTAAACTTTTTGCTAAGGTAATAAATAGCATGCTCTTTTCGGCCAGACTCGTCATGCTGACCCAGCACACACCCCATTGAATTATCGAGTACTGTCAAGTATAGGATCAAAGGTCTCCCTTCAAATGGAGGCATCAAAATGGGTGGCTCTTGGAGATATTCTTTGATCCTTTCGAAAGCGGCCTGGCATTCATCGTTCCAACGTACTACTTGATCTTTCTTCAGCAACTTGAAGATTGGCTCACAAGTAGCAGTCAGGTATGAGATGAATCGGGCAATGTAGTTCAGACGTCCCAGAAAGCCTCTAACTTCTCTCTCTGTTCGGGGAGTTGGTGTGATACGGTGGGAGAACTGACTAGTGTTTTTTGCGTTTGTTTTCGCAAATGTGCGGTTGAGCAAGAGTCGCCACCGACTTTTTATTTTATCCTAAGGAAAGGTTAAAAAGCACAGCAAAAACCTTTTGAGATGTTTTCTTGGGTTCGGGGAGTAGATTATAGAAAGGGAAGGTATTAGCACCCTTTCTATCCATGGTTATCCATGGGCTCTTAGTTACTTGCTTAGATCACTTGCCTTTTGTTTTCAATTATTTGAAATGGTGCTTGTGTGTGTGTGGGTTTGAAACTATTTTGAAAAGAGGCCAATGTGGTGGCAACCTTTGTAATGATCCATGTTGGGATGTATACAAAGGTGTATGTCTTTTGAAAAGGTTTTCATTTGTTTTTTGAAAGTTGTTTTTGAAAGTGTTGTGGGGTGTGATTTAAAAACAGGCAAGTGTTTTTATTTTGCAAGTTTGACAAGTACTTAAGAGCGATCTACCCTAAAGTTCTCAAAGGTTTTGTTATGTTTTTTACCCTTTTAACAATTTTGTTCCACCATTGTATTTGGTGGACAATCTTGTGTTAGGATGTGAAAGGGACGGGCGCGGGTCATTGTTTAGACCATAATTGCAATGGTGCCAAGTATCTTTGGGCATTTTCCTTAAGGGACTTGATCATTGGTTTTTGTTTATTTTGAAAAAGTTTCATCGAGGGACTATGATCATTCAATTTGTTTGTTTTGCCCAAAGAGACCTAACATGCAATATGGCCCAATTTTGAAAGGCAACAAGTGGATATAACCCTAGGGGTGTTAGTGTGCAAGTGTGTTTTATTGCATACAAGAGTTTTTCTTTGAATTAGGTTTTTCTATTTCATTGATTTTATCTTGTCATACACGTCCTAATTACTAGCAATAAGAAGCGGAAATGTAAAATCCTACGCTATTACAACAATTAGGGGAGGGGGATACACATTTGTACATGGGGGGTTCAACGAGAAAAATAGACAAAAAAGAAAATAGCAAAAAACAAGATATATAGAGAGAGAGAGAGGGAGCCCGCGCGCTGTTGGGAGGCCATCAGAAGTTCTGACCCAGTTCCGCTGTCAGATGATCAACCTGTTGGTGAAACTGGATGAGTCAGAACTTCTGACTCTAGAACCTGCAAAACAGAACCTTGTTAGTGGGGAAACCAGAAGTTCTGATTTCCCTGCGCTGCAAGACAGAAGTTTGTTAGTGGAGAACCCAGAAGTTCTGATTCTGCTGAAAAGGCAATAACTCTCAGAGGTTCTGATGTCATTGACAGCAAGACAGGTTTCAGATGTGCTAACGTCAAAGTCAGCACTTGGCTTTTTCCTGTACTAATCAGAACATCTGCAATCCTGTTGTTACTCCATAAAACAGAAAACATATTTGGAACAGATCCAGCAAAATAGCAAAATGTCTCAGAGGTCAGAATCACCAAGGTCACAGGCAAGTCCTAAACTGGCTCAGAACGTTCTGAGGTATGAGAATCCTCAGAACATAAACAGCAATAACATGAATATTTACATTATGTTACTTGAATATGTACAGCTGATGATGCTTAACAGTGTGGTGAGGGTCAGCAGGTGCTTACCTGACTGTCTGGAAAATGGTGGGTGAAAGTTAGCTTTTGGTTCTGGTGGTGTTCTGGACAGATTTGGAAAAGGGGAAGTGAAGGTGTATACGTGTATAGGGTCAGAAGTTTGGAAAGAACGTTTTTGGTTTGCAGAAAAGATCTAGATGTTTGATGAAGTTGAAGGTAAGAAACTTAAAGTTATGAAACAAAGCTGGAGATTTTGGCAGAGTTTCAGAATGTTACGTTGCTAGGAGTTTCGTTTCTCTCTTAGCAATTTTTCTGTTTCTTTTCTTGAACGTCTTTTGCAGTGGTGAAAGCTCTCTATTTATAGGCAAAGTTCTTGTGGATGCCTTGAACATTTAAGGCGCCAACAAAGTTTGAATTTGTTCTTTGACAGAAATTCCTGGGAAGTTGTGATAGCAGCTATCTTTCAGCCTAGGTAGCAGCAGCAGGCGTAGATTGGGGAGAAGTGACCTCTGAAGTGGGCGGTGGCGTGAAGACCCATGCCAGAATCTGTGCAAAAGCATTTTCCAAGCCACACGTGAATGCTCGGGAGTGGTTGGAAGCATTAATGGGCATTAAATGGTGACAAGACCTGTCAATACCAACATTCTGGTTGTTGAATCAGCAGCGTAAACCATGCTCTGGCCTTGGCTACCTGTTGTCTTAGCAAGCTCTGGAGATTCTCCTGGTTTTCTGGTACGTTCCTTGGATCTACTTCTGGACAATCTGGACTTAGAGATTCTGTATCAATGTGACACCTATTCTTCTGACCTTTTATCTTCTGATTTCAACCTGTTCTGAAGGATCCTTCATACTTCCCTGTTTCTCTTGCATTCCTTTAGCAAATTCTGACTGAGCTTGTGTAACTGCTGAAGGGGCATGTTCTGTTTGAGGCTTACACTCTGAACCACGTTTACAACTTCTGATTGAACTGATGTAGCTGCTGAAGAGCCAACTTCTGACCACGCTGAGCCAAGCTTGCAACTTCTGACCGTCTTCATCTGGAATGGATCCAGAAGTTCTGAAGCGCTGATTTTTTCTAAAAAAAACTTATTTTAAAGAAACATTCTAAGCACTTAGAATTTGATTTTCCTCAAGATGAAAGCGTTGTTTCTGGAGTTTGTGAGATCATCTTGCTCTTGTAAGTGACTTGCTTGGGCAAAAGGATAACTCAGGACTTGGATCTGTTTCAGGGGACTTTGAAAAATCTAAGATGGTTTCCTGAAGAAAGGGAGGGCAAATTTTGGGGTACAACAGTTGCCCCTGTTCAATCTTCTTGAACCTGAAGAGTTAGATTGGCGAGTTTGCCTTTCGTGACTCAAAGGTAAAAGAAGATTGGACACAAGAGTGCCCTGAAATTTGCACTCGCTTAGTAGAGTATCAGCAATGTGATGGCGGGAATAGGCTTATAGATGCCATTTGGAGAGGTGACAGATCCTTGTCGGGAATGGGCTTATAGATGCCATTTGGAAGTGTCGATCGCATAAGAGATTCCTTAGCGAGAAACTTGTATATTTGAAAAAGACGGATGTTTTCCTGGCTTGTTACAGGTGTTTGATCTTCAATCTCCTTATGCAGATGTGCCCTGGCTAGATACAGGTATCGAATCTACAATCGGTTGCTCACAGATGTGCCCTGGCTGGATATAGGAGTCGAATCTGGAAATAGTCGTTAATAGATGTGCCCTGGCTGGATACAGGAATTGAATCTTCGGACTCTTCAGACGTGCCCTGGCTAGATACAGGAATCGAGTCTGGAAACGTGACAGTTGATAGATGTGCCCTGGCTAGATACAGGAATCGAATCTTTGAACTCTTCAGACGTGCCCTGGCTAGATACAGGAATCGAGTCTGGAGATGTTGTAGTTGATAGATGTGCCCTGGCTGGATACAGGAATCGAATCTTTGAACTCTTCAGACGTGCCCTGGCTAGATACAGGAATCGAATCTGGAGATGTTGTAGTTGATAGATGTGCCCTGACTGGATACAGGAATCGAATCTTTGAACTCTTCAGACGTGCCCTGGCTAGATACAGGAATCGAATCTGGAGACTGATCACTCTCAGATGTGCCCTGGCTAGATACAGGTATCGGATCTGGATTTGTGACAGTTGATGGTAGTTGTCTTTGGGATTGTCTTTTTCCCTGAAAAGGCAAAAACATAAGTTGTACGCAATGTCATGATGTATGATATGCATGATGTCATGATGTTCAACATGAGATAGTGTTGTATGCACTTTATCATGTATGTAAGCAAGATGTATGAAAGTGTGAAATGTTTATGAATGTATCTTTGTCTTAGGAAAATAGATCTTTGACGATTGGCTGGGGAGTTGCCCTGTGGCCGAGATACTTTGCTGAAGTTTCAATGAGAGGCCTGCTGAGGACTTTAATGACGGATCCCGCTGGGGATAATGATGACAAACTCTGCTGGGGATACCAAAGATAAACTCCGCTGGGGATCTGAAAGATAAACTCCGCTGGGGATTGAAAGATAAACTCCGTTGGGGATACCAAAGATAAACTCCGCTGGGGATACCAAAGATAAACTCCGCTGGGGATCTGAAAGATAAACTCCGCTGGGGATACCAAAGATAAACTCCGCTGGGGATACCAAAGATAAACTCCGTTGGGGATAAGCTGAGGATAATCCAGTTATAAGCCCTTGTGAGGAATAACTCTGAATAAAGTTAGGGAGAGACATCCGTATTCTGCAGGGAACAAGCTTCCAGAATCTACTGGGGATAAGCTTTAAGACCTGCCGGGGTGGTTTTGCCTTTTCAGGATTGACGGGGAATCAACTCAGCTTGGGGAGAGTATTGCCGACTCTTGTCTTACTCTGCGGGGCGTTGAGATGATTTGGTCACATCCTTCAGTTGAATCTAACCGGGTACCTTGGCGGACAAAGCAATCAGACTGCATCGGACAATCTTCTCATTGCCCCTGTTTCCGATGTCACCTGCAATTGATCTTTTGTTTCGTATGCAAATATTTATGAATCAGCAATTTTAATGTCAAATGCATATATCAAAAATGAACATTGGACGTTCTTCGCAAGACAAAACAGAAAAAGAAAACAATTGGCACTTTTAACTGAAAAGTATATTCGCATTGATTTAAACTTTGCCTGTGAATAGGCGTTTTTGTACAAGAGGCTGACATCCTAGTAAGAGGACGCCGCCAAATAATATAGAGTTTTCAATTCTGAAAAAGGAAACAAAACAGCTATGTGAACAATCCCACTGGGTTCCTAACTCTGCTATCGCCTTTTATGTCTTCGAACCTCTCATCGCTTTGCTGCCTAGTTGAAGATGAAGCTGATTGGTCGATGCCGAAATCTGGAGCCAGATAGTTGATGCCGAATTCCGGATGCGAAGTGATCCGATGAGACATAGTGTTACGCTTTTATCCCTAACTTTTGCCTGGACCGCCCTTTCGGGTTTTCAGTCCACCGGGATACCCATTTTTGCCCAAGCCGTCCTTTCACGTTTTCGACTTGCCGGGTGTACAGATTTTTATTCATTTCATCCCTTATTTTTGCCCGAACCCTTTTGGTTCGCCGGGAAGCCCTTATTTTTGCCTAGGTATGTCAACCTAGCGGGTCTTTCATTTACGCGTAGTATTTTTTCACTATGTCTGCATTGGCGGGGTGAGGAAGGTCGTCACCATCCATGGTGGTTAGGATCATGGCTCCTCCGGAGAACACACGTTTAACCACAAATGGCCCTTCGTAAGTAGGGGTCCATTTGCCTCTGGGATCACTCTGAGGAAGGATGATGCGTTTGATTACCAGGTCCCCAACTTGATACTCTCGTGGTTTGACCTTCTTGTTAAATGCCCTGATCATCCGTTTTTGATACGTTTGACCATGACAGATAGCAGTGAGCCTCTTTTCGTCAATCAGATTTAATTGATCAAGTCGAGTCTGGATCCAATCATCTTCCTTCAAGTCCGCATCCTTCATTATCCGGAGAGAGGGTATCTGGATTTCAATTGGCAAGACGGCCTCCATGCCATAGACCAAGGAGAAAGGGGTTGCCCCGGTTGACGTTCTGGCTGAGGTACGGTATCCATGAAGAGCGAACGGTAACATCTCGTGCCAATCTTTATAGGTCACTGTCATCTTCTGCACAATTTTCTTGATATTTTTATTGGCTGCCTCTACAGCCCCATTCATCTTCGGCCGGTAGGGAGAAGAATTGTGGTGCTGTATTTTGAATTGTTCACAGAGTTCAGTGATCATTTTGTTGTTGAGATTAGTACCATTGTCCGTAATGATTCTTTCCGGGACGCCGTACCGACAGATTAGGTTATGCCAGATGAAACGTGCCACGACGCTCTTGGTTACTGTGGCATAGGATGCTGCCTCAACCCACTTTGTGAAGTAATCGATCGCCACCAAGATGAAGCAATGCCCATTGGATGCCGTAGGTTTAATCTCACCGATCATGTCTATGCCCCACATTGCAAACAGCCAAGGTGCAGTCAGGACATTCAGAGGAACTGGAGGAATGTGCACCTTGTCAGCATAGATCTGGCATTTGTGACAAGTTCGGGAGTGTTGGTAACAATCAGCTTCCATTGTGGACCAGAAATATTCTGCCCGAAGGATTTTCTTGGCCATGGTGTGTCCACTGGAATGTGTTCCGAATGTGCCCTCATGTAATTCCATCATAATTTTCTCTGCTTCAGCTTTATCCACACAACGTAGCAGAGTTGAATCATGATTCCGCTTGTAGAGAATGCCGTTGCTGAGGAAGAATTTTGCAGCAAACCTCCTCATGAACTTTTTATCATTGACAGACGCACCTTCAGGGTATTCCTGAGCTTCCAAGTACCTCTTCACCTCGTGATACCAGGGTTTTTTAATCACCTTCTCAGCTTCTAACTCACAGCAGTATGCCGGTTCATCCAACTTCCAGATAATGATCCGGGGAGCCTCATTATCCCATTTAACTTTGAACATTGAAGACATCGTAGCTAGGGCGTCCGCTAGCTGATTCTCCTCTATAGGGAAGTGTTCAAAAGTTATCTCTTCAAAGTGGGGAAGCAAGGTCAACACATACTCCTTGTAAGGAATAAGATTCGGGTGTTTCGTATCCCACTCGCCTTTGATCTGATTGATTACGAGAGCGGAATCTCCGAAAACACTTAGAAATTTGATCCTCAAGTCGATTGCAGCTTGTAAACCCATGATACATGCCTCATATTCTGCCATGTTGTTGGTGCAGTTGAAACATAATCGGGCGGTGAGTGGAGTATGAGTTCCTTTGGGAGATATGATTACAGCGCCGACGCCGTTACCCAAAGCATTGGAGGCTCCATCAAAGTGCATAGACCATCGGGATCCTTCCTCAGGTCCTTCATCCGGTCCAGGTACTTCACAGTCAGTTACCACCATGATGTCTTCGTCCGGAAAATCAAAGTTTAATGATTGGTAATCATCCACAGGTTGGTGTGCCAAATGATCTGCCAGTACACTTCCCTTAATTGCTTTCTGAGTAGTATACTGGATATCATATTCTGTCAAGATCATTTGCCATCTCGCTATTCTTCCAGACAGAGCGGGCTTTTCAAATATGTACTTGACGGGATCCATTTTTGAAATCAATAAGGTAGTGTGAGTCAGCATATACTGTCTCAGCCGGCGAGCAGCCCATACAAGAGCGCAACAAGTTCTCTCAAGCAGTGAGTAACGAGACTCACAGTCGGTAAACTTTTTGCTCAAGTAATAAATGGCGTGCTCTTTTCGGCCAGACCCGTCATGCTGCCCCAGCACACACCCCATTGAATTGTCAAGTACTGTCAAGTATAGTATCAGAGGTCTTCCTTCCACCGGTGGCATAAGAATGGGTGGCTCTTGGAGATATTCCTTTATCTTTTCAAAGGCAGCCTGACATTCATCATTCCAGCGTACTACTTGATCTTTCTTCAGCAATTTGAAGATTGGCTCACAAGTAGCAGTCAGATGTGAGATGAATCGGGCAATGTAATTCAGTCGTCCTAGGAAGCCTTTGACTTCTTTCTCTATTTTTGGAGTCGGCATCTCTTGTATGGCTTTTACCTTGGCAGGGTCCACCTGAATACCTTTATCACTTACAATGAAACCTAGCAATTTTCCGGATCTTACCCCAAAGGTGCATTTGTTGGGATTCAACCTCAGCTTGTATAACTTGAGTCGGTCAAATAACTTCCTCAGATGGTCAAGGTGCTCTTCCTCAGTTTGAGACCTCGCAATCATGTCATCAACGTATACCTCAATCTCATGATGGATCATATCATGAAATAAAGCAACCATGGCACGTTGATAGGTTGCCCCAGCATTTTTCAATCCGAATGGCATGACCTTATAACAGAAGGTGCCCCACTGAGTCACAAATGTAGTCTTCTCCATATCCTCTGGAGCCATCTTGATCTGATTATACCCTGAAAAACCATCCATGAAGGAGAACACCTTGTGTTGAGCTGTATTGTCAACAAGGACATCAATGTGAGGTAGGGGGAAGTCATCCTTGGGGCTGGCCCTGTTCAGATCCCTGTAGTCAACACACATTCTGACTTTACCGTCCTTCTTCGGTACTGGCACCACGTTGGCAACCCACTGAGGGTAAGAAGTCACTGCAAGGAACCCGGCATCAAACTGTTTCATAACCTCGGCCTTGATCTTCTCAGACATCCCTGGCCGCATCCGTCGGACTTTTTGCTTTACCGGAGGGCAATCTTCCTTGGTTGGCAGGTGGTGAACTACAATGTCGGCATCCAAACCAGGCATATCTTCATAGGACCAAGCAAAAATTTCCATGTAATCTTGTAACATCTGGATCAATCGTTGCTTCACGCTGAGCTCTAGATTGGCACCAATCTTGACCTCTTTCCTATCCGTCTCGGTACCCAGGTTAATTGTCTCCACCGGCTCTTCATGTGGCTGAATAGCTCTTTCTTCCTGGAGCAGCAGTCTCGCAAGTTCACCAGGCACTTCGCAATCATCTTCACCTTCGTCTTCGGCCAAGTTGATCGGATTTTCGAAGTCATAACTGGCGGTAGCAGAGCTGTTACCAGTAAGATCCAGAGTGGATTGAAACATGTATAAGTGAGTGTGTGTAAATATAGCTGTTTTGCAATATATATAACACAGAAAGGAAAAAGAGCACAAGATTTGAAATGCAACAAACATCCAATGTTTTGATTGATGATATATGAAAATGTCATACAAAAAGCCCTCACAAGTGGAGCTACGATGCCCCGGGTAGGACACCGAGCCAACAAAGTTTTAACATATTGTTTGTTACAAATTGGAAATCAAAAGAAATCAATTACTGCGTGACAAATGTGATAGGGGTAAAATCCTTTGCCGTCCAGTTGCTTGGTCCGTCGCTGGTGGTCGGGTAGATCCAACTGTCAAACTCTGCTTCCTCTACATCCTCCTCGATAGCATTCACCCTTGAGCTGGAGATAAACACCGGAGCCTTTCTGATCTTCTCTTTGCGTACAGCCCTCTGAGCCTCTGCAGTAAAGCCCAGCCCAAACTTGTCGTTCTTCTGAGCGAAGTCAGGAAGCTGACCCCAGTTTGCACAATTGCCTTTTTGAACCACAGCCCGGGCATCCCTTAGGGAAGCCATCTTCAAGGAAACATTCTCTTCAACTGTTGCCTCTGCTGCTGCGGAAATTGGATGTACTTCCTCGAAATGTTGAAAGGGGGTTTCAATAAACTCCCCGTCCATCTCAATGTATCTGAAGGAATTCAAATGGCTCACCATATACTCCTCTTCTCCTTGCACAGTGACGATCTTCCCCCTGACGGGATACTTCAGCTTCTGGTGCAAGGTGGAGGTCACTGCCCCAGCTTTATGGATCCAAGGTCGACCCAGTAGACAAGAGTACGATGGACGTATATCCATCACATAAAAAGTAGAGTCAAACACTTGAGAGCCCACACGAATAGGGATGTCAACCTCTCCATGAACCATCCTTTTTGAACCGTCAAAGGCCCTGACGATGATATTGCTGGGCTTCAGTTCTAGGCCTTTATAATCCAAACAGTCTAAAGCCTTTTTCGGTAGAACATTCAAGGAAGAACCAGTATCCACCAATACATGCGCCGGAGTAGTGCCCCTGCATTCGATAGAGACATGCAGGGCGTCGTTGTGGTCTCTTCCTTTCGCAGTCAGGTCAGCATCTGAAAAACCCAAGCCATTGTCTGCTGTCAGATTTGCTACACAATCAGCGAACTGGACTGCAGATGTCTCCTGGGGTACATGGGCCGTCTTGAGAAATGAGATCAAGGCTTTAGCATGGGCCTCGGAGCATAGCAATAAAGAGAGCATGGAGATCTTGGAGGGCGTATGCCCCAGCTGTTCGACAACGTTGAAGTCACTCTTCTTTATTATTTTCAGGATCTCCTCCATTTCTTGTTGGGAGGCCTCAGTATTTACAGGTATTGGTGCCTCCATCCGGGCAGGCTCTTCTTCAATCCCTTTGCCCCGAGCATTAGATGACTCGGCAGCAGGGGGAACAACTTGATCAGCAGCAGGAACAAGTAAACTTGCAGGTTTTATAAGGAGGGGTTTTCGAATAGCGGGCGGTGCAATGTCAGGCGAGAAGAGCCTGCCACTGCGGGTGACCTTGGCTGGACCAGTGATATCGCAGATACTGGCGCCAGTGTCGAATTCTTGTTTGATTCCATTCACATACACGTCTGCCCCATAATGCCAGGGGACAGCTTTATCAGACACGTAGGGGAGAGGCCCTGGAACAGTAATAACCACAGGTGCAACAGTCATGATTTGAACAGGCTTCTTCGGGGGAGCCTTGATTGGATTTTTGAAGATGGTAACCACAGAAACTTCTTTTATCGGAACCAACTGAACAGCAGATTTTTTGAATAGAATTTCCCTGCTATCCATTAGGCCTTGGATGCCTAAACTCAGCAGGGGACAATCAGATAGGGAAACAACACAGAACAGGCAACCCTCACCGTAACCCGGAAATAAACCGGCCCGCAGTAGGTTCTTCTTAACAGTCTTCAGAGGGGTGACAACTTCATTTACCGAAACAGCGTACATTTCTTCCTCAATGGCATTTACCCTATGCTGGGGCATAGGAGCAGTTACAACATTTGGTCTCTCCGGGGCTTCAAACTGAATTTCCTTTGCGTCGATCAGATCTTGCACTTTGTTTCTCAAGGCCCAGCAATCATCAGTAGTGTGCCCGGGACCATCAGAATGATAAGCACACCGGGCATTTGGGTTATACTTAGGAGACGCAGTGTTGACGACCTTAGGAGCTTCCTTGAGGGTCACCAGGTTGGTGGATAACAGTTGGGGTAAAATTTGAGATAAGGTCATACTCAGTCGAGTATACTGCCTCTTGGGCCTTTCGCTTCTTTGTTGATTGTACTGCTGAGGAGCAGTAACAGGTTTCGAGATGACCAAAGCATTGACGGCTTGGCGACTTTCGGGCTTGACTTGTCTTCTAGGACCATAGACGGCACTTGCTTCTTTCTTAAACGGCCTCTTCTCAGTACTTGTGGAGGCAGCCTTTTGTATCTTGCCTGACCTGATGCCAGCTTCAATTCTCTCTCCCGTCAATATCAAATCTGTAAACCCAGCGGAGGAGTTACCAACCAAATGATTGAAAAACGGGCCAGACAACGTCCCTAGAAACATATCAACCAGCTCTCGATCAGTTAATGGAGGTTGCACCCTGCCAGCCAAATCTCTCCATTTTTGAGCGTATTCTTTGAACCCTTCACCCGTTCCTAGAGACATACCCTGAAGTTGGGTACGCGTAGGAGCGAGATCAGAATTGTATTGGTATTGTCTGTAGAATGCGCTTGCCAAATCTTCCCAGTGTCGGATGCTAGCTCCATCCAATTGGTAGAACCATTCAAGCTGTGACCCCGAGAGACTATCTTGGAAGAAGTGAATCCAGAGGTTCTTATCCGCCGTATAAGGTTGGATTTTCCTTACGTACGACCTCAGATGCAGCTTTGGGCAGGAGACCCCATCATACTTGGCGAAGGCAGGCGCCTTAAACTTGTGCGGAATTACTACCCCAGAAGATAACCCCAAATCTCCGAAATCCAGTCCCGGCACATTCTGAATTTCCATGGCGCTCAAGAGGTACTCCAATTGTTTGTATCTGTCAGTAGCAGGTGGGTATTGTTCGTCGTTATAGTCCGTCTCGTTGTCGGAGACTGCGGGACTAGGATCTCCTCCCCCTTGGGGACTGCTCTTCTCAGCAGAAGAAGTAGTTGGATCAGCTTCATTATGGAGTGTGTTCCCAAATCTGCGTCCGGTGTTGAACAACGCAGTCCTCTTTTTCTTCTTCTTCTTCAGGAGTAGAGTCTTCAACTCTTGCTGACCCTGGGCTAGGCTTAGGACCATCTCTTGAAACTGTTCACTTTGGGCCTGAAAGGCCTTGATTGCTTGCTCACTGGATGAGTCTGGATTCATGATGACTGACTGTTCCAAATAAACAGCGAAGAAGATTAAGCAACCTGTAAAAAAAATGGGTACCTGTTATGCATATGATGCATGAGATGCTATCTATGCAATGCATTCAAGGGTTTTGGAAATTCACAATTGTTGTAGACAAAAAGAACGCACGTCATATAAGAAAAGATTTGTTAGTACATAAATGCCCCATGGGCCAAATATTACAAAATAATTTCTCAGGGTAGAAAGACATTGCGCATCCTTTTTGGTGCGATGTAGGTGTTGAGGACCTCTTGCTCATGGAGTCGGCGGGTAAGCTCTAGAACCTTCTTCTCACTGGCGTAGAAGCTAGCCTTAAAAGTATTACGTTCTTCCTTGAGCTGAATCCAGCTTTTCTGCATCTCCTCCCACGATGTAGGCATGTCTGGATGTAGGATGGTATAGGGGACCTCTCCTTTATTGACGGGCTCTTTAATCACAGGGAGAATATGAGGATAAGGCATTATCAATCTTTGGGCTCGGGCTCGTACCCATTTGAGATAAGGTTCAAGAGGGATGGAGTTCTTGTGTCCCAAAGTCTTGCTATCAACCTTGTTGAGTTTTCCCCAAGCTCTGATGAATCTTTGGCGAAGTCCTTGCGCATCGTTGTCGAAGTCAAAAACTAAGCTAGGAATCAACATATCATGAGGGCCATCCCTCCGGGCATATCCAAATTGCCTCAAAGCTAGGCAAGGATTGTAGGTGATACCTCCTCTAATTCCAAGTAGAGGAACATTAGGAAATTCTCCGCAACGATCGACAATGATGATATTTTCTCTGGACCAAGAACACCAATGCACATCCGAATGAGTAAGAGCCATCAATCGTTGGGACCACCTTGCACCTTGGTCATTCTTCAGGACAGATTGTGGAAGGTGCGAAATAAACCACCTTGCAAGGAGAGGAGTACAGCACATGAGAACACCCCTCTTTCTCATTGTTCGTGTGTAAAATGAGTGAAGGATGTCCCCAAGCAATGTTGGTATTAGGTTTCTGGACAAGAAGATTTTGACAGCGTTGACATCTACCAATTGGTCGGGATTTGGGAACAAGACCAACCCATAGATAAGGAGTGCCACAATCTCTTCAAAGGCTTGTAGGTCCAATGAGTTCCAACATTCTTGTGCCTTCTCAAACAAGAACTTTGCTAAGAATCCTTTGACGCCGCTTCTGGTTTCCCAATGCCCCTTGATTTCAGATGGTTGTAGATGTAGTGCTCGAGCAACATCTTCAGGCTTTGGTTCCTTCTCCGTACCGTTGAAGGGTAGTTGATTAAGGATAGGGATTCTTAGGAGTTGAGAAAACTCCTCCAAAGTGGGAACCAACTGATAATCAGGGAAAGTGAAGCAATGGTGAAGAGGGTCAAAGAACTGGAATAGCACTTTCATCATGTCTTCTTCAATGTTGGTGTTGACTAGGCTGAGCAGTCTACCATGTCTTTCACTGAAGGATGAATTTTCCGGAATTCTTGAGGCGAGCTCCTTGAGTTGAGGAGAGATTCTCACAAGGTTGACTTGAATGGTATTTCTGCGAGGTATTTCCATGACCTACAAAACAAGAACAATGATGAAGATCCAAACCCTTGAAATGGTTAGTGAATGCATATGATGCTTTATGATGTTTATGATGTATGCACAAAACATATGTACAAGCAAATCACACCAAACCCTAGTTTCAGGCTTGCATGGGGTTTCATAGGTAAGTACCCTCTTGAGTGTAGTTGGCTAAAAACCTGTCCTATAAATAGTAACTGGGTTCTAAGGAGCTCAATATCATTGGATTGTTTTCAATGTTCATTGTTTCGGTTTAGCCACTTAACTAGCGACCAAAATATTCCAAGAAAACAACCCTCAATGAGTGTAGTATCGAGTATCTACCAACTTCGGACTGCACCAAAGCCGGTCATCTCACTACCCCTAATGAAAGGCCAAGATGGTCAAGTAAGGTTCTAGGTCATTAGTGCTTAGTGACATCACTCAGCGGCCCCGTACTCTCCTTGATTGAACTCAAGGGTTACCGGTACTCACAAATATGTCGCACTAATATAGCTATTGCTTAGACCGTGTCGGTATACCCCGCACAGTTTCCACAACGTATTGCTATCTATGAATGTTTCCCAAATCCGGGTTTAGGATTCCAAGCCCAAAACAAATAACCAAAAGATAAAGCAAACAAAACATACAATTAGTCATGCAAGAGGGTGATCTAAGCCCTAAGGTTACTCCACTTAAAGAACTTATCCCCAGCAGAGTCGCCAGTTCTGTGATACGGTGGGAGAACTGACTAGTGTTTTTTGCGTTTGTTTTCGCAAATATGCGGTTGAGCAAGAGTCGCCACCGACTTTTTATTTTATCCTAAGGAAAGGTTAAAAAGCACAGCAAAAACCTTTTGAGATGTTTTCTTGGGTTCGGGGAGTAGATTATAGAAAGGGAAGGTATTAGCACCCTTTCTATCCATGGTTATCCATGGGCTCTTAGTTAATTGCTTAGATCACTTGCCTTTTGTTTTCAATTATTTGAAATGGTGCTTGTGTGTGTGTGGGTTTGAAAATATTTTGAAAAGAGGCCAATGTGGTGGCAACCTTTGTAATGATCCATGTTGGGATGTATACAAAGGTGTATGTCTTTTGAAAAGGTTTTCATTTGTTTTTTGAAAGTTGTTTTTGAAAGTGTTGTGGGGTGTGATTTAAAAACAGGCAAGTGTTTTTATTTTGCAAGTTTGACAAGTACTTAAGAGCGATCTACCCTAAAGTTCTCAAAGGTTTTGTTATGTTTTTTACCCTTTTAACAATTTTGTTCCACCATTGTATTTGGTGGACAATCTTGTGTTAGGATGTGAAAGGGACGGGCGCGGGTCATTGTTTAGACCATAATTGCAATGGTGCCAAGTATCTTTGGGCATTTTCCTTAAGGGACTTGATCATTGGTTTTTTTTTATTTTGAAAAAGTTTCATCGAGGGACTATGATCATTCAATTTGTTTGTTTTGCCCAAAGAGACCTAACATGCAATATGGCCCAATTTTGAAAGGCAACAAGTGGATATAACCCTAGGGGTGTTAGTGTGCAAGTGTGTTTTATTGCATACAAGAGTTTTTCTTTGAATTAGGTTTTTCTATTTCATTGATTTTATCTTGTCATACACGTCCTAATTACTAGCAATAAGAAGCGGAAATGTAAAATCCTACGCTATTACAACAATTAGGGGAGGGGGATACACATTTGTACATGGGGGGTTCAACGAGAAAAATAGACAAAAAAGAAAATAGCAAAAAACAAGATATATAGAGAGAGAGAGGGAGCCCGCGCGCTGTTGGGAGGCCATCAGAAGTTCTGACCCAGTTCCGCTGTCAGATGATCAACCTGTTGGTGAAACTGGATGAGTCAGAACTTCTGACTCTAGAACCTGCAAAACAGAACCTTGTTAGTGGGGAAACCAGAAGTTCTGATTTCCCTGCGCTGCAAGACAGAAGTTTGTTAGTGGAGAACCCAGAAGTTCTGATTCTGCTGAAAAGGCAATAACTCTCAGAGGTTCTGATGTCATTGACAGCAAGACAAGTTTCAGATGTGCTAACGTCAAAGTCAGCACTTGGCTTTTTCCTGTACTAATCAGAACATCTGCAATCCTGTTATTACTCCATAAAACAGAAAACATATTTGGAACAGATCCAGCAAAATAGCAAAATGTCTCAGAGGTCAGAATCACCAAGGTCACAGGCAAGTCCTAAACTGGCTCAGAACATTCTGAGGTATGAGAATCCTCAGAACATAAACAGCAATAACATGAATATTTACATTATGTTACTTGAATATGTACAGCTGATGATGCTTAACAGTGTGGTGAGGGTCAGCAGGTGCTTACCTGACTGTCTGGAAAATGGTGGGTGAAAGTTAGCTTTTGGTTCTGGTGGTGTTCTGGACAGATTTGGAAAAGGGGAAGTGAAGGTGTATACGTGTATAGGGTCAGAAGTTTGGAAAGAACGTTTTTGGTTTGCAGAAAAGATCTAGATGTTTGATGAAGTTGAAGGTAAGAAACTTAAAGTTATGAAACAAAGCTGGAGATTTTGGCAGAGTTTCAGAATGTTACGTTGCTAGGAGTTTCGTTTCTCTCTTAGCAATTTTTCTGTTTCTTTTCTTGAACGTCTTTTGCAGTGGTGAAAGCTCTCTATTTATAGGCAAAGTTCTTGTGGATGCCTTGAACATTTAAGGCGCCAACAAAGTTTGAATTTGTTCTTTGACAGAAATTCCTGGGAAGTTGTGATAACAGCTATCTTTCAGCCTAGGTAGCAGCAGCAGGCGTAGATTGGGGAGAAGTGACCTCTGAAGTGGGCGGTGGCGTGAAGACCCATGCTAGAATCTGTGCAAAAGAATTTTCCAAGCCACACGTGAATGCTCAGGAGTGGTTGGAAGCATTAATGGGCATTAAATGGTGACAAGACCTGTCAATACCAACATTCTGGTTGTTGAATCAGCAGCGTAAACCATGCTCTGGCCTTGGCTACCTGTTGTCTTAGCAAGCTCTGGAGATTCTCCTGGTTTTCTGGTACGTTCCTTGGATCTACTTCTGGACAATCTGGACTTAGAGATTCTGTATCAATGTGACACCTATTCTTCTGACCTTTTATCTTCTGATTTCAACCTGTTCTGAAGGAGCCTTCATACTTCCCTGTTTCTCTTGCATTCCTTTAGCAAATTCTGACTGAGCTTGTGTAACTGCTGAAGGGGCATGTTCTGTTTGAGGCTTACACTCTGAACCACGTTTACAACTTCTGATTGAACTGATGTAGCTGCTGAAGAGCCAACTTCTGACCACGCTGAGCCAAGCTTGCAACTTCTGACCGTCTTCATCTGGAATGGATCCAGAAGTTCTGAAGCGCTGATTTTTTCTAAAAAACACTTATTTTAAAGAAACATTCTAAGCACTTAGAATTTGATTTTCCTCAAGATGAAAGCGTTGTTTCTGGAGTTTGTGAGATCATCTTGCTCTTGTAAGTGACTTGCTTGGGCAAAAGGATAACTCAGGACTTGGATCTGTTTCAGGGGACTTTGAAAAATCTAAGATGGTTTCCTTAAGAAAGGGAGGGAAAATTTTGGGGTACAACAGTTGGCATTTCCTGTATAGCTTTCACCTTTGCAGGATCCACTTGAATACCTTTATCGCTTACAACGAAACCCAGCAGCTTACCAGATCTCACCCCGAAGGTGAACTTGTTCGGGTTTAACCTCAGTTTGTACAACTTCAACCTGTCAAATAATTTCTGAAGATGGTCAAGGTGTTCTTCCTCATTCTGGGACCTTGCAATCATATCATCGACGTATACCTCAATCTCATGATGGATCATGTCATGGAACAAAGCGAACATGGCGCGCTGATACGTTGCCCCAACATTTTTTAACCTGAAAGGCATGACCTTGTAGCAAAAGGTACCCCACTGAGTAACAAAGGTTGTCTTTTCCATGTCTTCGGGAGCCATTTTAATCTGATTATAACTGGAGAAACCATCCATAACGGAGAAGACCTTATGTTGAGCGGTGTTGTCAACTAGAACATCGATATGAGGCAGAGGGAAATCATCCTTGGGGCTTGCCCTGTTCAGATCCCTATAGTCAACACACATTCAAACCTTACCATCTGTTGTACCCCAAAATTTTCCCTCCCATATTCTTCATGATTTGTCAAGAGTCATCTTCAAATGGTTCAAGGTTCCTCAAGGGTTACACAATCCAAATACCTCCTAAGCCAGCTGAAATTAGGGTTTTGGTTCTCTCAAGGAATTTGAGGTTTTCAATGGCTCAATCAAGTCCCATAGGCCTATATGCATTGTCAAGGATCTACATGTAAAGTCTCAAGACTCACAATGTCAAATTGCACAGTCAAAAGCTCCATTTGCTTCACAATCAACTGCAGGGGTAAAATGGTCGTTTTACAGTCAAAAGTCAAAAAATTTGGTCAACATCTTATTTTGAACACACAATCATCATTTGATCAAGTCTTGATCATGATTCCTCAAGCATGGCTCAAAAATCATCAAAGATGCAAAAGTTACTATTTTTGGACAGTAGAAAAGTCAAATGTATCTTGACCAAGGCATAACTTTTTCATGGTTCATCAGAAAAATCCCATCCAATGCTCATTTTGAAGGGGATGACATTTCCTACAACTCATCTTCATATTCCAAGTCCAAGAAATGCTCTCACAAAAAGTTATCAATTTCTACATTATAGGTCAATTTCAAAAGTCAACAAAAATGCACTTTAAGTCAAAGACCTTAACTTGAGATTGGCAAATCCAAATGACATGTGACCAAAGGCATTGGTTAGAGGACTTCAAGACCTTTCCAAAATGTCCAAGAACATGTTCATAGGATCAAAATTGAGCAAGATATGCATTGGAGAAGTTGGGAAATTTTTGTGAATTTGCAAAAGTCAACTTTGCTCAAAACACATCATTTTTGCTAATGGGCCTCAAATTCCTTCTTGAAACTTTGTCCAAGGCTTATGCACGACCCATTGAGATTAAATTGAATTATTTTCTTATTTTTATTAATTAATTGGATTTTTAATTGATTTTTAATTCATTTAATTAATTTAAAATGTAGGAAATTCAAAGATATGATTTCTCAATCTTTTGGTGAAGCAAAGATGACCAATACATGCTGGAGATTTCGTGTGCCAATCAAGGATTTCAAAAACTCCAAATTTAGCAAGTTTTGTCAATCAAAAAGATGCAAAAATATGTGATTGAAAATCAAATATTGAAAACATTATTCCATGGATTTTTGGTCAAAGATTTAACCTAAATTCAGTCCATTATATATACAGAACTCAACCCTAATGCCATGAACGGGAGAATTGCTGCAGAAAGCCATAGCCAATATTGAAAAAATCAAAGAAAACTTGAAATATGTTTGCTATCTTCCAGACCAATTCAAGGCGTTTCAGTGATTCAAACACATTGCAGGAACTCTCAGAAACCTTTTGCAAACAAAATCAAGCCTTAAAGCTCAAGAAACACGCAAGAACAGTTTCACGGTTTGAACAATTTTTCCAAAATCGTAATCATTGATTCATGCATATTTAACATCTTTTGTTGATTGTTTTGTGTTCATAGGGATTGTACGAAGCTTTTGGTACAAGATAATTGAATTATAGAGCCCTAAATCACAAGACACCATGAACGTTTTCTAGGGTTTCCAAGCTCTTAATTTGGGGCTTTGCTATATAGGAAAAATTGGAACCCCTAACGCTTATGGTTGAATTCAGGAGACTCAGACGATTGCAAAACTAGCCTCGCGAAATTTTTATATTTGACATAGAGCTATTCGCTATTTTTTGCATTTGCAGTTTGTGGGGGTTAAAAACCCCCGCTATCTAACTTTGCTTTTGCAGGAAACGTGAGGAAGATGAAGACGTGATGGCTTCTGATTAGTCCGTTCAAATAAAAGCCGCGCTTTATTTGTTGTTACAACATATGCATTGGCTTTTATATATTATATTCATTGATTATCATTATATCAAATGCAGCGTGATGGCTCAGTGGTAGATGCGTTGTCCAAGAACCATTGGGACCTGGGTTCGATTCCCAGGTCCCCCAAAACGCTTGTTTCTATTTTTTCTAATGTATTCATGTGCAGCTTTCCAAAGGTGTTCCATCATACACCTCAAACAATCAGGCGCCATGTGGCCTTATGCACAGATCTAACGGCTACAAGGGAAGGAACACCATGCTCCTGGTCAAAGCCAGCGTGGATAACCAGGAAAGTCAGAAAGGCTTGAGGAACAAATGGGCCTGGAAATTCCAATAACACCTCCTAAGGGCCCATCACCCCCTGGTTTTATTACTTCTTTTTATTTTCTTTTCCTTATAATTTCTTTTATTAATTATTATTATTATTATTATTATTATTAACTAACAAATTATTTTCATAATAAATTCAGACAATTAAAAATGTAAATATTTATATTATTATTATTATTATTTATTAATTTTAATTATTATTTTGTAAATAAATTCTAACAAATTAATTTAGTTTGATTAGGTTTAATTTTGACCTTTTTTACAATAAATAAAACAAATCTAGAATTAGGTTTTTCTTTTGACAATTTTAATTCTTCTATTTTTATTTTCATCAAAAACATAAAAAACATAAAAACACTTTTTCTTTTAAATTATTTAATTAATTAGTTATTAGGTTTAATTTGAATTAATTGCAACAAAAAAGGACCAAAATTCATTCTTTTCCCAAAAAGGGTCAAAACCCTAAGGACGTCCTGATTCAATTTCCTTTCGCGCATTATTATTATTTTGATCATATTTATGTATCTGCTTTGAGGATGTAATAGATAATTAGGACCCTTTTATCGCTTTCTTTAATTTCTCGCATTTATTTTCAAGGGTTATGTTTTTGGCGATGTAAATACCCGACGCCTTGTAATAGCGTAGATTCACTTTCCGCAATTTATTTCCCGCACACTTATTAACTGTTAATTATGCATGACAAGACTTGTATGAAAAATGAAATCAACTCGTAGCTCACCAATAACATGTGCAAAGATAAACTTAAACATGAAACCTGACACACGTGCACATGCCACTCCTAGGGTACGCCTCACTTGGTTGCCTCGAGGTGGTCATTAAGTATAGGGTGTTTTAGAGGTCGCCCTCCTGTCTAAAGATACAGTTGCCTCGAAACGGTTGCCTCGGATAAAAAGGATCTATGACATTAGAGTTACCGCTAAGGCGTCCTACTATTGCTTTGGCGACCACACATGTCCCTATAATCGAATTGACCCGAAAACTCCAACGACGGTGCTACCTATTTCTCAATAGTGGGATAGTACTGTCTAAAGGACTCTTACACAGCTTAATTCCTTAGAGTAGGTAGATTTCTCCTGGGTACTTGCTCTTTCAAAAAACCAAAACAACTTTTCGCACCTACACTTTCAAACAAAAGTTTTCAAACAAATACTTCATACACTCTTGAGGACTGATACAAGAGTTACCTAGAAGTTTTCAAAACGAACTTTTTCAAAACCCACATACACAAGAAAAGCAAACTCTTTTGAAAACATAGTGAGCAAGTACCTAAGAGCCCGTGGATAACCACGGATAGAAAGGGTGCTAACACCTTCCCTTTCTATAAATCTACCTCCCGAACCGAGAAACATCTCGAAAAGGAATTTTGCTGTGCTTTTGTCCTTTCCATCTTGGAGAACATAAAAGACGGTGGCAACTCTTGCTTACCGCGACATTTCGCGAACCAGCTTAAAAAACAGTCAGTTCTATTTCCACCGATCACAAAACTGGCGACTCTGCTGGGGAATTTTAAGTGAGGTGTACCTTAGGATTAGACCACTCTTGTTTTCAATTGCTTGCTTTGATTGCTTTAAATATTTTGGGCTTGTTTTGGAGTTTCATATATCCTAACCCAGATCTGGGGATACCTTCTAGAAGTAGCAACAAATTGTGAGGGAACTGTGCGGGGTATACCGACACGGTTAAAGCAGTTGCTACGTTGATGTGGAACTTTGGTGAGTACCGGTAACCCTTGAGTCAAGTCAAGGAGAGTACGGGGCCGCCGCATGGTGTCGTGAAGCATCAACTGACCTTAGGAACCTTACTTGACCATCCTGGCCTTTTTAGGGGTAGTGAGATGACCGACTTTGGTGCAGTCCGAAGTTGGTAGATACTCGATACTACACTCATTGAGGGTTGTTTTCTTGGAATATTTTGATCGCCAGTTCAGTGGCTAAATCAAAACAATGAACATAGAAAACAATCCAATGATATTGAGATCCTCTATAACCCGGTTACTTTTGATAGGACGGGTTTTGAGCCCACCAGCTTCAAGAGGGTAGTACCTAAACTTCATGCTGGCCTAAAATCTAAGGGTTGTCTTGTGTGACTTGTGTGCCTTCAAACTTGAAATACTTGCCCATACTTGTTATCTGACAACATTGAGTTACTTGCAGGTTTTGTTTATAGTCCTTAAACTGGACTTATTACAGGGCTTACTTACACCTCACACCTTTGCATCCACGTACATAACATCATACGCATCATAACATCATACCATAGCATTTCCTTAACCATTTCAAGGATCTCAAGGGTTTGTGATGCAGGCCATGATGAACCAACTGTCTAGCAAGGGGCAAAGGGGATTTATTTTCCTCTGGCCAAGGTTGTTTTGAAATCCAAGCAGGATAACTTGAGTCAGGGGTTATGACCCACTCGATATGGTGAGCCTTGACTCTTGAAGAAGGACTCTCAACAACATGAAGTTCCTTCAATCAAGCTACCAGACTCGAATTCTAACAATTTTCTTGTCTACCCCGCGAGATCCTTGAAAACATTGCATACATATATCATACATATCATTGCATAACAGGTACCCTTGTCACATGTCACTTACCGTCTTTGCTGTTTATTTCAGCAATGGCTTCCCAACAAGACAACCAGGATCTTCATACTCAAGAGACTCAGTTCAGGGAAATCTTCCTAAGCCTATCCAAGGGGCAGGAAGAGTTGAGAGCACTCCTCATGGGGAATTTGGTCAGGAAAAGTCCTGAAGACAGTAGGGATGAACGGCTGAAACATCTGTAAGATGAAGTAGAAGCAATGAGGACCCAGATGCTAGGACAGATGGCTCTCATCCAAGGTTTAGCTCGGGAGTAAGAAGAGCTGAGAACCATAGTCAACCAGCTTCGTCAAGACAACGACATGAAGCAAACGATCAAGGATGGGGATCAAACCAGTAATCAGCCTTCAAGAAGTCAAAGGTTTGGTTTGATGAAGAATGGACCTCTCCAGGGTGCCACCACCTCACAGGTCCAACAACAACCTGACCATAAGCAACAAGTTACTCTAAGGCCGTTTACCAAGCTCAATATGCCGCTGTCCCAAGCTTTGCAACACTTGTTGAGTTTGAATCTGGTGACGTTGATAGGACCTCACCCGAATCCTAAGACTTCTTCATCCAACTACAATCCTAATGCCAGGTGTGCATACCATTCTAACAGCCCGGGGCATAATACTGACGACTGTTGGAAGTTGAGGTACAAGATCCAGGACCTGATTGATGAAGGAGCAGTGGAGTTCACCCAAGGTGGTCAGGCTGAGTTGTTCTACCATCCCTCCAAGGTTCACCATTTGAAGTGACAAGTCCTGAGACTAGAAGATTTTTTGTTCATTGGAATTTTCAAGTTGTGTTTTTATTTGCTTATACAAACAATTATTGTCATAGCAAACTTTATTACTCTCATTAATGCATCGCATATGTCTGTTTTGAATTAATCCATTCGTATTCACTATATTCAATTGCTTTTATTTTTCTGTGATGTTCAAACTCTTGATCTAAAATTCTAAGCCTTTTGAGGGAGGATGACGAAAACGATACCACGATCCTTACAGTATGCTTTTGAACAGACCCCACTGATGAAGTACAGGCATTGTTTCAAATCCTAAACACTGGAGTTATAAGGAAGATAATCCCTCGTCAACCCCTTCGAGCCAAAGAAGTTGGAGTTTTTATTTTCAAAAATTAAAACCCTTAATTATAACCTGGGGCAGGGTAGTTCTCTCAGTTGATCCAAGTGCACAATGGATGTCATCAAGGAAGTCTTTCCGAAACAAAAAGACAGTGATGGTTCCGAATAATCGTCAAGACAGGCAGTCGTTATCTCTCAAAATAAAAGCCTAATAAGTCAAAACCTATGAAGGAGACTTACAAAAACTGGGGCATCCCGCTGACTGTAATCACAAAAGAAACAGTTCAGGCAAAAAACAGGGATAACGAAATCAAAAAGAAAGAGGTCCTACAAACCCTCAACAAAAAGAAATGATTGCCTGGTCAAAATAAATTGTCAACATCCGAACCATCACCGGAATATCAGAGCAAGGATTCAAACAAGATCTGATGCATGATTAGCTGAGTTTAGGATCGAAGAACATCACGAAGAGCGGGTGGGTATAAATAAACTTTGAGCCTTTATCCTTTGTTTCTTAAACCGTGAACCAGGCCACGTTATAACCCTTAAAAGTCCTAGCTGAAGCATGGGTTAGTTCAAAAGCATACTGTTACCAAAGGTATCCTGACTCCTTAAGGCTCGCTGTAGAATCTTGAGTTGACATCACATTTTACAAAATTTGCTTGTTTTACTGAAAAAATGCATTTTCAAAAACTTCAAGACAGACATGAGCTTTGCATTCTTAAAATAATATTGTTTGCATATGACTATTTGTTCGAACAGCAGAGAAATTTGCACGAAGAATATCTAATGAATAAAAGCACTTCCAACCAAGGGGCACAGCATGATCATGGTCTATCATCTGGGGCAGTCAAGTCAAGATTCAGAGAATCTCTCAAATGCCAAATAGCCAGGGGCAAATCTCCGCCTGAGTCACTTGGGGCATTGGACATGAATTCCAGCAGCGAATCTTGTACGATCAAACATCTTCTAATAGTATGGCAACACAACACTACCGACAGTGACAACTCCCTGCACTCTGAGAACATAGACATAGTCGAAAAAATACTGCGCATAATCAAAGACCCGCTAGGTCGACTGGCCTAGGCAAAAACAAGGGCTTCCCGGCGAACCAAAAGGGTTCAGGCAAAAATAAGGGATGAAAATAAAAAAATTTGTACACCCGGCAAGTCGAAAACCTGAAAAGGCGGCTTGGGCAAAAATGGGTATCCCGGTGGACTGAAAACCCGAAAGGGCAGTCCAGGCAAAAATTAGGGATCAAAGCGTATGACTATGTCCCGTCATCTCGTCACTTGCCTACCAGAAGAAGATTTGTCAATCGGCGGTTATCAAGCACCTCATAGGCCTTCTTCTCCCACAGAAACTGGGGCAATAAGAATTGTCTAAGCGATCTAGTTGCTCTGTCCACCAAGGTACCAAGGTAGGTTCGGCTGAAGAACGTAACTAAGAGATTTCAACTCCCCACAGAGTAAGACCAGAATCAGCAATACTCTCCCCAAGCAGAGTTGGTCTCCCATCAGCCCCGAAAAGGCACAGTATCCCTAGCAAGTCAGCGATACTCTCCCCAAGCAGAGTTAGTCTACTGTCATCCTTAAGGAAGTTGGATATCCCCAGAAGATCTCAATATTCCCCAGCGGAGTATACAGATGTTCCTAAGCAAGCATCCCCGACAGTCTTAATATTCCTCGACGGAAATATAAGATTGTTCCCTGACGGAATACCAGACACCCCAGTGGAGCCATTTCCCCAGTGTAGTCAAAAATTTCCCCAAGAGAGTTGAATCAATCTCCCCAGTAGATTCCGGAAGCTTATCCCCTGCAGAATGCATCTCTCCCCGACCATGTTCAAAGGTTATTCCCCACCAGGGTCTAACTGGGTTATCCTCAGCTAATTACCACGGAAAGATCGTCCTCAGCGAAGTTCTCTCTATCCCCAACGGAGTTCATCAAATCCCTCAACAGAGCTTATCAACGGAATCCCCAGCGGAATTATCGTTAAAACCTCAGCGAAGTATCTCTTCCCATAGAGTATTTCCCCGCAGAGTAATCTCTTCAACAAGTTTATTCCCCAACGGAGTCATCTTCTCCTACCGGTTTATTCTCGCAATCATCATCCCCCAGCGGAAACGAAGAACTTTACTACTCAACATCAGCCCAGGATTTAACTTCCCGGCATTCGTCAAGGATTTATTTTCCCATACGGAAATACATTCATAAACATATCACATCTCATACCTCTTATTTACATACATGATAAAGTGCATACGACACTATCTCATTTTGAACATCATGACATCATGACATCATACATCATGACATTGCATACAACTGATGTTTTGCCTTTTCAGGAAAAAGGTCAATCCAAAGATGATTACTATCAACTGTCGCGGTTCCAGATTCGATACCTATATCTAGCTAGGGCATATCTGTGAGCGATTGATTATGGATTCGATACCTGTATCTAGCCAGGGCATATCTGCATGAGGAGTTTGAAGTTCCAGATTCGATACCTGTATCTAGTCAGGGCATATCTGTGAGCGATTGATTATGGATTCGATACCTGTATCTAGCCAGGGCATATCTGCATGAAGAGTTTGAAGTTCCAGATTCGATACTTGTATCTAGCTAGGGCATATCTGTGAGCGATGGATTGTGGATTCGATACCTGTATCTAGCCAGGGCATATCTGCATGAAGAGTTTGAAGTTCCAGATTCGATACTTGTATCTAGCCAGGGCATATCTGTGAGCGATTGATTGTGGATTCGATACCTGTATCTAGCCAGGGCATGTTTGTATGAAGAGTTTGAAGTTCCAGATTTGATACCTGTATCTAGCCAGGGCATATCTGTGAGCGATTGATTATGGATTCGATACCTGTATCTTGCCAGGGCATATCTGCATGAAGAGTTTGAAGTTCCAGATTCGATACCTGTATCTAGCCAGGGCATATCTGTGAGTGATTGATTGTAGATTCGATACCTGTATCTAGCCAGGGCATATCTGCATGAAGAGTTTGAAGTTCCAGATTCGATACCTGTATCTAGCCAGGGCATATCTGTGGGCGACTAATTCCAGATTCGATACCTGTATCTAGCCAGGGCATATCTGTAGACGACTAATTCCAGATTCGATACCTGTATCTAGCCAGGGCATATCTGTGAGCGATTGATTGTAGATCTATACCTGTAACTAGCCAGGAAAGTATCTGCATGAAGAGTTTGAAGATCAACCCTTGTAACAGGCCAGAAAATTATCTTTCTTTCTCAGGTACACAAGTTCTCGCTAAGGAATCTCTTACGCGATCGACACCCCCGGATGGCATCTTTAAGCCCATCTCCACAACTATCCATTACACTTCCAAATGGCATCTATAAGCCCATTCCCGACAAGGTTCTGTCATATCTCCAGATGGCATCTATAAGCCCATCCTCTTATCCATCATCTCTCCAAATGGCATCTATAAGCCCATTCCCGACATCACATTGCTGATATTCTACTATGCGAGTGCAAATTTCTGGGCACTCTAGTGTTCAATCATCTTCCACCTTCGAATAACGAAAGGCACTCAAGCCAATCTACATCCTCAGGTCTAAGAAGATTGAACATGGGCAACTATTGTACACCAAAATTTTCCCTCCCATATTCTTCATGATTTGTCAAGAGTCATCTTTAAATGGTTCAAGGTTCCTCAAGGGTTACACAGTCCAAATACCTTCTAAGCCAGCTGAAATTAGGGTTTTGGTTCTCTCAAGGAATTTGAGGTTTTCAATGGCTCAATCAAGTCCCATAGGCCTATATGCATTGTCAAGGATCTACATGTCAAGTCTCAAGACTCACAATGTCAAATTGCACAGTCAAAAGCTCCATTTTCTTCACAATCAACTGCAGGGGTAAAATGGTCGTTTTACAGTCAAAATCAAAATTTTTGGTCAACATCTTATTTTGAACACACAATCATCATTTGATCAAGTCTTGATCATGATTCCTCAAGCATGGCTCAAAAATCATCAAAGATGCAAAAGTTACTATTTTTGGACAGCAAAAAAGTCAACTGTATCTTGACCAAGGCATAACTTTTTCATGTTTCATCAGAAAAATCCCATCCAATGCTCATTTTGAAGGGGATGACATTTCCTACAACTCATCTTCATATTCCAAGTCCAAGAAATGCTCTCACAAAAATTTATCAATTTCTACATTATAGGTCAATTTCAAAAGTCAACAAAAATGCACTTTAAGTCAAAGACCTTAACTTGAGATTGGTAAATCCAAATGACACGGGACCAAAGGAATTGGTTAGAGGACTTCAAGACCTTTCCAAAATGTCCAAGAACATGTTCATAGGATCAAAATTGAGCAAGATATGCATTGGAGAAGTTGGGAAATTTTTGTGAATTTGCAAAAGTCAACTTTGCTCAAAACACATCATTTTTGCTAATGGGCCTCAAATTCCTTCTTGAAACTTTGTCCAAGGCTTATGCACGACCCATTGAGATTAAATTGAATTATTTTCTTAATTTTATTAATTAATTGGATTTTTAATTGATTTTTAATTGATTTTTAATTCATTTAATTAATTTAAAATGTAGGAAATTCAAAGATATGATTTCTCAATCTTTTGGTGAAGCAAAGATGACCAATACATGCTGGAGATTTCGTGTGCCAATCAAGGATATCAAAAACTCCAAATTTAGCAAGTTTTGTCAATAAAAAAGTTGCAAAAATATGTGATTGAAAATCAAATATTGAAAACATTATTCCATGGATTTTTGGTCAAAGATTTAACCTAAATTCAGTCCATTATATATACAGAACTCAACCCTAATGCCATGAACGGGAGAATTGCTGCAGAAAGCCATAGCCAATATTGAAAAAATCAAAGAAAACTTGAAATCTGTTTGCTATCTTCCAGACCAATTCAAGGCGTTTCAGTTATTCAAACACATTGCAGGAACTCTCAGAAACCTTTTGCAAACAAAATCAAGCCTTAAAGCTCAAGAAACACGCAAGAACAATTTCACGATTTGAACAATTTTTCCAAAATCATAATCATTGATTCATGCATAGTTAACATTTTTTGTTGATTGTTTTGTGTTCATAGGGATTGTACGAAGCTTTTGGTACAAGATAATTGAATTATAGAGCCCTAAATCACAAGACACCATGAACATTTTCTAGGGTTTCCAAGCTCTTAATTTGGGGCTTTGCTATATAGGAAAAATTGGAACCCCTAACGCTTATGGTTGAATTCAGGAGACTCAGACGATTGCAAAACTACCCTCGCGAAATTTTTATATTTGACATAGAGTTATTCGCTATTTTTTGCATTTGCAGTTTGTGGGGGTTAAAAACCCCCTCTATCTAACTTTGCTTTTGCAGGAAATGTGAGGAAGATGAAGACGTGCTAGCTTCTGATTAGTCCGTTCAAATAAAAGCCGCGCTTTATTTGTTGTTACAACATATGCATTGGCTTTTATATATTATATTCATTGATTATCATTATATCAAATGCAGCGTGATGGCTCAGTGGTAGATGCGTTGTCCAAGAACCATTGGGACCTGGGTTCGATTCCCAGGTCCCCCAAAACGCTTGTTTCTATTTTTTCTAATGTATTCATGTGCAGCTTTCCAAAGGTGTTCCATCATACACCTCAAACAATCAGGCGCCATGTGGCCTTATGCACAGATCTAACGGCTACAAGGGAAGGAACACCATGCTCCTGGTCAAAGCCATCGTGGACAACCAGGAAAGTCAGAAAGGGTTAAGAAACAAATGGGCCTGGAAATTCCAATAACACCTCCTAAGGGCCCATCACCCCCCTGGTTTTATTACTTCTTTTTATTTTCTTTTCCTTATAATTTCTTTTATTAATTATTATTATTATTATTATTAACTAACAAATTATTTTCATAATAAATTCAGACAATTAAAAATGTAAATATTTATATTATTATTATTATTTATTAATTTTAATTATTATTTTGTAAATAAATTCTAACAAATTAATTTAGTTTGATTAGGTTTAATTTTGACCTTTTTTACAATAAATAAAACAAATCTAGAATTAGGTTTTTCTTTTGACAATTTTAATTCTTCTATTTTTATTTTCATAAAAAACATAAAAACACTTTTTCTTTTAAATTATTTAATTAATTAGTTATTAGGTTTAATTTGAATTAATTGCAACAAAAAAGGACCAAAATTCATTCTTTTCTCAAAAAGGGTCAAAACCCTAAGGACGTCCTGATTCAATTTCCTTTCGCGCATTATTATTATTTTGATCATATTTATGTATTTGCTTTGAGGATGTAATAGATAATTAGGACCCTTTTATCGCTTTCTTTAATTTCTCGCATTTATTTTCAAGGGTTATGTTTTTGGCGATGTAAATACCCGACGCCTTGTAATAGCGTAGATTCACTTTCCGCAATTTATTTCCCGCACACTTATTAACTGTTAATTATGCATGACAAGACTTGTATGAAAAATGAAATCAACTCGTAGCTCACCAATAACATGTGCAAAGATAAACTTAAACATGAAACCTGACACACGTGCACATGCCACTCCTAGGGTACGCCTCACTTGGTTGCCTCGAGGTGGTCATTAAGTATAGGGTGTTTTAGAGGTCGCCCTCCTGTCTAAAGATCCAGTTGCCTCGAAACGGTTGCCTCGGATAAAAAGGATCTAGGACATTAGGGTTACCGCTAAGGCGTCCTACTATTGCTTTGGCGACCACACATGTCCCTATAATCGAATTGACCCGAAAACTCCAACGACGGTGCTACCTATTTCTCAATAGTGGGATAGTACTGTCTAAAGGACTCTTACATAGCTTAATTCCTTAGAGTAGGTAGATTTCTCCTGGGTACTTGCTCTTTCAAAAAACCAAAATAATTTTTCGCACCTACACTTTCAAACAAAAGTTTTCAAACAAATACTTCATACACTCTTGAGGACTGATACAAGAGTTACCTAGAAGTTTTCAAAACGAACTTTTTCAAAACCCACATACACAAGAAAAGCAAACTCTTTTGAAAACATAGTGAACAAGTACCTAAGAACCCGTGGATAACCACGGATATAAAGGGTGCTAACACCTTCCCTTTCTATAAATCTACCTTCCGAACCGAGAAACATCTCGAAAAGGAATTTTGCTGTGCTTTTGTCCTTTCCATGTTGGAGAATATAAAAGACGGTGGCGACTCTTGCTTACCCCGACATTTCGCGAACCAGCTTAAAAAATAGTCAGTTCTATTTCCACCGATCACACCATCCTTCTTCGGCACTGGAACCACGTTGGCCACCCACTTTGGGTAAGAAGTAACTGCTAGAAAACCGGCGTCAAACTGTTTCATCACTTCAGCCTTGATTTTCTCAGACATATTTGGGCGCATTCGGCGAACTTTCTGTTTCACTGGAGGAAAGTA
This sequence comes from Vicia faba, assembly GCA_948472305.1. Classification (NCBI taxonomy): domain Eukaryota; kingdom Viridiplantae; phylum Streptophyta; class Magnoliopsida; order Fabales; family Fabaceae; genus Vicia; species Vicia faba. The sequence goes on from OX451740.1 coordinate 653,430,491, forward strand.
TTCTTTGGTAGGCAATCGGTGAACCACAATATCGGTATCCAACCCCGGCATATCTTCATAAGACTAGGCAAAGATCTCAACATAGTCTCGCAACATCTGAATCAACCGTTGTTTAACACTAAGCTCCAGATTTGCACCGACCTTGACCTCTTTCTTGTCTACCTCTGTACCCAAATTCACTGATTCCACGGGCTCTTCATACGGCTGTATGGCCCTCTCTTCTTGAATTAGAAATCTAGCAAGTTCACCAGGAACTTCGCAATCATCTTCACCTTCGTCTTCGGCTAAGTTGGTCGGAATTTCGAAGTCATAGCCGACAGTAGTAGAGTCGTTACCAGTGAGATCCAGAGTGGATGTAGACCTGTATATGTGAGTGTGTGTAAAATAGCAGTTTTGCAATATATAATAAAAGAAAAACAAGGAGTGCAAAAATTTGAAATGCAAGAAACGTCCAATGCTTTTATTAATGATATATGTAGATGACACACGTAAAGCCCTCACAAATGAAGCCATGGTGCCCCAGGTAAGACACCGGCCGTAAAGTTTAAAACATTGTCTGTTACAAATTCAAAACAAAAAGTCTCATTACTGGGTAATAAAAGAAATTGGGATGAAGTCTTTTGCCGTCCAATTGCTTAGTCCACCATCAGTAGTAGGATAGATCCAACTATCGAACTCAGATTCTTCAACGTCGTCTTCAATGGCATTTACTCCTGAATTGTTGATAAACAGGGGAGGTTTTCTGATCCGTGCACTCCGAACAACCCTTTGAGCTTCTGCAGTGAAACCCAAACCAAACTTGTTAGTCTTATGTGTAAAATCAGGGAGTTGGCCCCAATTTGCACACCCACCTTTCTCGACAACAGCCCGGGCATCCTTGAAGGAAGCCATCTTCATTGGAGGATCTTCAATAACAGTTTCAGTTGATGCTAGCGTCTGGGGAACCTCTTCAAAATGCTGAAACGGGGTTTCAATGAAATCCTCATCCATCTCTACATATCAGAAAGAGTTGAGGTTGCTCACCATGTACTCCTCCTCTCCTTGTACTGTCACAATCTTCCCTTTCACCGGGCACTTTAACTTCTGGTGGAGCGTAGACGTCACTTTTCCAACTTTGTGGATCCACGGGCGACCCAGCAAACAAGAATAAGATGGCCGTATGTACATCACATAGAATGTAGATGCGAAAACCTGAGAACCAACCTTAATCGAAATATCCACTTCTCCGTGTACCATTCTCTTGGACCCATCAAAAGCCCTGACTACAATGTTACTTGGTTTCAGCTCCAACCCTTTACAGTCTAACCGGTATAGAGCTTTCTTGGGTAACATATTCAGCGAAGACCCAGTATCTACCAATACGTGAGCAAGAGTAGTGCCTCTGCATTCAATGGAGACATGCAGGGCATCATTGTGATTCTTCCCCTTAACAGTCAAGTCGGCGTCAGAGAAACCTAACCCATTATCCATTGTCAGACTAGCCACACAATCTTTAAACTGATCAGCTGATGTTTCCTGCGGCACGTGCGCAGTCTTCAGGAAGGCAATCAGGGCCTTGGCATGGGCTTATGAGCAAAGTAACAGAGACAACATAGAGATTTTGGATGGGGTTTGCCTCAGCTGCTCGACTATATTGTAGTCGCTCTTTTTGATGATCTTCAGAATTTCCTCCATCTCTTGTCTAGAGGCTTCAACTGTAATTGTCTTTGGTGCCTCCACCCGAGCAGGCTCATCAGTGGTCCCTTTGCCCCGAGCGTCAGATGACTCGGCAACAGGGGTAAGAATGGGAACTTGAACAGGAATAATATCAGGTACACTGGCAGGCGTAATGACAACAGGTTTCCGAACAATTGGTGGAGAGATCTCAGGGGAGAAAAGTCTTCTGTTGCGGGTGACTTTAGCAGGTCCAACAATATTGCTGACGTCAGTATCGGACTCTTTAGCACTCAAGTCTTGCTTAACTCCGTGATAATATACGTCAGCCCCATAATGCCATGGGACAACTTTATTGGATGTATAGGGAATGGGCCCAGGAACAGTGATGATCAATGGTGCGATTCTTGGAACAAATGTAATTCTAACAGGCTTTCTCGAGGAAGCCTTGGAAGAATTGTAGAAAATGGTGATGTAGCAACTTCTTCAATAGGAACCAAAGGAACAACAGTCTTCTCAAACAGAATTTTTTTATTATCCATCAAACGTTGGACACCTGACTTCAAAAGATGGCAACCGGTAGGTAGGACAGAACACATACAGCAACCTTTGTCACAGCCCAGAAATAAACTGGCTAACAAAAGGTTCTTCTTTACAGTCATCAAGGGAGTAACAATGTCGTTCATAGAAACCACAAACGAGTCTTCATCTACAACATTCAATCCATGCTTGGGCGTAGGAGCAGTCACAACATTAGGTCTTTCAGGTGCTTCGAACTCAATCTCCTTAGCATCAATTAAGTCCTGTGCTTTGTTCTTTAAGACCCAACAGTTATCCGTGTCATGCCCCGGGCTACCAGAGTGAAAAGCACAACGGGAATTCGGATCATACATGGGTGATGCAGTGTTAGGAGTCTTTGGGGCCTCCTTCAGAATCACCAAATTGGTCTTTAATAACTGCGGCAGTATCTGAGATAACATCATGTTGAGCTGAGTGAATTGTCTCTGTGGTCTCTCAGCCCTTGGATGTTTGTTGCGCTGAGGAGCACCAGCAGGTCTTGAAATAACAACTGCATTAACAGCTTGGCAGTGTTCAGGTCTATTCTGACTTTTTGAACTGTAAACAACACTGGACTCTTTCTTAAAAGGCTTCTTCTCGGTGCTTGACGAAGCACCCTTCTGTATTTTACCAGATTTGATGCCAGCCTCAATTCTTTCCCCGGTCATGATCAGCTCTGTAAACTCGGACGAAGAACTTCCAATCAGATGGTTGAAATACGGACCAGACAAGGTCCCCATAAACATATCCACTAGCTCCATATCTGCCAAGGGTGGTTGCACTCTGCCAGCAAGGTCCCTCCACTTTTGAGCGTAATCTTTGAAACCTTCGCTCGCACCCATTGACATACCCTAGAGTTGGGTACGCGTGGGAGCAAGGTCAGCATTGTATTGGTACTGCTTGTAGAAAGCAGCAGCCAAATCTTCCCAATTACGGATACTAGCTCCTTCTAACTGGTAAAACCATTCAAGATGAGTCCCTGAAAGACTGTCTTGAAAGAAGTGGATCCAGAGATTCTTGTCAGTGGTGTATGGCTGAATCTTCCTAACATACGACCGAAGGTGCAGTTTTGGACAAGAAACCCTGTCGTACTTAGCAAAGGCTGGTGCTTTGAACTTGTGGGGAATCAGCACCCCAGATGACAGAGCCAAGTCTCCAAAATCCAGACCAGGCACTTTCTGAACTTCCGTCGCGCTCAACCGGTCTTCCAGTTGCTTGTATCTATCTTCGGCCGGAGGATACTGGTCTTCGTCAAAGTCAGTCTCGTTGTCTGAAACCACAGGGCTAGGAGCCCTCCTTTCTTCCTGACTATCTCCCCCTCCAGATGAGTGGGTCAAATCAACCTCTTCTCGCAAATCGTTTCCGAACCTGCGACCCATATTAAATAGGACTGTCTTCTTCTTCTTCTTCTTCTTCTTCTTTTTCAAGATAAGGGCCTTCAGATCTTGCTGACCCTTAGCCAAACTCATGAACAATTCCTGGAACTGGGCGTTTTGAGCCTGTAGAGCCTTGATTTCTTGTTCAGTTGATGTTTCAGAAGACATGATGCTGAAATAAACAGCGAAGAAGATGAGAAACCTGTAAGGGTACCTGTTATGAGGTGTATGGAATGAAATGCGTATGATATAATTTCAAAGACGTCGAGAGATTCAAATTTGTAAACAAAAAATAAAGCACACTTTTATTAGATAAACTTTGAATTCAATTGTTCAACAAATTCCCTTAAGGTGTTACAAGAAAGAAAAACTGAAAAGTAAATCAAAACTAGAAATAATCAAAAAGACAATCAATGCTCCCATGGCCGTTTCTTGTCGGTGCGGACATAGTCATTGAGGATCCGCTCGTTCTTCAGCTGCCTTGTCAACTTCTGAATCTTCTGCTCTTGCTCGTGATACTTTTCTCTGTAAGTATCCCGCTCTTCTCTCAGTTGCATCCATGATCTATTTAATGCCCCAATTTCAGTAGGCATGTATGGATGGAGGATGGTAGGAGGAACCCCTTCTTCATCAGCAACCTCAACAATTATAGGCAAGACGGCTTCGTACGGCATTCCCAGCTTTTGGGAACGGATTCGAACCCATCGAAGATATGGCTCTATCGGAAGAGAAGTCTTCGCACCCAACTCGTGCGGATCAGACATGTGTACTCTATCCCAAGCTCTTATGAATTTGCGGTGTTGCTCGTCACTATCCCCTTGGAAATCAAAGACAATGCTTGGCATTAGCAACTCGTGAGGACCTTCCCTCCTAGCTCGCCCAAACTGACGTAAGGCCAAGCACGAATTATAAGTTATTCCTCCATTGGTTCCTATCAGTGGAACATTAGGGTATTCCCCACAACGATCAATAATAGCCACATCTTCCATACCCTTGATAGTCCAAATGATGTCATTATGAGAGAGAGACATAATCCTATAGGCCCAACCCATGCCTTCCTTGTTCTTCAAAATTGATTTGGGGAGGTGAGAAATAAACCACCTCGCTAACAATGGTGCACAGCACATAAGGGTTCCCCATTTCCGAGCAGTACATGCATAAAGAGAGTGCAGGATGTCACCCAAGAGAGTGGGCACAGGATTACCGGACATGAAAATCTTTATTGTGTTTATGTCGACAAAAGAATCTGAGTTGAGAAACAACACCAAACCATATATAAGAAGAGCCAGAATGTCCTCGAACGCTTGAAAGTCTAAACTGTCCCAGAACTGATTAGCCTTACCAACCAAGAACTTAGTCAAAAAGCCTTTGTCCCACTTCTAGTCTCCCAATTAGACATTACCTTAGCCTTTTTCAGATGGAGGGCTAAAGAAATATCTTCCGGCCTAAGGACTTTCTCCCAACCTGTGAACGGAGTCTGCTCCAGAATAGAGATACCAAGTAGATCAGATAATTCTTCCAAGGTAGGGACCAACTGGTATTCCGGAAAAGTAAAGCAGTGGTACAGTGGATCAAAGAACTGGACTAAGACACTCATCATCTGTTCGTCCATCTTGGAGGTGACAAAACCAAGGAGGTGCCCATGCCTTCTGATAAAGGAGGAAGTATCTGAAATCTTTGTAACCAACTCCTTAAGCTGAGTGGGAATCTGGACAAAGTTGATCCGAATAGTGTTTCTACGCATGGGTGCCATGACCTACAAAACAGAACAAAGATGAATCCCCTCTGTCTTTGAAATGGGTTAGTCCAATGCAAGATGCATGCAATGTCATGATGTCATGATAGAAAACACACCACAAGTATCCAGAAATAGCAAACATGGTAAAGGCACACAAGTCACACAAATAGCCCTTAGATTTCAGGATGGAAATGAGTCTAGGTACTACCCTCTTTCAGTTCAGTTGGTTCAAACATGTCCTAGAAATAGTAACCGGGTTCTAGAGGATCTCAATATCACTGACTACCCTCGATCAGTCATAATTCCAGTTTAGCAACCTTTTCTTGCAGCCGGAATCATCGCGAGAGTTTAGTCTCAATGACTGTAGCATACTGCTACTGTTCTATGGACAAGTTGGTCAATTTAAAGGTTCTAAGGTCAGTTGGTGCTTAATGACCCCTTAGCAGACCCATATTCTCCTCTTTGTGCCACAAGGGATATCAGTACATACTAAAGTGCCACACCAACATAGCTTCTGCTTCAACCGTATCGGTCTACGTCGTACAGTTCCCTCATAGTTTATTGCTACTTACCTAAAGGGTATCCCCCAGATCTGGGTTAGGATCTATAGTAACTCTGATTCAAGCCCACAAATATAAAGCATACAAGTCAAGCAAATGAAAACATTATGAACTATTCCTAAGTTACACCCACTTATAATACTCCCCAGCAGAGTCGCCAGTTCTGTGATACGGTGGGAAGAACTGACTATTTTTGGAATGCTGGTTTGCGTTTTGCATTTGTTTTCGCAAAATGTCACGGTAAGCAAGAGACGCCATCGACTTTTATTTTATCCAACCAGGAAAGGAAAAAAGCACAGAAAAATTCCTTTTTCGAGATATTTCTCGGGTTCGGGGGGTAGATTATAGAAAGGGAAGGTGTTAGCATCCTTTCTATCCGTGGTTATCCACAGGCTCTTAGGTACTTGCTCATTGTTTTCAAAATTACTTTATTTGTGCTTGTGGGTTTGAAAAAGTTTTTATTTGAAACTTCGATTTAACTCTTGCTTCTTTTCTCAAGAGTGTATGAAGTGTTTTTGAAAACTTTGTTCGAAAAGTGTAAGTGTGAAGAGTTTTTGTTTTTAAAAAGAGCAAGTATCTAAGAACCATCTACCTACTCGAAAAAGGAATCATTCTATGCTATCTTCCTTTACACAATGATATCCTACTATTGATGAGTAGGTAGCACCGTCGTTGGAGTTTGAGGGTCAATTCGAATGAGGGAAGTGTGGTCCCTAAAGCAATGTTAGGACGCCTTAGCGGTAACCCTAATGTCTTAGATCATTTGTTTTGAGGCAACAATATCTGAGGCAACTGTTTCGAGGCGACTATGATCTTTTAGACAGGATGGCAACCTCTAAAACTACCTATACTCAATGACCGCGTACGAAGGCAACCAAGTGGGGTGTACCCTAAGAGTGCGCATGTGCGAGTGTGTTGTTTTCAGTTATTTTTATCTTTGCACATGTTAAGGGTGATCTAATTCGATTTTAAGATTAGACATACATTCTTGTCATGCATCCTAAATCATGCATCTAACAGTTAATATTTTGCGGAATTTAAAATGCGGAAATTAAACTAAGCTATTACAAGGCTTCGGGTATTTACATAGCCAAAAACAAACCCTTCGAAATTAAAGCGATAAATGTAGAATAAACGTCCTAATTAAACTATTACATCCCATGAGCAATTACATTAAATATCGTAAAAAATAAATAAAAGCGGTAAAGGTAAATAAACGTCCTAATTAAATTATTACAAAGTGTGAGTAGATACAATAATTGGGCAAAATAATAATAAAGCGCGCGATTAAAAATTAGATCGACGAGAAATTAGGGTTTTGACCCTTCTATCCTAATTAAAAAAAGAAAATGTTTTTTTTTGTTGTTTTTAATATTTTTTTAATAAAAGAAATTAGATTTTTAAATTAAATGCAAAATCGATTGGTTATTAAATTAATTAATGAAAATAATTAAATGACATATTTTTGGGTTTTTGTTATTTTAGGAAAGAAATAAAATAATTAAGTTAGTAATAAAACCTATTTATTCTAATTAATTTTAATCATGTAAAAAGAAATTAAAGTTGTCTAATAATTAATAACCTAATTAAATTAATTACTTTTTTTTAATAAAAATAAATATCTTGAATTTAATTGGATAGAAAAATGTTTTGTGATTTTTTTGATAAAAAAGAAAATAATTTGATGGGTTAGTAAAAAAAATAAATGAAATAATATAAATATAAAAGAATTAGAGAAAAGCAAATTGGGCCTGCAATGTGGGGGTGCAATCATCAGAAATCTCTAGGCCCGAATCTTCGAAAGCTTCATGCTCTAACTATGGTGTTTTTTTATTCTTGCGTGGAACCTATTATTCAAACATCCATAATTGTTCTATATAAACTCAAGCAAACGTTAGCATACCATAAAATGTGATTAAAATTAGAGATTCGAAATTTAAAATTTTACCAAACCGGTATTGTCAAATGGGGGTGTGCTAGGCATGTGATGGATTGCTCTTGGGCCTTGTAAGACTCTTGAGGACTTCAAGAGGATGGTTTGAGGCTTGATGTCAATTGAGAGAGACCGGAATCTCAAGATATGACTTGCACCAATTCTTTGATTTCTGGAGAGCTTTTTGAAGAGCTTTTAGAGAGCTTTTTGGAAAGCTTTTTAGAGAGGATTTTTCGTCCCTTAAAGCTTGTATGGCTCTATATTTATAGAGGAGAATGAGGAGACAAAAAAGCATGGAAAGAATCTCCCTCATAATGTTGTGTTTTAAGACCATGATCTATATTTGAAAAAAATGCCATATTTGATGATTTTATACCATTTTCACATGTGGATGAACCTCGACATATTTGAAAAGTTATTGCACGAAATCAGTTGACATAAACCAGCATAAAACTTTCCCAAAATGGATTCACATCAAAATTTACATTATTTCCATTATTTATTTATTTAATTCTGAATTTTAATGAATAAAATATCAAAATAAATAGCACAAATAGTATAAAAATGTATGGGTGGGCTTAGAGGTCGTGGACCATGTTAGGAATGAGTTTCAAACTTGAAAAGATAGGCCCATTTGGAAAAAAATCCAAGTTTGGACAATATTTGCTTTATGCATTTTTTTCAAAAATTGTCCAACTTTGATAATGCATATCTCTGTCAATTTTAACCTTATGAGGGTGTTCTTTGACTTTTTATAAAGCTTTAGATGTCCTATAATCAACCCTTTTGGTCTCATCGCATTTTGATATTCCATGCTCAAGTTATAAGCTTTGACAAAAAAGGTGTTTTTGTTGACTTTCAAAAACGACCTAAAATGTCCAAATTCATAACTTCTCTTGAGTGCATTTTTGGATCTTTAAGTATGAAGATGGATTGTAGGAAATTTCATCCTCTTCAAAATTAGCTTTGGATGGGTCATTTCTCATAAAGTATGAGAAAGTTATGCTTGGTCAAAGTTGAGTTGACTTTTCCTGTAAAACCCTAATTTAGCAACTTTTGAATCTTGATGAATTTTGAGCAATCTTTGATGAATCATGATCAACCATTGATCAAATTATGAAATATACTTTAAAGTGAGAATGTTGACAAAAAATCTTGAAGTCTGACTGTTTGTAAGTCACAGTTGACTTTTGCCCTAGCACAATCGATTTTTGGACCCTTTGAGCAATTGACTGAGCAAACTTCCTCTGCAAGGCTTGAAATTTGACATGGATGATCTTGGGAACATATTAGGTCATTGGGGAGCACTTGAGGTCATTTTGACTCAAAGATCTTCATGCAACACAGAACCCTAATTTGGGGTTGGCTGCCTTAGCAGATAGCTTGTCTGTCCAACTCTTGAGCAACCTTGAGCCACCTGGAGACTTTTCTTGCAATGTTTTGAGAAATACGAGAGGGAAAATTTTGGGGTACAAAAGACATCTTTCTGTATTTTTTCGCTCCGGATTCCATCTTCCACCCTTTCTCCAGTTAATATCAGCTCAGTGAAACCAGCCGATGAGCTACCAATCAAATGGTTGAAGAATGGACCGGACAGCTCCCAAGAAACATGTCAACCAACTCCCGGTCAGATAATGGGGGTTGAACTCTCCCCACCAAGTCTATCCATTTTTGTGCGTAGTCCTTAAAGCCTTCACCTGCACCCATGGACATACTCTGGAGTTGAGTACGAGTAGCGGCCAGGTCGGCATTGTATTGGTACTGCTTGTAAAAAGCGGCAGCCAAATCCTCCCAGTTTATGCCATTGATTCCCTCCAATTTGTAGAACCATTCAAGCTGAGTCCCCGACAGACTGTCTTGAAAGAAGTGGACCCACAAATTTCTATCAGCGGTGTGGGGCTAGATCTTCCTTACATAGGAACGAAGATGAAGCTTCGGGCAAGACACCCCATCATACTTTGCGAAAACTGGAGCCTTAAATTTCTGCAGGATGACCACTCCTGACACCAATCCCAGTTCTTCGAAATCCAACCCTGGTATTCTCTGGATCTCCATGGCACTTAAACGATCCTCTAACTGCTTGTACATATCCTCAGTGGGAGAATACTGCTCATCATTGTAGTCGGTATCATTGTCAGAAATTTCAGGACTGGGGTCTTCTCCCCTTGTCTGCCCTTCTTAATTTTCCCCCTCTTTGGATGAGGAAGTCACATCAACTGATTTCTTTAGTGGCCCCCCGAATCTTCTTCCCCTATTGAGGGCACTGACGCGCTTTTTCTTCTTCTTCTCTTTCTCTTTCAGGACGAGGGCCTTCAGATCCTCTTGCCCTTTTGCCAGAGTTACGAACATCTGTTGAAATTAGGCATTTTGTGCCTTAAGATCTTTGATGCTTTGTTCAGAAGTTATATCTGCTTGAAACAAACAGCAGAGGAGATGAGAAACCTGTAACAGAACTTGCTTATGCAATGTCATGGATGGTATGCGTATGCAATGATTTCAAGGAATCTAGGGATTTAAATTTGTTCAGACCAAAAGAAGAACACGCGTCATATTAATAAATCCAAACTTGAGTACATTATGCCTTGTTGGGCTTACAATGAAATAAACAAAAGTACAGTAATACTCCTAAGACAAAAAGTTTGAACGCATCCTCTTTGGCGCAATGTAGGCGTTCAAATTCCGCTCTTCATGAAGCTGCTTGGAGAGTTCTAGAACTTTCTTCTCACTGGCGTAAAATTGGGCTTCGAAGGTATCTCGCTCCCCTTTGAGTTGTATCCAACCCCTTTGGAGGTCTTCAAGAGATATGGGCATGTCAGGATGTAGGATAGTGTATGGAACGTCTCCCTCCATGACAGGCTCAATGATTACCAGGAGAATGGAGGGGTAAGGCATCATAAGACTTTGAGCGCGAGTTCGTACCCATTTGAGGTAAGGCTCAAGAGGGATGGAATTCTTGTGCCCCAAAGTCTTGCTATCCACCTTGTTGTACCCCAAAATTTGCCCTCGCGCTTTTCCACAAGAAATCTCAACTTCAGACATTTCCTGACTTTTCAAACTGGCTCAAGAATCGGACAAATGGACTTTTCTTGACAGTCAAGCAAAATTAGGGTTTTTACTGATTTTCAGAGCTCTGAATTATTTCAAGCAGTTGGCTCAGGGTTGGTTGATTTTTGGTTCAATTTTGATCAGGCGAACGCTATTTGGCATTTAATCAGGAATTAAGGGTTTTACGGGCATATTCTCAGAAAGGTTGAAATTCCACAGTACTTTGCGATTTATTCCGAGATTCGGGTTGAATTTGCATTGTTCATAATTTAATCAGTAAGAGGAGGAAATTGGTTTGAATTCACCAGTCAAAAGATATGTGCAGTATTGGATTCAGTGTTTATGGCAAATCAGTGAAGAAGGAATGCGTTTGATCAGTCTATTTGGGTTAACTGCTGCTTTGCTTTGGATATTGGATAAGACAGGTTTAACTGATCAATATTGTTTTTATTTAAGTTATTTATTATTCTAAAATTGAATGATTGAAATTTATTTTTCAATTGTTTTAATTCAGAGTTTTAAATAAATAAATAAACAATAAAGAAAATTAGAATTAATTGGATAATTTAGATTTTATTGATATTTGAATTATTTGTACAAATTGTTGTTTATAATTTAAATTATGAACAATAATATACATTAATTTAAAATATTACATAAAATAAAAACTATCCTATTTCTAATATTCTTCATTCTTCACTCCGCTCCGGTGCTCCATTTTTTATCTGCGAAAAGAAGAAGAAAAGTCAGAAAGCAGTTAATTAAAGACAGTTAAAACTTGCTCATCATTAGAGGCCACTGACTGGGATCAGTTGACCCTCTCTGCAAATCACGGGATTTCTCCCGGTTCACAAAGAGGGAAGAATTCCATTTTTTATTCATGAATGTCAAATGCATAATTTCTAAAAGTTCAAACTGCAAACTTCCAATTCAAACTAAACTGAAAAGTCCAATTCCCACTTAAATGCCAAAGATATCAAAGAAAATCAAGGAAGTACAATTGCTGCAAAATCTATCCCAAGCTGTCAAAGGAGATATGGAAGATATTACAAAATCCCAAGATATCAAGGAAAAGTCAGCACACAAAGCTGTCAAAAGAGAGATAAAGAAGATGCAGAAAATGTGTTATGCAAGTAACTTGAATCTTTTTCATCATTTCCCAGCATAGAGGGGCCCCTTCAGAACCAAAAGGTACAAAAGAATCATATAATATATTCTTTACTGTACTATAGAGTCAGAAGAAGAGAGAAAGAAGCATAGGCAGGTTTAGGCTTAGGAGAAGACAAGAAAAGATATAAAGAACAAAGACACGGTTCAGTAGACAGTAAAAGGATAGAAGGGAGAAATATACAAAAACCTGCTGATGCCTTAAAAACCTGTCCACTGAAAAAGATACAAAACTGAAGCCTCTAAGCTTCAAACAAAAGAGAGCTATCAGATAAAAAACACCAGATTCAAACCTGAACAACCATCAACTTGCCTAATCCAAGCAGGCCTCATAAGTTATCAAACACAACAAAGACCCAAGCCTGAAGCATGAACCTACCATAACCTGAAACACCTCAAACCCATCAGCAAAAACCTCACATAATCTGCTAATGCTCCAAAAACCTGCCTACTGTCCAGATCAAACACAAACAGAAGTCAAAAACCTCACAATAACCTACCTGTCATAAAAACTGTACAAATCAAACCATCAAACGCATCTCAAACCTCATACCAGCATCATAACCTGCCTACTATCCAGTTCAAACCCAAAAAACACATAAACTAAAACTGAACCAACATAACCCCTCAACCATACTGTCAAACTAAACCAGCATAAGCCAAAAGTCACAAAGCCAAGCTTCAAAGGGTGAACCTGCACTACCATAACCTGATGCCTCAAACCCATCCAAAAAACCAGAATAAACATAACACAGTTCAAGAAGGATAGAGAAGAGAAAAGATACAAACTGAAGTCTCTAAGCTTCAAGACTAAAAAACCTGCATCCTCCTTACCAACACTTAAACATAAACATACAAACTCAGAAATTACTCAAAAAACTGGCAGAAAAAACCTCCCAAACACTCAACCTGTCCAGTTACCAACAATAAGCCTCAAAACAGCATCCAGCGGTACAGCCTCAGAATTTCTTCATCATTGGCCAAACCTCATAAACCAGTTCCTCAACCTGAGACTCACTGAAACAAATCCAGCATAGCCAAGCATTCAAAACCAATACCAAGCCTCAGAGTTTCTTCCCTCATCATAGGCGATAAATGATTCAAAGGCACTCAAATACATAGCATCCAACATAAACAGGCATCCAGAAGTGCACGTACAAGGCCCTCAGACCTCTGGGATCATCACAGGGCAACAAGAGAAGAAGAGAGAAAGCGTCAAGGGCATACTCAGAAGCATGTTCAGGGCAGCATAGGCAACAACATAGGCAAATCGTTCAAGAAGGCAAACTCAACAAATATTCAAAGGTAACCCACGAGCCCTCAGTAGAAAACATCATTGGGCAATAAAATTCAAAACAATCAAAGCAACCACCCAAGGTAACACAGGCCAGAGGGAGAAGAGTAGTATCAAAAGCAACCAATAATTCAAAGGGACGAAAGTAGAAGAGATAAAGATACCAGGAAAGCATCAGAAGCAAAGCAAGCATCACGTTCACGTCGTCCCGACCTCCTAAGCGTCTCCACCCCTCTTCTCTCCTCCTTCTCCAAGGTCAGGTAATGAACTTTCTACCTCTTCTCCTTCACCTCATAATAGCGAAATATCAGTTAAGATTCAAATCAAAACAAAACACGCAAGTTCGTAAAAGAGAAAGAACATAAAGCATTAAAGCTAACCTTGTATCAAGAGAACACGAAGCTCATGCCTTGGAGGGAAGAAAGGCTTCGGGAGTAACGCTGGTGGCCGGAAAGAGAAGCGTTCAGGAAGTTGATGATCGGAGAAGATGAATGCACGAACGGCGCCGCTACGAGCCCTAGCTTTCGTTATGAACAAAACGCGTTAACCCTAAATGTGCTTCAAGATCATTGGGCCTGACCCGTTCTCATTTTCTCTGAAGCCCAAGTTAACATTTTCACAATTAACCATTTATTTCTTACTAACCTAAATTAATGTTTTCAATTAATCACTTTTTTTATATACTAACTTCATTTCATATCTTTCTTTACACTAATAAAAACTTTTTATACTAATATAATCTAGAAAAGATAATTAGAATGTTAAACCCTTTTTATGATTTATTCTTATTATTTTATTTTAATACTTTTTACAAATAAATACTTTCTTTTTTCTAATTTAATCTTTTTTTATACTTTTGTACATAAATTTTGAAACATTAATTTTGTACATATTATACATTTTTTACATAATTAACTTGAAAACATTTTTAATACACGTTAAAATACATTTGTACATATTATTTTTATCATATAATTAAAAATTGAAAATACTTTTTTTATTCTTTTAATTAATTTACTTTTGTACATAACAATTAAGAATATACTTCTTTTTTATCCACAATACAATTTAATTAAAACTTGAACATTTAAGTTAAAACATTGTTTCCTTTTATACATAATTAAACATACAAATCAAAGATTCGTTAAAATACATATCTAGGTCAAAAAACCCTAATACGCTTTAACTTCACATATCACGCCTGTAAATAAATTACATACTCATATACATGTACACTTACACAAATACATTCACATTGCCCTATACACACTTTTATCTTATACTTGTATATTCGATATTTACATTTGATTGCGACTTCGATTTGGTTGTAACTTATTGGATACTATAAGTCTCATCCCCATTCATACATTTGTACCCCCACTCCCGGATACTACTTTGTAATAGCGTAGATTTTACATTTCCGCAATTTACAGTTTTCCAATTATACCATGGTTAGACCTAGGGTTTGCATGTACATAAAATCAAACGCTAGATAACCTAATACAAGACAAATACATGTAATCAATACACAATCACACTTGCACCCCCTAGGGTAATCCCACATGTTGCCTTCCAAAATGGGCCATGCTTGCACGTCGAGTATCTTTGGCAAAACAAAATCAAATGATCATAAGTCTCAAAGTGTTGCCTAAACGGAATGATCATAGTCCCTTCAAAGCGAATTTGCCAAAGACACTTGGCATCATTGCATTCATGGTCCATACGATGACCCGCGCCCGTCCCGAATAAACTTCCTAAACGCAAGATTGTCCATCAATTTCAATGGTGGAACAAAATTGTTAAAAAGGGGTTAAAACATGACAAAAACCTTTGAGTACAATAGGGTAGACAAAACTCTTAGTTACTTGAGATCAAACTTGCAAAAACACTTGCCTTCTTTTCAAAAACCACAATCCACAACACTTTCAAACAAACTCTCAAAAACATTTGAAAACATCTTTTCGAAAAGATTCAAACCTTTGTAAAACACTCAAACACGAGTCAAATACATTAGTTGCCTAAGACAAGGCATCTTTTTCCAAAACATTTTCAAAAGCACCCACACACACACACCATCTTCAAAGCAATCGAAAAAACAAGGCAAGTGATCTAAAAAACCAAGTAACTAAGAGCCCATGGATAACCATGGATGAAAAGGGTGCTAACACCTTCCCTTTTCATAATCTACCCCCCGAACCCACGAAATATCTCAAAAGGTTTTTGCTGTGCTTTTTTAACCTTTCCTTTAGGATAAAATAAAAAGTCGGTGGCGACTCTTGCTCAACCGCACAAGTGCGAATACGAACGCAAAACACAAGTCAGTTCTCCCACCATATCACAGAACTGGCGACTCTGCTGGGGAGATTTTTTGAAGTGGGGTTACCTTAGGGTTTAGATCACCTTTACCTTCAATTGATTGCTTTGTTTGCTTTACATTTGTGGGCTTTGTATCGGAGTTTTATAGATCCTAACCCGGATCTAGGGAAACCCTTTTTAGGTAGCAACAAGGCTGTGAGGGAACTGTGCGGGGTATACCGACATGGTTGAAGCAGTATGCTACGTTGATGTGGCACTTTGGTGCGTACCGGTAACCCTTGAGTTCAGTCAAGGAGAGTACGGGGCCGCCGCGTGGTGTCGCGAAGCATCAACTGACCTTAGGAACCTTAATCGAACCATCTTGGACTTTTTTTTAGGGTAGTGAGATAACTGACTTTGGTGCAGTCCGAGGTTGGTTGATACTCGATACTACACTCAATTGAGGGTTGCTTTCCTGGAATATTTCGGTCGCCAGTTCAGTGGCTAAATCGAAACGATGAACAATGAAAGCAATCCAGTGATATTGAGACCCTTAGAACCCGGTTACTTTTGATAGGACAGGTTTTAACCAACAAACTGAAAGAGGGTAGTGCCTGAATCTCACGCAAGCCTAAACCTAAGGACTTGTGTGCTTTGTGTGAATATGTTTGCCTGTATATATACTCACTTGCTTGTGCATGCATGTACATAACATCATGACATCATACCATAGCATTATAGCATTTTCAATAACCATTTCAAGGATCTCGAAGGTTCTGTTGATGCAGGGTTACGTTGAACCAGACGTCTATCAAGGGGCAAGAGGTTTCTCCTCTAAACCAACCCAGTCAAAGTTCAAGTGCAACAACTTGAATCAGTGGCTATGACCCACTCGACATGGTGAGCTTGATTCTAGTGGAAAGACATCCACCGATACAAAGCTCTCCAATCAAAGTCCAAGAACAACAACTTGAATAAGTGGCTATGACCCACTCGACATGGTGAGATTGATTCTAGTGGAAAGACATCCACCGATACAAAGCTCTCCAATCAAAGTCCAAGAACAACAACTTGAATCAGTGGCTATGACCCACTCGACATGGTGAGCTTGATTCTAGTGGAAAGACATCCACCGATACAAAGCTCTCCAAACAAAGATCAAGTACAACAACTTGAATCAGTGGCGATGACCCACTTGACATGGTGAGCTTGATTCTCGTGGAAGGACGTCCACCGGTACAGAGATCTCCAATCCAAGAGCAGAGTTCAACCTCTAACATTTTCTTGTGTTTACCCCAAGAGATCCTTGAAAGCATGCTTCCACATATCATGCATTGCATTTTGACAATTTTCCCTTTTTCAGGTTCCCTTACTCTCCTGCTGTTTATTTCAGCAAGAGATGGCTCTAGAAAGGTCTGTCAAAGACATCCAAGACCAGACTGCTCAGCTGCAGGAGTTTTTCCTGAACTTGTCTCTGGGGCAAGAAGAGATGAAAGCTCTCCTCACCAAGGGCTTAGGGAATTCCAACAATGCCAGGAGTGATCAGATTGCGGAGCTGCAGTTTGATCTGACAACACTGAGGACTCAAATGATGGGACAATTAGTGGGCCAGATGGCTCTCATCCAAGACCTATCTCAAAGACAAGAGGAACTCAGAGTTCTTGTCCGCCAACTGCTTCCAAACAACCAAATGGGGCAAACATCTGGGGTTGAAGAGCAAGTCACCGCTCAGCCTCCATCCACTCAAGAAGACAAGGGGAAAGCTCCTGTGCTAGCTTCAGGGTCACAAACTCATCAACAACCTCGCCAGCGTCAACGGGGCAATCGGCGTAAACAAGAAAAGTCGGGAAGACAGTTCACGGAGACTGAAATACCATCATTCTTCATACTGAAGCGCCTGTTGGAGGTCAATTTGCTCACCGTAAAGGACCCTCCTCAGAAGCTCAATATCTCCTCTCCTCACTTTAACCCCGACGCATTCTGTGTTTACCACTCCTACAGCCCGGGACACAGCACCAACGACTGTTGGGCCTTGAAGAACAAGATTCAAGATCTGATCGACATTGGGGTGCTGGAATTCATGCCAGACGGCGAGATGAAAATCTTCCGTTAAAGGGTTCTCCGCTTGAAGTGACGAAGCTCGAAGCTGAAAGACTTTTGCTTCTTTTTGAATTTTCAAAGTTGTAATTTCTTTTGCTGTCAAACAATTATCTGTTGATGTTAAACTCTGTTTTCATTAATGCATTGCATATGTTTGTCTTGAATTCATCCATTCGTTTCACTACTCTTATGCTTTTCTTTATGATATTTGACTCTTGATAAAAAGCTGCAAGCCTTTAGAGGGAGGATGACGAAACAATACCATAATCTTATACAGTATGCTTTTGAACAAACCGTGCTGATGATGTACAGGCATTTCTTTCGATTTCCAAACACTGGAGTTATAAGGAAGTTAATCCCTAGTCAACCCCTTCGAGCCAAAGAAGTAGGAGTTTCCTGTTCTAAAAACGATCGAAACCTTTGATATAAACCTGGGGCAGGGTAGTATCTCAGTTAATTCAAAAGAAAATGCGCATTGAAGTCGCAAACTCTCAGTTCGTAATACAACGAACGACGTCAAAAAGAGAAAGCATTCCTTTGGAATCAAAAGACAAGGGTGGTTCCCTCTCACATAGACAGTCAATCTCTCAAAAGAGAAAAGCCCACTGAGCCAAAACCTATAAAGGAGGCTTAAGAAAGCTGGGGCATCCCGCTGACAGTAATCCCGAAAACGGTAACAGTCAGGCAAAAGTTAGGGATAACAAATCAAAATCAAAATAGTGAGGCCATTACAAAATCCTCAACAACATGAAAAATGTTGAAAAAGAAAAAGAGATGATGACTGTCTCCCTAAATTCAACTGGTGAACCATCGCCCAAAAGTTGTTCCAAACTCAAAACAAAGTGCGACGCACAATTAACTGAGCTTAGGTTGAAGAACATCACGAAGAGCGGGTGGGTACAAATATACTTTGAGCCTTTATCCTTTGTTTCTCAAACCGCGAACCAGGCCACGTTACAACCCTTTAAAAGTCCTAATTGAAGCGTGGGTTATTTCGAAAGCATACTGTTACCAAAGGTATCCTGACTCCTGTAGGGCTTTGCTCTAAATCTTGTGTTAACTTGTCTTATGAAAAGTTTTCTGCTAAAAACGCATTTTTCAAAACTTCGAGACAAACATAAACTTTGCATTATTCGAATATCATTGTCTGCATTTGACCCTATTTGTTTGACAGCGAAGAAATTCATACAGCGAATGTTCGGAGGAACGAAAACTCTCTCAGTAAGTCAAAATCACTTCAAGAGGATAACACTTCCATCAAATCCCCTATTAACAAGGGGCATGACATGTCAAAATTCAATTAACCTGGGGCAGTCCAGTCAAGGTCCAACAGATCTTTCAAAATTCAATTAACCTGGGGCAGTCCAGTCAAGGTCCAACAGATCTTTCAAAAGTACAGTTAACCTGGGGCAGTCCAGTCAAGATTTCAAGAAATCTATCAATATGCAGAGTAATCTGATTTAAGACTCCTTCTTCACCACTTGGGGCATTCGAATGTCAAAAGTGTTCAACAAATCAACTACATCATTTCCAGACTCGACTCCTGTATCTAGCCAGGGCACGTCTGAAGAGTTCGAAGATTCGACTCCTGTATCCAGCCAGGGCACATCTATCAACTACAACATCTCTAGATTTGATTCCTGTATCCAGCCAGGGCATATCTGTTGACCACATTTCCGGACTCGATTCCTGTATCTAGCCAGGGCACGTCTGAAGAGTTCGAAGATTCGACTCCTGTATCCAGCCAGGGCATATCTACCAACTATTACATTTCCAGACTCGATTCCTGTATCCAGCCAGGGCATGTCTGAAGAATTCCAGATCAACACCTGCAACAACCCAGGAAACATCTGTGAACGACCGATTGTAGACCAGCACCTGTAATAAGCCAGGAATTTATCTACATCACCACTTGGGGCATTCGAATGTCAAAAGTGTTCAAACCCGATGCAGTTTTACACAAGCTCATCATCAGGAAGCCCTGCACCGGTTCCTCTTCAAGACTTCTGAAACAAGTTTACGGATTCTTCCCAACAACGGACGCTAATCTACCGACTTGTTCAGATTCTTCTCAAACCGTTGAAAACAGTTTACGGACGCTTCCCAACAACGGACGCGGCTCTATTGCTGATTCAACTTCAAGACTTCTGAAAACAGTTCATGGATTCATCCCAACAACGGATGTTAATCTATCGACTTGTTCAGAGGCAACTTTTGAAAACAGTTTACGGACGCTTCCCAACAACGGATGTTGTTCTATTGCTTATTCAACTTCGAGATTTCTGAAAACAGTTCCCGGGTCCTCCAAGTAAACGGAGGTTAACTTATCGCTTGTTCAGATCCTTCTCAAAGCTAACCACCACGGAAGATCGCGCTCGCCAAAATTCTCCCTATCCCCAGCGGAGTTCATCAAAATCCCCAGCCAAAGAATCCTCCGGAATTCAATTTCCCTCAGAGTTTAAGCTTCAGTATCCCCAGCAGATCAAAAGCTTCAAATGGTATCCCCAGCGGAGCCAGACTTTTTGAACCTTCTCCCCACAGAGTTTTGGAGAGGGCAAATCTTGAGTTCCCCAGTGAAGTCGCCAGGGTTACTTCTCATCAAGCCGAAGACTCTCAATCTGGTCTCCCCGGCATGAGTCTACTAGTTTGGAACCCCCCAGTAGAGGTCATCAGGAATTCTCTTCCCCAGCGACAGCCAAGGATTTATTTTCCCCGGCAGCAGTAAAGATGCTTTTATCTTCAGCCATCTCGGATTCATGTATCCTCGGCAAGATTAGCTCATCAGCTTACAGGCGCATTCATTACCTTCATGTCATAAACATTAATGTCACGTACATTGCATCATGCATCGTAACATTGCATACAACTAACCCTTTGCCTTTTCAGGTAAGATCAGTCGACAGACACAGATCATCTCCCGAGATTCATCCAGAAATAGTTCAGATGTGACCCAGACACGGCGATATTCTGATACTTATTCCCAATTCATTCAGGCGCATCATCAAGAAATCCTACACCGGTTCCTCTTCAACTTCAAGACTTCTGAAACAAGTTTACGGATTCTTCCCAACAACGGATGTCAATCTACCGACTTATTCAGACTCTTCGCAACTTCTGAAGACAGTTTACAGATTCTTCCCTACAACGGATGTCAATCTACCAACTGATTCAGACTCTTCTCAATTTTTGAAAATAGTTTACGGACGCTTCCCAACAAAGGATGTTGCCCTATTGCTTATTCAATCTCAACTCCTGAAATAGTCTACAGATTCTCCAGACATGGACGTCAATCCGTTGCTTGTTCGGACCCCGATTCAGAGATGTTCCAAAACAGGGATGCCCTTCTGATACTTGTCCACTCACCATTGACATACATTTCAACATTTCCAGATGGCATCTATAAGCCCATCCTCCTACCAGCAGTCGCCGAATGGCATCTGTAAGCCCATTCTCAGATGGCATCTCTAAGCCCATCCCCCGACAAAAATTCTATCGCACCAGATGGCATCTTTAAGCCCATCACCAAATGGCATCTTTAAGCCCATTCACCTCCACCATCACATCGACGAGCGCAAATTTTCTGGGCACATTAGTGTCCAATCTCCTTTTACCTTCAAGTCGCGAAAGGCAAACTTGCCAATCTAACTCTTCAGGTCCAAGAAGATTGAACAGGGGCAACTGTTGTACCCCAAAATTTTCCCTCGCGCTTTTCCACAAGAAATCTCAGCTTCAGACATTTCCTGACTTTTCAAACTGGCTCAAGAATCGGACAAATGGAATTTTCTTGACAGTCAAGCAAAATTAGGGTTTTTACTGATTTTCAGAGCTCTGAATTATTTCAAGCAGTTGGCTCAGGGTTGGTTGATTTTTGGTTCAATTTTGATCAGGCGAATGCTATTTGGCATTTAATCAGGAATTAAGGGTTTTACGGGCATATTCTCAGAAAGGTTGAAATTCCACAGTACTTTGCGATTTATTCCGAGATTCGGGTTGAATTTGCATTGTTCATAATTTAATCAGTAAGAGGAGGCAATTGGTTTGAATTCACCAGTCAAAAGATATGTGCAGTATTGGATTCACAGTGTTTATGGCAAATCAGTGAAGAAGGAATGCGTTTGATCAGTCTATTTGGGTTAACTGCTGCTTTGCTTTGGATATTGGATAAGACAGGTTTAACTGATCAATATTGTTTTTATTTAAGTTATTTATTATTCTAAAATTGAATGATTGAAATTTATTTTTCAATTGTTTTAATTCAAAGAGTTTTAAATAAATAAATAAACAATAAAGAAAATTAGAATTAATTGGATAATTTAGATTTTATTGATATTTGAATTATTTGTACAAATTGTTGTTTATAATTTAAATCATGAACAATAATATACATTAATTTAAAATATTACATAAAATAAAAACTATCCTATTTCTAATATTCTTCATTCTTCACTCCGCTCCGGTGCTCCATTTTTTATCTGCGAAAAGAAGAAGAAAAGTCAGAAAGCAGTTAATTAAAGACAGTTAAAACTTGCTCATCATTAGAGGCCACTGACTGGGATCAGTTGACCCTCTCTGCAAATCACGGGATTTCTCCCGGTTCACAAAGAGGGAAGAATTCCATTTTTTATTCATGAATGTCAAATGCATAATTTCTAAAAGTTCAAACTGCAAACTTCCAATTCAAACTAAACTGAAAAGTCCAATTCCCACTTAAATGCCAAAGATATCAAAGAAAATCAAGGAAGTACAATTGCTGCAAAATCTATCCCAAGCTGTCAAAGGAGATATGGAAGATATTACAAAATCCCAAGATATCAAGGAAAAGTCAGCACACAAAGCTGTCAAAAGAGAGATAAAGAAGATGCAGAAAATGTGTTATGCAAGTAACTTGAATCTTTTTCATCATTTCCCAGCATAGAGGGGCCCCTTCAGAACCAAAAGGTACAAAAGAATCATATAATATATTATTTACTGTACTATAGAGTCAGAAGAAGAGAGAAAGAAGCATAGGCAGGTTTAGGCTTAGGAGAAGACAAGAAAAGATATAAAGAACAAAGACACGGTTCAGTAGACAGTAAAAGGATAGAAGGGAGAAATATACAAAAACCTGCTGATGCCTTAAAAACCCGTCCACTGAAAAAGATACAAAACTGAAGCCTCTAAGCTTCAAACAAAAGAGAGCTATCAGATAAAAAACACCAGATTCAAACCTGAACAACCATCAACCTGCCTAATCCAAGCAGGCCTCATAAGTTATCAAACACAACAAAGACCCAAGCCTGAAGCATGAACCTACCATAACCTGAAACACCTCAAACCCATCAGCAAAAACCTCACATAATCTGCTAATGCTCCAAAAACCTGCCTACTGTCCAGATCAAACACAAACAGAAGTCAAAAACCTCACAATAACCTACCTGTCATAAAAACTGTACAAATCAAACCATCAAACGCATCTCAAACCTCATACCAGCATCATAACCTGCCTACTGTCCAGTTCAAACCCAAAAAACACATAAACTAAAACTGAACCAACATAACCCCTCAACCATACTGTCAAACTAAACCAGCATAAGCCAAAAGTCACAAAGCCAAGCTTCAAAGGGTGAACCTGAACTACCATAACCTGATGCCTCAAACCCATCCAAAAAACCAGAATAAACATAACACAGTTCAAGAAGGATAGAGAAGAGAAAAGATACAAACTGAAGTCTCTAAGCTTCAAGACTAAAAAACTTGCATCCTCCTTACCAACACTTAAACATAAACATACAAACTCAGAAATTACTCAAAAAACTGGCAGAAAAAACCTCCCAAACACTCGACCTGTCCAGTTACCAACAATAAGCCTCAAAACAGCATCCAGCGCTACAGCCTCAGAATTTCTTCATCATTGGCCAAACCTCATAAACCAGTTCCTCAACCTGAGACTCACTGAAACAAATCCAGCATAGCCAAGCATTCAAAACCAATACCAAGCCTCAGAGTTTCTTCCCTCATCATAGGCGATAAATGATTCAAAGGCACTCAAATACATAGCATCCAACATAAACAGGCATCCAGAAGTGCACGTACAAGGCCCTCAGACCTCTGGGATCATCACAGGGCAACAAGAGAAGAAGAGAGAAAGCGTCAAGGGCATACTCAGAAGCATGTTCAGGGCAGCATAGGCAACAACATAGGCAAATCGTTCAAGAAGGCAAACTTAACAAATATTCAAAGGTAACCCACGAGCCCTCAGTAGAAAACATCATTGGGCAATAAAATTCAAAACAATCAAAGCAACCACCCAAGGTAACACAGGCCAGAGGGAGAAGAGTAGTATCAAAAGCAACCAATAATTCAAAGGGACGAAAGTAGAAGAGATAAAGATACCAGGAAAGCATCAGAAGCAAAGCAAGCATCACGTTCACGCCGTCCCGGCCTCCTAAGCGTCTCCACCCCTCTTCTCTCCTCCTTCTCCAAGGTCAGGTAATGAACTTTCTACCTCTTCTCCTTCACCTCATAATAGCGAAAGATCAGTTAAGATTCAAATCAAAACAAAACACGCAAGTTCGTAAAAGAGAAAGAACATAAGGCATTAAAGCTAACCTTGTATCAAGAGAACACGAAGCTCATGCCTTGGAGGGAAGAAAGGCTTCGGGAGTAACGCTGGTGGCCGGAAAGAGAAGCGTTCAGGAAGTTGATGATCGGAGAAGATGAATGCACGAACGGCGCCGCTACGAGCCCTAGCTTTCGTTCTGAACAAAACGCGTTAACCCTAAATGTGCTTCAAGATCATTGGGCCTGACCCGTTCTCATTTTCTCTGAAGCCCAAGTTAACATTTTCACAATTAACCATTTATTTCTTACTAACCTAAATTAATGTTTTCAATTAATCACTTTTTTTATATACTAACTTCATTTCATTTCTTTCTTTACACTAATAAAAACTTTTTATACTAATATAATCTAGAAAAGATAATTAGAATGTTAAACCCTTTTTATGATTTATTCTTATTATTTTATTTTAATACTTTTTACAAATAAATACTTTCTTTTTTCTAATTTAATCTTTTTTTATACTTTTGTACATAAATTTTGAAACATTAATTTTGTACATATTATACATTTTTTACATAATTAACTTGAAAACATTTTTAATACACGTTAAAATACATTTGTACATATTATTTTTATCATATAATTAAAAATTGAAAATACTTTTTTTATTCTTTTAATTAATTTACTTTTGTACATAACAATTAAGAATATACTTCTTTTTTATCCACAATACAATTTAATTAAAACTTGAACATTTAAGTTAAAACATTGTTTCCTTTTATACATAATTAAACATACAAATCAAAGATTCGTTAAAATACATATCTAGGTCAAAAAACCCTAATACGCTTCAACTTCACATATCACGTCTGTAAATAAATTACATACTCATATACATGTACACTTACACAAATACATTCACATTGCCCTATACACACTTTTATCTTATACTTGTATATTCGATATTTACATTTGATTGCGACTTCGATTTGGTTGTAACTTATTGGATACTATAAGTCTCATCCCCATTCATACATTTGTACCCCCACTCCCGGATACTACTTTGTAATAGCGTAGATTTTACATTTCCGCAATTTACAGTTTTCCAATTATACCATGGTTAGACCTAGGGTTTGCATGTACATAAATCAAACGCTAGATAACCTAATACAAGACAAATACATGTAATCAATACACAATCACACTTGCACCCCCTAGGGTAATCCCACATGTTGCCTTCCAAAATGGGCCATGCTTGCACGTCGAGTATCTTTGGCAAAACAAAATCAAATGATCATAAGTCTCAAAGTGTTGCCTAAACGGAATGATCATAGTCCCTTCAAAGCGAATTTGCCAAAGACACTTGGCATCATTGCATTCATGGTCCATACGATGACCCGCGCCCGTCCCGAATAAACTTCCTAAACGCAAGATTGTCCATCAATTTCAATGGTGGAACAAAATTGTTAAAAAGGGGTTAAAACATGACAAAAACCTTTGAGTACAATAGGGTAGACAAAACTCTTAGTTACTTGAGATCAAACTTGCAAAAACACTTGCCTTCTTTTCAAAAACCACAATCCACAACACTTTCAAACAAACTCTCAAAAACATTTGAAAACATCTTTTCGAAAAGATTCACACCTTTGTAAAACACTCAAACACGAGTCAAATACATTAGTTGCCTAAGACAAGGCATCTTTTTCCAAAACATTTTCAAAAGCACCCACACACACACACCATCTTCAAAGCAATCGAAAAAACAAGGCAAGTGATCTAAAAAACCAAGTAACTAAGAGCCCATGGATAACCATGGATGAAAAGGGTGCTAACACCTTCCCTTTTCATAATCTACCCCCCGAACCCATGAAATATCTCAAAAGGTTTTTGCTGTGCTTTTTTAACCTTTCCTTTAGGATAAAATAAAAAGTCGGTGGCGGCTCTTGCTCAACCGCACAAGTGCGAATACGAACGCAAAACACAAGTCAGTTCTCCCACCGTATCACACACCTTTTTTAGCATCCTCCAAGCTCGGATGGATCTCTAGCGAAGACCTTGATCGTCGTTGTCGTATTCGAATACCAAACCTTGAATTAGAATCTCATGTGGGCCATCCCTTCGGGCATAACCAAACTGTCTTAAGGATAAACATGGGTTGTAGGTGATATCTCCCATAATGCCTAGTAAAGGGACATTAGGTAATTCTCCACATCGGTCGACAATGATAACATTATCTTTGGAACGGGAGCGCCAATGAATGTCTGAATGCTTGAGCGTCATCAACCTTTGCAACAACCTCGAACCTTGTTCATTCTTTAAGACTGATTTGGGAAGATGAGAAATAAATAATCTTGCCAAGAGAGGAGTGCAACACATAAGGACACCTCTTTTCCTCATTGTGCGAGTGTGAAAAGAGTGTGAAAAGAGTGTAGGATATCCCTTGGCAATGTAGGCATTGGGTTGCGTGATATGAAGATTTTGATGGCGTTGACATCTATGAGTTGGTAAGGATTTGGAAACAAAACCATCCCATAGATAAGGAGATCCATAATTTCCTCAAAGGCTTGCAAGTCTAAGGAATTCCAACAGCTTTGGGCTTTCTCAAACAGAAACTTTGCTAGGAAGCCTTTGACACCACTCCTTGTTTCCCAATGAGTTGTGACATCAGACGAGTGCAAGTGTAGAGCTTGAGAAATCTCTTCTAGCTTTGGATCTCTTTCCGTACCGTTTAAAGGTAGTTGATTGAGAATGGGAATCCTCAAGAGTTGGGAGAATTCTTCCAAAGTAGGCACAAGTTGATAGTCGGGAAATGTGAAGCAATGGTGCAAAGGATCAAAGAACTGAAAGAGCGTCTTTATCATGTCCTCATCTGTGTTGGAGGTGACTAAGTTGAGTAGCCGAACATGTCTCTCGGTGAATGGAGAGTTTTCAATACTCCTTGATGCTAGCTCCTTTAGTTGTGGGGGGATTCTCACAAGGTTGACTTGAATATTTTTCCTGCGAAGTGAGTCCATATCCTACAAAAGAAGGACAAAGATGAATCCCAAAATCCTTGAAATGGTTAGTGGATGCATATGATATTCATGATGTCCATGATGTTATGTACAAATATTCATATACAAGCAAAGAAAACAAGTCCTAGGTTTAGGCATGCATGGGGTTTTATAGGTAAGTACCCTCTTAAAGTTTAGTTAGCTTAAACATGTCCTAGTAATAGTAACAGGGTTCTAAAGAGCTCAATATCACTGGTTCGTTTTCTCGGGCATTGTTTCAGCGCAAGCCTCTTTAATGGCGACCGGAATATCCCAAAAAACCAAACCTCGATTAGTGTAGTATTGAGTATCTACCAACATCAGACTGCACCAAAGCCGATCATCTCACTACGTCCTAAAGGCCAAGTTGGTCAAGTAAAGATTCTAAAAGTTCATTAGTGCTTTATGACATCACTCAGCGGCCCCGTATTCTCCTTGATTAACTCAAGAGCTACCAGTACCCACAAATATGTCGCACTAACATAGCTATTGCTTAGACCGTGTCGGTATACCCCGCACATTTTCCACAACGTATTGCTACTTACCTATAAGGTATCCCAAATCCGGGTAGAGGATTCAAACCCAAACAAAGAACCATAATGTAAAGCATACAAGTCAAACAAAGAAAGCAAGTAAATGTGATCTAACCCTAAGGTAACCCCATTTTTTAAATGAATTCCCCAGCAGAGTCGCTAGTTCTGTGATACGGTGGGAGAACTGACTTGGGTGTTTTGCGTTTTTGTTCGCAAATGTTGTGGTTTAGCAAGAGTCACCACCGACTTTTATTTTATCCAAATAGGAAAGGTGAAAAAGCACAGGAAAGACCTTTAGAGATGTTTTCTTGAGTTCGGGGGGTATATTATGAAAAGGGAAGGTATTAGCACCCTTTTCATCCATGGTTTTCCATGGGCTCTTAGTTACTCACTATATCACTTGCTTTTGTTTGAATGTGTGCTTGTGATGTGGGTTTTGAAAGTATTTTGAAAATGTAACTTTGTAATGGCTCTCGTTTCTATAAGAACGCGTACAAAGTGTTTGTTTCGAAAATAGTTCAAAGAGGTGTTTGTGAGGTGTGTAAAGTGTTTTTGTTGTGAGCAAGCGAGTAACTGAGAGAAAACCTACTTGTTGTACCCCAAAATTTGCCCTCCCATATTCTTCAAGTTTTGTCAAGGTCAATCTTCAAATGCTTCAAGATTTCTCAAGGGATTGCACAGTCAAATGCCTCCTAAGGCAGTCAAAATTAGGGTTTTGTTTTTCTCAAGGAAGTTGAGGTTTTCAAGGGCTCAATCAAGTCACATATGCCTATACACATTGTCAAGCATCTACATGTCAAGTTACAAGACTCACAACATCAAATTGCACAGTCAAAAACCCTAGTTGCTCTATAGTCAACTGCAGGGGCAAAATGGTCATTTGGCAGTCAAAAGTCAAAATTTTTGGTCAACATCTTATTTTGAAGCCACAATCATCATTTGATCAAGTCTTGATCATGATTCCACAAGAATGGCTCAACAATCATCAAGATGCAAAAGTTTCCATTTTTGGACAGCTGAAAAGTCAACTGTAACTTGACCAAGGCATAACTTTTTCATGGTTCATCATAAAAATCCCATCCAATGCTCATTTTGAAGGGGAGGACATTTCCTACAACTCATCTTCACATTCCAAGTCCAATAAATTCTCTCACAAAAAGTTATCAATTTCAACATTATAGGTCATTTTCAAAAGTCAACAAAAAGGCACTTTAAGTCAAAGACCATAACTTGAGATTGGTAAATCCAAATGACATGGGACCAAAGGCATTGGTTAGAGGACTTCAAGACCTTTCCAAAATGTCCAAGAACATGTTCATAAGATCAAAATTGAGCAATATATGCATTGGAGGAGTTGGGAAATTTTTGTGAAATGGCAAAAGTCAACTATCCTTAAAACTTCAATTTTTGACAAAAGGGCCCACTTTCTTCCACTTGATTCAGCCTTGTCATTCCTTACACGTGTCCCATGATTAATTTCAAGATTAAACATTTATTTTTCCATTTTATTTAATTTTTATTGATTTAATTCATTTTAAATCTATAAAAATTCAAATAAAATCTAAAAGTTAATGGAATGGCATATTTTTGGTTTGAATAGCTTTTATGTATGACAGGCCAGCTACCAAATTCGTGCTAGGCTATTTTGTGCACAAAATCATGGTTTTTGCTCCAAGCATGGAATGTCCTTTAATGGTGGTCAAACAAAATCCAAAACATAATTGCACAAGGTTAAGGCTCATCATATCACTTAATTCTCATTCATACATACATAAGCAAGCCTTCCCAACCTAAGACACGACCTAGAAAGTGCACAAACGGCCAGAGCAAAGTTCAAAAATTGTCCAAAAAATGAGAGATCAAAAACTGTGTTGCACGCATTTTCAGATCAAAGTAAGCACGTGGCCTCCTTCCTTGCCATCCACTGAACCTAAAGAGACCAATACCACGTCCTAAGACTCCATATCAAGCGCTGTAAGTTCTTCCAAACTCACCCCTGTACACGAAATCTATACTCTCCATTCTTGCATTTTTTCTCAAAGATATTGGCATAATCATATTGCTTGCTTGATTTCCAACATAACTGTAATAGCTGATTTGGTTTTTAGGCCTCATATGGTGATATCCGCTCTTAGGGTTTGTGTGGGTTGTTTTTAGGCATTTTATTTTCAGGTGAAATCAGAGCAAATAATGAGCATGGATGGATTCAGGAGGTGGAGACGAGATCAACCATGATCTTGGAATGGGTTTTCATGGCCTAGGGACGATTCTAGGACAAGCCTACGAAACTACATGCGGATAAAAATCCGCAGGTAAATAACCAGTCGTTTGATGAAGAAGATGATGACGTGCTGCAGCGTGATTGGCCATTTTCAAATAACGCGCGTTTTACTTTTTTTTTCCAGGCTTTGTTCTGATTTTTCAATATATTAATTATGTATTGTTATAATAACGAATGAAGACAAGTGGCTCAATGTCTAAGGCGTGCAGGCAGGGAACGTTGGGACCTGGGTTCGAATCCCAGGTCCCCCAAATAATTTGTTTCCATTTTTTCTTGTATATTCCTATGCAGGCTTCCTGAAAGGCTTCATCATACACCTCACCAATCCACGCGCCATATGTCCACAATCATAGATCCAAAGGCCAGGGATGGTGGACCACCATGTTCCTCAGTCAAAGCCAGCTCAACAAATCCCAGAAGTCAACGCAGGCTTGAGTTAATGGGCCAGCAATTTCCAGATGCACCTCCATCAGGGCCCAATACCCCCTGGTCCATTCTTTTTTTTTCTTTTGTTTTCTATTTTCTCTTTTATTTTATTTAACTATTTTTCTAATTATTATTCTTATCATTAAATTAACATAATTAATTTTTCACAATAAAAATTCAAAAAAAAAAACTAAAAAAAATGTAAATATTTTATTTATTCTTATTAATTTAATTAGTCATTATTTTGTAAATAAATACTCACTTAAATTAATTTAGTTTAATTAGGTTTAAATTTTAATTCTCTTTTTACAATAAATAAAATTATTTAGACTTAGGTTTTTCTTTTGACACTTTTATTTTCTCTTTATTTTCATTAAAACATTAAAAAACACAAAAATATTTTTCTTTTAATTAAATTAATTAGTTAGTAATTAGGCTTAATTTCATTTAATTACAAAAAGGGACAAATTCAATTTTTTCTCAAAAGGGTCGAAACCCTAGGACGTTCCCGATTCAATCTTTCGCGTGTATTTATTTTTTTAATTATTTATGTATCTGCTCAGAAATGTAATAGTTAATTAGGTTTTATCGTTTTATTTACTTTTCTCGCATTTTTATTTTCCAAACTGGTTATTGTTTTTGGCGATGTATAGACCCGCGCCTTGTAATAGTTAGATTTACCTTTTCCGTAATTTATTTTCCGCACTCTTAACTGTTAATATGCATGAAAGACTTGTATGAATAATAAAACCAATCCGTAACTCACAAAATGACATGATCAAAGATAAACATAAACTGAATGCAACACACATGCACATGCCACTCTTAGGGTACGCCTCACTGGTTGCCTCGAACGTGGTCGTCAAGTATAGGGTGTTTTAGAGGTCGCCCTCCTGTCTAAGATCCAGTTGCCTCGAAACGGTTGCCTCGAATAAAAGGATCTAGGACATTAGGGTTACCACTAAGGTGTCCTACCATTGCTTTGGTGACCACATTGTCCCTTAATCGAATTGACCTGAATACCTCCAACGATGGTGCTACCTACCTCTCAATGGTGGGATAGCACTATCTAAAGGACTCTTACACAGCCTAATTCCTTAGGGTAGGTAGACTTCTCTTAAGTACTTGCTCTCTCAAAACAAACAAAACAACTTTTCACACTGACACTTTCAAAAGTTTTCAAACAAATTTTTCATACACTCTTGAGGACAGATACAAGAGTTACTTAGAAATTTTTCAAACGAAACTTTTTCAAAATCCACACACACTTGAAAAGCAAACAAATTTTGAAAACATAAGAGCAAGCACCTAAGAGCCCGTGGATAACCACGGATAGAAAGGGTGCTAACACCTTCCCTTTCTATAAATCTACCTCCTGAACCGAGAAATATCTCGAATAAGGAATTTTGCTGTGCTTTTGTCCTTTCCATGTTGGAGAACATAAAAGACGGTGGCGACTCTTGCTTACCGCGACATTTCAAGAACCAGCTTAAAAAATAGTCAGTTCTATTTCCACCGATCACAGAACTGGCGACTCTGCTGGGGAATAATAATAAGTGAGGTGTACCTTAGGAATTAGACCACTCTTATGTTTTCAATTGATTGCTCTGTTTGCTTTAAAATTGTGGGCCTGTTTTGGGAGTTTCATAGATCCTAACCCGGATCTGGGGGATACCTCTTAGAAAGTAGCAGCAAAACTGTGAGGGAACTATGCGGGGTATACCGACACGGTTGAAGCAGTTTGCTACGTTGATGTGGCACTTTGGTGAGTACCGATAACCCTTGAGTCAAGTCAAGGAGAGTACGGTGTCGCCGCGTGGTGTCGTGAAGCATCAACTGACCTTAGGAACCTTACTTGACCATCCTGGCCTCTTTAGGGGTAGTGAGATGACCGACTTTGGTGCAGTCCGAAGTTGGTAGATACTCGATACTACACTCATTGAGGGTTGTTTTCTTTGAATATTTTGATCGCCAGTTCAGTGGCTAAATCGAAACAATGAACATAGAAAACAACCTAATGATATTGAGCTCCTTAGAACCCGGTTACTTTTGATAGGACAGGTTTTGAGCCCACCAACTTCAAGAGGGTAGTACCTAGACCTCATGCTGGCCTAAACCCTAAGGGTTGTCTGGTGTGACTTGTGTGCCTTATCATGTTTTCTTTTTGTGGATACTTGTGGTGTGTTTTTATCATAACATCATTGTTGTACCCCAAAATTTTCCCTCCCATATTCTTCAAAGTTTTGTCAGGCATCATCTAGATTCGCTCAAGTTTCCTCAAGGGTTGCACAGTCAAACCATCCTCCTAAGCCAGTCAAAATTAGGGTTTTGGTTCTTGCAAGGAAGTTGAGGTTTTCAAGGGCTCAATCAAGTCCCATATGCTCATATACATTGTCAAGCACCTACATGTCAAGTTTCAAGGCTCACAAGGTCAAGTTGCACAGTCAAAAACCCTAATTGCTCCACAGTCAACTGTAGGGGCAAAATGGTCATTTGGCAGTCAAAAGTCAAAAATTTTAGTCAACATCTTATTTTTAAGCCACAATCATCATTGGATCAAACTTGATCATGATTCCACAAGAATGGCTCAAAAACCATCAAGGTGTCAAAAGTTTCTATTTTTGGACAGCTGAAAAGTCAACTGTAACTTGACCAAGGCATAACTTTTTCATGGTTCATCAGAAAAATCCCATCCAATGCTCATTTGGAAGGGGATGAAATTTCCTACAACTCATATTCACATTCCAAGTCCAAGAAATGCTCTCACAAAAAGTTATCAATTTCAACATTATAGGTCATTTTCAAAAGTCAACAAAAAGGCATTTTAAGTCAAAGACCATAACTTGAGATTGGTAAATCAAAATGACATGGGACCAAAGGCATTGGTTAGAGGACTTCAAGACTTTTCCAAAATGTCCAAGAATATGTTCATATGATCAAAATTGAGCAAGATATGCATTGGAGAAGTTGGGAAATTTTTGTGAAATGGCAAAAGTCAACTATCCTTGAACTTCAATTTTTGACAAAAAGGGCCCACTTTTTTCACTTGGTTCAGCCTTGTCATGCCACCCACGTATCCCATGATCAATTTCAAGATTAAACATTAATTTTTCTATTTTTATTTAATTTTATTTGATTTAATTCATTTTAAATCCTTAAAATTCAAATAAAATCAAAAAAAAATTAATTCAATGATATCTTGTGGTTTGAATGACTTTGATGCATCATAATACACCTACCAAATTCGTGCCAAGCTGAATTAAGCATGAAAATTCAAATTTTGAACAAGCTTTGAAAGGCCTTTAATGGTGGTTAAGACAAAATCCAAAGCTTAATTGCAATGGTTAAAGGCTCCTAAATGTGACTGATTCTCATTCATACACATATATGCAAGCCTTGTAGACCTCAAGCACGACGGAGAGACACCTAAAACAGCCAGAACCAATTCCAAAATTTCCAAAGAAATTCACAAACTGAAATCCATATTCCAGCACAATTCAAACACTTTTCTTGCTTCTAACACGTTGCCAGCATTGCCAGGAACCTATTGCAACAAAGAACGAGTCCTAACACTCAAAGAATCATCCACAACAAGTCCCACAGTTTGCATATTTTTCCATAATTGCATATCATTATTCATGCACTTTTAATCTATTTTTTGGGTTGATTTGTGTTAATAGGAACATCCTGAAGCTATTGGTGTAATTCAATTTGATTATGGTGCTCTGAATCAAAAACCACCATTGAAGAACTTTAGGGTTTCGAAGCTTGAATTTTAGGGCTTTCCACATACAGAAAAATTGGACATCGAAACGTACATGGTTGAATTCGTCAAGGCCAGACGAATTCAACCCAATCATCGCGCCCTTTTTATGTTACCTGTAGCCCTAATCGTTATTTTCTGCAGTTTTGCTTTGTGGGGGTTAAAAACCCCCGCTATCTTGTTCTTTATTTTGCAGTAAAAGGTAGAAGATGGAGTACGTGGAAGAAGGGGACTGGACCATTCAAAAAGTGGCACGCTAATTTTCTTTTTTCAGCATATAACGTGTTTATTGTATATAATGTTTATTTCTCATTATGCTTACAAACGCGCATGAGTGGCCTAATGGTATAGGTGCTGGCTCTGAATCACTGGGGCCTGGGTTCGAATCCCAGGTCCCCCATAATTTCCATAATATTTTTCTTCATGTAATTGTGTGCAGGCTTGCTAGTACGTTCCACCATATGCCCTCAAGCATTGAGTTGCCATGTGTCTTGGAGTCTAGATCTGATGACAAAAGATGAAGGACCACAATAGTCCCCAGTCAACGCTGGCACACCTGATCAGGAAGTTATACATGGCTTTGTGCAAATGGGCCTCAGATTCCAATTTTCACCTCCATATTGGGCCCAGACCCCCTCCCTTGGTTTATTCTTTTTCTTTTCCTTTTTATATTTTCTAATTTAGTTATTAACTTTTTTTAATTATTATTATTACCACCAAAATTAATTATTTAACCCTTTCACAATAAAAAAAAAAGAACTAATATTATTATTATTATTAATTTCATTTTATATTTTGTAAATAAAATACTAACAAATAAAATAGTTTAATTAGGTCAATTTTAATTTCTTTTTCTTTACAATAAATAAAAATAATTTAGAATTAGGTTAACTTTTAATTTTAATTCTTTTATTTTATTTTCATTAAAAAAACATAAAAACACAAAAATATTTCTCTTTTTAATTAATTAATTAATTAGTTATTAATTTTAATTTCATTTAATCACAAAAGACAAAATTCAATTCTAATTCCAAAAAGGGTAAAAACCCTTAAGACATCCCGATTCGATTCTCTCGCGCTTTAATTTATTTTCATTATATTTATGTAACTGCTCCTGGAAATGTAATAGTTAAATAGGACCTCTTTTACCACTTTATTTACTTTTCTCGCACTTTATTTCCAAACGGGTTTGTTTTTTGGCGATGTATATACCCGCGCCTTGTAATAGCTAGATTTACATTTCTGCAATTTATTTTCCGCACTCCTAACTGCTAATATGCCTGCAAGAATGTATGTAAATAAAATTAACCCGTAGCTCACAAACAACATGTACAAAGACAATTAACTGAAAAACAACACACAAAGCACATGCCACTTCTAGGGTACGCCTCACTGGTTGCCTCGAACGTGGTCATCAAGGATAGGATGTCTTAGAGGTCACCCTTTGTCTAACAGATCTAGTTGCCTCGAAACGGTTGCCTCGGATAAAAGGATCTAGAACATTAGGGTTACTTCTAAGGTGTCCTACCATTGCTTAGGTGACCACACATGTCCCTAATAATCGAATTGACCCGAATACCTCCAACGATGGTGCTACCTACCTCTCAATGATGGGATGGCACTATCTAAAGGACTCTTACACAACTTAATTCCTTAGAGTAGGTAGATTCTCATAAGTACTTGCTCTTTTCAAAACAAACAAAACAACTTTTCGCACCTACACTTTCTAAAAGTTTTCAAACAAAACACTTCATACACTCTTGAGGACTGATACAAGAGTTACTTAGAAGTTTTCCAAACTAACTTTTTCAAAACCCACACACACTTGAAAAACAAACAAATTTTGAAAACATAAGAGCAAGTACCTAAGAGCCCGTGGATAACCACGGATAGAAAGGGTGCTAACACCTTCCCTTTCTATAATCTACCTCCCGAACCGAGAAACATTCTCAAAGAAGGAATTTTGCTGTGCTTTTGTCCTTTCCATGTTGGAGAACATAAAAGACGGTGGCTAATCTTGCTTACCGCGACATTTCGTGAAACCAGCTTAAAAAACAGTCAGTTCTATTTCCACCGATCGCCAGAACTGGAGACTCTGCTGGGGAGTCATCTTAATAAGTGGGGTGTACCTTAGGAATAGTTCATCATCATGTTTTCAATTGCTTGCTTTGCTTGATTTAATATTGTGGGCCTGTCTTGTGAGTTTCATAGATCCTAACCCGGATCTGGGGAATACCTCTTAGAAAGTAGCAACAAACTGTGAGGGAACTGTGCGGGGTATACCGACACGGTTGAAGCAGTTTGCTACGTTGATGTGGCACTTTGGTGAGTACCGGTAACCCTTGAGTCAAGTCAAGGAGAGTACGGGGCCGCCGCGTGGTGTCGTGAAGCATCAACTGGCCTTAGGAACCTTACTTGACCATCCTGGCCTCTTTAGGGGTAGTGAGATGACTGACTTTGGTGCAGTCCAAAGTTGGTTGATACTCGATACTACACTCATTGAGGGTTGTTTTCTTGGAATATTTTGATTGCCAGTTCAGTGGCTAAATTAAAACAATGAACACAGAAAACAACCCAATGATATTGAGCTCCTTAGAACCCGGTTACTTTTGATAGGACATGTTTTGAGCCCACCAACTTCAAGAGGGTAGTACCTAGACCCCATGTTGGCCTAAACTCTAAGGGCTCTCTGTGTGACTTGTGTGCCTTCAAACTTGACTGCTTGCATGTTTTTGTTATCTGACACATGAGTTCCTCGCAGGTGTTGTTTATAGTCCTTAATTGGGACTCATTACAGGGCCTACTTACATCACTCCATGCATAGCATAACATCATACCATCATACCATTGCATACATCCTACATAAGGACTAATCCATTTCAAGGATCTCAAGGGTTTGTGATGCAGGTCATGATGAACCAACATGTCTAGCAAGGGGCAAAGGGGATTTATTTTCCTCTAGCCAAGGTTGATAACTTGAGTCAAGGGCTATGACCCACTAGATATGGTGAGCCTTGACTCTTGAAGAAGGACTCTCAACAAAATGAAGTTCCTTCAATCAAGCTACAAAATTCAAGTTCTAATAATCTTTCTTGTTTATCCCACGAGGTCCTTGAAAACATTGCATGCATGTCATACATATCATTGCATTACAGGTACCCTTGTTACAGGTTACTTACCTTCTTCGCTGTTTATTTCAGCAATGGCTTCCCAACAAGATAACTAGGGTCTTCATGCTCAAGAGACTCAGTTCAGGGAGATCTTCCTAAGCCTATCCAAAGGGCAGGAGGAGTCGAGGACATTCCTCATGGGGAATTTGGCCAAGAAAAGTCCCGAAGATGATAAGGACGAACGGCTGAAACGCCGCAAGCTGAGGTAGATACAATGAGAACCCAGATGCTGGAGCAAATGGATCTCATCCAAGGCTTAGCTAGGGAGCAAGAAGAGTTGAGGACCATGATCAGTCAGCTTCATCGAGACAGATATAACATGAAGCAACCAGTCCAAGTCAGGGACCAGGTCATTGATCAGCTTCCAAGAGGAAAAGAGTCTGGTATGGTGAAGAATAGACTGTGTTGTTCAACACTGGACGCAGACTCGGGAATACACTGCAAAATGAAGCTGAGCTGACTACTCCATCTGTTGGGGAAGGCAGTCACCAGGAGGGAAGGGTTCCTAGTCCCGTGGTCTCTGACACCGAGACAGATTTCAATGATGAGCAATACCCTCCTGCTGAGGACGGGTACAAACAGCTGGAGGACCGGTTAAATGCTATGGAGATCCAACGCGTGCCTGGGTTGGATTTTGGAGACTTAGGCCTATCTTCTGGGGTGGTGATCCCACACAAATTCAAGGCACCTGCCTTTATGAAGTACGACGGGGCTTCCTGTCCTAAGTTGCATCTCAGATCATATGTAAGGAAGATCCAGCCTTACACTGCAGACAAGAACTTATGGATCCATTTCTTCCAGGAGAGTCTTTCAGGGACTCAACTCAAATGGTTCTATCAGCTGGATGGAACCAATATTCGTAACTGGGAGGACTTGGCTACTACTTTTTATAAGCAGTATCAGTACAATTCCGACCTTGCTCCCACGCGTACCCAACTCCAGGGTATGTCACTTGGGACGGGTGAAGGTTTTAAGGAGTACGCGCAGAAGTGGAGAGACCTGGCTGGCAGGGTGCAACCACCGTTGACTGACCGTGAACTCGTGGACATGTTCTTGGGGACCATGTCTGGTCCATTCTTTAATCACCTGATTGGTAATTCCTCTACTGGGTTTACAGACCTGATCCTGACTGGTGAGAGGATTGAAGCTGGTATCAAATCGGGGAATATACAGAAAGGTGCCTCCTCGAGTACTGAAAAGAAGCCCTTCAAGAAGGAAGCTAGTGTTGTTTATGGTCCAAGGAGACAGAACAAACCGGAATGCCGCCAAGCTGTCAACGCGGTGGTAATTTCAAAGCCTGCTATTGCTCCTCAGCAATACAACCAACCAAGGGGTGAGAGGCCCAAAAGGCAGTACACTCGGCTCAGCATGACCCTGTCTCAGATTTTGCCGCAACTGTTGTCAACCAATCTGGTAACTGTCAAGGAAGCTCTGAAGGTAGTGAACACCACATCTCCAAAGTACAACCCCAACGCCCGCTGCGCTTATCACTCTGACAGCCCGGGGAATTCTACTGATGATTGTTGGGCTCTGAGGAATAAGGTTCAGGACCTTATTGATGCTAAAGAAGTACAGTTCGAGGCGCCCGAAAGGCCCAATGTTGTGATTGCTCCCATGCCCAATCATGGAGTAAATGCTATTAGGGATGAAGACGACGTGGAGGAATCTGAATTTGACAGCTGGATCTACCCGACGACCAACGGTGGACCAAGCAACTGGACTGCCAAAGACTTCACACCTATTACTTTTGTCACTCAGTAATGAACTCCTTTATTTTAAATTTGTAACGAACAATAATTTGAAACTTTATGGCCCGGTGTCTTACCCGGGGCACCGTGGCGTCATTTGTGAGGGCTTATTATTTGTCATTTTCATATATCATGAATAAAAGCATTGGACGTTTTTCGCATTTCAAATCTTGCGCTCCTTTTCTTTCTTTATATATTGCAAAACAGCTATATTTACACACACTCACCTATACAGGTTCCCATCCACTCTGGATCTCACTGGTAACGACTCTGCTACTGCCAGTTATGACTTCGAAAATCCGATCAACTTAGCCGAAGACGAAGGTGAAGATGATTACGAAGTGCCTGGTGAGCTTGCAAGACTATTACTCCAGGAAGAGAGGGCCATTCAGCCACATGAAGAGCCAGTGGAAACGGTAAATCTGGGTATTGAGACAGACAGAAAGGAAGTCAAGATTGGTGCCAATCTGGAGCCCAGTGTGAAACAACGGTTGATTCAGATGTTGCATGAATATGTGGAAATCTTTGCCCAGTCTTACGAAGACATGCCTGGGTTGGATACTGACATTGTGGTTCATCACTTGCCTACCAAGGAAGAATTCCCTCCGGTAAAACAGAAGGTCCGCCGTATGCGTCCAGAGATGTCCGAGAAAATCAAAGCTGAGGTTATGAAACAATTTGATGTCGGGTTTCTAGCAGTAACTTCTTACCCTCAGTGGGTTGCCAACGTGGTTCCAGTACCGAAGAAGGATGGTAAGGTCCGAATGTGTGTTGATTACAGGGATTTGAACAGGGCGAGCCCTAAGGATGATTTCCCTCTGCCTCATATCGACGTTCTGGTTGACAACACTGCTCAGCACAAAGTATTCTTCTTCATGGACGGCTTCTCCGGTTATAATCAAATCAAGATGGCTCCTGAACACATGGAGAAGACCACTTTTGTTACTCAGTGGGGCACCTTTTGCTACAAGGTCATGCCTTTTGGGTTGAAGAATGCTGGGGCAACCTACCAACGTGCCATGGTTGCTTTATTTCATGACATGATCCATCATGAGATTGAAGTATACGTCGATGATATGATTGCGAGGTCCCAGACTGAGGAGGAACACATTGACCATCTACAAAAGTTGTTTGACAAGTTGAAGTTGTACAAGTTGAGGCTGAACCCAAACAAGTGCACCTTTGGGGTGAGATCTGGAAAATTGCTAGGTTTCGTCGTGAGCGACAAGGGTATTCAAGTGGACCCTGCCAAGGTGAAAGCCATACAAGAGATGCCAGTTCCCAAGACAGAGAAAGAAGTCAAAGGCTTTCTAGGACGACTGAACTATATTGCCCGATTCATCTCACATCTAACTACTACCTGTGAACCAATCTTCAAGCTACTGAAGAAAGATCAAGTAGTACGTTGGAACGATGAATGTCAGGCCGCTTTCGATAGAATCAAAGAGTATCTCCAAGAGCCACCCATTCTTATGCCACCGGTTGAAGGGAGGCCTCTAATCTTATACTTGACAGTACTTGACAACTCAATGGGGTGTGTGCTGGGGAAGCATGACGAGTCTGTCCGAAAAAAGCACGCCATTTATTACCTTAGCAAAAAGTTTACCGACTGTGAGACCCGATACTCACTACTCGAGAAAACTTGCTGCACTTTGGTATGGGTTGCTCGCCGTCTGAGACAGTATATGTTGACTCACACTACTCTGTTGATTTCAAAAATGGATCCAATAAAGTATATCTTCGAAAAGCCTGCCTTGTCCGGAAGAATAGCAAGATGGCAGATGATCTTGACAGAATACGACATCCAGTACACGACTCAGAAAGCAATCAAGGGAAGTGTATTGGCAGACCATTTGGCACACCAAGCAGTGGATGACTACCAATCCATGAACTTTGAATTTCCAGACGAGAATATCATGGTAGTGACTGATTGTGAAGTACCTGGACCGGATGAAGAACCTGAGGAAGGATCCTGATGGTCTATGCACTTTGACGGAGCCTCAAACGCTTTGGGTAACGGCAT
Organism: Vicia faba; assembly: GCA_948472305.1. Taxonomy (NCBI): domain Eukaryota; kingdom Viridiplantae; phylum Streptophyta; class Magnoliopsida; order Fabales; family Fabaceae; genus Vicia; species Vicia faba. Next base: position 653,471,726 of record OX451740.1, read on the forward strand.
TAGCGCTGTGATCATATCCCCTACAGGCACTCATACTCCACTTACTGCCCGGCTATGTTTCAACTGCACCAACAACATGGCGGAGTATGAGGCATGCATCATGGGTCTTCAAGCTGCAATTGACTTAAGGGTCAAGTTTTTGAGTGTCTTCGGAGATTCCGCTCTCGTGATCAATCAGATCAAAGGCGAGTAGGATACGAAACACCCAAATCTTATTCCTTACAAAGAGTATGTGTTGACGTTGATTCCCCACTTCGAGGAGATAAATTTTGAACACTTCCCAAGAGAGGAGAATCAGTTGGCGGACGCGCTAGCTACGATGTCTTCTATGTTCAAAGTCAAATGGGGCAATGAGGCTCCCCAGATCATCATTTGGAAACTAGACGAACCTGCACATTGCTGTGATCTTGAGGCTGAAGAGGTAACTGAAAAACCTTGGTATCATGAAGTGAAGAGGTACTTGGAAGCTCAAGAATACCCCGAGGGTGCATCTGTTAATGACAAGAAGTTCCTGAGAAGGTTTGCGGCAAAGTTCTTCCTCAACAATGGCATTCTATACAAGCGAAACCATGATTCAACTTTACTGCGTTGTGTGGATAAGACTGAAGCAGAAAAGATCATGGCAGAACTACATGAAGGTACCTTCGGAACGCATTCCAGTGGACATACCATGGCAAAGAAGATCCTTCGGGCAGGATATTTCTGGTCCACAATGGAAGCTGACTGTTATCAACATTCTCGGACATGTCACAAGTGCCAGATTTATGCAGATAAGGTGCACGTTCCTCCAATTCCTCTGAATGTATTGACAGCACCTTGGCCTTTTGCAATGTGGGGCATTTATATGATCGGTGAGATCAGACCTACAGCATCCAACGGGCATCGCTTCATCCTGGTAGCGATTGATTACTTCACAAAGTGGGTTGAAGCAGCTTCCTATGCTACCGTAACCAAGAACTTCGTGGCACGGTTCATTCGGCACAACCTGATCTGTCGACACGGCGTCCTAGAGAGGATCATTACGGACAATGGTACCAATCTTAACAACAAGATGATCACTGAGCTCTGCGAGCAATTCAAGATACAGCATCACAACTCTTCTCCCTACCGGCCGAAGATGAATGGGGCTGTCGAAGCAGCAAATAAGAATATCAAGAAGATTGTGCAGAAGATGACAGTGACCTACAAAGATTGGCACGAGATGTTACCGTTTGCTCTTCAGGGTACCGTACCTCAGCACGGACGTCAACAGGGGCAACACCCTTTTCCTTGGTCTATGGCATGGAGGCAGTCTTGCCTATTGAAGTCCAGATACCCTCTCTCCGAATAATGAAGGATGCAGGTTTGAACGAAGATGACTGGATCCAGACTCGGCTTGATCAATTAAACCTGATTGACGAAAAGAGACTCACTGCTATTTGTCATGGTCAAACGTACCAAAAACAGATGATCAGGGCATTTAACAAGAAAGTCAGACGACAAGAGTATCAAGTCGGGGACTTGGTAATCAAGCGCATCATTCTTCCTCAAAGTGATCCCAGGGGAAAATGGACCCCTACGTACGAAGGGCCATTTGTGGTTAAACATATCTTCTCAGGAGGAGCTATGATTCTAACCACCATGGATGGTAACGACCTTCCTCACCCCGCCAATGCAGACATAGTAAAAAGATACTACGCATGATAAAAGACCCGCTAGGTTGACACACCTAGGCAAAAATAAGGGCTTCCCGGCGAACCAAAAGGGTTCAGGCAAAAATAAGGGATGAAATGAAAAAATCGGTACACCCGGCAAGTCGAAAACCTGAAAAGGCAGCTTGGGCAAAAATGGGTATCCCGGTGGACTGAAAACCCGAAAGGGCGGTCCAGGCAAAAATTAGGGATTAAAGCGTAATACTATGTCTCATTGGATCACCTTGCATCCGGAATTCGATATCAACTATCAGGTTCAGACGGCATCGATCAATCAGCTTCATCTTCAACTGAGCAGCAAAGTGATGAGACGCTTAAAGACATAAAGGCGATAACAGAGTTGGAACCTAGTGGGATTTTTCACATAGCTGTTTTGTTTTCCTTTTCAAAATTGTATAAACTCTATGTTGTTCGACGGCGTTCTCTTACTAGGACGTCAGCCTCTTGTACATAAACGCCTAGTTACAGGCAAATTCAAAAATCAATATAAATTCACATTTTCCAGACAAATTGCCAAATTGTTTTTCCTTTATCTGTTTTGTTTTGCAAAGAACGTCCAATGTTCATTTTTGATATATGCATTTGACATTAATTGCTAACTCATAAATATTTGCACGCGAAACAAAGGACTAATTACAGGTGACATCAAAAACAGGGGCAATAATGAGTTGTCTAAGCGATCTAGTTATTCTGTCCACCAAGGTACCAAGGTAAGTTCGGCTGAAGAACGTAACCAAGATACCTTCACTCCCCTCAGGGTAAGACAAGACTCAACAACACCCTCCCCCGAGCAGAGTTGGTCTCCAATCAGCACCGAGAAGGCACAGTATCTCCAGCAAGTCAGCAATACTCTCCCCAAGCAGAGTTAGGCTACTGACAGCCCTAAGGAAGTTGGGTATCCCCAGAAGATCTCAATATTCCCCAACGGAGTATACAGATGTTCCTAAGCAAGCATCCCTGGCAGTCTTGATCTAAGATTGTTCCTCGGCGGAATACCAGACACCCCAGTGGAGCCACTTCCCCAGTGCAGTCCAAAAGTTTCCCCAGGAGAATTGAATAATCTCCCCAGTAGATTCTGGAAGCTTATCCCCGGTAGATTCTGGAAGCTTATCCCCAGTAGATTCTGGAAGCTTATCCCCAGTAGATTCTGGAAGCTTGTCCCCTGTGGAGTACGAACGCATCTCCCCGGCTTTATTCAAAGGTTATTCCCCACTAGGGCTTATAACTGGGTTATCCTCAGCTAATTGCCACAGAAAGATCGTCCTCGGCGAAATTCTTCCTATCCTCAGCGGAGTTCATCAATTCCCCAACAAAACCTATCAACGGTATCCCCAACAGAGTTATCACCAAACCTCAGCGAAGTATCTCTTCCCACAGAGTAATTTCCCGCAGAGTAATATCTACAAGTTTATTCCCCAATGGAGTCATCTTCTCCTACCGGTTTATTCTTGCAACCATCATCCCCAGCGGAAACGAAGAACTCTCTTCAACATCAGCCCAGGATTTGACTCCCGGCATTCGTCAAGGATTTAATTTCCCAGACAAAAATACATTCATAAACATATCACATTTCATACATCCTGCTTACATACATGATAAAGTGCATACGACACTATCTCATTGAGAACATCATGACATCATGCATTTCATACATCATGACATTGCATACAACTGATGTTTTGCCTTTTCAGGAAAAAGGTCAATCCAAAGATGATTACTATCAACTGTCGCAATTCCAAATTCAATTCCTGTATCTAGCCAGGGCATATCTATGAGTGATTATTTGTAGATTCGATACTTGTATCTAGCCAGGGCACATCTGCATGAAGATTTTAGAGATTCGATACCTGTATCCAGCCAGGGCATATCTGTAGACGACCAATTCCAGATTCGATTCCTGTATCTAGCCAGGGCATATCTGTGAGTATTTGATTGTAGATTCGATACCTGTATCCAGCCAGGGCATGTCTGCATGAAGAGTTTAGAGATTCGATTCCTGTATCCAGCCAGGGCATATCTGTAGACGACTAATTCTAGATTCGATTCTTGTATCTAGCCAGGGCATATTTGTGAGTAACTGATTGTAGATTCGATTCCTGTATCTAGCCAGGGCATGTCTGCATGAAGAGTTTAGAGATTCGACTCCTGTATCCAACCAGGGCATATCTGTAGACGACCAATTCCAGATTCGATACCTGTATCCATCCAGGGCATATCTGTGAGTAACGAATTGTAGATTCGACACCTGTATCCAGCCAGGGCATATCTGCATGAAGAGTTTAGAGATTCGATTCCTGTATCCAGCCAGGGCATATCTGTAGACGACAAATTCCATATTCGATTCCTGCATCCAGCCAGAGCATATTTGTGAGTAAATTTGATTCCTGTATCCAGCCAGGGCATGTCTGCATGAAGAGTTTAGAGATTCGATTCCTGTATCCAGCCAGGGCACGTCTATAAGCAACCTTTTGAAGTTCCAGATTCGATTCCTGTATCTAGCCAGGGCACATCTGTGAGCAACTGATTGTAGATTCGACACCTGTATCCAGCCAGGGCATATCTGCATAAAGAGTTTAGAGATTCGATTCCTGTATCCAGCCAGGGCATATCTGTAGACGACAAATTCTAGATTCGATTCCTGCATCCAGCCAGGGCATATCTGTGAGTAGATTCGATTCCTGTATCCAGCCAGGGTATATCTGCATGAAGAGTTTAGAGATTCGACACCTGTATCCAGCCAGGGCATATCTATAGACGAAAAATTCCAGATTCGATTCCTGCATCCAGCCAGGGCATATTTGTGAGTAGATTCAATTCCTGTATCCAGCCAGGGCATATCTGCGTGAAGAGTTTAGAGATTCGATTCCTGTATCCAGCCAGGGCATATCTGTAGACGACAAATTCCAGATTCGATTCCTGCATCCAGCCAGGGCATATCTGTGAGTAGATTCGATTCCTGTATCCAGCCAGGGTATATCTGCATGAAGAGTTTAGAGATTCCACACCTATATCCAGCCAGGGCATATCTGTAGACGACAAATTCCAGATTCGATTCCTACATCCAGCCAGGGCATATCTGTGAGTAGATTCGATTCCTGTATCTAGCCAGGGTATATCTGCATGAAGAGTTTAGAGATTCGATACCTGTATCCAGCCAGGGCACGTCTGTAAGCAACCTTTTGAAGTTCCGGATTCGATTCCTGTATCTAGCCAGGGCATATCTGTGAGCAATCGATTGTAGATTCGATACCTGTATCCAGCCAGGGCATGTCTGCATGAAGAGTTTGAAGATCAATCCCTGTAACAGGCCAGGTAATTATCTTTCTTTCTCAGGTACGCAAGTTCTCGCTAAGGAATCTCTTACGTGATTGACAATCTCCCGATGGCATCTTTAAGCCCATCTCCACAACTATCCATTACAACTCCAAATGGCATCTATAAGCCCATTCCCGACAAGTTTCTGTCACATCTCCAGATGGCATCTATAAGCCCATCCTCTTATCCACCATCTCTCCAAATGGCATCTATAAGCCCATTCTCGCCATCACCTTGCTGACATTCTACTATGCGAGTGCAAATTTCTGGGCACTTTAGTGTTCAATCCTCTTCCACCTTCGGATCACGAAAGGCACGTAAGCCAATCTACATCCTCAGGTCTAAGAAGATTGAACAGGGGCAACTGTTGTACCCCAAAATTTGCCCTCCCATATTCTTCAAGTTTTGTCAAGGTCAATCTTCAAATGCTTCAAGATTTCTCAAGGGATTGCACAGTCAAATGCCTCATAAGGCAGTCAAAATTAGGGTTTTGTTTTTCTCAAGGAAGTCGAGCTTTTCAAGGGCTCAATCAAGTCACATATGCCTATACACATTGTCAAGCATCTACATGTCAAGTTACAAGACTCACAACATCAAATTGCACAGTCAAAAACCCTAGTTGCTCTACAGTCAACTGTAGGGGCAAAATGGTCATTTGGCAGTCAAAAGTCAAAAATTTTGGTCAACATCTTATTTTGAAGCCACAATCATCATTTGATCAAGTCTTGATCATGATTCCACAAGAATGGCTCAAAAATCATCAAGATGCAAAAGTTTCCATTTTTGGACAGCTGAAAAGTCAACTGTAACTTGACCAAGGCATAACATTTTCATGGTTCATCAAAAAAATCCCATCCAATGCTCATTTTAAAGGGGAGGACATTTCCTACAACTCATCTTCACATTCCAAGTCCAAGAAATGCTCTCACAAAAAGTTATCAATTTCAACATTATAGGTCATTTTTAAAAGTCAACAAAAAGGCACTTTAAGTCAAAGACCATAACTTGATATTGGTAACTCCAAATGATATGGGACCAAAGGAATTGGTTAGAGGACTTCAAGACCTTTCCAAAATGTCCAAGAACATATTCATATGATCAAAATTGAGCAAGATATGCATTGGAGAAGTTGGGAAATTGTTGTGAAATGGCAAAAGTCAACTATCCTTAAAACTTCAATTTTTGACAAAAGGGCCCACTTTCTTCCACTTGATTCAGCCTTGTCATGCCTTACACGTGTCCCATGATTAGTTTCAAGATTAAACATTTATTTTTCCATTTTATTTAATTTTTATTGATTTAATTCATTTTAAATCTATAAAAATTCAAATAAAATCTAAAAGTTAATGGAATGGCATATTTTTGGTTTGAATAGCTTTTATGTATGACAGGCCAGCTACCAAATTCGTGCTAGGCTATTTTGTGCATAAAATCATGGTTTTTGCTCCAAGCATGGAATGTCCTTTAATGGTGGTCAAACAAAATCCAAAACATAATTGCACAAGGTTAAGGCTCATCATATCACTTAATTCTCATTCATACATACATAAGCAAGCCTTCCCAACCTAAGACACGACCTAGAAAGTGCACAAACGGCCAGAGCAAAGTTCAAAAATTGTCCAAAAAGTGAGAGATCAAAAACGGTGTTACAGGCATTTTCAGATCAAAGTAAGCACGTGGCCTCCTTCCTTGCCATCCACTGAACCTAAAGAGACCAATACCACATCCTAAGACTCCATATCAAGCGCTGTAAGTTCTTCCAAACTCACCCCTGTACACGAAATCTATACTCTCCATTCTTGCATTTTTTTCTCAAAGATATTGGCATAATCATATTGCTTGCTTGATTTCCAACATAACTGTAATAGCTGATTTGGTTTTTATGCCTCATATGGTGATATCCGCTCTTAGGGTTTGTGTGGGTTGTTTTTAGGCATTTTATTTTCAGGTGAAATCAGAGCAAATAATGAGCATGGATGGATTCAGGAGGTGGAGACGAGATCAACCATGATCTTGGAATGGGTTTTCATGGCCTAGGGACGATTCTAGGACAAGCCTACGAAACTACCTGCGGATAAAAATCCGCAGGTAAATAACCAGTCGTTTGATGAAGAAGATGATGACGTGCTGCAGCGTGATTGGCCATTTTCAAATAACACGCGTTTTACTTTTTTTTCCAGGCTTTGTTCTGATTTTTCAATATATTAATTATGTATTGTTATAATAACGAATGAAGACAAGTGGCTCAATGGCTAAGGCGTGCAGGCAGGGAACGTTGGGACCTGGGTTCGAATCCCAGGTCCCCCAAATAATTTGTTTCCATTTTTTCTTGTATATTCCTATGCAGGCTTCCTGAAAGGCTTCATCATACACCTCACCAATCCACGCGCCATATGTCCACAATCATAGATCCAAAGGCCAGGGATGGTGGACCACCATGTTCCTCAGTCAAAGCCAGCTCAGCAAATCCCAGAAGTCAACGCATGCTTGAGTTAATGGGCCAGCAATTTCCAGGTGCACCTCCATCAGGGCCCAATACCCCCTGGTCCATTTTTTTTCTTTTGTTTTCTATTTTCTCTTTTATTTTATTTAACTATTTTTCTAATTATTATTCTTATCATTAAATTAACATAATTAATTTTTCACAATAAAAATTCAAAAAAAAAAACTAAAAAAAATGTAAATATTTTATTTATTCTTATTAATTTAATTAGTCATTATTTTGTAAATAAATACTCACTTAAATTAATTTAGTTTAATTAGGTTTAAATTTTAATTCTCTTTTTACAATAAATAAAATTATTTAGACTTAGGTTTTTCTTTTGACACTTTTATTTTCTCTTTATTTTCATTAAAACATTAAAAAACACAAAAATATTTTTCTTTTAATTAAATTAATTAATTAGTAATTAGGCTTAATTTCATTTAATTACAAAAAAGGACAAATTCAATTTTTTCTCAAAAGGGTCAAAACCCCAGGACGTTCTCGATTCAATCTTTCACGCGTATTTATTTTTTTAATTATTTATGTATCTGCTCAGAAATGTAATAGTTAATTAGGTTTTATCGCTTTATTTACTTTTCTCGCATTTTTATTTTCCAAACGGGTTATTGTTTTTGGCGATGTATAGACCCGCGCCTTGTAATAGTTAGATTTACCTTTTCCGTAATTTATTTTCCGCACTCTTAACTGTTAATATGCATGAAAGACTTGTATGAATAATAAAACCAATCTGTAGCTCATAAAATGACATGATCAAAGATAAACATAAACTGAATGCAACACATATGCACATGCCACTCTTAGGGTACGCCTCACTGGTTGCCTCGAACGTGGTCGTCAAGTATAGGGTGTTTTAGAGGTCGCCCTCCTGTCTAAGATCCAGTTGCCTCGAAACGGTTGCCTCGGATAAAAGGATCTAGGACATTAGGGTTACCACTAAGGTGTCCTACCATTGCTTTGGTGACCACATTGTCCCTTAATCGAATTGACCCGAATACCTCCAATGATGGTGCTACCTACCTCTCAATGGTGGGATAGCACTATCTAAAGGACTCTTACACAACCTAATTCCTTTGGGTAGGTAGACTTCTCTTAAGTACTTGCTCTCTCAAAACAAACAAAACAACTTTTCACACTGACACTTTCAAAAGTTTTCAAACAAATTTTTCATACACTCTTGAGGACAGATACAAGAGTTACTTAGAAATTTTTCAAACGAAACTTTTTCAAAACCCACACACACTTGAAAAGCAAACAAATTTTGAAAACATAAGAGCAAGCACCTAAGAGCCCGTGGATAACCACGGATAGAAAGGGTGCTAACACCTTCCCTTTCTATAAATCTACCTCCCGAACCGAGAAACATCTCGAATAAGGAATTTTGCTATGCTTTTGTCCTTTCCATGTTGGAGAACATAAAAGACGGTGGCGACTCTTGCTTACCGTGACATTTCGCGAACCAGCTTAAAAAACAGTCAGTTCTATTTCCACCGATCACACTACCTACTCAAAAGGTCTTATATGTTCTTTTCCTCCTTCTTTAGATGTTGCTATCTTACCATTGATTTGGTAAGAAGCCCTATCGTTGGATGTGAAGGGACGAGCGTTGGGACGTTTGAATAGTCATAGAAGGCAACTTATGAGACGTTTTAGCAATGTCGTTTAGGGACTAGATCATTTTACCGAAGGCGACATCAAGGGTCATCGAGGGACTACGATCTTTTATCGAGGGTCTTTGCTAAAATGCCCATGTTCGAGGGACATGACTATTTTTCCGATAGGCAACAAGTGAGATTACCCTAGGGGTGCATGTGTGAATAATGTGTTTGATTGCATGCATTTTAGCCTTTGATTAGGGTTATCTAGCAATTGATTTTTGAATCTTGCCATGCACGCCTAATCATTATACATTATATTTTAAAGCGATAAAAGTGCGGAAAGTAAATATCCTACGCTATTACAATCATTAGGGGGATGGGGGTACATATTTATGAATGGGGGTTGAAAATAAAATTAAATCCTAAATTATTATTACAACCATATTGAATGAATGAGAATGTACAAAAGATATAAAATGGACTTGTTTTATTTTAAGAAAATATTTTTGATCTTTTGTTTTAAGAAATAAAATGAAGCATGTAAAAATAAAATAAAAATGTTTTTTTGGTGTATTTTTTATTAATGAAATAGAAAGTAATAGGAAAAATAGTGAGAAAAAAGAAAAATAGAATCAGCGCATTGCTGACTAAAGGAGGTCAGAAGTTCTGACTCTGGTGTGCTGCAAAACAGATATCCTGTTAGTGAAAAATGGGTAAAGTCAGAATTTCTAGGTCCGCTGGTCATTTCTCAACAAAATAGAAGATGTGCATGTGACAATTATGGAAGATGTCATAGTGTTTCAGAAACAAGAAATATCAGAAATATAGATCAGAGGCAAGTATGAATTTGCTAATCCTAATTCCGAGTTCTAATTTCTTCAAGAAGTTCTGAACTGAGTTACTCCCTACTTAGGCAGGCAGATACATGAAATCTCAGAATATATACAACATCAGAAACATGATATCTACATTGTATTTTTGAACATGCAAATATGGTAATGCTTAAGTAATGTGGTGAGAGTCAGCAGAAGCTTACCTTGCAGCTGGAAGAGATTCTGTGAACTAGAGTTAACCTTAACTCTGATGATGTACTGAGTAGCTTCTTCACGTACTCAGCAGGCTGGAAGTTTTCAACTTCTTGAACAACAAAGGGGTGATGTTCTGACTTCTTTGAGGTGGAGGTGGATGGAGAGTGTATAGTAGTATGAATACAGAAGTTAGGGCAGTTTCTAATATGTGAATCAGCAACTGTATGGATGGTTTTAATCAAGAAATACTTGAGAACAAATGGAGTCTGAATGCAAGGAATCAAAAGTTAACAGGTTTTATATGTTGTGTTTACAGTTTTTGGAACTCTTGGAATTTTGGCAAGGGTTCAAGGCTTTTCTCTCTCAAATTTTTTGACCCCTTTATCATTACCAATGGCTCTCAATTTATAGGCAAAAATATTGTAGCTTGGAGAAATCAAAAATATAGCCATCATATGCTAGGCGTTTACGTATTCTTGAAGCAAATTCAAACAAATATGGTTCAAGGCACAAAGTAAGGTGGTTAACAGCTTTTTAGTCGTGCCTATGCTGGATTTGTAAGCAGGAATTAAGGAAAAGTAACTTCCAAAGCAAAAGTAACGCATGGGCCCAACATACTCTTGTACAAGAGTTTGCTTTTCCAAGACAACAATGGTACTTTTTATGCCACACGTGGGGAAATCCTTTGGACAAAAACTCAAAAGTGGTTGTGAGCATTAAATGTGCATTAAATGATGATGAGATTTATCAAATCAGAAATCCTGCAATGTGATATTCTACACCATGGCTTAGTTCTGGATCAGAAGTTCTGCTTCAGCGTAGCATCCAACCTCTGATCTTTGTATCTTTTTGCTCCAGCGTGTTCTGAAGGAGTGTTGAACCTAGCCTTCATATGCTGAAGAATCATGTTCTGACTAAAGCATCATGTTCTGACTAAAGCATCATGTTCTGACCAAAGAGAAAGGCTTCTGCATGTTCTGATTGAAGCGTCATGTTCTGAACTGTGTTTGCAACTTCTGACTGTACTTACATAGAGGCTGGCTCAGAAGTTCTGAAGTGTCATATTCTCTACACACTTAGAAAATTTTCTAAATATTTAGAAAATTTTGATTTTCAAAGTAACTTCTGACTTTTGATTTTTGATGAACCTATTTCATGCCTTAATGAAATATGATTCTTGGAACTTGATTTTTGATTCAAAAGTCATAGTTTGACTTCTTTGGTGTGTAAATGACCATGTTTCCCTTGTGAACGATCCTCTTGGAAAATTTGTAATTTCAGATTTGCAAATGGATGGAAGCAAACTTGAGGGTCCAAGTTGATCCTTTGAGAAATGAGAGGGCAAATTTTGGGGTACAACAACGTGGTACTAAGCGTAAATATGATGATAACAATTCAGGAGAATTATGGCACAAACGCCTAGGTCATATCTCTAAAAATAGAGTTGAATGACTAGTCTTAGATGAAATTTTGGATTCCATTGACTTCACAAACTTTAATGTTTATGTTGAATGTGTTAAAGGTAAACAGATCAAAACAAAGAAATATGGTGCATGTGGAGCTACGAATGTCTTAGAATTGATACATACGGACATTTGTAAACCATTTCCTACACCTTCTTGGAATAGTCAACAATATTTTATATCATTCATAGACGATTATTCTAGATATAAATACATATTTCTCATCCATGAAAAGTCTCAATCATTAGATGTGTTAATCATTTAAGGCTGAAGTTGAGAATCAACTCAACAAAAGAATTAGGAAAGTCAAATCTGACCGTGATAGTGAATACTACGGCAGATATGATGGTTCAGGTGAACAACGTCCAGGCCTTTTTCCAAATACCTAGAGGAATGTGGAATCATCCCACAGTACACCATTCCAGGATCGCCTAGCATGAACGGTGTTGCTGAAATATGAAACCGAACTCTTAAGGACATGGTAAGGAGTATGATTTGTCACTCTACCTTGCCATAGTCACTCTGGGGAGAGACACTAAAGACTACAACTTACATTCTAAATAGAGTACCAACGAAAGCAACTTTTAAAACACCTTACAAGCTTTGGACTGGGCGAAATCCTAGTTTAAAACATTTTCATGTGTGGGGATGTCCAGCCGAGGCAAGGCCTTATAGGCCAAATGAAAAGAAATTGGACTCCCGAACAGTGAGTAACTACTTTATTGATTATTTTGAAAGATCTAGGGGCTACAAATTTTATGATCCTAAATTAAATTAAATTTTTGGTACGAAAACAACCACATTCTTTGAGGGTATTGAGTTTGATGGGAATAATAAGGTTAGAGACTTTGTTTTAGAGAAAGAATCGATAACAATTGCAGAACTAATTCATACAGTTACTTTTGATCAAGCAAGTATGGAACCTCCACAAGACATTGTTGATTTTCCTCCTACTCAAGATGATTTGGTAATTCATGAAGAACAAACTCAAAATCCTCAAGAACATGTGTTACAAGAACCAATACCTTTGCGGAGATCCATTAGAGAAAGGAGAAATGTTATCCACGATGATTACATAGTCTTTCTCCAAGAACATGAGGAAAAGAATGGTATGATGGAAGATGTTCCAATGAACTTCCGTCAAGCCATGCAGGATTCTAACTCGGGAAAGTGGATTGAAGCAATGAAGGAGGAGTATAAGTCCATGAAAGACGATAAATTTAAGGAACTTGTCCCATTACCATAAGGTGTGAAACCCATTGGTTGCAAATGGATTTTAAGACCAAATTGGATTTTAACGGTAATGCGAAAAGGTATAAAACTCGTCTTTTGGCTAAGGGTTATATCCAAAAGGAAGGGATTGACTTTAAAGAGACTTTCTCTCCCGTTTCATCGAAAGACTCTTTTTGGACAATCATGGCTCTTGTTGCACATTATGATTTGGAACTCCATCAAATGGATATCAAGACGGAATTCCTCAATGGCAACATTGATGAAACGATTTATATGGTACAACCAGAAAACTTTGTGTCAGGAGACTCAAGGAATATGGTTTTCAAGTTGATAAAATCCATTTATGGACTAAAGCAGGCATCTCGTCAGTGGTACCACAATTTTCATTAAGTAATCATCTCATTTGATTTTAAGGTGAATGTTGTTGAAGATTATGTGTATCACAAATTCAGTGGGAGCAAGTACGTTTTCCTTGTATTGTATGTCGATGACACACTACTTGCCTCTAATGATATAGGCATGATGCACGAAACAAAGAAAAATTTGTCAATAAAATTCAAAATGAAAGATCTTGGTGATGCCTCTTTTGTATTATGAATTCAGATACGTCGAGATCGATCTCGTAGGATTATCACAAAGGAGCTTTATCGAAAAATTACTTAAAATGTTTGGCATACAGGAATGTAAACCAGGGGACACCCCAATTGCTAAGGGAGACAAACTTAGTCTTAATCAGGGCCCAAATGGAAACTTAGAAATTCAAGAAATGTAAAAATTCCTTATGCGTCAGCAGTAGGGAGTCTGATGTATGACCAAGTATGCACGTGTCCGGATATTGCATTCATAGTTGAGATGTTAGGCAGATATTTTAGAAATTTGAGAATGGATCATTGGAAAGTATCCAAAAAGGTTATGAGGTATTTAAAGAGAATAAAAGACTATATGCTCATATATATAAGGTCAGACCAGTTAGAGATCACTGGATACTCTAACTCAAATTTTGCTAGATTCTAAGACAGTAAAAGATCCACTTCAGGCTATATCTACATGTTGGTTGGTGGTGTAGTTTCTTGACTCAGTACCAAGTAAACTCTTACGACTTCATCCACTATGGAAGAAGAGTTTATGGCATGTTATGAGGCATCCAACCATGGGATTTGGCTAAGGAATCTTGTCACTGAGATGCCAATTGTGGAAGAAATTGAAAGACCACTTAAGTTATACTATGATGATAAATCATTTGTCCTGTATTCCAACAATAATAGGAGCTCGACCAAGTCGAAACATATTGACATCAAGTTCCTAGTTGTTAAGGAAGGGGTACAAAGTAGGCAGATTTCCATATAACACTTGGGGACTAACTCCATGATAGCAGATCCTCTTACAAAATGTCTTCCACCAAGGACTTTCATGAGCACACTGCTCGCATGGGTTTTACCGCTAGTGGAGTCTTTGGTTTAGTGGGAGGTAGTTGATTATGAATTGTATGTTCTATGTTTTGGTATTATGTATGCATACTGTGATACGGTGGGAGAACTGACTTGAGGTTTTGCGTTTGTTTTCGCAAATGTTTCGGTTGAGAAAGAGTCGTCACCGACTTTTTATTTTATCCTAAGGAAAGGTTAAAAAGCACAGCAAAAACCTTTGAGATGTTTTCTTGGGTTCAGGGAGTAGATTATAGAAAGGGGAGGTATTAGCACCCTATCTATCCATGGTTATCCATGGGCTCTTAGTTACTTGCTTAGATCACTTGCCTTGCATTTTCAATTGTTTGAAATGGTGCTTTGTGTGTGGGTTTAAAAATATTTTGAAAAAGATGTCTTGTCTAGGCAACCCTTGTAACAATTCTTTACTCGAATGTTTTACAAAAGGTGTTTGTCTTTTTGAAAAGATGTTTCAAGGTTTTGAAAGTTGTTTTGAAAGTTTGTGTTTATGAAGTGTGTTTTGAAAAATGGCAAGGATCATTTTGCAAGATTGGTCAAGTAACCAAGAGCTATCTACCCCTAAATTTCTCAAAGATCTTTGCTATGTCTTAACCCTTTTAACAATTTTGTTCCACCATTGTATTTGGTGGACAATCTTGTATTAGGATGTGAACGGGACGGGTGCGGGTCATCGTTTAGACCATGATTGCAATGGGGCCAAGTATCTTTGGGAAAATTTTCTTTAAGGGACTTGATCATTTTTAGGCAACTTTCGAAAGCGTCATCGAGGGACTATGATCATTTGATTGTTTTGTTTTTTCCAAAGATACCTAACATGCAATATGGCCCATTATTGAAGGTAACAAGTGGAGTACCCTATTGGTGCAAGTGTGATTAGTGTTGTCCATTTTCATGCTTGTTTATCTTGAATTTAGGTCAAACTATTTGTTGTTTTTGATTTGCATACAAAACCCTAATTCTATCATGGCATGTTTAGAAAGCTCTTAAAGTGCGAAATTTAAAGGTCCTAAATTATTACAACACAATATATGGGATGGGGGGTACAAATGTTCAAATGGGGATATTTAGCGAGAAATTCAAATCTAACTATTACATCCAAATTGAATTATACAAATTAATTAATTGCACAATAATTAAATAAAATGAGATAAATATGCAAGATGCAAAAAATGATTTTTATATGTATGTAAAAAAAGTATTTTTTATGTGTCAAATAAACAAAAATAAAAAGGTTTAATTTTTGGATTTTTTAGGTTTAGGGTAAAACCCTAATTTTGCTAAATAAAATGTATTAATTATTTAATATATGCAATATTTATTAATTATGTATAAAAAATAAATAAAAGAGAGTATATTGTCAAAAAGTGATTTTTTAAGTTAAATATTAAAAAAAATAAAAATGTAGTATTTTTGGTATTTTTATCCTAAATATTATAATAAGTATATAAGTATTTATATTATTTACTAAATATATTAAATATGTACAAGAATAAAATATTTAATATTTACAAAAAAAGTATATTTTTTATAAAATGTTTTCAGAGGATAAAATAAAATAAAATTAGAAAATAAATGTATTTTGTATTGCTTTCAATATTCTAAACAAAAAGTATTATGTATTTATTTACATATATAACTAAATGAAGCAAATAAATATCAAATAAAATGCAAAAAATGTGAGAAAAATATTTTTAATATTTTTTATGCTTTAATAAAAAATAACAAATCAGAATCAAAAATAAAAAATTAAAAATGACAAATAAAACTCAAAATGGGCCAGGGGGGTGCATGTGAAATGCAGTGCTGCAAAAAGGAAAAACAATCTCAGGCCCAGCCCAAGAGAGATTGTCTTCAACCTCCAGACAAACGTTTGAAAATGCACGCGCTCTCTTGCTTCAACCACAACTCCTGATTCCTGGACTTTTAGCACAAACTTATAACATGAAAAATGTCAAGCATCAAGCCACGATTCCATACATACCAAGAACTTGATCTAACTCTCAGAAATGAGAGAGAATTTCTCCATCCCTAATTCTTAACTTAAGTTTTTCCTAATGTTCAGGTTCTAAATTCTCTCAGCATATGCAATATAAATGGAAAGTAAATATATGTGTAGCTTCAGGGCCATGAGTAGAGCATTTTTCATTCATAAACCTAAAGCTAACTCTTCCTAGATTGAGAGATAGAAGTCCATGAACTTACCTGTTCAGCTTGGATCATGTCTGACAATGGAGGCACTCTCAAGGAAATGTAAGGACTTGTACAGCTTGCTTGAAGGTCAGGGATGTTTCTCCAACCTTTAGCTTGCTTTGAAACCAAGTGAATCAAGCTATGGCAATCAACCTGCAAAACAGAAAAAGTGAAAATGGTGAAGTTGGTTAGAGGTGTTACAGGTCGTGTCTAATGCTTGGGATAGTTTGTATATGTGGTATGGAGTGTGTATGAACTGTTTTTAGCAAGAATGCACGAGTGGATTGAGTTATGGAAGTCCAACTGCAGGGGTGACTCTGTTTTTTGCAGTAGGAGGGTGTTTTGGTGAATGATGAGGTTTGGAAGGTGGTTAGCTCGTGCCTTAACTTAGGTTTGATATTTGGAATGTGTTCAACAAGTTTACTTTGGCTTGTCTTGGCAGAAATGTGAGATGAGATACAAAATGCAAGGTTTCTTCTAACTTAAGCAAAAATTGTCAACTTGGTTTCTAGACTTGTGCAGGGCCCCTAATCATGCTGCAACCATCCCTCTTGATCAGTGTGTTATGTCCCTGAACTTGTGCCAAAAAGATTTGCATTGTACTTCTTGATTTGCAAACTTGACATAAAGCCATACTTTTCAAAAATGGATAAAGTGCTTTTTCCAATTAAGGCTTAAATCTTTGTACAATGACCAAATGCACAAAATAATGCCTTGGCACAATGTATTGGCATTTAATTATTGAGTAAGAAAAGGATTAGAGGCCTGTAACTAGCTTGTTCATGCTGATTTGAAAAAATCGCACAAGTTATGAACATGGAAATGGCTCATGAACAAAGTGACTTTTGCCTATATTGCCAAATTCGATTCTCCCTAACCACAAGGTTGTTTGATGAGTTCTTGGACATTTTGGAAATCTTGGAATGTGTACTATAATCCATCTTTGTAATGCAATTTGAAATTCCAAGTGGAAGCATGTGAAAAATGGCCATGAAGTTAGGCAAAAATCCTGCCTAGAATAGGTCAAAATTTTTCTAAGTTAAGAATGTTTTGCACCCTTGTTCCAAAAATCATAACTTGAGCTACAAGCTTATTTTGAGGAAACTTTGTGAATCAAAGTTGTAGATTTTGCAATGGAATATAACTTTCATGTTTTGAGTTTTCCTTGAATCCAAATGTATCTTGATGAAAAAGTGGGACAAAGTTAGGAAAAAATTAGGGATTTTCATAACTTAGAAAAATTCTAAGTTATGAAAATTCTTCATTTCAAACCCTAATTTGTGATTTTTGATTTCTTGATGAACAAGTTTCATAATTTGACATGTTTTGATGAAAAATGAATCTTGGCATTTGATTTTGACCAAAAAGTCAAAGTTTGACTTTTCAGTATACAGTCAAATTTGGCTTAGTTGACTGGAAAGTTCATCTGTCAATCTTGTGCATTTGGGATCTTTTGAACTTGTTGAATGTGTCAAGACAATTCCATTGAGTCCTTGAGTCCATATATGAGCTTGGTTTGCCATTGGTTAGGTCAAACAGTCAAAAATTGTCTTTGTGCAGTCAAAACCCTAAAAATGACCATTTTGCCCTTTTGGTGATATGATCAAATTTCTTGTGGAATTGTGATCCAAACGTGATCAAATGGTCCATATGAGTTCATAATGTTGATGTGGGTAAAAAATCATGAGGTTTGACTGTCAATTGACCACAGTTGACTTTTTCCCCAATACAGCTGATTTCTAGGTCAACTGTTCAATTGACTGGGCAAAGATTGGAATCAAGGCTTGAAACTTGGTATGGATAACCTTGTGAGTCTATCATGAAGCATGAAAGTCATCTTGGGCATTTTAGGTCAAAACATTTTTGTGCAAACACAAACCCTAATTTGGGTCAACAGTGCAAGGAGGAGTCTTGAGCAGAGCAAACCCTAACTTGATCTTGAGCTCCAAGGGTCTTGTGATGAGAAAATGTTGATGAAATGAGAGAGCAAATTTTGGGGTACAACAGTTGCCCCTGTTCCATCTTCTTGCACCTGAAGAGTTAGATTGGCAGGTTTGCCTTTCGCGTCTCGAAGGTAAAAGGAGATTGGACACTATAGTGCCCTTAAATTTGCACTCGTCAGAACAATGGATGCGGGAATGGGCTTAGAGATGCCATTAGGAGATGGGCTTAAAGATGCCATCTAGATGGGTGACAGAATATTGTCGGGGATGGGCTTAAAGATGCCATCTGGAATGAGTATCAAAAAGGTGTCCATGTCTTGGAACATCTCCGAATTGGGGGGGTCTTGAATAAGCAATGGATTGATATCCGTGTTTGGAGAATCCATAAACTGTTTTCAAAAGTCTCGAGTCTGAATAAGCGATAGGTTAACATCCATTACTAGAGAACCCGTGAACTGTTTTCAGAAGTCTTGAGGTTGAATAAGCAATAGAGCAGCATCCGTTATTGGGAAGCGTCCGTAAACTGTTTTCAAAAGTTGAGAAGAGTCTGAACAAGCGATAGGTTAACATCCGTTACTGGAGAACCCGTGAACTGTTTTCAGAAGTTTGGAGATTGAATAAGCAATAGAGCAACATCCGTTGTTGGGAAGCGTCCGTAAACTATTTTCAAAAGTTGAGAAGAGTCTGAACAAGCGATAGGTTAACATCCATTACTGGAGAACCCGTGAACTGTTTTCAGAAGTCTGGAGATTGAATAAGCAATAGAGCAGCATCCGTTGTTGGGAAGCGTCCGTAAACTGTTTTCAAAAGTTGAGAAGAGTCTGAACAAGCGATAGGTTAACATCCGTTACTGGAGAACCCGTGAACTGTTTTCAAAAGTCTGGAGATTGAATAAGCAATAGAGCAGCATCCGTTGTTGGGAAGCGTCTGTAAACTGTTTTCAAAAGTTGCATCTGAACAAGTGATAGATTAACATCCGTTGTTGGGAAGAATCCGTAAACTGTTCTCAGAAGTCTTGAAGTTGAATAAGCAATGGAGCAGCATCCGTTGTTGGGAAGCGTCCGTAAACTGTTTTCAGAAGTCTTGAAGTTGAATAAGCAATAGAGCAGCATCCGTTGTTGGGAAGCGTTCGTAAACTGTTTTCAAAAGTTGCATCTGAACAAGCGATAGATTAACATCCGTTGTTGGGAAGAATCCGTAAACTGTTTTCAGAGGTCTTGAAGTGGAGGAGGAACCAGTGTAGGGTTTCCTGATGATGAGTTCGTGTAAAACTGCATCTGGATGAATCTGGAATAAGTATCAGAATGTCGCCATGTCTGGGTCACATCCGAACTATTTCTAGAAAGAAACTCGGAAGATGATGATCTTTGTCTGTCGACTGATCTTTCCTGAAAAGGTAAAGAGTTAATTGTATGCAATGTCATGATGCATGATGCAATGTATGTTATATCAATGTTTATGATATGAATGTAAATGAATGCGCATGTAAGCTGAAGAGCTGTCTTGCGGAGGATAGATGAACCCTAAATGGCTGAAGATAAAAGAATCTTGACTGCTGCCAGGGAGAATAATTCCTTGGCTGCTGCTGGGGAGGGCGAGAATCTTTTGATTGCTGAGGATGAGACATCCTAGTTGACTACTGCTGGAGAATTAGGAGCTTGGGTTGTATACCAATCTTTTGGGGATTCTTGTCTTGAAGAGATCTTCATTGGAAAACATCTGATTATCTTGTGAGGAACTGAGAATGAGAGTCTTTAATTTGCTTGGGGAATACCAGATCTTCAATCGTTGAGGGACCTTAGGACCACTGCGGGGAATTGGAATTTCCTTAGTGACTTGCAGGGTAAGAGAATTTCTGATGATCTCTACTGGGGAGTTCAGAACCTGATAGACTCATGCTGGAGAGGTAAGACTGAGCATCCTCAGCTTGGTGGGAAGTATCTATGTGGGGAAAAGGTTCACTAGCCTGGTTCAGCTGGGGATTGATGGTTGGAAATTTTAGTTCCGCTGGGGATTGGATTTTCATATCTTTAAGGCTCCACTGGGGATACTGAAACTTAACTCTGAGGGGAATTGAGCTCTGGAAGGCTCTCTGGCTGGAGAAATCAGTATTGGGAAAGCTTTCTCTGATGAGGATCCTGAAGTATAACTCTATTTAGGGAATTAAATTCTGACTGAGGAATTTGGATTTCAAATCTGCTCGGGATTTCCTTTGAAAGGGCATCAAGATATCTATCTGCACCTTCAACTTATCCGTGATCATCTTCCTCGATTCATAAGGAAATGATTATGTTCAAATGCATATGCCTATTTAACAAAACATTGGACGTTTCTCAAATAAAAAAATAGTGCAAAAGAAAAGAGAAAAGGAAGACGACGCAAATTTCTGGAAAAGTATTTGTATTAACTTTCTATGAGTATATTTGTACAAAGGAGACAGTCATCCTAGTAAGAGGATGTCGTCGTAAATATTGAAAAATTTATACAAAAGAAAGATGGCTATGTGAAACAATTCCATGGGATTCCATTCTACTATAGCCTTCACAACTCTGAATATTTATCCATTCAATGCTTCGTCTGCCGATGACGGGATTGATCAGAAGCTTGGAGCTGGTTGATGAAGAGATTGTCCTTAAAGTGATCCGAGGAGACATAGTCATACGCTTTAATTCCCTAACTTTTGCCTGAATCACCCTTTCGGGTTTTCGATCCATCGGGAAACCCCTTTTTGCCCAAGCCGCCCTTTCGGGTTTTCAACTTGCCGGGTGTACAGATTTTTTTTGCTTTATCCCTAATTTGTGCCTGAACCGCCCTTTCGGGTTTTCGGTCCACCAGGATGCCCATTTTTGCCCAAGCCGCCCTTTCGGGTTTTCGACTTGTCGGGTTATTTTATGCGTAGTATCTTTTGACTATGTCTGCGTTCGCAGGGTGCGGCAAATCGTCGCCATCCATGGTGGTCAGGATCATTGCACCACCAGAAAATATGCTCTTGATCACAAATGGTCCTTCGTATGTAGGAGTCCATTTGCCCCTGGGATCACTTTGTGGCAAGATAATCCGCTTGATCACGAGATCTCCGACTTGATATACTTGACGTCTGACTTTCTTGTTGAAAGCCTTGATCATCCGTTTTTGATACGTTTGACCATGGCAGACAGCAGCGAGTCGCTTCTCGTCGATCAAATTGAGTTGATCAAGTCGGGTCTGAATCCAATCATCTTCATTCAAACCTGCGTCCTTCATAATCCTTAGAGAAGGAATCTGAACTTCCATGGGCAGGACAACTTCCATGCCATACACCAAAGAAAATGGGGTTGCCCCGGTTGAAGTATGTGCCGTCGTACGGTATCCATGCAGAGCAAACGGCAGCATCTCATGCCAGTCTTTGTAAGTGACTGTCATTTTCTGAATGATCTTCTTGATGTTTTTGTTCGCAGCTTCAACAGCACCGTTCATCTTCGACCGATAGGGAGATGAATTGTGATGATAAATCTTGAACTGTTCGCACAATGCGGTGATCATAGTGTTATTCAGATTTGTACCGTTGTCTGTGATGATCCTGTCTGGAACACCATACCGGCATATGAGGTTTTGCTTGATGAAGCGGGCAACCACATTTTTAGTAACAGAGGCGAAGGAAGCTGCTTCGAACCATTTGGTGAAATAGTCAATGGCAACCAGGATGAAACGATGTCCGTTGGATGCCGTGGGCTTGATCTCTCCAATCATGTCAATGCCCCACATTGCAAATGGCCAAGGAGCTGTCAGAACGTTGAGAGGAACCGGAGGAATATGAACCTTGTCAGTGTAGACTTGACACTTGTGGCAAGTACGGGAATGTTGATGGCAGTCAGCTTCCATGGTAGACCAGTAATAGCCTGCCCTTAGGATCTTCTTAGTCATTGTATGCCCGCTCAAGTGAGTGCCAAACGTGCCGCTGTGTATCTCGGTCATGATTAACTCTGCTTCAGCTTTGTCTATGCATCGGAGTAAAACACAATCATGGCTTCGTTTGTAGAGGATACCGTTGCTCAGGAAGAACTTGGCAGCAAATTTCCTTAAGAACTTCTTGTCATTTACGGAAGCTCCTTCGGGATATTCTCTAGTCTGGAGATACCTTTTGATTTCATGGAACCAGGGTTGTTCCACTACTTCTTCGGTATTAATCTCGTGACAATGTGCAGGTTCATCCATTCGCTCAATGGTGATTTGGGGAGCCTCGTTATCCCAGTTGAGTTTAAACATGGAAGACATTGTAGCCAGAGCATCTGCTAGCTGATTCTCTTCTCACGGGAAATGCTCGAAGGTAATCTGCTCGAAATGAGGCAACAATGTCAAGACATGTTCTTTGTATGGGATAATATTAGGATGCTTGGTATCCCACTCTCCTTTGATTTGACTGATAACCAAAGTCGAGTCCCTGAATACGATCAAAGATTTGATCCCCAAGTCTATAGCAGCCTTGAGACCAAAGATGCAAGCTTCATATTCAGCCATGTTGTTTGTGCAGCTGAAGCAAAGTCGGGTCGTGAAAGGTGTGTGACAACCTTCCGGGGAAATGAGTACCGCACCGATACCGTTTCTAAGTGCATTTGAAGCACCATCAAAGTACAGGGTCCATCGGGATCCCTTTTCGGGTCCGTCATACGGTCCATTACCTTCAATGTTGTCCAAATTCATGATGTCCTCGTCTGGGAAGTCAAATCTCATGGGTTGATAATCTTCGATAGCTTGATGAGCTAGATGATCAGCTAGTACACTCCCTTTTATAGCTTTTTGAGTGGTGTACTGGATGTCATACTCAGTTAGGATCATTTGCCATCTAGCTATTCTTCCAGATAAAGCGGGCTTCTCGAAGATATACTTGATAGGATCCATTTTGGAAATCAACAAGGTAGTATGAGTCAACATATACTGCCTTAGTCGGCGAGCAGCCCATACCAAAGCGCAGCAAGTTTTCTCGAGCAGTGAGTAGCGAGTCTCACAGTCGGTAAACTTTTTGCTAAGGTAATAAATGGCATGCTCTTTTCGACCAGACTCGTCATGCTGGCCCAAAACACACCCCCATTGAGTTATCCAAGACGGTTAGATACATGATCAATGGTCTTCCTTCGACGGGTGGCATTAGAATAGGAGGTTCTAGCAAATACTCCTTGATCTTATCAAAAGCAACTTGGCAATCGTCGTTCCATTCGACTACCTGATCTTTCTTCAATAGTTTGAAAATTGGCTCACAGGTAGAAGTCAAATGAGAGATGAATCTGGCAATATAGTTTAAGCGCCCCAAGAACCCCCTAACCTCCTTTTCAGTATGGGGAGCAGGCATCTCTTGTATTGCTTTCACTTTTGCTGGATCGACCTCAATGCCTTTGTTGCTGACAATGAATCCTAGAAGTTTACCAGACCTAACTCCAAAAGTGCACTTACTTGGATTCAGCCTGAGTTTGTATTCTTTCAACCTGGCAAACAGCTTTTCTAGATGTTCAAGGTGTTCCTCTTCTGTTTGTGATCGAGCTATCATATCGTCCATGTAAACTTCGATCTCATGATGTATCATATCATGAAATAAAGCTACCATGGCGCATTGATAAGTTGCTCCTGCGTTCTTCAGCCCGAACGACATCACCTTGTAACAGAAAGTACCCCATTGTGTAACAAAGGTTGTTTTCTCCATGTCTTCGGGGGCTATTTTGATTTGATTGTAACCCGAGAATCCATCCATGAAGGAAAACACTTTGTGCTGAGCTGTATTGTCGATCAAAATGTCAATGTGCGGTAGCGGAAAATCATCTTTGGGGCTGGCCCTATTTAAATCCCGGTAGTCCACACACATTCTGACTTTGCCATCTTTTTTAGGTACTGGCACGATGTTAGCGACCCATTGTGGATAGGATGTAACAGCCAGAAAGCCAGTGTTGAATTGCTTCATTACTTCTGCTTTGATCTTCTCAGACATGTCGGGCCTCATTCGGCGGACTTTTTGCTTGATCGGTGGACAAGCCTCTCTTGTAGGGAGACGGTGAACCACGATGTCTGTGTCTAAACCCGGCATGTCTTCATAAGACCAGGCGAAGATTTCAACATACTCATTTAACAGCTGTATCAGGCGCTCCTTGACACTTGGTTCCAGATTGGCACCCACTTGTACCTCCTTCCGGTCTTCCTCTGTTCCTAAGTTGACAGTTTCCAACAACTCTTCGTGAGGTAAGATGGCCCTTTCTTCTTGCTGTAAAAGTTTGGCTAGTTCTCCTGGTACTTCATAACCTTCGTCATCTTCATACTCAGCCTGATTAACCATATCTTCAGAGTTATTGAAGGACATAGCAGAATAGTCACCCATAGAATCCAAAGTGGATGGGTACCTGCATTTGTGAGTGTGGGTGTGTGTAAGGGATAGCCATCCTTAAACAAAAAAAAATGCAAAAGGAAAGAAAATGAAAACAGTAGTTTATCAATGAAAAACGTCCAATGAATCATTAAACATGGCATATGGATATGAAGATAATCAAAAACCCTTACAAATGGACCTACATGCCCTGGGCAAGGCATGAGGTGAAAAAGTAGTGTACGGATTGTTCAAAAGTAATTATTACATACCACAGGAAATGTTTGACAGATAATTACTGATTAATAAAAGTAATGGGGACAAAGTCCTTTGCCTCCCAGTTGCATAGTCCTCCTTTGATAGTTGGGTAGATCCACTCTTCAATGTTGGCCTCTTCGTCTTCACCCTCCAAAGCGTTGATTTCGTAAGGAGAAATCTTGATGGGCGCTCTTTCAATCTTTGAACGGCGCATAGCTTTCTGTCCTGCAGTAGTGAATCCTAAACTAAACTTGTCTGTTTTGTGAGGAATATCAGGCAACTACCCTCATGTTGAATTCTTCCCTTCCTTCATTGCGGCCTTCGCATCTTTTAGAGATGCCATCCTGGCCATCTGCTTTGGTACCTCAGCTACCACTTTTGCTACTGTTATTTCAGGAGAGACTTCTTCGAAGTGCTGGAATGGTGTCTCAATGAATTCACCTTCTACCTCTACATACCGAAAGGAGTTCAGGTGGCTGATCATATATTCCTCTTCACCGTGGACGGTTATGATCTTTCCCTTGACAGGGTACTTCAACATTTGATGTAAGGAAGAGGTGACTGCCCCAGCATTGTGTATCCATGGCCTCCCCAGTAAGCAAGAGTATGACGGACGGATGTCCATCACATATAAAGTCGAAGGGAACACTTATGTGCCAACCTTAATGGGAATATCCACCTCCCCATGTACTATTCTCTTTGACCCGTCAAATGCCCTTACAATGATATTGCTTGGCCTTAACTCCAAGCCTTCACAGTCTAAACGGTCGAGAGCCTTCTTGGGCAGCACGTTCAGAGAAGAACCAGTGTCGACTAGAACATGGGCCAGAGTAGTTCCTTGGCATTCCACTGACACATGTAATGCGTCGTTGTGCTTTCTTCCTTTTGGGGTCAGGTCGGCATCAGAGAAACCTAAACCATTGTCTGCAATAAGACTGGCTACACAGTATTGGAATTGGTCGGCAGAGGTTTCCTGGGGCACATGAGTTGTCTTCAGGAATTTTATCAATGCCTTGGCGTGCGCTTATGAGCAAAGAAGTAATGCTAACATGGAGATCTTCGAGGGGGTTTGCCCCAGTTGTTCTACCACGTCGTAATCACTCTTTTTAATTATCTTCAGGATCTCCTCCATCTCTTTCTTGGAGGTTTCCGGGATGACCAAAGGTTGAGCCCTCGTCTTGACGAGCTCATCTTGGGTCCCTTTACCCTTATCAACAGAAGTAGGAGGGACAATAACAGGAACAACAACATCTTCAATCAACAGGGTTCTAGCGGAAAGTTTTATTGGTGCAGGAATAACTTTGGCAGCAGATGAGGGTCCAAAGATTGCCTTTGGAGGGGCAATCTCTGGAGAAAATATTCTCCCACTTCGGGTGATCTTGCTTGTGCCGGCAATGTTTCCAATGCCGACATCCTCTTCATCAGAGCTTCCTTCGGTTACTTCAACTTGTTTAATACCATGGTAGTAGATGTCTCCACCGTAATTCCATGGTATTGATTTTTCAGAAATGTAGGGGACAGGCCCTGGCATCGTTATCTTCAGAGGAACAGACTTTGTAGCTGATGTAATCTTAACAGGCTTTTTGACGGCCTTGGGAAGATTGGCGTGAATGGTGATAATTGAAACATCTTCAGTAGGGGTTGGAATAGCAGAAACTTTTTCAAACAGAATTTGTTGACTGTCCATTAGGCCTTGGATGCCTTTCTTCAGTAACAGACAGTCAAACGGCAGAGAGTAACAACAGTAGCAATCTTCTTTGCATCCCGGGAAAATCCCGGCCTTTAACAGATTTAACTTGATGGTTAACAGCGGAGTCATCAGATCATTGACATCAGAAATATACAAATCTTCTTCAATAGCATGGACATTTCGATTGTGCTTCGGCATCGGAGCGGATATTATGTTTGGCTTCTCTGGAGCGTCGAACTCCACCTCTTTCGCCTCTATCAAGTCTTGAATTTTATGCTTGAGTGCCCAACAATCGTTGGTGTCGTGCCCGACACTGTCAGAATGGTAGGCGCATTTAGCATTGGGATGGTAATGCGGAGAGGATGTATTCACATTTTTTGGTGCCTCTTTGATAGTGGCGAGATTCAACTTTAACAGATGGGGAAGCACCTGCGCTGGCGTCATATTAATGCGGGTGAACTTCCGTTGTTTCCGTTTCACCCGTTGTTGATTTGGTCTGGACTGGTTATAACGAGGCTGATCACTTGATGGATTTTGGATCATCACGGCCCCCACAGTCGGCCGGCGCTCAGTCTTCCCCGCTCTTCTCTGGGAGTACACAACAGCCGTTTCCTTCTTCCCTGGAAATGATTTATTAACAGTTGTAGATGCAGAGGCATCCTTCTGAATCTTCCCATTCTTGATACCGGCTTCTACCCGCTCGCCAGTCAGAATTAACTCAGTAAACCCTGCCGAAGAGCTACCGATCAGATGGTTAAAGAATGGACCAGACAAGGTCCCCAGGAACATATCAACAAGTTCTCTATCAGAAAGAGGTGGCTGCACTCTTCAGGCCAGATCGCGCCACTTTTGGGCATATTCCTTGAATCCTTCACCTGAGGCCATCCCCATAATCTGTAGCTGAGTACGGGTTGGTGCCAGGTCAGAGTTATACTGATATTGGCGATAAAAAGCAGCTGCCAAATCCTCCCAGCTGTGTACCTCTGATCTCTCAAGATTGTAGAACCAATCCAGTTGAGTACCAGATAGGCTATCTTGAAAGAAATGCACCCAAAGGTTTCTGTCAGAAGTGTGAGGTTGGATTCTTCGGACGTACGACCTTAGATGCATCTTCGGGAAAGACAACCCGTCATATCTTGCAAAAATTGGCACTTTAAACTTCGGGGGGATCACAATTCCAGCAATTAATTCCAAATCTTCGAAATCTAAGCCGGGAACTCTCTGCAGCTCCATGGCTGCCAACCTATCTTCCAAGTTTTTATCTTATCATCGGCGGGCGGGTATTGTTGCTCTGAGTAGTCCTCATCTTCTTCAACCTCTTCTTCTTCAGCTTCGGATTCAGAAGGTACCGCAGCCCCTTTTCCTTTACTGGTCCCCTCTTCAGACGTAGGGGGAAATTCAAGAACTTTTCTGGCCTCACCCTCAAACCTTCTTCCTAGGGTAGCCACCCCGACTCTTTTCTTCTTCTTTCTCACTTGCTCTTTGTTCCCCAGCAGGACTTTTAGATCCTCCTGACCCTTTTCCAAGGTCATCAGGAGGTGTTGAAACTGTGAGTTTTGAGACTGCAAATCCTTGACCGTCTGTTCGAGATCCATCTTACTGAAATAAACAGCAGAAAGATAAGGAAACCTGGTGCGGAGACCTGCTTATGCGCATGATGAATGATATGCTTATTTATGCAATGCATTCAAGGATTTAGAAATTCAAAATTGTTGCAAACAAAAAGAACACACGTCATATTAATAAGAAGAAATTTTGTCAGTACATAAATGCCCCATGGGCCAAATATTACAAAAAACTTCTCAAGGTAAAAAGACGTTGCGCATCCTCTTTGGTGCGATGTAGGTGTTGAGGGTCTCTTCCTCATGGAGTCGGCGGGTAAGCTCCAAAACCTTCTTTTCACTGGCGTAGAAGTTGGCTTCAAAAGTGTTCCGTTCCTCCTTGAGTTGGATCCAACTCTTCTGCATCTCCTCCCATGATGTTGGCATGTCAGGATACAGGATGGTGTAGGGAACCTCTCCTTCCTTAACGGGCTCTTTAATCACAGGGAGAACATGAGGGTAAGGCATCATTAGACTCTGGGCTCGGGCTCGTACCCATTTGAGATAAGGCTTAAGGGGGATGGAGTTCTTGTGCCCCAGTGTCTTGATGTCTACCTTATTAGGCATCCTCCAAGCTCTGATGAACCTTTGGCGAAGTCCTTGCTCATCATTGTCGAAGTCAAAAACTAGGTCAGGAATCAACATGTCGTGAGGGTCATCCCTCCGTGCATATCCAAATTGTCTTAAAGCTAGACAAGGGTTGTAGGTAATGCCTCCTCTAATGCCAAGCAATGGAACATTAGGGAACTCTCCACAACGATCGACGATGATGACATTTTCTCTGGACCGAGAACACCAATGTACATCAGAGTGTGTAAGAGTCATCAATCGTTGGGACCACCTTAAGCCTTGGTCATTCTTCAAAACAGATTGTGGAAGGTGCGAATTAAACCACCTTGCAAGGAGAGGAGTACAGCACATGAGAACACCCCTCTTTCTCATTGTTCGTGTGTAAAATGAGTGAAGAATGTACCCAAGCAATGTTGGTATTGGATTCCTGGATAAGAAAACCTTGACGGCGTTGACATCTATAAGCTGGTCAGGATTTGGGAATAGGACCAACCCATAAATGAGGAGTGCCACAATTTCTTCAAAGGCTTGTAGATCCAATGAATTCCAACACTCTTGTGCTTTCTCAAACAAGAATTTTGCCAAGAAGCCTTTGACACCGCTTCTAGTTTCCCAATGCCCCTTGATGTCAGATGGTTGCAAGTGTAGTGCTTGAGCAACATCTTCAGGCTTTGGTTCTTTTTCCGTACCGTTGTAGGGTAGTTGATTAAGAATAGGAATTCTCAGGAGTTGAGAAAATTCCTCCAAAGTGGGCACCAATTGGTAGTCGGGGAAAGTGAAACAGTGGTGAAGGGGGTCAAAGAACTGGAACAACACCTTCATCATGTCCTCTTCAATGCTGGTGTTGACTAGGCTGAGCAGTCTACCATGTCTTTCACTGAAGGGAGAGCTTTCCGGAATCCTGGATGTGAGCTCCTTGAGTTGAGGAGGGATTCTCACAAGGTTGACTTGGATAGTTTTCCTGCGAAGAATTTCCATGACCTACAAAACAAGAACAAAGATGAAGATCCAAAACCCTTGAAATGGTTAGTGAATGCATATGATGCTTTATGATGTTCATGATGTATAACCCTAGTTCCATGACCTATAAAACAAGAACAAAGATGAATTCACACAAAACCCTAGTTTCAGGCTTGCATGGGGTTTCATAGGTGAGTACCCTCTTGAGTGTAGTTGGCTTAAAAACCTGTCCTATAAATAGTAACCGGGTTCTAAGGAGCTCAATATCACTGGATTGTTTTCCATGTTCATTGTTTTGGTTTAGCCACTTAACTGGCGACCAAAATATTCCAAGAAAACCACCCTCAATGAGTGTAGTATCGAGTATCTACCAACTTCGGACTGTACCAAAGCCGGTCCTCTCACTACCCCTAATGAAAGGCCAAGATGGTCAAGTAAGGTTCTAGGTCATTAGTGCTTAGTGACATCACTCAGCGGCCCCGTACTCTCCTTGATTGAACTCAAGGGTTACCGGTACTCACAAACATGTCGCACTAATATAGCTATTGCTTCGACCGTGTCGGTATACCCCACACAGTTTCCACAATGTATTGCTATCTATGAATGTTTCCCCAAATCCGGGTGTAGGATTGCAAACCCAAACAAGAGAGCCAAGATGTAAAGCAATCAAAGCAAACAATTTAATCATGCAAGAGGGTGATCTAAGCCCTAAGGTTACTCCACTTTAAAAGTTTTCCCCAGCAGAGTCGCCAGTTCTGTGATACGGTGGGAGAACTGACTTGAGGTTTTGCGTTTGTTTTCACAAATGTTTCGGTTGAGCAAGAGTCGCCACCGACTTTTTATTTTATCCTAAGGAAAGGTTAAAAAGCACAACAAAAACCTTTGAGATGTTTTCTTGGGTTCGGGGAGTAGATTATAGAAAGGGAAGGTATTAGCACCCTTTCTTTCCATGGTTATCCATGGGCTCTTAGTTACTTGCTTAGATCACTTGCCTTGCATTTTCAATTGTTTGAAATGGTGCTTTGTGTGTGGGTTTGAAAATGTTTTGAAAAAGATGCCTTGTCTAGGCAACCCTTGTAACAATTCTTTACTCGAATGTTTTACAAAAGGTGTTTGTCTTTTTGAAAATATGTTTCAAGGTTTTGAAAGTTGTTTTGAAAGTTTGTGTTTATGAAGTGTGTTTTGAAAAATGGCAAGGATCGTTTTGCAAGATTGGTCAAGTAACCAAGAGCTATCTACCCCTAAATTTCTCAAAGATCTTTGCTATGTCTTAACCCTTTTAACAATTTTGTTCCACCATTGTATTTGGTGGACAATCTTGTATTAGGATGTGAACGGGACGGGCGCGGGTCACGTTTAGACCATGATTGCAATGGGGCCAAGTATCTTTGGGCAATTTTTCTTTAAGGGACTTGATCATTTTTAGGCAACTTTCGAAAGCGCCATCGAGGGACTATGATCATTTGATTGTTTTGTTTTTGCCAAAGATACCTAACATGCAATATGGCCCATTATTGAAGGCAACAAGTGGAGTACCCTAGGGGTGCAAGTGTGATTAGTGTTGTCCATTTTCATGCTTGTTTATCTTGAATTTAGGTCAAACTATTTGTTGTTTTTGATTTGCATACAAAACCCTAATTCTATCATGGCATGTTTAAAAAGTTCTTAAAGTGCGGAATTTAAAGGTCCTAAATTATTACAACACAATATATGGGATGGGGGGTACAAATGTTCAAATGGGGATATTTAGCGAGAAATTCAAATCTAACTATTACATCCAAATTGAATTATACAAATTAATTAATTGCACAATAATTAAATAAAATGAGATAAATATGCAAGATGCAAAAAATGATATTTATATGTATGTAAAAAAAAGCATTTTTTATGTGTCAAATAAACAAAAATAAAAAGGTTTAATTTTTGGATTTTTTAGGTTTAGGGTAAAACCCTAATTTTGCTAAATAAAATGTATTAATTATTTAATATATGCAATATTTATTAATTATGTATAAAAAATAAATAAAAGAGAGTATATTGTCAAAAAGTGATTTTTTAAGTTAAATATTAAAAAAAATAAAAATGTAGTATTTTTGGTATTTTTATCCTAAATATTATAATAAGTATATAAGTATTTATATTATTTACTAAATATATTAAATATGTACAAGAATGAAATATTTAATATTTACAAAAAAAGTATATTTTTTATAAAAAAATTTCAAAGGATAAAATAAAATAAAATTAGAAAATAAATGTATTTTGTATTGCTTTCAATATTCTAAACAAAAAGTATTATGTATTTATTTACATATATAACTAAATGAAGCAAATAAATATCAAATAAAATGCAAAAAATGTGAGAAAAATATTTTTAATATTTTTTATGCTTTAATAAAAAATAACAAATCAGAATCAAAAAGAAAAAATTAAAAATGACAAATAAAACTCAAAATGGGCCAGGGGGGTGCATGTGAAATGCAATGGTGCAAAAAGGAAAAACAATCTCAGGGCCAGCCCAAGAGAGGTTGTCTTCAACCTCCAGACAAACGTTTGAAAATGCGCGCGCTCTCTTGCTTCAACCACAACTCCTGATTCTTGGACTTTTAGCACAAACTTATAACATGAAAAATGTCAAGCATCAAGCCACGATTCCATACATACCAAGAACTTGATCTAACTCTCAGAAATGAGAGAGAATTTCTTCATCCCTAATTCTTAACCTAAGTTTTTCCTAATGTTCAGGTTCTAAATTCTCTCAGCATATGCAATATAAATGGAAAGTAAATATATGTGTAGCTTCAGGGCCATGAGTAGAGCATTTTTCATTCATAAACCTAAAGCTAACTCTTCCTTGATTAAGAGATAGAAGTCCATGAACTTACCTGTTCAGCTTGGATCGTGTCTGACAATGGAGGCACTCTCAAGGCAATGTAAGGACTTGTACAGCTTGCTTGAAGGTCAGGGATGCTTCTCCAACCTTTAGCTTGCTTTGAAACCAAGTGAATCAAGCTATGGTAATCAACCTGCAAAACAGAAAAAGTGAAAATGGTGAAGTTGGTTAGAGGTGTTACAGGTCGTGTCTAATGCTTGGGATAGTTTGTATATGTGGTATGGAGTGTGTATGAACTGGTTTTAGCAAGAATGCACGAGTGGATTGAGTTATGGAAGTCCAACTGTAGGGGTGACTCTGTTTTTTGCAGTAGGAGGGTGTTTTTGTGAATGATGAGGTTTGGAAGGTGGTTAGCTTGTGCCTTAGCTTAGGTTTGATATTTGGAATGTGTTCAACAAGTTTACTTTGGCTTGTCTTGGCAGAAATGTGAGATGAGATACAAAATGCAAGGTTTCTTCAAACTTAAGCAAAAATTGTCAACTTGGTTTCTAGACTTGTGCAGGCCCCCTAATCATGCTGCAACCATCCCTCTTGATCAGTGTGTTATGTCCCTGAACTTGTGCCAAAAAGATTTGCATTGTACTTCTTGATTTGCAAACTTGACATAAAGCCATACTTTTCAAAAATGGATAAAGTGCTTTTTCCAATTAAGGCTTAAATCTTTGTACAATGACCAAATGCACAAAATAATGCCTTGGCACAATGGATTGGAATTTAATTATTGAGTAAGAAAAGGATTAGAGGCCTGTAACTAGCTTGTTCATGCTGATTTGAAAAAATTGCACAAGTTATGAACATGGAAATGGCTCATGAACAAAGTGACTTTTGCCTATATTGCCAAATTTGATTCTCCCTAACCACAAGGTTGTTTGATGAGTTCTTGGACATTTTGGAAAGCTTGGAATGTGTACTACAATCCATCTTTGTAATGCAATTTGAAATTCCAAGTGGAAGCATGTGAAAAATGGCCATGAAGTTAGGCAAAAATCCTGCCTAGAATAGGTCAAAATTTTTCTAAGTTAAGAATGTTTTGCACCCTTGTTCCAAAAATCATAACTTGAGCTACAAGCTTCTTTTTAGGAAACTTTGTGAATCAAAGTTGTAGATTTTGAAATGTACTATAACTTTCATGTTTTGAGTTTTCCTTGAATCCAAATGTATCTTGATGAAAAAGTGGGACAAAGTTAGGAAAAAATTAGGGATTTTCATAACTTAGAAAAATTCTAAGTTATGAAAATTCTTCATTTCAAACCCTAATTTGTGATTTTTGATTTCTTGATGAACAAGTTTCATAATTTGACATGTTTTGATGAAAAATGAATCTTGGCATTTGATTTTGACCAAAAAGTTAAAGTTTGACTTTTCAGTATACAGTCAAATTTGGCTCAGTTGACTGGAAAATTCATCTGTCAATCTTGTGCATTTGGGATCTTTTGAACTTGTTGAATGTGTCAAGACAATGCCATTGAGTCCTTGAGTCCATATATGAGCTTGGTTTGCCATTGGTTAGGTCAAACAGTCAAAAATTGTCTTTGTGCAGTCAAAACCCTAAAAATGACCATTTTGCCCTTCTGGTGATCTGATCAAATTTCTTGTGGAATTGTGATCCAAACCTGATCAAATGGTCCATATGAGTTCATAATGTTGATGTGGGTCAAAAATCATGAGGTTTGACTGTCAATTGACCATAGTTGACTTTTTCCCCAATACAGTTGATTTCTAGGTCAACTGTCCAATTGACTGGGCAAAGATTGGAATCAATGCTTGAAACTTGGTATGGATAACCTTGTGAGTCTAACATGAAGAATGAAAGTCATCTTGGGCATTTTAGGTCAAAAAAATTTTGTGCAAACACAAACCCTAATTTGGGTCAACAGTGCAAGGAGGAGTCTTGAGCAGAGCAAACCCTAACTTGATCTTGAGCTCCAAGGGTCTTGTGATGAGAAAATGTTGATGAAATGAGAGAGCAAATTTTGGGGTACAACACATACTATGATTTTGTATATTTTCCAAATTAATAAGGTTTGATATTCAGCAGTTTACATTTTGTACAATAAATTTATTGAGTGATCTCACTAAAGTAAAATAGGACCAGTTGAAAATCGACATATACAGACTAATTTCATGTGATTTTCATGCTACACATTTAATGATGGATCTATGTCATTTAGTTGTGTCACTATTGGTGATCATTGATGGGTTTAGTTATGATTTCTATAACGAAAATCACTTTGGTTATGAATAATGATATTATTAATAGACAAGATAATTTGGATATGCTTAAGGAATATAATGGCGAATTTTGAGCTCATAAAATCTAATATATGTGTATAATTACATATGTGACCAGTGGGAGATTCTTAGAATATTTGGGTCACAATTGTAATGTTACATGTGTTAGGGCCATTATTTAATTAGCCAAAGTTGTAGTGGTCTAATTAATAATAAGTTTGTGGTTAAAAGCTTAAATGTCATGAAAGGTAATATTATTGTGTAGATACCATAAGTCAATATCTAAATTGATGAGGGGTCAAATTAGAATATTGAAAACTAAGAAATAATCCTAAGGTTATTTATAGGGGTTTTGGTCCTCATTTGTAGATGACGAGAAAATGGCTTATTAGGAATTTTCTCTTCGTTCCCATCAGAGAAGAATCAAGGAGCCATAAAGAATACTACAAATCAGAAGACCAAATACCCACAAACCTTCGGTGATTCCCAATGACAAATTCAGGCACGCTTCCACTTTCATTCTCATAATTGTATTCGGATATGGGTTTAAGGGTTTTATTTAGAGTTCTGTTATTGATTTCTATATAGATAGAAATTATAAGGTTTATAAACAGATCTAACAGTTACTACTTAGTAGTACTTATGTTCATTTCTATGTTGATTGGTCTTAGTTGTTCAATTTAATTATTTTTTTATGAATTCATATGTTTTTTGATGAATTCATATGTGGGATGGAATGTTTTCTTTCTGTGTTTATCTATCCTCTAGTGAGATTCCATAAATGTTACTGACAAGTTTTCTCCCTTAATCTATTTTTCTATGTTAAAGCTCATTTCCTCATTCACTACAAGAGAAAGCTGAATTAGCTTGGGGTAAATGGCTAGGGGTTAAACCCCTAGCTAAATTTACCATTAGCTTGGGGTAACCTCCTAGCTAAATAATATAAAAAAAGAAGGTTTAAAATTTGGTGTGGCTAGGAGCTCCCTGTAGCTAAATATTATAAGGGAATTTGAAAATAAATTTGTTAGACGCTTGCGAGGGAGAGGCACCTGGGAAAAGGGAAAAACATTTAGCGAGGGGGGATCACCTCACCCTACAAAATAGTTGTTGGCCATTTGCGGGGGGGGGGGGGGGGGGGGTGATCACCTCGCCGGTGAAATTGTATTTTTGCAAGGGGTTAACCCCAAGCCCCCTGTCACGTCACATCTTTGCTCTGCTCCATATCTGAACCGGCCTGCGTGTTGCAGTGGTGCTACAGTATTTGATAGCTAGCGAGGAGCTAGCCTTAAGCCAAGTTTGGTACCATTTGGCAGCTAGCGAGGAGCTAGTCCCAAGCCACGTTGGTACCGCTTATCACTTAATCTTATAACTTCTTATTTCACTTTCGTTCAGGTTACATTTCTTTCTCCCTCCCTGCAAATCTCTTAATTTCCTATTCTCCTTCAATTTTTTCTCCATTAACATTACATTTTACTCTATTGGAAGCTTTATTTTTTATTTCAAAGGTAATAAAATTATTTCTATATATTATTTAAGATATATATTATTATATTAATTTATAAATTCTGATTTTTGTTAGATTAAATTCGTACGTATTTGTTATATTTTTCTCCATCAACACTAACTTTGTTTAATAAAGCTTCTTTATAAGGTATGTAATTTATTATTTATTTATTGAAATTTTTTCTGAAATATATGTTAAATTTAGGTAAATTAAACTGATTTAGGTATGTATTAGATTTAGTTGATATAATTAGGTATGTCAGATTTAGTTTATATATATATATATATATATATATATATATATATATATATATATATATATATATATATATATATATATATATATATATATATATATATATATATATATATATATATATATATATATATATATATATATATATATATATATATATATATATATATATAAATATATGTTAATGGAGAAAAAATTGAAGGAGAAAAAATTTAGTTGATATAATTTAGTTAATATATATATATATATATATATATATATATATATATATATATATATATATATATATATATTAAGTTAATTGTTATTCCGAAAATACATTATATATTTTATATATTATGTTATTTATTAAATATATAAAAATGTGTTATATATTTTAATTTATATATTATATATTTAGTTTATATATTATATTTTATTTATTCCAAAAATATATTATATATTATATATTTATTATATTAAATAGTATATTAAAACAATTTTTTTTTATTCCGAAAATATATTATATATTATATATTTCATTATATTAAATAGATTATTAAAACAATTTATATATATTAAAAAAATTTATTCCAAAAATATATTATATATTATATATTATATTATATTAAAACCATTTATATATTTAATTATATTAAATAGTTTATATATTATATATTATATATTATATATCATAAAAACAGTTTATATAAATGTATATTTAGTTTATATAAAAAATACTAAATATTTAGTTAATCTAAATAATAATATATTTAGTTTATAGAAAAAAATACTAAATATTTAGTTAATCTAAATAATAATATATTTAGTTTATAGAAAAAACAATATATTTAGTTTATATCTAATTTAAGTATTTAGTATATTTAGTAAATATTTAAATAATTTATATATTTAATTATATTAAATAATTTATATATTATATATTATATATCATAAAAACAATTTATATAAAAATGTATATTTAGTTTATATAAAAAATATTAAATATTTAGTTAATCTAAATAATAATATATTTAGGTTATAGAAAAAATATTAAATATCTAGTTAATCTAAATAATAATATATTTAGTTTATAGAAAAAACAGTATATTTAATTTATATCTAATTTAAGTATTCATTAAATATTTAGTTTAAATAAACATAATATATTTAATTTATATAAAAGACAGTTTATTTATATTATAAATGGTATACTTAGTTATTTTGTAAAACATTATATATTTAGTTTATATAAAAAAGTACATTTAATTTATATAAAATATAATAAATATTTAATTAATCTAAATAATAATATATTTAGTTTATAGAAAAATAGTATATTTAGTTTATATCTAATTTAAATTTTAGTATATTTAGTAAATATTTAATTTAAATAAAACATAATATATTTAATTTATATAAAAAAAATAGTATATTTAATTTATAAATAGTATACTTAATTATTTTGGAAAACAATGTGTATTTAGTTTATATAAAAAAGATATATTTAGTTTATATAAACTATACTAAATATTTAGTTAATCTATATAATATTAATATATTTAGTTTATAGAAAAAACAATATATTTAGTTTATATGTAATTTAAATATTTAGTATATTTAGTAAATATTTAATTTAAATAAAACATAATATATTTAATATATATAAAAAAATAGTATATTTAGTTTATAAATAGTATATTTAGTTATTTTCAAAAATAGTATACTTAGTTTATATGAAAAAGTATAATTAGTTTATATATGTTCGTCTTTCAAAACAGAAAAAAATGCCACTCCGACGTGAAGATAAGGGTAAGACTCCAGTAGATAAGCCTCGCCGTAATCGATCGAGGTATATTATAGAAGAGGTTCCTGACACGGCTAACCTCATTCCTATGCCACAATCGAGTCAACAGCCACATCATCCTCTTATGAATCCCACTCCACCATTAATACATCCTACTATATCACATATGCATCCCACTCCACCATTTATGCGTCCCACTCCACCATCTATGCATCCTTCTCCTTCTCCATTCACAGACTTACTATCCACACCTTATTCTACATTTCC
This sequence comes from Vicia faba, assembly GCA_948472305.1. Taxonomy (NCBI): domain Eukaryota; kingdom Viridiplantae; phylum Streptophyta; class Magnoliopsida; order Fabales; family Fabaceae; genus Vicia; species Vicia faba. The sequence continues at coordinate 653,510,476 of OX451740.1, forward strand.
TGACATTTTCCCCTCAGCTTTTCTTAGTCCTCCTGAACAAACATCTTATATGCCCCAAGCTGGACCTAACACCTCCATACCTACTATAGATCCAACATTTATGTAGTATATGGATCCAGGTGATGGATCTAGCATGTCACATTCATCACCCATGCATTCTCCACATGAGGAGCAGGGTGATGATGATGACCATGAAGAGCAGGTTGTTCAGGATGAGGCTGACCAGGAGCATAGGAATGCACACATTTTGAGAAATGTGTCACAAGTGATTAGGAAGAGGAATGGACGATTTGTCATTCAGCCAGAGGGATCATCGTAAGTGTTTATGTTTAAATTATAAATTTTAGTTGTTCTTTATAATTAATACTAACTCAAATTTTGGTTGCTTAGATTTTATCCATCACACAGGCAGCAGCTTGCATCACTGAGATCATTAAAGAAAAGTATAACAAATTTTGGCCTACGTATGGTGCAGTTGATGGTGATGAGAGGGAGGCTTGGTTTAGGTTATTTCAGGTATAATCAACTTTGTTTAATCTTTTTGATCTTTTTTACCTTTATTAAAGTAATTCACTCAATCATGATTATAACTTTATTTCATATTTTTTGAAGGAGAAATGTTGTTGGGACCCTAGAGATGATATCCAAATAAGAGATAATTTTAACATTAAATGTGCTCAATGGTTTTCTGACACGATGAGGTGTGTTAAAATTACATGGGAAAATAAACACTTGCGTCTCTTTTGGATAAGTCCATATGTATTTGAGCATGTTGTACCCCAAAATTTTCCCTCTCACTTATCAAAAATTTTCTCACAAGATCTCCATTGACTCAAGACTGCATTAGGGGTTGATCAGCTCAAGACACACCTCCTTATGCACTGATAACCAAAATTAGGGTTTGAGATTGCACAAGGATTTTTGAACTATCAATACTTCATATGACATTCATGGATCATTATGGACCCCCAAGATTACTCATGTCAAGTTTCAAGCCTTGGATCACATTTTTGCCTAGTCAATTGAGCAGTTGACCAAAAAATCAGTTGTATTGGGAAAAAAGTCAACTATGGCCAATTCACAATCAAACTTCATAATTTTTGGTCCACATCAACATTTTAAACTCATGTGTATCATTTGATCAAGTTTGGAACACAACTCCTCAAGAAATTTGATCAAATCTCCAAAAGGGGCAAAAGGGGCAAAATGGTCAAAATTAGGGTTTTGACTGGGAAAGGGAAATTTCTGATTTTTGACCTAGCAAATGGTCAATTGGTTTAAGGAATGATATAAAGAGTCCAATTGCATCATTTTGACCTCTTGACATGGTTCAAAACATTTCAAGTCCATTGGGTCGACAGATGAATTTTGCAGTCAATTGATCCAAAGTCAATTGTATACGGAAAAGTCAAACTTGCTCACCAGCCGGTGGAGGATCATCAGTCTGCAGAGTATGAATTCCCCGATGAAGATGTGATGTTCTTGAAAGTGAAAGATTGTGATGAACCATTGCCTGAGGAGGGCCCTAACCCTGAATCTCGTTGGAGTATGGTATTTGATGGAGCTGTGAATGCTTATGGTAAAGGAATTGGTGTTAGGATTGTTACTCCTCATGGATCGCACATTCCTTTTACTGCAAGGTTAAAATTTGATTGCACTAATAATATGGCAGAATATGAGGCTTGCATCATGGGTCTTGAAGAAGCTATTGATCTCAGAATCAAGATTCTAGATGTTTATGGTGATTCAGCCTTGGTAATAAATCAGATTAAAGGAGAATGGGACACTCGTCACCCTGGCTTGATCCCTTACAAAGATTATGCTAGAAGATTACTACCCTTCTTCAATAAAGTTGAATTCCATCACATTCCTAGGGATGAAAATCAAATGGCAGATGCTCTGGAAACTCTGGCTTCCATGTACCAAGTAAATGCTTGGAATGATATACCCCGAATTACAATTCGACGGCTAAATAGGCCCTCTCATGTGTTTGCGACAGTGGAGGTAGCAGATGAAAAACCTTGGTATTATGATATCAAGCATTTTCTTCAGACTCAGGAATACCCGTTTGGTGCGTCAAAGAAAGATAGAAAGACACTGAGAAGATTGGAAGGCAGTTTCTTCCTCAATGAAAATGTGTTATACAAGAGGAATTTTGACATGGTCTTGCTCAGATGTGTGGATAGACACGAAGCAGACATGTTGATGCATGAGATCCATGAAGGTTCATTTGGCACTCATGCTAATGGACATTCAATGGCTAAAAGGATGGTAAGGGCAGGTTATTATTGGTTGACAATGGAATCTGATTGTTACAAATTTGCAAAGAAGTGCCATAAATGCCAGATTTACACAGATAAGATCCATGTACCTTCGACACTTCTCAATGTGATTTCCTCCCCGTGGCCTTTCTCTATGTGGGGTATTGACATGATCGGGATGATAGAGCCCAAAGCTTTGAATGGACACCGTTTCATCTTGGTAGCAATTGACTACTTTACCAAATGGGTAGAGGCTGCTTCGTATGCCAATGTTACCAAGCAGGTGGTTGTGCGTTTCATCAAAAACAATCTTATATGCCGGTATCGTGTGACGAGCAGAATCATGACTGGCAATGGATCGAATTTGAACAACAAGATGATGACTGAACTGTGCGAAGAATTAAAGATTGTCCATAATAACTCATCTCCATACAGGCCAAAGATGAATGGGGATGTTGAAGCTGCTAATAAGAATATCAAGAAGATCATCCTGAAAATGGTTGTTACTTATAAGGATTGGCATGAAATGATCCCTTTTTCTCTACATGGATATCGAACATATGTCCGCACTTCAACATGAGCAACCCCATTTTCTCTAGTGTATGGAATGGAAGTTGTACTCCATGTCGAGGTAGAGATTCCCTCGTTGCGTGTGATAATGGAAGCCAAATTGACAGAGGTTGAATGGGTTCAGAACAGGTTTGACCAATTGAATTTGATTGAAGAGAAGAGAATGATAGCTTTATCTCATGGGCAGTTATATCAGAAGAGAATGAAGAAAGCATTTGACAAAAAGGTCAAACCTCGTGAATTCAGAGAAGGCGACCTCATGCTCAGGAAGATCATGTCTTTCAACACTGATTCTAGGGGAAAGTGGACTCCCAATTTTGAAGGCCCGTATGTTGTCAAGAAAGCCTTCTCTGGTGGTGCATTAATTCTTGAAAGTATGGATGGCGAGGAGTTCCCACGTCCCATGAATGCTGACGCAGTCAAGAAATACTTTGCCTAAAAGAAATAAAAGAACAGCTCGCTAAGTTGAAAACCCGAAAGGGCGACTTAGGCAAAAAAGGAGCGTCTCGGTAGGCCAAAAACCCGAAAGGGAGGTCTAGGAAAAAATTAGAGACATAAACAGAATAAATTTCCCACTAAGTTGAAAACCCGCAAGAGCAGCTTAGGAAAAAGTTAGGGACTTTCTTGGAAAGTAACTACGTCAGACGAGACTTGGTCGTTGAAGCAACAATCTTCTCAGATCCTCACCATACTTCAACAAAAGTTGCTGCTCTAGATTTCAAAATTTGTTAGGGGGGATAGTGGTCATTGTAACTCAATGTATCTTTTCCATTATGTATTACCATTTCCCAAACTTTGTAATCATCCATGGAGTCTCGCCATTCGTAGACTACCATTCTATTAATGAAATTAGATCTTTTACCCAACTTTTTGTGTTCTTATTTTTATTTAACTTGCAAAGACATCATTTATTACTGATAATAACTGTTAAAGTAAAAGGATTAAAAAGAAAAATTAACTTTTCAAAAAGAAGAGAGATCTTTACAATTCAATTTACTTTGGGATTTGTGATGAAACAATGACAACAAGAATGGTGATCCCAAGAATGAACAAACTCCAGTTGTTTTAAGAAGATTTACTCCCTTCATGAAAGTTTTCTCAGGTCATTTTGCTGGTAGGTGCGCAATCTTTGTGTGTTTCTCAGATAGTTAAAGACGATATCAGTGGGTGCAAGGTACATTATTGGGTTTATGATCCCATTATCACCAGTCAGGTCTTGATTCGTTTTTTGGGGTTTGCATGGTCAGAAGTCTCCATCTCAGATTCCCCAACAAGTTTTCCCTCATATGATGAAAGTTTTGGCATTAATATTGACTTCTTGATTTCCCAGGAAGGTTATCCCAGGGCATCTCTTGTTTGGAATGAGTATTCATGATGAAAGTTTTCTCCAGGGAGGTAGGCTTGAATCCCCCAATGAGGTTTGGTTGTGTCGGTGTCAGTCTTCTTTATTTGAGGCTGGACTCACAATCTCCAGTAGGCATGTTGCTTTTGAAAAACTGTTTTCTCCGGTGAAACCAGAAGAAGGATGTTCTATCCCGATATTTGTTTGATTTGGCTACATCCGGATTATGTTTCTCCTCAGTAAAGTTAAGGCAGGCAATGGGTTTGGTTTCCGCAGTTGCTTTTACTTTTCTTGGATTGATCTTTCTGGTTGAAGTTTAGCCCATTGTTGTTAGTACCAGAGGCGGTTTTGTTTGTTTGTTCTGATTATGTATCCTTTTACCATCATATGCATGATATCACTCATACATTCATACATACATCATGCACGACTAAAAACCATCATTTATTAAATTGATGTTCTGACTTTTCCTGCAACGCTCTTTGCTTAGTTGAATTTGGTTTTCCCTCTTGAGTTTATTTCTCAAAAGATGTATATGCACTGGCCGTCTTGCTCCAGTTTATTTCTGAATTGGATTTATAGATCTCTGAAAACTTTGAGTTTTGGTTTATGCATTTATTTTGCACAGGAAGACGTTGTCTCCCCAACAGGAATTTCGTAGCATGTCCCTGGGAAGTCATATTGCTATTCCCATAAAGTCATTTCTCTTTGCAAATCCCCTTGACAATAAGTGGGAGTCTCTTTATTTTAGACATATTACGTATTACCCTTTCCAGGCATATTTCCTTGGCTAAAGAAGAAGTTGAGACCCGTTCTTGGCAAAACAGTAGAATCTTGGGGGAACTTGATATTTTTTCTATTTATACCTTCAGTGAACGTTGGTAGTACATCGGAAGTGAACGTCGGTGTTTCTTATCTTTTTGCTATCTTCAGTGAACGTTGATAGTTCATCGTCAGTGAACAGCGGTGATATGATATTTTTTCTCTTTCTACCTTCAGTGAACGTTGGTAGTACATCGGCAGTGAACGTCGGTGTTTCTTATCTTTTTGCTATCTTCAGTGAACGTTGATAGTTCATCGTCAGTGAACGGCGGTGATATGATATATTTTCTCTTTCTACCTTCGGTGAACGTTGGTAGTACATCGGCAGTGAACGTTGGTGTTTCTTATCTTTTTGCTATTTTCAGTGAACATTGATAGTTCATCGTCAGTGAATGGTGGTGATATGATATTTTTTATCTTTCTACCTTCAGTGAATGTTGGTAGCACATCGACAGTGAATGTCGGCGTTTCTTATCTTTTTGCTATCTTCAGTGAATGTTGATAGTTCATCGTCAGTGAATGGCGGTGATATGATATTTTTTCTCTTTCTACCTTCAATAAACGTTGGTAGTACATTGACAGTGAACGTCGGGGTTTCTTCTCTTTTTCCTATCTTCAGTGAACGTTGATAGTTCATCGTCAGTGAACGAAGGTGATATGATATATTTTCTCTTTCTACCTTCAGTGAATGTTGGTAGTACATCGGCAGTGAATGTCAATGCCTTTTATCCTCCTCTCTGATTCTTTTCTTGTGGTTTACCAGTGATTTATTTTCCTGGTGGGATTGCTCTTTTGTTTCTACATTTCATGTTGCATCCCTAATGCTACTTTACATCTCTTTTATTCCATTCATATGCATAAATGTTTGCATGGCATCTTAGGGCCAAAAAAAGGGTTTGTTTTATATTTAAGTGTCTTCGATCACGTCGACACGAAGATCTTTAACCTTCATATCTCCGGGTAGAAGAAACATAAATAAGGGTAGTTGTTGTACCCCAATTTTTGCCCCTAAGATCCCTTCATCATACCATATTATTTCAATCACCACAAAATCACATTAGGGCTTTTGGTTCCTCTCTCTATATTTAGCCTTGCTCTTTGAAGAGTTACCAAGCACCTTGACTTGTTTTCTTTTATGATCATAGATATTTTTCTTTGATTTTCTCTCTAACTTAACAAATACAATATTGGTTTGTCTTACTTGTTAATAATGTAGGTGAAGGCAATGAGGTTTAGCAAGTTGCATCATGGGTTCATGAGTTTATTTCCATGCCCTAGTCAAAAGCTTGAGAGATCCAAACCTCACTACTGAAGTTGTTTTGAAGTTGGTATGGAAGTAGTTTTTGTGGCCATGAGTCCTCATCATCATCCTCAACAAATCCTATTCACAAAGGAAGAATATTGGCACAAAAAGTTTGTTCAAATTTGGCAAAGTTCCACCAAGCATTCTCTTGATCTAGAAGCTAGGGTTTTGGACTTCAGAGGGGAAAATCTTGCTCATATTTTGGTATTATTGAGTGATTCTAAAAACATTCTTCTCTTCAAAGAGTTACCAACAAATCATTTCAAAAGTTCCAAGGAGTTTTCATGTGGAAGGAACTTAGTGAAGAAGAAAGATTACAAGTCATCCAGATGAATCCCCAATTTTCAATATGTGACTTTAAATGGTCATAACTTAGTCAATTTTTATCACCTTGAGCCCATTATTTTTTCATGATGACCCTAAGGATATGTAATTCATGCCTTATTTTATGTGCAAAGTAAGAAAATGGATGGAAGTTGCCTTAAGAATGCAAGAGATTATAGGTCATTTCATGATTTTTGGCCAACTTCGACAAGTCATAACTTGCTCAATATTTGGATATTTTGAGTGGTTCAAATTGCAAAATGTCATTCAAGAGGTCTACTTCAATCCATCTTTTTTGTTCAAAAGCAAATTCTAAGTGGAAGGCCATGTTTGGATGCAAAAGATTATAGGTCATTTTTAAAGAAGAGCTTGAAATTTTTCTAAGTATGGAAAGTCAACTCTTTTTCTTCAACTTTGACTCCATGTAACTTTCAGCTCAAGCATCCATTTGATTCCATTATTTTTCCATTTCAAAGCTTGTAACCTCATCTTTCCAAAGCATCAAGAATTATGTCCTAAGACCCCTTGAGGTGGAAATGCCATAGATTTGAATTTGGTAGTTTGAAACTGAATTTTACACAAAGTCAGAATTTTGAAATCTTTGTTTTGGCTTCTAATCATAGGATTTCCACTCATTTTCGCTTCTAATCATGTTTAGCAACTTTCCAGAAGTGATTAGCATCATGAAACACACGATTTGGCTGAGTTTTGATCAAGTTTGAGTCACACTTTCTTCATGATGCAGGCTCACACGAATTCCCTCCAAAATGCATCATTTGCTATTCCTTTTGATCCCATTTGCTTCCCTATAAATAGAGAGTCATCTCCCATTCAATTTCCCAAGCTTAGAGAGCCAAGAACACCCTGCCAAAACTTCACATGAACCCACTTTTGTTGAATTCAGTTTTTGAAATTTAAGCTTCCTTTTCCAAAATTCTTTGCGCATTCATCATCCTTGAACTTCATACAAACTCTCCAGCACTTAAACCAATCAAAATGACCCATAATCCAAGCTACAGAAGTCCAGTTTCAGAGCTTCTTACTTGAACTTCGAAAAGGTAGAATTCTCCACCAATTGGATCCAAATTAAGCACTAATCTGTTCTACTCCTTTGTTTGATTCTAATGCTGCTTACAATTTTTAAATCCATTGAGAATTGAGAGAGAAATCTAAATGAAGGTGCTCACTATTTTTCTGTGTTTTGATTCATATCTCTCTCCATACCTTACATAAATTTGGCGTGATGGTTGTGTTAGAATCGTCTTGAAGAGACGAGTTCAATGATGCTAGCCAGGGATCCTAATTTTTCCATATGAAGGATCTCATAAAATCCCCATTGCAGGGTGTCTGGAGGATGAAGATGATGACATGTCTCGTCTCAGCCAATGATAGCGTGCCAAGCGTTTTAATTTCATTGGTTGCCCTTTTTCTGATCACATGTGTGTTTCACTAAGGTCCATATCAAGCACAACGCGTCTGGTCCATTGGATTAGCTTACTAACGCGTTTTGACTTTGATCTGATGGTCCACATCTTTTTGGTTTTATTTTATTTTATTTTCTGATTTTATATTTTATTTGATTAAATTTTAAAAAATTCATAACTCTTTTATTTTTTATCCAAAAATTATGAAAAATTCACAAAAAATGCTTTGAATTATTTCTTATCTCATGGATATTTTTTTACATTTTTATTTTAATATTTGTTATTTTTTATATTTTTTGTATTATTTGCTTTCTTTTAATTACTTAAAAAATACTTTCTAATATTTTTTAATTCTGAAAAAATTCATAAATATTATTTTGCATATTTTTTTGACTTTCTGAAAATTTTATGGAATTTTATGTTGAGGTTTACTATTTTTGATCTATTTCATGTTTGTTTTAGCAATTTTAAATGGTTTAAAAATATTTTCTGACTTTTGAAAATTCCCTAAAATTTTGTAAAATTACTTGGCCTCTTTCTTGATTTTTCTATGGTCTTATTTTTTATTTATTGATTAATTTGAATATAATTGGCATTTTCTTCATTATTTTCCATTTTTTAAACATATTTAAACCCTTTAATGAACATATTAATTATATTATTATTTTGTGAATATTTTCTGGCTGTCTTGGGTTGATTTTTTGGTCATGGATTTATTAACATCATTGGATCCATGGTGTTGAGTCTAACTCCACAAAAATGGATGAATGATTTTAATAATAGTTTGGATTAAATATTAATTCAAATGTGGTTTTTCTTTTTACCCTAAATCCCCTTCATCTCATCCCCTTCTCATTGCACTAAATGTTGTTGGAGCATGATCTCTATATCATGTCTCAAAACAAATGGTGCATAGATTGCTATTGACCGACCTCAAAATAGGTGCGACTTCTATATAAGTCCACTTATGATTGCTTAACATAGCGCTAAATTTTGTCCTGATTCGAATAAATGATCATTCGTGGCCCAAAATTATGATTGCAAGCCCAAGTATGTTAATTTAAACTCTTTGATCCAATAACCTTGAGATCCATTGTGTGGAGCCTTTAGTTCTACCAATCCTCTAATGGATCTACAACACCTTTGGTCAATGCGAATCACTTAAACATCGTTGATCATTAAATGTCACTTGTGAGAATTTCAAATGGATGATATACTTGACAAAAAGCAAATGCAACTTGTTGTGTGGAGGCTTTGGTTCTACCAATCCTCTAATGAGTTCCCAATGCAAGTTTCAAGATGGTCATCCAACTAACCACTAATTATTGACTTGTTTTATTTTATGCTTTTATTTTTTTATGCTTTATGCACTATTTATTTTTTAGCATTTTACATTTCATGCCATTTTCATCTTTGCTCATTTGAGCATTTATTTTCTTGTCATTTTTACTTTGCTCACTTGAGCTTTTCTTTTTCTTTTCTCTAAGATACTTAATAACCAACTTAAAGCCTAAAAAACTCTTAATGGTACTCAGATTATTTGGTTACTATCCTTGGCATTATGGAGCAGTGGATTTTTCCTTGGACTTAGGATTAGAAACCTTGGCCTATCTTGGAGACCTTGTGATCTTATCTGATTATTTTGTCTGGAGCTCTTGAGGTTTACCTCAAGACATTGGGTTGCTTGTTTGTTTTTGTGTGCAGGTTTTTGGTGATTACACTCCTTGTTTGTAATCTAGAATTCACCCGTATACAACCGTTACTCTGCCCAATTTTTGTGAAGACTTAATACACTTGAAGTTTGGTTCTCTCAAGAGGTCTAGTATCTTTGCTTGCTTGGTTTCAATCCAAAGAATGGGAATTCTATCTTGACTCATAATGTCAAGTTTTGGCTTCTTGTTGGTTAGATGGTCCTTATCCTTAACTTTTATCTTATGCTTTAGGACAGTCTCTTCTTCCCCTCCCACCTTCTTTAATTTCAAAAATATCTTTCGTCTTTTGAAAACTCTTCTTGTTTTGAAACTTAAACCACTTTCATAATAAACTCGGACTTAGGTCCATGCATTTTCAAAAGTCTTTTCATAAATAAACTTCAATCAATTTAATAATACTTTGACACTTTTTGTGAGAAGACTAAAAGTCAACCAATCTCATTTCAAATCATTTTGCCACTTTGGCTTTTACCTTTAAAACTTTTTCTTAAAAGGTTAGACTCTTGTCAATCCTTGTAGTGATGCAAATAACTATACTTCTACAAAATGTAGTGAAGTGAGATATTTTCCACTTAGGTGTTGAGTGAGGAATTGTTGATTTTAAAATCCAAGCCATTATCCTCCATTTTGAGATGATGCAAATTCTCCTTTCTCATGATTGTGGGTAGTAAGTATGTTTTCCACACGGACAATGACGATGATGTCTTATCTCTTAAAATCAACCAACACACTTTTGTTTCAAATTTTTAAAAGAGGAACTACGTGTACCCTGATCCCCTATTGCACGAAAGGTGGTACATAGGCACTAAAGGTTCTCAACCGCGGCGGGTGCAAAAATCATAAAAAATACTTCTTTTCTCACCTCCACTATCCATTTTATATACAACACTTTTTTATAGCCAAAATATACAGATTTTACAAAGAGGTTCCTGCGGAGTACCGTAGATGTTTAAGGTGATAATACCTTCCCTTTTCATAATCAACCCTCTTACCTTGAATCTTCCCCCCTTTTTTGGGTTATTCGCTCTTATCCCATTCCTTTGGAAACAATAAAGCACGGTGGCGATTTTTATTTTGATTTGTATAAAGGCTAGTCAATCCAGTGGCTTAGTCTTGAACATTTCTACCGCTACCAAAAAATGGCGACTTCACTGAGGACAGATTGACCTCTTGCTAGTCCATCCCTAAGTGGGTTAAGCTTATCTTTGTTTATATCTGTATATGTTCTATTGTTGTTTATGTGTTATATTTTGTATATATGTTTGTCTGGATTTTCCTGGTTTTCAGGGTTCTTGGTGATTACTCATAAGTCCTATACCCGGACTTGGGAAAACTTTAAGATAGGACGGGCGGTATAGTCGTGTTAACTTTGAGGGAGTAATCCCAAAAAAGGAGGCATGAGATCCCCCACTCAGTGGAGGCTCCTTTGACTGTAGTGTCGTTTACCGAGTAATCAAGAAGACGTACTGCTTTCGACCTGGGAGCCTTCTGAAACTGAGGACCGTAGAATACCAAACCCATCTTGGCCTTTTAGGTGTAGTGCGGAAGCTATGACGGAGTAATCCAGAAATAGTTTTCACGCGATACTACGCTCGGACGAGTTTTTCTTGATAATATTACTAATTACCGAGTTAATCGGGAAGTTGGTAATATTCGAAGAAAGGATGTAGACTCTGGGAACCTCTAGAACCTTGTTCGGCAGGTGATAACTCTTAGACCAACACCTTATGGGTAGTACCTTCGACCTCATGCTCGTGACGTTGAACCTATGAACCCTATATGTATGATCTTGTGTGTGATTGTTGCATCATGCATCCATGCACTCATAAGCATCTTTTGAAGAAAACAATATTTTAAGGGATTTAAAGGTTGGCTATTTTTTAATATCTCAGGTACTTTTAACCATGGATTCTGGAAAGAGAAAGACCGGGAAATACAGTTTCAAGGATCCCAAGATAGATGAGTTGATCAGTCTAATTCCAGAGATCGAGTGTTCTGCAGACTTTTGGAAGAAGTATGGATCCATTATTCCTATCATGAAGCTGAAGATGAAGGAGGGTGTTCTCTCAACCTTGGTCTAGTTCTATGATCCGATGTATCACTGCTTTACTTTTCCCGATTATCAGTGCATGCCTACATTGGAGGAGTATTCTTATCTATGGGATTTACCTGTTACCAATCGTGTTCCTTTTACTGGTTTGGAGGGCGAGCCAAAACCACATGAGATTGCTGCTTTGATTCATCTGGGGAAGTCTGAGGTGGAAGCCCATATGACTACTAAAGGAGGGATTAGAGGATTACCAACTCAGTTCTTATTGGGGAAAGCTCGTTACTTTTCCAGAATGAAGAGTACGGTTGCTTTTGAGGCCATCTTTGTTTTACGTGCTTATGGATTATTCTTATTTCCTAATGTGGACAAGTTTGTCAACATTAACGGTATCAGGATTTTCATGATTAGAAACCCAGTTCCTACACTGTTGGGTGATGCTTATTACTCTGTTCATCTTCAGAGTTCTTATCATGGGGGAATGATTATATGTTGCACGCCTTTGTTGTACCGATGGTTCATCTCTCATATGCCTCAGTCTGATGCTTTTTGGGATGTCAAGAAGGAACCTCGTTGGGCTCCTAAGATCATGGAACTTACTCACTCGGATATTGATTGGTATCATCGAGCTTATCAGGATGTAGAGATTATTGATAGTTGTAGTAGTTTCCCCAATGTACCTCTTCTTGGTACAAAGGGAGGAATTAACTATATCCATGTTCTTTCACGGCGACGGCTTGGTTATCCGATGAGGGATAAACCAAACAATATTCATTTGAGTAGTTTCTTTCTGAAGGAAGTAGAAGACCACAAGGAAGCTAGGAAGCAGATTGTGAAGGCCTGGCGTCACATTCATAAGAAAAGTAGGAAAGATTTGGGACCTAGGGGTGCTGTTCCTTTGGAGCCATATCTTTAGTGGGCCCGATCGAGAGCCATCCAGTTGAATATGCCTTATACTCGGGAGACACCCATGCCTGATCTGTTTGTGAAGACCACTCCTCCTTTATTAGATGATCTAGAAGAGTTGCAGCTTGCTTTAGTTAGGATGCAACAGGAAAGAGTTGCTTGGAAGAACAAGTTCCAGACTTTAGAGAGTTCCTACAAAGCAGACTTGAAGGAGAAAGATGATTTGATCGAGATCCTTGAGAGTCAAGCAGTAGAGTCTATGGAGAGTCGAGGGGATTTATTTTCTCCTAAGCCTCAAACAGGAGCTGATTGCCCATTTCCTGATCCGAATAATTGGAAAGAGGTTGCCATCAGACAAGTGGAAGAAAACCGGAGGTTGAGAGCTCAGATTTCCAGGCTCACAGGGAAGCGCCAATGTACAGATTGATCTCTATCAGTTTCCTTCTCTCAGGATTTTTTGATTGTATTTTCATCTTGTACCTGGGATCGTTGAAACTTGTAACCCATTTTGAAGTTATTATAATAAAAGTTTCCAGTATTTCAAATGCGTTATTATTTTGATGTTTGCAATATGTCTATAAACGTTAAATCCCTTGAAATATTAAATGATAAAGTAAAAATAATCATATGCATTGCATATCATGCATCATATTGCACATATTTCTTGCATTTACTATGCATATCCAGGTACCTTACCCAGCTTTTTACTTTGTTCAGCAAGCTGACTCATCACTACAACACTCGGGCTAACTTCAAAAAGAAGATGGACAACTTAGAACAGGAGAATCGCGAGCTACACAAAGAAGTATCTGCTTTGAAGGCTGGTTTGGCCATCTTGACTACTCTAATGGAAGCTCTGGTGGTTGCTCAGAATCAGCCACCGAGTGTTCAACCTCAACCAACAAGGGCAAATGCTGAAGTTCCTACTGTTCCTGTATCCGCTACTCTGACTGTTGTTCAAAACCGCATGCCTCAGGGTTATCCGTGGGGAATTCCAGAGAATTTTTCACCTGAAGGTTTCAATTTGGGCCCCCAAGATGCTCCAGTGGTTCCAAATGTTGTTACTCCAGCACCTCTTGTGGTGCATACTGTTCCTGTTGCACCTCATTCGGTGAATTTGGTTCACATTTGTTAATGAAGATGTATGTCGTCCTTTCCCTCCGTCGAGTGAAGACTTGGGTCTTTATGACTGAATGGATGATTTCCAAGAGAAGTTTGATAGAATGCAAAGAGAGATCAAGGCTCTTAGGGGGAAAAAGTTATTTGGGAAGAATTTGAATGAACTGTGTTTGGTCCCGAATGTTAAAGTGTCTGCTAAGTTCAAGGTCCCGGAGTTTGAGAAGTACAAGGGCAACAATTGCCCTCGTGCTCACTTGGTGAAGTATGTAAGGAGAATGTATATCCACACCGATGATCAGCGTCTGCTGATTCACTTTTTCCAGGATAGTTTGACCGGCGCAGCATTGAAATGGTACATGAGTTTAGACAGCGTCAACATCCATACCTTTAATGATTTGGGAGAAGAATTTATAAAACAATACAAGTACAATGTGGACATGGCGCCTGACCGTGACCATCTTAGGGCCATGGTTCAGAAAGACAGAGAATCATTCAAAGAGTACGCACAGAGATGGCGCGAAGTGGCTGCACAAGTGATTCCTCCCATGGAGGAGAAGGAAATGACTAAAAATTTTCTGAAGACGCTAAGCGCTTTCTACTACGAAAGAATGGTAGCAAGTGCCCCAAGTGATTTTACAGAGATGGTAGGAATAGGTGTCCGCCTAGAAGAGGCAGTAAGAGAAGGCCGTTTGACAAAGGGTGAAGGATCTGGAGGTGTGAAAAAGCCAGCTTATGGGTTTACAAAGAAGAAAGAGGGGGATACCAATGTTGTCATACAAGAGAGGAGAGCGAATGCTACTAGAAGGAATTATCAGCGTCACCAACAAGTTGCCTCAGTTACTCCTGTTATGAATGCCGTTCCAACTACCGTTGCTTATCAAAGACAGTCCCAGCAGGGGAACCAAGGGAATAATCAGAGAAGGGAGAACTATGACCCTATTCCCATGAGTTATCCAGAGCTACTACCAGCATTAATTCAAAAGAAGTTGGTCCATACACGACCACCTCCAGTAGTGCCATCACCATTGCTTTGGTGTTAAAAAGCGGACTAGACGTGTGCCTTTGATCAGGGAGCACCAGGGCATAGTGTTGAAAATTGTTATCCTTTGAGGACTGAATTACAAAGTTTGGTGAAGTATGGAATTTTATCTTTCAAAGACATGGGACCTAATGTGAAAGACAATCCTCTGCCCAAGCACGGGGGAATGAGTGCTGTGAATATGGTGGCCGGTTGTCCAGGTGACTTCCAGATTTTTGACATTAATCTGGTTAGAGGGGATTTCGTGAAAATGCATGCAGACCTCTGTGAATTCAGTTATTATACGCATGACCACGCCGTTTGTGCTATTTGCAGTACAAACATACAGGGTTGTGAGAAGTTAAAAGCTGATTTACAGGAGATGATGGATGAAGGTCTAATTCATATAATCAGGCCTAAGGCAGAATATGAAGAGGAGGTTAATATGGTTTCTGGATGTCCGGGTGAATTCCGAATTTTTGATGTGGAGTATTTGAATGAAGATCTCGTACAATTGCATGCTACCTTCTACAGCACTACTGGTCAGGTGGAAAACCAATATGGATCTTGCATAGTTTGCTGTCGAGACCCCAAAGGATGTTCTATTGTGAGAGAGGGTGTTCAATTGTTGTTAGACAATGGAACTATCAAGATCACAAGTCAGAGAGATGATTATCACGAGGTTGATATGGTTGAAGTTTGTTTGATGGGAGAAGAGTCAGAAGAAGAATATGCCTCCACGGATGAGTATTTCTCTTCAGACGAAGATTTGTTTGCCAAAAATGGTCTTTTGAGGGCTGATTGGGTCGAGGAAGGTGTAAATGTCATTGTACCTTGTTTTTGTGCACCCGCTCACCTTGAGGTGGAGTACCATAGAAAACCGGCTGTTACCCCATTGGTAATTAGTCTGTCAAGACCTGTTCCCTATAAATCAGATAAGGTTGTGCCTTACAAATACAACGCTACAATCTTGGAAGATGGGGTGGAAGTTCCCATCCAGCCAATGCTAGATGTTGGAAATATAGCTGATAATAGCAGGGTGACCCGTAGTGGTCGCATGTTTGCACCGGTTATTCGAAGAGATGTTGTTGCTGGGAAGAAAATTGCTGAGAATGATGAGCCTAAGAAGGCTGCAGGAGAGACTAGTGGAGCTACATTGGAGAAAGAAGTGGATGATATCTTGAAGATAATTAAAATGAGTGACTACAAAATTGTGGACCAACTATTGCAGACTCCTTCAAAGATATCCATCTTAGATTTATTGATGAATTCCTCCTCTCATAGAGAATCACTGATGAGAGTAATTGTTATACCCCAAAATTTTCCCTCCCATATTTCTCAAGACATGTCAAGAAGAATCTCCAAATGGCTCAAGGTTGCTCAAGAATTGGACAATCAAGTCATCTCCTAAGGCAGTCAATCTCAAATTAGGGTTTTGTGTTGCATCAAGGTCCTTACATCCAAGTGACCCAAAGTGTTCCCAAATGTCCTAATATGTCCTTAAGGTCTTCCATGCCAAGTTTCAAGCCTTGCAGAGGAAGTTTGGTCAGTCAATTGCTCAAGAGGCCCAAAAATCGATTGTGCTAGGGCAAAAGTCGATTGTGACCTACAAATAGTAAAACCTCAAGATTTTTTGTAAAAATTCTAATTTTGAAGGATAATTAACCATTTTATCAAGGGTTGATCATGATTTATCAAGGATTGCTCAAGATTCATCAAGATTCAAAAGTTGCTAAATTAGGGTTTTGAAAGAAAAGTCAACTCAACTTTGACCAAGCATAACTTTCTCATACTTTATGAGAAATGACCCATCCAAAGCTCATTTTGAAGAGGATGCAATTTCCCACAATCCATCTTCACACCCCAAGATCAAAAAATGCACTCACAAGAAGTTACAAATTTGGACATTATAGGTTATTTTTGAAAGTCAACAAAAACACCTTTGTTTTCCAAAGCTTATAACTTGAGCGTGGAATATCAAAATGAGATGAGACCAAAAGGGTTGGTTATAGGACATCTCAAGGTTTCTAAAAATTTCCAGAACACCTCCAAAAGTTCAAAATTGAAGAAGTTATGCATTGTTGAAGTTGGGCATTTTTCCAATATTGCCAAAAGTTAACTATCCCCAAAACTTCAAATTTTGCCAAAAGGGCCCACTTTTTTCCACTTGATTTGATCTTGTCACACTGCACACGTGTCCTATCTTCAGTCTCATATCCATTCATTGATTTTTCTATTTTATTTTATTTTTATTGAATTAATTCATTATAAATCAATTTAAATCCAAATAAAATCTAAAAATTGATAACTTGGTATCTTTTTGATTGATACATGTCTTAAATATCATCATGTACACAATCAAACTCGTATCAAGCTATATCATGCACAAAATATTGGATTTGGAAGGAAATTAGAAGCTTTTTAATGGAGGATCATATCATATCTTCAAGCATTGATTGGCAAAGATTTAAAGCCCAATTTTTAACCTAATGCATTGCCTTATACTTATACAAGCTAGAGACACATGAATCAGAACCTAGAGGCTGCACAATCTGGAAAACAAAACTTGGAAATTTGTCAAAAAAGCTTGGAACTGAAATCTTGGTTAGAGGCGAATTCAGAGGAAAATCTCAACGTGGACCTCTTGCTGGACATCCACTGAATCAAAACCAATCCTTTACCAGCTCTGAAACCTCATCAAACACGCTGTAAGTATCCTTGAAAACCGACCTGCACTTGGAATCGAACTCTCATATTCATGCGTTTTTTTGGCAAAATCTTTGTACAATCATGTTTATCAGTCCATTTAGAACCTTTCTGCATCATTTGATTGTGTTCATATGACCTATAGCGCCATACCCGAACCTAGGGTTTTGGAGGTTTGTATTTGGGCGTTTGTTTTGCAAGAAAAATTAGGACCAATAATGGACATGGACGGGTTCAGGAGGTGAAGATGAACATGGTTGTGGTCTCAGAATTCGTTTCCATAGCCTAGAGAAGATTTTAGGATCAACCTAGGGATTTAGTTGCGGATTCAAATCCGCGGGAAAACGAACCAGGGTTCAGTGGAGAAGATGAAGACGTGTCCTCTCCCAACTGGCCCATTCAAAAGCTTCGCGCGTGTTTTTTTATTTTCCAGCATATTGTTTGTTTTTCACATATAATATTCATTGCTTATCCCATTAACAATTAAACACATTGGCTCAGTTGGTAAACACGTTAGTGCATAGTCCAATGGGACCTGGGTTCGAATCCCAAGTCCCCCAATGCATTTGTAATATTTTTCTCCAGATACTCCATTGTGCCTCATGAACTATGGTCCACCATACACCTTCAGATCTCAACGTGCCAGATGGCCTCCAGGCCAAATCTGATGGTCTAGAGGGGAGATCCATCATACACTCAAGTCAGCGCATGTGTGGAGAATCTGGAAAGTCAACCAGGCTTGAACGTGAATGGGCCTAAAAAATGCCAATCTCACTCCCTTTCCAGGCCCAACACCCCCCTTTGGTTTATTTCTATTCTTTTTTTTATTTCATTTATTTATTTGTTTTATTAATTATTTTTATTATTATCACTAACCAATTAATCTTTTTTCTTAATAAAATCAAAAACACAAAAATATGTTTTATTAATTTCATCACTTTATTTTTGTAAATGAATAAATTAATTAATTTAGTTTTAATTAGGTTTAACTTTTAATATTTTTTTGCAATATTTAAAATTGATGTAGAAAATTAGATTTTTATTAACTTTGACCAAATTTATTCTATTTCTTTAAATATCCAAAAATCCAAAAATATCTCTTTTTATTAATTAATTTATTTATTTAATAATTAGCTTAGATTTAATTCCATTTAATTCAAAAACAACCAAAAAAAATGCTTTCTTTCACAAAAGGGTCAAAACCCTAAAAAATGCGCCAGATTTAATTTTCTCGCACGCGATCCATATTCTCATATTATTGTACTTGCTCCCGGAATGTAATAGCTTTAAATAGGACTTTAATTATTTTATCGCTTTCTTTTATTTTCTGCATTTTAATTTTAATTAGTTTAGATTTAATTTCCGCAAATTTAATTTCCACAAACTATACACTGTTAGATGTTTGATAATAGGGAATGCATGACAAGATCGAATGTATGAACTTAAAATCAACATAGCTCACCCATGACATGTACAAAAGATAAATTAACCGAAATAACACACTCGCACATGCGCACTCTTAGAGTACACCTCAATTGGTTGCCTTCGAACGTGGTCATTGAGTATAGGAGGTTTTAGAGGTCGCCCTTTTGTCCAAAGATCATAGTTGCCTCGGATAAAATGATCTAAGACATTAGGGTTACCGCTAAGGCGTCCTAACATTGCTTTAGTGACCACACGTCCCTTAATCGAATTGACCCTTAAAACTCCAACGACGGTGCTACCTACTCATCAATAGTGGGATATAATTGTCTAAAGGACATTAGCACAGATTGATTCCTTTTTCGAGTAGGTAGATGGTTCTTAAGTACTTGCTCCTTCAAAACAAAACTTTTCGCACTTACACCTTTCAAACAAAGAACTATTTTCAAACCCACAAACACAAAGAAAGCAAATTTTTGAAAACACTTTGAGCAAGTACCTAAGAGCCCGTGGATAACCATGGGTAGAAAGGGTGCTAACACCTTCCCTTTCTATAATCTACCCCTCGGACCCGAGAAACATCTCGAAAAAGGAATTTTTCTATGCTTTTTTCCTTTCCTTGTTGGATAAAATAAAAGACGGTGGCGACTCTTGCTTACCGCGACATTTTGTGAAAACAAACGCAAGACGCAAACTAGCATTCCAAAACAGTCAGTTCTTTCCCACCGTATCACAGAACTGGCGACTCTGCTGGGGACGCTTATAAGTGGGTGTACCTTAGGAATAGTTCATAATGTTTTCAATTGCCTGACTTGTATGCTTTGTATTTATGGGCTTGTATCAGAGTTACTATAGATCCTAACCCAGATCTGGGGGATAACCTTTAGGTAAGTAACAATAAACTGTGAGGGAACTGTACGGCGTAGATCGATACGGTTGAAGCAGTAGCTACGTTGGTATGGCACTTTAGTTTGTACCGATATCCCTTGTGGTGCAACGAGGAGAATATGAGTCTTCTAAGGGGTCATTAAGCACCAACTGACCTTAGAACCTTTAAATTGACCAACTTGGCCATAGAACAGTAGCAGTATACTACACTCATTAAGACTAAACTCTCGCGATGATTCCGGCTGCAAGAAAAGGTTGCTAAACTGGAATTATGACCGATTGAGGGTAGTCAGTGATATTGAGATCCTCTAGAACCCGATTACTATTTTTAGGACAGGTTTAAACCAACTGAACTAAAAGAGGGTAGTACCTAAGCTCCTTGCCAGCCTGAAATCTAAGGGCTCTGCCTTTACCATGTTTGCTGTTTGTGGATACTTGTGGTGTGCTTACTATCATGACATCATGACATCATAACATTGCATACATCTTGCATTGGACTAACCTATTTCAAATACAGGAGGGATTCATCTTTGTTCTATTTTGTAGGTCATCATGATGCCTATGCGTAAGAATACCATCCGGATCAACTTTGTCCAGGTTCCCACCTTGCTTAAATATTTGATTTCAAAGATGCCTGATACTACTTCCTTCCTCAGGAGACATGGTTATCTTCTCAGTTTGGTCACCTCCAAATTGGACGAGCAGATGATGAGTGTTCTGGTCCAATTCTATGATCTGATGTACCATTGCTTTACTTTTCAGGACTACCAGCTAGTTCCCACCTTAGAAGAATTCTCTGATCTACTCGGTATCTCCGTTTTGGAGCAGACCCCGTTTACTGGTTGGGAGAAAGTTCTTAGGCCCGAAGAGATTGCTGCAGCCCTTCATTTGACTAAGGATGAGGTTATGGCCAATTGGGAGACTAGAAGCGGAGCAAAGGGCTTTCTGACTAAGTTTTTGGTTGGTAAGGCTAACTATTTCTGGGATAGCCTAGACTTTAAGGCATTCGAGGATATTCTGGCTCTTCTGATATATGGTTTGGTATTGTTTCCGAACTATGACTCCTTTGTTGATGTTAATGCGGTAAAGATCTTCATCTCTCACAATCCTGTACCCACTCTCTTGGGTGACATCCTTCATCAGCTTTATGCTCGTACCGCCCGAAAGCGGGGAACCTTGATGTGATGTGCTCCTTCATTGGCGAGGTGGTTTATTTCGCACCTCCCCAAGTCAGTGCTGAAGAATAAAGAAGGCATGGGTTGGGCTTATAGGGTTATGTCTCTTTCTCATAATTACATTATCTGGACTCTCAAGGGTATGGATGAGAAAGCTATCATTTATCGCTGTAGGGAGTACCCCAATGTTCCACTGTTAGGAATCCATGGAGGAATTTCTTACAATCCGTGCTTGGCTCTACGTCAGTTTGGGAGAGCCATAAGAGAAGGACCTCATGAGATGCTAATGCCTAGTATCATCTTTGACTTTCAAGGAGATAGCAATGAGCAACGTCGCAAATTCATAAAGGCCTAGAATAGAGTTCACAGATCTGATCCACACGAGCTGGGACCAAAGACTTCACTTCCGATAAAGCCATATCTCATATGGGTCTGCATCCGTGCCCAGAAGTTGGGTATGCCATATGAAGCTGTCCGGCCTATCATTGTTGATGTTGCTGATGAAGAAGGGGTTCTTCCAACCATACTCCATCCTCATATGCCCACTGACATTAGGGCACTGAAGAGATCTTGGATACAACTGAGGGAAGAACAGGACTCTTACAGAGAGAAGTTCAACGAGCAAGAGCAGAAGATCCAGAGGTTGACTAGACAGCTGGAGAACGAGCGGATTCTCAATGACTATGTCTGCACTGATAAGAAGAGACCATGGGAGCATTGATTGACCTTTGATGATTTCCTTTCCAGTTTTTATTTACTTTTCAGTATTTCCTTTCATGTAACGCCTTAAGGGCAATTTGTTGAACAATTTGAATTCCAAAATTTATCTAATAAAGTGTGTTCCATTTCTTATTTACAAATTTGAATCTATTGACTGTCTTTGAAATCATAATCATATGCATTTCATTCCATGCACTTCGTAAACAGGTACCCATTACAGGGCTCTTATCTTCTTCGCTGTTTATTTCAGCACTCATCATGTCTGTTGAACCTTCAACTGAGCAAGCCATCAAGGCCCTCCAGGCCCAGAATGCCCAATTTCAAGAGTTGTTCATGAATCTAGCTAAGGGTCAGCAAGACCTGAAGACCCTGATTCTGAAAGAGAAGAAGAAGAAGAAGAAGAAGAAGAGGACAATCCTGTTTAACACATGGCATAGGTTTGGAAACAAGCTACAAAATGAAGTTGATCTGACTATCTCATCTAGAGGGAAAGATAGTCAAGAAGAAAGAAGGGCTTCTAGCCCTGTGGTCTCCGACAACGAGACAGACTACGATGAAGAACAGTATCCTCCTGCCGAGGATAGATACAAGCAACTGGAAGACCGATTGAATGCTATGGAAGTTCATAAAGTGCCTGGTC
Source organism: Vicia faba (assembly GCA_948472305.1). Lineage (NCBI taxonomy): Eukaryota > Viridiplantae > Streptophyta > Magnoliopsida > Fabales > Fabaceae > Vicia > Vicia faba. The sequence goes on from OX451740.1 coordinate 653,532,875, forward strand.
TGGACTTTGGTGATCTAGGTCTATCATCTGGGGTAGTAATTCCCCACAAATTCAAGGCATCGGCCTTTTCCAAGTATGACGGAGTTTCTTGTTCGAAGCTGCACCTCCGGTCATATGTGAGGAAGATTCAGCCGTACACCGCTGATAAAAACTTATGGATCCATTTCTTTCAAGACAGTCTCTCAGGGACTCAGCTTGAGTGGTTCTACCAGTTGGACGGGGCCAGTATCCGCAGTTGGGAAGATTTGGCCACTGCTTTCTACAAGCAGTATCAATACAACTCCGACCTTGCTCCCACGCGTACCCAACTCTAGGGTATGTCAATGGGAACGGGTGAAGGATTCAAAGATTATGCTCAGAAGTGGAGGGACCTCGCCGGAAGAGTACAACCACCCTTGGCTGATCGGGAGCTTGTTGATATGTTTCTGGGGACCCTGTCTGGTCCATTTTTTAACCACTTGATTGGAAGCTCTTCGTCTAGGTTTACAGAGCTTATTTTGACCAATGAGAGGATTGAGGCTGATATTAATGTTGGTAAGATACATAAGGGTTCCTCATCAAGCACCGAGAAGAAGCTGTTTAAGAAAGAGTCAAGTGATGTCTACAGTTTGAAAAGACAGAATAGACCTGAACACCGCCAAGCTGTTAACGCGGTTGTTATTTCAAAACCTGCCGGTGCTCCTCAGCACCACAATCAACAAAAGGACGAGAGGCCTTGAAGGCAATTCACCCGTCTCAACATGACCTTATCTCAGATTCTGCCACAGTTGCTGAAAACCAATCTGGTGATTCCAAAGGAAGCCCCAAAGAATCCAAATACAACAACGCCGAGGTATAACCCTAATGCCAGTTGTGCTTATCACTCTCATAGCCCGGGGCATAATACAGATAATTGTTGGGTTTTGAAGAACAAGGTACAAGACTTGATCGATGCGAAGGAGATTGAGTTCGGAGCACCAGAGAAGCCTAAACAAGATGCAAGGGTGAATGCTATCAGGGATGACGATGATGAAGAGTTTGACATTGACAGTTGGATATATCCTACTACCGATGGTGGATTAAGCAACTGGACAACGAAGGATTCTATGCATGTTTTTGTTATCATCTAGTAATGAAACTTTTTGTTTTGAATATGTAACAGACAATGTTTTAAAACTTTATGGCCTGGTGTCTTACCCGGGGCACCGTGGCTTCATTTGTGAGGGCTTTTTGTGGGTCATTTTCATATATCATTAATAAAATCATTGGATGTTCTTGCATTTCAAATTTTGCGCTCCTTGTTTTTCTTTATTATATATTGCAAAACAGCTATTTTACACACACTCACATATACAGGTCCACATCCACTCTGGAAATCACTGGTAACGACTCTGCTACTGCCAGTTATCACTTCGAAAATCCAATCAACTTAGCCGAAGACGAAGGTGAAGATGATTGCGAAGTGCCTGGTGAACTTGCAAGACTGTTACTCCAAGAAGAAAGGGTTATTCAACCACATGAAGAGCTGGTGGAATCAGTGAATCTGGGTACTGAGACAGACAAGAAGGAAGTTAAGATCGGTGCAAATCTGGAGCTTAGTGTGAAGCAACGGCTGATTCAGATGCTGCATGACTATGTTGAGATCTTTTCCTGGTCTTACAAAGATATGCCTGGTTTGGATACTGATATTGTAGTTCATCGCCTGCCTACCAAGGAAGACCGTCCTCCAGTGAAACAGAAGGTCCGCCGAATGCGTCCAGAAATGTCTGAGAAGATCAAGGCTGAAGTTATGAAACCGTTTGACGCCGGTTTTCTAGCAGTTACTTCTTACCCTCAGTGGGTGGCCAATGTGGTTCCTGTGCCGAAGAAAGATGGTAAGGTTCGAATGTGTGTTAACTACATGGATCTGAACAGGGCGAGCCCTAAGGATGACTTCCCTCTGCCTCATATTGACGTTCTGGTTGACAACACTGCTCAGCACAAGGTATTCTCCTTTATGGATGGTTTCTCTGGTTATAATCAGATTAAAATGGCTCCCGAAGACATGGAGAAGACAACTTTTGTTACTCAGTGGGGTACCTTTTGCTAAAAGGTCATGCCTTTTGGGTTAAAGAATGATGGGGCAACATATCAGCGTGCCATGGTTGCTTTGTTTCATGACATGATCCATCATGAGATTGAAGTATACCTTGATGATATGATTGCAAGGTCCCAGACTAAGGAGGAACACCTTGACCATCTGCAGAAACTGTTTGACAGGTTGAAGTTGTACAAGCTGAGGTTGAACCCGAACAAGTGCACCTTCGGGGTGAGATCTGGTAAGCTGATGGGTTTCGTCGTAAGCGACAAAGGTATTCAAGTAGATCCTGCAAAAGTGAAAGCTATTCAGAAGATGCCAGCTCCCAGAACAGAGAAAGAAGTCAGAGGCTTTCTGGGACGTCTGAACTACATTGCCCGATTCATCTTGCACCTGACTGCTACTTGTGAGCCAATCTTCAAGCTACTGAAGAAAGATCAAGTAGTACGTTGGAACGATGAATGCCAAGACGCTTTCGAAAGAATCAAAGAGTATCTCCAAGAGCCACCTATTTTGATGCCACCAGTTGAAGGGAGACCTCTGATCTTATACTTGATAGTACTCGATAACTCAATGGGGTGTGTGCTGGGTCAGCATGACGAGTCTGGCCGAAAAGAGCATGATATTTATTACCTTAGAAAAAAGTTTACCGACTGTGAGACCCGATACGCACTGCTCGAGAAAACTTGTTGCGCTTTGGCATGGGCTGCTCTCCGGCTGAGACAGTATATGCTGACTCACGCTACTTTGTTGATATCAAAGATGGATCCGATCAAGTATATCTTCGAAAAGCTTGCCTTGTCCGGAAGAATAGCAAGATGGCAGATGATCTTGACTGAGTATGACATCCAATATACAACCCAAAAGGCAATCAAGGGAAGTGTGTTGGCAGACCATTTGGCATATCAGGCAGTGGATGATTACCAGTCTATGAACTTTGAATTTTCGGACGAGAATATCATGTTGGTAACTGATTGTGAGACACCTGGGCTGGATGAAGGACCTGAGGAAGGATCCCGATGGTCTATGTACTTTGATGGAGCTTCGAATGCTTTGGGTAATGGCATTGGCTCCGTGATCATATCACCTAAAGGCTCTCATACTCCATTCACCGCCCGACTATGTTTCAACTGCACCAACAACACGGCGGAGTATGAGGCGTGCATTATGGGTCTTCGAGCAGCAATTGACCTAAGGATTAAGTTTCTGAGTGTCTTTGGAGATTCCGCTCTCGTGATCAGTCAGATCAAATGCGAGTGGGATACGAAACACCCGAACCTTATTCCTTACAAGGAATATGTATTGACGTTGCTTCCCCGTTTCGAGGAGATAACCTTTGAACACTTCCCAAGAGAGGAGAATCAGTTGGCGGACGCGCTGGCTACGATGTCTTCTATGTTCAAAGTCAATTGGGACAACGAGGCTCCCCAGATTATCATTGAAATATTGGACGAACCTGCACATTATTATGACATTGAGACTGAAGAGGTAGCAGATAAACCCTGGTTTCATGAGGTGAAAAGGTATCTTGAAGCTCAGGAGTACCCGGAGGGTGCATCTATTAATGACAAGAAGTTTCTGAGGAGGTTCGCGGCGAAGTTCTTCATCAGCAATGACATTCTTTACAAACGTGACCATGATTCGACCTTACTGCGTTGTGTGGATAAGAATGAAGCAGAAAGGATCATGGTGGAGTTATATGAAGGTACTTTTGGGACCCATTCCAATGGACACACCATGGCAAAGAAAATCCTTTGGGCAGGATATTACTGGTCCACAATGGAAGCCGACTGTTATCAGCATTCTCGGACATGTCACAAGATCCAGGTCTATGCTGATAAGGTGCACATACCTCCAGTTCCTCTGAACATCTTGACAGCACCTTGGCCTTTTGCAATGTGGGGTATTGATATGATCGGCGAGATCAGACCTACGGCGTCTAACATGCATTGTTTCATCCTGGTAGCTATTGATTACTTTACGAAGTGGGTTGAAGCAGCTTCCTTTGCTACCGTAACCAAGAACGTCGTGGCACGATTTATTCGGCATAATCTGATATGTCGATACGGTGTACTAGAGAGGATCATTACGGACAATGGTACCAATCTCAACAACAAGATGATCACTGAGCTATGCAAGCAATTCAAGATACAACATCACAACTCTTCTCCTTACCGACCAAAGATGAATGGGGCTGTAGAAGCAGCTAATAAGAACATTAAGAAGATTGTGCAGAAGATGATAGTGACTTACAAAGACTGACACGAGTTGTTATCATTTGCTCTTCATGGGTACCGTACCTCAGCACAGACGTCAATAGGGGCAACACCCTATTCCTTGGTATATGGCATGGAGGCAGTCTTGCCCATCGAAGTTCATATACCCTCTCTTCGGATCATGAAAGATGCAGGTTTGAGTGAAGATGACTGGATTTAGATCCGACTTGATCAACTGAACTTAATTGATGAAAAGAGACTTACTGCTATTTGTCATGGTCAGACGTACCAAAAACGGATGATCAAGGCATTTAACAAAAAAGTCAGACGACAAGAGTATCAAGTTGGGGATCTGGTAATCAAGCGCATTATCCTACCTCAAGGTGATCCCAGGGGCAAATGGACCCCTACTTACGAAGGGCCATTTGTGGTTAAGAACATTTTCTCAGGAGGAGCTATGATTCTAACCACCATGGATGGTGACGACCTTCCTCACCCCGTCAATGCAGACATAGTAAAAAGATACTACGCATAATCAAAGTCCCGCTAGGTTGACTGGCCTAGGCAAAAATAAGGGCTTCCCGGCGAACCAAAACGGTCCGGGCAAAAATAAGGGATGAAAATGAAAAATCCGTACACCCGGCAAGTCGAAAACCTGAAAAGGCGGCTTGAGCAAAAATGGATATCCCGGTGGACTGAAAACCCGAAAGGTCGATCCAGGAAAAAATTAGGGATAAAAGCGTAACAATATGTCTCATTGGATCACCTTGCATCCAGACTTCGATATCGACTATCAAGCTCGGGTGGCACTGATCAATCTGATTCACCTTTAACTAGTAGCATAGTGATGAGATGCTCGAGGACATAAAGGCAATAGCAGAGTTGGAACCCAGTGGGATTATTCACATAGTTGTTTTGTTTAGCTTTTCACAAATTGTGTAAATTCTATTATTCGGCGGCGTTCTCTTACTAGGACGTCAGCCTCTTGTACAAAAACGCCTATTTACAGGCCTAACTTCTAAATCAATACAAATTCATTTTCAGACAAATTTCAAACTGTTTTTCCTTTATTTGTTTTGTTTTGCAAAGAACGTCCAATGTTCATTTTGATATATGCATTTGACATTAATTGCCGCTCATGAATATTTACATGCGGAACAAAAGATGAATTATGGGTAACATCAGAAACAGGGAAATAAGAATTGTCCAAGCTGTATAGTTGCTATATCCACCAGGTACAAGGTATATTCAATTGACGAATACGGATAAGATACTTTCACTCCCTGCTGAGTAGGACAGTAATGGTAGTTCTCCCAGCTGAGACTTGCAACTATGAACGAATCAGCAATACTCTCCCCGAGCAGAGTTGATCTACCATCAGCATGAAAGGTCTTAATATTCCCCAGCGGAGTGTAAGAATATTCCTCAGCAAGTATAAGAGTATCCCCGACAGTCTTCATATTCCCCAATGGAGTATAAGAATGTTCCCCGGCAGAATACAAGATACCCCCAGTGGAGTCAATATTTCCCCAGCACGGTCTGAAAAAGCTTCCCCAACGGAGTTGGAGCATCATCCCCAGTAGACTCTGGAAGTCTATCCCCAACGAAGTACAAAATAAATCTCCCCAGCCAAATTCAGAGAGTTATCCCCACAAGAGTCTAACAGGGTTATCCCTAGCAAGTTGCAACTGAAAGGTCATTCCCCAGCTAAGTTCTTTCCTTTCACAAACAGGAATTCAATCCTCAACAGATTCAGTATCACCAGCAACGGTAATTCATCCCCAGCGGAGTTTATCAGTGGAATCTTCAGCAGAACATCTCTACCCCATAGAGTCATCTCCTCATCAGTGTATTCCCCAACGGAGTTATCCTCTCCTGCAAGTTTATCATCTTCGTTCATCATCCCCAGCGGAAACGAGGAATCCAACTCTATTCTCCAGCAGCTATCCGGGATTTATTTTCCCCAGCTAAAACATCACATTTCCATACATCATGATACGTGCATATACACATCATACCATACAATCTCATTTATGTTGATAACATCATTGCTTGATCCATCTCATGCATTGCATATGACTGACCTTTACCTTTCAGGAAAGATGCAGTTAAAGTTCTCAGCTATGTCAAAGGAGACAAGGCCAGTTAAATCGATTCCTAAAGATTTTTCTGATGCCAACACAGTCAAAGGAGACAAAACCAATTAAATCAATTCCTAAATATTTTTCTGATGCGAACGCAGTCAAAGGAGACAAAACCAGTTGAATCGATTCCTAAATATTTTTCTGATGCGAACGCAGTCAAAGGAGACAAAACCAGTTAAATCGATTCCTAAATATTTTTCTGATGCGAACACAGTCAAAGGAGACAAAACTAGTTAAATCGATTCCTAAAGATTTTTCTGATGCGAATGCAGTCAAAGGAGACAAAACCAGTTAAATCGATTCTTAAAGATTTTTCTGATGCGAACCCATTCAAAAGAGACAAGACCAGTTAAATCGATTCCTAAAGATTTTTCTGAGGCCAACCCAGTCAAAAGAGACAAGACCAGTTAAATCGATTCCTAAAGATTTTTCTGAGGCCAACCCAGTCAAAAGAGACAAAACCAGTTAAATGGATTCCTAAAGATTTTTCTGAGGCCAATCTAGTCAAAAGAGACAAAACCAGTTAAATCGATTCCTAAAGATTTTTCTGAGACCAATTCAGTCAATGGAGACATGACCAGTTAAATCGATTCCTAAAGATTTTTCTGATGCCAATTCAGTCAATGGAGACATGACCAGTTAAATCGATTCCTAAAGATTTTTTTGATGCCAATTCAGTCAATGGAGACATGACCAGTCAAATTGATTCCTAAAGATTTTTCTGATGCCAATTCAGTCAATAGAGATAAAGCCTCCTCTGGTCCAGTTAAATCGATTCCTAAAGATTTTTCTGATGCCAATCCAGTCAAAGAAGACAAAACCTCATCTGGTTCAGTCAGATCGCCGACAAGATCTCCCTGATTTGTATTCCAGTTTAAGATCAGACCACCTACCAATGGTCTCCAAATGGCATCTATAAGCCCATTCCCGACATCACAATGTTGATACCACTTCATGCGAGTGCAAATTTCTGGGCACTCTAGTGTTCAATCATCTTCCACCTTCGGATCACGAAAGGCCCGAAAGCCAATCTATATCCTCAGGTTTAAGAAGATTGAATAGGGGAAACTGTTGTACCCCAAAATTTTCTCTCCCATATTTCTCAAGACATGTCAAGAAGAATCTCCAAATTGCTCAAGGTTGCTCAAGAAATGGACAGTCAAGTCATCTCCTAAGGCAGTCAATCTCAAATTAGGGTTTTGTGTTGCATCAAGGTCCTTACATCCAAGTGACCCAAAGTGTTCCCCAATGTCCTAATATGTCCTCAAGGTCTTCCATGCCAATTTTCAAGCCTTGCAGAGGAAGTTTGGTCAGTCAACTGCTCAAGAGGCCCAAAAATCGACTGTGCTAGGGAAAAAGTCAACTATGACCTACGAATAGTCAAACCTCAAGATTTTTTGTCAACATTATCATTTTGAAGGATAATTAATCATTTGATCAAGGGTTGATCATGATTTATCAAGGATTTCTCAAGATTCATCAAGATTCAAAAGTTGCTAAATTAGGGTTTTGTAGGAAAAGTCAACTCAAATTTGACCAAGCATAACTTTATCATACTTTATTATAAATGACCCATCCAAATCTCATTTTGAAGAGGATGCAATTTCCCACAATCCATCTTCACACCCCAAGATCATAAGATGCACTCACAAGAAGTTACAAATTTGGACATTATAGGTCATTTTTGAAAGTCAACAAAAACACCATTTTTGACAAAGCTTATAACTTGATCATGGAATATCAAAATGAGATGAGACCAAAAGGGTTGGTTAGAGGAGATCTCAAGGTTTCTAAAAATTCCAAGAAAACCTCCAAAAGTTCAAAATTGAAGAAGTTATGCATTGTTGAAGTTGGGAATTTTTCCAAAATTGCCAAAAGTCAACTATCCCCAAAACTTCAAATTTTGCCAAAAGGGCCCACTTATTTCCACTTGATTTGATCTTGTCACACTACACGCGTGTCCTATCTTCAGTCTCATATCCATTCATTGATTTTTCTATTTTATTTGATTTTTATTGAATTAATTCATTATAAATCAATTTAAATCCAAATAAAATCTAAAAATTGATAACTTGGTATCTTTTTGATTGATACATGTCTTAAATATCATCATGTACACAATCAAACTCGTATCAAGCTATATCATGCACAAAATATTGGATTTGGAAGGAAATTAGAAGCTTTTTAATGGAGGATCATATCATATCTTCAAGCATTGATTGGCAAAGATTTAAAGCCCAATTTTTAACCTAATGCATTGCCTTATACTTATACAAGCTAGAGACACACGAATCAGAACCTAGAGGCTGCACAATCTGGAAAACAAAACTTGGAAATTTGTCAAAAAAGCTTGGAACTGAAATCTTGGTTAGAGGCGAATTCAGAGGAAAATCTCAACGTGGACCTCTTGCTGGACATCCACTGAATCAAAACCAATCCTTTACCAGCTATGAAACCTCATCAAACGCGCTGTAAGTATCCCTGAAAACCGACCTGCACTTGGAATCGAACTCTCATATTCATGCATTTTTTTGGCAAAATCTTTGTACAATCATGTTTATCAGTCCATTTAGAACCTTTCTTCATCATTTGATTGTGTTCATATGACCTATAACACCATACCTGAACCTAGGGTTTTGGAGGTTTGTATTTGGGCGTTTGTTTTACAGGAAAAATTAGGACCAATAATGGACATGGACGGGTTCAGGAGGTGAAGACGAACATGGTTGTGGTCTCAGAATTCGTTTCCATAGCCTAGAGAAGATTTTAGGATCAACCTAGGGATTTAGTTGCGGATTCAAATCCGCGGGAAAACGAACCAGGGTTCAGTGGAGAAGACGAAGACGTGTCCTCTCCCAACTGGCCCATTCAAAAGCTTCGCTCGTGTTTTTTTATTTTCCAGCATATTGTTTGTTTTGCACATATAATATTCATTGCTTATCTCATTAACAATTAAACACATTGGCTCAGTTGGTAAACACGTTAGTGCATAGTCCAATGGGACCTGGGTTCGAATCCCAGGTCCCCCAATGCATTTGTAATATTTTTCTCCAGGTACTCCAGCGTGCCTCATGAACTGTGGGCCACCATACGCCTTCAGATCTCAACGTGCCAGATGGCCTCCAGGCCAAATCTGATGGTCTAGAGGGGAGATCCATCATACACTCAAGTCAGCGCATGTATGGAGAATCTGGAAAGTCAACCAGGCTTGAACGTGAATGGGCCTCAAAAATACCAATCTCACTCCCTTTCCAGGCCCAACACCCCCCTTTGGTTTATTTTTATTCTTTTTTTTTATTTCATTTATTTATTTGTTTTATTAATTATTTTTATTATTATCACTAACTAATTAATCTTTTTTCTTAATAAAATCAAAAACACAAAAATATATTTTATTAATTTCATCACTTTATTTTTGTAAATAAATTAATTAATTAATTTAGTTTTAATTAGGTTTAACTTTTAATATTTTTTTGCAATATTTAAAATTGATGTAGAAAATTAGGTTTTTATTAACTTTGACCAAATTTATTCTATTTCTTTAAATATCCAAAAATATATCTTTTTATTAATTAATTTATTTATTTAATAATTAACTTAGATTTAATTCCATTTAATTCAAAAACAACCAAAAAAAATGCTTTCTTTCACAAAAGGGTCAAAACCCTAAAAAATGTGTCCGATTTAATTTTCTCGCACGCGATCCATTTTCTCATATTATTGTACTTGCTCCCGGAATGTAATAGCTTTAAATAGGACTTTAATTATTTTATCGCTTTCTTTTATTTTCCGCATTTTAATTTTAAGGGTTGTTTTTGGCGATGTAAATACTCGACGCCTTGTAATAGTTTAGATTTAATTTCCGCAAATTTAATTTCCGCAAACTATACACTGTTAGATGTTTGATAATAGGGAATGCATGACAAGATCGAATGTATGAACTTAAAATCAACATAGCTCACCCATGACATGTACAAAAGATAAATTAACCGAAATAACACACTCGCACATGTGCACTCTTAGGGTACACCTCACTTGGTTGCCTTCAAACGTGGTCATTGAGTATAGGAGGTTTTAGAGGTCGCCCTTTTGTCCAAAGATCATAGTTTCCTCGAAACAGTTGCCTCGGATAAAATGATCTAAGACATTAGGGTTACCGCTAAGGCGTACTAACATTGCTTTAGTGACCACACGTCCCTTAATCGAATTGACCCTTAAAACTCCAACGACGGTGCTACCTACTCATCAATAGCAGGATAGCATTGTCTAAAGGACATTAGCACGGATTGATTCCTTTTTCGAGTAGGTAGATGGTTCTTAAGTACTTGCTCCTTCAAAACAAAACTTTTCGCACTTACACCTTTCAAACAAAGAACTCTTTTCAAACCCACAAACACAAAGAAAGCAAATTTTTGAAAACACTTTGAGCAAGTACCTAAGAGCCCGTGGATAACCACGGTAGAAAGGGTGCTAACACCTTCCCTTTCTATAATCTACCCCCCGGACCCGAGAAACATCTCGAAAAAGGAATTTTTCTGTGCTTTTTTTCTTTCCTTGTTGGATAAAATAAAAGACGGTGGCGACTCTTGCTTACCGCGACATTTTGCGAAAACAAACGCAAAACACAAACCAGCATTCCAAAACAGTCAGTTCTTTCCCACCGTATCACAATAATAGACCAAGCTTTTGTAGAGAATGGCATGCCGTTAGATCAATTCAGCAGCATAATTGGAAACATTACATCATGTAACAACTTGAGTTTCTGCGATGATGAGTTACCAGATGAAGGGAGGAATCACAACCTAGCCCTCCACATATCTATGAACTGCAAGAATGATTCGCTATCCAATGTGCTAATTGATAACGGATCTGCGTTGAATGTTATACCGAGAAGTACTCTCATGAAGTTAAAGTATCAAGGAACACCTATGCGTCTGAGTGGCATCATTGTGAAGGCTTTTGATGGGTCGAGGAAATCTATCATCGGTGAAGTGGACTTGCCCATCCATATAGGACCCCACTTGTTCTTGATAACTTTCCAGGTAATTGACATTATCCCCGTGTATAGCTGTTTGCTAGGACGACTATGGATACATGAAGCAGGGGCTGCCACTTCAACTCTGCATCAGAAGCTAAAATTTGTGCGTGAAGGGAAGGTAGTGATCATAGATGGGGAGCAGGCGTTGTTGATATCCCATCTATCCTCTTTCAGTATTGTAGAAGCGGATGAGGCTGCTGTTGGAACCCAGTTCTAAGCCCTATCCATTGACAACATAAGGAAGAATGAGAATTTCGTGGTTTCCCTGAAGGATGCGCAGCAGATGGTGCACAATGGTCATAATGAAGTGTGGGGACGACTTATGGATCCACCTGTGAACAAGAACATAGCTGGTTTGGGTTTCTCTTCGAGGAATGGCAAATGCGGAAGTTTGAAGTCAAAGTCTTCTGTGAAGAGTTATCATGATGTTTTCACAGCGGAGGCTACCTCCATCTAATTGGTTCTGGAATTAATGTTGTTGAAGAGGATGAAGCAGAGCAGGAAGCACCGAATTTTGTGACGCATGGAGTCCGAGTTCAAGACTAGGTCACCATTGATATTCCTTCTTGCATATATGTTTCAAAGTAATTTTTTTTGTTAATCTGCTTCTTTCTTTTGAAAATCTTTCACTCTGCCCAAGGTGGGAGTATTAATGTTGTAGGGCTTATCTGTTTGCTATAATTGTTAAGATCATTAATAAAAGTTGTCTTTGCTTCCAAAATTATGTCTTTTATTTTCTGTCTTTTTCTTGGGAAATGGTAATAATAATAAATAAAAACCTTTCAAAATAAATAACAACTGAAAATTAATTTGCATGATCACTTGTTATATGTGTCAGTTTCTAAAAACAATCATAAATCATATGTGTAGATTAATTAAAAAACCCGTTGAATACAATGACCCTGCACCCTCTCCCAACTTTGAATGTCCTGTGTTTGGGGCTGAAGAAGAAGATTATGATGAGATTCCAGAAGATGTCTCACGGTTGCTTGAGCACGAGGAAAATACCATTCAGCCATATAAAGAGCCTTTGGAAGTGGTTAATTTGGGTTCGGAAAAAGATCTGAAGGAAGTCAAGATTGGAGCATCGTTGCATCCTGATGTAAAGAGCGGGTTAATTGAACTGTTGAAAGAATATTTGGATATTTTTCTTGGTCTTATCAAGATATGCCTGGTCTAGATACAGACATTGTCGAGCATCGTTTGCCATTGAAGCCAGAGTGTCCACCAGTTAAACAAAAGTTGAGAATAACCCACCCGGATATGGAAGTAAAGATCAAAGAGAAGGTCCTAAAGCAGATTAATGTTGGTTTTCTTGTGACATCAGTGTATCCTCAGTGGATTGCTAATATTGTCCCAGTACCAAAATATGATTTTCCATTGCCTCACATTGATATGTTAGTGGATAGCACAACAAAATTCAAGGTATTCTCGTTCATGGATGGATTTTCCAAGTATAATCAAATAAGAATGGCTCCAGAGGACATGGATAAAACAACGTTTGTCACACCCTGGGGAACATTCTGTTATAGAGTGATGCCCTTCGGGTTGAAGAACGCTGGTGCAACGTACCAGAGGGCTATGACAACCCTATTCCATGATCTGATGCACAAAGAAATCGAAGTATATGTTGATGATATGATTTCCAAATCCCAAACTGAAGAAGGGCATATAGAAGATCTATTGAAGTTGTTTCGGCGTTTGAGGAAGTATCGTCTCCGCCTGAATCCAAATAAATGCACCTTCGGAGTTCGATCGGGGAAATTGTTGGGTTTTATTGTTAGCCAGAAAGGAATTGAAGTCGACCCTGACAAAGTCAAAGAAATTCAAGAAATGCCAGCACCAAGAACTGAAAAGCAAGTCAGGGGTTTCCTCAGGCGTTTGAATTATATCTCCAGATTTATTTCTCACATGACTGCAACATGTGAATCGATCTTTAAGTTGTTAAAGAAAGATCAAGGTTGTGTGTGGACAGATGACTGCCAAAGGGCATTTGAAAGTATTAAAGAGTATTTACTTAAACCTCCTATCTTGCTCCCTCCCATAGAAGGAATAACGTTGATTATGTATCTAATAGTGTTAGAAAAATCCATGGGTTGTATTCTGGGACAACATGATGAAACGGGAAAGAAAGAGTTCTCCATTTATTATCTCAGCAAAAAGTTCACTGATTGTGAGTCGCGGTATTCCATGCTAGAAAAAACATGTTGTGCTTTGGCCTGGGCGGCAAAGCGTTTGCGGCAGTATATGTTGAATCATACCACTTGGTTGATCTCCAAAATGGATCCAATCAAGTATATTTTTGAAAAGCCTGGTCTTATTGGGAGAATTGCCAGCTGGCTGATGTTGTTATCTGAATATGATATCGAGTACCGCACTCAAAAGGCTATTAAAAGTAGTGTGTTGGCAGATTACCTTGCTCACCAATCGGTGGAGGATCATCATTCTGCAGAGTATGAATTCCCCGATGAAGATGTGATGTTCTTGAAAGTGAAAGATTGTGATGAACCATTTCCTGAGGAGGGCCCCAACCCTAAATCTCGTTGGAGTATGGTATTTGATGGAGCTGTGAATGCTTATGGTAAAGGAATTGGTGTTGTGATTGTTACTCATCATGGATCTCACATTCCTTTTACTGCAAGGTTAACATTTGATTGCACTAATAATATGGCGGAATATGAGGCTTGCATCATGGGTCTTGAAGAAGCTATTGATCTCAGAATCAAGATTCTAGATGTTTATGGTGATTCAGCCTTGGTAATAAATCAGATTAAAGGAGAATGGGAAACTCGTCACCCTGGCTTGATCCCTTACAACGATTATGCTACAAGATTACTACCCTTCTTCAATAAAGTTGAATTCCATCACACTCCTAGGGATGAAAATCAAATGGCAGATGCTCTGGCAACTCTGGCTTCCATGTACCAAGTAAATGCTTGGAATGATATACCCCGAATTACAATTCGAAGGCTAGATAGGCCCGCTCATGTGTTTGCGACAGAGGAGGTAGCAGATGAAAAACCTTGGTACTATGATATCAAGCATTTTCTTCAGACTCGGGAATACCCGTTTGGTGCATCAAAGAAAGATAGAAAGACACTGAGAAGATTGGCAGGCAGTTTCTTCCTCAGTGAAAATGTGTTATACAAGAGGAATTTTGACATGGTCTTACTCAGATGCGTGGATAGACACGAGACATGTTGATGCATGAGATCCATGAAGGTTCATTTGGCACTCATGCTAATGGACATTCAATGGCTAAAAGGATGCTAAGGGCAGGTTATTATTGGTTGACAATGGAATCTGATTGTTACAAATTTGCAAAGAAGTGCCATAAATTCCAGATTTATGCAGATAAGATCTATGTAGCTCTGACACTTCTCAATGTGATTTCCTCCCCATGGCCTTTCTCTATGTGGGGTATTGACATGATCGGGACGATAGAACCCAAAGCTTCGAATGGACATTGTTTAATCTTGGTAGCAATTGACTACTTTACCAAATGGGTAGAGGCTGCTTCGTATGCCAATGTTACCAAGCAGGTGGTTGTGCGTTTCATCAAAAATAATCTTATATGCCAGTATGGTGTGCCGAGCAGAATCATCACTGACAATGACTCGAATTTGAACAACAAGATGATGACTGAACTGTGCGAAGAATTCAAGATTGTCCATCACAACTCATCTCCATACAGGCCAAATATGAATGGGGCTGTTGAAGCTGCTAATAAGAATATCAAGAAGATCATCCAGAAAATGGTTGTTACTTATAAGTATTGGCATGAAATGCTCCCTATTGCTCTACATGGATATCGAACATTTGTCCGCACTTCAACAGGAGTGTTGTACCCCAAAATTTGCCCTCGCATCTTACCACCAGAAATCGCAGCTTCAGGCATTTCCTGACTTTTCAAACTGGTTCAAGAATCGGATAAACGGACTTTTCTCATCAGTCAAACAAAAATTAGGGTTTCACTGATTTTTCAGGGCTCTGGATTTCTCACACAGTTGGCCTTAGGTTTTTGGTTGATTTTGGCTCAATTTTGGTCAGGCGAACGTTATTTGGCATTTAATCAGGAATTAAGGGTTTTATGGGTATATTCTCAGAAAGGTTAAAATTCCACAGCACTTTGCAAGTTATTCCAAGATTCGGTTTGAATTCGCATTGTTTTGATTTAATCAGTAGAAGAGGCAGTTGGCTTGAATTCATGTTGTTTTGTTTGAACCAGTCAAAAGAAGTACGCAATTTGGATTTACAGTGTTTGTTGAAAATCAGTGAAGAGGGAATGCGCCTGTTTGGTTTGTTTCGGTTAACTGTTACTTTACTGTGAATATTGGAAAAGCCAGGTTTAATTGATCAATGTGCTAAAGTATTGTTTATTTAAATTATTTATTATTCTAAATTAAGTGATTGAAATTTATTTTTTTCAATCATTTTAATTCAAAGAGTTTTAAATAAATAAATAAACAATAAAAAAAAGAGGAAATAGAATTGGTTGGATAATAAAGACTTTTATTGATATTTGAATTATTTGTACAATTATTGTTATAATTTAATTACAAACAATGGTTTACATTAATTCAAATATTAAATAAAAAAAACTATCCTATTTATTTCTAATTCTTCATGCTTCACTTTATTCCTCTCCATCCAATTTTTTCACCTGCAAAAGAAAAGAGAAAGTCAAAAAGCAGATAAAATAAATACAGATAAAATAAATTCATCATTAAGGGCCACTGATTGGGATCAGTTAACCCTCCTTGCAAATCACGTGATTTCTCCCGGTTCACAAAGAGGGAAGAATTTTATTTATTTAATCATGAATGCAAAATGTCAAAGTGCATAAATTCAAAATGACAAACTGCATAGTTCAAGTTCAACCAAACTGAAAAAAAATCCAATTTCCTACTTTATACCAAAAAGTCCACCCAAGCTGTCCAAGAAAAGAGGATTTGGGCAAAGATATTAAAAGGAGAAAAGTACAAAAGCTGGATAAAATATGCAGAGGAAAGTTATGCAAGCAAACAAGAGACTATCTTTTCATCATTTCCCATCAGGTTAGCCCTTTCAGAATTGGGTACAGCACAAAACATGTTAAATATTTAACTGTACTAGAAGAGAGAGAGAGGGAAAAGAGGGGAAGTGTGGGCTTACTGTTTGGCTTTAGGCATAAGGGAAATACAGAAAATACAACTGCAATAAGACAGCAAGGCAAAGGCTAAAAGAAGCATTAATTCAGTGTTACTCAAATTGGGCAGAAGTACACAGCAGAGTCAATCACTAAAACAGAAAAGTGCCAAACTTTGCAAGTCTGCCCAGTAACTTGGTTCAAGAAGAGATGCCAAAGTTTGAACAAGTCTTAGGCGCCAAAAGACCAAGAGGCTGAAAGACAAAAAGAAACAAATATAAAATTGCAACAACAATAAAAAAGAAGGGGGACTGAGCTCTAGAAAACCTGATTGAGCCAATATACCAACATCACAAAAAATACAAACACACAACTCCAAACCTAAAACCAGTCCATAACCTCCGAACAATAAACCATTAAAACCTGTTCCAGCCTTACCAAAGAAAAAAGTTACAAAAACCTGAAGCCTAACCAGTAAACAGGTCAAGCCAAACCTTAAAACCTGTGATAACCATAACCTGCAAATGGCCTGAAAGCTCAAAGCCAGAACTGATACAAAATCCCACAGCATAACTGTCCAAAACCAAAAAAACAAAAGAACCAGAACCTGCATTATCCAAGCCTAAAAACAGTCACAAGATATACCAGCATATGTCCATCAACCAAAAACCATACAAACCTGTCAAAACCTCACCATGCCTGTCAATAACTAAAAACCTCCAGCCAAAACACCAGCTCAGGCCTCAAATCTCATCTTGCCCGAAGCCTAACCAAGTGCCTTCAGAATCTCTCCAACATTCAAAACACAAGGCAACTTAGGATAAACACAAGGCATACTCAAGCATACAGGACCAACTCTAGGCCCTCAGTAGACGCATCATCAGGCAACAAGCTCAGCATATTCAAAAGCATACGAAAGTTCTAGGCAACTATAAGAGAAGAAGAGAGAAGCATTCCAAATCAAGGCCCTCAGAACCCTAGGTTCATCCTTGGGCAATAAAGCAACACAAGAAGGCGAGTTCAGGGCAACTGTAAGAGAAGAGGAAAAGCAGTAGGCCACTCAAAGCAAGCCTCAGTAAACACATCAATGGCCAACATAAACTATTAATCTCAAGGCAAGCATACAGAAATGTCAAGACAGTAAAGGCGAAAGAGAGGAAGAAAGAAGTGAGGTTTCAAGACAAGGTTTTCAGTACAAAAATCATCATCAAACCCTAAGGAAGAAGAAAAAGATAAAAGTTACCAAAGAAGCAAGCCAGCGTCTTCACGCCCCCTTTGCCATCCAGCCTCCTAGCTTTCCTCACCGTCATTCCTCCCTCCAAACGAAAGGTAGTCCAATGCTCTCCCCTTTTCCTTTTAATTCTCGTTAAACAAACACAAAAATCAATTTAATCAAATACGCAGAAAATCACAAGCATGCAAGAACTAAATCAAACCCTAACGAATCAAACTTGTTACCTAATTCTCTCACCTTAACGTTGTCAATGGAGAGAAGAAGGAGGCATGGAAACTGATGGCTTGGGGCTGAAGGACTCAGAAGCTGGCAAAGACGAACGGAGAAATTGAACGAAACCCCAAGACGCGCCGCTGTACAAACCCTAAAGCCTTTGTCTCCAAATGAAAGCGCCAGATGAAACCCTAAATTGGTTTGAATCCAAACGGGCCTTACCCATTCTGCACGCCCCAAAGCCCATGAAAATGTTTGCTTCTTTAACAAAAACATTTCATTTAACACTAACTTCTTTTTTTTTATAAAACAATATTTTCTTTTTCTTTTTATTTATTCTTTACAAAATCACATTAATACTAAAATATATAAAAACACTTTTTATTTAAAATATCTAATTTAAATTATATTTGTACATAAATAATAAAGATACATTTTTTATCATATAATTGAAAATACTTTTTTCCACTTTGTTTCTTGATATTTATTTAAATATACTTTTTATAATAAATAAAGATACATTTGTACATAATAGATAAACACATTTTTTATTAAACTCTTAAACACTTAGTTAAAACATTTTTGTATATAATAAGCAATGATACATTTTTTAATTAAAACTTGAACATACAATTAAAACATTTTCTTTTGTGCATACTAAAAGAAATACAAGATCAATAATTAAACAAACGCTTAATTATTCTTTAGGTTAAATAAATACCCTAATATACATTAATTTCATATTATCGCACATGTAAATAATTACATACATATACGCACGTACACCTACACAATATACTGGCATTCTGATACATTATACATTTGCCTACGTTGACATTCGTTACATTTACACTTGAGTGGTTCGATTTGGTTAATTTATTGGACCCTATGATCCTAAGTCTCATCCCCATTCATAAATTTGTACCCCCACTCCCAGATACTAATCTTGTAATAGCGTAGATTTTACATTTCCGCAATTTATAGTTTTCCAATTATACCATGGTTAGACCTAGGGTTTGCATGTACATAAAATCAAACGCTAGATAACCTAATACAAGACAAATACATGAAATCAACACACAATCACATTTGCACCCTCTAGGGTAATCCCACATGTTGCCTTCCAAAATGGGTCATGCTTGCACGTCGAGTATCTTTGGCAAAACCAAATTAAAATGATCATAAGTCCCTCAAAATGTTGCCTAAACGGAATGATCATAGTCCCTTCAAAGCAAATTGCCAAAGACACTTGGCACCATTGCATTCATGGTCCATACGACGACCCGCGCCCGTCCCGAATAAACTTCCTAAACGCAAGATTGTCCACCAATTTCAATGGTGAAACAAAATTGTCAAAAGGGGTTAAAACATAACAAAAACCTTTGAGTACAATAGGGTAGACAAAACTCTTAGTTACTTGAGATCGACTTGCAAAAACACTTGCCTTCTCTTCAAAAACCACAATCCATGACACTTTCAAAACAAACTCTCAAAACATTTTGAAACATCTTTTCGAAAAGATACACGCCTTTGTAAAATATTCGAGTAAAGAATTGTTACAAGGTTAGCCTAAGACAAGGCATCTTCTTCCAAAACATTTTCAAAAGCACTCACACACGCACCATTTTCAAGCAATCGAAAAATCAAGGCAAGTGATCTAAAAAACCAAGTAACTAAGAGCCCATGGATAACCATGGATGAAAAGGGTGCTAATACCTTCCCTTTTCATAATCTACCCCCCGAACCCACGAAATATCTCAAAAGGTTTTTGCTGTGCTTTTTTAACCTTTCCTTTAGGATAAAATAAAAAGTCAGTGGCGACTCTTGCTCAACCGCACAAGTGCGAATACGAACGCAAAACACTAGTCAGTTCTCCCACCGTATCACAAGGAGCAACCCAGTTTTCTATAGTGTATGGAATGGAAGCTGTACTCCCTGTCGAGGTAGAGATTCCCTCGTTGCGTGTGATAATGGAAGCCAAATTGACAGAGGCTGAATGGGTTCAGAACAGGTTTGACCAATTGAATTTGATTGAAGAGAAGAGAATGACAGCTTTATGTCATGGGAAGTTATATCAGAAAAGAATGAAGAAAGCATTTGACAAAAAGGTCAAACCTCGTGAATTCAGAGAAGGAGACCTCATGCTCAGGAAGATCATGTCTTTCAACACTGATTCTAAGGGCAAGTGGACTCCCAATTTTGAAGGCCCGTATGTTGTTAAGAAAGCCTTCTTTGGTGGTGCATTAATTCTTGAAACTATGGATGGCGAGGAGTTCCCACGTCCCATGAATGCTGACGCAGTCAAGAAATGCTTTTCCTAAAAGAAATAAAAGAACAACTCGCTAAGTTGAAAACCTGAAAGGGCGGCTTAGGCAAAAAAGGAGCGTCTCGGTAGGCCGAAAACCCGAAAGGGCGGTCTAGGAAAAAATTAGAGTCATAAACAGAATAAATTTCCCGCTAAGTTGAAAACCCCCAAGGGCAGCTTAGGCAAAAGTTAGGGACTTTCTTGGCAAGTAACTACGTCAGACGAGACTTGATCATTGAAGAAACAATCTTCTCAGATCCTCACCATACTTCAACAAAATCTGCTGCTCAGGATTTCAAAAGTTGTTAGGGGGGATAGTGGTCATTGTATCTCAATGTATCTTTTCCATTATGTATTACCATTTCCCAAACTTTGTAATCATCCATGGAGTCTCGCCATTCGCAGACTACCATTCTATTAATGAAATTCGAGCTTTTGCCCAACTTTTGTGTTCTTATTTTTATTTATCTTGCAAAGACATCATTTATTACTGATAATAATTGTTAAAGCAAAAGGATTAAAAAGCAAAATTAACTTTTCAAAAAGAAGAGAGGTCTTTACAATTCAATTTATTTGGGATTTATGATGAAACAATGACAACAATAATGGTGATCCCAAGAATGAACAAACTCCAGTTGTTTTAAGAAGATTTACTCCCTTCATGAAAGTTTTCTCAGGTCATTTTGCTGGTAGGTGCGCAATCTTTGTGTGTTTCTCAGATAGTTAAAGACAATATCAGTGGGTGAAAGATACAATATTGGGTTTATGATCCCATTATCACCAGTCAGTTCTTGATTCGTTTTTTGGGGTTTGCATGGTCAGAAGTCTCCATCTCAGATTCCCCAGCAAGTTTACCCTCATTTGATGAAAGTTTTGGCATTAATATTGACTGCTTAATTTCCCAGGAAGGTTATCCCAGGGCATCTCTTGTTTGGAATGAGTATTCGTGATGAAAGTTTTCTCCAGGGAGGTAGGCTTGAACCCCCAATGAGGTTTGGTTGTGTCGGCGTCAGTCTGCTTTATTTGAGGCTGGTCTCGCAATCTCCAGTAGGCATGTTTCTTTTGGAAAACTGTTTTCTTCGATGAAACCGGAATAAGGATATTCTATCCCGATATTTGTTTGATTTGGCTACATCCGGATTATGTTTCTCCTCAGTAAAGTTAAGGCAGTCAATGGGTTTGGTTTCCACAGTTGCTTTTACTTTTCTTGGATTGATCTTTCTGGTTGAAGTTTAGCCCATTGTTGTTAGTACCTGAGGCGTTTTTGATTGTTTGTACTGATTATGTATCCTTTTACAAGCATATGCACGATATCACTCATACATTCATACATACATCATGCACGACTAAAAACCAGCGTTCATTAAATTGATGTTTTGACTTTTCCTGCAGCGCTCTTTGCTTAGTTGAATTTGGTTTTCCCTCTTGAGTTTATTTCTCAAAAGATGTATCTGCACTGGCCGTCTTCCTCCAGTTTATTTCTGAATTGGATTTATGGATCTCTGAAAACTTTGAGTTTTGGTTTGTGCATTTATTTTGCACAGGAAGACTTTATCTCATCAGCAGGAATATCGTGGCATGTCCCCGGGAAGTCATATTTCTATTACCAGGAAGTCATTTCTCTTTGAAAATCCCCTTGACAATAAGTGGGAGTCTCTTTATTTGAGACAGATTACATATTACCCTTTCCAGGAAGATTTCCTTGGCTAAAGAAGAATTTGAGACCCGTTCTTGGCAAAACACCAGAATCTTGGGGGAACTTGATATATTTTCTCTTTCTACCTTCAGTGAACATTGGTCGTACATCGGCAGTGAACGTCGGTGTTTCTTATCCTTTTTCTATCTTCTGTGAACGTTGATAGTTCATCGTCAATGAACGACAGTGATATGATATTTTTTCTCTTTCTAGCTTCGGTGAATGTTGGTAGTACATCGACAGTGAACATAGGTGTTTCTTATCTTTTTGCTATCTTTAGTGAACGTTGATAGTTCATCGTCAGTAAATGGTGGTGATATGATATTTTTTTCTCTTTCTACCTTCAGTGAACGTTGGTAGTACATCGGCAGTGAACGTCGGTGTTTCTTATCTTTTTGCTATCTTCAGTGAACGTTGATAGTTCATTGTCAGTGAACAACGGTGATATGATATATTTTGTCTTTCTACCTTCAGTGAACGTTGGTAGTACATCGGTAGTGACCATTGATGTTTCTTATCTTTTTTCTATCTTTAGTGAATGTTGATAGTTCATCGTCAGTGAATGACGGTGATATGATATTTTTTATCTTTCTACCTTCAGTGAACGTTGGTAGTACATCGGCAGTGAACGTCGGTGTTTCTTATCTGTTTGCTATCTTCAGTGAACGTTGATAGTTCATCGTCAGTGAACAACAGTGATATGATATTTTTTCTCTTTCTACCTTCAGTGAACGTTGGTAGTACATCAGCAGTAAACGTTGGTGTTTCTTATCTTTTTTCTATCTTCAGTGAACGTTGATAGTTCATCGTCAGTGAATGGCGGTGACATGATATATTTTCTCTTTCTACCTTCAATGAACGTTGGTATTACATCGGCAGTGAACGTCGATTCTTGTTATCCTCCTCTCTGATTCTTTTCTTGTGGTTTACCAGTGATTTATTTTCCTGGTGGGATTGCTCTTTTGTTTCTACATTTCATGTTGCATCCCCAATGCTACTTTACGTTTCTTTTGTTCCATTCATATGCATAAATGTTTGCATGGCATCTTAGGGCCAAAAATAGGGTTTGTTTTATATTTAAGTGTCTTCGATCACGTCCACACGAAGATCTTTAACCTTCATATCTCCGGATAGAAGAAACTTAAATAAGGGCAGCTGTTGTACCCCAATTTCCCCCCCTAAGATCCCTTCATCATACCATATTGTTTCAATCACCACAAAATCACATTAGGGATTTTGGTTTCTCTCCCTATCTTTAGCCTTGCTCTTTGAGGAGTTACCAAGCACCTTGACTTGTTTTCTTTTGTGATCATAGATATTTTGCTTTGATTTTATCTCTAAATTAAAAAATACAATATTGGTTTGTCTTACTTGTTAATAATGTAGGTGAAGGCAATGAGGTTTAGCAAGTTGCATCATGGGTTCATGAGTTTAGGTGGCCATGAGTCCTCATCATCATCCTCAACAAATCCTATTCACAAAGGAAGAATATTGGCACAAAAAGTTTGTTCAAATTTGGCAAAGTTCCACCAAGCATTCTCTTGATCTATAAGCTAGGGTTTTAGACTTCAGAGGGGCATATCTTGCTCATCTTTTGGTATTTTTGAGTGATTACAAAAACATTATTCTCTTAAAATAGTTACCAACAAATCACTTCAAAATTTCCAAGGAGTTTTCATGTGGAAGGAACTTAGTGAAGAAGAAATATTACAAGTCATCCAGATGAATCCCCAATTTCCATAGGTGAATTCAAATGGTCATAACTTGGTCAATTTTTATCACCATGAGCCCATTCGTTTTTCATGATGACCCTAAGGATGTGTACTTAATGCCTTATTTTATGTTCAAAGTAAGAAAATGGATGGAAGTTTCCTTAATAATGCAAGAGATTATAGGTCATTTCATGATTTTTGGCCAACTTCAACAAGTTATAACTTGCTTAATTTTTGGAGATTTTGAGTGGTTCAAATTGCAAAATGTCATTCAAGAGGTCTACTTCATTCCATATTTTTTGGTTAAAAGCAAATTCTAAGTGGAAGGCCATGTTTGGATGCAAAAGATTATAGGTCATTTTTAAAGAAGAGCTTGAAATTTTTCTAAGTATGGAAAGTCAACTCTTTTTCTTCAACTTTGAATCCATGTAACTTTCAGCTCAAGCATCCATTTGATTCCACTCTTTTTCCATTGCAAATCTTGTAACCTCATCTTTCCAAAGCATCAAGAATTATGCCCTAATACCCCTTGAGGTGGAAATGCCATAGATTTGAATTTGGTAGTTTGAAACTGAATTTTACACAAAGTCAGAATTTTGAAATCTTTGTTTTGGCTTCTAATCACAAGATTTCCACATGTTTTCGTTTCTAATCATGTTTAACAACTTGCCAGAAGTGATTAACATCATGAAACACATGATTTGGATAAGTTTTGATCAAGTTTGAGTCACACTTTCTTCATGATGCATACTCACGTGAATTCCCTCCAAAACGCATCATTTGATATTCCTTTTGATCCCATTTGCTTCCCTGTAAATAGAGGGTCATCCCCCATTCAATTTCCCAAGCTTAGAGAGCCAAGAACACCCTGCCAAAATTTCACACGAACCCACTTTTGTTGAATTCAGTTTTTGAAATTTAAGCTTCATTTTCCAAAATTCTTTGCGCATTCATCATCCTTGAACTTCATACAAACTCTCCAGCACTTAAACCAATCAAAACAACCCATAATCCAAGCTACAGAAGTCCAGTTTTAGAGCTTCTTACTTGAACTTCAAAAAGGTAGAATTCTCCACCAATTAGATCCAAATCAAGCACTAATATGTTCTACTCCTTTGTCTGATTCTAATGCTGCTTACAATTTTTAAATCCATTGAGAATTGAGAGAGAAATCTAAAATTGAAGGTGCTCACTATTTTTCTGTGTTTTTATTCATATCTCTCTCCATACCTTACATAAATTTGGCGCGATGGTTGTGTTAGAATCGTCTTGAAGAGACGAGTTCAATGATGCTAGTCAGGGATCCTAATTTTTCTATATGAAGGATCTCATAAAATCCCCATTGCAGGGTGTCTGGAGGATGAAGATGATGACATGTCTCGTCTCAGCCAATGATAGTGTGTCAAGCGTTTTAGTTTCATTGGTTGCCCTTTTTCTGATCACATGTGTGTTTCACTAAGGTCCATATCAAGCACAGCGCGTTTGGTCCATTGGATTATCTTACTAACACGTTTTGACTTTGATCTGATGGTCCACATCTTTTTGGTTTTATTTTATTTTCTGATTTCATATTTTATTTGATTAAATTTTCAAAAATTCACAACTCTTTTATTTTTTATCCAAAAATTATGAAAAATTCACAAAAAATACTTTGAATTATTTCTGATCTCATGAATATTTTTTTACATTTTTATTTTAACATTGGTATTTTTTATATTTTTTGTATTATTTGCTTTCTTTTAATTACTTAAAAAATACTTTCTAACATTTTTTAATTCTGAAAAAATTCATATTATTTTGCATATTTTTTTACTTTCTGAAAATTTTATGGAATTTTATGTTGAGGTTTACTATTTTTGATCTATTTTATGTTTGTTTTAGCAATTTTAAATGGTTTGAAAATAGTTTCTGACTTTTGAAAATTCCCAAAAAATTTGTATAATTACTTGGCCTCTTTTCTGATTTTTCTATGGTCTTATTTTTTATTTCTTGATTAATTTAAATATAATTGCCATTTTCTTCATTATTTTCCATTTTTTTAAAACATTTTTAAACCCTTTAATGAACATATTAATTATATTATTATTTTGTGAATATTTTCTGACTGTCTTGGGTTGATTTTTTGGTCATGGCTTTATTAACATCATTGGATCCATGGTGTTGAGTCTAACTCCACAAAAATGGATGAATGATTTTAATAATAGTTTGGATTAAATATTAATTCAAATGTGGTTTTTCTTTTTACCCTAAATCCCCTTCATCTCATCCCCTTCTCATTGCACTAAATGTTGTTGGAGCATGATCTCTATATCATATCTCAAAACAAATGGTGCATAGATTGCTATTGACCGGCCTCAAAATAGGTGCGACTTCTATATAAGTCCACTTACGATTGCTTAACATAGCGCTAAATTTTGTCCCGATTCGAATAAATGATCATTAGTGGCCCAAACTTATGATTGCAAACCCAAGTATGTTAATTTGATCTCTTTGATCCAATAACCTTGAGATTCATTGTGTGGAGGCTTTGGTTCTACCAATTCTCTAATGGATCTACAACACCTTTGGTCAACGCGGATCACTTAAACATTGTTGATCATTAAATGACACTTGTGAGAATTTCAAATGGATGATATACTTAACAAAAAGCAAATGCAACTTGTTGTGTGGAGGCTCTGGTTCTACCAATCCTCTAATGAGTTCCAAATGAAAGTTTCAAGATGGTCATCCAACTAACCACTAATTATTGACTTGTTTTATTTTATGCTTTTATTTTTTATGCTTTATGCACTATTTATTTTTTAGCATTTTACATTTCATGCCGTTTTCACCTTTACTCATTTGAGCATTTATTTTCTTGTCATTTTTACTTTGCTCACTTGAGCTTTTCTTTTTTTTCTTTCTCTAAGATACTTAATAACCAACTTAAACCCTAAAAAACTCTTAATGGTACTCGGATTATTTGGTTACTATCCTTGGCATGATGGACCAGTGGATTTTTACTTGGACTTAGGATTAGAAACCTTGGCCTATCTTGGAGACCTTGTGATCTTATCTGATTATTTTGTCTGGAGCTCTTGAGGTTTACCTAAAGATATTAGGTTGCTTGTTTGTTTTTGTGTGCAGGTTTTTGGTGATTACACTCCTTGTTTGTAATCTGGAATTCACCCGTATACAGCCGTTACTCTGCCCAATTTTTGTGAAGACTTAATACACTTGAAGTTTGGTTCTCTCAAGAGGTCTAGTATCTTTTCTTGCTTGGTTTCAATCCAAAGAATGGGAATTCTATCTTGACTCATAATGTCAAGTTTTGTCTTCTTGTTGGTTAGATGGTTCTTATCCTTAGCTTTTATCTTATGCTTTAGGATAGTCTTTTCTTCCCCTCCCACCTTCTTTAATTTCAAAAATCTCTTCCCTCCTTTTGAAAACTATTCTTGTTTTGAAACTTAAACCACTTTCATAATAAACTTGGACTTAGGTCCATGCATTTTCAAAAATCTTTTCATAAATAAACTTCAATCAATTTAATAATACTTTGACACTTTTTGTGAGAAGACTAAAAGTCAACCAATCTCATTTCAAATCATTTTGCCACTTTGGCTTTTATCTTTAAAACTTTTTCTTAAAAGGTTAGACTCTTGTCAATCCTTGTAGTGATGCAAACAACTATACTTATACAAAATGTAGTGAAGTGAGATATTTTCCACTTGGGTTTTGAGTGAGGCATTGTTGATTTTAAAATCCAAGCCATTATCCTCCACTGCAAATTCTCCTTTCTCATGATTGTGGGTAGTAAGTATATTTTCCACACGAACAATGACGATGATGTCTTATCTCTTAAAATAAACCAACACACTTTTGTTTAAAATTTTTAAAAGAGGAACTACGTGTACCCTGATCCCCTATTGCATGAAAGGTGGTACATAGGCACTAAAGGTTCGCAACCACGGCGGGTGCAAAAATCATAAAAAATACTTCTTTTCTCACCTCCACTATCCATTTTATATACAACACGTTTTTATAGCCAAAATATACAGATTTTACAAAGAGGTTCTTGCGGAATACCGTAGATGTTTAGGGTGTTAATACCTTCCCTTTGCATAATCAACCCCCTTACCTTGAATCTTTCCCCCTTTTTTTGCGTTATTCTCTCTTTTCCCATTCCTTTGGAAACAATAAAGTGTGGTGGCGATTTTTATTTTGATTTATATAAAGGCTAGTCAATCCAATGGCTTAGTCTTGAACATTTTTACCACTACACTATGTTGCACAATCTTGTTTTGTAGGCCTCTAAACCTCAATATCTATCTGTGATGCGGTGGGAGAACTGACATGAGGTTTTGCGTTTGTGTTCACAAATGTTTCGGTTTAGCAAGAGTCGCCACCGACTTTTATTTTATCCAAAGGGAAAGGTAAGAAAGCACAGGAAAGACCTTTGAGATTGTTTTTGGGTTCGGGGGGTAGATTATGAAAAGGGAAGGTGCTAGCACCCTTTTCATCCATGGTTTTCCATGGGCTCTTAGTTACTTGTTTTAGATCACTTGCTTTGCTTTTCCAATTGTTTGAAATGGTGCTTTGTGTGGTTTTGAAAAGTATTTTGAAAATAGGCCATTGTTTTGGCAATCTTTGTAATGATTCTTGTTGGAATGTATACAAAGATGTCTGTCTTTTGAAAAATGTTTCAATGTTTTTGAAAGTTGTTTGGAAATTATTTTGAAATGTGTGTGTGTGTTTGTTTGAAAATAGCAAGGATGGTTTGCAAATTGATCAAGTAACTAGAAGCATCTACCTACTCAAAAGTCTTTCTTATACATTTTTATTCCTTTGACATTGTTGTTTTACCATTGCATTTGGTAAACAACCCTATCTTTAGATGTTAAACGGGATGGGCGTGGGTCATTGTATGACCATGATAGCAATGGTGCCAAGTATCTTAGCAAGTTTAAGGGACTAAGATCATTTGTTTTTAGGCAACATTTTGATAGCGTCATCGAGGGACTATGATCTTTTTGTTTTGTTTGATTTTGCCAAGATACCTAGCATGCATACCATGGCCATTTTAAGGAAACAAAGTGGATGAAACCCTAGGGGTGCTTGTGTGCAATGTGTTGTCATTTTTCATGCTTTTTTGTCTTGTGTTAAGTCATGCTATTTGTTTTGATTTTTTGTCTTTGCATACAAAACCCTAGTTTACTATCATGGTATTTGAAAGCAATAAAATGTGTAAAGTAAATCTAGACTATTACAACAAGATTATGGGGAGGGGGATACAAGTTTTGAATAGGGGGATATTGCTTAAAATAAAAACCCTAAAACTATTATTACAACCAAATTGAAATATTGCACAAATAAATAAATAAACAATTACTTAAATATGCAATTAAAGGTAAATATGCAAAAATGTTTCTTTGAATTTGTTTTATGCATGAGAAAATAAGTTTATTCAAGTTTAAAATAAGAAAAAAATATTAATTATTTTTGAAAGGGTGAAGAAACCCTAGTTTTTTGTTTAAAAAGATATATTCTATATTATTTATTTTTAATCAAGAAAAATAATAATAATATGTACAAAATGTTAAAAAATTGAAATATGTATAAAAATATTATTTTAAGTGTACATATAATAAAAATAAAAATATATAATATTTTTATATTA
Organism: Vicia faba; assembly: GCA_948472305.1. Taxonomy (NCBI): domain Eukaryota; kingdom Viridiplantae; phylum Streptophyta; class Magnoliopsida; order Fabales; family Fabaceae; genus Vicia; species Vicia faba. Next base: position 653,562,273 of record OX451740.1, read on the forward strand.
TTTACAAGTTTTATTTAAGAAAATAAAAGTATATTAACCTAATAATTTATTTATTATGCAAAAAAAATAATATAAAAAATATGATAAAATGCAAAAAATAAAGAAAATATTTTTTGTGATTTTAAATGTTCAGAAAAAATAAATAAAAGTCAGAAATATGAAATATGCAAGAAAATATAAAAAATAAAAGAAAATGGTCAAGGGGGTGCAAAAAGTAAAAGGGGTGTGCCAAAAGAAGTAGGCCCAAGCGCCAGGCCCAGACTCCACTTCATCCCTGACCTTTGTACACGTGCGCACGTCCTGGTTCAGTTCAAACCTATTCTTGCTATTCTTTGCACAAAAACAAAATCTTGCAACATGAAACTTGTAGCATTTTTAGTCACAATTTCAATGATATAAAGAACTTGACCTAACTCTCAAAGATCAGAGAGAATTTTATCACCCCTAAATTCTGACCTAGTTTTTTCAGCAACTTCAACTATCAAATACTCCTAGCTCAGTTAATATAAATGGAAGCTATGCATATGTACAGCTCAAACAACTTAAGGACTACATTTTTGCTTCACAAACCTAAGCTTAAAGATGCCTAAATAAGGAGTAAGAAACTTGACAAATACCTTGCTCAGTTGAGTTTGGATATGGCAATGTAGCAACTTTGAGTGAGGCCTGAAGGTCGTGTGAGCTTGCTTGAAGTTCCCTCAACCTTTCCCAATGCTCAGCTTGCCTTGTAGATGCATGAATCTTCCTATAGAAGTCAACCTGCAAAGCTTCAAAATGAAAATGGTGAAGTGTGAAAATGAGCTCACAGTTGCTGGACAGGGGCCTGGATAGTTCAGATGTGATGTAAGGGATGTGTTTGAAGTGGTTCAAGGAAAAATGCACGAGTGAAATATGTTTTGGCATGTGATTTGCAGAGGTTGCCATGTTTGGGCAGAAAAATGAGATTTCTGTGTTTTAGGGTGTTTGAGAGGTGAGAAATTCGTGTCTTAGGCTTGTTGCAATATTCTGAACTTGTGTGAAATGATACGAAGACTTGTTTTTATCAGATGGAAGAGTTGTGTGGACTTTTGCAAGATTGCTTGTTTTTGAAGAAAGGTGAAATGACAATGCCCAAAAGCTTGTACTTGCTAGTTCCTTAGCTGCACATAGTTGGTGAACTTTGCCTTATATTTGTGGACTTTGTTTGCAGCAAGAAGTTAGGTCCATGGCTCAAGATAAACAAAGTTGCTAAAAGCATGCTTTATCAAAGTAGCAATGTAACCTTTATGCCATTTTTGGAATAATTCTTTGTACAAAGCTTCAAAGATCAGAACAATGCCATTATCCATTGATTTTTCATTAAATTAATGAGTGTAGAAAGGATTAGGACCTGTAATGCAAGTACAAGCATGATTCAAACTGATTTGCAACTTGAACCAATGTGAAAAATGCCTTGGACAAAAGTGATAATTTTCCATTTTCATTCTTTCGATTCTCCCTAACCATAAATGATCTTGGAGAGTTCTTGGACATTTTGGAAAGCTTGTAACATTCTCTACAATCCATCTTTAAAATGCATTTTGAGATTCCTCTTGGAACTATGTGAAAAGTTTCCATGAAGTTAGGTCAAAAATCTGCCTAAACTAGGGCAAAATTTCACTAAGTTAGAAAGTTTTTTGGACCCGTATTAAAAAAATCATAACTTGAGATCCAAGCATATTTTTGGAAAACTTTGTGAACAAAAGTTGTATATTTCATGGAGGACTACAACTTTCATGTTGGGAGTTTTCTTTGAATCCAATTGCATCATGGTGAAAAAGTTGGGAAAAGTTGGGAAAAAATAAGAAATTTTCATAACTTAGAAAAATTTTAAGTTATGTTTCAAACTTAAACCCTAATTTCCAAAATTAGGTTTCTTGGTGAACAATTTTCATTTTTTGACACATCTTTATGAAATATGACCCTTGGCACTTGATTTTGACCAAAAAGTCAAAGTTTGACTTTTCAGTGCACAATTGATTTTTGATCAGTTGACTGGAAAATTCATCTGTCAATCCAATGCATTTGAGATCTTTTGAACTATGTGATTAGGTCAAGATGATGCCATTGAGTCCTTGAAACCATGCTCGAACCCAATTTTCCATTGGCTAGGTTAAAAATCAGAAATTTCCCTTTCTCAGTCAAAACCCTAAAAATGACATTTGCCCTTTGGAAGATTTGATCAAATTTCTTGAGGAGTTGTGGTCCAAACTTTATCAAATGGTTCATATGAGTCTATAATGTTGATGTGGATAAAAAATTATGAGGTTTGACTTTAAATTGGCTATGGTTGACTTTTTCCCCAATACAGCTGATTTTTTGGTCAACTGTCCAATTGATTGGTCAAAAATGTGATTCAAGGCTTGAAACTTGGTATGAGCAATCTTAGAGGTCCAACATGAAGTATGAAATTCACATGAGGCACTGGAAGTCCAAAAATCCCTATGAAAACTCAAACCCTAATTTCAGATCAACAGTGCAAGGTGAGGTCTTGAGCAGAGCAAACCCTAATCCTGTCTTGAGTCCAAAGAGTCTTGTGAGGAGAATCTTGATAAAATGAGAGGGAAAATTTTGGGATACAACACTATCCATAATCATAAGATTACACTTGCTTTTGAGCTATTATCCAAGTGTTCCAAGCATTGTCCAAACCAATTTGCCATTTTAGGAAGAAAGTTACCATTCCATTCTTGAAAAGTTGCTTTAATCACAAATTCAACTTTTCTTGAGCTTCTAACTTGTTCTTTATGCACACACAACCCATATAAACCAAAATAAATGTGTCTAAGGTCTCAAGAAGCTCAGAACATGCTTGTATAATACTTGAGATTTGTCACTTCACTTTTCTTAAAAAGCAAGTTATAGAGCCATAACCCTATAACTCAAACCTTGGGTGATTTTGTGCTCTAATCTTTTCCATACATATTAAAAAGTCAATTGCAACACAACACAAGTTTGGACAAGCCCTAAAACACTCCCAAGCGCCTTGCTGCATAGAACTGCCCAAACTTGACAGTTTTGAGCAAAAACTCACCATCTTCATTTCCACTCGTGCGTTTTGAAAACTAATCATCCAAAAACCTTTCATACATCATATCAAAGTGATTCAGGCCCTCATTTCCTAACTGTAACTCCTCCATCATCATCCACCATTTTCAAAACTGAAGCATGCAACTTGACTTGAGTTGGGAGTTCTAGCCATCCTCAAAGCAAAGTGGGAGTTGGAACACATTCAAGGAGGTCCAGGCAAGCTACAGAAATCATCAGGCCATCACAAAGGTTGCTCAAACTCCATACACGACTCCAGCTGCAAGAGGTAAGTTTTCAAACTTCTATCTCTTCATACAGGCATCATTTGAGTTTGGTTTGTGAAGATAAAATGTAGATACCATTGCCATGAAGCTGTACATATCCATAATTTACATTTATATGGCCTGAGCTTAGAGAATTTTTAGGTTGAAGTTTTCTGAAATTTTTAGGTTTTGAATTAGGGCTAGAAAAATTCTCATTCATCTTTGATTGTTAGCTTAAGTTGTTTATATGGTTGGATTCATGGGAAAAAATGTCACAACTTTCATGTTTGAACTTTTCATTTTTGTTGAGAGATGAAGAAGATACAGGTCCTTTGGCTGGAGGTTGAAGATGAAGTGTAATCAGGGCGCGTTTGTGTTATGTAATTATTGTTTCAGTTATATTAACGGATGTACAGCCACCCTAGTGGTAAGGCAGCGAGTGTTATTGGTAGAGGTCATGGGTTCGAACCTCAGCGCTGCCTTTTTGCTTTTGTTTTACATTTTTTTGGTCATTTTTCCTTTCTTTTTGCTTCAGCAAATAGGCGCTGGGCCTTTTGGGCTTAGCTTTTGTATATTTTTTTTTTGCTTACTAACCCCCTGCAGGCTTTTGACACCCCTTGCTCATTTAGTTTGTTTTCCATTTTATTTTCTTAAATATATTTTTTTAAATACTAAAAAAAATCATAAAATACAAAAAAAAATAGTAGATTTATATTTTAACTTAGTTTATTTATTTTTCTCACAAAAATATATTTGACCACACTTTATTTATTTTACTAATTATTCTTGTAAATTTAATTAAAACTAGGATATTATTTATTTTCTTTTACACCAATTAAAATATATTATTTAAATACCAAAAGGACTAAAAATATTTTATAATGCTATAAATATTTTCAAGATAAAAAATGCCAAAAAAAATACTTTTCTTAAACTTATTTTATTTTTATTAATTAATAGAATTAGGATTTTCATCTAAAATCTTTTCTCAATAATTTCAAACTTAATAAATTATTTTCTTTATTTTATTAGGTTAAGGTAAAATTCCTTTTTCATAAAACATCAAACAAAATATCAATTTTCTTCACATTTACCTTCTTGCATATTTAATTCACCTTGTACATAATTTATTTCAATTCTTCTATAAATTCAATTTGGTTGTAATAGACAAATTAGGGTTTAATTTCTTGCAATCCCCATTTGTAATTTGTACACCCCCTCCCACAAATGTTGTAATAGCGTAGTAACTTTAAATTTCGCAATTTACCGCTTTTATATAACATGCTAGTAATTAGGGTTTGTATGGAAAGACTAATACCAATACTTAGAAAACCCTAATTCAAGACAAAAACAAGCATGAAAACAATACATTTGCACACAAGAACCCCTAGGGTTATTCCACTTGGTTGCCTTATACAAAATGACCATATTACGCATGTAAGGTATCTTAGCAAAAACAAAGCAATTACAAGATCATAGTCCCTCGATGACGCTATCTAAGTTGCCTTTAAAATGATCTTAGTCCCTAAAAAGAATGCTAAGATACCTTGTAACATTTCTAATCATGGTTATACGATGACCCACGCCCGTCCCTTTACATCCAAAGGTAGGGTTGCTTACCAAATCAATGGTAAAACAACAATGTCAAAGGAAAAGAAAATGAACAAGAAAGACTTTTGAGTAGGTAGAATTATCCTAATTACTTGCTCAATTTCAAAACAAAACATCCTTTCTATTTTCAAAACAAACACCTACACTTTCAAAACATCTTACAAAACTTAAAAACATTTTCAAAAAGATCAAACATCTTTGTATACATTCTTACGAACGAGAATCATTACAAAGATTGCCTAAACAATGGCCTCTTTCCAAAATACTTTCAAAAAACACATCAAGCGTAATTTCAAACAAAAAGCAAGTGATCTAGAGAGTAACTAAGAGCCCATGGATAACCATGGATGAAAAGGGTGCTAATATCTTCCCTTTTCATAATCTACCCCCCGAACTCAAGAAACAATCTCAAAGGTCTTTCCTTTGCTTTTTCACCTTTCCTTTTGGATAAAAGAAAAGTCGGTGGCGAATCTTGCTAACCGCAACATTTGCTATCAAACGCAAAACCTTCATGTCAGTTCTCCCACCGTACCATTGAACTGGCGACTCTGCTGGGGAATTTTCTAAAAGTGGGGTTACCTTAGGGTTAGATCACATTTACTTGCTTACATTGTTTGACTTGCATGCTTTACATTTTGGTTCTTTGTTTGGGTTTTGAATCCTCTACCCGGATTTGGGATATAATATAGGTAAGTAGCAATACGTTATGGAAACTGTGTAGGGTATACCGACATGGTCTAAGAAATAGCTATGTTAGTGCGACATATTTGTGGGTACCGATAGCCTTTGAGTTAATCAAAGAGAATACGGGGCCGCTGAGTAATGTCATGAAGCACTAATAAACTCTTAGAACCTTTACTTGACTAACTTGGCCTTTAGGATGTAGTGAGATAACCAACTTTGGTGCAGTCTGAAGTTGGTAGATACTCGATATTACACTCATTGAGGTTTGGTTTCTTAGGATATTTCGGTCTCTATTGAAGAGGCTTGTGCTGAAACAATAACCAAGGAAACAAACCAGTGATATTGAGCTCCTTAAAACCCGGCTACTATTACTAGGACAGGTTGAGCCAACTAAACTTCAAGAGGGTACTTACCTGTAAAAATCCATGCAAGCCTAAACCTAGGGACTTGTTTATTTTGTTTGTATATACATACTTGCACATAACATCATGAACATCATAATATCATACACATTAACTAGCCATTTCAAGGATTTTGGGATTCATCTTTGTTCTTGTTTTATAGGATATGGATTCTCTTCGCAGGAAAACTATTCAGGTTAACCTTATAAGGATCCATCCATAACTTAAAGAGCTAGCTTCAAGGATTCATGAAAACTCTCCATTCACCGAGAGACATGGTTGCCTACTCAACTTGGTCACCTCCAACACATATGAGGACATGATGAAGGTGCTCTTTCAGTTCTTTGATCCTTTGCACCATTGCTTCACATTTCCCGACTATCAACTTGTGCCTACTTTGGAAGAATTCTCCCGACTCTTGAGAATTCTCATTCTCAATAAACTACCTTTCAATGCTATGGAAAGAGACCCAAATCCATAAGAGATTGCTCAAGCTCTACACTTGCACTCATATGATGTCATAGCTCATTGGGAAACAAGGAGTGGTATCAAAGGTTTCCTAGCAAAGTTCTTGTTTGAGAAAGCCCAAAACTGTTGGAATTCCTTGGATTTGCAAGCCTTTGAGGAAATTGTGGTTCTCCTCATGTATGGGATGGTTTTGTTTCCAAATCCTGACCAACTCATAGATGTGAATGCCGTCAAAATCTTCATATCTTGCAACCTGGTGCCTACATTGCTAGGGGATATCCTACACTCTTTTCACACTTGTACAATGAGGAAAAGAGGTGTCCTTATGTGTTGCACTCCTCTCTTGGAAAGATGGTTTATTTCTCATCTTCCCCAATCTATATTAAAGAACGAGCAAGGTTTAAGGTGGTCATAAAGGTTGATGACGCTCAAACATTCAGACATTCATTGGTGTTCCCGATCCATAGAGAATGTTACCATTGTCGACCGTTGTGGAGAATTTCCTAATGTCCCTTTACTTGGAATTAGGGAAGGTATCACCTACAACCCCTGCTTAGCTTTAAGACAGTTTGGTTACGCCCGAAGGGATGGCCCGTATGAGATACTGATTCAAGGTTTGGTATTTGACTACGACAACGACGATCAAGGTCTTCGTCAGAGATTTATCCGAGCTTGGAGGATGTTAAACAAGGTAGATAGCAAGACTTTGGGGCACAAGAATTCCATCCCTCTTTATCCTTACCTCAAATGGATACGAACTCGTGCTCAGAGTCTTATGATGCCTTATCCCTCCATTCTCCCAGTAATCATTGAACTTGTCAAGGAGGGAGATGTTCCATATACTATCCTACATCCTGACTTGCCCACCTCTCTTGAAGACCTACAAAGATATTGGATACAACTCAAGAGGGAGCGAGATACTTTGGAAGCCCAATTCTACGCAAGCGAGAAGAAGGTTTTGGAACTCACTAGGCTACTTCATGAGGAGCAGACTCTGAGTGCTTACATTACACCAAAGAGGATGCGTACTACCTTTCTATCTTAGAGTTGTTGTATCATTTTGCCTAAGAAGGCACTGATGTATTCAAGCTTTAATCTATTAATATAACGTGTGCTTCCTTTTTGTCTAAAACAAATTTTAATCTTAATATCCTTGAAATCATTGCATACACATTTATCATTCATCATAACATAAGTAGGTTTCTTACAATAAGTCTCTCCTCATCTCTCTACTGTTTATTTCAGTAAGATGGATCTCGAGCAAACGGTGAAGGACCTCCAAGCTCAGAATGCACAGTTTCAACCGTTGTTCTTGACCCTATCCAAAGGACAAGAAGATTTGAAGACTTTGCTGGATGAGGAGAAGAAAAAGAAGACGAAGAAAATAGCCGGAATTCTGAACATGGGAAGAAGATTCCAAGGGCAGACAAGGAGGTCCTTAGACTTTTCTACGACATCTGGTGAGAAAGAAAATCAAGATGGGAAGGGCAAAGAAACAATTGTTCAGTCTAATTCAGAAGAGGAAGAGGAAGAAGAAGACTACTCTGAAGAACAATAGCCTCCAGCCGACGACAAGTATAAGCATCTAGAAGAGCGGTTGAATGCAATGGAAATCCAAAAAGTGCCTAGCTTGGACTTTGAGGAATTGGGGTTAGTGTCAAGGATTGTCATTCCTCCAAAATTCAAAGCACCTGTGTTCGCAAAATATGACGGAGTTTCATGCCCAAAAATGCATCTCCGGTCCTATGTAAGGAAAATCCAACCTCATAGCACCGACAAAGATTTATGGGTACACTTCTTCCAAGACAGTCTGTCTGGAACTCAACTTGACTGGTTTTATCAGCTAGAAAGAGCCAATGTTCACAATTGGGAAGATCTTGCTGCAGCCTTTTACAAACAATACCAATACAACGCTGATCTTGCGCCTACCCGTACTCAGCTCCAGAGTATGGCTATGGTTTCAAATGAAGGCTTCAAGGACTATGCGCAAAAATGGAGAGATTTGGCCGGAAGAGTTCAACCTCCTCTATCTGAAAGAGAATTGGTAGACATGTTTTTGGGAACCTTGTCTGGTCCCTTCTTTAATCACCTAATTGGGAGTTCATCGGCAGGTTTTACTAATGGATATTGACCGGAGAAAGGGTAGAAGCCAGGATAAAAAGTGGAAACATTTAAAGAGATGCATCCTCTGTTGTTGTAAAGAAACCATTTATCGGAAAGAAAGAAGTGGTTGCAGTTTATCCTCAGAGAAGTTGGGATAGGGCCGAACGCCATCCTATGGTGGGGGCTATTATGATTCCTAAACCTGCACCTGATCAACAAAGAAACAACCAACCAAGGATGGAAAGACCAGTTGGACAATTCACCAGAATTAATATGACCCTATCTCAGGTATTTCCACATCTGTTGAGATCCAACCTAGTGACCTTGAAAGAAGCTTCTAAGAATCCTAACATAACATCTCCTCACTATCATCCTAATGCCCGCTGTGCATACCACTCTGAGAGTCTTGGCCATGGCACTAACAACTGTTGGGTGCTGAAGAACAAAGTACAAGACCTTATTCAAGCCAAGGAGATTGAATTCTATGCGCCCGAAAAGCCAAATGTCATTTTTGCCCCTATGCCCAAACATGGTCATAATACAAACGCCATTGAGGAAGATATGTTTGTTACTTCAGTTGATGACCTTATGAATCCACTCTAAACTATCAAAGAGAACTTATTAAATGCCAGTGTATTCCTAGGTAGTGATGAAAGCTGTCATTTTTGTTTGTCCTCACCAACTAGTTGTCCTTTGTTGAAAGCAGGCGTTCAATGCCTAATAGATAACAAGGAAATTTTGTTTGAAACGAATTCTGTTTCACCTGTTCCTTATAATGATGTTTCTATCATTACCATTTCCTTCGATTCTTCCAGGGTCTCCACCAAAAGACCCGTTAGAATTACATCAGTTCCAAAAGCAGCTCATTTGATAATTACAATGCCTGGACCAGTCCTGTATTCGTCAGACAAAACCATACCATGGAATTATGAAGGGGATGTCTACTACCACGGTATCAAGCAAGATTGGCCAGTTGCTGAAGATTCAAGTTCCGAGAAAGATAACTCCGATATCAGTAATATTGCAGGGACTAGCAAGATTACCCAAAGCGGAAGGATATTCTCTCCATAAATTTCTCCCCTAAAAGGAGTTTCTGGACCTGTAATCATTCTTGTCGTTGTTGCTCCTCCAAAGGTTGTTCCCAGTCCTACAATCATCTCCACTAATACTCTAACTGACAAAGCTTTTACAACTCATGTTATCACTCTTACTGACACTCATGTTGCCAAGTTAATCGAGACTCAAGGAAAAGGTGTTCTGGTTGAGTCTGTCAAGATGAAGACACAATCATTGGCTATCCCTGAGACCTCCGGGAAAGAGATGGAGGAAATCCTAAAGATCATAAAAAGAAGCGACTACGATGTAGTTGAACAACTGGGGAAAACCCCATCTAAAATTTCCATGCTGGCTTTACTACTATGTTCCGAGGCGCATGCAAAAGCTTTGGTAAAATTCCTGAAAACTGCCCATGTACCCCAAGAGATATCTGCTGATCAGTTTCAAAACTGCGTAGCCAGCTTGTCTGCGGATAATGGTCTAGGTTTTTTGGATGTTGATTTAACGCCAAGAGGAAAGAAGCATAATAAGGCATTGCACGTCTCAGTTGAATGTAGGGGCACAACCTTGGCTCATGTTTTGGTGGACACTGGCTCATCTCTGAATGTATTGCCTAAAAAGGCTCTTGATAGGCTTGATTGTGAGGGATTGACATTGAAGCCAAGTAACATAGTAGTGAGGGCCTTTGACGGCTCAAAAAGGATGATGCACGGGGAAGTGGATATCCCCATAAAGGTTATAACCCAAACATTTGATTCAATTTTTTATGTAATGGATATCCTCCCTTCATATTCCTGCTTACTAGGCAGACCGTGGATTCACAATGCTAGCGTTGTCACTTCTACGTTGCACCAAATGCTGAAGTATCCAATTCAAGGGAAGATTATCACCATTCATGGAGAAGAAGAGTATATGATCAGCCATCTAAATTCCTTCAGATATGTGGAATTAGATGGTGAATTTATTGAAACTCCATTCCAACACTTTGAAGAAGTCTCCGCAAGATGTGGCAGTAACCAGGGTTGTTCCCAAGATCACAAGGCCTCCACTCAGGATGTCATCTTTGAAGGATGCAAAGGCAGTGATAGAAGAAGGTGGGTGCCCTATCTGGGGACAACTCCCAGATATCCTATACAAATATGAAAAGTTTGGCCTAGGTTTCACTTCAAGTGCTCAGAAGGTTGTATGTCGCGCTCGTGCTGGAGGACCACCCCTGAAGATCAACAACCGTGAAGTCAACGCGGTAGAGAATGATGAAGATGGACGCAACCTGGAGGATTGGATCTTCCCAACTGTCAGTGGAGGGCTCAACAATTAGGAGGCTAGAGATTTTGTCCCGATGACTTTTATCCCATAATAATTTGTCTTTACATTTTGTTGGATCTGTAATATTAAAACAATTCAAACTCTTAAAACCTTGTGTCTTACCTGAGGCACAATGGACCATTTGTAAGGGTTATTATCTCATTTCCATATGACATCAATGAATCATGGACGTTTTGCATAAAAACTTTGTGGTCATTGTTTTTCTTTTTTACATTTTCATTTCTTTCAAAGATAGCTATACCCTTACACACAGTCACACTGCAGGTCTACATCCATTCGGGATCCCATGGATAACAGTTATGCTATGGCTTTTTGTGACTCTGAAAATCTAACCTACCAAGCCAAAAACGAAGGTGAGGAAGATTGTGAAGTACCAGGGGAACTTGCCAGATTACTACAACAAGAAGAGAGGACCATTCAACCCCACATGGAACCCGTGGATACAATCAATCTAGGTGCCGAGGAAGACAAAAGAGAGGTCAAGGTGGGTGCCAATCTGGAACCCAGTGTCAAGGAGCGAATGATTCAGTTGTTACACGAGTATGTTAAGGTCTTTGCCTGGTCGTATAAAGATATGCCAGGACTTGATGCAGATATTGTGGTACATTGTTTTCCTACAAAAGAGGATTGTCCACCAGTAAAACAAAAGGTCCATCAAATGCGACCAGATATGTCAGAGAAGATTAAAGCAGAAGTCATGAAACAATTTAATGCTGGATTCTTGGCCTTCACCTCCTATCCGCAATGGATTGCCAATGTTGTTCCCGTGCCCAAGAAATACGGCAAGGTACAAATGTGCGTGGACTATAGAGATTTGAATAGGGAGAACCCTAAAGATGATTTCCCACTTCCCCACATTGACATCCTAGTTGACAATACAGCACAGCACAAAGTGTTTTCTTTCATGGACGGTTTCTCAAGTTACAACCAAATCAAAATGGCACTTGAGGACATGGAGAAGAAAACCTTTGTCACGCAATGGGGTACATTCTGCTACAAGGTGATTCCATTCGGACTGAAGAATGTTGGGGCAACCTATCAGCGTGCCATGGTAGCTCTATTTCACGACATGATACATCACGGAATAGAGGTCTATGTGGACGAAATGATAGATAGATCTCAAACAGAAGAAGAGCATCTTGATCATTTACATAAACTATTTGAGAGATTAAAGAAGTACAAGCTGAGGTTGAACCCAAATAAATGCACATTTGGAGTAAGGTCTGGTAAATTCCTAGGCTTTGTCGTCAGCAATAAAGGTATCGAAGTAGATCCTGCCAAAGTGAAAGTGATACAAGAGATGCTTGTTCCTCGTATTGAGAAGGAAGTCAGAGGGTTCTTGGGACGTTTAAACTACATTGCCAGATTCATTTCTCACCTGACAGCTACTTGTGAGCCAATCTTCAAACTATTGAAGAAAGATCAAGTAGTCAAATGGAATGATGAATTCCAAACTGCTTTCGACAAGATCAAAGAATACCTGCAAGAGCCTCATGTTTTGATGCCACCAGTCGAGGGAAGACCACTGATTATGTATCTGACTGTTTTAGAGAATTCAATGGGGTGTGTGCTGGGGCGGCATGACGAGTCTGGCCGAAAAGAGCACGCTATTTATTACCTGAGAAAAAAGTTTACCGACTGTGAAACAAGATATTCACTGCTCGAGAAAACTTGTTGCGCTCTGGCATGGGATGCTCACTGGCTAAGACAGTATATGTTGACCCATACTACCTTAATGATATCTAAAATGGATCCAATAAAATACATCTTTGGGAAACCTGCTCTCTCTGGGAGGATAACGAGATGGCAGATGATCCTAACAGAATATGACATATAGTATACTACCCAAAAAGCAATAAAGGGTAGTATATTAGATGATCACCTTGCTCACCAAGCTGTAGAAGACTACCAGTCCATGAAGTTCGAATTTCCAGATGAAGACATCATGATGGTAAACAACTGTGAAGAATTCGGTCCATATGACGGACCTGAACAAGGATCTCGGTGGACCCTGGTTTTTGATGGGGCATCTAATGCACTTGGAAATGGTATTGGTGTTGTACTCATATATCCTGAAGGATGTCATACTCCTTTTACGGCAAGACTCTGCTTCAATTGTACAAATAACATGGCGGAATACGAAGCATGCATCTTTGGTCTCAAAGCTGCCATAGACTTGGGGATCAAATCTTTGAATGTATTCAGAGATTCAGCTTTGGTTATCAGCCAGATCAAAGGGGAATGGGACACTAAGTACCCTAACCTTATCCCTTACAAAGAACATGTTTTGACATTGCTCCCACATTTTGAGAAGATTACCTTCGAGCATTTCCTGCGAGAAAAAAATCAGCTAGCTGACGCACTAGCCACAATGTCATTTATGTTTAAACTTAAATGGGATAATTAGGCTCCCCATATCACCATTGAACAAAAGGATGAACCAGCACACTGTCATGAGATTAATACCGAAGAAGTAGTGGACCAGCCTTGGTTTCACGAATTCAAGAGGTATCTCGAGGCTCAAGAATACCCAGAAGGAGCTTCAGTTAATGATAAGAAGTTCTTAAGGAGATTCTCTGCTAAATTCTTCCTTAGTAATGACATTCTTTACAAACGCAACCATGACTTCGTATTACTTTGGTGCATAGACAAGGTTGAAGCTGAAAGGATCATGGTTGAATTACATGAAGGCACTTTTGGCACCCATTCCAGTGGGCATACGATGGCAAAGAAAATCCTACTGGCAGGCTATTACTGGTCTACCATGGAAGCAGATTGCTATTAACACTCTCAAACTTGCCATAAGTGTCAGATCTATGTTGAAAAGGTGCACGTACCTCTGATTCCTCTGAATGTCTTGACGGCTCATTGGCTCTTTGCTATGTGGGGGATTGATATGATTGGGGAAATCAAGCCAACAACCTCTAATGGACACCACTTCATCTTAGTGGCCATTTATTATTTTACAAAGTGGGTGTAGGCAGCTTCCTTCGCTTCTGTTACAAAGAACGTTATTTCCCGGTTCATCAAGTAGAATATCATCTGTCGTTACGGTATTCCGGAGAAGATCATTACAGACAATGGTACAAACTTGAATAATACTATGATCACCTCCCTGTGCGAGCAGTTCAAGATCCAGCATCACAATTCTTCCCCTTACCGGCCGAAGATAAATGGTGCTATCGAAGCCGCAAATAAGAAAATTAAAAAGATCATACAGAAAATGATGGTCACATACAAAGACTGGCATGAGATGCTAACGTTCGTTCTCCACGGATATCGTACCACAACTCACACATCAACGGGAGCAACACCTTATTCTCTGGTATACGGCATGGAGGTTGTCTTGCCTATTGAGGTCCAGATTCCCTCTCTAAGAATTATGAAGGATGTAGGGTTGAATGAAGACGATTGGATCCAGACTCGACTTGAGCAACTGAACTTGATTGATAAGAAAAGGCTTACTTCTGTTTTCCATGGTCAAATGTATCAAAAATGGATGATCAAGGCTTTCAACAAAAAGGTCATACTCCAAGTGTATCAAGTTAGAGATCTGGTGATCAAACGTATCATACTTCCGAAAGGTGATCCTAGGGGAAAATGGACTCCTACATACGAAGGACCATTTGTAATCAAAAATATATTCTATGGTAGAGCAATGATCTTGACCACCATGAATGGCGACGACCTGCCACACCCTGCGAATGCAAACATAGTCAAAAGATACTACACATAAGAGATCTGCTAGGTTGACGCACCTAGGAAAAACAAAGGCATCCCGGCGAACCAAAAAAGGTCCGGGCACAAATTAGGGATAAAAACAAAAAAATATGTACACCCGGCAAGTTGAAAACCCGAAAGGGCGGCTTGGGCAAAAAATGGTTTCCCGGTGGACTGAAAACCCGAAAGGGCGGTCTAGGAAAAAGTTAGGGAATTAAAGTGTATGAATATGTCCCGTTGGATCATCTTATGGACAGCCTTTGGCTTCCACTGGCAAACTCAGAGTTTTGGATCAATCCAATCAGCTTCAGACAAGGCAACAGACGGACAAGATGCTCGGAGACACGAAGGCTATAGCAGAATGGGAACCCCATGGGATTATTGCACATAGTTATCTTTTCTTTGTATCAAAATTTTCATTTTTTACGACGGCATTCTCTTACTAGAATGTTTGTCTCTTTGTACAAAATTACTTACTCAAAGTCAATACAAAGATATCCCTTTGAAAGTGCAAAAACTATCTGTTTTTTCTTACGTTTGTGTTTTGTTTACGAAAACGTCCAATGATTCATTGTTGAACATATGCATTTGAACATAATTAATGTTTACAAATAAACAAAATAAAAGACAATTACTGGTGGCTTTAAGAGATAGGGAAATATCTCTAAGTTATTTTCCATAAAAATCCCCTGCAGTGTACAGTTTAATCCCCAGCAGAACAAAAGCTTCCAATTATCAATCCCCGGTAGAAATCATCCAATTTCTCCAGATTCCCCAAACATATTTTTCAAGCAGTACATGGCATTTGCTTTACAACAGAGTTTATTTCTCTAAACGGAAATTCATCAACACTTCGACTTCAAGACATGAAGACTTACATATCCTTAGCAACATTCATGGATTTATTTTCCCCAATCCCATAAGCAGTGCAATAGACGAGCTCACATACGCATATATTGCATCCGTATATCATAAACATTGATAAAACGAATGCATTATATCATACATTTCATACAACATGACTTTGCATTTTAGCTAACATTTTACCCTTTTCAGGATAAGGTTAACAGCTACCATTAACAATGTTCAAAGTTTGCAGATACAGTACAAATACGCTCCAGACACGGATTCCATCCTAATACTCATTCAGAGTCAACTTTCAGATACAGTTCAGATACACTCCAGACACAGACGCCATTCTGATACTCATTCAGAGTCAACTTTCAGATACAGTTCAGATACGCTCCAGACGCGGATGCCATTCTGATAACTCATTCAAAATTCAACTTTCAGATACAGTACAGAAACGCTCCAGACACGGACGCCGTTCTGATACTCATTCTTTCAGCTTACAAATTACAATTCAACAATCACTCTTGGATGGAATCTACGAGCCCATCTCCAACAACTTTCTATCACCTCTCTAAATGTCATCTTTAAGCCCATTCCTTCTACCATCACATCACCGAGTGCAAATTTCTGGGCACTTTAGTCTCCAATCGTCTTCCACCTTCGGGTCATGAATGGCAAACCATGCCAATCTAACTCTTCAGGCTTAAGAATATTGAACAGGGGCAGCTGTTGTACCCCAAAATTTTCCCTCTCACTTATCAAAAAATTTCTCACAAGATCTCCATTGACTCAAGACTGCATTAGGGGTTGATCAGCTCAAGACACCTCCTTATGCACTGATAACCAAAATTAGGGTTTGAGATTGCACAAGGATTTTTGAACTCTCAATACTTCATATGACATTCATGGATCATTATGGACCCCCAAGATTACTCATGTCAAGTTTCAAGCCTTGGATCACATTTTTGCCCAGTCAATTGAGCAGTTGACCTAAAAATCAATTGTATTGGGGAAAAAGTCAACTATGGACAATTCACAGTCAAACTTCATAATTTTTGGTCCACATAAACATTTTAAACTCATGTGTATCATTTTACCATGTTTGGACCATAACTCCTCAAGAAATTTGATCAAATCTCCAAAAGGGGCAAAATGGTCAAAATTAGGGTTTTGATTGGGAAAGGGCAATTTCTGATTTTTGACCTAGTAAATGGTCAATTGGTTTAAGTCATGATATCAAGAGTCCAATTGCATCATTTTTACCTAATGACATGGTTTAAAACATTTCAAGTCCATTGGGTTGACAAATGAATTTTGCAGTCAACTAATCCAAAGTCAACTGTATACTAAAAAGTCAAACTTTGACTTTTTGGTCAAATTCAAGTGCCAAAGATCACAATTCATCAAAACATGTAAAAATATGAAACTTTTTCATCAAGAAATCAAAAATTCAAGATTTCATTTTGAAAAGTCAAAATTTCTAAACTTGGAAATTTTTCTAAGTGTTGGAAATTTCATGTTTTTTTCATAACTTTGAGCCAAATTTTCACCATGATGAAAGATGATTCAAGAAAAACTTCCAACATGAAAGTTGTATATCTCCATAAAATATACAACTTTTCTTCACACAACTTCTTCCAAAAATTCTTGGATCTCAAGTTACATTTTTATGAACATAGGATCATGAAACAAAACATTTAGTGAAATTTTGCCCTAATTTGGACAGGATTTTAACCTAACTTCATGACACTTTTTCACATAGTTCCAAGGGGAATCTTCAAAAGAAATTCAAAGAGGGTTTGTATAGCATGATACAAGCTTTCCAAAATTTCAAATAAATCCTTGATATGATTCTTGAGTAGGGAGAATTGAAGATATGAAGTTAGGGTTTTGTCACTTAAATTACAAGCCATTTTGTGATGAATAAGAAGTCAATTTCAAACCTATGCTGCACAATCTTGTTTTTCAGGCCTCTAAACCTCAAGATCTATCCATAATAAGAATATTACACTTGCTTTTGAGTTATTATCCAAGTGTTCCAAGCATTGTCCAAGCCAATTTTCCATTTTAGGAAGAAAGTTACAATTCCATTCTTGAAAAGTTACTTTAATCACAAAGTCAACTTATCTTGAGCTTCTAACTTGTTCTTTCTACACACATAACCCCTATAAACAAAAAGCAATGTGTCTAAGGTTTCAAGAAGCTCATAACATGCTTGTATAATACTTGAGATTTGTCACTTCACTTTTCTTAAAAAGCAAGTTATAGAGCCATAACCCTATAACTCAGAAACCTTGGGTGATTTTGTGCTCTAATCTTTTCCATACATATTAACAAGTCAATTGCAACACAACACACGTTTGGACAAGCCCTAAAACACTCCCAAGCGCCTTGCTACACAGAACTGCCCAAACTTGACAGTTTTGAGCAAAAACTCACCATCTTCATTTCCACTCGTGCGTTTTGAAAACTAATCATCCAAACACCTTCCATACATCATATCAAAGTGATCCAGGCCCTCATTTCCTAACTGTAACTCCTCCATCATCATCCACCATTTTCAAAACTGAAGCTTGCAACTTGACTTGAGTTGGGAGTTTCATCTATCCTCAAAGCAAAGTGGGAGTTGGAACACATTCAAGGAGGTCCAGGCAAGCTACATAAATTATCAGGCCATTACAAAGGTTGCTCAAACTCCATACAGGACTCTAGCTGCAAGAGGTAAGTTTTCAAACTTCTATCTCTTCATACAGGCATCATTTGAGTTTGGTTTGTGAAGATAAAATGTAGATACCATTGCTATGAAGTTGTACATATCCATAGTTTACATTTATATGGCCTGAGCTTAAAGAATTTTTGGGTTGAAGTTTTCTGAAATTTTTAGGTTTTGAATTACAGCCACCCTAGTGGTAAGGCAGCGCACGTTATTTATAGAGGTCATGGGTTCGAACCTCAGCGCTGCCTTTTTGCTTTTGTATTACATTTTTTTGTGGTCATTTTTCCTTTCTTTTTGCTTCAGCAAATAGGCGTTGGGCCTTTTGGGCTTAGCTTTTGTTTTATTTTTTTTGCTTACTAACCCCCTGCAGGATTTTGACACCCCTGGCCCATTTAGTTTATTTTCCATTTTATTTTCATTTTATTTTCTTAAATATATATTTTTTTAAATACTAAAAAAATCATAAAATACAAAAAAAATAGTATATTTATATTTTAACTTATTTTATTTATTTTTTTCACAAAAATATATTTGACCACACTTTATTTATTTTACTAATTATTCTTGTAAATTTAATTAAAACTAGGATATTATTAATTTTCTTTTACACCAATTAAAATTTATTATTTTAATACCAAAAAGACTAAAAATATTTTATAATGCTATAAATATTTTCAAGATAAAACATGCCAAAAAAAATATTTTTCTTAAACTTATTTTCTTTTGATTAATTAATAGAATTAGGATTTTCATCTAAAATCTTTTCTCAATAATTTCAAACTTAATAAATTATTTTCTTTATTTTATTAGGTTAAGGTAAAATTCCTTTTTCATAAAACATCAAACAAAATTTCCTTTTTCTTCACATTTACCTTTTTGCATATTTAATTCACCTTGTACATTATTTATTTTAATTCTTGTATAAATTCAATTTGGTTGTAATAGACTAATTAGGGTTTAATTTCTTGCAATTCCCATTTGCAATTTGTACACCCCCTCCCGCAAATGTTGTAATAACGTAGTAACTTTAAATTTCACAATTTATCATCTTTATATAACATGCTAGTAATTAGGGTTTGTATGGAAAGACTAATACCAATACTTAGAAAACCCTAATTCAAGACAAAAACAAGCATGAAAACAATACATTTGCACACAAGCACCCCTAGGGTTATTCCACTTGGTTGCCTTATACAAATGGCCATATTACGCATGTAAGGTATCTTAGCAAAAACAAAGCAAATACAAGATCATTGTCCCTTGATGACGCTATCTAAGTTTCCTTTCAAATTATATTAGTCCCTAAAAAGAATGCTAAGATACTTTGTAACATTGCTAATCATGGTTATACGATGATGTGATACGGTGGGAAGAACTGACTGTTTTTGGAATGCTGGTTTGCGTTTTGCGTTTGTTTTTTGCAAAATGTCACGGTAAGCAAGAGTCGCCACCATTCTTTATTTTATCCAACAAGGAAAGGAAAAACGCACAGAAAAATTCCTTTTTCGAGATATTTCTGAGTACGGGGGGTAGATTATAGAAAGGGAAGGTATTATCACCCTTTCTATCCGTAGTTATCTACGGGCTCTTAGGTACTTGCTCATCATTTTCAAAATTGTTTTCTGTGTTTATGGGTTTTGAAAAGTTTTTGTTTTGACTTCGATTTAACTCTTGCTTCTGTCTTCAAGAGTGTAATGAAGTGTTTTTGAAAACTTGTTTGTAAAAGAGTGTAAGTGAAAAGAATTTGTTTGGAATGAGCAAGTATCTAAGAACTAATCTACCTACTCGAAAAAGGAACCATTCTATGGTAATTTCCTTTAGACAATGCTATCCCACTATTAGTGAGTAGGTAACATCGTCGTTGGAGTTTTGAGGGTCAATTCAAAAGTGACATACAATCACTAAAGCAACGTTAGGACGTCTTAGCGGTAACCCTAATGTCTTAGATCATTTATTCGAGGCAACAATATCCGAGGCAACCTTTCCGAGGCAACTTATGATCTTTTAAACAAGAGGGTGACCTCTAAAATAACCTATACTCAATGATCGTGTACGAAGGCAACCAAGTGGGGTGTACCCTAGGAGTGCGCATGTGCGAGTGTGTTGTTTTCAGTTATTTTTATCTTTGCACATGTTTAGGGTGATCTAGTCGTTTTAAGATTAAACATTCATTCTTGTCATGCAAACCCTATTACCAACCATCTAGCAGTTGAATATTTGCATAATTTAAAGGTGCGGAAATTAAACTAAATTATTACAAGGCGTCGGGTATTTATATCGCCAAAAACAACCCTTTGAAAATAAAAGCGGTAAAAGTAAATGTCCTAATTAAATATTACAAACTGGGAGCAGATACAATATTTGAATAAAGAAAAATAAAGCGCGTGGGAAATTTAATCGAATGTGAAATTAGGGTTTTGACCCTCTAAATTAAAAGAAAATGTTTTGTTGTTTTTATTTTTTAAGAAAAAGAGAAATTAAATCCTAAAATTAAATGCTAAATTAATTATTAAATTAATTAATTAATGAAAAATATTAAATGACATATTTTTGGAGTTTTTGTTATTTTAGGAAATAAAATAAAATAATTAAATTAATGTTAAAACCTAATTATTCTAATTAACTTCTAATATTTGCAAAATCATTTAAAGTTATCTAGCATTAATATCCTAATTAAATTAATTAATATTTATTAATGAAAAAAATAAAATTCTAAAAATTTAATTGGATAAAAATATTTTTTGTGATTTTTGATAAAAAGGAAAAATTAATTTTGGTTAGTAATTAAATAAATAAATAATTAAATGAAAATAAACAAAAATATAAATAAATAAAAAGTTGAGAATGGGCCTGATTTTTTAGGGTGTCAATAGCAATTTTTCTGGCCCATTTGTGAAGTCCATATTGACTTTTGCAATCCCATGCGCTGGCGTTGACTTGGTCCTTTGGTGCACCATCAATGATGGCCACCAGATCTGGCCATCTGGCATGCTGGATGGTGAATGTCCATGGTGGACGCTTGGCTTTCATGTACATTGGATTTCCTGAAAACAAACAAGAAAATGGCAAATTGCTGGAGGCAGGGATCAAACCCCTGACCTCCAGCCTCTGAATCTTTATGCGCTGACGTGGTTACCACTAGGCCATTTGCATTTTATTGTTAATATATTACAAAACAATAATATAAAAAACAAATGCAATAATGGATTTTCCGCGCGAAATTCAAACAACCCAGTAAGGGGGTGACAACGCATCATCTCCTTCCTCTGCACCGTGGCTAAAAACTCTGAAACCTATACCCACGGACGTTGTCCGTCACTACAAGTCGTGTTCATTCCAAAATCTCGTACAGGCCATGGAAATGATTTCTAAGACTATGGTTGAGGTCGTCTCATCCTCCTGATTGCAACCATGCCCATTACTAGGGCCAATTATTCCTGAAAACAAAAACCCTAAAAAACTCCAAGAAAACCTAACAATGGTGATTCACGATATAAGTCATATAAATGAAATTGGCTATTGTAAAAAGCTTGCAAATGATATGGTGATCAAGAATATGCCTTTATTTTACACAATGGATGCAAGAATAAGGTTAATCGAAATCAAGAAAAGAGTGATACTGTGACGGCCTTATTGCGCGCTAGAGGGCTTGAAAGCGATTGGTCTCGATTGCTTTAGGTTGTGGAGATTTCCATGAGACGATTGAGACAAGTAACAGGCCTTGAGGATGCCTCTAACCTCTGTTTCGATCTCCCACTTTCTTTGACATTTTTCAGATTTTGCTTTCCCTCTATGCCTGATCTCCAACCCTGATTTTGATCTGCACGCAACCCTTATGTACCACACAATGCATTAGGGTTGATTACCTTGCCCAAATCTTCCTCTTTCAATGACTTTGATATTTGATTTGATCCTTCTTTAAAGCTTTCCAAAATTGGCTTATTTTGAATCTTTTTGTACACAATTGCCTTGATGCGAATTTGGAATGTTGCTAGCTGTCCAATGAAGCCTGAAATCATCAAAAGATCTTTGGTTTTCAATATTTTTGATTTTATTTGATTTGTTTTGATTTAATTTGAAATAATTCAAATAAAAACCAAAATAAATAATAAAAATAAAATATGGACAAATGGCCAAAGTTAGAGAAGGTGGGCTATGATTCCAACTCAAAACAAGTGAAAAAGAATGGGCCCATTTGGCAAAATTTGAAGTTTTGGGGATAGTTGACTTTTGGCAATTTTGCAAAAAAGGTCAACTTCAACAATGCATAACTTCCTCAATTTTGACTCTTTTGATGTGTTCTTGGACTTTTTAGAAAGCTTGAGATGTCCTTTAATAAACCCTTTTAGTCTAATATCATTTTGATGTTCCATGCTCATGTATGAAACTTTGACAAAAAAGGTATTTTTGTTGACTTTTCAAAATGACCTATAATGTCCAAATTCATAACTTATTGTGAGTACATATTTTGATCTTGGGATCTGAACATGGATTGTATGGAATTGCATTCTATTCAAAATAAGCTTTGGATGGGTCATTTCTCATAAAGTATGAGAAAGTTATGCTTGGTCAAAGTTGGGTTGACTTTTCCTGCAAAACCCTAATTTAGCAACTTTTGAATCTTGATGAATTGTGAGCAATCCTTGATGAATCATGATCAACCCTTGATAAAATGATGAAATATACTTACAAATGAGTATGTTGACCAAAAATCTTGAAGTTTGACTATATGTGGGTCACAATTGACTTTTGCCCTAGCATAGTCGATTTTTTAGACCTTTGAGCAATTAACTGAACAAAATTCCTCTGCAAGGCTTGAAACTTGACATGGATGATCTTGAGAACATATTAGGACAATGTTGATCATTTGGGACCACTTGGACTCAAGGATCTTGATGCAACATGAAACCCTAGTTTGGGGTAGACTGGCTTAGGAGAGAGCTTGTCTGGCCAATCCTTGAGCAACCTTGAGCAACTTGGAGATCTTTCTTGCCATGTATTGAGAAATATGGGAGGGAAAATTTTGGGGTACAACAGATGACCCACGCCCGTCCCTTTACATCCAAAGGTAGGGTTGCTTACCAAATCAATGGTAAAACAACAATGTCAAAGGAAAAGAAAATGGACAAGAAAGACTTTTGAGTAGGTAGAATTCTCCTAATTACTTGCTCAATTTCAAAACAAAACATCCTTGCTATTTTCAAAACAAACACCTACACTTTCAAAACATCTTACAAAACTTGAAAACATTTTCAAATAGATCAAACATCTTTGTATACATTCTGACGAACGAGAATCATTACAAAGATTGCCTAAACAATGGCCTCTTTACAAAATACTTTCAAAAACCACATCAAGCTCAATTTCAAACAAAAAGCAAGTGATCTAGAAAGTAACTAAGAGACCATGGATAACCATGGATTAAAAGGGTGATAATACCTTCCTTTTTCATAATCTACTCCCTGAACTCAAGAAACAATCTCAAAGGTCTTTCCTGTGCTTTTTCACCTTTCCTTTTGGATAAAAGAAAAGTCGGTGGCGACTCTTGCTAACCGCAAAATTTGCAATCAAACGCAAAACCTTCAAGTCAGTTCTCCCATTGTAC
This sequence comes from Vicia faba, assembly GCA_948472305.1. NCBI lineage: Eukaryota > Viridiplantae > Streptophyta > Magnoliopsida > Fabales > Fabaceae > Vicia > Vicia faba. The sequence goes on from OX451740.1 coordinate 653,586,126, forward strand.
CACATAGAAGCTTATTTCCCATTGTAATTCTGATTCCTTTAAGAATACATCTAAAAAAGGCCAAGAAAAATAGAGCATCTGAAGTTGGCGACTGCAACTATGCCTATGGTAGTATTAATATTGTTGATGTTGCACAGAGAATGGTAAATTTAATTATTTTATAATTAACTCAACAATTTTAGATTATGATAACTATTTTTTTATGTCATCTACTTAGCGTAATGAGTTAGGCAGAACTCCGCTTCTTAATGAGCTCCATAAAGAGACTCATCTCAAGAAAAATGGGGAGTTTGTTGATGAGCGCTCAAGAAAAACTCAAATTTTCCTTAAACTTAGTAATTTTATTTATTTATTTTGTGTCTAGTATAATTTAAATTGCAATAACATCTACTCTTTTTAATAGGAGGAGTATGAAAAACGGATTGCCCTAAGATTATCAGAGCATCCAGAATATATTCCACCTCCGTCGGGATTTCCCACTGATCCTAGTCTGAGTTTTCAGTCTTGGTATGATGTATCTAGTGGGAAGAGAAAAAATGGGAGAGTGTATGGTGCTGGAGGTCTCGCCAAAATAATCTGGCAGCGTGATAGGAGTTTCAGAATGCAACCTTCACTTACCCCAGACATGATGGAAACTGTGAGATTATTAGCGCACTTTGAGGCTGCCCATGAAGTGGAAGCGAGAAATGCTGAAATAGAAGAATTAAAGAAGATACGAATATAAATGGAGGAAGAAATGAGAAGAAAAACTAGAGAATATGAGGAATCTATGCGTATTTTTCACCAGTTTATGTAACAATTTGGAGGGAGCGATAATCAAGGGCAAAATGACGATGAAGACAATAACACCGATGGAGAAAATTATTCTTTATCAATAACACTTTTTATTTATAATTATAAACAATTTCTTGTAATATCTTAATTTTAATTTAGTATTTTATTAATATGATATGAATTATAAATAATATTATTTATTATATTAAAAAACATATTATTAATATTGAATTTTTTATTTTATTAAATTATAATTATGAAATTCATTGATTATAAATATAATAATAATAAGAAAACTAAATATTTACGTTTATAATTATAAAAATAAATTTTGATTTTTAGCTTGGGGTAAACCCCCTAGCTAATGTTGCTTGCTTTTTGAGCGCCTGCGCCAAAAGCAGCATGATATTTAGCTAGGGATAAAGCCCCTAGCCAATGTACAGTCAAGTTTTTCCTTTAGTGAGGGGTTTAGCCTCAATCTAATTGGCTAGGTGCTTAGCCCCTCACGACTTGCCAGCGACCAGTGATTTAGCTAAGGGATATAACCCCTCACAAATTTTGATTTTGTGAGGTGTTTTTTGGCTTAGTGATGAGTTAACCCCTGACTAAAGGGCTTTTTTCTTGTAGTGATTTATGTATAACCATCATATATAGTTTATTTATTTCTTTGAAACACTAATGTTTTAAAGACATTGAGGAGTTTTAATGTGCAATTTAAAACACTTTGAAGCTTGAATACAAGGTGTGATGCGGTGGGAGAACTGACTTGAGGTTTTGCGTTTGTGTTTGCAAATGTTTCGGTTTAACAAGAGTCGCCACCGACTTTTATTTTATCCAAAAGGAAAGGTAAAAAAGCACAGGAAAGACCTTTGAGATTGTTTTTGGGTTCGGGGGGTAGATTATGAAAAGGGAAGGTGCTAGCACCATTTTCATCCATGGTTTTCCATGGACTCTTAGTTACTTGTTTTAGATCACTTGCTTTGCTTTTCCAATTGTTTGAAATGGTGCTTTTGTGTGTGGTTTTGAAAGTATTTTGAAAAGAGGCCTTTGTCTAGGCAACCTTTGTAATGATTCTTTTTTGAATGTATACAAAAGTGTTTGTCTTTTGAAAAATGTTTCAATGTTTGAAAGTTTTTTGGGAAAATGTTTTGAAATGTGTTTTTGAAATGTGTGTGATAGTTTGAAAATAGCAAGGATGGTTTGCAAATTGATCAGGTAACTAGGAGTTGTCTACCCTACTCAAAGATCTTTCCTACAGATTTTTATTCCTTTGACATTGTTGTTTTACCATTGCATTTGGTAAACAACCATATCTTTGGATGTTAAACGGAATGGGCGTGGGTCATTGTATGACCATTATAACAATATTGCCAAGTATCTTAGCAAGTTTTTGAGGGTCTAGATCATTTTTGTATAGGCAACCAAAATAGTGACATCGAGGGACTATGATCTTTTTGTTTGATTTGTTTTGCCAAGATACCTAGCATGCATACCATGGCCATGTTTTTAAGGCAACAAGTGGATGAAACCCTAGGGGTGCTTGTGTGCATTGTGTTGTCATTTTTCATGCATTTTTATCTTGTGTTTAGTCATGCTATTTATTTTGATTTTGGTCTTATGCATACAAACCCTAGTTTTACTATCATGGCATATTAAAGCGATAAAATGCGTAAAAGTAAATCTAAGACTATTACATCAATATTATGGGGAGGGGGATACAAGTTTGAATAGGGGATATTGCTCAATATAAAAACCCTAAAACTATTACAACCATATTGAATTTATTGTACAAAATAAATAGATAGCAAATATTTAAATATGCAAATAAATGTAAGTATGCAAAAAAATGTTTTTGTATTTATTTTATGTATGTAAAATAAATTTATTTATGTCCTAAAAATAAGAAAATAAAAATGATTATTTTTGGAAAGGGTGAAGAAACCCTTTCTTGTTTTAAGAAAATATATTCTATATTATTTATTTATTTCATTTATGTACAAGAAAATAAATAAATATATATATAAAAATGTTAAAAAATAAAATATGTGAGAAAATATTATTCTAAGTGTACAAATGATAAAAATAAAAATATATAATATTTTTGTATTATTTACAAATTTTATTTAGAAAAATAAGAGTATTTAACCTAATAAACTATTTTTTGTCATAAAAAATAATAAAAGTAATAAAATAAAAATGTAAAAATTAAGAAAATATTTTTGGTGATTTTTAATGTTCAAGAAAAGATAATAAAGTCAGAAAATAAAAAAAGGAAATGAAAAATATGCAAAAATAAAGAAATGGGCCAAGGGGGTGCAGGAAGTAAACAGGGGGTGTCAAAAGTCAAGCAAGCCAGGCCCAGCCCATGTCCCACTTCATCCCCGTCCTTGAGACAGAAATACGCGCGCGCCATGTACAAACTTGTATCTCCTGCATACGTGCTTAAAAACAAAATCTTGCAACATGAAAGTTATAGCTCATCATCACACGATTCTAATGATATAAAAAACTTGATCTAACTCTCAAAGACCAGAGAGAATTTTATCATCCCCAATTTCTGACCTAAAAATTTTAACATGTTCATCATCTAAATACTTCTAATATAAATACAAGCTATGGCAATGTAGCAGCTTGGAGTGAGGCCTGAAGGTCTTTTGAGCTTACTTGAAGTTGTCTCAACCTTTCCCAATGTTTTTCTAGCTTTGAAATGGCCTGAATCTCCTTGTAGAACTCAACCTGCAAAGCTTCAAAGTGAAAATGGTGAAGTGTGAAAACAAGGTTACAATTGCTTGAGAAAGGTCTGGACAGCTTAGGTGTGATATATGGAATGTGTTTGAAGTGGTTTGGGAAAAAACGCACGAGTGGAATTTGTTTTGGCTTGAGTTTTGCAGAGCTTGCCCTGTTTTGGGCAGAAATGGAGTTTTTTTGTGTATTTGGGTGTTTGAGAGCTTATGGAATCGTGTTTCTGGCTTCTTACAATATGATGATATTGTTTGAAATGGTTACAAAGCTTGGTTTTATCAGATGCACAAGTTATGTTCACTTTTGCAAGTTGGCTTGTTTTTGAAGAAAAGGTTGAGTTGACAAAGCCAAAGCCAGTACAAGTCTGCTCCTTAGCTTCACATAGTTGGTGTACTTTGCCTAAAGTTTGTGGACTTTGTTTGCAGCAAGAAATTGGGTCCATGGCTCAAGATAAACAAAATGACATAAAGCATGCTTTATCAAAGTAACAATGTTGCCTTTTTGCCATTTTTGGATTAAATCTTTGTGTAATGCTCCATAACTCAGAACAATTCCTTTGTCCAATGTATTTGCATTTAATTAAGGAGTGTGGAAAGGATTAGAACCTGTAAAACAAGTAAAAGCATGATCCAAACTGATTTGCAAGTTGTAACATGGTGCAAAATGCCTTGGCCAAAAGTGATAATTTGCCATTTTCAAACTTTCAATTCTCCCTAACCACAAATGATCTTGGAGAGTTCTTGGATATTTTGGAAAGCTTGTAACATGCTCTACAATCCATATTTGAAATGAATTTTGATATTCCACTTGGAACTAGGTGAAGAGTTACCATGAAGATAGGTCAAAATCCTGCTTAAACTAGGGCAAAATTTCACTAAGTTAAAAGTTTCATGGACCCTTATTTATAAAATCATAACTTGAGATCCATGTATCTTTTGGGAAAACTTTGTGAATAAAAGTTGTAGATTTTGTGGAGGACTACAACTTTCATGTTGGAAGTTTTCTTTGAATTCAATTGTATCATGGTGAAAAAGTTTGGAAAAGTCGGGACAAAATAAGAAATTTTCATAACTTAGAAAAATTCTAAGTTATGAAAATTTTCAATCTTAAACCCTAATTTCCAAAATTAGGTTTCTTGGTCAATAAGTTTCATGCTTTGACACATCTTGATGAAAAATGACCCTTGGCATTTGATTTTGACCAAAAAGTCAAAGTTTGACTTTTTAGTGTTCACTTGATTTTTGATCAGTTGACTGGAAAATTCATCTGTCAATCCAATGCATTTGAGATATTTTGAACCTTGTGACTAGGTCAATATGATGCCATTGAGTCCTTGAAACCATGCTTGAACCCAATTTTCCATTGGCTAGGTGAAAAATTGGAAATTGCCCTTCTACAGTCAAAACCCTAAAAATGACCATTTTGCCCTTTTGATGATCTGATCAAATTTCTTGAGGAGGGTTGGTCCAAACTTGATCAAATGATTCATATGAGTCTATAATGTTTATGTGGATCAAAAATTATGAGGTTTGACTGTAAATTGGCCACAATTGACTTTTTCCCCAATACAGCTGATTTTTAGGTCAACTGTCTAATTGACTGGGCAAAAATTTGATTCAAAACTTGAAACTTGGTATGGGCAATCTTATAAGTCCAACATGAAGTATGAAAGTCACATTGAGCATTGAAAGTCCAAAAATTCGTGTGCAAACTCAAATCCTAATTTCAGGTCAACAGTGCAACGAGAGGTCTTGAGCTGAGCAAACCCTAATCTGGTCTTGAGTCCAAAGAGTCTTGTGAGGAAAATATTGATAAAATGAGAGGGAAAATTTTGGGGTATAACAACTTCCCCTATTCAATCTTCTTGAACCTGAAGAGTTAGATTAGCGAATTCGACGTTCGTGACTTGAAGGTAAAAGATGATTGGACACTAGAGTGCTCGTAAATTTGCACTAGTCAGAATGTAGTTGAGGGAATGGGCTTAAAGATGACATTTGGAAAGGTGACAGAATCTTGTCGGAGATGGGCTTGTAGATGCCATCCAAGAATGTTTGTTGAACTTCATGTTGTAAGTCAAAAGAATGAGTATCAGAATGGTATCCGCGTTTGGAACGTATTTGAATTGTATCTGGAGACTGAATATGTATGAGCAATGGAATGGCGTCCGTGTCTGGAGCGTATCCGAGCTGTAACTGTATTTGATTCTTGAATGAATAACAGAATGATTGCCATGTCTGGAGTGTATCTGTATTGTATCTGAATCTGAAACCTGAATAAGCGACAGAATGACTTCCATGTCTGGAGCATCTCTGGGCTAGGGATAAAGGTCAGAATGAGTGACAGAATGGCAACCGTGTCTGGAGCGTATCTGGACTTGAAATTGATAGTTGAATCTGAATGAGAAATAGAATGACTTCTGTGTCTGAAGCGTATCTAATCTGTATCTGATTGCTGAAGCCTGAATGAGTTGACAGAATAGCGTCCGTGTATGGAGCGTATCTGGACTGTATCCGAAGTTGAGATCTGTATGAGTAGAAGATTGACTTCTGTGTCTGGAGTGTATCTGAACTGTAACTGGGATCTGAATAAGTGACAGAATGACTTCCGTGTCTGGAGTGTATCTGGACTTGAAATTGATAGTTGAATCTGAATGAGAAATAGAATGGCTTCCGTGTCTGGAGCGTATTTAATTTGTATCCGATTGTTGAAGTCTGAATGAGTGACAGAATGGCGTCTGTGTCTGGAGCGTATTCGTACTGTATCTTGACTTTGAATTCTGAATGAGTAATAGAATGACCTCAGTGTCTGGGGTGTATCCATACTATATCTGAAATCTTTGAATATTTGTTAAAGATAGCTTTTAATCTTATCCTGAAAAGGGTAAAATGTTAGCTGAAACACGAAGTTATGTTGCATGAAATGTATGATGCAATAAAATGTGTTTTATCAATGTTTATGATATATGAATGTAACGTATGCGTATGTAAGTTGATTCGCTGTATTGATAAGGAAAATAAATCCTTGATAGCTGGAGATAATGAAATCTTTGACTACTGCTGGGGAAAATAAATCCTTGACCGCTGCTGGAGATTCAAAATCTTTTATTGTTGAGGATGAGAAATCCTTCCTGACTGCTTGGGGATTAAAGATCCTTGACAACCTCTGTGGGGATGTGAGAATCCTTCATGACTTTCCTGGGCATATAGAGATCCTTCAAGTCTTTGGAGTTGGAGAATTGACAAAAACTCTGCTTAGGGAAGTAATGCCATGTACTTCCTGAGAAATCTGCTTGGAGAATCCAGAGAACTTTGATGACTATGGCTGGGGATTACACAATGGGAATCCTTACTCGGCTGGGGAATAGGGAAAACTCTGGCGATCTCTACCGGGGATCAAACAAAGGAAAACTTTGATCTGCTGGAGAATAAAGAAGACTATGATGGCTTCTGCGGGGAATTAAGAATGAGAATCTTCAATCTGATAGAGGAATTTGAATCCTTGGGAACTTCATGCTGGGAAGTAAAAAATGAGGATCTTCGATCTGTAGGGGATTAAAAATTCTGACAAATTCATGCTGGGAGTAATGAAGACTCTGGCAACTTCACTGGGGAATCAAGAATGAGAATCTTCATTCTGTTAGGGAGTAAAAACTCTGTGGCGAATAGCTATACTGCTGAGGAGTAGCTATCATGCTGGAGAGTAAGTTCAGGACTCTGGGGGAAAAGCTTATTCCTATTTGGAAGAAGTTCAGGAGTTGGGGTTGTATGCCAATCTACTGGGGAATTATCCTAAATTTGGGGATAAGACAAAAGTTAACTGTTATCTGGTTGATTCTCAGACTTTAAGACAACTTGCTGGGGAAGCTGGGGAAAACTGAATGGTTTCCGCTGTAGATTGATAGTTGGAAATTTGACTCCGTTGGGGAAGAAGGTTTCATCTCCGATGAGGGTCTGTAGTTCAAAGTTTTTGCTCCGCTGGGGATTGGGAGTTTGAAAACTTAACTCTGATGGTGGATTAAAGATTTGAAATTTAACTCCACTAGGGATATATGTTCCAAGGTTTTAGCTCCGCTGGGGACCTAGATGATGTACTGTAGGGGATTTCTCTTGGAATAGCCTAAGGACGTTTTCCTATACTTTTAACCTGTCAGTAATTATTCTTTTCCGTCTCGTTTATTCGTAAGCAGTGATTATATTCAAATGCATATGCTCATTTAATAAATCATTGGACGTTTTCAAATAAAACACAAGTGTAAAAAGGAAAAGACAAATAGTTTTCTGCACTTTGAAGCATCTTTGTATTAACTTTGTGTAAGTATTTTGTACAAAGGAGACAGACATCCTAGTAAGAGAATGTTGTTATAAAAAATGAGAAAAATTTATACAAAGAAAGATGGATATGTGTAAAAAAAAATTCCATGGGGTTCCCATTCTGCTATAGCCTTCGTAACTCTGAATATCTTGTCCATTCGTTGCTTCGTCAGAAGATGATTGAGTTGATCAGAAGCCTGGAGCTTGTCCGTGAAGAGATTCTCCTTAAAGTGATCCGACGAGACATAGTCATACGCTTGAATTCCCTAACTTTTTCCTAGACCTCCCTTTCGGGTTTTCGATCCACCGGGAAACCCTTTTTTGCCCAAGTTTCCCTTTCGGATTTTCAACTTGCCGGGTGTACAGATTTTTATTTATCCCTAATTTTTGCCTGAACCGCCCTTTCGGGTTTTCGATTCACCGAGATGCCCTTTTTTGCCCAAGTCACCCTTTCGGGTTTTCAACTTGCCGGGTCATTTATGCGTAGTATCTTTTGACTATGTCTGCGTTTGCAGGGTGCGGCAAGTCATCACCGTCCATGGTGGTTACAATCATTGCTCCACCAGAAAATATGTTCTTGATTACAAATGGTCCTTCATAGGTAGGAGTCCATTTGCCCCTGGGATCACTTTGCATCAAGATGATCCGCTTGATTACCAAATCCCCGACTCAATATGTCTGGCGTCTGAATTTCTTGTTGAATGCCTTTATCATCCGTTTTTGATACGCCTGACCGTGGCAAACAACAGTAAGTCGCTTTTCATCAATCAATTTATGTTGATCAAGTCGGGTCTAAATCCAATCGTCTTCACTCAAACCAGCAACTTTCATGATTCTCAAAGAGGGAATTTGAACCTCGATAGGCAAAACAGCTTCCATGTCGTATACCAAAGAATAGGGTGTTTCCCCAGTTGAAGTGCGTGTCGTGGTACGGTACCCGTGCAGAGCAAACGGTAACATCTCATTCCAGTCCTTGTAGGTGACTGTCATCTTTTGTATGATCTTCTTGATATTGTTGTTCGCAGCTTCGACAACACCGTTCATCTTTGGCCGATAGGAAGATGAATTGTGATGTTGAATCTGGAACTGCTCGCATAGAGCGGTGATCATAGTATTGTTAAGGTTTGTATCGTTGTTAGTGATGATCCTTTCAGGGATACCGTACCGGAAAATGAGGTTCTTATTGATGAAGCGGGCAACCACATTCTTTGTAACGGATGCGAAGGATGTTGCTTTGACCCACTTGGTAAAGTAATCAACGGCCACCAGGATGAAGCGGTGTCCATTGGATGTTGTAGGCTTGATCTATCCAATCATGTCGATTCCCCACATAACGAATGTCCAAGGAGTTGTTAAGACATTGAGAGGAACTGGAGGTATATGTACCTTGTCCGCATAGATTTGACATTTGTGACAAGTCCTGGAATGTTGATAACAGTCAGCTTTCATGGTAGACCAGTAATAGCCTGCCCTTAGAATCTTCTTAGCCATCGTATGCCCGCTAGAGTGAGTGCCAAAGGTACCATTGTGCAGTTCAGCCATGATCTGCTCAGCTTCAATCTTGTCCACACAACGGAGCAGAATGCAATCATAATTGTGCTTGTATAGGATACCATTGCTTAGGAAGAACTTGGAAGAGAATCTCCTCAAGAACTTTTGTCGTTGACTGAAGCTCCTTCAGGGTATTCTTGAGCCTCGAGATACCTTTTGACTTCGTGAAACCAAGGTCGGTCCACTACTTCTTTGGTGTTAATCTCGTGACAATGTGCAGGTTTGTCCATCCGCTCGATGGTGATTTGGGGAGCCTCATTATCCAAATTAAGTTTAAACATGGATGACATTGTAGCTAGAGCATCTGCTAGCTGATTTTCTTCTCGCGGGAAGTGCTCGAAGGTAATCTGCTCGAAATATGGTAACAATGTCAAGACATGTTCTTTGTAAGGGATGAGGTTTGGATGTTTAGTATCCCACTCTCCTTTGATCTGACTGATGACCAAAGCTGAGTCCCCAAATACAATCAAATATTTGATTCCCAAGTCTATGGCAGCCTTGAGACCAAAGATACAAGCTTCATACTCGGTCATGTTGTTGGTGAAGCTGAAGCAGAGTCTGGCAGTGAAAGGTGTATGGAAACCTTCTAGAGAGATAAGTACTGCGCCGATACCGTTGCCAAGTGTGTTAGAGGCACCATCAAAGTACAGGGTCCATCGGGATCCTTGTTCAGGTCCGTCATATGGTCTGAAGTCTTCAACATTGTCCAATGTCATGATATCCTCGTTATGGAAGTCAAACCTCATGGAGTGGTAATCTTCGACAGCTTGATGGGCCAGATGATCGGCTAGCACACTCCCCTTTATAGCTTTTTGGGTCATGTATTGTATATCATATTCCGTTAGGATCATCTGCCATCTAGCTATTCTTCCGGATAAAGCAGGCTTCTCAAAGATGTACTTGATTGAATCCATCTTAGATATCAGCAGAGTGGTATGAGTCAACATATATTGCCTTAGCCGACGAGCAGCCCATACCAAAGCGCAACAAGTTTTCTCAAGCAGTGAGTATCGGGTCTCACAGTCGGTAAACTGTTTGCTAAGGTGATAAATGGCATGCTCTTTTCGGCCAGACTCGTCATGTTGGCCCAGTACGCACCCCATTGAATTCTCTAGGACAGTCAGATATATGATTAGTGGTCTTCCTTTGACGGGTGGCATCAAGATAGGAGTTTCTAGCAAATACTCCTTTATTTTATCGAAAGCAACTTGACAGTCATCATTCCATTTAACCACCTGATATTTCTTCAACAACTTGAAGATTGGTTCACAGGTAGATGTTAGGTGAGAAATGAACCTTGCAATGTAGTTTAGGCGTCCCAAGAAACCTCTGACCTCCTTCTCAGTGCGAGGAGCAGGCATTTCTTGTATAGCTTTGACTTTGGCAGGATCAACCTTGATGCCTTTGTTGCTGATAATGAAACCCAAGAGTTTATCGGACCTGACTCCAAAGGTGCACTTGTTAGGGTTCAGTCTGAGCTTGTACTCCTTCAACCTGACAAACAACTTTTGCAAATGGTCGAGGTGTTCTTCTTCTGTTTGTGATCGGGCTATCATGTCTTCTTTGTATACCTCTATCTCATGATGTATCATATCATGAAACAAAGCTACCATGGCGCGTTAATAGGTTGCCCCGACATTCTTCAGTCCGAATGCCATCACTTTGTAGCAGAACATACCCCACTGTGTAACAAAAGTAGTTTTCTCCATGTCTTCAGGTGCCATTTTGATCTGGTTGTAACCTGAAAATCCATCCATGAAAGAAAATACCTTGTGCTGAGTTGTGTTGTCAACCAAGATGTCAATGTGCGGTAGTGGAAAGTCATCTTTAGGGCTAGCTTTGTTTAAGTCTCTGTAATCCACGCACATTCTCACTTTGCCATCCTTCTTAGGCACGGGCACAATGTTAGCAACCCATTGTGGATAGGAAGTAACGGCAAGAAAACCAGCATTGAACTGCTTCATCACTTCTGCTTTGATCTTTTCAGGCATGTCGGGCCTCATGCGGCGGACTTTTTGTTTAACTGGTGGACAGTCTTCTCTTGTGGGTAGACGGTGAACCACATTGTCTGTATCAAGTCCCGACATGTCTTCGTAAGACCAGGCGAAGATCTCAACATATTCATTCAACAGCTGAATTAAACGCTCCTTGACACTTGGCTCTAGGTTGGCACCCACTCTGATTTCTTTTCTGTCTTCCTCAGTACCCAAGTTGATTGTCTCTAACAGCTCCTCATGAGGTAGAATAACCCTTTCTTCATGTTGTAGCAGCCTAGCTAATTCTCCCGGCACCTCACAGTCTTCCTCACCTTCGTATTCGGCATGGTAGACAAGATCTTCAGAGTCACTGAAGGCCATAGCAGAATTGTTACCCATGGAATCCGGAATGGAAGGGTACCTGCATTTGTGAGTGTGGGTGTGTGTAAGGGATAGCCACCTTTAAACAAATAAAAATTTAAAAATAAAGACAATGAAAACAAAAGTTTATATGTGAAAACGTCCATGATTCATTAAAATGGCATATGAAGATGAAAAATCAAACCCTTACAAATGGACCTATGTGCCTCGGGTAAGGCACAAGGTTAAAAGAGTACGAATTGTTTAGGAATTATTACAAACCAACAGAAAAGTTTGAAAGATAAATTACTGATTCATGAAAGTAATGGGAACAAAGTCTTTTGCCTCCCAATTGCACAGTCCTCCATCCACAGTAGGGAAAATCTAGTCTTCCAAGTTGCTCTCCTCTTCACTATCCTCCAAAGCATTTACTCCATGATGGGTGATCTTCACAGGTGGCCCTCCAGCACGGGAGCGACGCACATCCTTCTGACTAGCCAAAGTGAAACCTAAACCGAATTTATCTGCCTTGAAAGGAAATTCGGGAAGCTGCCCCCAGATTGTGCTTCCTCCTTCTTCAATCACAGCCTTTGCATCTTTGAGCGACGACATCCGAGGTGGAGGTCTAGTAATCATGGGCACAGAAGACACTGTCTTGGTTGCCGCAATCTCTTGAGCTACCTCCTCAAAATGCTGAAACGTGGTTTCGATGAATTCACCATCCAATTCTACATAGCGGAAAGAATTTAGATGGCTTATCATGTATTCCTCTTCGCCGTGAACAATTATAATTTTCCCCTGGACAAGGTACTTGAGCTTTTGATGCATAGTGGAGGTAACAGCTCCAACATGGTGAATCCAAGGTCTTCCCAACAAGCAAGAATAGGAAGGACGGATGTCCATCACATAGAATGTGGAGTTGAAGGTTTCAGTTCCCACCTTAATCGGGATGTCCACCTCCCTGTGGACCATCCTCTTAGAACCATCAAAGGCTCTGACAATGATATTGCTGGGTTTCAGGGTTAGGCCTTCACAATCCAACCTATCCAAGGCCTTCTTCGGTAAAACATTCAGCGAAGAACCAGTGTCTACCAGTACATGTGCTAGAGTAGTCCCTCTACATTCCACTGAGACATGCAGAGCGTCATTATGTTTTCTCCCTTTTGATGTTAAATCGGCATCGGAGAATCCTAGACCATTGTCAGCTGTTAAGCTAGATACACATTCCTGGAACTGATCCGCGGAGGTTTCCTGTGGCACATGGGCCATCTTCAAGAATCTTATCAAAGCTTTAGCATGAGCCTCTGAACAAAGCAGCAAGGCCAACATAGGATTTTTGAGGGGGTTTTCTCCAGTTGTTCCACAATATCATAATCGCTTTTCTTGATTATTTTCAAAATTTCTTCCATTTCTTTCTGAGTGGTTTCAGGGGTGACCAATGGTTGAGCCCTCGTCCTGACAGGCTCTTCTTGGATCCCTTCCCCTCTATTATCAGCAGCACTAGAGGGGACAGCCACAAGAGTTACAACTTCTTCAATAACTGGAGTTCTCGCAGATATGTTGATCAGTACAGGAGTAACCTTAGGAGCAGCTGAGGGTCCGAAGATTGCCTTTGGAGGGGAAATCTCCGGAGAGAAAATTCTTCCACTGCGGGTGATTTTACTCGTTCCGGAAATGTTTCCAATGTCGGAAGTCTCTTCATCAGAACTCTCTTCAGTTGATTCAATTTGTTTAACACGGTGGTAAAAGATCTCTCCCCCATAGTTCCACGGTATTGATTTGTTGGACTTGTACAGGATGGTCCTTGTGATCGGTGGGAATGAGAACTGACTGTTTTGGAATGCAAGTTCGCGAAATGTCGCGGTAAGCAAGAGTTGCCACCGTCTTTTATTTTATCCAACATGGACAGGACAAAAGCACAGCAAAATTCCTTATGAGATAGTTTCTCGGTTCGGGAGGTAGATTTATAGAAAGGGAAGGTGTTAGCACCCTTTCTATCCATGGTTATCCATGGGCTCTTAGATACTTGCTCATTGTGTTTTCAAAAGTGTTTGCTTTTCAATTGTGAGTGGGTTTTGCAAAAGTTTCATAGAAAGTTTTCTGAATAACTCTTGTATCTGTCCTCAAGAGTGTTTGAAAAATTGTTTTGAAAGCTTTTTTTGAAAGTGTCGGTGTGAAAAGAGTTTTTTGATTTGTTTTTTGAATAGAGCAAGTATCTATGAGTCATCTACCTACCCTAAGGAATTAGGTTGTGTAAATTTCCTTAAGATAGTACCATCCCACCATTGAGAGATAGGTAGCACCACCGTTGGAGGTGTTCGGGTCAATTCGAGTTTAGAGATAGTGTGGTCACCAGAGCAACAGTAGGACACCTTAGAAGCTACCCTTATGCCATTGATCCTTTTTTTAATTCGAGGCAACTTTTCCGAGGCAACTGGATCATGGACATAAGGACTTACTAAAATGTCCTATACTCGACGACCATGTTTCGAAGGCAACAGGTGAGGCGTACCCTAAGAGTGGTGTGTGAATTTGTGTGTTATTTTCAGTTAATGTTATCTTTGATCATGACATGGTGAGCTACGCATTGTTTTTAATTAGTCATTCATTCTTTCGTGCAATTAGAATTCAAAAGTGCGGAAATTTAAATGCGGAAAGATAAATCCTACGCTATTACAAGGCGCGGGTCTATACATCGCCAAATTACAAAGACCCGTTTTAATAAAAGATACGGAAAGAAAAACCTAGTTACTATTACATGGCTTGAGCAGTTACATAATATTCGGAAGAAAAATAAGAATAACGCGAAAGAATAAAAATAGAACGTTCGAGGGCGTTGGACCCTTTTGAAATTAAATTGAATTAAAAGTTAATTAATTATTTAATAAAAGGAAAGAAATGTTTTTTATGTTTTTGGTATTTAATGAAAATAAAGAAAATTGAAAATCAAGAGAAACCCTAATTCTAAGTTGTTTTTAATTAATAATGAAAAATATCAAAGTTTAACCTAATTTACTAAATAATTAATGTACATGTGTATTTACAAAAATAACAATTAATAATAATAATAATGAGAAAATTATTTATTTAAGAAAAAAGATGAGAATGTTAAAAACCCTAATTTCTACATATTTTAGTTTATTAAGAAAAAGATTAAAGTTTTAAAACCTAATTTACTAAATTAATGGTTAAAGTTTATTTACAAAAAATAATAATGGTGAAATTAATATTAATAAAAATAAACATTTTTTGATTTTTTGTATTTTATATTATGAAAAGTTATTTTATGGAATTAAAAGAAATAATTAAAACACTAAAAGAATTAAAAGAAAATCAAATAAAAACAAAACAATGATGCAAACCATGGGGGGTATCAGGCCCATTTAAGAGGTTTTTTGGAAGCAATTTGGCCCACTGTGTCAAAGCCTTTTTTGACTTTCCAGGATCACATGCTTGATGGTTGACCCAGGTGTATGATGGTCTTCACGTTCTGGCCTTTGGATTGATCATTTAGGCCATCTGGCAAGCCCACGCGCTATGACGTATGGTGGGACGTTGAGAGCATACTTCACATGAATACGTTACAACAAAAATTATTAAGTATATGGGGGGACCTGGGAATCGAACCCAGGTCCCAATGCCTGCAGGACAACTCACCCACCAACTGAGCTAATGCGCGCGTTTGGATATTTAATGGACAATAAATAATATGTATGAAGAAAAGGCCATTATGCTGGACGTTGAAAAACCGCGCCAAAGTTTGAATTGTCCAACCACTCAATGACACGCTAGCTTCGTCTTCGTCTTTGCACCTGTAATATAAACAAATAGCGGGGGTTTTAAACCCCCACAAACTGCAAACTATGAAAATAGCGATTAGAGCATGGACAAATATAAAAAGGGCGCGAGGTATGGGTTTGCTTCGTCTTGTTGCAACGAGTTTAATGGAATAGGTTTTAAGGTCTGATTTTACAGCATGTGTAAAGCCCCAATTTAGAGCTTCTGAAACACTAGGTTTCAATAATGGTGGATTCTGATACACGCATCGTTAGTTCAATCAAATATTACCAATAGCTTCAGAACAACATTGTTAGTGTAAAGCAACAAATAAAGCATGTGAATGAATGCATGAAAATTAGAAAACGATTGAGGACATGTTCATGAAGAAGACGATTTTGTTCTACCAGTTCTTGGAGTATGGGGACTCGTTCTTGATTGCAATCGATTCCTAGCAATGTCAGGAATGTATTAGAATGCTTTTTGTGCTTTGAAACGCCTTGTAGCTATGATTTCAGTTTTCAATTTTTTGATGAAATTTTGCAAATTGATATGCAGCTTCTGAGAAATTTTTCGTGTCCATTGGAATAGGGTTAGCTTGTGTATAAGTATCTGAATGAAATTAGGTCAAGAAAACAAGCCCAAGGTCCATGAATTTATGATTCCAATCTTTGATTTTTTCCATATCTTTTTTCAATCTTTTTTCATGCAAATCCTTTCCAATTGTGGAAGATATGGTCCCCTTGAGATGGTGCACGAAATCTCTTGCATATGTGGAAGATATTTGCTGCACAAAAAGATTTAAAAACATGATTTGATATTTTTCTCATAATTAAAACTAATTAAATGAATTAATAATAATAAAAATTCAATTAATTAATTAAAAATAAGAAAATAAATCCCTTTGAGCTTAATGGGTCGTGCATAGCCTTTGGGTAATGATTCATGGAAGAATTTGTGGCCCATTAGCATTTTTGAAGCCTTTTGTGCAAAGTTGACTTTTCAAAATTCCAAAATATTTCCCAACTTCTCCAAGGCATATCTTGCTCAATTTTTAAGTTATGATCATGTTCTTGGACATTTTGGAAAGGTCTTGAAGTCCTCTAACCAATGCCTTTGGTCTCATGTCATTTTGATTTACCAATTTCAAGTTATGGTCTTTGACTTAAAGTGCCTTTTTGTTGACTTTTGAAAATGACCTATAATGTTGAAATTGATAACTTTTTGTGAGAGCATTTCTTGGACTTTAAGTGTGAGGATGAGTTGTAGGAAATGTCATCCTCTTAAAAATGAGCTTTGGATGGAATTTTTCTGATAAACCATGAAGAAGTTATGCCTTGGTCAATTTGCAGTTGACTTTTTCAACTGTCCAAAAATAGAAACTTTTGCATCTTGAGACTTTTTGAGCCATGCTTTGAGAATCATGATCAAGAATTGATCAAATGATGTTTGTGGCTTCAAAATAAGATGTTGACCAAAAATTTTGACTTTTGACTGTCAAATGACCATTTTGCCCCTGCAGTTGACTGTGGAGCATTTAGGGTTTTGACTGTGCAATTTGATGTTGTGAGCCTTGAAACTTGACATGTAGGTGCTTGACAATGTGTATGAGCATATGGGACTTGATTGGACCCTTGGAAACCTCAATTTCTTTGCAAGAATCAAAACCCTAGTTTTGACTGTGTTAGGAGGCAATTGGACTGTGCAACCCTTGAGAGATTTTTGAAGCTTGATTTTGCCAAATCTTGAAGAATATGGGAGGGCAAATTTTGGGGTACAACAGTTGCCCCTGTTCAATCTTCTTAGACCTGAGGATGTAGATTGGCTGGCGTGCCTTTCATGATCCGAAGGTGGAAGATGATTGAACACTAGAGTGCCCAGAAATTTGCACTCACATAGTAGAGTATCAGCAGTGTGATAGCGGGAATGGGCTTACAGATGCCATTTGGAAAGGTGGTGGATTGGAGGATGGGCTTATAGATGCCATCTGGAGATGCGACAGAACCTTGTCGGGAATGGGCTTATAGATGCCATTTGGAACTGTTGGTAGGTGGATGGGCTTATAGATGCCATCTGGAGATTGTCTGTTGAATTGTAATTTTTGCGAGTTGAAAGAGGGAACCTGTGTAGGGTTGCCTGATGATGAGCTCGTGTAAAACTGCATCTTTGAAAGAAGGAAACCTGTGTAGGGTTGACTGACGATGAGTTCGTGTAAAACTGCATCTTTGAAGGAAGGAAACCTGTGTAGGGTTTACTGATAATGAGTCCGTATAAGATTGCATCTGGAAATGGAGAACCGGTGTAGGGTTTCTGGGTGACGAGTCTGTGTAAAACTTCATCTTTGGAAAGAGAGAACCGGTGTAGGGTTTCTGGGTGACGAGTCCGTGTAAGGCTACGTCTGGAGAGAGAGAACCTGTGTAGGGTTTCTTTGGGATAAGTTCGTGTAAAACTTCTTGAGGAATCGGGGTAAGGTTACCTTGGGACAAATCCGTGTAAGACTTTGGGAGGAACCAGTGTAGGGTTACCATGAGATAAGTCCGTGTAAGACTTCTGGGGGAACCGGGGTGAGGTTACTGCAGGGTAAGTTCGTGTAAAACTTCTTGATGAACCGGGGTAAGGTCATCTTGAGATAAGTTCGTGTCAGACTTCTTCTGAAAGAAAAGGAACCGGTGTAGGGTTACTTTGATGATAAGTGCGTGTAAGACTTCGTCTGAAAATTGAGAAGGAACCGGTGTAGGGTTCACTGACCATGAGTCAGTGTAAAACTACATCTGAGGTTGAGAAGGAACCTGTGTAGGGTTGCCTGTTGATGAGCCCGTGTAAGACTTCTTCTAAAAGAAAAGGAACCGGTGTAGGGTTGCCCGAGGATGATCAAGTAGATAATTGTCCTGTTTGGTTTCGGATATTAACCCATGATCAGTCGTCTACAGAATTTTCCTGGCTTGTTACTGGTGTTGATCTGGAACTGTAAAGGTAGATGGTAATCATCTTTTGATTGACTTTTTCCTGAAAAGGCAAAGCGTTATTTGTATGCAGTGTCATGATGCATGAACTACATGATATTAATATGTTCTCAAGCATAAATGAGATTTGTGTTGTATGATGCGTATGCATGCTATAATGTATGAAGATGCGATGTTTATAAATGTATTCTCGTCTGGGAAAATAAATCCTTGACGAATGCCGGGAATTTTGTTGAATCCTGGGCTGATGTTGCAAGAATACCGGTAGGAGAAGATGACTCCGTTGGGGAATAAACCTTGCGAATAGATTACTCTGCGGGGAGTGAACTCTGTGAGGAAAGAGAGTTACTTCGCTGAGGTTTGATGATAACTCCGCTGGGGGTACCATTGTTGAGCTATGATAGGAAGACTTCGCCGGGGACGATCTTTCCGTGGTTCTCAGCTGAGGATAACCCAGTTATATCCTGGTGGGGAAATAACCTTTGAATAAAGCCGGGGAGATGCGTTCGTGCTCTACAGGGGATAAGCTTCCAGAATCTACTGGGGATACGCTTCACGACCTGCTGGGGATATGGATTCCACTTTCCTGGGGAAACTTTTCAGATTGGACTGTACTAAAGACTGGTTCCACTGGGTGTTCGGTATTCCGC
Source organism: Vicia faba (assembly GCA_948472305.1). Taxonomy (NCBI): domain Eukaryota; kingdom Viridiplantae; phylum Streptophyta; class Magnoliopsida; order Fabales; family Fabaceae; genus Vicia; species Vicia faba. The sequence continues at coordinate 653,605,229 of OX451740.1, forward strand.
CGGGGAACAATCTTAGATCAAGATTGCCGGGGATGCTTGTTAGGAATGTCCATATACTGCTGGGGAATGTTGAGATCTGCGGGGGATAATCCAACTTCCTTATGGCTGACCGTATATTAACTCTGCTTGGGGAGTAAATTGCTGACTTTCTGGAGATATTGTGCCTTGTTAGGGCTGATTGGAGACCAACTGCTTGAGGAGAAATGTTGAATCTGGGTGACTTCACTGGGGAATTAAGATATCTTGGTTACATTCTTCAGCCGAACTTACCTTGGTACCTTGGTGGACAGAGCAATTAGATCGCTTTAGACAACTCATTATTGCCCATGTTTCTGATGTTACCTGTGGAGGTGCTTGATGACTGCCGATTGACAAATCTTCTTCTGATAGGCAAGTGACGAGATGTCGGGACATAGTCGTACGCTTTTGATCCCTAACTTTTGCCTGGACCGCCCTTTCGGGTTTTCAGTCCACCGGGATACCCATTTTTGCCCAAGCCGCCTTTTCAGGTTTTCGACTTGCCGGGTGTATAGATTTTTCATTTTCATCCCTTATTTTTTCCCGAACCCTTTTGGTTCGCTGGGAAGCCCTTATTTTTTTGCCTAGGTGTGTCAACCTAGTGGGTCTTTGATTATGCGTAGTATTTTTTCGACTATGTCCGTGCTCTCAGGATGTAGGGAGTGTCACTGTCGGTAGTGTCGCCATGTGACCAGAAGATGTTTGATCAGGCAAGATTCGTAGTTGGAACTCATGTCCAATACCCCAAGTGATCCAGATGGAGATTTGCCCCTGGTTATCTGGCATTTTGAGAGATTCTCCGAATCTTGACTTAACTGCCCCAGATGACGGATAATGATCGTGTCGTGCCCCTTGATTGGAAGTGATTTTATTCACTAGATATTCTTCGTGCGAACTTCTATGCTGTTCAAACAAATAGTCATATGCAAGCAATGTTATATCAGAAATGCAAAGCTTATGTCTGTCTTGAAGTTTTTGAAAATGCATTTTTTTCTAAAAACAAGTGATTTTTTTTGTAAACTGTGATGTCAACTCGTTATTTTACCGCAAGCCTTAAGGAGTCAGGGTACCTTTCGTAACAGTATGCTTTCGAACTAACCCATGCTTCAGCTAGGACTTTTGAGGGTTGTAACGTGGCCTGGTTCACGGTTTTTAGAAACAAAGGATAAAGGCTTAAGATGTTTGTACCCACCCGCTCTTCGTGATGTTCTTCAAACCTAAACTCAGCTGATCGTGCGTTAGACCTTGTTTGAGTCTTTGCTTTGATATTCTGATGATGGTTCGGATGTTAACAGCTTATTTTGAATAGGCAGTCATTTTTTTTGTCGAGGGTTTGTAAGACCTCTTTCTTTTCTGATTTTGTTATCCCTGTTTTTTGCCTGACTATTTCTTCTGCGATTACAGTCAGTGGGATGCCCTAGTTTTTGTAAGTCTCCTTCATAGGTTTTGACTTATCGGGCTTTTATTTTTGGAAGTAATGACTGCCTGTCTTTAATTATTCGGAACCATCATTGTCTTTTTGTTTTGGAAGGACTTCTTTGGCGCCATTCGTTGTGCACTCGGATCAACTGAGAGAACTACCCTGCCCCAGGTTATGATTAAGGGTTTTAATTTTTGAAAAGAAAAACTCCGACTTCTTTGGCTCAAAGGGGTTGACGAGGGATTATCTTCCTTATAACTCCAGTGTTTAGGATTTGAAACAATGCATGTACCTCATCAACGGGGTCTGTTCAAAAGCATACTGTAAAGATCATGGTATCGTTTTCGTCATCCTCCCTCAAGAGACTTAGAATTTTAAAAGCGAGCGTTGAACATCAAAAAATGAAAGCAATTTTAAGCACAGTAAACATAATTACTTCAAAACAGACACATGTAATGCATTAATGAAATAACCAAGTTTGACATGAAATAAAATGTTTGAACAATCAAAGAAAATTACAACTTGAACATTTGAATGCACAAAAATTTCCAATCCTAGCCATGTTTGGGCAAGGGAGCAGTGATCACATTGGGAGTCTCAGCAGGCTCGAATTCGATCTCCTTAGCGTCGATCATATTCTGGATATTGTATTTTAGCGCCCAACAATCCTCAGTATCGTGCCCTGGGCTATCAGAATGGTAAGCACACCTCGCTTCTGGGTTGTAGTTTGGAGAGGAGGTCTTGGGAATTGCAGGAGGGTTGATCACTACAATCAGATTCATTTTCAACATGTGTTGCAATGCTTGTGACCATGGCATGTTGATGTTGGTGAATTGTCTTTTAGGCTCGTCCGGCCTTCGCTGATTTCCCTTTTGTGGTTGGTGGCGTGGTGCAGAACCAGAGATCATGATTGCCCCTGCATGTTGGTCACGACGACCCTTTTGGCTATATGCAGCATTGGACTCTTTCTTCCCCATGTAAGGCTTTTTCTGAGTATCAGAAGGTGCGGCCTCTTGAATCTTTCCAGCCTTGATACCAACTTCAATTCTTTCCCCGGTCAAGATCAGATCGGTAAACCCAACAGAAGAACTCCCAATCAGATGGTTGAAGAAAGGTCCAGACAGGGTCCCCAAGAACATGTCGACAAGTTCCCGATCAGTCAGAGGTGGTTGTACCCTTCCAGCAAGGTCCCTCCATTTTTGGGCATATTCCTTAAAGCCTTCGCCTGCACCCATAGACATTCCTTGAAGCTGAGTGCGTGTGGGAGCAAGGTCGGCATTGTACTGGTACTGCTTGTAGAATGCAGTGGCCAAGTCTTCCCAACTGCGGATGTTAGCCCCATTCAGTTGATAGAACCAGTCGAGTTGGGTTCCTGATAGACTGTCCTGAAAGAAGTGAATCCATAAATTCTTGTCAGCCGTATAGGGTTGGATCCTCCTTATGTAAGACCTGAGATGCAGCTTGGGACAGGATGCCCCGTCGTACTTTGCAAAGGCAGGTGCTTTGAATTTGTGTGGGATCACCACCCCAGAAGACAGACCTAGATCTTCGAAGTCCAGACCTGGCACTTTTTGTATCTCCATAGCACTTAGCCGGTCTTCCAACTGTTTGTACTTGTCCTCAGCTGGAGGGTATTGCTCATCATTGAACTCCGTCTCGTTGTCGGAGACCACTGGACTAGGAGCTTCTCTCTCATGGGGACTGTCTTTTTCCATAGATGGGGTAGTCAGCTCAACCTCGTTTAGTGATCCATTCCCAGATTTGCGTCTCGGGTTGAACAACATCGTTCTCTTCTTCTTCTTCTTCGAGAGCAGAGTCTTCAAATCCTGTTGACCTTGGGCTAGGCTCTTAATCAACTCCTGGAACTGGGCGTTCTGAGCCTGGAGGGCCTTGATGGATTGCTCAGTAGATGATTCAGGATTCATGATGAGACTGCTGAAATAAACAGCAAGGAGGGTAAGTGACCTGTAAATAAGGTATATGTAATGCAATGATGTGTATGTATGCATGCGATGTTTTCAAGGATCTCGCGGGGTAAACAAGAAGATTGTTAGCATTTGACTTTGGGTAGCTTGATTGAAGGAACTGCATGTTGTTAAGAGTCCTTCTTCAAGGGTCAAGGCTCACCATATCGAGTGGGTCATAGCCCCTGACAATCTTGGCTAGAGGAAAATAAATCCCCTTTGCCCCTTGTTGGACAGTTGATTCATCATGACCTGCATCACAAGCCCTTGAGATCCTTGAAATGGGTTAGTCCTTATGCAGGATGCATGCAATGATATGATGTTATGCTATGCATGGCGTAATGTAGGTAAACCCTGTTATGAGTCCAGATTAAGGACTGTAAACAAACCCTGCAAGAAACTCATGTGTTAGATAACAAGCATGCAAGTAGTCAAGTTTGAAAGCACACAAGTCACACAAGACAGCCCTTAGAGTTTAGGCCAGCATGAAGTTTGGGGTACTACCCTCTTGAAGTTGGTGGGCTCAAACCTGTCCTATCAGAAGTAACCGGGTTCTAAGGGTCCCAATATCATTGGATTATTTTCATTGTTCATCGTTTCAATTTAGCCACTGAACTGGCGACCGAAATATTCCAGGAAAACAACCCTCAACTGAGTGTAGTATCGAGTATCAACCAACCTCGGACTGCACCAAAGTCAGTTATCTCACTACCCTAAAGAGGCCAAGATGGTTCAATTAAGGTTCCTAAGGTCAGTTGATGCTTCACGACACCACGCGGCGGCCCCGTACTCTCCTTGACTGAACTCAAGGGTTACCGGTACACACCAAAGTGCCACATCAACGTAGCAGACTGCTTCAACCATGTCGGTATACCCCGCACAGTTCCCTCACAGTCTTGTTGCTACTTTATAAGAAGGTATCCCCCAGATCCGGGTTAGGATCTATAGAACTCCCAAGACAGTACCCACAATAATAAAGCAAGCAATTCAGACAATTGAAAACACAAGTGATCTTAGTCCTAAGGTACACCTCACTTTAAAATTCTCCCCAGCAGAGTCGCCAGTTCTGTGATCGGTGGGAATGAGAACTGACTGTTTTGGAATGTTGGTTTGCGAAATGTCGCGGTAAGCAAGAGTCGCCACCGTCTTTTATTTTCTCCAACATGGACAGGACAAAAGCACAGCAAAATTCCTTATGAGATAGTTTCTCGGTTCGGGAGGTAGATTTATAGAAAGGGAAGGTGTTAGCACCCTTTCTATCCATGGTTATCCATGGGCTCTTAGATACTTGCTCATTGTGTTTTCAAAAGTGTTTGCTTTTCAATTGTGAGTGGGTTTTGCAAAAGTTTCATTGAAAGTTTTCTGAATAACTCTTGTATATGTCCTCAAGAGTGTTTGAAAAATTGTTTTGAAAGCTTTTTTTGAAAGTGTCGGTGTGAAAAGAGTTTTTTGATTTGTTTTTTGAATAGAGCAAGTATCTATGAGTCATCTACCTACCCTAAGGAATTAGGCTGTGTAAATGTCCTTAAGATAGTGCCATCCCACCATTGAGAGATAGGTAGCACCACCGTTGGAGGCGTTCGGGTCAATTCGAGTTTAGAGATAGTGTGGTCACCAGAGCAACAGTAGGACACCTTAGAAGCTACCCTTATGCCATTGATCCTTTTTTTAATTCGAGGCAACTTTTCCGAGGCAACTGGATCATGGACATAAGGACTTACTAAAACGTCCTATACTCGACGACCATGTTTCGAAGGCAACAGGTGAGGCGTTCCCTAAGAGTGGTGTGTGAATTTGTGTGTTATTTTCAGTTAATGTTATCTTTGATCATGACATGGTGAGCTACGCATTGTTTTTAATTAGTCATTCATTCTTTCGTGCAATTAGAATTCAAAAGTGCGGAAATTTAAATGCGGAAAGATAAATCCTACGCTATTACAAGGCGCGGGTCTATACATCGCCAAATTACAAAGACCCGTTTTAATAAAAGATACGGAAAGTAAAACCTAGTTACTATTACATGGCTTGAGCAGTTACATAATATTCGGAAGAAAAATAAGAATAACGCGAAAGAATAAAAATAGAACGTTCGAGGGCGTTGGACCCTTTTGAAATTAAATTGAATTAAAAGTTAATTAATTATTTAATAAAAGGAAAGAAATGTTTTTTATGTTTTTGGTATTTAATGAAAATAAAGAAAATTGAAAATCAAGAGAAACCCTAATTCTAAGTTGTTTTTAATTAATAATGAAAAATATCAAAGTTTAACCTAATTTACTAAATAATTAATGTACATGTGTATTTACAAAAATAACAATTAATAATAATAATAATAATGAGAAAATTATTTATTTAAGAAAAAAGATGAGAATGTTAAAAACCCTAATTTCTACATATTTTAGTTTATTAAGAAAAAGATTAAAGTTTTAAAACCTAATTTACTAAATTAATGGTTAAAGTTTATTTACAAAAAATAATAATGGTGAAATTAATATTAATAAAAATAAACATTTTTTGATTTTTTGTATTTTATATTATGAAAAGTTATTTTATGGAATTAAAAGAAATAATTAAAACACTAAAAGAATTAAAAGAAAATCAAATAAAAACAAAAAAATGATGCAAACCATGGGGGGTATCAGGCCCATTTAGGAGGTTTTTTGGAAGCAATTTGGCCCACTGTGTCAAAGCCTTTTTTGACTTTCCAGGATCACATGCTTGATGGTTGACCCAAGTGTATGATGGTCTTCACGTTCTGGCCTTTGGATTGATCATTCAGGCCATCTGGCAAGCCCACGCGCTAGGACGTATGGTGGGACGTTGAGAGCATACTGCACATGAATACGTTACAACAAAAATTATTAAGTATATGGGGGGACCTGGGAATCGAACCCAGGTCCCAATGCCTGCAGGACAACTCACCCACCAACTGAGCTAATGCGCGCGTTTGGATATTTAATGGACAATAAATAATATATATGAAGAAAAGGCCATTATGCTGGACGTTGAAAAACCGCGCCAAAGTTTGAATTGTCCAACCACTCAATGACACGCTAGCTTCGTCTTCGTCTTTGTACATGTAATATAAACAAACAGCGGGGGTTTTAAACCCCCACAAACTGCAAACTATGAAAATAGCGATTAGAGCATGGACAAATATAAAAAGGGCGCGAGGTATGGGTTTGCTTCGTCTTGTTGCAACGAGTTTAATGGAATAGGTTTTAAGGTCTGATTTTACAGCATGTGTAAAGCCCCAATTTAGAGCTTCTGAAACACTAGGTTTCAACAATGGTGGATTCTGATACACGCATCGTTAGTTCAATCAAATATTACCAATAGCTTCAGAACAACATTGTTAGTGTAAAGCAACAAATAAAGCATGTGAATAAATGCATGAAAATTAGAAAACGATTGAGGACATGTTCATGAAGAAGACGATTCTGTTCTACCAGTTCTTGGAGTATGGGGACTCGTTCTTGATTGCAATCGATTCCTAGCAATGTCAGGAATGTATTAGAATGCTTTTTGTGCTTTGAAATGCCTTGTAGCTATGATTTCAGTTTTCAATTTTTTGATGAAATTTTGCAAATTGGTATGCAGCTTCTGAGAAATTTTTCGTGTCCATTGGAATAGGGTTAGCTTGTGTATAAGTATCTGAATGAAATTAGGTCAAGAAAACAAGCCCAAGGTCCATGAATTTATGATTCCAATCTTTGATTTTTTTCACATCTTTTTTCAATCTTTTTTCATGCAAATCCTTGCCAATTGTGGAAGATATGGTCCCCTTGAGATGGTGCACGAAATCTCTTGCATATGTGGAAGATATTTGCTGCACAAAAAGATTTAAAAACATGATTTGATATTTTTCTCATAATTAAAACTAATTAAATGAATTAATAATAATAAAAATTCAATTAATTAATTAAAAATAAGAAAATAAATCCCTTTGAGCTTAATGGGTCGTGCATAGCCTTTGGGTAATGATTCATGGAAGAATTTGTGGCCCATTAGCATTTTTGAAGCCTTTTGTGCAAAGTTGACTTTTCAAAATTCCAAAATATTTCCCAACTTCTCCAAGGCATATCTTGCTCAATGTTTAAGTTATGATCATGTTCTTGGACATTTTGGAAAGGTCTTGAAGTCCTCTAACCAATGCCTTTGGTCTCATGTCATTTTGATTTACCAATTTCAAGTTATGGTCTTTGACTTAAAGTGCCTTTTTGTTGACTTTTGAAAATGACCTATAATGTTGAAATTGATAACTTTTTGTGAGAGAATTTCTTGGACTTGAAGTGTGAATATGAGTTGTAGGAAATGTCATCCTCTTCAAAATGAGCTTTGGATGGAATTTTTCTGATAAACCATGAAGAAGTTATGCCTTGGTCAATTTGCAGTTGACTTTTTCAACTGTCCAAAATTAGAAACTTTTGCATCTTGAGACTTTTTGAGCCATGCTTTGAGAATCATGATCAAGAATTGATCAAATGATGTTTGTGGCTTCAAAATAAGATGTTGACCAAAAATTTTGACTTTTGACTGTCAAATGACCATTTTGCCCCTGCAGTTGACTGTGGAGCATTTAGGGTTTTGACTGTGCAATTTGATGCTGTGAGCCTTGAAACTTGACATGTAGGTGCTTGACAATGTGTATGAGCATATGGGACTTGATTGGACCCTTGGAAACCTCAATTTCTTTGCAAGAATCAAAACCCTAGTTTTGACTGTGTTAGGAGGCAATTGGACTGTGCAACCCTTGAGATTTTTGAAGCTTGATTTTGCCAAATCTTGAAGAATATGGGAGGGCAAATTTTGGGGTACAACAGTCCCCGACATGGTTATCTTCAAAGGTGCAATCTTCGGATCGGATGTAATCTTAACAGGTCTTTTGGAGACCTTGGAAAGATTGGCGGATATGGTAATTATTGAAACATTGTTGATAGGAGTCGGTGTAACAAGAGTCTTTTCAAAAAAAAATTCTTGATTATCCATTAGGGGTTGGATGCCTAACTTCAACAACAGTCAGTCGGTTGGTAAGGATGAACAAAGGTAGCAATCTTCATCACAACCATGGAATATCCCATCCTTCAACAAATTCAACTTGATTATCGGTAGCGGAGTCAACAAATCATCAACAGTAGCAACAAAAAGATCCTCTTCAACAACATGGGCATGGTGGCCATGCTTTGGCATTGGAGCATAGATCACATTCGGATTTTCAGGGGCATCGAATTCAACTTCTTTAACGTCTATTAAATCCTGAATCTTATTCTTGAGGGCCCAACAATGGTTGGTGTCGTGCCCCAGGCTGTCTGAATGATAAGCACACTTGGCATTTGCGTGGTAGTAAGGGGAAGATGTATTCGGATTCTTCGGAGCCTCTTTCAGACTGGCAAGGTTTAACTTTAAAAGATGGGGGAGTACCTGAGCAAGAGTCATTTTTATCTGGGTGAATTGCCGTACAGGACTTTCCACTCTTGCTTGGTTGGTTCTTGGTTGATTGTTTCTAGGCTGATCAACTGCAGACTTCTGAATCATTACGGCCCCCACCGCTGGCCGGCGCTCAACTCTTCCTTGACCTCTTTGGGAGTAGACAGCTGAGACTTCTTTCTTTGCTGGAAAAGTATTTTTGATGGCAGTGGAAGCAGACGCATCCTTTTGAATTTTCCCGCTCTTGATTCCGGCTTCAACTCTCTCACCAGTTAGAATCAACTCGGCGAACCCCGCAGACAAACTTCTAATCAGGTGATTGAAAAAGGGACCTGACAGTGTACCTAAGAACATATCAACTAGCTCTCTTTCAGATAAAGGTGGATGTACCCTTCCAGCCAAGTCTCTCCATTTCTGGGCATACTCTTTGAAACCTTCATTTGAGACCATGCCCATACTCTATAATTGAGTATAGGTTGGTGCTAAGTCCGCATTATATTGATATTTTTTGTAGAAGGCGGCCGCCAAATCTTCCCAATTATGCACATCAGACCTCTCTAGCTGTTAGAACCAATCCAGTTGCGTTCCCGAAAGATTGTCCTGGAAGAAATGGACCCACAGGTCTTTGTCAGAAGAATGTGGTTGGATTTTCCTGAGATAAGATCGTAGGTGCATCTTGGGACAAGAAAAACCATCGTATTTAGCAAAAAGAGGCACCTTGAATTTAGGGGGGATTACAATCCCAGGAACCAGCCCTAACTCTTCGAAATCCAGCCCAGGCACTCTCTGTACCTCCATAGTTGTTAGACGTTCTTCCAATTTCTTGTATTTATCATCTGCGGGAGGGTACTGCTGCTCAGAATAGTCTTCATCCTCCTCTTCTTCTTCTTCCTCAGACTCAGATGGCACTGCAGATCCCTTTCCTTTTCCTACCCCTTCACAGATGTTGAGGGGAAATCCATGACTCTTCTAGCTTGGCCTTCAAACCTTCTACCCAAAGTAGTCACACCAACTCTCTTCTTTTTCTTTTTCTCTTTTTCCTTTTCCAGCAAGGTCTTGAGCTCCTCCTGACCCTTAGCCAAGGTCATGAGTAGCTGTTGGAACTGTGAATTCTGCGCTTGCAAGTCTTTGACCGTCTGCTCAATATCCATCTTGCTGAAATAAACAGCAGAGAGATAAGGAAACCTGGTGTGAAGACCTGTTTATGCATATGATGAATGATATGTATTCATGTAATGCGTTCAAGGATTCAGAAATTCAAAATTATTTTAAACAAAAAAGAAACACATGTCATATTAATAAGATAGAATTTGTTAGTACATCAATGCCCCATGGGAAAAATAATACAAAATTCTAAGGTAAAAAGACGTTGCACATCCTCTTTGGTGCAATGTAGGTGTTGAGAGTCTGCTCTTCGTGAAGTTGACGAGTAAGTTCCGAAACCTTCTTCTCACTGGCGTAGAATTGGGCTTCAAAAGTATCGCGCTCTCCCTTGAGCTGTATCCAACTCCTTTGCAGATCTTCAAGTGATGTTGGCATGTCAGGATGTAGGAGGGTGTATGGAACCTCTCCTTCCATAACAGGCTCTATAATCACAGGAAGCATGTAGGGGTAAGGCATCATAAGACTTTGGGCGCGGGTTTGTACCCACTTGAGGTAAGGCTCAAGGGGGATGGAATTCTTATGTCCCAAGGTCTTACTGTCTACCTTGTTGGGAATCCTCCGAGATCAGATAAACCTTTGTCGGAGTCCTTGATCATCGTTGTCGAAGTCAAAAACCAAGTCTGGAATCAGCATGTCATGTGGGCCATCCCTTCGGGCATACCCAAACTGTCTTAGATCCAAGCAGGGGTTGTAGGTGATGCCTCCCCTAATTCCAAGTAGAGGGACATTAGGGAATTCCCCACAACGGTCAATGATAATAACATTCTCTTTTGATCGATAACACCAATGGATATCTGAATATGTAAGGGTCATCAACCGTTGTGACCACCTCAAACCTTGCTCATTCTTCAAAACTGATTGGGGAAGATGAGAAATAAACCATCTTGCCAGTAGAGGAGTGCAGCACATGAGAACACCTCTTTTCCTCATTGTTCGAGTGTGAAAAGAATGGAGGATATCCCCAAGCAATGTAAGCACCGGGTTGCGAGCCATGAAGATTTTGACAGCATTGACATCTATAAGCTGGCCAGGGTTAGGGAATAAGACCAATCCATAGATGAGAAGAGCTACAATCTCCTCAAAGGCTTGTAGGTCTAGAGAATTCCAACATTCTTGAGCTTTCTCAAACAGAAACTTTGCCAAGAAACCCTTGACACCACTTATGGTTTCCCAATGACCTATGACATTATATGGTTGCAAGTGTGGGGCTTGAGCAACATCTTTAGGCTTTGGATCTCTTTCCGTACCGTTGAAAGGTAGTTGATGGAGAATAAGAATCCTCAGGAGTTGAGAAAATTCCTCCAAAGTAGGCACAAGCTGGTAATCAGGAAATGTGAAGAAGTGGTGTATAGGGTCAAAGAACTGGAAGAGAACTTTCACCATGTCTTCCTCAGTGTTGGTGTTGACTAAGTTGAGAAGACGACCATGCCTCTCGGTGAATGGAGAATACTCTGGAATCCTAGAAGCAAGCTCCTTGAGTTGAGGAGGAATTCTCACAAGGTTGACCTGAATAGTTTTCCTGCGGAGTGAATCCATTACCTACAAAACAGGAACAAAGATGAAGATCCAAATCCTTGAAATGGTTAGTGGATGCATATGATGCTTCATGATGTCTATGATGTTATGCATAAGTATATATGTACAAGCAAGTCACACAAGTTCCTATTTTCAAGCTTGCATGGGGTTTCATAGGTAAGTACCCTCTTGAAGTTTAGTTGGCTTAACCTGACCTAGAAATAGTAACCGAGTTCTAAGGAGCTCAATATCACTGGATTATTTTTTGTATTCATTGTTTCAGTTTAGTCACTTTACTGGCGACCTAAATATTCCAATAAAACAACCCTCAATGAGTGTAGTATCGAGTATCTACCAACTTCGGACTGCACCAAAGTCGGTCATCTCACTACCCCTAAAAAGGCCAAGTTGGTCAAGTAAAGGTTCTAAAATTCCATTAGTGCTTCATGACATCACTCAGCGGGCCCGTATTCTCTTTGATTAACTCAGGCTACCGGTACCAACAAATATGTCGCACTAATGTAGCTATTGCTTAGACCATGTCGGTATACCCAGCACAATTTCCACAACGTATTGCTATTTACCTATGAATGTTTCCCAAATCCGGGTAGAGGATTCAAAACCCAAACAATAGAATCAAAATGTAAAGCATACAAATCAAGCAAGATAAGCATGTAAAGGTGATCTAAACCCTAAGGTAACCCCACTTTTAGTATTTTCCCCAGCAGAGTCTCCAATTCTGTGATGCGGTGGGAGAACTGACTTGAGGTTTTGCGTTTATGTTCGCAAATGTTTCAGTTTAGCAAGAGTTGCCACCGACTTTTATTTTATCCAAAAGGAAAGGTAAAAAAGCACAGGAAAGACCTTTGAGATTGTTTTTGGGTTCGGGGGTAGATTATGAAAAGGGAAGGTGCTAGCACCCTTTTCATCCATGGTTTTCCATGGGTTCTTAGTTACTTGTTTTAGATCACTTGCTTTGCTTTTCCAATTGTTTGAAATGGTGCTTTTGTGTGTGTTTTTGAAAGTATTTTGAAAAGAGGCCTTTGTCTAGGAAACCTTTGTAATGATTCTTGTTTGAATGTATACAAAAGTGTTTTTCTTTTGAAAAATGTTTCAATGTTTGAAAGTTTGTTGGGAAAATGTTTTGAAATGTGTTTTTGAAATGTGTGTGATAGTTTGAAAATAGCAAGGATGGTTTGCAAATTGATCAAGTAACGAGGAGTTGTCTACCCTACTCAAAGATCTTTCCTACACATTTTTATTCCTTTGACATTGTTGTTTTACCATTGCATTTGGTAAACAAACCTATCTTTGGATGTTAAACGGGACGAGCGTGGGTCATCGTATGACCATGATAACAATATTGGCAAGTATCTTAGCAAGTTTTTGAGGGTCTAGATCATTTTTTGTATAGGAAACCAAAATAGCGTCATCGAGGGACTATGATCTTTTTGTTTGATTTGTTTTGCCAAGATACGTAGCATGCATACCATGGCCATGTCTTTAAGGCAACAAGTGGATGAAACCCTAGGGGTGCTTGTGTGCATTGTGTTGTCATTTTTCATGCATTTTTATCTTGTGTTTAGTCATGCTATTTATTTTGATTTTGGTCTTTTGCATACAAACCCTAGTTTTACTATCATGGCATATTAAAGCGATAAGATGCGTAAAAGTAAATCTAAGACTATTATAACAATATTATGGGGAGGGGGATACAAGTTTGAATAGGGGATATTGCTCAATATAAAAACCCTAAAACTATTACAACCATATTGAATTTATTGTACAAAATAAATAGATAGCAAATATTTAAATATGCAAATAAATGTAAGTATGCAAAAAAATGTTTTTGTATTTATTTTATGTATGTAAAATAAATTTATTTATGTCCTAAAAATAAGAAAATAAAAATAATTATTTTTGGAAAGGGTGAAGAAACCCTTTCTTGTTTTAAGAAAATATATTCTATATTATTTATATATTATTTATTTATTTCATTTATGTACAAGAAAATAAATAAAAATATATATAAAAATGTTTAAAAATAAAATATGTGAGAAAATATTATTTTAAGTGTACAAATGATAAAAATAAAAATATATGATATTTTTGTATTATTTACAAATTTTATTTAGAAAAATAAAAGTATTTAACCTAATAAACTATTTTTTGTCATAAAAAATAATAAAAATAATAAAATAAAAATGTAAAAATTAAGAAAATATTTTTGGTGATTTTTAATGTTCAAGAAAAGATAAGAAAGACAGAAAATAAAAAAAGGAAATGAAAAATATGCAAAAATAAAGAAATGGGCCAAGGGGGTGCAGGAAGTAAACAGGGGGTGTCAAAAGTCAAGCAAGCTAGGCCCAACCCATGTCCCACTTCATGCTTGTCTTTGAGACAGAAATACGCGTGCGCCATGTACAAACTTGTATCTCCTGCATACGTGCTTAAAAACAAAATCTTGCAACATGAAAGTTATAGCTCATCATCACACGATTCTAATGATATAAAAAACTTGATCTAACTCTCAAAGACCAGAGAGAATTTTATCATCCCCAATTTCTGACCTAAAAATTTCAGCATGTTCATCATCTAAATTCTCCTAGCTCAGTTAATATAAATACAAACTATGCATATGTACAGCTCAAGGACATTAAGGACTGCATTTTTGCTTCACAAACCTAAGCCTAAGGATGTCTAAATAAGGAGATAGAAAGTTGACAAATACATGTTTCAGTTGAAGTTGGCAATGGCAATGTAGCAGCTTGGAGTGAGGCCTGAAGGTCTTTTGAGCTTGCTTGAAGTTGTCTCAACCTCTCCCAATGCTTTGCTTGCTTTGAAATGGCCTGAATCTCCTTTTAGAACTCAACCAGCAAAGCATCAAAGTGAAAATGGTAAAGTGTGAAAACAAGGTTACAGTTGCTTGAGAAAGGTCTGGACAGCTTAGGTGTGATATATAGAATGTGTTTGAAGTGGTTTGGGACAAAACGCACGAGTGGAATTTGTTTTGGCTTGAGTTCTGCAGAGCTTGCCCTGTTTTGGGCAGAAATGGAGTTTTTTGTGTATTTGGGTGTTTGAGAGCTTATGGAATCGTGTTTCTGGCTTCTTACAATATGCTGAGATTGTTTGAAATGGTTACAAAGCTTGGTTTTATGAGATGCACAAGTTATGTTCACTTTTGCAAGTTGGCTTATTTTTGAAGAAAAGGTTGAGTTGACAAAGCCAAAGCCTGTACAGGCCTGCTCCTTAGCTGCACATAGTTGGTGTACTTTGCCTCAATCTTGTGGACTTTGTTTGCAGCAAGAAATTGGGTCCATAGCTCAAGATAAACAAAATGACATAAAGCATGCTTTATCAAAGTAGCAATGTTGCCTTTTTGCCATTTTTGGATTAAATCTTTGTGTAATGCTCAATAACTCAGAACAATGCCTTTGTCCAATGTATTTTCATTTAATTAAGGAGTTTGGAAAGTATTAGAACTTGTAAAACAAGTACAAGCATGATCCAAACTGATTTGCAAGTTGTAACATGGTGCAAAATGCCTCGGCCAAAAGTGATAATTTGTCATTTTCAAACTTTCGCTTTTCCCTAACCACAAATGATCTTGGAGAGTTATTGGACATTTTGGAAAGCTTGTAACATGATCTACAATCCATATTTGAAATGCATTTTTAGATTCCACTTGGAACTAAGTGAAAAGTTTCCATGAAGATAGGTCAAAATCCTGCCTAAACTAGGGCAAAATTTCACTAAGTTAAAAGTTTCATGGACCCTTATTCATAAAATCATAACTTGAGATTCAAGCATCTTTTTGGAAAACTTTGTGAAACATAGTTGTAGAGTTTGTGGAGGACTACAAATTTCATGTTGGGAGTTTTCTTTGAATCCAATTGCATCATGGTGAAAATGTTGGGAAAAGTCGGGGAAAAATAAGAAATTTTCATAACTTAGAAAATTTCTAAGTTATGAAATTTTTCAATCTTAAACACTAATTTCCAAAATTAGGTTTCTTGGTAAAAAAATTTCATGTTTTGACACATCTTGATGAAAAATGACCCTTGGCATTTGATTTTGACCAAAAAGTCAAAGTTTGACCTTTCAGTGTACAGTTGATTTTTGATCAGTTGACTGGAAAATTCATCTGTCAATCCAATGCATTTGAGATCTTTTGAACCTTGTGACTAGGTCAATATGATTCCATTGAGTCCTTGAAACCTTGCTTGAACCAAATTTGTCATTGGCTAGGTGAAAAATCAGAAATTGCGCTTCTACAATCAAAACCCTAAAAATGACCATTTTGCCCTTTTGATGATCTGATCAAATTTCTTGAGTAGTTGTGGTCTAAACTTGATCAAATGGTTCATATGAGTCTATAATGTTGATGTGGATAAAAAATTATGAGGTTTGACTGTAAATTGGCCACAGTTGACTTTTTCCCCAATACAGCTGATTTTTAGGTCAACTGTCTAATTGATTGGGCAAAAATTTGATTCAAAACTTGAAACTTGGTATGGGAAATCTTATAAGTCCAACATGAAGTATGAAAGTCACATTGAGCATTGAAAGTCCAATAATCCTTGTGCAAACTCAAACCCTAATTTCAGGTCAACAGTGCAAGGAGAGGTCTTGAGTTGAGCAAACCCTAATCTGGTCTTGAGTCCAAAGAGTCTTGTGAGGAAAATCTTGATAAAATGAGAGGGAAAATTTTGGGGTAAAACATAAGGCATAAATTTTTTACTCTTGGCCTTTCAAAAATAAGAGCATTTGTAATGAAATCATTTGAAACATCCCAAGTGTTTTTTATATTTATAAACGGGAATAAATTACTAATATATTTATAAAAGGAAATAAGTCTACTAGTATATTTATAAACGGGAATAAGTCTATTGTTGATATAATTATTTTTAAAAATGGGGATAAGTTACAAATATGTGTATAAATAGGAAAAAGTTTATTGTTGATACAATTATATTTATAAACGGGAATAAGTTGTAAATATTTTTATAAACGATAAAATAAATTGTTGATACAATTTATTTTATAAACGATAAAATAAATTGTTGATACAATTTATTTTATAAACGTGAAGAAATTACAAATACTTTTATAAACGGGAAAAATCTCATGTTGATACAATTATTTTTATAAACGAAAATAAGTTACAAATATTTTTATAAATAAACACATTGATTTTAAGAATTTATATTGTATCAAATAAGTGTATTGTTTTTACAAATATTTAAAAATATTAATTAGATCAATGCATAATAATCGGTGCATATTATTAATATATATTTGTAATGATGTAAATGTTTATGATCTGTAAAATAAATTTTAAAGTTGACAAATGAGATATCGCATTGTGTAATATGAATTCAGATGTGTAGATTATTTACCATAATAAAGGTCCTTGCTGACATAGATCCACGGGTAGATGTGAATGAGATAACAATTATTGATTGATCATTTTAATGTCCATCTCTAAATCCTGTTGAAATATTAAATTAGATTTGATTAGATTTAATATTTAAATATAATCCAAGTTGTGTTAGTCCACGCCCAATTAGGGTTGTATATAAATAGTCATAGTGTGTATCATTATTTGTACAATTGAATAATACAAATTCTTATTTCCTTTATTATTCTCTCTTTCTCTCCTCACTAAAAGTGTCTCACGCACTAACAAATTGGTATCCGAGCTTTCGGTTATTGTTCTTGATCAAGTTTTCAAGAATTTCACATCAGAGATCGTTTTTCTAGGGCAAGTGAATCAACCGCTGCGAAGATGGCTAGTGATAAGGGCATTCAGAATTCTCTTTCAATGCTTGACAGCAAAAATTGGATCCGATTGAAAAAACAGATGCAATCCTTGTTTGGCTTCCATGAAATCCTAGAAGTGGTTACCGAAGACATTCTTGCGTTGACTATAAATGCAACCGATGAACAGAAAAAAGCCCACAATAAAGTCAAGAAGAAAGATTGCAAGGCTGCTTATTGCATTCAAACGGCTGTCGATGCTGCTAATTTTGACAATCTCTCATGCTGAAACAGCGAAGGAGGCATGATATATTCTGGTGAAGTATTACGGAGGAAGTGAGAAAGTCAAGGTTGTTAAATTACAAACCTTGCATCGATAATATGAGTTATTGTCGATGGGAGAAGATGAAAAAGTTGCAGAATATATGTTGAAGGTTCAGAAACTCGTCCATCACATGAAGGGTTATGGTGAAACCATTACTGATAAGATGATAGTTGAGAAGGTAATGAGAATGTTGACCTCTCACTTTGATTACGTTATTGTAGCTATTCAAGAATCCAACAATCTTGAAACCACTAAAGTGGAAGATTTGGTTGGTTCGTTGGAGGCACATGAGATGAGGATTGTCGAAAAGAAAGGAGTTCAGGACTCGATACACGCATTTCAAGCTCAGTCATGGAAAAGGATGGTGGTTCCAACATATTTAAAGGCAAGTTCGACAAGACTCATGGCAAGAAGTCTTGGTCGAATCCCCATAAGAATAAGGTCGAAGATAGATCTTCTCAATCCTCGAAAAGGGGAGGAGGAAACTATCGAAAGGACAAAGGAGATAAGAAAGGTATGCAGTGTTATAACTGTGAAAAGTGGTGACACTTGGCCAAGAATTGTTGGTACAGAAAAGACAAGGGATCGAAAGGAAAGGACGAAGGAGCGAACCTTGCACGCCAAGATTCATATGATTTTGAAGGTGGTATGGTGGTTATGGCTGCAGTTGCAGATAACCATGTCGAATCCAATATCTGGTTTCTCGACTCAGGCTGCTCGAACCACATGACGGGTCGAAAGGAGTGGTTGGCATATTTTGATGAGTCGGAGAATAGCAAGGTAAAGCTTGCTGATAATAGTTCGTTGCAAGCAGAAGGTACTGGCAACAAAGTCTTTCAAATGAGTAATGGAGGGAAAGTTATGATCAAAGATGTGCTCTATGTACCTAGAATGAAATGCAACTTGCTAAGTGTTGGACAACTATTAGAAAAAGGTTTCTCAATTGTCATGAAAGATGGAGTTTTGAAATTGTTCGACACCAAGAATAATTTGGTCTTAAAATCTCTATTGTCGAAGAACATGACATTTAAGACTATGATCAGTTTGACAGAAGTTCAATGTTTGAAAATTGTTGTCGACCACAAGGATAGTTGGTTATGGAATTTGAGGTTTGTACATTTGAATTTTCGATCAATTAATCAATTGATTCCTCAAGATACGGTTACTGGTATTCCATGCCTTGAGATGCCTGAAAATCTTCGTTTCGACTATGTCAATGAGATCATCTTGCATTCTTGAAGTGGTGCATTAAGATGTATGTGGTCCATTCGAAGAACATACAATTGGTGGAAACATATATTTTGTTTAGTTTGTTGATGAGTTTAGTTGAAAGCTGTGGATCTATGTGATTAAACGAAAGGACAAAGTATTTGAAATCTTTAAGAGATTCAAGATACTTCTCGAAAACCAGAGTGAGAAGAAGATCAAAGTTTTGCAAACATATAGAGGTGACGAATACACATCCAAGATGTTTGAAGATTTATGTGCAGAACATGGTGTTGATCATGAGGTAACTGCTCCTTATACACCTCAACATAATGGAATTTCTGAAAGAAGAAACAAAACCATATTAAATATGGCAAGATGCATGCTGAAGCAAAAGAATTTACCAAAGTCTTTATGAGGAGAAGTTGTTTTGATTGTAGTTTATATTTTGAATAGGTGTATGTTGTACCCCAAAATTTTCCCTCTCATTTATCAAGATTTTTCCTCACAAGACTTCTTTGACTCAAGACAAGATTAGGGTTTGCTCAACTCAAGACTTCACCTTGCACTGATGACCTGAAATTAGGGTTTGAGTTTTCACAAGGATTTTTGGACCACCAATTCTTCATGTGACTTTCATACACCATCTTGGACCTCTAAGATTGCTCATACCAAGTTTCAAGCCTTGAATCACATTTTTGCCCAGTCAATTAGACAGTTGACCTAAAAATCAACTGTATTGGGGAAAAAGTCAACCATGGACAATTTACAGTCAAACTTCATAATTTTTTATCCACAATAACATTCTAGGCTCCTATGTACCATTTTATCAAGTTTGTATCACAACTTCTCAAGAAATTTGATCAGATCATCAAAAAGGCAAAATGGTCAAAATTAGGGTTTTGACTGAGAAAGGGCAATTTCTGATTTTTTACCTGGCCAATGACCAATTGGGTTCAATCATGATTCCAAGGACTCAATAGCATCATATTGACCTAATCACATAGTTCAAAAGATCTCAAATGCATAGGATTGACAGATGAATTTTGCAGTCAACTGATCAAAAGTCAACTGTACACTGAAAAGTCAAATTTTGATTTTTTGGTCAAAATCAAGTGCCAAGGGTCATAATTCATCAAGATATGTCAAAATGTGAAACTTGTTGACCAAGAAATATAAAATTGCAAATTAGGGTTTTAATTTGAAAATTTTCATAACTTAGAATTTTTCTAAGTATGGAAAATTTCTTATTTTTTTTCCAACTTTCCACAACTTTTTCACCATGATGCAATTGAATTCAAAGAAAACTTCCAACATGAAAGTTGTAGTCCTCCATGAAATATACAACTTTTATTCACAAAGTTTTCCAAAAAGCTGCTTGGATCTCAAGTTATGAATTTGTGAATAGGGGTCCATAAACTTTTTAACTTAGTGAAATTTTGCCCTAGTTTAGGCAGGTTTTTGACCTAACTTCATGGCAACTTTTCACATAGTTCTAAGAGGTATCTAAAATTTCCTTTCAAATATGGATTATAGAGCATGTTACAAGCTTTCCAAAATGTCCAAGAACTCTCCAATATCATTTGTGGTTAGGGAGAATCAAAAAAGAGAAAATGACAATTTGTCACTTTTGTTCAAGCCATGTTTACAATGCTTCAAGTTGCAAATCAGATCCTAGCATGCTTGTACCTTGCATTAAAGGTCCTAAATCCATTCTACACTCCATAATTAAATGCTAACTCAATGGATAATGGTTTTGTTTTGGCTTTTGAGGCATTGCACAAAGAGTAATTCCATAAATGGCCAAAAGTTCACAATGCCATTTTGATAAAGCAAGCTTTTCCAACTTTACAATTCTTGAGCCATGGACCTGATCTTTTGTTGCAAGAAATATCCACAAATATCAAGAAATGTTTACCAACCCTTGGCAGCCCTAGAACTAGCAAGTACAACATTTTGGCTTAAGTCATTTCACCTTTCTTCCAAAACAAGAAAAGTGGCAAAAGTCAAGATAACTTGTGCATCTGATAAAGAGAAGACTTGGCTTCATTTGAAACACATTCACAAACTTGTCTCAAGAATAAACACGGAAGCAAAAGATCTAAAACACTCCCAAACACAAAAAACACAAGTTTCTTCCCAAACAGGGCATCTTCTGCAGAACTCTTGCCAAATCAATATTGGCTCGTGCGTTTCTCACTTTAAGACTCCAAACACTTTACATATGCATAGTTGTCATTTATATTAACTGAGTAGTGAGAATTTGAAGCTTGAAGTTCATGAAAAAACTAGGTCAGAAATTAGGGGTGATTAAATTCACCATGATCCTTGAGAGTTAGATTATGTTTTTTATATCACTGGAATCGTGAGATCATAAGCTACATTTTTTGTGTTATGAGTTTTTGATTTTATGCAAGCTAGAGCAAGATACAAGTTTGAACTTAGAAACGCGCACGCAGAAAGTCAAGGACAGGGATGAAGATGATGTTCTGGGCTTTGGCGCCTTTGGGCCTCTTGTTTTGACTATCCACACCCCCTGATCCACTATCCACACCCCATGGCTTTATTTTATTTATTTTTCATATTTCCTTTCCATTTTTATATTTATTGTTTTATTTATTTTTTCTGAACTATAAAAAATCATGAAAAATATTTTCTTTATTTTTTTGCATTTTATTTTATTTTCTTATTATTTTTTTGGCATAAAAAATAGTTTATTAGTAATAATATACTTTATTTTCTTAAAACTTGTAAATAATTTAAAAAATACTATACATTTTTATTTTTATTATTCATGCATATAAAATATTATTTCCACATATATTTTAATTTTTAATACTTGTAAATAATTTTATTTATTATTTCTTGTAAAAAATGGACAAATAAATAATATAGAAAACATATATTTCTTTTAATCAAAAACTAGGGTTTCACCCTTTCGAAAATAACAATATTATTTTTTCTTATTTTTAGGACTTAAATAACTTTATTTTCTCATACATAAAACAAATACAAAATATTTTTTGCATAATCACATTTTATTTGCATATTTAAATACTTGTTTATTTATTTATTGTACAATAATTCAATTGGGTTGTAATAATTTTTAGGGTTTTTATTTTGTGCAAATATCCCCATTCAAAAACTTGTATCCCCCTCCCATAATAATTGTTGTAATAGCTTAGATTTATTTTACGAAATTTATCGCATTATATACATGTTTAGTAAAACTAGGGTTTTGTATGATAAGACAAAAATAAAACAAATAACATGACCTAATACAAGACAAAAATGCATGTAAAATGTCAACACATTACACACAAGCACCCCTAGGGTTTCACCCACTTTGTTGCCTAAAAAATGGCCATGGTATGTGTGATGCGATGGGAGAACTGACTTGAGGTTTTACGTTTGTGTTCGCAAATGTTGCGGTTAGCAAGAGTCGCCACCGACTTTTATTTTATCCAAAAGGAAAGGTAAAAAGCACATGAAATACCTTTGAGATGTTTTCTTGAGTTCGGGGGGTAGATTATGAAAAGGGAAGGTGCTAGCACCCTTTTCATCAATGGTTTTCCATGGGCTCTTAGTTACTTGTTTAGATCACTTGTTTTACTTTTGCAATTGTTTGAAATGGTGCTTTGTATGGTTTTGAAAGTATTTTGAAAAGAGGCCTTTGATTAGGCAATCTTTGTAATGATTCTCGTTCGTAAGAATGTATGCAAAGATGTTTGTCTTTTGAAAAATGTTTCAATATTTTGAAAGTTGTTTGGAAACTTTTTAAAATGTGTGTGTGTGTTTGTTTAAAAATAGCAAGGATTGTTTGCAAGTTGATCAAGTAACTAGAAGCTATCTACCTACTCAAAAGTCTTTCTTGTACATTTTTATTCCTTTGACATTGTTGATTTACCATTGATTTGGTAATCAATCCTATCTTTGGATGTTAAACGGGACGGGCGTGGGTCATCGTATGACCATGATAGCAATCGTGTCAAGTATCTTAGCTTGTTTGAGGAACCAAGATCATTTGTTTTTAGGCAACCTTTTGATAGCGTCATCGAGGGACTATGATCTTTTGTTTTGTTTTGTTTTGCCAAGATACCTAGCATGCATACCATGGCCATTTAAATTAGGCAACCAAGTGGGTGAAACCCTAGAGGTGCTTGTGTGCAATGTGTTGTCATTTTATATGCATTTTGTTTGTCTTGAATTTGGTCATTCTATTTGTTTGATTTTGTCTTATCATACAAACCTTAATTTACTAAACATGTATATAATGCGATAAATTGCGTAAAGTAAATCTAAGCTATTACAACAATATTATGGGAGGGGGGATACAAGTTTTGAATGGGGAATATTGCACAAAATAAAACCCTAAAAATTATTACAACCCAATTGAATTTTTGCACAATAAATAAATAAACAATTATTTAAACATGCAATAAAATGTATGGATGCAAAATATTTTTGTATTTATTTTATGTATGATAAAAATAAATTATTTAAGTCCTAAAAATAAGAAAAAATAATATTATTATTTTTGAAAGGGGAAAACCCTAATTTTTTTATTAAAAGAAAATAAATTCTATATTTATTTTGTTTTGTCTATTTTTATACAAGAAATAATAAATAATATTATTAATAACTATTAAAAATTAAAAGATGCATAAAAATAATATTTTATGTGTATAAAAAATAAAAATAAAAATGTATGATATTTTTAAATGTATTCACAATTTATTTAAGAAAATAAAGTATATTATTGCTAATATTTTATATGCATGAATAATAAAAATAAAAATGTATAGTATTTTTTAAATTATTTACAAGTTTTAAGAAAATAAAGTATATTATTACTAATAAACTATTTTTTATGCCAAAAAAATAATAAGAAAATAAAATAAAATGCAAAAAAATAAAGAAAATATTTTTCATGATTTTTTATGTTTCAGAAAAAATAAATAAAACAATAAACATAAAAAAATAAGAAAATATGCAAAATATAAAAACATGAGGCAGGGGGTGCAAATAGGAATATGGGTGTTGTGGAAAGTCAGAATTGCAAGGCCCAAGCGCGCCAGGCCCAGACACCCATCTTCGTCCCTGTCCTTGGCTTCTTCATGCGCTTCCCATGTACAAACCTGCAACTCTCACATACGTGCACAAAAGCAAAAACCCATAACACAAAACATGTAGCTTATGATCTCACGATTCTAGTGATATAAAAAACATAATCTAACTCTCAGGGATCATGGAGAATTTAATCACCCCTAATTTTTGACCTAGTTTTTTCATGAACTTCAAGCTTCAAATTCTCACTACTCAATTAATATAAATGACAACTATGCATATGTACAGCTTCAACAAGTTAAGGACTACATTTTTGCTTCACAAATCAAAGCCTAAGGATTCCAAAGTAGAGAGATAGAGATTTGAAAAATACCTTGCTCAGCTGAGTTTAGATATGGCAATGTGGGGACTTTGAGTGAGGCCTGAAGATCGTGTGAGCTTCCTTGAAGTTCCCTCAAGCTTTTCCAATGCTCATCTTGCCTTGAGGATGCTTGAAACTCCTTGTAGAAGTAAACCTGCAAACTCCAAAAATGAAAATGGTGATGGCTGAAACAGGGCACACAATTGCAGTGCAATGGCTTGGATAGTTTAGGTAGGATGTATGTAAAGTGTTTGAAGTCATAAAGTGAGAAACGCACGAGCCAATATTGATTTGGCAAGGGTTCTGCAGAAGATTCCCTGCTTGGGCAGAAAAATGTGTTTCCTGTGTTTGGGAAGGTTTTGAATGTTGTGAATTCGTGTATTTTCTTGCAACAAGTTTCTGAAGATGTTTAGAATGATACAAAGTCCTCTCTTTATCAGATATCCAAGTTCTCTTGACTTTTGCCAATTTGCTTGCTTTTGAAGAAAGTTTAAGGTGACTATGCCAAAGGCTTATACAGGCTAGCTTGTGGACTGCAGAGGGTTGGTATACTTTTCCTGATGTTTTTGGATCTTGCTTGCAACAAAATATCAGTTCCATGGCTCAAGAAATGTAAATTTGCAAAAAGGCTTGCTTTATCAAAGTAGTATTGTGAACTTTATGCCATTTTTGGATTAATTCATTGTGCAATGCTTCAAAATTCAAAACAAAGCCATTATCCATTGAGTTTGCATTTAATTATAGAGTGTAGAAGGGATTAGGACATGTAATGTAAGGTACAAGCATGCTTGAAACTGATTTGCAACTTGTAACTTTGTAAACATGACTTGAACAAAATTGACAAATTGCCATTTTCTCTTCTTCGATTCTCCCTAACCACAAATGATCTTGGAGAGTTCTTGGACATTTTGGAAAGCTTGTAACATTCTCTATAATACATCTTTGAAATTAAACTTGAGATACCTCTTGGAACTATGTGAAAAGTTTCCATGAAGTTAGGTCAAAAACCTGCCTAAACTAGGGCAAAATTTCACTAAGTTAAAAAGTTTATGGACCCCTATTCATAAATTCATAACTTGAGATCTAAGAATCTTTTGGGAAAACTTTGTGAATCAAAGTTGTAGATTTCATGGAGAACTACAACTTTCATGTTGGAAGTTTTCTTTGAATCCAATTTCATCATGGTGAAAAAGTTGTAGAAAGTTGGGGAAAAATAAGAAATTTCCA
The DNA here is from genome assembly GCA_948472305.1 of Vicia faba. NCBI lineage: Eukaryota > Viridiplantae > Streptophyta > Magnoliopsida > Fabales > Fabaceae > Vicia > Vicia faba. The sequence continues at coordinate 653,630,683 of OX451740.1, forward strand.
TAACTTAGAAAAATTCTAAGTTATGAAAATTTTCAAATTAAAACCCTAATTTGCAATTTTAGATTTCTTAGTCAACAAGTTTCATATTTTGACATATCTGGATGAATTATGACCCTTGGAACTTGATTTTGACCAAAAAGTCAAAGTTTGACTTTTCAATGTACAGTTGATTTTTGATCAGTTGACTGGAAAATTCATCTGTCAATCCAATGCATTTGAGATCTTTTGAACCATGCGATTAGGTAAAGATGATGCTATTGAGTCCTTGAAATCATGATTGAACCCAATTGGTAATTGGTTAGGTTAAAAATCAGAAATTGCCCTTTCTCAATCAAAACCCTAATTTTGACCATTTTGCCCTTTTGATGATCTGATCAAATTTCTTGAGGAATTGTGATCCAAACTTGATCAAATGGTACATAGGAGCCTAGAATGTTGTTGTGGATCAAAAATTATGAAGTTTGACTGTAAATTGGCCATGGTTGACTTTTTCCCCAATACAACTGATTTTTAGGTCAAGTGTCCAATTGACTGTGCAAAAATGGGATTCAAGGCTTGAAACTTGGTATGAGAAATCTTAGGGGTCCAAGATGGTGTACGAAAGTCACATGAAGCCTTGATGGTCCAAAAATCCTTGTGCAAACTCAAACCCTAATTCCAGGCTATCAGTGCAAGGTGAGGTCTTGAGTTGAGCAAACCCTAATCCTGTCTTGAGTCCAAAGAGTCTTGTGAGGAAAATCTTGATAAAATGAGAGGGAAAATTTTGGGGTACAACAGCTGCCCCTTTTCAATCTTCTTGAACCTGAAGAGTTAGATTGGCGAGTTTTGTCGTTCGTGACTCGAAGGTAAAAGATGATTGGACACTAGAGTGCCCGTAAATTTGCACTCGTCAAAGTGTAGTCGAGGAAATGGGATTAAAGATGCCATTTGGAGATGTGATAGAATTTTTTTGGAGATGGGCTTAAAGATGCCATCCAAGAATGTTTGTTGATTTGTAATTTGTAAGTCAAAAGAATGAGTATTCAGAATGGTGTCTGCGTCTGGAACGTATCTGAACTGTATCTGGGGACTTGTAATGAGAAACAGAATATCATCCGTGTCTGGAGCGTCTCTGAACTATATATGGTAGACTGAATCTGAATTAGCAATAGAATAGCATCCGTGTCTGGAGTGTCTTTGAGCTGGGGAAAATCAGAATAAGTGACAGAATGGCAACCATGTCTGGAGCGTATCTGGACTGTATCTGAAATCTGAATCTGGATGAGTGATAGAATAGAATCCGTGTTTGGAGCATATCTAAACTGTATCTGAGATTGAGACCTGAATGAGAAATATAATGGCTTCCGTATCTGGAGCGTATCTAATCTGTGTCTGATATTTGAAATCTGAATAAGTAATAGAATGACTTCTGTGTCTGGAGTGTATTCGTACTATTTCTGAAATGTGAATCTGAATGAGCAACAGAATGACTTCTGTATCTGGAGTGTATCTGTACTGTATCTGGAAAGATGAATCTTGAACGAGGGCCAGAATGGCATCCGTGTCTGGAGCGTATCTGAACTTGAAATCTGAATGAATAGCAGAATGACTTCCGTGTCTGGAGTGTATATGTACTACATCATGATTGTATACTGTTAATGGTAGCTTGTTAGTCTTATCCTGGAAATGGTAAAATGTTAGCTGAAACACAAAGTTATGTTGCATGAAATGTATGATGCAATATATGTATTTTATCAATGTTTATGATATATGGATGTAATGTATGCGCATGTAAGCTGATTTGCTGTATTGCTGAGGAAAATAAATCCTTGACAGTTGGGGATAATAAAATCCTTGACTGTTGTTGGGGAAAATAAATCCTTGACTGCTGAGGATAAGAAATCCTAGGCGACTCTTTGGAATTAAAATACTTGACAACTTCTGTGGGGATGTGAGGATCCTTCACGTCTTGAAGTCAGAGTATTGACAAAAATCCTGTTGTGAGAGTAATGCCAAACTGCTTAAAAAAATCTACTTGGAGAATCCAGAGAACTTTGATGACTTCTACTGGGGGTTGAGCAATGGAAATCTTTATTCTGTCGGGGAATAGGGGAAACTCTGATGACTTCTGCAGTGAATTAAGAATGAGAATCTTCATTCTGTTGAGGAGTAATAAAAACCTTGACGACTTTACTGGGGAATTAAGAATGAGAATCTTCATTCTGTTGAGGAGTAGAAACTCTGTGGGGAAGAAAGCTTACTGCTGTAGAGTAAGTTCAGGAGTTTTCGGTTGTCCGCCATTATACTGGGAAGTTATCCTAGGTTGGGGAGAGATAAAAGTTAACTATTATCCGGTTGATTTCCAGGCTTTAAGATAACTTGCTAGGGAATTTGGAGAAACTGGATGGTCTCTGCTGGGGATTGATAGTTAAAAGTCTTGACTCGACTGGGGAAGAAGGTTTCAGCTCCGCTAGGGATCTGTAACTCAAAGTTTTTGCTCCGCTGGGGATTGGGAGTTTGAAGTTTTAACTCTGATGGAGATTAAGGGTTTGAAATTATAACTCCACTGGGGATCTGTATTTCATGGTTTTAGCTCCGTTGGGGATCTAGATGATGTACTGTAGGGATTTCCCCTGGAGTAGCCTAAAGACATTTTCCTATCCTTTCAGTTTGTCAGTAATTGTTCTTTTCCACCTATTTATTTGTAAACAGTAATTATGTTCAAATGCATATGTTCATCAATGAATCATTGGACGTTTTTGCAAATAAAAACACAACTGTAAAAGAAACAAGCAAATAATTTTATGTACTTTGAAAGAGATATCTTTGTATTTACTTTGAATAAGTGTTTTGTACAAAGGAGACAAACATCCTAGTAAGAGGATGATGTCATAAAAATGAGAAAAATTTATACAAAGAAAGATAGTTATGTGTAAAAAATCCCATGGGTTTCCCATTATGTTATAGCCTTCGTAACTCTGAATATCTTATCCATATGCTGCTTTGTCCGAAGATGATTTAATTGATCAGAAGCTCAGAGTTTGTCAGTGAAGAGATTGTCCTTAAAGTGATCCGACGAGACATAGTCATACGCTTTAATTCCCTAACTTTTGCCTGGACCGCCCTTTCGGGTTTTCAGTCCATCGGGAAACCCTTTTTGCCCAAGTCGCCCTTTCGGGTTTTCAATTTGCCGGGTGTACAGATTTTTTGTTTTATCCCTAATTTTTGCCTGAACCTCCCTTTCGAGTTTTCGATTCGCCGGGATGCCCTTTTATGCCTAGGTGTGTCAACCTAGCGGGTCATTTATGCGTAGTATCTTTTGACTATGTCTGCATTTGCAGGGTGCGGCAGGTCATCACCGTCCATGGTGGTTAAGATCATTGCCCCACCAGAAAAGATGTTCTTGATTACAAATGGTCCTTTGTAGGTAGGAGTCCATTTTCCCCTGGGATCACTTTGTGGCAAGATAATACGCTTGATCACTAGATCTCCGACTCGATATGTCTGGCGTCTGACTTTCTTGTTGAAAGCCTTGATCATCTGTTTTTGATACGTCTGACCATGACAAACAACAGTAAGTATTTTCTCATCAATCGATTTAAGTTGATCAAGTCGGGTCTGAATCCAATCGTCTTCACTCAAACCAGCATCCTTCATAATTCTCAAAGAGGGAATCTGAACCTCGATAGGTAAAACAGCTTCCATGCCATATACCAAGGAATAGGGTGTTTCCCTAGTTGACGTGCATGTCATGGTACGGTACTCGTGAAGAGCAAACGGGAGCATTTCATGCCAGTCCTTGTACGTGACTGTCATCTTTTGTATGTTCTTCTTGATATTTTTGTTCGCAGCTTCGACAACACTGTTCATCTTTGGTCGATAGGGGGATGAATTGTGATGTTGAATTTTGAACTGCTCGCACAAAGCGGTGATCATAGTATTGTTAAGGTTTGTACCGTTGTCAGTGATGATCCTTTCGGGGATACCGTACCGACAAATAAGATTCTGTTTGATGAAGCGGGCAACAACATTCTTAGTATCGGATGCGAAAGAAACTGCTTCAACCCACTTGGTGAAGTAGTCAATGGCAACCAGAATGAAACGATGTCTATTGGATGTTGTAGGCTTGATCTCACAATCATATTGATTCCCCACATAGCGAAGGGCCAAGGAGTTGTTAAGACATTTAGAGGAACAGGAGGCACGTGCACTTTGTCTGCATAGATTTGACATTTGTGACAGGTGCGGGAGTGTTGATAGTAGTCAGCTTCCATGGTAGACCAGTAATAGCCTGCCCTTAGAATCTTCTTAGCCATCGTATGCCCTCTAGAGTGAGTGCCGAAGGTACCTTCATGCAATTCACCCATGATCTTTTTATCTTCAAGCTTGTCCATACAACAGAGCAGAACAAAATCCTGATTGCGCTTGTACAAGATGTTATTACTCAAGAAGAACTTTGCTGAGAATCTCCTTAAGAACTTTTTGTCATTGACTTAAGCTCCTTCGGGGTATTCCTGAGCCTCGAGATATCTTTTGACTTCATGAAACCACGGCTGGTCCACTACTTCCTCGGTATTAATCTCGTGACAATGTGTCGGTTCGTCCATCTGTTCAATGGTAATTTGGGGAGCCTCATTATCCCAGTTAAGTTTAAACATGGAAGACATTGTTGCTAGAGCATCCGCTAGCTGATTCTCTTCCCGCGGGAAGTTGAAACAACCGGAAGAAAACACAGAGCCGCCACCGAACTTTATTTATCCCGAAGGAAGGGGAAATATCGATAAAACCACAAGGGAATGGATAAGATGGTCTTGCGACCAAGAGAAAGGGTAAGGGAGTCGGTTATGCGAGGGGAAGGTATTAGCACCCCTCACATCCGTTGTACTCAACAGGATCCATTTTTTTTGTTTGTCTTAAAGGGTGTATTTATCTACAACTATGCTTGCTAAAGGGAAATGGATGGTTTTTGATTATTGCGTTCGTGAGGGTTTCGCGACCCTTTGCCTACGTATCCAATGAAGGAATCATAACACCATAGTTCCTCCTAGAAAATGGTTGGTTTGTTTGTGTTTTTTAGTGGGCAACGTTAATGCATGCGTTCTAGCAATAGGCACGACCGGTATCGCGGTAGAACGGAGATAACATGCCCTTTGGGGGAGTTTTGATTTGTTGAGTGTTTTTGTGGGTTTTAAAATAAATTCATGTAGTGATTAAAGAGTGTTTTTTGGATTTTTGATTGGTTTGTTTATTTGTTGATTTTTATCTTGCCTAATTACTATCATTTGTACAAAGTAAATAAAGTGCAGAAAAAACAAAATCCTACGATATTACAACCATATCAAAAGGCATAAAAAATGAAGGAAAAAACAAGACAAAAGTAAGAGAAAAAAAAGGTGTCTTTCGATTCTGGCAGGAGCAGCCTTCGACTGGCATTCTGTTGGCCTCCTTCGATTAGGGCTGGCAACAGCAAAGTCACGTCTTTCGATTGGGCCTTATCAGAGGCGAAGTCCTGTCCTTCGATTGGGCAAAGGCAGCAACAAGTTGTATCCTTCGACTGGGCATTGGCAGAGGCGAAGTCCTGTCCTTCGATTGGGATTTGGCACCAGTCAAGTCCTGTACTTCGATTGGACTTTGGCACCAGTCAGGTCCTGTACTTCGATTGGGGGCTGGCACCAGCATGAGAGTGTCTTTCGTCTGGGTCTGGGCTTAGTAAGCGTGCCATCTGCCTTTCTGCCTCCTTCGACTGGAGACTGAAAACAGTGAGGGAATGCCTTTCGATTGAGCCTGGAAGTCAGTGAAGGCAAGCTTTTCGTTTGGGCCCAGAAGTCAACATGGCGAAGCCTTCTGGTTCTCTTTCGTTTGACCTGGAGAAGGAAGGTAGAAGCCAGAAGCTTCGTTTCCTATTTCCTGTTTCCTGTTTCCTGTTTCTTTCGTTTGAACTTTTTGAACAGCAACAGGGCATAAGGCCATGCTAAAATTGCCTTACAATCAATTAACACTTAATGCATATTTAAATAAACAAACAGCAAAACGAAAGTGGGTTAGCTCTGAAAACATATTAAGTAGGTGGAAACGAAAAGAACCAAAGTGTTATGTACATGTTATGCTAGAAATGAAAGGGGTTCAAGGTTAAGGATGGCTTACCTTGCTTGGGGCTGGAGCGTGTGTTGGGCCTTTAAGTGGTTTCCTTGAATGCTTCTGGATTCGGAAAGAGGAACCAGGGGTTATGTCTTTGATACTGGATTCGAAAGATAAGAACAAAGGTGAGGTTCTTCCTACTGGATTTGAAGGGTAACAAGTTATAGGGACGTTTCAGATTCTAGGGGATAAGTGTTTGGATTCTGGATGTTTTTTTATTTCTGGATGTGTTTGGATTCTGGATGTTTTTTGATTTCTGGATGTTTTTTGATTTCTGGATGTTTAGGATTTCTGGATGTTTTGGATTTCTCAAGTGTTTGAATGAACTTGAGAGTTTTGTGGTTTGAGAAATTTTCTTGCAGAGATTCGTCTGGCCCTTCAGTCCTTCCTTCAAACATGCATTGGAGTCTTATTTATAGGCAGATTGGCTGAAGCATTTGGGGGGAAAACAAAATAATTTGAATAGTTTGGGAATGCTGTTTCGATCCTTTCTTATGTTGCTTTTGCGTTTTTCCATTTTTGTACAAGTTACAGGCGTCAGGTCTGGCTCTGCATAGCAGGTTTTTGGACTATTGTAGCAGGTTGGTGCAGGTTTTTCTGTTTTGTTTTGGCACCTTACAGCAGGTGTGGGAGCAGTAAACTTCTCCAGATCGAAGGCTTGCATGAAGAGATATTTTCTTTATGGATTCTAGCATGAAGGGAAGCCATTGACTTGTGCGTTGAAGGCAAGCACAGAGGAAGCCATAGCTTGGTCGAAGTTTTCCTGTAGGAGGTTGCTGCTTGGTGAATCAAGACAAACTTGCAGGAGGCCAATGTTTTATGAATTGGAGCAAAAACAAATGAAAGAAATAATTTCTTAATCGAAACTTATGGATCAGAGCTTGCTCTAAGGAAACCAGATGCTCAATCGAAGCCCCTGAATCCAACTGGCTCGAAGGAAACCAAATGCTCAATCGAAGCCTCGAAATCCAGCTTGATCGAAGGAAGCCATACGCTCAATCGAAGCCCCTAAATCCTGCTTGCTCGAAGGAAGCCAGATGCTCAATTGAAACCTCTAAATCCAGCTTAATCGAAAGAAGCCATACGCTCAATCGAAGCCCCTAAATCCTACTTGCTCGAAGGAAGCCAGATGCTAAATCGAAACTTCTAAATCGAAGCAAACTTGCTCTTCTTCAATTTTGTCAAAAAAAACAAATTTATCTGCTTTTCTCCTTCAATAGTTTCCTCTTTGCCTGATAAGAAAACCTCAAAACAAGATTAGACAAAAAGAGGGCACAACCCTAATACTTCAAACCAAAGCGCCTGATTCCATGAGATGTGGGATATGCAAATGACTGAATGATAAAATGATGCAAATGGAATGCAAAGTTTGAAGCCACACAAGAATAAAAGAGATAGGGCAAATTTGGGGTACGACAGAAGTGCTCGAAGGTAATCTGCTCGAAATGTGATAACAATGTCAAGACATGTTCTTTGTAAGGGATGAGGTTTGGATGCTTAGTATCCCACTCTCATTTGATCTGACTGATGACCAAAGTTGAGTCCCCAAATACAATCAAAGATTTGATTCCCAAGTCTATGGCAGCCTTGAGTCCAAAGATGTGAGCTTCATATTTTGCCATGTTGTTCGCATAGTTGAAGCAAAGCCTGGCTGTAAAAGGAGTATGGAAACCTTCTGGGGAAATGAGTACCGCACCTATACCGTTTCCAAGTGCATTGGAGGCCCCATCAAAGTACAGGGTCCATCGGGATCCTTGTTCAGGTCCGTCATATGGTCTGATATCTTCAATATTGTCCAATGTCATGATGTCTTCGTCAGGGAATTCAAACTTCATAGATTGGTAATCTTTGACAGCTTGATGAGCCAGATGGTCAGCTAGCACACTCCCCTTTATAGCTTTTTGGGTCGTCTACTGTATGTCGTATTCCGTTAGGATCATCTTCCATCTAGCTATTCTTCCAGAAAGAGCAGGCTTCTCAAAGATGTACTTTATCGGATCCATCTTGGATATCAGAAAAGTGGTATGAGTCAACATGTACTGCCTTAGCCGGCGAGCAGCCCATACCAAAGCGCAACAAGTTTTCTCGAGCAGTGAGTATCGGGTCTCACAGTCGGTAAACTTTTTGCTAAGGTAATAAATGGCATGCTCTTTTCGGCCAGACTCGTCATGTTGCCCCAGTACGCACCCTATTGAATTCTCTAGGACGGTCAGATACATGATTAGCGGTCTTCCCTCTACGGGTGGCATCAAGATAGGAGGTTTTAGCAAATACTCCTTGATTTTATCGAAAGCAACTTGACAGTCATCATTCCATCTAACTACCTGATCTTTCTTCAACAACTTGAAGATTGGTTCACAAGTAGATGTTAGGTGAGAAATGAACCTAGAAATGTAGTTTAGGCGTCCCAAGAAACCTCTGACCTCCTTCTCAGTGCGAGGAGCAGGCATTTCTTGTATAGCTTTGACTTTGGCAGGATCAACCTCGATGCCTTTGTTGCTGACAATGAAACCTAAGAGTTTACCGGACCGGACTCTGAATGTGCACTTGTTTGGATTCAGTCTGAGCTTGTACTCCTTCAACCTGACAAACAGCTTTTGCAAGTGATCAAGGTGTTCTTCTTCAGTTTGTAATCGGGCTATCATGTCATCTACGTAGACCTCTATCTCATGATGTATCATATCATGAAACAAAGCTACCATGGCGCGTTGATAGGTTGCCCCGACATTCTTCAGTCCGAATGGCATCACTTTGTAGCAGAACGTACCCCACTGTGTAACAAATGTAGTTTTCTCCATGTCCTCAAGTGCCATTTTGATCTAGTTATAGCCTGAGAATTCGTCCATGAAGGAAAATACTTTGTGCTGAGCTATGTTGTTAACCAGGATGTCGATGTGCGGAAGTGGAAAGTCATCTTTAGGGCTGGCCCTGTTTAAATCTCTATAATCCACACACATTCTTACTTTGTCGTCCTTTTTAGGCATGGGCACAATGTTAGCAACTCATTATGGATAGGAAGTAACAGCCAGAAATCCAGCATTGAACTGCTTCATAACTTCTTCCTTGATCTTTTCTGACATGTCAGGTCTCATGCGGCGGACCTTTTGCTTCACAGGTGGACAATCTTCTCTGGTGGGTAGACGGTGTACCACAATGTCTGTATCGAGTCCCGGCATGTCTTCATATGACCAGGCAAAGATCTCAACATAATCATGCAATAGCTGAATTAGGCGCTCCTTGACACTCGGCTCTAGATTGGCACCTATCTTGATTTCATTATTGTCATCCTCAATTCCCAAGTTGATTGTATCCAACTGTTCCTCATGAGGCTGAATTGCTCTTTCCTCTTGTTGTAGAAGTCTGGCCAATTCCCCTGGCACCACACAATCTTCCTCACCTTCGTATTCGGCTTGGTAGATCAGATCTTCAGAGCCACTGAAGGCTATAGCAGTATCGTTACCCATGGTTTCCGAAATGGAAGGGTACCTGCATTTGTGAGTGTGGGTGTGTGTAAGGGATAGCCATCTTAAAACAACAAAATGTAAAAGAAAGACAATGAGCATAAAAGGTTTAAATATGAAAAGCGTCCATGATTCATTAAATGACATATGAAAATGAAATAAGAACCCTTACAAATGGACCTATGTGCCTCGGGTAAGACACAAGGTTGAAAAAGTACGAATTGTTTTGTGAATTATTACAGTCGAACAGAAATGGAAAAGATAAATTACTGCGGTATGAAAGTAATCAGAACAAAGTCTTTTGCTTCCAAGTTGCACAGTCCTCCGCTAACAGTAGGAAAAATCCAGTCTTCCAGGCTGCCATCTTCTTCACTGTCCTCTAGTGCATTAACCCCTCGGTGGCTGATCTTCACAAGTGGCCCTCTGGCACGGGAGCAGCGCACAACCTTCTGACCAGTCGAAGTAAACCCCAAGCCGAATTTGTCTGATTTGAAAGGAAAGTTGGGAAGCTGCCCCCAGATTATGGATCCGCCTTCTTCCACTACTGCCGTAGCATCCTTGAGAGATGACATCCGAGGCGGAGGTCTAGTAATTGTGGGTACAGAGGACACTGTCTTGGTCGCCGCTATTTCTTCAGAAAATTCTTCAAAGTGTTGAAAAGGGGTCTCTATGAATTCGCCATCCAATTCTACATATCGAAAAGAATTTAGATGACTAATCATGTATTCCTCTTCGCCATGAACAGTTATGATTTTCCCCTGGACAGGGTACTTGAGCTTTTGATGCATAGTAGAAGTGACAGCTCCCGCATGGTGGATCCAAGGTCTTCCCAATAGGAAAGAATAAGAAGGACGGATGTCCATCACGTAGAATGTTGAATTGAACGTCTGGGTACCCACCTTGATCGGGATGTCCATCTCTCCATGGACCATCCTCTTAGAACTATCAAAGGCTCTGATAATTATATTGCTGGCTTTCAGGGTTAAGCCTTCACAATCCAGTCTATCATAGGCTTTCTTCAGCAAGACATTTAAAGATGACCCAGTATCAACCAAAACATGAGCTAAGGTGGTTCCCCTACACTCCACCGAGACATGTAGTGCGTCGTTATGTTTTCTCCCTTTGGAGCTCAAGTCAGCATCGGAGAAACCCAGGCCATTGTCAGCTGTCAGACTGGCTACACACTCTTGGAATTGATCAACTGAAGTCTCTTACAACACGTGCACCGTCTTCAGAAACTTGACCAAAGCTTTAGCATGTGCCTGAGAGCACAACAGTAGGGCTAACATAGATATTTTGGAGGGGGTCTGCCCCAGTTTTTCAACAACATCAAAATCGCTTTTCTTAATGATCCTCAGAATTTCTTCCATCTCTTTCTGGGATGTTTAAGGAACGACTAGTGATTGAGCCTTCGTCAAGACAGGCTCCTCTCGAACATTCTTTCCTTTTTTCTCAGCAGCGGAAACAGGGATGGGAATTGCATTGTCTTTGTTGGCGGGTACACTTGCAGGTACAGTTATTGGTATAGGTGTAATCTTCGGAATGGTCGCGGGTCCAAAGACTGTTGTTGGAGGAGCAATCTCTGGAGAAAATATTCTTCCACTACGGGTAACTTTGCTTGTTCCGGCAATGTTACTGATGTCGGGATTATCTTCCTCAGAGCTTTCTTCTTCAATGGTCTGTTCAATCTGTTTGACACCATGGTAGTGGATTTCTCCACCATAGTTCCATGGTACCATTTTATCGGATTTGTATGTGGTTGGTCCGGGCATTGTTATCTTCAATGGAGTAGTCATAGGAGCAGATGTAATCCTAACGGGTTTTTTAGGAACCCTGGAAGGATTGGCGTATATGGTTATTATTGAAACTTCTGGAACTAGAATGGGTGAAATGGGAGCTTTCTCAAATAAAATTTCCTTGATATCAATCAATTGTTGGATTCCTTTCTTTAACAGAGTACAGTCAAATGGGGAGGACATGCAAGCATGGCAATCTTGGTCACAACCTGGGAACACCCCAGCTCTCAACAAATTCAACTTGATGGTTAGGAGAGGATTTAATAGTTCATCCACAGTGGAAACAAACAGATCTTCTTCCACAACGTTGGCATTGTGTCCATGCCTAGGCATTGGAGCGGAGATAACATTCGGCTTTTCAGGAGATTCAAATTCAACTTCCTTTGCGTCAATCAGATCTTGAATCTTATTCTTCAGAGCCCAATAGTTATTGGTGTCGTGCCCTGGACTTTCTGAGTGGTACGCGCATCTGGCATTGGGATGGTAATGTGCAGAAGTAGTGTTGGGATTTTTAGGGGCCTCCTTTAGCATGGCCAGGTTTAACTTCAAGAGATGTAGTAGGACTTCATCAGGAGTCATGTTTTTCTTGGTGAATTGCCTTACAGGCCTTTCCACCCTTTGCTGGTTATTTCTCGGCTGGTTGTTTCTTGGTCGGTCTGATGCAGACTTTTTAATCATAACGGCCCCAACAGTTGGTCGTCTTTCAATTCTTCCCTGATTCCTCTAGGCATAGACAACATACACTTCTTTCTTTCCCGTGAAGGGATTTTTTGCAGCAGCAGAGGTAGATGCATCCTTCTGAATTTTCCCGCTTCTAATACCGGCTTCCACCCTTTCTCCAGTTAGAATCAACTCAGTGAAACCTACAGAGGAGCTTCCAATCAGGTGATTAAATAAAAGACTTGACAAAGTCCCCAAGAACATGTCCACTAGCTCTCTTTCAGATAATGGTGGTTGCACCCTTCCGGCTAAATCCCTCCATTTTTGGGTGTAGTCTTTGAAGCTCTCATTGGTAGCCATAGCCATACTCTGTAGTTGAGTATGGGTTGGCGCCAAGTCGGCGTTGTATTGATACTGTTTATAGAATGTGGCTGCCAAGTCTTCCCAATTATGGACATCAGACCTCTCCAACTGGTAGAACCAATCAAGTTGCGTTCCTGATAGACTGTCCTGGAAAAAGTGGACCCACAGGTCTTTGTCAGAAGAATGTGGTTGAATTTTCCTGACATAGGATCTGAGATGCATCTTTGGGCAAGACACCCTATCATACTTAGCAAATAGTGGCACTTTAAATTTAGGAGGGATTACAATTCCAGAAACCAACCCTAACTCCTCAAAATCCAGCCCCGGTACTCTCTGAACTTCCATAGCAGCTAGACGTTCTTCCAAGTTTTTGTATTTGTCATCGGCCAGAGGGTACTGCTGTTCAGAATAGTCCTCATCTTCCTCTTCTTCTGCTTCAAACTCTGATGGCACTGCAGTTCCTTTTCCTTTTCCTTCCCCCTCTTCGGATGTTGATGGGAATTCCAAAGTCCGTCTGGCTTGTCCTTTGAACCTTCTGCCCATGATAACCACACCGGCTCGCTTCTTCTTCTTCTTTTTCTCTTTTTCCTTCTCTAGTAGAGTCTTGAGCTCCTCATGCCCCTTGGCTAGGGTTTAGAGTAGCTGTTGAAATTGTGAACTCTGGGCTTGCAAATCTTTGACCGTTTGTTCAATATCCATCTTGCTGAAATAAACAGCAGAGAGATGAGGAAAATTGGTGTGAAGACCTGTTTATGCATATGATGAATGATATGTATTCATGTAATGCTTTCAAGGATTCAGAAATTCAAATTTGTTTTAAACAAAAAAGAAGCACACGTCATATTAATAAGATAGAATTGTTAGTACATCAATTCCCCTTGGGAAAAATAATACAAAATTCTAAGGTAAAAAGACGCTGCGCATCCTCTTTGGTGGAATGTAGGTGTTGAGAGTCTGCTCTTCATGAAGTTGATGAGTGAGTTCCAAAACCTTCTTCTCGCTTGCGTAGAATTGGGCTACGAAAGTATCACGCTCTCCCTTGAGCTGTATCCAACTCCTTTGCAGGTCTTCAAGTGATGTTGGCATGTCAGGATGTAGGAGGGTGTATGGAACCTCTCCTTCCATAACAGGCTCTATAATCATAGGGAGAATAGAGGGGTAAGGCATCATAATACTTTGGGCGCGGGTTCGTACCCACTTGAGGTAAGGCTCAAGAAGGATGGAATTATTGTGTCCCAAGGTCTTACTGTCTACCTTGTTAGGCATCCTCCAAGCTCGGATAAACCTTTGTCGGAGTCCTTGGTCGTCGTTGTCAAAGTCGAAAACCAAACCTTGAATCAGCATATCATGTGGGCCATCCCTTCGAGCATACCCAAACTGTCTCAGAGTCAAGCAAGGGTTATAGGTGATGCCTCCCCTAATGCCAAGTAGAGGGACATTAGGTAATTCCCCATAACGGTCAATGATGATGACATTCTCTCTGGATCGAGAACACCAATGAATATCTGAATGGTTAAGTGTCATTAACCGTTGTGACCACCTCAAGCCTTGCTCATTCTTTAAGACTGATTGTGGAAGATGAGAAATAAACCATCTTTCCAGGAGAGGAGTGCAACACATGAGAACACCTCTTTTCCTCATTGTTCGAGTGAGAAAAGAGTGGAGGATATCCCCAAGCAATGTAGGCATTGGGTTACGAGTCATGAAGATTTTGACAGCACTCACATCTATAAGTTGGTCAGGATTAGGGAACAAGACCATCCCATAGATGAGAAGATCTACAATCTCCTCAAAAGCTTGTAAGTCCAAGGAATTCCAGCAGCTTTGGGCCTTCTCAAATAAGAACTTTGCCAAGAAGCCTTTGACACCACTTCTAGTTTCCCAATATGTTGTGACATCAGATGAGTGCAAGTGTAAGGCTTGAGCAATCTCTTCTGGCTTTGGATCTCTTTCTGTACCGTTGAAGGGTAGTTGATTGAGAATAGGAATCCTCAAGAGTTGAGAAAATTCCTCCAAAGTAGGCACAAGTTGGTAGTCAGGAAATGTAAAGCAATGATGCAAAGGGTCAAAGAACTGGAAGAGAACTTTCAGCATATCCTCCTCAGTGTTGGTGGTGACCAAGGTGAGCATACGACCATGCCTCTAGGTGAATGGAGAATTCTTAAAAATCCTTGAAGCTAGCTCCTTGAGTTGTGGAGTAATTCTTACAATGTTGATTTGGATAGTTTTCCTGCGAAGTGAATCCATAACCTACAAAACAGGAACAAAGATGAAAATCTAAAATCCTTGAAATGGTTAGTGGATGCATATGATGCTCATGATGTCCATAATGTTATGCACAAGTATATATGTACAAACAAATCACACAAGTTCCTAGTTTAGGCTTGCATGGGGTTTCATAGGTAAGTACCCTCTTGAAGTTTAGTTGGCTCAACATGTCCTAGAAATAGTAACCGGGTTCTAAGGAGCTCAATATCACTGGATTGTTTCCTTGTTCATTGTTTCAATTCAGCCTCTTTACTGGAGACCGAAATATTCCAAGGAACCAACCCTCAATGAGTGCAGTATCGAGTATCTACCAACTTCGGACTGCACCAAAGCCGGTCATCTCACTACATCCTAAAAGGCCAAGTTGGTCAAGTAAAGGTTCTAAAAGTCCATTAGTGCTTCATGACATCACTCAGCAGCCTCGTATTCTCTTTGATTGACTCAAAGGCTACCGGTACCCACAAATATGTAGCACTAACATAGCTATTGCTTAGACCATGTCGGTATACCCC
Source organism: Vicia faba (assembly GCA_948472305.1). Lineage (NCBI taxonomy): Eukaryota > Viridiplantae > Streptophyta > Magnoliopsida > Fabales > Fabaceae > Vicia > Vicia faba. The sequence continues at coordinate 653,645,860 of OX451740.1, forward strand.
GCACAGTTTCCACAATGTATTGCTATTTACCTATGAATGTTTCCCAAATTCGGGTAGAGGATTAAAACCCAAACAATAGAACCAAAGTGTAAAGCATACAAGTCAAACAAGATAAGCATGTAAAGGTGATCTAAAACCCTAAGGTAACCCCACTTTTAATTGTCCCCAGCAGAGTCGCCAGCTCTGTGATGCGGTGGGAGAACTGACTTGAGGTTTTGCGTTTGTGTTTGCAAATGTTGCGGTTAGCAAGAGTCGCTGCTGACTTTTATTTTATCCAAAAGGAAAGGTAAAAAGCATATGAAAGACCTTTGAGATGTTTTCTGGAGTTCGGGGGGTAGATTATGAAAAGGGAAGGTGTTAGCATCCTTTTCATCCATGGTTTTCCATGGGCTCTTAGTTACTTATTTAGATCACTTGCTTTACTTTTGCAATTGTTTGAAATGGTGCTTTGTGTGGTTTTGAAAGTATTTTGAAAAGAGGCCTTTGATTAGGAAATCTTTGTAATGATTCTCGTTCGTAAGAATGTATACAAAGATGTTTGTCTTTTGAAAAATGTTTCAATGTTTTGAAAGTTGTTTGGAAACATTTTGAAATGTGTATGTGTTTGTTTGAAAATAGCAAGGATTGTTTGCAAGTTGATCAAGTAACTAGAAGCTATCTACCTACTCAAAAGTCTTTCTTGTACATTTTTATTCCTTTGACATTGTTGATTTACCATTGATTTGGTAATCAATCCTATCTTTGGATGTTAAACGGGACGGGCGTGGGTCATTGTATGACCATGATAGCAATCGTGTCAAGTATCTTAGCTTGTTTGAGGAACCAAGATCATTTGTTTTTAGGCAACCTTTTGATAGCGTCATCGAGGGACTATGATATTTTGTTTTGTTTTGTTTTGCCAAGATACCTAGCATGCATACCATGGCCATTTAAATTAGGCAACCAAGTGGGTGAAACCCTAGAGGTTCTTGTGTGCAATGTGTTGTCATTTTATATGCATTTTGTTTGTCTTGAATTTGGTCATTCTATTTGTTTGATTTTGTCTTATCATACAAACTTTAATTTACTAAACATGTATATAATGCGATAAATTGCGTAAAGTAAATCTAAGCTATTACAACAATATTATGGGAGGGGGGATACAAGTTTTGAATGGGGAATATTGCACAAAATAAAACCCTAAAAATTATTACAACCCAATTGAATTTTTGCACAATAAATAAATAAATAAACAATTATTTAAATATGCAATAAAATGTATGGATGCAAAATATTTTTGTATTTATTTTATGTATGATAAAAATAAATTATTTAAGTCCTAAAAATAAGAAAAAATAATATTATTATTTTTGAAAGGGGAAAACCCTAATTTTTTTATTAAAAGAAAATAAATTCTATATTTATTTTGTTTTGTCTATTTTTATACAAGAAATAATAAATAATATTATTAATAACTATTAAAAATTAAAATATGCATAAAAATAATATTTTATGTGTATAAAAAATAAAAATAAAAATGTATGATATTTTTAAATGTATTCATAATTTATTTAAGAAAATAAAGTATATTATTGCTAATAAACTATTTTTTATGCCAAAAAAAAATAAAAATAAAAAAAAAATGCAAAAAATAAAGAAAATATTTTTCATGTTTTTTATGTTTCATAAAAAATAAATAAAACAATAAACATAAAAAAAAAGAAAATATGCAAAATGTAAAAACATGAGGCAGGGGGTGCAAATAGGAATATGGGGGGTGTGGAAAGTCAGAATTGCAAGGCCCAGACAGCCATCTTCGTCCCTGTCTTTGGCTTCTTCGCGCGCTTCCCATTTACAAACCTGCAACTCTCACATACGTGCACAAAAGCAAAAACCCATAACACAAAACATGTAGCTCATGATCTCACGATTCCAGTGATATAAAAAACATAATCTAACTCTCAAGGATCATGGAGAATTTAATCACCCCTAATTTTTGACCTAGTTTTTTCATGAACTTCAAGCTTCAAATTCTCACTACTCAGTTAATATAAATGACAACTATGCATATGTACAACTTCAGCAAGTTAAGGACTACATTTTTGCTTCACAAATCAAAGCCTAAGGATTCCTAAATAGAGAGATAGAGATTTGAAAAATACCTTGCTCAGCTTAGTTTGGATATGGCAATGTGGGGACTTTGAGTGAGGCCTGAAGATCGTGTGAGCTTCCTTGAAGTTCCCTCAAGCTTTTAGAATGCTCAGCTTGCCTTGAGGATGCTTGAAACTCCTTGTATAAGTCAACCTGCAAACTCCAAAAATGAAAATGGTGATGGTTGAAACAGGGCACACAATTGCAGTGCAATGGCTTGGATAGTTTAGGTAGGATGTATGTAAAGTGTTTGAAGTCTTAAAGTTAGAAACACACGAGCCAATATTGATTTGGCAAGGGTTCTGCAGAAGATGCCCTGTTTGGGCAGAAAAATGTGTTTTCTGTGTTTGGGAAGGTTTTGAATGTTGTGAATTCGTGTATTTGCTTGCAACAAGTTTCTGAAGATGTTTAAAATGATACAAAGTCCTCTCTTTATCAAATATCCAAGTTCTCTTGACTTTTGCCAATTTGCTTGCTTTTGAAGAAAGTTTGAGGTGACTATGCCAAAGGCCTGTACAGGCTAGCTTGTGGACTGCAGAGGGTTGGTATACTTTGCCTGATATTTGTGGATCTTGTTTTCAACAAAAGATCAGGTCCATGGCTCAAGAAATGTAAAGTTGCAAAAAGGCTTGCTTTATCAAAGTAGTATTGTGAACTTTATGCCATTTTTGGATTAATTCATTGTGCAATGCTTCAAAAGTCAAAACAAAGCCATTATCCATTGAGTTTTCATTTAATTATGGAGTGTAGAAGGGATTAGGACATGTAATGAAAGGTACAAGCATGCTTGAAACTGATTTGCAACTTGTAACTTTGTAAACATGGCTTGAACAAAAGTGACAAATTGCCATTTTCTCTTCTTCGATTCTCCCTAACCACAAATGATCTTGGAGAGTTCTTGTATATTTTGGAAAGCTTGTAACATGATTTACAATCCATATTTGAAATGCAACTTGAGATACCTCTTGGAACTAGGTGAAAAGTTGCGATGAAATTAGGTCAAAAACCTGCCTAAACTAGGGCAAAATTTCACTAAGTTAAAAAGTTTATGGACCCCTATTCACAAATTCATAACTTGAGATCTAAGAATCTTTTTGGAAAACTTTGTGAATAATAGTTGTATATTTCATGGAGTAATACAACTTTCATGTTGGAAGTTTTCTTGTAATCCAATTTCATCATGGTGAAAAAGTTGTGGAAAGTTGGGGAAAAATAAGAAATTTCCATAACTTAGAAAAATTCTAAGTTATGAAAAATTTCAAATTAAAACCCTAATTTGCAATTTTAGGTTTCTTGGTCAACAAGTTTCATATTTTGACATATCTTGATGAATTATGACCCTTGGCACTTGATTTTGACCAAAAAGTCAAAGTTTGACTTTTTTGTGTACAGTTGATTTTTGATTAGTTGACTACAAAATTCATCTATCAATCCAATGCATTTGAGATCTTTTGAACCATGTGATTAGGTCAAGATGATTCTATTGAGTCCTTGAAATCATGCTTGAACCCAATTGGTCATTGGTTAGGTTAAAAATAAAAAATTTCCCTTTTTCAGTCAAAACCCTAATTTTGACCATTTTGCCCTTTTGATGATCTGATCAAATTTCTTGAGGAATTGTGATCCAAACTTGATCAAATGGTACATAGGAGCCTAGAATGTTGTTGTGGATCAAAAATTATTAAGTTTTACTGTAAATTGGCCATGGTTGACTTTTTCCCCATACAGCTGATTTTTAGGTTAACTGTCCAATTGACTGGGCAAAAAAGTGATTCAAGGCTTGAAACTTGGTATGAGCAATCTTAGGGGTCCAAGATGGTGTATGAAATTCATATTAAGCCTTAATGGTCCAAAAATCTTTGTGTAAACTCAAACCCTAATTTCAGTCTATCAGTGTAAGGTGAGGTCTTGAGCTAAGCAAACCTTAATCTTGTCTTGAGTCCAAAGAGTCTTGTGAGGAAAATCTTGATAAAATGAGAGGGAAAATTTTGGGGTACAACAGTATGCATGCAAAGTATATTGGCAAAAAAAACAAAACAAAAGATCATAGTCCCTCGATGACGCTATCAAAAGGTTGCCTAAACAAAGATGATCTTAGTCCCTCAAAACTTGCTAAGATACTTGGCACCATTGCTATCATGGTCATACGATGACCCACACCCGTCCCGTTTAACATCCAAAGATATGGTTGTTTACCAAAATAATGGTAAATCAACAATGTCAAAGGAATAAAAATGTACAAGAAAGACTTTTGAGTAGGTAGAGTGCTTCTAGTTACTTGATCAATTTGCAAACAAACCTTGCTATTTTCAAACAAACACACAGACATTTTCAAAACATTTCCAAACAACTTTCAAAACATTGAAACATTTTTCAAAACACAAACATCTTTGTATATATTCTTACAAATAAGAATCATTACAAAGATTTCCTAAACAAAGGCCTCTTTTCAAAATACTTTCAAAACCACACAAAGCACCATTTCAAACAATTTCAAAGCAAAAGCAAGTGATCTAAACAAGTAAATAAGAGCTCATGGAAAACCATGGATGAAAAGGGTGCTAACACCTTCCCTTTTCATAATCTACGCCCCAAACTCAAGAAAACATCTCAAAGGTCTTTCCTGTGCTTTTTTACCTTTCATTTTGGATAAAAGAAAAGTCGGTGGCGACTCTTGCTAACCGCAACATTTGCAAACACAAACGCAAAACCTCAAGTCAGTTCTCCCACCGCATCACAGAACTGGCGACTCTGCAGGGGAAAATTCTAAAAGTGGGGTTACCTTAGGGTTTTAGATCACCTTTACATGCTTATCTTGTTTGACTTGTATGCTTTACACTTTGGTTCTATTGTTTGGGTTTGAATCCTCTACCCGGATTTGGGAAACATTCATAGGTAAATAGAAATACGTTGTGGAAACTGTGCGGGGTATACCGACATGGTCTAAGCAATAGCTATATTAGTGTGACATATTTGTAGGTACCGGTAGCCTTTTAGTCAATCAAAGAGAATACGGGGCCGCTGAGTGATGTCATGAAGCACTAATGGACTTTTAGAACCTTTACTTAACCAACTTGGCCTTTTAGGATGTAGTGAGATGACCGACTTTGGTGTAGTCCGAAGTTGGTAGATACTCGATACTACACTCATTGAGGGTTGGTTCCTTGGAATATTTCGATCGCCAGTAAAGAGGATGAATTGAAACAATGAACAAGGAAACAGTCCAGTGATATTGAGCTCCTTAGAACCCGGTTACTATTTCTATGAGCCAACTAAACCTCAAGAGGGTACTTACCTATGAAACCCCAAGCAAGCCTAAACTAGGAACTTGTGTGATTTTTTTGTACATATATACTTGTGTGTAACATCATGGACATCATGAGCATCATATGTATCCACTAACCATTTCAAGGATTTTGGAGATTCATCTTTCTTCTTGTTTTGTAGGTTATGGATTCACTTCGCAGGAAAACTATCCAAGTCAACCTTGGAAGAATTCCTCCACAACTCAAGGAGCTAGCTTCAAGGATTCTTGAGAATTATCCATTCACCGAGAGACATGGTCGTCTACTCAACTTGGTCACCACCAACACTGAGGAGGATATGCTGAAAGTTCTCTTCCAGTTCTTTGACCCTTTGCATCATTGCTTCACATTTCCTGACTACCAACTTGTGCCCACTTTGGAGGAATTTTCTCAACTCTTGAGGATTCCTATTCTCAATCAACTACCCTTCAACGGTACGGAAAGAGATCCAAAGCCAGAAGAGATTGCTCAAGCCCTGTACTTGCACTCATATGATGTCACAACACATTGGGAAACTAGAAGTGGTGTCAAAGGCTGCTTGTCAAAGTTCCTGTTTGAGAAGGCCCAAAGCTGCTGGAATTTTCTAGACTTACAAGCTTTTGAGGAGATTATAGCTCTTCTCATCTATGGGATGGTCTTGTTCCCTAATCCTGACCAACTCATAGATGTAAGTGCTGTCAAAATCTTCATGACTCGCAACCCAATGCCTATATTGCTTGGGGATATCCTCCACTCTTTTCACACTCGTACAATGAGGAAAAGAGGTGTTCTCATGTGTTGCACTCCTCTCCTGGCAAGATGGTTTATTTCTCATCTTCCCCAATCAGTCTTGAAGAATGAGCAAGGCTTGAGGTGGTCACAACGGTTAATGGCACTTAACCGTTCAGATATTCATTGGTGCTCTCGATCAAAAGAGAATGTTATTATCATTGACCGTTGTGGGGAATTCCCTAATGTCCCTATACTTGGAATTAGGGGAGGCATCACCTACAACCCCTGCTTGGCTATGAGACAGTTTGGGTATGCCCGAAGGGATGGCCCATATGACATGCTAGTTCAAGGATTGGTTTTCGACTTCGACAACGACGACCAAGGACTCCGACAAAGGTTCATCCGAGCTTGGAGGATGCCCAACAAGGTAGACAGTAAGACCTTGGGACACAAGAATTCCATCCCTCTTGAGCCTTACCTCAAGTGGGTACGAACCCGCACCCAAAGTCTTATGATGCCTTACCCCTCCATTCTCCCAGTGATTATAGAGCTTGTTATGGAAGGAGAGGTTCCATACACCCTCCTACATCCTAACATGCCAACATCACTCGAAGATTTACAAAGGAGTTGGATACAGCTCAATGGAGAGCGCGACACTTTCGAAGACCAATTCTATGCAAGCGAGAAGAAGGTTTTGGAACTCACTCGGCTACTTCACGAAGAGCAGACTCTCAACACCTACATTGCACCAAAGAGGATGCGCAACGTATTTTTACCTTAGAATTTTGTATTATTTTTCCCAAGGGGTATTGATGTATTAACAATTCTATCTTATTAATATGATGTGTGTTTCTTTTTTTTGTTTAAAACAAATTTGAATTTCTGAATCCTTGAAAGCATTACATGAATACATATCATTCATCATATGCATAAACAGGTCTTCACACCAAGTTTCCTCATCTCTCTGCTGTTTATTTCAGCAAGATGGATACTGAACAAACAGTCAAAGATTTGCAAGCCCGGAATTCACAATTTAAACAGCTACTCTTGACCTTAGCCAAGGGGCAGGAGGAGCTCAAGTCTCTACTAGAGAAAGAGAAAGAGAAAAAGAAGAAGAAGCGAGCCGGTGTGGTTTTCATGGGCAGAAGGTTTGAAGGACGAACCAGACGGACTTTGGAATTCCCATCAACATCTGAAGAGGGGGAAGGAAAAGGAAAAGGAACGGCAGTGCTATCTGAGCCTGAAGCAGAAGAAGAAGAAGAGGATGAGGACTACTCTGAACAATAGTACCCTCCGGCCAATAACAAATACAAGAACTTGGAAGAGCGTCTAGCTGCCATGGAGATACAGAGAGTACCGGGGTTGGATTTTGAGGAGTTAGGGCTGGTGTCTGGAATTGTAATCCCTCCTAAATTTAAAGTGCCACTGTTTTCCAAGTCTGATGGGGTGTCTTGTCCCAAGATTCACCTACGATCTTATGTCAGGAAAATTCAACCATATTCTTCTGACAAAGACTTGTGGGTCCACTTTTTCCAAGACAGTCTATCAGGAACGCAACTTGATTAGTTCTACAAGTTGGAGAGGTCTGATGTCCATAATTAGGAAGACTTGGCGGCCGCATTCTATAAACAGTATCAATACAACGCCGACTTGGTGTCAACCCGTACTCAGCTACAGAGTATGGCTATGGCTACCAATGAGGGCTTCAAAGACTACGCCCAAAAGTGGAGGGATTTGGATGGAAGGGTGCAACCACCTTTATCTTAAAGAGAGCTAGTGGACATGTTCTTGGGGACTCTGTCAGGTCCTTTCTTTAATCACCTGATTGGGAGAACCTCTGCAGGTTTGACTGAGTTGATTCTAACTGGCGAAAGAATGGAGGCCGGTATAAGAAATGGGAAAATTCAGAAGGACGCGTCTGCCTCAACTACTGCAAAAAAGCCCTTCACGGGAAGAAAGGAAGTGTATGCTGTCTATGCCCAGAGGAATCAGGGAAGAATTGAAAGACGGCCAACAGTGGGGGCCGTTATGATTCAAAAGTCTGCATCAGACCAGCCAAGAAACAGCCAGCCGAGAAATAACCAGCAAAGGGTGGAAAGGCTTGTACGACAATTCACCAAGATAAATATGACTCCTGCTCAAGTGCTACCACATCTCTTGAAGTTGAATTTGGCCATGCTAAAAGAGGCCCCAAAAAATCCTAATACTACTTCTCCGCACTACCATCCGGACGCCAGATGCGTGTACCATTCAAAAAGTCCAGGGCATGACACCAACAACTGTTGGGCCTTGAAGAACAAGATTCAAGATCTGATTGACGCAAAGGAAGTTAAATTTGAAGCTCCTGAAAAGCCGAATGTTATCTCTGCTCCAATGCCTAGGCATGGACATAATGTCAATGCTATGGAAGAAGATCTGTTTGTTTCTACTATGGATGAACTGTTAACTCCTCTCCTAACCATCAAGTTGAATTTGTTGAAGGTTGGGGTGTTCCCAGGTTGTGACCAAGATTTCCATGTTTTCCTATCCTTCCCAATTGATTGTCCTCTATTGAAGAAAGGAATCCAACAATTGATCGATAACAAGGAAATTTTGTTTGAGAAAGCTCCCATTTCATCCATTCCAGTTCCAGAAGTTTCAATAATAACCATATACGCCAATCCTTCCAGGGTTCCTAAAAAACTCATTAGGATTACATCCGCTCCTATGACTACTCCATTGAAGATAACAATGCTCGGGCCTGCCCCATACAAATCTGATAAAATGGTACCATGGAACTATGGTGGAGAAATCTACTACCATGGTGTCAAACAGATTGAACAGATTGCAGAAGAAGAAAGCTCCGAAGAGGATACTCCCGACATCGGTAACATTGCCAGAACAAGCAAAGTTACCCGTAGTGGAAGAATTTTCTCTCCAGAGATTGCTCCTTCAACAACAGTCTTTGGACCCGTGGCCATTCTGAAGATAACCTCTGCACCAGTAATTGTACCTACAAGTGTACCCGCCAACAATGACAATACAATTCCCATCCCTATTTTCGCTGCTGAGAAAAAAGGAAAGAATGTTCAAGAGGAGCCTGTCTTGATGAAGGCTCAGTCACTAGTCATTCCTGAGACATCCAAGAAGGAGATGGAAGAAATCCTGAGGATCATCAAGAAAAGTGATTATGATGTTGTTGAACAACTGGGGCAGATCCCCTCCAAAATCTCTATGTTAGCCCTATTGTTGTGCTCCGAGGCACATGCTAAAGCTTTGGTCAAATTTCTGAAGACAGCGCACGTGCCGCAAGAGACTTCGGCTGATCAATTCCAAGAGTGTGTAGCCAGTCTGACAGTTGACAATGGCCTGGGTTTCTCCGATACCGACTTGACCTCCAAAGGGAGAAAACATAACGACGCACTACATGTCTCGGTTGAGTGTAGGGGAACCACCTTAGCTCATGTTTTGGTTAATACTGGATCATCTCTAAATGTCTTGCCAAAGAAAGCCTTGGATAGATTGGATTGTGAGGGGTTAACTCTAAAACCCAGCAATATAGTGGTGCGAGCTTTTGACGGCTCTAAAAGGATGGTCCATGGAGAGGTGGACATCCCAATCAAGGTGGGAAATCAGGTTTTCAACTCGACATTCTATGTGATGGACATTCGTCCTTCTTATTCTTGCTTGTTGGGACGCCCCTGGATTCACAATGCTGGAGCTGTCACCTCCACCTTGCATCAAATGCTCAAGTACCCTGTCCAAGGGAAAATTATAATTGTCCGTGGGGAAGAGGAATATATGATTAGTCATCTGATTTCTTTATGTTATATGGAGTTAGATGGCGAATTCATAGAGACCCCTTTCCAACATTTTGAAGAAGTCTCTCCTGAAATAGCGGCGACCAAGGAGGTATCCTCAACTCCTGTAATCACAAGACCTCCACCTCGGATTTCATCTCTCAAGGATGCAAGAGCAGTAGTGGAAGAAGGCGGATCCACTATTTGGGGGCAGCTTCCCGACTTTCCTTTCAAATCAGACAAATTCGGCTTGGGATTTACTTCGACTGGTTAGAAGGCTGTGCGCCGCTCCCGGGCCGGAGGGCCACCTGTAAAGATCAACCACCGAGGGGTTAATGCACTAGAGGATAGTGAAGAAGAGGGAAGCCTGGAAGACTGGATTTTTCCTACGGTTGACGGAGGACTGTGCAACTGGGAAGCAAAAGACTTTGTTCCGATTACTTTCATACCGCAGTAATTTATCTTTTCCATTTCTGTTGGACTGTAATAATTCACAAACAATTCGTACTTTTCAACCGTGTCTCTTACCCGAGGCACATAGGTCCATTTGTAAGGGGTTCTTATTTCATTTTCATATGTCATTTAATGAATCATGGACGCTTTTCATATTTAAACCTTTTGTGCTCATTGTCTTTCTTTTACATTTTGTGGTTTTAAGATGGCTATCCCTTACACACACCCACACTCACAAATGCAGGTACCCTTCCATTCCGGAACCCATGGGTAACGATACTGCTATAGCCTTCAGTGACTCTGAAGATCTGATCTACCAAGCCGAATACGAAGGTGAGGAAGATTGTGAGGTGCCAGGGGAATTGGACAGACTATTACAACAATAGGAAATAGCAATTTAGCCTCATGAGGAGCAGTTGGATACAATCAACTTGGGTACTGAGGATGATAAAAAGGAAATCAAGATAGGTGTCAATCTAGAGCCGAGTGTCAAGGAGCGCCTAATTCAGCTGTTGCATGATTATGTTGAGATCTTTTCCTGGTCATACGAAGACATGTTGGGACTTGATATAGACATTGTGGTACACCGTCTACCCACAAGAGAAGACTGTCCACCAGTGAAACAAAAGGTCCGCCGCATGAGACCTGACATGTCAGAGAAGATCAAAGTAGAAGTTATGAAACAGTTCAATGCTGGATTTATGGTTGTTACTTCCTATCCACAATGGGTTGCTAAGATTGTGCCCGTGCCTAAGAAGGACGCCAAAGTGAAAATGTGCGTGGATTATAGAGATTTAAACAGGGCCAGCCCTAAAGATGACTCTTCACTTCCGCACATCGACATCCTGGTTGACAACATAGCTCAGCACAAAGTATTTTCCTTTATGGACGGATTCTCAGGCTATAACCAGATCAAAATGGCACTTGAGGACATGGAGAAAACTACATTTGTTACACAGTGGGGTACGTTCTGCTACAAAGTGATGCCATTCGGACTGAAGAATGTCGGGGCAACCTATCAACGCGCCATGGTAGCTTTGTTTCATGATATGATACATCATGAGATAGAGGTCTACATAGATGACATGATAGCCCGATCAAAAACTGAAGAAGAACACCTTGTTCACTTGCAAAAGCAGTTTTTCAGGTTGAAGGAGTACAAGCTCAGACTGAACCCAAACAAGTGCACATTCGGAGTCCGGTCCGGTAAACTCTTAGGTTTCATTGTCAGCAACAAAGGCATCGAGGTTAATCCTGCCAAAGTCAAAGCTATACAAAAAATGCCTGCTCCTCGCACTGAGAAGGAGGTCATAGGTTTCTTGGGACGTCTAAACTACATTTCAAGGTTCATTTCTCACCTAACATCTACTTGTGAACCAATCTTCAAGCTGTTGAAGAAAGATCAGGTAGTTAGATGGAATGATGACTGTCAAGTTGCTTTCGATAAAATCAAGGAGTATTTGCTAGAACCTCCTATCTTGATGCCACCCGTCGATGGAAGACCGCTAATCATGTATCTGACCGTCCTAGAGAATTCAATGGGGTGCGTACTGGGGCAGCGTGACGAGTCTGGCCGAAAAGAGCATGCCATTTATTACCTTAGCGAAAAGTTTACCGACTGTGAAACAAGATATTCACTGCTCGAGAAAACTTGTTGCGCTTTGGTATGGGCTGCTCGCCGGCTAAGGCAGTATATGTTGACTCATACCACTTTGCTGATATCTAAGATGGATCTGATCAAGTACATCTTTGAGAAGCTTGCTTTGTCTGGAAGAATAGCTAGATGGAAGATGATCCTAACGGAATATGATATACAATACACAACCCAAAAAGCTATAAAGGGGAGTGTGCTAGCTGACCATCTGGCCCATCAAGCTGTCGAAGATTACCAATCCATGAAGTTTGACTTCCCCGACGAAGACATCATGACATTGGACAACATTGAAGAGAACAGACCATATGACGGACCAGAACAAGGATCCCGATGGACCCTGTACTTTGATGGGGCTTCTAATGCACTTGGAAACAGTATCGGCGCGGTACTCGTCTCCCTAGAAGGTTGCCATACTCCTTTCACTGCTAGACTTTGCTTCACTTGTACGAACAACATGGCAGAGTACGAAGCTTGCATCTTTGGACTCAAGGCTGCCATAGACTTGGGAAACAAATCTTTGATTGTGTTTGGGGACTCAGTTTTGGTCATCAGTCAGATCAAAGGAGATTGGGACACTAAGCATCCAAACCTCATCCCTTACAAAGAACATGTCTTGACATTGTTACCACATTTCGAGCAGATTACCTTCGAGCACTTCCCGCGAGAAGAAAATCAGCTAGCAGATTCTCTAGCTACAATGTCATCCATGTTTAAACTTGATTGGGACAATGAGGCTCCCCAAATCACCATTGAACGGATGGATGAGCCTGCACATTGTCATGAGATTAACACCGAAGAAGTAGTGGACCAGCCGTGGTTTCATGAAGTCAAAAGGTATCTCAAGGCGCAAGAATATCCTGAAGGGGCTTCAGTCAATGACAAAAAGTTCTTAAGGAGATTCTCGGCAAAGTTCTTCTTGAGTAATGGCATCTTGTACAAGCGCAATCATGATTATATTCTGCTCCGTTGTGTGGACAAAGCTGAAGCTGAAAAGATCATGGCTGAATTCCATGAAGGTACCTTCGGCACTCACTCTAGCAGGCATACGATGGCTAAGAAGATTCTACGGGCAGGCTATTACTGGTCTACCATGGAAGTTGACTGCTATCAACACTCCCGTACATGCCACAAATGTCAAATAAATACAGATAAGGTGCACGTACCTCCTGTTCCTCTAAATGTCTTAACAGCTGCTTGGCCTTTCGCTATGTGGGGAATCAACATGATTAGAGAGATCAAGCCTACAACATCCACTGGACACCGCTTCATTCTGGTGGCCATTGACTATTTCACCAAGTGGGTCAAAGAAGCTTCCTTCGCACGTTACTAAGAATGTTGTTTCCCGCTTCATCAAGCATAATCTTATTTGCCGGTACGGTATCCTCGAAAGGATCATCACTGATAATGGTACAAACCTTAACAATACTATGATCACTGCCTTGTGCGAGCAGTTCAAGATTTAAGATCACAATTCATCTCCCTACCGGTCAAAGATGAATGGTGCAGTCGAAGTTGCTAACAAAAATATCAAAAAGATCATATGAAAAATGACAGTCACCTACAAGGACTGGCCTGAAATGTTACCGTTTGCTCTTTACGGGTATCGTACCATGGCACGCACATCAACTGGGGCAACACCCTATTCCTTGGTATATGGCATGGAAGTTGTTTTACCTATCGAGGTTCAGATTCCCTCCTTGAGAATCATGAAAGATGCTGGTTTGAATGAAGACGATTGGATCCAAACCCGGCTTGATGAGTTGAACTTAATTGATGAGAAAAGACTTACTGCTTTTTGCCACGGTCAGACGTATCAAAAACGGATGATCAAAGCTTTCAACAAGAAAGTCAGACGCCAAGTATATCAAGTCGGAGATCTAGTGATCAAGCGCATTATCTTTTCGCAAAGTGATCCCAGGGGCAAATGGACTCCTACCTATGAAGGACCATTTGTGATCAAGAACATCTTTTCTGGTGGGGAAATGATCTTAACCACCATGGACGGTGATGACCTGCCGCACCCTGCGAACACAGACATAGTCAAAAGATACTATGCGTAAATGACCCGCTAGGTTGACACACCTAGGCAAAACAAGGGCATCCCGGTGAATCGAAAACCCGAAAGGGAGGTTCAGGAAAAAATTAGGGATAAATAAAAAATCTGTACACCCGGCAAGTTGAAAACCCGAAAGGGCGACTTGGGAAAAAAAGGGTTTCCCGGTGGACTAAAAACCAGAAAGGGCGGTCCAGGAAAAAGTTAGGGAATTAAAGTGTATGATTATGTCTCGTCAGATCACTTTAAGGACAATCTCTTCATTAACAAACTCTGAGCTTCTGATCAACTCAATCATCTTCGAATGAAGCAGCGGATGGACAAGATATTCAGAGACACGAAGGCTATAGCGGAATGGGAACCCCCATGGGATTTTTTACACATAGCTATCTTTCTTTGTATAAACAATTTTCTTACTTTTATGACACCATCCTCTTACTAGGATGACTGTCTCCTTTGTACAAAACACTTATTCAAAGTAAATACAAAGATATCTCTTTCAATGTACAAAAACTATTTGCCTTTTCCTTTTACACTTGTGTTTTTATTTGCAAAAACATCCAATGATTCATTGATGAACATATGAATTTGAACATAATTACTGTTTACAAATAAACAAAGTGGAAAAGAACAATTACTGACAGACTGAAAGGATAGGAAAACGTCTTTAGGCTATTCCATGAGCAATCCCTACAGTATATCATCTAGATCCCCGGTGGAGCTAAATTTCAAACCATGAATCCCCATCAGAGTTAACACATCAAACTCCCAATCCCCAGCAGAGCAAAAACTTTGAGTTACAGATCCCCAGCGGAGCTGAAACCTTTTTCCCCAGTTGAGTCAAAACTTCTAACTACCAATCCCCAGTGGAGACCATCCAGTTTCTCCAAATTCCCTAGCAAGTTGTCTTGAAGTATGAGAATCAACCAGATAACAGTTAACTTTTGTCTCTCCCCAACCTAGGATAAATCCCCAGTATAGTGGCAGACGACCGAAAACTCTTGAACTTACTCTCCAGCAGTAAGCCTTCTTCCCCACAGAGTTTTTATTTTTCAACAGAATGAAGATTCTCGTTCTTAATTCTCCAGTAAAGCCGACAAAGTTTTCATTACTCCTCAACAGAATGAAGATTCTCATTCTTAATTCCCCGCAGAAGTCATCAGAGTTTCCCCTATTCCTCAGCAGAATAAGGATTCTCATGGTGTAACCCCCAGTAGAAGTCATCAAATTTCTCTGGATTCCCCAAGCAAATTTCTCAAGTAGTTTGGCATTACTCTCACAATAGAATTTTTGTCAATACTCCAACTTCAGGACATAAATGATCTTTATATCCCCACAGAATTTGTCAAGGATTTTTAATCCCCAACAGTTGGCCAGGATTTCTTATCCTCAACAGTCCAGGATTTATTTTCCTCGGCAGCAGTCAAGGGTTTTATTATTTCCAGTTGTCAATGATTTATTTTCCATAACAATGCAGCAAATAAGCTTACATGCACATACATTACATCCATATATCATAAACATTGATAGAACACATTTATTACATCATACATTTCATGCAATATAACTTTGTGTTTCAGCTAACATTTTACCCTTTTCAGGATAAGACTAACAAGCTACCGTTAATGGTATACAATCATGATACAGTACAGATACACTCTAGACGCGGAAGTTATTTTGTTGCTCATTCAGATCCAGATATCAGATACAGTTCAGATACGCTCCAGATACGGATGTCATCCTGATACTTATTCAGATGTCAACCATCAGATACAACTCAGATACACTCCAGACACGGAAGCCATTCTGTCACTCTTCAGATCACTTATTCAGATTTCAACCATCAGATACAGCTCAGATACGTTCCAGACACGAAAGCCATTATGTCACTCATTCAGATCACTTATTCAGATTTCAACCATCAGATACAATTCAGATACACTCCAGACATGGAAGTCATTCTGTC
The DNA here is from genome assembly GCA_948472305.1 of Vicia faba. Lineage (NCBI taxonomy): Eukaryota > Viridiplantae > Streptophyta > Magnoliopsida > Fabales > Fabaceae > Vicia > Vicia faba. The sequence goes on from OX451740.1 coordinate 653,661,911, forward strand.
ACTTATTCAAATTCTAGTTCATATACGCTCCAGATACGGATGCCATCCTGATACTTATTCAGATTTCAACTATCAGATACAGTTCAGATACACTCCAGACACGGAAGTAATTCTGCCACTTATTCAGATTCTAGTTCAGATGCGCTCTAGGCACAAATTCCATTCTGGCCCTTATTCAGTTCTCCGATTCAGATACAATACGGATACACTTCAGACACAGAAGTCATTCTATTGCTCATTCAGACTCAGATCTCAGATACAATTTAGATACACCCCAGACATAGATGTTATTCTATTACTCATTCAGATTCAAACTTCTAGATACAATACGGATACACTCCAGACACGGAAGTCATTATGATACTCAGTCAAACCTCAACACTCAGATACAGTCCAGAGACGCTCCAGACACGGTTACCATTCTGTCACTTATTCTGATTTTCCCCAGCTCATAGACGCTCCAGACACGAATGATATTCTATTGCTCATTCAGATTCCAATTACCAGATACAGTTCAGAGACGCTCCAGACACAGATGCTATTTTGTTTCTCATTACAAGTCTCCAGATACAGTTCAGATACATTCCAGACACGGATACCATTCTGATACTCACTCTTTTGACTTACAACTTACAACTCAGCAGACATTCTTGGATGGCATCTACAAGCCATCTCCAACAAGATTTTATCACATCTCCAAATGGCATCTTTAAGCCCATTTCCTCAACCACACTTTGACGAGTGCAAATTTACGGGCACTCTAGTGTCCAATCATTTTTTACCTTTGAGTCACGAACGGCAAACTCGCCAATCTAACTCTTCAGATTCAAGAAGATTGAACAGGGGCATCTGTTGTACCCCAAAATTTTCCCTCTCATTTATCAAGATTTTTCCTCACAAGACTTCTTGGACTCAAGACAAGATTAGGGTTTGCTCAGCTCAAGACCTCACCTTGCACTGATGACCTGAAATTAAGGTTTGAGTTTGCACAAGGATTTTTGGACCACCAATGCTTCATGTGAATTTCATAAACCATCTTGGACCTCTAAGATTTCTCATACCAAGTTTCAAGCCTTGAATCACATTTTTGCCCAGTCAATTGGACAGTTGACCTAAAAATCAATTGTATTGGGGAAAAAGTCAACCATGGCTAATTTACAGTCAAACTTTATAATTTTTTATCCAAAACAACATTATAGGCTCCTATATACCATTTGATCAAGTTTGTATCACAACTTCTTAACAAATTTGATCAGATCATCAAAAGGGAAAAATGGTCAAAATTAGGGTTCAAGTTTCTGATTTTTTTACCTGGCCAGTGGCCAATTGGGTTCAAGCATGATTCCAAGGACTCAATAGCATCATCTTTACCTAATCACATACTTCAAAAGATCTCAAATGCATAGGATTGACAGATGAATTTTGCAATCAACTGATCAAAAGTCAACTGTACACTGAATAGTCAAACTTGGACTTTTTGGTCAAAATCAAGTGCCAAGGGTCATATTTCATCAAGATATGTCAAAATGTGAAACTTGTTGACCAAGAAACCTAAAATTGCAAATTAGGGTTTTAATTTGAAATTTTTCATAACTTAGAATTTTTCTAAGTATGGAAAATTTCTTATTTTTTTTCCAACTTTCCAAAACTTTTTCACCATGATACAATTGGATTCAAAGAAAACTTCCAACATGAAAGTTGTAGTCCTCCATGAAATATACAACTTTGATTCACAAAGTTTTCCCAAAAGATGCTTGAATCTCAAGTTATGAATTTGTGAATAGGGGTCCATAAACTTTTTAACTTAGTGAAATTTTGCCCTAGTTTAGGCAGGTTTTTGACCTAACTTCATGGAAACTTTTCACATAGTTCCAAGATTTATCTCAAATTTCATTTCAAATATGGATTGTAGATAATGTTACAAGCTTTCCAAAATGTCCAAGAACTCTCCAAGATCATTTGTGGTTAGGGAGAATAGAAGAAGAGAAAATGGTAACTTGTCACTTTTGTTCAAGCCATGTTTACAATGCTTCAAGTTGCAAATCAGATCCTAGCATGCTTGTACCTTGCATTACAGGTCCTAAATCCATTCTACACTCCATAATTAAATGCTAACTCAATGGATAATGGTTTTGTTTTGGCTTTTGAGGCATTGCACAAAGAGTAATTTCATAAATGGCCAAAAGTTCACAATGTCATTTTGATAAAGCAAGCTTTTCCAACTTTACAATTCTTGAGCCATGGACCTGGTCTTTTGTTGCAAGCAATATCCACAAATATCAGGCAATGTTTACCAACCCTTGGCATCCCTAGAACTAGCAAGTACAACATTTTGGCTGAAGTCATTTCACCTTTCTTCAAAAACAAGAAATGTGGCAAAAGTCAAGATAACTTGTGCATCTGATAAAGAGAAGACTTGGCTTCATTTGAAACACATTCACAAACTTGTCTCAGGCAGAAATACGAAAGCAAAAGATCCAAAACACTCCCAAACACAAAAAACACAAGTTTCTGCCCAAACAGGGCATCTTCTGCAGAACTCTTGCCAAATCAATATTGGCTCGTGCGTTTCTCACTTTAAAACTTCAAACACTTTACATACATCCTACCTAAAATATCCAAGCCCTTGTCCTGGTTCTGTAAGCCCTATTTAAAACATAACCATTTTCATTTTGGAAGGTTGCAGGTTGACTTCTACAAGGAGTTTCAAGCATCCTCAAGACAAGCTAAACATTGGAATAGCTTGAGGGAACTTCAAGGAAGCTCACACGATCTTCAGGCCTCACTCAAAGTCCACACATTGCCATATCCAAACTCAAATGAGTAAGGTATTTTTCAAATCTCTATCTCTCTATTTAGGAATCCTTAAGCTTTGATTTGTGAAGCAAAAATGTAGTCTTTAACTTGCTAAAGCTGTACATATGCATAGTTGTCATTTATATTAACTGAGTAGTGAGAATTTGAAGCTTGAAGTTCATGAAAAAACTAGGTCAGAAATTAGGGGTGATTAAATTCTCCATGATCCTTGAGAGTTAGATTATGTTTTTTATATCACTGGAATCGTGAGATCATAAGCTACATTTTTTGTGTTATGAGTTTTTGATTTTATGCAAGCTAGAGCAAGATACAAGTTTGAACTCAGAAACGCGCGCGCAGGAAGCCAAGGACAGGGATGAAGATGAAGTTCTGGGCTTTGGCGCCTTTGGGTCTCTTGTTTTGACTATCCACACCCCCTGATCCATTATCCACACCCCCTGGCTTTATTTTATTTATTTTTCATATTTTCTTTCCATTTTTATATTTATTGTTTTATTTATTTTTTCTGAACTATAAAAAATCATGAAAAATATTTTCTTTTTTTTTTTCTTTTTTTTTTATTTTTTTATTATTTTTTTGGCATAAAAAATAGTTTATTAGTAATAATATACTTTATTTTCTTAAAACTTGTAAATAATTTAAAAAATACAATACATTTTTATTTTTATTATTCATACATATAAAATATTATTTCCACATATATTTTAATTTTTAATACTTGTAAATAATTTTATTTATTATTTCTTGTAAAAAATGGACAAATAAATAATATAGAAAACATATATTTCTTTTAATCAAAAACTAAGGTTTCACCCTTTCAAAAATAACAATATTATTTTTTCTTATTTTTAGGACTTAAATAACTTTATTTTCTCATACATAAAACAAATACAAAATATTTTTTGCATAATCACATTTTATTTGCATATTTTAATACTTGTTTATTTATTTATTGTACAATAATTCAATTGGGTTGTAATAATTTTTAGGGTTTTTATTTTGTGCAAATATCCCCATTCAAAAACTTGTATCCCCCCTCCCATAATAATTGTTGTGATAGCTTAGATTTATTTTACGCAATTTATCGCATTATATACATGTTTAGTAAAACTAGGGTTTTGTATGATAAGACAAAAATCAAACAAATAGCATGACCTAATACAAGACAAAAATGCATGTAAAATGACAGCACATTGCACACAAGCACCCCTAGGGTTTAACCCACTTTGTTGCCTAAAAAATGGTCATGGTATGCATACAAAGTATCTTGGCAAAACAAAACAAAACAAAAGATCATAGTCCCTCGATGACGCTATCAAAAGGTTGCCTAAACAAAGATGATCTTAGTCCCTCAAAACTTGCTAAGATACTTGGCACCATTGCTATCATGGTCATATGATGACCCGCTCCCGTCCCGTTTAACATCCAAAGATAGGGTTGTTTACCAAAACAATGGTAAATCAACAATGTCAAAGGAATAAAAATGTACAAGAAATACTTTTGAGTAGGTAGAATGCTTCTAGTTACTTGATCAATTTGTAAACAAACCTTGCTATTTTCAAACAAACACACACACATTTTCAAAACATTTCCAAACAACTTTCAAAACATTGAAACATTTTTCAAAAGACAAACATCTTTGTATACATTCTTACAAACAAGAATCATTACAAAGATTGCCTAAACAAATGCCTATTTTCAAAATACTTTCAAAACCACACAAAGCACCATTTCAAACAATTTCAAAGCAAAAGCAAGTGATCTAAACAAGTAACTAAGAGCCCATGGAAAACCATGGATGAAAAGGGTGCTAACACCTTCCCTTTTCATAATCTACCCCCCCGAACTCAAGAAAACATCTCAAAGGTCTTTCTTGTGCTTTTTTACCTTTCCTTTTGGATAAAAGAAAAGTCGGTGGTGACTCTTGCTAACCGTAACATTTGCGAACAAAAACGCAAAACCTCAAGTCAGTTCTCCCACCGCATCACAATGTCCTACTAAGATATTAAAGAACAAGGTTCCTGAAGAAGTGTGGAGTGGCCAACGACCATCAGTAAGTTATTTGAAGGTGTTTGGCTCTATGTGTTACAAGCATGTTCCTGATGCAAGGAGAAGGAAGCTTGATGGCAATAGTGAACCTATGATTCTGGTAGGATATCATAAAATTGGTGCATACAGACTATTCAATCCAGTTAATGAGAAGATTGTGTTGAGTCGAGATATTGTGATTAATGAAAAATTTTCCTAGGATTGGAATTCTAGCAACAACCCATTAATGAATTTTGATTAATGAATTTTGATTTCGACGAAGAAAATGATGAAGTTGAGATCAAAGGAATTGTTGAGAATCCAGTCGAAGTCGAAGAAGAAGAAGTTGCTGACACTCCCGTCACAGTCGAAGTCGAAGAGGTTGTGGCTTAAACAAGGCAAAGCCCTCAAAGAAATAGAGTCCTTCCAACAAGACTTCATGATTATGAAGTGGTGGGTGATGATGAAATCACACCAGATAGAGAATTAGTTCATTTTGCTTTACTTGCAGGTGCTGAACCAATTAACTATAGCGAAGCTTTGAAGATTAACAAGTGGAAGTTAGCTATGGTCGAAGAGTTACAGGAAATCGAAAGAAATAACACACGGGAGTTAGTCGAATTGCTAGCACACACAAAAGTTATCGAAGTAAACTGGGTGTTAAAATTGAAACACAACGCAGACGGGTCAATAGCAAGACATAAAAAAAGATTAGTAGCTCGAGGTTTTCTTCAAAGAGTTGGACTCGACTACTCCTAAGTATTTTCTCCAGTAGCAAGATTAGAGACTATTCGACTAGTGATAGCATTGGCATGCAACCAAGGCTGGTCGACATTGCATCTAGATGTGAAATCAGCATTCCTGAATGGTCCTTTAGACAAAGAAGTTTATGTCACACAACCTTCTGGGTTTGTGATTCAGAAGGAAGCGAGTAAAGTATATAGATTGCATAAAACGCTCTATGGCCTCAAGCAGGCACCTAGGGCATGGAACAAGAAGATCGACTCATACTTAGTCGAATTGGGATTTGTCAAATTCAAATCAGAGTATGGTGTTTATGTTCAGGTTATAGCATAAGATATAACAACCATATGCTTGTATGTTGATGAATTGCTAGTAACTAGAAATAGTTTGGAGAACTTGTCGAAGTTCAAAGAACTGATGATGAAGGAATTTGAAATGTCGGATATAGGAAAATTGTCTTATTTTCTAGGCATGGAATTTCAAATGTCGAAGCAAGGTATGGTGCTACATCAAAGAAAGTATGTCAAAGAGATACTCAAGAGATTCAGAATGGATGGTTCGAATCCTGCATCCTCACCTGTCGAACCAAATGTGAAGTTGGAGAAGAATGGAGAGGGAGACAAAGTCGATGCAACTTTGTTCAAGCAAATTGTGGGATCTATGAGTTATGTGTGTAACAGTCGATCTGATATAGGTTTCGAAGTCGTATTAGTAAGCAGATATATGGATGAACCAAAAGTGTCACATATGAAGGCTGCAAGAAGAGTCCTTCGATATTTGAAGGGTTCAATAAATTATGGAATACTATTTCGACGAGATTCTGAAGGCAAAGAAGCAATAGTTAATTGTTTTTTAGATGCTGATTGGTGTGGAGATAAGGAAGATCGAAGAAGCACAACTGGATATTTCTTTCAAGTATTTGGTGCCCCAATCTCATGGTGTTCGAAGAAGCAACCTGTGGTGGCATTGTCATCGTGTGAAGCTGAATATATAGCAAGATCATATGCTGCATGTCAAGTAATTGGATCAGATCTGTACTTGAAGAAATAACTATCAAAGTGAAGAAACCTTTAGTATTGTAAATCGACAACAAGTCAGCCATAAATCTGGCGAAGAATCCAGTTCTACATGGAAGAAGTAAACATATTGAAGCAAGATTTCACTTCTTGAGGAAAAAAGTAAATCAAGGTGAACTTGAAGTTAGGCATTGCTCAAGTGAAGCACAGTTGGCCGACATTTTCACCAAAGGATTGAAGATCGAAAGATTCCTGAATTTGAGAAAGAAATTAGGAATTGTTCAGATTGACTATTTTTGAGGATGTTCGACAACTTGGATTATGGGAGTGTGTTGAAATATTACATTAGATTTGATTAGATTTAATATTTAAATATAATCCAAATTGTGTTAGCCCAAGCCCAATTAGGATTGTAAATAAATAATCATAGTGTGTATCATTATTTGTACAATTGAATAATATAAATCCTTATTTCCTTTATTATTCTCTCTTTCTCTCCTCAATAAAAGTGTCTCACGCACTAACAAATCATACTTTTGTTGTTGCTTTATATAATTAAAGTTAGAGAATTGACTATAAAGTTTATTATAAGCACAAATCAATGCTTATAAGTTGATACATATTATTAGTCTATATTTGTCATTATGTGAATGTCAATTAATTGAAGAATGAATTCAATTTTATAAATGATAGTCTGATAGAAGTGTAATGTAAATTTAGACGGAACCCGTGCGATAATACGAATTTCTTACTAATTCTTCATGCAGGAAGAATCCCATGAAAATTCAATAACACGAGTAATCGGTACTAACACTTGATGATTAAGTGTCTTAAATATGATATATCATTCTTTCTTTTTTTTACAAAAGAAACATACCAACTATTTTTATAAGAGAAAATAGAGTAAAATTTCATGTAAATTATAAGATATTTTGAAGGATTTATTGAAAACGTTATAAATATATAATTTATTTATTTATAAATTTTCATATAAATTATAACATATTTTGAATAATTTATTAAAAACGTTATAGATATATAATAAATTATTTTTATAAATTCTCTCAAATCTAAATGCAATTCAATATTATTTTTGAAAATGGTTTTCTTAAGATAAATAATTTTTTAATTTAAAAAATAAAAAGCAATGAAGTTATTGGCGATCCTCTTTAACTTTATCTTTGTTAGTAGTTTTTTGTTTTAAAAAAAATTGGAAGTGGAGAGAGTCTTACGGGGAGAGACTCTTGTTTTCTTTTTCAATTCTTTTCTATCTTTACTCTACCCCTTTCTATTTTTTAATGAAATTGGTGAAAAAGGTTATATTATCACCATTTATAATGGATGAAATTTTTTGTTGTAATTTTTGTAGATATTATATTTCTTCTTATGTTCCAAAGAAATAAAGGACCAATGGCACTCACAAATAATTTTCATGGGAAGAAGAATTGGACCTCTGAGATTAAAATAAAAGCACCCCTTCCTTACCTTATCAAAGGTGTTATGGGATTATCTTACCAAATCATCAAAGATGATTGTGTGTTTGGTACATTGTTAATATAGATTTAGGTTGTCTTGTTTTTCCCTCATATTAACAAAGAGATTAAAAAAGAAGACAACTTAACATTTTAAAAAATTGGGCATTATCATGGCAACGAGTGTTGGAAGAGACAAAGTTAATAAGTTTCATCAATAGAAGATAATGGGTAACCTACAAAGTAAAAAATTGATGTCAATTGTCTCTTTATTATTATTATTATTATTTTTTAATATTAATAGTTGTAGGATTAATTAAATCCAACAACTTAGATTTTGTTTAAGTGAACTTATGTTTGGTGTCAACACATATAATTTAGAATAACACTGAATTAGTAATTTAATTTTTAGATAATTATCTTTTTCATACTTTTTTGTTAACTTGAAACCATGCTTAAATCAATCATACATGTGTCTTGCCAAGCGTGGCTTGGCAATAGCAATCAGTGGTTGAACTTTGGGCATAGTCATTCCATAAATTTCTTGAGTATTAATATCTTGATGATTCAAACTCTTAGGTGGTTCCCAATCAAAGCAATGAAAGAGTCTAGCCAAAGCCATTAAAACCAACGTAACTCCAAGTGGTGCACCTGGACACTTGCGTTTTCCAGCACTAAAAGGCAGTATCTTAAAATCACCTCCATGACTAATTTCAACACGACTCCCATTATCTAAAAAGTGTCTCTCAGGCCTAAACTCCTCCACATTGTCCCAAATCTTGGTGTTTCGGCCCAACGCATGAGTATTAATGAATACGCGAGTCTTTGCAGGAATGTAGTATCCATTGATAACAGTAGGACGAAGTGATTCGTGTGGAATGAGGAATGGTCCTGCTGGGTGCATGCGAAAAGTTTCACGCACAACACATCGTAAATAATTAAGGTAAGGCAAATCAGATTCCATCACCATTCTATTAGGGCCAACTACTGTATCAAGTTCTTCTTGGATTTTGTGTAGGACATGTGGATGTTTGATTACCTCCGTCATCGCCCATTCATTAGTAACAGCTGAGGTGTCTGTTGCAGCCGCTATCATATCCTAAAGATTTATATAAATCATAAATATTAATTATTCAATGAAACTTAAAAGCAAATTTTTATTTGGAATAATGATTAAAATTTATAATACCACAAATGAACCTTAAAAAATAATATAGAAAAGACCATACCTGGATTAAAGCTTTTATCTCAACATCATCCATATGCTCTTTTCCATCTTCACCTGGCAGAGACAATAAAACATCCACAAAATCAAGTTCTTCATCACATTTTCCTACCTCTTTCTTATTTTCCCTTGCCTTTCTATGTTCTTCAATAATTTTGGAGTGAAAGTCATCTACTCTTTTTTCTACTTCTCTCATTTTCTTTTCACAACCATGAGGATCAATCCATCTCCATATTGGTAAGTAGTCACCTAAATATATCACACCTAATAACCAAAATAATTCATGAGTTATATGCATAAACTCTATAGCCTCTTGTGGACCAGCAGATTTAGAACCAAAATATTGTTTCCCTAATAACATTCTAGTGACATTGTTCATTGAAAAAGCACCCAAGACTTCCCTTAAATTAATTTCTTTTTCTGATTGGGCCATGGAAAAAACATCCTTAATAAGATGTTGGGCTTCCTCTTGACGATGTTTTGAGAATGATTCAAGTCTCTTTGTAGTTAATAAATGTTCCATGCAAATTCTTCTCATACGTTTCCAATGAGGTCCTAATGGAGCCAATGCAACATCACCACATCCATATGCTAAATGAACTGCAGCAAGAGTGCGTGGGCGAGAAGCAAAAACTTCATCTTGAGAAAGAAGTATTTCACGTATAATATCAGGGTCATTAGTAGTAATAACATCAATATTTCCTAATTTTAAATACACTAAGGGTCCATATTTATCACATAAAGATGCTAAGTCTCTATGGGGGAGTTGTCCTAATTGGAGAAGGTTACCAACAATAGGCCACCTTAGTGGACCAGGAGGAAGGTGTTTTTTCTTATGTAAAGAAGGAAATTTTTCTATATGCCAATCTCGAATGATTTTTGAGGCCAATGCTGTTAGGAGTAAGGTTAGGACAAGTATGAACAACACCATTTTCTTACATCAATCACTTTATATGATGAAAGAATTTTCTTTTCAAGGGTTGTTTAAAAGGTCTTTAGCGATAATTGAAATGAATTCATGGCTTGTTTTCAACTATGATTAAATTCTTTATATATAGCATGTTTGGGACTAAAGAACTAAAATCATTTCTATTTCCTACATTTTCATATCTTAATGAATCACAATCTTTATGAGTTCATATATTACTTTTTCCTTTTATTTTTATTTTTATTTTTTATAGTTAGTTAGAAATATTAGACTTTTATTGGTACACCTAGAAGTTGGTAGGACATCATGCGCATGATGGTTGTTTTCAAGTTCATTTCTTATTGAATACACACAAATGTTGCATTCTTCCTACTTCAAATTTCTATACAATCACCATGTGCATGACCCATGAAATACACAAAGAAGTTATATATTATTATTATATAACAATATCAAAATATTTCTATAAAAAATCAAAATATTGTTGATTTATATTTTACTTTAACAAAATAAGAGTTTAATTAATGTTTATTTTCAAATCATTAAAAATATTCGACTTTAATCACGATAATCTCTAAAATTACATTTGTGATTGACTGTGATTTGTTGAGTATATAACTTTCGTTTACATAATAGTGTACCAAAATCAAACTCATAAAAGAAAGAATATTTCATTCGACAAGTGTTAGCTAATGAATAATGTTTTCCCATTCAATTTTGTTGGAGAATTTCTTTCTACGCCTAGTGCACTTCTTCAGGACCTCTGACGAAATTTCAAAAATATCTCCAGAATTGGAAAGTGCATCACCGAACGGACCACCAACGTGAAATATTAAATTTATTTCGGATATGCATATGCAAAGTCACTATATTTGACAAAACAAGTGATTTCGTATATGCGTCTCCGAATTTACCTCATAACTTATGTCTTCGGAGATGCACATTCAAAATCATTTGTTGTTTTCAAAATAACGAACAAAATACTCATATACCCATTTCTACTCCAAACAACAAAACTTCTCATTTCCACTCCAAACCCTTAATTTCTACACTTGAAGCACTAATTCATTTCTACTCCTCTCCATATTTCAACTCTTTTCAAGTCATTCCAAGTCATCCCAAAGCTCTAAATTTGTGTAAATTTTCTCCATTTCCATTTAATTCAATATGCAATGTTATAATAGTTTATTAGGTTAGTTAGAATCAATGACATTGTGTATATTGCTGTTAGAATAGTTAAATTTAGGTGTTTGGGTGATAAAAAATTGTATTTGGATGATCTTGGGCAAGAAGAAGTTGTTTGTTGAAAATGGGTTCGCAAGTGGTTTTGGAAGTGCACATCCGAAATCCCCCTGGATCAGTTTCAGATGTGCGCATTTGATTTCTTGCCTGAGTTGTTTTTCTTAAATTAATAATTTAAATTAATTTTTCAGGATTATGGCGGACAACCAGGACGTGAACAATTGTTTGAGACAAGGGAGGCCAAGCATGACTGCCTTTGCTCGGAGAGAGAGAGAGAGAGAGAGAGAGAGAGAGAGAGAGAGAAGAGATGCGCAACAGGTTATCAGGCCTCGAGGATGCGATCGGGTACAACGTGAGGAATTGTTTAGAGGTTCTTCTTCTGCTCTAAGGAGTTGTCTATCTCAGGCGTCTATCTCTCGTGCGCATGAGCAGATACTCGATGAGGAGGTTCCCGATGAGCATGCTGAGGCCCGATCATGTTGAGGTACCGGGAGAGGAGGTCGGCTATCCAGGAGGGCCTTATGACACCTTCATATTGATTTATTATAATGATCATGCCGCTCGGTATGTTTGGGATGGAGAGGTATTTTTCGTTACAATTTTTCATTATATAGGTTTAGTCACAAATTTATAATTAACGGTTATTATTTTTTTGATTTCAGGAACAATTGCCAATTAAGTCTGTGAATCGCTCGCATAAAATATTTGAGTTGTTTATACCTTTAGCTAATTGGTTCCATCAGGCCATTGTTAGATATGGGCTTTCCGGACTATGCTACACTGGTTACATTACTATAAGCCATAGAATGCATGGTGCATTTGCTGAGAGGTGGCACAGGGAGGCATCGTCTTTCCACTTTCCTGTTGGGGAGATGACAATCACACTTGATGGTGTTATTTGCTTGCTCCATCCACTATGCCAAACAAGCGCATAGACAACACTTTTTTTGGCTATAGACAACGCTTTAAAGCACTGCCTAAACCAGCGCTGCTATAAGAAAAGGAAGCACTTTGGATTAATGTAAAAGCGCTGCTAGATGTCCCCTTAGCAACACTTTTACTTTAAGAGCGCTTTCTTATGAACACCTTTAGCAGCACTTTTACTTCAGAGAGCGCTTTGGTAAGTACACCTTTAGCAGCGCTTTCTCATTTTAGACAGCACTTTAGACGACGCTTTTTACATCTCTTTAGACAACGCTTTTCTTTAAAAGCGTTGTCTATTTCCCATCTTAGGCAACGCTTTCCCATTTTAGGTAGCGCTTTCTCCCTACTTTAGACATCGCTTTTCTTTAAAAGTGCCGTCTGTTCCCTACCTTAGGCAGCGCTTTCTCCCTACTTTAGATAATGCTTTTCTCCTTAAGCGCTGTCTAATGTTAACAATTTTTTTTAAATATTAGACATATTTTCTCCTTAAGCGCTGTCAAATATTTTCTCCATTTTTTGCACCAGGTTTTCACCACATTTTGCACCAGATTTGGTAGCTTCAATCCAATATATATGCATCAAATTTACATATACAAAATCTCTCTCTCTCTCTCTCTCTCTATATATATATATATATATATATATATATATATATATATATATATATATATATATATATATATATATATATATATATATATATATATATATATATATATATATATATATATATATATATATATATATATATATATATATATATATAAATGACGATATATACAACAACTTGAAAATTGATGATACAACTTGAAAATTCTAAAAATTCTAAATTGATGTTTGATCTACATATTATTATCTTCAAGAATTTCTAAAAAACAACAACAAAGAACTTGTTAGCTCTATCTTCTACATCTGCACCTATAACCTGAAACAAAACCAAAAGATCGAAATTCATGCCATGATAAAACAAAACTTTATTCCAATTTATACTTAAAACTCAAAAGTTGTACTCAAAATTCTCATCAATGAAAGAAAGACAATATACCTTATAAAATTATCAACTCCATAATGAATTGACACCATTCCTCCATAAGTTCATCCAATTGATCTTCTGAGTAATGAGCACAATTGAATTCGTCAAAGTACTACATAGTAAAATAACATAGTATGTGATTTAGTTAAAACAATATGCCATTTTATGAGAAATATTAAAATAATTCATAAGTTATAAATTCATACCGTGGATGGAATCTCTATTCGGTCCAAAAGAAGCGTTTCTTTCATAAACCTCAACATGAAATAACTGTAATCTATACCATTAGGTTGACGAGGACACTACACATGGAAAGAAAATACAGATATATATCAGGATATACCCCTTAACTTGTTTTATCAAGTATCATCACTGATATAATCAAAATTGTGAAAATATACCTGCACTCTGATCCACGTAATGTTGTTGGCTCTACTCTTTGGTACTTGAATACATCTTTGTGATCGAAAAGCTTGTAGAACACTATAATAAAATATAAACGACTATTTAGAACAATCTCACATAGATAAATAAATATACACACGAATATTTATAACAATTTCACTTACGTATCAATCGTCTTCTTCAAATCTGGGTATGTTGTCCAATCACTGTATAATGAATCCATATATTATACAATCTCTCTAACAGGATTAATCGCAAGCAACAACCAATGTCCACTGTAAAATTAAACAAATATTTGATGGAAAGTTTCTACACAACGTCAAAAATTGAAAAAATATAATATATGAAGTTAGGATAAAAATCTAACCCGTTGCCAGTATTATATGGTAAAAAGAACAATTTTTCTGTATCTTTGTTGACCATAAATAAACCGAGTACATACGATATGACATCATCTGGTTTTGTTACAATTAACCCTGCATTGATAGTGTTGGGAGCTAAGAAAGTGAATCTTTCTTCCAATCCACGTGGGCGCATCACTTTGTCTTACAAAAACCTTAAATAAAAACATCATTAAAATTAGACTATATTCATTGAAATGAGTAAATAAATTGTTCATTTAATTAAACAAAGTTGATCGGAGTATACCTGATGTATGTATCAATAACACTGAGGCCTAAAGGAGAATGTTATAAAACTTGATCAATATCTTCTCTACCAATTGCTTCCATGTATTCATAACCAAAAATGTTTGCCTTCATAGGTATAAGATGAGTCCCACCAATTGAAATATTTGTTATATCTATATATGTCCGAAGGCACGACCTATATTGAGAAGTAGGTTTTTTGCAAGCCGCGGTCTTCTTACCCCTACTGACTTGCTCAGTCTCTTTAGCATGCATCTAAATATCATTTAATTAGTTAGGTGAAGTATAAGATCATTCTATGCATAAATATCATATAATTATGTTATACCTCTTTTTTTGATGCAACTGACTCAGTTTGCTTCTTAATCCCCTTATCTTTTGATTTGGATTTTATGGGAGTCTAACATTACCATGAAAAAATGTACGTTAAATGGTTGTAAAAATTTTGAATACTCAAAGGTTCATAATGGTTTAAAACATACCTCCTCATCTATGCAAATGAGGTTTGACGGTCATGCAACATACGATCCTATTGCCTCTCCCAGCAATGTTGCATCTGAAATATCGTTAGGAAAAGGTAATGGCGCATCCCTCTCTAAAGCAATATCAATTGATACTTTCATAAATCCAACAGAGAGAGGTTTATGGTGAAGTACTTCTCCCAAGGTGTTATGCACTTTTCCCTTGCCAACTGTGTGATAAGTCGGTGACGATAAATATAGCTGACAAGGTGAAATACCCTAAACACAATAATAAATATGAAATTGTTAATGTGTATATATGTCAATTAAAAAAATTATGCTAATTCATAATAATATATATTACCTCTGGAATTTTCTGTTGGAAATCATAATTGATACTATCTTTGTCACTAGTATCCTTGAACCCTGGACCTTGCCTTTCTGACATGTATTTTTCTTGTCCTTTTCCAGCTCACGAACTTTAGCTTTTAATTTTTCTAACTCTTCCATCACTTCTTTATTGCTATGACCTTTCCTCTTTTGATGGTTACTCAAATATGTTTGAGTCACTCTGAATCCCTTACCCCTCACACGATCGGTATACTCAAGAACATTTAATACCCGACTAAGTATGCTCCTGCAATCACGGTCTTCAGCTTGAGTTAAAGATTGAGATAGACTCTCCTGAAATTTATATGCATAGAGAAATAAATTAGTGGTGATTAAACTCATAATTTATTTATTTTAGTAAGCTCGACATTTAATTAAAGGAATATTGATATACTTACACATTTCTCATAAATTTGCTGCACATCTTCCTTAACAACTCCATCCTTACCCACCCGGGCAGCCTTCCACAGAACATGTTCCGGAAGAGATATTTCTTGAATTTTCTCCTCTTCTAACTACACATTAAGAAAAATAATAAAATCAATAATAATACATGACGAACAATTATATCATAGCATTTATATATACTTACCAATCTTTTCTGTAAGCATGCATATCCCATACGCCCTTTTCTGTATGGATACAGGGGACTTGATGCTCGTTGGTGATTCACGCCACTCACATCCTGAAAATCGAAGGTTTTTCTTTTTTCTTTGAAGGTTTCCCATTCTTCAAGTGAAATCAAGCCTGCATGCGCTTGTGGACGCTCCACATCGATAAAATTGTTATCGGCATCCCTAAGAAACTTGTTTGTCAAAAAAGATTGAAACCCTCTTAGTCTTTTTCCATCCAATTGAAGGCAATATGATTTTCGATCATCATCAATATTAAAATACCTCTACAAAAAACACAATATAAAAAGAGTTAGTAATTTAAAGATATAAGTGGCAACAAAAATGAAAGACATCACATATGGGACCTGTATTTCAGTCCATAATTTTTCTTTAACGGGTTTCAACTCATGCCTTCTCCAATCATCACAAGTGATTGGAACTTCTCTCCTCACAATGGAACCAATGTAACTTGTTAACATTGAACCGTTAGGCTCAATTAGTTGTTTGTCTTCATTCCAATGTAAGTCAAATCTGATACCTTTATCTCTTGCACGAATGATTGACTTCATAATTATTATACCTCATCTAATATCATTCTCCATATCACGAGTTGATTCTTTTCCATCATTATTAGAAGCCATTTGAACTGTAATATTAAAGAACATAAACACCATATAAAATTCAAGTAACATAAACACAATATAAAAACATAAACACAATATGAATTACTAGTACCTATTTCATTAACATCTCTTTCGTTTCCATCATTATTAGAAGCGGGATGTGATTTTTTCTCATTGGTAGCCATTTGACCTGTAATATTAAAGAAAAACATAAACACCATATAAAATTCAAGTAGCATTGAATTAATAAACACAATATAAAAACATAAACACCATATAAAATTCAAGTAGCATTGAATTAATAAACATAATATAAAAACATAAACACCATCTAAAATTCAAGTAGCATTGAATTAATAAACACAATATAAAAACATAAACACAATATGAATTGCTAGTACCTTTTTCACTAACATCTCTTTCGTTTCTTGGTTGGAATATAAATTACTTGGCTCTTAACAACTCAGACGGATGGATTGATCCAAATTCCCTCATTATGATTATTTCTAATATATGTTTCATCCGCTATAATATTCTCATCTTGATCATTTCGTACATATGACTCATTCCCTCTAACATATGACTCGTTCTCAACATCAACATCACTTTGTTAGATAAAAGCACTATAGACCATTTCGTACTTGTCGGATCAATGACATAGAACACTTGTTTAGCTTGAGAGGCTAGAATAAAAGGCTCATCTTTGTATCCCACCCTATTAAGATCCACTTGTAAAAATCCCGACTTATCCATTGTATGACACTATTATGTACCCACTTGCAACCAAAGATAGGAATCTGAAACTTCTCATAATCAAACACCCAAAATATGTCAGATTTGCATATTTGGGGTTTAAGTCATTCATACTTGAAATGTGCATTGCTTCAGCTACAACAGTGACACCACTATTCTGCATAATACTTTTATCATCTTGTTCTTTGGTATAAAACGTGTATCCATTAATTGCGTATGCGCTATAAGAAAACACGAGCAAACTCTGACCATATGCTAAACATCTCAACCTTTCTGTTATTGAAGCGGGATCTAAATCAAACTTTGAATAAATATGATCTTTGAACCATTGTATAAAACTTTGATTGTACTCTCATACAATCCAATTTTCATTTCTATTCGGATTTAAACCCCAGAGTACATCCTTGTGCATTTTAACATACGGCTCAACCTCATTGTCATTGTGTAGAACATATAAATGCACTTGATCCTGTTCAACCCTTGATACTTTCACCATTTTCAAAATCACTTTCAAAAACACATTTCACAAACACTCCTTTGAATTATTTTCCAAACAAACACTTTGTACACGTTCTTATAGAGACGAGAACCGTTACAAAGACGTTTTTCAAAATACCTTCAAAACCACACACAAAGCACAATTTCAAACAAAAACAAAGTGATCTAGCAAGTAACTAAGAGCCCATGGAAAACCATGGATGAAAAGGGTGCTAATACCTTCCTTTTTCATAATCTACCCCCCGAACTCAAAAACATCTCTAAAGGTCTTTCCTGTGCTTTTTCACCTTTCCTTTTGGATAAAAGAAAAATCGGTGGCGACTCTTGCTAAACCGCAACACTTGCGAACACAAACGCAAAACACCTCAAGTCAGTTCTCCCACCGTATGACACTAACAAAATACAGAATAACACTTCTGTAACTCAGGAAAATCAAATTCATACAAAATACATAAGTGCATTTCCGTAAAACTTGAAACACAAACATGGCAGAAAACGTATCAACTCAATATACCTTATCAATAAACTACATATTATGAGTGTAACTACAACCTAATGTACCTTAAACAACCTATTTAGTGATGCATGCATCAAAAATAAAAAAGGAGGGAAATGGAAAAACTTACCAAATGTGAGAAGTGAAAACTCTTCGATTGAATGAACTTGAGTAGTAATTGATAAATTTCTTAAAATACGCGCAACCCAGTAGAAAATTTGAGAAAGGTTAAAAATGGTGGATTTAGGGTTTCTCGCGCATATTTTTGTTTGTTTTAGAATAAATTATGTTGGAAATGAAGAAGGGGGAAGGTCTGACGCGATAACATCACTTAAAACACATTCGTATGTATACTTCCATAAAACTCACAGAGATGTTTCTCCGTACTAATTTATGACAAAATAAGGGTGACTCACTTACGAAGTGTTGCGGTGTGTACTTTTGGTGCTTCAGAAAGTGTATCTCCAAATTTGAGGAGTATTTTTCATTTTTCACTAGGGTGCATGAGCACCTCGGGTGCAATAAATAATCCCATTAATATTGGGAATTTCTAATCCCACCCTAAGTGGTTGAAAAACACCCTATGAAAATCCAAAAATGCCCCTGCGTTTTCGGAAATGTATTTTCAGACGCACCATGAGTCTCACCAAAACACGTTCTAAGTAAAATTCACACGAATTTTTTCAAAAATAGTCTTAGTATATACTTCTGGAAAAATTTCGGAAGTATACTTCTGTAATTGAAAAAAGACATATATTTGTAAAAAGACATATATTTTCCTTCATTTGGAGAAAGGTGTTCTTTCAATCCTATATCTCTTTCATCCAATTCGTCCACTCTTGTCTTTCCCATATACCATTCTTAATGTTGACCTTCATTTTAGTTCCATATCTTTACTCTTTTGACATTTATCTTACAAATGTCCGCATTATGAGGTTATCTAATGCTGATGAGATTAGTAGTTCTCTATCACCTGATAAATCATAACGTTTCACTAATTCTAACAATATTCTTTTAGATATCAGTCGTTGCACTCTCACAGTAATAAATGTCTTTGATGACTTCGATTAAAAAAAAATCTTCTTCGATTTATAAAAGGAATTATTAGGAAATCTCTTGATGGCAAACAAGTTTCTAGCTCCACGATTATTCTTCAAGCGGTTGGAATTGATCATTCCCTTTTAGGTCTCACTCCAACAGAGAGAGAAATGGTTTTCAAAAGTATGAAAAAAGTTCGTTCTTACGTTGTGACTTATGGGCCTACCTTCAAGTGTGATTTTAGTAGTTATGGAAGTATACTTTTGGATTTTTTCCAGAAGTGTATTTCCAGATTCTTCTTATAAAACGACGGCATTACTCAATTGTTCATGAATTTGATGTATTTGAGATGTATCCTAAAATATATTTCCAAAATTTAAGAATATTATTATATTTTTATGAGGTGTCCTAGTAATGCATATGGTGCATTTGCTTAATATTTGGTAAGATGCAAAGCCCAAATTCACTTGTATACGGGTTCAAAATTGGATCTGGGCTAATAAACCAAAGCACACTCTACACATTACCAAATACACCACCATCCTTCTTTAACTCTTTCACTTTTTCCTTTGCCATTCTCTTCATTGCCTCACCGGGTTTTATATTTCCTCCACTCACACCTTAGAGACTAACTCGGTGTTGCCGACTCACCACTTCCAACTACAAAACCCTAACTCGGATCCTCAAACTCAATCAAGCTCATCGACCATGGCTTCCGGTACACGCTCTTTTCTTCTTCCGTTTTCTCGTAGTAGCGTTTTCCTCCTGTTCGTTATAGTTCCGAAGCTCAATCGTAGTTTTTCCTTTTCTATTTTATATATTTCTGCGTAATTTTTTCCCGATTGAAGAAACTTTGAATTTGAACAACGCTTTGTTCGTGTGCGTGATTTATTCGATGGAAACTATTGAACTGAATACTTTAGGTTTCAGGATTTTATTCAGTAGTGGCGCAATTGAACGCGAACTCTGTAACACTAGATTGTGTAAGCGACTCGGTAATACATGATGTCAATGTGTTGCCGATGTTCATTTACTTGTGTTGAGGCTAGTTTACGGGAATCTCAACTCCAAAAAGGAGTGAAAATTTGAGTGAAATAAGGGTTTTCTAATTATATATTTGTTCAGTTCAATGTTCTTGTGGATTTTATAAGGAGATAATGTAACCTATGTAGCACTGACACCTCACAAAAAAGAAGTGTCCGACACCTGCACCGGCACTTGTGATTACGTTTAGTTTATTCAGTTTTTCAAATTTTTACTTGTATAACAGTGTCAGAGTCTTTTTTGGGGTTTCCGTGCTTCATAGAACAAGACTGATTATTGCTTATATACTTGATCATACACAGTTTCATGCCTAAGAACAAATACCTATTCCATTTAGATGAGTCATTTTATATGCTTTGCTTTGTAGCCAATGCTAATCTTTGAATAACTGGTTCCAATTATGCCATGAACATTATGCCGCAACTTGATCCATGTGGTCGGCTACATGGATCAAATTATGACATAATTTTCTATCAAAGACCATGTAAAGTTCGGATACCAGTTAAGTGGGGTCTGCTTTTAGTTGTAATTATTTTTACTTCATTTTTATGAGTTGGTATTGATAATTTGGTATGCATAAACAGTATGCCATAAATCCAATGATCTGAAATCTTCCTATTGTAAAAGAAAGTATACTTCCATAGGTAGTTAGAAGGGCATTCTTTAATAAGTTGGCTAGTTACGCTTCTATGAAATATTCATATTTAAAGGCATCAAAAATCAAGCATTATATAATAGTTTGTTTCTGTTTACCAACTGACCTAAACACATTAAGTCGTTGCATTACAATTTACACGTATTATTCTGTAGATGCTGATATGGAGGACTATGGATTTGAGTATTCTGACGAGGAACAAGAGGAACAAGATGTTGATATCGAGAATCAATATTACAATTCAAAAGGTATTTTTAACAACATTATTACTTTCACTGTTTTTTACATCTATGAATTGAATTTGGTTTATTTTTGGGATTTCAAAGTTAAGTTCTACGAATTAGATTGTGTAGCTTGTTTATAAAATAGTTCCATTCAAATTTCAGCCATTGTATTTTTTATTTATTTAACAATTATTTTAGTGCAGTTTTTTATGATAAACATCATGGCTGGAACCTACAAATTTGAGTCATTATCTAGTTGATTTAGATTTTAGGGGGCTATGTTTCTTAATTGTCAAAATAATTTAAAATGGAACATTTTAATTAATTTCTTATATTAAATTTGTCTCGCAATGTTGAGGTTTGGTTTTTCTTAATTTGTGGCTCAGGGCTGGTTGGTTTGTATTTTATATTGATCTCTTAGGACAATGTTCTTCTGCTTGTTTACAGGCTTGGTTGAAACTGATCCAGAAGGTGCACTTTCTGGTTTTGCCGAGGTGGTGGGCATGGAACAAGACAAAGCAGAATGGTAATAGTTCTTTTCTCTAGTACTTCATTATAAAATAGATATGGATGCTGAAGTGAGTGAACTTAAATGTGAATGTAATTTGTATTTTTTCTGTAGTCGTCTTCTATGCTGTTATTGATGCCTCAATCTGTTATTGTCCGTGTTTATTTTATTATTTTTTCAAAACAAGAATGTTTCTCTTTCTTTTAAATTAG
Source organism: Vicia faba (assembly GCA_948472305.1). NCBI lineage: Eukaryota > Viridiplantae > Streptophyta > Magnoliopsida > Fabales > Fabaceae > Vicia > Vicia faba. The sequence continues at coordinate 653,683,908 of OX451740.1, forward strand.
GAGTAACAACACTAGGTGAGATAAGATTAGAAATGGGAATATTAGAGAGTGTTGGATAGAGCTTATAGTAGAAAAGATGGTGGAAAATAAGCTTAGGTGATTTGAGCTTGTAGATAGATGACTCGTAAATTCTGTTGTAAGAACAAGAAGAGTAGATTAGATGGAGAGGGAGTCAAACAACTAGAGGTAGAGAAAAACCTAGAAAAACTATAAGAGAAACTATTAAGAAAGATCTCAAAATTAACTAATTGGATAGAAACATGGTCTTTGATAGAACATTATGACAGAATTTGATCCATGTAGCCGACCCCACTTAGTGGGACAAGGTTTGGTTGTTGTTTGTTGTTGTTGTTGTTTTACGTATTCTTATTCATGTACTATATACAGTAGTATTGTCCTGAAATCTTTGCACAATGATAATAAACCAATTTATATCTCCTTCCATATTTATTATACTTGTTACCAGGGGATTTAAAGCTCTGAAGCAAACTGTCAAGCTTTATTATAGACTTGGAAGGTATAAAGAGATGATGGAAGCCTACAGGGAGATGTTGACATATATCAAATCAGCAGTGACCCGTAACTATAGTGAAAAATGCATAAACAGCATTATGGACTATGTGTCTGGTTCAGCTAGCCAAAATTTTGGCCTTCTGCAGGAGTTCTACCAAACAACTCTTAGAGCTCTTGAAGAAGCAAAGAATGAGGTTAATCCATTTTGTCATTATCTTCTACTCATGGTTTCTCCTATTATTGTGGTTATGTGTTCATTTTTTGCAACTCATATTTGCAGAGATTGTGGTTTAAGACAAATTTGAAGCTTTGTAAGATCTTCTTTGACATTGGGGAGTATGGACGGATGAGTAAGGTAAGTGGGGGGAAATGGTGTATCTTACTTTTGAACTCGAGTTAAATGACTCTTTGTATCTATTAGTATCTACTAGTATTAAATAGATAATGATTTGTTGTACTCTGTCAGATCCTCAAGGAACTTCACAAATCTTGTCAAAGAGAGGATGGTACAGATGACCATAAGAAAGGAACTCAACTTTTGGAGGTTTATGCAATTGAAATTCAAATGTACACAGAGACCAAGAACAACAAAAAACTCAAGGTTGGCATTTGCTATAGAAAATAATTTTTCATGTCACTTGCATAAGTAATGTTTTTCCTTTCCAGTTTATTAGTGACTTTTTACAATTCAGCTTTTGATCATTTACATGGTGTTTCATATTGTTAGTGGATAAGCATGATTTCTCAGTGCATCTCTTAGAGTTAGTTTCATTTTCTAAGTACCGTTTATTTCTAGAAAAATGGAGTTTTCTTAAAGCTCATTGACAAATAAGTACTTTGCCTGTATTTGAGGTTATGATTTACACAGTTTTTGTATATCCACTTCTTTTATTGGAAGATAGAAAATAGTGTAGAAATTTTAGATTGACGAAGATATAAATATTTCCCCACTAATGTATTTTCTTTTGGTTCATCTTTGAAAAGAAGGGGGATGCTATTATGCATGCTAATTTCATTAGATACGAAAACACATCGAACCAAGCTCATATTCTTATGTGAAAACAAGACTGTTGGTGTGATTATATAGTAGTGCATGCATCTGATCTATATGACCTTTTGAATATTTTTATTGATTGGTTGATTTGTCTAATGCTCAGGGAACTTTGTTCACCAGAATTTGTCAATGTTTGTGATATTTGTTAGAATATCTATAAATACTTCATAATAATGTCATTACTGTACGAGTATTTCAGATCACTCTAGATGATTACTTGGAAATATTTCCATATTTTAGGGTTTAGGGTTTAGTGCCTATGAAACACATACACCTGAAACACGACACATTGACACCAATAATGATTTGAAAAATGAATAAATTAAACGTAATCGCAAGTGTCAGGGTCAGTTTCAAATACTGACACGGACACACCTTTTTTCAGAGGTGTCGGTGCCATATAGATTAGTGCTCATCTGAGTCATATTTATACTATTTTTGTAGTTGTACTCATAATAAGCTTAAACCTTACTAAGCTTTAGGCTTAAAGGGAAGTGTTTGAATTTCATGAAAATGTATCATAAGATCATAATTATATCTTAAAACATTTTAAACTATCTTAGATGGTTTCATCAGAATGTTTCCACTTTTATTATTTTATTGTATTTCATGACTTGTTTTCTTAATTAGGACGGGGGAATCTACAACCTCCATCCCTAAATATAGGACCCATTTGGCAAAATCACAAGAATTAAGAAAGTTGGAAGTGGTATTAAATTTGTTTGCAATTGACATCGTTTTTCGAAGTTTGTCCTTTGCGAGAGAGTTAGATTATGTTTTCATGATAGTATTGATTGCAAAAACTAATGTTAAATAAATAGGTGTATAAAATGGAACAATTTTTATTCCAAGAGGGTCTTATATTTAGAGACGGGGGTTGTAGTAATTATATCAAAGGGGTTGTGATGCTTTTTCTTTTGTAAGACATCACTCACCAAATGTAAATAAATTTTACTGTTTCATTTCCCCTCCCTTTCTACCAAAAACCTTATAATTTCAACTATATTAAATGCAGCAACTTTACCAGAAAGCACTTACTATTAAGTCTGCAATTCCCCATCCAAGGATAATGGGGATCATCCATGAATGTGGGGGTAAAATGCATATGGCTGAGCGCCAGTGGGCCGAGGCAGCTACAGATTTCTTTGAAGCATTTAAGAATTATGATGAAGCTGGGAATCAGAGGCGTATCCAATGCTTGAAGTAAGCAACCCAATTTTCTTTTAGCTTTTGTTACCGTACATTTCAATTGTTCAATAATTTTTATAATGACATCTCATTTTACATTGGTATTTCCCAAAAATATGATTAAATGTGAATTGCCATTTTTAGTGATAATTTCCAAAAGATAGATGTCATTTTTATCTTATAACTGCATAATATGTGGATTATCAATATCAATTTTAATGATAACTTTTATTAAGATTGCTATACTTATCTTTTAACTACCTATTGCTTTCCTTAGATTACAGCTATGCTTGACTACGTCAAAATAAATCATTCAACCATTTTTTGTATTTTACATCATCAACCATAATTGTTAATTTGTTGCTGTGTATTAGGTACCTTGTTCTTGCCAACATGTTGATGGAGTCCGAAGTAAATCCATTTGATGGGCAGGAAGCTAAGCCGTAAGCCCTTTGATTTTTATTCATCTGTACTCCACTTTTTGGTTAACTCATTCCTTGATTTAGTCCCTTTAAGTTGAGGATGGTTCTCTCTCTTTTTCTTGTTTTTACCCAACATATTATTTGTTGCAGATACAAGAATGACCCTGAAATATTGGCAATGACAAATCTGATAGCAGCCTATCAACGAAATGAAATATTGGAATTTGAGAAAATCCTGAAGGTACTTTTATTGAGTAGCATGATAGTGTGTTTCCTCCAGTTTTACCTCAACATATTTATCTTATTTTTCTACACAATATTTGTTGGAATTGGATATTGGATATTTTTCTTTCCAGAGTAACAGACGAACCATCATGGATGATCCATTTATCAGAAATTACATTGAGGATTTGCTAAAGAATATCAGAACACAGGTCCTGCTGAAACTCATCAAACCATATACAAGAATCAGGATCCCATTTATATCCAAGGTAGATAGCACTTACAGCAGTACTACTCCATAATGCCTTTCAATTTCAATTCTCAGCTAACCCTTGCCCCAGTCCATCAAACAAATTAATGGAGAATAATAGTCAAATATACTTTTTTCTATAAAAATTATCCACTTATGATTTGACAGCTATTCCCTAAGGTATCTGGTTTAAGGGTTGATAGTGTGTTGGTTAAGAGCCTGCTGCTCATTGTGAATAAAAAGAGCCAAGCATTTTTCTTTTGTTGGTTAAGATCCTGCTGCTCATTACTTGTTTTTCCTTTTTCCTAAATACCTTGTAATGATGGTTAAGGTTGAATTGCTTTTTCCTTTTCCTTTCATTAGTAGTAATATTTGTTTATTGAGTTGAATTTGTGAGGCACATGAATTTTGATTAATCTACTACTTTGTGCACTAAAACAATTAATTTGCAGGAACTTAATGTACCCGAGCATGATGTTGAGCAGCTACTGGTGTCGCTTATTTTGGATAACAGAATTCAAGGACACATTGATCAAGTGAACCGGCTCTTGGAACGCTCTGATAAGTAAGTTTATGTGTTTTAGTTCCTCTCAACTGGACTTGGTCCCTAAATTATTGTGTATTTAAAACCTGTTATTTTATTAATGTTAAAAAAACAACTTTCAGGTCGAAAGGAATGAAGAAGTATACGGCTGTGGACAAATGGAATACCCAACTTAAATCTCTTTATCAAACTATCAACAACAGAGTTGGTTAAATCATAGTGCGGGTGTAAGGATTATCTGTTTTGGTGCCCTGGCTTGAAGTTTTGTCATGTGAATTATTATACCCTAGGCTGTATGTGGAGTTAGGGGTGTATTACTCCGGTGGAACAAAGTGAAAAGTGAAAACCCAACTTGCAATTCTTGTTTTACTTCATGAAAATATAATCATTTGAAATTGATGACTGATCATGATTATCATTTATTCCTTCTTTCTGTTATTCTTTCCTATTAAGAGATTCATAATTTCCAGCTTAGGTGGATCGATTTGAATTTCAAATTTAGGGGTCTGCATACTATTTTCTCATGTCTCTGTACATTTCTGAGTTCTAGTAAATATTATGAGAAATAATTCATATTCAGTTCAGGTTGTTCAATTGGTACCGGAGCCATTTTGGTTGGACCTTTTTTCTCTTTTGTTTAGGGTTTTAGCTGTTTTGGGCACTTGCCTACTGTCAATATTGTGTAGTGTCCAAAGTAGCAGCACTATTCACCTCAAAAGCATCTTACAGGCCGTGCATGAACTGCCACAAGACCCTGTTGCATGCGAGGTAAGTGACCTCATTCCGACCCCATCAACAACCTTTGTTGGAAATATACACATGCTTATTACCACCTGGTCACAATTGATTGTAGGTGAGTCTTGATATGCCATGGTTTGGCTTATGGGTTTGTCCGCGTGCGTATCCCTTCTGAATCTCGTTATGCTTGAATTGTTTTTTGTGCTTTTTGTCATTCCTTTTTAGTTTCTCTAATCGTTGAGCAGGCTAAAGTCATTTAGTTTAATCTCTCTCGTTTTTTTAGGTCCCCCAAAAGTTAATTATTGGTTCTAATTTTTAGATGACAAACTTTCTCTTCTGCCTAAAATACCTTACAATGTTAGTCCTCCTGTCCACGGGTTCAAGACACGCCCTTGGTATTGGTCAAATCGCCTCCTCCATTCTTATCTTTAAATTTGTTTTTTATTTGGGTATTTCTATTTTGATAAGCTAACTTACTCATACTCTAAATTCTTCCACAATGTTTAGTTATTGCTTTCTCAAAAGCTTTACCCTCTACCAACCTTAATTTAATTTGTTTCTTCTGCTTGTGTATAACTGCCACTAAAATTAAATTTTGATAAGCCATTCGTTCACTCTAAATTGTGCATTGCATAACATTTACCAGTTTCTTCTACTGAAATACTTGATAAATCATCAGAGTTGGATCTAATTCATGACCCAAGAGGTATCTACTATCGTCAATCCATGCATCCGTTATACTCGGCAAGTATCTTTCTTATACGGGTTAAGATTCTCACTTTTAAAGAGAAATAAGAGTGAGAACTTGAGAACAAATGTGAGAATAAGTGGAGAGCCATTCCCTTCCTTGCCATCTTGAATGTGTATGGTTATTTCAACAATGAAATTGATCTGACCTGATCAGAAATGGACCGTCACGGCTGGCTCTGAGCAGAAAGCTTTTTGAACGAAGTGGGGGGGGGGGGGGGGGGGGTACCTGCAAGGCACTCCGATGCTGAAGTAAGTAGGAGTACGAGCAGATAATAGCAAGTGTAAGGTTAGAATGATGAATACCTGACCCTTTGGAAGCAGAGGGTATTTATAGCCCCCAGCGCTGGGCCAAGGTTCCTTCATTGGGCCGGGCAGGTTTGGCCCAATGGAGGAACTGCCAGGTTCTACGTGCGTAGTGGGGACCCGCACGTGGTCTCCTTCCTGGATGTTCTGCGTGAAGTGCGGGCGGACGGAGACGCGGTCTTTTCGGAGTATCGTTGGGGGAATAGTGGACTGAGTCTGCCCTAGCTGGGGTGCTCGAGGTAACGTCGAGCTGGACCTCAGACTGTGGTGCTGGACCACCTCATGTCGAGCTGGAGGCGTATCGTCGAGCCAGCGACTGCGCGTCGGGCACAGTCTCACTCTTTGGTCGGCATGGCCCTTGTAAGTCCATTTGGACTGGGCCTTTGCAATGCCTTTGGGCCTGTCGGGCCCAGTCCAGAACAGGAGCCCCCCAAGTCGTGGTTCCTTTGTGAGGAGCCATGGCTTGAACTCAGGTCGCTTCCTCATCGAGGTCTCGTGCCCGGGACAGAGGTGTGGGCCCTCGAGGGCCTCCTCGTGTCGTGCTCGGAGACATCTTCCGCGGTGGATGCCTGGAGGATCCTTACCGGGCGCGTCTGTCGAGCATACGAGGTATCTTTCGGGAACTGTGCCGCCATCCTATGGGGATAGGGTCATCATTGCGTTGGGAGCGGCGCGTCGAGGAGAGGGAGTCCGTGGTTGCCCGAGGTGACGTTTGGTATTCCACGTCATCACTATAAATAGGAACCTTGGGCCCCATAACACGTTTCTACCCTCTGTGCTTTCTCTGCTGCTGCTCTTCCAGATCTTCTCCAGTTGCGACTTTCTGTCACAGATTCTTCTACTCCGTAGCCAAATCCTGCTTTTTGATTCAAGTAAGTGGTTTATCTTCTTCATTTTCTTGTTAAGATGCATGATTTTTGGCGTTTGTAGATGTTTTAGGGGCTGTGCGCGTGGGATTAGCCCGGTAAACTCATACTTAGCCCGACATATTCATGCCTAGGACCGGCAAACGCATGTTTGTGGTCGGCATATTCATAGTTTTAGGTGATAAACTTCAGCGCTGCCCGGGGTCTTCATGATCCAGGGCGCCTGATTCATGATCGCGTCCGGTATGTTCATGGTCTTGGCCGTGGGCCTCATGGTGTGGCTCGCCATGTTCGTACCTTGGGTCGACATGTTGGAGAGTGACCGCGTAGTTGGTTTGAGGAAGAGCACATCGAGTTTCAGGATGTCGGGGAGGCAACCATTCGTGGAAACGGACTATGTGGTCGTGAATGGGACGTCGTGATTTGTCGAGCGTATGGCTTCGTGCCCAATTGACTGGTTTTCCGTGCTCTGCAGGTAACCATGGTGGACGAGCCGAGCTCTTCCGGGCGCCACGATCGTGAAGAACAAAGCGCCAACGAGTCGGTCAACCTGATTGATACTGTGACCGACCCTTCGCTGGATTGGATGGGCGTCGAGCCTCGAGGGATCGCGTCGATCTACAGCCGAGACGACCGAAATCCGTACGCTGTCATCGAGGCGGGCCAGGGCCAGCCCGACTTCCAAAGGAACTTCGTAGTCATGCGCCCGTCATCCCGTTCAAGGATCTGCTCGGTTTATCCGGAATATAGCTTTGCGATGTACGAGATCGCGTTCAAAGACCTAGGGCTGCGGCTGCCCTTCACTTATTTCCAGGTCGGGGTCTTCACTCACCTGGAGTTGGCCCCGTCCCAGCTACATCCAAATTCGCTCGCCTTCATCCGGGCGTTTGAGCTGACGTGTCGCTATCTGAGGATCGGGGCGACCATACCGCTCTTCTTCCAGATTTTTCATCTGTAGCGCCAGTCTCGAGGCGGGAAACATAGCTGGGTCTCCTTGAAGCAGTCGAGGAGACTCTTCAAAATGTATATGGACTCCGTACGGGGTTTTAAAGACAAGTGGTACGTTGTGCGGCCAGTTACCACCTCGGCTTTAGGAACCCTGTACGAGGAGGAGGAGGCTCTAAGCGATGAAGACGGGGAGGCGGTTTTGGGCGACGATGGGAGTCCCGTGATGGCACGTACGGCTAAGTTCCCTGTGCACTGGCTATCCAGGCACTACGAGCATGGGACTGGTTACTACCACACTGCTGCCGGGGACATGTGCTCGGAGGACGAGGAGGCGTACGCCGCCCTTTGTCGGTTTGTCGATAGCTTCCATCCTGCCCGGTGGGCTACGAGGGAAGGGGACGACATCCTGGACGCAGAGGGTTACCCAACGTTTGAGTCCCGGCCGATCGACACCAAGGCACTCGTGGAGTGCGAGACGTATAGGCAGGCTGCCCGTCTGCTAGGTCGTTTATTGCTTGAATTTCTTTGCTCGTCATTTATCTATGAGTTTGCTCGATACTGACCCAACTTTTATTTTGTGCAGGTTCGATGGCTGGTCGTCATGAAAGGCTTTTGAAATTATCTTGCGACCAGAAGCGAGGCAGGAGGGTCGTGAAGGCCCCACAGGCGACGAGGATGGGCCCACCACACAGTCCAAGTGCTCCTCAGCCGGTGAGGGTGGACTCGCCGTCAAGCTCGGGGGCCGCGTCGGATGGGACCCCAGAAGTTGAAGAGGTCGACCCTAGTGCCGTCCTGATACAGAGGAAGAGGACCCGTGTGGAAAGTGGTCCGACTGTTGGCGAGGACGCCAGTGCCGTTAAATCTTTCGCCTTCCCCCCTTGCTTCGAAGAGGCGGGCTTCTTCGAGAGATTCCCTCTGACAGTGGTTGTCGACGAGGCTGCAGCTATAAGAAAGATGAGTAAAGAGGACCGGAAGACGCATCTGGCCGCCAGCATGGACGGGCTGGTAAAAATGGTCGAGATGTCTTTGGTGCTATCCGAGGAAGGAGGGGATCCTGCCCGTGTCGAAGAACTCGAGCAGGAGAAGGCGGCCCTGACCTCGAGCTCGCGGAAGTTGAAGATCGCTCTAGAACGCTCGGAGGAGATGTTCCGCGAGCAAACGGCGATGCTCGATGCTGAGAGGGAGATGCTGACCCTGGAGAAGGAGAAGTCGGGGAAGTTGGCCGAGGACGGAGCTTCTCCGGGCAGACATGGATCGTCTGGGGGCCGAAGTCGGACGCTTGGCCCAGCAGATCGAGGAAATGAACGCTGCCATGCAACCTGCCGAGGACGAGCCCGAGGACATATTGGCTTTGAAGAGTCGGTTGGAGCTTGTCGCCCATATCCGGCTCCTCGAGGCAGATTGCGTCGGTGCCCTGGAGGATGGGTTCAACTCCGCGGTCGGTCAGCTCTCCTTGCTAAACCCTGGTCTGGTTACTGAGGGTATCGGCCACACACATCAGATCGTGGATGGCGTGATCGTTCCTCCGCCCGACTCTCCCAGCGTCGACAATGATGGTTCCGGGGAGACCTGACTAGGATAGCGGGCATGCGTGCCCTTGACATTTGTATTCTTTGGGCCTGCGTGCCCGTTTGTTGTATGTTATGAACATCGCCGGCATTCTTGATCGGTTTATAATTGTTTTATCGCCTTCGGGCATTTTTATCTGAATGTTGCTTTACATTTTGGATGTTTTGCCCTTGTTTGAAATCTTATATATTTGCATGAATTTTTAGCCCAAGTCATGGGCCCGAGGCGTGCCCGTAAGCGGCTGTGATTTTGGCGAGCGAGTCTGCCCGTCTTCCGTTTGTCTATGTGCCCGGCCTTCTTTCGCTGGCCATAATCACCTAAGTGTTGTGCTCGAGGGGAGAGATTTCCTTTTGACCCTTTTAGATGGCCCGTCATTCTTGACGATTTGTCGGGCATTTGGAGCGAGGTTGCTCAGTCGGGCGCGAAGCCCGGTCGGCACTATTCGCCCTTGGCGTGAACTGCCCATCGCGAGCTGGGTGTTCTGCCTCATGGGTACAACGACGGTGGGGCTCAGTGTAGCTGTCCACGTCGGGCACTATCGATCGTCATCGTTTGCCGCGCGATGCTGTGCGATTTGGCCGTATGTCGGGCTTGTACCTTAGCCTTTATACGAAGTCGGACGTTTTTTCCTCGTTGACCGAGCGCGGGCGCCGTTGGTCGAGGGTCCCAGGTGTTGGTAGTTTCTAACTGTAGTACTGTTTTAGCTTAGCAGCGTTCCAGGGTCGTGGTAATGGCTCTCTGTCCAATTGCTCGAGGTAGTACGCCCCGGTACCCGTGGTGCCGTGGACGCGGTAAGGTCCTTCCCAGTTCGCAGCCAACTTCCCTTCGCGGGAATCTTTCTGGTTCCTGCGTAATACCAGACTGCCGATTTCGAACTCGCGCTTGATGACCTTGTCGTTGTGGCGCAGAGCCACTTGTTGTTTTAGGGTGGCTTCGCGCAGGGCTGCACCCGATCGGATTTCCTCGACTAGGTCGAGTTCATCCCTTAGTGCTTCTTCGTTTATTTCTTCGTCGAGGGGTTCCTCCGTTCGTCGGGATGGTTCCATGATTTCGACCGGGATGACAGCCTCGGTGCCATACGTCAGTCGAAATGGTGTCTCACCTGTTGTTGAGTGGGGTGTGGTGCGGTATGCCCACAAGACGCTGTGGAGCTCCTCGACCCATCCTCTTTTGGCTTCGCCTAGACGACGTTTGAGCCCTCGGAGGATGACTCTGTTCGCGGCTTCGGCTTGCCCGTTGGTCTGAGGGTGCTCGACCGACGTGAAATGTTGTTTTGTCCCAAGTTTGGTGACGAAGTCCCGGAACCCGTGGTCGGTGAACTGGGTACCGTTGTCGGTCACCAGGGCCTGCGGAATTCCGAACCTGGCGAGGACGTTTCTTTTGTAGAAACGGAGAATATTGTGCGAGGTGATTTTTGCGAGTGCCTCGGCCTCGATCCACTTCGTGAAGTAATCCACGGCGACGATGAGAAATTTGTTCTGGTAGGTTCCTTGCACGAAAGGCCCGAGGATGTCCATCCCCCACCAGGCGAACGACCATGGGGACGACAATGTGTTCAGCTCGTGCGGGGGGGCGAGGTGCATATCCCCGTGCTTCTGGCACTTATCACATTTTTTTACGTGTTCCTTGGCGTCCTGTTGCATCGTCGGCCAGTAGTATCCTGCTCGAAGGGCTTTCCGTGCCAAGGATTTACCTCCCATGTGCTGGGCGTTGATCCCTTCGTGTATCTCCCGCAGTACGTCGGGGATGGCGGACTCGTCGATGCATTTCAGGAGGGGAATGGAGAATCCTCTTCGGTAGAGTTTCTGCTCGAGAACCACATAGGAACATGCTCGTCGCTTGATTATGGCAGCTTCGGCCTGGTTCGACGGGAGTTCTCCTTTTGTCAGGAAATTATAAACCGGGGTCATCCAGGACGTGGCATCCCCGATGGCATGGATCTCGACCGTAATCGAGGGTGGTTCGATACTTGGACGTGCCAGAGATTCCTGGATGACGGATTTATTCCCGCCCTTCTTTCGTGTGCTCGCGAGGTTGGACAATATGTCCGCCCTCGTGTTTTGCTCGCGGGGAACATGAGAAATTTCTGCTCGTACGAACTTTGCCATGTGTTTTTTGACTAAGTTCAAATACTCGATGAGGTTGTCGTTTTTGGCCTGGTAGCTTCCCTGTACTTGAGAGGCGACGAGCTGGGAGTCGGTGTAAATTTAAACCTCGCGGGCTCCCAGGTTCTCGGCTAGTCTCAGTCCTGCGAGCAGGGCTTCGTACTCTGCCTGTTTATTTGACGCCGGGAAGGAGAGAACTAAGGAGTGCTCGATTACTACGCCTTCTTCGTTTTCCAGGAGGATCCCTGCGCCGCTACCGGACGAGCTGGACGCTCCGTCGACGAAGATGGTCCACTTGTGTTCTTTCCCCGGGGGAAGGTCCTGAGTGGTCATCTCCGCGGCAAAGTCGGCCAAGGCCTGTGCTTTCAGGGCTTTCCTGCTTTCGTACTGAATGTCGAATTCGGAGAGTTCCAAAGACCACTTCAGCATCCTGCCCGCCATATCTGGCTGACCCAGGAGTTGCCTCACCGGCTGATCGGTTCGCACGATAATGGTGTGGGCTAGAAAGTAGTGTCTGAGCCTCCTTGCAGCGTTAATGAGGGCCAAAGCGACCTTTTCTATCTGCTGGTATCTGCTTTCGGGCCCTTGTAAGGCTTTGCTCGTGAAGTAGACGGGTTTCTGCCCGTTGGGGGTCTCGCGGACAAGGGCTGCGCTGATGGCTTCGTTCGAAACGGCCAAGTATAAATACAGCGGTTCACCGTCGTCTGGTCGAGACAGCACGGGCGGCTGAGACAGACTCTGCTTCAGATGGCGAAGTGCGTGCTCGCATTCCTCGTTCCATTCGAAGGCTGCTTCCTTTCGAAGGAGTTTGAAGAAGGGGAGGGCGTGCTGAGCGGACTTCGCGACGAAGCGGGATAGTGACGTCAGCATGCCGTTCATGATTTGTATCGACTTCTTCGACGTCGGTGTTGGGAGGTTGGCGAATGCCCGACATTTGTCGGGGTTGGCTTCAATCCCTCGTTCTGTTAGATAGAATCCGAGGAATTTTCCTGCCTTAACCCCGAACGTGCACTTTTCGGGGTTGAACCTCATTTTGCATTGTCTTGCTTGGGCGAAGACTGTCTTGAGATGAGCTGCGTGATCGGTGTCTGCTCGGGATTTGACGATCATGTCGTCCATATATACCTCGAGCATGTCGCCAATCTGTTTGTTGAACACTCTGTTCATCATACGTTGGTAAGTTGCTCCGGCGTTTTTCAGTCCGAAGGGCATTACGTTGTAGTAATAGTTGCCCGAGCTGGTCATGAATGCCGTGCAGTGTTTGTCGCCCAGAGCCATTGGGATTTGGTTATATCCCGAGTAGGCGTCTATGAACGACAAAGTCTTGTAGCCGGCCGAGTTGTCGACCAGCATGTCTATGTTAGGTAAAGGAAAAGCATCCTTCGGGCAAGCCCGATTGAGATCGGTATAGTCAACACACATTCTCCATTTTCCATTATTCTTTTTCACAAGTACAACATTTGACAGCCAGGTGGAATACCGGGCTTCAGAAATAAAATTTGCCTCTAGGAGGTCTTTTACAGCTTTTTCAGCAGCCTCTGTTTTTTCTGGAGACTGCCTACGCCTACGTTGTACTACGGCCTTGGCGGCTGGATCAATGGCGAGGTGGTGACAGGCGACCTCAGGGTCGAGTCCGGGCATCTCTGCAGCGCTCCAGGCGAAGAGATCAGCATTCTCGCGCAGACAGGCCTTGATTTGCTTCCTGGCTAAGTCGGGGAGGTCTTTACCAATCTTCACTCCCTTGGTCGGGTCTGTGCCGAGGGGAACGAGTTCAAAATCCCCATCCGGAATAGGTCGGAGTGGGATTTGCTCGCTGCTGGATGGCTCGTCCTGGTCGAAGCGAGCGTCGAGGGCTATGGAGTCGACCTTTGGTGGGGCCTTCTGGACTTCTTCCTCGGGGGATGCTTTCCTGTCGGGCTCCTGTTTTGTCCTTTTGGCGGGTCTGGTCCCTACGTCGACGGTATCCCGTCCCTTTGAAACAGCGTTGAAGCACCTGCGGGCAGCGGCGAGGTCTCCTTGGATGGTGGCTACCCGTGCCCTTTTGGTGTAGAACTTCATTTTCAGATGGACAGTCGAGGGCACCGCTGTCAGCTCCGCCAGTGTCGGTCTCCCCAAGATGCAATTGTACAGAGACGGGCAATCAATGACGAGGAAGCGGACCTTGACCTGTCGCGTTGTCGTTCCTTCGCCGAATGTGACCAGGAGCTCGACATAACCCCAGGGTTTGGAAGTCGAGCCGTTGAAGCCTTGAAGATCCGAACCCACATACGGAGAGAGATGTGAGTCGTCCAGTTGTAAGGTCCGGAACAGCTGGATGTACATCACGTCGACGGAACTCCCTTCGTCGACCAAGATGCGATGCACGTCAAAATTGGCCATTTTTGCCCTTATCAGTAAGGGGATGACCGCGTTCGGGGCTCCGCCGGGGAGTTCTTCCAGGTAGAAGGTGATGGGCTATGACCTGCCCTTCACCCTTTTGAACGTTACAGTTTGTGGAGGAGCTATGTCGACCAGCTCGTCCAACTTCCTCTTAGCCGAATTGATGGTGAGGTCGTTGAACCCGCCCCCGTTGATGACCATGGCGGAGGGGAAATATTCCCACCTGCTGTGTGTTGTCAGGGGCTCCTGCAGGAGCTCGGGAACGTCGAAATCCTCGGGCCTGGTTACCGAGAAGGCGGTCTGGATAGGCACTGACTCGTTTGATGGTCGGGCGTCTTCTTCGGGCTCCTTGGCTTCATGGGCGTCACGACGGGGAGCGTCGTTTCGCCTGTACTGTGCGAGCCTTCCCCCCTTGATGAGGGTTTCAATGGCGTCCTTGAGGTGGACGCAGTCCTCCGTCAAATGACCATGACTCCTATGGTATTGACAGTATTTATTTTTATCTGCCCCTGGCTTGGCGGGAGCAGGTCGGGGACGCTTGACGCCACCGTCTCTGAAATCTGTACTGGCACACTCCGCCAAAATACGCTCGCGGGAAGCTGTGAGCGGAGTGTACTCGGTGAAACGGCTCGAGGGGCCCCTTTGTTCCCGGGCCTCCCGGGGTCGGTCTTCTTTCCTCTTCTCCTCGGTACGTCGGGGAGGAGGCTCTTGTCGTGAGCTGCTGCTGTTGTTGGGAGCGCGAGCCCTGGAGTCTCGGGCCCTGTTGGCAGCTTCCCTCTCCTCGTAGTCCATGTATGCTCGGGCCTTGTCGAGGAGGGCATCAAAAGTTGGAGGTGGCTCAATACCCACAGCCTTTCTGAATTCTGTGCCGGGGAGGAGACCCCTCTCCAGCAAGTATCTTTTCATATGGTCCGCGCAGGTGTTTCCAGTGATTTCTGGTAAACAACCGCTAGTCTTCCAAACTATCGAATAATCTTTATTAACGCTACTCAATCTCTTTGGTAACTCACAGGATCGACTAGATTGATCCTAGGACTCCTTGGATATTAAGGTTACTCTCACAATCGAACAATTATTCATGGGTGCTATTGTACAAATGTTTGGTTTATTTCGATCCCTCTCTCTAAGAGTTTAAGAATGTGGTCAAAATGTATGTGAAAACTAAGTTATACGAATGATTGCTAATTGTAATGCTGATTGAAAAGACATATAAAACTGTATGGAAAATGAAGTAACTGGTTTCGACCCATAAAACATTTAACATAAAAGGTTTCTGGAATGTGGAAGTTTAAAATGTGAAGAAAGCGTTTAATGCAAGAAATCTAGAAATGACTTTAAGTGAAAGTACATGTTTGAAGAATAATACTTGAAAGTAAAGGTATTGAGAGCGTAAAAGTTCTCTGAAACATAGAGTGCTCGAAATATAAAGAAAGCAGTAAAATGTAAAACTTTGAAGAAAAGACTTTGAAATGAAAAGACAGTAGATAAAGAAACTTGCAAATGTTATTCGACAGAAAGAAAAAGAAGGAAAGTGCTGAAAATAGTAAAAAGGCTTTTATTAAATTAGAAATACATGGTGCTATCATACATACATCTCTCTTGCATTCGTTTCCCTTGCCATGTGGTAGTTTGAATGTTATTGAGTATTTTGTATAACAGATATGACACACACTGAAATCCTAACACTAAGACTTCTATTTATACTAATTCGACCCTAACGGTCTCGCTACAAGATCATGCCACGTTTCGAACATGCAAGACAATGCTCCTTTCATCTTTCCACGTGTCCCCAAATGCTCCAACACATAACTTTCAAACTTTGAAAGTCCCGCTTTCATTTAAATTTTAAATGCTTTGGTGTTTCTCTGTTTCGAACGCTCTTCTCAGACCTAGCTTCGCTGCTGTTTCGAGCCCCCTTTGGATACGCTCCCATGATCACCGTTCGAAGCTTCAAGCTTTGACACACTCATTCGAAACACTGCTTCTGCAATTTCGAAGCGTGGTGTTTTAATTCCATTTCGATCAGAACTTCTAGCTCTTTTTGAATTCTAAATAACACTATCAAAATCTTCAGCCAACAAATTGCCCCTTTAAAATATGTATTTCGATCTCTCTGAGAAATACCTATTTTAAACATTTATACAAGATTTTGATGGGATCTTCGAATCATCATAGCATTTAATGCGTTTGACCCTAGTCACATCAATCATAGCACCCTTTGGGTACCTTAACCGCCCAAAGTCACTTCACAGCATGGTGCAGTTATAAGTAATGATTGTTTTTTAAAATCACGCCTATTACCTATATCAACTTCTCGCCACCTCTTCATCACACCAATCCATGATCTCCACGTATCATACTTTCACTCGGTGGATGTTTAATCTTCTTATTATAAAACGTCAATTTAACCTTCCTTTTTCCTTCTTTACACTCTAAACCTTTCAAATTCTGGAATTTTACTCTTCTTCTCTCATAAACAATCTAAGCTCTCAAACAACAAAAATGTCTTCTTCCACATCATCCCAACTCAAGAAAGTCTCCAAGAAGAAAGGAAAAACTACAGGAGCAACTATGGAGAGTAAAATCGTCACCATTCAAGGCCAATCTGCTCTTGCTCCTCAAATGATTTCCAAAGAAAAAGAAATGATGTACGCATCACAGGTACTCATCCCTACCCATGTTGCTGGTAAGAGGTTAGCCTTAAACGGCCCTCTTACAGTTTTTGAAATACTAAAGGACACCAGGACCATTTTTCCCGTGTGTTATAACTTCAAACCTTTATTCAACAAAATGGATGCCCCTAGGGCAGTAGAATTTCTTAATCCGAATACCACAGAAACCTCAACTGTTTATCCTAAGGACCCATTTATCTTGGATTATGTAAAAAGCAATTTTAAACCATTCCGATCTTGCCCCACTGCTGATGTTGCTTATCAAAACTGGTTCACGAAAGTAGAAGCCAAAAAATCCCAGCAATGGGAAGAACTAGGCATTTATAACCTTATTAAGCTATCGAAACCTGGATTCACCTATAGTCATCCTCTGCTATTTGCGTCCCTCTATTTCTGGGATAGTACCTACAACACTTTCCATCTTCCAGGTGGAATGATCACCCCAACCTTCTTCGATATAGCAGCCATTACTGGGCTGTCGCCAGTGGGGGAAACTTATGTTCCTGACAATGAAGAGCACTCAAGCATAATTGACTTCGAAGTCAAGTTAGCCAGCTTCTCCAAATTTATCGGCCATTATCATGCTGAAGGGGATAATGTGTCTGACACAGAGCACATTGCTTTCTTAACCCTGTGGCTGTCTAGGTACGTTTTCTGCAGTAGATCCCTGCAGGTAGCTAGTAGGTTCATTCCTTTAGCTAGGGATTTACATGAAAATCGCAAAGTGTGCCTAAGTGAATTACTCTTAGTTGACCTCTATGAGAGCCTGAGGTCAGCTGTTTCGAGCCTCAAATCCCACACTTCCAAAAACATTCTCTTAGCTGGCCCATTTTGGTTACTTCAATTATGGCTCAACGCCATGTTCGAACCTTCTTTATCAACCGCCAACACCATAGATGAACAAGATTCAGAAATAAGTGATAGGATAGTCGAAGGCACTAGGCTTCGCAGACTAACCCCTAATGATGACAAGGACGACTTCAAGGTTCAATTTTCGAAGTACATCTTGATACTCTCAAAAAGACATAAGTTCGAAGAGAGCATGGCGCCCTTTGCTTCGAGGGCTCATGGACCTTCTTGGTTCACCATGGCTCTCTCAGAAGCCATCAAGAGTAAGGAAATCCAAGATGTGTGGAGAGCTTTCTTGCTTCCTAGACTTATCTCTTCAAGGATAACCCCAGCTAAGAACCAAATTCTTCTCTTTGCCTACCAACCAAACTTCGTTTCGAGGCAGTTTGGCCTATGCCAACTGATTCCTGAACCTTTGTTCCAGACTGAGAGCGCCATCACATCTGGTCGAACTTTCAAGGCAAGGGAAGCCAAGATCCAGCAAGAACAATATCAGGGCTTTGCCCAATTTGAACTGATAGCCTTCGAACCTACCCATCTCGCGGCCAAAGGATTTCTGGAGTGGTGGATTAAGTTTTATCAAGCTTGTATGTTCGATACACTTACTATTCGACAGAAACTAATTGATGCCTTCGATGTGCAGGTACCAGCAAAGAAAGGTATGTTTACTCATGCCAAAGAAATAAAAGCTTTTCAAAATTACTTCGAAACTACTTACGACCCCACACGCTTGGACTCCACTGTGCATCAAGCGGCTGAGACCTTGAAGGAAAAATTTAAACAAAAAGTTTCTAAGCTAAAACTTCCTTCAGGGCTGTCACCTGAGGATAGGTATAGGTTGGCATTCGAAATGCATCCACCTAAATTTCCCAGATTGCCTACCTCAGAACTGGCTCTGGCTTGGTTTCCCCCATATCCATGGTGGTTTACTTGCAAAGAGATGTTCAAATATCTTCAAAGGAAACCAAAGCCATCTGAGACTGTGACATGGGCTCGACACTGGCTTCATGATTTCCCAGGACATCTTCGATATGACCTTTCTGCCATGTCAATTAAATCTGATCAAGGCACAGGTGCGAATGCTTGGGAAAACTCCCAAATATCTTTTATTTTCCAAATCTTTAACCTTTGCTTTAAATGTTTTGATTTTCAGCTATCAGGATAAAGACTACTGCCTCGAAATCGAAGGAAGGGAGCGCCTCTCAAGCCTCCATCGAAACCACCGAAAAGGCTAATCAACCCGAAACGACTACTGCTGCTGCAACTACACCAACAACAACAACGCCAACAACAACAAGTGCCCCAATTCCAACGGTAATCACTTAATTTTTGATGCTTCGAATTCACTCAATCCTTTTATATCTAACTTCGTTAAAATTCGTTCAGACCAACAAGCTTCCCCCCACTACTCCCAAGAAGCGGAAACCAAGCACCACTGAGGAAGATCTGACTGCTGGAGGAAACTCAAACATTGCTTCGAAGAAGAAGCTAAAGAAAGCTACACCCAAAAGTACTGTTCCTACTAGTGCCTCTGGACTCGACTCCAGGGATGCTGCTCCCTTACCACAATCCAAAAATCCACCTTCGACCTCCAACCCACAGTTGGAACGCATAGCTAGTAACCTCTCTTCTGAGGGCCCACAGGTAAATCGAACTTCTTCTAAAAAATGTTTAACTTCTTATTACCTTGGGGAGTGTCATCCTCTAACATTTTGCTGCTCCTTGCAGAACATCCTGAATCCCACTTCTACTATTTCGACCTCACCGTCCAGGGCTGCTGTTCCGCTTAACTCCTCTCCTCAAGGAGATTCCAGCAATTTGGTCCAAAACAAAGGTTCTTCCAACGTGGCGGTTTTGGCTGGAACTTCTGAGCAGCCAGATGACCAAGGTACCTCCATTCCTCTGAAAGAGGTGAACGAAACCATACCTCAAACGTCTGCAGAGGATTCACAAAGGGTTCTTCAAAAGTCCCCTCTTGAAACTCTTCAAGAGGATCCAAAGGATACTCAGACTGAAGAGGAAAAAGCTGATTCTGGGCAAGGATTCGAAGAATCTGCAGACGAAGAATCTGAGGAGGGAAACGCCAATGATGGGGAAAACGACAATGATGGTTCGACTGCCGGGACGGAGTCTAATGCACATAGCGGTGAAAAGGATGGTATCGAAGTGGTAGATTTGGACGAGGATGAAGAAGACCAAGAGCACGAAGCAAATGAAGGGGATGGTGATACAATCAACGAAAACCCAGAGGTTGAAACAAACGAGGTTCCCCTACGCGTGGAATTCCCCCAATCCTCTCCGTCTCGAATGACTGACGAGGAACTGGCACTTCTGAGGCGAAATGACCCTATTGGGTACATGAAGGCAAAGTTGGCCCAGAGGGACATCCCACTCGCTAGGGCTGGCACAAGTTCAACCAGCTATCCTCTTCCCACAGATGAAAGAGTTGTTCTTCTCAACAAAATTAGGAGAACTATTCTTAATGTGGATATCTTCGAAGTGCTTAAGCAAGATAGTACTGCTTGCTATACTATGAAGGAGCTGCTTACAAAGGTTAATCTTTCCAGCTGCTCTTTGCCAGTTAGTACTCTCTTGTTTGATCTTCAGAATTTGCTGGACAACGTAACTGGCTATCTTCTCCAAGACGAATCTGCTGCCAAGAAGGTTCACGAGAAACGCATTGCTATGGATGCCGCCTATGAACAAGCTTCGAAGCTTTCTCAAGAAGCTGAAGATCAGGCTATGCATCTGAAGCAGGCAAAAACTGAATATGAGGCTCGAGCTGAGTCCATTCTTATTTGGGAAAGGCAGATTCTGGAACTTCAGCAGAAAGTTAAGGAGGCTAAGGAACAACAACTAGCCTTCGAAACTAATCCTGCAGGTAACCAATTCGAAGAGCTTCTCAACCGGGGGCTTGCAGAAATGGAGACTGCAGAACAACTTAAAGGAGAAGTGGCAACCTTGGAAGGTGCCAGGCGGTTTGCTCAGCAGAAACTTGAAACATTTCGAAGTACCTTTACTCGATTGAAAAATAATGTTTATTTCTAAATTTTTTGGTCTATCTGACCATAACTTTGGTTCTTTCAATGTAATATTCGAACAACGCCATTTTGGCATTCTTATCTTGCCATCTTGGCTTTTTTATAATATTTTGTTTACGTTGTTACTATTCGAATTTCCCGCAGGCTTGGTTTATATTTCTTTAAATATTTCCCATTAACCTTTAGGATACGTTTATCATCCAAGAGTTCTTCGACTTCGTAGGCATTGTTTGAGAAAACTTTTAATACTCGAAAAGGTCCTTCCCAATGAGGTGACCATTTACCTAATGCTTTGTTCTTCTTATCCATAGGCAATATGACTCTCCAAACCAAGTCATTAATAACGAATACTTTTTTCTTCACCCTCTTATTGTATGTTCTGGCCACTCTTTCTTTTTGCCTCATCAAAATCTCCAACGCACGTAATCTAATTTCGTCCAATTCAACTAATTCATTCATCATCATTTCCCAATATAACGCGGCTGGAATTTCGTTTTGTTTCTGTATTCGAACTGATTGCAGATGAATTTCTACTGGTAACACTGCATCATGGCCGAATGTAAGTTGGAAAGGAGTAGTGTTAGTGGCTTCCTTTGGAGATGTTCTACAAGCCCATAACACTTGGTCCAGAGTTTTGTGCCAATTTCTTGGCTTCTTGCCAATATGCTTCTTGATTAATCCTATTATTACTTTGTTTGCCGCTTCGACTTGTCCGTTTGCTTGAGCATAATATGGTGTTGAAGTTAGCAATCTAAACCCCATTTCTTGGGCAAATCCTTGCATCTTTCTACCAGTAAATACAGAACCTTGGTCTGTAGTTATACTTTCTGGTAATCCAAACCTATAGATAATATGCTTTTGTATAAATTCGATAATTGCCTCTTGATCAGCAACTACCAAAGGTATAGCTTCGATCCATTTGGTAAAATAATCTACTCCTACCAAGATGTATTTCTGACCTTTGGACGAAGCAGGATTTATTTCGCCTATCAGATCTAATGCCCATCCTCTGAATGGCCATGGTTTGATGATCGAATGCAGCTCACTTGCAGGGGCGTGTTGAATTCCTGCATGTTTCTGACATTCCTCACATCCTTTCGCAAAGTCTATGCAATCTTTGAGCATGCTAGGCCAATACAAACCATATCGAAATAGCAACCATTTCATTTTATGGCCTGCTTGGTGTGCCCCACATGCCCCATTATGGACTTCAGACAATGCTAAATATGCCTCACTTTCTCCTAGGCATTTCAATAAAACACCTTCTTGGGTCTTTTTGAACAATTCGTTCCCCATGAGGAGGTATGACAATGCTCTATATTTTGTTTTTCTATCTACTTTTAGAGTTGGGTCTGCTAAATAACTCTTTAATGGACTTCGCCAATCTGTATCTGACAAAGTATTTATGGCTAGAATTTCGAATCCCTGTTTCTCGGCATATCCCAATCTCATACTTTCCAGATCCGATGGTGTGAATCTAGTAGCCATAACTCTTCCCCTGATTTCGACCAAATCCTTAAGATTCTTGGTAGATACTCTATAACCTGAAGCCAACTGCGCTAAGTCATTTGCTTCTTGGTTTTCTAATCTTGGTATGTGTTGAATATCCATGTATTCAAACTTTCTCAATAGCCTATTGACTATGACGAAGTATATCATTAGATTTTCCTTTATGCACTTATATTCTTTTGTGATTTGTTTGACCACCAACTCAGAATCTCCTTTAATTTCGACTCTGGTTGCCCCCAATTCCAACAAAGCTTCAAGTCCAACAATGAGCGCTTCATACTCAGCTTCGTTGTTCGAACAACGAGGACCATCCAATTTATACTTGAATTTTGTTGGAATTCCTTCAGGAGAAATTAGAAGGACTCCAACACCACTTCCATTCTTGTGGGTTGAACCATCAAAGTACAATTTCCATGGTTGCATTTCGACGTAACTCATGCTTGTCTGCTCAACCAACGAATGATCCACAATGAAATCAGAAATCACTTGACCTTTCATAGCTTTTAAGGGCATGAACGTCAATGAATATTCCGTTAAGGCCAGAGCCCACTTTCCAACTCTACTATGCATTATTGGCTTTGAAAGCATATGTTTAATGACATCGAAGTGAGATGAAACATAAACATCAACATGTTTTATATAATACTTGAGTTTCATACAAGAGAAATATAAACAGAGACATAGCTTTTCTAAATCGCTATATCTGGTCTCAGCATCATTCAGCACTCTACTTAGATAGTATATGGCTCTTTCGACGCCATTGTTATCCTCTTGTGCTAACATACTACCTATGCTAACTTCAGAGGCAGATATGTACAATCTCATGGGCTTCCCCCATGATGGTGGAGACAACATAGAAGGCTGGGAAAGATATTCTTTTATTTTGTCAAACGCCTCCTGGTGAGCTTCGTTCCATTCGAAGGCTTGACCTTGCTTCAGACGAAGTAACGGAGAGAAAGCTTGAGTCCTTCCACTCAGGTTCGAAATGAATCTTCTGAGGAAGTTAACTTTCCCTAGTAGAGATTGCAACTCCCTTTTTGACGCAGGTGCTTTCGTCTCCATTATGGCTTTGGTTTTGTTCTGGTTGATTTCAATTCCTTTCTTGTGGACCACAAAACCAAGAAAATCTCCAGCCTGCACAAAAAATGCACATTTAAGGGGATTCATTTTTAAGCCATGTTTTCTCATTCGCTCGAATGATTGGCTTAAATGATGCAAATGTGCTTCTGCAGATATAGATTTGATGACTATATCATCAATATACACCTGCATGAAGGTTTTGATAAAGTCATGAAAGATTGAATTCATCGCCCTTTGATAAGTTGCCCCAGCATTTTTTAAACCAAAAGGCATCACCACCCATTCGTAGGTGCCTAAGGCTCCTGGGCAACGAAATGCTGTTTTTGCAACATCTTCTTCAGCAATGAAAATCTGGTTATATCCAGAGTATCCATCTAACATGCTCAAGTATTCGAATCCTGCAGCAGAATCTACTAGCATTTCTGCCACGGGCATGGAATATTCATCCTTAGGGGTTGCAGTATTTAAATCCCTAAAATCTATGCAAATCCTTAAAGAACCATTTTTCTTGATAACAGGTACTATGTTTGCTAACCATTCGACGTACCTTGTTGTTCTGATGAATTTGCAACGCAGCAACCTTTCGATCTCAGCTTTAATTTTTGTGAGAACCGCTGGCGCGAATCTTCTGGGAGTTTGTTTGATGGGCCTCTTGCCATCTTTGATTGGCAGCCTATGTTCGACCAACTCCCTCTTTAAACCAGGCATCTCATCATAATCCCATGCGAAACAATCTTTGTTCTCCTTAAGGATTTCGATCACTTTTTCCTTGAGGCCTGGGCTAAGTTTAGCACTTACGTAAGTTACTCTTTTCGTCTTGTCATCCCCTAAGTTGACTTCTTCGAGCGGGTCTTGTGCCAACATTTTGACACCTGAGTTTATGGGATCCCTTTCGAAGCCTAAGGGTTCTTTGTCATAGATGGCATCCAACCTTTGATCCATCTCCAACTCTTCGCTGGGTGAGCATTTCGAACCCCCCCTACTAACTTCATTCGTTTTTTCAAATGATTCATTTATTTCAGCCTCTAAGGCCGCTTTCGATTCATTCTCAGCCATATAGGCCGAAATCCTTTCGAAAAAGGTAGACTCAGTCATGGTTAAGGTTGTCGAAGTCCCAGCCTGCTAGCCGTTTTGGTATAGCACCTTCAACTTCCTCTTCTTTACTAATTATTGTTCTATCCCAGTAAAGTCCATCATGACGAAGTGTCATGTAGTAGTGGGCATTTCTAGTTTCGTTCATCTCATCATTTGGAACACATGGAGCAATCTTTGCCAGATTTTTATCATAATCCCTTTTGTCAACTAAATTGACAGTTGACATAAAGTAACTCTGGTCTGCTTCGATATTTTCCACGATTCCGTCATCTCTCCACAGGACTAGTCGTTGATGCATTGACGAAGGAACTGCTCCCACGCCATGGATCCACTCTCTTCCTAGCAGTAGGTTATAGTTGGCCTTGGCTTCGACAACCATAAACATGGTGGGCCTGCAACTTGAGCCTATTGTCAACTCCAACTGGACCACCCCCAGTGTTTTACCCACTTTTCCTTCATAATTGGATAGAACCATATTATGGGGCTTGATATCCCCTTCGCGGATTTCCAACCTTTTTAGCATGAAATGGGGAATCAGATTGACTGCAGCACCCCCATCCACTAGAACTTTGTTCACACCATGGACACCCACTTTCGC
This sequence comes from Vicia faba, assembly GCA_948472305.1. NCBI lineage: Eukaryota > Viridiplantae > Streptophyta > Magnoliopsida > Fabales > Fabaceae > Vicia > Vicia faba. The sequence continues at coordinate 653,708,603 of OX451740.1, forward strand.
CCGAATGAAAAGTGGCTTGAGATGATTCTTCATTGTAGGCTCTGGACGTTCGAAGAACGCATTTTGTTCTTCAACAGCCCCATTGTCCATCACGTAGTAGCATACGGGCCTATGTTTCATTAAATCTGTGGTGTCTTCTTCCTCATATTCATTGATTTCGGTTTCCTGCCCGAATTCGCAGGGAAGCACAGACACTACGTTACAGTTCAGGTTAAATGAAGACTCCCCCTCCGATTCGAAGTTATCTGTTATCATATCTTCGTCCTCTTCCGGGCCTGGAGTGTATTCCTTTGGTCCGTCTTGTTGGTCTTCAGAAAAAAGCCTTCTGTTGACTGGAGGTTTCTCTTCCGTCTGACTTTTTGGTTTGTTGGTGCTCGATTCACCTTGTATCTTTGTTGAAGTATCCCCTTTATTTGCCACAGCTTCTCTTTCAGCCTTTCGAATCCTTTGCTGTCTGCGCCACTGGGATCTTGACATGGGGTTCCTTCCTTTGTAATTTTCTAATCTGACTTCCTCCCTTTTTTGTGTGTTGAATTGCCTCCTGTATGTCACAACATGGCGTGCATTTCGTTCAGCATTCCTCCATTTGTCTTTGCCTTTGTCATTTCTGGCTTGCAGCCATCTATCGGTTGGTACTTCAGCAGGGAGTTCGAAAGTCACTCTTCGAGCAACTTTGGGGTGAGGGCTATCAGGTCTTCGCTGTTTGTATCTGCTGTCGAAACGCGGACCCATCTGGGCAGTTTCTTGATGGCTCCAGCAAGGGGCGAAGGGGATCGTTTCGAAGGCCCTAGCCATGCTTTGGTCATACACAGCAGAACATCTTGGGCACACCAAGCACTTAGTTGCCCCCTTGTAGCAGCGAAAAACAAACTCCAACAAACTCTCTCCAGCCTTGGGGTAGCATCTAAAAAGTTGGTTATCCTGGCGCCAATTGTTGCCAGTTCGAGCCCTCTGTACCCTTTCGAAATTTGCAGCAATTCTTTGGTTGCAGAGGATGCTGCACCTAGGGCACAGTATCATGCCTGGATCTCCTTTGTGGCATGACATGAGATAGTCTTTGAGAGTATCATCTCCAGTGTGATTGTCCCCCATCCTATGCTTTTCTTTTTCTAAGTATTTTTCCACTTCCTTCATCTCAGAACGGGGTCTTTCCATGTCCACCATATTTATTTCCAAATCCCCCTCTTTTGTTTCGTCATCGCCCCATCCTGTGGGCTTTATATCTTCGATCTGGACCCTCGAACTTTCTGGGGCAGAATATTTGACCAGATAGTCATATTTTCCACTGGGTTCCCCTAGAGTGTCCCATATTTCCTTCTGAGAGGGAACTGGCTGCGTAATTTGGACTTTCTCTAATTCCAACCTCAAGCCCTCAGTGACTTGTGTAAATCCTTCGTTGTGATCCCCTTGGCCTTCAGTAGCCTGGGTTTCTCCTGCAACAGCCACAGGTCCAGCAATCGAAGTGTCTGGTGTATTCTGGATGCCTTCAATGACTTCCTCGCTGACTTCGACCATCACCCAGTTTTCGACTCCAATGTCCTTCTCTCCAGTTAGGGTGTCGCTTCGATCAATTTCCACCATGTTGACTTCTCCAATGCATGCAGGCTCGGAGTAGTTGGTGTCTGCGACGTCCAAAGGATCTTCGTCCACTTTCATCTTCATCTTATCAGCAAACTTTAATCTACCGTCTTTGATTGCGTTTTGAATCAAATCCCTGAAAAGAAAACATTGTGAGGTCTTGTGGCCTAGGAAACTATGATATTTGCAAAATCCCCTTTTCTTCCTCTGGTCCAAAGGGGGTATTTTGACATTTGATGGCACAATTAGTTGGCCATCTTTGACAAGCAAGTCAAAGATTTCGTCACATTTAGTGACATCGAAGGTGTAAACCTTCTTTGGAAACTTATCACTTTTCTCATTTTCAACAATATCTTTCCCTTTCGTAGGAACTAACATTTTGCAGGAGTAAGGCGGGGCCTGTTTTAATTCAGCGAGGTCGATTTCGACCTCTTCGAATTCGAATTCAGGATATTCTTCTACTTCCTCAGTTCCAACATAGGAAATCCTTTCTTTCTTACTATTCTTAAAGACTCGGGCTTTTTCGGCTTTTAGTCTTTCGACCTGTCGAACCCTATCTGCTAACTGAGCCATATCCCTCAAATGCTGAGTATCTAATTTCTTTCGAATAGAGTAATCCAATCCCCCAGCGGCCATTTCGACTAACTCATGCTCAGGCACTACTGTGTAACATCTGGATTTTAACAGCCTAAATCTATTCAAATAGTCATCAATGGGTTCAGTGAACTTTCTCTTAACACTGGCCAATTCCTTCAGACTTATTTTCGATTGTCCCATGTAAAATTGTTCATGGAATAATCTCTCTAAAAGGGTCCAAGTGTCAACAGACCCAGGAGGCAACGTGGTAAACCAAGTGAAGGCATTTTTTGTCAAGGAACTTGGGAAATATTTGATTCTAAGATCTTCATTATTGGCTATATCCCCCGCTTCGGTTAAATATCTCGCTATGTGTTCGACTGTTGACTCGTTGGTATCCCCAGCGAACTTTGTAAATTTAGGGACTTTGTATCCCCTTGGTAAATCAGTATGCATTATACAATCTAATATAGGAGAAGCGTAATTTGGCCTCCTCATTCCCATATTGAGGCTGTTTTGAGTCATGATCCTCTCTATCATGGTGGTCAGATTATTTTCTGCCAAGATGTTATCGTTTCGAATCCTATGAACGACAGCATCGGCATCTTGGTTTCGACCAACCAAAACGACTCCCCTAGGTTGTTCTCCTCGAAATTCTGGGGCTTCTGGTCTTTCGATCCTTGCCCCTGGTTCCATAACTTCCCTTTGTGGGCCCGGAATTATTGGGGCTTCTAACCTTGGTGCTCTGGCCCCTAAGTTAACCTCTTCTCTGGGTGGTCTATGAATTGGGTCGTTGGCAATTTGTTCTATAACAGGCACGTTTGTTCGAAATCCCGCCTGGTTCTGCCTACGCCTTTCTGTGGGAGCAAAGAAATCTGCTATTCGACTCATATTGTCAGCGTTTTCCCTGTTCGTCACAGTCACATTCTGAACTATTGGGGCGAATATTTCCTGCATGGTTTGCGCTAACACCCCTATCATATTGTGGTTGCTGTCATCCATCAATTGCCTAAAAGCCAACTGGTTATCTGTGGTTAGGATAGGCAACGTGCTATAACCCACTGACCCTTGGTTATTTGACATAAATTGGTTTGCCCCAGACCCAGATCCTAGTTGTGGGGATGAATTCGATGTGGAATTGTGTAAACCTGCCATAAAAGATGTTGGCATTCCGTAAGAAGAACTTCTAATTCTATTCCCATCGAAGCCGGGTGGTCTAGTTGATGGAGTGGCGAAATGGGATTGTGTCCCAGGTGGCGGAACGAATCCCCCAGGGTAGCCCATAGTTCCAGTATTTCCTAAGATCGAACTGTTGGTTGATATGCCACTTACTCCGTTGGTGGCCATGTTACTGGTCGAAGATGCAACAGCCTGTGCATTCGAAGGGATTACATTAGATGCTCCGCTCGAAATGGACGCGTTAGTGCCTGTTGCCTGTGGGCCACCTTGGTCTCCCTGTTGATTGTCTGAATTAGACATTTTGTCCAAACGTTTTCTTCTGGATAAAGGTTGGTTGCTGTTGGTTATCTTACCACTTCTCAGGTTCATAAAACAGCAAACTTCTTAGGTTCCTACGTTTCTGGGATGGCTATGTCTCGACAATCCTTAATTCTGATATCCAACTATTGGTCCCACCAGGTGTGCCAATTTGTTTCCAGTGATTTCTGGTAAACAACCGCTAGTCTTCCAAACTATCGAATAATCTTTATTAACGCTACTCAATCTCTTTGGTAACTCACAGGATCGACTAGATTGATCCTAGGACTCCTTGGATATTAAGGTTACTCTCACAATCGAACAATTATTCATGGGTGCTATTGTACAAATGTTTGGTTTATTTCGATCCCTCTCTCTAAGAGTTTAAGAATGTGGTCAAAATGTATGTGAAAACTAAGTTATACGAATGATTGCTAATTGTAATGCTGATTGAAAAGACATATAAAACTGTATGGAAAATGAAGTAACTGGTTTCGACCCATAAAACATTTAACATAAAAGGTTTCTGGAATGTGGAAGTTTAAAATGTGAAGAAAGCGTTTAATGCAAGAAATCTAGAAATGACTTTAAGTGAAAGTACATGTTTGAAGAATAATACTTGAAAGTAAAGGTATTGAGAGCGTAAAAGTTCTCTGAAACATAGAGTGCTCGAAATATAAAGAAAGCAGTAAAATGTAAAACTTTGAAGAAAAGACTTTGAAATGAAAAGACAGTAGATAAAGAAACTTGCAAATGTTATTCGACAGAAAGAAAAAGAAGGAAAGTGCTGAAAATAGTAAAAAGGCTTTTATTAAATTAGAAATACATGGTGCTATCATACATACATCTCTCTTGCATTCGTTTCCCTTGCCATGTGGTAGTTTGAATGTTATTGAGTATTTTGTATAACAGATATGACACACACTGAAATCCTAACACTAAGACTTCTATTTATACTAATTCGACCCTAACGGTCTCGCTACAAGATCATGCCACGTTTCGAACATGCAAGACAATGCTCCTTTCATCTTTCCACGTGTCCCCAAATGCTCCAACACATAACTTTCAAACTTTGAAAGTCCCGCTTTCATTTAAATTTTAAATGCTTTGGTGTTTCTCTGTTTCGAACGCTCTTCTCAGACCTAGCTTCGCTGCTGTTTCGAGCCCCCTTTGGATACGCTCCCATGATCACCGTTCGAAGCTTCAAGCTTTGACACACTCATTCGAAACACTGCTTCTGCAATTTCGAAGCGTGGTGTTTTAATTCCATTTCGATCAGAACTTCTAGCTCTTTTTGAATTCTAAATAACACTATCAAAATCTTCAGCCAACAGCAGGGGACCTGTATTGCTTCCCGGTTGAAGCGGTTGATGAATTCCCTCAAGGTTTCATCCTGTCTTTGGATGATGGCCTCGAGGGCCGCCTCGGTCTTCGGGTGGCGCCGAGAAGCTGTGAAGGAACTGATGAACTGGTTCTTCAGGTTCCGCCACGACGTAATTGAGCCCGGGGGCGAGTCCTTTATACCAGTCCATGGCCGCCTTCCTGAGAGTCGTGGGGAAAAGACGGCACTTGATGGGCCCCCCGACATTATGATAGTGGAGCATGGCTTCGAACCCGTCAATGTGGTCGACCGGGTCCGCTACTCCGTCATACTCCTTCAGGTGCGGGGGCTTCTCCATGCCCGGGGGAATGGGTGCATCCATGATGGCCTGCGACAGGGGACCGCGGGGGTCGTCCTCGTCGCTCCTCTCCGGAGAAAGAGAAGGGGTCCTGTAGTTATGTCTGGCACGATGATCGTGCTGAGTTTCCCTCGAGCGTGATGCTCGGTGGTTGAAGGTCACACGCCCGTCCCCGGCGTGCCTCTTGTCGTGCCTTGATGGGTCGCGACTGGGTTCTCCGGCAGTGACGGCGGGCTGCCTCTCATAGTAGGGCCGCCTCTGCTTTGGCCGGGGAGAGGGGCTCCTGGAGTTCTCCCTGTAGTGTCTCCGCGGGGGAGAAGGGTGTCGAACTTCTGTGACCCGAGGAGGTGGAGAGTGTGGCCTCCGATGCCTCCTCGGGGGTCGTCGATCATCTTCAAGTGCCCTTAATCTTTCTCCTTGGGCGAAGATGAGATAGTTCGTCTGATTAATGGCCGCGAACAGTGCCTGAGTCGTGGCATCTGCCCCGGCGGGAACTGGGACTTCATAGAATCGGGCAGCTCTGTAATGAGCGAGAGCTACCGGGTCGTCTTCGAGTGCTGGAGGGGTCGAAGAGGATGATGCAGTAGCCCCGTCCCTGTAGGAGGAAGGTCCAGGGGCGGTTGTCACAGGGATGGTACTGAGGCCGGGATCACCGGGGTTATCGAGGTGTCCATTCTTGTCCGCGGTACCGTTATTAGTGTCGGCGACACGGACGGGCTGCTCGTCGCGAGCTGGATCAGCCATGACAGGTAGTTGAATTGAGCTTTGGTCTTTAGAATTGTTCGTTAGACGGGGAAGCTAGTTCCCACAGACGGCGCCACTGATCTGACCTGATCAGAAATGGACCGTCACGGCTGGCTCCGAGCAGAAAGCTTTTTGAACGAAGTGGGGGGGGGGGGGGGGTACCTGCAAGGCACTCCGATGCTGAAGTAAGTAGGAGTACGAGCAGATAATAGCAAGTGTAAGGTTAGAATGATGAATACCTGACCCTCTGGAAGCAGAGGGTATTTATAGCCCCCAGCGCTGGGCCAAGGTTCCTTCATTGGGCCGGGCAGGTTTGGCCCAATGGAGGAACTGCCAGGTTCTACGTGCGTAGTGGGGACCCGCACGTGGTCCCCTTCCTGGATGTTCTGCGTGAAGTGCGGGCGGACGGAGACGCGGTCTTTTCGGAGTATCGTTGGGGGAACAGTGGACTGAGTCTGCCCTAGCTGGGGTGCTCGAGGTAACGTCGAGCTGGACCTCAGACTGTGGTGCTGGACCACCTCATGTCGAGCTGGAGGCGTATCGTCGAGCCAGCGACTGCGCGTCGGGCACGGTCTCACTCTTTGGTCGGCGTGGCCCTTCTAAGTCCATTTGGACTGGGCCTTTGCAATGCCTTTGAGCCTGTCGGGCCCAGTCCAGAACAGAAATATTGATAACTTATTTTTACATCGTAGAAATACATTATTTATAACTATTGATATAACTAAAAGATTGAATACAAAACACAAACTAATACCGTATATAAAATTGTGTAAATATACGTGTTGGGCACTTAAAAGGGTGTCTAGATAACATTTTGGTTGTCATCATTCTTGAGAACTGTTACTTGAACATTCAAAATGGACATTCTAAACTGTGTCATTTGTTATTTTGAGGTGTATTGGTGTATTTTTAAATTTGTAAATGTGTATAAGATTAAAAAGTAAGAAAGATAGACAATTTGATATATGGCATCAAATACAATATTTAAAATTGGATGTTCAAATTATAAGAGACATTAATACTCTTTTTCTAATTCTATCTTTAATTAATTAAAATTTTATCATTCCAATACATAATTAGGGATACTACAGTAAAAAATATTATTCTCTCTTACTTTTTTACATTTTTCTTAACATGTGTTAAATGGTGTGCTGAATCACTCATTATGAGACGGAGAGAATATCATTTTACTTAAGTACTAATAATTAAATGAAGAGAACTAATAAACGACCGACCAATCACTTCTCAAATTTGAAAAGAGAGTGTATTTTTGTTGACAAATTTAATCTACAAAAAATGCTTTTCTTAATTATTGTTCTTGACCAAGATGATCTTACATAAAAGAATATATACCAAAATATTACAATTCAATAACATCTGTTACTGTGTAAAACCTTCAATTCAATTACAGGTACAAGTGATTCAAAACGATCACACCTCCAACTAAAAGACATTATCTTTCTTAAACTATAAAACACAACTCTTGATATGTAATGTAACTATAAATTTACTCAAATAAAATAATTGTATCTCACCAAAGTTCATGATAGATTGCAATCCTTCAGCAGCAACAGATAAAACGGAAGAATTTCTTGAGTATCCAAAACACTAAACGGCACAAAAGTATCAGAAACAATAGAACAATCAACCCTACCCAAAAAATTCCATAATAAATTGTAATCCTATAAAACGTTCCATTAAGCGGATTCAGTATCATCCAAATCGCAATCACATAAGCCCCCGCCGTACAAAACACTGAGAGACACGTAATAAGTATAAGAAACCACATAACAAACTTGTTTCGAAGAGGAAATCCACATATCAACAAGACAATTATCGCTTGAGAAGCGGAGAAAGATATGGTACACAAAAGTAAAAAAAGCTCATATCTAGTCTTTTGGTTACTATCACCAAAAGCTAAAACTGAAGTACCAGCTTTGCACGTTTGGTCAGGAGCACAACCTTGTTGAATACTTGAGTTTTCTTGCCAAACACCACCTGGTGGGTTGATTGCAATTTGGAAAGTTAAGGATGCTATAACTGTGGCTACTACCATAAGAGAACCTCGCATTTGTTCCATCCAATGTCCTTGATTGTTTTCGTTTCTTGTGAATTGGTTATGAGCCCATGACCCTGGTAATACTTGTGCTCCATTCTGAACCACAACACCCTCCATTGTTTTTTTGGCCTAACTAATTTTTTCTTCTAAGTTGAGATGAATATAATGATGAATCGTGGTGTATAAGAATTTGGTCAAATAGGAATAAAAAATATAATGCATTTTCATGGCACTTCCTGCTAAGTACTACTAGAAGATTGGGTTTGGGTCAACCTGGAAAAATTGAATGATAGAGTTGAATATCATGGTCAATGTTTAATAATGTATTAATAATTCAATTGGATTATGTATAGATATGAACTAAAAATAGAAACTATAATTTTCAGAACTCAACTTCTAAGGCCGTGTAAATTTAATACTAGCTAGCAGCCAATGTTGATTTGTGATATTCAACGTTGATTTGTGTCTTTTAAAAATGTTTGGTTTCTTTTTTCAAATCAAAATGGAATTAGGTATGTGCCGATTTTCCTTTTCACACATGCATCATCATATCACATTTTATCATGTAGATTTGGTGGAAGATTTTTTTGAAAGTAAAAGTGATATCACAATTTAATTGAATGTGTGTAAAAAGAGTTTACAATAATCGATAATATATTGTGATTTTGCGATTATTTAGTTTGTTTTAGTTTTAACATTGCATAATTATTTTCTGAAGTGTCAATCTGATAAAATAAAATGTGTTACCAAATGTGTCATTAGGTACGTTTATGGAATGACTTTCTCTCTCTCAATGTTTTTAGTTTTTGTATTTGTTTAAATTGTCACAATATCGACATTGCTATACTCAAGAAATATAGTTTTCAAGCGAGATGGGAGTTCCTTTAGTATTGGTGTTGATTGCTTTTAGTGTATGTTTGGCTATGAAGAAAAGATGAAAAGAAAGAAAAAGACGAGAAAGAGTGAGAAAAGATCAGATGAAAAAAAGTGAGAGAAGATAGAAGTAGGTAAGAAATAGATTGATTTGATATATTGATTGATATAAGAAAAGAAAGAGACAAATAGTAAAGTTAGAAGTGTTAGTTATTTTTAAAAGTACAAAAATATCTTTAAGTTAAAAACTCATTGTTTAATTTTTATTCCAATTAATTAATTAAATCAATGTATTAATTTTGATTTTATTAGTTTTATAAATTAAACCAATTTAATTAATGATTACATAGTATTAATAAAAGATGATAAATTTAAATGCTACTTAGTTACTTTTACAGAATTAGTTTATTATTTTAATGGTTGTTTAATTTAAATTTTAGTGAATAAAATATATAATAGTATCACACAACAATAAATTATCAAAACAAATTAAAAATAAAAGACATGCAAGGTGGAAAATTAGTCAACTTATTAGGCATGACAAGTAAATCTGCTTCCGTTAGATTTCGATCGCCCTCGTTTTGAAATTAGTGAAAAAAAATTAATTTTTATTTACAGGTATATGTGCGGGAAATGCTAGTATCTTTCTTGCATCCACATCCGTCAACTAAATTTAATTTATTTTTAATAATTTTATTATTCATTTACACATTTTAATATTACAATATCATATTTATTAGAATTATTATTTATATTTTTAAAAATACAATTTAAATAAAAAATATAAATTATAAAAAATATTTTTAAAATAATAAATTATTTAGTCTAATTATTAATTTTTATTTTTATTGAAAAAATATAAAAAATTTAAAATTTATGTGGATGGGAGCGGAAATATCCGTTTCTTGTTGGGAGCGGAGGTAGAAAAACAAATATTAATCTCAAATGAATTTAGAAACGGAGATGGGTTTGAATCTAAGTGGCAGACGCAAGTTGTGATTAAACTCGTATTCAACCCGCTATCATCCCTAAGGTTAATAAGAGAGAGAAGGGGCATTATAAAAAGAGAATGTGAAAAGAGAAGGGGGTAGTATAGGAACAAAGGTAGAATTTATAGTTTCTCTTGTCTTTCTTCGCAACTATGAGAAGAAAAAGAAAAACGTGGATCCCACATTAAATTAGCACCTCCAATTGAAAAATTAATTTTAATTACTTGTGTCATATTTTGTGGATCTAAATTATTATATTGTATTTAAGCAATCTATGAGAAATTTCAACTATTTTTATTCTAATAATAATTATAAATAAACAAGTTATATTTAACTCTACCAATTTATATTATTTTATTTACACAATATTTTAAAGCTATTAATTAATTAATTCAATTATTATAAAAAGATGGTAATTTTTTAAAAAAATACGTAAATGACGAGAAATAAAATATATAATACTAAAATATATATAAAAGGCATAATGACAAGAAATAAAATACATAATAAAGAAATACATAATGACAAAATAAAATATATAATAATGGAAAATACAAAAATTAATTTTCGTTGTTACTTTTTAATATATCACTTTTAAATGTTATATCAAAATAACAAAACATGTTGCAGTAACGTTAGGAAAAAAATTAATACATTTTATTTTTTAAATGTTTTTTTAAATGAAAATAGTAGATATAGCAAAATGATATTTAATTTTTTTTAATCAATACATTCAATTGCCAACTATTATGAATTAATTTTTCTATTGAATTAACTAAAAAAATAATATTTTAATGTTAAATTCTTCATTTTTAAAATTGTTTGAGGAAGTTCCATTTTTTAAATTTAAGTAACTAATATTGTACGCACACTCCAATAGTAAAAAAATAAGCATAGTTTAAGAAATTATTAAGTTCTCATCATTAGAGATACTATGGGACTCTCCTCTCTTCCAAACTAGAGAAGTGTATTCTCTCTTTTGTTATTTCTCTCTGTAATATCTATTTCGTATTTAAAGAAGGCAATGGATATCTATGGATACGAGTACTAATTTTCTACTACTCATCCTATATAATAAATATGATATCTGTATTTGTCTCGTATCCACGCGGGTATCCGTTATATATAAATTAAATTTTTTATCTCCTTTAAAGAAACATAATAATTTCAAATTTAACACATAATAATAATAATAATAATAATAATAATAATAACAAAAATAAATCATATTTATTTTATTTCTTTTTTTTTCCAAATAATTATATTACATTCAACAAAATAATATTAATTTAATATTCAACAAAATAATAATAATAATAATAATTTTAAATTAAAAAATTAATATTTAAATGATTTTGCTAAATATTAACGGATCTAGATATCCGCCGATATGGGTACCATCAAATCTGTATCTGTACCCGTAAATAAATAAATAATTAAATATTAATTTATTTTATCCGTGTATGCCCATTAAACTATCTTACCCGTATCCGTAACAAATTTTACTCACAAATATCTACGAGTATGAATTTTTTTGCCATCACTATTCATATCTACTTGTTCTAAAATAAACAACCCCTTAAATATCTTGTGTGGCGGTTGTCTTTGGTTAATTCTTTAATTTTTTTTATTTATTTTCTCATATTGTGCTTTTTCTAAATGTCTTACACTCTCTTTTTTAATATCTAAATCTTTTTCTTCCTCTATGATTGAATTCACCAATACTCATTAAAGTAGAATCATATTATTTAAGTTAAATTAGAATTTAAATTTTATATTAATATTTTATGTATTGTAATTTAGTTGGCTTTTATTAATATTTGGACATTTTAGTTTATTATCTGTTAGATGTATTATATAATGTAGTTTTATTAAGACATTAGAAATTAATCAATGAAATAAAAAGTTATTTTTTATCTTAACTTTCTTAGATAGTTTATTGTCTTGTTAGTTTTTAGAGTTTTTATTAATATTGTTAGGATTCTTATTTTGCTTCTTAACAATTGGTGTTGTTATTAATGCACTCAATCTCCCTTCTATGGCATATTCTTACTACAATCATTTATTTTTTCCTACATTCAATAACTCATATTATTCCACTACAACAACCATTTCTGCTCCATCATCCGTAAACTCATATCCTGCATGTTATTATCCATCCTCAAATCCTCCATTTTCAACCTTCACTCCATACATCTCATACCTACAACAACACATAGTTTATGCTCCACCTCAACAATCATCCTCCACATTCCATGGATATTCAAACTACCTTAACTACCAATCTCAACCTCAAAATTCATTTTCACAACCAAAAACACTTCACTAGCTAGAAACTCTAAAACAATATTTAACTGAAACTCATGAAATCTCAAAAATATATACAAAAGAGTTGAAAGACCTTATCCAAAATTTACGCCTTTCTCTCAAAGTATCACAACTTGCTTGTAAGGAAAAATCATCAGATGTAGTAGAAATCCTTTTTCCTGAACAAGTTGTTGTTGTAGAACAAAGAGGTGAAAAAGATGTATCAGATGCAGTAGAATTTTTTTCCAGATCTAACACTGAAGCCATTTAAGATTAAAACAATCCTACATATTCGATCTTGAAGCAACTTCATACTCAACCAGTATTAGTCTCTGCTCCACATTTGTTTCCACTAGCAAAACCACCAAACGAGAATCAATTTTCATCTTTATCTCTGATTTCATGATCACTGGATAAACCATCAAACTCGCAACGACCACCGTCAAAACCACCAGATTTATTGTCTTCTCTTAAAGCGCCAGATCTACCATTAAAACCAGCATCCAAACCTTCTTTGCTGCAACCACCATCTCCAGTTTCATTGTACAAAGTCTCATCATCACCGGCACTACCGCCGAAGCCTCCAAAACCACCTGATCCATGGACGTTGATGTATTCTCAATTTTGTGAAAAAAACTTTTCACTACACAAGTCTCTATTGCTCCGAGTCTGAGTAGTTATATTGATAGATAATATAAAACATCACAAACGATACTTAGAATTTCGTGTGCCATTTCATAAGTATCTTTTGTTAAATCATGGTTTTAAAGAAAAGAAAGAGAAAAAAAATGAAAAAAGAAGAAAAAGATACAGGAGGAGAAAAAATAAGGAGAAAGAAAAGAAGAGAGAAAAGTAAAAAGAAAAAAAAAACAAAAGAAAAAGTGTTTTGGAAAATTTGAGGAAAAAAACCACTTTCAATCATAAAACAAGCCAATATTTTTGTATTACCATCGACTAAAATTTAAAAAGGAAAGAAGAAAAAAACCATAATTTTCTACCATCATGTTTGCTTTCATTGTCCTTTTTTTATGCACCTTTTTTCCTACCAATCATCAATTACCATATTCTCATAGAGAGGTTATTTATCGTGAAATTTGGTAAACAATCGCTGGTCTTTCAAATTGAAGAAAAGTTTGGTGATTTGCAGGATCGACCAGATTCATCATATTGACACATGTTCTTATTCAAACTTTTGTTCTTGAAAATAAAGAATAATTTCGACAACATTCATAATCTTTTAAGTAATAGTGATTTTGATTGTTACTTCGAGGGTAGTAATGTAATGCTTTAAAGAAAAGACTGATACGTAAAAGACTTTCGACTTAAACTTAAAAGGAATATATAAAACTTCAATTGAAAATGAATGGCAATAAACATAAAATTGGTGCATCATACGTACATTCTCACAACTCATTTCTCGAACACTAGTACTTTGAGTAATTTAGAGTAATTTGTACAAATATGTGAACACACAAATCTTATTGCTAAGACTCATATTTATACTAATTCGACCTTAACAGTCCATTACTGAAACAACGCCACATTCATTATTGCATGTTCTTCGAATCTCTTCAGGCCTCCACACGTCTTTTTGGATAAGATCAAACTTTCAAATTTTAAAACCATCTTGTCTTCGAAGTGCCAAATAATATAGACATGACAGTCGAAGTATCTATTCTTATAATACTTCAAATAAATCAAGTTCTAATGGTTCACAAACGAACATTCGCCAACATTTAGCGAAATGAAATTCTTAATAGCTTTTTATTTATCGAAATCTTCACAAGATCTCCTTCATGTTTCCTTTCGAACTAACTTTCTTTCAATATGTATCATTTCAGCTCAACATTGATACCGTTGAAATTCCTAGTTAACAAATTGCCCCCCAAAATGTGTATTTCGATATACTTGGAGAAATATACATTTTTTACAAGACAACTATATTTCGACAGACAAAAAATCCTTCATGATGAACATTAACTGCTATGACGTCAGAAACAATCATGATTCCCCTTTTCAAAACGTCTAATCAAGACGTGCGTGATGCAATTTCATCATTGATATTAAAAGTAGGTTCCCAATGTGGCTTTTCAACAAGCAACCTTCTTTATTAACTTCTTAAAAAACACCACATGTCCCACTAACTAAAAAATTTAAAAATATAAACTGAACAAATTCCAGCTATAAATACCTTCTTCTTCCTCAAACACACTTTTTTGATCTTCTCGATTTCTGGTTTTCAAAAAACTTACGTTACTTTCAATTTTCCTTCTCAAAAACCTTCAATCGTCTAACAATCTGAACTCAACCATGGCACCAACCAAGAAAAGTAGAAAATACAGTAAGAATGTGAAGAATAATGAAGCAAAGAACACTGATGATGCTGCATTTTAACCAATTCATCACATCACCAAACTGCTCCTTGTTGGAAATCAAGAACTTGTTCCAACACCTCATGTTTCTACAGAACAACAAGCTATCTATGCTTCCCAGGTAATAATCCCTTGCACCCTTGCTGATAAAACCCTAGGGTATATGAGTCCCATGTTATCCTCTGGGTGTTTAAAACAAATTATGGAAAGAGTCAGAACATTGTAGCAGCATCTACGCACTAGACGAAACTATTAGTGTATACAATTATTCTCTAAGATAACATGTGAAGTTATCATCAAAATCTCAAGGACAAATGTAGGAAACACTTCTTGTTCTTACAATCTCCCCCTTCTTGATGATGACAAAACCATGTATTTTGATAGAAAAATTTATACAGGGTAATCACTGTTACCGACAAATTCAGAGTTAAGCTAATAGCTCCCCCTGAATCTGTTAAACCCAAAATTCTATTTAAGCTTGTCCAAAGTCTTCCCCTGAGCCCAAGACTCACAAAATAAATTTTGAGTATCAGAACATAAGAATAGAGAAGTATCACTTCCCTACAGCAACTCATCAGAGTCTTACTAGAACGCTTGGTCTTCATCTCAGAACTTGGTTTCTATCAACACTTTATGAAGCATCAAAACTTGATTTGAGCCTGATTGAATAGTGCCACGCATCATGTATCAACGCTTTTGGACCATCATTATAATATAACAACCAAAAAATTATGATTATCAAGCATCAATGTTTGATATGATATTCTCCACTGTATCAGACATTCAGACAGTTCACAACTTCGTAATAGAGCGTATGTTGCTGAAGCACACGTATCAGAGCATAGATTTTGAGTGACATCTCTGTATGAGAGCATGCATCAGAATGTTGACTTGACTTCCTTTCAGGAGAGCACAACTTCTAACCTTTGAGCCTGGATTTCATATTTTTAGAAAGTTAACAACTTATGAATACTATGATATCAAGTAAGATTACTTTACTTTCAGTAAGTTTATAACTTCTGAATTGTGTTTGGTATATCTGTTTAAATGCTCATATATTCATAAGATGTACAATATCTTAGATATAAAGTAAGAGTTGACTTTATCCATGCATCAAGATCTTCTTCTTCAGCCAGTCTGGATTTCATACTTTCAGAAAGTTAACAACTTCTGAAGACTATGATATCAAACAAGATTACCTTACTTTTAGTAAGTTTATAACTTCTGAATCGTGTTTGGTACATCTGTTTGAATATTCATATATTCACAATATGTACAACTTCTTAGATATGATATTAGAGTTGATATTATCCATAAGGTTTTCAACCTTAGCATTGGGATCTTCATCTTCAACATGTCTTAGAATACTTGGTGAACTTGTTTAGAGTTCCCAGATTGAAACATCAAACAAACAGTTAGTAGTAACAACATTTTATATGTTTGTTATTTGTTATCAAAATCATATTTTACTTTCTCCCCCTTTGTCAGAAATAAAAAAGGTGATAAGGGACAAATAAATGATCTTTTAAAAAAATATATTCAAGCTAGAGAATTGTTTAGATAACAACTAAGTTAAGTTCTGTCTTTAAACATGAGATACTTAAAAGAACTTGTTTGGTAAGATTTTATGGAAATGTTGATTTTTCACACATATATCTAATGTAATCATGCAACCAAATAATTTTATTGATTAACCTGGAAAAATATTGAAATACCAAATGAAAGAAAAAGGTGATAGTGAGACTAGATAATAATTATAGAAGATATGCAAAGAGAATTTAAATCACATAAATTAAAATGAAGGAATAGGAAGGTAATAAAGGTAGAGAAAATTTAAACAGAGAAGATAATCAACACAGGAAACATAATTCATAAATTGAAAGGGAAAGTATAGATAATTAGGGAAAGCAGAATAAGGAAAACAGACACAAGGAAACTTAAACACTAAGCATACATCATTCATTCCTCAAGGACTTCACCCTTTTTTTCCACCATACCATTTGCATGACTAGTTC
Source organism: Vicia faba (assembly GCA_948472305.1). NCBI lineage: Eukaryota > Viridiplantae > Streptophyta > Magnoliopsida > Fabales > Fabaceae > Vicia > Vicia faba. The sequence goes on from OX451740.1 coordinate 653,725,271, forward strand.
TTCGGGTACCCAAAAAGAGTCCTTTCCTAAAGAAGATTTTAGATAGAGCTATTACAAAAGGTATGAAGGTTAGATACATATATCCCTATTTCAACAGATAACAGATGACATACAAGCATTTATCATGATACAATAAGGATAACTATGATGAGGGGTTTGAGCTAACCAACCTATCTTAACATGCCTAACGAAGGTTTAAGGTAAAGGGTTATCTTGGTTGTTTTGATCAAATTTCCTAATAAACTCCTTAATCAAGTTATTCAAATCCATTTTTTTTGCAATAAAATGTTTAATCGATTCTTGTTCCTTCTGCATCTTCTCCATAGACTTTAGAAGCTTGGAAAATGGGCCAGAACTTCTGCTGGAGAATTATTCTATCTTAGCTTGATCCTTTATGGCAGTTTCTCTTTTTGCGGCCTTATTTTTAGTTGTTTCCTTTTTAGCTGCTCTTTGTACTTTCAGGACTATAGCCTTTTCTGTTGTCTCAGTCAAATACTTTTTCTTGGTCTGATAGGACAATTCTTGTAATTTTAAAAATTCAACATTCATCCATTTGCTGAACTCATTCCAGTTGTTGCTTATAAGAGATGAATCAATTCTTGAGCTAGATAGGTTTTGAAGCTTCCCAATTTGTGTTAAAGCATCTTTTGTGAAAAATGAGATAATTTCTTCAAGATCTAGTTCTGGTACATCAAAACTTTGATGGAGTGGGGAGGTAACATTGGTTATGGGGAACACTATGGAAGATGAGGGAAGAGGTAATACAATTTTCCTAGGCTCAGAGTTGGATCAAGGGACATTTGATTCATTCATATCCATAGATGAATCTATCCTTTTCTTTTTCTTCTAAGATGTTTCAGGTTCTTGAAACATGGCATTTATGGCTGACCTTTTCTTGCTAGATAGATTCTCTTATGGTGAAAAGATATGTGGTTTCTTACAACATCGTCTTCTTTCTTCTTCACCCTCTGCTTCCATGCAGGAGTTTCTAAAAAGAAACATTGCCCTTAGACTTTCGTTTTGATTCTGAATTTTGAACTGGGGGGTTTTTCTTGGTAGACTGACATTCATAGCCTTTTCTTCAGGTGGTTTGGATACCTTTTTCAAAATTCCCATTTCTACCAGGTTCACAGAGTTGAATAGTTCACCAATGGTCATCTTAAGGTATTTTTCATATAGATCTTTTAGATCGATACTCTCAGTGGTGATACTGGATAAGAGTCTTCCCAGAGGAATATAACTTTTCCTTCTATCACTTCCATCTCTGGTTGTTCTCACATTATCTCTCAGATGGTGGAAAATAAGAGAGGGGAGATTTATACAAACGTCAAAGGAAATAAAGTACAATATGTATAACAAATCTCCAGGAACAGTTGATGCATGCTTCTTTTAAGGTACTTGGATTATTGATGATTCAAAGATTTTGGCCCAATTATTTAGATAATCATGAAGACCATCACTCTTCGAGGCTTTCTATGACTTAAAGATGACTTGATAGACTTCCAACATTTCTGACCATCGACTGTTTTCCTCATATCATCTTATTCCTTTTCCATTAAGATTAAGAACTTTGGTGATGATTTGTTCATTAGCAGTAACCTTCTTTCCTTTAACAAATGATACCACTTAGAAGGTTGATGACTTTGCATGTATCCAGAAGTCTTTCACAAGGTGAGGAAGAACAGGTCCGTTGAGAAGGTTGAAGTAGTTTTCCCATCCTTGGTTTGTAACATCAGCCAAAAGATCAAATCCATTATCTTTGATGTTTTGAAAATCTACTAAGGGTTCACAAAGAACTTTTAAGAAATCCAAATCTGTAGACAGTAATTTCAGGAGCATTGTTGTACCCCAAAATTTTCCCTCTCATGTTTTCCAAGATCTTGCCCCACATGGTTGGTCACAAACCTTTGCTTAAAGAAAAGGAAAATTTGTGAGTGAAGTTTTTAAGTTTCTTTCGACTGGCATCTACAAAATGCCCTTCAATTGGCATCTACATAGCGCCCTTCGATTGGAATGGACAAAGGTCCTTCGATTGGCCTGTTGACAAGGCCTTTCAATTGGCATTTCAACAAGGCCTTTGATTGGTATGGACAAAGGCCCTTCGATTGGCATTCCAAAAGGTCCTTCGACTGGAACTTCAGAGTGTCCTTCAATGGGGTGTACTTCGAAGGCATGTCAACAAAATGTCTTTCATTTGGAATTTAAATAAGGTGTCTTTCGATTGGCATCTTAACAATGTCTTTCGATTGGCATATGAACAAAGGCGTCTTCGAGTGACATTTTAACGTCACTTCGATTGGTCCAAACTGAAGGAAATCAAAGAGTACAAGAACTAAGTTCGATTAGGTTTAATTGGATATGAGAGTTTCCCAGATCAAGCAATCAATGCAGAGTTTGACTTAATTTAAGAAGTTCTGATGGGAAGGTTCTAAGCATTTCCAATTGGAATTCAGAATCATCAAGGAGAACAATGCTCTAATGAGGAAAGCTCTGAACAGTTCGAATCAGAACTCAGAGCCATCGAAGAGCAATGCTTGAGGGAGGAATCCCTAATAAGGAAAGTTCTGAACAATGCTAATCATAAAAGAGGACAATGCTTAGGGGATGATCAAAGAAGCTCTGATAAGGGAAGTTCTGAGCATTTCGAATTAGGACTCAGAGTCATCGAAGAGAACATGCTTGAGAGGCTGGTCGAAGAATCCATGATGCTGAGAGTGTGTGCAATTTGAATCAAAATCATCACAAGAACAAGAGTTGATCGAAGATGCTCTGGTGAGGAAATTCTGAGCAATTCGAATTCGTACAAGGCGCCAAACACGACATGTCCAGGTTCATTCGAAATTTCAAAAAGAGGCATGGATATTTAAAAAAAGGAAATCTTTAAATTGGTCTGGTTTTTGCCTTGAAGACTATGGCTGGCCTTTAAGGACATGATTACGGTTGTTTCTTTCCATGCTAAGACTCCTTCCTCATCTCCTATAAATATCCAGTAAACTGCAAGAGAAAGGTACACGCATACATACTGCACACGAAGAGACTACACACTTGCGTTGCTCAAAAATCCCAAAAGCATCCCAATCGAAACACTTTTTGCAGATTCCCGCATCCAGGAGTCCACCCTAACTCCTAAGCAAACATCTCCACACCCAGAAGCACGGATCATACATCTTCGACTGGTAAGGGTTTGCAAAACCAAAATTGCACCTTCATGACATTTAAATACACATTGCACATATATTCTTATTATTACTGATTATGTTGCATGTAAGCTAAAGCGCAGAGATGAGATTATGCCATTGCTGGGGCACGATCTAAGTTTTTCCTTCGAATCTCAGGACAAAACAGACCCAAACTCAACAAATTCGAATTGAGGAAGGATTCAAATTGGGAGGAGATTCAAATCAGGGGGGTAAAGACCCCCTGGATCTCTAACATTTATTTCGTTTTGCAGGAAACATCTTCTCGGAATCTTGTTCAGAGCTTCGAAGCAGCTCAGCTTCAAACTGGATCAAGGGTTCCTAGATTGAAGGATGACATATCCAGATCGAACACCCCCAAAGTTCAGCCCCTCATGCACCTTCGATCAAGCCTCTTCACTGAATCGAAAGACAGTCCAAGCCTCTTTTGATCCAGGCCTCCAGAATTACACTTTTCTTAATTTACTGCCCATTCCTTCGATTTCATCTTCGTTTTGACTTTTTTATTTCTTTTTTTTTAATCAACATAAAATCAATCGAAAAAACTACAAAAACATTAGGATAGTTTTTCTATTAAATTAATTTTGTTAATTAATCATTTAATTATCTTAACATTTTCTCAAAACTAAAATTAAGAAGATGTAGATCATTTTCCCAAAATAAAATAAAACAACAAAAACAATTTTTTTCTTAGGATTTTTAGACGTTAGTTTCAAATTCATGCGCGTTTATTTTATTGTAATTGCCTACTGGTTTGTAATAGCTTAATTAGGAATTTTACACTTTACTGCATTCTTCCCCCAATTTTGGACATGTAAATAATCTCCCTCCCCGAAGCCTTGTAATAGCGTAAGATTTACAATTCCCGCACTTTAAATTCATGTACATATATTAACTGCTTAGATGTATGCTAACTAGGATTGTATGACAAGATCTAAAAACAAACGATAGAACTCCTAAATGTTTAAAGATAAAATAACTGAAACACAACACACTATCACATGTACACCTCTAGGGTACTCCCGCTTCGGTTTCCTTTCGGAAAATAAAGTAGTCATGTCCCTCGAGAATAGGGACGCTTTAGCAAAGACCCGTAAAATTAAAAGGTCATAGTCCCTCGATGACCCTTGCAGTGTTTCCTTTTGGTAAATGATCTCGTCCCTTAAACAAAAGTTGCTAAAGCGTCTCCGTATGTTGCCTTTATGACTGTAAAACGTCCCTTCGAATGTTCCTCAACATCCAACGATAGGGCTACCTACTCACTAATAGTAGGATAGCACTATCTAAAGGAGAGGAGGAAAAGAACGACCCTTTTCGAGTAACAAAGTAGATAGTTGTTAGAAGTTTGCTCAAAAATACTTTTTGCACTTACACAAATACTACTTTTCAAAAACCAGTTTCAAAAACATTTTCTTTGTTAACACCCTTGAGGACTGATACAAGAGTTAAACGCAAAGCAAATCGCTGCACTAAGGCATTTTCCAAACATTTTCAAACGCACAAAGCACAAAAGTATTTCAAAAATGAGCAAACCTCTAAGAGCCCGTAGATAACTACGGATGAAAAGTGTGCTAACATCTTCCCTTTCCATAATCTACCCCCCTTACTCAGAAAACTCTCAAAAAGGTCTTTTTCCTGTTCTTTTCATCCTTTCCTTTGTTGGATAATAGAAAAGACGGTGACGACTCTTGCTTACCGCATGTTTACGAATACAAAATAGAACAGACTGTTATATACTGGTTTGCATTTTGTATTCGCAAATGCGCGGTAAGTAAGAGTCGCCACCGTCTTTTCTTTTATCCAACAAAGGAAAGGATGAAAAGAACAGAAAAAGACCTTTTCGAGAGTTTTCTGAGTAAGGGGGGCAGATTATGGAAAGGGAAGGTGTTAGCACCCTTTCCATCTGTAGTTATCTACGAGCTCTTAGAGGTTTGCTCATTTTTGAAATACTTTTGTGCTTTGTGCGTTTGAAAATGTTTGGAAAATGCCTTAGTGCAGGGATTTGGTTTGCGTTTAACTCTTGTATCAGTCCTCAAGGGTGTTAACAAAGCAAATGTTTTTGAAACTGGTTTTTGAAAAGTAGTATTTGTGTAAGTGCAAAAAGTATTTTTGAGCAAACTTCTAACAGCTATCTACTTTTATACTCGAAAAGGGTCGTTATTTTCCTCCTCTCCTTTAGATAGTGCTATCTTACTATTAGTGAGTAGGTATCCCTATCGTTGGATGTTGAGGGATATTCGAAGGGACGTTTTACAATCATAAAGGCAACATACAGAGACACTTTAGCAACTTTTGTTTAAGGGACAAGATCATTAACCAAAAGACAACACTATAAGGGTCATTGAGGGACTATGATCTTTTGATTTTACGGGTCTTTACTAAAGCGTCCCTATTCTCGAGGAACATGACTGCTTTATTTTCCGAAAGGCAACCGAAGAGGGAGTACCCTAGAGGTGTACATGTGATAGTGTGTTGTGTTTTAGTTATTTTATCTTTAAACATTTAGGTGTTCTACCGTTTGTTTTCAGATCTTGTCATGCAATCTTAGTTAGCATACATCTAAGCAGTTAATATATGTACATAAATTTAAAGTGTGGGAATTGTAATCCTACGCTATTACAAGGCTTCGGGGAGGGGGATTATTTATATGTCTAAAATTGGGGGGATAAAGCAGTAAAGTGTAAAAGTCCTAATTAAGCTATTACAAACCAGTAGGCAATTACAATAAAATAAACACGCACGAATTTGAAACTAAAGTCTAAAAATCCTAAGAATAAAATATTTTTGTTGTTTTATTTTATTTTGGGAAAATGATCTAAATCTTCTTAATTTTAGTTTTGAGAAAATGTTAAGATAATTAAATGATTAATTAACAAAATTAATTTAATAGAAAAACTATCCTAATGTTTTTGTGGTTTTTTCGATTGATTTTATGTTGATTAAAAAAAAGAAATAAAAAAGTCAAAACAAAGATGAAATCGAAGGAACAGGCAGTAAATTAAGAAGAGTGTAATTCTGGAGGCCTGGATCAAAAGAGGCTTGGGCTGTCTTTCGATCCAGTGAAGAGGCTTGATCGAAGGTGTATGAGGGCTGCACTTTGGGGGTGTTCGATCTGAATATGTCATCCTTCGATCTAGGAACCCTGGATCCAGTTTGAAGTTGAGCTACTTCGAAGCTCTGAACAAGATTCCGAGAAGATGTTTCCTGCAAAACAAAATAAATGTTAGAGATCCAGTGGGGACTTTACCCCCTGATTCGAATCTCCTTCCAATTTGAATCCTTCCTCAATTCAAATTTGTTGAGTCTGGGTCTGGGTTTGTTTTATCCTGAGATTCGAAGGAAAAACTTATATCGTGCCTCAACAATGGCACAATCTCATCTTTGCGCTTTAGCTTCCATGCAACATAATCAGTAATAACAAGAATATATGTGCAATGTGTATTTAAATGTCATGAAGGTGCAATTTTGGTTTTGCAAACCCTTACCAGTCGAAGATGTATGATCTGTGGCTCTGGGTGTGGAGATATTTGCTTAGGAGTTGGGGTGGACTCGTGGATGCGGGAACCTGCAAAAAGTGTTTCGATTGGGAGGCTTTTGGTATTTTTGAGCAACGCGTACGTGTAGTCTCTTCGTGTGCAATATGTATGCGTGTACCTTTCTCTTGCAGATATACTGGATATTTATAGGAGATGAGGAAGGAGTCTTAGCATGGAAAGAAACAGCCTTAATCATTTCCTTAAAGGCAAACTACAGTCTTCAAGACAAAAATCAGACCAATTTAAAGATTTCCTTTTTTAAAATATCCATGCCTCTTTTTGAAATTTTGAATGAACCTGGACATGTCATGTGTGGCGCCTTGTACGAATTCAAATTGCTCAGAATTTCCTCACCAGAGCTTCTTCGATCAACTCTTGTTCTTGTGATGATTTTGATTTGAATTGCACACACTCTCAGCATCATGGATTCTTCGACCAGCCTCCCAAGCATGTTTTCTTCGATGACTCTGAGTCCTGATTCGAAATGCTTAGAACTTCCCTTATCAGAGCTTCTTTGATCATCCCCTAAGCATTGTCCTCTTCGATGATTAGCATTTTTCATAGATTTCCTTATTAGGGCTTCCTCCCTCAAGCATTTCTCTTCGATGGCTCTGTGTTCTGATTCAAACTGTTCAAAGCTTTCCTCATCGGAGCGTTGTTCTCCTTGATGATTCTGAATTCCAATTCGAAATTCTCAGAACCTTCCCATCATAACTTCTTAGATTAAGTCAAACTCTGCATTGATTGCTTGATCTGGGAAGCTCTCATATCCAATTAAACCTAATCTAACTCAGTTCTTGTACTCTTCGATTTCCTTCAGTTTAGACCAATCAAAGTGACGTTAAAATGCCACTTGAAGACGCCTTTGTTCAGATGCCAATTGAAAGACATTCTGAAGTTCCAGTCGAAGGACCTTTTAGAATGCCAATCGAAGGGCCTTTGTCCATACAAATTGAAGGCCTTGTTGAAATTCCAATCGAAAGGCTTTGTCAACAGGCCAATCGAAGGACATTTGTCCATGCCAATCGAAGGGCGCTATGTAGATGCCAATCGAAAGGAATTTTGTAGATGCCAATCGAAAGAAATTTAAAAACTTCACTTACAAATTTTCCTTTTCTTTAGGCAAAGGTTTGTGACCAACCATGTAGGGGAAGATCTTGGAAAACATGAGAGGGAAAATTTTAGGGTACAACAGTTGCCCATGTTCAATCTTCTTAAACCTGAAGATATAGATTGGCATGTCTGCCTTTCGTGATCTGAAGGTGGAAGTTGATTGAACACTAGAGTGCCCAGAAATTTTCACTCGTCTGAGATGATACTTGACTGTATAGATAGTATCGGGAATGGGCTTATAGGTTCCATTTGGAAGAGATGTCAGAAGATCGTCGGAGATGGGCTTAAAGATGCCATCCAGAACAATGATGATTTCATGAGATATCTCTTTGTGGGTGTGATACGGCGGGAGAACTGACTTGGTTGTTTTGCGTTTGATCGCAAATGTTGCGGTTAGCAAGAGTCATCACCGACTTTTCTTTTATCCAAAAGGAAAGGTAAAAAAGCACAAGAAAGACCTTTGAGATTGTTTCTTGAGTTCGGGGGGTAGATTATGAAAAGGGAAGGTATTAGCACCCTTTTCATCCATGGTTTTCCATGGGCTCTTAGTTACTTTATAGATCACTTGCTTTTGTTTGAAAATGTGTTTTGTGTGGTTTTTTGAAAGTATTTTGAAAGGTGCCATCGTTTGGGCAAACTTTGTAATGATTCTCGTTCGTAAGAATGTATACAAAGTGTTGATCTTTTGAAAATGTTTTCAAGTTTGTAAGATGTTTTGAAAGTGTTGGTGTTTGTTTTGAAAATAGCAAGGATGTTTTGGTTTTGAAATTGAGCAAATAACTAGGAACATTCTACCTACTCAAAAGTCTTTCATGTTCATTTACTTTTTCCTTTGACATTGTTATTTTACCATTAATTTGGTAAGTAACCCTATCTTTAGATGTAAAAGGGACGGGCGTGGGTCATCGTATAACCATGATTAGAAATGTTGCAAGATATCTTAGCATTTTTCTTTAGGAACTAAGATCATTTTGAAAGGCAACATAGATAGCGTCATCGAGGGACTATGATCTTGCAGCTTGCTTGTTTTTTCTAAGATACCTCACATGCATAATATGACCATTTTTGTAAGGCAACCAAGTGGGTTTACCTTAGGGGTGTTTGTGTGCAAGTGTATTGATTTTCATGCTTGATTTGTCTTTGATTAGGGTTTGCTAAGCATTGATTTTAATCTTTCCATACAAACCCTAATTACTAGCATTTGTATATAAAGCATTTAAATTGCGGAAAATAAAAATACTAAGCTATTACATCATTTGGGGGAGGGGGTATACAAATTACAAATAGGGAATATTGCAAGAAATTAAATCTAAATAATTATTACAATCATATTGAATTTGAAAAAATGTACAAAATGAACAAATAAAATACAAGAATGTAAATGTAAAAAGAAATATGATTTTTGTTTGGTTTTTCATGAAAAAGGGTTTTTTAACCTAATTAACTAAAATAAAATAATTAACTAAAAATAAAATTAAGGTTAAGTTAGTAAAATAATTAATTTAAGGAAAAGTATTTTTTAGGGTTTTTGTGAATTTAATTAAACTAGTAAATCAAAATAATTAAATAAAAATCCTAAATTCTAAATTGATTTTAATTTACCAAAATAATATAATAATAGTAATTATTAAATTATCTAAGTATTTAAAAAAGGGAAATTAATTTATTAAAGAAAATATTTTTGTTCTTTTATTTTTGTGAAAATAAATAAATAAAATCAATATAAATAATAAAATATAAATATTTTTTATTAATGAAAATAATAATAATAATAATAAAAGTAATAATAAAATTTAAAAAAAGTAAAAATAAAAAAAAAAAATAAATAAAGTCAGGGAGGTTGATAAGTGAAACAGGGAGTATTGTAAGGAAAAAAAAAGTCAGGCCCAAACTGTTGGCCTAGGCGCTGCAAAAACAGAAAAGTGTCAAAAAAATGGAAAAAATGCAAAAAGTCACGCTGGGGCTTGAACCCAGGACCTAAGGGTGATAGGCACGCTCTTTAACCACTGAGGTGGTGATACATCCGTTAACTTATGTCAAACCATAAATATATATTAGAAAATGCTTCCTGAAGGCAAACTTCATCTTCAACCTCGCGCATGGCCAAACCACCTGCATCTTGCTCATTCTCATCCATTTGCAAAAGTGTAAACATGAAACTTGTGGCAAATTTCCTCACGATTTCAGAAATGTAAAGCATTAAAACTCTAGATCAAAGACAAACATGAATTTTAATGGCCCTAATCTGAACCCTAACTTTTCTAGAAATTTCAATCTTAAAATTCTCTAAGCTCAAGCAACATAAATGAAAACTATGGACATGGTTAGCTTCAGGGAAATGATATCTACATTTTTCATTCACAAATTAAACATTAATGATGCTTCTATGAAGAGTTCCAAGTTAAGGAAACTTACCTCAAAACTGGAAATCGTATTCTGAGTTTGAGCACTTCTTCAAGGTGTTGTGATGATCAGAATAGCTCCACTGAGGTCCCAGGAAGCTAATGCAATGTTTAGTTTATAATGGAGATGGCAGAATCGTGTTGGAGAAGTCCAAGTGAAAAGGTCTATTTTTGAAAATGGAGGATGGTGTTAATGGTGTTACAGTCTTGTAACAGGGTGTGAGATGAGTTCTAAATGATGTTTAGAAGCTTTAGGAACAAAAAGGCTTAAAAACACACGAGGGAGATGTGAGTTTCAAACTTTTGGTCAGGTTATGCAAGAATGAAGGTATGTGATACAATTCTGAGTTCTTGGGAGTTTTGGGGCTTAAGCATGCGTGTCTTTTGTTGCCAAGGACTTGTACATAAGTAATGAGAAGGTTTGAGTGCTTGAGAGGGTCAGAAGTACAAGCCCTAGACTGATTGCTATGTTACTTGATTTTGAAGAAAAGTGAAAGTATGGTTCCAAGATGAAGTACAAGCATGGGCTGAGTGATTGTGAGGCTTGAGAAAAACTTCTTTTGAGTTATAGGCCGTGTATGATCAGAAGAAAACCATTGCAAGGCTCAAGAATAAGTTTTGTGTATAAAGCTACTTTTTCAAAATGGCATTGTGCACTTTCTTCCCAAAATGGACATAAAGCATGGGCATTACATTGAATGCTTGAGTTGAGGCCTCTAATAGATGTGCAAGAATTTAATTACGGAGTGCCTAACAGGTTTGATGTCTGCAAAGCAAAGATTATGAAGCATAGGTTTGAGATTTGAATTTTGTTCATCACAAAATTTGCCTTGTAAAACACCTTGAAACCCCAACTTCTGACCTTCGATTATCCTTGCTCAAAAATGATCTCAAGGATTTCTTGAACATTTTGGAAAGCTTGTAATGTGATATACAACCCATATTTCAATCACTTTTGCAAAATCCAAATGGAAATAGGTGAAACTTGGGTCAGAAGTTAGGTCAAAATCCTGACCAAAAATGTTCAAAATTTCACTAAGTGTTTAGTTTCATGACCATGACTTCATGGATTAATAACTTGAGATCCAAGCATTTTTAGGAGAAGTTATGTAAATAAATGTTGTATATCTCATGTAGATCTACAACTTTCATGATGAAAGTTTCTTTTGAATCATCTTACATCATGGTCAAAAATTGGCTCAAAGTTGTGAAAAAATATGAAGTTTTCAACACTTAGAAAATTTTCTAAGTTTGAAAACTTTGACTTTTCAAAATGAAATATTGACTTTTTGATTTCTTGATGAACAAGTTTCATATTTTGTATTGTTTTGATGAATTGTTATTTTTGACACTTGATTTTGACAAAAAAGTCAAAATTTGACTTTTCAGTGTACATTTGACTTTTGATCAGTTGACTGAAAATCAACTATCAATCCAATTGATCTTGAGCAATGTTTTGAGTCATGCCATTAGGTCAAAATGATGCAATTGAACTCTTAATATCATGCCTCAAATCAATTAACCAATTGCTAGGGTAAAAATCAGAAATTGCCCTTTCTTAGTCAAAACCCTAATTTTGACCATTTTGCCCTTTTGATGATTTGATCAAATTTCTTGAGGAATTGTGGTCCAAACTTGATCAAATGATACATATGAGTTTATAATGTTGATGTGGATAAAAAATTATGAAGCTTGACTGTAAATTGACCACATTTGACTTTTTCCCCAATATAGTTGATTTTTAGGTCAACTGCTCAATTGACTGAGCAAAAATGTGATTCAAGGCTTGATACTTGACATGAGTAATCTTAGGGGTCCATAATGATCCATGAAAGTCATATGAAGCATTGAAATTTCAATTATCCTTGTGCAATCTCAAACCCTAATTTCAGTCATCAGTGCTTAAGGAGGTATATTGAGCCGGTCAAACCTTGTGCAGTCTTGAACCAAAGGAGATCTTGTGGGAAAATACTTGATAAATGAGAGGAAAATTTTTGGGGTACAACAGCTTCCCCTGTTCAATCTTCTTAAACCTGAAGAGTTAGATTGGCGGATCCTCCATTCGTGACTTGAAGGTGAAAGATGATTGGACACTAGAGTGCCCAAAAATTTGCACTCGATGATATGGTGGTTGATGGTGTAGGGATTGGGCTTAAAGATGCTATTTAGAGAGATGATGGAAAGTTGTTGGAGATGGGCTTACAGATGCCATCCAAAAATGATTGTTGGTAGGAATGGAAGAAGTGTCAGAATAAATCTCTTGTTGATTTATACTGAAATAGTGGATGTATTGAGTTGAGTACTAGAATAATATCCATAAATGGATTGTATTTGACTCGTATATGAAAGCTGAAACTGAATAAGTATCATAATGGCGTATGTATCTGGAGCATATCTAAACTGTATCTAAAAGCTGAATTTGAATGAGTATCAGAATAGCGTCCGTATCTGAAGCATATCTGAACTGTATCTGAAAGCTGAATTTGAATGAGTATCAAAATGGAGTCCGTATCTGGAGCATATCTGAACTGTATCTAAAAGCTGAATTTGAATGAGTATCAGAATAATGTCCGTATTTGGAGCGTATCTAAACTGTATCTGAAAGCTGAATCTGAATGAGTATTAGAATGGCATCCGTATCTGGAGCATATCTGAACTGTATCTGAAAGCTGAATCTGAATGAGTATCAGAATGGCGTCCGTATCTGGAGCGTATCTGAAAGATGAATCTGAATGAGTATCAGAATGGCGTCCGTATCAGGAGCGTTTCTGAAATGTATCTGAAAGCTGAATCTGAAGAAACCCGTGCAGGATTGCTTCAGCTGGTCGTGTAGATGATTGTCCTAGCTTGTTTCAAGTATTAATCTCTGACCTTTTTCAAATTGTTGATGATAGCCATCTGCTGACTGATCTTTCCTGAAGAGATGAAAGATTAGTTGTATGCAATGTCATGATGTATGAAATGCATTGTACAATGATGTTCTCAAAAAAATTAATGAGATTATGTTGTATGTATTCATGTTGTCAATGTTATGATGTATGGATGTGATGTATGGGCATGTAAGCTATTCTGCTGTAATACTTTAGGGAAAATAAATCCCTGACGACTGCTGCGGATGTGGAGTGTAAGTCTTCATGTTTTGAAGCACTGATGAGTTGATGAGCTTCTATTCGTTAGAGAAATAAACTCTGTTTTAAGGGAAATACTGTGTATTGCTTATGAAATCTTGTTGGGGAATCCTGAGAAATTGGGCGACTTCTACTGGGGATTGATAACTGGAAGTTTTGTTCTGCCGGGGATGTGAGAGAGCTTGATATCATTAAGCTGCACACTATGGGGGATTTTATGGAATAACGTAAAGACATTATCCTATTTCTTAAAGCCATTAGTGATTGTATTTCTATTTTTATGTTCCCCTTTTTTTTGTTCATTTGTAAACAGTAGTTACGTTCAAATGCATATGTTCAAAAATAAATCATTGGACGTTTTTGTAAACAAAACACAGAAATAAGGAAAAACAGATAGTTTTGCACTTTCAAAGGAATATTTTTGTATTAACTTTGAATAACTATTTTTGTACAATGAGACAATCATTCTAGTAAGAGAATATCGTCGTAAAAAATGGAAATTTGATACAAAGAAAAGATAGCTATGTGCAATAATCCCATGGGGTTCCCATTCTGCTATAGCCTTCGTGTCTCTGAGCGTCTTGTCCACCTGCTGCCTTGTCCGGAGTTGATTGGATTGATTAGGACCGTTGCGTTTGTTATTCGAAGCTAAAGGTTCTGTAAGGTGATCCAACGGGACATAATCATAAGCTTTAATTCCTTAGATTTTGCCTGGACCTCCCTTTCGGGGTTTCAGTCCACTGGGATACCCTTTTTTGCCCAAGTCTCCCTTTTGGGTTTTCAACTTGTCGGGTGTACAATTTTTTTTTGTTTTATCCCTAATTTTTTCCCGAACCTTTTTGGTTCGTCGGGATGCCCTTGTTTTTCCTAGGTGTGTCAACCTAGCGGGTCTCTTATGCGTAGTATCTTTTGACTATGTCCGTGTTCACAGGGTGCGGCAGGTCATCACCATCCATAGTGGTTAAGATCATTGCTCCACCAAAGAATATGCTTTTGATCACAAATGGTCCTTCGTATGTAGGAGTCCATTTTCCCCTGGGATCACCTTGCGACAGTATGATGCGCTTGATCACCAGGTCCCCAACTTGATACACTTGGCGTCTGACCTTTTTGTTGAAAGCCTTGATCATCCGTTTTTGATACATTTGACCATGACAGACAACAGTGAGCCTTTTCTCATCAATCAAGTTCAGTTGATCAAGTCGAGTTTGGATCCAATCATCTTCATTCAATCCTGTATCCTTCATGATTCCTTGAGAAGGGATCTGGACCTCAATAGGCAAGACAACTTTCATACCGTATACCAGAGAGTAAGGTGTTGCCCCGGTTAATGTGTGCACCGTGGTACATTAACCGTGGAGAGCAAATGGTAGCATCTCATGCCAGTCCTTGTAGGTTACTGTCATTTTTTGTATGATTTTTTTTATGTTCTTATTTGCGGCTTCGACAATGCCATTCATCTTTGGCCAGTAAGGGGAAGAATTATGGTGATGGATCTTGAATTACGTGCACAGTGCGGTGATCATAGTATTGTTGAAATTCGTACCATTGTCTGTGATGATTTTCTCTGGGATGCCATACCGACATATGAGATTCTGTTTGATGAAATGGGCCACAACATTCTTGGTAACAGAAGCGAAAGAAGCTGCCTCAACCCACTTCGTGAAATAGTCAATGACCACCAAGATGAAGCGGTGTCCATTAGAAGTTGTAGGTTTGATTTCTCCAATCATATCGATGCTCCACATCACGAATGACCAGGGAGCAGTCAGGACATTTAGAGATACTGGAGGCACATGCACTTTGTCAGCGTAGATCTGACACTTATGACAGGTTCGAGAATGCTGATAGCAATCTGCTTCCATGGTAGACCAGTAATAACCTGCCCGTAGGATCTTCTTAGCCATCGTATGCCCACTGGAATGGGTGCCAAAAGTGCCTTCATGTAGATCAGCCATGATCTTTTCTGCCTCAACCTTGTCTATGCAACGAAGTAATATAGAGTTGTGGTTGCGTTTGTAGAGGATGCCATTACTGATGAAGAACTTAGCAGAGAATCTCCTTAAGAACTTATTATCGTTAACTGAAACTCCTTCCGGATACTCTTGAGCCTCGAGGTACCTCTTGACTTCATGGAACCAAGGCTGGTCCACTACTTCTTCAATATTGATCTCGTGGTAGTAAGCTGGTTCATCCATCCATTCAATGGTGATATGGGGAGCCTCATTATCCCATTTCAGTTTAAACATGGATGACATTGTGGCTAGCGCGTATGCTAGTTGATTTTCCTCTCGTGGAAAATGCTCAAAGGTAATTTCCTCGAAATATGGGATTAATGTCAACACATGTTCTTTGTAGGGGACGAGGTTATGGTGTTTCGTATCCCATTCTCCTTTGATCTGACTGATGACCAAGGATGAATCGCCAAATACACTTAAGGACTTGATTCCCAAATCTATGGCGGCTTTGAGACCAAAAATACACGCTTCGTACTCTACCATGTTATTTGTACAATTGAAGCAAAGTCTTGTAGTGAAGGGGGTATGGCATCCTTCAGGGGAAATAATTACAGCACCTATGCCATTGCCGAGTGCGCTGGACGCCCCATCAAAAACCAGGGTCCATCGGGATCCTTGTTCAGGTCCGTCATATGGTATGAGTGCTTCACAGTTGTTTACCATCATAATGTCTTCATCTGGGAATTCGAATTTCATGGAATGGTAGTTATCCACAGCTTGATGAGCAAGGTGATCAGATAACACACTCCCCTTTATTGCTTTTTGGGTAGTGTACTGAATATCGTATTCTGTCAAGATCATCTGCCATCTTGCTATTCTCCCAGAGAGGGCAGGCTTCTTAAATATGTATTTTATTGGATCCATCTTGGATATCAATAAGGTAGTATGGGTCAACATATACTGTCTTAGCCGGCGAGCAGCCCATGCCAGAGCCCATCATGTTTTCTCGAGCAGTGAATATCTTGTTTCACAATCGGTAAACTTTTTGCTCAGGTAGTAAATAGCATGCTCTTTTCTGCCAGACTCGTCATGCTGCCCCAACACACACCTCATTGAATTTTCCAAGACAGTTAGATACATGATCAAAGGTCTTCCCTCGACTGGTGGCATCAAAACAGGAGGCTCTTGTAGGTACTCTTTGATCTTGTCAAGAGCAGCTTGGCACTCATCATTCCATTTGACTACTTGATCTTTCTTAAGTAATTTGAAGATTGGTTCACAAGTAGATGTCAGGTGAGAAGCGAATCTGGAAATGTAGTTTAACCGTCCCAATAATCCTCTGACTTCCTTCTCGGTGCGAGGAGCAGGCATTTCTTGTATCGCTTTCACCTTGACAGGGTCCACTTCGATGCCTTTACCACTGACGACAAAGCCTAGGAGTTTACCGGACCTCACCCCAAATGTGCATTTATTCGGGTTCAACCTCAACTTATATTTCTTTAGTCTCTCAAACAGTTTATGCAAATGGTCAAGATGTTCCTCTTCAGTTTGAGATCTGACTATCATGTCATCCATATAGACTTCTATTTTGTGATGTATCATGTCCTGAAATAGAGCTACCATGGCACGCTGATAAGTTGCCCCAGCATTCTTCAACCCGAATGGCATAACCTTGTAACAGAATGTGCCCACTGTGTGACAAAGGTTGTTTTCTCCATGTACTCAGGCGCCATTTTGATTTCATTGTAGCCTGAGAAACCATCCATAAATGAGAACACTTTATGCTGTGCGATATTGTCAACCAAAACATCGATGCGGGGAAGTGGGAAATCGTCCTTAGGGCTTGCCCTATTCAAATCTCTGTAGTCCACGCACATGCGTACTTTGCCGTCCTTTTTAGGCACTAGAACGACATTGGCGACCCATTGTGGATAGGAGGTAACGAATAATAACCCGATGTTGAATTGTTTCATGACTTTAGCCTTGATCTTCTCTGACATGTCTGGCCGCATGCGACAGACTTTCTGTTTTACCGGTGGGCAGTCTTCTTTTGTTGGTAGATGATGGACCACAATATCAACATCGAGTCCTGGCATGTCTTTGTACGACCAGGTAAAGACCTCAACAAAATCACGTAGCAACTGAGTTAAACGCTTCTTAACACTGGGTTCCAGATTGGCACCCACCTTGACTTCTTTCTTGTCCTCTTTGGTACCTAGGTTAACTGTTTCCACTGGTTCTTCGTGGGTGTTGTACCCCAAAATTTGCCCTCCCATATTCTTCAAGGTTTATCAAGAATCATCCACAAATGGTTCAAGATTTGCTCAAGGATTGCACAGTTCAAATGCCTCCCAAAGCAGTCAAAATTAGGGTTTTGGTTCCTTCAATAAATTTGAGGTTTTCAATGGTCCAATCAACTCTCATAGGCTCATATACATTGTCAAGCATCTACATGCCAAGTCTCAAGTCTCACAATGCCAAATTCCCCAGTCAAAAGCTCCATTTGAATTACAGTCAACTGTAGGGGTAAAATGGTCATTTGGTAGTCAAAAGTCAATATTTTTGGTCAACATCTTATTTTGAAGCCACAATCATCATTTGATCAAGTCTTGATCAGGATTCCCCAAGCATGGCTCAAAAATCATCAAGGATGCAAAAGTTTCTATTTTTGGACAGCTGAAAAGTCAACTGTAACTTGACCAAGGCATAACTT
The DNA here is from genome assembly GCA_948472305.1 of Vicia faba. Lineage (NCBI taxonomy): Eukaryota > Viridiplantae > Streptophyta > Magnoliopsida > Fabales > Fabaceae > Vicia > Vicia faba. Next base: position 653,743,318 of record OX451740.1, read on the forward strand.
TTTCATGGTTCATCAGAAAAATCCCATCCAATTCTAATTTTAAAGGGGATGACATTTCCTACAACTCATCTTCACACTCCAAATCCAAGAAATGCTCTCACAAAAAGTTATCAATTTCTACATTATAGGTCAATTTTAAAAGTCAACAAAAAGGCATTTTAAGTCAAAGACCATAACTTGAGATTGGTAAATCCAAATGACATGGGACCAAAGGAATTGGTTATAGGACTTTAAGACCTTTCCAAAATGTCCAAGAACATGTTCATATGATCAAAATTGAGCAAGATATGCATTGGAGAAGTTGGGAAATTTTTGGGAATTTGCAAAAGTCAACTTTGCCTAGAACACCTTGTTTTTGCTAATGGGCCTCAAATTCTTTCTTGAAACATTGTCCAAGGCCTATGCACGACCCAATGAGCTTAAATTGATTTATTTTCTTATTTTTAATTAATTAATTGAATTTTTTATTAATATTAATTCATTTAATTGATTTTAAATGTAGGAAACTCAAAGATATGGTTTTCAAATCTTTTTGTGATGCAAAAGAGGTCAACACATGCTGAAGATTTCGTGTACACATCAAGGAGACAAAATCATCCAATTTTGGCAAGTTTTATCAATCAAAAAGGTTGAAAAAGATTTGATTGAAATCAAATATTGAAATCATAAAGCCATGGATTTTTGGACAAAGTTTTACCCTAATTCCATTCCACTACATATACTAAAGCTAACCCTAATGCTGTAAACGTGAGAACTGCTGTCAAAAGCCATAAGCGAATTCCAAAAATTCAAGGAAAATTTGAAAACTGAATTCCACGTTCTAGCATAATTCAAAGCCTTAGAGTGATTCAAACACATTGCTAACATTCTCAGGAACGGATTGGAATCTAAAATAAGCCTTAACACTCCAAGAACACGCAAGAACAAGTCACACGGTTTGGTTATTTTTTCATAATTGTAATTCAATATTCATGCATTATTAATGAGATTTTTTGCGTGTATTGGATTTCTAGAACCTCTCTGAAGCTAATGGCATAGGTGAATTACATTAAGGAGCCCTGAAACAAAAATTACCATGGACGAATTCTAGGTTTTCAAAGCTTTCAATTTGGGGGTTTCCAGCACAGGAAAAATTGAACCTTCTCACGCATATGGTTGAATTCGTCAAGGCCAGACGAACTCAACCCAACCCTCGCGCCCTATTTATATAGCTTGTACATCTAATCGCTATTTTTCCTTTTTGCATTTTGTGGGGGTTAAAAACCCCCACTATCTAACTCTTCTTTTACAGGTTTAGTGAAGACAATGAAGACGTGGTGAGTTGTGGTTGGGCAGTTCAAACTTACGCGCGTTTTTCTCTTTCCAGCGTAGTGTTTGTTTTTTTCATATATTATAATTAATTGTTATTGTATTAACAAAGACATGCGTTTGGCTTAGTGGAGGGTGACGTGGTTGGCAACCATTGGGACCTGGGTTCGATTCCCAGGTCCCCCAAACCTTTGTTCATATTTTTTCTAATATAATCTCATGCAGGCTACTGAACGTGTTCCATCATACACCCCATCCATCCAAGCGCCAGGTGGCTGGCAAGGCAAATCCAGTGGTCCAAAGATGCTGAACATCATGTTTCCTGGTCAACCAACATGCATGCGATTACCAAAGTCAACGTGGCTTTATGGCTTAATGGGCCTGAATTGCCAAACTCACCTCCAAGCTAGCCCAGCACCCCTGGTTTATTCTTTTTTGTTCATTCTTTTTTTTATTATCTTTACTAATTATTATTATTAATTACTATTATCATTATCTAACAAATAATTATTTTTATAGTTAATTCAGAAAACAATATTTTCTTAAAATTATTATTATTATTTATTAATTTCATTTAATTATTTTTTGTAAATAAAATACTAATAAATTGATTTAGTTTAATTAGGTAATTTTAATTTCTTTTTACAATAAATAAAATTAGCTTAGAATTAGGGTTTTGTTTACTAACTTTTTAATTCCTTTTATTTTATTTTCATTAAAATATAAAAAACATAAAATTTTTTTTTCTTTAATTAATTAATTAATTAGTTATTAGGTTTAATATTTAATTTAATTGCAAAAAAAAAACAATTTTCTTTCTTTCTCTCAAAAAGGGTCAAAACCCTAAGACATTCCCGACTTAATTTCTTTACGCGCACTTTAATTCCTTTTGATCATATTTATGTAACTGTTTCCGAGGATGTAATAGTTAATTAGGCTTTTACCGCTTTCTTTTACTTTCTCGCATTTATTTCCAAACGGGTTTTTGTTTTTGGCGATGTATAGACCCGCGCCTTATAATAGCGTAGATTTACCTTTCCGCACTTTATTTTCCGCACTCTTAAATGTTAAAATGCATGAAAGACTTGGATGAAAATTAAAAACAACTCGTAGATCACCATGATACATGTACAAGATAATATAACATGAAAACAACACACAAGCACATGCCACTCCTAGGGTACGCCTCATTGGTTGCCTCGAACGTGGTCGTCAAGTATAAGGTGTTTTAGAGGTCGCCCTCCTGTCCAAAGATCCAGTTGCCTCGAAACGGTTTCCTCGGATAAAAAGGATCTAGGACATTAGGGTTACCGCTAAGGTGTCCTACCATTGCTTTGGTGACCACACATGTCCCTTAATCGAATTGACCCGAATAACTCCAACGGCGGTGCTACCTACCTCTCAATGGTGGGATAGTACTATCTAAAGGACTCTTACACAGCCTAATTCCTTAGAGTAGGTAGATTCTCCTGGGTACTTGCTCTTTCAAACAAACAAAACAACTTTTCGCACCTACACTTTCAAAAAGTTTTCAAACAATTTTTTCATACACTCTTGAGGACAGATACAAGAGTTACTTAGAAATTTTTCAAACGAAACTTTTTCAAAACCCACATACACTTGAAAAGCAAACAATTTTGAAAACATAAGAGCAAGTACCTAAGATCCCGTGGATAACCACGGATAGAAAGGGTGCTAACACCTTCCCTTTCTATAAATCTACCTCCCGAACCGAGAAACATTCTCAAAGAAGGAATTTTGCTGTGCTTTTGTCCTTTCCATGTTGGAGAACATAAAAGACGGTGGTGACTCTTGCTTACCACGACATTTCGCGAACCAGCTTAAAAAAACAGTCAGTTCTATTTCCACCGATCACAGAACTGGCGACTCTGTTGGGGATATTTTAAAGTGAGGTGTACCTTAGGATTAGACCACTCTTTTGTTTTCAATTGCTTGTTTTGTTTGCTTTTATGTTTGTGGGCTTTCCATCGGAGTTTCATAGATCCTAACCCGGATCTGGGGAATACCCTTTAGGTAGCATAAGCTGTGAGGGACCTGTCCGGCGTAGACTGACACGGGTGAAGCAGTGGCTACGTTGGTGTGACACCTTGGTCTGTACCGATATCCCTTGTGTTGCAACAAGGAGAATATGGGTCTTCTGAGGAGTCATTAAGCACCAACCGACCTTAGAACCTTAAATTGACCAACTTGGCCATAGAACAGTAGCAGTATGCTACACTCATTGAGGCTAAACTCTCGCGATGGTTCTGGACGCAAGAAAAGATTGCGATGCTGGAGTTATGACCGATTGAGGGTAGCCAGTGATATTGAGATCCTCTAGAACCCGGTTACTATTTTCTAGGACAGGTCTTAACCAACAAAACTGAAAGAGAGTAGTACCTAAACCTCATGCTGGCCTGAACTCTAAGGGCTACATGTGTGACTTGTGTGCCTTCATACTTGAACTGCTTGCATACTTGTTATCTAACAACACGAGTTCCCTGCAGGTTTTGTTTACAGTCCTTAATTGGGACTCATTACAGAGCCTACTTACACCACTCCATGCATAGCATAACATCATACCATTGCATACATCCTGCATAAGGACTAACCCATTTCAAGGATCTCAAGGGTTTGTAATGCAGGTCATGATGAACCAAATGTCTAGCAAGGGGCAAAGGGGATTTATTTTCCTCTAGCCAAGGTTGATGACTTGAGTCAGGGGCTATGACCCACTCGATATGGTGAGCCTTAACTCTTGAAGAAGGACTCTCAACAACATGAAGTTCCTTCCATCAAGCTACAAAATTCAAATTTCTAACAAGTTTCTTTGTTTACCCCGCGAGATCCTTGAAAACATTGCATGCATATCATACATATCATTGCATTACAGGTACCATTACAGGTCACTTATCTTCTTCGCTGTTTATTTCAGCAATCATCATGTCTTCTGAACCTACTACTGAACAAGCTATCAAGGCCCTCCAGGCCCAGAATGCCCAGTTCCAGGAGTTGGTTATGAGCCTAGCCCAGGGTCAACAGGAGTTGAAGACTCTGCTTCTGAAAGAGAAGAAGAAGAAGAAGAAGAGGACTGTTTTGTTCAATCCTAGACGCAGATCTGGGAATGGATCACAAAATGAGGCTGATCTGGCTACTTCCTCTGTAGGGAAAGACAGTCCCCAAGAGAGAAGGGTTCCTAGTCCCGTGGTCTCCGACAACGAGACGGATTTCAATGATGAACAATACCCTCCAGCTGAGGACAGGTACAAACAGCTAGAAGACCGGCTAAGTGCTATAGAGATGCAGAAAGTGCCCGTCCTGGACTTCGAAGATCTAGGGGTGGTGATCCCACACAAGTTCAAGGCACCTGCTTTTGCAAAATACGACGGGGCATCCTGTCCTAAGCTGCATCTCAGATCATATATGAGGAAGATCCAACCGTATACAGCTGACAAGAATCTATGGATCCATTTCTTCCAGGAAAGTCTTTCAGGGACTCAACTCGAATGGTTCTATCAACTAGATGGAGCCAGCATTCGTAACTGGGAGGACTTGGCTACTGCGTTTTACAAGCAGTATCAGTACAATTCCGACCTCGCTCCTACGTGTACCCAACTCCAGGGTATGTCACTAGGGACGGGTGAAGGAATACGCTCAAAAGTGGAAAGACCTTGCTGGAAGGGTGCAACCACCTTTGACTGACCGTGAACTCGTTGACATATTCTTGGGGACCCTGTCTGGTCCATTCTTCAACCATATGATTGGAAATTCCTCTGCTGGGTTTACGGATCTGATCTTGACCGGGGAAATAATTGAAGCTGGTATTAAGGCTGGGAAGATTCAAGAGGCCACACCTTCTGATACTCACAAAAAGCCTTACACTGGGAAAAAAGAGTCCAATGCTGTGCATGGTAAAAAGAGTCGTCATGATCAACATGTAGGGGCAACCCAGATCTCCAATCCTATGCCTGCTCAGCAAAGACAGGGGCATCAACGTAAGGAGGTCACACCCAAGAGACCGTTCACTAAGATCAACATAACACTGGATCAAGCGTTACAGCAAACATTGAAGGCAGGGCTGATTACCTTAAGGGCTCCTCTCCGGAATCCAAACACTTCTGCTCCTAACTATCATCCCAACGAAAGGTATGCATACCACTCTGATAGCCCGGAGCATACTACGGACAACTGTTGGGCTCTGAAGAACAAGGTCCAAGACATGATTGACGCTAAAGAAGTCCAGTTTGAAGCACCAGAGACTCCAAACATAATCACTGCTCCTTTGCCAAATCATTGAAGGCTTTTGTTTTATTTGAATTTTCGAGTTATATTTTTCTTTGCTTATACAAACAATTAATGTCATAGCAAACTTGTTTATTCCATTAATGCATCGCATATGTCTGTTTGGATTAATCTATTCGTATTCATTATATTCAAAATTGCTTTCATTTTTCTGTGATGATCAACTCTCGATTTAATGATTCTAAGCCTCTTGAGGGAGGATGACGAAAACGATACCACAATCTACAGTATGCTTTTGAACAAACCCCACTGATGAGGTACAGGCATTGTTTCAATTCCTAAACACTGGAGTTATAAGGAAGATAATCCCTCGTCAACCCCTTTGAGCCAAAGAAGTAGGAGTTTTTCTTTTCGAAAATTAAAACCCTTAATCATAACCTGGGGCAGGGTAGTTCTCTCAGTTGATCCGAGTGCACAACGAATGACATCAAAAGAAGTCCTTTTGAAACAAAAGACAGTGATGGTTCCGAATAATCATAAAGACATGCAGTCATCATTTCACAGAAATAAAAGCCCATTAAGTCAAAACCTATGTGTGATCGGTGGATCTGGAACTGACTGTTTAACGCTGGTTCGCGAAATGTCGCGGAAGCAAGAGTCGCCACCGTCTTTTATTTTCTCCAAATGGAAAGGACAAAAGCACAGAAAAATTCCTTAAAGAGATTGCTCTCGGTTCGGGAGGTAGGTTATAGAAAGGGAAGGTGTTAGCACCCTTTCTATCCATGGTTATCCATGGGCTCTTAGATACTTGCTCATTTGTGTTTTCAAAATTGTTTGCTTGCTTTTCAATGTGGGTTTAAAAAGTTTCTTTTGAAAAATTTCAGATCGACTCATACGTCAGAGTGTTTGAAAAATTTGCTTTGAAAGCTTTAGAAAAGTGTCAGTGTGAAAAGTCTTTTTGAGTTTGTTTGAAATTAGAGCAAGTATCCTTGAGAACCTACCTACCCTAAGGAATTCGTCTGTGTAAATGTCCTTTAAAGTAGTGCCATCCCACCATTGAGAGGTAGGTAGCATCACCGTTGGAGGTGTTCGGGTCAATTCGATTTTAGGGACATGGTGATCACCAGAGCAATGGGAAGACACCTTAGAAGCTACCCTCATGCCAGGTTCCCGGATCATGAGGACTTACTAAGACGTCCTCTACTCGACGACCACCTTTCGAAAGGCAACAGTGAGGCGTACCCTAGGGGTGGTGTGTGCGAATTGTGTGTCATGTTTCAGTTATTTGTTTTGTCATGTTTGTCGTGTTCTACGCTTGATTTTAATTAGTCATTCATTCTTTCATGCATATTTGTTAACAGTTAAAAGTTTGCGAAAAATAAATCTAAGGCTATTACAAATGGCGCGGGTCCACATCGCCAAAATTAAACCGGACCCGATTTAGCGGAAAATAAATAATGCGATAAAAATGCGATAAATAAATGTACATGGCCTTGGGAGAGATACAGAATTATTTAAACGATTATAAAATAAATGCGCGAAATAAAGAAATTAAAACAAAAATTAGGGCGTTGGACCCTTTTACAAACAATTAAAATTAATAAGGAAATTAAAATTAAAATGTTTTTTGTTATTTTGTGCTTTTTTAGGGTTTATGAGAAAAAAAGAGTTAATGGAACTTAAATTAAACGGCAAACCCTAATTCTAATATTTTTTATTTATTATGAAAGAATTAAAATATATTCTAAATTAAACCCTAATTTATTTATGTACAATTTTTAATTTATGAAAATAGATAAACAATATTATTATTTTTAAAAAGGGAAAACTATTAAAAGGAATAAAAAAAATATTAATTAACCTAATTCTATTTTGTTGGATTTTTTGTTATGGAAAAATATAAATTAAACCTAATTTGAAATTAATTTATTTACATGCTAATAAAATAATTATAATAAAATAGATATTATTTTTGGTCTTTTTCTGATTTTTATAATGTTTTTTTTTATATTTTATAGAAAAAATAAATTAATTGAATTAAGACAATAAAATAAATAAATAAAACAACAAAAATAAAAGTGAGAAGAAAAATATAAAATGCAAACCAGGGTGGGGTGTTGCCCCAAATAAGGAGGTATAAATTTGAAAAGCCTGGCCCAATTGAATCTGAATTTGCTGACTTTTCATGATTCCATATGATGCGTTTGACCAGGCGTAGGTGTTCTTCAGCTTCCAACCTTTAGATTGATCTCCAAGCAGACGTGGCATATTGATGATGGAGGGAGTATGATGTACCTGGAGGTTAGCGTAACATGGAATTTTATATTGAAAAATAGCATGGAATTTTGCCAGACCTGGGACTTGAACCCAGGTCTTGAGAGTCACATGCATAGCGTGTTACCAACTGCGCTGCTGCTTTTCATTTAATATATTATGACTAATAAACAACAAAAATCAAAACTAGTGCATGATGGTTAAAACGCGCGAAATTTTGAACGGACGTATCACTGATTGACACGCCATCTTCTTCCTCACCACCCCTGTAACATAGAACACTATGGGAACGGTTTTTGAAACGTTGTTTTAGGGGGTCTACTGAAAAATAGCGATTAGAACCATGGGCATCATAAATTGTTCGCGAGGGTTCAGACATCTTCGTCTTAAGGTGCTGAATCCATCCATGGCATTCATTGGTCCTGATTTTTCCTCTATAGAAAATCCCCAATTTCAAAAACCTGCAACCCTAGTATGTAACAATGGCGAAAACGCATATGTGGCTCAAAAACACAATCAAACGTATCAGTTAGTTTAGAAACATTATTATGAATATGAATACATAAATAAAAACGCATAAATGTGCTTGAATCATGCAATGCGATTTCAAAAACTTCAAGGTTCAGTCTGAGTTCTTGGTACCAATTCAGGGCGTTTCAATGGATGTTCTTGGTTGGAATTTGATCAGGAGTGCCTGAGGATGCTAATGGAACAAAGATTGAAGCTTGAATCGAACTCTAAGGCACTTTTCAGATTTGAGTTTTTTATGAAAAATTCCAATGTGCAAAAGGGTTCTTGGGCGCAGCTTGCAGTCTCCTTGGCATTAGGTCTTGTTCTTGTATATGTAAGGAACGATTTAGGTCAAAAACATTGAACAAAATCCATGGCCATAATGATTTTTGAGGATTTGATTTCACAAGATCTTTTTTTGAATCTTTTTTCATGGTTTTTGGTTCAATCATGCTCAAATCTCATCCAAATTTGCCTAATTGGGATATGCACGAAATATTAAGAATAAACATGCATGAAAAGATTTTTTTAGGTTAAGTTTGATATTTTTCATATATTAAAATCATTTAAATGAATATAAATTAATATTAATTCAAATAAATAATTAAAAAATATGAGAATACTTCCCTTTGGGCCTAGTGGTCGTGCATAGGCTTGGCATGAAGAAATTTGGAAGAAAAATGGGCCCATTTGCATTTTTAGGCCTTTTGCATCAATGTTGACTTTTCAAAATTCCTAAAAATTTCCCAACTTCCACAAGGCATAACTTGGTCAATTTTTAAGCTTTTCACATGTTCTTGGACATTTTGGAAAGGTCTTTGAGTCCTCTAACCAATGCCTTTGGTCCCATGTCATTTTGATTTACCAATATCAAGTTATGGCCTTTGACTTAAAGTCACTTTTTGTTGACTTTTGAAAATGACCTATAATGTTGAAATTGATAACTTTTTGTGAGAGCATTTCTTGGACTTGGAACATGAAGATGAATTGTAGGAAATGTCTTTCTCTTCAAAATGAGCTTTGGATGGAATTTTTCTGATAATCCATGTGAAAGTTATGCCCTGGTCAATTTCAGTTGACTTTTTCAGCTGTCCAAATATAGCAACTTTTGCATCTTTGATGATTTCTAAGCCAAATTTTGAGAATCATGATCAAGCATTGATCAAATGATGTTTGTGGCTTCAAAATGATATATTGACCAAAAATTTGAACTTTTGACTGTCAAATGACCATTTTGCCCCTACAGTTGACTGTAGTGCAATCTAGGGTTTTGACTGTGCAATTTTGAGCTGAATGCCTTGAAACTTGACATGAAGACACTTGACCATCTTTTTAAGCATGTGAGACTTGATTGGACCTTTGAAAAGTTCATTTGCTTGACCAGAACTCAAACCCTAGTTTTGACTGTCTAGGAGACAGTTGAGCTGCACAACCCTTGGGGAATTTTGTGACCTTGACTTGACAAATCTTTGATGAATATGGGAGGGCAAATTTTGGGGTACAACAGTTGCCCCTGTTCAATCTTCTTAGACCTGAGGGTGCAGATTGGCTGACGTGCCTTTCGTAATCCGAGGGTAGAAGATGATTGAACACTAAAGTGCCCAGAAATTTGCGCTCACATAGTAGCAGTGACGATGAGGGAATGGGCTTATAGATGCCATTTTAGAGGTTGCTGGATAGGATGATGGGCTCATAGATGCCATCTGGACGTTGATCGCGTAGGAGATTCCTTAGCGAGAACCTGCATACCTGCAAAACAGAAAAATGAGTACCTGACACGTCGCAGGAGCTGATTTTAGATGCTTGATATAGATATGTCCTGACTGGTTACAGGAACTGAGTCTGGAGCTTCAAACGCTGGTGAATGAACCAGGGATGGTTACTGCCTTAGCATGAATGGTAAGAGAATCCTGAATGATTTCAGCCTCAACAACGCTCGTTGAGAAAATCTTGGTGAGAATTACCATCTTCGCAGTGTCAGGAAGAGAACCAAAGGACATTATAATCTCAAAGGGAGTCACCTCATTCACCGTTGGAGAGGGAACTATAGGAAATTATAATCTGAAAGGAAATATCACCTCACGCTCATGCCGGAGAGGGAAACATCTTAAAAAGGAATTACCACCTCACACGCCGTTGGAGAGGGGACCATAGGAGAATATCACCTCACGCTCATGCCGGAGAGGGAAACATCTGAAGAAGGAATTACCACCTCACACGCCGTTGGAGAGGGGACCATAAGAGAACTTCTACTGAGTCTTTATCAGAAAAATCTGTTTGGAGTCGATTTAACTGGACTGGAGAAGTCCTTAAAATATGTTTGAGAACTTCAACTGCATCTTTCCTGAAAGGTAAAGGTCAGTCATATGCAATGTATGATATGGATCAAGCAATGATGTTCTCAATATGGATGCGATTTATATGATATGATGCATATATGCATGCTATAATGATGTATGTGATGATTCATGTATGTTTTTGCCTAGGAAAATAAATCCTTGACGGGTGCCGGGAAGCCACTCCTGGGCTGATGTTGAGGAAGAGATTTTGCTTCCGCTGTGGATGATCGTTGCAAGAATACCGGTAGGAGAAGATAACTCCGTTGAGGAATAAACTTGGCAAATGAAATAATTCTGCGGGAGAAAAGATACTCTGACGACCATACTGGGAAGCAATACTCTGTGGGGATAGAGAAGTTTTGCTGAATGTGGATAGTAGTTTGCTGAGGATACCCTTGTTGTATAGGAAGTCTTTGTCGACGACGCTCTTTCCGTGGCTTTTGGCTGAGGATAACCCAGTTATATCCTGTTAAGGAAATAACTCTTTTAATCAAGCCGGACGACGCGTTCGTGCTCTGCGAGGGGGTAAGCTTCCAGAATCTACTGGGGATAAGCTTATTGCTTAGGGATGATAAATTCCAACCTTCCTGGGGAACTGGATTGGACTCTTCTGGGGAAGTTTTGCACTTTAATTTTGTAAGTTGAAGGAGGGCACATATGTAGGGTTGCCTGCTGATGAGCTCGTGTAAAACCGCATCTGAAATGGAGAAGGAACCTGTGTAGGGTTATTTTGATGATGAGTTCGTGTAAAACTTTTGTTCTTGGAAAGGGAAAACCTGTGTAGGGTGTCCGGGTGACGAGTCCATGTAAACTGCATCTGGAAGAGAGAGAACCGGTGTAGGGTCGCTTGGTGAGGTAAATTCATGTAAAACTTCTTGATGAACCGGGGTGAGGTTATCTTGAACTAAATCTATGTAAGACTTCTGGAGGAACCGGGGTTAGGTTGCCTTATGAGCTTGTGTAAAAACTTTTTGATGAACCGGGGTTAGGTCATCTTGGGCTAAATCCATGTAAGACTTCTGGAGGAACCGGGGTTAGGTTACCTGGATAAGTTTGTGTAAAAACTTCTTGATGGACCGGGGTTAGGTCATCTTGAGATAGGTCCATGTGAGACTCTGGAGGAACCGGGGTTAGGTTACCTTGGGGTAAATCCATGTGAGATTTCTTGACGAACCGGGGTAAGGTTACTGGAGTCCATGTGAGACTTCTGGGGGAACCGGGGTTAGGTTACCTTGAGGTAGATCCGTGTGAGATTTCTTGACGAACCGGGGTAAGGTTGCTTCGGGATAAGTTTGTGTAAAACTTCTGGATGAACCGGGGTGAGGTTGCTTGAGATAAACCCATGTAAGATTTCTAGAGGAACCGGGGTGAGGTTACTTGGATAAGTTTGTGTAAAAACTTCTTGATGAACCGGGGTTAGGTCGTCTTGAGAGGTCCATGTAAGACTTCTGGAGGAACCGGGGTTAGGTTACTTGGATAAGTTTGTGTAAAAACTTTGATGAACCGGGGTTAGGTTACTTAAGATAGGTCCATGTAAGACTTCAGGAGGAACCGGGGTTAGGTTACTTGGATAAGTTTATGTAAAAACTTCTGGATGAACCGGGGTGAGGTTGCTTGAGATAAACCCATGTAAGATTTCTAGAGGAACCTGGGTAGGGTTGCATGATTTTGATTAAGTGGATGATTGTCCTGTTTAGTTTCGGACGCTAGCCCACGATCTGGAATTTGTAAAGGTAGATGGTAACCATCCTCATGTTGATCTTTCCTTTGTACTTTGGTTGACAGATCAGTTGGATTGTCTGGATAACTCATTATTGCCCCTGCTTCGGAGATGAGGGAGGAGGATACCTGTGTGGGGTGATTGACAAATCTTCGGGTAGACGAGATGCCGGAACATAGTCGTACGCTTTGATCCCTAACTTTTGCCCGGACTGCCCTTTCGGGTTTTCAGTCCACCGGGATACCCATTTTTGCCCAAGCCGCCTTTTCAGGTTTTCGACTTGCCAGGTGTACATATTTTTTTCATTTCATCCCTTCGTTTTGCCCGAACCCTTTTGGTTCGCCGGGAAGCCCTTATTTTTGCCTAGGTATGTCAACCTAGCGGGTCTTTGATTGTGCGTAGTATTTTTCGACTACGTCCATGTTCTCAGAACGTTAGGGAGTTGCCCCTGTTTAGAAGTGTTTTGTCACCAGAAGATGTTTGATCAGACAAGATTCGTTATTGAAATGCCCCAAGTGACTTAGGCGGAGATTTGCCCCAGGCCATTTTTGCCTTTGAGAGATTCTCCGAATCTTGACTGGATTGCCCCAGATGATGGACCATGATCACGTCTGCCCCTTGGTTGGAAGTGTTTTTGTTCACTAGGTATTTCTCGTGCGAATTTCCCTGCTGTTCAAACAAAAAGTCATATGCAAACAAGGTTATTTTAAGAATGCAAAAGCCTATGTCTGTCTTGAATTTTGAAAATGCATTTTTTGTAATACAGTGTGGTGTCAACTCAAGATTTTACAGCAAACCTTCAGGAGTCAGGATACCTTCGTAACAGTATGCTTTCGAACTAACCCATGCTTCAGCTAGGACTTTTAAGGGTTATATCGTGGCCTGGTTCATGGTTTAAGAAACAAGGGATAAAGGCTCAAATTATTTGTACCCACCCGCTCTTCGTGATGTTCTTCAAACCTAAACTCAGTTGATCGTGCGTTAGACCTTGTTTGAGTCTTTGCTTGATATATCAGTGATGGTTCGGATGTTGATGATTTATTTGAATGGGCAGTCATTTTTTGTTGAGGGTTTGTATGACCTCTTGCTTTTTGATTTTGTTATCCCTGTTTTTTGCCTGAACTGTTTCCTTTTTTTTGGAATTACAGTCAGCGGGATGCCCCAGCTTCATAAGTCCCCTTTGTAGGTTTAGACTTTTTGGGCTTTTCATTTATGAACATTTTTTTTTTTGATAATGACTGCCCGTCCTTTTGATTGTTCGGAACCATCCCCTGTCTTTCTTTGTTCGTAAAGATCTCTTCGGTGCCATTCGTTATGCACTTGGATCAACTGAGAGACTACCCTGCCCCAGGTTATGATTAAGGGTTTTGATTTTCGAAAATAAAACTCCTGCTTCTTTGGCTTGAATGGGTTGACGAGGGATTATCATCCTTATAACTCCAGTGTTTAGGGATTGAAACAATGCCTGTACCTCATCAGCGGGGTTTGTTCAAAAGCATACTGTAGATTGTGGTATCGTTTTCGTCATCCTCCCTCAAGAGGTTTAGAATTTTCAATTAAGAGTTGACCATTGCAAAAATATGAAAGCGGTTTTAAGCATAGTAAACATAATTAAATCAAGACAGACATGTGTAATGCATTCATGAAATAAAAGAGTTTAACATAATAATTGTTTATCTGAACAAGAAAGGAAAAATACAACTTGAATCCAAATGAACAAAAAAATTCTCAATCCTAGCCATGTTTTGGCAACGGAGCATTGATCACGTTGGGAGTCTCAGCAGGCTCGAACTCGATCTCTTTGGCATCGATCATGTTCTGAATTTTGTACTTTAGTGCCCAACAGTCTTCAGTATCGTGCCCCGGGCTATCGGAGTGATAAGCGCATCTGGCTTCTGGATTGTAGCTAGGGGAGGAGGTCTTAGGATTGGCAGGAGGGTTGATCACTGCAATCAGGTTCATCTTCAACATGTGTTGCAGTGCTTGCGACCATGGCATGTTAATGTTGGTGAACTGCCTTTTAGGCCCGTCCGGCCTTTGCTGGTTTCCCCTCTGTGGTTGACGGCGTGGCGCAGAACCAGAGATCATGACTGCCCCTGCATGTTGATCACGGCGATCCTTTTGACCGTATGCAGCATTAGATTCCTTCTTTCCCGGGTAAGGCTTTTTATGAATATCCGAAGGTGTGGCCTCTTGAATTTTCCCGCTCTTGATACCAGCTTCAATTCTTTCGCCGGTCAGGATGAGGTCGGTAAATCCAGCAGATGAGTTACCAATGAGGTGGTTGAAGAATGGACCAGACAGGGTCCCCAAGAACATGTCCACAAGTTCACGGTCAGTCAGAGGTGGTTGTACCCTTCCAGCGAGATCCCTCCATTTCTGCGCATATTCTTTGAAACCTTCACTTGATCCTAACGACATACCCTGGAGTTGGGTACGCGTAGGAGCAAGGTCGGCATTATACTGATACTGCTTGTAGAAAGCAGTAGCCAACTCCTCCCAGTTACGAACCTTGGTCCCATCCAGCTGATAGAACCATTCGAGATGAGTCCCTGAAAGACTCTCCTGGAAGAAGTGGATCCATAGATTCTTATCCGCAGAGTACGGCTGAATCTTCCGAACATAGGACCTTAAGTGCAGCTTGGGACAAGACGCCCCGTCATACTTCGAGAAAGTTGGTGCTTTGAATTTATGTGGGATAATCACACCAGTCGACAAACCCAGATCTCCGAAATCCAGCCCAGGTACCTGTTGAACCTCCATAGCTTTCATTCTGTCCTCCAGTTGCTTATATCTGTCATCAGCAGGAGGGTACTGCTCTTCATCAAAATCTGTCTCGTTGTCGGAGACCACTGGACTGGGAACCTCTCTCTCATGATGACTGCTTTTTCCCACAGATGGGGTTGTCCTCTCAGCTTCAACTTGTGGTGTATTCCCAAATCTGCGTCTAGGGCTGAACAGAACAGTCCTCTTCTTTTTCTTGTCCTTCTTCAAAAGCAGAGCCTTCAGGTCTTGTTGCCCCTGGGTCAAATTCAGGATCAGCTCTTGGAACTGGGCGTTCTGAGCCTGGAGATCCTTGATGGACTGTTCAGCTGATGGTCCAGGATTCATGACGATCGGCTGAAATAAACAGCGGAGAAGGGTAAGCAACCTGTCAAAGGGATACCTGCAATGCAATGAAATGTATGACATGCCTGCAATGATTTCAAGGATCTCGCGGGATAAACAGAGAAACTTGTTAGAGTTGAAAACCGGTAACTTGATTGAAGAAACTTCCTGTTGTAGAAAATCCTTCCTCAAGGGTCAAAGGCTCACCATATCCAGTGGGTCATAGCCCCTGACAACCTTGGCTAGAGGAAAATAAATCCCCTTTTTGCCCCCTGTTGGGATAGTTGATTCACCATGTCCTGCATCACAAGCCCTTGAGATCCTTGAAATGAGTCAGGATGTATGCAGGATGCATGCAATGGTATGATGTTATGCTATGCATGGGGTAATGTGAGTGAATCCTGTTATGAGTCCTAATTAAGGACTGAAACAAAACCTGCAAGAAACAAGTGTTAGATCACAAGCATGCAGATAGTCAAGTACGAAGGCACACAAGTCACGCAAGAGAAGCCCTTAAGGTTTAAGGCTAGCATGGGGTCTGGGTAGTACCCTCTTGAAGTTGGTGGGTTCATACCTGTCCTAATCAAAGTAACCGGGTTCTAAGGTTCCCAATATCACGGGATTGCTTTCATTGTTCATCGTTTCGATTTAGCCACTGAACTGGCGACCGAAATATTCCAGGAAAGCAACCCTCAATTGAGTGTAGTATCGAGTATCAACCAACCTCGGACTGCACCAAAGTCAGTTATCTCACTACCCTAAAGAGGCCAAGATAGTTCAATTAAGGTTCCTAAGGTCTGTTGATGCTTCATGACACCACGTGGAGGCCCCGTACTCTCCTTGACTGAACTCAAGGGTTACCGGTACACACCAAAGTGCCACATCAACGTAGCAGACTGTTTCAACCGTGTCGGTATACCCCGCACAGTTCCCTCACAGCCTTGTTGCTACTTTCTAAGAAAGGTATCCCCCAGATCCGGGTGTAGGATCTATAGAACTCCCAAGCAAACCACAATTTAAAGCACACAAGGAAAACAATTGAAAACATAGTTATAAGCTAGCCCTAAGGTACACCTCACTTTAAGTATAGTCCCCAGCAGAGTCGCCAGTTCTGTGATCGGTGGATCTGGAACTGACTGTTTAACGCTGGTTCGCGAAATGTCGCGGAAGCAAGAGTCGCCACCGTCTTTTATTTTCTCCAAATGGAAAGGACAAAAGCACAGAAAAATTCCTTAAAGAGATTGCTCTCGGTTCGGGAGGTAGGTTATAGAAAGGGAAGGTGTTAGCACCCTTTCTATCCATGGTTATCCATGGGCTCTTAGATACTTGCTCATTTGTGTTTTCAAAATTGTTTGCTTGCTTTTCAATGTGGGTTTAAAAAGTTTCTTTTGAAAAATTTCAGATCGACTCATACGTCAGAGTGTTTGAAAAATTTGCTTTGAAAGCTTTAGAAAAGTGTCAGTGTGAAAAGTCTTTTTGAGTTTGTTTGAAATTAGAGCAAGTATCCTTGAGAACCTACCTACCCTAAGGAATTCGTCTGTGTAAATGTCCTTTAAAGTAGTGCCATCCCACCATTGAGAGGTAGGTAGCATCACCGTTGGAGGTGTTCGGGTCAATTCGATTTTAGGGACATGGTGATCACCAGAGCAATGGGAAGACACCTTAGAAGCTACCCTCATGCCAGGTTCCCGGATCATGAGGACTTACTAAGACGTCCTCTACTCGACGACCACCTTTCGAAAGGCAACAGTGAGGCGTACCCTAGGGGTGGTGTGTGCGAATTGTGTGTCATGTTTCAGTTATTTGTTTTGTCATGTTTGTCGTGTTCTACGCTTGATTTTAATTAGTCATTCATTCTTTCATGCATATTTGTTAACAGTTAAAAGTTTGCGAAAAATAAATCTAAGGCTATTACAAATGGCGCGGGTCCACATCGCCAAAATTAAACCGGACCCGATTTAGCGGAAAATAAATAATGCGATAAAAATGCGATAAATAAATGTACATGGCCTTGGGAGAGATACAGAATTATTTAAACGATTATAAAATAAATGCGCGAAATAAAGAAATTAAAACAAAAATTAGGGCGTTGGACCCTTTTACAAACAATTAAAATTAATAAGGAAATTAAAATTAAAATGTTTTTTGTTATTTTGTGCTTTTTTAGGGTTTATGAGAAAAAAAGAGTTAATGGAACTTAAATTAAACGGCAAACCCTAATTCTAATATTTTTTATTTATTATGAAAGAATTAAAATATATTCTAAATTAAACCCTAATTTATTTATGTACAATTTTTAATTTATGAAAATAGATAAACAATATTATTATTTTTAAAAAGGGAAAACTATTAAAAGGAATAAAAAAAATATTAATTAACCTAATTCTATTTTGTTGGATTTTTTGTTATGGAAAAATATAAATTAAACCTAATTTGAAATTAATTTATTTACATGCTAATAAAATAATTATAATAAAATAGATATTATTTTTGGTCTTTTTCTGATTTTTATAATGTTTTTTTTTTATATTTTATAGAAAAAATAAATTAATTGAATTAAGACAATAAAATAAATAAATAAAACAACAAAAATAAAAGTGAGAAGAAAAATATAAAATGCAAACCAGGGTGGGGTGTTGCCCCAAATAAGGAGGTATAAATTTGAAAAGCCTGGCCCAATTGAATCTGAATTTGCTGACTTTTCATGATTCCATATGATGCGTTTGACCAGGCGTAGGTGTTCTTCAGCTTCCAACCTTTAGATTGATCTCCAAGCAGACGTGGCATATTGATGATGGAGGGAGTATGATGTACCTGGAGGTTAGCGTAACATGGAATTTTATATTGAAAAATAGCATGGAATTTTGCCAGACCTGGGACTTGAACCCAGGTCTTGAGAGTCACATGCATAGCGTGTTACCAACTGCGCTGCTGCTTTTCATTTAATATATTATGACTAATAAACAACAAAAATCAAAACTAGTGCATGATGGTTAAAACGCGCGAAATTTTGAACGGACGTATCACTGATTGACACGCCATCTTCTTCCTCACCACCCCTGTAACATAGAACACTATGGGAACGGTTTTTGAAACGTTGTTTTAGGGGGTCTACTGAAAAATAGCGATTAGAACCATGGGCATCATAAATTGTTCGCGAGGGTTCAGACATCTTCGTCTTAAGGTGCTGAATCCATCCATGGCATTCATTGGTCCTGATTTTTCCTCTATAGAAAATCCCCAATTTCAAAAACCTGCAACCCTAGTATGTAACAATGGCGAAAACGCATATGTGGCTCAAAAACACAATCAAACGTATCAGTTAGTTTAGAAACATTATTATGAATATGAATACATAAATAAAAACGCATAAATGTGCTTGAATCATGCAATGCGATTTCAAAAACTTCAAGGTTCAGTCTGAGTTCTTGGTACCAATTCAGGGCGTTTCAATGGATGTTCTTGGTTGGAATTTGATCAGGAGTGCCTGAGGATGCTAATGGAACAAAGATTGAAGCTTGAATCGAACTCTAAGGCACTTTTCAGATTTGAGTTTTTTATGAAAAATTCCAATGTGCAAAAGGGTTCTTGGGCGCAGCTTGCAGTCTCCTTGGCATTAGGTCTTGTTCTTGTATATGTAAGGAACGATTTAGGTCAAAAACATTGAACAAAATCCATGGCCATAATGATTTTTGAGGATTTGATTTCACAAGATCTTTTTTTGAATCTTTTTTCATGGTTTTTGGTTCAATCATGCTCAAATCTCATCCAAATTTGCCTAATTGGGATATGCACGAAATATTAAGAATAAACATGCATGAAAAGATTTTTTTAGGTTAAGTTTGATATTTTTCATATATTAAAATCATTTAAATGAATATAAATTAATATTAATTCAAATAAATAATTAAAAAATATGAGAATACTTCCCTTTGGGCCTAGTGGTCGTGCATAGGCTTGGCATGAAGAAATTTGGAAGAAAAATGGGCCCATTTGCATTTTTAGGCCTTTTGCATCAATGTTGACTTTTCAAAATTCCTAAAAATTTCCCAACTTCCACAAGGCATAACTTGGTCAATTTTTAAGCTTTTCACATGTTCTTGGACATTTTGGAAAGGTCTTTGAGTCCTCTAACCAATGCCTTTGGTCCCATGTCATTTTGATTTACCAATCTCAAGTTATGGCCTTTGACTTAAAGTCACTTTTTGTTGACTTTTGAAAATGACCTATAATGTTGAAATTGATAACTTTTTGTGAGAGCATTTCTTGGACTTGGAACATGAAGATGAATTGTAGGAAATGTCTTTCTCTTCAAAATGAGCTTTGGATGGAATTTTTCTGATAATCCATGTGAAAGTTATGCCCTGGTCAATTTCAGTTGACTTTTTCAGCTGTCCAAATATAGCAACTTTTGCATCTTTGATGATTTCTAAGCCAAATTTTGAGAATCATGATCAAGCATTGATCAAATGATGTTTGTGGCTTCAAAATGATATATTGACCAAAAATTTGAACTTTTGACTGTCAAATGACCATTTTGCCCCTACAGTTGACTGTAGTGCAATCTAGGGTTTTGACTGTGCAATTTTGAGCTGAATGCCTTGAAACTTGACATGAAGACACTTGACCATCTTTTTAAGCATGTGAGACTTGATTGGACCTTTGAAAAGTTCATTTGCTTGACCAGAACTCAAACCCTAGTTTTGACTGTCTAGGAGACAGTTGAGCTGCACAACCCTTGGGGAATTTTGTGACCTTGACTTGACAAATCTTTGATGAATATGGGAGGGCAAATTTTGGGGTACAACACTATGAAGGAGACTTACAAAACTGGGGCATCCCGCTGACTGTAATCACAAAAGAAACAGTTCAGGCAAAAATAGGGATAATAATAATAAAAAAGAAAGAGGTCCTACAAACCCTCAACAAAAGATGACTGCCTATTCAAAATAAGCTGTCAATATCCGAACCATCACCAGAATATCAGAGCAAAGACTCAAACAAGGTCTAACGCATGATCAGTCGAGTTTAGGTTTGAAGAACATCACGAAGAGCGGGTGGGTACAAATACTTTGAGCCTTTATCCTTTGTTTCTTAAACCATGAACCAGGCCACGTTATAACCCTCAAAAAGTCCTAGCTGAAGCACGGGTTAGTTTGAAAGCATACTATTATAAAAGGTATCCTGACTCCTTAAGGCTTGCGGTAAAATAACGAGTTGACATCGCAGTTTACAAAAAAATTCACTTGTTTTTATGAAAAATGCATTTTCAAAAAACGTCAAGACAGACATAAGCTTTGCATTTTTAATATAACATTGCTTGCATATGATTATTTGTTTGAACGGCATAGAAGTTTGCACAACGAATGTCTAATGAACAAAAGCACCTCCATTCAGACAAGAATCTTCTCAATATGGAAATAGCATTGAACATCCATTATCACGCTTTATGTTGGACAAGATTTCCATGCCTATATAAATAAGCTTAGAGGACAAATCATTTACGATTTTTAACACACAACTGCAAATACCTCTCAAATGCTGCAATCTTACATATTCATATATACGCTAAAAATTGTGTAAAATATCATAGTAGTGATACAGTTTTTGTAAGGAAAAACAACAGTAAATAGTTGATTATTTTATCTTGATTAAGCTATTTTTCCTTGAGATAAACCGGGTTGTGGTTGTACTCAAGAAGACTTTGGCAGTTGTCAAATTTGTGTTGTAATCAGTTTTGATTAGTGAATTAAGTCCTCGTTGGAGAGAGGAGAAATCACCTTGGCGGGTGGACTGGAGTAGTTTGAGATCAAACGAACCAGGATAAAAGTATTGTGTCTACCGCGCTTTTGATTTTAATTTTCAATTCAACCCCCCCTTCTTATGTTTTTCACTTCTTCAATTGGCATCAGAGTGCCTGGTTCTGAGTTCATACACTTAACCGTGTCAGTACAAGATCCAAGCTTTAGAAAAACACTATGGTGGGACCAAGCCAAAACATCAGCAATGACTATCACGAGGACAAGGACAGAATCAGCGGAAAACCTCCAGTCTTTGATGGAGAAAATTTTGACTACTGAAAAGACAGAATTGAGAGCTTCTTTCTAGCTCATGATGCTGATCTATGAGACATGGTAATTGATGGATACACACATCCAGTGGATGAAAGTGGTCAGAAGATAGACAGAAAAAGGATGTATGACCAGCAAAAACGTGATTTCAGAAACCATCATAAAGCCAGAACAATACTTATCAGTGTTATCTCATACTCAGAATATGAGAAAATATCAAACAGAGAGACAACCAAAAACATGTTTGACTCTCTGAGAATGATGCATGAAGGCAACATACAAGTCAAAGAAACCAAGGCCCTTACGCTCATTCAGAAATATGAAGCATTCAAGATGGAAGACAGTGAATCCATAGAAACAATGTTCTCAAGATTCCAGATTCTTGTTGCTGGGATGAAAGTTCTTGACAAAGGATATTCTACTGTTGATCACGTAAAGAAGATCATCAGAAGTCTACCAAGAAATGGAGGACAATGGTCACTGCACTTAAGCTGGCTAAAGATCTCAACAAGATATCTCTGGAGGAACTTATCAGCTCCCTCAGAAGTCATGAGATAGAGCTAGAAGAAGATGAGCCTCAAAAGCAAGGTAAGCCTCTAGCATTAAAATCTAACAAAAAATCTGATTCTAAGGTTTTGCAGGCTATGGAAGAAACCTCTGATGGATCCTCATCATAAGAAGACAAATTGTCTGTTCTCTCCAGAAGAGTAAATCAACTGTGGAAGCAGAGACAAAGAAAATTAAGAAACCCGAGAAGATTAGAGAATCAAAATGGATCCTCCTCCAGATACAGAAAGTCTGAGTCCTCTGCTGGACACAGAAGATCTGAAGCTTTTTCAGGACACAGAAAGTCAAACAACAAAGACATCATCTGCTATGAGTGAAATGAACAAGGGCACTACAAAAGTGACTACCCAAGGCTTCAAAAGGAGAATCCCAAAAATAAGTTCTTCAAGGAGAAAAAGAAAAGCCTCATGGCAACATGGGACGATTCAGACACTTCTGATGCTGACTCAGAGTCAGATGATGAAAGAGCCAACATAGCTCTCATGGAAAATGTGTCAGAAGACAACGAAGCTTCTGGTTCAGACTCAGAATCAGACACAGAAGAGGTATTCCCTAATTTCACTGTTAATTTTACTAAGGCTAAACTTGCAGAAAGTCTGAATGAAATTCTGGAAAGATATCAGCAGATCAGAGTCAAATTCAAGAACCTGAAAAGGGAACTTGCCTCTGACTCTGAAAGAACTGAGAGTCTCAGATTAGAGAATTCTGAGTTAAAAGAAAAGATTTTAAAATTAGAAAATGATTTACAAAACTCTCAGAAAGAAATAATCTCAGAGACTCCCAGTAGTGCTGATAAGATCATCAAAGAGTATGATCACAACTTTCAGAAGTTTCTGGCTAAAAACATAGATAGAAGCAAGATGGCTTCAATGATCTATGGAGTTAGCAGGAATGGCAGAAAAGGAATAGGATACCAAGGTAAGGTATCTCTACCTAATAAAGTCATGGACCTTTTTATGAAACGCACACCACTAAAATCACACTTCACATATAGGCACACACATGACCTAAAATATATTAGTAATGATTACTCTGTCAAACCAAAATTCAACCAGAATTTTGGTAAAACTAACAAACCAGGACCCAAAAATATATGGGTACCTAAGGACAAAATTATATATGTAGCAGATATCTTTAGCAGCAAGGCTAAAACACCAGTCATGGTACCTAGACTCTGGATGCTCTCGATACATGACGGGAAGAAAGCATATGTTCCAAAGCCTGGAACTTAAACCTGGAGGCTACATGGGCTTTGGAGGCAACCAAAGAGGGAAGATCATTGGCTCTGGAACAATAGGTAATGGTAATCTTCCTTCTATCAATAATGTGCTTTTAGTTGATGGATTAATGCATAACCTGTTATCCATAAGTCAATTAAGTGATAACGGTTATGATATAATCTTTAATCAAAATTCATGCAAAGCTGTTAGTCAGAAAGATGGAACTATCCTTTTTAATGGAAAGAGGAAAACAACATTTATAAGATAAAACTTTCTGAACTAAAAATTCAGAATGTAAAATGTCTTCTCTTTGTTAACAACGAGCAATGGGTCTGGCACAGAAGATTGTGGCATGTTAGTATGAGAATAATATCTCAGATTAACAAACTCAATCTGGTCAGAGGACTTCCTAATCTGAAGTTTAGCTCAGATGCTCTGTGTGAAGCATGTCAGAAAGGAAAATTTGTAAAACCTGCTTTTAAATCTAAAAATGTTGTTTCCACCTCTAAGCCATTAGAACTTCTGCACATAGACTTATTTGGACCAGTGAAAACTGCGTCTGTTAGTGGCAATAAGTATGGGTTAGTGATCGTAGATGACTATAGCAGATGGACATGGGCAAAGTTATTAAGACACAAGGACGAGTCACATTCTGTGTTCGTTGCATTCTGTAACCAAGTTCAAAATGAAAAAGATCTTAGAATTGTCAAAGTTAAAAGTGATCATGGTGGAGAATTTGAAAATAAAAAATTTGAAACATTTTTTAATGAAAAAGGCATCTTGCATGACTTCTCTTGTCCTAGAACTCCCCAACAAAATGGAGTTGTAGAACGAAAGAAAGCCCAACATTTCTTATTTCCATCCATTTGGATGCACATGTTTTATTTTGAATACTAAAGATCATCTGAACAAGTTTGACTCTAAAGTACAGAAGTGTATTATGTTAGGATACTCTGAACGCTCAAGAGGGTACAAAGTATACAATACAGAAACACAGATTGTTGAAGAGTCAATCAGTGTTAGATTTGATGATAAGCTTGTCCCTCAAAAGTCAAAGCAGAATTAATCTTTTGCAGATATAGAAGTTGAATTCACAGGTATTGAAGACACCTCATCAGAAGTTCTCAACAGAGATGCTCCAACAACTTCAGAAAGAAATGTTACAAGTGATCCTGTACCTTTTTTGATCAACTCCAAAAAAGGTTATCCAAAAGTAGCATAGCTCCCCCAGAAGATAAGATCCTGGGAAAGAAGGATGATCCAATCAGAACAAGATCAACATTCAGAAACTCTGAAAAATCCCTCATGAGACTGGTCTCTTTAATTGAACCAACATCTATTGATGAAGCTCTTCTAGACAATGACTAGATTCTGGCAATGCAGGAGGAATTAAACCAGTTCACCAGAAATGACGTATGGGATCTGGTTCCCAAACCAAAAGGATTCAACGTCATTGGAACAAAGTGGGTGTTCAGAAACAAACTGAATAAGCAAGGAGAAGTCATCAGAAATAAGGCACGACTGGTGGCACAAGGTTATAATCAGCAAGAGGGGATAGACTATACATAAACCTTTGCTCCAGTCGCCAGGTTAGAATCTATCAGTCTCTTAATCTCCTTTGCTGTCAATAATAGCATCACTCTGTATCAGATGGATGTCAAAAGTGCATTCTTAAATGGTTACATAGATAAAGAGGTATATGTGCACAAACCCCCTGGGTTTGAAAATTCCAAACACCCAGAACATGTTTTTAAACTAAAGAAGTCACTCTATGGTCTGAAACAAGCTCCCAGAGCTTGGTATGAAAGCCTAAGTAACTTCCTGTTAGAAAAGGAATTCACCAGAGGGAAAGTGGACACAACTTTGTTCTGTAAGACATTTAAGAATGACATTTTAGTTTGTCAGATTTATGTAGATGATATCATTTTTGGATCCACTAAACCTTCTATGGGAAGATAATTTGCTAAGTGCATGCAGGCAAAGTTTGAAATGAGCTTAATGGGGGAACTCAAATTCTTTCTGGGCATTCAGATAAACCAAACTCCAGAAGGAACTTACATTCATCAGAGCAAATATGTCAGAGAACTTATGAAGAAATTTGACCTCTCAGAATGTAAGCCCTCAAAGACTCCAATGCATCCCACGTGCATTCTGGAAAAGGAAGAGGTAAGTAAAAAGGTAGAACATAAAATCTACAGAGGTATGATTGGATCTCTCCTTTATCTGACGGCTTCAAGGCTTGATATTTTATTCAGTGTTTACTTATGTGCTAGATTCCAATCAGATCCTAGAGAATCTCACTTAACAACAGTTAAGCGAATTTTCAAGTATCTGAAAGGTACTACTAATCTGGGTTTGTTTTATAGAAAATCCAATGAATACAACTTAGTAGGATATTGTGATGCTGACTTTGCTGGAGACAGAGTAGAGCATAAAAGCACTTCTAGAAGCTGCCAGTTTCTGGGAGACAATCTGATCTCATGGACCAGCAAGAGACAATCCATAATAGCATTGTCAACAGCAGAAGCTGAATACATAGCAGCTGCTGGATGTAGCACTCAAATGCTCTGGATGAAAAGTCAACTTGATGACTTCAACATATTTGAGAGTAACATTCCTATCTTCTGTGATAACACTACTGCCATATGTCTCTCTAGAAATCCCATTTTGCATTCTAGGGCTAAGCATATAGAAATAAAACATCACTTTATTAGGGATTATATTCAGAAAGGAATTCTTACTTTGAAATTTATTGACACAGACCATCAATGGGCTGATGTATTTACTAAAACCCTTTCTAAAGATAGATTCAATTTCATTCTGAAACATCTCAGCATGAAATTGTATCCAGAATAAAATGTTTTATTTGCATATCCTAACCCTTAGAACTTTATTGTTTTTTATGAACATCTGATCAACTTGTCTTCATAAGTTAGAAGTACAGTTGCCTCAGAATCTATCTATGAAGATCTGAACGTTTCATTTCAAAGGATAGAGGCGTGCAGTTCACACAAGCAAACATCTGTCATCCTCTCACAAGCTACCTTCAGAGGCTGAACATGCGTTCAAATTCTGAAGGGTCCAAGGCTCTAATTGGATGCATTGAGACACTTGTCATTGGTAACTATTCAATATCTCTCTAAATCCCCTAATTTCAGGTGTCATTAATTCAATATAATCATTACTTATTTTTCTCTTTCTTACTGATTAAGTTTTCTAAAGAACTTATATAAACTCAATTTACTATTTCATTCATTCACGTTTTACCATTTTCAATATTCTCTCTTGTTCTAGTTTCTTTTTCAAAAAACCCTTCCATCAATTTTCTTCAAAGAATCCGTGTGAACAATGGCATCATCATCAAGTCTCAAGAATCTCAACAGTGCTCTTGATTCTTCATCAACTAAACAGTATGTAGAGCCCATTAGAATGCTACTCACTCCAGTTGACAACCTTGAAGTTCTCTGTGAATTGATCGTTGATTTTGAAAGCTTACAAGAAAACGAGTTTAATTTGTATGAAGATGTAACTGCACAGGGATAGAACAAATACTTTAATTGTCTATTGGGTCCAACTTTTCCCATTATTGTTAAAGAGTTTTGGATTCATGCTACCTCATCCAACCACCAGGTCACATCATATGTTATGAGGAAGAAGATAGTGATTACAGAAGATTTGATTGGGATACTCATTGGATACAATGGAGGTGGAGTCAGATGCATTGATATGGTTGATAAGTGCTCTGACCTAAAATCTATTGCTAGGGAAATATTCACTTCTGCACAACCATCCAGCAAGATCAGAGACTTGAAGGACCATTACAGAATCTGGGCTAGAATAATTCTGGGATGTATCAATCACAGGAAGCCTACAAGCTCCCCTGATTATATCAATATTGATCAGCAGTTTCTGATTTACTTCATTGCAAAGAAGACCAAGATAAACCTTCCACATTTGCTCTTCAACCATCTCAGAACAAGTGTGAAAGAGACAAGAGAAGAAGAAAGAACTAAGAGGGATTGGATTCCTCTAGGAAGATTGATTTCAGATATTCTAACAGAAAACAGGCTGATAGAACATCTAACAGAGGCTCAAGAAATCAGTACTCTGGAAGCAACTGCTGGGAAACCTTTAAATTCCAAGAATCTGAAGAAAATGAAGATTATTGAGAACATTAAGAAGGAACCAACAATTGCTTCTCATGAGGTCATCACTTCTAGGAGAATCCCTCTGAAGGATTTTCCACTATTTTCTGAGATAGATGCCTCTCCAGAGATTATAGTCAGATACCTTAAAGCTTGCAAGGTTGATGGGACTATTCCAGAAATCAACATCCAAGATCTGCACAAGCCAGCTCCAGAGGTTGTGCTAAAGAAATCCAGAAAGAGGAAGGCAGCAGGAGAAGGTTCCTCTCAGAGGACACCCAAAGCTGCGAAAAAGAAAGGTAACCCTTCCTTTGTTTCTGTTGTAGAATCAATAGCTATTCCAACATCTGAAACCATTCCCCCTTAACAAATAGAAAATCCTTCACCCCAAACATTTGAGGATTTTGACATAGAGTTTGACCCATCTTTAACTCTTGGAAATTTCTTGAATGAACCTCACTCCCCCAATCCAAATCCAAATCCAGAACAACATCAACCAGAACTTGCTAGAGTTCTATCTGATATTGAATTGTTTGATCATGACTTTTCCTCACCACTCCCAGAAAATCCAAACACTCAACCTCAACAACCAGAAAATCCACAACCACACTCTCCTCAACCAGAAAATCCACAACCACACTCTCCTCAACCAGAAAATCCATAACCACACTCTCCTCAACCAGAACATCAAAACCTCAACTTACCCCAACCAGAAAATGAAAACCCTCTCACTCCTCAATCTGAAAACCCATCTTCTGAAATACCTGAACCAGAAATTCAACACGCTACCGCAAACCAATCAGAAGACTCCCTTTTAGACTTTGATACCACTACCCTAATTCCTGGGACAACAGAACCTCTTACGGTTCGTTTACCTCTCTCTATTCATGATATTCAAGAAATACCTTCACCATATGAATCCACTCCACCAAACACCCCTCACTCACCAATCCTGATTTCTGACTCTTCCACTCCCTCACCTATCAACCGTCCAGCTGACAACCTCAGACTTGTCATTGATCTACAAGTGCTGAACCAACTAGCTTCCACCTCAAACAAAATTGCCACCCCCAAACCTAAACTAACCTCAACCAAATCAGATGTTGGTAAGAATCTATTGATTTTTGAAACAGAAATACATGAATGAATTACTTCTTTGAAGCAAGCAAGTTAATAGATTTCTAATCCTGTTGCTTCTGATTCTCTGTGGGAAAGATTCAGAAAATGGATCAACTCTGAAACCCAGAAGCTGAAAGAATTAAGCTATGAAAGGGCTCAACAGAACTTCAGTGATCAACTAAGAGCCTTCAAAGATAAAGTTTTGAGCCAATGGGATAAGAAATAAATTCTTCTGCTGGATAATGCTCCCTGGAAAGAGAACCAACCTTTAGAAGCCACTGAACTAGATTCTGATAGTCACCCTCTGACTACTGCTCCAGAAAAGGTGATTGCAACAAAAGAAGTTGTTCAATCAAAAGAGGTTGCAGAGTGTTCTGAACGACATGCAACCCCTAAAGATACACCAACTTCGTCTCTAGTCATGCAAACTCTGGAAGAGTTGAAGAAGGAGAATACCTTAATCCATGCCAGACTGGATAAGCAAGAGGACACAAACAAAGAGATCAAAGATATATTGGATAAACAAGAAGATACAACAAAAGAAATCAATGACATTCTGGGAAAGCAGGAAGAATCAAGCACTCAGTTTAAGAGCTTGTTGGAAGCATTTTTCACACGTCTTCCCCCTTATTCTTAGATTTTCTTTAAATGTTTATCTGTATTTTTATTTTTCATCTTATCCTCCTTGTTTATGAAAATTGTCATTGCATTCTGTTTTCAATATAAATCATCTCTTTGACTCTGATTATATTGCTTTTTGATACATGACAAAAAGGGGGAGAAAGTAAGATATTTTCAATAACAGTATACCGGGACAAAGTCTCAAACATTGTGAATATCTTAACCTCTATGTTCTTCTGAAAAGCTTTAACAAGAACATATTCTGACAAGGACAGAAGGAGATGCATCAAAAGCTCTGACCAGAAGGAACTTCAGGGAAGTAACTCATCTCTATCCGAGTAATCAACTCAGGGGGAGACTCTCCTAAAGCTCTTTGTTCTATATTTTTCATTGAAAATCCTAGTTTTTATCATCATCAAAAAGGGGGAGATTGTTAGAACATAGTTTTATTCTACAACCCTTAATTAGAGTTTTGATGATAACAAACACAAAGAACAAATATGCACTCTAAATTTGTGTTATTTTGTATGCAGAAGTTATGACCGAAACAACATCAGAAATTAAGCTACATAAGCTTTCAAGCTGAGGTAATCAGAATTTGCACTGAAGAATGATGATCAGAATCTGCCCTGAAGTGAAGAATACTCTGATTTTGAACATAAGTTTAATATACCATCAGATCCTCACATCTCCGAGTCATCAATGTTCTGAAGTAATTGCAGCTTGCAAGATTCTAAGTTCTGAAGCGTTACTTTTCATTTAAGACAACATCATATGCAACGACTTCATTCAGACAAGAATCTTCTCAATATGGAAATAACATTGAACATCCATTATCACGCTTTATGTTAGACAAGATTTCCACGCCTATGTAAACAAGCTTAGAGGATAAATTGTTTATGATTTTTGACACACAACTGCAAATACCTCTCAAACGCTGAAATATTACATATTCATATATACGCTCAAAATTGTGTAAAATATCATAGTAGTGATACATTTTTTGTAAGGAAAAACAACAGTACACAGTTGATTATTTTATCTTGATTAAGCTAGTTTTCCTTGAGATAAATCGGGTTGTGGTTGTACTCAAGAAGACTTTGGCAGTTGTCAAAGTTATGTTGTAATCAGTTTTGATTAGTGAATTAAGTCCTCATTGGAGAGAGGCGAAATCACCTTGGTGGGTGGACTGGAGTAGTTTGAGATCAAACGAACCAGGATAAAAATATCGTGTCTACTATGCTTTTGATTTTAAGTTTCAATTCAACCCCCCTTCTTGTGTTTTTCACTTCTTCAGAGGTCTCCAAGTTTAGGAGGCGACCGTGTCTTTCGGTAAATGGAGAGTTTTCAGGAATCTTGATGCTAGGTCTTTAAGTTAAGGAGGGATCCTTACAATATTGACTTGAATGGTTTTCCTGCGAATAGAATCCATGTCCTACAAAACAGAATAAAGATAAATCCAAGATCCTTGAAATGGTTAGTGAATATGAGTATGATGTTATGATGTTTATGATGTTATGTAGAAGTATATATATACAAACAAAGCAAACAAGTCCTTAGGTTTAGGCTTGCATGGAGTCTTATAGGTAAGTACCATCTTGAAGTTTAGTTGGCTCAAACCCGTCCTAGTAATAGTAACCGGGTTCTAAGGAGCTTAATATCCCTAGTTTGTTTCCTTGGGCATTATTTCAGCGCAAGCCTCTTTAATGGCAACCGAAATATCCCAAAAAACCAAACCTCAATAAGTGTAGTATCGAGTATCTACCAACTTCGGACTGCACCAATGCCGGTCATCTTACTACGTCCTAATGGCCGAGTTGGTCAAGTAAATTTTCTAGAAGTTCATTAGTGCTTCATGACATCACTCAGTGGCTCGGTATTCTCCTTGACTACTCAAGGGCTACCGGTACCCAGAAATATGTCACACTAGCATAGCTATTGCTTAGACCATGTCGGTATATCCCGCATAGTTTCTACAACGTATTGCTACTTACCTATAAGGTATCCCAAATCCGGGTAGAGGATTCAACCCAAACAAAGAACCAAAATGTAAAGCATACAAATCAAACAATGAAAGCAAATAAGTGTGATCTAACCCTAAGGTAACCTCACTTTTAAAATTTGTCCCCAGCAGAGTCTCCAGTTCTGTGATACAGTGAGAGACATGACTTAGTTGCTTTGCATTTGATCGCAAATGTTGCGGTTAACAAGAGTCACTACCGACTTTTCTTTTATCCAAAAGGAAAGGTGAAAAAGCACAAGAAAGACCTTTGAGATTGTTTCTTGAGTTCGGGGGGTAGATTATGAAAAGGGAAGGTATTAGCACCCTTTTCATCCATGGTTTCCCATGGGCTCTTAGTTACTTGCTAGATCACTTGCTTTTGTTTGAAAATGTGTTTTGTATGGTTTTTTGAAAGTATTTTGAAAAGGTGCCATCGTTTGGGAAAACTTTGTAATGATTCTCGTTCGTAAGAATGTATACAAAGTGTTGATCTTTTGAAAATGTTTTCAAGTTTGTAATATGTTTTGAAAGTGTTGGTGTTTGTTTTGAAAATAACAAGGATGTTTTGGTTTTGAAATTGAGCAGATAACTAGGAACATTCTACCTACTCAAAAGTCTTTCATGTTCATTTCCTTTTTCCTTTGACATTGTTATCTTACCATTGATTTGGTAAGTAACCCTATCTAGGGATGTAAAAGGGACAGGCGTGGGTCATCGTGTAACCATGATTAACAATGTTGTAAGATATCTTAGCATTTTCTTTAGGGACTAAGATCATTTTGAAAGTAAACATATATAGCGTCATCGAGGGACTATGATCTTGCATTTTGCTTGTTTTTGCTAAGATACCTCACATGCATAATATGGCAATTTTTGTAAGGAAACCAAGTGGATTTACGCTAGGGGTGTTTGTGTGCAAGTGTATTGATTTTCATGCTTGATTTGTCTTTGATTAGGGTTTGCTAAGCATTGATTTTAATCTTTCCATACAAATCCTAATTACTAGCATTTGTATATAAAGCATATAAATTACGGAAAATAAAAATACTAAGCTATTACATCATTTGGGGGAGGGGGTATACAAATTACAAATGGGGAACATTGCAAGAAATTAAATCTAAATAATTAGTACAACCATATTAAATTTGAATAAATATACAAAATGAACAAATAAAATACAAGAATGTAAATGTAAAAAGAAATATGATTTTTGTTTGGTTTTTCATGAAAAGGATTTTTTAACCTAATTAACTAAAATAAAATAATTAAATAAAAAAGAAAATTAAGGTTAAGTTAGTAAAATAATTGATTTAAGGAAAAGTATTTTTAGGGTTTTTGTGAATTTAATTAAACTAGTAAATCAAAATAATTAAATAAAAATCCTAAATTCTAAATTGATTTTAATTTACCAAAATAATATAATAATAGTAATTATTAAATTATCTAAGTATTTAAAAAAAGGGAAATTAATTTATTAAAGAAAACATTTTTGTTCTTTTATTTTTGTGAAGAAAAATAAATTAAATCAATATAAATAACAAAATATAAATATTTTTTAGATTTTTTATTGATGAAAATAATAACAATAATAATAATATTAATAATAAAAGCTTAAAAAAGTAAAAATAAAATAAAATGAAAAAATAAAGTCAGGGAGATTGATAAGTGAAATAGGGAGTATTGTAAGAAGAAAAAAAGTCAGGCCAAAACTGCTGGCCCAGGCGCTGCAAAAACAAAAAAGTGTCAAAAAATGGAAAAAATGCAAAAGGTCACGCTGGGGCTTGAACCCAGGACCTAAGGGTGACAAGCGCGCGCTTTAACCACTGGGGTGGTGATACATCCGTCAACTTATGTCAAACCATAAATATATATTAGAAACTGCTTCCTGAAGGCAAGCTTCATCTTCAACCTCGTGCCTGGCCAGACCACCTGCATCTTGCTCATTTCTCATCCATTTGCAAAAGTGTAAACATGAAACTTGTGGCAAATTTCCTCAAGATTTCAGAAATGTAAAGCATTAAAACTATAGATCAAAGACAAACATGAATTTTAATGGCCCTAATTTGAACCCTAACTTTTCCAGAAATTTCAAACTTAAAATTCTCTAAGCTCAAGTAACATAAATGAAAACTATGGACATGGTTAGCTCCAGGGCAATGATATCTATATTTTTCATTCACAAATTAAATATTAATGATGCTTGTATGAAGAGTTCCAAGTTAAGGAAACTTACCTCAAAACTGGAAATCATATTCTGAGTTTGAGCACTTCCTCAAGGTGTTGTGATGATCAGAATAGCTCCATTGAGGTCCCAGGAAGCTAATCCAATGTTTAGTTTGTACTGGAGATGGCTGAATCGCGCTGGATAAGTCCAAGTGCATAGCTCTATTTTTGAAAATGGAGGATGGTGTTAATGGTGTTATAGTCTTGTAACAGGGTGCGAGATGAGTTCTAAATGATGTTTAGAAGCTTTAGGAACAAAAAGGCTTGAAAACGCACGAGGGAGATGTGAGTTTCAAACTTTTGGTAAGGTTATGCAAGAATGGAGGTATGTGATACAGTTCTGAGTTCTTGGGAGTTTTGGGGCTTAAGCATGCGTGTCTTTTTTTGCCAAGGACTTGTACATAATTAATGAGAAGGTTTGAGTGCTTGAGAGGGTCATAAGTACAAGCCCTAGACTGATTGCTATGTTACTTGATTTTGAAGAAAAGTGAAAGTATGGTTCCAAGATGAAGTACAAGCATGGGTTGAGTTATTGTGAGGCTTGAGATAAACTTATTTTGAGTTATAGGTCGTGTAAGATCAGAAGAAAACCATTGCAAGGCTCAAGAACAAGTTTTGTGTATAAAGCTACTTTTTCAAAATGACATTGTGCACTTTCTTCACCAAATGGACATAAAGCGTGGGCATTGCATTGAATGCTTGAGTTTAGGCCTCTAACAGCTGTGCAAGCATTTAATTATGGAGTGCATAACAAGTTTGAGTCCTGCAAAGCAAAGATTATGCAGCATAGGTTTGAGATTTGAATTTTGTTCATTACAAAATTTGCCTTGTAAAACAACTTGAAACCCCAACTTCTGACCTTCGATTCTCCTTGATCACAAATGATCTCAAGGAGTTCTTGGATATTTTCTAAATATTGTAATGTTCTATACAACCCATATTTGAATCACTTTTGCAAAATCCAAACGGAACTAGGTGAAACTTGGGTCAGAAATTAGGTCAAAATCCTGACAAAAAAGTTCAAAATTTCACTAAGTGTTTAGTTTCATGACCATGACTTCATGGATTAATAACTTGATATCCAAGTATTTTTAGGAGAAGTTGGGTAAAGAAATGTTGTAGATCTCATGGATATATACAACTTTCATGTTGAAAGTTTCTTTTGAATCATCTTGCATCATGGTGAGAAATTGGCTCAAAGTTGTGAAAAAATATGAAGTTTTCAACACTTAGAAAATTTTCTAAGTTTGAAAACTTTGACTTTTCAAAATGAAATCTTGACTTTTTGATTTCTTGATGAACAATTTTCATATTTTGACATATATTGATGAATTGTGATTTTTGACACTTGATTTTGACCAAAAAGTCAAAGTTTGACTTTTCAGTATACAGTTGACTGAAAATCAACTATCAATCCAATTGATCTTGAGCAATGTTTTGAGTCATGCCATTAGGTCAAAATTATGCAATTGAACTCTTAAGATCATGCCTCAAACCAATTAACCAATTGCTAGGCTAGAAATAAGAAATTTCCCTTTCTTAGTCAAAATCCTAATTTTGACCATTTTGCCCTTTTGATGATTTGATCAAATTTCTTGAGGAATTATGGTCCAAACTTGATCAAATGCTATATATGAGTTTATAATGTTGATGTGGATTAAAAATTATGAATTTTGACTTTAAATTGACCACAATTGACTTTTCCCCAATACAGCTGATTTTTAGGTCAACTGCTCAATTGACTGAGCAAAAATATGATTCAAGGCTTGAAACTTGACATGAGTAATATTGGGGGTCCATAATGATCCATGAAAGTCATATGAGGCATTGAAAGTTCAATTATCCTTGTGCAATCTCAAACCCTAATTTCAGTCATTAGTGCTTAAGGAGGTATCTTGAGCTGGTCAAACCTTGTGCAGTCTTGAACCAAAGAAGATCTTGTGGGAAAATACTTGATAAATGAAAGGGAAAATTTTGGGGTACAACAGTGGGGATTCCTGCTCTTGCTGTTAGAGAGGACTCCGCTGAGGAATGTTGGTCTCTGTCTTGGAACATAGAGTTTTAGGAGCTTTAGTTGTCCGTTACTCTACTGGGGAGCCATCGCTTGATTGAAGAGACGAAAGTGAACTGCTATCTGGTCAGGATCCAGGATTTACAGCGACTTACTGGGGAGATGAGATTAAACTGTTAAGAAATCAGTAACAAATCCATGGTCGATTCAAACTGAACCAGCGGAGGTCTTGAATTAACTTTAACTGGATAAGAATCAGAAAAAACTTAGGATCGATTTAACTGAACCAGTAAAGGTCTACCGGAAAAGAATCAGTAACAAATCAATGGTCGACTTGAACTGAACCAGCAAAGGTCTTGGTTTATCTTTGAACGGATAAGAATCAGAAAAATCTTAGGATCGATTTAACTGAACCAGTAAAGGTCTACCGAAAAAGAATCAGTAAAAAATCAATGGTCGACTCGAACTGAACCAGCAGAGGCCTTGATTTATCTTTGACTGGATAAGAATCATAAAAATCTTAGGATCGATTTAACTGAACTAGACAAAAGTTTTGGAATATCTTCAACTGGAATAAGAATCAGAGAGATTTTAGTGTCGATCTGACTGAACCAGAGAAGGTCTAGGACTAACTTTGACTGGATAAGAATCAGAAAAATCTTAGGATCGATTTAGCTGAACCAGACAAACGTCTTGGAATATCTTCAACTGGAATAAGAATCAGAGAGATCTTAGTGTCAATCTGACCGAACCAAAGAAGGTCTTGGATTAACTTTAACTGGATAAGAATCAGAAAAATCTTAGGATCGATTTAACTGAACCAGACAAAAGTCTTGGAATATCTTCAATTGGAATAAGAATCAGAGAGATCTTAGTGTCAATCTGACTGAACCATAGAAGGTCTTGGATTAACTTTGACTGGAAAGAATCAGAAAAATCTTAGGATCGATTTAGCTGAACCGGACAAAAGTCTTGGAATATCTTCAACTGGAATAAAAACCAAAGAGATATTAGTGCCGACCTGAATGAACCAGAGAAGGTCTTGGATTAACTTTGACGGGATAAGAATCAGAAAAATCTTAGAATCGATTTAACTGAACCAGACAAAAGTCTTGGAATATCTTCAATTGAAATAAGAATCAGAGAGATCTTAGTATCGATCTGACTGAACCAAAGAAGGTTTTGGATTAACTTTGACTGGATAAGAATAAAAAAAATCTTAGGATCAATTTAACTGAACTGGATGAAAATCTTGGAATATCTTCCACTAGAATAAGAATCAGAGAGATCTTAGTGTCGATCTGACTGAACCCGAGAAGGTCTTGTGAGGCATCTTTCTGAGGAAACTGCTAAAATAGCCCTTCATTAGACGTAGTTTTTGAGAGGACTACCAGGTCACATAAGTAGTCAACGGTGTTTGTTAATTTGATCTTGTCCCTGAAAAAGGCAAGGAGTTAGTCATATGCAATGTCATGATGTATGATATGTATTGCGTGATAATGTTTTCAAAATACATGAGATTATGATGTACGCGATGTGTATGCGCATGCCATGAGGTATAAATATGGGATGTTATCGCGATATCCTTGTCTGGTAAAATAAATCCCTAACTGCTACTGGAGAGTATAAGGAGGCTGAATCCTTCATTTCCATCAGGGATGATGAATGGATATGATTTTCCGGGGATTTCCTCTTTCTGTTTGAGGATATTCTGCTGGGGATTGATTCTGCTTGAGAATTGATTCTGCTTGAGAATTGATTCTACTTGAGAATAACTCTGTGGAGAGAGATGCTAGTTGGAAGATTCTACCGATGTAGAAAAATAAACTCTGTTGGGGAATGAGCTTCTGCAGTTTGAGAAATAAACTCTACCTGGGAGGAGGTTTTATAAACTGTTTAAGGTTATAAAGCTCGGTTGGGGAACATAGACGTCACTAGGACGCATCCTGAGGATACGAAAATGACTTTGCATCAGGAGGTTTCTGCCCCTGTACATGGTGGAGATTTTGTGGATGGATCTATGTCGTGATTGTACTTGAACATGTATTAAATGAGTGTCATAATGACATCCGTCTTTGGATCGTATCTGCACTGTACTTGAAACATGTGTTAAATGAGTGTCAGAATGACATCCGTCTCTGGATCGTATCTGTATTGTACTTAGAAGATGGTCGGAATAAGTATCAGGATGACATCCGTCTCTGGATCATACCTGAATTGTTGCTAGAAGATAATCTGGAATAAGTATCAGGATGATATCCATATTTGGATCGTATCTGAACCGTTTCTAGAAGACGATTTGAATAAGTATCTGGATGATATCCGTGTTTGGATCGTACCTGCACCGTTTCTAGATGAGGATCTGGAGTAAGTGTCATTATGACATCCGTCTTTGGATAGTACCTGGACCTTTTTTAGATGAGAATATGGAGTAAGTGCCAGGATGACATCCATCTTTGGATCGTACCTGAACCGTTTCTAGATGAGAATCTGGAGTAAGTGTCAGGATGACATCCATTCTTGGATCACACCTGAACTATTTCTAGATGAGAATCTGGAGCAAGTGTCAGGATGATAGTTCTTGGATCGTACCTGAACTGTTTCTAGATGAGAATCTAGAGTAAGTGTCAGGATGATATCCGTCTTTGGATCATACCTGAACCATTTCTAGATGAGAATCTGGAGTAAGTGTCAGGATGACATCCGTTCTTAGATCGTGCCTGAACTGTTTCTAGATGAGAATCTGGAGTAAGTGTCAGGATGACATCCGTCTTTGGATCGTACCTGAACCGTTTCTAGATGAGAATCTGGAGTAAGTGTCAGGATGACATCCGTTCTTGGATCGTATCTGAATTATTTCTAGATGAGAATCTTCTTTATTCAGAATGTGTCTGTTGGGGAAGGGAAACTCCATAATCCTCTTGGGGAATCCTGAGAAGCTTGGCGAATTCACTGGGGAGTTTTCGTTGGAGTAATAACTTAGAGGTTTTTCTCTGCCGAGGGTATGAGAACACCTGACATCAATAGGTTGTAAGCTGAGAATATGGCAGTGACCTTGTAGTAGAATGCCCTTGTCTCGATACCGTTGTAAGAAATATCAACCGGGGATTTTGTAGATGGTTTGTCTGTTATCCCAACTCTTGGATTCCTTGGCGAATGCAGATTAGGGTAATAAACCTTCTATTGATTAGACAAGTGACAAGATGACAGGACTTATTCGTACGCTTTAATCCCTAACCTTTTCCTGGACTGTCTTTTCAGATTTTCAGTCCATCGGGATACCCTTTTTGCTCAAGTCGCCTTTTCAGGTTTTCGACTTGCCGGGAGTACATATTTTTTTGTTTTTATCCCTAATTTTTTCCCGAACCCTTTTGGTTCGCCGGGATGCCCTTATTTTTTCCTAGGCCAGTCAACCTAGCGGGTCTCTGTTTATGCGTAGTATTTTCCGACTATGTCCATGTTCATCGGGTACGGAGAATTGTTACTGTCTATAGTAGTAAGTGTTGCCACACTGCCAGAAGATGTTTGTTTGATTGTACAACATTCGTTGCTGGAATTCATGCCCAATGCCCCAAGTGATTCAGATGGGGATCTGTCCCTGGCTATTTAGCATCTTTGAGAGATTCCTTGAATCTTGACTTGACTGCCCCAGATGATAGACAATGATCATGCCGTGTCCCTTGGTTGGAAGCGTTTTTCCACCTGAGGTGATCCTTTTCATTGAAAAGGTTTTTGTTCACTAGATATTCGTCATGCGGATTTCTCTGCTGTTGAACAAATAGTCATATGCAAACAGTGGTATTTTAAGAATGTAAAGCTTATGTCTGTCTTGAAGTTTGAAAATTCATTTTTTTGTAGTAATTTTTTTTGCAAGAATGTGATATCAACTCATGATTTATAGTAAACCTTACCAGAGTCAGGATACCTTTGTAACAGTATGCTCTCGAACTAACCCATGCTTCAGCTAGGACTTTTAAGGGTTATAATATGGTCTGGTTCACAGTTTAAGAAACAAAGGATAAAGGCTCCAAACTTATTTGTACCCCCATTCTTCATGATGTTCTTCAGTCCAATGCTCAGTTAATTATGCATTTCAAATCCCAGTTGAGTTTTGGCATCTTGTCCTTGATGTTCCGATGATGGTTCGGATACTGAAAGTTTGTTTGGAAGAGGCAGTCATTTTGTAATCTTCTTTTTATCGAGGATTTGTAGTAACCTCTTTTTTCGTTATCCCTTCTTTTTCTTGAACAGTTTCTTTTGTGATTACAGTCAGTGGGATGCCCCGGTTTTTTTCTTAAGTCTCCTTCATAGGTTTTGACTTAATAGGCTTTTATTTTGAGAGATAATGACTGCCTGTCTTATCGATTATGCGGAACCATCACCGTATTTTGATTCGGAAGGACGTCTTCGATGCCATTCATTGTGTATGAAGCAGAATATTATGACTGAATGTGCATCTGAATTAACTGAGAAAACTACCCTGCCCCAGGTTATGATTAAGGGTTTTAATTTGTGTGAAAAGAAAAACTCCTACTTCTTTGGCTCAAAGGGGTTGACTAGGGACTATCTTCCTTATAACTCCACTGTTTAGGATTTGAAACAACGCCTGTACATCGTCAGCGGGGTCTGTTCAAAAGCATACTGTAGAGATTGTGGTATCGTTCTCGTCATCCTCCCTCTAAAGGCTCTGAGCTTTTGATCGATAGTCGAAATTACAAAAGGAAAGCAGTTTAAATATAGTGAATACAAATGAACTGATTCAAAACAGATATATGCAATGCATTGATAAAGTAACAAAGTTTGACATGAATAAATGTTCGAGCAATCAAAAGAAAGTTACAAATTGAAAATTCTAATGAACAAAAGTTTCTCCGTCTGATCTTGTCACTTCAGATGGCGTGCCTTGGAGGGACGGAAAAAGAACTCAGCCTGACCGTCTTGTGTAAACTCCAACACTCCTTCATCAATTAAGTTTTGAATTTTGTATTTTAACATCTAACAATCATCAATATCATGCCCCAGACTGTTGGAGTGATATGCAAACCTTGCATCAGGATTGTAGTTAGGGAAAGAAGTCTTGGGATTCAGATGAGGCCCTATAAACGTAACCAGATTCATCCTCAACATGTGTTGTAAAGCTTAAGACAACGACATGTTGAGTTTGGTAAAATACCTCTTGGGTGTATCCGACTTACTCTGATTAACCCGTTGTTTTTGGCTAGGTTGTTGTTGAACCCGTGAGGTAGTATCAATTTAGAAAGGTCCACTCTTCACCAAACCAAACTCTTGTCTTCTCAGAGGTTGATCAATGACTTTGTCCCCAGCCTCGATTGCTTGCATCATACGGTTGTATCCGTCTTGATGAAGTTTGTTGATAATGGCTCTCAGCTCTTCTTGTCCCAGGGCTAGGCCTTGGATAAGAGCCATTTGCCTTAGCATCTGGGTTCTCATTGCTTCCACCTCAGCTTGCAATTGTTCTAATTGTTCATCCTTGTCGTTGTCAGGATGTTTCTTGGTCAGATTCCCGATGAGAAATGTTATCAATTCTTCTTGCCCCTTGGCTAGACTCAGGAACATTTCTTTGAATTGAGCCTCTTGAGTTTGAATATCTCTGTTGTCTTGTTGGAGAGCCATTTTCCTTGCTGAAATAAACAGCGAGAAAATGAGAGACATGTACTGGAGACTACCTATTATGCAATGGCATGTATGGTGTGCAAATGTTTTCAAGGATCTCGCGGGGTAAACAAGAAAAATGTTAAGCGTTGAACTTTACAACTTTGATTGAAGCACTTCGTATCGTTGAAGGTCCTTATACAAGAGTCAAGCTCACCATATCGAATGGGTTATAGCCCCTGACTCAAGTTGTTGAGTTTTGATCTTTTGACGGTGTTGGCTAGAGGAAAATAAACCCCCTTGCCCCTTGCTAGACGTCTGATTTATC
This sequence comes from Vicia faba, assembly GCA_948472305.1. Lineage (NCBI taxonomy): Eukaryota > Viridiplantae > Streptophyta > Magnoliopsida > Fabales > Fabaceae > Vicia > Vicia faba. The sequence goes on from OX451740.1 coordinate 653,784,739, forward strand.
ATAACCTGCATCACAAACCCTTGAGATCCTTGAAATGGTTAAGGAAATGTTGTGGCATAATGTTATGATGTGTATGGTATGTGTTATGCAAAAATGCAGGGTAAGAAACCAATTTATTGGCTTTATACAAACAAGGTCCTGCAAGGAATACAAACAAAGCCCTGCAATGAGTTCAAATTGTTAGGCAAAGAAAGCAAACAAGTCACACAAGCAGCCTTAGGTTTAGGCTTGCATGGGTTATATAGGTAAGTACCCTCTTGAATTTTAGTTGGCTCAACCTGTCTTAGAAATAGTAACCAAGTTTTAAAGAGTCTCAATATCACTGATCTTCCTTTATCGAGCATTATTTCAGCTTAGCAATCTTTTCTTACGGCCGAAACATCTTGAAAGTCTGATCTCAATGAGTGTAGCGTCGAGTATCAACCAATTCCCAGCTTTACACTGAGACCGGCTATCTCAATACTTTCTAATGGCCAAGTTTATTCAACTGAGGTTCTAAGGTTCGTTAGTGCTTCATGACACCATGCGGCGGCTCCGTATTCTCCTCGATTCAACACAAGGGATATCGGTGTAATACCCCAAATTTGTCCTATCCCTTTGCTTTTATCTAGCTTACGCATCTTACACTCTTCATTCCATCTGCATACCCTCCATTAGGTCATTTTGCACATCATGCATCGTTGGTCAATAATTTGGCATGGGATCAGGGATTTCGAGTAATTATGGTTGTTGTATGCTTTGAGGCTCTCATCTTCACACAAACTTGTTTCAGGTATCTCAACTAAAAATGCAAGTATTAAGGTTGATGTCTCTATACTCAAGGTCATCTGATGAATAAAGGGTTGGATTATATCAAAAGTTACTCTTCTCATTATTTTGGCTTCATTCAACACATGAAATAGCTTCAAGGTTGTATACAATGCAAGTCACTCACAAGTCACCCAAAGGCTGTAAACTCCAATATTGAAGGTCATATCCTCGCATTTATCATCTTCGCATGAATCCGCGTTCATTTTATCAAATATGTTAACTCCAAGAGGAATTCCATAAGAGGTTTGTTTATCAATGCGTCTAATCATGATCTCAAGACATCCATCCAAAAGGCTTCGAACTTAGGTATGGAAGTTCTTGTGCATCATCGTTCAATTGGATAGCTCTTTTCTAAGCCACGGGCTTAGACGTGGAGGTCCTTCAAGATCATATTCTTGTGCTTACAATCATTATCTGAGATAGGGTTTATTTTCGTATTCATGTGGTGGCCGAAAGGTTTTCTTATGAGGTTATATTCATTAGGGAAGAACATGATTCTTTAGTGCATTGCTTGGATCAACATGGTTCTTTATCAATCAGGGTTTGAGGGATTAGAATTTGTGTTCATGGTCGTTGGGAATTTCCTATTTTATTAAGATACTTATTTTCATCAAAAGACAAAGCCACCTTTCCGAGTTACTTCAGTGAGCAGACAAATTAGGGTTGCGAGTTGTTAGGGTTTACATTTCATCATGGTGGGGTTTTCTGAATCCAATTGAATATTCATTGTGCTCCAAAGTGGGTTTGGTATAATAATTAGACTCCAAAGTGGTTATGGAATTACTCGGATTTCAAGTCATTATGCAAAGGAAGGAATAGGAATGAATCAAGTTGCTATGGGTGAAGACTTTACTTACAAGGAAGTTATACGTTTGAATTAGGGTTTTATTATTGGTGGCACAAGGTAGTGGCGGGTCTAATACACCACGTCACTCGGGATCGGTGTTTCTTCATTGACTATGAAAGTCTTTATTTCAAGCTCAAGCATGGCTACTTATGTTGTTATACATCACAAAGGGAGTATGCTGAAATAATCTTTAACGAAACCTTGTGGAAGTCTCTTTCATTCTGACTATGGAGTGTTTAGCATTACACGAATAAGGAATTCACGACTATGCTTGATATTTACACCATTAAAAAAGTATTCGAAGTTAAATTCCATGGAAAATATAAAAGATAATACTTTGAGCACTTAAGAGAATTGATATTGAATTTAAGATATTCAGTACTCCTAATTTCCTCACATTATCAACTGTCATCGGAGTTCAATTTGAAATAAAAGAAAGAAATAGGTGAAGCTTCTCCATTAAAGTCCAAGTTCCATACAAGAGTTACTCAAAGAAGGAATATACAATTTGAGAAAAGGTTTCAAGAGAAAAGAATTACGAGATATTATTCTACAAAATCTAAACATTATGTATAACTTCATGTTTCTTCCACACTAAAATCCATAGTTTTCATGTTTATGACTTTTGTTCTCTCGATTAAGTCTTCATTCTTCATGATAAAAACTCGAAACATTCGCATCCTTGTCTCATCAATATACTCAGCTTTGAACTGTCCATGCTTTCAAATTGCTCCAAAACAGCCTACACAATCAAGAAAAGAAACCCAAACGGTGGTACTTGAGTAAAAAAATAAAAGCTGCCAAATTCATTTCATTATTTCCAAAACAGAAAAACTGATAAAGCCTGTAAACAACCTTACAAAACAACCCCTTAACTGTCAATGCAGAAATAATAAAACAGAATTCCAACATCCAGCCAACCAGCTTCCTAACAGAATTCCCCAGACTTTTCTTAACCATTTTTCTAACAAATACCAGAATTATAAACCATCTAAAACCTATAACATGTAACTGAGTTTCTAACCTCTTAACGTACCTCGTAACCACCTGCTAACAGAAATTACACGAACTTCAAAACTAACAACTTCCTAATAGATTTCCTAACAGAAGCATAACAGAACTAGTAACAAACCAAACAGAATAACCAACTTCTATAACTGCTAACCAAAAACAGAATTCACAAACATATAACCAATGTCTAACAGAACTTCTCACAAAACCACTCCATAACCTGTAACAGAAAATCAAAAAACCAACTTCCAACTGTCAAAACCAAACTAACAGAATCCATAACCGCCTAACCTATTTTCCAATAAACCATAACTGAATTTCAGTTACAACTAACGTATTCAGATTCAGAGAGCAGGATTCAGAGATCATTGTTCAGATTCATATACCAATATTCACGATTTTATTGAACAAAGAAAAAACTCACCTCAAAATTATTCTCTAAAAAATTCCCCTACAGATTCTTCATCACCTTCTTCATAATTCTTCAATCAACACCAACACACAACTTCATATCCTCATCTCTTCAAATTCACGATACACAAGAAACTTTCCCAAAGATTTTTCTATCTGAAACTTCATCATCGTTCATCATCAATAAACAACTTCGATAATCGAACCACATCTTCATCTTTACCATCAATAACACATTCTTCACTTCTCGACAATCACAACTATTTTCTACTACATCTTCTTCAATCTCCATCAACAATCTTCAAGCTACCGAGACCGAGCTTCGACCATCAAGCATCATCTCACCATCAGTAATAATGCAAGAACACCGCATCAATAGAGCGAATCACATCTAGATATGGAAACCGCGAGGCTGTTAACAGAGAATTCGAACTGATACAGAGCTTTGAGCAGCGATGCAAACTGAATCTAAATGAGATCGATGGAGACGAAGATGAGTCACTAATGGCTCCTCACGATGGAATTTGGTGTTAATTTCATGTAATTGGCAGTATTGAGCGAAGAAGAAGGGATTATTGGTTGAGCAGCGTTATGATTTTGGAAGAAGAGGAAGGGATGTGTATGTCGTAGGGTTTACGTTCTTGAAAAAGAAGAGGTGGAAGCTGAATAAATTGGATAATGGGTGTAGTGTTGTTGTTTGTACTGAATCCCTTGTTTGACCCATGTGGAATTTATTTTTGCACACAAAAATAATACTATGGGCCTAGCGCCCAGGGCCTTAGTGTCTCATATTATCAGCGCTCCCATCCTGGCTTTACACCTCCCAGATTCCTCTATTTCTTTTGTTATATTTAAAACTTTCTTTTAATTTTCTTTTTTTAATATTTTTATTATGATAAAAATGATACAAAATATTAGGACATTTTAGAATTCTTTAGAACCGCTCTTTAGAATTTTCATTAGAATTTTCTATTATTTTCATGTTTAATAATCTTTTTTGTTGTCCTTTTTTTAGCCAAGATTTTATGATATTATATTGATATAACTTTCGCAATATGGAATGCTTGGAGGCTAATTCTTTGATCACTCGCGCGGAGCAGTTTCTGTAGAGTTTTCTTATCGCTTGCGTGGCTTTAAAGAGGCAAAGGACCTCCTCCGTTCGGTATCATTGTGACTTTATTTTATCCCTCATTCTCGCATTTCATTGCTTTCTTAAAATCATGAGAAGCAGGGCTTTACTGCAATCCAAGCATGCAAACATTAGGTAGAATTCCCTCAAAATTCCAACTTTAGGTCTAACAATGCATAATAACATTAGGTGTAGGAATAAGCTAGTTTCCCTTTAGCTTTTCTTCCCTGTTTGCATTCTCACTAAAACTAAAACTTCTTTTTCTTTCAAAATTCAAATACTTTAAAAACTACTGATGAGAATCATGCCTTTGCTTAGTACGGGAAATAATAAGCGGGTCTCTTCTCGATCTTATTATTCTTCATCTCAAGCCTAGGTGTGGTTCAATTCTCAAAGACTCCTTTCATGGCTAAGTAGAAAAGCGACTAATATCTCTCTTTTGAGGTTAACTAGTCATCATCTGCAACAAAATGCAAACCAACTCAAACCATTTTGTGCCATAAAGCACCTATCTCAAAAACCCTTTTCAGGTAAGGACATGATTAATTTACTTCTGTGTCAACGCATAAGTCTCCAAAGGTCGAGCTGCAACAAAAGGCGGAATTAACTTTGTCCATAAAAAACACAAACAAACAAAAACATATGAGCCAAACTACGGTAGCTATGATTCCTCAAAACGGATACGTAGGCATTGGGGTAGGGCCCAAGCGAGCATAATTTTATTTTCCCTACATTATTTTCTCTTTCTTTTGCATGCATTCTTCCTTTAGTATAATAAAACAGTAAGCATAGATTAAACACACCCATAAGATAGATAACAAGAGTGGATACCGTAGAGTACTACAGGCGTGTGGGGTGCTAATACCTCCCCCTCGTGTAACAGACTCCCTTACCCAATCTCTCAGTCGCAAGATCGTGATCTCTCCCTTCTCAGGTTTTCTAGATGTTTACCTTTCCCTATATGTGGGATAAAAGACGTTCGATGGCGACTTCATTGTTTGATGATTTTCAGCCGGTTGTTTCAGCTGGCGACTTCACTGGGGATAAGGTCGACCAAATGCTGGTCCATCCCGGAGTCGCTCTTAGCTCTTGCTTTCTTTTATTTGGGTGTTTATCTTTATGCTTTTAGTTTATTCACTCATTTTGTATATACTTGAGCATATGTATACATTGCATTTTACTGTCTTCCATATACTACTACTGTACAGGACCTGCTTCTTGTTTGGGTGGGGATGTTACTATTGAGGTAAAAGGCTCAGTACCCAGACAATAGTGCACTAGGAAACTAGGAATAGAGTTGGGGCATGACGACTATAGGACGTGGTCCGATTAGTGCAGTCATGTCATATACCATGCTCGGATGAGGTTCAATTGGAGGTACTTTCATCATGCACGTCTGTGTTGCGATGATTTTACTTTCGAGCGAGCCTATGATTTTCAAGTTACCATCATCTTACCCTGACCTAGTCTTCACACGTGAGTGGGGAGGGAATCATGATCACAGGTACAGTTCGTGACTATGTTCAGATGATTGCTCATATTCAGATGATGACTATGCTCAGACGCTAACTATTCGTTCTAATGGTTATGTTCTGGGTTTATGTCAGTGACTTATGCATATGGTATTCTGTTGGCGACTATATGGTTCTCAGATTTATTTTCTGAAATTCCTGACTTGCTTACTTGGAAGTTCATCCCAACCTTTGATCTTGGCATTCCCAACATATTCAGAAAATGCTCAGCAATATCCGTTGTTCCAGAAACCTTAACCCCGTACAATGGGAGATCTACATGGTATTTGGTTATTATATGAGCGGAAGCTATGACAAACCTTTGACCTGATGATACTCGTATGGTTCAGAAGCAGTGGAGCAATCATATTCAGAAATGATGGAACCTTGATCTCATTTGATCCCATGCCTTTGCATACATAACATGGTTAAACACATGCTTAACATGCCTGTTCTATTATTTCCAAGGAATCACTCTTCCATCCCTTACCTGCGCAAAATCAAAATCAAAGCACGTGAATTCCTTAGAAATGACAGAACATGACATGGCATTCATTCATGCACCCCATGCATGTTCATGCATTCATAACAGGTACCCGTAGATTGGGGGTTCTTATTCAGACCAGGGGTTCTCGTCAAAGGTTCAACTTGATTTCTCACCGCACATGTTCAGGGATCAGATGCAGAATAACTTTGTGTGGTATACATGCAAACTTTGGCTCATAGTCAGAAACTTCTTCAAGCAGAAAGATAATTGATTAAAGACTCAGATAAGCCAGGTCATGGAAACTCTAATGATGATGTTTATTATTTCTTTAAGACATGATATGCTTGGTGATGCAGTTTATACCGATTCGTTGGGTAAGTCATTCATTTGTTCTCCTGAAAGGATCTTCTATGCATATTATACTGGGGCACCTGGCCATTCGATTGAAGGAATGTCATCCAAAGACAATGTCCAAGACAGGCTCAATCCGGAGACTACTATGCTCACATCATATCAAGGGGGAATTCTATTGCCCACTCGAGCATCAAGACTACAGAAAGTCATCAGAATCAGCGAGTCCATACGGAGTCAAATCTCCTCAATAATGGCAACCATTGGTTCTCTTTAGTGCATTTTCATTTACATTCTTTCTTGTTTGTTTAAACATTGTTTGCATATAGAAACTTGTCTATTTTTGAACGAAAATCTTAATGCAATAAATATGCTTGTCTTGAAGTGTTCATTTCATTTTTACTCATCCATTCGTTATCACTCTTTAAATATTTTACTTGCATATTGATGCCAAATTTCCTAGTCTTATGCTTAGGTAAAGATTCAAAGGAGGATGACGACAACCTAAAACGCAAAAATCTCTGGTTGGTACGCTTTTGAGTAAGACCCTGTTGACGATGTACAAGCCTTGTTTCAAATCCCTAAACACCAGAGATATAAGGGAGATAGACCCTCGTTAACCCCTCTGAGCCTTCGAAGTAGGAGTTTCTTTTCTGTTCAGAAAAAACCCTCATTTTAACCCTGGGGCGGGTAGTGTTCAGCTAATTTGATCAAGCATTCAAAACTCATCAAGAGTGTGCATCCAAGGATACAACAATGGTTATCCATCAAAAGGTTGAGAAAAGTCAAAACCACAATGGTTAATCCTCATCTAACAACAACATGCGTCTATTGACTATATCCCAATGGGTATCTCTCGCACATCAGGAGGTCAACAAATGACGATACTAATGGCTATCCATCATTTACTAAAGACTCGGACAGTCATGATCACTTCCGACAAATCAAAGACAACGTAAAGATCAACGACTTGTTCAAAATGTAAAATACGAATAAGAAAGAAACAAAAATCCCCGCTAAGTCGAAACTTGAAAACAAGTCGCTTAGGCAAAAGTTGGGGCATTCCGCTGGACTTTCAAATCGAAATTCAAAAGAATTTATCCAGGAAAAAATTAGGGAAAGAAAGAAAGAAATTAAAGAAAGCCTAAAAGGATAGAAAAGGATTACCAATGAAAATCCTCATCAAAGAACAAAGTCATATGATCAGACACCAAAATCAGAAGTTAGTGACCGTCGTGTCTAAGAAACCACAGTGGTTCCTCAATCATCACAAACTCTTCTAGAGAGATGAACGCTTGTATCAGGTCGACTGAACGTAGGAATGGAGAACATCATGGAGAATGGGTGGGCACCAAATATTTTGAGCCTTGAATTCTTTTTTCTAAAAAACCGTGAACCAGGCCATGTTACAACCCATAAAAGTCCTAACTGAAGCATGGGTCAATTTGAAAGCGTGCTACGATGAGATAGCGTTTAATTGACTCCTAAGAGGTATGTTTAAATATCTATGTTGGCATCATATGCTTGCATTATCTTTACTAAAAAGAATTTACAAATGATGCTCTCTATCTAGTGACTCATTCACAACAGAGTTGTGACGTTATTTCATTCAAAGTTTTCTCAAACTTCGAGACTTACATATGTGTTGCATTAGAATTGTCATTCTCATAATAGACATTCTTCTGCATACAAAACAACTGATCAACGTCAAGTAAGTTTACACAATGAACAATCGGTAAAGAGCTCAATCTTGTCAGAGAAGAGAGGCTTGAATACCATGTTGAAGCAAGAGTCAGCTGTCACAAAAGAAATGACTAATCCAGAGGCATGTTAACCAGTGTTTCTGTCCAGAGAAAATATCTTGGTGCTTCATAATCTGAGTATCCTTCAAGGATGAAGTTAGCAGAGTCCGCCAATCTGGGGCAATCAAGTCGAGAATCAATCTCTCCAAGCTCCGCCAAATCTGGGGCATTCCCTCAAAGTTGTCAATCAGAGGTTATCACGTCAATTAATCTCTTCAAGCTGTCAATCAGAGGCTATCACGTTGATAAATCTCTTCAAGCTCGATCAATCAGAGGCTATCAAATCGAGAAATCTATTCAGAATCCATTCAACCCGGAGCAGTTACGTCGAGATTCAGTAAATCTCTCCAAGAAAGCTGTAATCAGGAGCAATTTATTTCGTGACTCAAGACATTGGGGAAGGCCATCTCATATCGTGTTGTGGCACGAATATTCCGGTCTTCTATTCAACATGAAATAGCTTCAACGTTGTCTAAAATGCAAGTCACTCACAAGTCACCCAAAGGCTGTAAACTCCAGTATTGAAGGTTATATCCTTGCATTTATCATCTTCGCATGAATCCGGGTTCATTTTCTCAAATATGTTAACTCCAAGAGAAATTCCATAAGAGGTTTGTTTATCAGTGCGTCTAATCATGATCTCAAGACATCCATCCAAAAGGCTTCGGACTTAGGTTTGGAAGTTCTTGTGCATCATCGTTCAATTGGATATCTCTTTTCTAAGCCATGGGCTTAGACGTGGAGGTCCTTCAAGATCATATTCTTGTGCTTATAATCATTATCTGAGTTAGGGTTTATTTCCGTATTCATGTGGTGGCCGAAAGGTTTTCTTATGAGGTTATATTCATTAGGGAAGAACATGATTCTTTAGTGCATGGCTTGGATCAACATGGTTCTTTATCAATCAGGGTTTGAGGGATTAGAATTTATGTTCATGGTCATTGGGAATTTCCTATTTTATTAAGATACTTATTTTCATCAAAAGACAAAGCCACCTTTCCGAGTTACTTCAGTGAGCAGACAAATTAGGGTTGCGAGTTGTTAGGGTTTACATTTCATCATGGTGGGGTTTTCTGAATTCAATTGAATGTTCATTATGCTCCAAAGTGGGTTTGGTATAAGAATTAGACTCCAAAGTGGTTATGGCATTAATCGGATTTCAAGTCATTATGCAAAGGAAGGAATAGGAATGAATCAAGTTGCTATGAATGAAGACTTTACTTACAAGGAAGTTATACATTTGAATTAGGGTTTTATTATTGGTGGCACAAGGTAGTGGCGGGTCTAATACACCACGTCACTCGGGATCGGTGTTTCTTCATTGACTATGAAAGTCTTTATTTCAAGCTCAAACATGACTGCTTATGTTGCTATACATCACAAAGGGAGTATGCTGAAATAATCTTTAATGAAACCTTGTGGAAGTCTCTTTCATTCTAACTATGGAGTGTTTGGCATTACACGAATAAGGGAATCACGACTATGCTTGATATTTACACGATTAAAGGAGTATTCAAAGTTAAATTCCATGGAAAATATAAAAGATAATACTTTAAGCACTTAAGAGAATTGATATTGAATTTAAGATATTCAATACTCCTAATTTCCTCACACTATCAACTGTCATCGGAGTTCAATTTGAAATAAAATAAAGAAATAGGTGAAGCTTCTCCATTAAAGTCCAAGTTCCATACAAGAGTTACTCAAAGAAGGAATATACAATTTGAGAAAAGGTTTTAAGAGAAAAGAATTACGAGATATTATTCTACAAAATCTAAACATTATGTATAACTTCATGTTTCTTCCATACTAAAATCCATAGTTTTCATGTTTCTGACTTTTGTTCTCTCGATTAAGTCTACATTCTTCATGATCAAAACTCGAAACATGTCGCATCCTTGTCTCATCAATATACTAAACTTTGAACTGTCCATGCTTTCAAATTGCTCCAAAACAGGCTACACAATAAAGAAAAGAAACCAAAACGGTGGTACTTGAGTAAAAAAATAAAAGCTGCCAAATTCATTTCATTATTTCCAAAACAGAAAAACTGATAAAGCCTGTAAACAACCTTACAAAACAGCCCCTTAACTGTCAATGCAGAAATAATAAAACAGAATTCCAACATCCAGCCAACCAGCTTCCTAACAGAATTCCCCAAACTTTTCTTAACCATTTTTCTAACAAATACCAGAATTATAAACCATCTAAAACCTATAACCTGTAACTGAGTTTCTAACCTCTTAACCTACCTCGTAACCACCTGCTAACAGAAATTACACGAACTTCAAAACTAACAACTTCCCAATAGATTTCCTAACAGAAGCATAACAGAACTAGTAACAGACCAAATAGAATAACCAACTTCTATAACTGCTAACCAAAAATAGAATTCACAAACATATAACCAATTTCTAACAGAACTTCTCACAAAACCACTCCATAACCTGTAACAGAAAATCAAAAAACCAACTTCCAACTGTCAAAACCAAACTAACAGAATCCACAACCGCCTAACCAATTTTCCAATTAACCATAATAGAATTTCAGTTACAACTAACTTATTTAGATTCAGAGAGCAGGATTCAGAGATCATTGTTCAGATTCATATACCAATATTCACGATTTTATTGAACACAGAAAAAACTCACCTCAAAATTATTCTCTAAAAAATTCCCCTACACATTCTTCATCACCTTCTTCATAATTCTTCAATCAACACCAACACACAACTTCATATCCTCATCTCTGCAAATTCACGATACACAAGAAACTTGCCCAAAGATTTTTCTATCTGAAACTTCATCATCGTTCATCATTAATAAACAACTTCGATAATCGAACCACATCTTCATCTTTACCATCAATAACACATTCTTCACTTCTCGACAATCACAACTATTTTCTACTACATTTTCTTCAATCTCCATCAAAAATCTTCAAGCTACCGAGATCGAGCTTCTACCATCAATCATCATCTCGCCATCAGTAATAATGCAAGAACACCGCATCAACAGAGCAAATGACGTCTGGATATGGAAACCGCGAGGCTGTTAACAGAGAACTCGAACTGATATGAAGCTTTGAGCAGCGATGTAAATTGAATCTAAATGAGATCGATGGAGACGAAGATGAGTCGCTAATGGCTCCTCATGATTGAATTTGGTGTTAATTTCATGTAATTGGCAGTATTGAGTGAAGAAGAAGGGATTATTGGTTGAGCAGCGTTATGATTTTGGAAGAAGAGGAAGGAATGTGTGTGTCGTAGGGTTTACGTTCTTGAAAAAGAAGAGGTAGAAGCTGAATAAATTGGATAATGGGTGTAGTGTTGTTGTTTGGACTGAAGCCCTTGTTTGACCCATGTGGAATTTATATTTGCACACAAATAATACTATGGGCCTAGCGCCCAGGGCCTTAGTGTCTCATATTATCAACACTCCCATCCTGACTTTACACCTCCCAGATTCCTCTATTTCTTTTGTTAGATTTAAAAATTTCTTTTAATTTTCTTTTTTTAATATTTTTATTATGATAAAAATGATACAAAATATTAGGACATTTTAGAATTCTTTAGAACCGCTCTTTAGAATTTTCATTAGAATTTTCTATTATTTTCATGTTTAATAATCTTTTTTGTTGTCCTTTTTTTAGCCAAGATTTTATGATATTATATTGATATAACTTTCGCAATATGGAATGCTTGGAGGCTAATTCTTTGATCACTCGCGCGAAGCAGTTTCTGTAGAGTTTTCTTATCGCTTGCGTGGCTTTAAAGAGGCAACGCACCTCCTCCGTTCGGTATCATTGTGACTTTATTTTATCCCTTATTCTCGCACTTCATTGCTTTCTAGAAATCATGAGAAGCATGGCTTTACTGCAATCCAAGCATGCAAACATTAGGTAGAATTCCCTCAAAATTCTAACTTTAGGTCTAACAATGCATAATAGCATTAGGTGTAGGAATAGGCTAGTTTCCCTTTAGCTTTTCTTCCCCGTTTGCATTCACACTAAAACTAAAACTTCTTTTTCTTTCAAAATTCAAATACTTTAAAAACTACTGATGAGAATCATGCCTTTGCTTAGTACGGGAAATGATAAGCGGGTCTCTTCTCGATCTTATTGTTCTTCATCTAAAGCCTAGGTGTGGTTTAATTCTCAAAGACTCCTTTCATGGCTAAGTAGAAAAGCGACTAATATCTCTCTCTTGAGGTTAACTAGTCATCATATGCAACAAAATGCAAACCAACTCAAACCATTTTGTACGCTGAAGCACCTTTCTCAAAAACCCTTTTCAGGTAAGGACATGATTAATTTACTTATGTGCCAACGCATAAGTCTCCAAAGGTCGAGCTGCGGCAGAAAGAGGAATTAACTTCGTCCATAAAAAACACAAACAAACAAAAACATATGAGCCAAACTACGGTAGCTCTGATTCCTCAAAACGGATACATAGGCATTGGGGTAGGGCCTAAGCGAGCATAATTTTATTTTCCCTACATTCTTTTCTCTTTCTTTTGCATGCATTCTCCCTTTAGTATAATAAAAAAATAAGCATAGATTAAACACACCCATAATATAGATAACAAGAGTGGCTACCGTAGAATACTATGGGCGTGTGGGGTGCTAATACGTTCCCCTCGCGTAACAGACTCCCTTACCCGATCTCTCGGTCGCAAGATCGTGATCTCTCCCTTCTCAGGTTTTCTCGATGTTTACCTTTCCCTACATGTGGGATAAAAGACGTTCGATGGCGACTTCATTGTTTGATGATTTTCAGCAGGTTGTTTCAACGGGTACCAACCAAAGTGTCACACCAACACAACCATCGCTTCAACCATATCGGTCTATATCGTACAGTCTCCACGACCTATTGCTGCTTACCTAAAAGTGTGCCCCATATCTGGGTGTAAGATCTATAGAAACAACCCAAACAACCCTCCAAGGGTAAAGCAAACAAAGCACAACAAAGAATTTAAATAATGAACTAACTCTAAGGTAACCCCACTTTTTATTTTTCCCCAGCAGAGTCGCCAGTTCTGTGATACGATGGCAAAATTGACTGTTATATATTGGTTTGCATTTTGTATTCGCAAATGTGAGGTAAGCAAGAGTCGCCACCGTATTTTCTTTTATCCAACAAAGGAAAGGATGAAAAGATAATAAAAAGACCTTTTTGATAGTTTTCTGAGTAAGGGGGGTAGATTATGGAAAGGGAAGGTGTTAGCACCCTTTCCATCCGTAGTTATCTATGGACTCTTAGAGGTTTGCTCATTTTTGAAATACTTTTGTGCTTTGTGCGTTTGAAAATGTTTGGAAAATGCCTTAGTGCAGCGATTTGCTTTGCGTTTAACTCTTGTATCAGTCCTCAAGAGTGTTAACAAAGCAAATTTTTTTGAAACAGGGTTTTTGAAAAGTAGTATTTGCGTAAGTGCAAAAAGTATTTTGAGAAAACTTCTAACAGCTATCTACTTTTATACTCGAAAAGGGTCGTTCTTTTCCTCCTCTCATTTAGATAGTGATATCCTACTATTAGTGAGTAGGTATCCCTATCGTTAGATGTTGAGGGACATTTGAAGAGAAGTTTTACAATCATAAAGGCAACACACAGAGATGCTTTAGAAACTTTTGTTTAAGGGACGAGATCATTTACCGAAAGGCAACACTGTAAGGGTCATCGAGGGACTATGATCTTTTAATTTTATGGGTCTTTGCTAAAGCGTCCCCATTCTCGAGGGACATGACTGCTTTATTTTCCGAAAGGCAACCGAAGTGGGAGTACCCTAGAGGTGTACATGTGATAGTGTGCTGTGTTTCAATTTTTTATCTTTAAACATTTAGGTGCTCTACCGTTTGTTTTCAGATCTTGTCATACAATCCTAGTTAGCATACATCTAAGCAGTTAATATATGTACATGACTTTAAAGTGCGGGAATTGTAAATCCTACACTATTACAAGGCTTCGGGGAGGGGGATTATTTACATGTCCAAAATTGGGGGAATAAAGCAGTAAAGTGTAAAAGTCCTAATTAAGCTATTACAAACCATTAGGCAATTACAATAAAATAAACGTGCGCGAATTTGAAACTAATGTCTAAAAATCCTAAGAATAAAATATTTTTGTTGTTTTATTTTATTTTGGGAAAATGATCTAAATCATGTTAATTTTAGTTTTGAGAAAATGTTAAGATAATTAAATGATTAACTAACAAAACTAATTTAATAGAAAAACTATCCTAATGTTTTTGTGGTTTTTTCGATTGATTTTATGTTGATTAAAAAAAAGAAATAAAAAAGTCAAAACGAAGATGAAATCGAAGGAACAAGAAGTAAATTAAGAAAAGTGTAATTCTGGAGGCCTGGATCGAAAGAGGCTTGGGCTGTCTTTCGATCTAGTGAAGAGGCTTGATCGAAGGTGCATGAGGGGCTGCACTTTGGGGGTGTTCAATCTGGATATGTCATCCTTCGATCTGGGAACCCTGGATCCATTTCGAAGCTGAGCTACTTCGAAGCTCTGAACAAGATTCCGAGAAGATATTTCCTGTAAAACGAAACAAATGTTAGAGATCCAGGGGGGACTTTACCCCCTGATTCAAATCCCCTCCCAATTCGAATCCTTCCTCAATTCGAATCTGCTAAGTCTGGGTCTGAGTTTGTTTTGTCCTGAGATTCAAAGGAAAAACTTAGATCGTGCCCCAATAATGGCATGATCTCATCTTTGCGCTTTAGCTTACATGCAACATAATCAGTAATAACAAGAATATATGTGCAATGTGTATTTAAATGTCATGAAGGTGCAATTTTGGTTTTGCAAACCCATACCAGCCGAAGATGTATGATCTGTGGCTCTGGGTGTGGAGATGTTTGCTTAGGAGTTAGGGTGGACTCCTGGATGAGGGAACCTGCAAAAAGTGTTACGATTGGGAGGCTTTTGGGATTTTTGAGCAACGCGTGTGTGTAGTCTCTTCGTGTGCAGTATGTATGCGTGTACCTTTCTCCTGCAGATATACTAGATATTTATAAGAGATGAGGAGGGAGTCTTAGCATGGAAAGAAACTTCCTTAATCATGTCCTTAAAGGCCATCCATAGTCTTCAAGACAAAAATCAGACCAATTTAAAGATTTCCTTTTTTAAAATATCCATGCCTCTTTTTGAAAATTCGAATGAACCTGGACATGTCATGTTTAGCGCCTTGCACGAATTCGAATTGCTCAGAATTTCCTCACCAGAGCTTCTTCGATCAACTCTTGTTCTTGTGATGATTTTGATTTGAATTTCACACACACTTAGCATCATGGATTCTTCGACCAACCTCCCAAGCATGTTCTCTTTGATGACTCTGAGTCCTGATTCGAAATGCTCAGAACTTCCCCTATCAGAGCTTCTTTGATCAGCCCATAAGCATTGTCCTCTTTGATGATTAACATTGTTCAAAGCTTTCCTTATTAGGGCTTCCTCCCTCAAGCATTTATCTCCGATGGCTCTGAGTTATGATTCAAACTGTTCAGAGCTTTCCTCATCAGAGCATTGTTCTCCTTGATGATTCTGAATTGCAATTCGAAATGCTCAGAACCTTCCCATCATAACTTCTTAGATTAAGTCAAACTATGCATTGATTTCTTGATCTGGGAAACTCTCATATCCAATTAAACCTAATCTAACTCAGTTCTTGTACTCTTCGATTTCCTTCAGTTTAGACCAATCGAAGTGACGTTAAAATGCCACTCGAAGACGCCTTTGTTCAGATGCCAATCGAAAGACATTGTTAAGATGCCAATCGAAAGACACCTTGTTTAGATTCCAAATGAAAGACATTTTGTTGACATGCCTTTGAAGTACACCCATCAAAGGACACTCTGAAGTTCCAGTCAAAGGACCTTTTGGAATTCCAATCGAAGGGCCTTTGTCCCTACCAATCAAAGGCCTTGTTGAAATGCCAATTAAAAGGCCTTGTCAACAGGCTAATTGAAGGACCTTTTTCCATGCCAATCGAAGGGCGCTATGCAGATTCCAATCGAAAGGCATTTCATAGATGCCAATCGAAAGAAACTAAAAAAATTCACTCACAAAATTTCCTTTTCTTTAGGAAAAGGTTTGTGACCAACCATGTGGGGGAAGACCTTGGAAAACATGAGAGGGAAAATTTTGGGGTACAACAAGCATCATACGGTTTTTCTTCTAAACTCTTTTGATCATTTCCATGTGATAAACAGAGAATATGGGGAAAGGGTTTTCGGTTGGTAGGAGAGAGTCTTTCGAGAGCAATTTTGATTAGAGAGTTCATAACTAGTTTTGGGAGCTTAGGGTTTAACTAGAACTGAGCCTAAGTAAGTGATAAAGGAGGGGAATGTTATTTAAAAGACATATAGAGAAAGTTATGGAAACGTATATGCAGGGAAAGTAATGATGACCTATTCCTATTTTCAAGAAAACAATATAGCGCATGCTCTGACGTATTACAGCGAAATAAAGAGACAACACACATAAATGTCTAAATAAAAAATAAAAAAACATAATAAGAGAGAGAGAAAAGATTCTTTGAACTTGATCATATATATTTGATCATATATATTTCTTCAAGGGATTCTTTGAGAATGACAAGATTCTATTCATACTTCTGACAGCTTGCAACTTCTTGGTCTCCGCCTTCTGTAGAGCTTGATAGAAAAGAATTTTTCGGATGATCATCTTATGAATTCTTCAATTTTTGTTCTTCAATAATTGCTTTATGTTCTTCAGAATATGAGATTAGTTTCCATATACTTCAGATATGTTCTGATTTGATCTGTTCCCTGGTGAATGGCGTTTTCTCCTTTTGACTTCCAATGCTTTTGCATAACACTTCTTCAAAACTTTTCAGGTGACGCCTTTATCTGTTATTTGGAGTGCAATTCGAGAGACATCAGTCTTCCTTTTGGATCTTTATAAGGTGACGTTGAATAGATACATTTTATCTTGCAGTAATAGTTATTTGGATGACAACTTTAGTTGAGTTGAAGTGCTGAAAGTTGACCTTTGCTTCTGATGGAAATTTTTTGTTGATTGAGAAGATAAATCCATTTCCATTAGGTACTTGAGCCTTCAAAGTCCTGAGACACGTTTCATGGATTTGGTCTTCATATTTCTGATTCTAGCCCAGAGTTTTGAAACCTCTGAAGAACGGGTTTTGAATCAGAAAAGCTTTCTATCATTCGAGTAGCAGACAACTACAAAATTTTCTCTAACTGGATCTCTCTACATGGTTAAGTGTTTGATCTTAAATCAATAACAGAGTTGGGCTCTGATACCAATTGAAGGTAGAGAAAATACAAGAAAGGGGGGGGGGGGGGTTGAATTGTGTTCATAGAAAACATTCCCCATTAAAATTCTAAGCACTCAAATGATAATAGCAATAAAGACAATGAAAATAAAGGACACAAATATTTTATCCAAGTTCACCGTTAACTAGGCTACTCATGTACACCCTCACAAGGATGATTTATCCTTATCCAAAGACTTAATCCACTATAGCCAAACTGATTACAATTGCATGGGAAATCCCTGGTGACTAACACACAATGACACGTTCAGGGATCCAACCGGATATAACATTCATTGACCCAATAGAATCTAATACCTCAAGATGTCATACCAATATTTACTTGAAATGATATCCATTTGGGATATCACAAGAGAATAACCTTCACTCAGTCATCTTTGAGATATGACTGCCATTGACCCAACAAAATCCAATTCCTCAGAATCTCCTATCAGGATTTCCCACAATGATCAGCAGCCATTGTCTTCTTGATGTCAGACCTTCACTCAGTATCTCAAGGAACTAATCAACAACAGTTGATGGTGTTTCTTGTGTTTACATGAATGCTTCTTCTAAGCATACACATAAGTGTTTTGAGCATATATTGTTTTACAATTCTTTGAGCAACAACTCAAGTGTTAAAACAATTTACATGAAGAGATATGAACATAAACACTATTCGAGCAACAATTCTAGTGTTCAATACACTATTCTATAAAGATGTATATGATCAGAAGTTGATTATCATCTTGTAGTGTTCTTCTGCATCTTCTTTTTTGAGCAAGCTATGAGCAACAACTCCTTGCTTCTTCCGGGATCTACCAAGATGTATGTGATTGTAAGTTGAATAACATCTTGTAGTCTTCTTCTTTGTTTTATCTCTTATTTTAGTGGTCTCAATATGTATAGTATTGTAGCTTTAACATCTTCAAAGTCCACTGCTTTCCTTCCACAAGATGAAGCTTGTTGGCCAATGGCAACGGTTAAACCGCTAACCAACAATTTATCTTTGAAGATTTAATATTCTTTTATAGCCCTTGACAGAGAGAGACGTTGTGAGGATAGTACAAACTTTTGTTGCACCGACATTTGTTCCCAATGGATAGAATAAGGTGTAAGAGTTTAGACAATATAAAATAATATTTCTGTATCCTGTCACTGTTCAATGACAATTTCCACCTTTTCCTCTGAATAATGTTTTTCTATTAAGCTTGTAAACAGAGATCCTTTAAGTAAAGAAAGAGAGCTGTAAATCTAGCTGTTTTTTCCCAACAGTCATAATGAGAGTGATTGTCAATATAGTATAAAGGACTGTCCTTACGCCACCCTAGAGGGTAGAGGTCACATACACTTTATATACCTTTTTCACAACATCACACGTTAAGCATTTGAACTTTCTTCTTATCTTCAGAGGCTTCAGATATTTGAATGTTGGACGTTGAAGCTTGTTATAGAAGAATATTTCTTATGAGCCTTAGATCCTAAGTCTTGGAGTCTTCAGAACTTGTCACAGAGAACCTTGTTCTTCAGAGTCTTCATCACTTGGTTGTAAGAACTTCCCTTTCTTCAGATCATCAGAGCTTGTTCAACAGAACCCCATCTTTATAATACTCAGAACTTGTAACACAAAATTAAAGCTTTAGAATTCCTCCAAACCTAACCCACAAAGCCACGATCAGAACTTCTTGTACTAACGTTCCTAAGACACGTTGCAGAAGATCAGTTCAGAACCTTGATTTTAACGAAACATGTAACCGTATGTTTTCTTCCAAAGTGTATGTTCAGAACCTAATGACTTCATACGCCTTGTATCAGAGTCAACACATTATAGCAGAAACTACACACTATATGAAACCATTAGTGTATACAATTGTTCTCTAAGTTAACATGTGAAGTTATCATCAAAATCTCAAGGCCAGATGTAGGAAACACTTCTTGTTCTCACAATTTCGTGTCTTGATAATTTGGGTTTTTTCAACTGATCCCTGAACCTATATTTGAAAGGAAACGTGAGCTCTGCACAGTAGGAATGAAGTTCGTTTTTCCTAACTTTGAAAAGCATATGGCCTATCATGCTAACTTTGCAGAATTTAATCCCATTCCTTTCCAACCATCCTTATACTACTCAAAGGGTTTTGACATTGGGTGTAAACATTTTTACTCAAAGAACATGTTCGACACCACTTTCCTTAGTCTACATTTGACAAAAGCTTTTGCATCCATGCAGGATCTGAGCTAGAAAGGTAAACACACATATATCAAGGAAATCCAAGCGTTCCAAAAGTAATTTGAAACTGTTTATAATCCAATCAACCTTAGTCAAACCACTTTTGATGCAATAAAAATTTTAAAAGAGAAATTTACTAAAAAGCTTCTTCTTTTAAACATCCATTCTTGTGTCAAACCCGAAGACATATATGACTTAGCCTTCAAACTTCAACCACCAAAATTTGCAAAATTGCCTAGCGTTGATTTTGGCCTGGCTTTTTATCCTCCTTACCCAAACTAGTTCATTTGTGGGTTTTATCAACTTTTTAAAACAAGAGTCTTAAAAACCCTATAAACGAGTGGTTTCGACTAAGTATACCTTGGACAGTTTCAAATATTTCCTTCACTATGACTTATCAGCTATCTCCATTCCTTCTCCGACACATGAAGCTGTGGAACCAAAGGATTTCCTTGGTCCTTTCGACTACCTTTGTTATTTATTCTATACCTGATACTAACCAGTGTTATCATGTATATTGTTCTAGACATCGAAAAGAAAACCATTAAAAAAGAACAACCCATCTCGAAGACAGGTTCCACTAAAGCTTCCAAACAAACCAACACTTCAACCAAAAGCGCTACTCTAGATACCAAAAAATCGAAGACAACAAAGGTATCATTTGAGATTTTGTTTTCTTCTTGCACTATATCACTTTTCTAATATAAATACTTTTTCAGGCTAGTCATTTACCTCATAAATCTCCATACAAAAGAAAATCCACCCATGATATTCCAGTGGTGGTTGAAGATGATGAAGACACTCCTCCCACTCCTTCATAGACTAAGAAAATAAATAAGAAGAAGGCGAAAACTTCTGATGGAGCCTATTCGCAGCCATCCAAGCAAAAACCTGAGCTCACTATACCGCCCGTAAAACCCAAAGAGAAAAGAACGTCCCAACCATATGAGGGCGTTATCTTGGAGAGGGTCGAAAGTCACAACTCAAGCCCTGATAGACTAAAGGTATAACTTTTACTTATTATTCTTCTTAAATCACCATTCTTATTTTATTTTAACTAATGATTTCTTTTATTTCGCAGGAAAATCCACCAACTCCTATTGAGTCTCCAATCAAGCACGATGTTCTTCCTAATAGTGGTACTGCTTCGTACCATCCCTTGTCTAGCGACAAATACTTCACAAAGGGTCTTCCTCTGCAGTTAATCAACTTGATATTACTCTACCATCTGAAAAGGAGTCCAATCCCCAAGCTGAGAATAACTAAGAGGTACGTCAAGGTGGGACCAAGATGATTAGTGATGACGAAGGGCAAGATGATGATATCCCTATTGATTCTTCTCCCAAGAAGATTAAGTTTGCTGATGATTTTCTTGATGATGATGGGCATCTTACTGAAAAAATTGAACATTATTTCCATGAAGACGAAGCAGAAGAAGAAGAAACTAAAGGAGAGAAAGACAAGGAACCTTATGTTTATACTAGCTCCCAAATTAACACTACTTCTGCAAATCAACAAACCAGTAGCAACGCCTCACCACAGTATTCCCAAGAAGAACTTGAGGTTTTGAAGAAGAACAAACCTCTTGAGTACGTAAGGATCATCATGGAAAATAGGGTACCAATTATCCAAAAAAATTGCCCCGGTCCATATGCCACTTTGAGTGGGAGTTCTAGCGCTGAAACTAATGAGAAAATTCTCCAGAAAGTTAAAGAGAAAGTCTTCGAAGCTGACCTATTCGAAGTCCTGAAGAATAATGCCACTGTGAGTGCAATGCTAAGGAAGTTGTTAAACCAAATTGACATAGTCACCTGTCCTTCTGAGACTGATAAAGTTTCGATGGACGTGATTACTCTGATCAACATAATCAGCGTAAGTTTCCTTAGGGACTAGGATGTAGCTTCGAAGCTTCGAGAAAAGAAAACCCTTCAGAAGACTGAATGGTCAAAAGCTCTTGACTTAACCAACAAAGATGAAAAACTTGGCAAAGATTTTAAGAATTCCAAAGAGGAGTTCAATACCAATGTTTGCTCTATCTCTTTCTAGAAGAACAGATTAAAGAGTTGCAAGAGAAAATTTCTCAGTCGGAAACACGCTAGAAAGTTATCGAACAGATGGATCATACTAAGGTGGAGCGTGAGATTGCTCAAAGTGTGCAACATGTGGATGCAGCCAGAAACCTAGAGGATGAAATAATTGCTCTTCATGTTACTAAATCTTCTATTGACTACAGGATGAAGCTGGCGAATACCAAATATGACAGGATGGAGTCCAACTTGCCTTTTTGAATTAGCTGATCTTTGGTGTATTTCTATTTTTCTTTTTTGTGTACTTTTAGAATTATATAATTTCTAGAGAAAACCATTTTTTCATTTTATGATGACACCATGTTGGCTTTTAATTCATCACTTTTACTATTCTGTCGTAATCTTTAACCCTTGAAGGATATGTTTTTACTTTTTTAAGTACTTGTCATTTATCTTCAAGATTCTTCGATCCTCTACCAATTTTTCTATTTTGTAGGCGTTAATTGTGAATGTTTGGATGATTCAAAAAATCCTTCCCAATGTGGAGACCATTTCCCTAACAACTTATTCTTTTGATCCATTGGTAATATTACCTTCCACACCAAATCATCATTCGAAAATACCTTACATCTGACTCTTTTATTGCATGCTCTAGCTATTCTTTCTTTTTGTCTTCTTAGGACTTCTAAAGCCTCTAGCCTGTCTTCGTCCAAATCAAATAATGCATTCATCATCATCTCCCAGTAATAGTCAGAGGGGATTTAATTCTGCCTCTGGATTCTTACTGGCTGTAAATATATTTCCACTAGCAGAACTGCATTGTGCCCAAAAGTCAAACGAAATAGATTTGTGTTCGTCGCTTCTTTTGGAGATGTTCGACAAGCCCACAAATCTTGATCCAAGGTCTTATGCCATTTTTTGGATTTCTCTCTACATGCCTTTTTATCAAACCATTAATTACCTTGTTTGCAGCTTCGACCTATCCATTCGCCTGGGCATAATAAGGCGTAGAAGTCAATAACTTGAATCCCATTTCTTTAGCAAACTCTTGCATCTTTCGACCAATGAAGACTGATCCATGATAAGTTGTAATTCTTTATGGGATTACAAATATGTAGATTATGTACCTTTGAATGAATTCGATAATACTCTCTTGATCCACATTTACCAAAGGTATTGCTTCATTCCATTTTGTAAAATAATCAACCCCAACCAGGATGTATTTCTGTCCTTTGGATGAAGCCAGTTGAATCTCTCCAACTAAATCTAATGCCCAACCTATAAAGGGCCATGGTTTAATGATCAAATTCAATTCACTTGCAGACGCATGTTGAATACCTACATGAACTTGACACTCTTGGCATCCCTTGGCGAATTCTATGCAATCTTTTAGCATGGTGGGCCAATACATGCCATATCGGAACAAGAGCAACTTCATCTTGTGACCTGCTTGATGTGCTCCACATGCCCCACCATGTACATTCATCAACTCCAAGTATGCTTCACTTTCTCCTAAACATTTAAGTAAGACTCCCTCTGGTGTTTTCTTGAACAGTTTGTTACCTACTAAAATGTAGCTTAACACGTGATACTTAATCTTCCTTTCTGCATTCGTTGTTGGATTCTTTAAATAAATATATTATTGGGCTTCTCCAATCTGTATCTTCTAAGCTATATATGACTAATACTTCGGAATGCACTTCATTTGCATATCCCAAACTTATATTTTTAAATCTACTAGAGGTGATTTAGTAGCTAGTACCTTTCCACGAACTTCAACTAATTCTTCCAGCTTCTCCTTTGACACTTTGTATTCTGAAGAAATTTGGGCTAAGTCATTTGCTTCTTGGTTCTTCAATCTAGGGATATGCTTGATATTAACATAATAAAATCTTTGAAGCAATCTATTTGCTATCACGAAGTACATTATCAGATTCTCTTTTATGCATTTGTACTCCTTGGTTATTTGTTTGATCACCAGTACGAAATCACCTCTTATTTCGACTCTAGTTGCCCCCAATTCCAACAAAGCTTCAAGTCCTGCTATCGATGCTTCATATTAAACTTTGTTATTCGAGCAAGGATGTCCTTTGATTTTGTAATTGAACTTGGTTGGAAATTTATCAGGAGAAATAATCAGTATTCCAACTCCAGTTCCATCCTTGTGAGTAGAACCATCGAAGAATAATTCCCAAGGTTCTAATTCCATAAAATTTTGAGGAATTTCGACCATTGCATGGTCGACTGTAAAGTCAGAGACTACTTGCCCTTTCATATATTTTGAAGGCATGAAATTCAATGAATTCTCAGTTAAAGCAAGTGCCTATTTTCCAATTCGACTGTGCAAGATTGGTTTATAAAGCATATGTTTAATAACATCAAAATGCTAAGAAACATAAACACCAACCGGCTTTATATAGTATTTCAACTTAGTGCACGAAAAGTACAAACAAAGACATAACTTTTCTACAGTACTATATCTAGTTTCTACATCATTTAGTACTCGACTGAGGTAATAGATGGCTATTTCGATGCCATTCTCATCCTCTTATGCAAGCATACTTCCTATAGTTACCTCTGATGCAGATATATACAATCTCATAAACTTATTTCTACAAGGAGGTGAATCGATAGGAGGGTGGACAAGGTATTGCTTAATCTTGTTGAACGCCTCTTGATGCTCTGAGTTCCAGTCGAAACCACCTTGTTTTAGTCACATAAGGGGAGAGAAGGCTTGAGTGCATCCACTTAGGTTCGAAATAAACCTTCTTAAGAAATTTATTTTTCCCAGAAGTGACTGTAATTCTCTTTTCAATGATGGCACTTTCGCTTCCATGATAGCCTTCATCTTGTTTTGATTAATCTTTATTCCCTTCTTGTGGACCACAAAGCCCAAAAAGTCACCAGCTTGCACAAAAAAGGCACATTTAAGAAGATTCATCTTCAAGCCATGCTTCCTCATTCTTTCGAATGATTGCGAAGGTGATATATATGATTTTCATCTGATACAGATTTCACCACTATGTCATCAATATAAACCTGCATGAAAGTCTTAATAAAGTCATGAAATATAGAGTTCATTGCTCTTTGATAAGTTATCCCAATATTTTTTAAACCAAAAGGCATGACTACCCATTCATAGGTGCCTAATGCCCCAGGGCATCGATAAGCTGTCTTGAGTACGTTCTCTTCAGCAATAAAAATTTGATTATATCTAGAGTACCCATCAAGCATACTAAGATACTCAAATCCAGCGGCTGAATCAATTAGCATTTCTGCCACATGCATTGGATATTCATCCTTTGGGGTTGTAGAATTTAAATCTCGAAAATCTATGCAAACCATAAGAGACCCATTTTTCTTAATAACGTAAACAATATTTTCAATCCATTCGACATACCTTGTCGTCCGAATAAATTTGCATCGAAGGAGTCTTTTAATATCTTCCTTTATCTTCGAGAGAATATCAAGCGCGAACCTTCTTATATTTTTCTTGATGGGCTTCTTGCCATCCTTGATAGGCAGCTTTAGTTCGACCAATTCTCTGCTTAAACCAGACATCTCGTCGTAAATCAAGCGAAACAATCCTTGTACTCTTTTATAAATTGGTTCACTTTGGCTTTCATTTTGGATTGAGTTTTGCACTTACGTATGTGGGTCTTTTGATGGACCCCTCACCCAGATCCACTTCTTCGAGATGGTCTTACGCTATCTTCTTTGCACTCGACGCTGTTGGATCCTTCTCGAATCCTAGAGGCTCTTCATCGTATATTGCATCTAGCCTCTGGTCTTTTTCCTCGAAGGGTATTTCTTCGTTAGGGGGCTTTGGTTTGAAATCCACCCCAGGCCCCTTTGCATGTATTGCTTCATCTTTGGCTTCGACAACCATGTGCTTCACTTCGGCCTCTAGTCCGTCTTTAATTTATTTTTGGCTAAATAATCCAAAATATTTTTGAAGAATTGGGACTCAAACATTGTCAATGTCTTCGTCAGCCCAGCCAGTTGGTCATATTCCTGGAACTCATTCTACATCAGCTTCTTCTCCCATAATTTATGTATCCCATTGGAATCCATGAGTTGGGTGTAGAGTAAGGAAGTAAAGAGCGTTCTTGTTAGGTGAATATGTGTCATCAACAAGGTTATACGGCCTTATGTTAGCCAAATTCCTATCGAATTTCCTTTTATCCACATGGTTAACTTCTTCCATGTAATAGCTTTGGTCTGCTTCAATGTTCTCGACAATCCCATCTTCTCTCCATATTGATATTCGTTGATGCATTGAAGAAGGCCCTGCCCATATACCAAGAATCCATTCACGTCCTAGCAACAATTTATAATTTCTCTTTGATATAATGACCATGAACATGGTGGGTCATGTAATCAAACCCATAGTGAGATCTACTTGTGCCACTCTGTTGTACCCCAATTTCCCCCCCTAAGATTCTTCTATCATCTCATATCAACTTAATCACAACAAGATCACACTAGGGTTTGGTTCTCCTCCATATCTCTAGGTTTGCTTATAAGTAATAACCAAGCACCTTGATTTGTATATTGTGATCATCTATGTTTTATATTGATTAACTTTTAACTAACAAATACTATGAATGTTTTCTCTAAATGATGATATTATAGTTGAGGGCACAACACACTTCATCAGGTAGATTCATAGGTTCGTGAGTTCATTTTCATGCATTCTTCAACAAAGCTTCATTGAGATTCAAGCTTCATCATTGAAGATACTTTGAATTAATATCATGACAAGGTCTACTACGATTCATCATGCCTCAATTTGTCAAAGAAAGTAAAAATATGCAAGAGTTGATTGAAGAAGTTTGACCTAATTGGACAAGTTCTTGATTATTTGATCACAAGTACATAAATCTCTCAATCTTTAATATTTGGAGTTGGTTATTGTTTCTATGGATTCTTATTATCAGCTAAAACAACCTCTATTCACATGTCAAAAGTTATTGTGCAAGAAAGTTTGTCAAAATTGAAAAGGATTTCCAAGTCATTTTGGTGCTCGAAGAGCTAGGGTTTTGAACTTCTAAGGGCTATATCTTACTCATCTTATGAGATTTTTGAGTGATTCCAAAGATATGCTTATCTTTAAAGGGTTACCAACTAATCGCGCGCGTGTTGTGAGTCCTCGGATCAGACTCCATCCAACGTGCCACATTTTAAGTTATTTTTATTTTAATAAAAAAAGGATTAGGTGTGATATTCAATAAATTCCATGACAAGCACAACGCGCCAGATCCATTGGATCTTTTTACTAACGCATTTTGACAATAATCAGATGGTCCACATTTTTTTTGGTTTATTATTTTATTTTCTGATTTTTTGTTTTAAATTGAACTTTAAAAAATCATAGAAAATTCATTTTTGACTAAAAAATAATGAAAAAATTCACAAAAATATTTTCAAATATTCCCTTTCTGAATTTTATTTTTTTATGATTTTATTTTCAGATTTGATATTTTTTATAATTTCTCCTTTATTTCAACTTGTTTTTAATTATTTAAAATTACTTTTTGATACTTTTAAATTCTTAATTTTTTTATAAAAACCATTTTCCTTATTTCCGACTTTCTGAAATTTTTCTAGAATTTTATTTTGACTTCTGCTATTTTTGATCTTTTTTTCACTTATTTGAGTGGTTTTAATTAGCTTAAAAATACTTTTCTGTTTTAAAAAATTACCAAATTTTTTATAAAAATACTTGATGTCATTTATGATTTTTCTATGATCTTTTTAAATTTTTCTTTGATACTTTGAATATAGTTTGCTATTTTACCTTTTATTCTCATTTTAAAAATAATTTAAAAGTCATTTTTTCTTTTTATTTTATTCATTAAATGCAATTTTTTTTAATATATTCTGGTTGTGTGACTATTGATCATAAACTTCATTAACATCATTGGATCTTGAGTGTTGAGTTTAACTCCACTAAAATGGATGGATGATTTTAATGATAGTTTGGTTAAATTTTTTATTCAAATGTATCCCCTCCCTCTTCATCTTATCCCCTTCTCTTTTGTGTTGCATGTTGCTAGAGGATGATCTACATATCATCTCTCTAAACACATGGCACATATATTGCTATTGATCGGCCTCAAAATAGGTGCGACCTCTACATAAGTCCACTTACGATTGCTTAACATAACGATAAATTTTATCCTGATTCGAGAAATGATCATTCGTGGCCCAAACCTATGTTTGCAAGCCCAATTATGTTTAACTTGAAGCCTTTGATCCAATAACTTTGAGGTTCATTTTTAGAAGGCTTTGGTCTT
Organism: Vicia faba; assembly: GCA_948472305.1. Classification (NCBI taxonomy): domain Eukaryota; kingdom Viridiplantae; phylum Streptophyta; class Magnoliopsida; order Fabales; family Fabaceae; genus Vicia; species Vicia faba. Next base: position 653,812,947 of record OX451740.1, read on the forward strand.
ATCAATCCTCTAATGGACTTTTATAAATTTTGGACTAAGTGAATCATTTAAACATCGTTGATCATTTATTGTTGCCTTGAGATTTTGAAATGAATGATATACTTGACAAAAAGCAAATGAAACTTGTTGTCGAGAGGCTTTGATTTTATCAATCTTCTAATGAGTTTTCAAATACAAGATACAAGATGGTCATTCAACTAACCTCTAATTTCTAACTGATTAACAATCGACTTTTATTTCTATGCTTTTACTTTAAGCACCATTTATCTTAGCATTTACATTTCATGTTATTTTCATCTTTTCTCACTTGAGCATTTATCTTTATATCTTTTTTTCCCCTCATTTGAGCTTTCATTTTCTTTTTGAATATACCTTTTGTACCCCAAAATTTTCCCTCTTATTTTACTCAACACATGCCCATAGAGATCCTCAATTTGCTCAAGTTGCCCAAGAGTTGACCAGACAAACTCTCTCCTAAGGCAGTTTGTCTCAAATTAGGGTTTCCATTTTCATCAAGATAGGTGGACTCTAAATACCTCATATTCTCTCCATGGTCCTAATGTATTCTCAAGACCCTCCATGTCAAGTTTCAAGCACTGCACAAGAAGTTTGCTTAGGCAACTGCTCAGATGCTTAAGAATAGACTGTATTAGGTCAAAAGTCAATTGTGGCCCACATACAGTCAAAGTTCAATAGTTTTGGTCAAAATCAACATTTTGAAGTGATCTCCATCATTTGATCAAGGGTTGATCATGATTATTTAAGGAATGCCCTAAATTTATCAAAACCCAAAAGTTGCTAAATTAGGGTTTCTTAGGAAAAGTCAACCAAAATTTGACCAAGCATAACTTCCACACGCTTTATCAGAAATTTTCCATCGAAGGCTAATTTTGGAGAGGATGCAATTCCCTACAACTCATCTTCAGCCCACAAGTTCAAAATATGCACTCATAAAAAGATATGAATTTCCATATTATGGATCCTTTTGAAAAGTCAACAAAAACACCTTTTGGGTCAAAGCTTCTTACATGAACATGGAAGACTCAATTGAGATGAGACCAAAAGGGTTGCTTAGGGGACATCCTAAGATTTCTAAAAAGTCCAAGAACACCTCTCTAGGATTAAAATTGGAAGAGATATGCCTTGTCAAAGTTGACATTTTTTGCAAAGTTGCCAAAAGTCAAATATGCTTAAAAGTGCATTTTTTTTACTAAATGGGCCTAGCATTTCATGATTGCGCCTCACTTGTAGCATGATCCACGACCCAAATATCCATCCACATGTTATTTGCTTCATTTTCCATTTTATTGTGATTTTTATTAATTAAAAATTTAATTAAATCAAATAATTGGTAAATAATATCAAATATCTGTTTTGATATGATTTTTTGACAGGTTTGCAATCAAAATATGCTCAAATATCAAGGCCAAATCGAATCAAGCATGATTGGTACAAGAAAGGGATGATTTGGCTCAATATAGAAAGTTTACATATGGCATGGAAATCAAATCAAATCTTCCATAATTACAAAGATACAAGCCAATTTTATAACCCTAATTCGTTCTAGGATATATAATGAACATGTACAAGGCATAAGACAAGGGTTAGCAGTCGTGAAAGAGGCAGAGCAAATTCAAAAAATTCAAAGAAAAAGAATCAGTTTTCATTCCACAAGCTATCTCAAGCCATCCTAGCACTACCAATCAATTGATGGACGTCTCAGGAAGCCATCCCAATCGTTTGCAAGGTCTGAAGCATCAAGAAACGCAAGCTGTAACTCACACGGTTTGCAATTTTTTCCAGAATCGATTACCACAATTCCTGCATTATTAGTACATTTGATTGATATATTTGTAATCTTTGACATGTTTGCAAGCTGACTGAATAATTTAATTGCATTTTTGAAGCCTATATATGTACTTGCCATTGTTAGGGTTTCCACATGCATTTTAGGGTTTTTGGCTATAGGAAAAATTAGGCCATGAATAAGGTACCATGATGACCGTGACATCATAACCAATTGAACCCTGGCCTTTAATATCATTTATATTGCGTTTTGTGAGTTTTTGTGTTGTACAGGGTTATGGCTACAAGCGTTGTTCATGGGTATAGGGTGAATATCTAAAGCGACAGATCCCTGGAGAAGACGATATGTGGCAGCCAACCATTGGGTCATCTAAATCTCGCGTGCATTATTTTAGTTAACCATGTTGTTTGTATATTATGATTTGTTCTTATAATATTAACAAATAAGACAGTTGGCCCAGTAGTGAGGCGTGTTGTTGGTGAACATAAGGACCTGGGTTCGATCCCAGGTCCCAGCAATTTTTTTTCTATTTTTCCATTTACAGATCTTATGCAGTTCTCATCCAAAGGCCTATCGTGCGCTTCCAGTAGCCAAGCAGTGGATCCATCATTCAGCCAGATGTACGCTCCAGCAATGAGAGACCATGATGCACCCTCAAGTCAACACTCTATGGGATCAGGTGCGTTGACTGGGCTCAGCGCTATTAGGCCTAGAAAATTCAGAAATACACCCTCCTTCAACAATTCAACACAGGCCCATTTTTAATTCTTTCTTTTTTATTTCTTTTATTTTAATTAACTTGTTTAATTATTTTTCACCCAAAATTAATTACTTTTTTTAATTTATCACAAAATCAATAAATCACAAAAATCACAAAAAAGATCTTTTTTTTATAAAATATTTATTTTAATTTAATTAGTAAATTAGGTTAATTTAATTTCTTTTTTTTCATAATTAATTTAATTTCTTTTTTTTCATAATTAATTTAATTAGTAAATTAGGTTAATTTAATTTTTTTTCATAATTTAAAAATAATTTGAAAATTAGGTGGATTTAATTTAATTTCTTTTTCATAATTAAAACAATTAGAAATTAGGGTTTAATTAATTTGCAATTTAATTGTTTTCTCAAATAAAAATGCACAAAAAAATACTTTTCTCTCGATTAGGGTTTTGGGTTATTTTTAAGCGTCCTCGCATTTAATTCGCCACGCGCATTTTAATTCTTTTTATTATGATTGTAACTGCTCCGAGTGTGTAATAATAATTAGGGTCTGAAATTTCGTATTTTTATTTTCAGTCAAGATAATTATGTAACTGCCAAAGCCTTGTAATAGCTAGGTTTATTTTTTTGCACTTTAAATTCCTACAAATATTTAACTGTTAGATGCATGGTTAATAGGATTGTGTGAGAAGAATGCTTGAAAATTAAAACAGTAGATCACCTAATGTGCAAAGACTAATTAACTGAAAAAATTCACATGCACATATTCACTCCTAGGGTTTACCTCACTTCGGATGCCTTCGGTAAACAGTCATTAAGCATAGGAGATTTTAGTGGTTTCCCTCCTGTCTAAAAGTTCAAATGTCCCATTCGAATGTTGCCTCGGAAATGTTGCCTCGGAAAGATCTTAAAACTCTAGGGTTACTACTAAAGTTTTCTAACCATTGCTTTAGTGACTGTACTTGTCCCTTTCGAACGTCCCTTACAAACTCCAACGATGGGGCTACCTACTCCTTAATAGTAGGATAGCGATGTCTAAAGGAAACGAGAATGACCAATCTTTTTTCGAGTAGGTAGAATCTTAAGTACTTGCTCAACAAAAATTTTCACACAAACACCTTCCAAAACAAATCTTCAAAACAAACTTCGTCACACCCTTGAGGACTGATACAAGGGTTATCACGAAGTAAAACATTTTCGAAAACAAGCACACACAAGCAATTTTAAAAAGATGAGCAAGTACCTAAGAGCCCATGGAAAACCATGGATAGAAAGGGTGCTAGCACCTTCCCTTTCTATAATCTACCCCCCGTACTCAGAAATCTCGAAAAAAGGTTTTTTTTTCCTGTTCTTTTTCCTTTTCCATGATTGGATAAAATAAAATTCGGTGGCGACTCTTACTTACCGCGAAATTTTGCGAACAAAAAACACAAAATGCAAACCAGTAAAAACAGTCGGTTCTGCCACCGTATCACAATACCTAATAACCAACTTGAGCAATAAAAAACTTAAAGGTTACTTGGACTATTTGGTTACTATCCTTGGCATTTTGGAGTTATGGACTTCTCAGACTTAGGATTAGAGAGACCTTGCCTACCTTGAGACCTTTGTGACTTCTACTGTTATTTTGTCTGGAGTTCTTGGGGTTTACCCCAAGACATTGGGTTATTTGTTTTCTTTGTGTGCAGGTTATTCTGATTATATGCTTTGTTTGTGATTTAGAATTCAACTGTATACAACCGTTACTCTGCCCAATTTTTATGAAGACTTAATGCATTTGAAGCTTGGTTTTCTTAAGAGGTTTATTATCTTTACTTGTTTGGTTTCAATCTAAAAGATGGGAATTCTACATTGACTCATTATGTCAAGTGTTGGCTTCTTGTTGGTTAGACGGTTATTTTCCCTAGCTTTTACCTTATGCTCTACGATAGTCCCTTCATCGCCTCCCATCTTCTTTAATTTCAAAAATCTTCTCCCTCCTTTCAAAACTATTCTTGTTTTTAAACTTGAACCGCTTTCACAATAAACTTGGACTTAGGTCCATGCATTTTCAAAAATATTTTCTTAATCAAACTTTAACCAATTTAATAATATTTTGACATTTTTTATGAGAAGACTAAAAGTCAATCAATCTCATTCAAATCATTTTGCCACTTTGGTTTTTTCCTTTAAAATTTTCTCAAAAGATTAGACTCTTGTCAATCCTTGTAGTGATGCGATCTACTATACTTCTATGATATATAGTGAACTGAGATAGTTTCCACTTGGGTGTTGAGCGAGGCTCTGTTGATTTTAAAATCCAAGCCATTTCCTTCACTTTGAGATGACACAAATTCTCCTTTTTCATAATTGTGGGTAGTAAGTATGTTCTTTCACTCAGATACGACGATGATGTCTCGTCTCTTAAGATTAACCAACACATTTGTGTTTTAAAGTTTTTTAAGGTGAACTACGAGTACCCTGACCCCCCCCCCCCCCATTGCATGAAAGGTGGTACGTAGGCACTAAAGGTTCGCAACCGCGGCGGGTGCAAAAACTGTAAATAAAAAAACTTCTTTTCTCATCTCCATAATCTATTTTTGTATACAACTTTTATAGGCAAAATACACAGATTTTCAAAGAGGTTCTTGCGGAGTACCATAAATGTTTAGGGTTCTAACACCTTCCCTTTTGCATAACCAACCCCCGAACTTAGATTCCCCCCCCCCCCCGTCTTTTTGGGTTATTTACTCTTTTCCCATTCTTTTGGAAATAATAAAGCGCGGTGGCAATTTTTATTTGATATGTGTGAGTCAAGTCAATCCAATGGCTTAGTCTTAACATTTCTACCACTACAAAAAAATGGTGACTTCACTGGGGACAGATCGACCAAATGATGGTCCATCCCTAAGTGGGTTGAGCCTATCTTTGTTTATCTGTGTATGTGCTATTAATGTTTGTATATTATGTGTTGTATATGTTTGTCTGCAATTTCCTGGTTTTCAGGGTGCTTAGTGATTTCTCATAAGTCCTCTAACCAGACTTGGGAAAACTTAAGATAGGACGGGCAATATAGTCATGTTAGCTTTGAGGAAGTAATCCCAAAAAATGAGGCATGAGATCCCCCACTCAATGGAGGCCCCTTTGACTGTAGTGTCGTTTACCGAGTAATCGGGAAGACGTGCTACTTTCAACCTGGGAGCCTGCTGAAGCTGAGGACAGTAGAACCTTTAACCCATCTTGGCCTTTTAGGTGTAGTGAGGAAGCTATGACGGAGTAATCTGGAAGTGGTTGTCATGCGATACTACACTTGGATGAGTTTTTCTTGAGAATATTACTAATTACTGAGTCAATCGGGACGTTGGTAATATCCAAAGGAAGAATGTAGACTCTGAGAACCTCTTAGAACCTTGTTCGGCAGGTGATAAACTATTAGACCATACCTTGTGAGTAGTACCTTTTCTCTCATGCTCGTGACGTCAAACCTATGAATCCCCCGTGTTTGGGATCTTGTGTGTGGTTGTTGCATCATGCATTCATGCACCTATGTGCATCCTTTGAAACATGTGTTTCAAGGGACTTAAAGTTAATTTTTTGCGAATATCTCAGGTACTTTTGACCACGGATTCTGGAAAAATAAAGACTCGGAAGTACAGTTTCAAGAATCCTAAGATAGATGATTTAATGAGTCTGATTCCCAAGATCGAGAGTTCTACTGATTTTCGGAAGAAATATGGATCCATCATGTCTCTTCTGAAGCTCAGGATGAAGGAGGGTATTATCTCGACTTTGGTCCATGTCTATGATCCGATGTATCGATGTTTCACTTTCCCTGATTATCAGTTGATGCCTACATTGGAGGAGTATTCTTATCTACTGGGTTTACCTGTTATCGATCATGTTTCTTTCACCGGTTTGGAGGGAGAGCCAAAGTCCCATGAGATAGCTGTTATGGTTCATTTGGGGAAGTATGATATTGAGGCCCACATGACTACCAAAGGAGGAATCAGAGGCTTACCCACTCAGTTTTTATTAGATAAAGCTCGCTACTTTGCTAGGATGAAGAGTACGATTGCTTTTGAGACCATCTTCGCTCTGCTTGCTTACAGGTTGTTCTTATTTCCTAACGTCAACAACTTTGTGGATATGAATACCATCAGGATATTTTTGATAGGGAATCCAGTCCCTACATTATTAGGAGATTCTTATCACTCCATTCATCTTCTATATTCTTATCATGGAGGGATGATCATTTGTTGCACGCCTTTGTTGTATCAGTGGTTTATTTCTCACTTTCCTCGGGCCGATGCTTTCTGGGATATCAAGAAAGAACCTTGTTGGACTCCAAATATTATGGCTGTCACTCATTCAGATATTGTTTGGTATCACCAGGCTTACCATAATGTGGACATTATCGATAGTTGTGGTAGTTTCCCTAATGTACCTCTTCTTGGTACAAAGGGAGGAATTAACTATAATCCTATTCTTGCATGACGACAACTTAGATATTCGATGAGAGATAAGCCAAATAGTATTCATCTTAGTGGTTTCTTTCTTAAAGAGGGAGAGGATCATAAAAAATCTATAGAGGATATTCCAAATGCTTGGCGCCATACTCACAAGAAGAGTAGAAACGACTTGGGACCTAGAGGAGCCGTCTGTTTGGAGCCTTATCTCCGGTGGGTACATGTAAGGGAAATCCAGTTAAAGATGCCATATTCCTGTGAAGAACCCATGCCTGATTTGTTTGTGAAGACCACTCCTACCCTTTTAGATGATGTGGACGAGCTTCAGCTTGCCCTAGTTAGGATGCATCAGGAGAAGGAGACATAGAAGAAAAAGTGTCAGACTTTAGAGATGTCCTACCAAGCAGACTTGAAATAGAAGGATGACCTGATTGAGATTCTTGAGAGTCGTGCTGTAGAGATGATGGAGAGGCAAGAGGATTTATTTTCCTCTAAATCTTGATCAAGACTTAGTGATTCATTTCCCGACTCTGGTGATTGGAAAGTGGTTGCCGACATGTATGCAGAAGAGAACAAGTAGTTGAAGGCTCAGATTGCAAGACTCACAGGAAAACGTCAGTGTGTGGAGAGATATTCATCAGCTTTGCCTTCTTAAGATTTTAGATTCTATCTTCTTTGGTACTTGGGATTGTTGAAACTTTTACTAAAAAGTTGTAATCCATTTTGAAGTTATTATAATCAAATTTTCAATATTTCAAAATGTGTTAGTACTTAAATATTTGCAAATTGTCTATAATTCTTTGAGTCCCTTGAAATATTAATAATGATAAAATAAATCATGTGCATTGCATATCATGTATCATCTTATACATACTTCTTGCATTTCTATTCATACCCAGGCGTCTTACTGTGTTTCTCTGACTTTGTTCAGCAAGTTGTCTCACTGGTACAATACTTGGGCTAATTCCAGGAAGAAGATGGAGAATCTTGAACAAGAGAATTGCGAGCTGCATGAAGAAGTTACTGCTTTGAAGGCCGGTATGACAAATCTGACTACTTTGATGGAATCATTAGTGGCTACTCATAATCAGCCACCACTTGCTCAGCCATAACAAACAGCAGTTGCTTCTGAGGGACTATTAGTTCCCATTTTTGTTACTCTAGTTACTGCTTCACGAAACTGTATGCCTTAGGGTTACTCGTGGGCTATGCCATAAAACTTCATGCTAGAAGGGTACAATCTTGATGCTCAAGTCGCTCCAGTTGTTCAAGCTTCTACTACTCCTGCACCTCATGTGGTGCATGTTACCCCTGCTGTTAGAAATGAGATCTACTATGTTGCACCTCCTTCGGTGAATGCTATGCCGTTTGTTAATGATGAAGTTTATCACCCTGTTCCTCCACCGAGTGAAAGTGTGGGTTTCTATGACCGGTTGGATGACTTCCAAGACCAGTTCAATGAGATGCAGAAGGAAATGAAGGCCCTTCTAGGAAAAGAGTTGTTTGGACAGAACGTCATTGAACTATGCCTAGTTCCCAATGTAAAGGTGTTAGGGAAGTTTAAAGTGCCGAAATTTTCGAGGTACAAGGGCAACTCTTTTCCTCGTGACTACCTCATGATGTATATCAGGAAAATGTCTACCCATACTGATGATCAACATTTTCTCATTCATTTCTTCCAAGACAATTTAACTGGTGTTGTTCTGAAGTGGTATATGAGTCTGGACAGTAGCGGTATCTGCACCTTCAATGATCTAGGGGAATCCTTCATCAAGAAGTATAATTATAATATGTTCATGGTACCTGATTGTGACTAGTTGAGGGTAATGGCTCAGAGAGACAAGGAGTCATTCGAAGAATATGAGCAGCGTTGGTGCGGAATAGCTGCCCAGGTGGTGCCACCTATAGGAGAACAAGAAATGACCAAGGTCTTCCTGAAAACCCTTGGATCATTTTATTATGAAAGGATGGTCATTATTGGCGCCGAGTGATTTTACCTAAATGGTTAGCATAGGTGTTCGTTTGGAAGAGGCTGTTAGAGAAGGGCGCTTGACAAAAGATGAACGGACGAAGAAGTCGTCATACGGGTTCTCTTGAAAGAAAGAAAGTGAAACGAATGATGTTATTAGGGAGAGGAAGATTAGTCCACCTAGAAGAAATCAACATTACTAGCAACAGGTTGCTTCTGTGATTCCGATTGTCAATGTAGCTCCAACCACTGTTGCATATTAAAGACCATCTCCTCAAGGAAATCAAGGGTAAGGTCAGAAGAGAGAGGCTTTTGACTCTATTCCAATGAGCTATACAAATATACTTTCGGCTTTGATTCAGAAGAAGTTGGTTCATCCAGCCCGCCCCCTGCTATACCATCACCTTTACCCTGGTATTAAAAGGCAGACTAGACGTGTGCTTTCCATCAGGGAGCACCAGGGCACAATATTGAGAACTATTATCCTTTGAAATCTGAAGTACAAAAGATGGTGAGATCTGACCTCCTATCCTTTAAAGATGTTGGCCCTGACGTGAAAGATAATCTTTTTCCAAAACATGGAGGAGATAATGTTGTAAACATGGTTGCTGGTTGTCAAAGGGACTTCCAGATTTTTGATATCAACCTGGTTAGAGGAGATTTGGAAATGATGCATGCTAGCCTCTGCGAGCTCAGTTATTATACGCATTACCATGTTGGTTGTGGTATTTGCAATATATATATCCAGGGATGTGATAAGATAAAAGCTGATCTTCAAGAAATGATGGACGAAGGCCTTATTCATATAATTAGGCTAAGGGAAGATTACAAAGAAAATGTGAAAATGGTCTTTGGATTTCTTGGAGAATTCCTGATTTTTGATGTTAATCATATGAATGATGATTTGGTGCAGTTGCACGCTACCTTCTGTCACATGGATGGTCAAGAAGAACATCATTATGGGTCTTGCCAAATCTTCTACAAAGATCCTCTTGGTTGTTTCATAGTGAGAAAGGGTGTTCAGTTGTTATTGGACAATATTACTATCAAAGTCTCGGGCAATAGAGATGATTACAATGGCATTAACGTGATTGAAGATTGCTCAGCCGAGACTGTGTCAGTTGATGAGTATGCTTCCGCAGATGAATCATTTTCCTTAAATGAAGATATGTTCTCCATCAATGATTCTGTGATGTCTAAGTATTCTGAAGAAGGGGTGAATGTTATTGTGCCTTGTTTTTGTGTTCCCGCCCCTATAGAAATTGAGTTCCATAGCAAGCCAGTTGTTGCTCTAGTGGTGATTTGCTTGCCAGGTCCTGTTCCTTACGAATTAGAAAAAGTTGTGCCATATAAATATAATGCTATAATCTAGGAGGATGTATGGATGTTCCCATCCAACCTTTGTCTGATGTCAAGAGTATTACTGAAGCCAGCCGAGTAACCCGCAGTGGACGTGTTTTCGCACCTGTCGTTCGAGGGAATGTTAGTGCTGATAAAAAGGTTTTTGAAAGTAATGAACCTAATAAAGCAGTGGGGGAATCTAGTGGTACTACTCTGTAAAAGATGTAGATGATATATTAAAGATTATCAAGACGAGCGACTACATGATCGTAGATCAATTGTTGTAGACTCCATCAAAGATATGTATTCTAGCCTTGCTAATGAACTCTTCTGCCCACAAGGAATCTTTGATGAGAGTATTGGATCAAGCTTTCATGGGAAGTGATATTCCTTTGGACCAATTCAATAGTCTTGTCGGGAATATTGCATCCTATAATAACCTGATTTTATGTGATGACGAATTGCCCGATGAAGGAAGGAATCATAATATGGCTCTCTATATCTCCATGAACTGCAAGAATTATTCATTGTCTAATGTGCTGATTAACAATGGGTCCGCTTTAAATGTCATACCGAGGAGCACGCTCATGAAGCTGAAGTATCAAGGAGCTCCCATGTGCCCGAGTGGCATAATTTTGAAAGCTTTTGATGGATCAAGGATGTTTATCACCGGAGAGGTAGATTTAACTATTCATATAGGCCCACACTTATCTCAGATTACTTTCCATGTTATGGATATTGTTCCCGCTTACAGCTATTTATTGAGACGACCGCAGATCCGCGAGGCAGGGGCTGTCACTTCAACTTTGTACCAAAAGCTGAAGTTTGTTCATGAAGGAAAGGTGGTCATCATAAATGGAGAACATGCATTGTTAATATCTCATTTGTCCTCTTTCAGTGTTGTGGAAGCGGATGAAGCTACTGTCGGAACTCAGTTCCAAGCTTTATCCATTGATAATGTAAGGGAAAATGAGAATTCTATAGTTTCGTTTAAGGATGCTCAAAAGGTGGTGCATAATGGCCCCAGTAAAGTGTGGGGGCAGATTGTTGACCCACCTGTGAATAAGAATAGAGATGCTTTAGGATTCTCTGTGAAGAATAATAAAGGTGAGGTTATGAAGCCGAAGTCTGCTTTGGGCAAATATCAGGATATCTTTCATAGTGGAGGTTATCTTCATCCAACTATTCCTAGGATCAATGCTATTCTGGAAGGCGAAGCAGAGCAAGAGATGCCGAACTACGTGACACATGGAGTCAGAGTCCAAAATTGGATCACTATTTATGTTCCCTCTTGCATTCATATCTCAAAGTGATTTGTTTTTGTTATTCTTTTCAAAAATTTTAACTCTTCCCAAGGTGAAAGTATTGATATTGTATGGGCATATTTGTTGCTTTGGTTTTTAAAATCAATAATAAAAGTTGTCTTTGATTCCCAAATTATGTCTTTTATTCTCTGCTTTTTCTTGGAAAATGGTAATCAGAAAAATCCTTTCAAATATAAATAACAACTGTTATTGAATCTGCATAATCACTTGCTATATGTGTCAGTTTCTAAAATCAATCATAAATCATATGTACTGATTAATTAAAAACCTCATTTAATACAATGACCCTGCACCCTCTCCCAAATTTGAATATCCTACGTATGTGGCTGAAGAAGAAGAATATGATGAAATCACAAAAGAGGTTTCACAGTTGCTTGAGCGCGAGGAAAGTGCCATTCAACCATATAAAAGGTTGTTAGAGATAATTAATTTGGGTTCAGAGGAAGATCTAAAAGAAGTCAAGATTGGAGCATTTCTTCATACCAATATAAAGAGCAGGTTGATTGAATTGTTTAAAGAATATATGGACATATTTTCTTGGTCATACCAAGACATGTCGGGATTGGATACTCATATTGTGGAACATCATTTTTCGCTAAAGCCAGAATGCCCGCCAATCCAGAAGAAATTGCAAAGAACTCACCCCGATATGGCAGTAAAAATTAAAGAAGAAGTTTTAAAGAAGATTAATGCCAATTTTCTTGTGACATCAGTGTACCCTCAGTGGATTGCCGATATTGTCCCAGTACCAAAGAAATATAGAAAATTTCGCATGTGCGTTGATTATAGAGATTTAAACAAAGCTAGTCCAAAAGATGACTTTCCATTACCACATATTGATATGTTGGTTGATAGTACAACAAAATTAAAAGTATTCTCATTCTTGGACGGATTTTCCGGGTATAATTAAAACAGAATGGCTCCTGAGGACATGGAAAAAACAACGTTTATCACACCCCAGGGAACATTCTGTTACAGAGTGATGCCCTTCAGGTTGAAGAACGCTGATGCAACGTACCAGAGGGATATGACAACCCTATTTCATGATCTGGTGCACAAGGAAATTGAGGTATATGTTGATGATATGATTGCTAAGTCCTAGACCGAAGAAGGGCATATAGAGGATTTGTTGAAATTATTTCAGTGTTTGAGGAAGTATCGTCTTCGTTTGAATACAAATAAATGCACCTTTGGTGTCCAATCAGGAAAATTGTTAGGTTTCATTGCCAGCCAAAAAGGAATTGAAGTTGACCCTGAAAAACTTAAGGAAATTCAAGAAATTCCAGCGCCAAGAACTGAAAAGCAAGTTATAGGCTTCCTTGGGGGTTTGAATAACATTTCCAAATTTATCTCCCATATGACTGCAACGTGTGAGCCAATATTTAAGCTGTTAAAGAAAGATCAAGGTTGTGTATGGACAGACGATTGCCAAAGGGAATTTGAAATTATTAAAGAGTATCTGCTTGAACCTCCTATCTTTCTCCCTCCTGTTGAAGGAAGACCATTGATTATGTATCTGATAGTGTTAGATAGTTCTATGGGCTGTATTTTGGGACAACAAGATGAAACAATGAGAAAATAATATGCCATTTATTATCTCAGTAAGAAGTTTACTAACTGTGAGTCACGATATTCTATGCTGGAAAAAACATGTTGTGCTTTAGCTTGGGCGGCAAAACGGTTACGACAATATATGTTGAATCATACTACTTGGTTGATTTCCAAAATAGATCCAATTAAGTATATTTTTGAAAAGCCCTCTCTTACTGAAAGAATTGCCCATTGGCAGATGCTATTGTCCGAATATGATATTGAATCCATACTTTGAAGTCTATAAAAAGCAGTGTGTTGGCGGATTATCTTGCTCGCCAACTGGTGGATGATTATCAGTCTCTTAAATATGATTTCCCTGATGAGGATGTGATGTTTTTGAAAATAAAAGATTGTGATGAACCTTTGCTTGGGGAAGGTCCTGATCCTGAATCTCGTTGGGGTATGGTGTTTGATGGAGCTGTTAGCACTTATGGGAAAGGAATTGGTGTCGTAATTATCACTCCTCATGGATCGCATATCCCATTTACTGCAAAATTGGAATTTGATTGCACCAATAAAATGGTAGAGTATGAATCTTGTATCATGGGTCTCGAGGAGGCTATTAATCTCAGAATCAAAATACTAGATGTGTATAGTGATTCAGCTTTGGTAATAAATCAGATTAAAGGATAATGGGATACTCGCCATCATGGCTTGATTCCCTACAAAGACTATGCTAGAAGATTATTACCCTTCTTTAATAAAGTTGAATTCCATCATATTCCCATAGATGAAAATCAAATGGCGGATGCTTTATCCACTTTGGCTTTTATGTATCAAGTACATACTTGGAATGATGTGCCTCGTATCAAAGTACGACGTCTGGATAGGCCGACTCATGTGTCTGCACCAGAGGAAACATCAGACGAAAAACCTTGGTATTATGATATCAAGCATTTTCTCCAGACTCAGGAATACCCAGTTGGTGCGTCAAACAAAGATAGAAAGACACTGAGAAGATTGTTAGACGGATTTTTCCTCAATGAAGATGTGCTATACAAAAGAAATTATGACATGATCTTGCTCAGATGTATGGATAGACACGAAGCAGACATGTTGATGCATGAAATCCATGAAGGTTCCTTTGGCACTCATGTCAATGCATATTCAATGGAAAAGAAGATGCTTAGGGAAGGTTACTATTGGCTGACAATGGAATATGACTATTAAAAATTTGCAAAGAAGTGCCATAAGTTCCATATTTATGTTGACAAAATTCATGTGCCTCAGACACTTCTTGATGTTATTTCTTCCCCGTGGCCTTTCTCTATGTGGGGTATTAACATGATTGGAATGATTTAACCCAATGCATCGAATGGAAGTCATTTCGTCTTGGTGGCAATAGACTACTTCACCAAATGGGTGGAAGCAGCTTCATATGCTAATCCCACTAAGAGGGTGGTAGTGCGCTTTATCAAGAACAATCTTATATGTGAGTATGGTATGCCGAGCAGGATTATCACCGACAATGACTCAAATCTGAATAACAAGACGATGACAGAAATTTGTGAAGAATTCAAAATTTTCCATCACAATTCATCTCCTTACAGGCTGTTGTACCCCAAAATTTGCCCTCCCATATTTCTCAAAACATTTCAAGAAAGATCTCCAAGTTGCTCAAGGTAGCCCAAGGGTTGGCCAGACAAGCTCTCTCCTAAGGCAGTCTACCCCAAACTAGGGTTTCATGTTGCATCAAGATCCTTGAGTCCAAGTGGTCCCAAATGCTAAACATTGTCCTAATATGTTCTCAAGATCATCCATGTCAAGTTTCAAGCCTTGCAGAGGAATTTTACTCAGTCAATTGCTCAAAGGTCCAAAAATCGACTATGCTAGGGCAAAAGTCAACTGTGACCTACATACAATCAAACTTCAAGATTTTTTGTCAACATCCTCATTTTTAAGTATATTTCATCATTTTATCAAGGGTTGATCATGATTCATCAAGGATTGCTCACAATTCATCAAGATTCAAAAGTTGCTAAATTAGGGTTTTGTAGGAAAAGTCAACTCAACTTTGACCAAGCATAACTTTCTCATACTTTATGATAAATGACCCATCCAAAGCTAATTTTTAAGAGGATGCAATTCCCTACAATCCATATTCATCTCCCAAGATCAAAATATGCACTCACAAGAAGTTATGAATTTGGACATTATAGGTCATTTTGGAAAGTCAACAAAAACACCTTTTTTGTCAAAGCTTCATACATGATAATGGAATATCCAATTGAGATGAGACCAAAAGGGTTGCTTAGAGGACATACCAAGATTTCTAAAAAGTCCAAGAACACCTCCAAAGAGTCAAAATTGAGGAAGTTATGCATTGTTGAAGTTGGACTTTTTTGCAAAATTGCCAAAAGTCAACTATGCCCAAAACTTCAAATTTTGCCAAATGGGCCCATTCTTTTTCACTTGTTTTGAGTTGGCATTATAGCCCACGTGCTCTAGCCTTGGCCATGTGTCCATATCATATTTTTATTATTTAATTTGGTTTTTATTTGAATTAATACAATTTAAATCAAATTAAATCAAATAAAATCCAAAAACATTGAAACTAAAGATCTTCTGATGATTTCAGGCTTCATTGGACAGCTAGCACCATTCCAAACTCGCATCAAAGCTTGTGTGCACAAAAAGATTCAAAATAAGCCAATTTTGGAAATCTTTAAAGGAGGATCAAATCAAACATAAAAGTCATTGAAAGAGGAATATTTGGGCAAGGTAATCGACCCTAATGCATTGTACAATACATAAGGAGGCGAGGCATATCAAAATCAGGGTTGGAGATCATGCATAGAGTAAAAGTAAAATCTGAAAAATATCAAAGAAAGTGGGAGATCGAAACAGAGGTTAGAGGCATCCTCAAGGCCTGTTACTTGTTTCAATCGTTTCCTGGCAATCTCAGGAACCTAAAGCAAGAAAAACCACACATTTTCAGACCCTCCCACGCGCTGTAAGTCACTCACGAACTCGCCCTGTTCTTGAATTCATATTTTGAAATTTAGGCATTGTTGACATGAATTTATGGCATATTCTTAATCTACAAATCATTTGCAAGCTTTTGGCATTACTCAATTGCATTTATATGACCTGTAACGAAATCCACCATTGTTAGGGTTTCAGTTTTGTTTTTGGGGTTTTTCTTTTCAAGAATAATTGGCCCTAATAATGACCATGGTTGCAATCAAGAGGATGAGACGAACTCAACCATGATACTAGAAATAATTTCCATGGCCTGTACGAGATTTTAGAATGGACATGACTTGTACTGACGGACAACGTCCATAGGTATAGGTTTCAGAATTTTTAGCCACGGTTCAAGGAATGGGACGATGAGTTGTCACCCCATCATTCGTCCATTCAAACAAGCGCGCGTTTTTTTGTTTCTGGCCACTAATTCTTGTTTTATTATATTATCATTTATTTGTATTATATTAACAAAAAGGAACAAGTGGCGTGGTGGCAAGGGAGTGTATGGAATTCCTCTCAGGACCTGGGTTCGAATCCCAGGTCCCCCTATTTTCTCAATAATGTTTTCTTGCAGGAAATCTAGTGCGTGCATGAGCTTGATGACCACCATATTCCTTCCTCATCAGTGTGACAGATGGCCAGATGGCCAGATCTGGTGGCCAGCATTGAAGGTGCACCAAAGGACCAAGTCAACGCCAGCGCACAGGATCCAAAAAGTCAAATGGATCAGCACAAATGGGCCAGAAAAATTGCTATATACACACCCAAAATCAGGCCCATCTCACTCCTTTTTATATTTTGTTTATTTTATTTAATTGTTTTATTTTGTTTAATTAATCACTAACTAATAAAATAATTTCTTTTTATGAAAAAAATCACAAAAAATATTTTTATGTCCAATTAAATTTCAGAACTTTTTTTTAATAAATATTAATTAATTCAATTAGGTATATTAATTAGGTAATTTAATTTATTTTGCAAATAATATAAAATTAATTAGAATAATTAGGTTTTAACATTAGTTTAATTATTTTATTTTCTTTCCTAAATTAACAAAAACTCCAAAAATATGTCATTTAATATTTTTCATTAATTAATTTATTTAATAAATTTAGCATTTAATTTTAGGATTTAATTTCTTTTATTAAAAATAAAAACAACCAAAAACATTTTCTTTAATTAAGAGGGTCAAAACCCTAATTTCACAATGCGCGCTTATTTTTCTTTATTCAATTATTGTATCTGCTCCCGGTTTGTAATAAATAATTAGGACATTTACTTTTACCGCTTTTACTTTTAAAGGGTTGTTTTTTGGCGATGTAAATACCCGACGCCTTGTAATAATTTAGTTTAAATTCCGCACCTTTAATTTCTGCAAATATACAACTGATAGATGTTTGATAATAGGGTTTGCATGACAAGAATGAATGTTTAATCTAAAATCAGTTAGACAACCCTAAATGTGCAAAGATAATAAATCTGAAATTGAATCACTCGCACATGCGCACTCCTAGGGTACATCCCACTTGGTTGCCTTTGTAAACGGTCATTGAGTATAGGTTGTTTTAGAGGTCGTCCTCTTGTCTAAAAGATCATAGTTGCCTCGAAATGGTCGCCTCGGATATTGTTGCCTCAAACAAATGATCCAAGACATTAGGGTTACCGCTAAGACGTCCTAACATTGCTTTAGTGACTGTATGTCCCTCTTGTCCTAACATTGCTTTAGTGACTGTATGTCCCTCTTTCGAATTGACCCTCAAATTCCAACGACGGTGCTACCTACTCACTAATAGTGGGATAGCATTGTCTAAAGGAAATTAGCATAGAACGATTCCTTTTTCGAGTAGGTAGATTAGTTCTTAGATACTTGCTCATCCAAAACAAACTTTTTCTCACACTTAAACTCTTTTACAAACAAGTTTTCAAAAACACTTCATTACACTCTTGAAGACAGACGCAAGAGTTAAATCGAAGTTAAAACAAAAACTTTTCAAAACCCACAAACACAAAGAAAACAATTTTGAAAATGATGAGCAAGTACCTAAGAGCCCGTAGATAACTACGGATAGAAAGGGTGCTAATACCTTCCCTTTCTATAATCTACCCCCCGTACTCAGGAATATCTCGAAAAATGAATTTTTCTGTGCTTTTTTCCTTTCCTTGTTGGATAAAATAAAAGTCGGTGGCGACTCTTGCTTACCGCGACATTTTGCAAACACAAAGGCAAAACGCGAACCAGCATTCCAAAAACAGTAAGTTCTTCCCACCGTATCACA
Source organism: Vicia faba (assembly GCA_948472305.1). NCBI lineage: Eukaryota > Viridiplantae > Streptophyta > Magnoliopsida > Fabales > Fabaceae > Vicia > Vicia faba. The sequence continues at coordinate 653,831,396 of OX451740.1, forward strand.
GAACTGGCGACTCTGCTGGGGAGTTAATAAGTGGGGTGTACCTTAGGACTAGTTCATCATAATGTTTTCAATTGATTGATTTGTATGCTTTATCTTTGTGGGCTTGTACCGGAGTTACTATAGATCCTAACCCGGATCTGGGGGATACCCTTTAGGTAAGTAGCAATAGACTTTGAGGGAACTTTACGGTGTAGACCGATACGGTTGAAGCAGTAGCTACGTTGGTGTGGCACTTTAGTTTGTACCGATATCCCTTGTGGTGGAACAAGGAGAATATGGGGCAGCTAAGGGGTCATTAAGCACCAACTGACCTTAGAACCTATAATTGACCAACTTGGCCATAGAAAAGTAGCAGTATGTTACACTCATTGAGACCAAACTCTCGCGATGATTCCGACCATAAGAAAAGGTTGCTAAACTAGAATTATGACCGATCGAGGGTGGTCAGTGATATTGAGATCCTCTAGAACCCGATTACTATTACTAGGACAGGTTGAACCAACTAAACTGAAATAGGGTAATACCTAAACTCCATGCCAGCCTGAAAATCTAAGGGCTACTGTATGACTTGTTTGCCCTTACCATGTTTGCTATCTGTGAATACTTGTGGTGTGTTTCTATCATAACATCATGCATCATGACATTGCATGCATATTTCATCAGACTAATCCATTTCAAAGACCTAGTAGATTCATTTTTGTTTTGTTTTGTATGTTATGGCCTCTATGCGTAGAAACACTATTCGGATCAGCTTTGTACAGGTTCCTATTTAACTTAGAGATTTGGTTGCTAAAGTTCCAGATACTTTTTCTTTTGTCAGAAGACATGGTCACCTGCTTGGTTTGGTCACTTCTAAGATGGATGAGCAGATGACGAGTGTCTTGTGCCAGTTCTTTGACCCATTGCACCACTGCTTCACCTTCCCGGACTATCAGTTGGTCCCTACTTTGGAGGAGTTCTTTGATTTACTTGGTATTTCCATTCTTGAGCATACACCATTTACATGTTGGGAGATAGATCTTAGGCCAGAGGATGTTGCTGCAGCCCTACATCTGATAAAGGCTGATGTAATGTCTAACTGAGAGACTCATAGTGGGGTGAAAGGTTTCTTAGCTAAGTTCTTAGTTGATCAGGCTAATCAGTTTTGGGACAGTTTGGACTTTCAAGCATTCAAAGACATCCTGGCTCTTCTCATATATGGTATGGTTTTGTTCCCTAATTCAGATTCTTTCGTCGACGTGAACGCAGTGAAGATCTTCATGTCCCGTAATCCGGTGCCCACTCTCTTAGGTGACATTCTGCATGCTCTTTATGCTCGTACTGCTCGGAAACGGGGAACCCTTATGTGCTGTGCACCATTGCTGGCGAGGTGGTTTATTTCTCACCTCCCCAAATCTGTTTTGAAGAACAAGGAAGGTATGGGATGGGCCTACAGAATTATGTCCCTCGCTCATACGTACATCATCTGGAGCACTAAAGACATGGAAGAAGTAGCTATTATTAACCGGTGCAGAGAATACCCCAATGTTCCTCTGCTTGGAATTAGGGGAGGGATCACCTATAATCCTTGTCTGGCCTTACGACAGTTTGGGCGAGCCCGAAAGGACGGTCCTCATGAGTTGCTGATTCCGAGTATTATCTTTGACTTCCAAGGGGATAGTGAGGGACATCGCCGCAGGTTCATACGAGATTGGAATAAGGTTAACAAGTCTGATCCACATGAGTTAGGGATGAAGACTTCTCTTTCGATGGAACCGTATCTCCGGTGGGTTCGAGCCCGTGCTTAAAAACTGGGGATGCCATACGAAGCTGTCTTACCGGTAATTGTTGAGAGTGCTGATGAAGAAGGGGTTCCTCATACTTTCCTCCATCCATACATGCCTACTGACATTGGGGAATTAAAGAGATCGTGGATCCAGTTAAGAGAAGAACGGGATACTTACAGAGAAAAGTATCATGAGCATGAGCGGAAGATTCTAAAGCTTACAAGGCAGCTGGAGAATGAGAAGGTCCTCAATGACTATGTCAGCACCAACGGAAAACGACCATGGGAGCACTGATGTCTTTTGTTATTTCTAGTTTTGATTTACTTTACAGTTTTTCTCTTTGTAACGCCTTAAAGGCATTTGTCAAACATTGTTTCAAGTTTTTAATCTAATAAAAGTGCGTTTCCTTTTGGTTTACGAATTTGAATCCCTAAAGTCTTTGAAATCATATCTTACGCATTCCATTCCCATGCACCTCATCACAGGTACCCTTACAGGTCTCTTATCTTCTTCGCTGTTTATTTCAGCATCATGTCTGCTGAAACATCCACTGATCAAGCTATTAAGGCTCTTCAAGCTCAAAACGCTCAGTTCCAGGAAATGTTCATGAACCTGGCCAAGGGGAAGAAAGATCTGAAGACTCTTATCTTAAAGGATAAGAAGAAGAAGAAGAAGAAGACAATCCTCCTGAACATGTGTCATAGGTTTGGAAACAGGTTGCGAGACGAAGTTGATCTGTCTCACTCATCTGGAGGGGGAGAACATCAAGAAGAAAGGAGGGCTCCTAGCCCTGTGGTTTCAGACAACGAGACTGACTTTGACGAAGACCAGTATCCTCCGGCTGAGGACAGGTATAAGCAACTTGAAGACCGGTTAAGTGCGATGGGAATCCAGAAGATACCTGGGTTAGACTTTGGTGATTTGGGTCTGGCATCTGGGGTGGTGATTCCTCACAAGTTTAAAGCGCCTGTATTTGCTAAGTACAACAGAGTCTCCTGCCCAAAGTTACACCTCTGTTCGTATGTTAGAAAGATTCATCCATATACCGCTGATAGGAACCTCTGGGTTCATTTCTTTCAAGATAGTCTTTCAGGGACTCAACTTGAGTGGTTCTATCAGCTAGAAGGAGCTAATGTCTGTAATTGGGAGGACCTTGCTGCTGCTTTTTACAAGCAGTACCAATATAATGCTGACCTCGCTCCCACGCGTACCCAACTTCAAGGTATGTCTATGGGTGCGAGCGAAGGTTTTAAAGATTACACTAAGAAGTGGAGAGATCTTGCCGGTAGAGTCCAACCCCCTATGGCTGACAGGGAGTTGGTGGATATGTTTCTGGGGACCCTGTCTGGTCCGTATTTCAACCATCTGATCGGAAGTTCATCGTCAGGTTTTACTGAGTTAATTATGACTGGGGAGAGAATTGAAGCCGATATTAAGAGCGGCAAGTTATAGAAAGGTGCTTCGTCAAGTACGGAGAAGAAGCCCTTCAAGAAGGAGTCTAGTGCAGTTTACAGCTCTAGGAACCAAAGTCGACCTAAGCGCCGCCAAGCAGTTAATGCGGTAGTTATTTCAAAACCAACTGTTGCCATACAATGCAACAATAAGCCAAGGGCAGAGAGGCCTCAAAGACAATTCACTCGACTTAGTATGACTTTATCCCAAATTCTGCCACAATTATTGAAAACTAACTTGGTGATTCTGAGGGAAGCTCCGAAGAATCCCAACACCACCTCACCGCTGTACAATCCAAACGCCTGCTGTGCTTATCACTCAGATAGCCCAGGGCATGATACCAATAATTACTGGGCCTTGAAGAATAAGGTACAGGATCTGATTGACGCTAAGGAGATTGAGTTCGAAGCGCCAGAAAAGCCTAATGTTATGACTGCTCCTATGCCAAATCATGGGGTGAATGCTATGGATGATGATGTGTTTGTATCCTCTGTGGAAGACATTACTACTCCATTAATGACTGTGAAGAAGAACCTCCTGTTAGCCGGTTTATTTCCAGGCTGTGGCGAAGGTTGCCATTTGTGTTCCGTCCTACCTACCGGTTGCCATCTTTTGAAGTCAGGTGTCCAACGCCTGATGGATAATAAAGAAATCTTGTTTGAGAAAACTTTTGTTCCTTTGGTTCCTGTTGAAGAAGTCTCTATAATCACCATTTTTGCCAATTCTTCCAAGGCTTCCTCGAGAAGCCTGTTAGAATTACATCTGTTCTGAGAATTGCTCCTTTGATCATTATTGTTCCTGGACCTATCCCTTACACATCTGATAAGGCTGTCCCGTGGCACTACGGGGATGATGTGTATTATCATGGGGTTAAACAAGACTTAAAGGATGAAGAGGTTGATACTGATGTCAGCAATATTGTTGGATCTAGTAAAGTCACCCAAAGCGGAAGGATTTTTTCCCCTGAGATCTCTCCACCAATTGTCCAGAAGCCTGTTGTTATCACACCTTCCAGTACATCTGCTACTGTCCCTGTTCATGTTCCGATCCTTACCCCTGTCACCGAGTCGTCTGACACTCGGGGCAAAGGGATTACCGGTGGGCCTGCCCAGACGGAGGCACCAAGGAAGATTATTGTTGAAGCCTCTAGGAAATAGATAGAGGAAATCTTTAAGATCATCAAGAAAAGCGACTACAATGTAGTCGAACAGTTGGGGAAAACCCCTTCGAAGATCTCTATGTTGTCTTTATTGTTGTGTTCATAGGCCCATGTTAAGGCTCTGATTGCTTTCCTAAAGACTGCGCATGTGCCGCAAGAGACATCTGCTGACCAGTTCAAAGATTGCGTGGCTAGTCTGACAGCAGATAATGGGTTGGGTTTCTCCGACGCAGACTTGACTGCTAAGGGGAAGAATCACAATGATGCCCCTCATGTCTCCATTGAGTGTAAAGGCACTACTCTAGCTCACGTATTGGTGGATACCGGGTCCTCGTTGAACGTTTTACCCAAGAAAGCTTTAGACCGATTAGACTGTGAAGAGTTAGTGCTGAAGCTGAGTAACATCATGGTAAGGGCCTTTGACGGGTCCAAGAGGATGGTACATGGAGAAGTGGATATTCCGGTTAAGGTTGGTTCTCAGATTTTTGTGTCTACATTCTATGTGATGGACATTCGGCCATCTTATTCTTGTTTGCTGGGTCGCCCGTGGATCCACAAAGCTGGGGCAGTAACTTCTAAGCTCCACCAGATGCTGAAATACCCAGTGAAGGGGAAAATTTTTATGGTACTAGGAGAGGAGGAGTACATGGTGAGCCACCTTAACTCATTCCGGTATGTGGAAATGGACGGGGAGTTCATTGAAACCCCGTGTCAACATTTTGAAGAAGTCCCCCAGACGCTAGCATCAACTGAAACTGTTACTGAAGATCCTCTAATGAACATGGTTTCCCTAAAATATGCCCGGGCTGTTATTGAGAAAGGTGGGTGTGCGAATTGGGGCCAACTCACTGACTTTGCACATAAGACTGACAAGTTTGGTTTGGGTTTCATTGTAGAATCTCAAAGGGCTGTTTGGCATGCGCAGATTGGAAGACCTCCCCTACGTACTACTAATCCTGAAGTGAATATTGTTGAAGACGATGATGAAGAGTTTGAGTTTGATAGCTTGATCTACCCAACTACCAACGGTAGACTAAGCAACTGGATGGCAAAGGACTTCGTGCCAATTTCTTTTATCACACAGTAATAGACTTTTGTTTCGAATTTGTAACAGACAATTTTTAAACTTTACGACCCGGTGCCTTACCCGAGACACCATGGCTTTGTTTGAGGGCTTTATGTGTGTCATTTCCATATATCATTAATAAAAGCATGGGACGTTTTCTTGCATTTCAAATTTTTTGCTCCTTGTTTTTCTTTTTCTTTTTTATCTTGCAAAACAACTATTTTGCACACACTCACATATACAGGTCTACATCCACTCTGGATCCCACTGATAACGACTCTGCTACTGCCAGTTATGACTTCGAAAGTCCGATCAACCAAGCCGAGGACGAAGGCGAGGATGATTGTGAAGTTCCTGGTGAACTTGCTAGACTGTTACTTCAGGAAGAGAGGGCCATACAGCCGCATGAAGAGCCAGTCGAAACAGTAAATCTGGGTACAAAGGTAGACAAGAAAGAGGTCAAGATCGGTGCAAATCTGGAAGCTAGTGTTAAGCAACGGCTGATTCAGATGCCGCGTGACTATGTTGAGATCTTTGCCAAGTCTTATGAAGATATGTCGGGGTTGGATACTAATATCGTGGTTCACCGATTGCCTACCAAGGAAGATTGTCCTTCAGTGAAACAGAAAGTCCGCCGAATGCGCCCGGAGATGTTTGAGAAAATCAAGGCTGAAGTTATGAAACAGTTTGATGCCGATTTTCTAGTAGTTACTTCTTACCCGCAGTGGGTTGCCAACGTGGTTCCAGTGCCGAAGAAGGATGGTAAGGTTCGAATGTGTGTTGACTATAGGGATCTGAACAGGGCAAGCCCCAAGGATGATTTCCCTCTGCCTCATATCGACGTTCTGGTTGACAACACCGCACAACATAAGGTCTTCTCCTTTATGGATGGTTTCTCCGGTTACAATCAGATTAAAATGGCTCCCGAAGACATGGAGAAGACAACCTTTGTTACTCAATGGGGTACCTTTTTCTACAAAGTCATGCCTTTTGGATTGAAGAATGCTGGGGCAACGTATCAGCGTGCCATGATCGCTTTGTTCCATGACATGATCCATCATGAGATTGAGGTATACGTTGACAACATGATTGCAAGATCCCAGACTGAGGAAGAACATCTTGACCACCTTCAGAAGCTATTTGACAGGTTGAATTTGTACAGACTAAGGTTAAACCCGAACAAGTGCACCTTCGGGGTGAGATCTGGTAAGTTGTTGGGTTTCGTGGTAAGTGATAAAGGTATTCAAGTGGACCCTGCAAAGGTGAAGGCTATACAGGAAATGCCAGCTCCCTGAACTGAAAAGGAAGTCAGAGGTTTTCTGGGACGTCTGAACTATATTTCCCGATTCATCTCGCACCTAACTGCTACTTGTGAGCCAATCTTCAAGTTACTGAAGAAAGATCAAGTGGTAAGATGGAACGATGAATGTCAGGCCGCTTTCGAACGGATCAAAGAATATCTCCAAGAGCCTCCTACTCCGATGCCTCCAGTTTAAGGGAGACCCTTGATCTTATACTTGACAGTACTCGACAATTCAATGGGGTGCGTGCTGGGGCAGCATGACGAGTCTGTCCGAAAAGAGCATGCTATGTACTACCTTAGCAAAACGTTTACCGACTGCGAGACCTGATACTCGTTGCTTGAGAAAACTCGCTGCGCTTTGGCATGGGCTGCTCGCCGGCTGAGACAGTATATGCTGACTCACACTACTCTATTGATATCAAAGATGGATCTAATCAAGTATATCTTCGAAAAGCCTGCCTTATCCGGAAGAATGGAAAGATGGCAGATGATCTTGACTTAGTATGACATCTAATACACGACCCAAAAAGCAATCAAGGGAAGTGTGTTGGCGGATCATTTGGCGCATCAGGCAGTGGACGATTACCAGTCTATGAACTTTGAATTCCCGGATGAGAATATCATGTTGGTGACTGACTGTGAGACACCTGGACCGGATGAAGGACCTGAGGAGGGATCCCGATGGTCTATGTACTTTGATGGAGCTTCAAACGCTTTGGGTAATGGCATTGGTGTCGTAATTATATCTCCTGAAGGCTCACATACTCCGTTCACCGCCCGACTATGTTTCAACTGCACCAACAACATGGCGGAGTATGAAGCATGCATTATGGGTCTTCGAGCAGCTATTGACCTGAGGATAAAGTTCTTAAGTGTATTCGGAGATTCCGCTCTCGTGATCAGTCAGATCAAAGGCGAGTGGAATACGAAACACCCTAATCTTATTCCTTACAAGGAGTATGTACTGACTTTGCTGCCACACTTCGAGGAGATAACCTTTGAACACTTCCCCAGAGAGAAGAATCATTTGGCGGATGCACTAGCTACGACGTCTTCTATGTTCAAGGTCAGATAGGATAATGAAGCTCCCCAGATTACCATTGAGAGGTTGGACGAACCCGCATATTGCTGTGACATTGAGACTGCAGAGGTAGCAGATAAACCATGGTTTCATGAGGTAAAGAGGTATCTTGAAGCTCAGGAGTACCCCGAGGGTGCATCTGTTAATGATAAAAAGTTTCTGAGAAGATTCGCGGCGAAGTTCTTCATAATAAATGGCATTCTTTACAAGCGTAACTATGATTCAACCTTATTGCGATGTGTGGATAAGAACGAAGCAGAAAGGATTATGGTAGAGTTACATGAAGGTTCTTTCGGAACTCATTCCAGTGGACACACCATGGCAAAGAAAATCCTACGGGCAGGATATTATTGGTCCACCATGGAATCAGACTGTTATCAGCATTCTCAGACCTATCATAAGTGCCAAGTCTATGCTGATAAGGTACACATACCTCCAGTACCTCTGAATGTCTTGACGGCACCTTGGCCTTTTGCAATGTGGGGCATCGACATGATCGGCGAGATCAGACCTACTGCGTCCAACGGGCATCGTTTCATCTTGGTAGCAATTGATTTTTACAAAGTGGGTTGAAGCAGCTTCCTTTGCTACAGTGACCAAGAACGTCGTGGCACGGTTTATTCGGCATAATCTGATCTGTCGATATGGTGTACCAGAGAGGATCATTACGGACAATGGTACAAATCTCAACAATAAGATCATCATCGAGCTCTGCAAGCAGTTCAAGATACAGCATCACAATTCTTCTCCTTACCGGCGGAAGATGAATGGAGCTGTAGAAACGGCTAATAAGAATATCAAGAAGATTGTGCAGAAGATGACAGTGACGTACAAAGATTGGCACGAGATGTTACCATTTGCTCTTCATGGATACCGTACCTCAGTGCGGACGTCAAAAGGGGCAACACCCTATTCCTTGGTTTATAGCATGGAGGCCTTCTTACCCATAGAAGTTGAGATACCTTCTCTTAGGATTATGAAAGATGCAGGTTTGAGCAAAGATGACTGGATCCAGACCCGGCTTGATCAGTTGAACTTAATCGATGAAAAGAGAATTACTGCTATTTGTCATGGTCAAACGTGTCAAAAATGAATGATCAAGGCATTTAACAAGAAAGTCAGACGACAAGAGTATCAAGTTGGGGACCTGGTTATCAAGCGCATAATACTGCCACAAGGTGATCCCAGGGGCAAATGGACCCCTACTTATGAAGGGCCATTTGTGGTTAAGAACATTTTCTCAGGAGGAGATATGATTCTAACCACCATGGATGGTGATGACCTTCCTCACCTTGTCAATGCAGACATAGTGAAAAAATACTACGCATAATCAAAGACCCACTAGGTCGACTGGCCTATGCAAAAATAAGGGCTTCCCGGCGAACTAAAAGGGTTCGGGCAAAAATAAGGGATGAAAATGAAAAAAATCTGTACACCTGGCAAGTCGAAAACCTGAAAAGTAAACTTGGGCAAAAAAGGGTATCCCGATGGACTGAAAACCCGAAAAGGCGGTCCAGGCAAAAATTAGGGATCAAAGCGTAACACTATGTCTCTTTGGATCACCTTGCAACCAGACTTCGGTATCGACTATCAAGCTCGGACGGCACTAATCAATCTGATCTACCTTCAACCAAGTAGCAAAGTGATGAGATGCTCGAGGACATAAAAGCAATAGCAGAGTTGGAACCCAGTGGGGTTGTTCACATAGCTGTTTTTCTTTGTTTTTCACAAATTATGTAAATTATATTTGTTCGGCGGCGTTCTCTTACTAGGACGCCAGCCTCTTGTACAAAAAATGCCTATTTACAGGCTAATTTCAAAAATCTATACAAGTCATTTTTACAAAGAAATTTCAAACTATTTTCCTTTTTCTGTTTTGTTTTGCAAAGAACGTCCAATGTTCAGTTTTTGATATATGCATTTGACATTGATTGCTGCTCATAAATATTTACATGCAAAACTAAAGACGATTACTTGTAATATCAGAAACAGGGGCAAACGAGAAATATCCAAACCGTACAGTTGCTCTGTCCACCAGGTATGGGGACAGGCCTAGCTGGAGGAAACGGTTGAAAGTACATTCATTCCCCGTAGAGTAGGGAAAAGATAATGGTGTTAGCTCTCCCAGCTAAGACTCGCAACTGCGAATGAATCGGTAATATTCTCCCCAAGCAGAGTTTGTCTACCATCAACGCTGAAAAGTCTTATCATCCCAAGCGAAGTATAAAAAAATTATCCCCAGAGGAGTTTGAAGAATTGTCCCCAGTAGACTCTGAAAGATTATCCCCAATAGAATCTAAAAGGGCTATCCCCAGTAAGGTCGCTATTGGAAAATCGTCCCCAGCGGAGTTCTTCCTTTCACAAAACAGGAATTCAATCCCCAACAAGGTTTATTATCACCAGCAACGGTAATTTATCCCCAGCTGAATTTATCAACGGAATCCTCTAGAAGAGCATCTCTTCCCCACAGAGTCATTCTCTCGTCAGTTTATTCCCCAGAGAAGTTATCCTCCCCTGCAGGTTTATTCTCACAAATATTTTCATCCACTATCTCCAGCGGAAACGAAGAGTTCATTTCTTTTCTCCAACAACAATCTGGGATTTATCTTCCCCAGCTAAAAACATCACGCTTTCATGAATCATAACATGCATACTCATCATACAACACAATCTCATTTATTTTGAGAACATCATTTCTTGATACATATCATGTATTACATACAGCTAACCTTTACCTTTCAGGAAAGATTTTCACAAAATTCAAGCTATGAAGCTTTTACCTCAGTTGAATTACGGACGATGTTCCTAAATCTCAGCGAAATTATTTCCTCAGTCGAATTACGGACATGTTCCTAAATCTCGATAGATATTTCACCAGTTGAATTACGGACGAGTTCCTAAATCTTAACAACGATGTTTCTTCAGTTGAATTACAGATAGGCTCCTAAATCTCAGCAAAGTAGTTGAATTATGGACAGGCTCCTAAATCTCAGCAAAGTAGTTGAATTATGGACAAATTCCTAAATCTCAGCGAAATTATTTCCTCAGTCGAATTACGGACAAGTTACTAAATCTCGATAGATATTTCATCAGTTGAATTACGGACAGGCTCCTAAATCTCAGCAAAGTTGTTGAATTACGGACAAGTTCCTAAATCTCGACAGATATGTTCTTTAGTTGAACTACGGACAGGCTCCTAAATCCCAGCAAAGTTGTTGAATTACGGACAAGTTCCTAAATCTCGACAGATATGTTCCTCAGTTGAATTACAAACGATTTCCTAAATCTCAGCAGATATGTTTACCTCAGTTGAATTACAGACAAGTTCATAAATCTCAGCAGAGATGGTTTCTTAGTTGAATTACGGACGAGCTCCTAAATCTCAGCGAAGATGTTTTCTTCAGTCGAATTACGGACAAGTTCCTAAATCTCGACAAAAGATATTACCTCAGTTGAATTACGGACGAGCTCCTAAATCTCAGCAAAGTTGATTCCCCAGTTGAGTACGGACGATTGAAGTTCCTAAATACAACAAAGACGACTCATCAGCAGAATAACGGGATCTTCCTCAACGACAGATATATAAGTTCTCGTTAAGGAATCTCTTATGTGATTGACGCTTTTCCAAATGGCATCTATAAGCCCATTCCAGACATCACAAGACAATTACCACTTCATGCGAGTGCAAATTTCTGGGCACTCTAGTGTTCAATCCACTTTCACCTTCGGATTACGAAAGGCACGAAAGCCAATCTACATCCTCAGGTTTAAGAAGATTGAACAGGGGAAGCTGTTGTACCCCAAAATTTTCCCTCCCATATTTCTCAAAACATTTCAAGAAAGATCTCCAAGTTGCTCAAGGTAACCCAAGGGTTGGCCAGACAAGCTCTCTCTTAAGGCAGTCTACCCCAAACTAGGGTTTCATGTTGCATCAAGATCCTTGAGTCCAAGTGGTCCCAAAGGCTCAATATTGTACTAATATGTTCTCAAGATCATCCATGTCAAGTTTCAAGCCTTGCAGAGGAATTTTACTCAGTCAATTGCTCAAAGGTCCAAAAATCGACTGTGCTAGGGCAAAAGTCAACTGTGACCTACATACAGTCAAACTTCAAGATTTTTGGTCAACATCCTCATTTTGAAGTATATTTCATCATTTGATCAAGGGTTTATCATGATTCATCAAGGATTGCTCACAATTTATCAAGATTCAAAAGTTGTTAATTAGGGTTTTGTAGGAAAAGTCAACTCAACTTTGACCAAGCATAAATTTCTCATACCTTATGAGAAATGACCCATCCAAAGCTCATTTTGAAGAGGATGAAATTTACTACAATCCATCTTCATCTCCCAACATCAAAATATTCACTCACAAGAAGTAATGAATTTGGACATTATAGGTCATTTTGGAAAGTCAACAAAAACACCTTTTTTGTCAAAGCTTGATACATGAGCATGGAATATCAAATTGAGATGAGACCAAAAGGGTTGCTTATAGGACATCTCAATATTTCTAAAAAGTCCAAGAACACCTCCAAAGAGTCAAAATTGAGGAAGTTATGCATTGTTGAAGTTGGACTTTTTTACAAAATTGCCAAAAGTCAACTATGCCCAAAACTTCAAATTTTGCCAAATGGGCCCATTCTTTTTCACTTGTTTTGAGTTGGCATTATAGCCCACGTGCTCTAGCCTTGGCCATGTATCCATATTATATTTTTATTATTTAATTTGGTTTTTATTTGAATTAATACAATTTAAATCAAATTAAATCAAATAAAATCCAAAAACATTGAAACCAAAGATCTCTTGATGATTTCAGGCTTCATTGGACAACTAGCACCATTCCAAACTCGCATCAAAGCTTGTGTGCACAAAAGGATTCAAAATAAGCCAATTTTAGAAAGCTTTAAAGGAGGATCAAATCAAACATCAAAGTCATTGAAAGAGGAAGATTTGGGCAAGGTAATCAACCCTAATGCATTGTACAATACATAAGGAGGCGAGGCATATCAAAATCAGGGTTGGAGATCAGGCATAGAGTAAAAGCAAAATATGAAAAATATCAAAGAAAATGGGAGATCGAAACAGAGGTTAGAGACATCCTCAAGGCCTGTTACTTGTTTCAATCATTTCCTGGCAATCTCAGGAACCTAAATCAAGTAAAACCACACGTTTTCAGACCCTCCCACGCGCTGTAAGTCACTCACGAACTCGCCCTGTTCTTGAATTCGTATTTTTTGAAATCTAGGCATTGTTGACATGAATTGATGGCATATCATTAATCTACAAATCATTTGCAAGCTTTTGGCATTACTCAATTGCATTTATATGACCTGTAACGAAATCCACCATTGTTAGGGTTTCAGTTTTGTTTTTGGGGTTTTTCTTTTCAGGAATAATTGTCCCTAATAATGGCCATGGTTGCAATCAGGAGGACGAGACGAACTCAACGATGGTACTAGAAATCATTTCCATGGCCTGTACGAGATTTTAGAATGGACATGACTTGTACTGACGGACAACGTCCGTAGGTATAGGTTTCAGAATTTTTAGCCACGGTTCAAGGAAGGGGACGATGAGTTGTCACCCCACCATTCGTCCATTCAAACAAGCGCGCGTTTTTTTTTGTTTCTGGCCACTAATTCTTGTTTTATTATATTATCATTTATTTGTATTATATTAACAAAAAGGAACAAGTGGCGTGGTGGCAAGGGAGTGTATGGAATTCCTCTCAGGACCTGGGTTCGAATCACATGTCCCCCTATTTTCTCAATAATGTTTTCTTGTAGGAAATCTAGTGCGTGCATGAGCTTGATGACCACCATATGCCTTCCTCATCAGTGTGCCAGATGGCCAGATCTGGTGGCCAGCATTGAAGGTGCACCAAAGGACCAAGTCAACGCCAGCGCACAGGATCCAAAAAGTCAAATGGATCAGCACAAATGGGCCAGAAAAATTGCTATACACACACCCAAAATCAGGCCCATCTCACTCCTTTTTAAATTTTGTTTATTTTATTTAATTGTTTTATTTTGTTTAATTAATCACTAACCAATAAAATAATTTCTTTTTATCAAAAAAATCACAAAAAATATTTTTATGTCCAATTAAATTTTAGAACTTTATTTTTTTTTTAATAAATATTAATTAATTCAATTAGGTATATTAATTAGGTAACTTTAATTTATTTTGAAAATAATATAAAATTAATTAGAATAATTAGGTTTTAACATTAGTTTAATTATTTTATTTTCTTTCCTAAATTAACAAAAACTCCAAAAATATGTCATTTAATATTTTTCATTAATTAATTTATTTAATAAATTTAGCATTTAATTTTAGGATTTAATTTCTTTTCTTAAAATTAAAAACAACCAAAAACATTTTTTTTAATTAAGAGGGTCAAAACCCTAATTTCACATTCGATTTAATTTCGCACCGCGCGCTTATTTTTCTTTATTCAATTATTGTATCTACTCCTGGTTTGTAATAAATAATTAGGACATTTACTTTTTCCGCTTTTACTTTTAAAGGGTTGCTTTTTGGCGATGTAAATACCCGACGCCTTGTAATAATTTAGTTTAAATTCCGCGCCTCTAATTTCTGCAAATATACAACTGCTAGATGTTTGATAATAGGGTTTGCATGACAAGAATGAATGTTTAATCTAAAATCAGTTAGACAACCCTAAATGTGCAAAGATAATAAATCTGAAATTGAATCACTCGCACATGCGCACTCCTAGGGTACATCCCACTTGGTTGCCTTCGTAAATGGTCATTGAGTATAGGTTGTTTTAGAGATCGTCCTCTTGTCTAAAAGATCATAGTTGTCTCGAAATGGTCGCCTCGGATATTGTTGCCTCGAACAAATGATCTAAGACATTAGGGTTACCGCTAAGACATCCTAACATTGCTTTAGTGACTGTATGTCCCTCTTTCGAATTGACCCTCAAATTCCAACGACGGTGCTACCTACTCACTAATAGTGGGATAACATTGTCTAAAGGAAATTAGCATAGAACGATTCCTTTTCCAAGTAGGTAGATTAGTTCTTAGATACTTGCTCATCCAAAATAAACTTTTTCTCACACTTACACTCTTTTACAAACAAGTTTTCAAAAACACTTCATTACACTTTTGAAGACAGATGCAAGAGTTAAATAGAAGTTAAAACAAAAACTTTTCAAAACCCACAAACACAAAGAAAACAATTTTGAAAATGATGAGCAAGTACCTAAGAGCCCGTAGATAACTACAGATAGAAAGGGTGCTAATACCTTCCCTTTCTATAATCTACCCCCCCGTACTCAAAAATATCTCGAAAAAGGAATTTTTCTGTGCTTTTTTCCTTTCCTTGTTGGATAAAATAAAAGTCGGTTGCGACTCTTGCTTACCGCGACATTTTGCGAACACAAATGCAAAACGCGAACCAGCATTCCAAAAACAGCCAGTTCTTCCCACCGTATCACACAGGCCAAAGATGAATGAGGCTGTTGAAGAAGCTAATAAAAACATCAAGAAGATCATCCAGAAAATGGTTGTTACCTATAAAGATTGGCATGAGATGCTCCCTTTTGCTTTGCATGGATAGGTTTGACCAATTGAAATTGATTGAAGAAAAGAGAATTATAACTTTGTGTCATGGCCAATTATACCAGAAGAGAATGAAGAAAGATTTTGATAAGAAGGTCAAGCCTCGTGAATTTAGAGAAGGCGAACTCGTGCTACGAAATATCATGTCTTTCAAAGCTGATTCTAGGGGAAAGTGGACTCCCAATGTTGAAAGCCCATATGTTGTCAAGAAAGCCTTCTCTGGCGATGCATTGATTCTTGAAACTATGGATGGCGAGGAGCTCCCACGTCCTATGAATTCTTATGCAGTCAAGAAATACTTCACCTAAAGAAATAAAAAGAATAGCTCGCTAAGTCGAAAACCCGAAAGGGTGGCTTAGGCAAAAAAGGAGCGTCTCTGTAGGCTAAAAACCTGAAAGGGAAGTCTAGGCAAAAATAAGAGACATAAATAGAATAAATTCTCCTGCTAGGTTGAAAACACGCAAGGGCAGCCTAGGAAAAAGTTAGGGATTTCTTGGCAAGTAACTGCGTCAGAGAAGACTTGATCATTGAAGCAACAATCTTCTTGGATCCTCACCACACTTCAACAGAAGTCGCTGCTCAGGAATTCAAAGTTGTTAGGGAGAATAGTGGTCATTGTGTTTCAATGTATCTTTTCCAATATATTACCATTTTCCAAACTTTGTAATCATCTATGGAGTCTCGCCATTCACAGACTACCATTCTATTAATAAAGTTTGAGCTTTTATCCAATTCTTTGTGATTCTTATTTTATCCTTCTTACAAAGACTCCATTTATTATTGATAGTGTTGTACCCCAAAATTTTCCCTCTCATTTTCTTTCAAAACTTTCTTTTACATAGGTGGTTGCAAACATCTGCTTGAGGAAAGTAAAATTTGAAGATGAACGAAATGTCCTTCGATTGGAGCATCAGAGCTTCCTTCGATTGGAGCATCAGAGCTTCCTTCGATTAGAGCATCAGAGCTTCCTTCGATTGAAGCATCAGAGATTCCTTCGATTGGAGCATCAGAGCTTCCTTCGTTTGGAGCATCAGAGCTTCCTTCGAATGGAGCATCAAAGTTTCCTTCGACTGGAGCATCAGAGCTTCCTTCGATTGGAGCATCAGAGCTTCCTTCGATTGGAGCATCAGAGCTTCCTTCGATTGGAGCATCAAAGCTTCCTTCGATTAGAGCATCAAAGCTTCTTTCAATTGGAACATCAGAGCTTTTTTCAATTGGAACATCATAACGAAGTGTCCTTCGATTGGTATACCAAGACAGAGTATCCTTTGAATGGCATATTAGTGCAGAGATGTCTTAATCTAAAATGTTCTGATAAGGGAAGTTCTGAATACTTCGAATTAGAACTCAGAACCATCGAAGGGAACAAGGGTTGTTCGAAGGGGCTTTGGAGAGGGAAACTTTGAATATTTTCAAATTCGAACAAGGCGCCAAGTTAACCTGTCCAGATTCACTCAGAATTCCAAAATGGCATGATATATCTCAAAATGGAAATCTTTCAATTTGCCTGATTCTGTTTTCAATACCTTGTTTAATGGTTGGTCTTTAATGCCATGATCCTTTACCCATTTCTTTGTATCCTCCACCTCCTATAAATACAAGACACAAGTTGTATCACAGGGGAAGGAGATTCTTTGCACACAAACATATCACGCTGCCACATTGCTCAAAGAAATCCCAAAAGTGTCCCAATTGAAGCACTTTTTTGGCAGGCACCTTCAGCCCAAACGAAGACCAGATTCTCGTTCCTGAGACATCCAGGAGTCCACACCAGCTCCTAAGCAAGTGTCTCCACGCCCAGGGGGTGTCAAATCGAAGCATCTAACAATTCCAGTCCACACACACAAATTCCAGTTTCAAGCAAGGTAAGTCCTCTTGTCCTTGCATCTTTCATTTTAACATAACATGTAAATGGCCTTTATTTATTTTCTTCGTTTCTGTATTTTTCTGGTTTGTTTGCTTTTCTTGCCCAACTAACTTGGATAGACTCAAATGAAATACAAAAAGGGTGTGAGCGAAGGACCTACCCTCATGCTGCTCAGTAGGTCTATACTGCTTCATAGGCCATTCGAATGAAGCAGAAAAGTTGGCAATCGAAGGTTGCTCACACCAAATCCCAAACTCAATCGAAAGAAAGTAAAAGAAGAGTGAATCGAAGGGGTCTACTGCCTAGGTCGAAAGGCAACTTCCCCTATGGAACGAAAAGCCCCCTTTTTTCCCTTATCGAAAGATGCCCCTTTGTATTCTTATTTGGCTTTTGTCCTATTCTTTATTTGACTTTTTTATCATTTAAATTAACTTTAAATCAAAAACCACAAAAAAAATTAGGCTTAGACTTTTTTTAATTAAATAATTAATTGCTTTAATTAATTAGTTAATTAAATTTTAACTACTTTCTTAAATTAAAAATGAATTAGAATGTAGGATTTAATTTATGTTTCACATGCTTTCTTAAATAAAAAAAATACAAAAAATAATTAGAATTAGTTTAATTTTATTCAATATTTATTTTCTTAAATTAAATTTAGAGTTAATTATTTTCTTAAGAAAAACCAAAAAAAGATTTTTCTTGTTTACTTAAAAAATTTCTTAGGTTTTTTAAACGTAATATTTATTTCGCGCGCGTTATTTTTATTCTTTCCTTTTACATAAATATTATAACTGATTATGGATGTAATAGTTTTAGATTTAAAATCCCGCACTTTATTTCTTGCACTCTTTTTTATGTAACTGTCTCAAAGCATTGTAATAGCGTAGGTTTTATAATTCCTGCACTTTACATTTTTCTGTATAATATTACTGTTAGTAATTAGGCTTGCATGATAAGACTGGAAATTAAAATGTTAGCAAACCTAACACAAGATAAATAACTGAATCTCAACACACTTGCACATGCTCACCCCTAGGTTATTTCCCGCTTCGGTTGCCTTCGGAAAAACAGTCATGTCCCTCGAAACGGGGACACTTTAGCAAAGACCCATAAATCAAAAAGATCATAGTCCCTCGATGACCCTACAGTTGCCTTTCGGTAAATGATCTAGTCCCTAAACAAAATTCCTAAAGTGTCCCTACCTGTTGCCTTTATGACTCTATACGTTCCTTAGATTGTCCCTCAAACATCCAACGATATGGCTACCTACTCACTAATTGCATGATAACACTGTCTAAAGGACAATAGGAAAAGAACGACCCTTTTTCGAGTAACAAAGTAGATAGCTGTCAGAAGTTTGCTCAAACATTATGCACTTACACAAACACTACTTTTCAAAAACAATTTTAAAACCCTTTGTATACTTTCTCCACTATCCAGAGAAACATTACAAAGTTCGTCGTACTAAGGCATTTTCAAAATATTTTCAGACATAAAGCACAAAGGTATTTTTAAAATGAGCAAACCTCTAAGAGCCCGTGGAAAACTACAGATGGAGAGGGTGTTAACACCTTTTCTTTCCATAATCTACCCCCCTTATTCAGAAAACTCTCGAAAAAAGGTCTTTTTTGTTCTTTTCACCCTTTCCTTTGTTGGATAAAAGAAAAGTCAGTGGCTACTCTTGCTTACCGCATATTTGCGAATACAAAATGCAAACCAGTATAACTGTCGGTTCTGCCACCATATCACAAAACTGGCGACTCTGCTGGGGATAATATTAAAAAGTGGGGGTTTACCTTAGGGTCTAGTTCATTTTAAATTGCTTTCTTTGTTTTCTTTGATTTCTTTATCATTGAGGGTTTGTTGGGGATATTCTTGTAAAGATCCTACACCCGGATCTGGGGCACCTTATTAGGTAAGTAGCAATAAATCATGGAGGCTGTACGACATAGACCGATACAGACAAAGTGGTGGCTACGTTAGCGCAATACTTTGGATTGTACTAATGTTCCTTGAGTAATTTAAGGATAACATTAGGCTTCCCCATAGTGTCACTAAGCGCTAACTTACCTTTAAAACCTTTAATTAACTCATTCTAGCCATTAGGAAGTAGTGAGATAACCTACTTTGGTTCCGACTGAAGATTGGTTGATACTCGATGCTACATTCATTGAGACTGGACTTTCGGGATTTTTTGGCCGCAATACTTCGGTGTGTGAGCTGAAACAATTCCTGATGGGAAGGTCAATGATATTGAGAATCCTTAGAACCCGATTACTATTAATAGGATAGGTTGAGCCAACTAAACATTCAAGAGGGTACTTACCTTAAAACCTCATGCAAGCCTTTAAACCTAAGGTCTATTGTGTGATTTGCTTGTGTTTATCTGTGATTTAAGCATAATCATGACATCATAAACATCATGACATTCATATGTACTAACAATTTCGAGGGCCTGTTGGATTTACTTATTTGCTGTTTTGTAGGATATGAATCCAGGTCACAGAAAAACCATTTGGATTAACTTCACAGAAATACCTCCCAAGCTCAAGGAATTGGTCTTGAAATTTCCCAAAGACTCGTCATTCAACAAAATACATGGTCATTTTCTCAACTTGGTTACCACCGAATTTGACGAAGTTTTGATGAGTGTTCTATTCCAATTCTTTGATCCCGAGCACCATTGCTTCACATTTCCCGATTATCAACTGGTACCTACACGGGAAGAATTCTCTAAGTTACTTGGTTTACCTATATTGGAGCGAGTACCTTTCACTGGTTTAGAACAAGATCCAACTGCTGAAGATGTTGCCATAGCTTTTCACTTGAAGCCGTCTGATATTGAATCCCATTGGGAAAGAAGAAGCGGAGTTAAAGGCCTTCTTGCAAAATTTCTAATGGAGAAAGCTCAGATTTTCCTAGATTCTATGACTTACCATACCTTCGAAGATGTCTTAGCTCTCTTGATCCATGGGTTGGTCATGTTTCCTAATTCAGATCAATTTATAAATGTGAATGCCATCAACATTTTCCGTGCTCACAATCTGGTTCCTATATTGCTCAGGGATATCCTATATTCTCTCCATACTCGTACTCTGAAGAAGCGAGGAACTCTCATGTGTTGCACCCCTCTGCTATGTAGGTGGTTTATTTTGCACCTTCCTCGGTCAACAATGCATAATGATTTAGGCTTAAGGTGGAGTCAAAGATTAATGTCTCTCTCTCTCACTCTGACATCCGTTGGTGTCCTCGCTCTCAAGAAGACATCTCTTTTATTGATCGTTGCGGAGAATTTCGTAATGTGCCACTCCTGGGCATTAGGGGAGGCATCACCTATAATCTTTCTTTAGCACTACGTCAGTTTAGCTATGCACGAAGAGATGGTCCACCGGATATGCTCATCCAGGGTATTGCGTTCAACTACTCAGATGATTTGCAAAATTATCGTCAGAGGTTCATCCGCGCTTGGGGCATTATTAATAAGACTGATAGTAAGACTTTGGGGCGCAAGAACTCCATCCCTTTGGAACCTTACCTCAAATGGGTACGAGCTCGAGCCCAAAGTCTTATGATGCCATATGATGCTATCTTACCGGTGATCTTGGAACCTGTTGTTCAAGGGGATGAGTCCCGCATTATTCTCCATCCTGATATGCCAACCAACTTCGAAGAGTTGCAAAAGTCTTGGATCCAGCTCAAGGAAGAA
Source organism: Vicia faba (assembly GCA_948472305.1). Taxonomy (NCBI): domain Eukaryota; kingdom Viridiplantae; phylum Streptophyta; class Magnoliopsida; order Fabales; family Fabaceae; genus Vicia; species Vicia faba. The sequence continues at coordinate 653,852,391 of OX451740.1, forward strand.
CGAGATACTTTTGAGGCTCAATTCTATGCAAGTGAGAAGAAGGTGCTGGAATTAACGAAGCATCTTCACAAAGAGAAGAATCTCAATACCTACCTCAACACCAAGAGGAAGCGCCCATGGGAGACTTAGGAGTTTAGAATTTCCTTTCAATGTTAAGCCATGTGTAATCTTTTGTTTCTTTAAAAACATACTAATAAAGAGCTTTGTTTCCTGTTTTGTTTAAAAGAGCTTAAATCCAATAAATTCCTTGAAAACATTGCATAAGCATATCATACATCTCATTGCATAAGAAGGTTTCAAAGCAGGGTTCTTATCTTCTTCGTTGTTTATTTCAGCAAGTAAAGAAATGGCTCTTGAATAAAACATCAAGGATCTCCAGGACAAAATACCCAGTTCCAGCAAATGATCGTGGCTCTAGCTAAAGGGTAAGAAGATTTGAAAGCCCTCATACTAAAGGACAAAAAAAAGAAGCCAAAGAAACCAGCTGGTGTGGTGAACTTGGGAAGAAGGATCAGAGGACCAGTGCAGCGAGCGTCAGAACTAGTAACTTCATCAAAAGAAGGAGACAATCAGGAAGGGGAGACAAGAGAAGAAGACCTTAGCCCGAGGGAATCTGATATTAAATTCGACTATAATGAGGAGTAGTATCCTCCTGCTGACGATAAATACAAACAACTGGAGGATCGTCTGAACATAATGGAAATCCAGAAGGTACCTGGGCTGGATTTTGAAGAGCCGAGTTTAGTTTCTGGGGTTTTCATCACACAGAAGTTTAAGGTTCCAGTGTTTGCTAAGTATGACGGGGTCTCGTGTCCCAAGATGCATCTTCGATCTTATGTGAGGAAGATTCAGACTCACACCGCTGATAGGGATTTATGGGTCCACTTCTTCCAAGACAGCCTATTCGGGACTCAGCTAGAGTGGTTCTATCAGCTGGAGGGAACCAATATCCGTAACTGGGAAGACCTAGCTGCTGCTTTCTATAAGCAGTACCAATATAATGCATACCTTGCTCTGACTCGTACACAACTCCAAAGTATGTCCATGGGTTCAAGCGAAGGTTTTAAAGACTATTCCTAGAAGTGGATAGACCTAGCAGAAAGAGTCCAACCCCCTTTGTCTGATAGGGAGTTGGTGGATATGTTCTTGGGTACTCTATCTGGTCCGTTTTTCAACCATATGATTGGAAGCTCCTCAGATGGTTTTACTGAGCTGATCCTAACTGGAGAAAGACTGGAAGCTGGTATTAGAAGCGGTAAGATTAAAAAAGATACCTCCTCAAGTGCATGAAAGAGACCTTTTATGGGAAGGAAAGAGGTCATTACTGCTTACAGTAAAAGAAATCAGGGAAGAACCGAACACCGTCCAACGGTAGGGGCTGTAATGATATCCAAGCCTGCATCTACTCAATAGCAGAACAATCAGCCTAGAGCAGAAAGGCCTACGAGACAATTTACCCGGATTAATATGACTTTGTCTCAAGTTTTTCCACACTTACTGAAATCCAATCTGGTAAATTTGAGGGAAGCTTCCAAAAATCCCAACACTACATCTCCTCACTATAGTCCAAAGGATTGGTGTGCTTACTGTTGTACCCCAAAAATTGGCCTCTCATGTTTCCCAAAGTCTTCCCCCTGCACGGTTGATTACAAACTCTTGCCTAAGGAAAAGGAAAATTTTTGAGTGGTGCTTTAAGTACATTTCGATTGGCATTCTGAAAGACCCTTCGATTGGTGTTCTGAAGGAGCCTTTCGATTGGCATTCTGTCAAGTACTTCGATTGGCATTATGGACAAGCATTTCAATTGGCATTATGTCAAGGCTTTCGATTGACATTCTGAAAGACCCTTCGATTGGTGTTCTGAAGGAGCCTTTCGATTGGCATTTTGTCAAGTACTTCGATTGGCATTATAACAGTGTCCTTCGATTGGAATTCCAAAAAGGTCCATTTGAAGAAGCATTCAAAGGGTTCATTCAAAGAAGCTTTCGAAAAGCATTCGAAGGAGGCCATCAGCCTATTCGAAAGGGAGCATTCGAAGGCCAGTTACATGTCATTCAAAATTCAAAAAGGGACAAGATCCCATGTGTTTAGCCAACGTTACGAACTCTCATTCATGGCTTTCAAACACATAATTAACGTTACAAATTCTCATTCATGGCTGTCAAACACATAATCAAGGTCATTTAAGCCTTTGTCTTCCTGTCCGCTCCACCCCCTCTATATAAAGAGATCACAAGTGTTGCAAAAGAGGACGAAAATACAGAAAAAATAGACAAAAAAACACACAACAGGAGAACAAAAAACATTGGAGTTACGCTGCCAAAAGTCATCAGCATTTTCATAAGTAATCCAGGCCAAAGCAACCATTCAGCAAACATCTCCACGCCCAGAAATCCCAAATCAAAAGTGCCTACATCCAGGAAGTGCCCAGATCGAAGGTGCCTACATCCAGAAAGCGCCCAAATTAAAAGTCCAATCTGCTGGTAAGAAAGGGTAAACTATCCAACCTCATATTTGCATAATACATCCATATTGGTTGTTACCTTCGATTTTCTATCCTAGACAGGATCAAGAGGCCTGGGTTTGGCACCCAGGCCATGTCCATCGTTTGCTAACACTCCATGCAGACATAGCCTGAAGAGACCCAGCAAGCGCAGGATCGAAGGGCCTGGGGTTCAATACCCAGGCCCTGTGTTTTATTTCGTTAACATACTTTTGCAGGTATAGCATCCCAGATAGAAGGAGACACCTTCTCTGGATCGAAGCTTCCCATATTCCTCCTGGATCGAAGGAGGCATTTTTCCCAGGATCGAAAGGAAATCCCTTCCCTGGATCGAAGGCTGTTCATGCCCATTTCCTGGCCCAATCGAAAGAATCATGACCCTGTCTGGATCGAAGCTTCCATTCCCTCCTTGGCTCTAAGCTCTTTTTTCCCTGGATCGAAGGATCCCCCCTTGTATTTTATTTTTGTTTTCATTGACTTCTTTTTATCTATGTTAATTAACATTAAAACATAAAATCAAAAACACAAAAAAACATTAGGCTAGTTTTTTTTCTTCTATTAAATTAACTTTGTTAATTAACCTTTTAATTATCGTAACATTTTCTCAAAACTAAAATTAAGTAGATTTAGATCATTTTCTCAAAATAAAATAAAAACAACAAAAAGATTTTATTCTTAGAATTTTTAGAGTTTATTTTCAGATTCGCGCGCGTTTATTTTATTGTAACTACCTACTGGTTTGTAATAACTTAGCTAAGACTTTTACACTTTAATGCTTTTTATTCCCCCAATTTTTGGACATGTAAATAATCCCCTCCCCGAAGCCTTGTAATAGCGTAGGATTTACAATTCCCGCACTTTAAATTCCTGTACATATATTAACTGTTTAGATGTATGCTGACTAGGATTGCATGACAAGATCTATCTTAACTTAAAATCAACAGTAGCTCACCATAACATGTACAAAGATAATATAAACTGAAAATTGACACACTCGCACATGTTACTCCTAGGGTACGCCTCACTTGGTTGCCTCAAATGTGGTCATTAAGTATAGGATGTTTTAGAGGTCGTCCTTTTGTCCCAAGATCATAAGTTGCCTCAAAATGGTTGCCTCCGAAAAATGATCTAAGACATTAGGGTTATCGCTAAGGCGTCCTAACGTTGCTTTAGTGACCACACGTCCCTTAAACCGAATTGACCCGAAAACTCCAATGACGGTGCTACCTACTCCTCAATAGTGGGATAGCACTGTCTAAAGAACATTTGCACAGTTTAATTCCTTTTTGAGTAGGTAGAGGTTCCTAAGTACTTGCTCATTTTAAAAATAAAACTTTTCACACTTACACTTTTCGAACAAAGTTTTCAAAACACTTCATTACACTCTTGAGGACAAAAACAAGAGTTAAATCGAAGTTTCAAACAAAAACTCTTTTCAAAACCCATAAACACCAAGAAAAGCAAACTTTTGAAAACATAGTGAGCAAGTACCTAAGAGCCCGTGGATAACCACGGATAGAAAGGGTGCTAACACCTTCCCTTTCTATAATCTACCTCCCGAACCCGAGAAACAATCTCGAAAAGGAATTTTTCTGTGCTTTTGTCCTTTCCTTGTTGGATAAAATAAAAGACGGTGGCGACTCTTGCTTACCGCAACATTTTGCAAAAACAAACGCAAACGCGAACCAGCATTCCAAAACAGTCAGTTCTCATTCCCACCGATCACACTTACCATTCTGAAAGTCCAGGACATGATACAAACGACTGCTGGGCTTTAAAGAATAAGGTGCAGGATCTGATAGAGGCAAAGGAGATTGAATTTGATGCTCCGGAGACTCCTAATGTTATAACTGCTCCCATGCCCAAGCACGACCATGGTGTTAATGTTGTTGACAATGATATGTTTGTTTCTTCTGTTGAGGAACTTGTTACTCCTCTCATGACTGTTAAGCAGAATCTTTTGCAATCCGGTTTATTTCTGGGCTGTGGTGAAGGTTTCCACTTATGTTTATCTCTACCAACTGGTTGTTATTCGTTGAAAGCAGGTGTTCAGCACCTGATGGATGATAAAGAGATTCTATTTGATAAGACTCCTGGAACAACTGTTTCATGTAAAGATGTTTCTATTATAACCATTTTTGCCAATCCTCCCAGGGTCTCCACCAAAATACCCATCAGGATTACATCTTCTCCAAAGCTAGCTCCCCCGATCATCACTATTCCAGAGCCAATACCATATTCCTCGGGAAAAGCTGTTCCCTAGAATTATGGGGCTGACGTCTATTACCATGGCGTCTAGCAAGACCTGTTGGTTGCTAAGACAAGGTTACTGGAAGTACTGATCCTGACGTCGGCAATATCGTTGGGACTAGTAAAATAACAAGAAGCGGAAGAGTGTTCTCTCCTGAGATTTCTCCTCCTAAAGTCGTTATTATTCTTATGATCATTCCTGTTGTTGTTCCTATTGATACTACCACTATTACTCCTGTGATTAACCCTATTTCCACCCTTGTCACCGAGTCAACCGAGACTCGGGGTAAAGAGATTTTGGTTGAGCCTGTCCAGACGAAGGCGCATTCAGAATCCATTCCGGAGGTTTCTAAGAAATAAATGGAAGAAATATTGAGAATAATTAAAAAGAGCAACTACAATATGGTCAAACAGCTGGGGAAAACCCCTTTCAAGATTTCAATTATGGGTCTACTATTGTGCTCCGAAGCTCATGCAAAGGCTTTGGTAAAATTCCTCAAGACTGCTCATATGCCGCAGGAAACCTCCGCTGATCAATTTGAAGATTGTATGGCTAGTTTGACCGATGATAATGGAATGGGTTTTTATGATGTTGATTTGACACCCAGGGGAAGGACACACAATGATGCGATTCATGTTTCCATGAATGCAGGGGAACCACTTTGGACCATGTTTTAGTGGATACCGGATCATCGCTGAATGTTCTGCCCAAGAAGGCTCCTGACAGATTATACTGCGAAGGTTTGACTCTGAAGCCCAGTAACATTGTGGTGAGGGCTTCCGACGGTTCAAAAAGAATGGTGCACGGGGAGGTGGACATCCCTGTCAAGGTTGGTTCTCAGGCCTTTGACTCCACCTTCTACATGATGGACATCCAACCATCTTACTCCTGTTTGTTGGTTCGCCCTTGGATCCATGGGGCTGAAGCTGTTACTTCCACTCTGCATCAGATGTTGAAGTACCCGGTGAAGGGAAAGATTGTCACAGTACGTGGTGAGGAGGAGTACATGGTAAGCCACTTGAACTCTTTCAGGTACGTTGAAATGGACGGCGAGTTCATCGAGACTCCTTGTCAGAATTTTGAAGAGGTGCCTCAGACCAAGGGTGCAACGAAGACTGTTACCAGTATGCCAAAGATCACCAGACCTCCCTTGAAAATGGTTTCTCTCAAAGACGCCAAAGCAGTAATTGAAGAAGGCGGGTGTACTATTTGGGGCCAACTCTCTGACATTCCACACAAATCTGATAAGTTCGGTTTGGGTTTCACTTTAGGGGCTCAAATGGTTGTTCGTCGTGCTCGTGCAGGAGGACCTCCCTTACGCATCAACAATCATGGGATCAACGCTTTAGAAGACAGTGATGGTGACTATGACATGGACAATTGGATCTTCCCTACTACCAACGGTGGACCCAATAACTGGACAGCTAAAGACTTCGTGCCGATTACTTTTATTCAGGAGTAATTATCTTTTTGTTTTTCTGGATATGTAATAAATGAACAATATAAATCCTATGGCTTTGTGTCTTACCCGGGGCACAATGGTTTATATGTGAGAGTTATCATTTTTCAATATCATATGTCATTAATAAAGCATTGGACGTTTTTTGCATATAAACTTTGCGCTCTCTGTCTTTCTTTTCCGCTTTTTACTTTATCAATACGGCTATGCTCTTACCCACACTCACGCATCAAACTGCATATCCATATCCACTCTAGATCCCATTGGTAACGATTCTTCTATTGCCGATTATGACTTTAAAAATCCGATCAACCAAGTCGAGGACGGAGGCGAGGAAGATTATGAGGTACCGAGAGAGCTTGCTAGACTGCTACAGCAGGAAGAAAGGGCTATACATCCTCATGAAGAGCCAGTTGAGACAGTGAATCTAGGTAGAGAAGAGGACAGAAAAGAATTCAAGATAGGTGCAAATTTGGTGCTTAGTGTCAAACAACGATTGATTCAGATGTTGCATGATTATGTTGAGATCTTTGCTTGGCCATATGAAGACATGCCAGGACTAGACACTGATATTGTGGTTCATCGCCTGCCGAAAAAAGAGGACTACCCTCTAGTAAAGCAGAAGGTCCATCGTATGCGTCCTCAAATGTCAGAGAAGATCAAGGCAGAAGTTATGAGATAGTTCAACGCTTGGTTCTTAGTTGTCACCTCCTATCCACAATGGGTTGCTAACGTAGTTCCGGTGCCTAAGAAGGATGGAAAGGTACGTATGTGTGTGGACTACCGATACTTGAACAGGGAAAGCCCCAAGGATGACTTTCCGCTTCCCCACATTGATGTTATGGTTGACAGCACCGCACAACATAAGATCTTCTCCTTCATGGACGGATTCTCTGGTTACAATCAGATCAAGATGGCACCCGAAGACATGGAGAAGACAACCTTCGTCACACAATGGGGAACTTTCTGTTACAAAGTGATGCCATTTGGATTGAAGAACGCTGGGGAAACCTATCAGTGTGCCATGGTAGCTTTGTTAGACTGTGTGGAAAGTGATCGAGAGGGGGGGGGGGTGAATAGATCACCTCTTACTTTTTCAAGGATTTAAAATTATTTTATCAAAGTGAGTTGAAAGCAGCGAAAATCAATGTCCTGAATCAATTCCGTCTACTTTGAACCGACTACTAGAAAACTTGACATGTGAAAAACTTGTTGCATTTTTATTAAATGAAATAGATGAATATACAACTCTGATATCTTAACGTTTCAATGCACTTATCATAAAAGCAGTATTTCCAATGAATTAAGAAATTTGTTAGGAATTATGTCAAACACTTGGCATATGCTTGTATAATGATTTAGTAGTGGTGGTTTGGTGAAAATGTTTGAACCACTATGTTTATCATTAGGCAGAAAAACTTAGAAAGCCAATTGAATTACAAAATTATGGAATATGTAAAAAGATAAAGAGAAAGAAAGAAAGAACGTTACGCAGGAAGTTTGGTAAGGAAGTTCCCCATTGTCGTCCTTGCATGCGGGTACGTCTCCCTCTCAATTTCACAATTGAAACTGAGAACTTTTATAACAATTTGTTGAATGTTTGATAACAAGGTTACACTACATAGAAAGATAGAAATCCCTATGATCTTCTTCTTCTTGTAAGAACCACCACTTGATATGAGATGTATCAAGATTTCCTACAAGGTCCACAAACGATCCTCCGCTTCCACGACCTATTTGCGAAAATCCTTCCGATTTCCAAACCCCTTGCTACGGCTGAATCCGACTCATGCGATCGTGGCTAACAAAACCCTCAAGAACACACCCGTTCTTGAAGGACAAACCCTTTGGTTTATTTCTTGAAGCCTCCTCTTCAACCTTCAACTCAGCTGAGATTCTTTCAATACACAGATGAACGTTATCTCTGACTGCTTGATTCACTTCAACAAGGATGTTTGATTTTCTTTGTTGTTGTTGAATGAAAATGGTTGAGAAGATGATGAAGATGAAGTTTCTTTAGGATTCTGGTTGCTCACAATTGTTTGCACATAATTCTAATAGTTGTTGTGTCTTCTGCTGAGAAAAATACTTGCTTATATATGTAACAGAAAACCGTTAGCCAAAAAGAAAGTATTATGAGTCGATGCATGTTGGTCATGTGCCGACTCATGTTAGTTATGAGTGATAGGATGAGTCGACACATTATGTTTTGAGTCGATGCAAAATCATATTATAACATTTTACAGAACCAATAATTTTATATCCGTCGACACATAACACGTATGTGTCGATACATACTGATTGTAATTTTAATTTTTGAACATAAAACATGGTATGAGTCGACATATGATATTATGTATCAATGCATATAAATTCAAAAATGTTTTCCAGGGGAATCAGAATGTCATGTGTCGATACATGAGGTTTTGTGTAGATGCATACCAGTTTAAGTTTGTATTACAGGGGCATCAAAGTGCTATGTGTCGATGCATGAGATTTTATATCGATGCATGTAGGTTTAAGTTTGCATTACAGGGGCATCAAAGAGTTATTTGTCGATGCATAAGCTTTTGTATCGATGAATAATAGTTTTGAAATAGTATTCCAGGGACTTCAGTAAGTTATGTATCGATACAAAACCTGTTGTGTCGACTCATAATGATGCATTATGAGTAAAATACATTTTTAGCTAATTTTAAACATGTTATATTATATTTTTGTAGTGCACACATGAATTTAGTATTTCACATATATTTGCAATCATTTAAAAATCAATTATGAAGGGGTTGCTCACAAGCTTTGTTCCACAATATGATTCACCATGAGATAGAGGTTTATGTTGACGACATGATAGCCAGATCTCAAACAGAGGAAGACCACCTCGATCACTTGCAAAAGCTATTTGATAGACTGAAGACATACAAGTTAAGGCTAAATCCAAACAAGTGCACCTTTGGGGTAAGGTCTGGTAAACTCCTAGGTTTCATTGTCAGTGACAAGGGTATTCAGATAGACCCTGCAAAGGTTAAAGCTATACAAGAGATGCCGGCTCCTTGCACTGAGAAGGAAGATAGAGGTTTATTGGGACGCCTAAATTACATTGCCAGGTTCATTTCCCATCTAACTGCTACTTGTGAGCCAAACTTCAAACTCCTGAAGAAAGATCAAGTGTTAAAGTGGAATGATGAATGTCAGTCTACCTTTGACAGAATCAAGGAATACGTACAAGCGCCTCCAATTCTAATGCATCCGATTGAAGGAAGACCTTTGATAATGTACTTAACAGTGTTAGATAATTCAATGGGGTGTGAGTTGGGGCAGCATGATGAGTCCGGTCGAAAAGAGCATACAATATACTACCTTAGCAAAAAGTTTACCGACTGTGAAACAAGATACTCACTGCTCGAGAAAACTTGTTGAGTTTTGGCATGGACTGCTCGCCGACTGAGATAGTATATGTTGACCCACACTACTTTATTGATATCTAAGATGGACCCTATCAAGTATATCTTCGAGAAGTCCGCTCTCTCAAGAAGACCAGCGAGATGGCAAATGATCTTGACCGAATACGATATTCAACATACAACCCAGAAAGCAATCAAGGGAAGTGTATTAGCTGATCATTTGGCTCATCAGGCCGTGGACGACTACCAATCCATGAACTTTGAATTCCCGGGTGAGAATATTATGTTAGTGACTGACTGTGAAGAAACTGGACCGAATGAAGGACCTGAGAAAGGATCCTTATGGACTATGGTTTTTGACGGAGCTTCCAACGCACTTGGCAATGGCATCGGTGTTGTAATCATTTCTCCCGAGGGCTGTCATACTCCTTTCACCGCCAGACTATGTTTCAACTGTACCAACAATATGGCTGAGTATGAAGCATTCATCATGGGTCTCAAAGCTACTATTGACCTAAGAATCAAGTTCTTCAGTGTTTTTAGAGATTCGGCCTTGGTAATAAGGAAAATCAAAGGAGAGTGGGACACGAAGCATCCAAATCTCATCTCGTACAAAGAACATGTGTTGACACTGATTCCACACTTTAAAGAAGTCACCTTTGAACATTTTCCACGAGAAGAGAATCAGTTAGCGGACGCGCTAGCTACTATGTCATCCATGTTCAAAGTTAGATGGGACAATGAGGCTCCTCAGATCACTATTAAGAGATTGGATGACTAGCTTACTGCTATGAGATCGATATTGAAGGGGTAACAGATAAACCTTGGTTCCACGAAGTGAAAAGGTATCTCGAGGCTCAAGAATATCCTGAGGGGGTGCCTGTCAATGATAAGAAGTTTCTGAGAAGGTTCTCTGAAAAGTTCTTCCTTAGTAATGGAACTCTCTACAAGCGCAACCACGACTCTACTTTACTTTGGTGTGTAGACAAGAGAGAAGCAGAGAGGATTATGGCAGATTTACATGAAGGTACCTTTGGCACCCATTCTAGTGGACACACCATGGCTAAAAAGATCCTACGGGCAGGATACTATTGGTCCACTATGGAAGCAGACTGTTATCAGCATTCTCGAACTTGTCACAAGTTCCAGATCTATGTTGATAAAGTACATGTACCTCCGGTTCCTTTGAACATCTTGACTGCTCCTTAGCCTTTTTCAATGTGGGGCATTGATATGATCGGAGAAATCGGACCCACTGCTTCAAACAGACATTGTTTCATCCTAGTCGCCATTGATTACTTCACAAAGTGGGTTAAGGATGCCTCATTTGCTTCTGTTACCAAGAATGTTGTGGCATGGTTCATCAAGCATAATGTTGTACCCCAAAATTTTCCACATCATTTTACTCAATACATACTCCTAGAGATCCTCAATTTGCTCAAGTTTGCCCAAGAGGTGGCTAGACAAACTCTCTCCTAAGACTGTGTGTCTCAAATTAGGGTTTCCATTTTCATCAAGATAGGTGAACTCCAAAGACCTCATACTCTATCCATGGTCCTAATATGTTCTCAAGACCCTCCATGTCAAATTTCAAGCACTGCACAAGAAGTTTGCTCAGTCAACTGCTCAGATGCTTGAGAATCGACTGTATTATGTCAAAAGTCAATTGTGGCCCACATATAGTCAAACTTCAAGATTTTTGGTCAACATCAACATTTTGGAGTGATATCCATCATTTGATCAAGGGTTGATCATGATTCCTCAGGGAATGCCCTAAAATTTATCAAACCCCAAAAGTTGCTAAATTAGGGTTTCTTAGGAAAAGTCAACCTAACTTTGACCAAGCATAACTTCTTCATACTTTATCAGAAATTTCCCATCCAAGGCTCATTTTTAAGAGGATGCAATTCCCTACAACTCATCTTCAGCCCACAAGTTCAAAATATGAACTCATAAAAAGATATGAATTTCTACATTATGGGTCCTTTTGAAAAGTTAACAAAAACACTTTTTAGGTCAAAGCTCCTTACATGAACATGGAAGACTCAATTGAGATGAGAACAAAATGGTTGCTTAGGGAACATCCTAAGCTTTCTAAAAAGTCCAAGAACACCTCTCTAGGGTTAAAATTGGAGGAGATATGCCTTGTCAAAGTTGACCTTTTTTGCAAAAGTACCAAAAGTCAAATATGCTCAAAAGTGCATTTTTTACCAAATGGGCCTAGCATTTCATGATTTCACATCACTTATAACATTGTCCACGACCCAATTACTTATCCACATGTTATTTGATTCATTTTCCAATTTATTTTGATTTTTCATTAATTAAAAATTGAATTAAATCAAATAATTGGTAAATAATATTAAAGATCTGTTTTGATATGATTTTTTGACAGGATTGCAATCAAAATATGCTGAAATATCAAGGCCAAATAGAATCAAGCATGATTGGTACAAGAAAGGGATAATTTGGCTCAATATAGCAAGTTTGCATATGGCATGGAAATCAAATCAAATATTCCATAATTGTAAAGATACATATGGTTTTTAGAACCCTTATTCGTTCTAGCATATATAATGAACAAGAACCAAGTGTAAAACAAGGTTTTGCAGGCGTGAAAGTCAGATGACAAAAAGCTCAAAATTGGACAAAAGTGGTGAATCGGTTTCAATCATACAAGCCATCTCAAGCCATCCTAGCACTGGCAATCGATTGTTGGACATCTCATGAAGCTATTCCAATCAATTACAAGTCCTTTCACGCTCAGAAACAACTTGTTTTAATGGCATATACGTGTTTGTTATCATGTTTGCAATATGTTGGTTTGGTTTAATTAACGTTTTGATGCCCATACTGATGAATGCCATAGCTAGGGTTTGAAGCCACATTTTGGGGCTTTTTGACACAGGAAAAATTAGGCCACGAATAAGGCACCATGATGCTCGTGAGGCCAAGACGAGTTGATTGGTACAGTTACAACTAATTTATCATGCCTGTGCTGGATTTTTGAGTTTTACAGGTTTGTAGCTACAGACTTTTGTCTATAGGTAAAGGTGTAATAACCTAACGCGACGAAGAAGGAAGAAGATGGTGGCATGGCAGCCCATCATTGGACAATTTAAACTTCACGCGTTTTTTTTAATCCAATTGACTTGATTTATATATTATGTATTCTTCTTATTGTGCTAGCAACTAATCACAGTAGTGTAGTTGGAAAGGGCAATTGGTGGTAAGCGTGAGGACCTGGGTTCGATCCCAGGTCCCAGCAACATTTATTTTCTTATTTTCCATTTACAGATCATATGCAATTCTCATCCAAAGGCCTACCGTGCACGTCCAGTAGCCAACCAATGGATCCATCATTCAGCCAGATCCAATGCTTACCAGTGAAGGACCATGATGCACCCTCAAGTCAACGCCACATGGAATCAAGCGCTGACTGGGCTTGGATGGTTAATGGGCCTGGAGAATTCCAATAGACACCCCTCATTCTGCATAACACAGGCCCAATTCTTCTCTTTTTTCTATTCTTTTTATTTTTAATTCTTTTAATTATTTCCTTAATTATTTTAATTAACATCAAAAATCATTTTTTTTATTTAATAAAAAAAATCATGAAAAGACCAAAAATCTTTTTCTTTCATAAAAAATATTTTTTCTAATTAATTTAGTTTAATTAATTTAGGGAAATTTAATTCCTCTTTATAATTAAAAATAATTAGAAATTAGGGTTAATTTTGTACATAACCTAATTATTCTTTTCTCAAAAATAACCTAAGTGTTTTCATCAATTAGATTTTTAGGGTTTTTAACCATTCTTGCATTTAATTAGCTGCGCGCATTTTAATTTTTTTTATTATAATTGTAACTGCTCCGAGTTTGTAATAGTAATTAGGGTTTTAAATTCCGCATTTTTATTCTCAGTCAAGATAATTACGTAACTGTCAAAGCCTTGTAATAGCTAGGACCTTTAAACTTCCCGCACTTTTAATTTCCGCAAACTATAAACTGTTAGATGCATGGTTAATAGGGTTGTATGGAAAGAATGCTTGAAGATTAAAATGGTAGATAACCGAATGTGCAAATACTAAATAATTAAAAAAATTCACATACATATTCACTCCTAGGGTTTGCCTCACTTCGGTTGCCTTCGGTAAAATAGTCATTTAAGCATAGGACATTTTAGTGGTTGTCCTCCTGTCTAAAAGATCAAACGTCCCATTCGAATGTTGCCTCAGAAATGTTGCCTCAGAAATGTTGCCTCGCAAAGGTCTTAAGACTCTAGGGTTACTACTAAGGTTCCCTACCAATTGCTTTAGTGATTGTACTCGTCCCTTTCGAATGTCCCTTACAAACTCCAACGACGAGGCTACCTACTCCTTAATAGTAGAATAGCGCTGTCTAAAGGAAATGAGAACGGTCAATCTTTTTTCGAGTAGGTAGAATCTTAAGTACTTGCTCAACAAAACTTTTCACACAAACACCTTTCAAAACATTTTTCAAAAAAAACTGTGTCACACCCTTGAGGACTGATACAAGGGTTATCACGAAGTAAAACTTTTCAAAACAAGCCCACACACAAGCAATTTTAAAAACATGAGCAAGTACCTAAGAGTCCATGGAAAACCATGGATAGAAAGGGTGCTAACACCTTCCCTTTCTATAATCTACCCCCCGTACTCAGAAATCTCGAAAAAAGGTTTTTTATGTTCTTTTTCCTTTTCCTTGATTGGATAAAATAAAATTCGGTGGCGACTCTTGCTTACCGTGACATTTGCGAATACAAAATGAAAAATAGTATTAACAGTCGGTTCTGCCACTGTATCACACATAACCTTATCTGTCGTTATGGTATCCCTGAAAGAATCATTACAGATAATGGTACAAATATCAACAACACTATGATCACCGAACTCTGTAAGCAATTCAAGATCTAGCATCATAACTCTTCTCCTTACCTGTCGAATATGAATAGCACCGTAGAGCCTACTAATAAGAACATTAAAAATATCATACACAAGATGATGGTGACATATAAAGACCGGCATGAGATGTTACCATTTTCCCTTCATGGTTACCGCACCTCAGCACGTACATCAATAGGAGCAACACCTTTCTCTCTGGTGTATGGTATGGAGGTTGTCCTACCTATTGAGGTCCAGATCCCTTCTTTGAGAATCACGAAGGATGCAGGTTTGAACGAAGATAAATGGATCCAGACCCGACTTGACCAACTGAACCGGATTGACGAGAAAAGGTTAGCGGTTGTTTGTCATGGTCAGATGTGCCGGAAGCGTATGATCAAGGCTTTTAACAAGAAGATCAGACGACATGTATATCAAGTTGGTGATCTAGTAACAAGCGCATCATTCTACCGCAAGGTGATCCCAGGGGAAAATGGACTCCCACATACGAAGGGCCATTTATGATCAAGAACATATTTTCTGGTGGAGCCATGATCTTAACCACTATGGACGGTGACGACCTTCTTCACCCTATGAATGTAGACATAGTTAAAAAATACTATGCATGAACAAAGACCCGCTAGGTTGACTGGCCTAGAAAAAAATAAGGGCATCCTGGAGAACCAAAAGGGTTCGGGCAAAAATTAGGGATAAATACAATAAAAAATATGTACACCCGACAAGTCGAAAACCTGAAAAGGCGACTTGGGCAAAAAAGGGTATACCGGTGGACTGAAAACCCGAAAGGGCGGTCCAGGAAAAAGTTAGGGATTTAAAAGCGTATAATTATGTCACGTTGGATCACCTTGCCACCAGACTTCAGTATTAACCATCGATCTTAAACGATACCAATCAATCCAGTCAACTTCGGACAAGTAGCAAAGTGATGAGACGCTCAAAGACATAATGGAAATAGCAGAATTGAAACTCAATGGGATTATTACACATAGTTGTTTTCTCTTTGTACACTGTTTGGTATAGTTTTAATTTTCACGACGGTATTCTCCTACTAGAATGTCAGTCTCTTTGTACAAAAAACGCCTATTATAGGCAAAACTTCAAAATCAACACAAATCATTTATTTGAAAGTATAAAACTTTTTGTTTTTATTTTTTCTGTTTTGTCTTGCAAAAAACGTCCAGTGATTATTTTTGACATATTCATTTGAATATGGTTACTGTTTACAAATACTTGCATAAAAAAACAGAAAAACAATTACTAATTGTTGTACCCCAAAATTTGCCCTCCCATAATCTTCAAAGTTTTGACAAACATCACCTTAGATGGTTCAAAGTTTACTCAAGGGCTACACAGTCAACCATCCTCCTAAGGCACGCAAAATTAGGGTTTTGGTTCCTGCAAAGAAGTTGAGGGTTTCAAGGGCTCAATCAAGTCCCATATGCTCATAAACATTGTCAAGCACCTACATGTCAAGTTTCAAGGCTCACAAGATCAAGTTGCACAGTCAAAAATCCTAATTGCTCCACAGTCAACTGCAGGGGCAAAATGGTCATTTGGCAGTCAAAAGTCAAAAATTTTGGTCAACATATTATTTTGAAGCCACAATCATCATTTGGTCAAATCTTGACCATGATTTCACAAGAATGGCTCAAAAATCATCAAGGTGTCAAAAGTTTCTATTTTCGGACAGCTGAAAAGTCAACTGTAACTTGACCAAGGCATAACTTTTTCATGGTTCATCAGAAAAATCCCATCCAATTCTCATCTTGAAGGGGAAGACATTTCCTACAACTCATCTTCACATTCCAAGTCCAAGAAATGCTCTCACAAAAAGTTATAAATTTCAACATTATAGGTCATTTTCAAAAGTCAACAAAAAGGGACTTTAAGTCAAAGACCATACCTTGAGATTGGTAAATCAAAATGACATGGGACCAAAGACATTGGTTAGAGGACTTCAAGACCTTTCCAAAATGTCCAAGAACATGTTCATAGCTTCAAAATTGAGTAAGATATGCATTGGAGAAGTTGGGAAATGTTTGTGAAATGGCCAAAGTCAATTATCCTTGAAACTTCATTTTTGACAAAATGGGCCCACTTTTTCCACTTGATTCAGCTTGGCCATGCTTCCCACGTGTCCCACAATTTATTTCAAGATTTAAAATTAATTTTTTCATTTTTATTTAATTTTATTTGATTTAATTCATTTTAAATCTTTAAAATTCAAATAAAAATCAAAGAAATTAATGGAGGGATATATTTTGTGTTGATTAGCTTTGATACACCTTGAAATACCTTCCAAATTCGTGCAAGGCCAATTATGGGCATAAAAATTCAAATTTTGACAAGAATGGCAAGTTGCTTTAATGGAGGTTATGGCAAAATCTCAAGCATAATTGCAAGGCTTAAAAGCTCCTTAATGTGACTGATTCTCATCCAAGCCTATATATACAAGCCTCCCCACCCTCATGGACGAAAAAAAAGGAATCCCTAAAACGGCAGAGCAAAAACTCAGAATTTGTCAAAAAAGTGTGAGATCTAAAGCAAGGTTGCAGGCAGTTTCAGACAAAACAAAGCACGTGAGATCCTTCATTGCCATACCCTGAAACTAAAGAGACCTTTACCACGCCCTGAGACTCCATATCAAGCACTGTAAGTCATCACAAACTCACCCCCGCTATCTGCTTTATGGTTTTTACAGGAAACGAAGAAGATGAAGGACGTGCCTCCATGTGATTGGCTGATTCAAAACGGGCGCGCGCTTTTTCCTTTTTTCAGCATATAGTGCGCTTATTTTATATTATTTTTCTTTTCTATTTTACTAACAAACGCGCAGGATTGGTGTAGTGGTTAGCAATATACTTGGTGATCTCTGGGACCTGGGTTCGATTCCCAGGTCCCCCCATAATTCCAATATTATTTTTTCTAACGCTTTCCAGTGCAGCGTCTCATCAAATAACTCACCATAAACCTCACAGACCCAAGCGCCAGGTGGCCTCTCTCATAGATCTGATGGCCAGGAGGTGGTCCTCACCATGTTCAGGAGTCAACACACAAGCATTGGATTCCAGAAAGTCAAACGAGCTGGATTCAAATGGGCCTAAATTCCTGATTCACCCCCCTTGGGTTTAATCTTTTTTTTTTATTTTTTCATTTTCATTTTTTATTATTTGCCTTATTTTATTTATTTTATTATTAACAATTAACATAATTAACATATTTTTCATAAAAAATAAAAAAAAAATAGAACTAACATCATTATTATTATTATTATTATTATTATTTTGTAAATAAACAACAAGTGAAATAGTTTAATTAGGCAATTTTGACTTTTCTTTTAATAATTAAAATAGATTTAGAATTAGGAAAAATTAACTTTTAGTTTTATTTCTTTTTATTTTATTTCATAAAAAACATAAAAAAAAACACAAAATATTTTCTCTTAATTAAATTAATTAGTTATTAATTAGCTTTAATTTCATTTTAATTACAAAAAAGACCAAAAAATCAATTTCTTTTCTAAAAAAGGGTCAACACCCTTAGACATTCCCGATTAATTTATTCGCACGCATTTACTTTATTTGATTATTATGTAATTGCCTTCAAGAATGTAATAGTTAAATAGGTTTATCGCTTTATTTAATTTCCGTACTTATTTACCAAAAAAAACGGGTCGTTGTAATTTTTGGCGATGTATAGACCCGCGCCTTGTAATAGCGTAGGATTTATTTTTCCGCAATTTACTTTCCGCACCCCTTAACTGTTAACTTGCATGAAAGAATGTATGTAAATAAAAACAACCCGTAGCTCACTAATTAACCAGACAAACATTAACTGAATACAACACACAAATACACACACCACTTCTAGGGTACGCCTCACTTGTTGCCTTCGAAACGTGGTTGTCAAGTATAGGACGTCTTAGCGGTCCTTATGTCCATGATCCAGTTGCCTCGAAACAAGTTGCCTCGAAACAGTTGCCTCGAAACAGTTGCCTCGAAACAGTTGCCTCGAAACGGTTGCCTCGGATTAAAAAAGGATCAAGGACATAAGGGTAGCTTCTAAGGTGTCCAACTGTTGCTTCGATGACCACACTGTCCCTACAATCGAATTGACCCGAACACCTCCAACGGTGGTGCTACCTACCTCTCATTGGTGGGATAGCACTACCTAAAGGACACTTACACAGCTTAATTCCTTAGGATAGGTAGATGACTCATGGTTACTTGCTCTTTTCAAAAACAAACAAAATACTTTTCACACCTTAAACTTTCAAAAAGCTTTCAAAACAATTTTTCAAACACTCTTGAGGACTGATACAAGAGTTATTCAGAAATCTTTCAATGAAACTTTTTCAAACCCACTCACATTTTGAAAAGCAAACATTTTGAAAACATAAGAGCAAGTATCTAAGAGCCCATGGATAACCATGGATAGAAAGGGTGCTAACACCTTCCCTTTCTATAAATCTACCTCCCGAACCGAGAAACGTTCTCATAAGGAATTTTGATGTGCTTTTGTCCTGTCCATGTTGGAGAAAATAAAAGACGGTGGCGACTCTAGCTTCCGCGACATTTCGCGAACCAGCTTCAAACAGTCAGTTCTCATTCCCACCGATCACAGAACTGGCGACTCTGCTGGGGATATCTTATAAAGTGAGGTGTACCTTAGGACTAAGATCACTTGTGTTTTCAATTGCTGTGCTTGTTTGCTTTATTATTGTGGGCTGCATCGGAGTTGCATAGATCCTAACCCGGATCTGGGGATACCCTGTTAGGTAGCATAAGCTGTGAGGGACCTGTCCGGCGTAGACCGACATGGGTGAAGCAGTGGCTACGTTGGTGTGGCACCTTGGTCTGTACCGATATCCCTTGTGTTGCAACGAGGAGAATATGGGTCTTCTGAGGAGTCATTAAGCACCAACCGACCTTAGAACCTTAAATGAACCGACTTGGCCTATAGAACAGTAGCAGTATGCTACGCCCATTGAGGCTAAACTCTCGTGATGGTTCTGGCCGCAAGAAAAGATTGCGATGCTGGAGTTATGACCGATTGAGGGTAGTCAGTGATATTGGGATCCTCTAGAACCCGGTTACTTCTGATAGGACAGGTCTTAACCAACAAACTGAAAGAGGGTAATACCTAGACCCCATGCTGGCCTAAACTCTAAGGGCTTCTCTTGTGTGACTTGTGTGCCTTCCAACTTGACTACTTGCATACTTGTTATCTGACACTTGAGTTTCCTGCAGGTTTTGTTTATAGTCCTTAATCTGGACTCATAACAGGGTTTACCTACATCACTCCACGCATAGCATGACATCATGCCATCATACCATTGCATACATCTTACATAAGGACTAATCCATTTCAAGGACCTCAAGGGTTTGTGATGTAGGTCGTGATGAATCAAATGCCTAACAAGGGGAAAAGGGGATTTATTTTCCTCTAGCCAAGGTCGTCAGGGGCTATGACCCACTCGATATGGTGAGCCTTGACCCTTGAAGAAGGACTCTCAACAACATGCAGTTCCTTCAATCAAGCTATCAGACTCCAATTCTAACAAGTTTCTTTGTTTACCCCGCGAGATCCTTGAAAACATCGCATGCATATCATACATATCATTGCATTACAGGTACCCTTGTTGCAGGTCACTTACCCTTCTTCGCTGTTTATTTCAGCAATGGCTTCCCAACAGGATAACCAGGGTCTTCATGCTCAAGAGACCCAGTTCAGGGAAATCTTCCTAAACCTATCCAAGGGGCAGGAAGAGCTGAGAACACTCCTCACAGGGACTTTGGTCAAGAAAAGTCCAGAAGACGACAAGGACGAACGACTGAAATGTCTGCAAGCTGAAGTGGACACAATGAGAACCCAGATGCTGGGGCAAATGGCTCTTATCCAAGGTTTGGCTCGGGAGCAAGAAGAGTTGAGAACTATGATCAACCAGCTTCACCAAGAGAGGCAAACAGTCCAAGTCAGGGACCAGGTCATAGATCAGCTGCCAAGAGGACAAGAGTCTGGTATGGGGAAGAATAGACCTCTCCAGTTTGCTACCACTTCACAAGTCCAACAACGACTTCACCAAGAACAACGAGCTGACCAGAGCAAGCCAGACAAGCCTGGGAGGCAATTCACCCAGCTCAATATGTCGCTGTTTCAAGCCTTACAACGCCTGTTGAGATTGAATCTGATCACATTAAGGGCTCCTCTCCGGAATCCCAACACATCAGCTCCTACCTATCATCCCAATAAAAGGTGCGCCTACCACTCTGCCAGCCTGGGACACGACACAAATGAGTGTTGGGCTATGAAGAACAAGATCCAGGACCTAATTGATGAAGGAGCATTGGAGTTCACACAAGATGGTCAGGCTGAGTTTTTCTACCATCCCTCCAAAGGTCACCATTTGAAGTGACAAGTCCTGAGACTAGAAAACTTTTGTTCATTCGAATGTTCAAGTTGTATTTTTATTTGATTGTTTAAACATTTATTCATGTCAAACGTTGTTACTTTATCAATGCATTGCATATGTCTGTTTTGAATCAATATATTCGCGTTCGCTATATTCAAACTGTTTTCATATTTTGTGATGTTCAACTCTCGATTGATAATTCTAAGCCTCTTGAGGGAGGATGACGAAAACGATACCATAATCTACATCATGCTTTTGAACAGACCCCGCTCATGAGGTACAGGCGTTGTTTCAATTCCTAAACACTGGAGTTATAAGGAAGATAACCCCTCGTCAACCCCTTCGAGCCAAAGAAGTATGAGTTTTTTTTTTCTTTTCAAAAATTAAAAACCCTTAATCATAACCTGGGGCAGGGTAGTTCTCTCAGTTGATCCAAGTGCATAACGAATGACATCAAAAGAAGTCCTTTTGAAACAAAAGACAGTGATGGTTCCCTATAATCATAAAGGTAGGCAGTCATTATCTCGCAAAAAACTAAAGCCCAATAAGTCAAAACCTATGAAGGAGACTTACAAAACTGGGGCATCCCGCTGACTGTAATTCCAAAAGAAACAGTTCAGGCAAAAAATAGGGATCATAAAATCAAAAAAGAAAGAGGTCATACAAACCCTCAACAAGGAAATGACTGTCTATTCAAAATAAAATATCAACCTCCGAACCATCATGAGAATATCAGGACAAGGACTCAACCAAAGTCTAACGCACGATTAGCTGAGTTTAGGTTTGAAGAACATCACGAAGAGTGGGTGGGTACAAATAAAATTTGAGCCTTTATCCTTTGTTTCTTAAACCGTGAACCAGGCCACGCTACAACCCTTAAAATTCCTAGCTAAAGCATGGGTTAGTTCGAAAGCATACTATTACGAAAGGTATCCTGACTCCTTAAGGCTTGCGGTAAAATAACGAGTTGACATCACAGTTTACAAAAATTCACTTGTTTTATTGAAAAATGCATTTTTAAAAATTTCAAGACAGACATAAGCTTTGCATTCTTAAGATAACATTGTTTGCATATGATTATTTGTTTGAACACAGAGAACTTTGCGCAACGAATATCCGATGAACGAAGGTCTTCTCAACAAAAGAGTTACCTCCAGTGGAAGAAACACTTCCAATCAAGGGGCATGGCATGATCAGTGGCCATCATCTGGGGCAGTCCAGTCAAGATTCGGAGAATCTCTTAAAAGGCCAACCAGCTTGGGGCAAATCTCCATCTGGATCACCTGGGGCATTCCGACAACGAATCTTGCCTGATCAGACATCTTCTAGTGGTACGGCAACGCAATACTACTGACAGTGACAACTCCCTGCTCTCTGAGAGCATGGATATAGTCGGAAAAATACTATGCAAAATTAAAGACCCGCTAGGTTGACACACCTAGGCAAAATTAAGGGCTTCCCGGCGAACCAAAAGGGTTCGGGCAAAATAAGGGATGAAATGAAAAAAATCTGTACACCCGGCAAGTCGAAAACCTGAAAAGGCGGCTTGGGCAAAAAAGGGTATCCCGGTGGACTGAAAACCCGAAAGGGCGGTCCAGGCAAAAATTAGGGATCAAAGCGTACGACTATGTCCTGGCATCTCGTCACCTGTCTACCAGAAGATTTGTCAATTACTCCCACAGGTGCCTTCTCCAGCAGAAACCGGGGCAATACGAGTTGTCTAAGCAATCTAATTGCTCTGTCCATCAAGGTACCAAGGTAGGTTCGACTGAAGAATGTAATCAAGATACCTTAATTCCCCAGAGAGTGATCCAAGATTCAACAATTCTCTCCCAAGCAGAGTTAATATATTGTCAGCCTTAAGGAAGTTGGATTATCCCCCAAAGATCTCAACATTCCTCAGCAGAGTATGCAAACATTCCTAACAAGCATCCCCGGCAGTCTTGATCTAAAATTGTTCCCCGGCGGTATACCAGACTTCAGTGGAGCCACTTCCCCAGTACATCTCAAAAATCTCCCCAGGAGAGTCCAGTCCAAAAGTTTCCCCAGGAAAATTCAATCTATCTCCCAAGCAGGAAGCTTATCCCCAGTAGATTCTGGAAGCTTGTCACCCGCAGAGCACGAACGCGTCTCCCGGCTTTATCTAAAGGTTATTTCCCCACCAGGATATAACTGGGTTATCCTCAGCCAATTGTCACGGAAAGATCGTCCTCGGCGAAGTTCTTCCTATCCTCCAGCGGAGTTCATCAATCTTCCAACATAACATAACAATGGTATCACCGGCGGAGTTATCATCAACCTCAGCAAAATACCTCTCTTTCCCCACAGAGCACTCCTCGCAGAGTATTCTATTCGCCAAGTTTATTCCTCAACGGAGTCACCTTCTCCTACCGGTATTCTTGCGACTATCACCCCAACGGAGACGAAGAATTCTCCTCTTCAACATCAGCCCAGGATTTGACTTCCCGGCACCCGTCAAGGATTTACTTTCCTAGACAAAAACATACATTTCATAAACATCATATTTTCATACATTATAGCATGCACATACGCATCATGAACATACAATCTCACTTATTCTGAGAACATCTCGCATGTCATACATCATGACATTACACACAACTAACATTTTGTCGTTTCAGGACAAAAGTCAATACAAAGATGATTACTATCAACTGTCGTAATTCCAGATCCGATTCCTGTATCTTGCCAGGGTGTATCTGTTGACGATTAATTCCAGACTCGATTCCTGTATCCTGCCAGGGCACGTATGAAGAGTTTGAAGATCCGATTCCTGTATCTTGCCAGGGTGTATCTGTTGACGACTAATTCCAGACTCGATTCCTGTATCCTGCCAGGGCACGTCTGAAGAGTTTGAAGATTCGATTCTTGTATCTTGCCAGGGTGTATCTGTTGACGACTAATTCCAGACTCGATTCCTATATCCTGCCAGGGCACGTCTGAAGAGTTTGAAGATCCGATTCCTGTATATTGCCAGGGTGTATCTGTTGATGACTAATTCTAGACTCGATTCCTGTATCCTGCCAGGGCACGTCTGAAGAGTTTGAAGATCTGATTCCTGTATATTGCCAGGGTGTATCTGTTGACGACTAATTCCAGACTCGATTCCTGTATCTTGCCAGGGCACGTCTGAAGATTTTGAAGATCCAATTCCTGTATCTTGCCAGGGTGTATCTGTTGACGACTAATTCCAGACTCGATTCCTGTATCCTGCCAGGGCACGTCTGAAGAGTTTGAAGATCTGATTCCTGTATCTTGCCAGGGTGTATCTGTTGACGACTAATTCCAAACTCGATTCCTGTATCTTGCCAGGGCACGTCTGAAGAGTTTGAAGATCCGATTCCTGTATCTTGCCAGGGTGTATCTGTTGACGACTAATTCCAGACTCGATTCCGGTATCCTGCCAGGGCACGTCTAAAGAGTTTGAAGATCCGATTCCTGTATCTTTCTAGGGTGTATCTGTTGACGACTAATTCCAGACTCGATTCCTGTATCCTTCCAGGGCACGTCTGAAGAGTTTGAAGATCCGATTCCTGTATCTTGCCAGGGTGTATCTGTTGACGACTAATTCCAGACTCGATTCCTGTATCCTGCCAGGGCACGTCTGAAGAGTTTGAAGATCTGATTCCTGTATCTTGCCAGGGTGTATCTGTTGACGACTAATTCCAGACTCGATTCCTTTATCCTGCCAGGGCACGTCTGAAGAGTTTGAAGATCCGATTCCTGTATATTGCCAGGGTGTATCTGTTGACGACTAATTCCAGACTCGATTCCTGTATCCTGCCAGGGCACGTCTGAAGAGTTTGAAGATCTGATTCTTGTATCTTGCCAGGGTGTATCTGTTGACGACTAATTCCAGACTCGATTCCTGTATCCTACCAGGGCACGTCTGAAGAGTTTGAAGATCCGATTCCTGTATCTTGCCAGGGTGTATCTGTTGACGATTAATTCCAGACTCGATTCCTGTATCCTGCCAGGGCACGTCTGAAGAGTTTAGAGATTCGATACCTGTATCCAGCCAGGGCACATATACATAAAGAGTTTGAAGAGCAACCCCTGTAACGGGCCAGGTAATTATCTTTCTTTCTCAGGTACGCAAGTTCTCTCTAAGGAATCTCTTACGCGATCGACACCTAAATGGCATTTGTAAGCCCATTCCCGCCATCACACTGCTGATACTCTACTATGTGAGTGCAAATTTCTGGGCACTCTAGTGTTCAATCATCTTCCACCCTCGGATCACGAAAGGAACACAAGCCAATCTACATCCTCAGGTCTAAGAAGATTGAACAGGGGCAACTGTTGTACCCCAAAATTTGCCCTCCCATAATCTTCAAAGTTTTGACAAACATCACCTCAGATGGTTCAAAGTTTACTCAAGGGCTACACAGTCAACCATCCTCCTAAGGCAGGCAAAATTAGGGTTTTGGTTCCTGCAAAGAAGTTGAGGGTTTCAAGGGCTCAATCAAGTCCCATATGCTCATAAACATTGTCAAGCACCTACATGTCAAGTTTCAAGGCTCAAAAGATCAAGTTGCACAGTCAAAAATCCTAATTGCTCCACAGTCAACTGCAGGGGCAAAATGGTCATTTGGCAGTCAAAAGTCAAAATTTTTGGTCAACATCTTATTTTGAAGCCACAATCATCATTTGGTCAAATTTTGACCATGATTTCACAAGAATGGCTCAAAAATCATCAAGGTGTCAAAAGTTTCTATTTTCGGACAGTTGAAAAGTCAACTGTAACTTGACCAAGGCATAACTTTTTCATGGTTCATCAGAAAAATCCCATCCAATGCTCATCTTGAAGGGGAAGACATTTCCTACAACTCATCTTCACATTCCAAGTCCAAGAAATGCTCTCACAAAAAGTTATCAATTTCAATATTATAGGTCATTTTCAAAAGTCAGCAAAAAAGGGACTTTAAGTCAAAGACCATAACTTGAGATTGGTAAATCAAAATGACATGGGACCAAAGAAATTGGTTAGAGGACTTCAAGACCTTTCCAAAATGTCAAAGAACATGTTCATAGCTTCAAAATTGAGCAAGATATGCATTGGAGAAGTTGGGAAATATTTGTGAAATGGCCAAAGTCAATTATCCTTGAAACTTCATTTTTGACAAAAGGGGCCCACTTTTTCCACTTGATTCAGCTTGGCCATGCTTCCCACGTGTCCCACAATTTATTTCAAGATTTAAAATTAATTTTTTCATTTTTATTTAATTTTATTTGATTTAATTCATTTTAAATCTTTAAAATTCAAATAAAAATCAAAGAAATTAATGGAGGGATATATTTTGTGTTGATTAGCTTTGATACACCTTGAAATACATTCCAAATTCGTGCAAGGCCAATTATGGGCATAAAAATTCAAATTTTGACAAGAATGGCAAGTTGCTTTATTGGAGGTTATGGCAAAATCTCAAGCATAATTGCAAGGCTTAAAAGCTCCTTAATGTGACTGATTCTCATCCAAGCCTATATATACAAGCCTCTCCACCCTCATGGACGAAAAAAAAGGCATCCTTAAAACGGCAGAGCAGAAACTCAGAATTTGTCAAAAAAGTGTGAGATCTAAAGCAAGGTTGCAGGCAGTTTCAGACAAAACAAAGCACGTGAGATCCTTCATTGCCATACCCTGAAACTAAAGAGACCTTTACCACGCCCTGAGACTCCATATCAAGCACTGTAAGTCATCACAAACTCACCCCCGCTATCTGCTTTATGTTTTTTTACAGGAAACGAAGAAGATGAAGGACGTGCCTCCATGTGATTGGCTGATTCAAAACGGGCGCGCGCTTTTTCCTTTTTTCAGCATATAGTGCGCTTATTTTATATTATTTTTCTTTTCTATTTTACTAACAAACACGCAGGATTGGTGTAGTGGTTGGCAATATACTTGGTGATCTCTGGGACCTGGGTTTGATTCCCAGGTCCACCCATAATTCCAATATTATTTTTTCTAACGCTTTCCAGTGCAGCGTCTCATCAAATAACTCACCATAAACCTCACAGACCCAAGCGCCAGGTGGCCTCTCTCATAGATCTGATGGCCAGGAGGTGGTCCTCACCATGTTCAGGAGTCAACACACAAGCATTGGATTCCAGAAAGTCAAACGAGCTGGATTCAAATGGGCCTAAATTCCTGATTCACCCCCCTTGGGTTTAATCTTTTTTTTATTTTTTCATTTTCATTTTTTATTATTTGCCTTATTTTATTTATTTTATTTATTTTATTATTAACAATTAACATAATTAACATATTTTTCATAAAAAAATCAAAAAAATAGAACTAACATCATTATTATTATTATTATTATTATTATTTTGTAAATAAACAACAAGTGAAATAGTTTAATTAGGCAATTTTGACTTTTCTTTTAATAATTAAAATAGATTTAGAATTAGGAAAAATTAACTTTTAGTTTTATTTCTTTTTATTTTATTTCATAAAAAAACATAAAAAAAACACAAAATATTTTCTCTTAATTAAATTAATTAGTTATTAATTAGCTTTAATTTCATTTTAATTACAAAAAAGACCAAAAAATCAATTTCTTTTCTAAAAAAGGGTCAACACCCTTAGACATTCCCGATTAATTTATTCGCGCGCATTTACTTTATTTTATTATTATGTAATTGCCTTCAAGAATGTAATAGTTAAATAGGTTTATCGCTTTATTTAATTTCCGTACTTATTTACCAAAAAAAACGGGTCGTTGTAATTTTTGGCGATGTATAGACCCGCGCCTTGTAATAGCGTTGGATTTATTTTTCCGCAATTTACTTTTCGCACCCCTTAACTGTTAACTTGCATGAAAGAATGTATGTAAATAAAAACAACCCGTAGCTCACTAATTAACCAGACAAACATTAACTGAATACAACACACAAATACACACACCACTTTTAGGGTACGCCTCACTTGTTGCCTTCGAAACGTGGTTGTCAAGTATAGGACGTCTTAGCGGTCCTTATGTCCATGATCCAGTTGCCTCGAAACAAGTTGCCTCGAAACAGTTGCCTCGAAACAGTTGCCTCGAAACGATTGCCTCGGATTAAAAAAGGATCAAGGACATAAGGGTAGCTTCTAAGGTGTCCAACTGTTGCTTCGATGACCACACTGTCCCTACAATCGAATTGACCCGAACACCTCCAACGATGATGCTACCTACCTCTCAATGGTGGGATAGCACTACCTAAAGGACACTTACACAGCTTAATTCCTTAGGGTAGGTAGATGACTTATGGTTACTTGCTCTTTTCAAAAACAAACAAAATACTTTTCACACCTTACACTTTCAAAAAGCTTTCAAAACAATTTTTCAAACACTCTTGAGGACTGATACAAGAGTTATTCAGAAATCTTTCAATGAAACTTTTTCAAACCCACTCACATTTTGAAAAGAAAACATTTTGAAAACATAAGAGCAAGTATCTAAGAGCCCATGGATAACCATGGATAGAAAGGGTGCTAACACCTTCCCTTTCTATAAATCTACCTCCCGAACCGAGAAACGTTCTCATAAGGAATTTTGCTGTGCTTTTGTCCTGTCCATGTTGGAGAAAATAAAAGACGGTGGCGACTCTTACTTCCGCGACATTTCGCGAACCAGCTTCAAACAGTCAGTTCTAAATCCACCGATCACACTAATGACTTTAAGAAACAGGACAAAGTCCAAAAAAGCCATTTGTAGTCCTCGCAGTTATGTTCTCCAGCAGGTACAAAGGCAGAGTCATCCTACTGCAAAGTCACCGCTACATCTTCAGCATACGTCCTAATGATGTCTATGTCCCTACAGAGTGAAAACAACCAAAGTTTTGACCTCTTCTTCCCCAAGCCGGAATTACCTTCGTCAGCAAAGTTCCCTCAGAGAACTGAAATCCATGTTCCCCTACTAAGTTTTATAATCTCAAATAGTTTATAAAGCCTCACCCCTGATAGAGTTTATTTCCCTAGTTGCGGAAGTTCATCCCCTAACGAAGTTTATTTCTCTACATTGGTAAGATTTTCCAACAGAGCATATTCTCCCCAACGGAGCATTCACAAGAAGAAGTCAAAGATCCTCGGTAGAGTATCCCCAAACGGAAGAGGAAATCCCCGACAAATCATCTCCATTTATCATCCCCATCGGAAATAAAAGAATCACTTTCCTCATCTACCAAACAGCGGTCCGGGAGTCAATTTCCCAGTACCCTCCAGCAAGCAGTCATGGATTTACTTTCCCAGACTAGGAAATGTCGCAACAACATTCCATGTTCATACATCATGGCATGCGCATATATATTGCATACAACACAATCTCATTTATTTTGAGAACATCATTACCCGATGCATTTCATACATCATGATATTGCATACGACTAACTCTTTATCTTTTCAGATAAGATCAATCAACAAACACCATTAACTGCTTATATGGCCTGTCAGTCTTCTCAAAGACTACATCTGACGAAGGGCTATTTCAGCATTTTCCTCAGAAAAATCATTCTCAAGACCTCTACTGATTCAGTTTAAATCGACCAATGATTTGTTCTGATTCTTTTCCGGTAGATACTTTCTCTAGTTCAGATAAATCAACCCTAATATTTCTATGATTCTATCCCAGTTAAAGATAACTCAAGGCCTCTGCAGGTTTAGTTTAAGTCGACCAATGATTTATTCTGATTCATTTCCGATAGATACTTTCTCTTGTTCAGTCAAATCGACCCTAAGATTTCTCTGATTCTATCTCCGTTAAAGATAACTCAAGGTCTCTGCTGGTTCAGTTTAAATCGACCAATGAATTATTCTGATTCTTTTCTGGTAGATACTTTATCTGGTTCAGTTGAATCGACCCTAAGATTTTTCTGATTCTTGTCCAGTCAAAGACAATTAAATACCTCTAGTGGTTCAGTTTAAATCGACCAATGATTTATTCTGATTCATTTCTGATGGATACTTTCTCTGGCTCAGTTAAATCGACACTAAGATTTTTTGATTCTTTATCAAGTTAAAGATAATTCAAGACTTTTCTTTGGTTCAGTTAAATCGACACTAATATTTTCTGATTCTTATCCAATTAAGAATACTGAAGCCTGGATACGACCAGATAACAGTTCAATGTCTACAATTACTACGAAGCCTGGAGCCGACCAAATAGTAGTTAATTTCATATTCCATGATAAGTCACTGTGAAGCCTGGAATACGACCAAATAGTAGTCAGTCTTATTGTCCTCAACAAGTTGCTGTGAATCCTGGATCTCGACTAGATAATAGCTCTCTTTAGTCTCTCCAATCAATAGATAACTCCCTAGTAGAGTAACGGACAACCGAAGCTCCTAGACTATATTCCCCCAAAACATTCCCCAGCAGACTCCTCCTCGGACAGCAGGAACAGAAATCCCCATAAAGAGACTTCTTATGAAGTCAGAATCTACTTTGGATGGCATCTCTAAGCCCATCTCTGACGACTCTCCATCATGTTCTGTGGATGGCATCTTTAAGCCCATCTGCGATGACTCTCTGTCATGTTCTGTGGATGGCATCTTTAAGCCCATCTTCGACGACTCTCCTTCATATTCCTTGATGGCATATCTAAGCCCATCTCCGACAATCTTTCGTCATATTTTCCAAATGGCATCTGTAATCCCATTCTCGTTATTATCAACCAACAATATCACTTTAGACGAGTGCAAATTTCTGGGCACTCTAGTGTTCAATCATCTCCCACCTTGAGATCACGAAAGGCAGACCAGCCAATCTACATCCTCGGGTCTAAGAAGATTGAACAGGGGCAGCTGTTGTACCCCAAAATTTTCCCTCTCATTTTCTTTCAATTGGAGCATCAGAGCTTCCTTCGATTGGAGCATCATAGCTTCCTTCGATTGAAGCATCAGAGCTTCCTTTGATTGGAGCATCAGAGCTTTCTTCGATTGGAGCATAAGAGCTTCCTTAGATTGGAGCATCAGAGCTTCCTTCGATTGGAGCATCATAGCTTCCTTCGATTGGAGCATCAGAGCTTCCTTCGATTGGAGCATCAGAGCTTCCTTCGATTGGAGCATCAAAGCTTCCTTCGATTGGGTCATCAGAGCTTCATTCGATTGGAGCATCAGAGCTTCTTTCAATCGGAACATCAGAGCTTCCTTCAATTGGAACATCATAACAAATTGTCCTTCGATTGGCATACCAGGGCAGAGTATCCTTCGAATGGCATATTAGTGCAGAGATGTCTTAATCTAAAATGTTCTGATAAGGGAAGTTCTGAATACTTCGAATCAGAATTCAGAACCATCAAAGGGAACAAGGGCTGGTCGAAGCGGCTTTGGAGAGGGAAACTTTGAATATTTTCAAATTCGAACAAGGCGCCAAGTTGACCTGTCCAGATTCACTCAGAATTCCAAAATGGCATGATATATCTCAAAATGGAAATATTTCAATTTACCTGATTTTGTTTTCAATACCATGTTTAATGGTTGGTCTTTAATGCCATGATCCTTTCCCTATTTCTTTGTCTCCTCCACCTCATATAAATACAAGACACATGATGTATCACAGGGGCAGGAGATTCTTTGCACACGAACAAATCACGCTGCCACATTGCTCAAAGAAATCCCAAAAGTGTCCCAATAGAAGCACTTTTTTGGCAGGCACCTTCAGCCCAAATGAAGACATGATTCACGTTCCTGAGACATCCAGGAGTCTACATCGGCTCCTAAGAAAGTGTCTCCACGCCCAGGGGGTATCAAATCGAAGCATCTAACAACTCTAGTCCACACACATAAATTCCAGTTTCAAGCAAGGTAAGTCCTCTTTACCTTGCATCTTTCGTTTTAGCATAACCTGTAAATGGCCTTTTATTTATTATCTTCGTTTCTGTATTTTTTTGGTTTGTTTGCTTTTCTTGCCCAACTAACCTGGACAGACTCAAATAAAATACAAAAAGGGTGTGAACGAAGGACCCACCCTCATGCTGCTCTGTAGGTCTATACTGCTTCATAGGCCAATCGAAGGAAGCAGAAAAGGTGGCAATCGAAGGTTTCTCACACCAACTCCCAAACTCAATCGAAAGGAAGTAAAAGAAGGGTGAATCGAAGGGGTCTACTGCCTGGGTCGAAAGGCAGCTTTCCCTCTGGATCGAAAAGCCCCCCGTTTCTCCCTTATCGAAGGATGCCCCTTTGTATTCTTATTTGGCTTTTGTCCTTTTCTTTATTTGAATTTTTTATCATTTAAATTAACTTGAATTAATTAATTAATTAAATTTTAACTACTTTCTTAAATTAAAAATGAATTAGAATGTAGGTTTTAATTTATGTTTCAAATGCTTTCTTAAATAAAAAAAAATGCAAACAAAATATTAGAATTAGTTTAATTTCATTCAATATTTATTTTCTTAAATTAAATTTAGAGTTAATTATTTTCTTAACAAAACCCAAAAAAATATTTTTCTTGTTTACTTAGAATTTTTCTTAGGTTTTTTAGACGTAATGTTTATTTCGCGCGCGTTATTTTTGTTCTTGCATTTTACATAAATATTATAACTGATTATGGATGTAATAGTTTTAGATTTAAAATCCCGCACTTTATTTCTTGCACTCTTTTTTATGTAACTGTCCCAAAGCATTGTAATAGCGTAGGTTTTATAATTCCCGCACTTTACATTTTTCTGTATAATATTACTGTTAGTAATTAGGCATGCATGATAAGACTGGAAATTAAAACATTAGCAAACCTAACACAAGATAAATAACTGAATCTCAACACACTTGCACATGCTCACCCCTAGGGTATCTCCCGCTTCGTTTGCCTTCAGAAAAATAGTCATGTCCCTCGAAACGGGGACACTTTAGCAAAGACCCATAAATTAAAAAGATCATAGTCCCTCGATGACCCTACAGTTGCCTTTCTATAAATGATCTAGTCCCTAAACAAAATTGCTAAAGTGTCCCTACCTGTTGCCTTTATGATTGTACACGTCCCTTCGATTTTCCCTCAAACATCCAACGATATGGCTACCTACTCACTAATAGCAGGATAGCACTGTCTAAACGAAAAGAGTAAAAGAACGACCCTTTTCGAGCAACCAAGTAGATAGCTATTAGAATTTTGCTCAAACATTTTGCACTTACACAAACACTACTTTTCAAAAACAATTTCAAAACCCTTTGTATACTTTCTCCACTATCCCGAGAAACATTACAAAGTTCGCCGTACTAAGGCGTTTTCAAAACATTTTCAAACACAAAGCACAAAGGTATTTTTAAAATGAGAAAACCTCTAAGAGCCTGTGGAAAACTACGGATGGAGAGGGTGCTAACACCTTCCCTTTCCATAATCTACCCCCCTTACTCAGAAAACTCTCGAAAAAAGGTCTTTTTATGTTCTTTTCACCCTTTCCTTTGTTGGATAAAAGAAAAGTAGGTGGCGACTCTTGCTTACTGCATATTTGCGAATACAAAATGCAAACCAATATAACTGTTGGTTCTGCCACCGTATCACAGATAGTAATTTTCAAAACAAAGACATTTAATAGTAAAATTTGTTTTGAAAAGAATTTACAAATTACTTTTTACTTTAGACTTTTATGATTCAAGAAAAAAAACGAAATAAGAATTCCAAGGATGGACGAACTGCGATTTTTTTTAGAAGTGTATATTCCCCAGGCAAGTTCTCCCAGGTCACTCTTGCTGATGTGCTTATGGTCTTCTTGTTGTTTCTCAAATAGTTGGAAATGATACCAATTGATATAAGGTATGATGTTGGGTTGGTGATCCCATTTTCCCCATCCAATCTTGGTTTAATTTTTCTCCAGGTTGATCATTTGGTTTTGGGTTTGCGTGGTTTGAAACCTCTATCCCAGATTCCCCAGTGAGGTCTTCACCCATTTGAAGAAAGTTCTTTCTCCCTTTATGTGCTGAGGTAGAATCATTTGCAAGACATCACCTTTGTAGTAATGGCATTGTTGTTGTTACTGTTGTTGTTGGTTTCCCAAGCAACTAGACAAGGGCAGTATCTTTTCTAAGAAGTGTTGAAACAATTGTCAACTTTTTGGGTTTTCTCCAGCCAAGTACCGGGTTTGATTTAAAATCCCCATAATTTTTATTTCTTGTTGTATTATTTGACTTCTTAAATCCCCGAGTAAAGCTGAGATAATGTTTCTCTCTAAAATTTGTTATCCCCGTGTGGTTTCATAATTTCTTCCCAGGGAAGTTTGTGTAATTATCGCTCTTGGTATTAAAGAATGTATTTTGGGCTCCTCTTGAAAATATGGTATTTTCCTCCCCAATGAGCCAACACGAGATCCCCATTTGATATCCTGACGATGTGAGTTCTATCTGCCCTACTGAAATCAGTATTGTAATCCCTAGTGAAGTCAACATTATTATCTCCAGTGGAAGTCTAAACATTGAGACTTTATTTTCCCCATTGAAGTCTGTGTGAGTGTTCCCCGGTGAACCCTGAAGGAGGATGTTATATCCTTGTATCTATACTGATATACTATTTTGAGTTGATTATTTTCGAATTATGTTTCTTCCCAGTGAAGTTAAGCCGTGAAATAGGAATTTGTTTCCTCAGTTGGTGCTTACTTTCTTGTGAAATTTTCATCCTGGATGTGAATTAACCGAGTGTTGACTTTACCCAAGCTAGTTTTGTCTGGTTATTTCCAGTGTTGTGTGTCAGTGTTGTCAGCATATACATAACCATATTCATACATTCATACATACATCATCCATAGCTGAATTTAAAATTCATTGCTCATTTGCATTCATTTATGTTTTTGTTGGCATATTACCCTATTTTGTAGAGTTATGTTACCCTCTCTCTCTAATAGAGTGTCAACCTTGAGCATAAAATGTATATTCTTTCAATTTCCCCACTGAGTTATCCCTCGTGGAAGAATTTTGCTTCGGCCTTCCTATTCAGCTCACTGTCTGGTTAGATCCGCGATCCCCTTTTGAGTTTATTTCTCATCAGGTGATATCTTAGTTGACTGTTTTACTTCGGTTTATTTCTGGTTCGAATCTGTAATACCCACCAACATTGTTATTATGATTTCCGTGGGCTTTAAGCCCGAATTTGAGAATGTGCATTTATTTTTTCACGAGAAGACTTTATCTCCTCAGCAGGAATATATCGTAATTTCCCCGGAGAAGTCGTATTTCTTTGCCCAAAGGGTTTCTTCTAATAACAACAGATGACATGTCTCTTTATTTGAGAAACCTGCACTTCCCCAATAAGTCTGTTAGTTGCCATAGAATATTCATGTTTGTTACTCTAATGAATGTTAGTCTCGTCATTATGGGAGATAGTTCGTTGTTGAGATTTGTTACTACAATGGATGGTAGTCTCATCATTGTGGGAGATAGTTCATTATTGATATTTGTTACTCCAGTGGATGGTAGTCTCGTCATTATGTGAGATAGTTCATTATTGAGATTTGTTACTCCAATGGATGGTAGTCTCGTCATTATGTGAGATAGTTCATTGTTGAGATTTGTTACTCCAATAGATGGTAGTCTCATCATTATGGGAGAAAGTTTGTTGTGGAGATTTGTTACTCCAATGGATGGTAGTCTCGTCATTATGGGAGATAGTTCGTTGTTGAGATTTGTTACTCCAATGGATGATAGTCTCACCATTATGGGAGATAGTTAATTGTTGAGATTTGTTACTCCAATGGATGGTAGTCTCATCATTATGGGAGATAGTTCATTGTTGAGATTTGTTACTCCAATGGATGGTAGTCTCACCATTATGGAGATAGTTTTTTGTTGAGATTTTGTTACTCCGATGGATGGTAGTCTCATCATTACGGGAGATAGTTCATCGTTGAGACTTACTTTTCTCTAAGGAATTCAATTGTTTCTAATTATAAGTGTCGATGTTAGTCATTTGTGACTTACCCTAATATTGATGTTTGCTAGTATTATCCTACCACTTCTTTCCCACTGTGGGTCGACATTACCTTTTTTGCTATCTTCTCAGTGAGTGGATAGTTTGCGGTTATCTATTGATCACTATTATCCTTTATTTTATCTCCTCAATGTTTGATTTGATGTTACTTTTTCTCCTCCTCAGGCTTTACCCCAATAGAGTTGAGTCTTCTGTTCACCAGTGATTTATTTTCTTGGTCTAATTTTCTTTTGAACTTTTATTTTATGTTTCCTCAGTGGTGTCCAGTGTCACCTTTGGATCTGTTTATTTGCATGCACAATCATAAGCATTGCATGGCCTCTTAGGGCCAAAAATAGGGTTTGTTTTATATTTAAGTATCTTCAATCGCGTTGACACGAAGATTTTAACCTTTGTATCTCTAGATAGAAGACACTTAAATATGGGCAGCTGTTGTACCCTAATTTTTGCCCCTGAGATTCTTCTATCATCTCATATAAACTCAATCACAACAAGATCACACTAGGGTTTGGTTCTCCTCCCTATCTCTAGGTTTGCTTATGAGGAATCACAAAGCACCTTGATTTGTATATTGTGATCATCTATGTTTTATATTGATTAACTTTTAACTAAAAAATACTATGAATGTTTGCTCTAAATGATGATATTATAAGTGAGGGCACAACATATTTCATCAGGTTGATTCATAAGTTCATGAGTTTATTTCCATGCCTTATTTAACAAAGCTTCATTGAGATTCAAGCTTCATCATTGAAGATACTTTGAAGTAATATCATGACAAGGTCTACTATGATTCATCATGCCTCAATTTGTCAAAGAAAGTCAAAAGATGCAAGAGTTGATTGAAGAAGTTTGACCTAATTGGATAAGTTCTTTATTCTTTGATCACAAGTACATAACTCTCTCAATCTTTAATATTTTTAGGTGTTTATTGTTGCTATGGGTTCTTATTATCATCAACAAGAACCTCTATTCACATGGAAAAAGTTATTATGCAAGAAAGTTTGTCAAAATTGAAAAGGATTTCCAAGTCATTTTGGTGTTTAAGAGCTAGGGTTTTGAACTTATAAGGGCTCTATATTATTCATCTTTTGATATTTTTGAGTGATTCCAAAGATATCCTTCTCTTTAAAGGTTTATCAACTATTCACTTCAAAAGTTTCAAGAAAAATTGGTGTGTAAGATTCCTAATGATGAATAAAGATTACAAGTCCTCTAGATAGGCCATCAAATTCTCTTATGTGATTTCAAAAGATCATAACTTGGTAAATTTCATCTCCTTGAGCCCATTCTTTTTCCACAATAATCTTAAGAGTGTGAATCTAAACTTTTCTTTTATGTGCAAAGCTTGAAAATGGTTAGAATATGCCTTAAGAGTTCAAAAGGTTATAGGTCATTTCATGGATTTTCACCAACCTCACAAGCTCATAACTCTCTCAATTCTTGGATTTTTAAGTGGTTCAAATCTCAAAATGTCATTTAAGATATCTACTTCATGCCATATTTTTTGGTCAAAAGCAAATTTTGAATGGAAGGCCATGTTTGGATGCAAAAATATTACAAGTCACTTTTAATGCGAAACTTAGAAACTTTTCTAATTGTGGAAAATCCGTGTGTTTTTGCTGATTTCAAAGATATACAACTTTTGATCCAAGAAACCAAATGTAACCATTCTTTTCACATTGCAAAGTTTGACAAGAGATCTCTCCAATACTTCAAAAATCACATCATATAGTTCCCTACATTGTTGGAACCATGGCCATGAAGTTGGCATCTTGAAATTGAAGTTTCATATTCAGTCAAATTTGAAAATAAGTTTAAACCCAATTACAAGCCTGTTTAAGGATCAATTCCGCATCTAATCATGTTTAGGAACTTTCCATAATAAGAAACGACCCTTGAACCATCTGTTTTGCTGCATTTCGAGCCATGTGAAGTCACACTTTTTCCACTTAGCAGGTTCACACGATTTCATTGACTTTTCCTCCAATTCATTCGCTTGAGCCTTACATCATGATCAACTATAAATAAGGATCATCCCTCACTCATTTTCTCAAGCTTTTGATAGCCAATTTACCCATGTTCAGATCCCACACGAACTCTAAATTTGAATTTCTGATTTCTTCCATTCTCATTCCAAAACACCAAAAGCTCCATTCAGTTAGCTTCATTGAACTTCTCTGAAGCTAATCATACTCTTACCTTCAAGAAATGTGACCTATATTCATCTACATGAGTTCAGTTTCAGAGCCACATTTTTCTACTTTGTTCAGGTAGATTTCTTGATCAAATCAATCCAAATAAAAGACTAATCTACTCTCTTCATCCTTCTAATTCTCATGCTTTTTACAATTTGCAATTTTATTGAGATTTGAGTGAGATACTCCAGAATTTCGTGCTCGCTATTATTTCTGCATTTTTTCAATTTAAGCCTTGCTTAGTTTATAGAAATTTGGCGCGATGGTACCATTAGAATCGTCTTGAAGAGATGAATCTAACAATATTGGTCTGGTTTGCTAATTTTACAGTTTGTGGAATTCGATTTGAGGTTGGCTGGAGGTTAAAGATGATGACATGTCCGTCTTCAACCAGTGACGTTTAGCCACGTTATTTTTTTAAACAGATTTGGTGTTTCACTTTACCATACGCGTGTGTTGTGAGCCCTCAAATCTGATTAGTTTAGTGAGTCAGACTCCATCCAATGTGCCACATTTTAAGTTATTTTTATTTTAATAAAAAAGGATTAAGTGTGATATTCAATAAAGTCCATGACATGCACAGCGCGCCAGATTCACTGGATCTATTTACTAACGTGTTTTGACAATGATCAGATGCTCCACATTTTTATTGGTTTGTTATTTTATTTTCTGATTTTTGGTTTTAATTGTTTTGAACTTTAAAAATTCATAGAAAATTCATTTTTGACTAAAAAATTATGAAAAAATTCAAAAAAATATTTTTAAATATTCTCTTTATGATTTTTATTTCTTTATGATTTTATTTTCAGATTTGATATTTTTTATAATTTCTCCTTTATTTCAACTTGTTTTTAATTATTTAAAATTACTTTTGATACTTTTAAATTCTAATTTTTTTTATAAAAATCATTTTCCTTATTTCTGACTTTCCGAAATTTTTCTAGAATTTTATTTTGACTTCTACTATTTTTGATCTTTTTTTATCACTTATTTGAGTGATTTTAATTAGCTTAAAATTAATTTTCTCTTTTAAAAAATTACCAAAATTTTTATAAAAATACTTTATATCATTTCAGATTTTTCTATAATCTTTTTAAAAT
This sequence comes from Vicia faba, assembly GCA_948472305.1. Lineage (NCBI taxonomy): Eukaryota > Viridiplantae > Streptophyta > Magnoliopsida > Fabales > Fabaceae > Vicia > Vicia faba. Next base: position 653,891,561 of record OX451740.1, read on the forward strand.
TTTTCTTTGATACTTTGAATATAATTTGCTATTTTACTTTTTATTTTAAAAATAGTTTAAAATTTATTTTTTCTTTTTATTTTATTCATAAAATGCAATTTATTTTTTTAATATATTTTGATTATGTGATTGTTGATCATAAACTTCATTAATATCATTGGATCTTGAGTGTTGAGTTTAACTCCACTAAAACGGATGGATGATTTTAATAATAGTTTGATTAAATTTTTGATTCAAATGTATCCCCTCCCTCTTCATCTTATCCCCTTCTCTTTTGTGTTGCGTATTGTTAGAGGATGATCTACATATCATCTCTCCAAACATATGACACATAGATTGCTATTGATCAGCCTCAAAATAGGTGCGACCTCTACATAAGTCCACTTACGATTGCTTAACATAACGCTAAATTTTGTCCCAATTCGAGAAATGATCATTCGTGGCCCAAATCTATGTTTGCAAGCCCAAGTATGTTTAACTTGAAGCCTTTGATCCAATAACTTTGAAGTTCATTATTAGGAGGCTTTGGTCTTATCAATCCTCTAATGGACTTTCATAAATTTTGGACTAAGTGAATTATTTAAACATCGTTGATCATTTGTTGTTGCCTTGAGATTTTGAAATGAATGATATACTTGACAAAAAGCAAATGAAACTTGTTATTGAGAGGCTTTAATTTTATCAATCTTCTAATGAGTTTTCAAATGCAATATTCAAGATGGTTATTCAACTAACCTCTAATATCTAATTCATTAATAATTGACTTTTATTTATATGCTTTTACTTTTTTGCTTTTACTTTAAGCACCATTTATTTTAGCATTTACATTTCATGCTATTTTCATCTTTGCTCACTTGAGCATTTATCTTTATGTCATTTTATTTTGCTCATTTGAGCTTTCATTTTCTTTTTGAAGAGACCAAATAACCAACTTGAACAATAAAAAACTTAAAGGTTACTTAGACTATTTGGTTATTATTCTTGGCATTTTGAAGTTATGGACTTCTCAGACTTAGGATTAAAGACCTTGCCTACCTTGAGACCTTTGTGACTTCTACTGTTATTTTGTCTGGAGTTCTTGGGGTTTACCCCAAGACATTGGGTTGTTTGTTTTCTTTGTGTGCAAGTTATTCTGATTATATGCTTTGTCTGTGATTGGGAATTCATTTATATACAGTCGTTACTCTGCCCAATTTTTGTGAAGACTTAATGCATTTGAAGTTTGGTTTTCTTAAGAGGTTTATTATCTTTGCTTGTTTGGTTTCAATCCAAAGGATGAGAATTCTACATTGGCTCATTATGTCAGGTGTTGACTTCTTGTTAGTTAGATGATTTTTTTCCCTAGCTTTTACCTTATGCTCTAGGATAGTCCCTTCATCGCCTCCCATCTTCTTTAATTTCAAAAATCTTCTCCCTCCTTTATAAACTATTCTTGTTTTTAACCTTGAACTGCTTTCACAATAAACTTGGACTTATGTTCATGCTTTTTTAAAAATATTTTCTTAATCAAACTTTAACCAATTTAATAATACTTTGACATTTTTTGTGAGAAGACTAAAAGTCAATCAATATAATTCAAACCATTTTGCCACTTTGGCTTTTTCCTTTAAAAATTTCTCAAAAGATTAGACTCTTATCAATCCTTAAAATGATGCGAGCTACTATGCTTCTATGATATGTATTGAAGTGAGATATTTTCCACTTGGGTGTTGAGCGAGGCTTTGTTGATTTTAAAATCCAAGCCATATTCCCCACTTTGAGATGATGCAAATTCTCCTTTCTCATAACTGTGGGTAGTAAGTATGTTCTTCCACTCAGATACGATGATGATGTCTCGTCTCTTAAAATTAACCAACAATTTGTGTTTTAAAATTTTTAAGGTGAACTACGAGTACTCTGATCCCCTATTGTACGAAAGATGGTACATAGGCACTAAAGATTCGCAATCGCGGAGGGTTCAAAAATTGTAAAAAAATACTTCTTTTCTCATCTTCATAATCTATTTTTGTATACAACTTTTATAACCAAAATACACAGATTTTCGAAGAGGTTCCTGCGGAGTACCATAGATGTTTAGGGTGTTAATACCTTCCCTTTGCATAACCAACCCCCGGACTTAGATTCTCTCCCCCCTCTTTTTGGGTTATTCGTTCTTTTCCCATTCCTTTGGAAATAATAAAGCGCGATGGCCATTTTTATTTGGTCTATGCGAGTTAAGTAAATCCAATGGCTTAGTCTCAACATTTCTACCGCTACACACTCCTAAAGTGTGGCCTGTTTTACCTTCATAGTTTGAAAGTACCATGTTGTGGTGCTTGATATCAGTGTCGAACATGCCAATTCTTTTTAACATGAATTGGGGCATTAAATTCACTGCAACTCCACCATCTACCAGGATTTTATTCATTTACACACTTTCCACCTCCCCCCTTATGTACAAAGGTTTGAGGTGATTCTTCATTCCCTGATTAGGCCGCTCAAAGAATGCATTTTGTTCTTCAACAACTCTATTATTCAAGATATAATAACACACTGGCTTGTGTTTTTCCATCTCAATCTCGTCAGCTTCTTCTGATTCTTCAACCTAAGTTATTTGATCATATTCATGGGGAAACACTGAGACCACATTGCAGTTGATGTTGAGGGAATAATCCCCATCTGATTCAAAGTTATCAATCAACATATCTTCGTCATTCACTAGGTCTTTTTGATCCTTTTCTCCAATTTCGTATTTCTTTGGGGTAAATAGTATTCACCCCACAGGTTGCTTCTCTTCGACCGTGATGGTTGAGGGAAGTTGGTTACTACTGGACTCTCCCACTTCTTTTTCTGCCAATTCTTGTTGCTCCTTCCTTATTCTTTGGTGTCTTCTCCATTGAGACCTAGACATGGGGTTTTTCCCTTTGTAATTTTCTGACATGTATGCTTGTTTCTTTGACACTTGGAATTGCTTTCGATAAGTTATGGATGTCCTTCCTCCTGCTTCGAAACTCCTCCATTTTTCCTTTCCTGACGTTACCTTCGTTTGGGTTTATCCATCTGTCAGTTGGGATGTTTGTAGGTGGCTTGAAGGTAGTTCTTTGATTCCCCTTGAGATAAGGGCTATCAGGCCTCTTGGGAATTCCCCTTTTGTTGAATGTGAAATTTCTCCTAGGCCCCCTTTGGTTGTACCAACAATGAGCATATGGGATTCTCTCAAAGGCTTCTGATACTTTTCTATCATAAACCGCACTACACCTTGGGCACATCAAGCACTCTGATTTTATTTTGTGGCAGTGGACAAGGAAGCCCAACAAACTTCTCCAGCCTTTGGGTAGACAACTTGTATTTGATCATAAATTAGGGTGCATATAGGACACATTAGCCCCTCAAAATTCTTTTCGTGGCAGCAAACTAGGTAGTCTAGCAGACTTTCTGCAGCCTTTAGGTAACCATTTCTCATCTGATCATCTTCCATTTTGAGGCGCCTTTCATTTTCCTCCATCTCAAGAGCAGGCTGGTTCAAGTGCACCATGTTAACTTCAAGGTTAGGACCTTCAATAATCCTAACCTTTTCAAACTTGACTCTAAGGACTTCAGTGGCCTTTGTCATTCTACCATTTGTGGCAATATCATCAGTAATTTTGCCTTTGATATCTTGGTTAATTAGACCTTCAGTAGTCTTTTGCACTTCGATACCTGCAACAAAATCCTCATTAATCTTGTTCAAGGTATTGGCAAGGCCTTCAGTAGCCTCCTTTGTTTCGATGTTTAAAATAGAATCTTCAGTGATCTTGTCTTCAGGGTATTGTTTAATGTCGACACCAACAACTTCTAACATATGGATATCCGCAAGTTCAACATAATTGGTTTCTACTATATGGAGAGGGTCAACATCAACCTTCATTTAGCCTTTGGTCTTTTCGCCAAACTTCAACCTCCCTTTCTTGATAGCATTCTGAATCAAATCTCTAAAAAGAAAACATTGTGAGGTTTTATGTCCCAAAAATTATGATATTTATAGAAACCTCTTTTCTTCTGTTGGTTTAACAGAGGAATTTTTGCACCAGATGACACTATCATATGCCATCCTTTACCAACAAACCAAATATTTCATCATATTTTGTTACGTCAAAAGTGTATGTTTTCTTAGGGAACTTATCGTTCTTTTCTGATTCTGCAAGATTCTTCCCATTCGAAGGGGCTAAAACTTTGCAAGAATATGATGACCCTTGCTTTAATTCAGCCAGTTCCACTTCACATTCTTCGAAATCTGAAAAATCACTGCAGGCTTCTTGTTCATCTACACCGGTTTCGACATATGCAACTCTTTCTTTTCTGTAGCTTTTGTTTGCTCTAGCCTTTTCTATCTTTAGGCACTCCACTCATCAAACCCTATCTGCCAATTGGGCCATATCTCATAAGTAGTGAGGGTCAAACTTCTTTTTAATGGAGAAATTTAATCCTCTTGCAGCCCTCTCAACTAATTCATGTTCAGAAACTTGGATAAAACATCTTGCCTTGAACAGGAGGAGTCTATTGAGGTAATCATCAATTGGCTCGCTAAACTTGTGCTTAATGCTGGCCAATTCACTTAGGCTTATCTTCGATTGACCTACATAAAATTGTTTATGAAACAACCTTTCTAAAAGAGTCCAATCTTGGATAGAATTTGCTGCAAGGGTAGTAAACCATGTGAAAGCATTTTTGGTTAGTGAACTAGGAAAATATTTTATCCTTAAGTTTTATTTATTCGCTATATCCCCAACCTCGGTAAGATACCTGGCTATATGTTCGATAGTTGATTCGCTGGTGTCACCAGAGAATTTTGTGAACTTTGGGACTTTCCAACCCTTGGGTAATTCAGTTTGCAAAATATATTCAGATAAAGGAGAAGTGTAATTTGGCCTACTAAGGCCAATATTTACACTATTTCGTGCCATGATTCTTTCGACCATGGCTGTCAGATTGTTGTCTGCTACCATGTTATCTTGTCGAACTTGATATATGACTTCATCATCATTTTGATTTCTATTTACCATCATAACCCTAGGTTTTAGTTGCCTTAAAATTTGTGGTTCTTGCCTAAAAGATTTAACTATAGGTATTTCGACATTCGCAACTCTAGGCACTTCGACTATCCCTCCTTGATTTACCACATTCGCATGGGGTGAATTTCTTTGATTAAGTTGAACTTGGTTAATTTTTGGGTCCTATTCTAAGATTACCCCTTGATTTTCCCTAACCCACTCCCTCTGAGGATGTGTTGGGGGTTGAGGCACACCAAAGAATTCAGCGATGCGCGTCATTTGCACAACCATTTGTTGGTTCGCTTGAGTGGTGTTTTGAATCAAAGGGTTAAAGATTGTACCCATTGTTTGTGTAAGAATTTGGATCATTTCATGGTTACTTTCATCCATTTGGTGTCTAATCACCGTTGCAGATTGATTTGTTAAGTTTGGCATTTGGGAAGAAACTCCTTCTATCTGTGGTTGGAAATTTCGACCCCTGTTATTAACAGCAAATTCAAAACCTTGCAATGGCGAAGTAACATTCGTCACAAGATCTGAGTATGTTGAAGTGGAATTATATAAACCCATCATAAACGAAGATGGCATGCCATAAGGCTGCTCACGATTATTTTGAAGCATGGAAAAACCAGGAGGCCCTTGAGGCCTAAGAAAAGTATTTCCCCCTGGAGGGGGCGTCCCTTGTAGACATTGTGGTCTTATATAGGTCAAAATAGGGCCAATATAAGCGTTCGATTGCATTGGCGTCGAACTTGTTGAAGACGATATAACCTCCGAAAAAGGTACAGAAACCGTAGTCCCCCCTGTCGAAGTAACTGGGGGTGGTACTTCATCATTGTTAGGAGAGTTCTGATTACCTGTCTGACTTTGGTTTGCCATTTTCTTAATGTACTTTCTCTTAGGTATTTCCTTGTTGTTTGTGGCTAATTTACCATTTCTAAGTCTCATACAACACAGAAAAATACAAAAGGATGATAAAGATTTTCCAAAACTTTTACTAGAACAAAAAAAATCATTTATTGAACACAAGTCCCACTGGGTGTACCAATTTGTTTACCGTGAAATTTGGTAAACAACCGCTGATCTTCCAAATCGAAGAAAAGATTGGTGACTTGCAGGATCGATCAGATTGATCCTAAGGACATGTGATCTTATTCAAACTATTGTTATTGAAAACAAAGTATACTTTCGACAATATTCATAATATTTTAAACAATACTAATTTCGATTGTTACTTCGAGGATAATAATGTAGTGCTTTAAAGAAAAGACTGGTATGTAAAAGACTTTAGACTCAAACTTAAAAGAAATGTATAAAACTTCAATTGAAAATGAATGGCAATAAACATAAAATTGGTGCATCATACGTACATTCTCACAACTCGTTTCTCGAACACTGGTACTTTGAGTAATTTAGAGTAATTTGTACAAAGATGTGAACACACGAATCCTATTGCTAAGACTTCTATTTATATTAATTCGACCCTACCCGTCTATTACTAAAAAAATTCCACGTTCGTTATTCAATGTTCTTCGAATCTCTTCAGGCCTCCACGCATCTTTTGGGATAAGATCAAACTTTCAAATTTGAAAAAACTTTTGTCTTCGAAGCTCCCAATGATATAGACGTGACAATCGAAGTATCTATTATGATAATACTTCAAATAAATCAAACTCCAATGGTTCACAAATGAACCTTTCGTCAACATTTAGCAAAATGAAATTCTTACTAGCTTTTTATTTATTGAAATCTTCATAAGATCTCCTTCATATTTGCTTTCGAACTAACTTTCTTTCAATATGTATCATTTCAGCTCAACATTCATGCAGTCAAAATTTTCGGTTAAGAGTGGCCCATCAAAAGTACACTCCATATGCATATTTTATCATATTTCTTCCTCTCTCCATGGCATAATACAAAACTACTACAACCATGTGCTATTTTTTCTTACTTCATTTCATTTAATATTCCCACCTATACCAAATTATACATGTATGATTTTGGTTGGCCCACTTATAAGGTTTTTGAAACATATTTCCTCACTAAAAAAATCATGGATTCATAACTGGGACTCGAAGGGAACAGGTTAAAATCAATTGCTTGCACTGGAGGTTTTAAGGTCTGGCCAGGCTGAGCACATGCCCAGGATCTAGCCCAATTTTTTAAAGATTTTGAAACCTAAATCCATGATTTCGGAACCTAAATTCCCGATCTATTTTGTTGATGTTTTGGAATTTTGCTTTCCTTTTTACGGTAAGTTACTTTTTATGGTTATGTTTTTTATAGTTTCGAGTTAATTTTTTTACACAATTTCAAGTCATATCTGATTTTGCGGTTTTAGTATTGATTTTAAATACTAGCACACAACATTATGAAGTTAAGTGGGTGAATATTTACCTGTTAAAAATGCAAAAAAATATAGTTTTTAGTCTTGCCCGCAAGGTCTTCGATAAAATGCTTTAACCAATTTCTCGTCTCTTTTCGCTTCAATTTTTTCACTTCTTGATGTTGAATTATTGTTGTTTTTGATGATTGATGTTGTTGTTGCAAGTTGTGGTTTATGAATCAGTATCGAATTGTTGTTGCTACCACAATTTTGCAACTTGCACACTAAGTATTCGGTAAATTGCCTCAACCAAGTTTCTTTTTCTTTTTCATATTTATTACCAACTATATTGCATAATTGTTTTTATTGATTATTTCATTTGCTGAACTTGTGAAGACCCTTACTGTTAGACGGGCTAATCAAAACACAAAACTAATGTTCAACCTAAGCCTGAGAAAGAGAGCATTTTAATGCATGCGCAACAACATATTGCTCTCCAAGTATGATGGGATTGTCATTTTGGATTGTATTTCTCGCATAGATCTTTTGTGCATATGTTTGAAATTTTAATTGCTAAGCTTTTTGTTTTGTAGAAACTTATGTTACAACCAACACTAGTGGCAACAAAGGTGCTTTGTTTAACTCATGCAGTTTCTCCCGGCGGGCTCAAAGATGAGTAGGACTATGAAGAGATTCTTGATGATATGCAATAAAAGTGCTTTAAATTTGATAATTTCCTATCTTTTCTTGCGGTCTTTAAATTTTTGTCTAGATTTTATAAATTTTCTTGTTCTGTCACTGATTGCTTGTGTACAACACATTCTCTTTAAATATAGAATTTTAAAGATAAAGTTTAAGTGAATCTGGTGATAATAATAGAGAATAGAAAATATTATTTAAGTTAATTTAGAATATATATTGATATTTTATGTATTGTTATTTAGTGGGTTCTTATTAATATTTGGGCATTTTAGTTTATTATCTATTAGAAGTATTATATAATGTAATTTCATTGAGGCATTAGAAATTAATCAATGAAAACAAAATTTATCTTTTATTTTTATTTTTTAGATAGTTTATTGTCTTATTAATTTTTAAAATTTTTATTAGTTTTTGTAAGAATTCTTATTTGGATTCCTAACACTTTCTAATGGTGGAGATGTTGTTTCATTCAAAATTGTATCTTCAATTTGTTTCTCATTTGCATTCGTCCACACGCATTGAGTTTTTTCATTTAAGTCGTACATAGTTTTAGAATATTGAATAATACCCATTCATTTTGGAATTACAAAAATGTTTTCCTTATTTCTATATGATAAAGGGAGTTATTAGGAGCATAGATACATAGTGTAAGAATATGTATTTTTTTGAGAGACATACAATTTATTCACCTAAAATCTTAAGGTGATAGGTGAGTGGGTTCTCCCACTTATATATACTTAAGTCTCTATATTCCTATTCAATGTGAGACTACTTCTCCACTTACTCAGACTTGCTATATTATTCCAACATGAACAAGGACTCTTCCAATAGTTAAGAATGGTCTTATCTATAGAAGAGGTGAAATGTTTATGAAACCTCTATCATATCTAGGATAACAAAGTTGGATTAGAATACAAATGTATCCACTTTTACCAACACATCTTCTAACATGCCCTTAAGGTATACTCGAGATATTTGCTAATGTGAGTGAGATCTTTGTAGCGATTGACTCTCCATAATTTATCTTCCTCGTCATTGATAGAGACATCTAATTGATGATTGCCCTTATATTACATAAGTCTGTTCCCACTCGTAGTTTTGCAATAATGTAAGGGATAGTAAAATTGCTCGAGTCTTTCAACTTTGGAGGCAACTTCCTTTGATTGATAGCACAATATTATTCATTTAGAGTTTTCTGGTCATATTCTCCAAAGCACAATCAAGATCTTATTAGATCAAATAGTATTGTATTGTGTATTGTCATAAGGGGAAATTCAGTCTTCCATCAAACAAAGGAACATCCAACTTCAATGTAGCCATAATATTGTTTAAGAAAATAAAACTCAAATAGTAAACATGTGATTTCCTTCCTTGATCAGAAAAGTTGCTCTAATGTCAGTTGTTGGGAATATAACCAGAGTAAATCTCTAAAAAGATACAAATAAAATAAAATAAACTCACAATAAAAAACTTATTACTAGCTTGCAATTTTTGGACAAAAATTGCAAACCCTCTAAAAAACTATTTCTACACCATAATTTTTATACAAAAAAATTATAAATCATCTCTAGACACACAACTACTCAAATCCTCAATACACCAAAAAGACTATAATTGTTGTAGTAAATAAACTTAAATTAACTCTATATTTATAATAACTTTTTGCTTTTTTTTTCTTCACACAATATGAGACTTGGATGAGTATCCACTTTAACACAACAATGAAATCTTGTATATTGGCCTTTGTTTAAATGAGATAATAGAACAATTACCACTGGTTACAATTTCAAAGCTCTTGTGTTAACAATAAATTCCAATTTCAAAGTAATATTAAGCATACCTTTTGTTGATCAGACATGAAGCACCACCTACTATAAGAATCAATGTCTACAAGAAGTAACTTAACAAACCAACTCCAAGAGTCCCTAGTTTTATTCTCCACAATCCCAAAGGCAAGTGGAAGATATTGGTCATTGGCATCCCTACTGACAGCTGTCAATACGATTCCACCATATTTTTTTAGATGACATCCATCTAACCCTATGAATGGTCTACATCCAACCTTCAATGCTTTCTTTGTACCATCAAAGCACATGTAGCACCTTTCAAACCTAGGTGACAAACCAAAAATGTTCAACTTAAAGTAACCTTTTGTTATTGAGCCTTGGTTAGTTCGGCCTTGAGAGTTATGGCCTCTTTTTTCCAAATGTAGCAAGTACCGTAACCAAAGTTAAACGGGTTGTCATCCATTTTATTTTTGACCATATGAATACCTACTAGAGAGTTATTTAGAGCTTCCACTTTATTTTCCATTTCTGAAATTTTTGCTTCTAAACGGGAAAAGATTTTTTCTATTTGAAGCCAAAATTTTAAAGACCTCAATAGCTTCTCTATGTAAGTTTTCAAAGGCGTCAAGTAAAATCAAGATGAGATATTCCATTTACATATTTATTTTGATAAGAGTTTACCTTGTCCTTATTACTTCTTTGATGATTATTAGATAGATGAATCTCATCACCACTAGATGCTTTGAGTCCCTTCTTCTCATCTTTATGATAATGACCGAAGAGGCACACTCCATCATACTTGGATGGTTTGTGTTCCTTCTTTTTTCTATTATTGAAGTGAGTTGAAAAACAAAAGTTTTCCCAATCATCAACATCATTAGATTCCTCATCGCTTGAAGATTCAATGTTGCTTCCCCAAGCCACATAGGCATTCCTAGGTTTGTCGCCATTGTATCATTGATTCCTCCTCTTCTTTTTGTTAGGGGTGAAATCTTTGTCGTTGAATTTGTCTTCCTTAAAAGATGTAGATTGTCTAGTGAGGTCAATGTATATCTTGTTGAGGTTATTTTCACCTTTCTTCTTCAAGTACTTATGATATCTCTTGATGAATAAACTCATCTCTTCGTCTTCTGAATCATAATTGTTACTAACATATCTATTATAATTATGCTCATCCTTTGAGGATTTTAAACTTGAAGTTGTAAGAGCTTTAGACTTCAATCCTTCCTCCTTGTTGGTGTCTTTATCTTTCTTCTTCTTTTTCTCAAGCTTTATTCATATTTTTCCAAGCAATTGAGTTCTTGCTCGTGTTCTTCTATCTTTCCAAACAAAGTGTTGAGCTCAAGTGTTGCAAGATTATTGGCTCCGTTGATCACGATGACCTTTGGTTTCCAATTCATAGTAAGACATCTTAAAACCTTGTTATTAGCAATAACATTGGAAATATGATTACCTAGCAAATTTAAATGATTAATAAGATGCAATAACTGCTTTTGCATTTGAGCAGTGGTTTCACCATGCTTCATTCGAAAGAGTTCAAACTCTTGATTAAGTGTATTAATCTTAGCTTCTTTGACCTCATTAGTACCCTCATAGGTAACTTGTAGAGAATCTCACATAGCTTTAGTGGTCTCACAATGAGAAATGCGATAAAAATCATCAATACCAAGAGCATATATGATAATATTTTTCACTTTCTAATCATGTGCTCACTTCTTATTATCATCCCCATTGTTGTACCCCAAAATTTGCCCTCCCATATTCTTCAAGAATTGCAAAGAGCATGCTTCAAAATCTCCCCAAGGGTTGCACAGTTCAAGGGCCTCCTAACAGTCAAAAATTAGGGTTTTGGTTCTAGCAAAGTAACTGAAGTTTCCAAGGGTCCAATCAAGTCCCACATGCCTATAAACATGGTCAAGCACCCTCATGCCAAGTTTCAAGACTTACAGCACAAAATTGCACAGTCAAAAACCCTAATTGCCCTACAGTCAACTGCAGGGGCAAAATGGTCATTTGACAGTCAAAAGTCCAAATTTTTGGTCAACATCTTATTTTGAAGCCACAAACATCATTTGATCAATGCTTGATCATGATTCTCAAAGCTTGGCTCAAAAAGTCTCAAGATGCAAAAGTTTCCATATTTGGACAGTTGAAAAAGTCAACTGTAACTTGACCAAGGCATAACTTCCACATGGTTTATCATAAAAATTCCATCCAAAGCTCATTTTGAAGATAAAGACATTTCCTACAACTCCTCTTCACACTTCAAGTCCAATAAATGCTCTCACAAAAAGTTATCAATTTCAACATTATAGGTCATTTTCAAAAGTCAACAAAAAGGCATTTTAAGTCAAAGACCATAACTTGGGATTGGTAAATCAAAATGACATGGGACCAAAGGCATTGGTTAGAGGACTTCAAGACCTTTCCAAAATGTCCAAGAACATGATCAAAGCTTAACAATTGAGCAAGATATGCCTTGTGGAAGTTGGGAAATTTTTGGATATTTTGAAAAGTCAACTTTGCTTCAAATGCCTTAAAATTGCTAATGGGCCACATTTTCTTCCAAGATTCATCATCCAAAGCATATGCACGACCATTTGGCCCAAAGGGGATTTATTCATCATTTTTATTTATTTATTTGAATTTTAATTACAATTAATTCATTTAAATTAAATAAAATATGGAAAAATACTAAACCAATGCATTTGAATCTTTTTATGCAGTGTAATCATTCATTAAAGGCTCAAGATTCGTGCACAACTCAAATTGGGAAGATTGGCCATGATTGGAATCAAAAACATGTGAAAAAGATTTGAAAAATTATGCATGAAAATCAAATATTCATTCCATCAATGCAAGGATTTTTTGGATCAAAACTCAACCCTAATCCATCCTCATATAAGACTGATCAAAACCCTAGTGCAAGAGACCTGAATGCTGCGCCCAAAAGCCATAAACAACTTTGCACTTTTTCAAGAAAATTCCAAAACTGAAAACACGATTTCAAGGAGTTTCAAGGCAAAACATTGATTCCATTGCATTCCTGAGGCTTCAAGGAAGGTTTCTGGATCAAAACCATCATCTCTAACGCAAAGAATTGGTAGCACGATCTTGTCCTGTTCATGCTCTTTTTCATATTCTTGTATCATAATTCATGCATTATTTTTAACTCTTAATGTTTGATTTGTGTTAGTTGATTCATTCTGAAGCTAACCATGTAGTTTGATTGAGTTTTTGTACATCATATGCGAAATCACCATTGGAGTATTTTAGGGTTGCAGAGGTACAAATTTGGGGCTTCTCTGTTATGGAAAAATTGAGACACAAGACTGGTACCATTGGAACGAGAAACTTCACACGAACCTAACCATCCTATCGCGCCCAATTTCTAATCAAAGACGGCCTATTCGCTATTTTTCCTTGTGCCATGTAGTGGGGGTTTAAAACCCCCGCAATCTTATTTCTTTTTTCAGGTAAAACGCAGAGCAATTGGAGAAGACGCTTAGTTGTCATAACATGACTGGGCAATTCAAAGATTAGCGCGCTTTTTATTTATTCAGGCCACTAACTTTTTTTCTCTTATAATTATTTCCTTCCACTAATGTTACAAAGAAAGCGTTTGGCATAGATGGTTAGTGCGTTGTCCACTGAATACTGGGACCTGGGTTCGATTCCCAGGTCCCCTCCCTTTCCCATATTATTTTCTTTTCTATATTCCCATGCAGCATATATTGCAGGGGCTTATCATATGACCACCATCCACGCATGCCACGCGCCCCATGATCCCAATCCAAAGGTCCAGATTTGAAGAATATCATAGGCATCAGTCAACGCGTACACATGCTTCCAGGAAAAGTCAAAAAGGCCTTGAAACAAATGGGCCTGATTGCTACAACCTAACCTCCAGTTTGGGGACAGAACCCCCCATTGGTTTGCTCTTTCATCCTTTTTATATTTTTCTATTTTTATTTGTTTTAATTAGTTTTAATTTAATTCTTTAAATCAATATTTTCATAATATAAAAATAATAAAAAAAATCAGAAAGTCCCAAAAATATAAATATATTTCATTTAAACCTTTTTTTGTAAATAAATCTCATTAATTAATTTAGTCTTAATTTTAGGTTTAAGTATTAATATTTTTTTAATAAACTTAAAAAATGTAGAATTAGGGTTTTGATTATTTTCATCCCTTTCTTTCTTTTTCACCATATTAATTATTAATTATTTATTTTTGTAAATAAAATTGCATTAATTAATTAGGTTAATTTTAGATTCAATTTTATCATGTTTTTTTTAATAAATTAAAAATAGCTAGAACTAGGTTTTAAATTCCATTTAACTCTCATAAAAATCCATAAATACAAAAACTCAAAAAATCTTTTCTTTTTTATTTTAATTTAATTAATTTGTTAATCATAATTTAATTTCGTTAAAAAGGGTCCAACGCTCTCGCTTTCGATCGTAGTTCCAATTCGCGCATTTATTTATTTTCTTATAATATTCATGTAATTCTCCCAAAGCCATGTAAATTAGACATTTTATATTTCTCGCACTTTATTTTATTTTAAATCGGGTCCTGGATTTAATTTGGCGATGTGGACCCGCGCCTTTGTAATAGCGTAGGAACCTTTAATTTCCGCATCTTTTTAACTGTTAATAAATTTGCATGCAAGAATGAATGTCAAAATAAAAGCAACGCGTAGATCACCCACGACATGAACAAGACAAAAATATCTGAAAACGACACACAAATCACACACCACCCCTAGGGTACGCCTCACTGTTGCCTTGCCCCTCGAAAGGTGATCGTCGAGTAGAAGATGTTTTAGTAAGTCCTCATGATCCGGGAACCTGGCATGAGGGTAGCTTCTAAGGTGTCTTCCTATTGCTCCGGTGATCACCATGTCCCGAACCTTCGAATTGACCCGAACACCTCCAACGGTGGTGCTACCTACCTCTCAATGGTGGGATGGCACTACCTTAAAGGACATCTACACAGACGAATTCCTTAGGGTAGGTAGACGACTCTAGATACTTGCTCTAATTTCAAAACAAATCAAAAAATACTTTTCACACCGACACCTTTTCAAAAAGCTTTCGAAAGCAACTTTTCAAACACTCTTGAGGACCGATACAAGAGTCGAACTGGAATTTTCAAAGAAACTTTTTAAAACCCACAGTTGAAAAGCAAACAAACCATTTTTGAAAACACAATGAGCAAGTATCTAAGAGCCCATGGATAACCATGGATAGAAAGGGTGCTAACACCTTCCCTTTCTATAATCTACCTCCCGAACCGAGAGCAATCTCTATAAGGAATTTTTCTGTGCTTTTTTCCTTTCCCTTTGGAGAAAATAAAAGACGGTGGCGACTCTTGCTTCCGCGACATTTCGCGAACCAGCGTTAAACAGTCAGTTCCAGATCCACCGATCACACCCATTCCATAAGTTTTTCGCATTTGGTATAGTAGCACCATCAATAATATATGTCACTGGTGTTAGATCATTTTGAATGGCTTCCCAAACACCTTTGTCATATATGAGTTAAAATGAATTTGCATACAAGCTTTCTAATAACTATATTTTTCTCCCGTGAAAATTGGGGCTCTTTTATAATCCCCTTTAGGTTTGTACACCATTTTCTAATAAGTTTCAAAGTCAGAATCAACCGGGATATTAATGCTACTTGTTAGACGTCAGTGCCTTATCTAGAGGGGTGGATGAATAGATCATCAAGCCAAAATTCCAAAAATAATTGAAGGTGTGAGAAACACAAGAAAGGTGGGGTTTGAATTTGGTTTCACCAAATTAAATATTTTCGTTGGTGACAGAAAAAGTTAGCTTAGAACATAACAATAAATAAACACGATGATTTTTATCCTGGTTCGATGGTAACTAAGCTACTTATGTCCACCCCCCTCAAGGATGATTTCACCTTCAACAAGGACTTAAGCCACTATAACCAAATTGATTACAAATTAATCCACAATAAGTCTGGTCAACCTTATTGGCACCCCCAATAAGTCTGTCAACCCTTATTGTATATCCACTCAAGCTGCAGCAGTAGTCTTCTTGCGATTAGACCTTAACTCAGTCTCTCAAGGTATCATTTAACAACAGTTGAGTACTTTCAGTGTATTACAGATTTGCTTCTTATAAGCAGGTTACACAGACTTTTCAGTACAATGAAAAGCACCTAAGTGTTCTACTGCAACATACGAGCAACAACTATTTTCTTATTCACAAAACTATACACAGATGATTTCTCTATAGAGTTTGCACAATGCTTTGGTGTAGTTTTGTTGAGCTTGATTTTAACCAATAGATTTGTCTTTGTAGTGTAGTTTCTTACTTTTCTTCAGCTTCCAAGTCTTCCTTTTATAGCTTGTAAAAGAGATCTTTTGAAAGGGTAGAAAGGTAAATCGGAAATCTAGCTGTTGGTTCTCAACGATTATAATGAGAGTAGTCACAATCAAATACAAAAGGACTGTCCTTGTGCCACTCTAGAAGAGTAGAGATCACATACACTTTATGTACCTTTTGTACACTATCACACGTTAACCATTTTGAACTTTTCTTCTTATCTTCAGTGGATTTAGATATTTGAATGTTGGACGTTGAGGCTTATTATAGAAGAATCTTTCTTAAGACTTAAAACCTAAGTCTTGGAGTCTTCAGAACTTGTCACACAGAACCTTGTCTTAAGAGTCTTCAACACTTGGTTGTAAGATCTTGTTTTTCTTCAGATCATCAGAACTTGTTAAGAAAAACCTCGTCTTCATAATCTTCAAAACTTGTAACACATAGAAGAAAAGTTGTAGAAGGCCTCCAAAACTTAACCACAAAGTCACGATCAGAACTTCTTATACTAAAATTCCTTAGACACATTGCAGAAGATAGATTGAGAACCTTGACTTCAATCTGTAACACGTAACCATATGTTTTCTTCCAAAGTGTATGTTCAAAACCTGATGATGTCACATGCCTTTTACCAGAGTCATAACATTATAGCAACAACTACACATTAGAACAAAACCATTAGTGTATACAATTGTTCTCTAAGATAACATGTAAAGTTATCATCAAAATCCAAAGGCCAGATGTAGAAACACTTCTTGTTCTTACAAAATTTGTTTAACAAAACAGTGCAAGCGGAAGATTTTCAAATTGAGTCATCTATACGAACCGAGTTATTGGAAGTCAGATATGCAAATATTAAAATACAATATGGAATGACAATAATAAATTGGAATTGATACTTCAATTAAATAACAACTTATTTAACGTTTATAGCAAATTACTAGCGATATTATTTCAATTGATAACAAGCAAAAGAATAAAGTGATCAATTTGTCGAACACTTGGTGTGCAACAAAATTTTCAGAATTTTCCTTTAAATTGAACTAACTAAACAATTTGTCAAACACTTGGTGTGCAATCAACGTTTCATAACTTTCCTTTGTATTGTGTTGATATGAAAAAGCACTTATAATCAAAAGTGATGATGAGCAACTCAACACACAATTAAAAAAAACAAATTCAAAAAATTCATATGCATCGATAGATTACTCAATGCTATTTGACAAATTGATATATGAAAATTAAAGCAAGTAAAGCAATAAGAGAAAAGAGACACAGGGATTTATCTTCACACTTCCCCGCTTTCGTCCTCGCGTGTGGGTACGTCTGCGCCTAATTCCAATGGAATTAGGATAATTCTTACTATGCAAAAAGTTTGATACAAGAGAAGTGTTCCAAGAGCAACTCACTAAACCCTAATGTTTGTTATTGATTCAACCCCTTATCTTCCTTTGATCTTGAGAAAGACCAAGACACAATAGTTGCAAATTAATTATTTGGATCTTGTTACTCCTTTGCGCACTTTATCTCTAAAGCTTTTTCACACAACCAATTTCAACTATTGCAACACAAGACTTCAATTTTGATTCACCGTTCTCGTGTTAATTCCTTTGCGTTCTTTATCTCCAAAGGATCCTTTGTGTTCTTTATCTCCAAAGGCTTTCACTAGGCCGTAATTCTCTTATAAATATCTTGCACGAAAACCCCCAAATTACTCAATGATATTGGAGGACAAACTCATAGGTTTTTTTGGATAAAGACCCCTGTGAATCTCAATCCAATATTCTCGACTACACAAGAACCTAATTGGACGTTATTGAACCTCGTCTAGATAGCACCCTAACAAAAGATCGTTACAATGGTTTGTTAGTGTGTATGCATAGGTTAGAGGTTGAACGTGAAGAGAAATTGCAGGAAATTTTTATGGTATCATCAAGTTGGAATGATGCATGAAAGATACATTTTTAGTTATGGAAATATTGGGGTAAAAGTTGGAAATTTAGAATTAAAATGAAAATGAAAACTTGACCCTTGAAATAGTAAGATCCAACCTTTAGATTGGATGAGCCGACTCATAGTGTTAATTTCAGCAGCATGAGCCAACCTGAACTGACCCATGAGTCAGCCTGATCAAGACAAAATAAAACTGCTCATCTAAGGCAACACATGAGCCGAACCGAAATAGCTTATGAGCTGGCCTGACCAAGGCAGAGACAAAATTGCTTATTTAGAGTAGTACATGAGTCGGCCTGTAGTGACTTATGAGCCCGTCTGAAACTGCATTTTTAGTGCAAAAAATGATTTTATGAGACAAGGTCAGCTTTGACTATGTTTCCAATGATTCCTAAGACCTCTAAATGCGTAGGGTGCCACGCAAACTCAGAGATACCACGCAAAATACATAAATGCTATATTCTTATTGTTTTGACATCATACAAAACACATGTTGAGGAAAGTTCTACTCATAACAAGAACTCACCAGACTCTCCTTGCGATTAACTAAAACTCTGACTGAAGAAAAAATGCAAGAATCGATTAGGCTCTCCTCGCACTTAGCAAAGTCTATAATGGAAACATAGATTTGAGCCCTATGGGAAACCCTACACCTACAGAATACTCCCCTCGAGTTATGATCAATACAGACATAGCACCAACACATAACAAAAGCTCTGAAGATGTGAAAAACACAAGAAGGGGGGGTTGAATTGAAAAACTTGGATCAAATGAAAAACAGCTTAAGGACACAGTATTTTTATCCTGGTTTGTTTGATCTCAAACTACTCCAGTCCACCCGTCAAGGTGATTTCGCCTCTCTCCAACGAGGTCTTAATCCACTATTCTCAAAGGATTACAACAGCTACTTTAACAACTGTTAAAGTCTTCTTGAGTATAACCACAAACAGGTTTATCTCAAGGAAATCTTTTACAAATAATTGAACAAGAGTGTGTTAACATTTTCTAACAAAACAGTATATCACAACTGTGATAGTTACACAAATTAAGCTTGGAATAAAATGAATTTTCTAAAGCCTTGAATATGTGTGGTTTAGAAGGCTTGGCAAATTGTTGTGTGCGTACGTACGTGCTTCTTTTCACAAGCAGACTTGTTTATATAGGCAAGGCAAAGATACGTTGTCCATAAAGCAAGTTTAATGATAATAACGCACTTTCCTTTTGAAGAAGATCTTGTTTGAAGAAAGCCGTTAGCATTTAATTCTGTCTTGAATAATTAATAACGCTTTAGAGTCTTCTTTGCTGTAACTGCTGATAACGCTTCAGAGTGTTGATGACTTGGTAAAGATGTCTTTGATCAGAGTCAGAGTGTACTTGTTTAGGCGCAGATTCTGGTCATCAAGCTTCAGCGTATAATCTGGTAGCTTCAGCATGTACCACATATTGCTGAACTTCTGATGCTGATTCCAATCTGATGCTAATTCCATCAGAAGTTCTGCATATACAAAACATAATTCTAAGAAGCATAATTGTTCTTTGTATATATCTTTGAGTTTATGTATTCTTTGTATTTTGTTATCATCAAAACTCTAATCAAGGGTTGTAGAATCAAACTATGTTCTAACAATCTCCCCCTTTTTGATGATGACAAAAACCAGATTTTTCAATTAAAAATAAAGAATAAAGAGTATAGAATTTAAGAAGAAAAACTCCCCCTGAGTTGATTACTTCCCTTAAATTCTTTGAGTCCTTGAGCATCATAATTTGACTACGTCTTTCTTCATAGTTTTGTACCTGTTCAAGCTTTCCAGAAGAAGGAATTTAAGTGGATCAGAATGTTTGAGACTTATGTCTCAGTAATTCGTTATTGTAAATATCTTGTTCTTTCTCCCCCTTTTTGTCAGTTATCAAAAAGAACATATAATCATAACCAAAAAGGATTTATATGAAAATTAGAAGCAACGATAAGAAGTTCAGAACAGCAACAATGTAGAAAATATTACAGATAAACAAATTTTTAAAACCAAAGAAAATATAAGATGGAGGAGGAAGACGCGTGAACAAATCTTCCAACAAGCCCTTGATCTGGGTGTTGGTTTCCTCTTGTTTGGTTAACACGCTCTTGATTTCCGAAATTTTGTCATCCTATTTATCCATCCTTTCCTGCATAATAATATTTGCTCTCTTCAGTTCTTCTAGAGTCTGCCTTTCATAGGAGGAAGCTTGAGAATCTTCAGTAACTGGATGCTTGAGGAAGCCATGTTCACACAGAAAATTTGATAAGAAAAAGAAAGGGTTTTGGAGAAAATGCAGACTGAAAGCAATTAGATTGTAGAGAAAGTGAAAGTGAAAGAGTGTAAAGAGTGAAAAATGCGTTTAAATAGATTTTGAAAACATAAAATGCAAGAGATAGAAATAAATTGTAATGATTATAAGCATTAATGACAGCTGATTTTATGGGATTCGGAAATATATTGGAACGGTTACCCATGACATGTGTCTCAATGCACCCAATCAGCGCTTTTGACCTTTCAGAAAAGTGAACGCGTGTTCAGCCTCAGAAGGTAGCTGATGAATGGATGACAACTGTTTGCTTACGTGAACAGCATACTTCTATCCTTGAAATGAAACGCTCAGATCTTTATGGATAGATTCTGATACAATATGTTCTTCTAAAAAATCTGAAGGCAGGTTGATCAGCAGTTCACAGAAAATAATAAAAATTCTGAAGATTAAGATATGTAAATAAAACAGTTTATTCTGG
Source organism: Vicia faba (assembly GCA_948472305.1). NCBI lineage: Eukaryota > Viridiplantae > Streptophyta > Magnoliopsida > Fabales > Fabaceae > Vicia > Vicia faba. The sequence goes on from OX451740.1 coordinate 653,912,466, forward strand.
GCAAAGCTTCAAGCTGATATGTTTCAGAATGAAGTTAAACCTATCTTCAGAAAGAGGTTTTGTAAAGACATCAGCCCATTGATGGTCTGTGTCAATGAATTTTAAATTGAGAATCCCTTTCTGAATATAGTCCCTAAATGAAATGATGTTTTATTTCTATATGCTTAGCCCTAGAATGCAAAATAGGATTTTTACTGAGACAAATAGCAGAAGTATTGTCACATAGGATAGGGATGTTACTCTCAAATATATTGAAGTCCTCAAGTTGACTTTTCATCCAGAGCATTTTAGTGCTACATCCAGTTGCTGCTATGTATTCAGCTTCTGCTGTTGATAGAGCTATTGTGGATTGTCTTTTGTTGGACCATGAGATCAGATTTTCTCCCAGAAATTGGAAGCTTCCAAAAGTTCTTTTACATTCTACTCTGTCTCCAGCAAAATCAGCATCACAGTATCCTACTAGGCTGTAATCATTTGATTTTCTATAAAACAAACCCAGATTAGCAGTACCTTTCAGATACTTGAAAATTCGCTTAACTGCTGTTAAGTGAGATTCTCTAGGATCTGATTGGAATCTAGCACAAATGCAAACACTGAATAGTATGTCAGGCCTTAAAGCCGTCAGATAGAGAAGAGAACCAATCATACCTCTGTAGACCTTCTGTTCTACCTTTTTACTTACCTCTTCTTTTTCCAGAATGCACGTGGGATACATTGGAATCCTTGATGGCTTACATTCTGAGAGATCAAATTTCTTCAGAAGTTCTCTGACATATTTGCTCTGATGAATGTAAGTTCCTTCAGGAGTTTGATTAATCTGAATTCCCAGAAAGAATTTTAGTTCCCCCATTAGGCTCATTTCAAACTCTGCCTGCATACATTTAGCAAACTCTCTTCCCAAAGAGGGTTTAGTGGATCCAAATATGATGTCATCAACATAAATTTGACATACTAAAATGTCATTCTTAACTGTCTTACAGAACAAGGTTGTGTCCACTTTCCCTCTGGTGAATTCCTTTTCTAACAGGAAGTTACTTAGTCTTTCATACCAAGCTCTGGGAGCTTGTTTCAGACCATAGAGCGACTTCTTTAGTTTGAAAACGTATTCTGGATTTTTGGAACTTTCAAAACCAGGGGGTTGGTGCACATATACCACTTCTTCTATATAGCCATTTAAGAATGCACTCTTGACATCCATCTGATACAGAGTGATGCCTTTATTAACAGCAAAAGAAATTAAAAGTTTGATAGATTCTAACCTGGCGACTGGAGCAAAGGTTTCTGTATAGTCTATCCCCTCTTGCTGACTATAACCTTGTTCTACCATTCGTGCTTTGTTTCTGATGACTTCACCTTGTCCGTTCAGTTTGTTTCTGAACACCCATTTTGTACCAATGATGTTGAATCCTTTTGGTTTGGGAACCATATCCCATACATCATTTCTTGTGAATTGATTTAGCTCCTCTTGCATTGCCAGAATCCAGTCATTGTCTAGGAGTGCTTTATCAATTGTTGTTGGTTCAATCAGAGAAATAAGTCCCATGAGGGATTCTTCAGAGTTTCTGAAGGTAGATCTTGTTCTGATTGGATCTTCCTTCCTAAGATTGTTTCTTCTGGGTGATCAATGCTGCTTTTGGATGGTCTTTTCTGGAGTTGATCAACAGAGGGTGCTGGGTTGCTTGTAGTGACTCTTTCTGATGTTGAGGGAGTGTCTCTGTTGAGAGCTTCTGATGATTTATCTTCAGCACCTGTGAGTTCAACTTCCATACCGGCAAGGAATTCATTCTGCTTTGACTTTTGAGAGTCAAGCTTATCATCAAAACGAACAATGATTGACTCCTCAACAATCTGTGTTTCTGTATTGTATACTCTGTACCCTCTTGAGCGTTCAGAGTATCCTAACATAATACACTTTTGTGCTTTAGAGTCAAACTTGTTAAGATAATTTTTTGTATTCAAAATAAAACATGTACATCCAAATGGGTGAAAATAAGAAATGTTGGGCTTTCTGTTCTTCCATAATTCATATGGAGTCTTTTCCAGAATAGGTCTTATGGAGATTCTATTCTGAATGTAACATGTTGTGTTTATTGCTTCTGCCCAGAAGATCTTAGCAACGTTAGTCTCATTGATCATGGTTCTGACCATTTCTTGTAATGTTCTGTTCTTTCGTTCTACAACTCCATTTTGTTGGGGGAGTTCTGGGACAAGAGAAATCATGCATAATGCCTTTTTCATTAATGAATAATTCAAAATCTTTATTTTCAAATTCTCCACCATGATCACTTCTGACTTTGACGATTCTAAGATCCTTTTCATTCTGAACTTGGTTGCAGAAGGTAACAAACACAGAATGTGACTCGTCCTTGTGCCTTAAGAACTTTACCCATGTCCATTTGTTATAGTCATCTACGATTACTAACCCATACTTCTTGCCACTGACTGAAGTAGTTTTTACTGGTCCAAATAAGTCAATGTGAAGAAGTTCTAATGGCTTAGAGATGGAAACAACATTTTTGGATTTGAAAGCAGGTTTTGCAAACTTACCTTTCTGACATGCTTCACACAGAGCATCTGAATTGAACTTCAGGTTAGGAAGTCCTCTGATCAGATTGAGTTTGTTAATCTGAGATATTCTTCTCATACTAACATGTCCCAATCTTCTGTGCCAGATCCATTTCTCGTTGTTAACAGACATAAGACATTTTACATTATGACTTTTCAGTTCAGAAAGTTTGATTTTATAAATTTTGTTTTTCCTCTTTCCATTAAATAGGATAGTCCCATCTTTCTGACTAACAGCTTTGCATGAATTTTAATTGAAGATTATATCATAACTGTTATCACTTAATTGACTTATGGATAACAGGTTATGCATTAATCCATCGACTAATAAAACATTACTTATAGAGGGAAGATTTCTATTACCTACTATTCCAGAGCCAATAATCTTTCCTCTCTGATTGCCTCCAAAGCCTACGTGGCTTCCAGGCTTAAGTTCCAGGCTTTGGAACATATGCCTTCTTCCCGTCATGTGTCGTGAGCAGCCAGAGTCCAGGTACTATGATTGGTGTCTTTGCTTTGCTGCTAAAGATATCTGCCACATGTATTATTTTATCCTTAGGTACCCACATTTTCTTGGGTCCTGATTTGTTAGTTTTACCAAAACTCTGGTTGAATTTTGGTTTGACAGAGTCATCACTACTTGTATATTTTATGTCATGTGTGTGCCCATATATAAAGTGTGAATCAAGTGGAGTACGTTTTATAACTAAATCCATGGCATTTTTTGGTGTAGGTACCTTACCTTGATATCCTATCCATTTTCTGCCATTTCTGCTAATTCCATAGATCATTGAAGCCATTTTGCTTCTGTCTATGTTTTTAGCTAGAAACTTCTGAAAGTTGTGATCATACTCTTTGATGATCTCATCAGCATTGCTGGGAGTTTCAGGGATTGTTTCCTTCTGAGAGTTTTGCAATTGGTTTTCTAATTTTGAAATTTTATCTTTTAACTCAGAATTCTCCAGTCTGAGACTCTCAGTCTTATCAGAGTCAGAAGCAAGATTCCTTTTCAGGTTTCTGAATTTGACTCTGATCCGCTAATACCTTTCCAGAATTTCATTAAGGCTTTCAGCTAATTCATCCTTAGTAAAATTTATAGTAAAGTCAGGGAATACCTCTTCTGTATCTGATCCAGAGCCTGACACAAAAGCTTCACTGTCTTCAGATACGTTTGCCATGAGAGCTATGTTTGCTCTTTCATCATCTGATTCTGAGTCAGCTTCAGATGTGTCAGAATCATCCCATGTAGCCATGAGACTTTTCTTCTTTTCCTTGCCAAACTTCTTTTTGGGCTTCTCCTTCTGAAGCTTTGGGCAATCACTTTTGTAGTGCCCTTGCTCGTTACATTCATAGAAGATGATGTCTTTGTTGTTTGACTTTCTGTATCCTGAAGCACCTTCAGATCTTCTGTGTCTAGAGGAGGATTCTGACCTTCTGTATCTGGAGGAGGATTCATTCTGATTTTCTGATCTTCTGGGATTCCTGAACTTCCTTTGCCTCTGCTTCCACAGTTGGTTCACCCTTCTGGAGAGAAGAGAGAGTTCATCTTCTTCTGATGAGGATCCATCATAGGTTTCTTCCACAGCCTGCAAAACTTTGGAGTCAGATTTTCTGTTAGATTTTAAAGCTAATGGCTTACCTTGCTTTTGTGGTTCATCTGCTTCTAGCTCTATCTCGTGACTTCTGAGGGAGCTAACAAGTTCCTCCAGAGAGATTTTGTTGAGATCCTTGGCTAGCTTAAGTGCTGTGACCATTGGCCTCCACTATTTTGGCAAGCTTCTGATGATCTTCTTAACGTGATCAGAAGTGGAATACCCTTTGTCAAGAACTTTTAGACCAGCAACAAGAATTTGGAATCTTGAAAACATAGCTTCTGATTCACTATCTTCCATCTTGAATGCCTCATACTTCTGAATGAGCACAAGGGCTTTGGTTTCTTTGACTTGAATGTTGCCTTCATGCGTCATTCTCAGAGAATCAAACATATTCTTGGCAGTTTCTCTGTTTGATATTTTCTGATATTCTGAATATGAGATGGCGCTGAGAAGGATTGTTCTGGCCTTGTGGTGATTTCTGAACTTACGCTTTTGCTGATCAGACATCATTTTCCTGTCAATCTTCTGACCACGTCCATCCACTGGGTGCGTGTATCCATCAGTCACCATGTCCCACAGATCAGCATCATGGGCCAGAAAGAAACTCTCAATTCTGTCTTTCCAGTAGTCAAAGTTCTCTCCATCAAAGACTGGAGGTTTGCCACTGAATCTGTCCCTTTCTTCATTGTTGTCATTGTTGATGTTTTGACTTGGTCCTGCCATGGTGTTTTTCAGACGCTGGATCTTGTACTGACACGGTTAAATGTTTAAGCTCAGAACCAGGCGCTCTGATGCCAATTGAAGATGTGAAAAACACAAGAAGGGGGGTTGAATTGAAAAACTTGGATCAAATAAAAAACAGCTTAAGGACACAATATTTTTATCCTGGTTCGTTTGATCTCAAACTACTCCAGTCCACCCGTCAAGGTGATTTCGCCTCTCTCCAACGAGGTCTTAATCCACTATTCTCAAAGGATTACAACAGCTACTTTAACAACTGTTAAAGTCTTCTTGAGTATAACCACAAACCAGTTTATCTCAAGGAAATCTTTTACAAATAATTGAACAAGAGTGTGTTAACGTTTTCTAACAAAACAGTATATCACAACTGTGATAGTTACACAAATTAAGCTTGGAATAAAATGAATTTGCTAAAGCTTTGAATATGCGTGGTTTGGAAGGCTTGGCAAATTGTTGTGTGCGTACGTACGTGCTTCTTTTTACAAGCAGACTTGTTTATATAGGCAAGGCAAAGATACGTTGTCCATAAAGCAAGTTTAATGATAATAACGCACTTTCCTTTTGAAGAAGATTTTGTCTGAAGAAAGCCGTTAGCATTTAATTCTGTCTTGAATAATTAATAACGCTTCAGAGTCTTCTTTGTTGTAACTGCTGATAACACTTCAGGGTGTTGATGACTTGGTAAAGATGTCTTTGATCAGAGTCAGAGTGTACTTGTTTAGGCGCATATTCTGGCCATCAAGCTTTAGCGTATAATCTGGTAGCTTCAACGTGTACCACATATTGCTGAACTTCTGATGCTGATTCCAATCTGATGCTGATTCCATCAGAAGTTCTGCATATACAAAACATAATTCTAAGAAGCATAATTTTTCTTTGTATATATCTTTGAGTTTATTTATTCTTTGTATTTTATTATCATAAAAACTCTAATCAAGGGTTGTAGAATCAAACTATGTTCTAACAAGCTCGAAAAAGGAAGAAAATGTTATAAAGGAGACCTGCTCTTGAAGGATGATTAACCTAATTTAAAATCACTCCACCTCTATATGTGTGTTCTTTCCAGGATCAGGAATGATACTCAAAGATCAAGTGATCTTTGACCGGCCTCTCCTGATCTACAAAGCTCACTGCTACGAAAGAAAAGACATCACCCCATTTCCACGAGGCCAATTCGGTAACAAATGATCAGAACAACTCCTTATGATCGCAGAGGAGGCGTTGCATTTCCAGGACCTCTCACTCAAAGTGCTTTGCCTCTACACACCTTACACTTAAAGAGTCGTGTAATGTTAATCATATTTTTATTTTTATAGGGATACCAACAAAAGACTTCGACAACACTATGCAAAGGATAACCCAAGGAAGAGTCTGACTATAATATAGAGAGAGACTTCCATAAGGTAACAAGGGAGGACATCATCATTCATTAGAGCAACTCAACCTGCAATATAGAGGTCAGCTCAGGTAAACCAGGCTCGACCCTAATAAAGAGGAAATAACTGTTAAAAGACTATGTATAATTCAATATCTTACTTAGAGCATCTCGCTTTTACGTGCCTCATGCGGAACTGTATTATCCATACTCTCTCATAAAGCATTTCACCCCTACGGACTTTATGCTTAAGGGACTATATACAATCAAGTTTCTCACGTAAAACAACTCGCTCCTATGAACTCATGCTTGGGAGACTGTGTACATATCCGAGAATTTGGGTTGGATTGGATCCATACCCATCCTCAAGAGACCATTCTCAGTCTCCCAGCATCTTATAGGTGTTGCATTGTTCTGGATCAACATAAATGGCCAAAACTAACATTTCGGCCTAAAGCCTGCACATCTGGTTGATAACTAATACACTTTAATATTTAGACATAACTTTAAGAGTGTATTAACGACCATAAACGACAGGTCACATACAAATAAGCAAGATGCTTGATTCTTATTTATTGTATTTAGCTAGATAAGGAGACAAGTATCATAATTGACAAATACAATTGATCATAATGACTCATAGCCTAGGATCCCCATATATAAATAGATAATCACTACACATTTGAGACGGACTTTTTATATCCTTCACACTTATATAACATTGTGACTCTTAAAGTGTGTTTGAAATAAGAGAATAACACAAGAGAGAAATACATGAGAGAGAAATAGGGGAGAGAAATACAACTTCTCATGTTTGGGACATAAGAGAAATAAGAGAGAGAACTTAAATCTGTGTGGGACCCACACCTTTTGCTCTTCTCTCCAATTTGAGAAGAAATGAGGTGAAGAAAGGTACTTCCACTTTTGTCCCTGTTTTTTACCGTAATTTTTAATACACATTTGAGTAAGCAATATTCTTGGAGATGAATATTTAGGTTTCATAAACATGCATTGGAAAAAATATAAATCTATCTCTGAAGAAACCAGTCATAAATATTGTCAAGTGAGAGTTTTTTTAGAGGGTTACGGAGATTAATTTAATTAGCTAAATCAATTAATAAGTAATTTAATATGTTATTTTATTTAAGCTAAAATTATAAGGATGTTTTTGTACTTTTCAAAATATCAATATTTCTTTCTCCTCTATTTCTCTTCTCTTTTTCCTAAATCAAACAATACCTAAAATTTCTTCTATATTTCACTTCTTTCTCTCTTATTATACTCTCTCTTACCTATTTCTCTCTTTTTAATTTTTTTTTTCATAGCCAAACAAAGCCTTACTGATTTAACACCAGCAGAGTTAACAAATATGTATTTTACGTATACATGAACATAATAGAACTTTTTACCATAGGATAAGAAACAGAAATGTTAATTTGACACTAAAAATTACACTACACCATATGAAATTATTTATTTGTACTTACAAAATTATTTAAAATATTCCAATCTGAAGTACTTTATTGATACAAGATATTCTCTCTCTTTATTACTACCACATATGAAGTGGGTGGGAATTTTTTTTTTTAAATAATCACTTTTTTCAAAAAAAAAATCGTAAATAACCATTTTTTCAAAAAATTTATCAAAATGACCACTTTTCAAACAAAAAAAATTCGCCACACTGAAGAGTAGCCACTATGTGTGGCGCATGCATGTATTTTTAAGAGGAGGCCTCATATTGTATGGCTTGTCCTCCTCTGTAAAGCCATACAGTATGGCGCATGCATGTATTTTCAGAGAGGAGGCGCCACCATCCTTGGCTTGACAGTGTTATTGCATAATTTTTTTAAAATAAAATAAAACTAACTAAAAAAATATATTAATATTTAATATTACACAATGCATGGATACATTTTTTTGTACACCCCTCAACCTAAGCAGGCCCCAGTATGACATAAACGACGGTGCCTTTGCCTCGCCCCTTGTCTCACTCCTCTCGGTTGATTTTTCTGAAGTGTTTGTAGTCTGTTCTGACTCGCTTGATCATGAGGTAGTTGATATGATGATCCTGGTACATCAGGATCATATATCTCATCAATCATTTCTCCCCACTATGATGTGCTTCCAAAGAGATCGGTGCCGATGTTATTGAAGTTCAGTCTTGTTGGTTGGGATATGTGTGGGTGGGATGGTTGATAGTATTGGAATGTTGAATCGTGATAGAAATGAAGCAACGGTTCTTGTAGTGTATGAAACCCGTATGATGGTTGGGTACTTCGATGGTGTGATGTTTGACTGTATGTAGGTTGGGTGGTATGGCAGGAAGAAGATGTATCATATGTGTCTTGGATGTTTTGGTAGGATGAGGATGGTGCATATTGTTGGTGGTGGGTCGGGTCATGCTCTTTGTATTGTGTTTGTGTGTGTGGCATGAATTGATGACGAGTTTGGTTGAATGAGGTGGTGTGTGGTTGTTGGGTTTGAGTGGGTTGACATTGTGGTTGGGTTTGGTATTGTTGAGGGGTTGGTTGTTGGGTTTGGTATTATTGAGGGATTGGTTGTTGGGTTGTTGTTGGGTGTATGTTGCAGCTCTTTGGCGTGGGTCGACCAAATATGTCTCTTGAGACAGAAAAAAATTTGTTGAAATCAATGTGTACCATCTCAAATATTAGAGCGTCGGTTTTAAGTCATCTTGCAAGATCGGCTCCCTTAGGACCAATTCACGTCCATGCCTCCATTGACGACATTGATTTTATAGTCAACATGGTAATTGACTATGTTGAGTAACAGACCAAAACCGACATGTCGTATGTACGGTTCAATTTAAACGTCGTAAGGAACATACTCATGGACACAGCAACGAAATCTTTTAACATCCTATTAAAAACATGAATTACGTATAAGAAATACAAGATTTACGTATAACAATCATAAGAATTAAGGGGGGGAAATTTGTCGGGAAAAAATAGGTATTGAGGAAAATACACTTACAAAGGTTTCAATGTTGTTCGGAGTTCCTCTATGTTGATCACCCATGGTCAAGAGAGACATTATTTCTTGATTACTCTCGTGTTGTTGTTGATACTTCAAGAAAGAAATAATGTGTGAGTTATGATTGTGATGAACATATATGGTGAATGTTACATGTATTTATAGGAAAATCTTGAAGAATACTTTGCATGCAGGAGATACACATAGGCACCACACTAGGTGGCACATGCTCTTCCTTAATACACATAGGCGCCACACTAGGTGGCACATGCTCTCTATGATACACATAGGCGCCATTCAACATGGCTTGTTGCTTTTTGCATGCACGCAAACCTGCAGCGTGGCAGGGATCAAATGGCATGCATGCAATTTTGTTGTACAATGACAAGCCACCCTAGGTGGCATATGCATGCAAAAATAGGAGGATAATCCACCCTATGTGGCGCATGCATGTAAAAATAGGAGGATAAGCCATTCTAGGTGGCGCATGCATGCAGAATTTAGAGTACATCCCATATTTTCATCAGTCTATTTAATCGTCTGTGTAGGGTGCATTACTAGTATACATCTATAACTCACAAAAAACATACCTCAACAACATGGATCATTCACAAAATTATACTATTGTTGCCCATATTAACGGTGAGACGTTCAACCGCGATAACTTAGGTTTTAATTTCGGTAATACTGATTTTATCCGCTTTCGGATGAACAAGAAATCAAGTTTTGTATGCTTCAAAGATAGACTAGAAGATAAATTGCAGTGTGGTCCAGTTTATCAAATTCTTTACAAGTCCCCATTTCTATTTGACAACAACCAAGTCAAATTTTATCAACTTAAGGTGCACGACGATGATGATGTTCGAAACATGTTTCGAACACATGAACAATCCGGGTTCAATGAGATTGAGTTGTATGTTTTATTACAGCAACCAGATCAACCTCAGGTGGTAGATCCTTTTCAAGACTTTGAAGAAGAGGATGAATCTGACGAGGAAAACCATCCCGAAGTCGATGTTATTGACCAAGAAGAAGAAGATAATGAGGCAATGATTGATTTTATGGTCAATGATGACGCTGCAGATCAAGAGCATGAACATGTACTTGCAAGTCATGCGTACAACCCTCTGTTTCTCATGAAGAGCTTGAATTTGGGGGAAGATGAACCATCCTCATATATCTTTCACAATCCTTATATGCAAACCGAAGGGGCCTCGAAAGTTGGAGACAAATTTCGAACAAAAGAAGAGTGTCTTAGAGCTATCAAAAAATACCACATGGAAATTTTAGCTGATTTCACTATAGATAAAAATATTTCAGGAAGGTACGTTATTTTATGTCATTAAAAACCAATTTTCCATTTTCGGTTAACTGCATCTTACAGGAAGAGAAGTGATTCATGGGAAATAGGTTCCATTGATCCACTCCACACTTGCATCACCATCGTTCCGACACAGGATCATCGAAAACTTAGTTCTCAACTAATATGTCAAGAAATCTTGCCTCTTACTAGCAAGGATCCATCATTAAAGGTGATTACAATTATTTCTCATATCACTACAAGATTCAATTATACTCCCTCTTACAGGAAGGCATGGATCGGGAGGCTAAGGCAGTTGAACTTGTGTACGATAATTGGGAGGAATCGTGCAAAGAACTTCCATGATTTTTGGTGGCACTCAAATATTATGCTCCGGGAACTGTTATAATTTTGCAGACACTCCCGACATTTACCCCAGACAGAACTCGTGTTAGTGGAAATGGAATATTTCATCGATTGTTCTGGAATTTTGAACCATGCATCAAGGGTTTTGCATTTTGCAAACCTATTATAGAGATTGATGGAACTTGGTTATACGGGAAGTATAAAGGAACGTTACTCATGGAAGTGGCACAAGACGGGAACATTAATGTTTTTTCGATTGCCTTCGCTCTAGTTGAAGGTGAGGCAGGTGGTGCATAGAATTTCTTTCTGAAGAATCTCCGATTACACGTTGCTCCTCAACCCAACCTTTGTTTGATTTCAGACAGAAATCCATCGATTATGAGTGCATACAATAACCCTGATAATGGTTGGCAGGATCCCTCATTCAACACATGTCTATTGCATTAGACATATCACACAAAACTTCATGCTCCATATCAAAGACAAGACACTTTGAAAGAAAGTTATTAATGCAGGGTATGCCTTAACAGAACCGTCATTCCGACACTATCACGAAGAAATTAGGTTGGAAAACTCAGAAGCATTAAGGTGGATCGATAACATTCCAGTGGAGAAGTGGACTAAGGAATTTGACAATGGTCAACGATGGGGCCACATGACAAAAAAATTGGTGGAATCATTGAACTCTGTATTCAAAGGCATCTGAAACCTACCAATTACTGCTTTGGTTAGAGCAACATATTTTAGGATGGGGTCATTGTTTGACACAAGAAGTTCAAAATGTAGGGCAGTGTTACAATCAGGGCAGTTTTTCAGTGAATGCACGATGAAAACATTTAATGAGGAGGTTGTGAAAGCAAACACCCATAGTGTCACCGTGTTTGACCGTATTAAAGGTTGGTTCAGTGTACAAGAGACAATGGATCATAATGAGGAGAGGCCAAGGGGATATTGTCGGGTAGAACTAGATAGAGGTTGGTGTGATTGCGAGAAGTTTCAAGCATTTCGCATGCTTTTCTCTCATGTCATAGTGGCATGTTCGCTTGGACCCAATACAACATATATCCCCCGTGTACACAGTAAAGAGCGTTTTAAGTGTGTACATCAATACCTTCTCTGTGTTGGCAAAGGAGGATTATTGGCCTGCTTATCAAGGGGACATTGTTTGGCACAATGAACAAATGCGACGGAAGAAAAAGGGGCGCCCGAAAAACACTCGTATTAGAACTGAAATGGACACGGCCAACAAAATGATAAGATTATGCAATACATGTCGTCTTCCCGGACACAATCGGAATTTTTTTCCGAATATTGGGTCTAGCTCTGCAATCTAACTTTTTTATAGCAAACTTTCCGGAGTGTTTAATTTATTGTACACAATATTTCAATTTAAATTCGAGTTATCATTTCGTGTTCAATTTATCATTCGATTACAACAACTTTCACATAATGACACAAAAAATTACAACACCACATACTCAGGAAAACAATACAACAACATAATAAGCAAACAAAACAACTAAACAAATCATAATATCTAAGAGATAAAAACCATCAACACAATATCGTCTGGTCCAAGCATCATCATCATGACATCAGCGTCACATCTCACCTTTTTCCATGATCGACTTACTCCATTTTCGTTCCTCATTGTGATGTGCCTTTCTATTTTTCTGATTTGTTCACCTTCAAGAATGTCTCCTTCCAACCAGCGAATCAAGTGCCTCTGAAAATGCTCGAACGTCTGCATGTTCCAGAGTTTGATCTTCATCGGAGAATTTGTCACCGAAAAAATAACATGCGCATCTCTTTTGATCAGTGAAAACTTTGGCAAGGGAGTTGGAGACATTTTCTAAGAGTTATGTAACAAATAGTGTGAAAAAATGAAGAGGATGGGTGGTTGCATTTATAAAAAACGCAATAACACTGTCAAGTCAAGGAGGGTGGCGCCTCCTCTCTGAAAATACATGCATGCGCCACACTGCATGGCTTATAGAGGAGGATAAGCCTTGCAGTGTGGCGCCTCCTCTTGAAAATGCATGCATGCGCCACACAGAGTGGCTACTCCTCTGTGTGGCGAAATTTTTTTATTTGAAAAGTGATCATTTTGATAAATTTTTTGAAAAAATAATTATTTAAGAAAAAAAATTGAAAAAAAAATATTTGAAAAAAAAAATTCAATGGGTGGACCAGGTCTTTATAGACAAATGTTTCTCTTTCTCTTTCACCACACAATTAATTAATTTACTTTACACTATTATTAACCAACTTTTTTTTTATTATTAATTAATATTATATGGTTATTCATGATAGTTTATTAACCATGTTCTGGAGTGGATTGATAAACTTTTTTCACATCTTTAACCAAAATAATTTAATATTAATCAAATTTATATATTTATTCATGTTTGTTTATTAACCATTTTCTTTATATTAAAAAATGTTATAAACTTTTATCTCTGTCTTAGTGTTTATTAACCAAGGCATACACTCTATTAATCATCTTTTTACATACCATTACCATCTTTATATTAAAAAATGTTATAAATTTATACACATACTTGAACGTTTATTAACCAAACATGCACACTATTAATTATTTTTTTACACACCATTAATCAATTTTTTCACACCATATATGAATTGGATTAACACTAAATAAACTTGGTTGAAGATTTGAAAAAGTTGATCAATTCATTTTAGAACATGGTTAACAAACATTCATAAATAAATATATGAAATTAATTAATAGGAAAAAGAGTTGTTTAATTATGTATATCAAATTGATTAATTGTATGGTCAAAGAAAGAGAAACAATGACAGAGATAGACCTGGTCCACTCATTCACTCATCTAATATTTGTTAAAGTAATTGATTAGGATATTTTAATGAATTTTTTTAGGTACAAATGTGTAGTGTAACTTATAGTGTCTAGCATTTCTGGATAAAAATTGGCGCTATTATTTTGCTTATAATGATGAACAAGAATTTGACGTTAATTTTTTAGTTTATACTAGTAGTGACAGGAAATAAATTCAAAGAAGTTGATCATATTCAATTCGATTAATTCAAGCAAAACATATTCATGATTCGAGGTAAATTCATCTAACTTTTTTTTTTGATAGCAAATTCATCTAACTTTATTATAATAGTACTCGATAATTCAGCAAACTAAATGAAGAATCACTACTAAAAACACAATTTCAATCAAATTCAGCTGCCTTATAATCTAAAGTTTTCAAGCTTGGGCCACCACTACGGTTTCAGCATTTCCCATGTTTATTTCCATCCCGTTGGTACTATCAACTTCTTCTTTCTTTTCATGCTCACAAACTGAGACACCAACCTTTTCTCCGGTTACGATTTCGGCAACCCAATTTTTCAACAAATCAGTAGAAACTTCATCTGTTTGAGCAGTGCAAGAATAGTGAGTGTTTAAAAATAAGCAACTAGCAGTAAACCAGACACTATGAATGAGAGCATTACCTAATCTTGGGACAGTGTGACCTTGAGGATGCCTTATTATAACAGGTTTCTCAAAAGCAGAAGCAAGTTCCTCAGAAGGAATTTTCAACCAATCTTTTTCACCAATAAAATGAACAGATTTAGCTTTGATCACATCCTTGTATGCAACATCACATATACTAGGATCTCTAAACTTAGATCCTGATATTGATACAAAAAACTTTATAGGTGGATGCTCCTTTAACAACTTTCCCTGTGCTTGATAACCTATTAAAAGTGCTGAAAGTGTTGCACCTTGAGAGAACCCAAGAAAACCATCAAAGGGACCATTGGCTATGATGTATTCAGTCAAGTATGTGATGCATTCTTCCAAGTTAGTGTACTCAGTGAAATCCTGAAATATATTTATTATAGGTTTCGCTAAATTTAATTTCTTAATAAAGATTATACACAAATAACAGACAAACACACAATACAATACAATACGCTGTTTATAATATTTTTACACCTTATCGAATTGAAACCATTCAAAGTAAGGTGGAGGAAAAATGCCATCTATGTCAGATTTCCCTCCAGCAGCAAATTTTCCATCTGGGAATTCCTGTGACCATCAATACCATTAATAGTTAGTTTATTTTACTAAAATACATATGTTAATATATATGAAATATTAAACAGAAATAGCAGATAAACGGACAATATTAAAATAGTGTTGATAAGTATTATTACCATATGGAATTGAGAGAAAATAGAAGGATCCCATTTGCTGATTTGTTTTTTGATGAAACTGCCACTGGTTCTGAATCCATGGAGGCACAGTATTTTCATCTTCTTTTCATTTTCTCCTCCTCCAACCATTTTTGTTTCTCTGTTTATTTTAACATCACAAAGTTGGACTTTTTGTAAATAAGTGAGGACAAATCTGAGCCTCTATTTCTACCTAACTCTGTTAGGTGTGTATTAGATTTAAGGCTTTTAATCTAACAACCAGTTACTTTTGTTGACTTGGTGGGTTTGGTGTCGCACATGCAATGAACCTTGACACTGAATTTTCCAACTTCATAAAAAGTGATCTTTCTGTCTACTTATAAAATTTTGTTTGCCTATCAAAGTAGCATCTATGTGAAAGTTTTGGATTTTTGACTTTTTGTTAAAATTAATTGTTCACACAAAGTGTGTGTGATGCGGGGGCACGTTTGCAATATTTTATTCCTTAAACATGTAGTTATTGTTAGAAAATATTATTATATTTTAGTAATAGTAGTTTAGTTTTTTTTTTTTAATATATAGGATTTAAATTTGTTGCATTTAAGGATTAGAGATAGCTCATGAATTCATGAAATGGAGTTCAGATAGGATAAATCAGTGTGAATTAAACTTTTAGTGCGACGGTGAAAGGGTGAATTTGTAAGATTTACACTCTAACGATTAAGTTATTTAAGGAGTAAAAAATAAATTTTAAAGCAAGAATGGATTGAATATATAAAATCATATGATTTAGTCTTTATATAGTATGTGTGGTTAAAATCACTCGTGTGTGATTCGACGCATTGTGCAGGTTGTTGTTAGATTAGATCTAACAGTGAGAGATGTGATGGTGGGTGTGATCGTGTGTTCTCAACAAGGATGAGAGTCTACCTGTTTCGGTCGTCTTCTTCTTCAACACTTATTATTCTCCCTTCTTCATGAGTCTTACAATTACTCCAAAACAGTTGCCCAAAAACCTGTGTTATACGTCGTACAACGAAAGCTTTGTCGGATTTTTTAAATCTTTTTAATTTCGAGTTTGTCCTTCTTGCCCTAAAAGTTCCAAAACTATAATTACTCATTCATGCATCATTCACAGCTTGGTGATACTATAAAATTAGCCTACATTTCTCTTCATCATCAACCTTTAACATATGCATACACACTAACATTACATTCTGATAATATTCTATTGGGGTGTCATCTAGACGAGGATTGATAGTGTCCAATTAGGTATTAGGTTAAGCTTTGTAAGGATCTTCATCCGAGAAAAACTGCGGGTTTGTCCTCCAAGATCATTGGTTGATTTGGGGGTTTTCGTACAAGACGTTCAAGAGGAAATTGCGGTCAAGTGAAGTCCTTTGGAGATAAAGAATACAAGGGATCCTTTGGAGATAAAGAATATAGAGGAAGTAGCAAGAGAACGACAATTTACAATTGAAGTCTTGTGTTGCAATAATTTGAAATTGACGGTGCGCGAAAGTTTTAGAGATAAAGAATGCAAAGGAGTAGCAAGATCTAGACGGTCAATTTGCATTTATTGTGTCTTGGTCTTTCTCAAGATCAAAAGAAGAGAAGGGGTGGAATCAACAACAAGTATTAAGGTTTGTGAAATTGCTCTTGAACACTTCTCTTGTATCAACATTTTGTATAGTAAGAATTATCCTAATTCCATTGGAAGTAGGCACAGACATACCCACATGTAAGGACGACAGTAGGGAACTGTGAAGACAAACTTCTTGTGTCTCTTTTATTTTTGATTTTACTTGCTTTGATTTTCATCAATAAATTTACAAATAGAATTGCATTATCAATTGAATTGTAAGAAATTTTCTGAATTATTTTTTATTCTAAATCAAGTGTTGATATAACTTATAATTGTAACAGCCTTCTAAAACACAACGAATAATCAACAAATAGATCAGAGTAATTCACCATTCAAAGGGTGTCACATATTCATATAAAACATCATAATAAAACACTTTGCTCCGTAACACGGGTTTTGATGATTTTAAACACATATTCCTTTAAGAATATCATCGTTAACTCAACACATTTCATCGGAAATAATATTTCAAAACATCTTTATCAGTACATCACAATCAAGTACCATCTCTCAACATGGTTCATGAGTTTATACTCCAAAACATCTTAAAACAAAATGAACGTTATCAAAATGACATAAAGAACATATAGCTCAAATCAATCAATCCCCAAACCCCGATGTTATATATCAGAGTAAGACCCTCTTGTTCAATGGAAAGTAAATAAACACACTCTGAAGCTATCCTCTAACCTTCAACGGACTATTCTTGATCACCTGCAAGTTACTCACAAATAGAGGCAATATTTCCAAGCAGAAAGGGTGAGTAATCATAATCATTATAAAAGACATAAGAAATAAATATAGTAGATATGCACATAGGCAAGACATCACACATCATCAGAACCTCATGTTATACTCACACTTTCACAATATCATCATTACACAATAACTCTTATCATCAACATCACTTAATCAAATAATTATGCGATGTCACATATAATGTAATGCAACTTCATAGACTTATGCATATGGTACCAAAACTTCACTGATGAATCGATCATAATTTTCTCCAAAGATCCCCACCAATAGGATCGATTCCAACTTGGAATCAGAGAACTTTATAATATTGAACTCAATCCATACTATGGGATTGATGCATTCACTAGACTATCTTCCTATCATCATCACTGGATCAAAGTCCAAACACCACTGGACCGAAGTCCTAACAACATCACTGGACCGAAATCCTAAATTATGCCATGAACGCATGATGCACAATAACATAATAAACATGATCACGGCTAGTCAAAATGCATCATCTTTCATGAATTCATCACATACATCATAATATACAAAACATCATCACAACATCATCATATTATCATAGCAACAATATAGTATCATCACAGTATCAACAACTCACCATATAACACACATTTATGTAACCCAATAAAGGGAAACCTAACTTCATCATGATTTAGGTACTGGAATTCAAGTGCCTTCCTCTTCTTATCGTGATAACTCTTCTGACGACTATGAGAAGATTTCATCCTCTCTTGGATCATCTTGATCTTCTCAATTGTTTTCTGCACAATCTCAGGTCCGAGCACAACACTCTTGCCCGACTCATACCAACATAATGGAGTTCTACACCTCCTACCATACAATATATGCAGTGTAATTCTAATACTAGAAGGGTAACTATTATTATAAGTAAACTCGATCAACGATAAATGACTGTACCAAGCTCCTCCTTGTTCTAGAACACAAGCCCTTAGCAAATCCTCCAAAGACTATATAGTTCTCTCTGTTTGACCATCCGTATACGGGTGATATGCGGAACTCAAACTCAAATTTATACTGAAAGCATTCTGTAAACCTCCCTAGAATTTCAATGTAAACCTCAGATCTCTATCCAAAATGATACTTGAAGGTGTTGTACCCCAAAATTTTCCCTCCCATATTTCTCAATACATTCCAAGTAAGGTCCTCAAATTGCTCAAGGAATTCCAAGGGTTGACCAGACAAACCCTCTCCTAAGACAGTCTACCTCAAATTAGGGTTTCAGTTTGCATCAAGATGTTTGAGTCCAAAGGATCCCAAATGCTCACCCTACATACAGTCAAACTTCAAGATTTTTGGTAAACATCATAATTTTGAAGCATTATTCATTATTTGATCAAGGGTTGATCATGATTCATCAAGGATTACTCATAATTCATCAAAACCCAAAAGTTGCTAAATTAGGGTTTTGTAGGAAATGTCAACTCAACTTTGACCAAGCATAACTTTCTCATACTTTATCAAAAATGACCCATCCAAAGCTCATTTTGAAGAGGATGTGATTCCCTACAATCCATATTCAGTTCCCAAGTTCAAGATATGCACTCACAAGAAGATATAAATTTGGACATTATAGGTCATTTTGAAAAGTCAACAAAAACACCTTTTTTGTCAAAACTTCATACATGAAAATGGAAGACTCAATTTAGATGAGACTAAAAGGGTTGCTTAGAGGACATTTTAAGCTTTCTAAAAAGTCCAAGAACACATCTCTAGGGTTAAAATTGAAGGAGTAATGCTTTGTTGAAGTTGACCCTTTTTGCAAAATTGCCAAAAGTCAAAAGTGGACAAAATTGCTATTTTTTTCAAATGGGCCCAACATTTTGTGCTTGCATTGAGTTTGTAACATGATACAAGACCCATGACCCTTTCCACTTGTCTTTATTTTATTTTTGTCATTCATTTTGATTTTTATTTCAATTAAATCAAATTAAATCAAAATAAAATCATGAAAATATCAAAACTAATCAAAGCTTGAGATTTCGTGCATGTTTAGGTCTCTTATACAGCTGAGAAGAGAATAAAATCGTGCAAGCTTCATTTGGACATAAAAAGATTGGATTTGGCTTGATTTGGAAAGATTGGCATAAGGATCAAATCATGATTCAAAATGCATCATCTTCCATGAATTCATCACATACATCATAATATACAAAACATCATCACAACATCATCATATTATCATAGCAACAACATAGTACCATCACAGTATCAACAACACACCATATAATACACATTTATGTAACCCAATAAAGGGAAACCTAACTTCATCATGATTTAGGTACTGGAAATATATATATATATATATATATATATATATATATATATATATATATATATATATATATATATATATATCCTATTATTCATTTTATTTCACCTAATTAAAGTTTATCGTGTTAGCTATTCAACACTTTGAACGACGCCTCAAAACGAGTTCTAAAACTCAAGTTATGGCACTTTGAAAATCCTACTGTTGTCCATTACCTAAAGCTTCGCCCGACAACGTGGGAGAGACAGCCCATCAATTCTTCTTTGGCTTCCATCACCCGACGATGCATCTTGCTCGCCTGGTGACACACCTCTCGCTCTTGCATCGCCCGACAATGACATGATCGGCACACTCCAGTAGCTCCAGTTTTATGCCCATTCCATCGCTTTCAATCTCGCCCGGGATGACCCAGCAACATCGTCATCACCCGATGACGCCTCCCATCGCCCGGCGACACACACCAGTATGAAATCCACTTCTGCAATATTTGCACTACATCAGTCCTATTTTTGCATGATTTCACACCAATATAGACCCAAAACTCATCTAAATCATCATGGTTTCACAATATCACAAGAGTACATCATAGTAAACATCATATACATCATTGCTCATCATTATAACATCAATTTATCACTAATTTCATCAAAATCATCATAATATCAAATTCAAACAAAAGCCCAACACAACCTACAATTATCTAAACCTTAGATCAATTATAATAACAATGATAAACACCCCTTAACTTAGATCTTAGCAACAAATCTATTCCTCTTGGTGTTCTATCACAAATCCTCTTGCCCTAGCTCTCTCTTCTTTTCACCGCTTCCTCCAAATCTTACAATTGCACAGAATGATTGTTCAAAACTCCTAAACCTTCCTTATACCAAACTTACCCCTTAGACCCCTAATGCAATCTTCCACTATTATCCTCACTTATTCTTCCCAAATGACCACTTTTCCCTTATCACCTCTTAATACTGATATTACTCTATTTTACTAATTAAAATAATTCTAACCAATTATTCTAATTATTCTAAATTATCCAAAATCTTCTTAATTCCCAATAATTCCTATAACACATGAACATCATATAACCATCAAAATTATCAAAACAACAAAGATCATCACAACTACTCATCATAACAAATTAAGAATTTAAATAAATAACTTAATTAATTTGGAGTGTTACAACTCTCTTCCACTTGAAAGAATTTTCATCCTTGAAAATTACCCGACGAAAACAAGATTGGATAAAACTCTCTCATTTGATCCTCATGTTCCCAAGTCCAACTTCCACCAGCTGGTCCACCCCACAATACCTTCACTAAGGCGACGTCCTTTACTTGCAATTGCATCACTTCTCAGCATTCTATTTGCACGGGTGATGATTCCATAGTTAGGCTATCTCTCACTTGTACATCATCCATTTGAATTACATACAAAGGATCCATAATGTATTTCCTCAGTTGGGACACATGAAACACATCATCTCGCAAGTGACGGCAGAAAAGTAATCCGATAAGCCACCTCATCTATCTTCTTTGATATCTGATACAGACCAACAAAACACGACATAAGTTTTCTCGGCTTTAAAGCTCTACCAACATCAGTTACAAGAGTAACTCTCAAAAAAACATGATCATATTTTTGGAATTCAAGTGCCTTCCTCTTCTTATCATGATAACTCTTCTGACGAGTATGAGAAGCTTTCATCCTCTCTTGGATCATCTTGATCTTCTCAATTGTTTTCTGCATAATCTCAGGTCTGAGCACAACACTCTTGCCTGACTCATACCAACATAATGGAGTTCTACACCTCCTACCATATAATACTTTATACGATGTCATTTCAATACCAGAATGGTAACTGTTATTATAAGTAAACTCGATCAACGACAAATGACTATACCAAGCTCCTCCTTGTTCTAGCACACAAGCCCTTAGCAAATCCTCCAAAGACTATATAGTCCTCTCTGTCTGACCATCCGTCTACAGGTGATATGCGGAACTCAAACTCAACTTTATACTGAAAGCATTCTGTAAACCTCCCTAGAATTTCAATGTAAACCTCTGATCTCTATACAAAATGATACTTGAAGGTATCCCATGAAATTTCACAATCTCATCAATATACATGTCATATAGCTTCTCCATAGGATGATTACTCTTCATCGGTAATAAATGAGCCGACTTAGTCAACCTATCCATTATCACCCAAATCAAATCATTACCTTTAGCAGTCTTCGGCAAACCCGACACGAAATCCGTAGAGACACTGTCCCATTTCCATTTTGGAATACTCAAAGGTTGCATAAGACCCATAGGCTTATGATGTTCAATCTTCGACTTCTGAAAATTCAAACAAGCGTAAACAAACTTAGAGATCTCCTTCTTCATACCAGGCCACCAAAATAACTTCTTCAAGTCTTGATACATCTTCGTAGCACCGGGATGAATACTCAACCCACTTCGATGTCCCTCTTCGAGGATACTTCTCTTAAGTTCTAGAATATCCGGAACACACACTCTATTTCCGAACCTCATTACACCATTATTATCAACTTTGAACTCGCATCCCTTACCTTGGTTAATCAAGGTCAACTCGTCAACCAACTTCAAATCATATTTTTGATCTTCTCGGATTTCTTCTATTATACCACTAGTTAGTTTCAACATTCCCAAATTCACACTATTGGGAGTCTCTTCACGTACTAAGCTCACGTCTCTAAATTTTTCGATCATTTCCAACTCTCGAACCATAAGCATTGACATGTGCAACGATTTTCTACTCAATGCATCAAAAACTACATTTGCTCTACCAGGATGGTAATTTAAAATCAAAGTCGAAATACTTCAACAATTCAAGCCATCTTCTTTTCCTCATATTCAACTCCTTCTAGTCAAACAAGTATTTTAGACTCTTATGATCATTGAACACTTCAAATTGAGAGCCAAAAATATGATGTCTCTAAATCTTCAACATGAACACCATAGTTGCTAGCTCTAAGTCATGCGTAAGATAATTCCTTTCACGAATATTCAATTTCCTAGAAGCATAACCAACAACCTGTCCATTTTGCATTAACACACCAGCAAAACCCATCTTCTATGCATCACAATACACTACAAAAGCATCATTGGGGTTAGGCAAAATTAATATTGGAGCAACCGTCAACCTCTTTTTCAATTCTATGAAACTTTCTTCACACGCAACATCTCACACATAAGTTTGACCTTTTCAAGTTAACTGAGTTAACGGTAACGCTAACTTAGAGAATCCTTCAATGAACCTTCAGTAGTAACCTTCTAAACCAACAAAACTTTGAATCTCAGTCGCAGACTTCAGAGTCTCCCATTTCAAAACTACATCAACTTTAGAAGGATCCATAATAATTCCATCACTAAAAATCACATGACCAAGGAAACTCACTTCCTTCAACCAAAACTCACACTTTGACAGTTTTGCATACAACTTCTTCTCTTTCAACACTTGCAACACAATCCTCAAATGTTCCGCATGTTCTCCTTTGAATTTGGAATAGATCAGAATATCATCAATAAACACCACGACAAACTTATCCAAATATGAATGAAAAGTTCGATTCATATACTTCATGAAAACACCTGGCACATTAAACACACCAAACATCATCATAGTATACTCATAATGACCATACCTTGTTCGAAAAGCCGTCCTCGGAATATCATCTGGTTTAACACGAATGTGATGATAACCTGATCTCAAATCAATCTTGTTGAAAACACAAGCACCCACCAACTGATCCATCAAATCATCGATCCTCTGAAGTGGATACTTATTCTTAATAGTCACCTTATTCAACTATCGGTAATCTACACACAATTTCATGCTTCCATCTTTATTCTTGACCAACAACACAGACGCACCCCAAGGTGAAACACTCGGTCTCACGAACTTCTTCCCAAGCATTTCTTATAGTTGTTTCTTCAACTCGCTCATATTTGAAGCTGACATCCTATAAGGATTCATTGACACCGAACTTGTATCTGGTACTAGGTCGATGGCAAACTCTATTTCATGTTTCGGAGGCAAATCACTGATGTCATCTGGAAACACTTTTGGAAATTCACAGACAACAGGTAGATCAACACTTGCAACTCCACAATCAACTTGCAACAATGTGAAAACATCGCAAACATCAAAGCTTCATCTTCTAAACGTCCATTCACTTGCTTAGAAGACAACAACATTATTTCTACATCATCACTAAACTTAGGGAGCCTTAGAGTCTTATTATAACAATTGATATGAACATAGTTGAACTCCAACCAGTTCATTCCAAGAATGACGTCAGTTTGGTGTAGGGGAAGACACACCAAATCCATCATAAAACTCTTGACATAAATAGTCAAAGGACACTTCAAACAAACACAAGTAGTAGTAATAGAACCACTAGCAAGAGTATCTAGCACCATACTACCATTCATATTAGACAACTTCAATCCCAACATGTTAGCATATTCACGCGAAATAATCGAATGAGTAACACTAGTATCAATAATAGAAACCAATTTAACATTGTTAATAAAACAAGTATCTCAAATCAAGTTGTCCTTCTTAGAATCCTCTAATCCACTCAGAGTGAAAACTCTACCATTCATAAGGGCAGTAGTATCCTTCCTTGGTTTCTGACACTGGGTACTGATATGACCATGCTCTCCATAATTGAAACAAGTCGGACCATTGATCTTGCACTTCGGAGCACGATAAACCTGACTTACCATATTTGTAGCACCTCAGTACCATATTCTGACATTCGTTAGAACAGTGACATTTTTCACCACACCTATAACATTAAAGTGGGAGCTCTTCCCCCACTTGTCTTCCTCCCATCATAAACCTTTTGTTTCCCTTTATCAGCTGGGACATCATAAGGCTTCTTACAATCTTGATATTGCTTTCCTCTTCTCTCATTCAAACTCTTGTAGTGAACTGAATGAACTTTGTTGTCTTCTTCATAGATCCTACAGTTGTTCACCAAATCTGGAAATACACAGATCTGCTGATATCCAATTACCCGTTTGATTTCCAGACGCAAACCATTCTAAAACTTGATACACCTCAAGAACTCAATAGTCACTTCACTGTAATGTGGATAATACTTCACCAGACCCACAAACTATGAAACATACTCAGTCGCAGTCAAGTTCCCTTGTTTCAACTCCAAAAAATCAATCTCATTCTTTCCGCGCACGTGCTTTGGAAAGTACTTCCTCAGAAACTCCATACTGAACACAAACTAAGTATTAGTTTCACCCACCGCTTCCAGTCTCTGATGGGTGCCAATGCACCAGTCATCAGCTTCCTCTGCCAATTGATGCATGCTGAACCATACCTTTTATGCCTCTAAGAAATCCATGACTCGAAAGATCTTATCAATCTCCTTGATCCAAGTTTGTGTTTCATCGGGACCGTTTCTACATTTGAAAATAGGCAGATGATTCTTTTGAAACGTCTCCAAAATACGAGATCCATCATTAGGCTGATGTTGCACATCCTAAGCAACAACCTGCAAAGCAGCAACAAGTGAAATACCGTTCCTTTAAGCCATTCTACACACATAAAACTAATATTAGAAACAATGCATCGATAGTGTATTCACACTAATCGACCGACATGACATGTTTATCATAAGAAAACCTAGTTGAACGAACCGACCTGCTCTGATACCACTTATGTAACACCCTTCTAAAGCCCCACGAATAATTAAAAAATATATTAGAGTAATTTACCATTCAAGGGTGTCACATCTTCATATAAAACATCATAATAAAACTTCCTGCTCCATAACACGGGTGTGATACGGTGGGAGAACTAACTTGAAGGTTTTCCGTTTGATCGCAAATGTTGCGGTTAGCAAGAGTCGCCACTGAATTTTCTTTTATCTAAAAGGAAAGTTGAAAAAGCACAGGAAAGACCTTTGAGATTATTTCTTGAGTTTGGGGGTAGATTATGAAAAGGGAAGGTATTAGCATCATTTTCATCCATGGTTATCCATGGGCTCTTAGTTACTTGCTAGATCACTTGCTTTTGTTTGAAATTATGCTTTGTGTGGTTTTTTGAAAGTATTTTGTAAAGAGGCCATTTGTTTAGGCAATCTTTGTAATGATTCTCGTTTGTAAGAATGTATACAAAGATATTGATCTTTTGAAAATGTTTTCAAGTTTTGTAAGATGTTTTGAAAGTGTAAGTGTTTGTTTTTTTGAAAATAGAAAGGATGTTTATTTTGAAATGGAACAAGTAATTAGGATCAATCTACCTACTCAAATGTATTTCTTGTTCATTTCCTTTTCCTTTGACATTGTTGTCTTACCATTGGTTTGGTAAGCAACCCTATCTTTGGATGTAAACGGGACGAACATGGGTCATCGTATAACCATGATTAGAAATGTTGCTAGGTATCTTAGCATTCTTTTTGAGGGACTAAGATCATTTGTAAGGCAACTTAGATAGCATCATCGAGGGACCATGATCTTGTATTTGCTTGTTTTTTGCTAAGATACCTTACATGCATAATATGGCCATTTTGTATAAGGCAACCAAGTGGGACCTAGGAATGCTTGTGTGCAAGTGTATCATTTTCTTGCTTGTTTTTGTCTTGAATTAGGGTTTTCTAAGTATTGATTTTAGTCTTTCCATACAAACCCTAATTAATAGCATGTTATATAAAAGTGATAAATTGCGAAATTTAAAGTTAATACGCTATTACAACATTTGAGGGGAGGGAGTGTACAAATTCATGAATGGGGATTGCAAGAATTTAAACCTAATTAGTCTATTACAACCATATTGAATTGATATCAATGTACAAGGAAATAAATAAATACAAAGTACAAAATGAATAAATGTATAAAAAAATGTAAAATGTAAAGAAAATGTATCTTGGTTTGATTTTCATGAAAAAGGATTTTGTCTTAACATGATTAAATAAAGAAAATAATTAATTATTTTTGAATTTTATTAAGAAAATATTTTTTGAATAAAACCCTTGTTCTATTTAATTGATTAAAAGGAAATAAGTTTAAGAAAAATGAATTTTTGGTATTTTTGTCTTGAAAATATATATATAGCATTATAAAATATTTTTGGTCCTTTTTATATTAAAAATGATGTATTTAAATTAGTATGAAAGAAAATAACTAATAACCTAATTTTATTTATATTTACAAGATAATAGTAAAAAATAAATAAAGTATAATTAATAAAAATATTTTTTTGTGAGAAAAATAAATAAACTAAATTAAAATATAAATCTACTATTTTTATATTTTTTATGATTTTTTTTAATATTGGAAATAATTAAGAAAATAAATAAAATGAAAATAAGAAAAAGAAAATAAAATTGGGCCAAGGGTGTTAAAAAAAGTAAGGGGTGTGGAAGGCCGGCAAAAATAACAAGGCCCAACTGTTGAGGCCCAGCGCATCTGTTGTGTGACAAAAACAAGAAAAATGTGAAAAAATGAGGAAAAATGGCAGCGGTGGGGCTTGAACTCACGCCCTTAACATGAAACGCGCGCTGCCTTACCACTAGGGTGGCTATACATCCGTTAACTTATCTGAAATAATAAATACATAATGCAAAACAAGTTCCAGAAATGAACTTCATCTTCAACCTCCGACCATGGTTCCTGTAACTCACTCATCTCTCATCCATTCACAAAACTTCCAACATCAAACTTGTTAGAAATTTCCTCATGATTCTGAATATGTAAATAACTTAAGCTAATTCTCAAAGATGAACATGGATTTTTAAAAGTACCAAATTCTGACCTAAATATTTCAGCAAGTTCAAACTCAAAATTCTCACTACTCAAGCAATATAAATGAAATCTATGGACATGTATAGTTTCATGGCAATGATGTCTATATTTTATCTTCACAAATGCAAGCCTAACAATGCCTAAATGAAAAGATAGAAGTTCAAAAAACTCACCTTGCAGTTGGAGATCGTGTTTTGACTTAGAGCTTGATTCAAGTTGTTGTGATGATCAGGTTAGCTTCCTCAAGTTCCCAGGAAGCTAATGCAATGATTAGCTTGAGCAATGGATGAATGGAATGGCTTGGAGAAGTCAATGTGCAATGCTCTGTTTTTGGTTATGGAGTTTGATTCAAATCGTGTTACAGTCGTGTAACAGGGACAAGGACAAGTTATATTTGATATATAGGAGCTTTAGGAACTAAATGTCCAAAGAGCGCACGAGGGAAATAGAAGATACAAGTTTAAGGCCAGAACCTGCACAAAAATGGAGTTTGTGTGCAATTTCTGGCTAGAGGGAATTTGAGAGAGTTTCAGGCTTGCAAAAATGGTGTCCTAAGTTACATAATAGTGTCTCAATGTATAGGAAAAGGTTTTGAGAGCTTGGGTGATCAGAAGTACAAGTTCACATGTTATGGCTTTTTGACTTGTTTTTGAAGCAAGCTTGACAAGCATTGTTCCAAGGCAAGATACAAGGCTATCTAAAGTGGTTAGGCACTTTAAACATGCTTATATGATTTTTTATAGGATGCTTGTGCAGAAAGAACAAATGCAAAGCTCAAGAGAAGTTGACTTTGTGATTAAAGCCACTTTACTAGAATGGCAATGTTACTTTGTGCCATTGATGGAAATGCAACTTGGATAAAGCTTGAATTAAGTGGATAATAGCTCAAAAGCAAGTGTAATCTTTTGATTATGGAGAGATCTTGAGGTTTAGAGGCCTGCAAAACAAGATTGTGCAACATAGGTTTGAAATTGAATTCTTGTTCATCACAAAATGCCTTGTAATTCAAGTGACAAAACCCTAACTTCATCTCTTTGATTCTCCCTCCTCAAGAATGATATCAAGGAGTTCTTGGACATTTTGGAAATATTTCAATTTTCTCTACAACCCATATTTGAATTGGTTTTGAAGATTATCCTTGGAGCTATATGAAAAAGTGCCATGATGTTAGGTCAAAATCCTGACCAAATTAGGGCAAAATTTCACTAAGTGTTTAGTTTCATGACCCTATGTTCTTAAAATTTTAACTTGAGATCCAAGCATTTTTGGAATGAGTTGTGTAAATAAAAGTTGTAGATTTCATGTAGATCTACAACTTTCATGTTGGAAGTTTCTCTTGAATCATCTTGCATCATGGTGAAAATTATGTTCAAAGTTATGAAAAAACATGAAGTTTCCAACACTTAGAAAAATTTCTAAGTTTAGAAATTTTGACTTTTCAAAACGAAATCTTGACTTTTTGATTTCTTGATGAATAAGTTTCATATTTTGACATGTTTTGATGAATTATGATCTTTGGCACTTGAATATGACCAAATAGTCAATGTTGGACTTTTTAGTATATAGTTGACTTTTGATCAGTTGATTGAAAAATTTATCTATCAATCCAATGGACTTGCAATGTTTTGAACCATGCCATTAGGTCAAAATGATTCAATTGGAATCTTGAGATCATGCCTTAAACCAATTGACCATTTTCTAGGTCAAAAATCAGAAATTGCCTTTCCCAGTCAAAACTCTAATTTTGACCATTTTGCCCTTTTGGAGATTTGATCAAATTTCTTGAGGAATTATGGTCCAAACTTGATCAAATGGTACATATGAGTTTAAAATGTTGATGTGGATAAAAAATTATGAAGTTTGACTGTGAATTGGCCATAGTTGACTTTTTTCCCCAATACAGCTGATTTTTAGGTCAGCTACTCAATTGACTGAGCAAAAGTGTGATCAAAGGCTTGAAACTTGACATGAGTAATCTTTGGGGTCCATAATGATCCATGAAAGTAATATGGGGCATTGGAAGTTCAAAAATCCTTGTGCAAACTCAAACCCTAATTTTGGTCATCAGTGCTTAAGGAGATGTCTTGAGCTGATCAGCCCTAGTGCAGTCTTGAGTCAAGGGAAATATTGTGAGAAAATTATTGATAAACGAGAGGGAAAATTTTGGGGTACAACAGCTGCCCCTGTTCAATCTTCTTAAGCCTGAAGAGTTAGATTGGCATGTTTTCCCATTCGTGACTTGAAGGTGGAAGATGATTGGACACTAGAGTGCCCAGAAATTTGCACTAGGCGATGTGATGGTAGAGGGAATGGGCTTAATATGCCATTTGGAGAGATGATAGAAAGTTTTTGGAAATGGGCTTATATATGCCATCCAAGAGCGATTATTGAACTATATTTTATAAGCTGAACAAATTATTATCAGAATGGTGTCCGTGTCCGGAACGTATCTGACCTGTATCTGGGAGCTGGTTTTGAATGAGTATCAGAATGGCATCCGTGTCTGGAGCATATCTGAACTTTATCTGAAAGAGACTTTGAATGAGTATCAGAATGGTGTCTGCGTCTGGAGCGTATATGTACTGTATCTGAGAAGTTGAATCTGAATGAGTATCAGAATAGCGTCCGCGTCTAGAGCGTATTTGTACTGTATCTGAGAAGTTAAATCTGAATGAGTATCAGAATGGAATCCGTGTCTGGAGTGTATCTGAACTGTATATAAGAAGTTGAATCTGAATGAGTGTTAGGATGGCATCCGTGTCTGGAGTGTATCTGAACTGTATCTGAAAGTTGGATCTGAATGAGTATCAGAATGACATCCGTGTCTTGGAGCGTATCTGAATTGTATCTGAAAACTTCGAACAATGTCAATGGTAGTTGTTAACCTTATCCTGAAAAGGGTAAAATGTTAGCAAAAATGCAGAGTCATGTTGTATGAAATGCATGGTGTAATGCATTTGTGTTATTAATGTTTATGATATATGGATGTGATGTATGCGTATGTGAGCTAATCTGCTACACTGTTGTTGGATTGAGAAAAGTAAATCCCTGACTGCTGCTGAGGATATGGAGTATAAGTCTTCATGTTGTGAAGTATAAGTGTTGATGAATTTCTGCTTTAGAGAAATAAACTCTATTGTAAGGGGAATGTCGTGTACTACTTGAAAAATCCTGTCTGGGGAATTCAGAGAAATTTGACGACTTCTACTGGGGATTGATAACTGGAAGCTCTGTTCCACTGGGGATTGAACTACACATTGTGGGGGATTATTGGAATAGCATAGAGATATTTCCCTACCTCTTAAAGCCATCAGTTATTGTCTTTCTATTTTGTTTATTTATAAACAGTAATTATGTTCAAATGCATATGTTCAACAATGAATCATTGGACGTTTTTGTAAACAAAACACAAGCGTAAAGAAAAACAGATAGTTTTTTTGCACTTTCAAAGGGATATCTTTGTATTGACTTTGAGTAAGTATTTTGTACAATGAGACGAACATTCTAGTAAGAGAATGCCTTCATAAAAAATGAAAATTTTGATACAAAGAAAAGATAGCTATGTGCAATAATCCCATGGGGGTCCCATTCTGCTATAGCCTTCATATCTCCGAGCATCTTGTCTATTTGTTACCTCGTCCAAAGATGATTAAATTGATCAGAACCTCTGAGTTTGTCAGTTAAATCCAAAGGTTGTCCGTAAGGTGATCCAACGAGACATAGTCATACGCTTTAATTCCCTAACTTTTTCCTGGACCGTCCTTTCGGGTTTTCAGTCCACTGGGAAACCCTTTTTTGCCCAAATCGTCTTTTTGGGTTTTCAACTTGTCGGGTGTACACATTTTTTTGTTTTATCCCTAATTTTTTCCCGAACCTTTTTGGTTCTCTGGGATGCCCTTGTTTTGCCTAGGTGTGTCAACCTAGCGGGTCTCTTATGCATAGTATCTTTTGACTATGTCTGCGTTTGCAGGGTATGGCAGGTCGTCGCCATCCATGCTGGTCAATATCATTGCTCCACCAGAGAATATGTTTTTGATTACAAACGGTCCTTCGTGTGTAGGAGTCCATTTGCCCCTGGGATCACCTTGCGGTAGTATGATACGTTTGATCACCAGATCCCCAACTTGATACACTTGGCGTCTGACCTTTTTGTTGAAAGCCTTGATCATCTGTTTTTGATACATTTGACCATGACAGACAGTAGTAAGCCTTTTCTCATCAATCAAGTTTAGTTGATCAAGTCGAGTCTGGATCCAATCCTCTTCATTCAACCATGCATCCTTCATAATTCTCAGAGAGGGGATTTGAACCTCAATAGGCAAGACAACCTCCATTCTGTATACCAGAGAGTAGGATGTTTCTCTGGTTGATGTGCAAGCTGTGGTACGATATCCGTGGAGAGAGAATGGTAGCATCTCATGCCAGTCTTTGTATGTGACTGTCATTTTTTGTATGATCTTTTTAATGTTCTTATTCGCAGCTTTGACGGCACCATTCATCTTTGGCCAGTAAAGGGAAGAATTGTGATGTTGGATCTTGAATTGCTCTCACAAGGCGGTGATCATAGTATTATTCAAGTTTGTACCATTTTCTATAATGATCCTCTCCGGGATACCGTACCAGCAGATGATATTTTGCTTAATGAACCGGGCTACAACATTCTTGGTGACAGAAGCGAAAGAAGCTGCCTCCACCCACTTTGTAAAATAGTCAATGGCCACTAAGATGAAGCGGTGTCCATTGGAGGCTGTTGGCTTGATTTCCCCAATCATATCAATCCCCCACATAACAAAGGGCCAAGGAACCATCAAGCCATTCAGAGGAACCGGAGGTACGTGCACCTTGTCAGCATAAATCTGACACTTGTGGCAAGTTCGAGAATGTTGATAGCAATCTGCTTCCATGGTATACCAATAATAGCCTTCCCGTAGGATTTTCTTTGCCATCGTATGTCCACTAGAATGGGTGCCAAAAGTGCCTTCATGTAACTCAGCCATGATTCTTTCAGCTTCAATCTTGTCTACGCACCGAAGTAGCACAGAGTCATGGTTGCGTTTGTAAAGAATACCATTACCAAGGAAGAATTTAGCAGAGAATCTCCTTAAGAACTTCTTATCATTGAATGAAGCTCCTTCTGGATATTCTTGATTCTCGAGATACCTCTTGACTTTGTGAAACCAAGGTTGGTCCACTATTTCTTCAGTATTAATCTCGTGACAGTGCGCTGGTTCATCCATTCGTTCAATGGTGATCTGGGGAGCCTCATTATCCCATGTAAGTTTAAACATGGATGACATTGTGGCTAGTGCGTCTGCTAGCTGATTTTCTTCTCGCGGGAAATGCTCGAAGGTAATCTCCTCAAAATGTAGGAGCAATGTCAAAACATGTTATTTGTAAGGGATAAGGTTAGGGTGTTTGGTATCCCACTCCCCTTTGATCTGGCTAATGACCAAAGTTGAATCTCCGAATACATTCAAAGATTTTATCCCCAAATCTATGGCAGCCTTGAGACCAAAGATGCATGCTTCGTATTCCGCCATGTTATTTATACAATTGAAGCAGAGTCTTGCCGTAAAAGGAGTATGACATCCTTCAGGAGATATGAGTACAACACCAATACCATTTCCGAGTGCGTTAGATTCCCCATCAAAAACAGGGTCCATCGGGATCCTTGTTCAGGTCTGCCATATGGCCTGACTTCTTCATAGTTGTTTACCATCATGATGTTCTCATCTGGGAATTCAAACTTCATGGACTGGTAGTCTTCCACAGCTTGGTGAGCAAGGTGATCAGCTAGTACACTGCCCTTTATTGCTTTCTGGGTAGTATACTGTATGTCATATTCTGTCAGGATCATCTGCCATCTTGCTATTCTCCCAGAGAGTGTAGGCTTCTCAAAGATGTATTTTATTGGATCCAATTTGGATATCAACAAGGTAGTATGGGTCAGCATATACTTTCTTAGCCGGCGAGCGGCCCATGCCAGAGCGCAGCAAGTTTTCTCGAGCAGTGAATATCTTGTTTCACAATCGGTAAACTTTTTGCTCAGGTAATAAATGGTGTGCTCTTTTCGGTCAGACTCGTCATGCTGCCCCAGCACACACCCCATTTAATTCTCTAAAACAGTTAGATACATAATCAATGGTCTTCCCTCAACTGGTGGCATCAAAATAGGAGGCTCTCTCAGGTACTCTTTGATCTTGTTGAAAGCAGTTTGGCATTCATCATTCCATTTGACTACTTGATCTTTCTTCAATAGTTTGAAGATTGGTTCACAAGTAGCTGTCAAGTGAGAAATGAATCTGGCAATGTAGTTCAACCGTCCCAAGAATCCTCTGACTTCCTTCCCAGTACGAGGAGCAGGCATCTCTTGTATCGATTTTACTTTGGCAGGATCTACTTCAATACCTTTATTGCTGACGATAAAGCCTAGGAGCTTATCGGACCTTACTCCAAACGTGCATTTATTTGGGTTCAACCTCAGCTTGTATTTCTTTAGCCTCTCAAATAGTTTCTGTAAATGATCAAGATGCTCTTCTTCTGTTTGATACCTAGCTATCATGTCTTCCACATAGACTTCTATTTCGTGATGTATCATGTTTTGAAATAGAGCTACCATGGCACGCTGGTAGGTTGCCCCAGCATTCTTCAGTCCGAATGGCATCACCTTGTAGCAAAATGTACCTCATTATGTGACAAAGGTTGTCTTCTCCATGTCCTCAAGCGCCATTTTAATTTGGTTGTAACCTGAGAAACCATCCATGAAGGAAAACACTTTGTGTTGTGCAGTATTATCAACTAGGATGTGAATGTGGGGAAGTGGGAAATCATCCTTATGGCTTTCCCTATTTAAATCTCTGTAGTCCATGCACATTCATACCTTGTCGTCCTTTTTGGGCACGGGAACAACATTGGTAACCCATTGCGGATAGGAGGTGACGACCAAGAATCCAACATTGAATTGCTTCATGACTTCTGCTTTAATCTTCTCTGACATGTCTGGTCGCATGCGATAGACCTTTTTTTTTTACCGATGGACATTCTTCTTTTGTTGGTAGACAATGTAGCATAATATCTGCATCAAGTCCTGGCATGTCTTCATACGACCAGGAAAAGACCTCAACATACTCGTGTAGCAACTGAATCAGACGCTCCTTGACACTGGGTTCCAGATTGGCACCCACCTTGACTTCTCTTTTGTCCTCCTCGGTACCTAGGTTGATTGTATCCATGGGTTCCTCGTGGGGCTGAATGGTTCTCTCTTCTTGTTGCAGTAACCTGGCGAGTTCCCCTGGTACTTCACAATCTCCCTCACCTTCGTCTTCGGCTTGGTAGGTTATATTTTCAGAGTCATAGAAAGCCATAGCAGAATCGTTACCCACGGGATCCCGAATGGATATAGACCTGCATTGTGAGTGTGAGTGTGTGTAAGAGTATAGCTATCATTGAAAGAAATGAAAAATGTAAAAGAGAAAAACAATGAGCACAAAGTTTGTATGCAAAACGTCCATGATTCATTGATGTCATATGGAAATGAGATAATAACCCTTACAAATGGACCATTGTGCCTCGGGTAAGACACGAGGTTTTAAGAGTTTGAATTGTTTTAATATTACAGATCCAACAAAATGTAAAGACAAATTACTGTGGGATAAAAGTGATCGGGACAAAATCTCTAGCCTCCCAGTTGCTAAGCCCTTCACTGACATTTGGTAAGATCCAATCCTCCAGGTTACAACCCTCTTCATCATCCTCTACCGCGTTGACTTCATGGTTGTTGATCTTCAGGGGTGGCCTCCGGCACGAGCGCAACGTATAGTCTTCTGAGCACCTGAAGTGAAACCTAGGCCAAACTTGTCAGACTTGTATGGGATATCTGGGAGTTGTCCCCAAATAATGCACCCACCTTCTTCTATTACTGCTTTTGCATCCTTCAAAGATGACATCCTGAGTGTAGGCCTTGTGATCTTGGGAACAACCCTGGTTACTGCCACATCTTGCGGGACTTCTTCAAAGTGTTGGAATGTAGTTTCAATAAATTCACCATCTAATTCCACATATCTGAAGGAATTGAGATGGTTGATCATATACTCTTCTTCTCCATGAAAGTTGATAATCTTCCCTTGAATCAGATACTTCAGCATTTGGTGCAACGTAGAAGTGACAGCGCCAGCATTGTGAATCCACGGTCTGCCTAGCAAGCAGGAATATGAAGGGCGGATATCCATTACATAAAAAGTTGAATCAAATGTTTGATTTCCAACCTTTATGGGGATATCCACTTCCCCATGTACCATCCTTTTTGAGCCGTCAAAGGCCCTTACTACTATGTTGCTTGGCTTAAATGTCAATCCCTCGCAGTCAAGCCTATCAAGAGCCTTTTTAGGCAATACATTCAAAGATGAGCCCGTGTCCACCAAAACATGAGCCAAGGTTGTGCCCCTGCATTTAACTGAGACATGCAATGCCTCATTATGCTTCCTTCCTCTTGGCGTTAAATCAACATTCGAAAAACCGAGACCATTATCTACAGTCAAGCTGGCTACGCAATCTTGGAACTGGTCTGCAGATGTTTCTTGGGGTACATGGGTAGTTTTCATAAATTTCACCAAGGCTTTTGCATGCGGCTCGGAGCATAGTAGTAAAGCCAGCATGGAAATTTTAGATGGAGTTTGCCCCAGTTGCTCAACTACATCGTAGTCACTTTTTTTTATGATCTTTAGGATTTCCTCCATCTCTTTCCGGGAGGTCTCAGGGATAGCCAATGATTGTGTCTTCGTCTTGACAGACTCAACCAGAACACCTTTTCCTTGAGTCTCGGTTAACTTGGCAGCAGGAGTGTCATTAGGAGTAATAACATGATTCATAACAGCTTTGTTAGTTGGAGTATTAGTGGAGATGATTGTAGGACTCAGAACAGCCTTCGGAGGAGTAACAATGACAGGAATGATTACGGGTCCAGAAACGGCTTTTAGGGGAGCCATTTCTGGAGAGAATATCCTTCAGCTTCGGGTAATCTTGCTAGTCCCTGCAATATTACTAACATTGGAGTCAATCTTCTCAGATCTTGAATCTTCGGCAGCTGGCCAATCTTGCTTGACACCGTGGTAGTAAACATCCCCTCCATAATTCCATGGTACAGTTTTGTCTGACAAATACGGGACTGGTCCAGGCATTGTAATTATCAAAGGAGCTACTTTTGGAACTGATGTAATTCTAACGGGTCTTTTGGTGGAGACCCTGGAAGAATTGTCGGAAATTGTCAGAATGGAAACATCATTATAAGAAACAGGTGGAACAAAAGTCTTTTCGAACAAAATTTCCTTCTTATCTATTAGGCGTTGAACGCCTGCTTTCAACAAAGGGCAGCTGGTTGGTGAGGACAAACAGAAATGACAGCTTTCATCATAGAACGGGAAAACACTGACATTCAATAAGTTCTTTTTGATGGTCAGGAGTGGGGTCATAAGTTCATCAACTGAAGTAACAAACATATCTTCTTCAATGGCATTGGCATTATGCCCAAGTTTGGGCATAGGGGTAGAAATGACATAGGGCTTTTCTGGCGCATCGAATTCAATCTCTTTGGCTTCAAGGAGGTCTTGTACTTTGTTCTTTAGAGCCCAACAATTGTTAGTGTCATGGCCGGGACTCTCAGAGTGATATGCGCAGCGGGCATTAGGATGATAGTGAGGAGATGTTGTGTTAAGGTTCTTTGGAGCTTCTTTCAAAGTCACTAGGTTGGATCTTAACAGATGTGGCAATACTTGAGATAGGGTCATGTTAATTCTGGTGAATTGTCTGATTGGTCTTTCCATTCTTGGCTTATTGTTTCTTTGTTGATCAGGCGCAGGTTTAGGAATCATAACGGCCCCCACCATTGGACGGTGTTCAGCCTTATCTTGATTTCTCTAAGGGTATACAGTAACTACTTCTTTCTTTCTGATGAATGGCTTCCTTACAGCAGCATAGGAAGCATATTTTTTAATCTTTCCATTTTTTATCCCGGCTTCTACTCTTTCTCCGATCAATATCAATTTAGTAAAACCCGTCGATGAACTCCCAATTAAGTGATTGAAAAAGGGACCAGACAAGGTGCCCAAAAACATGTCTACCAACTCTCTTTCAGATAGAGGGGGTTGAACTCTTTCGGCCAAGTCTCTCCATTTTTGCGCATAGTCCTTGAAGCCTTCACTTGAAACCATGGCCATACTCTGGAGTTGAGTACGGGTAGGCATAAGATTACCTTGTATTGGTATTATTTGTAAAAGGAAGCACAAGATCTTCCCAATTGTGAACATTTGCTCTTTCTAACTGATAAAACCAATCAAGTTAAGTTCCAGACAGAGTGTCTTGGAAGAAGTGTACCCATAAATCTTTGTCAGTGGTATGGGGCTGGATTTTCCTCACATAGGACCGGAGATGCATTTTAGGGCATGAGACTCCGTCGTATTTGGCGAACACATGTGCTTTGAATTTGGGAGGAATGACAATCCCCGACACTAACCCCAATTCCCCAAAGTCCAAGCCAGGCACTTTTTGGATTTCCATTGCATTCAACCACTCTTCTAAATGCTTATACTTGTCGTCAGATGGAAGGTATTGTTCTTCAGAATAGTCTTCTTCTTCCTCTTCCTCTTCTGAATTAGACTGAACAACTGTTTCCTTTCCCTTCCCATCTTGACTGTCTTTCTCACCAGATGTCGTAGCAAAGTCTAAGGCCCTTTTTGTTTGCCCTTGGAATCTTCTTCCCGTGTTCAGAATTATGGTTATTTTCTTCGTCTTCTTTTTCTTCTCTTCCACCAGCAAGGTCTTCAACTCTTCTTGTCCTTTGGCCAGAGTTAAGAACAACTGTTGAAACTGTGCATTCTGAGCTTGGAGGTCTTTCACCGTTTGCTCGAGATTCGTCTCAACTGAAATAAACAGTAGAGAGATGAGGAGACTTATTGTAAGAAACCTGCTTATGTTATGATGAATGATAAATGTGTATGCAGTGATTTCAAGGATCTTAAGATTCAAAAAAATTTTAGACAAAAAGGAAACACGCGTTATATTAATAGATTAAAGCTCGAGTACATCAATGCCTTCTTGGCCAAACAAATACAAGAAACTCTAAGATAGAAAGGTAGTATGCATCCTCTTTGGTGCAATGTAAGAATTCAGAGTCTGCTCCTCATAAAGTAGCCTAGTGAGTTCCAAAACCTTCTTCTCGCTTGGTATAATTGGGCTTCAAAAGTATCTCGCTCCCTCTTGAGTTGTATCCAAACTCTTTGTAGGTCTTCAAGAGAGGTGGGCATATCAGGATGTAGGATAGTGTATGGAACATCTCCATCCATGACAAGCTCAATGATTACCGGGAGAATGGAGGGGTAAGGCATCATAAGACTCTGAGCACGAGTTCGTACCCATTTGAGGTAAGGCTCAAGAGGGATAGAATTTTTATGCCCCAAAGTCTTGCTATCTACCTTGTTTAACATCCTCCAAGCTCGGATAAATCTCTGGCTAAGACCTTGATCGTCGTTGTCGTAGTCAAATACCAAACCTTGAATCAGCATCTCGTGTGGGCCATCTCTTCGGGCATAACCAAATTGTCTTAAGGCTAAGAAGGGGTTGTAGGTGATACCTCCCCTAATGCCAAGTAAAGGGACATTAGGAAATTCTCAACAACGGTCGACAATAGTAACATTCTCTATGGATCGGGAGCACCAATAAATGTCTGAATGTTTGAGCGTCATCAACCTTTGTGACCACCTTAAGCCTTGCTCATTCTTCAATACAGATTGGGGAAGATGCGAAATAAACCATCTTTCCAAGAGAGGAGTGCAACACATAAGGACACCTTTTTTCCTCATTGTACGAGTGTGAAAAGAGTGTAGGATATCCCCTAACAGTGTAGGCACTGGGTTGCGGGATACGAAGATTTTGACAGTGTTCACGTCTATGAGTTGGTCAGGATTTGGAAACAAAACAATCCCATAGATGAGGGGAGCCACAGTTTCCTCAAAGGCTTGCAAATCCAAGGAATTCCAACAACTTTGGGCTTTCTCAAACAAGAACTTTGCTAGGAAACCCTTGACACCACTCCTTATTTCCCAATGAGCTATGACATCAGATGAGTGCAAGTGTAGAGCTTGAGCAATCTCTTCTGGCTTTGGGTCTCTTTTTGTACCATTGAAAGGTAGTTGGTTTAGAATGATAATCCTCAAGAGTTGGGAGAATTCTTCCAAAGTAGGCACAAGTTAATAGTCGTGAAATGTGAAGCAATGGTGTAAAGGATCAACAAACTGAAAGAGCACCTTTATCATGTCCTCATCTGTGTTGGAGGTGACCAAGTTGAGTAGGCGACCATGTCTCTTGGTGAATGGAGAGTTTTCAGGAATCCTTGAAGCTAGCTCCTTAAGTTATGGAGGGATCCTTACAAGGTGGACTTGAATAGTTTTGCTGCGAAGAGAATCCATATCCTACAAAACAAGAACAAACATGAATCCCAAAATCCTTGAAATGGTTAGTGAATGTGTATGATGTTATGATGTTCATGATGTTATGTATAAGTATGTATATACAAACAAAACAAACAAATCTTGAAGTTTAGTTGGCTCAAACATGTCCTAGTAATAGTAATCGGGTTCTAAGGAGCTCAATATCACTGGTTTGTTTCCTTGAGTATTACTTCAGCACAATCCTCTTTAATGGCGACCGAAATATCCCAAGAAACCAAACCTCAATGAGTGTAGTATCAAATATCTACCAAATTCGGACTGCACCAAAGCCAGTCATCTCACTACATCCTAAAGGCCAAGTTGGTCAAGTAAAGGTTCTAAAAGTTCATTAGTGCTTCATGACATCACTCAGCAACCCTGTATTCTCTTTGATTAACTCAAAGGCTACCGGTACCCACAAATATGTCGCACTAACGTAGCTATTGCTTAGACCATGTCGGTATACCCCAGATAGTTTCCATAACGTATTGCTACTTACCTATAATGTATCCCAAATCCGGGTAGAGGATTCAAACCCAAACAAAGAAACATAATGTAAAGCATACAAGTCAAACAATGTAAGCAAGTAAATGTGATCTAACCCTAAGGTAACCCCACTTTTAGAAAATTCCCCAGCAGAGTCATCAGTTCTGTGATACGGTGGGAGAACTGACTTGAAGGTTTTGCGTTTGATCGCAAATGTTGCGGTTAGCAAGAGTCGCCACCGACTTTTCTTTTATCCAAAAGGAAAGGTGAAAAAGCACAAGAAAGACCTTTGAGATCATTTCTTGAGTTCGGGGGGTAGATCATGAAAAGGGAAG
Source organism: Vicia faba (assembly GCA_948472305.1). NCBI lineage: Eukaryota > Viridiplantae > Streptophyta > Magnoliopsida > Fabales > Fabaceae > Vicia > Vicia faba. Next base: position 653,953,378 of record OX451740.1, read on the forward strand.
GTATTAGCACCATTTTCATCCATGGTTATCCAGGGGCTCTTAGTTACTTGCTAGATCACTTATTTTTGTTTGAAATTGTGCTTTGTGTGGTTTTTTGAAAGTATTTTATAAAGAGGCCATTTGTTTAGGCAATCTTTGTAATGATTCTCGTTCGTAAGAATGTATACAAAGATGTTGATCTTTTGAAAATGTTTTCAAGTTTTGTAAGATGTTTTGAAAGTGTGAGTGTTTGTTTCTTTGAAAATAGCAAGGATGTTTGTTTTGAAATGGAGCAAGTAATTAGGATCAATCTACCTACTCAAATGTCTTTCTTGTTCATTTCCTTTTCCTTTGACATTGTTGTCTTACCATTGATTTGGTAAGCAACCTTATCTTGGGGATGTAAACGGGACAGGCATGGGTCATTGCATAACCATGATTAGCAATGTTGCAAGGTATCTTAACATTCTTTTTGAGGGACTAATATCATTTGTAAGGCAACTTAGATAGCGTCATCAAGGGACCATGATCTTGTATTTGCTTGTTTTTTGCTAAGATACCTTACATGCATAATATGGCCATTTTGTATAAGGCAACCCAGTGGGATAACCCTAGGGATGCTTGTGTGCAAGTGTATCATTTTCATGCTTTTTTTTATCTTGAATTAGGGTTTTCTAAGTATTGGTTTTAGTCTTTCCATACAAACTCTAATTACTAGCATGTTATATAAAAACGATAAATTGCGAAATTTAAAGTTACTACGCTATTACAACATTTGTGGGGAGGGGAGGGGGTGTACAAATTCATGAATGGGGATTGCAAGAATTTAAACCTAATTAGTCTATTACAACAATATTGAATTGATATCAATGTACAAGGAAATAAATAAATACAAAGTACAAAATGAATAAATGTATAAAAAAATGTAAAATGTAAAGAAAATGTATCTTGGTTTGATTTTCATGAAAAAGGATTTTGTCTTAACATAATTAAATAAAGAAAATAATTAATTAATTTTGAATTTTATTAAGAAAAGATTTTTTGAATAAAACCCGAGTTCTATTTAATTGATTAAAAGGAAATAAGTTTAAGAAAAATGTATTTTTGGTATTTTTGTCTTGAAAATATTTATAGCATTATAAAATATTTTTGGTCCTTTTTATATTAAAAATGATGTATTTAGATTAGTATGAAAGAAAATAACTAATAACCTAATTTTATTTATATTTACAAGATAATAGTAAAAAATAAATAAAGTATAATTAATAAAAATATTTTTTGTGAGAAAAATAAATAAACTAAGTCAAAATATAAATCTACTATTTTTATATTTTTTATGATTTTTTTTAATATTAGAAATAATTAAGAAAATAAATAAAATGAAAATAAGAAAAAGAAAATAAAATTGGGCCAGGGGTGTTAAAAACAGTCAGGAGGGTGAAAGGCCAGCAAAAATAACAAGGCCCAACTGTTGAGGCCCAGCGCATCTGTTGTGTGACAAAAACAAGAAAAGTGTGAAAAAATGAGGAAAAATGGCAGCGCTGGGGCTTGAACCCACGCCCTTAGCATGAAACGCGTGCTGCATTACCATCGGGGTGGCTATACATCTGTTAACTTATCTGAAATAATAAATACATAATGCAAAACAAGTTCCAGAAATGAACTTCATCTTCAACCTTCAGCCATGGTTCCTGTAACTCACTCATCTCTCATCCATTCACAAAATTTCCAACATCAAACTTGTTAGAAATTTCCTCATGATTCTAAATATGTAAATAACTTAAGCTAATTCTCAAAGATGAACATGAATTTTTAAAATTACCAAATTCTGACCTAAATATTTCAGCAAGTTCAAACTCAAAATTCTCACTACTCAAGCAATATAAATAAAATCTATGGACATGTATAGTTTCAGGGCAATGATGTTTACATTTTATCTTCACAAATGCAAGCCTAACAATACCTAAATGAAAAGATAGAAGTTCAGAAAACTCACCTTGCAGTTGGAGACCGTGTTTTGAGTTAGAGCTTGATTCAAGTTGTTGTGATGATCAGGTTAGCTTCCTCAAGTTCCCAGGAAGCTAATGTAATGATTAGCTTGAGCAATGGATGGCTGAAATGGATTGGAGAAGTCAATGTGCAATGCTCTATTTTTGGTTATGGAGTTTGATGCAAATGGTGTTACAGTCGTGTAACAGGGACAGGGACAAGTTATATTTGATATATAGGAGCTTTAGGAACCAAAAGGCCAAAGAGCGCACGAGGGAAATAGAAGATACAAGTTCAAGGTCAGAACCTGCACAAAAATGGAGTTTGTGTGAAATTTCTGGATAGAGGGAATTTTAGAGAGTTTCAGGCTTGCAAAAATTGTGTCCTAAGTTGCATAATAGTGTCTCAATGTATAGGAAAAGGTTTTGAGAGCTTGGGTGATCAGAAGTACAAGTTCACATGTTATGGCTTTTTGACTTATTTTTGAAGCAAGCTTGACAAGCATTGTTCCAAGGCAAGGTACAAGGCTATCTAAAGTGGTTAGGAACTTTAAACATGCTTATCTGATTGTGTATAGGATGCTTGTGCAGAAAGAACAAATGAAAAGCTCAAGAGAAGTTGACTTTGTGATTAAAGCCACTTTACTAGAATGACATTGTTACTTTGTGCCATAAATGGAAATGCATCTTGGATAAAGCTTGAATTAAGTGGATAATAGCTCAAAAGTAAGTGTAATCTTCTGATTATGGAGAGATCTTGAGGTTTAGAGGTCTGCAAAACAAGATTGTGCAGCATAGGTTTGAAATTGAATTCTTGTTCATCACAAAATGCCTTGTAATTCAAGTGACAAAACCCTAACTTCATCTCTTCGATTATCCCTCCTCAAGAATGATCTCAAGGATTTATTAGACATTTTGGAAAGCTTTCAATGTGCTCTACAACCCATATTTCAATTTATTTTGAATATTCCCCTTGGAGCTATATGAAAAAGTGCCATGAAGTTAGGTCAAAAATCCTGACCAAATTAGGGCAAAATTTCATTAAGTGTTTAGTTTCATGATCCTATATTCATAAAATTATAACTTGAGATCCAAGCATTTTTGGAAGGAGTTGTGTAAAGAAAAGTTGTAGATTTCATGTATACCTACAACTTTCATGTTGGAAGTTTCTCTTGAATCATCTTGCATCACGGTGACATTTTTGTTCAAAGTTATGAAAAAACATGAAATTTCCAACACTTTGAAAAATTTCTAAGTTTTGAAATTTTGACTTTTAAAAATGAAATATTGACTTTTTGATTTCTTGATGAATAAGTTTCATATTTTTACATGTTTTGATGAATTATGATCTTTGGCACTTGAATTTGACCAAATAGTCAAAGTTTGAGTTTTTAGTATACAGTTGACTTTTGATCAGTTGACTGAAAAATTCATCTGTTAATCCAATGGACTTGCAATGTTTTGAACCATTCCATTAGGTCAAAATGATGCAATTGGACTCTTGATATCATGCCTTAAACCAATTGACCATTTTCTAGGTCAAAAATCAGAAATTGCCCTTTCCTAGTTAAAACCCTAATTTTGACCATTTTGCCCTTTTGGAGATTTGATCAAATTTCTTGAGGAATTGTGGTCCAAACTTGATCAAATGGTACATATGAGTTTAAAATGTTGATGTGGATAAAAAATTATGAAGTTTGACTGTGAATTAGCCATAGTTGACTTTTTCCTCAATACAACTGATTTTTAGGTTAACTGCTCAATTGACTGAGCAAAAGTGTGATCCAAGGCTTGAAACTTGACATGAGTAATCTTGGGGGTCCATAATGATCCATGAAAGTCATATGGGGAATTTGAAGTTCAAAAGTCCTTGTGCAAACTCAAACCCTAATTTTGGTCATCAGTGCTTAAGGAGATGTCTTGAGCTGATCAACCCTAGTGCAGTCTTGAGTCAAGGGAAATCTTGTGAGCAAATTCTTGATAAATGAGAGGGAAATTTTTGGGGTACAACAATGGGTTTTCATGATTTTAAACATATATTCCTATGATAATATCATCGTTAACTCAATACATTGCAGCATAAATAATATTTCAAAATATCTTTATTAGCACTTCACAATCAAATACCATCTCTCAACATGGTTCGCGAGTTTATACTCCCAAACATCTTAAAACAAAACAAACATTCTCAAATGACATAACATAAAGAACATATAGCTCAAATCAATCTATTCCAAAACCCTGATGTTACATATTAGAACAAGACCCTCTTATTTAAAGGAAAGTAAATAAACACACTCTGAAGCAATCCTCTAAGCTTCAACGGACTATTCCTGATCACCTGCAAGTTACCCACGGATAGAGGCAACATTTCCAAGTTTAAAGGGGGAGTAATCATAATCATAACATAAGGAATAAATGTAGTATATATACACATAGGCTAGACATCACACGTCATCAGAATCTCATGTTATACTCACTCTTTCACAACATCATCAGTACACAAAAACACTTATGATCAACATCACTTAATCAAATCATTATGCAATGTCACGTATAATGTAATGCAACTTCATAGACTCATGCATGTGGTACCAAAACTTCACTGATGACTCAGTCATTGTTTTCTCTCAAGATCCCCACCAATAGGATTGTGTAGCAACTGGTTTTTTAATCAAGAGTCGCCATTATTAGTTTTTATCCTAAGGAAGGGAACCTAACAGAAAACCCTAATTTGCTGATAGAGATTCTAAGTTTCTGACTCAATTAGACGAAAGGAAGGTGTTAGGCACCTTTCATCTACCTTGCTCACAAGGATATTAAGCTCTAGGTTTAGGTTTGGGGTAAACAGGATTTAAGTTTCAATTAGAAAGAAAAGTGTCTTAATTTTTTAATAGGAGAAGTCGCTACGATTTTTTATCGTATGCCTACGTATCCTCTTATGAGGAATCAGAGTCCCAAATTGTAGTTTGTATGGGTTGGTGTTTTTTAGGGGTTTACAAACATATTTTGAATCACTTCTCACTCGATCGGGAGTGGTGATTGCGGAGATTTTGACTGAGTGTGTAGCAAGTCAAAACCAGTTTGAAACCAATTTGCGAAAATAGGTGGTTAGTTTAGCTTATTGCGAAAATAGAATTTGATGTTTGGTTTGTATTTTTTAATCGTATTATTTACGAAGATCTTGATTAATGCATGATCGGAAAAAAGATTTAATGCGAATAATATAGAAAATAATATATGAATTTTTGAATGAAAATAATTTGTTTGATCATGTAATAATATTTAAATATAATAAATAATAATAATATTTAGAATATGATAATAAAAAATAATAATAATAATAATTATAAATAAAAAAGGAAATAAATACTTAATTTAAAATATAATATGAAAAATAACATAAAAAATAATAAAATATTAAGTAAATCTGAGGGGTGCAATTGCTAGTTGACCAGTAAATAAAGGGGGTGCTAATAGAGGCTGGGTTAGGCCCATTATTCACTCTGGACAGGGGGGTGTAAATTATTTGGCAACTTAGTAAACAGAGGAACAAGGGTGTGCATAACGCTGGGCTTGGCCCATAAGCGAATTCAAGAAGGCTGAGGGGTTTGTATGTTGCGTGGTGCATAGGCTTATGGTACAGACTTGGCCTAACGGCCATCTGATGATGATCAAAAGGGGGAAGGCGAAGGTATACGACACTTATGATACGCGCGCCTACTGGATAACACAGAATAAAACATTTGCTTTTACATTATTTCCATATTTTGTTTTGTTTTTACAGTGCTTTGTCCATCTTTTCTCTCACTCGCGAACGCTAAACCATTCCCCTCACAAACCCTACCCAAATCTCAGCGGTGGCGGCCGAAAACAAACCCTACCCACCATTAATCTAATCCTAAAACAAAAGAAAAAAGTTATAAGTTTACCCTCTCTGCGATTTTCTATTCTCAAGTGCATCTGATTTGCTACTGATTTGGGTCTTAATCCCTTTATCTTTCCTTTTGCAGGAGCCGGTTGAGGGCTTGAAGATGGTGGTGGCCGGCGCTCACACAGTTAGCAATTAAGTTTGCAACGACGGCGGAGATGATGTCACGCGATTAGGGTTTCAGGCTTTGAAACCCTAATCGCCTCTAATTCCGGCCTTCAACAAGGTAGTTATTCCCTTCTTCCAGAAAGCCTATTCTTCTTCTGCCAATCTCTGTTCGTCCTTCCCCAATTTCTGTAAAGAATCCTCCTTTCTGTTTCTGTCACAAAAACCCCTCCTTTGTACTTTTTCTTCTCTGGTTTTATAGTTTAGTCTTTTAGGGTTTTTTTAGTTTTTTCAGTTACAGATTGTTTTGATTTAGGGATTGTAATTGATTCGTTGTAATAAAATTTAGATCTTGATTGGATTCTGTATAATATTTTCTAGATTCTATATTATGTTAGATTTTGATTCAGTTTGTAATATATTCTGGTTTAACAAAGATCTGATTCTTTTGATCCTTTCTGTAATGAGCAAGTTTGGATTCAGTTTGGATTTTAGATTTCTATAGTACCGGTTTTTTGGAGTAAGCGTGCGTAAATCTAGTTGAATTTGAACAATTGTTGTTTTTACTGAACATTTGGCCCAACACGTTATTGTTTTATCAAGCCCAGCAACATTAATTCTCTAATACAACAAAAAATGGTTTTAAATACTACTAGGCCCAATTGGCCTTTTCTAACAACAATAACTTAGATAATATCTAACAAAAAAAGATTTATAAGCCAAGACAATACAATTTGTTTTTAACAAAAAAGGTATTTCTTTTATAAAAATAGTAAACAATTTATTTTTTTGATAATAATAACCTCTCTTTTTTTTTTCCAAAAAACTCTTAAGCGTTTAATATCTTATGATAAAAAATATTCTCTTTTATAAAAAATCTTTTTTCCTTTTTAAAACAAAACATCAAAAAAATGACAAATGTGCTGGCTTCTTTTAACAAGACCTTTAATGGGCTTAATATTTGTAATTGCACCCCTTATTTTTACTAATAGCAATAAATCCTAAAGGACCTAATAATAACTAGAACTTATTGAATTTCCCATTTTAGAACCGCGTGGGCCAATGGCCAACATGCCTCGCGAATGGATTCACGGATACACGAGTCTCTCTGATTTAGAAAGCCCTATTTTTTTCGGAATTAAAAATACATCCCCTAGCCATATAAAGACGGACCATCAGATACTGATGTACCGTCTTTAATTAAGTATTTTATTTATTTCAATCTCAAAAAATAAAATCGTCGCAGTAGGACAAATTTAGGGTACGACAGCTGCCCCTATTCAATCATCTTCCAATCGAATAGTGTGAGAAAACGTGAGTCTTACACATTATGATTGGGAGTTTATTGAATACTTTAAGTGTCCCCAAAATTTGTCCGACAAACATAAGGTTACACTAATATAGCATACCCGAGTCTTTGGGAAAGTAGGCAAAGCTGATGATATATCGCTTACCAGGGTTTGATAACGTGGTTGAGAGTCTTTAGTCTTAAAAGCACAGTTTCTTATGTCTTGGCTTACTCACCCATTTGGAGGATGAACAACCCTTGATTGATGATGCACGACAGCTTGAAGACTGAGGCCATGGGTTACGTTTGTGAATCGATGCATGATGTCTGAGGCGATGTTTTGAGCATGAATACATTGCGGCTCAGAGGCTATGTGTTTGAGTTTGAAGAACGCATTGCAGCTTATAGGTAATGTGTTGGTTTGGATAATACATTGCGGCTTAGAGGCAATATGTTGAGTTTGGATAATACATTGCGGCTTAGAGGAAATGTGCTGAGTTTTGAGGATACATTGCGGCTTAGAGGCAATGTTCTGAGTTCTGAGAATGCATTGCGGCTTAGAGGCAATGTGTTAAGTTTGCGAATACATTGCGGCTTAGAGGCAATGTGTTGAGTTTGCGAATACATTGCGGCTTAGAGGCAATGTGTTGAGTTTTATTTTCTTTTGAGCATCGCAACATGAAGTCCAAGGCGATGGGCTAGAGTTTTGGGATAAAGAAAACACATTGCTGCATGAAGTCCGATGCAATGGGTTAAAGCTTTGTTTTCTTTTGAGCATCGCAGTATGAAGTCTGAGACGATAGGCTAGAGTTTTGGGATAAAGAAAACACATTTCTGTATGAAGTCTGATGCAATGGGTTAAAGTTTTATTTTCTTTTGAGCATCGCAGCATGAAGTATGAGGCGACGATCGGTGTTTATGGAATAAAGGAACGTATTGTTGTATGAAGTCTGATGCAATGGCTTACAGTTTTACAAATCATTGCGTGAAGTCTGAGACGATAAGCTAGATTTGGTTTTCGGACATCACTGCATGAAGTCTGAGGCGATGGTTTGTGTTATGGAGTAAAGAGATATACATTGTTGCATGAAGACTAAGGTAATGGGTCAGGTTCGTAAATCATTGCGTGAAGCCTGATGTGATAAGCTAAATTTTGTTTTCGAACATCGCTGCATAAAGTCTGAGACGATGGTCTGGAGTTTGGAACACATTGTTGCATGAAGTCTGAGGCAATGATCTGTGTCACAGAATAAGGGAACGCATTGCTGCATGAAGACTGAGGAAATGGGTTAGGTTTGCAAATCATTGCATGAAGTCTGATGTGATAAGCTAAATTTGTTGTTTCGAACGTCGTTGCATGAAGTCTGAGACGATGGTATGGAACTTGGCATAACGAAATACATTGCTGAATGAAGTCTGAGGTAATGGATTAGGTTCGAAAATCGCTGCGTGAAGTCTGAGGCGATAAGCTAGGTTTTGTTTTCGAGCATCGCTGCGTAAAGTCTGAGGCGATGATCTAGGTTTTGCAAAAACATTGCGGCTTAAAGGCAACATACTGATTTTTAAGGATACATTGCATCTTAGAGGCAATATGATGGGCTTGGATGATACACTGCGGCTTAGAGGCAATGTGTTGGGTTTTGAGGATACATTGTGGCTTAGAAGCAATATAATGGGTCTTTAAGAATATGTTGCAGCTTAGAGGCAACATACGGAGTTTTGAGAATATGTTGCGGCTTAGAGGCAACATACTGAGTTTTAAGGATACATTGCGGCTTAGAGGCAACTTACTGAGTTTTGAGGATACATTGCGGCTTAGAGGCAATGTGCTGGGCTTGGATAATACACTGCAGCTTAAAAGCAGTGTAATGGGACTTGTAAGGAACTCATCACTGTAGGAAGACTTAGGTGATGGGATGAATGTGTCACGACATGAAGACTGAGGAGACGAGTTGAATCATAGGAGAAGTATTATGTTGGTTGACCCTTAGATAGTTGAATCGAGTGTGAAATTATTTGTCTGTTTGCTAGGCGATACATGTGTATGCATGCGTATTGAATGTTGTATGTATGCGAAATAAATGATGTTTGACATTGATATGGAACCTTGACTGTAAGTGTATTGTATGCAGGAATGCATAGTGTATGTATTCTTGAGATATGCAAAATGTGTGTATGTATGAAATGTGTGTAAGATGCGCGTATGCCTTGAAATGTTATAAAGACTATTTCTGGCATTCTCTCCTTTAAACCATTGGCTCAGAGTTACCAACTCCTGGTGTTGTATGTTATGTCGTTGTAGTATTGTTGAACTTGAACACAGTGGACAATGTTAGCAAAAGTTGAGCATTGATTTTGTATTGCGAGTGTGGATGTAGGCGTAGACGTAGATAATGGCCTATGCATATATTTGTATGTTGTAAGCGCAGGCATAGACGTATGTATTGTCATATGTATGGTCTTGGTGTTGTAAGCGTAGGCATCAGCATAGATGTGTGTAGATTCGTATGTTATAGTCGCAGGTGTAAGCGTAGATGTATGTAGATTTGTATGTCATAGGCGCAAGCGTAAGCATAGACATATGTAGAATTGGCAGGAATACACATGTGCGTGGACGCATGCAAACTTAGACCTCGTGTTGCAAGTTAGGCATAGGTGCTGACATGGACAAAGGCTTTGTGTGCGAATGCCTAGATGTAGGCATAGACTTGGTATTGTTGAGTGCAAGCATAGGCGCAGATATACGTGTAAACTTTTTGCGTCGTGAGCGTAGATATGCATAGAGACAGGCGTAGACATGTGTATAGATTTGCAAGACGTAGGAGTATCCATGTGCGTGGATGCAGACGTGGATTTTCTTTAGATATTTTTCTAACCCCAAATTTTTTTCCGATGTTTCATCAAATGCTTTTATTTTGTTAATCCCCCGAAATGATTTCAAGACAATATTCATAAGTAATGATCGTAGTATTTTGTAAACAAGTTTGAGAAAAAGAAAAAACGCAATTTGAAAGATGCAAAGAAAGCAAATGTTTTATTGATATGCCTCTGAATAGGCGAGAATACAAGATGAAATTCCTAGAAAGAGGTAATTACATAAAGTTTTACAACTGTAATTGGCGATGAAAATTGATAATTATTATCGCAGTTCCCCAATATCCTTTTAATGATCTTATCTCCTTTGCTTCTGAGTTGTATGATTCAGATCTATCTCTCCCTTCGTGGTTCGTAGTCGCAGTTCTTAGATCATAGTCTTTTTGTTCTTAATTTCTTTTGTATGATCCCTAATTTTTGCCTGGATTGCCTTTTCGGGTTTTCAATCCACCGGGATAGTTTTTGGTTATATGCCCCTAATTTTTTCCTGGATCGCCCTTTAGGGTTTTGGATCCACCGGGACGCTCCTTTTTTCCTAAGTCGCATGTTTAAGGTTCGAGATTAGCGAGCTTCTTATACATAGTATTTTTGACTACGTCTGAATTTGTCGGGTTCGATAGTTCTTCCCCATCCATTGTTGTGGGGATAAGACCACCACCAGAGAATGTTGTTTTGACTATGTATGGACATTCGTAATCGGGTTTCCATTTACCACGTGAGTCGAGGCGAGGTAGCAGAATCTTCTTGGGTACTAGACTATGTCGTGGTTCATCTTGTACAGTATACCGTTACTTTGAAAGAATTTCATGGCTAATTCTCGTAGGGTTTGTTTGCCAATGCTAGAGGCATTTTCCGGATGTCATGAAACCAAGGCTTGTTATCTTGTTGTTTTTTAATAGCAAGACAATATGAGGGCTCTTCGAAGCGTCTGTTTGTGATGCACGATTCGTGGTTAGACCAAGTTATTTTGAACATAGACGATATAGTTGTCAGCGCGTCTGTAATTTGATTTCCTTTTTGTTGGACGTGACTGAAAATGATTTTTGCGAATTCCGCAGTTAGTTTTCAAAATATGATCCTGATATGGAACCAGTTTTGGGTGTTTAGTATCCCGTTCACCATCGACTTGGCATATGGTTTGTGAGCATTCTTTGGAGGAGTCAAAACTGCCCCTATATCGTTCCCCATTGCCTTTGAAGTCTCGTCGAACGTGGATACCCAACGTGCCCCTGGATCGTGTTTTTTGTCAGATCTTGGTATTTCGTAGTTGCTTATTTTTACGGCACTGTCTCTATTTGACTTTGGCATGTTTCCATAGATATGTGCAATAACTTGATCATCTTCTTTGTGGCTCCACTCTTTATATTGCCCCTTAACTTGGTTTCTTCCGGGTCTTCCCCTGTGCTCAGATTAGTGGTCTTAATAGCCTCTTGATATGGTTGCGTATTGTTAGCTTTTCTTTTTATTTCCCTCGCCGTCTTCTCATAGAGTTCAAGATCTTTATCATCTTCCTCTTTAGCTTGGTTGATAGGAACATCCAAATTATACCGGATCGCAGCAGTAGCATTATCGGTGGTTTTGGGCATGAATTTGCACCTTTATCATGTTTTGGTGCCGATTTAGTATATGAATATTTGAAAATGCATATGCAGAGAAAGTATTGCCATTTTTAAATTTAAGATATAAATGCAAAAGAAAGATATGGATCTTAATTGAAAACAAAATATAACTTTTATTAATCATAAATATTGTCAGAAACAAAACGGGGAACCCTTACAAGCAACCCATATGCATCGGGCTAGACATAAGTTCTTTCAAAGACAAGAAAAATTAATTAGGAAAGAAAAGATCTCAGGAATCTCCACGATGGTCCATCTTTTGAGTTCTCCTTCTGGGGCGCATTCTCGGATGAATTTAGTTGCCCCTTCAGTGTTGGCCTTGTTAGATATTTTCGCCACATGTCTGCCATGCACTACTCCATTGCTGACAAAATACTCCTGGATTGGAGGAAGATGTGATTCACCCTTCAGAGCAGCTTTATATTTTCCTTCAGGTTATTGTACGAAGTGGACTATCCCCTGGTCCCCTAGCCTTTGTAGAGATCTTTCGAAAGCTTCATTGTGCTGTGGCGGGAGTCCGCATTCCAACAGATATTCTTTCAGCGAGTTTATCGGGGTTTTTGCTTCTCTACTTTCCCCAGAGTCAGTGACTACTTCAATTGCATTTATTGTTAGTCCATCGTGCGATGGCGTAGGGTCTGATGTGATGTTAGGCTTCTCGAAAGTGATGTCTTGAGAATCCAACAAATCCTGCACTTTGTGTTTGAAAGGCCAACATTGTTGTATGGTATGTCCAGGAGAATTAGCATGATCCTCGCATCTGGCGTTGGCATCGTATCTTCGTGGGAGTGGCCCGACCGGTGGAGCTAGAGGCTTGAGTTCCACTAAGGATGCCTTAACTAGCTATTGCAATAAATGGCTAGGTGGTATAAGGAGTGGATCAAATTTCCTGGGTGGCCTTCTGCCTTGCTGCTACCCTAAGGGGATCACTAATGGTTGTTGAACCCTGGGTTGTGACACTTCAGCATTAATTTATCCTTCTTTTCTTTTGGTGAAGTTTGAAGCAGATCGTTTTGAATTGTAGGGAGCATTTTATGGTCCCCCTGATATCTTCCCACTTTTTATTCCAGTCTCGATTCTTTCTCTGATAGTTACTAGGCCTAAGAACCTCGAAGAGATACTTCCGACCATCTCCTCATAATACAGCCCTTGCAAAGTCCCCATGAACGTGTCTACTAATTCTTTCTCTAACAGTGATGGTTGCACACGGGATTCCAACTCCCTCCATCTCTGAGCATACTCCTTGAAGGACTCTTCTTTCTTCTGGGACAGATTCTGGAGTTGCATGCGAGTAGGCGCCATGTCCAGGTTATATTTGTAATGCTTTAGAAAAGCATTAGCGAGATTTGCTCAGGTTCGAATATGCATTCGCTCTAATTGCATATATCAGTCTGAAGATGCCCCACTCAGGCTATCTTGAAAATAGTGAATCATCACCTTCTGATCGTTGGCATGGGCATGCATCTTCCTGAAATACATACGAAGATGATTTCTTGGATAAGTGAGGCCCTTTTATTTTTCAAAGTCAGGTACTTTGAACTTTGGTGGAATCACCACATCATGAACTAGGCCCATTTTGAGAGCGTCTACTTCGAAAGCGTCAAAACCCTCCACAACTTTTAATCTTTCCTCCAGAGCTTTATATTGATTTATTACCAGTGGATTATCAACAGTAAGAGTACCATTCGTCTTTAAGGGTGCTTGGTTAGCATCCTCTGGGTCATGGTCTCCGTATTGTAGGTCCAAGTAGTTGTCTGCATTATTGGTTGGAATTTGTAGGGTATCTGATGCCCCTTCTTTTAGTGGCGGTAGGACAAACCCTTCAGTTTCAACTTCTTGTTGGGCCATGACGGACTTTTAGAGTCTTGCTTCTGGCTCTTTCCTTGGTTGGTGACCGCTTGATGCACCAATAGTTTGGGCTACTTCTTTGAGAGCTACCTTGGGAATCTGGTCTTGCTTGTCAATAATGTTCTTCGAAGCTAGGAGAACTTGACTCAGATCTTCTTTCAATGAAGTAACACCACTCTTTACTTGGTCTAGATCCTCTTTGAATGCAGCCTGAGTTTCCTCAATTTTCTCCATTGCTTTTTATTGATAGGCCCTGGTTTGATATGAAGGCCAAGGAGGTGTAGGTTGTCTTCTACCAATGGTTCAACTAGAGAGAATTTTTTTGTAAAGTGAGTTTTTATATGATATGCAGGTGTTCGTGAATGCATGCGTGCGGACGGACGTGTATGCACATGAAATGGTTTCTTGTTTTAAATGTCTTATTCATCTGGGTACATGATTGCTTATTATTTTACTTGGTGACTATCTTTGAAATAGATACGCAAACGAGATGTGGAAACAAAATGGTTTTATTGAAGGCAACATAATTCAGATATTGAAAAATATTACAATCTTAAACCAAAACTTTATTTGCATGAAAACAAGCAAAGGGAAATAAGTCTTGTAGGTGCGCCTGCGGATATTTGCTCTTGAAATCATCCCCCATTGATGGACAAAGCTTGAGAAAGTATTTGGTATATTATTTCCCTTTTATGGCTTTGATTTCAAACATTTTTGGTGCATTGACGTGGACAAGTTGTTTCCTTCGGTACCCATTTTTAAAGACAGTCACCGAGATCTTGATTTTATTATTATTTTTGTACCCTGTAAATAAGACAAAGAAACGGGTGACGAATATATGAAATGTGTGATGACTATATGAAATGCATGAGTGCATAGGTGTAGGGTTGAGTGACGGGGTTTTATGATAAGTACCCCTATAAGGTAGGTTCCTTAATTTTGACCTATAATTGATCTACCCTCCCAGAAGGTGGTTTCCTTAAGGGTATCATGAATAACACCAGAGGGAAAAGGCGCAAGGGCCTCCCTTAGGTGGAGCCTCTTTACGGACCGAGACGTCCGTCTCAAAGCCGTGTAAGGTCTCATAATGAGATTTTAGGTTAAGATCGTTACAAAGAGGCATGGGTGACCTTCCAAAGTCCTACTCGTCAAGAGGATATCTCTTGATAAGTATTCCTTTTTCGGAAGTTCACCGACTCTAGGAAAAGTCGTCACATAAACTCGCAGGGATGATGTACCCCCTAAGCTAATAGATGAACCTTCTTTCTAAGGGTTATCAAAAATATTTATTGAGATAGAAAAATCCCGCCACGCAGTAAATATATGATAATAAGAGAAATTGACAGTAAATAAATAAATGCGATAAAGTAGATAAATGCAATAAATAAATAAATAAATAAAGCAAATAAAAATAGAAACCCAAAAATACCTAAACATATGGTTAAGGAGAATCCCCAGCAGAGTCACCAGCTGTAGCAACTGGTTTTTTAATCAAGAGTCTCCCCTATTAGTTTTTATCCTAGGGAAGGGAACCTAATAGAAAACCCTAATTCACGAATAGAGATTCTAGGTTTCGGACTCAATTAGACGAAAGGAAGGTGTTAGGCACCTTTCATCTACCTTGTTCACAAGGATATTAGGCTTTAGGTTTAGGTTTGGGGTAAACAGGATTTAAGTTTAAATTAGAAAGAAAAGTGTCCTAATTTTTTAATAGGGGAACACGCTACGATTTTTGATCGTATGCCTACGTATCCTCTTATGAGAAATCAGAGTCCCAATTCGTAGTTCGTATAGATTGGTGTTTTTTAGGGGTTTACAAACATATTTTGAATCACTTCGCACTCGGTTGGGAGTAATGATTGCGGAGATTTTGACTGAGTGCGTAGTAAGTCAAAATGAGTTTGAAACCCATTTGCGAAAATAGGTGGTTAGTTTAGCTTATTGCGAAAATAGAATTTGATGTTTGGTTTGTATTTTTTAATCGTATTATTTACGAAGATCTTTATTAATGCATGATTGGAAAAGAGATTTAATGCGAATAATATAGAAAATAATATATGAATTTTTGAATGAAAATAATTTGTTTGATCATGTAATAATATTTAAATATAATAAATAATAATAACAATATTTAAAATATGATAATAAAAAAATAATAATTATAATTATAAATAAAAAAGGAAATAAATACTTAATATAAAATATAATATGAAAAATAACATAAAAAATAATAACATATTAAGTAAATATGGGGGTGCAATGCTAGTTGACCAGTAAGTAAGGGGGGGGGGGGGGGTGCTAATAGAGGCTGGGTTAGGCCCATTATTCATTCTGGACAGGGGGTGTAAATTATTTGGCAACTTAGTAAACAGAGGAACGGGGGTGTGCATAGCGCTGGGCTTGCCCCACAGGCGAATTGAAGAAGGCTGAGGGGTTTGTATGTTGCGCAATGCATAGGCTTATGGTACAGACTTGGCCTAACGGCCATCTGATGATGATCAAAAGGGGGAAGGCAAAGGTATACAACACTTATGATACACGCGCACCTACTGGATAACACAGAATAAAACATTTGCTTTTACATTATTTCCATATTTCGTTTTGTTTTTATAGTGCTTCGTCCTTCTTTTCTCTCACACGCAAATGCTAAACCCTTCCCCTCACAAACCCTACCCAAATCTCAGCGGAGGCGGCCGAAAACAAACCCTACCACCGTCAATCTAATCCTAAAACACAAGAAAAAAGTTATAAGTTTACCCTCTCCGCGATTTTCTGTTCTCAAGCGCATCCGATTTGCTACTGATTTGGGTCTTAATCCCTTTTCCTTTCCTTTTACAGGCGCCGATTAAGGGCATGAAGATGGTGGTGGCCGACACTCACACAGTTAGCGATTAAGTTTACAACGGCGGCAGAGATGATGTCACGCGATTAGGGTTTCAGGCGTTGAAACCCTAATCGCCTCTAACTTCGGTCTTCAACAATGTAGTTCTTCCCTTCTTCCAACAAGTCTATTCTTTTTCTGCCAATCTCTGTTCGTCCTTCCCTAATTTCTGTAAAGAATCCTCCTTTCTGTTTATGTCGCAAAAACCCCTCCTCTCTACTTTTTCTTCTCTATTTTTATAGTTTAGTCTTTTAGGGTTTTTTTTAGTTTTTTCAGTTACAGGTTGTTTTGATTTAGGGATTATAATTGATTCGTTGTAATAAAATTTAGATCTTGATTGGGTTCTGTATAATATTTTCCAGATTCTATATTATGTTAGATTTTGATTCAATTTGTAATATATTCTGGTTTAACAAAGATCTGATTCTTTTGATCCTTTCTGTAATGAGCAAGTTTGGATTCAGTTTGGATTTTAGATTTCTACAGTACCGGTTTTTTGGAGTAAGCGTGCGTAAATCTAGTTGAATTTGAACAATTGTTGTTTTTACTGAACATTTGGCCCAACACGTTATTGTTTTATCAAGCCCAGCAACATTAATTCTCTAATACAACAAAAAATGGTTTTAAATACTACTAGGCCCAATTGGCCTTTTCTAACAACAATAACTTAGATAATATCTAACAAAAAAAGATTTATCAGCCAAGACAATACAATATGTTTTTAACAAAAAAGGTATTTCTTTTATAAAAATAATAAACAATTTCTTTTTTTGATAATAATAACCTCTCTTTTTTCCAAAAAAACTCTTAAGCGCTTAATATCTTATGACAAAAAATATTCTCTTTTATAATAAATCTTTTTTCCTTTTTAAAACAAAACATCAAAAAAATGACAAATGTGTTGGCTTCTTTTAACAAGACCTTTAATGGGCTTAATATTTGTAATTTCACCCCTTATTTTTACTAATAGCAACAAATCCTAAAGGACCTAATAATAACTAGAACTTATTGAATTTCCCATTTTAGAATCGCATGGGCCAATGGCCAACATGTCTCGCGAATGGATTCACAGATACACGAGTCTCTCTGATTTAGAAAGCCCCGTTTTTTTTCTAAATTAAAAATACACCCCCTAGCCAGATAAAGACGGACCATCAGATACTGATGTACCATCTTTAATTAAGTATTTTCTTTATTTCAATCTCAAAAAATAAAATCGTCGTGGCAGGACAAATTAGGGGTACGACATATTGGTTCCCACTTAGAACCAAATAGTATTGCACTCAATTCACACTATGGGATTGATGCCTTCACTGGACTATGGTCTTATCATCATCACATGACCGAAGTCCTAACATCACTGGAATAAAGTCCTAACAACATCATTGGACCGAAGTCCTACACTATACCACGAATGCATGATGCGCATTGTCTTTGTTGTGTGCCTCAAGTCGTTGTACAAGGGCAGTATATTTTCTAAGACGTGTTGAGACAATTGTCAACTTCTTGGGTTTTCTCTCGCAATATGCTGAGTTTGATTTAAATTTCCCATGAGCTGACCTATTATTGTGATGCTATAATACGGTGGGAGAACTGACTTGGTTGTTTTGCGTTTGATCGCAATTGTTGCGGATAGCAAGATTCACTACCGACTTTTCTTTTATCCAATAAGGAAAGGGTGAAAAGAACAGGAAATACCTTTGAGATATTTTCTTGAGTTCGGGTTGTAGGTTATGAAAAGTGAAGGTGTTAGCACCCTTTTCATCCGTAGTTATCTACGGGCTCTTAGTTGCTTGCTAGATCATTTTTTGAAATTGCTTTGTTTGAAATATGTTTGTGGTGGGTTTTGAAAGTATTTTTGAAAAGCGCCTTCATTTAGGCAAACTTTGTAATGATTCTCATCTCTATAAGAATGCATACAAAGTGTTGAACTTTTGAAAATATTTCATGTTTTTGAAAGTCTTTAATGTGTTTGAAAAGATGTTTGTTTTTGAAGATGGATTATGAGCAAGCAACTAAGAACATTCTACCTACTCAAAAAGTCTTTTGTTCATTTCTCTCTTCCTTTGACATTGCTATTTCGCCATTGATTGGTAAGTAGCCTTATCTTTGGATGTAAAAGGATAGACATGGGTCATCGTATAGTCATGGATAGAAATGTTGTGAGATATCTTAGCATTCTCTCTTGAGGGACTAAGATCATTTGTAAGGCAACATTCGTAGCATCATCGAGGGACTTTGATCTTGTATTTTGTTTGTTTTTGCTAAGATGTCTCACATGCGTAACATGCCCATTTTCTCAAGGCAACAAGTGGAGTTAACCCTAGAGGTGCAAAGTGTGCGGGTGTTTGTATTTCATGCTTGGTTTATCTTAGATTAGGTTTTTCTAAGCATTGATTTTATCTTTCCATACAAACCCTAATTACTAGCATTTATATGAATGCGATAAATTGCGAAAAGTAAATATCCTACGCTATTACATCATTTGGGGATGGGGTGTACAAATTTACAAATGGGGATTGCAAGAAATTAAACCTAATTATCTATTACAACCATATCGAACTTGAATAATGTACAAGAATTAAAATGTATATGATGTACAAAACATGAATGAAAGAAAATGAGTTTGTTTTGATTTTGTTAAAGAAAACATTTTAACCTAATTTCCTTAAAGAAGATAAATGGTTAGAAGTAAGATAATTAAACTAAGTTAATTTTAAATTTAAACAAAGAAAATGAACTAAACCTAAGTTTAATATTAAGTTGAAGAAAAGAAGTTAAATAAGAAAATGTTTTTGGCCTTTTTTTATTTTAAGAAGTTAAATAAAAATAAACTAAATAATTTAAAAAAACTAATGTAATATTTTTTAGTGTTTTTGATTAATAAAAATAATAATAATAAGGAAAGAAAATAAAAATAAAAATAAAATCAGGGGGGGTAGAAAGTGGAAAGGATGTTGGTAAATAAAAGTGAGACAACCTAGAAGTTCTAGCCTAGGCGTGCTGCTAACAAGTATATGGAGGAATGGTGCTGGAAGCAGAAAATGAGAAAGCCTAGAAGTTCTGGCTCATGCGTGTTGCTAACAAGTATATGGAGGGGCGATGTTGGAAAAAGAATGAGAAGGCTTAGAAGTTCTGGCCCAGACATGCTGTTAACAAGTAAGTGGAAATGAGATAACCTAGAAATTATGGCCCAGGTGTGCTGTTAATGGGTAAATGGGAATGAGATAACCTAGAAGTTCTGGCCCATGTGTGTTATTAACAGATAAAATGAAAATAAGATAACCTAGAAGTTCTGGCCCAGGTGTGTTATTAACAGATAAATGTAAATGAGATAACCTAGAAGTTCTGGCCTAAGTGTGTTATTAACAAATAAATGGAAATGAGATAACCTAGAAGTTCTGGCCCAGGTGTATTATTAACAGATAAATAGGGTAAAATGTTAAGAAATAAAAACAACAAAAGGTGCTCCTGGGGCTAGAACTCAGGACCCTTAACACTAGTATTACGCGCGTACGCTCTACCACTGGGCTGGCTATACATCCGATATTATAAACAAAACCATAAGTATATATTACAGAATCAGTTATGATGATGAACTTCATCTTCTTCCTCGCGCCAGCCAAAGTATTTGCAACTCATTCATTTCTCAACCAAAATGGAAAATGTAAACATGAAAGTTATGGCAAATTTCATCATGGTTCCAGAACTATAAGGAATTAAAATTATAAATCAGAAACAAACATGAACTTTGCTAGCCCTAATATGAACCCTAATTTTTCAAGAAGTTTCGATCCTAAATTCTCTCTACTCATGCCATATAAATAAAATCTATAAATATGTACAGTTTTAGAGAAATGACGTCTACATTTTGTCTTTGAAAATGCAAGCCTAACAATGCCTACATAATGAGATGAAAATAAGAAGAACTTACCTTGCATCTGAAGATCGTGTTCTGAACTAGAGCTTGATTCAAGTTGCTGTGATGATATGGTTAACTTCCTCAAGTTCCCAGAAAGCTAATGCAGAGGTTTGCTTGAGCCATGGATGGTTTGAATATTCTGGAGAAGTCAAGACGTAACGCTCTGTTTTTGAAAATGGAGGATGGTGAAGATAATGTTACATTATGAAAATAGAGGTTGGGATAACTTCTACATGTGTATCAGAATGGTTTGGCCAAGAAACACACGAGAGATTTTGGGGATTGGATTCAAAAATCAGAAATGACAAGTTTTTTGTGCTTGTGTTATAGTTTCTGGTTCTAGAGAGTTTTAGTGAGTTTCAGGGCTCGACCAATCTTCTATTCAGTTTGTAAATGAAGGTTTAATTTATAGGCAAATGGTTTGGAAGCTTGGTGAAGTCAGAAGTAGAAAAACACATGTTGTGGATTTTGACTTGTTGTTGAAGCAAGCTTAGACAAACATGGTTCCAAGGCAAGATATGGTGGCTTAGCAACTTTAAACACACCTATTCTGAATTTGTAGGGGATGCTTGTGCAGAAAGAACAAACACAAAGCTCAAGAAGAGTGGACTTTATGATTAAAGTCACTTTTCTAGAATGGAAGTGTGAACTTTCTTCCTTAAATGGCAAGGTGTATTGGACAAAGATTATATCAAGTGGTTCATAGCTCAGAAGTTTGTGTAATCTTCTGATTAAGGATAGATACACACGCTAAAGGGCCTGAAAAATAGGATTATACAGTGTAACACCCCAATTCTACCTGGCGATTATATATGCAAATCAGAGTTATAATCATTCATGCAAACAAATCAGGATGCCACAAATTCAACTTTAAAAACACAATGCATTCATCGTGGATACGTAACACTTTAAAACTTCGGATGAACTACCAGCATAATAATTTAATCTCTTAATTCAACAGTTTAAACATCTATGCAGCGGAACTCATAATAACATCTTTAACCATCGTTACAACAACTTCAAAACAACACATACTTAATAACAATCAATTAATGTTCAACAACTGAAATAATCAACAATTAAAAGCAACAAGGTTCATCCCCCAGAGTGTTACGTATCAGAGCAATGACACCGACTCGAACTATTGAAGGTATACAGCATTCACTCTCGATTACCTGCACGTTACCAACATAATGGCGACATTCAAACAGAAGGGGTAAGATATCTAACAATATAATAAAACGTATGATAATTAATATATTAAATTAGATCACATAACATCACCAATTCTTATCTTATAATCAACAATAATCACAACATAAATACCAACTATAACACACATTCATCATATCAATTCTCAACTTCTTTATGCAATCATATAATGCGACTCAATACTATGCAAATGCATGTGGTACCATTGGAGAAGAACTCCCATTTTAAAAATCTGCCAATAAATAGAGGCATCAACAAGGCATAAGCCTTCATCTTTATATTCGCCAATACAGGCCATCTTAACAAGCATAAGCTCCATCTTGAAATGCAATGTATGCGACACAATCATGAATGTAATGACAATACCAAAATCAACAACATCTCAACACAACATCATCGTTGGTCAGAAGCCTACATCTTAATAGCTGCCAATTATTAGAGGCATCTCACATCTTTCAATCAACATCATTCATAAACATCATTTATCATCATAATTCATCACACATCATTTATACATCATAATTCATCAAACAACATTTATACATCAACAACTCAGCCATACAACAATACAATAGTAACTCGTCAATCTTACAACGTTGGCCATAGGCCTACAACATGATATTGCCTATAATTAATTAATCATATAAGGCTTACTTCTAAATTACCAAACCTCTACATATTACTATTCTGTAATACTACATCATTATCATCATTAATCCTACTGTTACAAACCAGAAAATAATCTATAAACATCTCATTCCTCATCATTCTTCACAAAAACTAACATAGCGATTACCGCGGGACCTAACTCTAGTCCTAATTTGGATACTAGGATTATCCTTCATATTCTTCATTTTAATCCTTAGGAATCAAGTTCATCGCGTTAACTATCCAACGCTTCGAACGACACCTCGAACGGAGTCCGAAAACTCAAGTTACTGCCTTTTTGAACCGATTCTACCAAAAACCAGACAACATGGATCAATGTGTAATGCTTTGGGTAGAAGCTTACTGGGTTTAACGCTCTACATGAGTCGAAGTATACTCTCTTGTATCGACTCATATTGAGTCTGCAACACTGCATGTATCGACACATGCCCCTACGTATCTACTCATCCTGAGTCTAAAAGCCCTCATGTATCGATGCAGGACCCCTTCGTATCGACTCGTCCTGAGTCTAAAGGCCTTCTTGCATCGACACATAACATTTGGGGTCGACACATACAACTCTGTCATGAATAATTTCTGCGATTTTCTCTGTGTTTTCACTATGAGTTCCATACTTTAAGCCCTAAAAAATCATCTAATTATAGTTAATCATCAATTATAATTACTCTATAATTCTACATCATATATACAACATTAGGGCATCGTTATCCATCCATAATTCATCGATTTTCATCATACAACCACATATATAATTCAATCATAAACCAAACAATCTTTCACCTCTAACCCCACATACCAATTATCATAATCCCTATTATAGAGTCATATCCCCACCCTTACCTTGGATTGAAGGTTGCTCTATGACTTTCCGGCTGATTCTCGTTCTGCCTCTTTCCTCCTTTCCAACAGCTTTCACGTTCTTTCTTTCAAACCCTTATTCTTTCTCTCTTACTGCTTCTTCTTTTCTATTATTTTTAACAATAATAAAATAACCCAATTATTCTCTTTATGCCTTAATAGGCTCAAGACTACTACACCCCCTTATTACTACTTCTATTCCTTTAAAACAATCCTACATCAAATAATATTATCTTTCTAATATTATTTCACCACTTTAATAAAATAAATAAATCCAACTAA
Source organism: Vicia faba (assembly GCA_948472305.1). Taxonomy (NCBI): domain Eukaryota; kingdom Viridiplantae; phylum Streptophyta; class Magnoliopsida; order Fabales; family Fabaceae; genus Vicia; species Vicia faba. The sequence continues at coordinate 653,976,834 of OX451740.1, forward strand.
TCACAACACAACTTCACAAATATTCCAAAAAATAATTTAATTAAATAATTAATTAAATTACGGGCGTTACATGCAACATTGCTTGGGATTGGATCAGATGTTCATCATGAAAATTACTCATAGCTTAAGAACGAATGTCCAACTTTTGATCTTCGATTCTCTATGCTCCAGCGTAATCTGAAAGAGTTCTTTGACTTTTTATAAAGCTTGTAACATGCTCTACAATCCCTCTTTCAATCCCTTTTGTAAACTCTCATTGAAACCGTATGAAAATTGGCCCAGAAGTTCTGTCAAAGTTCTGACTTAAAACACCCAGAATTTTACTAAGTGTTTTAGTTTCATGGACATGTTTTCACGGATTTATAACTTGAGATCCAAGAATTTCTAGAAGAAGTTCTGCTCTGCAATGTTTCTGATCTCATTAAGATCTAAAACTTTCATGTTGGAAGTTTTTCTTAAATCATCTTGCATCATGGTGAGAATCTGGCGCAAAGTTATGAAATTATCATATTTTCTTAACACTTAAAAAGTTTTCTAAGTGTTTAGAACTTTGACTTCTTTTCAAAGTAATCTTGACTTTTGATTTCTTGATGAACAATCTTCATACTTTGACATGTCTTGATGAAATATGATTTTTGAAACTTGATTTTGATCCAAAAGTCAAAGTTTGACTTTTCAGTGTACAGTTGACTTTTCATCAGTTGATCAAATTTCAATTATCAATCAATTAATCTTGAGAAATATTTTGAAACATGCTCTTAGGTTAAAATGTTTCATTTGGATTCTTGATATCATGTCTCAAACCATCAAGTCATGTACTAGGTCAAAAAGTCAAAAATTGAACCTTCTCAGTCAAAACCCTAATTTTGACCATTTTGCCCTTTTGATGATCTGGTCAAATTTCTTGAGAAGTTGTGATCCAACCTTGACCAAATTATTCATATGAGTCTAGTATGTTGATATGGATAAAAAATTATGAGTTTTGACTGTAAATTGACCATAATTGACTTTCTCCCTAATACAGTTAATTTTAGGTCAACTGATCAATTGTCTGAGCAAAAATGTACTCCAAAGCACTAATTTTGAGTCATCAGTGTTTGGGGAGGTATCTTGAGCTGATCAATCCTGGTGCAGTTTTGAATTAATGGAGATCTTGTGATGGAATCTTTTCGAAATTTAGAGGGAAAATTTTGGGGTACAACAGCTGCCCATGTTAAATCTTCTTGAACCTGAAGAATGAGATTGGCAGATCTGCCTTTCATGACTTGAAGATGAAAGATGATTGAACACTAAAGTGCCCAGAAATTTGCACTCGATGATGTGTTGAATTTGGAATGGGCTTATAGATTCCATTTAGAGAAATGATGGTAGAAGCTAGGGGAAATATCAGTATAAATCTTTGGTCGATTCGTGCTGAAAACTGGGTGTTTTGTCTGTCTTTCACTAGGGAAAAAATTCTGATCCAGAAGAGGTCTTTGGATCAATCATTTTATCTGCATGGAAACAAAGGGGTTAGCTGTATGTGCATGTATGCATGGTGTAATGATGTTCTCAAAATAAATGAGATTATGTTGTGTCATGTATGTTGTATGATGTATGAATGCGAAAATGTTGTTGAAGTGTATCTTTGTCTGGGAAAGTAAATTTATGACTACTGCTGAGGAGTTTTGGGAGACTAACTCCCAGACTACTGCTAGAGATGAAGAATATGTGTATCTTCAAATTTGTTTAGAATACTTCCGCTGGGGTTTCCTGCTTATTTTTTTGAAGAAACTCTGTTGGGGATATGCTGATTTCTGTTTGGGGAATTGAGTTCAGGAACTTTGGTCGTCCGTTGCTCTAGTGGGAAATTACCACTTGAAAGTTAGTTGTTATCTGGTTGGATTCCAGATTTCACACCAACTTGTTGGGGATAAGGAAGTTAAATGTTATCTGGTCGGGTCCCAGGCTTTACAACAACTTACTGGGGATAATGGCAAACTCTACCGGGGAAAAGGAGCTTTTAAACTGCTATCTGGTCGGGTCAAGGCTTTGCAGTAATTGGAGAAGTTAAACTACTATCTGGTCGGGTCTAGGCTTCAGTAACTCAAAATTATTTTCTGGTCGGGTCCAGGCTTTGCAGTAGTTTGAGGAAGTTAAGCTATTATCTGGTCGGGTCTAGGTTTTAGCAATTGGAAATGTTGTCTGGTCGGGTCCAGGCTTGAACTGTTGACTAGTTGGGTCCAGGCTTAAACTATTATCTGGTCGGGTCCAGGCTTTAGTAAATAAGAATTGAGATTTACTGTTATCTAGTCGGGTCCAAGTTTCAGAAACTCAAACTATTATCTGGTCGGATCCAGGTTTCAACAATTGAAGAAGTCAAACTATTATCTGGTCGGGTCCAAGCTTTAGTAACTTAAAATTGTTTTCTGGTTGGGTCCAGGCTTTGCAATAATTCGAGGTAGTTAAGCTATTATCTTGTTAGGTCCAGGTTTTAGCAATTGGAAATGTTGTCTGGTCGGGTCCAGGCTTGAACTGTTGACTGGTCGGGTCCAGGCTTAAGCAATTTGAGAAGTTAAACTATTATTTGGTCGGGTCCAGGCTTTAGTAACTTGGAATTGAGATTTACTATTATCTGGTCGGGTCTAGGTTTTAGAAATTGGAGCTTTCATCTGGCCGGGTCCAGGCTTATGCAATTTTAGAAGTTAAATTATTATCTGGTCGGGTCCATGCTTTAGTAACTTGGAATTGAGATTTACTGTTATCTGGTCGGGTCAAGTCTTTACAGTAAGTTGAGAGTAGAATGAATTTGAACTACTATTTGGCCGTGTCCAGGCTTTATAGTAACTTGCTTAAAAGGATGAATTTGACTGTTATCTGGTCAGGTTCTAGACATTACAGCAACTTTCAGAGATAGCAATGACTCTGTTGGCGACTTCACTAGGGATTATGGGTTGCGGTCCCTTGATTTGTAATAGTTTGAGAGGCAAACTCAAGCTGGGGAATCTGTAGTTTGTTGGAGAAATAAACCCTGTTGAAGAGGATATTTGATGAACTGATGGGGAGGATTTTTTTAGGAAGAATTCCAAAAGGCTTCCTTTTAAGACCAACTCAGATGGGGAGAGGATCTTCCGAAAATTGAAACTCTGGATGGGGACTTTATGAATCCAAATTTGTAGGGATAATATTATTGAAATAACTTTGTGGGGATATCTCAAATGCATTTAAGGAGATACTTGTCACTGTTTTTAAGCATACATTTGTTAAAAGTTTAATCATGTTCATATGCATATGTTCATTCAATTTTAGTCATTGGACACTTTTGCACTCAAAATAGAAAAAATAGAAAGTTTGCACTTCAAAGTATATTTGAATTGATGTTTTGCCCATGCATAGGCATTTTTGTACAAAGAGACCGAGATCCTAGTAAGAGGAAATCGTCGAAAGAATGAAAAGAATACAAAAACAAAAATAATAGCCATATGAAAGTGATCTCATTGTGTTCCAAACCCCGCTATTGCCCCTATGTCTTTGAACATCATCCCTTGCCGTTGAAAGGCGTTGATTGAATTGATCTTTGGACCATTTGAACTTGGACCTTGGTAATAAAGTTGGCTGTAGAGATCCCACAGGACATAGACATACGCTTTAATCCTTAACTTTTGCATGGACCACCCTTTCGGGTTTTCAGCCCACAAGGATACCCATTTTTGCCTAAGCCACCTAATGTACCCCAAAACTTTCCCTCTCCAATTCCTCAAAGATTCTCTCAGAAAAAATCTCCATTGCTCAAAATTGCATAAGGTTCAATCAGCTCAAGATACTTCCTCACCACTGATGACTCAAAACTAGAGTTTGAATTTGCACAAGTACAATTGGAATTTTAATGCCCCATGTAGTTTCCATGGATCTTATTGGGCTCTCAAGCGTCAAATTGAATAAGAGCAAGTTTGCTTCTATCCATAAGCTTCATTTGGGAATTTGGCTTCTTTCGAGCAAGCTGGGTTCACAAGCTTCGATTGGGCATTTGGCTTCCTTCGAGCAAGCTTGGTTCATAAGCTTCGATTGGGTTGAAGCAACTTCCTTTGCGATTGATTACTTTATAAAGTGGGTTGAAGCAGCTTCCTTTGCTACCGTAACAAAGAACATCGTGGCACGGCTCATTCGGCACAATCAGATCTGTCGATATGGTGTACCCGAGAGGATCATTACGGACAACGGTACCAATCTTAACAACAAGATGATCACTGAGCTCTGCGAGCAATTCAAGATACATCATCATAACTCTTCTCCCTACCGGCCAAAGATGAATGGGGCTGTAGAAGCAGTTAATAAGAACATTAAGAAGATTGTGCAGAAGATGACAGTGACATACAAAGACTGGCACGAGATGTTACCATTTGCTCTTCATGGGTACCGTACCTCAGCACGGACGTCAACAGGGGCAACACCCTATTCCTTGGTATATGGTATGGAGGCAGTCTTTCCCATTGAAGTTCAGATACCCTCTCTTTGGATCATGAAGGATGCAGGATTAAGAGAAGATGACTGGATTCAGACCCGACTTGATTAACTGAACCTAATCGACGAAAAAAGACTTACTGCTATTTGTCATGGTCAGACATACCAAAAATGGATGATCAAGGCATTTAACAAGAAAGTTAGACGACAAGAGTATCAAGTTGGGGACCTGGTAATCAAGCGCATTATCTTACCTCAAGGTGATCCCAGGGGAAAATGGACCCCTACTTACGAAGGGCCATTTGTGGTTAAGAACATCTTCTCAGGAGGAGCTATGATTCTAACCACCATGGATGGTGACGACCTTCCTCACCCCGTCAATGCAGACATAGTAAAAAGATACGACGCATAATCAAAGACCCGTTAGGTTGACTGGCCTAGACAAAAATAAGGGCTTCCCGGCAAACCAAAAGGGTTCGGGCAAAAATAAGGGATGAAAATAAAAAAATCTGTACACCCGGCAAGTCGAAAACCTGAAAAGGCGGCTTGGGAAAAAATGGGTATCCCGGTGGACTGAAAACCCGAAAGGACGGTCCAGGCAAAAATTAGGGATTAAAGCGTAACACCATGTCTCATCGGATCACCTCGCATCCAAACTTCGGTATCGACTATCAAGCTCAGACGACACTAATCAATCAGATTCATCTTCAACTAAACAGCAAAGTGATGAGATGCTTGAAGATATAAAGGCAATAGCAGAGTTGGAACCCAGTGGGATTATTCACATAGCTGTTTTGTTTCCTTTTCACAAATTGTATAAATTCTATTTGTTCGACGACATTCTCTTACTAGGACGTCAGCCTCTTGTACAAAAACGCCTATTTTCAGGCCAAACTTCAAAATCAATACAAATTCATTCTCAGAAATTTCAAGCTGTTTTTCCTTTATCTGCTTTGTTTTGCAAATAACGTCCAATGTTCATTTTTGATATATGCATTTGATATTAATTGCTGATCATAAATATTTACATGCGAAATGAAAGATGAATTACTGGTAATATCAGAAACAGGGGCATAAGAAATGTCCAATTTGTGTAGTTGTCTCGTCCACCAGGTACCAAGGTATATCCAGCTGAAGAATATGGCTAAGATACCTTCATTCCCCGTAGGGTAAGGCAGTAATGATAGCTCTCTCAGCTGAAACTGACAACCATGAACGAATCAGCAATACTCTCCCCAAACAGAGTTCATCCACCATCAGCGCTAAAAAGGTTTGGTATCCCCAGAAGGTCTTAATATTCCTCAACTTAGTATAAAGACATTCCCCAGCAAGCATAAGATCATCCCCAGCGAAGTTCTTTCCTTTCCCCAAGCAGGAGTTCAATCCTCAACAGATTCAGGATCATCAGCAACAGTAATCCATCCCCAGCGGAGTTCATCAGCGGAATCTCCAGCAGAGTTTATCGTTAAAATATTCAGCAGAATACCCCTTCCCCACAGAGTAATTCCCCTCAGAGTAATCTCTTCATCAGTTTATCCCCCAACGGAGTTTCTTTTCTCCTGCAGGTTTATCCTCACAATCATCTTCGTTCACCATCCCCGACGGAAGTGAAGCATTCAACTTTTATTCTCCAGCAACTCCGGGATTTATTTTCCCCAGCTAAAACATTACATGTCCATACATCATGCTACATGCATATACGCATCATACCATACAATCTCATTTATTTTGAGAACATCATTGCCTGATACATATCATGCATTACATACAGCTAACCTTTACCTTTCAGGAAAGATACAATCAAAATTCAAGTTATGAAGCCCGGGTACGACCGGATAGTACCTTGATTTCTACAGCATATTGTGAAGCCTGGATTACAACCGGATAACAATATCAGACCACCACGAAGCCTGGACTACGACCAGATATTGATATCTCTCAAAAGTAAGCTATGAAGCCCGGAGAATGACCGGATAATAGTTTATTCCCCAGTGAGCCGTGAAGCCCAGATTACAACCGGATAGCAGCTCAGTAAGCACCATGAAGCCTGGATTCGACCAGATAGTGGTATATCATAAACACAAGCCGTGAAGCCTGGATCACGACCGGATAACAGCTCAACAAGTTATTGTGAAGCCTGGATTACGACCAGAAAGCAATATAAGACCATGAAGCCGGAATTACGACCAGATAATGGTAGAAGATGTTATGAAGACTGGATTACGACCAGATAGTAACCAAGAGTACTACGAAGCCTGGATTTCAACCAGATAGTGGTATGATACATCGTGAAGCCTAGATTACGACCAGATAGTGTTAAGGGACACTGTGAAGCTTGCATTACGACCAAATAACAGTTTACCCAGCCAGTTACTGTGAAGCCCGGATTCGACCGGATACTAGTAAACCCAACAGTCAAAGGAAAGCCCGGATGCGACCAGATAACCACTTGATTTGTTCTGAAGCCTGGATTTCGACCAAATAAGAAGTGAGGTATTGTGAAGATTGGATTCGACCAGATAGTAGTACGTGACACCATGAAACTTGGATTCGACTAGATAATGGTATAACACATCGTAAAGCCTGGATTACGACCAGATAGCGGTACAAGGCACTGTGAAACTTGGATTCCGACCAAATAGCAGTTTACATGAACAGTTACTAAGAAGCCCGGAGTCGGTCGGATATTAGTGTGCCCTAAATTCAAGTTAAAGCCCGAATGCGACCGGATAACCACTTGATTTATTCTGAAGCCTGGATTTCGACCAGATAAGAAGTGAGGTATTGCAAAGCCTGGATTACGACCGGATAGCAAGTTTAATCTCATCTCCCCAGTAAGTCACTGTAAAGCCTGGATTACGACCAGATAGCAGTCAGTCTTATCACTATGAAGCCTGGGTTGCGACCAAATAGTAGTTCACTCTCACCTCTTCAACATAGATGATTCCTCAGTAGAATAACGAATGACCGACACTCCTAAAATTCAACAGAGATGATTCCCCAGTATAATAACGGACGACCGAAGCTCCTAAAGTTTTATTTCTCCTAAGACAAAGAACAATATTCCTCAGCGAAATCTCCCTCAACAACAGGTATACAAGCTCTCGCTAAGGAATCTCTTACGCGATCGACACTCCTTCGGATGGCATCATTAAGCCCATCTCCCATCATCAATCTCCAGATGGCATCTGTAAGCCCATTCCTGAAATCACAAGACAAATACTACTTCATGCGAGTGCAAATTTCTGGGCACTCTAGTGTTCAATCATCTTCCACCTTCGGATCGCGAAAGGCCCGAACGCCAATCTATATCCTCAGGTTTAAGAAGATTGAACAGGGGCAACTGTTGTACCCCAAAATTTCCCTCCCATTTTTCTCAAGACATGTCAAGAATCATCTCCAAGTTGTTCAAGATGGCTCAAGAGTTGGACAGTCAAATCATCTCCTAAGGCAGTCAATTCAAAATTAGGGTTTTGTGTTGCATCAAAGTCCTCACATCCAAATGGTCTCAAATTCTCCCCAAATTCCCTAATATATTCTCAAGTTCATCCATGTCAAATTTCAAGCCTTGCAGAGAAAGTTTGGTCAGTCAATTGCTCAAGAGGTCCAAAAACGACTGTGTAAGGGCAAAAGTCAACTGTGGCCCAAATACAGTCAAACCTCAAGATTTTTTATCAACATTATCATTTTGAAGGATAATTCATCATTTTATCAAGGTTTGATCATGATTCATCAAGGATTGCTCAAGATTCATCAAGATTCAAAAGTTGCTAAATTAGGGTTTTGTAGGAAAAGTCAACTCAACTTTGACCAAGCATAACTTTCTCATACTTTATGATAAATGACCCATCCAAAGCTAATTTTGAATAGGATGAAATTTCCTACAATCCATCTTCACACCCCAAGATCAAGAAATGCACTCACAAGAAGTTACAAGTTTGGACATTATAGGTCATTTTTGAAAGTCAACAAAAAACACCTTTTTTTTTCCAAAGCTTATAACTTGAGCATGGAATATCAAAATATGATGAGACCAAAAGGGATGATTAGAGGACATCTCAAGGTTTCTAAAAAGTCCAAGAAAACTTCCAAAAGTTCAAAATTGAAGAAGTTATGCATTGTTGAAGTTGGGCATTTTTCCAAAATTGCCAAAAGTCAACTATCCTCAAAACTCCAATTTTTTACAAAAGGGCCCACTTTTTTCCACTTGATTTGGTCTTATCACACCATACACGTGCCCCATCTTCAATTTCATGACCAATCATTTATTTCTCTATTTTATTTAATTTTTATTGATTTAATTCATTTTAAATCAATATTAATTCAAATAAAATCTAAATATTGATGGAATGATATCTTTGTGATTGGTATAGACTTAAATTATCATGATCAACCAAATCAAATCCGAATCAAGCCTTATTATGCATAAAAAATCAGATTTGGTACAATTATGGAAAGCTTATCAATGGTGGTCATATCAAATCTCAAAACCTTGAATGCACATGGATTAAAGCCCAACTCTTGACCTAATTCATTCCAATATACATGTACAAGCCATACACATTAAGAACACGACCGAAGCACTGCAGAAACGGCCAGACAAACTTTGAAAAAAAGCTTGAAAAAGTGGAAACTGAAATCACACTTAGGGCTCATTTCAATCCAAAATCGCAACGTGGTGTTCTTGCTTGCAATCCCCTGAAGCTATAGCAATCAGAACCAAGTCCTCTCATTGCCTGAAACGCCCTGTAAGTCGTCACGAATATAGCTCTGTACATGGAATCTTGAATCTGTTTTCTTGCATCCTTTTGCCTTTTTTTTTGTACAATCGTGCTTAACATCAAATTTCCAACATGTCTGCATTATTCAATTTTGTTTTCATGACCTATAACCTTAGATCCGAAGCTAGGGTTCTTGTTCTTGTTTTTTAGGCATTTTTGATACAGGCAAAATCAAGACAAATAATTGGTACAGGGATGATCAAGGAAGAGGGACGAACATGATGATGGTCCCCGTTTGCATTTTCATGGCCTGTAGTGCATTTTAGAATGAACCTAGGGATGTTGCTACAGACTCAAATCCGCAGGAAATAAACCAGGTTGTTCAAGGAAGAAGACGGCCATGCATCCTCTTCCAATTGGCTAGTTCAAATTATTGGCGCTTATTTTTTTTATTCCAGGCCTAGTGCGTTGTTTTACATATAATGATTAATGTTTATTTTAATAACAAAAGAACGCGCTGGTAGAGATGGTAAGCATGTTAGTGGATTACCCCTTGGGACCTGGGTTCGAATTCCAGGTCCCCCAAAACATTTGTATTATTTTGTTTCAGGTTATTCCATGTAGCATCCAAGGCGTGGCATATCATGTGTCTCCACTCAGATGGTAGCCAGATGGTTTCAGATCAAATCTAATGGCCCAGATTGCAAGCTCATCATACTCCCCAGTCAATGCATACGCGTGGGAATGTGGAAGTCAAACAAGGCTGGTTTGGATTGGGCTTCACAATTGCTGATTTCACACTCAAATCAGGCCCAACACCCCCCCTTGGTTATTTCTTCTCATATTTTTTTTATTATTATTTAATTGTTTTATTAATTATTATTATTTACACTAACCAATTATTTTTCTTAATAAAATCAGAAAACATAAAAAACATTATTTTTATTTATTAAATTTAATTTCATTATTTTATTTTGTAAATAAATCTTAATTAATTAACTTAGTTTTAAATAGGTGTAACATTTAATATTTTTTGCAATAGATTAAAATCAATTTAGAATATTAGGTTTTTAATAATTTTAATCAATGTTATTTTATTTCCTTAAATATAAAAAATCCAAAAAATATCTTTTTTAATTAATTAATAATTAGTTTAGGTTTAATTTAATTTAATTCAAAAAATAACAAAAAAACATGCTTTAATAAAAAAGGTCAAAACCCTAAAAATACGCCGATTTAATTTTCTCGCACGCGTCTCATCTTTTATCCAATATTGTAATTGCTTCCGGTATGTAATAACGTTTAATTAGGACTTTATTATTTATCGCTTTTATTTACTTTCCGCAATTTAAATTAAAGGGTTTGCTTTTGGCGATGTAAATACCCGACGCCTTGTAATAGCTTAGATTTAATTTCCCGCAATTTAATTTCCGCCCAATATTAACTGTTAGATGTTTGATAAATAGGAAATGCATGACAAGATCAATCTTTAACTTAAAATCAACAATAGCTCACCCATGACATGTACAGATAAAATTAACCGAAATAACACACTTGCACATGCCACTCTTAGGGTACACCTCACTTGGTTGCCTCGAACATGGTCATTGAGTATAGGAAGTTTTAGAGGTCGCCCTCTTGTCCAAAGATCATAGTTTCCTCGAAACGGTTGCCTCAGAAAAATGATCTAGGATATTAGGGTTACGCTAAGGCGTCCTAACATTGCTTTAGTGACCACACGTCCCTTAATCGAATTGACCCGAAAACTCCAACGACGGTGCTACCTACTCCTCAATAGTGGGATAGCACTGTCTAAAGGACATTTGTACAGTTTAATTCCTTTTTGAGTAGGTAGATGGTTCTTAAGTACTTGCTCCTTTTAAAACAAAACAAAACTTTTCGCACTTACACTCTCTTCAAAACAAAAACTCTTTTCAAACCCACAAACACAAAGAAAAGCAAACTTTTGAAAACACAATGAGCAAGTACCTAAGAGCCCGTGGATAACCACGGATAGAAAGGGTGCTAATACATTCCCTTTCTATAATCTACCTCCTGAACCCGAGAAATATCTCAAAAAGGAATTTTTCTGTGCTTTTGCCCTTTCCTTGTTGGATAAAATAAAAGACGGTGGCGACTCTTGCTTACTTCGACATTTTGCAAAACCAAACGCAAAACACGACCCAGCATTCCAAAACAGTCAGTTCTCATTCCCACCGATCACAGAACTGGCGACTCTGCTGGGGATTATTTAATAAGTGAGGTGTACCTTAGGATTAGATCATTATGTTTTCAATTGTATGCTTTGTATGCTTTAATTTTGTGGGCTTGTATCGGATCTAGGGATACCCTTTAGGTAAGTAGCAATAAACTGTGAGGGATCTGTACAGCGTAGACCGATACGGATGAAGCAGTAGCTATGTTGGTGTGGCACTTTAGTCTATACCGATATCCCTTGTGTTGGAACGAAGAGAATATGGGTCTTCTAAGGGGTCATTAAGCACCAATTGACCTTAGAACCTTAAATTGACCAACTTGGCCATAGAACAGTAGTTGTATGCTACACTCATTGAGACTAAACTCTCGCGATGATTCCGGCTGCAAGAAAAGGTTGCTAAATTGGAATTATGACCGATTGAGGGTAGTCAGTGATATTGAGATCCTCTAGAACTCGGTTACTAACAAGTTTTTACCAACTGAACTGAAAGAGGGTAGTACCTAAGCTCCATGCCAGCCTGAAATCTAAGGGCTCTCAGTGTGACTTGTGTGCCTTTACCATGTTTGCTTTTTGTGGATACTTGTGGTGTGCCTTTATCATGACATCATGAGATCATAGCATTGCATACATCTTGCATAAGGACTAACCTATTTCAAAGACAAGAGGGTTTTATCTTTGCTCTATTTTGTAGGTCATCATGATGCCCATGCGTAAGAATACTATCCGGATCAACTTTGTCCAAGTCCCTACCTTGCTTAAAGAGTTGGTTGCCAAGATGCCTGACACTACTTCCTTCATCAAGAGGCATGGTTCTCTTCTCAGTTTGGTCACCTCCAAATTGGACGAGCAGATGATGAGTGTCCTGGTCCAATTCTATGATCCGTTGTACCACTGTTTTACTTTCCAGGACTTCCAGCTGGTTCCCACTCTAGAAGAGTTCTCTGAGCTGCTCGGTATCCCTGTTTTGGAGCAGACTCCGTTCACTGGTTGGGAGAAGACTCTTAGGCCTGAAGAAATTGATGCAGCCCTTCATTTGACCAAAGAAGAGGTAATGGCTAATTGGGAGACTAGGAGTGGAGCAAAAGGCTTTCTGACTAAGTTCTTGGTTGGTAAGGCTAACTATTTCTGGGATAGCCTAGATTTCAAGGCCTTCGAAGATATTCTGGATCTTTTGATTTATGGCTTGGTACTATTTCCGAATCCTGACATTTTTGTTGATGTGAATGCGATAAAGATGTTCATCTCTCAGAACCCTGTGCCCACTCTCTTAGGTGACATTCTTCATCAGCTATATGCTCGTACTGCCCGAAAGCGGGGAACCTTGATGTGTTGTGCTCCTTTATTGTCGAGGTGGTTTATTTCGCACCTCCCTAAGTCAGTGCTGAAGAACAAAGAAGGAATGGGCTGGGCTTATAGGGTGATGTCCCTTTCTCATAATGACATTATCTGGACTCTCAAGGGTATGGATGAGGTGACTATCATTGATCGCTGTGGAGAGTATCCCAATGTTCCCCTGCTAGGAACCCATGGAGGAATTTCTTACAACCCATGCTTAGCTCTCCGTCAGTTTGGAAGAGCCAGAAGAGAAGGACCTCATGAGATGTTGATGCCTCATATCATCTTTGATTTTCAAGGGGATAGCGACGAGCACCGTCGCAGATTCATAAGGGCTTGGGATAGAGTTCACCAATCTGATCCACATGAGCTGGGCCCAAAGACTTCTCTATCAATGGAGCCATATCTCAGATGGGTCCGCATCCATGCCCAGAAGCTAGGTATGCCTTATGAAGTTGTCCGGCCTGTCACTCTTGAAGTTGCTAATGAAAAAGGGGTTCTTCCAACCATTCTCCATCCTCATATGCCCACTGACATTGGGGCACTGAAAAGGTCTTGGATGCAGCTGAGGGATGAACGAGATTCTTACCGAGAGAAGTTCAACGAGAAAGAGCAGAAGATCCAGAAGCTGACTAGGCAACTGGAGAACGAGCGGATCCTGAATGATTATGTCCGCACTGATAAGAAGAGACCATGGGAGCATTGATGGACCTTTGATGATTTCTTTTCCAGTTTTATTTTACTTTTCAGTATTTCCATTTTTGTAACGCCTTAAGGGAAATTTGTTGAACAATTTAAATTATTAAGTTTAAATCTAATAAAGTGTGTTTCCTTTCTTGTTTACAAATTTGAATCCCGATTGTCTTTGATATCATAAATCATACGTATTTCATCCCATGCACTTCATAAACAGGTACCCTTTACAGGTCTCTTATCTTCTTCGCTGTTTATTTCAGCAATCATCATGTCTACTGAACCTTTAATTGAGCAAGATATCAAGGCCCTCCAGGCCCAGAATGCCCAATTTCAAGAGCTGTTCATGAGTCTAGCTAAAGGGCAGCAAGATCTGAAGACCCTGATTCTGAAGGAGAAAAAGAAGAAGAAGAAGAGGACTGTCCTGTTCAACACTGGTCCTAGGTTTGGAAACAGGCTACGGGATGAAGTTGATCTGACCACCTCATCTGGAGGGAAAGATAGTCCACAAGAAAGGAGGGCTCCTAGCCCTGTGGTCTCCGACAACGAGACAAACTACGATGAAGAGCAATATCCTCCTGCTGAGGATAAGTACAAACAACTAGAAGACCGTTTGAGCGCTATGGAAATTCAGAAGGTGCCCGGTCTGGACTTCAGAGATCTAGGTCTATCATCTGGGGTGGTGATTCCCCATAAATTTAAGGCACCGACCTTTTCCAAGTATGACGGAGTTTCCTGTCCGAAGCTGCACCTCCGTTCATATGTGAGGAAGATCCAGCCTTACACTGCTGATAAGAACTCATGGATCCATTTCTTTCAAGACAGTCTCTCAGGGACTCAGCTTGAGTGGTTGTATCAGTTAGACGGAGCCAGTATCCGCAGCTGGGAAGATTTGGCTACTGCATTCTACAGGCAGTATCAGTACAACTCCAACCTTGCTCATACGCGTACCCAACTCCAGGGTATGTCAATGGGAACGGGTGAAGGATTTAAAGATTATGCTCAGAAGTGGAGAGACCTCGCCGGAAGGGTACAACTACCCTTAGCTGATCGGGAACTTGTTGATATGTTTCTGGGGACCCTGTCTGGTCCATTTTTCAACCACTTGATTGGAAGCTCTTCATTTGGGTTTACAGATCTTATTTTGACTGGTGAGAGGATTGAGGCTGGTATTAAGGCTGGGAAGATACAGAAGGGTGCCTCATCGAGCACCGAGAAGAAGTCGTTTAAGAAAGAGTCCAGTGATGTCTACAGTGCAAGAAGACAGAATAGACCTGAACACCGCCAAGCTGTCAATGCGGTTGTTATTTCAAAACCAGCTGGTGCTCCTCAATATAACAATCAACAAAAGGACGAGAGACCTAAGAGGCAATTCACTCGTCTCAGCATGACCTTATCTCAAATTCTACCACAGTTGCTGAAGACTAATCTGGTGGCTCTAAAGGAAGCCCCAAAGAATTCAAATACAACGTCACCAAGGTATAACCCTAACGCCCGCTGCACTTATCACTCCGATAGCACGGGGCATAATACAGATGATTGTTGGGCTTTGAAGAACAAGATACAAGACTTAATTGATGCAAAAGAGATTGAGTTCGAGGCGTCCGAGAGGCCTAATGTTGTGACTGCTCCCATGCCCAAACATGGAGTGAATGCTGTAGAGGAAGACTTGTTTGTAGTTTCTGTGGATGACATTGTTACCCCTCTGATTACTGTCAAGAAGAACCTGTTGCTAGCCGGTTTATTTTCGGGCTGTGATGAAGGTTGCCATATGTGTTCTGTTTTACCTACCGGTTGCCCATTCCTGAAGTCAGGTATCCAAAACCTGATGGATAGTAAGGAGATCCTGTTTGAAAAGACTGTTGTTCCTTCCATTCCTACTGAATAATTTGCCATCATTACCATTTTCGACAATTCTTCCAAGGCTCCCTCGAGGAAGCCTGTTAGAATTACATCTGTTCCAAAAATCGCACCTGTGATTATCACTATTCCGGGGCCCATCCCCTACACCTCTGATAAATCTGTCCCTTGGCACTATGGGGCTGATGTTTATGTTCATGGAGTTAAGCAAGAGTTGGATGCTGATACCGACGTCAGCAACATTAATGGACCTGCTAAAGTCACCCGCAGCAGTAGACTTTTCTCACCTGATATTGTTCCACCAACTGTCTGAAGACATGTTGTCATTACACCTGCAAGTGTACCTATTGCCATTCCTGATCAAGTTCCTAGTCCTACCCCTGTCGCCGAGTCATCTGACGCTCGGGGCAAAGGGATCACCACTGATGTGCCTACCCAGACGGAGGCACCAAAGACAATTACTGTTGAAGCTTCCAAACAGGAGATGGAAGAGATTCTGAAGATTATTAAGAAGAGTGATTACAACGTAGTTGAGCAACTGGGGCAAACCCCATCCAAGATTTCTATGTTGTCACTATTGCTGTGCTCAGAGGCCCATTCCAAGGCTCTGATTACCTTCCTGAAGACTGCCCACGTGCCACAAGAGACATCAGCTGATCAGTTTACCGATTGTGTGGCCAATTTAACTGCTGATAATGGTTTGGGTTTCTCCGACGCCGATTTGACTACTGTTGTACCCCAAACTTTTCCCTCTCATTCTTCAAGGCCTTTCTCACAAGGATTCTCAAAATTCAAGCTTGCACAAGTACTTTGGAAAAAGGAAACTGTCAAAAAGGGAGAAAATAGATAAAAATATTATTTTGACAAAAATTGGAGAAATACAAGTGTTCTTCGTTTCAGCTCTTTCGATTGGCCTTTTGGCCTCTTTCGACACAATCTTGACTTGCATCCTTCGATTGGCCTTTTGGCCTCTTTCAACACAAGCTTGACTTGCATCCTTCGATTGGCCTTTTGGCCTCTTTCGACACAAGCTTGACTTGCATCCTTCGACTGGGCATGGGCCTCTGACACAGTTTGGTTTGGATTCACAAGGAAAAGAGCCTCTTGTAATCTATTTCATTTCCAAGGCAAAAACCCTCTTGATGATGTCCTTCGATCCAGGAGGAAAAAGCCTCTCTTTTGCCCTCTTTCGATCACACATCCTGCCCTTGCACGCCCTTTTCGTTTGGGGGAGTGACCTCTCCAACGTTGCAAGCTTCGATTGAGCCATCCATCCCTGGCACACATCCTTCGCTTGGGGGTGCGAATCCTTGGGCACAAGTGTTTTGTCATTCTTTCGTTTTGCCATATGGCCCCTTTGTAGGTAAATTTGAGTGGGAAGGATTTCCTGTTAGAAATGGCCTATTCCAAGCATACAAACTCTTCATTTTGTCATTGCCTCAGGCGAAGAAAGCATCTTGGTGGTGCATTCGAAGAGTTTTGTCAGGAATGTTGGATGTCCCCATTCGAAGGACATATATTACTGATCCATCCCAAGAGCATTAATTTGGCCCATTCGAAGGATTGTCTGGGGAAGTCATTCGAACGTCACTTCGATTGAAAAAAGGAGATGGTTACTGAAAGTCTGGTCGAAAGGTGAGTCTAGGGAGTCAAGACAAAAGGACGAGAAGCCAAAGGCATTTGTCGACCAAGTCACATGCACTGCCAGGCTCGGGCCTGATTCACTGGCCATAAAACTCCAAAACTGCTGCACAGTAGTCCTGCATTGCTGCCCAATTCCTTGCACCAAAATGGCAATAAAGCACTGTCCCTCGAAGGTTGCAAAGAGAAGTTTACCCAAACTGTTCAAATTATTTTGTTTTCCCTCCAAAAGCTTCAGCCAAGCCACACCTTTGTTTTAACTCCCAAACCTTTTCTCTATAAATAGAGGAACCATTGACAAAGAAAGGGTCGAGATTTTTACTAAGAGAGAAAAATCATAAAAAATCCTCAAGCAAGAAAACTCTAGTGAAAATTCTCAAAACTCTCAGACACCTCCCAACATTTTATTCCTAACACTTTTAAAAAAAACTCATACCCTTCATACATTGGTGAATCCTTCGATTCACTCTCCAACAGCCAGATAACCAGCCTTCGATTTATCCTTTAGACTGTTATATAATAACTTTCAATTCACTCACCACTATTAAACTCCCTCCTCCGATTGAGTGACTGTTCAAGCAAGGTGGTAATTAAACTAGCCTCAGGAAGACCCCAACGAACTTCCATTCATCACCAAGGAAGTCACTTGCAGTTTCCTTCGATTTAAGCGCTTCAAGAGGTAAGTTCACTCTAAACTTAGAACTATTTCATTTTTATATTATGTGTGCATACCAATAAAAAAAGATGTAGATATTTCATCTAGGGAGTTTGACCATGTTTCAATCTTCGATCCTGAATGCCTATATGTTGAAAGTTTTGACCCTGACTATTTAGACTTTGGACTTTTGAGACCCATTAATCTTGTGCTAACCCATGGCCTGTAGCTTTGAAAGTTACACTTGAGTGTTGTGTTTTAAAAGTTTAAAACAGGTTCTCTGTATCCTTCGATTGGCTAAGTATTCAAGCCTTTCGAATCTCAACCTAAGGGCCTAGCACTCCTGCAGTCGAAGGAAGCAGCAAGGAGCCTGAGGCAAAGAGTGTACTTCACGTTGACCCCATGCCTCAAACGAAAGAAGTAGCCAGTAGGATGTCCACGCTGACTGCCAAGTCTCAATCGAAAGAAGCAGGAGAAAGGTGAAATCGAAAGACACGACCTTACTGACTTCCAGGCCCCAGTCGAAGGATACAACTTGCTGCTACTTTTGCCCAATCGAAAGACAGGAGTTTTCCCCTGCCAAGGCCCAATCGAAAGACGTGACTTTGCTGTTGTCAACCCCAATCGAAGGAGGCCAACAGAATGCAAATCGAAGGATGCTATTGCCCGGGTCGAAATACACTCATTTTTCTTACTTTTATCTTATTTTTTCCTTCATATTTTTTATGCCTTTCGATATGGTTGTAATAGCGTAGGATATTTATTTCTTGCATTTTTATTGCTTTGTACAAATGCTAGTAACTAGGTGTGTATGGAAAGATGAAAACAACAAGTAGACAACCCATAATCAAAGACTAAATGCATGCAAATCAAACACATTATTCACACATGCACCCCTTAGGGTATCTCCACTTGGTTGCCTAAACAAATGGGCCATGTTATGCACGTAAAGTACTTTGGCAAAACAAGAACAATCAAAATGATCATAGTTCCTCGATGACGCTATCGGAGTTGCCTAAACAAAATGATCAAGTCCCTCAAGAAAATTGCCAAAGATACTTGACATTATTGCTTTCATGGTCTATACGACGACCCACGCCTGTCCCGTTAACATCCTAACGCAAGGTTGTTCACCAAATACAATGGTGAAACAACACTGTTAAAAGGGTTAAAAACATAAGAAAGATCTTTGAGTAAAATAGGGTAGACAACTCTTAGTTACTTGATCGAACTTGCAAAACATCCTTGCCATTTTTCAAAACACACTCCACAATACAACTTCAAAAAACAATTTCAAAACAAACTTTCAAAAACATTGAACCATCTTTTCAAAAAGACAAACACCTTTGTAAAACATTCAAACAAGAATTGTTACAAAGGTTTCCTAGACAAGGCATCTTTTTCAAAACATTTTTCAAAACCACACACACAAAGCACCATTTCAAACAATTGAAATGCAAAGGCAAGTGATCTAAAACAAGTAACTAAGAGCCCATGGATAACCATGGATGGAAAGGGTGCTAGCACCTTCCCTTTTCATAATATACCCCCCGAACCCACGAAAAACATCTCAAAGGTCTTTCCTGTGCTTTTTGACCTTTCCTTAGGATAAAATAAAAAGTCGGTGGCGACTCTTGCTAAACCGAACATTTGCGCACACAAACGCAAAATCCCAAGTCAGTTCTCCCACCGTATCACAACTACCAAAGGGAAAAATCATAACGATGCTCTACATGTCTCCATTGAATGCAGGGGCACTACTCTTGCACATGTATTGGTTGATACTGGTTCCTCATTGAACGTCTTGCCTAAAAAAGCTCTAGACCGGTTGGATTGCGAAGGGTTAGAGCTAAAACCAAGTAACATCATTGTCAGGGCCTTTGATGGGTCTAAAAGGATGGTGCACGGTGAAGTTGATATTCCAATTAAAGTTGGTTCTTAAGTCTTCAATTCTACGTTCTATGTGATGGACATTCGGCCATCCTACTCTTGTTTGTTGGATCGTCCATGGATCCATAAAGCTGGGGCCGTAACCTCAACGCTCTACCAGAAGTTGAAGTACCCGGTCAAAGGGAAGATTGTGACAGTACAAGGGGAGGAAGAGTACATGGTCAGCCACCTCAACTCGTTCAGATACGTAGAGATGGATGGGGAGTTCATTGAGACCCCATTTCATCACTTTGAAGAGGTTCCCCAGATACTGGCATCAGCTGAGACTATGGTTGAGGATTCTCCTATGAAGATGGCTTCCTTAAAAGATGCCCGGACTGTTATTGAGAAGGGTGAGTGTGCAAGTTAGGGCCGACTCCTTGATTTTACACAGAAGACTAACAAGTTTGGTTTGGGTTTCACTGCAGAAGCTCAAAAGGTTGTTCGAAGTGCAAGGATTGGAAGACCTTATGTGTTCATCAGCAACTCGAGAGTGAATGCCATTGAGGATGATGTGGAAGATTCTGAATTCGACAGCTGGATTTATCCTACGACCAACGGTGGACCAAGCAACTGGACAACAAAGGACTTCATCCCTATTACTTTTGTTACCCAGTAATAAAACTTTTTGTTTTTGTAATAGACAATGTTTTGAAACTTTATGGCCCAGTGTCTTACCCGGGGCACCGTGGCTTCATTTGTGAGGGCTTTTGTGTGTCATTTTCATATATCATTAATAAAAGAATTGGATGTTCTTGCATTTCAAATCTTGCGCTCCTTGTCTTTCTTTATTATATATTGCAAAACAGCTATTTTACACACACCCACGTATACAGGTCCACATCCACTCTGGATCTCACTGGTAACGACTCTGCTACTGCCAGTTATGACTTCGAAAATCCGATCAACTTAGCCGAAGACGAAGGTGAAGATGATTGCGAAGTGCCTGGTGAACTTGCAAGACTGTTGCTCCAAGAAGAGAGGGCCATTCAGCCACATGAAGAGCCGGTGGAAACAGTGAATCTGGGTACTGAGACAGACAAGAAGGAAGTTAAGATCGGTGCCAATCTGGAGCCTAATGTGAAACAACGGTTGATTCAGATGCTACATGACTACGTTGAGATCTTTTCTTGGTCTTATGAATATATGCCTGGTTTGGATACCGACATTGTGGTTCATCGCCTGCCTACCAAGGAAGACTGTCCTCCAGTGAAACAGAAGGTTCGCCGTATGCGCCCAGAGATGTCTGAGAAAATCAAGGCTGAAGTTATGAAACAGTTTGACGCTGGTTTTCTAGCAGTTACTTCTTACCCTCAGTGGGTCGCCAATGTGGTTCCTGTGCCGAAGAAAGATGGTAAGGTCCGAATGTATGTTGACTACAGGGATTTGAACAGGGCGAGCCCTAAGGATGACTTCCCTCTACCTCACATCGATGTTCTGGTTGATAACACTGCTCAACACAAGGTATTCTCCTTTATGGATGGTTTCTCCGGCTATAACCAGATTAAAATGGCTTCCGAAGACATGGGGAAGACCACCTTTGTTACTCAGTGGGGCACCTTTTGCTACAAGGTAATTCCTTTTGGACTGAAGAATGCTGGGGCAACATATCAGCGGGCCATGGTTGATTTGTTTCATGACATGATCCATCATGAGATTGAAGTATATGTCGACGATATGATTGCAAGGTCCCAGACTGAGGAAGAACACCTTGACCATCTGCAGAAGCTGTTTGACAGGTTAAAGTTGTATAAGCTGAGATTGAACCCGAACAAGTGCACCTTCGGGGTGAGATCTGGCAAACTGTTGGGTTTCGTTGTAAGCGAAAAAGGTATTCAAGTGGATCTGGAAAAAGTGAAAGCCATAGATGCCACATTGCCCGATTCATCTCACACCTAACTGCTACTTGTGAGCCAATCTTCAAGTTACTGAAGAAAGATCAGGTAGTACGTTGGAACTATGAATGCCAGACCGCTTTCGAAAGGATCAAAGAGTATCTCCAAGAGCCACCCATCCTGATGCCACCAGTTGAAGGGAGACCTCTGATATTATACTTGACAGTACTTGACAACTCAATGGGGTGTGTACTGGGGTAGCATGACGAGTCTGGCCGAAAAGAGCATGCTATTTATTACCTTAGCAAAAAGTTTACCGACTGTGAGACCCGATACTCACTACTTGAGAAAACTTGTTGCGCTTTGGCATGGGCTGCTCGCCGGCTGAGACAGTATATGCTGACTCACACCACTCTGTTGATTTCAAAGATGGATTCAATCAAGTATATCTTCGAAAAGCCTGCCTTGCCCGAAAGAGTAGCGAGATGGCAGATGATCTTGACTGAGTATGACATCCAGTACACGACCCAAAAGGCAATCAAGGGAAGTGTATTGGCAGACCATTTGGCACATCGGGCAGTGGATGATTACCAATCTATGAACTTTGAATTCCCGGACGAGAATATCATGTTG
Source organism: Vicia faba (assembly GCA_948472305.1). Classification (NCBI taxonomy): domain Eukaryota; kingdom Viridiplantae; phylum Streptophyta; class Magnoliopsida; order Fabales; family Fabaceae; genus Vicia; species Vicia faba. Next base: position 653,998,794 of record OX451740.1, read on the forward strand.
ATAACTCATTGTGAGACACCTGGACCAGATGAAGGACCTGAGGAAGGATCCTGATGGTCTATGTACTTTGATGGAGCTTCAAATGCTTTGGGTAATGACATTGGCGCCGTGATCATATCTCCTAAAGGCTCTCATACTTCGTTCACCGCCCGACTATGTTTCAACTGCACCAACAACATGGCAGAGTATGAGGCGTGCATCATGGGTCTTCGAGCTGCAATTGACCTAAGGATTAAGTTTCTGAGTGTCTTCGGAGATTCCGCTCTCGTGATCAGTCAGATCAAAGGCGAGTGGGATACGAAACACCCAAATCTTATTCCTTACAAGGAGTATGTGTTGACGTTGCTTCCCCATTTCAAGGAGATAACCTTTGAACACTTCCCTAGAGAGGAGAATCAGTTGGCGGACGCGCTATCTACGATGTCTTCTATGTTCAAAGTCAATTGGGACAACGAGGCTCCCCGAATCATTATTGAAAGATTGGACGAACCTGCACATTGTTGTGATCTTGAGACTGAAGAAGTAACAGGAAAGCCCTGGTATCATGAGGGGGATAGGTACCTTGAAGCTCAATAATACCCCGAGGGTGAATCTGTTAATGACAAGAAGTTTCTAAGGAGGTTCGCGGCAAAGTTCTTCATCAGCAATGACATCCTTTACAAGCGTAACCATGATTCCACCTTACTGTGTCGTGTGGATAAGAATGAAGCAGAAAGGATCATGGCGGAGTTACATGAAGGTACTTTCGGGACTCATTCCAGTGGACATACCATGGCAAAGAAAATCCTTCGGGCAGGATATTATTGGTCCACAATGGAAGCCGATTGTTATCAGCATTCTCGGACATGTCACAAGTGCCAGGTCTATGCTGATAAGGTGCACATACCTCCAGTTCCTCTGAACGTCTTGACAACGCCTTCGCCTTTTGCAATGTGGGGCATTGATATGATTGGCAAGATCAGACCTACGACATCCAACATGAATAGTTTCATCCTAGTAGTGATTGATTACTTTACAAAGTGGGTTGAAGGAGCTTCCTTTGCTACCGTAACCAAGAACGTCGTGGCACGATTCATTCGGAACAATCTGATTTGTCGATATGGTGTACCACAGAGGATCATTATGGACAACGGTACCAATCTTAATAACAATATGATCATTGAGCTCTGCGAGCAATTCAAGATACAGCATCATAACTCTTCTCCCTACCGGCCGAAGATGAATGGGGCTGTAGAAGCAGCTAATAAGAACATTAAGAATATTGTGCAGAAGATGACAGTGACATACAAAGACTGGCACGAGATGTTACCATTTGCTCTTCATGGGTACCGTACCTCGGCACAGACGTCAACAGGGGCAACACTCTATTCCTTGGTATATGGCATGGAGGTAGTCTTGCCCATTGAAGTTCAGATACCCTCTCTTCGGATCATGAAGGATGCAGGTTTAAGCAAAGATGACTGGATTCAGACCCGGCTTGATCAACTGAACCTAATCGACGAAAAAAGACTTACTGCTATTTGTCATGGTCAGACATACCAAAAACGGATGATCAAGGCATTTAACAAGAAAGTTAGACGACAAGAGTATCAAGTTGGGGACCTGGTAATCAAGCGCATTATCTTACCTCAAGGTGATCCCAGGGGCAAATGGACCCCTACTTACGAAGGGCCATTTGTGGTTAAGAAGATCTTATCAGGAGGAGCTATGATTCTAACCACCATGGATGGTGACGACCTTCCTCACCCCGTCAATGCAGACATAGTAAAAAGATACTACGCATAATCAAAGACCCGCTAGGTTGACTGGCCTAGACAAAAATAAGAGCTTCCCGGCGAACCAAAAGGGTTCGGGAAAAAATAAGGGATGAAAATAAAAAAATATGTACACCCGGCAAGTCAAAAATCTGAAAAGGCGGCTTGGGCAAAAATGGGTATCCCGGTGGACTGAAAACCCGAAAGGGCGGTCTAGGCAAAAATTAGGGATTAAAGCGTAACACTATGTCTCATTGGATCACCTCGCATCCAGACTTCGGTATCGACTATCAAGCTCGGACGGCACTAATCAATCAGATTCATCTTCAACTAAACAGCAAAGTGATGAGATGCTTGAAGATATAAAGGCAATAGCAGAGTTGGAACCCAGTGGGATTATTCACATAGCTGTTTTGTTTCCTTTTCACAAATTGTATAAATTTTATTTGTTCGGCGGCGTTCTCTTACTAGGACGTCATCCTCTTGTACAAAAATGCCTATTTTCAGGCCAAACTTCAAAATCAATACAAATTCATTCTCAGAAATTTCAAGCTGTTTTTCCTTTATCTGTTTTGTTTTGAAAAGAACGTCCAATGTTCATTTTTGATATATGCATTTGATATTAATTGCTGAACATAAATATTTACATGCGAAACGAAAGATGAATTACTGGTAATATCATAAACAGGGGCATAAGAAATGTCCAAGCTGTGTAGTTGTCTCGTCCACCAGGTACCGAGGTATATCCAGCTGAAGAATATGGCTAAGGTACCTTCATTCCCCGCAGGGTAAGGCAGTAATGATAGCTCTCTCAGCTGAAACTGGCAACCATGAACGAATCAGCAATACTCTCCCCAAACAGAGTTCATCCACCATCAGCGCTAAAAAGGTTTGGTATCCCCAGAAGGTCTTAATATTCCTCAACGGAGTATAAATACATTCCCCAGCAAGCATAAGATCGTCCCCAACTAAGTTCTTTCCTTTCCCCAAGCAGGAGTTCAATCCTCAACAGATTCAGGGTCATCAGCAACAGTAATCCATCTCCAGCGGAGTTCATCAGCAGAATCTCCAGCAGAGTTTATCGTTAAAATCTTCAGCAGAATACCCCTTCCCCACAGAGTAATTCCCCTCAGAGTAATCTCTTCATCAGTTTATCCCCCAACAGAGTTTCTTTTCTCCTGCAGGTTTATCCTCACAATCATCTTCGTTCACCATCCCTGGCGGAAGCGAAGCATTCAACTTTTATTCTCCAGCAGCTCCGGGATTTATTTTCCCCAGCTAAAACATTACATGTCCATACATCATGCTACATGCATATACACATCATACCATACAATCTCATTTATTTTGAGAACATCATTGCCTGATACATATCATGCATTACATACAGCTAACCTTTACCTTTCAGGAAAGATACAATCAAAATTCAAGTTATGAAGCCCGGGTACGACCGGATAGTACCTTGATTTCTACAGCATATTGTGAAGCCCGGATTACGACCGAATAACAATATCAGACCACCGTGAAGCCTGGATTAAGACCAGATAGTGATATCTCTCAAAAGTAAGCTATGAAGCCTAGAGAACGACCGGATAATAGTTTATTCCCCAGTGAGCCGTGAAGCCCAGATTACGACCGGATAGCAGCTCAGTAAGCACCATGAAGCCTGGATTCGACCAGATAGTGGTATATCATAAACACAAGCCGTGAAGCCCGGATCACGACCGAATAACAGCTCAGCAAGTTATTGTGAAGCCTGGATTACGACCAGAAAGCAATACAAGACCATGAAGCCTGGATTACGACCAGATAATGGTAGAAGATATTGTGAAGACTGGATTACGACCAAATAGTAACCAAGAGTACTACGAAGCTTGGATTTCGACCAGATAGTGGTATGATACATCATGAAGCCTGGATTACGACCAGATAGCGTTAAGGGACAATGTGAAGCTTGGATTACGACCAAATAACAGTTTACCCAGCCAGTTACTGTGAAGCCCGGATTCGACCGGATACTAGTAAACCCAACAGTCAAAGGAAAGCCCGGATGTGACCGGATAACCACTTGATTTGTTCTGAAGCCTGGATTTCGACCAAATAAGAAGTGAGGTATTATGAAGATTGGATTCAACCAGATAGCAGTACGTGACACCATGAAACCTGGATTTGACCAGATAATGGTATAACACATCGTGAAGCCTGGATTACGACCAGATAGCGGTACAAGGCACTGTGAAACTTGGATTCCGACCAAATAGTAGTTTACATGGACAGTTACTAAGAAGCCCGGAGTCGGCCGGATATTAGTGTACCCTAAATTCAAGTTGAAGCCCGAATGCGACCGGATAACCACTTGATTTATTCTGAAGCCTGGATTTCGACCAGATAAGAAGTGAGGTATTGCAAAGCCTGGATTACGACCGGATAGCAAGTTTAATATCATCTCCCCAGTAAGTCACTGTAAAGCCTGGATTACGACCAAATAACAGTCGGTCTTATCACTATGAAGCCTGGGTTGCAACCAGATAGTAGTTCACTCTCACCTCTTCAACAAAGATGATTCCTCAGTAGAATAACGGACGACCGACGCTCCTAAAATTCAACAGAGATGATTCCCCAGTAGAATAACGGACGATCGAAGCTCCTAAAGTTCTATTTCTCCTAAGACAAAGAACAATATTCCCCAGCAGAATCTCCCTCAACAACAGGTATACAAGCTCTCGCTAAGGAATCTCTTACGCGATTTACACTCCTTCGGATGGCATCGTTAAGCCCATCTCCCATCATCAATCTCCATATGGCATCTGTAAGCCCATTCCCGACATCACAAGACAAATACTACTTCATGCGAGTGCAAATTTCTGGGCACTCTAGTGTTCAATCATCTTCCACCTTCGGATCGCGAAAGGCCCGAACGCCAATCTATATCCTCAGGTTTAAGAAGATTGAACAGGGGCAACTGTTGTACCCCAAAATTTTCCCTCCCATATTTCTCAATACATGTCAAGAATCATCTTCAAGTTGTTCAAGATGGCTCAAGAGTTGGACAGTCAAATCATCTCCTAAGGCAGTCAATTCAAAATTAGGGTTTTGTGTTGCATCAAAGTCCTCACATCCAAATGGTCTCAAATTCTCCCCAAATTCCCTAATATATTCTCAAGTTCATCCATGTCAAATTTCAAGCCTTGCAGAGAAAGTTTGGTCAGTCAATTGCTCAAGAGGTCCAAAAATCGACTGTTCTAGAGCAAAAGTCAACTGTGGCCCAAATACAGTCAAACCTCAAGATTTTTTATCAACATTATCATTTTGAAGGATAATTCATCATTTTATCAAGGTTTGATCATGATTCATCAAGGATTGCTCAAGATTCATCAAGATTCAAAAGTTGCTAAATTAGGGTTTTGTAGGAAAAGTCAACTCAACTTTTACCAAGCATAACTTTCTCATACTTTATGATAAATGACCCATACAAAGCTCATTTTTAAGAAGATGCAATTTCCTACAATCCATATTCACACCCCAAGATCAAGAAATTCACTCACAATAAGTTACAAATTTGGACATTATAGGTCATTTTTGAAAGTCAACAAAAAAACCTTTTTTTCCAAAGCTTATAACTTGAGCATGGAATATCAAAATGAGATGATACCAAAAGATTTGATTAGAGGACATCTCAAGGTTTCTAAAAAGTCCAAGAACACTTCCAAAAGTTCAAAATTGAAGAAGTTATGCATTGTTGAAGTTGGGCATTTTTCCAAAATTGCCAAAAGTCAACTATCCTCAAAACTCCAATTTTTGACAAAAGGCCCCACTTTTTCCCACTTGATTTGGTCTTATCACACCAGACACGTGCCCCATCTTCAATTTCATGACCAATCATTTATTTCTCTATTTTATTTAATTTTTATTGATTTAATTCATTTTAAATCAATATTAATTCAAATAAAATCTAAAAATTGATGGAATGATATCTTTGTGATTGGTATAGACTTCAATTATCATGATGAACCAAATCAAATCCGAATCAAGCCTTATTATGCATAAAAAATCAGATTTGGTACAATTATGGAAAGCTTATCAATGGTGGTCATATCAAATCTCAAAACCTTGAATGCACATGGATTAAAGCCCAACTCTTGACCTAATTCATTCCAATATACATGTACAAGCCATACACATTAAGAACACGACCGAAGCACTGCAGAAATGGCCAGACAAACTTTGAAAAAAAGCTTGAAAAAGTGGAAACTGAAATCACACTTAGGGCTCGTTTCAATCCAAAATCGCAACATGGTGTTCTTGCTTGCAATCCCCTGAAGCTATAGCAATCAGAACCAAGTCCTCTCATTGCCTGAAACGCCCTGTAAGTCGTCACGAATATAGCTCTGTACATGGAATCTTGAATCTGTTTTCTTGCATCCTTTTGCCATTTTTTTTGTACAATCGTGCTTAACATCAAATTTCCAACATGTCTGCATTATTCAATTTTGTTTTCATGGCCTATAACCTTAGATCCGAAGCTAGGGTTCTTGTTCTTGTTTTTTAGGCATTTTTGATACAGGAAAAATCAAAACAAATAATTGGTACAAGGATGATCAGGGAAGAGGGACGAACATGATGATGGTCCCCGTTTGCATTTTCATGGCATGTAGTGCATTTTAGAATGAACCTAGGGATGTTGCTACAGACTCAAATCCGTAGGAAATAAACCAGGTTGTTCAAGGAAGAAGACGGCCACGCGTCCTCTCCCAATTGGCTAGTTCAAATTATTGGCGCTTATTTTTTTTATTCCAGGCCTAGTGCGTTGTTTTACATATAATGATTAATGTTTATTTTAATAACAAAAGAACGCGCTGGTAGAGATGGTAAGCATGTTAGTGGATTACCCCTTGGGACCTGGGTTCGAATTCCAGGTCCCCCAAAACATTTGTATTATTTTGTTTCAGGTTATTCCATGTAGCATCCAAGGCGTGGCATATCATGTGTCTCCACTCAGATGGTAGCCAGATGGTTTCAGATCAAATCTAATGGCCCAGATTGCAAGCTCATCATACTCCCCAGTCAATGCATACGCGTGGGAATATGGAAGTCAAACAAGGCTGGTTTGGATTGGGCTTCACAATTGCTGATTTCACACTCAAATCAGGCCCAGCACCCCCCCTTGGTTATTTCTTCTCATATTTTTTTTATTATTATTTAATTGTTTTATTAATTATTATTATTTACACTAACCAATTATTTTTCTTAATAAAATCAGAAAACATAAAAAAAAATTATTTTTATTTATTAAATTTAATTTCATTATTTTATTTTGTAAATAAATCTTAATTAATTAACTTAGTTTTAAATAGGTGTAACATTTAATATTTTTTGCAATAAATTAAAATCAATTTAGAATATTAGGTTTTTAATAATTTTAATCAATGTTATTTTATTTCCTTAAATATAAAAAATCCAAAAAATATATTTTTTAATTAATTAATAATTAGTTTAGGTTTAATTTAATTTAATTCAAAAAATAACAAAAAAACATGCTTTAATAAAAAAGGTCAAAACCCTAAAAATACGCCGATTTAATTTTCTCGCACACGTCTCATCTTTTATCCAATATTGTAACTGCTTCCGGTATGTAATAACGTTTAATTAGGACTTTATTATTTATCGCTTTTATTTACTTTCCGCAATTTAAATTAAAGGGTTTGCTTTTGGCGATGTAAATACCCGACGCCTTGTAATAGCTTAGATTTAATTTCCCGCAATTTAATTTCCGCCCAATATTAACTGTTAGATGTTTGATAAATAGGAAATGCATGACAAGATCAATCTTTAACTTAAAATCAACAATAGCTCACCCATGACATGTACAGATAAAATTAACCGAAATAACACACTTGCACATGCCACTCTTAGGGTACACCTCACTTGGTTGCCTCGAACGTGGTCATTGAGTATAGGAAGTTTTAGAGGTCGCCCTCTTGTCCAAAGATCATAGTTTCCTCGAAACGGTTGCCTCAGAAAAATGATCTAGGATATTAGGGTTACGCTAAGGCGTCCTAACATTGCTTTAGTGACCACACGTCCCTTAATCGAATTGACCCGAAAACTCCAACGACGATGCTACCTACTCCTCAATAGTGGGATAGCACTGTCTAAAGGACATTTGTACAGTTTAATTCCTTTTTGAGTAGGTAGATGGTTATTAAGTACTTGCTCCTTTTAAAACAAAACAAAACTTTTCGCACTTACACTCTCTTCAAAACAAAAACTCTTTTCAAACCCACAAACACAAAGAAAAGCAAACTTTTGAAAACACAATGAGCAAGTACCTAAGAGCCCGTGGATAACCACGGATAGAAAGGGTGCTAATACATTCCCTTTCTATAATCTACCTCCTGAACCCGAGAAATATCTCAAAAAGGAATTTTTCTGTGCTTTTTCCCTTTCCTTGTTGGATAAAATAAAAGACGGTGGCGACTCTTTCTTACTTCGACATTTTGCAAAAACAAACGCAAAACACGAACCAGCATTCCAAAATAGTCAGTTCTCATTCCCACCGATCACAGAACTGGCGACTCTGCTGGGGATTATTTAATAAGTGAGGTGTACCTTAAGATTAGATCATTATGTTTTCAATTGTATGCTTTGTATGCTTTAATTTTGTGGGCTTGTATCGGAGTTCTATAGATCCTAACCCGGATCTAGGGATACCCTTTAGGTAAGTAGCAATAAACTGTGAGGGATCTGTACAGCGTAGACCGATACGGATGAAGCAGTAGTTATGTTGGTATGGCACTTTAGTCTATACCGATATCCCTTGTGTTGGAACGAGGAGAATATGGGTCTTCTAAGGGGTCATTAAGCACCAATTGACCTTAGAACCTTAAATTGACCAACTTGGCCATAGAACAGTAGTTGTATGCTACACTCATTGAGACTAAACTCTCGCGATGATTCCGGCTGCAAGAAAAGGTTGCTAAACTGGAATTATGACCGATTGAGGGTAGTCAGTGATATTGAGATCCTCTAGAACTCGGTTACTAACAAGTTTTTACCAACTGAACTGAAAGAGGGTAGTACCTAAGCTCCATGCCAGCCTGAAATCTAAGGGCTCTCAGTGTGACTTGTGTGCCTTTACCATGTTTGCTTTTTGTGGATACTTGTGGTGTGCCTTTATCATGACACCATGAGATCATAGAATTGCATACATCTTGCATAAGGACTAACCTATTTCAAAGACAAGAGGGTTTCATCTTTGCTCTGTTTTGTAGGTCATCATGATGCCCATGCGTAAGAATACTATCCGGATCAACTTTGTCCAAGTCCCTACCTTGCTTAAAGAGTTGGTTGCCAAGATGCCTGACACTACTTCCTTCATCAGGAGGCATGGTTCTCTTCTCAGTTTGGTCCCCTCCAAATTGGACGAGCAGATGATGAGTGTCCTGGTCCAATTCTATGATCCGTTGTACCACTGTTTTACTTTCCAGGACTTCCAGCTGGTTCCCACTCTAGAAGAGTTCTCTGAGCTGCTCGGTATCCCTGTTTTGGAGCAGACTCCGTTCACTGGTTGGGAGAAGACTCTTAGGCCTGAAGAAATTGCTGCAGCCCTTCATTTGACAAAAGAAGAGGTAATGGCTAATTGGGAGACTAGGAGTGAAGCAAAAGGCTTTCTGACTAAGTTCTTGGTTGGTAAGGCTAACTATTTCTGGGATAGCCTAGATTTCAAGGCCTTCGAAGATATTCTGGCTCTTTTGATTTATGGCTTGCTACTATTTCCGAATCCTGACATTTTTGTTGATGTGAATGCGATAAAGATCTTCATCTCTCAGAACCCTGTGCCCACTCTCTTAGGTGACATTCTTCATCAGCTATATGCTCGTACTGCCCGAAAGCGGGGAAACTTGATGTTTTTTGCTCCTTTATTGTCGAGGTGGTTTATTTCGCACCTCCCTAAGTCAGTGCTGAAGAACAAAGAAGGAATGGGCTGGGCTTATAGGGTGATGTCCCTTTCTCATAATGACATTATCTGGACTCTCAAGGGTATGGATGAGGTGACTATCATTGATCGCTGTGGAGAGTATCCCAATGTTCCCCTGCTAGGAACCCATGGAGGAATTTCTTACAACCCATGCTTAGCTCTCCTTCAGTTTGGAAGAGCCAGAAGAGAAGGACCTCATGAGATGTTGATGCCTCATATCATCTTTGATTTTCAAGGGGATAGCGACGAGCAGCGTCGCAGATTCATAAGGGCTTGGGATAGAGTTCACCAATCTGATCCACATGAGTTGGGCCCAAAGACTTCTCTATCAATGGAGCCATATCTCATATGGGTCCGCATCCATGCCCAGAAGCTAGGTATGCCTTATGAAGCTGTCCGGCCTGTCACTCTTGAAGTTGCTAATGAAAAAGGGGTTCTTCCAACCATTCTCCATCCTCATATGCCCACTAACATTGGGGCACTGAAAAGGTCTTGGATGCAGCTGAGGGATGAACGAGATTCTTACCGAGAGAAGTTCAACGAGAAAGAGCAGAAGATCCAGAAGCTGACTAGGCAACTGGAGAACGAGCGGATCCTGAATGATTATGTCCGCACTGATAAGAAGAGACCATGGGAGCATTGATGGACCTTTGATGATTTCTTTTCCAGTTTTATTTTACTTTTCAGTATTTCCATTTTTGTAACGCCTTAAGGGAAATTTGTTGAACAATTTAAATTTTGAAGTTTAAATCTAATAAAGTGTGTTTCCTTTCTTGTTTACAAATTTGAATCCCGATTGTATTTGATATCATAAATCATACGTATTTCATCCCATGCACTTCATAAACAGGTACCCTTTACAGGTCTCTTATCTTCTTCGCTGTTTATTTCAGCAATCATCATGTCTACTGAACCTTCAATTGAGCAAGATATCAAGGCCCTCCAGGCCCAGAATGCCCAATTTCAAGAGCTGTTCATGAGTCTAGCTAAAGGGCAGCAAGATCTGAAGACCCTGATTCTGAAGGAGAAAAAGAAGAAGAAGAAGAGGACTGTCCTGTTCAACACTGGTCCTAGGTTTGGAAACAGGCTACGGGATGAAGTTGATCTGACCACCTCATCTGGAGGGAAAGATAGTCCACAAGAAAGGAGGGCTCCTAGCCCTGTGGTCTCCGACAACGAGACGGACTACGATGAAGAGCAGTATCCTCCTGCTGAGGATAAGTACAAACAACTAGAAGACCGTTTGAGCGCTATAGAAATTCAGAAGGTGCCCGGTCTGGACTTCAGAGATCTAGGTCTATCATCTGGGGTGGTGATTCCCCATAAATTTAAGGCACCGACCTTTTCCAAGTATGACGGAGTTTCCTGTCCGAAGATGCACCTCCGTTCATATGTGAGGAAGATCCAGCCTTACACTACTGATAAGAACTTATGGATCCATTTCTTTCAAGACAGTCTCTCAGGGACTCAGCTTGAGTGGTTCTATCAGTTAGACGGAGCCAGTATCCGCAGCTGGGAAGATTTGGCTACTGCATTCTACAGGCAGTATCAGTACAACTCCAACCTTGCTCCTACGCGTACCCAACTCCAGGGTATGTCAATGGGAACGGGTGAAGGATTTAAAGATTATGCTCAGAAGTGGAGAGACCTCGCCGGAAGGGTACAACTACCCTTAGCTGATCGGGAACTTGTTGATATGTTTCTGGGGACCCTGTCTGGTCCATTTTTCAACCACTTGATTGGAAGCTCTTCATTTGGGTTTACAGATCTTATTTTGACTGGTGAGAGGATTGAGGCTGGTATTAAGGCTGGGAAGATACAGAAGGGTGCCTCATCGAGCACCGAGAAGAAGTCGTTTAAGAAAGAGTCCAGTGATGTCTACAGTGCAAGAAGACATAATAGACCTGAACACCGCCAAGCTGTCAATGCGGTTGTTATTTCAAAACCGGCTGGTGCTCCTCAGTATAACAATCAACAAAAGGACGAGAGACCTAAGAGGCAATTCACTCGTCTCAGCATGACCTTATCTCAGATTCTACCACAGTTGCTAAAGACTAATCTGGTGGCTCTAAAGGAAGCCCCAAAGAATTCAAATACAACATCACCAAGGTATAACCCTAACGCCCGCTGCGCTTATCACTCCGATAGCCCGGGGCATAATACAGATGATTGTTGGGCTTTGAAGAACAAGATACAAGACTTAATTGATGCAAAAGAGATTGAGTTCGAGGCGTCCGAGAGGCCTAATGTTGTGACTGCTCCCATGCCCAAACATGGAGTGAATGCTGTAGAGGAAGACTTGTTTGTAGTTTCTGTGGATGACATTGTTACCCCTCTGATTACTGTCAAGAAGAACCTGTTGCTAGCCGGTTTATTTCCGGGATGTGATGAAGGTTGCCATATGTGTTCTGTTTTACCTACCGGTTGCCCATTCCTAAAGTCAGGTATCCAAAACCTGATGGATAGTAAGGAGATCCTGTTTGAAAAGACTGTTGTTCCTTCCATTCCTACTGAATAATTCGCCATCATTACCATTTTCGACAATTCTTCCAAGGCTCCCTCGAGGAAGCCTGTTAGAATTACATCTGTTCCAAAAATCGCACCTGTGATTATCACTATTCCGGGGCCCATCCCCTACACCTCTGATAAAGTTGTCCCTTGGCACTATGGGGCTGATGTTTATGTTCATGGAGTTAAGCAAGAGTTGGATGCTGATACCGACTTCAGCAACATTACTGGACCTGCTAAAGTCACCCGCAGCAGTAGACTTTTCTCACCTGATATTGTTCCACCAACTGTCCGAAGACTTGTTGTCATTACACCTGCAAGTGTACCTATTGCCATTCCTGATCAAGTTCCTAGTCTTACCCCTGTCGCCGAGTCATCTGACGCTCGGGGCAAAGGGATCACCACTGATGTGCCTGCCCAGACGGAGGCACCGAAGACAATTACTGTTGAAGCTTCCAAACAGGAGATGGAAGAGATTATGAAGATTATTAAGAAGAGTGATTACAACGTAGTTGAGCAACTGGGGCAAACCCCATCCAAGATTTCTATGTTGTCACTATTGCTGTGCTCAGAGGCCCATTCCAAGGCTCTGATTACCTTCCTGAAGACTGCCCACGTGCCACAAGAGACATCAGCTGATCAGTTTACTGATTGTGTGGCCAATTTAACTGCTGATAATGGTTTGGGTTTCTCCGACGCCGATTTGACTACTGTTGTACCCCAAAATTTTCCCTCTCATTCTTCAAGGCCTTTCTCACAAGGATTCTCAAAATTCAAGCTTGCACAAGTACTTGGGAAAAAGGAAACTGTCAAAAAGGGAGAAAACAGATAAAAATATTATTTTGACAAAAATTGGAGAAATACAAGTGTTCTTCGTTTCAGCTCTTTCGATTGGCCTTTTGGCCTCTTTCGACACAAGCTTGACTTGCATCCTTCGATTGGCCTTTTGGCCTCTTTCGACACAAGCTTGACTTGCATCCTTCGATTGGCCTTTTGGCCTCTTTCGACACAAGCTTGACTTGCATCCTTCGACTGGGCATGGGCCTCTGACACAGTTTGGTTTGGATTCACAAGGAAAAGAGCCTCTTGTAATCTATTTCATTTCCAAGGCAAAAACCCTCTTGATGATGTCCTTCGATCCAGGAGGAAAAAGCCTCTCTTTTTCCCTCTTTTGATCACACATCCTGCCCTTGCACGCCCTTTTCGTTTGGGGGAGTGACTTCTCCAATGTTGCAAGCCTGGATTTCAACCAAATAAGAAGTGAGGTATTGTGAAGATTTGATTCAACCAGATAGCAGTACGTGACACCATGAAACTTGGATTCGACCAAATAATGGTATAACACATCGTGAAGCCTGGATTATGACCAGATAGCGGTACAAGGCACTGTGAAACTTGGATTCCGACCAAATAGCAGTTTACATGAACAATTACTAAGAAGCCCGGAGTCGGTCGGATATTAGTGTGCCCTAAATTCAAGTTGAAGCCCGAATGCAACCGGATAACCACTTGATTTATTCTGAAGCCTGGATTTCGACCAGATAAGAAGTGAGGTATTGCAAAGCCTGGATTACGACCGGATAACAAGTTTAATCTCATCTCCCCAGTAAGTCACTGTAAAGCCTGGATTACGACCAGATAGCAGTCGGTCTTATCACTATGAAGCCTGGGTTGCGACCAGATAGTAGTTCACTCTCACCTCTTCAACATAGATGATTCCTCAGTAGAATAACGGACGACCGACACTCCTAAAATTCAACAGAGATGATTCCCCAGTATAATATCGGACGACCGAAGCTCCTAAAGTTTTATTTCTCCTAAGACAAAGAACAATATTCCCCAGCGGAATCTCCCTCAACAACAGGTATACAAGCTCTCGCTAAGGAATCTCTTACGCGATCGACACTCCTTCGGATGGCATTGTTAAGCCCATCTGCGATCATCAATCTCCAGATGGCATCTGTAAGCCCATTCCTGACATCACAAGACAAATACTACTTCATGCGAGTGCAAATTTCTGGGCACTCTAGTGTTCAATCATCTTCCACCTTCGGATCGCGAAAGGCCCGAACGCCAATCTATATCCTCAGGTTTAAGAAGATTAAACAGGGGCAACTGTTGTACCCCAAAATTTTCCCTCCCATATTTCTCAAGACATGTCAAGAATCATCTCCAAGTTGTTCAAGATGGCTCAAGAGTTGGACAGTCAAATCATCTCCTAAGGCAGTCAATTCAAAATTAGGGTTTTGTGTTGCATCAAAGTCCTCACATCCAAATGGTCTCAAATGCTCCCCAAATTCCCTAATATATTCTCAAGTTCATCCATGTCAAATTTCAAGCCTTGCAGAGAAAGTTTGGTCAGTCAATTGCTCAAGAGGTCCAAAAATCGACTGTGCTAGGGCAAAAGTCAACTGTGGCCCAAATACAGTCAAACCTCAAGATTTTTTATCAACATTATCATTTTGAAGGATAATTCATCATTTTATCAAGGTTTGATCATGATTCATCAAGGATTGCTCAAGATTCATCAAGATTCAAAAGTTGCTAAATTAGGGTTTTGTAGGAAAAGTTAACTCAACTTTGACCAAGCATAACTTTCTCATACTTTATGATAAATGACCCATCCAAAGCTAATTTTGAATAGGATGAAATTTCCTACAATCCATATTCACACCCAAAGATCAAGAAATGCACTCACGAGAAGTTACAAATTTGGACATTATAGGTCATTTTTGAAAGTCAACAAAAAACACCTTTTTTTTTCCAAAGCTTATAACTTGAGCATGGAATATCAAAATTAGATGAGACCAAAAGGGATGATTAGAGGACATCTCAAGGTTTCTAAAAAGTCCAAGAAAACTTCCAAAAGTTCAAAATTGAAGAAGTTATGCATTGTTGAAGTTGGTCATTTTTCCAAAATTGCCAAAAGTCAACTGTCCTCAAAACTCCAATTTTTTACAAAAGGGCCCACTTTTTTCCACTTGATTTGGTCTTATCACACCATACACGTGCCCCATCTTCAATTTCATGACCAATCATTTATTTCTCTATTTTATTTAATTTTTATTGATTTAATTCATTTTAAATCAATATTAATTCAAATAAAATCTAAAAATTGATGGAATGATATCTTTGTGATTGGTATAGACTTCAATTATCATGATGAACCAAATCAAATCTGAATCAAGCCTTATTATGCATAAAAAATCAGATTTGGTACAATTATGGAAAGCTTATCAATGGTGGTCATATCAAATCTCAAAACCTTGAATGCACATGGATTAAAGCCCAACTCTTGACCTAATTCATTCCAATATACATGTACAAGCCATACACATTAAGAACACGACTGAAGCACTGCAGAAACGGCCAGACAAACTTTGAAAAAAAGCTTGAAAAAGTGGAAACTGAAATCACACTTAGGGCTCGTTTCAATCCAAAATCGCAACGTGGTGTTCTTGCTTGCAATCCCCTGAAGCTATAGCAATCAGAACCAAGTCCTCTCATTGCCTGAAACGCCCTGTAAGTCGTCACGAATATAGCTCTGTACATGGAATCTTGAATCTGTTTTCTTGCATCCTTTTGCCATTTTTTTGTACAATCGTGCTTAACATCAAATTTCCAACATGTCTGCATTATTCAATTTTGTTTTCATGGCCTATAACCTTAGATCTGAAGCTAGGGTTCTTGTTCTTGTTTTTTAGGCATTTTTGATACAGGAAAAATCAAGTAAAATAATTGGTACAGGGATGATCAGGGAAGAGGGACGAACATGATGATGGTCCCCGTTTGCATTTTCATGGCCTGTAGTGCATTTTAGAATGAACCTAGGGATGTTTCTACAGACTCAAATCCGCAGGAAATAAACCAGGTTATTCAAGGAAGAAGACGGCCACGCGTCCTCTCCCAAATGGCTAGTTCAAATTATTGGCGCTTATTTTTTTTTATTCCAGGCCTAGTGCGTTGTTTTACATATAATGATTAATGTTTATTTTAATAACAAAAGAACGCGCTGGTAGAGATGGTAAGCATGTTAGTGGATTACCCCTTGGGACCTGGGTTCGAATCCCAGGTCCCCCAAAACATTTGTATTATTTTGTTTCAGGTTATTCCATGTAGCATCCAAGGCGTGGCATATCATGTGTCTCCACTCAGATGGTAGCCAGATGGTTTCAGATCAAATCTAATGGCCCAGATTGCAAGCTCATCATACTCCCCAATCAATGCATACGCGTGGGAATGTGGAAGTCAAACAAGGCTGGTTTGGATTGGGCTTCACAATTACTGATTTCACACTCAAATCAGGCCCAGCACCCCCCCTTGGTTATTTCTTCTCATTTTTTTTTATTATTATTTAATTGTTTTATTAATTATTATTATTATTTACACTGACCAATTATTTTTCTTAATAAAATCAGAAAACATAAAAAACATTATTTTTATTTATTAAATTTAATTTCATTATTTTATTTTGTAAATAAATCTTAATTAATTAACTTAGTTTTAAATAGGTGTAACATTTAATATTTTTTGCAATAAATTAAAATCAATTTAGAAGATTAGGTTTTTAATAATTTTAATCAATGTTATTTTATTTCCTTAAATATAAAAAATCCAAAAAATATATTTTCTAATTAATTAATAATTAGTTTAGGTTTAATTTAATTTAATTCCAAAAATAACAAAAAAACATGCTTTAATAAAAAAGGTCAAAACCCTAAAAATACACCGATTTAATTTTCTCGCACGCGTCTCATCTTTTATCCAATATTGTAACTGCTTCCGGTATGTAATAACGTTTAATTAGGACTTTATTATTATCACTTTTATTTACTTTCCGCAATTTAAATTAAAGGGTTTTCTTTTGGCGATGTAAATACCTGACGCCTTGTAATAGCTTAGATTTAATTTCCCGCAATTTAATTTTCGCACAATATTAACTGTTAGATGTTTGATAAATAGGCAATGCATGACAAGATCAATCTTTAACTTAAAATCAACAATAGCTCACCCATGACATGTACAGATAAAATTAACCGAAATAACACACTTGCAAATGCCACTCTTAGGGTACACCTCACTTGGTTGCCTCGAACGTGGTCATTGAGTATAGGAAGTTTTAGAAGTCGCCCTCTTGTCCAAAGATCATAGTTGCCTCGAAACTGTTGCCTCGGAAAAATGATCTAGGATATTAGGGTTACCGCTAAGGCGTCCTAACATTGCTTTAGTGACCACACGTCCCTTAATCGAATTGACCCGAAAACTCCAACGACGGTGCTACCTACTCCTCAATAGTGGGATAGCACTATCTAAAGGACATTTGTACACTTTAATTCCTTTTTGAGTAGGTAGATGGTTCTTAAGTACTTGCTCCTTTTAAAACAAAACAAAAATTTTCGTACTTACACTCTCTTCAAAACAAAAACTCTTTTCAAACCCACAAACACAAAGAAAAGCAAACTTTTGAAAACACAATGAGCAAGTACCTAAGATCCCGTGGATAACCACGGATAGAAAGGGTGCTAATACCTTCCCTTTCTATAATCTACCTCCCGAACCCGAGAAATATCTCAAAAAGGAATTTTTCTGTGCTTTTTCCCTTTCCTTGTTGGATAAAATAAAAGACGGTGGCGACTCTTTCTTACCGCGACATTTTGCAAAAACAAACGCAAAACGCGAACCAGCATTCCAAAACAGTCAGTTCTCATTCCCACCGATCACAACTTCCTTCGAGCAAGCTTCGATCCACAAAGTAATGATTTCCTTCATTTGCTTGCTTCGATCCACAAGGCAATGTTTTCCTTCAAAGTAACCTGCTTCAATCCACAAAGCAATGATTTCTTTCATTGCTTGCTTCGATCCACAAAGCAGTGGCTTCCTTCATGCTTTCTTCGACCCATAAAGTTTATACACTATGAATTACAATTTGAGGTTTGGACAACTGATGGTTACTAGTAGGAAAGCCATTCAGAAATTCTTTCGTTTTGACTATGCCATTGAGATCATCTTGCATACTCAAAGGGGTATATACAGATGAATATGGCCCATTCGAAAAAACATGCAATTGGTGGGAACAATTAGTTTTATCTGCCCTTGAGTTTGGTCGAAGGTTGGACCTACGTGATCAAAACAAAAGGACTCAAAGTGGTATATTCAGATGAATATGGCCCATTCAAAAAACATGCAATTGGTGGAAACAATTAGTTTTTCCTGCTTTTGAGTTTGGTCGAAAGTTGGACCTACGTGATCAAAACAAAAGGACTCAAAGTGGTATATTCAGCTAAAGATGGCCATTCAAAAAACATGCAATTAGTGGAAACAATTAGTTTTGTATGCCCTTGAATTTGGTCGAAGGTTGGACCTACGTGATCAAAACGAAAGGACTCAAAGTGGTATATTCAGATGAATATGGCCCATTCGAAGAACATAACAAAATCTTTATGCTATGATGCACAATCTTGTGTGGCAGGCCCACTTGCTGGCAAATCCCATCACAATTTAGTGCTTACACCCACTTTTGAGTTATTACCCAAGGGTTTAAGCCTTTGTCCAAAGGATCTCTACATTTATGGCATAAAGTTATCATTTATATTCTTGGAAAGCAAATCTTTTGGTACAGGTCTGTTTTGAGCCCACACTTTGTTTGCTTCTGATTCTGGCCCCACCATAAAACATAGAAAGCAACCCGTCTAAACCATTAGCTTTGGTATTTCATCTCGGGATCATGAAAACTTGACACAACTTGATATTTGCTTTCCAACTAAACCATATTTTAGTATCTTACAAGTCTGGTTACTCCCACTTCCAAAACCTTTTCTCTATAAATAGTGAGACCATTTGAAAGTTAAAGGCCCCAGACTTTTGTTGTGTTGAAAAATCATCAAACACTCTCAAACTCTCAAAAACTCAAAGCTAAGCATAAAACTTGGCACATCCTGACTTCACACATAAAAATATCAAACCCTTTCATGCGTTTGTGAGCCTTTCGATTCACTCCCTAGCTCCCATATATCAGCCTTTTGATTCACCCCTTAACTTCCATATACCAGCCTCGAAACACTCTCAAAGCCCTCAAAAAAACCACTCAAGGAAGTTAGTGAGCCTTTCGATTCACACCTAACTTCCATATACCAACCTTCGATTCAGTGACTTTTTTAAAGTAAGGTAGTGATCCCACTAGCTCGAGGGAGATCGAAGCATGCTTAATCCATCATCAAACCGTTCTTGGAGGTTCTGTTAAAGTCCCTCAAGTCTCACTCCAAAAGGTAAGTTTTTTAAAACTTAGAACTCTTCATTCAAACATCATTTGTATATACATTATAAAGAAAAATGTAGATATCATGTCTAGGAAGCTGACCATGCCCATAGTTCTGATTATCATTGCTTGTACATTAAAATTTTCATCTCTGAATAACTAGGTCTTAGTTTTGGTGTTTCATGCTAACTTTCGACCCATAGCTTTTAAAAGTCACATGGTTAGATTAATTTTAAGATCTTGCGCAAGTTTGATGTTCAGAATCTTTCAATTTGGCTGGAAAATGGAGCCTTTCGAAGCTCAAATATTGGAGTCATGCATCCTTGCGCTCAAAGGAATAAGATGAAGCCATGTTTAAACATTCAGAACTAAATTCATTTTATATTTAGTGTAAGTTGTATAACCAATAGATGAAACAGACCACCCCAGTGGTACAAACAGCACGCGCGAAAGGCATTTCTGTGTAAGGTCCTGGGTTCAAGCCCCAACGAGACCTTTTGTACATTTTTCATATCTTCTCACTTTGTCTTGTTTGCAGGAAGCATACCTGGGCCTCCATAGTTGGGCTTCAACCTTTTATGTTTCTGACCCCCTGTTTACTAACAAACAAATAGACCATGGGCCCAAGCATAAAACTATTTTTCTACACAAAAAATTGTTTTAAATACAAAAAAAATTATTTTCTACACAAAAACACCAAAAATATATTTAAGTTATTTAGTTTATTTTATTCAACTTCTTACAATGAAAAAGACCAAAAACATTTTCCTATTTATTTTCTTTTCTTTAACTTAATTAAACTTCCTTAACAAAATCCAAGCAAAATTTCTTTTCTTTTCATTCATGCCTTGTACATTATATTCCTTTCAATTCTTGTACAAATTCAATATGGTTGTAATAGATAATTATGATTTAATTTCTTGCAAATCCCCATTTGTAAATATGTACACCCCATCCCCAAATGATGTAATAACGTAGTAAATTTACTTTCCGCAATTTATCACTTTCATATAAGTGCTAGTAATATGGGTGTTCATGGCAAGACTAAAATCAAATCCTAGACAACCCTAATCCAAAACAAAATCAAGCATGAAATACAAACACTTGCACACTTGCAACTCTAGGGTTAACTCCACTTGTTGCCTTGAGAAAGTGGTCATAATATGCATGTGAGACGTCTTAGCAAAAACAAATCAAAAAATACAAGATCATAGTCCCTCGATGATGCTTCGAATGTTGCCTTCAAATAATCTTAGTCCCTCAAGATAAGATATCTCACAACATTGCTATTTATGACTATACGATGACTCACGCCCGTCCCTTTACATCCAAAGATAAGGCTTCTTGCCAATCAATGGTAAGATAGCAATATCAAAGGAAGAAATGAACAAAAGACTTTTTGAGTAGGTAGAACGTTCTTAGTTGCTTGCTCACAATCCATCTTCAAAAAACAAATATCTTTTCAAACATACCAAACACTTTCAAAACATGAAAATATTTTCAAAATTCCAACACTTTGTATGCATTCTTATAGAGAAGAGAATCATTACAAAGTTTGCCTCAACAAAGGAGCTTTTCAAAAATACTTTCAAAACCCACCACAAACACATTTCAAATAAAAGAATTTTCAAGTGATCTAGCAAGCAACTAAGATCCCATAGATAACTATGGATGAAAAGGGTGATAACACCTTCCCTTTTCATAATCTATCCCCCGAACTCAAGAAAATATCTCAAAGGTCTTTCTTGTTCTTTTCACACTTTCCTTATTGGATAAAAGAAAAGTCGGTGGCGACTCTTGCTATCTGCAACAATTGCAATCAAACGCAAAACAACCAAGTCAATTCTCCCACCGTATTACAGGACTGGCGACTCTGTTGGGGATGAAGACTTAAAAGTTGAGTTACCTTAGAGTTAGATCACATTTAATTGCTTTCATTATTTGATTTGTTTGCTTTACGTTTATGGTTCCTTGTTTGCATTTGTTTTGATCCTCTACCCGGATCTGGGGCACCTTTTAGGTAAGTAGCAATAGATTATGGAAACTGTGCGGGGTATACCAACATGGTCGAAGCGATGGCTACGTTAGTGTGACACATTTGTTGGTACTGTTATCCCTTGAGTAGTCAAGGAGAATAGGGGCCATTGTATGGTATCATGAAGCACTAACTGACCTTAAAACCTTTAATTAAATAACTTGGCCATTAGGAAGTAGTGAGATAGCCGGCTTTGGTGCAGTTCGAAGTTGGTTGATACTCGATGTTGCACTTATTGAGATCTGACTTTTGGGATATTTCGGTCGCCAATAAAGAGGCTTGTGCTGAAACAATGCCCAATGAAGAAAGATCAATGATATTGAGATCCCCTAGAACTAGGTTACTTTCTAGGACAAGTTGAGCCAACTAAACTTCAAGAGGGTACTTACCTACAAACTCCATGCAAGCCTAAACCTAAGGATTTGTTTGCTTTGTTTGTACATAACGACTTGTTGACTTTTTCTTTGTGTGCATACTTGTACGTAATATCATGACATCATACCATAACATTTTCAATAACCATTTCAAGGATCTCAAGGGACTATGATACAGGGTCATGTTGAACTAGACGTCTATCAAGGGGAAAGAGGATTTATTCTCCTCCAACCAAATGTTGTCAAAGACCAAAGCACAGTAACAAGAGTCAAGGGTTATGACCCACTTGAAGGACATTCAACGATACGAAGTTCTCCAATCAAAGTTGTGATCAAAGTTGAACTTCTAACATCTTCTTGTGTTTACCCCGCGAGATCCTTGAAATCATTGCATCCACATATCATGCATCATATCTTGGTAGGTTCTCCCCACATAGGTTTCTCATCTGCTTATGTTTATTTTAGTAGAGATGGCTCTTGAACAGACTGTCATAAATCTTCAGACCCAAAATGCTCAACTTCAAGATTTGTTCTTGAACCTATCCAAAGGGAAAAAAGAGGTGAAAGAACTCCTCATTGAGAGTAGGACCAAGAAGAATCTTGAGGACAACAGGGATGACCGGTTGGAACAACTACAAACTGAAATGGCAACCAAGAAAGTCCAGATGATGGAGCAAATGGTGGGTCAGATGGATCTTATCCAAAACTTAGCTCGGGGACAAGAAGAGCTGAGAGCCCTCGTCAACAAGCTTCATCAAGACGAATGCAACCATATGGGGAAAACAACTAGAATTTGGGATCAAGTCATTAATTAGCCTCCAATGAGACAAGAAGTTCACTTGGTGGATAATAGACCTTCCCAAATTGTTGCCACATCACGATCCCAATAACAACCTCACCAACCACGACAAGGTGGACAGCGTAAGCAAGGAAGACAATTTGCTGAGATCAACATGCCCTTGTCTCAAGCATTGCATCATATGTTGGAAGCCAAGCTGATTACATTAAGGGAGCCTCCTCAAAAACCTAACACTTCTGCTGCCAACTACAAATACAATGAAAGGTGCACATACCATTCCAACAGTCCTGGACACGACACTAACCACTGTTGGACATTGAAAAACAAAATTCAAGACCTGATTGATGAAGGAGCATTGGAATTTTCACAAGATGGCCAGCTTGAATTATTCTGTCATCCCTCAAAGACCCACCCTCTGAAGTGACAAATTTAGACAGAGAAATTTTTGTTCATTTGAATTTTCAATTGTAATTTCTTTTGTTTGTTCAAACACTTAACTTTATGTCATACTTTGGTTATTATCATTAATGCATTGCATATGTTTCTCTTGAGTTAATCCATTCGTTTTCACTATATTTAAACTGTGTTTTTTACTCCCTTTTGTGATATTCAACTCTCGTTAAAAATTGTAAGCCTTTAGAGGGAGGATGACGAAAACAATGCCATATTCTCATGCAATATGCTTTTGAACAGACCTTGCTGACGATGTACATGCATTTTTTTCAATTGCTAAACAATGGAGTTATAAGGAAGATAATCTCTAGTCAAACCATTTGAGCTAAAGAAGTTGGAGTTTTCTTTTTCACACAAATTGAAACCTTTAATCAAAACCTGGGGCATGATAGTTTCTCAGTTAATTCAAATACACATTCAGTCACAAGCTTTCACTTCATAAACAACGAATGACATCAAGAACGTCCTTCTGAATCAAAAGATGGCGATGGTTCCATATCAAATAGGCAGTCATTATATCTCAAAAGAAAATCCCACTAAGTCAAAACCTACGAAGGAGAATTAAGAAAAACGGGGGCATCCCGCTGGCTGTAATCTCAAAACAAGAGCAGTCAGGCAAAAATTAAGGATAACAAATCAAAAAAAGAGGTCACTATAAATCCTCGACAACATAAAAAATGTTGCAAAAATGACTGCCTTCACAAATAAACTTCCAAGTTTCTGAACCAACGGCAAAATAACATTCCAGATTCAATAGGAATTCAAACGTACAATTAACTGAGTTTAGGATTGGAGAACATCATGAAGAACGGGTGGGTACAAATAAACTTTGAGCCTTATCCTTTGTTTCTTAAACCGTGAACCAGGTTACGCTATAACCCTTCAAAAGTCCTAATTGAAGCGTGGGTTAGTATGAAATCATATTGTTACAAAAGGTATCCTGACTCCTGTAAGGCTTAATGTAAATCCTAAGCTGAATCATATTCTTACAAAATTCTTTTATTTGCTAAAATGCATTTTCAAAACTTTAAGACAAACACAAACTCTGCATTGTTTGAATACCGCTGTTTGCATATGGTTAATTGTTTGACAACGGAGAAATTCGCACGACGAATATCCAGTGAACAAAAACTCTCTCAATGAACAGAATCACTTCAAGTGTGTGATGCAGTGGGAGAACTGACTTGAGGTTTTGCATTTGTGTATACAAATGTTTCGGTTTAGCAAGAGTCGCCACCGACTTTTTATTTATCCAAAGGAAAGGTCAAAAAGCACAGGAAAGACCTTTGAGATGTTTTCTTGTGTTCGGGGGGTAGATTATGAAAAGGGAAGGTGCAAGCACCCTTTTCATCCATGGTTATCCATGGGCTCTTAGTTACTTGTTTTAGATCACTTGCTTTTGCTTTTAAATTGTTTGAAATGGTGCTTTGTGTGTGGTTTTGAAAGTATTTTGAAAAGA
Organism: Vicia faba; assembly: GCA_948472305.1. Classification (NCBI taxonomy): domain Eukaryota; kingdom Viridiplantae; phylum Streptophyta; class Magnoliopsida; order Fabales; family Fabaceae; genus Vicia; species Vicia faba. The sequence goes on from OX451740.1 coordinate 654,023,409, forward strand.
GGCCATCATTGTGGCAACCTTTGTAATGATTCTTGTTTGAATGTATACAAAGGTGTTTTGTCTTTTGAAAAATGTTTCAATGTTTGAAAGTTTGTTTTAGGAAAATATTTTGAAATTGTGTGTTTTGAAATTAGCAAGGATGTTTGCAAGCTTTGATCAAGTAACTAAGAGTTGTCTACCCTATCTACTCAAAGATCTTTCCTACACATTTTTAACCCTTTTACAGTGTTGTTTTACGATTGCATTTGGTAAACAACCTTGTGTTTGGATGTTAAACGGGACAGGTGCGGGTCATCGTATTGACCATGATAGCAATAGTGCTAAATATCTTAGCTGGTTTTTTGTTTGAGGGACTAGATCATTTATGTATAGGCAACCAAGATAGCATCATCGAGGGGCTATGATATTTTGTTTTGTTTTTGTTTTGCCAAGATATTCAACATGCATACCATGGCCATTTTAAAGGCAATAAGTGGATGAAACCCTAGGGGTGCATGTGTGCATTTGTGTTGTCAATTTACATGCATTTTGTCTTTGCATTAGGTCTAGCTATTTGTTTTGATTTTGGATATTGCATACAAACCCTAATCTCTATCATGGCATATTTGAAAGCATTAAATGCGTAAAAGTAATCTAAGCCATTACAACATTGACATGGGGAGGGGGATACAATTTTGAATAGGGGATTATTTGCAAGAAAATATAAAACCCTAAATCAACTATTACAACCAAATTGAACTCTTTGCAAATAAATAAATAAGCAATATTTAAATAGACAATTAAATAAATATGCAATATATTATAAATATGCAAAAAATGTTTTTGTATTATTTTTATATATGTAAAAATAAATTATTTAATGCATTAAAAATAATAAAATAAAAGATTATTTTTATTAAGGGTGGAAACCCTAATTTGTTTTAAGAATATATATATATATATATATATATATATATATATATATATATATATATATATATATATATATATATATATATATATATATATATATATATATATATATATATATATATATATATATATATATATATATATATATATATATATATATATATATATATATATATATATATATATATATATATATATATATATATATATATATATATATATTATGTATTATTTATTTATGTACAATAAAATAAATAAAATATATACAAATGTTGAAAAATAAAAATAATGTTAGAAAATATTATTTAAGAATATATAAATACTAAAAAAATAAAATAAAATATTTTTATATTATTTACAAGTTTTTATTAAAGAAAATAAAAGTATATACAATTTAATTTATTTCTATGTCCAAATATAATAATAAAAATAATAAAATAAAATATGAAATTTTATGAAAATATTTTTGGTATTTTTAATGTTTAAGAAAAATAAAATAAAGTCAAAAATTAAAAAAGAAATTAAAAAATATAAAAAATAATGCAAATGGGCCAGGGGGTGCAAAGAGCACAAATGAGGGTGCAAAGAGTGAGAAATAGCCAGGCTCAGCCCAAGCTACTTCATCTTCAACCTTGTGTCAAACAAAAACGCGCGCCTGTGTACAATTCTGGAAATCCGGCATACGTGCTCTAAAGTAAAAACTCACAACACAAAAGTTATAGCATTTTTCAACACGATTCCAACTATATAAAGAACTTAATCTAACTCTCAAAGACCAGAGAGAATTTCTCTGGCCCTAATTTCTAACCTAACTTTTTCAGAAAGTTTATCAATCAAATTCTCTCAACTCAGTTAACTTAAATGAAATCTATGCATATGTACAGCTTAAGGGCAATGAGTACTACATTTTTTATTCACAAACCTAAGCTTAATGATTCCTAAATAGAGAGATAGGAAGTTGGAAAATACCTGCTTCAGTTGAACTCGAGTATGGCAATGTGGAGGTTTTCAGTCAGGACTGAGATGTTTGTGAGCTTGCTTGAACCTCCTATGACCTTCCCCAATGCTTAGTTAGCTTTGAACTTGCTTGAATAAGCTTGTAGAAGTCAACCTGCACAAGCTGAAATCAGAAATGGTGAAGGGTGTAAATGGAGTTACAGTCAATGGCCAAGGGTTGGGATAACTTAGGTGGGTTGTATAGAGTGTACTGGAAAAGGTTTGGGGCAAAATGCATGAGTGATTTATGAGATGGAGGTGCAACTGCAGAAGCTGCCCTGTTTTGCAAGTTTATGGTGTTTTAGTGTTTTGGAAGGCTTGAGAAGTGGATAGCTCGTGTTTTTGACTCAAGGCATTATGCAAAACTTGTTTGGAATGGTTACAAGGGTTGATTTTATCAGATGTGAGTGTTCTCTTTTTTTTTGCAAGTTGACTTGGCTTTTAAGAAAAGTTTGAAATGACAATGCAAAGGGTTGTACCATCTATATTAGGGTCTGCCAAGAGTTGGTAACAATTGCCTGATACTAGTGAACTTTTTTTACTGCAAAAGAAAGGGTTCAAGGCTCAAGAGGAACAACTTGACATAAAGCCAACTTTATGAAAATGGCAATGTTGCCTTTTTGCTATTTTTGGATTAATCCCTTGTGTAAACCTCTATTGATCAGAAAAAAGCTTCAAACGATTGAGTTTGCATTCAATTTTTGAGTGTGGAAGGGTTTAGAGACCTGTATTCAAGTACCAATGAAGCTGGACAGAAATTGCAACTTGTAGAATAATGAAAAATTATTTTGGAGAGTTCTTGGACATTTTGGAAAGCTTGTAACATTCCCTACAATCCATATTTGAAATGCATTTTGAGATACCAAGTGGAACTATGTGAAAAATTGCCATGAAGATAGGTCAAAATCCTGCCTAAACTATGGCAAAATCTCACTAAGTTAAAAGTTTCATGGACCCTTGTTCCAAAAATCATAACTTGAGATCCAAGCATCTTTTGGGAAAAATTTGTGAATCAAATTTGTAGATTTTGTGGAGGACTACAACTTTCATGTTATAAGTTTTGTTTGAATCCAATTGAATCATGGAGAAAAAATTGGGCAAAGTTGGGAGAAAATAAGAAAATTTCATAACTTAGAAAAATTCTAAGTTATGAAATTTTTCAATCTTAAACCCTAATTTGCAAAATTAGGTTTCTTGATGAACAAGTTTCATTTTTTGACACATCTTGATGTAAAATGACCCTTGGCACTTGATTTTGACCAAAAAGTCAAAGTTTGACTTTTTAGTGTACAGTTGATTTTTGATCAGTTGATTGGAAAATTCATCTGTCAATCCAATGCAATTGAGATATTTTGAACCTTGTGAATAGGTCAAGATGACGCCATTGAGTCCTTGAATCCATGCTTGAATCCAATTTTCCATTGGCTAGGTGAAAAATCAGAAATTGCCCTTGTACAGTCAAAACCCTAAAAATGACTATTTTTCCCTTTTGATGATCTGATCAAATTTCTTGAGGAGTTGTGGTCCAAACTTGATCAAATGGTTCATAAGAGCCTATAATGTTGATGTGGATCAAAAATCATGAGGTTTGACTGTAAATTGGCCACAGTTGACTTTTTCCCCAATACAACTGATTTCTAGGTCAACTGTCCAATTGACTAGGCAAAAATTTGATTCAAAGCTTGAAACTTGGTAGGGGAAATCTTATAAGTCCAACATGAAATATGAAAGTCACTTTGAGCATTGGAAGTCCAAAAATCCTTGTGCAATATCAAACCCTAATTTCAGGTCAACAGTGCAAGGAGATGTCTTAAGCAGAGCAAACCCTAATTCTGTCTGGAGTCCAAAGAGTCTTGTGAGGGGAGATCTTGATAAAATGAGAGGGAAAATTTTGGGGTACAACAACTGCCCCTGTTCAATCTTCTTGAACCTGAAGAGTTAGATTGGCGAGTTTGTCGTTCGTGACTCGAAGGTAAAAGATGATTGGACACTAAAGTGCCCGTAAATTTGCACTCGTCAAAATGTAGTTGAGGAAATGGGCTTAAAGATGCCATTTGGAGATGTGAGAATCTTGCTGGAGATGGGATTAAAGATGCCATCAAAAATAGTTTATTGAAAATCTGGAGAATGAACATCAGAACGGTATCCGTATCTGGAACATATTTGAGTTGTATCTGGAGATTAAATTTGTATGAGCAATGGAATGGCGTCCGTGTCGGGAGCGTATCCGAGCTGTAACTGTATTTATTCTTGAATGAATATCAGAATGACTATCGTGTCTGGAGTGTATATGTATTGTATCTGAATCTGAAATTTGAAATTTGAATAAGCGACAGAATGACATTCGCGTCTGGAGCATCTCTGGGCTGGGGAAATGTTTGAATGAGTGACAGAATGGCAACCGTGTCTGGTGCGTATCTGGACTGTATCTGTAATTGAGGTTTGTATGAGTAGAAGAATGACTTCTGTGTCTGGAGTGTATCCGTACCGTAACTGGGATCTGAAAAGGCAGCAGAATGACTTCCATGTCTTAGAGTGTATCTGAGCTTGAAGTTGATAGTTGAATCTGAATAAGAAATAGAATGGCTTCCGAGTCTGGAGCGTATCTAGTCTGTATCTGATTGCTGAAGTCTGAATGAGTGGCAGAATGGCGTCCGTGTCTGGAGCGTATCTAGTCTGTATCTGATTGTTGAAGTCTGAATGAGTGGCAGAATGGCATCTGTGTCTGGTGCGTATCCATACTGTATCTTGACTTTGAATTCCGAATGAGTGATAGAATGACCTTCGTGTCTGAGGTGTATCTATACTGTATCTGAATAAGATATTTGAATGAGTAACAGAATGACTTCCGCGTCTGGAGTGTATCTGTACTGTATCTGAAATCATTGAATATTTGTTAAAGGTAGCTTTTAATCTTATCCTGAAAAGGGTAAAATGTTAGCTGAAACACACAGTTATGTTGCATGACATGTATGATGCAATAAAATGTGTTTTTATCAATGTTTATGATATATGAATGTAATGTATGCGCATGCAAGCTGATTAGCTGAGGAAAATAAATCCTTGATAGCGGGAGATAATAAAATCCTTGACTGCTGCCAGGGAGAATAAATCCATGACCGCTGCTGGAGATTCAAAATCTTTAATTGTTGAAGATGAGAAATCCTTGGACCATTATTTGGGATAGAAAATCCTTGGCAACTTGTGGAGGTTAACAGGAACTTTGACAAACTTTGCGGAGATGTGGGAATCCATTAAGTCTGCTTGAGAAACCTGCTTGGGGAATCCAAATAACTTTGATGACCATAGATGGGGAGTACACCAATGGGAATCCTTACTTGGCTGGGGAATAGGGAAACTCTGAAGACCTCTACTGGGTATCAGACAAAAGAAAACCTTGATCTGTTGGAGAATAAGGAAAACTCTGATGGCTTCTACAGAGAATAAGAATGAGAAACTTCAATCTTCTAGGGAATTGAAACCTTGGAGGCTTTACTTGGAGAAGTGAGAATAAGAATCTTCGATCTGTAGGGGACTAAAAATTCTGACAAGCTCATGCCAGGGAGTTATGAATACTCTGGTAACTTCTTTGGGGAGTTCTAACTGAGAATCTTCAATCTGCTAGGGAAAATAAATCCCTGGGGCCTTCAAGTTGGAGAGTTAAGAATGAGAATCCTCATTCTGTTGGGGATTCAGAACTCTGGGGAAAAAGGCTTGTTCCTGTTTGGAAAAAGTTCAGGAGTTTGAGTTGGTGTCACTTTAAGAATGAGAATCTTCATTCTGTTGGAGATATCAGAAGTTTGGGTGTATGCCAATCTTCTGGGAGTAAAAAAATAAGAATCTTCATTCTGACGGGGATATCAGGAGTTTGGGTGTATGCCAATCTTCTGGGGTTTCAAGAATGAGATTCTTCATTCTGTTAAGGATATCAGGAGCTTGGGGTATGCCAATCTTCTGAGGTTTCGAGAATGAGAATCTTCATTCTATTAAGGATAGAAGTTAACTATTATCTGGTTGATTTCCAGGCTTTTAAGATAACCTGTTGGGGAGTCTGGAGAAACTGGACGGTTTCTGTTATGAATTGGTAGTTGGAAAATTGACTTCGCCAGGGAAGAAGGTTTCATCTTTGCTGGGGATTTCTGACCCAAAGTTTTTGCTCCGCTGAGGATTTTAACTCTGATTATAATTAAAAGTTTGAAATATGACTCCGCCGGGGAGTGGGAATTTGAAGTTTCGACTCTGGCGAGGATTTTGAAATTTAATTCCGCTGGGGATATGTTTTTCAAGGTTTAGCTCCACTGGGGATCCAGATGATGTACCGCAAGGGGTCTCTCTTGGAATAGCCTAAAGACATTTTCCTATCCTTTCAACCTGTCAGTAATTATTCTTTCACATTTTGTTTATTTGTAAACAGTGATTATATTCAAATGCATATGCTCATTAAATAAACCATTGGACGTTTTCAAATAAAGCATAAGTGTAAAGAAAAAGAAAAGGCAAATAGTTTTCTGCACTTTGAAGTATCTTTGTATTAACTTTATGTAAGCATTTTGTACAAAGGAGACAGACATCCTAGTAAGAGAATGTTGTCATAAAAAATTGAGAAAAATTTATACAAAGAAAGATGGCTATGTGTAAAATTCCATGGGGTTCCCATTCTGCTATAACCTTCGTAACTCTTGATATCTTGTCCATTCGTTGCTTCGTCCGAAGATGACTGGATTGATCAGAATCCAGGAGCTTGTCTGGTGAAGAGATTGTCTTTAAAGTGATCCGACGAGATATAGTCATACGCTTTAATTCCCTAACTTTTTCCTGGACCGCCCTTTCGGGTTTTCAGTCCACCGGGAAACCCTTTTTTGCCCAAGTCGCCCTTTCGGGTTTTCAACTTGCCGGGTGTACATATTTTTTTCGATTTTATCCCTAATTTTTGCCTGAACCGCCCTTTCGAGTTTTTGGTTCACCGGGATGCCCATTTTTTCCCAAGTCGCCCTTTCGGGTTTTCAACTTGTCGGGTCATTTATGCGTAGTATCTTTTGACTATGTCGGTGTTCGCAGGGTGCGGCAGGTCATCGCCGTCCATGGTGGTCAGGATCATTGCCCACCAGAAAAGATGTTTTTGATCACAAATGGTCCTTCGTAAGTAGGATTCCATTTGCCCTTGGGATCACTTTGCGGCAAGATGATCCGCTTGATTACAAGGTCCCCGACTTGATATTCCTGGAGCCTGACTTTCTTGTTGAAAGCCTTGATCATCCGTTTTTTATACACCTGACCATGGCAAACAACAGTAAGTCGCTTTTTGTCAATCAAGTTAAGTTGATCAAGCCGGGTCTGAATCCAATCGTCTTCACTCAAACCAGCATCTTTCATGATTCTCAAGGAGGGAATCTGAACCTCGATAGGTAAAACAGCTTCCATGCCGTATACCAAAGAATAGGGTGTTTCCCCAGTTGAAGTGCGTGCCGTGGTACGGTACCCATGCGGAGCAAACGGTAACATCTCATGCCAGTCCTTGTAGGTGACTGTCATCTTTTGAATGATCTTCTTGATATTTTTGTTCGCAACTTCGACAGCACCGTTCATCTTAGGCCGATAGGGAGATGAATTGTGATGTTGAATCTGGAACTGCTCGCATAGAGTGGTGATCATGGTGTTTTCAGGTTTGTACTGTTATCGGTGATGATTCTGTTAGGGATACCGTACCGGCAAATGAGGTTCTGCTTGATGAAGCGGGCAACCACATTCTTTGTAACGGATGCGAAGGAAGCTGCTTCGACCCACTTGGTAAAGTAATCAATGGCCACCAGGATGAAACGGTGTCCATTGGATGTTGTAGGCTTGATCTCTCCAATCATGTCGATTCCCCACATCGCGAATGGCCGAGGAGCTGTTAAGACATTGAGAGGAACTGGAGGTATATGTACTTTGTCAGCATAGATTTGGCATTTGTGACAAGTACGGGAATGTAGATGACAATCAGCTTTCACGGTAGACCAGTAGTAGCCTTCCCGTAAAATCTTCTTAGCCATTGTATGTCCGCTAGAATGGGTGCCAAAGGTACCATCGTGCAGTTCATCCATGATCTGCTCAGCTTCAACCTTGTCCACACAACGAAGCAGAATGCAATCATGATTGCACTTGTATAAGATACCATTGCTCAAGAAGAAATGTCAGAGAATCTCCTTAAGAACTTTTTTTCGTTGACTGAAGCTCCTTCAGGGTATTCTTGTGCTTCGAGATACCTTTTGGCGTCATGAAACCATGGTCGGTCCACTACTTCTTCGGTATTGATCTCGTGACAATGCGCAGGTTCGTCCATCCGTTCAATAGTGATTTGGGGAGCCTCATTTTCCCAGTTAAGTTTAAACATGGAAGACATCGTAGCTAGAGCATCCGCTAGCTGATTCTCTTCTCGCGAAAAATGCTTGAAGGTGATCTGCTCGAAATGTGGTAACAATGTCAGGACATGTTCTTTGTAAGGGATGAGGTTTGCATGTTTAGTATCCCATTCTCCTTTGATCTGACTGATGACCAAAGCGGAGTCCTTAAATACAATCAATGATTTGATTCCCAAGTCAATTGCAGCCTTGAGACCAAAGATACAAGCTTCATACTCGACCATGTTGTTGGTGCAGCTGAAGCAGAGTCTAGTAGTGAAAGGTGTATGGTAACCTTCTAGAGAGATAAGTATCGCGCCGATACCATTGCCAAGTGCGTTGGAGGCACCATCAAAGTACAGGGTCCATTGGGATCCTTGTTCAGTTCCGTCATACGGTCTGTTTTCTTCAATGTTGCTCAAAGTCATGATATCCTCGTCGGGGAAGTCGAACCTCATGGATTGGTAATCTTCGACAGCTTGATGGGCCAGATGATCGGCTAGTACACTCCCCTTTATAGCTTTTTGGGCCGTGTACTGTATATCATATTCGGTGAGGATCATCTGCAATCTAGCGATTCTTCCAGATAAAGCAGGCTTCTCGAAGATGTACTTGATTGGATCCATCTTAGAGATCAACAGAGTGGTATGTGTCAACATATACTGCCTTAATCGGCGAGCAGCCCATACCAGAGTGCAACAAGTTTTCTCGAGCAGTGAGTATCGGGTCTCACAGTCGGTAAAATTTTTGCTAAGGTAATAAATGGCATGCTCTTTTCAGCCAGACTCGTCATGTTGGCCCAATACGCATCCAATTGAATTCTCTAGGACAGTCAGATACATTATTAAAGGCCTTTCTTCGACGGGTGGCATCAAGATAGGAGGTTCCAGCAAATACTCTTTGATTCTATTGAAAGCAACTTGACAGTCATCATTCCAATTAACCACCTGATCTTTCTTCAACAGCTTGAAGATTGGTTCACAGGTAGATGTTAGGTGAGAAATAAACCTTGCAATGTAGTTTAGGCGTCCTAAGAAACCTCTGACCTCCTTTTCAGTGCGAGGGGCAGGCATTTCTTGTATAGCTTTGACTTTGGCAGGATCAACCTCGATGCCCTTATTACTGACGATGAAACCCAAGAGTTTACCGGACCTGACTCCGAAAGTGCACTTGTTAGGGTTCAGTCTGAGCTTGTACTCTTTCAACCTGACAAACAACTTTTGCAGATGATCGAGGTGTTCTTCTTATGTCTGTGAACGGGCTATCATGTCATCTATGTAGACCTCTATCTCATGATGTATCATGTCATGAAACAAGGCCACCATGGCACGTTGATAGGTTGCCCCGACATTCTTCAGTCCGAATGGCATCACTTTATAGCAGAACGTACCCCACTGTGTAACAAAAGTAGTTTTCTCCATGTCTTCGGGGCCATTTTGATCTGGTTGTACCCTGAAAATCCATCCATGAAAGAAAATACCTTGTGTTGAGCTGTATTGTCAACCAAGATGTCAATGTGAGATAGTGTAAAGTCATCTTTAGGGCTAGCCCTGTTTAAGTCTCTGTAATCCACGCACATTCTGACTTTACCGTCCTTCTTAGGCACAGGCACAATGTTAGCAACCCATTATGGATAGGAAGTAACAGCCAGAAAGCCAGCATTGAACTGCTTCATCACTTCAGCTTTGATCTTTTCAGACATATCGGGCCTCATTCGGCGGACCTTCTGTTTGATTGGTGGACAGTCTTCTCTGGTAGGGAGACGGTGAACCATAATATCTGTATCCAGTCCCGGCATGTCTTCGTAGGACCAGGCGAAGATCTCAACATATTCATTCAACAGCTGAACTAAACTCTCCTTGACATTTGGCTCCAGGTTGGCGCCCACTTTAACTTCTTTTTTGTCTTCCTTTGTTCCCAAGTTGATTGTCTCTAACAACTCCTCGTGAGGTAGAATAGCCCTTTCTTCCTGTTGTAGCAGTCTAGCCAATTCTCCAGGCACTTCACAATCTTCATCACCTTTGTATTCGGCATGGTAGACCAGATCTTCAGAGTCACTGAAGGCCATAGCAGAATTGTTACCCATGGAATCCGGAATGGATGGGTACCTGCATTGGTGAGTGTGGGTGTGTGTAAGGGATAGCCACCTTTAAACAAATAAAATGTGAAAAGAAAGAAAATGAACACAAAATTTTATATATGAAAACGTCCATGATTCATTAAAAATGGCATATGAAGATGAAAAATCAAACCCTTACAAATGGACCGATGTACCTCGGGTAAGGCACATGGTTTAAAAGTGTACGAATTGTTTAGGAATTATTACAAACCAACAGAAATGTTCGAAAGATAAATTATTGATTGATGAAAGTAATGGGAATAAAGTCCTTTGCCTCCCAATTTCACAAGCCTCCTTCAACGGTAGGGAAAATCCAGTCTTCAAGGTTGCTCTCCTCTTCACCATCCTCCAAAGCACTGACTCCATGATGGGTAATCTTCACTGGTGGTCCTCCATCATGGGAGCGATGCACAACCTTCTGACTAGCAGCAGTGAAACCCAAGCCGAATTTATCTATCTTGTAAGGAAAATCTGGCAATTGACCCCATATTATGCTTCCTCCTTCCTCAATCACAGCCTTCGCATCTTTGAGGAATGACATCTGGGACACAAGTTTGGCAATGACGGGTATAGAAGGCACTGCTGCAATTTCTTGAGCTACCTCCTCAAAATGCTGAAAGGGGGTTTCGATGAATTCACCATCCAATTCCACATAGCGGAAAGAATTAAGATGGCTTATCATGTGTTCCTCCTCACCGAGAACTGTCACAATTTTCCCCTGAACATGGTATTTGAGCTTCTGGTGCAGAGTTGAAGTAACAGCTCCAGCATGATGAATCCAGGGTCTTCCCAACAAGCACGAGTAGGAGGGACGGATGTCCATGACATAGAATATGGAATTGAAAGTTTCAGTACCCACTTTAATCAGGATGTCCACCTCCCCATGGACCATCCGCTTAGAACAATCAAAGGCTCTGACAATGATGTTGCTGGGCTTCAAAGTTAGACCTTCACAATCTAGCCTATCCAATGCCTTCTTTGGTAGGACATTCAGCGATGAACCAGTGTCCACCAGAACATGTGCCAGAGTAGTCCCTATGCATTCCACTGAGACATGTAGGGCATCATTATGCTTTCTCCCTTTGATTGTTAGATCAACGTCGGAGAACCCTAAACTGTTGTCTGCTGTCAGGCTAGCTACACATTCTTGAAACTGGTCTGCGGAGGTTTCCTGGGGTACATGGGCCATCTTCAAGAATTTGATCAAAGCTTTGGCATGCGCTTCTGAACAAAGGAGCAAGGCCAGCATAGATATCTTTGAGGGGGTTTGCCCCAGTTTCTCTATGTGATACGGTGGGAGAACTGACTTGAGGTATTGCGTTTGTGTTCGCACTTGTGCGGTTTAGCAAGAGTCGCCACCGACTTTTTATTTTATCCAAAGGAAAGGTCAAAAAGCACAGGAAAGACCTTTGAGATGTTTTCTTGGGTTCGGGGGGTAGATTATGAAAAGGGAAGGTGCAAGCACCCTTTTCATCCATGGTTATCCATGGGCTCTTGGTTATTTGTTTAGATCACTTGCTTTTGCTTTTCAATTGTTTGAAATGGTGCTTTGTGTGTGGTTTTGAAAATGTTTTGAAAGGAGGCCATCGTTGTGGCAACCTTTGTAATGATTCTTGTTTGAATGTATACAAAGGTGTTTGTCTTTTGAAAAGATGTTTTAATGTTTGAAAGTTTGTTTTGGGAAATGTTTTGAAATTATGTTGTGATGTGTTTTTGAAAATAGCAAGGATGTTTTTGCAAGTTTTGATCAAGTAACTAAGAGTTGTCTACCCTATCTACTCAAGAGTTTTTCCTACACATTTTTAATCCTTTTGACAGTGTTGTTTTACCATTGCATTTGGTAAACAACCTTGTATTTGGATGTTTAAATGGGACAGGCGCGGGTCATCGTATTGTCCATGATAGCAATAGTGCTAAGTATCTTTAGCAATTTTTTTGAGGGACTGGATCATTTTGTATAGGCAACCAAGATAGCGTCATTGAGGAACTATGATCTTTTTGTTTTGATTTTCATTTTGCCAAGATACTCAACATGCATACTATGGCCATTTTAAAGGCAACAAGTGGATGAAACCCTAGGGTGCTTGTGTGTAAGTGTGTTGATTTCAAGTTATTTATTCTTAGATTTAGGTCATCTAGCGATTGATTTTTGAATCTTGCCATACATGCCTAATTACTACACAGTATATCGAAAGCGATAAATTGCGGGAATTAAAAGTCTAAGCTATTACAAAAGTATCTGGGAATGGGGGTACAATTATTACAAATGGGGATGAATCTCATAAGAATAGCAAAGTCCAAATATTACAACCAAATCGAATTGTTGCGATTCATTATAAAGCTATAACAAATTATGAAATAAAGAAAATCAATAAATTATGGAAAGCATGTATTTATTAAAAAGAGATAAATAAAATCCATTCTAAAAGATTAAACATTATTATTATTCTTTCTTGTATTTTTATTAATTTTAAAAGGAAAAGTTTAAAGAAAGAACACTTAATTAAACAAAATCTTTATTTTTTTGGTGTTTTTTTATTAAATGTAAGAAAAATAATAAAAAGAAAATGATTAAAACTAATTAAGAAAAGTCAAATTTATTTTACAAAAATGAAATTTTAATATCTTACTAGCATATTTTTAACAAAAGAAATAAAAAGATAAATTAAAAGAAGAAAAACAAAATTAACTTCAATATTAATTTAATTTGATAAAAAAGGTATTGAGTTTTATGAATTTATTAAAAAAAGAAGTAAATTAAAACAAGGTAAAAATGGGCTTAGGATTTGTGAAGGTTAGGCCCAAAGGTAATATTGCTTGCTGAAACAAAAAGGGCTCAAGAGGGGGAGGGGCGAGTTAGCAATTTGTATGGGCCTGATGAGGTTTGGGGGCGAATAGGCCCAATTCCATAACTCAGTTTTAGGGTTTTTTGATTAGGTTTTGTTGTGTTCGTTTCACAACGGTGTCGTACCCTTCGTCCATCTTCATCTCTCTCTCACTCATTCATCTCTGATCTTCCCCTCCTCTCTGATCTCCCCTTCACTCTCAAGTTGCCGGAACATCTCTCCTCTCACTTCCTACACAAATGTTAATGGCTTCGTTTTTTTTTTTGGAGGTAAGATTCGGTTCTTGGACTTAACAGTTTCATTGTTTATGTTTTGTTCATGTTATGTTCGTTAATCCATTTTATTGCTTATTGAGGTGTAGAAAAGGGTTTGAAAGGAGACGTACCGTTGGGGTTTTTGCATACTAGAAAAGGACAGTGAGATTTAAGCTGGGTGTTCCTTGGTGGCCAGAAGCAGGAAGGGGAGAAATGATGATGGTGAGGCACGAGCTTCCGATAACTTCCTTTTTTATCTTCTGTGATGATGATGCTTCTGAAACTTGGTTTGGTTGATGATGATTTCTGAAACTTCGTTTTGTTGGTAGTTTTTGTTGATGATGATAGTTTATTCTGAAACTTTGTTATTTCTTTCCTCTCTCTTTGAACTTGAATGATGATAGTGATGCTGACTTCGTTATTTCTTTCCTCTCTCTTGAACTTGAATGATGATGCTTGCTGCTTCTGACTTTGTTCGGCTAATGATTGATAATGATGATGATGATTATCCTGAGACTTTGTTTGATTGTTTAGATTGTATGCTAGCTTGAGGATGATTGTTGAAACTTTGTTTGTAAGTTGTTGATGATGGTTTCTGAAACTCTTGTTTATATGCTTAGACTGTGTGCTAGCTTTTTTTTGGTATTTGGGACTGAGATGCAGGTTTTGGAAACTTGAGAATATTGTTATTGGTTTGGTGATGATTGTTGGCTTTGGTTTTACAGTTGAAGGTTTTTTTCTCTTTGTTTTGGATAGTTTGGTGAGTTTGTAGGCTTGCTATGTTTTGCAGCTTGAATGTGCAGGTTTTTTAGTGTTTTTTGGAGTTTGGTTCTGAGTACTGAGTTTGAACTGTTTGTGAGAGGTTTGTTTGACAGTTTTTTTATGTAGTTGTTGCAGTTTGAAGGCTTTTGCAGGTTTGGTGCAGTTTGAAATCTGCAGGTTTGGAGTTTTGCAGCTTTAGGCTTGTTGCTTGAAACTGTTATGCAGGTTGTGATTTTTAGGGCTTGACTAGTTTGGGAACTGTTAGGCAGTGTTTGTTACAGTTTTGTTGCAGTTTGAAATCTGCAGGTTTGTTTAGTTTGGAAAATGTTAACAGGTTTTTGGTGATGTTCTTGCAGTTTGGTTCTGCAGGTTGGGCTGTGTGTTTGAACTGCTAACAGGTTTTGTGATTTGTTGCAGTTTTGACAAAATGTTCTCCCTCTTCTTCTTACAGTTTCTCTTGGTCTTATCCTAGTTGCTTTTTTTGTTTTGCAACTTGTGACAGTTTAGCCAAACTGTACAATCCCAACAAAAAGGTGATATCTCTCCTCTCTCTCCTCTCTCCATGATAAAAGCAACAATGCTTTTCTCTACTTTTCTGAAAATTTTGCCCATTTTTTAGGAAAATGATGAAAGGCTATGAAACAAGCCTTTTGCTTGTGATTTGGTTTACCATGCTTTGTACTTTTTGCCTGCTGTTTGTACTTTTTGCTGCTGTCTAGCTTGTCTTAGTTGCTTGCATCCAGTTTGGTTGCTTTGTCCAATTTGCTTGCATCCAGTTTGGCTGCTTTGTCCAATTTGCTTGCTGCATTGCTGCCTGTCTTAGTTGCTTGCATCCAGTCTGGTTGCTTTGTCCAATTTGCTTGCATCCAGTTTGGTTGCTTTGTTTAGCACAATTTGGCGCCTTGTTTGTGCTGTTTGAGCAGCATGCTGCAGTTTGGCTGTTATGTTTTCATTTGGACCATTTGCTTTGCATTCTTTAGCTTGCATTTTTCATTTTTCTCTTTGTGAACCAAGAAGAGCAATCTTCTTGTGATTTGCAAAGAGAAAAATAAAAACGTGATGAAAATAGCCCTCTTATTCCAAACGGCAAACTTTAATGATGAAAATTTTCTTTCTTTTTGTTTTGAAAATTCTTATTTATGCTCCATTAAATTGTACTAATTTTTTCTGTCTTTCTTTCATGTGAGCGCAAGTTGGATGGTGGCAAAGCAGAGGAAGCAAGAAATTCTTTGTGGCGAGCATGGGAGAAATGGAAGCTTAGGCTTAGATTTGTAACTTAGAGAGATTTTCCATTAGTTGTAATAATTTATTTTTTTCAAGTACTATAAGTTGTAAAACCTACAGCATTCGAATATTAAATTATTTTTGTAACAACATCTAAAATAAATGAAGAAAGTTTTTATGAGATAATCTGATATTCAATAAAAGTCCATTACTATCAATAACTTGCAATTCTTTCTTTGCATCCTCACTAATCCTTTAAGATTCTTGATTAAAAATAATTGAAATTGCGTTCCAGATAACTTAAACCTTAAGTAATCCAAAAACATTGTAATCTCGTAACCTTGCAGCAGTATTCCAATCAAAATACACACTGTGTATTCCAATAAACAAGCAACCGTTTCATTCCATTAACAAAGCAAATGTCTTAACAAACGCACATTATATGGTTAACCTGGATCAGACAAAACCTGAATATTCCAAATGACAGTCTCAGCTCCCACTTCTTGTCCCAGATAAATAGGCCTTGAGAACAACCAGTAACCTTTCAGTAAAACTTGAAAAAAAGCATGAAAACATGTAACAGTTAATTGAATTTCTGAGAATTCAGTTTCTTCTGAGAAACGCGAGAAAAACCCTAATTTTTGATTTACTGCCATAGGAGAAAACCTGTCTGATCGATTCCTGAGCCATTCTTGAAAGTTTGAATAAACCATATGGTTGTGATTTCCTGTGAAAAATGGGAGGGCAAATTTTGGGGTACAACAGCTGCCCCTGTTCAATCTTCTTGAACCTGAAGAGTTAGATCGGCGAGATTGCCTTTCGTGACTCGAAGGTAAAAGATGATTGGACACTAGAGTGCCCATAAATTTGCACTCATCAAAGTATAGTTGAGGGAATGGGCTTAAAGATGCCATTTGGAGGTGTGAATCTTGTTGGAGATGGGCTTAAAGATTCCATCCAAAATCGTTGATCGCATAAGAAATTCCTTTGCGAAAGCCTGTATTCCTATTGTTGAGGAGGATTACGCCGGGGAATGCTGATCTCTGTCGTGGTAGAAATAGAATTTTAGGAGCTTCAGTCGTCCGTTATTTTACTGGGGAATCATCTCCTGGTTGAAAAGGTGAAAACGGACTGCTATCTGGTCGTGCTCCAGGCTTTACAGTGACTTACTGGGGGGATGAGATTAAACTTGCTATCTGATTGTAATCCAGGTTTCTCAATTTCTCCATTCTTATCTGGTCGTATTCCAGGTTTCGCAATTTCTCCATTCTTATCTGGTCGTACTCCAGGCTTCATAAGAAATATAAATTGTTATCCGGTCGCCTCCGGGATTCAATTTAAGGCACACTAATATCCGGTCGATTCTGGGCCTCTTAGTAATTAGCCAAGTAAACTGCTATTTGGTCAAAATCCAAGCTTCACAGTGTACTTCACTGTTATCTGGTCAAAATCCAGGCTTCACAATCTTGTATTGCTATCTGGTCAAAATCCAGGCTTCACAATCTTGTATTGCTATCTGGTCAAAATCCAGGCTTCACGATATCTTACTTCCTATTTGGTCAACATCCAGGCTTCAGAAGGAAATCAAATGGTTATCTGGTCGCCTCCAGGCTTCCTTTTGATTTTGGGGCCTACTAATATCCCGTTGAATCCGGGCTTCAAAGTAATTGGCTGAGTAAACTGCTATTTGGTTAAAATCCAAGCTTCACAGTGTATCTTACTGTTATCTGGTCAAAATCCAGGCTTCAAAATAACTCGTTGGGGATTCAACTATTTTTCGGTTGATCTCCGGGCTTCAGTATAATCAAGATATTATCTGGTCGAATCCGGGCTTCATAACTTGAACTGGAGCAGGAATCTGAGCATTGATTTGAATCAGCAAATAGCATCCGTGTCTGGAGCATCTCTAAGCTGTTTTCTGAGCTTTAAATATCTGTTAAAGATAGTTGTTAATTTTATCCTTAAAAGGGCAAAATGTTAGCTGAAACACAAAGTTATGTTGCATGAAATGTATGATGCCATAAATGTGCTTTATCAATGTTTATGATATATGAATGTAAGGTATGCGCATGTAAGCTGATTAGCTGTCTTGCTGAAGAAAATAAATCCTTGACCGCTGGAGATAATAAAATCTTTGACTGCTGCCGGGAAAAATAAATCTTTGACCGCCGTTGGAAATTCAAAACCTTTGATTGCTGAGGAAGAGAAAACCTTGGACCATTGTTGGGGATAGAAAATCCTTGGCAGCTTGCGGGGATTACCAAAAACTTTGACAACTTCTATGGGGATGTGAGAATCCTTTACGACTTTTCTGGGGACATAGGGATCCTTCAAGTCTTCGGAGTTGTAGTATTGACAAAAATCCTGCTTGGGGAATCCCGAGAACCTTGATGACCATGGCTGGGGATTATACAAAAGGGAATCCTTACTCGACTGGGGAATAAGGAAACTCTAGTGATCTCTACCGGGGATTGAACAAAGGAAAACCTTTATCTATTGGAGAATAAGGAAAACTCTGATGGCTTATGCGGGGAACCGAGAATGAGAATCTTCAATCTGCTAGGGGAATTTGAATCCTTGGGGACTTCATGCTGAGAAGTTAAGAATGAGAATCTTTGATCTACAGGGGATTAAAAATTCAGACAAATTCAAGCTGGGGAGTAGTGAAGACTTTGGCAACTTCACTAGGGAACCAAGAATGAGAATCTTCATTCGGTTGGGGGATTAAAAACTCTATGGGGGATAACTATACTGCTGGAGAGTAAACTTATTCTGGGAAAAGCTTATTCCTGTTTGGAAAAAGTTCAGGAGTTCGGGTTGTATGCCAATCTACTGGGGGAATTACCCTAGGTTGGGGATAAAAGTTAATTGTTATTTAGTTGATTCTCAGACTTTAAGACAACTTGTTGGGGAATTTGGAGAAACTGGACGGTTTCTGCTATAGATTGAAAGTCTCAGCACCACTGGGGATCTTAATGACATGCTGATTCGATCGTGTATGGAAATTTTGACTTCGTTGGGGAAGAAGGCTTTTTTCTTCGCTGAGGGTTTGTAGTTCAAAGTTTTGCTCCGCTGGGGGTTGGGAGTTTGAAGTTTCGACTCTGGTGAGGATTTTAAAATTTAATTCCGCTGGGAATATGTTTTTCAAGGTTTAGCTCCGCTGGGGATCCAGATGATGTACTGCATGGGATCTCTCTTGGAATAGCCTAAAGACAACTTCCTATCCTTTCAACCTGTCAGTAATTATTCTTTCACATTTCGTTTATTTGTAAATAGTGATTATATTAAAATGCATATGCTCATTTAATAAACCATTGGACGTTTTCAAATAAAACATAAGTGTAAAGAAAGGAAAAGGCAAATAATTTTCTGCACTTTGAAGCATCTTTGTATTAACTTTGTGTAAGTATTTTGTACAAAGGAGACAAACATCCTAGTAAGAGAACGTTGTCATAAAAATTGAGAAAATTTTATACAAAGAAAGATGGCTATGTGTAAAAACTCCATGGGGTTTCCATTCTGCTATAGCCTTCGTAACTTTGGATATCTTATCCATTTGTTGCTTCGTCCGAAGATGACTGGATTGATCAGAAGCCAGGAGCTTGTCTGGTGAAGAGATTGTCCTTAAAGTGATATGACGAGACATAGTCATACACTTTAATTCCCTAACTTTTTCCTGGACCGCCCTTTTGGGTTTTCGATCTAACGGGAAACCCTTTTTTGCCCAAGTCGCCCTTTCGGGTTTTCAACTTGTCGGGTGTACAGAGATTTTTTTTATTTATCCCTAATTTTTTCCTGAACCGCCCTTTCGGGTTTTTGGTTCACCGGGATGCCCATTTTTTGCCCAAGTCTCCCTTTCGGGTTTTCAACTTGTCGGGTTGTTTATGCGTAGTATCTTTTGACTATGTCTGCGTTCGCAGGGTGCGGCAGGTCATCACCGTCCATGGTGGTTAGGATCATTACCCCACCAGAAAAGATGTTTTTGATCACAAATGGTCCTTCGTAGGTAGGAGTCCATTTTCCCCTAGGATCACTTTGCGGCAAGATGATCCGCTTGATTACAAGATCCCCGACTTGATATACCTGGCTCCTGACTTTCTTGTTGAAAGCCTTGATCATCCGTTTTTGATACGTCTGACCATGGAAAACAATAGTGAGTCGCTTTTCATCAATCAAGTTAAGTTGATCAAGCCGGGTCTGAATTCAATCGTCTTCACTCAAACCAGCATCCTACATGATTCTCAAGGAGGGAATCTGAACCTCGATAGGTAAAACAGCTTCCATGTCGTATACCAAAGAAAAGGGTGTTGCCCTAGTTGATGTGTGTGCCGTGGTACAGTATCCGTGCAGAGCAAACGGTAACATCTCATGCCAGTCCTTGTAGGTGACTGTCATCTTTTGAATGATCTTCTTGATATTTTTGTTCGCAGCTTCGACAACACCGTTCATCTTTGGCCGATAGGGAGATAAATTGTGATGTTGAATCTGGAACTGCTCGCACAAAGCGGTGATTATAGTGTTGTTCAGGTTTGTACCGTTGTCAGTGATAATCCTGTTGAGGATACCATACCGGCAAATGAGGTTCTGCTTGATGAAGCGGGCAACCACATTCTTTGTAACGGAAGCGAAGGAAGCTGCTTCGACCCACTTGGTAAAGTAATCAATGGCCACCAGGATGAAACGATGTCCATTGGATGTTGTAGGCTTAATCTCTCCAATCATATCGATTCCCCACATCGTGAATGGACAAGGAGCTATTAAGACATTGAGAGGAACTGGAGGTATGTGTACTTTGTCAGCATAGATTTGACATTTGTGACAAGTACGGGAATGTTGATGACAATCAGCTTCCATGGTAGACCAGTAATAGCCTGCCCGCAGAATCTTCCTAGTCATCGTATGTCCGCTCGAGTGGGTGCCAAAGGTACCATTGTGCAGCTCAGCCATAATCTGTTCATCTTCAACTTTGTCCATACAACGGAGTAGAATGCAATCATGATTGCGCTTGTATAAAATACCATTGCTCAGAAAGAACTTGGCAGAGAATTTCCTTAAGAACTTTTTGTCATTGACTGAAGCTCCTTCGGGGTATTCTTGTGCTTCAAGATACCTTTTGACGTCATGAAACCATGGTCGGTCCACTACTTTTTCGGTATTAATCTCGTGACAATGTGCAGGTTCATCCATTCGCTCGATGGTGATTTGGGGAGCCTCATTATCCCAGTTAAGTTTAAACATGGATGACATTGTAGCTAGCGCATCTGCTAGCTGATTCTCTTCTCGCGGGAAGTGCTCGAAGGTGATCTGCTCGAAATGTGGTAACAGTGTCAGGATATGTTCTTTGTAAGGGATGAGGTTAGGGTGTTTAGTATCCCATTCTCCTTTGATTTCACTGATAACCAAAGCTGAATGCCCAAATACAATCAAAGATTTAATTCCCAAGTCAATAGCAGCCTTGAGACCAAAGATTCAAGCTTCATACTCGGCCATGTTGTTGGTGCAGCTGAAGCAGAGTCTAGCAGTGAAAGGTGTATTGCAACCTTGTGGATAAATGAGCACAGCACTGATACCATTCCCAAGTGCGTTGGAGGCACCATTAAAGTACAGGGTCCATCGGGATCCTTGTTCAGGTCCGTCATACAATCTGTTTTCTTCAATGTTGCTCAAAGTCATGATATCCTCGTCGGGGAAGTCGAACCTCATGGATTGGTAATCTTAGACAGCTTGATGGGCTAAATGATCAGCTAGCACACTCCCCTTTATATCTTTCTGGGTCGTGTACTGTATATCATATTCGGTGAGGATCATCTGCCATCTAGCGATTCTTCCGGATAGAGCAGGCTTCTCGAAGATGTACTTGATCGGATCCATCTTAGATATCAGCAAAGTGGTATGTGTCAACATGTACTGCCTTAGCCGGCGAGCAGCCCATACCAAAGCGCAGCAAGTTTTTTCGAGCAGTGAGTATCGGGTCTCACAGTCGGTAAACTTTTTGCTAAGGTAATAAATGGCATGCTCTTTTCGGCCAGACTCGTCATGTTGGCCCAATACGCACCCTATTGAATTATCCAGGACAATCAGATACATGATTAAAGGACTTCCTTCGACGGGTGGCATCAAGATAGGAGGTTCCGGCAAATACTCCTTGATTCTATCGAAAGCAACTTGACAGTCATCATTCCATTTAACCACATGATCTTTCTTCAACAACTTGAAGATCGGTTCACAGGTAGATGTTAGGTGAGAAATGAACCTTGCAATGTAGTTTAGGCATCCCAAGAAACCTCTGACTTCCTTTTCAGTATGAGGGGCAGGCATTTCTTGTATAGCTTTGACTTTGGCAGGATCAACCTCGATGCCCTTGTTATTGACGATGAAACCCAAGAGTTCACCGGACCTGACTCCAAAAGTGCACTTGTTAGGGTTCAGTCTGAGCTTGTACTCTTTCAACCTGACAAACAACTTTTGCAGATGGTCTAGGTGTTCTTCTTCTGTTTGTGAGCGGGCTATCATATCGTCTACGTAGACCTCTATCTCATGATGTATCATGTCATGAAACAAGGCCACCATGGCGCGTTGATAGGTTGTCCCGACATTCTTCAGTTTGAATGACATCACTTTATAATAGAACGTACCCCACTGCGTAACGAAGGTCGTCTTCTCCATGTCTTCGGGAGCCATCTTAATCTGGTTGTACCCTGAAAATCCATCCATGAAAGAAAATACCTTATGTTGAGTTGTATTGTCAACCAAGATGTCAATGTGCGGTAGTGGAAAGTCATCTTTAGGGCTAGCCCTGTTTAAGTCTCTGTAATCCACGCACATTCTGACTTTGTCGTCCTTCTTAGGCACAGGCACAATGTTAGCAACCCATTGTGGATAGGAATTAACAGCAAGAAAGCCAGCATTGAACTGCTTCATCACTTCAGCTTTGATCTTTTCAGACATATCGGGCCTTATTCGGCGAACTTTTTGTTTAATTGTTGGACAGTATTCTCTTGTAGGGAGATGGTGAACCACAATATCTGTATCCAGTCCCGGCATGTCTTCGTAGGACCAAGCGAAGATCTCAACGTAATCATGCAATAGCTGAATTAGGCGCTCCTTGACACTCGGCTCTAGATTGGCACCTATCTTGATTTCCTTTTTGTCATCCTCAGTTCCCAAGTTGATTGTATCCAATTGCTCTTCGTGAGGCTGAATTGCTCTTTCCTCCTGTTGTAGCAGTCTAGCCAATTCTTCAGGCACTTCACAGTCTTCATCACCTTCGTACTCGGCATGGTAGACCAGATCTTCAGAGTCACTGAAGGCCATAGCAGAATTGTTACCCATGGAATCCGGAATGGATGGGTACCTGCATTGGTGAGTATGGGTGTGTGTAAGGGATAGCCACCTTTAAACAAATAAAATGTAAAAAGAAAGAAAATGAACACAAAAGTTTATATGTGAAAACGTCCATGATTCATTAAAATGGCATATGAAGATGAAAAATCAAACCCTTACAAATAGATCTTATGTACCTCGGGTAAGGCACAAGGTTAAAAGTGTACGAATTGTTTAGGAATTATTACAAACCAACAGAAATGTTCAAAAGATAAATTATTGATTGATGAAAGTAATGGGAATAAAGTCCTTTGCCTCCTAATTGCACAAGCCTCCTTCAACGGTAGGGAAAATCGAGTCTTCAAGGTTGCTCTCCTCTTCACCATCCTCCAAAGCACTGACTCCATGATGAGTGATCTTCACTGGTGGTCCTCCAGCCCGGGAGCGACGCATATCCTTCTGACTAGCAGCAGTGAAACCCAAGCCGAACTTATCTGTCTTGAAAGGAAAATTAGGAAGTTTCCCCCAAATCATGCTTCCTCCTTCTTCAATCACAGCCTTTGCATCTTTCAAAGAAGACATCCGAGGCGGAGTCCTGGTAATCATGAGTACAGAAGGCACTGCTTTGGTTGCTGCAACCTCTTCAGAAACTTGCTCGAAGTGTTGAAAGGGGGTCTCGATGAACTCACCATCAAATTCCACATAGCGTAAAGAATTAAGATGGCTTATCATGTATTCCTCCTCACCGTGAACTGTCACAATTTTCCCCTGAACATGGTACTTGAGCTTTTGGTGCAGAGTTGAAGTAACGGCTCCAGCATGATGAATCCAGGGTCTTCCCAACAAACACAAGTAGGAGGGACGGATGTCCATGACATAGAATGTGGAATTGAAAGTTTCAGTACCCACTTTAATCAGGATGTCCACCTCCCCGTGGACCATCCGTTTAGAAACATCAAAGGCTCTGACAATGATGTTGTTGGGCTTTAGGGTCAAACCTTCACAGTCTAATCTGTCCAATGCTTTCTTTGGCAATACATTTAAAGAGGACCCAGTATCAACCAAGACGTGTGCCAGAGTCGTCCCTCTACATTCCACCGAGACATGCAGGGCATTGTTATGTTTTCTCCCTTTAGATGTTAAGTCAGCATCGGAGAAACCGAGACCGTTGTCGGCTGTAAGGCTAGCTACACACTCTTGAAACTGATCTGCAAAGGTTTACTGGGGTACGTGGGCCGTTTTTAAGAATCTGATCAAGGCTTTGGCATGAGCCTCCGAACAGAGCAGCAAGGCCAGCATAGATATTTTTGAAGGGGTTTGCCCCAGTTTCTCTACAACATCATAGTCGCTCTTTTTGATTATTTTTAAAATCTCCTCCATCTCTTTTTGAGTAGTCTTGGGGATAACCAATGGTTGAGCCCTCATCCTGACGGGAGCTTCTTGGATCCCCTCACCTTTATCAACAGTAGCAACAGGGGGAATAACCTCAGGAGTGACAATCTCTTCAATAATGACAGGAGTTATGGCAGAGATGTTGATTGGCACAGGAGTAACCTTAGGAGCGGCAGAGGGTCCGAAGATTGCCTTTGGAGGGGCGATCTCCGGAGAGAAAATCCTTCCACTACATGTGATTTTACTTGTTCCAGCAATATTTCCTATATCAGGAGTCTCTTCATCGGAACTTTCTTCATTTGCTTCAATCTGCTTAACATCGTGGTAGAAGATCTCTCCCCCATAGTTCCACGGTATTGATTTGTTGGACTTCTACGGGATAGGCCCCGGCATAGTTATCTTCAGAGGTAAAATCTTTGGATTGGGTGTAATCTTAACAGGTCTTTTGGAGACCTTCGAAAGATTGGCGTAAATGGTAAGTATAGCAACATCTTTGACAGGAGTCGGAGTAACAGGAGTTTTCTCAAAGAGGATTTCTTGATTATCCATTAGGCGTTGGATGCCTAACTTCAACAACGGACAGTCGGTTAGTAAGGATGAACAAAGGTAGCAATCTTTTTCATAGCCCAGGAAAATCCCGGTTTTCAACAGATTCAACTTGATTATCGGTAGCGGAGTCATTAAATCATCAACAGTAGCAACAAATTGATTCTCTTCAACAACATGGGCATTGTGACCATGTTTTGGCATTGGAGCAGAGATCACATTAGGTTTTTTCAGGGGCGTCGAATTCCACCTCTTTAGCGTCTATTAAATCCCGAATCTTGTTTTTGAGGGCCCAACAATTGTTGGTGTCGTGCCCTATACTGTCTGAATGTTAAGCACACTTCGCATTAGCATGGTAGTAAGGAGAGGATGTATTCGAATTTTGTGGTGCCTCTCTCAAGGTTGTAAGTTTTAACTTCAAGAGATGAGGGAGAACCTGAGCAGGTGTCATATTGATCCTAGTGAATTTCTGTGAAGGCCTTTCCACCCTTTCCTAGTTGGTTATAGGTTGAACATTTCTGGGCTGATCAGCTGCAGACTTCTGGATCATTACAGCCCCCACCGCTGGCCGGTGTTCATCTCTTCCTTGACTCCTTTGGGAGTAGACAGCTGATACCTCTTTTTTGGCTGGAAAGGTCTTTTTGATGGCAGTGGAAGCAGATGCATCCTTTTGAATTTTACCGCTCTTGATTCCTGCTTCAACTCTTTCACCAGTCAGAATTAACTCGGTGAACCCCGTAGACGAACTTCCTATCAGGTGATTGAAAAATGGACCTGACAGAGTCCCCAAAAACATATCCATAAGTTCTCTCTCAGACAAAGGTGGTTGCACCCTTCCATCCAAGTCTCTCCATTTCTGGGCATACTCCTTAAAGCCTTCATTAGAGACCATACCCATACTCTGTAATTGAGTATGAGTAGGTGCTAAGTCCACATTATATTGATATTGTATGTAGAAGGCAGCGGCCAAATCCTCCCAATTGTGCACATCAGATCTCTCAAGCTGATAGAACCAATCTAACTGCGTACCCGACAAACTATCTTGAAAAAAGTGGACCCACAAATCCTTACCAGAAGAGTGAGGTTGGATCTTTCTGACGTAAGACCGTAGGTGCATCTTCAGACAAGACAAACCATCATATTTAGAAAATGTAGGCACCTTGAATTTAGGGGGAATCACAATCCCGGAAACCATCCCTAGATCTTCAAAGTCCAGCCCAGGCACCCTCTGTACCTCCATGGCTGCCAGATGCTCTTCCAGATTCTTATACTTGTCATCTGCAGGTGGGTACTGCTGCTCAAAATAGTCTTCATCCTCTTCTTCTTCTTCTTCTTCCTCAGATTCAGGTGGTACTACAACTCCTTTACCTTTTCCAACCCCTTCATCAGATGTTGAGGGAAAATCCAGGACCCTTCTAGTTTGACCTTCAAATCTTCTACCCAAAGTAGCCACACCAACTCTTTTCTTTTTCTTTTTGTCCTTTTCCTTTTCTAACAGTGCTTTAAGATCCTCTTGACCCTTTGCCAAGGTCATGAGGAGTTGTTGGAACTGTGAATTCTGCACTTGTAAGTCTTTAATCGTCTGCTCTATATCCATCTGGCTGAAATAAACAGCAGAGAGATAAGGAAACCTGGTGTGATGACCTGCTTATGCATATGATGAATGAGATGTATTCATGTAATGCATTCAAGGATTAAGAATTTCAAATTTGTTATAGACAAAAAGAACACACATCATATTAATAAGAAGAACTTGTTAGTACATCAAGTGCCCCATGGGCAAAATAATACAAAATTCTAATGTAAAAAGACGTTGCGCATACTTTTCGGTGCAATGTAGGTGTTGAGAGTCTTCTCTTCGTGAAGTTGACGAGTAAGTTCTAAAACCTTCTTCTCACTGGCGTAGAATTGGGCTTCGAACGTATCGCGCTCTCCCTTGAGCTGTATCCAACTCCTTTGCAAATCTTTAAGTGATGTTGTCATGTCAGGATGTAGGAGGGTGTATGGAACCTCTCCTTCCATAACAGGATCTTTGATCACAGGAAGAATGTAGGGGTAAGGCATCATAAGACTTTGGGCGCGGGTTCGTACCCACTTGAGGTAAGGCTCAAGGGGGATGGAATTCTTGTGTCCCAAGGTCTTACTGTCCACTTTGTTGGGCATCCTCCAAGCTCGGATAAACCTTTGTCGAAGTCCTTGATCGTCATTGTCTAAGTCAAAAACCAAATCTGGAATCAGCATGTCATGAGGGCCATCCCTTCGGGCATACCCAAACTGTCTCAGAGCTAAGCAAGGGTTGTAGGTAATGCCTCCTCTAATGCCAAGTAGAGGGACATTAGGGAATTCCTCACAATGATCAATGATGATAACATTTTCTAGGGATCGAGAACACCAATGAACATCAGAATGTGTAAGAGTCATCAATCGTTGTGACCACTTCAAGCCTTGTTCATTCTTCAAGACTAACTGAGGAAGGTGAGAAATAAACAACCTTGCTAGAAGAGGAGTACAGCACATGAGAACACCTCTTTTCCTCATTGTTCGTGTGTGAAATGAGTAGAGGATATCCCCAAGCAATGTAGGCACAGGATTTTGAGACATGAAAATCTTGACAGCATTCACATCTATAAGCTGATCAGGATTTGGGAACAAGACCAACCCATAGATTAGAAGAGCCACGATCTCCTCAAAGGCTTGCAGATCTAGAGAATTCCAGCAGTCTTGTGCCTTCTCAAACAGAAAGTTTTCCAAGAAACCCTTGACACCACTTCTGGTTTCCCAATGACCTTTGATATCAGATGGTTGCAAGTGTAAGGCTTGAGCAACATCTTCAGGCTTTGGCTCTCTTTCCGTATCGTTATAGTGTAGTTGATGGAGAATAGGAATCCTCAGGAGTTGAGAAAATTCCTCCAAAGTAGGCACTAGTTGGTAATCGGGAAATGTAAAGCAATGGTGTAGAGGGTCAAAGAACTGGAAGATAACTTTCACCATGTCTTCCTCTATGTTGGAGTTGACCAAGTTGAGAAGTCTACCATGCCTTTCAGTGAAGGGAGAATTCTCTGGAATCTTGGAAGTAAGCTCCTTGAGTTGAGGAGGGATTCTCACAAGGTTGACTTGAATGGTTTTTCTGCGAAGTGATTCCATAACCTACAAAACAGGAACAAAGATGAAGATCCAAACCCTTGAAATGGTTAGTGGATGCATATGATGCTTCATGATGTTCATGATGTATGCACAAGTATATGTATAAACAAATCACACAAGATCCTAGTTTCAGGCTTGTGTGGGGTTTCATAGGTAAGTACCCTCTTGAAGTTAGTTGGCTCAACCTGTCCTTTAAATAGTAACCGGGTTCTAAGGAGCTCAATATCACTGGATTATTTTCTGTGTTCATTGTTTCAGTTTAGCCACTTTACTGGCGACCGAAATATTCCAAGAAAACAACCCTCAATGAGTATAGTATCGAGTATCTACCAACTTCAGACTGCAGCAAAGTCGGTCATCTCACTACCCCTAAAAAGGCCAAGATGGTCAAATAAAGGTTCTAAAAGTCCATTAGTGCTTCATGACATCACTCAGCGACCCCATATTCTCTTTGTGATTGACTCAAAGGCTACCGGTACCCACAAATATGTCGCACTAATATAGCTATTGCTTCAACCATGTCGGTATACCCTGCACAGTTTTCACAACGTATTGCTATTTACCTATGAATGTTTCCCAAATCCGGGTAAAGGATTTCAAACCCAAACAACAAAACCAAATGTAAAGCAATCAAAACAAACAAATTAAGCATGTAAAGGTGATCTAAACCCTAAGGTAACCCCACTTTTAGAAACTTCCCCAGCAGAGTCGCCAGTTCTGTGATACGGTGGAAGAACTGACTTGATGTATTTCGTTTGTGTTCGCATTTGTGCGGTTTAGCAAGAGTCGCCACCGACTTTTTATTTTATCCAAAGGAAAGGTCAAAAAGCACAGGAAAGACCTTTGAGATGTTTTCTTGGGTTCGGGGGGTAGATTATGAAAAGGGAAGGTGCAAGAATCCTTTTCATCCATGGTTATCCATGAGCTCTTAGTTATTTGTTTAGATCACTTACTTTTGCTTTTCAATTGTTTGAAATGGTGTTTTGTGTGTGGTTTTGAAAATTTTTTGAAAGGAAGCCATCGTTGTGGCAACCTTTGTAATGATTCTTGTTTGAATGTATACAAAGGTGTTTGTCTTTTGAAAAGATGTTTTAATGTTTGAAAGTTTGTTTTGGGAAATGTTTTGAAATTGTGTTGTGATGTGTTTTTGAAAATAGCAAGGATGTTTTTGCAAGTTTTGATAAAGTAACTAAGAGTTGTCTACCCTATCTACTCAAGAGTTTTTCCTACACATTTTTAATCCTTTTGACAGTGTTGTTTTACCATTGCATTTGGTAAATAACCTTGTATTTGGATGTTTAAACGAGACAGGCTCGGGTCATCGTATTGACCATGATAGTAATAGTGCTAAGTATCTTTAGCAATTTTTTGAGGGACTAGATCATTTTGTATAGGCAACCAAGATAGCGTCATCGAGGGACTATGATATTTTTGTTTTGATTTTCATTTTGCCAAGATACTCAACATGCATACCATGGCCATTTTAAAGGCAACAAGTGAATGAAACCCTAGGGGTGCTTGTGTGTAAGTGTATTGATTTTAAGTTATTTATTCTTGGATTTAGGTCATCTAGCGATTGATTTTTGAATCTTGCCATACATGCCTAATTACTACACAGTATATCGAAAGCGATAAATTGCGGGAATTAAAAGTCTAAGCTATTACAAAAGTATCCGGGAATGGGGGTACAATTATTATAAATGGGGATGAATCTCATAAGAATAGCAAAGTCCAAATATTACAACCAAATCAAATTGTTGCGATTCAATATAAAGCTATAACAAATTATGAAATTAAGAAAATCAATAAATTATGCAATGCATGTATTTATTAAAAAGAGATAAATAAAATCTATTCTAAAAGATTAAACATTATTATTATTCTTTCTTGTATTTTTATTAATTTTAAAAGGAAAAGTTTAAAGAAAGAAAACTTAATTAAACAAAATCTTTATTTTTTTGGTGTTTTTTTATTAAATGTAAGAAAAATAATAAAAAGAAAATGATTAAAACTAATTAAGAAAAGTCAAATTTATTTTACAAAAATGAAATTTTAATATCTTACTAGTATATTTTTAACAAAAGAAATAAAAAGATAAATTAAAAGAAGAAAAAGAAAATTAACTTCAATATTAATTTAATTTGATAAAAAAGGTATTGAGTTTTATGAATTTATTAAAAAAAGAAGTAAATTAAAACAAGGTAAAAATGGGCTTAGGGTTTGTGGAGGTTAGGCCCAAAGGTAATATTGTTTGCTGAAATAAAAAGGGCTCAAGAGGGGGGGGGGGGGGCGAGTTAGCAATTTTTATGGGCCTTATGAGGTTTGGGGGTGGATAGGCCCAATTCCATAACTCAGTTTTAGGGTTTTTTGATTAGGGTTTGTTGTGTTCGTTTCACAACGGCACTGTTGTACCCCAAAATTTGCCCTCGTATTTTTCCACAAGAAATCACAGCCTCGGGCGTTTCCTGATTTTTCAGATTGGCGTAAGAATCAGTCAAACAGACTTTTCTTACCAGTCAGACAAAATTAGGGTTTTCATTGATTTTAAAGCAGTTCAGGCAGATTGCTAAGGTTTGGTTGAGTTGGCTCAGGTTTTGATCAAGCGGACGCTTCTTTGACATTTTACCAAGAACCAGGGTTTTGTGCGCGCATTCTCAGAAAGAATTAATTTTACAGTTCTTTTCAGTTTACTCTGAGATTTGGATTGAAAAATTTGAATTGAGAACTTGCAGTTGTTTTGTTCAATCAGTAAAGGCATATGGACGTTTGTTTGTTTTGACTGTGCATTGCTGTGTGTTGTACCCCAAAATTTGCCCTCCCATATTCTTCAAGAGTTGGCAAGATCAAGCTTCAAAATCTCTCAAAGGTTGCACAGTCCAATTGCCTCCTAACACAGTCAAAATTAGGGTTTTGGTCCTTGCAAAGAAGTTGAGGTTTCCAAGGGTCCAATCAAGTCCCATATGCCTATATACATTGTCAAGCATCCATATGTCAAGTTTCAAGGCTCACAGCATCAAGTTGCACAGTGAAAAACCCTAATTGCTCCACAGTCAACTACAGGGGCAAAATGGTCATTTGACAGTCAAAAGTCAAAATTTTTGGTCAACATCTTATTTTGAAGCCACAATCATCATTTGATCAATTCTTGATCATGATTCCACAAGCATGGCTCAAAAAGTCTCAAGATGCAAAAGTTTCTATTTTTGGACAACTGAAAAGTCAACTGCAAATTGACCAAGGCATAACTTCTTCATGGTTTATCAGAAAAATCCCATCCAATGCTCATTTTGAAGGGGATGACATTTCCTACAACTCATCTTCACACTCCAAGTCCAAGAAATGCTCCCACAAAAAGTTATCAATTTCAACATTATAGGTCATTTTCAAAAGTCAACAAAAAGACACTTTAAGTCAAAGACCATAACTTGAGATTGGTAAATCAAAATGACATGGGAGCATAGACATTGGTTAGAGGACTTCAAGACCTTTCCAAAATGTCCAAGAACATGATCATAGCTTCAAAATTGAGCAAGATATGCATTGGAGAAGTTGGGAAATTTTTGGGAATTTTCAAAAGTCAACTTTGCCTAAAAAGCTTCAAATTTGCTAATGGGCCTCAAATTCTTTCTTGAATCATTACCCAAAGCCTATGCACGACCCATTAAGCTCAAAATAATTTATTTTCTTATTTTTTATTAATTAATTGGATTTATATTTATATTAATTCATTTAATTGGTTTTAAATATAAGAAAATTCAAAGATATGCTTTTTCAAATCTTTTTATGCAGCAAATATACTCCACACATGCTAAGGATTTCGTGCATCACTCAAGGGGACAAGATCTTCCATAATTGGCAAAGTTTTCATGGAAAAAGATTGGAAAATACATAATTGAAAATCAAATATTCAAGTCATCAATTCAATGGATTCATGGGCCTTGTTTTGACCTAATTTGCTTCACATACAAAGGCATAAGCTAACCCTACTAATACAGACACGAAAAAACTGCTGGAAGCTCCATAACCAACTTGAAAAAACTCAAGAAATTTGGAAAACTGAAATCATACTTGCAGCACGTTTCAAAGCATAAAAAGGATTCTAACACATTGCTGGACCTTCCAGGAGTCTATTGGCATCAAGAATTAATCCTAACACGTGAAGAATCCAAGAACACGAGCCATACGGTTTGCTTTGTTTTTCAATTTGACATATCATCATTCATGCGCCATTTTTCTTGTTTGATTTACATTAGTAGTGACCTTCTGAAGCGATTGGTACAGTTTAATTGAGCTAACGCTGTCTGAATCAGGATCCACCATGGACGAAAATTAGGTTTTCTGAAGCTTAAAATTAGGGCTTTAGGTATCAGGAAAAATTGGACTAAGCCATGACCATGGTTGAATTTGTCAAGGCCAGACGAATTCAACCAACCTCTCGCGCTCAATTTATATATTCTGTGGGCGTAATCGCTATTTTTCACTATTACACTTAGTGGGGGTTTAAAACCCCCGATATCTTGTTCATGTTGCAGGTATAAACGGAGAAGAAGACAGGCGTGTCATCACGTGGTTGGGTAATTCAAACTGCACGCGTATTTTTTTGTTTTATATCATTAACATTTGTTTTTTTATATAACTATTGTTTTCCACTTATACTACAGACGCGTTGCCTAGCTCAGTTGGTGGAGGATGTGCCTTGCAAACATTGGGACTTGGGTTCGATTCCCAGGTCCCCCCATATATTCTTCATATTTTTCTTAACACTTTCAGGTGTAGCGCTTCTCAAACGTTCCATGATACACCCTCACGCGTTGGCTTGCCAGATGTCCTGATCAATAATCCAAGGGCCACTGAATGAATTCTATGGTACACTCTAGTCAACCAATATGCACTCAATCTGGAAGGTCAAACGAGCCTTACCTTAATGGGCAAGGATTCCTCAAACAAACCTCCAGTTGGGCCTGAAACTCCCCTTGGTTTGCATCCTTTTTTAATTTTATTTTCTTTTCTTTTCTAATTATTTTTATTTGTTTTAATTGTTTTTCACCATAAAATAATTTTTTCCATAATAAAAACAGAAAATCAAAATTGTAAAATATATTTAATTATTATTAATTTCACCACTAACATATTTTTGTAAATAAACTCTAACAATTAACTTTAGTTTAATTTAGGTTAAAATTCAATCTTTTCTTAATAAATAAAAAATACATAGAATTAGGTTTTGATTTTTTTATTATTAATTATTATTTATTCTTATTTAATTACTATTATTTTTGTACATAAATGTGTAAATTAATTAATTAGCTCAAAATTAGGTTAACTTTAATATCTTTCATTAATAATTAAAATAATTTAGAATTAGGGTTTTCTCTTGATTTTATTTTCTTATTTTCATTAAATACCAAAAACATAAAAAAAACTTTCTTCTCTTTCTTTAAATAATTAATTAAGTTTTAATTTCATTTAATTTCTCAAAAGGGTCAACACCCTCAGACGTTCCAATTTTAATTCTTTTCGCGCATTATTTTCTTTTGATTATTATGTAACTGTTCAAGGAATGTAATAGTAATTAGGTATTTTTTACTTTCCGCATTTTTATCAAAAACGGGTCTTTGTACTTTGGCGATGTATAGACCTGCGCCTTGTAATAGCGTAGCTTTTATCTTTCCGTCTTTTAACTTTTCGCACTCTTAAATTCTAAATTGCATGAAAGAATGTATGGTAACTAAAAACAACGCGTAGCTCATAATGCCATGATCAAAGATAACTGTTAAACTGAAAATAACACACAAATACACACACCACTTCTAGGGTACGTCTCACTCGTTGCCTTCGAAACGTGGTCTTCAAGTATAGGACGTTTTAGCGGTCCTTATGTCCATGATCCAGTTGCCTCGAAACAGTTGCCTCGAAACAGTTGCCTCGAAACAGTTGCCTCGAAACAGTTGCCTCGAAACGGTTGCCTCAGATTAAAACGGATCTAGGACATAAGGGTAGCTTCTAAGGTGTCCTACTGTTGCTTCTGGAATGACTTAGACTTTAGGGCGTATGAAGACATTCTGGCTCTCTTAATCTATGGTCTGGTTCTGTTTCCAAATCCGGATAACTTCATTAACATCACTGCCATAAGGATCTTCATGTCTCGGAACCCCGTGCCCACTCTCTTGGGTGATATCCTGCAACAACTCTATGCTCGTACTGCCCGAAGACGAGGAACTCTGTGGTGTTGTATTCCTTTGTTAGTGAGGTGGTTTATTTCGCACCTCCCTAAGTTCGTGCTGAAGAACAAAGAAGGAAGAGGTTGGGCTCATAGGTTAATGTCTCTCACTGATAATGACATCATTTGGACTCTCAGGGGTTTGGATGAGGTAGCTATTATTGATCGTTGCGGAGAATATCCTAATGTTCCTTTGATTGGTACCCAAGGAGGAATCTCTTACAATCCATGTCTAGCTCTCCGTCAGTTTGGAAGAGCCAGAAGAGTAGGGCGTCATGAGATGTTGGTGCCTCACATCAGTTTTGAGTTTCAGGTAGATAGTGACGAGCTGCGTCGTAGGTTCATCAAGGCTTGGGACAGAATTCACAAAGCTGACCCACATGAGTTGGGACCGAAGACTTCTCTACCTATGGAATCCTACTACAAATGGGTCTGCATCCGTGCTCAGAAGTATGGTATGCCATATGAAGCTGTCAGACCCATCATTCTTGAGTATCCTGATAGAGATGGGACTCCTCCAACTGTTCTCCCTCCTCAGATACCTACTGATGTTGATACACTAAAGAGGTCTTGGGTGCAACTACGAGAAGAACGGGACTCTTATCAGGAAAAGTTCAACGAGCAGGAATTGAAAATCCAGAAGCTGACAAAGCAGTTGGAGAACGAGCGGGCCTTGAATGACTACATCCGTACTAAGAAGAGGAGACCCTGGGATCACTGATGAGCTGTGGATGTTCTTTTACAGTTTTTATTTCCCTTTTCAGTATTTCCATTTTATGTAACGCCTAAGGGCAATCTGTTGAACAATCTGAATTCCAAAGTTTAAATCTAATGAAGTGTGTTCCTTTTTGTTTACAAAGTTGAATCCCGATTGTCTTTGAAAACATAAATCATACGCATTTCATTCATCATGTGCATCACAGGTACTCTTC
Organism: Vicia faba; assembly: GCA_948472305.1. Classification (NCBI taxonomy): domain Eukaryota; kingdom Viridiplantae; phylum Streptophyta; class Magnoliopsida; order Fabales; family Fabaceae; genus Vicia; species Vicia faba. Next base: position 654,058,459 of record OX451740.1, read on the forward strand.
TTTTCAGGTTGCTTAATGTTCTTCGTTGTTTATTTCAGAACCCATCATGAATCTCGAATCATCTACCGAGCAATCCATCAAGGCCCTCCAGGCTCAGAATGCCCAGTTCCAAGAGCTGATCATGAGTTTAGCCCAAGGTCAAGAGGAATTGAAGGCTCTGCTGGTCAAGAAGAAGAAGAAGAGAACTGTACTATTCAACACTGGCCGGAGGTTTGGCAACACACTGCAAAATGAGGCTGATCAAGCTGGTTCTTCTGTAGGGAAAGGCAGTCCCCAAGGGGGAAGGGTTCCTAGTCCGGTGGTCTCTGACAACGAGACTGATTTCAATGAGGAGCAGTATCCTCCAGCTGAAGACAAGTACAAGCAGTTAGAGGATCGCCTGAATGCCATGGAAATTCAACAAGTGCCTGGGTCGGATTTTGGAGACCTGGGTCTATCTTCTGGTGTGGTGATCCCACACAAGTTCAAAGCACCATCTTTCGTAAAGTATGACGGGGCGTCCTGCCCTAAGCTACATCTCAGATCTTATGTGCGGAAGATCCAGCCATACACTGTGGACAAGAACTTATGGATCCATTTCTTCCAGGAGAGTCTTTCAGGGACTCATCTCGAATGGTCCTATCAGCTGGATGGAACCAAAGTTCGTAACTGGGAGGACTTGGCTACTTCTTTTTACAAGCAGTATCAGTACAATGCCGACCTCGCTCTTACACGTACCCAGCTCCAGGGTATGTCGCTAGGATCGGGAGAAGGTTTTAAAGAGTATGTGCAGAAGTGGAGGGACCTGGATGGCAGGGTGCAGCCACCATTAACCGACCGTGAACTTGTGGACATGTTCTTGGGGACCCTATCTGGGCCGTTCTTCAATCATCTCATTGGCAATTCATCTGCAGGGTTCACAGACCTCATTCTGACTCGGGAAAGGATAGAGGCTGGTATGAAATCAGGAAAAATACAGAAAGGTGCGTCCTCAGGTTCTGAGAAAAAGCCTTTCAAGAAGGAAGCCAGTGTTGTGTATGGCCCCAGGAGGCAAAACAAACCAGAACATCGCCAAGTTGTCAACGCGGTGGTAATTGCAAAGCCTGCCGCTGCTCCTCGGAAACCTAACCAACCAAGGGGTGAGAGACCCAGAAGAGAATATACTCGGCTTAGTATGACCTTGTTGCAGATCTTGCCGCAACTATTATCAACCAACTTGGTAACCGTCAGAGAAGCTCCGAAGGTGGTAAACACAACCTCTCCGAAGTATAATCCCAACGCCCGCTATGCTTATCACTCCGATAGCCCGGGGCATTCTACTGATGATTGCTGGGCCCTGAGGAATAAGGTTCAGGACCTTATCGATGCCAAGGAAATACAATTTGAGGCACCTGAAAGGCCCAACGTTGTGACTGCTCCTATGCCCCAGCATGGAGTAAATGCTATTGGGGAAGACCTGTATGCAGTTTCTGTGGATGATGTTGCTACCCCTTTATTGACTGTCAAGAGGAACCTGTTGCTAGCCGGTTTATTTCTGGGTTGTAGCAAGGGTTGCCTTTTGTGTTCCCTTTCCCCTGCTGGTTGTCCGTTGCTGAAATCAGGCATCCAAAACCTGATGGATAGCAAAGAAATCTTGTTCAAGAAGACCGTTGTTCCTATTGTTCCTGCTGAAGAAGTATATGTTGTCACCATCTTCAATAATCCTACCACGGCTCCCCCGAGGAAGCCAGTCAAAATCATGTCTGTTGCACCCATTATCATTACTGTTCCGGGGCCCCTCCCCTATAAATCTGACAAGGCTGTCCCATGGCATTACGGGGCAGATGTGTATGTGCTTGGAGTGAAGCAGGAGTTCAACACTAGTACCGGTATCAGTAACATCACCGGTCCCGCTAAAGTTACTCGCAGTGGCAGGCTCTTCTCGCCTGACATTGCGCCACCAGTTATCCGAAGACCTCTTATCATCACGCCTACAAGTGCGCCTGTTTCCCCTCCGGATCAAGTTTCTACCCCTGCTGCTGAGTCATCTGATACTCGGGGCAAAGGGATTGCTGATGTGCCTGCCCAGATGGAGGCACCGAAGACTGTTAATGTTGAAGCCTCCCAGCAAAAGATGGAGGAAATCCTTAAGATCATCAAGAAGAGCGATTTCAACGTCGTTGAACAGCTGGGGCATACCCCCTCCAAGATCTCTATGCTATCACTGTTGTTGTGCTCAGAGGCCCATGCCAAGGCCCTGATTTCATTTCTGAAGACGACCCATGTGCCACAAGAGACGTCTGCGGATAATTTTCTGATTGTGTGGCCAACTTGACCGCTGACAATGGGTTGGGTTTCTCGGATGCTGATCTGACCGCTAAGGGTAAAAACCACAATGATGCCTTGCATGTCTCCATTGAATGCAGGGGCACTACTCTTGCACACGTGTTGGTGGACACCGGTTCTTCACTGAACGTATTGCCCAAGAAGGCCTTAGACAGGTTGGATTGTGAGGGTCTGGAGTTGAAGCCTAATAACATTATTGTCCGAGCCTTTGACGGGTCGAAGAGGATGGTACATGGTGAAGTGGATATTCCGATCCGGGTTGGTTCTCAAGTCTTTGACTCAACGTTCTATGTGATGGACATTCGTCCATCCTATTCTTGTTTGCTGGGTCGACCTTGGATTCACAAGGCTGGAGCTGTGACCTCCACTCTACACCAGAAGCTCAAGTACCCTGTCAGGGGAAAGATTGTTACAGTGCAGGGGGAGGAAGAATACATGGTTAGTCATCTGAACTCTTTCCGGTATATAGAGATGGACGGGGAGTTTATTGAAACCCCCTTTCAACATTTTGAAGAGGTACCTCCAACATTGGCGTCAGCTGAGACAGTGATTGAAGAAGACTTTCCTTTGAAGATCGCTTCCTTGAAGGACGCCCGGGCTGTAATTGAAAAAGGTGAATGTGCAAACTGGGGCAGGCTCCCTGATTTTACCCCTAAGACTGACAAGTTTGGGCTGGGTTTTACTGCAGAGGCTCAGAGGGCTGTATGCAAAGAAAGGATCGGAAGACCTCCCGTGTTCATCACCAACCTGGGAGTGAATGCTATTGAAGGCGATGCGGAGGAATCAGAGTTTGATAGCTGGATCTACCCGACGACCGACGGTGGACTGAATAATTGGACTGCAAAAGACTACATACCTGTTACTTTTGTTACTCAGTAATGAATTCCTTTGTTCTTAATTTGTAATGAACAATAATTTGAAACTTTATGCCCCAGTGTCTTACCCGGGGCACCGTGGTTTCATTTGTGAGGGCTTATTACTTGTCATTTCCATATATCATGAATAAAGACATTGGACGTTTTTCGCATTTCAAAATCTTGTGCTCCCTTTCCTTCTTTCTTTATATATTGCAAAACAGCTATATTTACACACACTCACTCATACAGGTTCCAATCCACTCTGGATCTCACTGGTAACGACTCTGCTACTGCCAGTTATGACTTCGAAAATCCGATCAATTTAGCCGAAGACGAAGGTGAAGATGATTGCGAAGTGCCCGGTGAGCTTGCAAGACTGTTACTCCAGGAAGAGAGGGCCATTCAGCCACATGAAGAGCCAGTGGAAACGGTAAATCTGGGTACTGAGACAGATAGAAAGGAAGTTAAGATTGGTGCCAATCTAGAACTCAGCATAAAACAACGGTTGATTCAGATGTTGCATGATTATATGGAAATCTTTGCATGGTCTTACGAACACATGCCTGGGTTGGATACCGACATTGTGGTTCATCACCTGCCTACCAAGGAAGACTGCCCTCCGGTTAAACAAAAGGTCCGCCGTATGCGCCCAGAGATGTCCGAGAAGATCAAAGCTGAGGTTATGAAGCAATTTGATGCCGGGTTTCTAGCAGTGACTTCTTACCCTCAGTGGGTTGCCAATGTGGTTCCGGTACCTAAGAAGGATGGGAAGGTACGAATGTGTGTTGATTACAGGGATTTGAATAGGGCGAGCCCTAAAGATGATTTTCCTTTGCCTCATATCGACGTTCTGGTTGACAATACTGCTCAGCACAAGGTGTTCTCCTTCATGGATGGTTTTTTAGGCTATAATCAGATCAAGATGGCCCCTGAAGATATGGAAAAGACCACTTTCGTTACTCAGTGGGGCACCTTCTGCTCCAAGGTCATGCCATTCGGGTTGAAAAATGCTGGGGCAACCTACCAACGTGCCATGGTTGCTTTATTTCATGACATGATCCATCATGAGATTGAAGTATACGTCGATGATATGATTGCAAGGTCTCAGACTGAGGAGGAACACCTTGACCATCTACAAAAGCTGTTTGACCGTCTGAAGTTGTACAAGCTGAGGTTGAACCCAAACAAGTGCACATTTGGGGTAAGATCTGGAAAGTTGCTAGGCTTCATCGTGAGTGACAAAGGTATTCAAGTGGACCCTGCCAAGGTTAAAGCCATACAAGAGATGCCAGTTCCAAAGACAGAGAAAGAAGTCGGAGGCTTTCTAGGACGTCTGAATTACATTGCCCGATTCATCTCGCATCTAACTGCTACCTATGAACCAATCTTCAAGCTGCTGAAGAAAGATCAGGTGGTACGTTGGAATGATGAATGTCAGGCCGCTTTCGACAAAATCAAAGAGTATCTCCAAGAACCACCCATTCTTATGCCACCGGTTGAAGGGAGACCTCTAATATTATACCTGACAGTACTTGACAGCTCAATGGGGTGTGTGTTGGGGCAGCATGACGAGTCTGGCCGAAAAGAGCACGCCATTTATTACCTTAGCAAAAAGTTTACCGACTGTGAGACCCGATACTCAATGCTCGAGAAAACTTGTTGCGCTTTGGTATGGGCTGCTCGCCGGCTGAGTTAGTATATGCTGACTCACACTACTTTGTTGATTTCAAAAATGGATCCTATAAAGTACATATTCGAAAAGCCTGCTCTGTCTGGAAGAATAGCGAGATGGCAAATGATCTTGACAGAATACGACATCTAGTACACGACTCAGAAAGCAATCAAGGGAAGTGTATTGGCAGACCATTTGGCACACCAGGCAGTGGATGACTACCAGTCAATGAACTTTGAATTTCCAGACGAGAACATCATGGTAGTGACTGATTGTGAAGTACCTGGACCGGATGAAGGACCTGAGGAAGGATCCCGATGGTCTATGCACTTTGACGGAGCCTCCAACGCTTTGGGTAACAGTATCGGCGCTGTGATCATATCTCCCAAAGGCACTCATACTCCACTCACTGCCCGGCTATGTTTCAACTGCACCAACAACATGGCGGAGTATGAGGCATGCATCACGGGTCTTCAAGCTGCAATTGACATAAGGATCAAGTTTTTGAGTGTCTTCGGAGATTCCGCTCTCGTGATCAATCAGATCAAAGGCGAGTGGGATACAAAACACCCAAATCTTATTCCTTACAAAGAATGTGTGTTGACATTGATCCCCCATTTCACAAAGATAACTTTTGAACACTTCCCAAGAGAGGAGAATCAGTTGGCGGACGCGCTGGCTATGATGTCATCTATATTCAAAGTCAAATGGGATAACGAAGCTCCCCGGATCATCATCTGGAAGTTGGACGAACCCGCATATTGTTGTGATCTTGAGGCTGAGACAGTAACTGAAAAACCCTGGTATCATGAGGTGAAGAGGTACTTGGAAGCTCAAGAATACCCTGAAGGTGCATCCATCAATGACAAAAAGTTTCTGAGAAGGTTCGCTGCGAAGTTCTTCCTCAGCAATGGCATTCTCTACAAGCGAAACCATGATTCAACCTTACTGCGTTGTGTGGATAAGACTGAAGCAGAAAAGATCATGGCAGAGCTACATGAAGGTACTTTCGGAACACATTCCAGTGGACACACCATGGCAAAGAAAATCCTTCGGGCAAGATATTTCTGGTCCACAATGGAAGCCGATTGTTACCAACATTCTCGGACATGTCATAAATGCCAGGTTTATGCAGATAAGGTGCACGTTCCTCCAGTCCCTCTGAATGTCTTGACTGCACCGTGGCCTTTTGCAATATGGGGGATTGATATGATCGGCGAGATTAAACCTACGGCATCCAACGGGCATCGCTTCATCCTGGTGGCAATCGATTACTTTACAAAGTGGGTTGAAGCAGCTTCCTATGCCACTGTAACCAAGAACGTCGTGGCATGGTTCATTCGGCATAACCTGATCTGTCGATACGGTGTACCTGAGAGGATCATTACGGATAATGGTACCAATCTTAATAACAAGATGATCACTGAGCTCTGCGAGCAATTCAAGATACAACACCACAACTCTTCTCCCTACCGGCCGAAGATGAATGGGGCTGTAGAAGCTGAAGGGGTGAAAAACACAAGAAGGGGGGGTTGAATTGTAAAACTGGAATCTTAAAGCAATTGACAAGATATTTTTATCCTGGTTCGTTTGATCTCAAACTACTCCAGTCCACCCGTCAAGGTGATTTCGCCTCTCTCCAATGAGGTCTTAATTCACTATATTCAACTGAATACAAATCTGCTTTAACAACTGCTAAAGCCTTCTTGATTCAAACCACAATCCGGTTTGTCAAGGCAACACTTTCTTACAAAGATATAAAACAAATGTGTGTGAATGTTTTCTACAAAACTTTATCACAACTGTGATGTATACACAAATTAAGCTTAGAAACTTAGATTGCTAAACACTAATGGAGTATCAGAGTTTGTTGGTTTAGCAAAACTGGTAGATGAAGATTATTGTTCAGCTTTGTGCGTGTAGAGAGTTTGGAAGCATTAGCCATTATAATCTTCGAAGCCTTGTTTATATAGCACTTGAGAAGATGAACGTTGAATGCAATATTCTTGATTCAATGCTAATAACAAGCTTTCCTTTTTGAGCAGATCTTGTCTAGAATGATGCCGTTGGAATTAATTAGCGTTCAATGCACAGTACCGTTGCTTCTTCAATGCACGTTCTGGCTTGGCTCATTCTGATTCTGCTTTGCTGCTGATGAACTATTGATTCTGTATCAGAGTGTTTACGCGCAGTTCTGTTCATCAAGCTTCAGCATGTACGTGAGTTGATCATCTGATCTTCACGTTCTGATTCAGCAACTTCTGATGCTGGTGTATCAAATCAAATTCTGATGCTGAAGAAGTGATCTTGCTTATTTTAATCAGCGTATCTGCAAGTCAGAGCATAGTAATTTTAGGCAGCATATAGTTCAAACATGAAACATATAAATACTTTATCTTTTCACTTTGTTATCATCAAAACTTAAATATAGGGTACTAGATTCAAACATTGTTCTAACAATCTCCCCCTTTTTGATGATGACAAAAACTAGATATTTTAAATGAAAAAATAACGTGAAAAGGTATCTGGGAAATGTTTCAGAGTTAAGAAGTAAAGAGAAATCAGAGTTTAAGAGATACTCCCCCTGAGTTTGTTACTTCCCTTTGATATGCGTGTTCTTCAGGATCAGATCTTTTTCTATCTTTGAGCATCAGATTATAGGTCTTTGACTTATCAGAGAGCAGAGCTTCAGAGCTTTTCCTGTCAGAGCTTTGCTTCGGATCAGAGTGTTAGGTCGATCAGAACTTCATATTTGATCAGAGCAATATGAGCTTCTACATTTTGATCAGAGCTTCTAGCTTCTAGTCTTCATAGTGTTCAGGAGCTTCCTTGTGCCTGTAGACTTAAAAACAAAACAGAAAAACATTTCAAGTAATAGAGTTAGAATGTTTGAGAATTTCTGTCTAGTTAGCCGTTATTGATTTTAAATATCATTCTTGTTCTCCCCCTTTTTGTCAGCAATCAAAAAGTGTTGGTGATGTGCTAAAACAATTTAGATCAGAAAAACAAATTATATTAAAATAGTTCATAATCAGAGCAAAATAACATTACAAAACATAGTCAAAACAGTACATCAGAAAATGAAGAAAACATAGAGAATGTCATGCATGAAAAAATTTTAAGGTTGTGGGGGCATGCGTGAGAACAGGCTTTCCAGCATTGCTTGAATCTTTTCAGAAGTTTCATTCTGCTTCTGAACCATGGTGACAACAGTGTCAATCTTGCTGTCCTGTACATCCATTCTTGCTTTCATCTTCTGATCATTCTCTTCCATCCGCTGCTGTAGACGCAAGTCATTCAGCCTTAATTCTTCCAGAGCCTGCCTGTCCAAGGCAGCTTGAGAACTTTCAGAAGGAGGAAGCTTCTCAGAACTTTCAGCTACATCTTCTGCTGGATTTTCTTCCTGAGGGGTCTTGTCTTCTTCTGATGGTTGCACCTGTGCAGCTTGCTCTTTCTCAGACCATGATTCACTGTCCAGAGGGAGCACAACTTCTTGAGGCAGCTGATTCTCAACTTCCTTCAGCAGCTTGCTAAAGTTCTGTTGAGCCTGCTCATAGTTGACGTCCTGCAGCTTGAGGGCTTCAGCACGTACCCATAGTCTGAACTGTGACCAGAGCTGATCAGAAGCAGCTGGGTCGATCATCCCCGGACAGACTTGCTTCAAAGAAGCAATCCATTGCAGCATACCTGTTTCAAAATTCAAAATACCAGAGCCAACATCTGGTTGCTTTGGTTTGGGTATGGCAATTTTGTGTCTTAGATCAGCAAGACGTTCAAGACTTGTTAAGTCAATGAATGTTCTGCTGAGGTTTTCAGATGTTTTCTGAGAGGTTGTTTGTTTTGGAGGAGGGTTATCAGAATCAGAGTCAGATATTTCTATTGGAGTGGTTGGAGTTTTTGGAGGTGTTGATTCCTCTGAGGATGGCAACTGGGGCCTGACAATAGTGGTTCCACATGGCAACTGGATTGCCAGCGGTGAAGGTTGAGGTGAGTGGGGATCAGAATGATGTGGAGAGGGGGTTTCATAGCGGTGAAACTCTGTTTGTGGTGAAGGTGGATTATTTTCTGGTTGAGGAGGTGGAATTTCTGATTGCTCAGGGATCAGAGGTTCTTCTGTAATTTGTTGTTGTTGTTGTGGTTCTGGTTCTGATTGATGTTGTATTTCTGGTTCAGGTTGTGATTCTGGTTGTGGTTCTGGTTGTGGAGGAGGAATATTTGGTGGTTCAGAATTTGGTTGAGCAGAAGCATGTTCACGCTCAATATCAGCTAGCACTCTATCAAGTGCTGGTGTTGTTGAAACAGTTGGTTGTTTGGGAATTTTAATTCTGGTTCTTCTGAGAAGTAAGGCCTCAGAAGGGTCTTCTGGTATGGTTTCATCAATGGTAGGGATTGGAATGGATATTCTGTGAGAGGTTTTAGGAGGGGCAGCAGATGTTGGAATAGTAGATGAAATTGAAATAGGGGCAGCAGATGAATTACCTCGTTTCTTTGGAGTCTGATGAGATGATCCTTCTGCTTTCCTCTTCTTTGTCTTCTTCTGAGTCACTTCAGGTTGGGGTTGACTCAGATCTTTGATCTTCAGCTTTGAACCTGTATCTTCTTCCTTGTATGAATCTGGATACTTGAGAAACATATCTGGTTGGGATTCCATTTCAGAAAATTTTGGGAAATCATTCAGAGGCACTCTTCTGCTGGAGATGTCAGCAGTTGAGGTAGCTCTGGGTTCCTTCCTAATATTTTCTATCAGCTTCATCTTTTTCAGGTTCTTAGCGTTCAGCGGTTTTCCAACAGTTGGTTCAAGTGTGCTCAGCACTTGAGCTTCGCTTTCCTGCAGAAATGCTGGAGGATGCCATTGTTCTCACTAAAAAGGCTTGAGAATGATTTGAGAAAAAAAAAGGTTTGAAGGAGATAAACTCAGAAATATGCAGAGAATATTTGAATGATTATGAGAAAGCGTAAAGAATAAAAGTGAAGGATTAATGTGCTTAAATAGGGTTTTCAAAAATTATTTTGAAAAATTAAACGTTTTTAAGAGAGAGAAAAAAAATAATGATTGCCATTAACAAGCGTGATTACTCTGCATTAAATGCTTGCTGATTTTGGGGGATTTGAGAAAGATACTTAAAAACGGTTACCAGACATGTGTCTCAATGCACCCAATCAGCGCTTTGCCTTCTCAGAAGCGTGCACGCGTTCTGCTTCAGGGATTTGCTGATGATTGGATGACACTTGTTTGATGTAGTGATCAGCACGTCTGTATTTGAGATTAGACTCTCAGATCTTTAGACTTGCATCTGATACAATCTGCATGTTCTATCTTTCTGAAAGAAGATTGATCAGAAGTTCACAGTAATATAATTACATTCTGAAGATAAATACATGGAATTAAAACATTTTCATTCTGGGCATACTTTCATGCTGAGATGTTTCAGAATGAAATTTAACCTATCTTCTGAAAGGGGTTTAGTAAAGATATCAGCCCATTGATGGTCTGTATCTATAAATTTCAAGTTTAAAATACCTTTCTGAATATAGTCCCTAATGAAATGATGTTTTATTTCTATATGCTTAGCTCTAGAATGTAAAATAGGATTCTTACTTAAGCAAATAGCAGAAGTATTATCACAAAGAATAGGAATGTTACTCTCAAAAATCTGGAAGTCTTCAAGCTGACTTTTCATCCAGAGCATTTGTGTGCTACATCCTGCTGCTGCTATGTACTCAGCTTCTGCTGTTGACAGAGCAATTGTTGATTGCCTTTTGCTGGACCACGAGATTAGATTTTCTCCCAGAAACTGGCAGGTTCCAGAAGTACTTTTACGTTCCACTCTGTCTCCAGCAAAATCAGCATCACAGTAGCCTACTAAGCTGTAATCACTAGATTTTCTATAAAACAAACCCAGATTAGTAGTACCTTTCAGATACTTGAAAATTCGCTTAACAGCTGTTAAGTGAGATTCTCTAGGATCTGATTGGAATCTAGCACAAATACACACGCTGAATAAGATATCAGGTCTTGAAGCTGTCAGATAAAGGAGAGAACCAATCATACCTCTGTAGACCTTCTGTTCTACACTTTTGCTTACCTCTTCTCTTTCCAGAATGCACGTGGGATGCATTGGAATCTTTGATGGCTTACATTCTGAGAGGTCAAACTTCTTCAGAAGATCTCTGATGTATTTGCTCTGATGAATGTAAGTTCCCTCTGGAGTTTGATTAATCTGAATTCCTAGAAAGAATTTCAGTTCCCCCATGAGGCTCATCTCAAATTCTGCCTGCATACACTTAGCAAATTTTCTTCCAAGAGAAGGATTAGTAGAACCAAAAATAATATCATCAACATAAATTTGACAGACTAAAATGTCACTCTTAACTGTTTTACAGAATAGAGTAGTGTCCACTTTCCCTCTGGTGAATTCATTTTCAAGCAGAAAGTTACTTAGCCTTTCATACCAAGCTCTGGGAGCTTGTTTCAGACCATACGGTGACTTTTTCAGTTTGAAAACATGTTCTGGATGTTTTGTATTTTCAAAACCTGGGGGTTGGTGAACATAAACTTCTTCTTCTATATAACCATTTAAGAATGCACTTTTGACATCCATCTGATACAGAGTGATGCCTCTATTAACAGCAAATGAGATTAAAAGTCTGATAGATTCTAACCTGGAAACTGGGGCAAAGGTTTCTGTATAGTCTATCCCCTCTTGCTGACTATAACCTTGTGCAACCAGTCGTGCCTTGTTTCTGACGACTTCACCTTGTTCATTAAGCTTGTTTCTGAACACCCATCTTGTTCCAATGACGTTGAATCCTTTAGGTATGGGAACGAGATCCCATACGTCGTTTCTGGTGAATTGATTCAGCTCTTCTTGCATTGCCAGAATCCAGTCGTTGTCCAGAAGTGCTTCATCAATAGAAGAAGGTTCAATCAGAGACACAAGTCCCATAAGAGTTTCTTCAGAGTTTCTGAAGCTTGCTCTTGTTCTGATTGGATCTTCCTTTCTTCCTAGAATAGTCTCTTCTGGGTGATCCAAACTGCTTCTGGGTAGTCTCTTCTGAGGTTGATCAGCAGCAGTTGTAGGATTTCTAGAATTTCTTCTTTCAGACGTTGAAGGAATGTCTGTGTTGAGAGCTTCTGATGACTTGTCTCCAGAACCTGCAAATTCAATTTCTATACCTGCAAGATTTTCATTCTGCTTTGACTTTTCAGAGTCAAGCTTGTCATCAAAACGAACACTGATTGATTCTTCCACAATCTGTGTTTCTGTATTGTATACTCTGTACCCTCTTGAGCGTTCAGAGTATCCTAACATAATACACTTCTGTGCCTTAGAATCAAACTTGTTCAAATAATTCTTTGTATTTAACATATAGCAAGTACATCCAAATGGATGAAAATACGAAATGTTGGGCTTTCTGTTCTTCCACAATTCATATGGAGTCTTTTCCAGAATAGGTCTTATTGAGATTCTATTCTGAATGTAGCACGCTGTGTTTATTGCCTCTGCCCAGAAAGTCTTAGCAACGTTTGTCTCATTGATCATGGTTCTGGCCATTTCTTGCAATGTTCTGTTCTTTCGTTCTACAACTCCATTTTGTTGGGGAGTTCTAGGACAAGAGAAATCATGCAGAATGCCTTTGTCATTAAAGAATGACTCAAAATCTTTATTTTCAAATTCTCCACCATGATCACTTCTGACTTTAACGATTCTAAGATCTTTTTCATTCTGAACTTGGTTACAGAAGGTAACAAACACAGAGTGTGACTCGTCCTTGTGTCTTAAGAACTTTACCCATGTCCATCTGCTATAGTCATCTACGATTACTAACCCATACTTCTTGCCACTGACTGAAGCAGTTTTAACTGGTCCAAATAAGTCAATGTGCAGAAGTTCTAATGGCTTAGAGGTAGAAACAACATTTTTGGATTTAAAAGAAGGTTTTGCAAATTTGCCTTTCTGACATGCTTCACACAGAGCATCTAAATTGAACTTCAAATTTGGAAGTCCTCTGACCAGATTGAGTTTGTTAATCTGAGATATTCTTCTCATACTAACATGCCCCAATCTTCTGTGCCAGATCCACTGCTCGTTGTTAACAGACAGAAGACATTTTACGTTCTGACTCTTTAGTTCAGAAAGTTTGATTTTGTAAATGTTGTTTTTCCTCTTTCCATTAAACAAGATAGTCCCATCTTTCTGACTAACAGCTTTACATGATTTTTGATTAAAGATTATATCATAACCGTTATCACTTAATTGACTTATGGATAACAGATTATGCATCAATCCATCAACTAGCAGAACATTATTAATAGAGGGAAGATTTCCGTTACCTACAGTTCCAGAGCCAATAATCTTTCCCCTCTGATTGCCTCCAAAACCAACGTGGCCTCCAGGCTTAAGTTCCAGGCTTTGGAACATATGCCTTCTTCCCGTCATGTGTCGTGAGCAGCCAGAGTCCAGGTACCATGACTGGTGTTTCTGACTTGCTGCTAAAGATATCTGCAACATGTATTATTTTATCCTTAGGTACCCAGATCTTCTTGGGTCCTGATTTGTTAGTTTTACCAAAACTCTGGTTGAATTTTGGTTTCACAGAATGCTTACTACTAGTATATTTGATGTCATGTGTGTGACCATACACAAAGTGTGAATTTAGAGGAGTGTGTTTAATGGTTAAATCCATGACATTTTTAGGTGTAGGAACCTTACCTAGGTATCCTATTCCTTTCCTGCCGTTTCTGCTAACTCCATAGATCATTGAAGCCATTCTGCTTCTATCTATGCTTTTAGCAAGGAACTTCTGGAAACTATGATCATACTCCTTGATGATCTCATCAGCGTTGCTGGGAGTTTCAGAAATTGGTTCTTTCTGAGAGTTTTGTAAAGAGTTTTCTAATTTTAAAATTTTATCTCTCAGCTCAGAGTTTTCCAATTTGAGACTCTCAGACTTATTAGAGTCAGATTCAAGATTCCTTTTCAGGTCTCTGAATTTAGCTCTAATCTGCTGATAACGTTCCAGAATTTCATTGAGGCTTTCAGCAAGTTCAGCCTTTGTAAAATTAACAGCGAAGTTAGGGAATACCTCTTCTGTGTCTGATTCTGAGTCTGATTCAGAAGCTTCACTATCATCTGGAATGTTAGCCATGAGCGCTATGTTTGCCCTTTCATCATCTGATTCTGAGTCAGCTTCAGACGAGTCAGAGTCATCCCATGTGGCCATGAGACTTTTCTTCTTCTCTCTTCCAAACTTCTTTTTGGGCTTTTCCCTCTGAAGCTTTGGGCAGTCACTCTTGTAGTGTCCTTGCTCATTGCACTCGTAGCAGATGATGTCTTTTGTGTTTGGCTTCTTGCTACCGGAGGAGCCTTCAGATCTTCTGTATCCAGAGGAAGAATCTGTCCTTCTGTATCTGGAAGAAGACTCGTTCTGATCAGATCTTCTGGGATTCCTGAACTTCCTTTGTCTTTGCTCCCACAGTTGATTTACTCTTCTGGAGAGAAGGGAAAGTTCGTCTTCTTCTGATGAGGATCCATCAGATGTTTCTTCAACTGCCTGCAAAACTTTAGATTCATATTTTCTGTTAGATTTTAAAGCTATAGGCTTACCTTGCTTCTGAGGCTCATCAGCTTCTAGCTCTATCTCATGACTTCTGAGGGAGCTTATAAGTTCCTCCAGAGTGATTTTGTTGAGATCCTTCGCTAGCTTCAGAGCAGTAACCATAGGCCTCCACTGCTTGGGTAAACTTCTGATTATCTTCTTGACATGGTCAGCAGTAGAGTATCCTTTGTCCAGAACTTTGAGACCAGCTACCAGAATCTGGAATCTAGAGAACATAGTTTCAATGGATTCAGATTCTTCCATTTTGAACGCCTCATACTTCTGAATGAGCGCCAGAGCTTTTGTTTCTTTGACTTGAACGTTGCCCTCATGCGTCATTCTGAGAGAATCAAAGATGTTCTTAGCTGTGTCTCTGTTGGAGATCTTTTCATACTCAGTATAGGAGATGGCACTGAGGAGGATGGTTCTGGCCTTATGGTGATTCTTGAAGTCACGCTTTTGTTGATCAGTCATTGATTTTATTTCAATCTTCTGACCAGTTGCATTCACAGGGTGCGTGTATCCATCTGTCACCATATCCCACAGATCAACATCATGTGCTAGAAAGAAGCTTTCAATTCTGTCTTTCCAGTAATCAAAGTTTTCTCCATCAAAGACTGGAGGTTTGCCGCTGAATCTGTCTCTATCCTCATTGTTGTCATTGCTGAAATGAGAGTTGTTTCCTGCCATTGTGTTTTTCTGACGCTGGATCTTGTACTGACACGGTTAAGTGTTTTAGCTCAGAACCAGGCGCTCTGATGCCAATTGAAGGGGTGAAAAACACAAGAAGGGGGGTTGAATTGTAAAACTGGAATCTTAAAGCAATTGACAAGATATTTTTATCCTGGTTCGTTTGATCTCAAACTACTCCAGTCCACCCGTCAAGGTGATTTCGCCTCTCTCCAACGAGGTCTTAATTCACTATATTCAACTGAATACAAATCTGCTTTAACAACTGCTAAAGCCTTCTTGATTCAAACCACAATCCGGTTTGTCAAGGCAACACTTTCTTACAAAGATATAAAACAAATGTGTGTGAATGTTTTCTACAAAACTTTATCACAACTGTGATGTATACACAAATTAAGCTTAGAAACTTAGATTGCTAAACACTAATGGAGTATCAGAGTTTGTTGGTTTAGCAAAACTGGTAGATGAAGATTATTGTTCAGCTTTGTGCGTGTAGAGAGTTTGGAAGCATTAGCCATTATAATCTTCGAAGCCTTGTTTATATAGCACTTGAGAAGATGAACGTTGAATGCAATATTCTTGATTCAATGCTAATAACAAGCTTTCCTTTTTGAGCAGATCTTGTCTAGAATGATGCCGTTGGAATTAATTAGCGTTCAATGCACAGTACCGTTGCTTCTTCAATGCACGTTCTGGCTTGGCTCATTCTGATTCTGCTTTGCTGCTGATGAACTATTGATTCTGTATCAGAGTGTTTACGCGCAGTTCTGTTCATCAAGCTTCAGCATGTACGTGAGTTGATCATCTGATCTTCACGTTCTGATTCAGCAACTTCTGATGCTGGTGTATCAAATCAAATTCTGATGCTGAAGAAGTGATCTTGCTTATTTTAATCAGCGTATCTGCAAGTCAGAGCATAGTAATTTTAGGCAGCATATAGTTCAAACATGAAACATATAAATACTTTATCTTTTCACTTTGTTATCATCAAAACTTAAATATAGGGTACTAGATTCAAACATTGTTCTAACAGAAGCAGCTAATAAGAATATCAAGAAGATTGTGCAGAAGATGACAGTGACCTATAAAGATTGGCACGAGATGTTACCGTTTGCTCTTCATGGGTACCGTACCTCAGCAAGGACGTCAACTGGGGCAACTCCTTTCTCTTTGGTCTATGGCATGGAGGCATTCTTGCCTATCGAAGTCCAGATACCCTCTCTCCGGATAATGAAGGATGCAGATCTGAGTGAAGATGACTGGATCCAGACTCGACTTGATCAATTAAACCTAATTGATGAAAAGAGACTCACTGCTATTTGTCATGGTCAAACGTATCAAAAACGGATGATCAGGGCATTTAACAAGAAAGTCAGACCACAAGAGTATCAAGTTGGGGACCTGGTAATCAAGCGCATCATTCTTCCTCAAAGTGATCCCCGGGGCAAATGGACCCATACATACGAAGGGCCATTTATGGTTAAACATGTCTTCTCAGGAGGAGCCATGATTCTAACCACCATGGATGGTGACGACCTTCCTCACCCCGCCAATGCAGACATAGTAAAAAGATATTACGCATGATAAAAGACCCGCTAGGTTGACATACCTAGGCAAAAATTAGGGCTTCCCGGCGAACCAAAAGGGTTCGGGAAAAAATAAGGGATGAAATGAAAAAAATCTGTACACCCGGGAAGTCGAAAACCTGAAAAGGCGGCTTGGGCAAAAATGGGTATCCCGGTGGACTGAAAACCCGAAAGGGCAGTCCAGGCAAAAGTTAGGGATAAGCGTAATACTATGTCTCATTGGATCACCTTGCATCCAGAATCCGGTATCAACTATCAGGTTCAGACGGCATCGATTAATCAGCTTCATCTTCAACTGAGCAGCCAAGTGATGAGACGCTCGAAGATATAAAGGCGATAGCAGAGTTGGAACCCAGTGGGATTATCTTTTCACATAGTTGTTTTGTTTTCTTTCACAAATTGTATAAACTCTGTTGTTCGGCGGCGTTCTCTTACTAGGACGTCAGCCTCTTGTACATAAACGCCTATTTACAGGCAAATTCAAAAATCAATACAAATTCACTTTTCAGACCAATTGCCAATTGTTTTTCCTTTTTTCTGTTTTGTTTTGTAAAGAACGTCCAATGTTCAATTTTGATATATGCATTTGACACTAATTGCTAACTCATAAATATTTGAATACGAAACAAAGGATTAATTACAGGTAACATCAGAAACAGGGGCAATAATGAGTTGTCTAAGCAATCTAGTTGCTATGTCCACCAAGGTACCAAGGTAAGTTCGGCTGGAGAACGTAACCCAAATACCTTCACTCCCCGCCGAGTAAGACAAGATTCAATAATTCTCTCCTAAGCAGTGGGTCTCCCATCAACCCTAACAAGGCACCGTATCTTCAGTAAGTTAGCAATACTCTCCCCGAGTAGAGTTATCCTCAGTCAGCCTTAAGGAAGTTGGATTATCCCCCGAAGATCTCAACATTCCCCAATAGAGTACAACATTCCTCTACAAACATCCCCGGCAGTCTTAATCTAAGATTGTTCCCCAGCGGAATACCGGACATCCAGCGGAGCCATTCCCCAATCCAATCTGAAAAGTCCCCTCAGGAGAGTTCAATCATTCTCCCCAGTAGATTCAGGAAGCTTATCCCCAGTAGATTCTGGAAGCTTATCACCTGCAGAGTCTGAATGCTCCCCCGGCTTTATTCAAAGGTTATTCCCCCACCAGGATATAACTAGGTTATCCTCAGCCAATTGCCACGGAAAGATCGTCCCCGACGAAGTCTTCCTGTCCCCAGCGGAGTTCATCAAAACTTCCAACAGAACTTATCAATGGTATCCCCAGCGGAGTTATCATCAACCTCGGCGAAGTACCTCTCTTTCCCCACAGAGTTCACTCCCCGCAGAGTAATCTATCCGCCAAGTTTATTCCCCAACGGAGTCATCTCCTCCTACCGGTATTCTTGCAACTATCATCCCCAGCGGAAACAAAAGCTCTACTCTTCAACATCAGCCCAGGATTTGACTTCCCAGCATTCGTCAAGGATTTATTTTCCTAGACGAAAATACAGTCATAAACATCACATCTTCATACATTATAGCATGCACATACGCATCATGGACATACAATCTCAGTCATCTCATGACATCACGCATTTCATACATCATGACATCGCATACAACTAACGTTTTGTCTTTTCAGGACAAAGGTCAGTACAAAGATGATTACTATCAACTGTCGCAATTCCAGATTCGATTCCTGTATCCTGCCAGGGCACGTCTGAAGAGTTGGAAGATCCAATTCCTGTATCTTGCCAGGGTGTATCTGTTGACGACTAATTCCAGACTCGATTCCTGTATCCTGCCAGGGCACGTCTGAAGAGTTTGAAGATCCGATTCCTGTATCTTGCCAGGGTGTATCTATTGACGACTATATTCCAGACTCGATTCCTGTATCCTGCCAGGGCACGTCTGAAGAGTTTGAAGATCCGATTCCTGTATCTTGCCAGGGTGTATCTGTTGACGACTATATTCCAGACTCGATTCCTGTATCCTGCCAGGGCATGTCTGAAGAGTTTGAAGATCCGATTCCTGTATCTTGCCAGGGTGTATCTGTTGACGAATAATTCCAGACTCGATTCTTGTATCCTGCCAGGGCACTTCTGAAGAGTTTGAAGATCTGATTCCTGTATCCAGCCAGGGCGCATCTACATAAAGAGTTTGAAGATCAACTCCTGTAACAGGCCAGGTAATTATTTTTCTTTCTCAGGTACACAAGTTCTCGCTAAGGAATCTCTTACGCGATCGACACCTAGATGGCATCTATAAGCCCATCCACATACCGACAGTCTCCAAATGGCATCCATAAGCCCATTCCCGACAAGATTCTGTTACATCTCCAGATGGCATCTATAAGCCCATCCTCCTATCCATCATCTCTCCAAATGGCATCTATAAGCCCATTCCCTACGTCACGCTGCTAACATTCTACTATATGAGTGCAAATTTCTGGGCACTCTAGTGTTCAATCATCTTCCACCTTCGGATTACGAAAGGCACGCCAGCCAATCTACATCCTCAGGTCTAAGAAGATTGAACAGGGGCAACTGTTGTACCCCAAAATTTTCCCTCCCATATTCTTCAAGAGTTGGCAAGATCAAGCTTCAAAATCTCTCAAAGGTTGCACAGTCCAATTGCCTCCTAACACAATCAAAATTAGGGTTTTGGTCCTTGCAAAGAAGTTGAGGTTTCCAAGGGTCCAATCAAGTCCCACATGCCTATATACATTTTCAAGCATCCATATGTCAAGTTTCAAGGCTCACAGCATCTAGTTGCACAGTCAAAAACCCTAATTGCTCCACAGTCAACTACAGGGGCAAAATGGTCATTTGACAGTCAAAAGTCAAAATTTTTGGTCAAAATATTATTTTGAAGCCACAATCATCATTTGATCAATTCTTGATCATGATTCCACAAGCATGGCTCAAAAAGTCTCAAGATGCAAAAGTTTCTATTTTTGGACAGTTGAAAAGTCAACTGCAAATTGACCAAGGCATAACTTCTTCATGGTTTATCAGAAAAATCCCATCCAATTCTCATTTTGAAGGGGATGACATTTCCTACAACTCATCTTCACACTCCAAGTCCAAGAAATGCTCCCACAAAAAGTTATCAATTTCAACATTATAGGTCATTTTCAAAAGTCAACAAAAAGACACTTTAAGTCAAAGACCATAAGTTGAGATTGGTACATAAAAATGACATGGTACCAAAGACATTGGTTAGAGGACTTCAAGACCTTTCCAAAATGTCCAAGAACATGATCATAGCTTCAAAATTGAGCAAGATATGCATTGGAGAAGTTGGGAAATTTTTGGGAATTTTCAAAAGTCAACTTTGCCTAAAAAGCTTCAAATTTGCTAATGGGCCTCAAATTCTTTCTTGAATCAATACCCAAAGCCTATGCACGACCCATTAAGCTCAAAATAATTTATTTTCTTATTTTTGATTAATTAATTGGATTTATATTTATATTAATTCATTTAATTGGTTTTAAATATAAGAAAATTCAAAGATATGCTTTTTCAAATCTTTTTATGCAGCAAATATACTCCACACATGCTAAGGATTTCGTGCATCACTCAAGGGGACAAGATCTTCCATAATTGGCAAAGTTTTCATGGAAAAAGATTGGAAAATACATAATTGAAAATCAAATATTCAAGTCATCAATTCAATGGATTCATGGGCCTTGTTTTGACCTAATTTGCTTCACATACAAAGGCATAAGCTAACCCTACTCATACAGACACGAAAAAGTTGTTGGAAGCTCCATAACCAACTTGAAAAAACTCAAGAAATTTGGAAAACTGAAATCATACTTGCAGCACGTTTCAAAGCATAAAAAGGATTCTAACACATTGCTGGACCTTCCAGGAGTCTATTGGCATCAAGAATTAATCCTAACACGTGAAGAATCCAAGAACACGAGCCATACGGTTTGCTTTGTTTTTCAATTTGACATATCATCATTCATGCGCTTTTAACCATTTTTCTTGTTTGATTTACATTAGTAGTGACCTTCTGAAGCGATTGGTACAGTTTAATTGAGCTAACGCTGTCTGAATCAGGATCCACCATGGACGAAAATTAGGTTTTCTGAAGCTTCAAATTAGGGCTTTAGGTATCAGGAAAAATTGGACTAAGCCATGACCATGGTTGAATTCGTCAAGGCCAGACGAATTCAACCAACCTCTCGCGCTCAATTTATATATTTTGTGGGCGTAATCGCTATTTTTCACTATTACACTTAGTGGGGGTTTAAAACCCCCGCTATCTTGTTCATGTTGCAGGTATAAACGGAGAAGAAGACAGGCGTGTCATCACGTGGTTGGGTAATTCAAACTGCACGCGTATTTTTTTGTTTTATATCATTAACATTTGTTTTTTTATATAACTATTGTTTTCCACTTATACTACAAACGCGTTGCCTAGCTCAGTTGGTGGAGGATGTGCCTTGCAAACATTGGGACCTGGGTTCGATTCCCAGGTCCCCCATATATTCTTCATATTTTTCTTAACACTTTCAGGTGTAGCGCTTCTCAAACGTTCCATGATACACCCTCACGCGTTGGCTTGCCAGATGTCCTGATCAATAATCCAAGGGCCACTGAATGAATTCTATGGTACACTCTAGTCAACCAATATGCACTCAATCTGGAAGGTCAAACGAGCCTTGCCTTAATGGGCCAGGATTCCTCAAACAAACCTCCATTTGGGCCTGAAACCCCCCTTGGTTTGCATCCTTTTTTAATTTTCTTTTCTTTTCTTTTCTAATTCTTTTTATTTGTTTTAATTGTTTTTCACCATAAAATAATTTTTTCCATAATAAAAACAGAAAATCAAAATTGTAAAATATATTTAATTATTATTAATTTCACCACTAACATATTTTTGTAAATAAACTCTAACAATTAACTTTAGTTTAATTTAGGTTAAAATTCAATCTTTTCTTAATAAATAAAAAATACATAGAATTAGGTTTTGATTTTTTTATTATTAATTATTATTTATTCTTATTTAATTACTATTATTTTTGTACATAAATGTGTAAATTAATTAATTAGCTCAAAATTAGGTTAACTTTAATATCTTTCATTAATAATTAAAATAATTTAGAATTAGGGTTTTCTCTTGATTTTATTTTCTTATTTTCATTAAATACCAAAAACATAAAAAAAACTTTCTTCTCTTTCTTTAAATAATTAATTAAGTTTTAATTTCATTTAATTTCTCAAAAGGGTCAACACCCTCGGACGTTCCAATTTTAATTCTTTTCGCGCATTATTTTCTTTTGATTATTATATAACTGTTCAAGGAATGTAATAGTAATTAGGTATTTTTTACTTTCCGCATTTTTATCAAAAACGGGTCTTTGTACTTTGGCGATGTATAGACCCACGCCTTGTAATAGCGTAGCTTTTATCTTTCCGTCTTTTAACTTTTCGCACTCTTAAATTCTAAATTGCATGAAAGAATGTATGGTAACTAAAAACAACGCGTAGCTCATAATGCCATGATCAAAGATAACTGTTAAACTGAAAACAACACACAAATACACACACCACTTCTAGGGTACGTCTCACTCGTTGCCTTCGAAACGTGGTCGTCAAGTATAGGACGTTTTAGCGGTCCTTATGTCCATGATCCAGTTGCCTCGAAACAGTTGCCTCGAAACAGTTGCCTCAGATTAAAACGGATCTAGGACATAAGGGTAGCTTTTAAGGTGTCCTACTGTTGCTTCGATGACCACACTGTCCCTACAATCGAATTGACCCGAACACCTCCAACGGTGGTGCTACCTACCTTTCAATGGTGGGATGGCACTACCTTAAGGACTTCTACACAGCTTAATTCCTTAGGGTAGGTAGATGACTCATGGATACTTGCTCTCTAAAAAACAAACAAAAATCTTTTCACACCACACTTTCAAAAGAGCTTTCAAAACAAATTTTTCAAACACTCTTGAGGACAGATACAAGAGTTATTCAGAAATCTTTCAAAGAAACTTTTTCAAACCCATTCACATCTTGAAAAGCAAACATTTCGAAAACATAAGAGCAAGTATCTAAGAGCCCATGGATAACCATGGATAGAAAGGGTGCTAACACCTTCCCTTTCTATAAATCTACCTCCCGAACCGAGAGACAACCTCATAAGGAATTTTGCTGTGCTTTTGTCCTATCCATGTTGGAGAAAATAAAAGACGGTGGCGACTCTTGCTTACCGCGACATTTCGCGAACCAGCGTTAAACAGTCAGTTCTAAATCCATCGATCACAGAACTGGCGACTCTGCTGGGGACAATTTAAAGTGAGGTGTACCTTAGGATAGCTCATACTTGTGTTTTCAATTGTTGTGTTTTGTTTGCTTTATTATTATGGGCATTGTCTTGGAGTTTCATAGATCCTAACCCGGATCTGGGGATACCCTGTAGGTAGCATAAGCTGTGAGGGACCTGTCCGGCGTAGACCGACACGGGTGAAACAGTGGCTACGTTGGTGTGGCACCTTGGTCTGTACCGATATCCCTTGTGTTGCAACGAGGAGAATATGGGTCTTCTGAGGAGTCATTAAGCACCAACCGACCTTAGAACCCTAATTTGACCCAACTTGGCCATAGAACAGTAGCAGTATGCTACACCCATTGAGGCTAAACTCTCGCGATGGTTCTGGCCGCAAGAAAAGATTGCGATGCTGAAGTTATGACCGATTGAGGGTAGTCGATGATATTGGGATCCTCTAGAACCCGATTACTTTTGATAGGACAGGTCTGAACCAACAAACTGAAAGAGGGTAATACCTAGACCCCATGCTGGCCTAAACCCTAAGGGCTGTCTAGTGTGACTTGTGTGCCTTATCATGTTTGCCTTTGTGAATATTTGTGGTGTGCTTTATCATGACATCATACCATCATAGACATTGCATGCATCCTGCATAAGGACTGACCATTTCAAAGACAAGAGGGTTTCACCTTTGCTCTGTTTTGTAGGACATCATGATGCTTATGCGAAGGAACACTATCCGATTCAATTTTGTTCACCCACCTGAGTTGCTTGAAGAATTGGTTAGCAGAATTCCAAACACTACTTCCTTCATCCAGAGGCATGGTTCTCTTCTCAGTTTAGTCACGGCAAAGTGGGACCAACAATTGATGAGTGTCTTGACCCAGTTTTATGATCCCTTGTACAATTGCTTCACCTTTCAAGACTTCCAGCTGGTCCCTACCCTGGAAGAATTCTCCAATTTGCTTGGTATCCCTATCTTGGATCAGACTCCCTTCACTGGTTGGGAAAAGACTCTTAGGCTTGAGGAGATTGCTGCAGCCCTTCCTTTGACCACCAAGGAAGTAATGGACAACTGGGTGACTAGAAGCAGAGTTAAGGGTTTCTTGGCCAAGTTTCTGATCGGTAAAGCTAACAGTTTCTGGAATGACTTAGAATTTAGGGCGTATGAAGACATTCTGGCTCTCTTAATCTATGGTCTGGTTCTGTTTCCAAATCCGGATAACTTCATTAACATCACTGCCATAAGGATCTTCATGTCTCGGAACCCCGTGCCCACTCTCTTGGGTGATATCCTGCAACAACTCTATGCTCGTACTGCCCGAAGACGAGGAACTCTGTGGTGTTGTATTCCTTTGTTAGTGAGGTGGTTTATTTCGCACCTCCCTGAGTTCGTGCTGAAGAACAAAGAAGGAAGAGGTTGGGCTCATAGGTTAATGTCTCTCACTGATAATGACATCATTTGGACTCTCAGGGGTTTGGATGAGGTAGCTATTATTGATCGTTGCGGAGAATATCCTAATGTTCCTTTGATTGGTACCCAAGGAGGAATATCTTATAATCCATGTCTAGCTCTCCGTCAGTTTGGAAGAGCCAGAAGAGCAGGGCCTCATGAGATGTTGGTGCCTCACGTCAGTTTTGAGTTTCAGGTAGATAGTGACGAGCTGCGTCGTAGGTTCATCAATGCTTGGGACAGAATTCACAAAGCTGACCCACATGAGTTGAGACCGAAGACTTCTCTACCTATGGAATCCTACTACAAATGGGTCTGCATCCGTGCTCAGAAGTATGGTATGCCATATGAAGCTGTCAGACCCATCATTCTTGAGTATCCTGATAGAGATGGGACTCCTCCAACTGTTCTCCCTCCTCAGATACCTACTGATGTTGATACACTAAAGAGGTCTTGGGTGCAACTACGAGAAGAACGGGACTCTTATCGGGAAAAGTTCAACGAGCAGGAATTGAAAATCCAGAAGCTGACAAAGCAGTTGGAGAACGAGCGGGCCTTGAATGACTACATTCGTACTGAGAAGAGGAGACCCTGGGATCACTGATGAGTTGTGGATGTTCTTTTACAGTTTTTATTTCCCTTTTCAGTATTTCCATTTTATGTAACGCCTAAGGGAAATCTGTTGAACAATCTGAATTCCAAAGTTTAAATCTAATGAAGTGTGTTCCTTTTTGTTTACAAAGTTGAATCCCGATTGTCTTTGAAAACATAAATCATACGCATTTCATTCATCATGTGCATCACATGTACTCTTCTTTTCAGGTTGCTTAATGTTCTTCGTTGTTTATTTTAGAACCCATCATGAATCTCGAATCATCTACCGAGCAATCCATCAAGGCCCTCCAGGCTCAGAACGCCGAGTTCCAAGAGATGATCATGAGTTTAGCCCAAGGTCAAGAGGAATTGAAGGCTCTGCTGGTCAAGAAGAAGAAGAAGAAGAGAACTGTACTATTCAACACTGGCCGGAGGTTTGGCAACACACTGCAAAATGAGGCTGATCAAGCTGGTTCTTCTGTAGGGAAAGGCAGTCCCCAAGGGGGAAGGGTTCCTAGTCCGGTGGTCTCTGACAACGAGACTGATTTCAATGAGGAGCAGTATCCTCCAGCTGAAGACAAGTACAAGCAGTTAGAGGATCGCCTGAATGCCATGGAAATTCAACAAGTGCCTGGGTCGGATTTTGGAGACCTGGGTCTATCTTCTGTTATGGTGATTCCACACAAGTTCAAAGCACCATCTTTCCTAAAGTATGACGGGGCGTCCTGCCCTAAGCTACATCTCAGATCTTATGTGCGGAAGATCCAGCCATACACCGTGGACAAGAACTTATGGATCCATTTCTTCCAGGAGAGTCTTTCAGGGACTCATCTCGAATGGTCCTATCAGCTGGATGGAACCAAAGTTCGTAACTGGGAGGACTTGGCTACTGCTTTTTACAAGCAGTATCAGTACAATGCCGACCTTGCTCCTACACGTACCCAGCTCCAGGGTATGTCGCTAGGATCGGGAGAAGGTTTTAAAGAGTATGTGCAGAAGTGGAGGGACCTGGCTGGCAGGGTGCAGCCACCATTAACCGACCGTGAACTTGTGGACATGTTCTTGGGGACCCTATCTGGGCCGTTCTTCAATCATCTCATTGGCAATTCATCTGCAGGGTTCACAGACCTCATTCTGACTCGGGAAAGGATAGAGGCTGGTATGAAATCAGGAAAATACAGAAAGGTGTGTCCTCAGGTTCTGAGAAAAAGCCTTTCAAGAAGGAAGCCAGTGTTGTGTATGGCCCCAGGAGGCAAAACAAACCAGAACACCGCCAAGTTGTCAACGCGGTGGTAATTGCAAAGCCTGTCGCTGCTCCTCGGAAACCTAACCAACCAAGGGGTGAGAGACCCAGAAGAGAATATACTCGGCTTAGTATGACCTTGTCGCAGATCTTTCCGCAACTATTATCAACCAACTTGGTAACCGTCAGAGAAGCTCCGAAGGTGGTAAACACAACCTCTCCGAA
Organism: Vicia faba; assembly: GCA_948472305.1. Classification (NCBI taxonomy): domain Eukaryota; kingdom Viridiplantae; phylum Streptophyta; class Magnoliopsida; order Fabales; family Fabaceae; genus Vicia; species Vicia faba. The sequence continues at coordinate 654,084,961 of OX451740.1, forward strand.
GTATAACCCCAACGCCCGCTATGCTTATCACTCCGATAGCCCAGGGAATTCTACTGATGATTGCTGGGCACTGAGGAATAAGGTTCAGGACCTTATCAATGCCAAGGAAATACAATTTGAGGCACCTGAAAGGCCCAACGTTGTGACTGCTCCTATGCCCTATCATGGAGTAAATGCTATTGGGGAAGACCTGTATGCAGTTTCTGTGGATGATGTTGCTACCCCTTTATTGACTGTCAAGAGGAACCTGTTGCTAGCCGGTTTATTTCCGAGTTGTAGCAAGGGTTGCCTTCTGTGTTCCCTTTCCCCTGCTGGTTGTCCGTTGCTGAAATCAGGCATCCAAAACCTGATGGATAGCAAAGAAATCTTGTTCAAGAAGACCGTTGTTCCTATTGTTCCTGCTGAAGAAGTATATGTTGTCACCATCTTCAATAATCCTACCACGGCTCCCCCGAGGAAGCCAGTCAAAATCATGTCTGTTGCACCCATTATCATTACTGTTCCGGGGCCCCTCCCCTATAAATCTGACAAGGCTGTCCCATGGCATTACGGGGCAGATGTGTATGTGCTTGGAGTGAAGCAGGAGTTCAACACTAGTACCGGTATCAGTAACATCACCGGTCCCGCTAAAGTTACTCGCAGTGGCAGGCTCTTCTCGCCTGACATTGCGCCACCAGTTATCTGAAGACCTCTTATCATCACGCCTACAAGTGCGCCTGTTTCCCCTCCGGATCAAGTTTCTACCCCTGCTGCTGAGTCATCTGATACTCGGGGCAAAGGGATTGCTGATGTGCCTGCCCAGATGGAGGCACCGAAGACTGTTAATGTTGAAGCCTCCCAGCAAAAGATGGAGGAAATCCTTAAGATCATCAAGAAGAGCGATTTCAACGTCGTTGAACAGCTGGGGCATACCCCCTCCAAGATCTCTATGCTATCACTGTTGTTGTGCTCAGAGGCCCATGCCAAGGCCCTGATTTCATTTCTGAAGACGACCCATGTGCCACAAGAGACGTCTGCGGATAATTTTCTGATTGTGTTGCCAACTTGACCGCTGACAATGGGTTGGGTTTCTCGGATGCTGATCTGACCGCTAAGGGTAAGAACCACAATGATGCCCTGCATGTCTCCATTGAATGCAGGGGAACTACTCTTGCATACGTGTTGGTGGACACCGGTTCTTCATTGAACATATTGCCCAAGAAGGCCTTAGACAGGTTGGATTGTGAGGGTCTGGAGTTGAAGCCTAGTAACATTATTGTCCGAGCCTTTGACGGGTCGAAGAGGATGGTACATGGTGAAGTGGATATTCCGATCCGGGTTGGTTCTCAAGTCTTTGACTCAACGTTCTATGTGATGGACATTCGTCCATCCTATTCTTGTTTGCTGGGTCGACCTTGGATTCACAAGGCTGGAGCTGTGACCTCCACTCTACACCAGAAGCTCAAGTACCCTGTCAGGGGAAAGATTGTTACAGTGCAGGGGGAGGAAGAATACATGGTTAGTCATCTGAACTCTTTCCGGTATATAGAGATGGACGGGGAGTTTATTGAAACCCCCTTTCAACATTTTGAAGAGGTACCTCCAACATTGGCGTCAGTTGAGACAGTGATTGAAGAAGACTTTCCTTTGAAGATCGCTTCCTTGAAGGACGCCCGGGATGTAATTGAAAAAGGTGAATGTGCAAACTGGGGCAGGCTCCCTGATTTTACCCCTAAGACTGACAAGTTTGGGCTGGGTTTTACTGCAGAGGCTCAGAGGGTTGTACGCAAAGCAAGGATCGGAAGACCTCCCGTGTTCATCACCAACCCGGGAGTGAATGCTATTGAAGGCGATGCGGAGGAATCAGAGTTTGATAGTTGGATCTACCCGACGATCGACGGTGGACTGAACAATTGGACTGCAAAAGACTACATACCTGTTACTTTTGTTACTCAGTAATGAATTCCTTTATTTTTAATTTGTAATGAACAATAATTTGAAACTTTATGGCCCGGTGTCTTACCCGGGGCACCGTGGTTTCATTTGTGAGGGCTTATTACTTGTCATTTCCATATATCATGAATAAAGACATTGGACGTTTTTCGCATTTCAAAATCTTGTGCTCCCTTTCCTTCTTTCTTTATATATTGCAAAACAGCTATATTTACACACACTCACTCATACAGGTTCCAATCCACTCTGGATCTCACTGGTAACGACTCTGCTACTGCCAGTTATGACTTCGAAAATCCGATCAATTTAGCCGAAGACGAAGGTGAAGATGATTACGAAGTGCCCGGTGAGCTTGCAAGACTGTTACTCCAAGAAGAGAGGGCCATTCAGCCACATGAAGAGCCAGTGGAAACGGTAAATCTGGGTACTGAGACAGATAGAAAGGAAGTTAAGATTGGTGCCAATCTAGAACTCAGCATAAAACAACGGTTGATTCAGATGTTGCATGATTATGTAGAAATCTTTGCCTGGTCTTACGAACACATGCATGGGTTGGATACCGACATTGTGGTTCATCACCTGCCTACCAAGGAAGACTGCCCTCCGGTTAAACAAAAGGTCCGCCGTATGCGCCCAGAGATGTCCGAGAAGATCAAAGCTGAGGTTATGAAGCAATTTGATGCCGGGTTTCTAGTAGTGACTTCTTACCCTCAGTGGGTTGCCAATGTGGTTCCGGTACCTAAGAAGGATGGGAAGGTACGAATGTGTGTTGATTACAGGGATTTGAATAGGGCGAGCCCTAAAGATGATTTTCCTTTGCCTCATATCGACGTTCTGGTTGACAATACTGCTCAGCACAAGGTGTTCTCCTTCATGGATGATTTTTTAGGCTATAATCAGATCAAGATGGCCCCTGAAGATATGGAAAAGACCACTTTCGTTACTCAGTGGGGCACCTTCTGCTCCAAGGTCATGCCATTCGGGTTGAAAAATGCTGGGGCAACCTACCAACGTGCCATGGTTGCTTTATTTCATGACATGATCCATCATGAGATTGAAGTATACGTCGATGATATGATTGCAAGGTCTCAGACTGAGGAGGAACACCTTGACCATCTACAGAAGCTGTTTGACCGTCTGAAGTTGTACAAGCTGAGGTTGAACCAAAACAAGTGCACATTTGGGGTAAGATCTGGAAAGTTGCTAGGCTTCGTCGTGAGCGACAAAGGTATTCAAGTGGACCCTGCCAAGGTTAAAGCCATACAAGAGATGCCAGTTCCAAAGACAGAGAAAGATGTCAGAGGCTTTCTAGGACGTCTGAATTACATTGCCCGATTCATCTCGCATCTAACTGCTACCTGTGAACCAATCTTCAAGCTACTGAAGAAAGATCAGGTGGTACGTTGGAATGATGAATGTCAGGCCGCTTTCGACAAAATCAAAGAGTATCTCCAAGAACCACCCATTCTTATGCCACCAGTTGAAGGGAGACCTCTAATATTATACCTGACAGTACTTGACAGCTCAATGGGGTGTGTGCTGGGGCAGCATGACGAGTATGGCCGAAAAGAGCACGCCATTTATTACCTTAGCAAAAAGTTTACCGACTGTGAGACCCGATACTCACTGCTCGAGAAAACTTGCTGCGCTTTGGTATGGGCTGCTCGCCGGCTGAGTTAGTATATGCTGACTCACACTACTTTGTTGATTTCAAAAATGGATCCTATAAAGTACATATTCGAAAAGCCTGCTCTGTCTAGAAGAATAGCGAGATGGCAAATGATCTTGACAGAATACGACATCCAGTACACGACTCAGAAAGCAATCAAGGGAAGTGTATTGGCAGACCATTTGGCACACCAGGCAGTGGATGACTACCAGTCAATGAACTTTGAATTTCTAGACGAGAACATCATGGTAGTGACTGATTGTGAAGTACCTGGACCAGATGAAGGACCTGAGGAAGGATCCCGATGGTCTATGCACTTTGACGGAGCCTCCAACGCTTTGGGTAACGGTATCGGCGCTGTGATCATATCTCCCAAAGGCACTCATACTCCACTCACTGCCCGGCTATGTTTCAACTGCACCAACAACATGGCGGAGTATGAGGCATGCATCACAGGTCTTCAAGCTGCAATTGACATAAGGATCAAGTTTTTGAGTGTCTTCGGAGATTCAGCTCTCGTGATCAATCAGATCAAAGGCGAGTGGGATACAAAACACCCAAATCTTATTCCTTACAAAGAATGTGTGTTGACATTGATCCCCCATTTCACAGAGATAACTTTTGAACACTTCCCAAGAGAGGAGAATCAGTTGGCGGACGCGCTGGCTACGATGTCTTCTATGTTCAAAGTCAAATGGGATAACGAGGCTCCCCAGATCATCATCTGGAAGTTGGACGAACCCGCATATTGCTGTGATCTTGAGGCTGAGACAGTAACTGAAAAACCCTGGTATCATGAGGTGAAGAGGTACTTGGAAGCTCAAGAATACCCTGAAGGTGCATCCATCAATGACAAAAAGTTTCTGAGAAGGTTCGCTGCGAAGTTCTTCCTCAGCAATGGCATTCTCTACAAGCGAAACCATGATTCAACTTTACTGCGTTGTGTGGATAAGACTGAAGCAGAAAAGATCATGGCAGAGCTACATGAAGGTACTTTCGGAACACATTCCAGTGGACACACCATGGAAAAGAAAATCCTTCGGGCAAGATATTTCTGGTCCACAATGGAAGTCGATTGTTACCAACATTCTCGGACATGTCATAAATGCCAGATTTATGCAGATAAGGTGCACGTTCCTCCAGTCCCTCTGAATGTCTTGACTGCACCGTGGCCTTTTGCAATGTGGGGGATTGATATGATCGGCGAGATTAAACCTACGGCATCCAACGGGCATCGCTTCATCCTAGTGGCAATCGATTACTTTACAAAGTGGGTTGAAGCAGCTTCTTATGCCACTGTAACCAAGAACGTCGTGGCACGGTTCATTCGGCATAACCTGATCTGTCGATACGGTGTACCTGAGAGGATCATTACGGATAATGGTACCAATCTTAATAACAAGATGATCACTGAGCTCTGCGAGCAATTCAAGATACAGCACCATAACTCTTCTCCCTACCGGCCGAAGATGAATGGGGCTGTAGAAGCAGCTAATAAGAATATCAAGAAGATTGTGCAGAAGATGACAGTGACCTATAAAGATTGGCACGAGATGTTACCGTTTGCTCTTCATGGGTACCGTACCTCAGCAAGGACGTCAACTGGGGCAACTCCTTTCTCTTTGGTCTATGGCATAGAGGCATTCTTGCCTATCGAAGTCCAGATACCCTCTCTCCGGATAATGAAGGATGCAGATCTGAGTGAAGATGACTGGATCCAGACTCGACTTGATCAATTAAACCTAATTGACGAAAAGAGACTCACTGCTATTTGTCATGGTCAAACGTATCAAAAACGGATGATCAGGGCATTTAACAAGAAAGTCAGACCACAAGAGTATCAAGTTGGGGACCTGGTAATCAAGCGCATCATTCTTCCTCAAAGTGATCCCCGGGGCAAATGGACCCCTACATACGAATGGCCATTTATGGTTAAACATGTCTTCTCAGGAGGAGCCATGATTCTAACCACCATGGATGGTGACGACCTTCCTCACCCCGCCAATGCAGACATAGTAAAAAGATATTACGCATGATAAAAGACCTGTTAGGTTGACATACCTAGGCAAAAATTAGGGCTTCCCGGCGAACCAAAAGGGTTTGGGCAAAAATAAGGGATGAAATGAAAAAAATCTGTACACCCGGCAAGTCGAAAACCTGAAAAGGCGGCTTGGGCAAAAATGGGTATCCCGGTGGACTGAAAACCCGAAAGGGCAGTCCAGGCAAAAGTTAGGGATAAGCGTAATACTATGTCTCATTGGATCACCTTGCATCCAGAATCCGGTATCAACTATCAGGTTCAGACGGCATCGATTAATCAGCTTCATCTTCAACTGAGCAGCCAAGTGATGAGACGCTCGAAGATATAAAGGCGATAGCAGAGTTGGAACCCAGTGGGATTATCTTTTCACATAGTTGTTTTGTTTCCTTTCACAAATTGTATAAACTCTGTTGTTCAGCGGCGTTCTCTTACTAGGACGTCAGCCTCTTGTACATAAACGCCTATTTACAGGCAAATTCAAAAATCAATACAAATTCACTTTTCAGACCAATTGCCAATTGTTTTTCCTTTTTTCTGTTTTGTTTTGTAAAGAACGTCCAATGTTCAATTTTGATATATGCATTTGACAGTAATTGCTAACTCATAAATATTTGAATACGAAACAAAGGATTAATTACAGGTAACATCAGAAACAGGGGCAATAATGAGTTGTCTAAGCAATCTAGTTGCTCTGTCCACCAAGGTACCAAGGTAAGTTCGGCTGAAGAACGTAACCCAGATACCTTCACTCCCCGCCGAGTAAGACAAGATTCAATAATTCTCTCCCAAGCAGTGGGTCTCCCATCAACCCTAACAAGGCACCGTATCTCCAGTAAGTTAGCAATACTCTCCCCGAGCAGAGTTATCCTCAGTCAGCCTTAAGGAAGTTGGATTATCCCCCGAAGATCTCAACATTCCCCAATAGAGTACAACATTCCTCTACAAACATCCCCGGCAGTCTTAATCTAAGATTGTTCCCCAGCGGAATACCGGACATCCAGCGGAGCCATTCCCCAGTCCAATCTGAAAAGTCCCCTCAGGAGAGTTCAATCAATCTCCCCAGTAGATTCAGGAAGCTTATCCCCAGTAGATTCTGGAAGCTTATCACCTGCAGAGTCCGAACGCTCCCCCGGCTTTATTCAAAGGTTATTCCCCCACCAGGATATAACTAGGTTATCCTCAGCCAATTGCCACGGAAAGATCGTCCCCGACGAAGTCTTCCTGTCCCCAGCGGAGTTCATCAAAACTTCCAACAGAACTTATCAATGGTATCCCCAGCGGAGTTATAATCAACCTCGGCGAAGTACCTCTCTTTCCCCACAGAGTTCACTCCCCGCAGAGTAATCTATCCGCCAAGTTTATTCCCCAACGGAGTCATCTCCTCCTACCGGTATTCTTGCAACTATCATCCCCAGCGGAAACAAAAGCTCTACTCTTCAACATCAGCCCAGGATTTGACTTCCCGGCATTCGTCAAGGATTTATTTTCCTAGACGAAAATACAGTCATAAACATCACATCTTCATACATTATAGCATGCACATACGCATCATGGACATACAATCTCAGTCATCTCATGACATCACGCATTTCATACATCATGACATCACATACAACTAACGTTTTGTCTTTTCAGGACAAAGGTCAGTACAAAGATGATTACTATCAACTGTCGCAATTCCAGATTCGATTCCTGTATCCTGCCAGGGCACGTCTGAAGAGTTGGAAGATCTGATTCATGTATCTTGCCAGGGTGTATCTGTTGACGGCTAATTCCAGACTCGATTCCTGTATCCTGCCAGGGCACGTCTGAAGAGTTTGAAGATCCGATTCCTGTATCTTGCCAGGGTGTATCTGTTGACGACTATATTCCAGACTCGATTCCTGTATCCTGCCAGGGCACGTCTGAAGAGTTTGAAGATCTGATTCCTGTATCTTGCCAGGGTGTATCTGTTGACGACTATATTCCAAACTCGATTCCTGTATCCTTCCAGGGCATGTCTGAAGAGTTTGAAGATTTGATTCCTGTATCTTTCCAGGGTGTATATGTTGACGACTAATTCCAGACTCGATTCCTGTATCCTGCCAGGGCACGTCTGAAGAGTTTGAAGATCCGATTCCTGTATCCAGCCAGGGCGCATCTACATAAAGAGTTTGAAGATCAACTCCTGTAACAGGCCAGGTAATTATTTTTCTTTCTCAGGTACGCAAGTTCTCGCTAAGGAATCTCTTACGCGATCGACACCTAGATGGCATCTATAAGCCCATCCACATACCGACAGTCTCCAAATGGCATCCATAAGCCCATTCCCGACAAGATTCTGTTACATCTCCAGATAGCATCTATAAGCCCATCCTCCTATCCATCATCTCTCCAAATGGCATCTATAAGCCCATTCCCTACGTCACGCTGCTAACATTCTACTATGTGAGTGCAAATTTCTGGGCACTCTAGTGTTCAATCATCTTCCACCTTCGGATTACGAAAGGCACGCCAGCCAATCTACATCCTCAGGTCTAAGAAGATTGAACAGGGGCAACTGTTGTACCCCAAAATTTTCCCTCCCATATTCTTCAAGAGTTGGCAAGATCAAGCTTCAAAATCTCTCAAAGGTTGCACAGTCCAATTGCCTCCTAACACAGTCAAAATTAGGGTTTTGGTCCTTGCAAAGAAGTTGAGATTTCCAAGGGTCCAATCAAGTCCCACATGCCTATATACATTGTCAAGCATCCATATGTCAAGTTTCAAGGCTCACAGCATCTAGTTGCACAGTCAAAAACCCTAATTGCTCCACAGTCAACTGCAGGGGCAAAATGGTCATTTGACAGTCAAAAGTCAAAATTTTTGGTCAAAATATTATTTTGAAGCCACAATCATCATTTGATCAATTCTTGATCATGATTCCACAAGCATGGCTCAAAAAGTCTCAAGATGCAAAAGTTTCTATTTTTGGACAGTTGAAAAGTCAACTGCAAATTGACCAAGGCATAACTTCTTCATGGTTTATCAGAAAAATCCCATCCAATTCTCATTTTGAAGGGGATGACATTTCCTACAACTCATCTTCACACTCCAAGTCCAAGAAATGCTCCCACAAAAAGTTATCAATTTCAACATTATAGGTCATTTTCAAAAGTCAACAAAAAGACACTTTAAGTCAAAGACCATAAGTTGAGATTGGTACATAAAAATGACATGGTACCAAAGACATTGGTTAGAGGACTTCAAGACCTTTCCAAAATGTCCAAGAACATGATCATAGCTTCAAAATTGAGCAAGATATGCATTGGAGAAGTTGGGAAATTTTTGGGAATTTTCAAAAGTCAACTTTGCCTAAAAAGCTTCAAATTTGCTAATGGGCCTCAAATTCTTTCTTGAATCAATACCCAAAGCCTATGCACGACCCATTAAGCTCAAAATAATTTATTTTCTTATTTTTGATTAATTAATTGGATTTATATTTATATTAATTCATTTAATTGGTTTTAAATATAAGAAAATTCAAAGATATGCTTTTTCAAATCTTTTTATGCAGCAAATATACTCCACACATGCTAAGGATTTCGTGCATCACTCAAGGGGACAAGATCTTCCATAATTGGCAAAGTTTTCATGGAAAAAGATTGGAAAATACATAATTGAAAATCAAATATTCAAGTCATCAATTCAATGGATTCATGGGCCTTGTTTTGACCTAATTTGCTTCACATACAAAGGCATAAGCTAACCCTACTCATACAGACACGAAAAAACTGCAGAAGCTCCATAACCAACTTGAAAAAACTCAAGAAATTTGGAAAACTGAAATCATACTTGCAGCATGTTTCAAAGCATAAAAAGGATTCTAACACATTGTTGGACCTTCCAGGAGTCTATTGGCATCAAGAATTAATCCTAACACGTGAAGAATCCAAGAACACGAGCCATACGGTTTGCTTTGTTTTCCAATTTGACATATCATCATTCATGCGCTTTTAACCATTTTTCTTGTTTGATTTACATTAGTAGTGACCTTCTGAAGCGATTGGTACAGTTTAATTGAGCTAACGCTGTCTGAATTAGGATCCACCATGGACGAAAATTAGGTTTTCTGAAGCTTCAAATTAGGGCTTTAGGTATCAGGAAAAATTGGACTAAGCCATGACCATGGTTGAATTCGTCAAGGCCAGACGAATTCAACCAACCTCTCGCGCTCAATTTATATATTTTGTGGGCGTAATCGCTATTTTTCACTATTACACTTAGTGGGGGTTTAAAACCCCCGCTATCTTGTTCATGTTGCAGGTATAAACGGAGAAGAAGACAGGCGTGTCATCACGTGGTTGGGTAATTCAAACTGCACGCGTATTTTTTTGTTTTATATCATTAACATTTGTTTTTTTATATAACTATTGTTTTCCACTTATACTACAAACGCGTTGCCTAGCTCAGTTGGTGGAGGATGTGCCTTGCAAACATTGGGACCTGGGTTCGATTCCCAGGTCCCCCCATATATTCTTCATATTTTTCTTAACACTTTCAGGTGTAGCGCTTCTCAAACGTTCCATGATACACCCTCACGCGTTGGCTTGCCAGATGTCCTGATCAATAATCCAAAGGCCACTGAATGAATTCTATGGTACACTCTAGTCAACCAATATGCACTCAATCTGGAAGGTCAAACGAGCCTTGCCTTAATGGGCCAGGATTCCTCAAACAAACCTCCATTTGGGCCTGAAACCCCCCTTGGTTTGCATCCTTTTTTAATTTTATTTTCTTTTCTTTTCTAATTCTTTTTATTTGTTTTAATTGTTTTTCACCATAAAATAATTTTTTCCATAATAAAAACAGAAAATCAAAATTGTAAAATATATTTAATTATTATTAATTTCACCACTAACATATTTTTGTAAATAAACTCTAACAATTAACTTTAGTTTAATTTAGGTTAAAATTCAATCTTTTCTTAATATATAAAAAATACATAGAATTAGGTTTTGATTTTTTTATTATTAATTATTATTTATTCTTATTTAATTACTATTATTTTTGTACATAAATATGTAAATTAATTGATTAGCTCAAAATTAGGTTAACTTTAATATCTTTCATTAATAATTAAAATAATTTAGAATTAGGGTTTTCTCTTGATTTTATTTTCTTATTTTCATTAAATACCAAAAACATAAAAAAACACTTTCTTCTCTTTCTTTAAATAATTAATTAAGTTTTAATTTCATTTAATTTCTCAAAAGGGTCAACACCCTCGGACGTTCCAATTTTAATTCTTTTCGCGCATTATTTTCTTTTGATTATTATGTAACTGTTCAAGGAATGTAATAGTAATTAGGTATTTTTTACTTTCCGCATTTTTATCAAAAACGGGTCTTTGTACTTTGGCGATGTATAGACCCGCGCCTTGTAATAGCGTAGCTTTTATCTTTCCGTCTTTTAACTTTCCGCACTCTTAAATTCTAAATTGCATGAAAGAATGTATGGTAACTAAAAACAACGCGTAGCTCATAATGCCATGATCAAAGATAACTGTTAAACTGAAAACAACACACAAATACACACACCACTTCTAGGGTACGTCTCACTCGTTGCCTTCGAAACGTGGTCGTCAAGTATAGGACGTTTTAGCGTTCCTTATGTCCATGATCCAGTTGCCTCGAAACAGTTGCCTCGAAACAGTTGCCTCGAAACAGTTGCCTCGAAACGGTTGCCTCGGATTAAAAAGGATCTAGGATATAAGGGTAGCTTCTAAGGTGTCCTACTATTGCTTCGGTGACCACACTGTCCCTACAATCGAATTGACTCGAACACCTCCAACGATGGTGCTACCTACCTTTCAATGGTGGGATGGCACTACCTTAAGGACTTCTACACAGCTTAATTCCTTAGGGTAGGTAGATGACTCATGGATACTTGCTCTCTAAAAAACAAACAAAAATCTTTTCAAACCACACTTTCAAAAGAGCTTTCAAAACAAATTTTTCAAACACTCTTGAGGACAGATACAAGAGTTATTCAAAAATATTTCAAAGAAACTTTTTCAAACCCATTCACATCTTGAAAAGCAAACATTTTGAAAACATAAGAGCAAGTATCTAAGAGCCCATGGATAACCATGGATAGAAATGGTGCTAACACCTTCCCTTTCTATAAATCTACCTCCCGAACCGAGAGACAATCTCATAAGGAATTTTGCTGTGCTTTTGTCCTATCCATGTTGGAGAAAATAAAAGACGGTGGCGACTCTTGCTTACCGCGACATTTCGCGAACCGGCGTTAAACAGTCAGTTTTAAATCCACCGATCACACTGTGGCTATTTGAAACGCCAGGTTTATTATTGATTGATGCTAAGACCACAGTGTTTATAAATTGTTTATTTATTCTAAGATTAAAATAATTGGGATTTATTTCCATTTTATTATAATTTAAGAATTATAATCAATTAAATAAACATTTGAGGAGAATTAAAATTAACTGATCAAAAAAGGATGTTTATTCATTTTGAATTGTTTGTTACAGATATTATTTAAATACTGTAAATTTATTTACAGTTATTTACATTAATATTATTACAAATAATTTAAATTGAAACAAAACTATGTCCTAAATTTCCTAAGTCTTCATCTTCTATCCAATGCTCCTTTGCTCAATTATCTTTACCTGCAAAAACAAAGAAAAAAGAAAAAAAGTCAAAAGCAGATGAAATGATAAAGAGCAGACAGATAAAATTAAAACCATCATTAAAAGTAACTGGCCGGAATCAGTTTGCCCTCTCTGCAAATCACAAGATTTCTCTTGGTTCACAAAGAGGGATAGAAAAAAATGCTTGCAAAAAGACATGAAATGCACAAAAGTTATAATTGCACAAATTCAAATTTTCAAACATATTGCATTGTCAACAAGCTGCATAGTTCATAAATTGCCAACAAAGTCCAAACTGAACTACAAAGTCACAATGTCAAACTAAGCCAAAAGCTGTCAAAACTGTCCAAGGATATAGAAAGATATCAAGATATCAAACAAGTACAAAAGGTTATCCAAAAGCTGTCAAAGAAGTACAATATGCAGAAAATCTGGAAAAAGGAGATAAGAAGTATGCAAGGCAAAACCAAAGTGCAAGCAAGATATTCAAATATCATCATTTTCAGGCCAGTTACCTTTTCAGTAAAGTGCAGATTTTAAACAATATAAAATTGCTTTAATCTGTCAAGAGAGAGAGAGAAGAGAAAAAGAAGAAAGGCTTACAGGGCTTAGGCTTAAGATATAAAGAAAGTATACCAGTACAGTATCAAGGGGAGGCAGAGATATCACAAAAAGAAAAGATCACCAACTGTAAACAACCAAAACATTGCAAACTGCCTCCACAAGCTCTCAAAGCCTGTGACCTGCTTCCCAACACAAGTTACACAAGCCTCATACCTGCACAAACCCATAAACTTCAAACAACAAAAGCCTTTAACCTGCTTCAACAGAACACACCAAGCCCAATCTTTAACCTGCTTCAAACTGTAACATACAAACCAGAAAAAAGCCTAAACCTGTGTCAAGTTTAAACAAACAATACAAACTGTGTCAAGCTTCAAACTGAAGCCCAAGCCTCAAAACCCTCAAGCTTAAACTGGTAAATCCTGAAGCCTGCCTACTGATAAGCTTGTTACAAACAAACCCACAAAACATTCAGACATGAAGCCATCAATAAACCTGCTAGTCTAAACCACAAAGCATCAAAACCATACAAGCCAAAGAGCAAGCTTAACAGCCAAACCTTTCAACCTGTCAAGCCTAAAGCTTCAACAGCATAAGCCTGTGACTTGCCTCAAACAGCAAGCCAAAGCCTCATACCTGCATAAAATCCTGAAGCCAGATAAACCAAGAAAGCCAACACCCTCAGAACTGTGTTCATCACAGGGTCCAATACTCAGCCGTACCACCAATCCAAAGAAATAACTCACAAAAACAATATTCAATATCAGCATTCCTTCAAGAACATCATCAGAAGCAAAGAACATACAGAAGTAGGCATTTCAGAGGCAAACATTCAAGTGGAAAGAAGAGGAAAAGAAGCAATCAAGAGCAAGCATATCAGCATACAAGGCATCTCAGATAAATCATCACTGAAAGTGTATCAAGCATAGCAACGTACAGAAGCAAAAGCCAACGTTCAAAAGAGGAAAAGAAGTGATCAAACAAGGTTTTCAGAAGCTCATCACAAAACCTAAAAGGCAAAATAAAGATACCAGGAAGCAAGGGTTCAGAGCATCACGCGTATCCCTCCGTCCGGCCACCCTGAGCGCCTCCATCTCCATCCTCCTCCGTCTCCAATAAAGGTATAATTTTCTTTTCTTTTCATACACCTCAAATAGCAAACAGATACCAACACATCAAAATCAGAATACGAAAGTAACACGTAAAAGCTTAAAACCCTAAAATTAAAAGAACGAAATCACTACCTTAGTACAACCTCACTGAATAATCCATGGAGGGAAGAGGAAGTAACGATGGCGCTGGTTGGCTTTAGACTGAGGTTTTGCTCAAATAAGCTTTGGTTTGAGAGGACGAAGAGGAACGAAGATGAAGAAGAGCGCCGCTCTGTAAATCCAACGAACCCTAGAATTCCCAAATGAGCAAAACAAGTTCAAACCCTTACAATTTGTGTCAAGTGGTTGGGCCTTGCCCTTTCCTAATCAGCCTTAAGCCCATCACAACTCAGGCGTATACCCCCCCCCCCCCCCCTGACTTAGCCTGATGCGTTTTGATTGGGTCATAAATTCCCATAAGGCCCATTTAACCCTTTAGCTTCTTTTTATTATTTTTCAAACTAACTCATTTTTTTTTACATTAAATTTTGATTAAAAATACTCTTTTCTTAACATAATTAATATTTTGATAAATAAATAACACTTTTTTTTATATATAAAATATTCTCAATGGTTTCTTTTCTTTATCATTTTTATTACATTTTAACATGAATATACAAACATTAATTTTTTTCTTAAACTTAGAATACTTCTACTTTCTTTTAATTAAAATTTTTGTACATAAAACATTAATTTTCTTAAAACATTTTTTTCCTTTTTATAAAAACTCTTGTGTAAAATATTCACATTAATACATAAAAACAATAAAATACATAAACATTTTATTTTTCTTTTCTTAAAACCTTCGTTTTGTACATATTAACAAGAATACAAAAACAAAATAAATAAACAATACTTAATCTTACATTAAGTTAACATTTCTCACTTGTAAATAAATCTCATACACTTACACCAATACACAAATACATTGACACATTTACATTGCTTTATTCCTATACATTGATACATATTACATTTGAGATCACAATTCAATTTGGTTGTAAATCATTTGGACACTACTCTCCTAATAAGTCTCATCCCCATTTGTAAACATTTGTACCCCCACTCCCGGATACTTATTTGTAATAGCGTAGACTTTAAATTCTCGCAATTTACCGCTTTCAAATATACCATGGTTAGACCTAGGGTTTGTATGTACATAAAATCAAACGCTAGATAACCTAATACAAGACAAATACATGAAATCAATACACAATTCACACTTGCACCCCTAGGGTAATCCCGCTTGTTGCCTTCCAAAATGGGTCATGCTTGCACGTCGAGTTTCTTTGGCAAAACAATTCAAATGATCATAAGTCCCTCGATGACGCTTTCGAAAGTTGCCTAATCAAAAATGATCATAGTCCCTTCAAGCAAATTGCCAAAGACACTTGGCACCATTGCATTCATGGTCCATACGATGACTCGCGCCTGTCCCGTTAAACATCCTAACACAAGATTGTCCACCAAATACAATGGTGGAACAATACTGTTAAAAGGGTTAAAACATAGGAAAGATCTTTGAGAAATTTAGGGTAGATAGCCCTTGGTTACTTGACCAATTTGCAAAACACGCTTGCCTACTTTTCAAAACCATACTCCACAAACACTTTCAAAATAAACTTTCAAAAAAACATTTGAAACATCTTTTCGAAAAGATACACACCTTTGTAAAACACTCAAACACGAGTCATTACAATGGTTGCCTATACAAGGCGTCTTTTTCAAAACATTTTCAAACCCATACACAAAGCACCATTTCAAACAATTGAAAGTGCAAGGCAAGTGATCTAAACCAAGTAACTAAGAGCCCATGGATAACCATGGATGAAAAGGGTGCTAATACCTTCCCTTTTCATAATCTACCCCCCGAACCCACGAAACATCTCAAAAGGTTTTTCCTGTACTTTTTAACCTTTCCTTTAGGATAAAATAAAAAGTCGGTGGCGACTCTTGCTAAACCGAACAAGTGTGAAAACAAACACAAAACTCAAGTCAGTTCTCCCACCGTATCACAGAACTGGCGACTCTGCTGGGGAGTTAACTCAAAAGTGGGGTTACCTTAGGGTTTAGATCACCTTTACGTTTCTTGCTTTGATTGCTTTGATTGCTTTACTTTTTGGGTCCTTGTTTGGGTTTGTTGTAAATCCTACACCCGGATTTGGGGCACCTTTTTAGGTAAATAGCAAAAAAACTGTGAGGGAACTGTGCGGGGTATACCGACACGGTTGAAGCAGTAAGCTATGTTAGTGTGACATATTTGTGAGTATCGGTAACCCTTGAGTTCAATCAAGGAGAGTACGGGGCCGCTGAGTGATGTCATGAAGCACTAACGAACTCTTGGAACCTTAATTGACCATCCTAGCCTTTTTAGGGGTAGTGAGATGACCGACTTTGGTACAGTCTGAAGTTGGTAGATACTCGATACTACACTCATTGAGGGTTGTTTTCTTGGAATATTTTGGTCACCAGTTAAGTGGATAAACCAAAACAATGAACATAGAAAACAGTCCAATGATATTGAGCTCCTTAGAACCCGGTTTCTATTTTAGGACAGGATGAGCCAACTAACTTCAAGAGGGTACTTACCTACGAACCCCATGCAAGCCTAAACCTAGGGACTTGTTTGCTTTGTGTGAATATGATTACCTGTATATACACTCACTTGCTTTTGCATACATGTACATAACTTCATAACATCATACCATAGCATTTTCACTAATCATTTCAAGGATCTCGAGGGTTCTTTTGATGCAGGGTTACGTTGAACCAAACGTCTACCAAGGGGCAAGAGGTTTTCTCCTCTAAACAAATTCCATCAAAGATCAAGTGCAACAACTTGAATCAGGGGCTATGACCCACTTGACATAGTGAGCTTGATTCTCGTGGAAAGACATCCACCAGTGCAGAATTCTCCAATCAAAGATCAAGTGCAACAACTTGAATCAGGGGCTATAACCCACTTGACATGGTGAGCTTGATTCTCGTGGAAAGACATCCACCGGTGCAAAATTCTCCAAACAAAGATCGAAGTTCAACCTCTAACATTTTCTTGTGTTTACCCCAAGAGATCTTTGAAAGCATGCATCCACATATCATTCATTGCATCTTGACGGTTTTCCTTTTTCAGGTTTCCTTACTCGCCTACTGTTTATTTAAGTAAGAGATGGCTCTAGAAAGGACTGTCAAGGATATCCAGGACCAGACTGCTCAGCTTCAAGAGATGTTCTTAAACCTGTCCTTGGGGCAAGAAGAAGTGAAAGCTCTCCTCACAAGGGGCATGGTCCAGGGGAATTCAAACAATGCCAGGAGTGATCAGTTGGAAGCACTGCAGTCTGAGCTGACAACAATGAGGATCCAAATGACGGGGCAACTGGTGGGCCAGATGTCTCTCATCCAAGACCTGTCTCAAAGACAAGAGGAACTCAGAGTTCTCGTCAACCAACTGCTTCGGAACAACCAACTGGGGCAAACATCTGAGGTTGAAGAGCAAGTCACCACTCAACCCCCATCCAGACAAGAGGACAAGGGGAAGGCTCCTCTGCTCGATTCAGGGTCACAAGCCCAACAATAACCTCGCCAGCGTCAACGGGGTAATCGTCGTAATCAAAATACGTCGGGAAGACAGTTCACTGAGACTGACACACCGTCATCTCTGATTCTGGAGCGCTTGTTGGAGGTCAATCTGACTGCTTTGAGGGATCCTATTCGGAAGCCCAATACCTCCGCTCCTAACTATCATCCCGATGCATTTTGTGTATACCACTCCTACAGCCCGGGACATGACACCGACGACTGTTGGGCCTTGAAGAACAAGATTCAAGATCTGATTGATATTGGAGTGCTGAGGTTCATGCTAGACGGCGAGATGAAAATCTTCCGTTAAGGGTTTCTCCACCTGAAGTGACAAAGCTCAAACTGAAAGACTTTTGCTTCATTTGAATTTTCAAAGTTGTAATTTCTTTTGTTTTCAAACAATTAACTGTTGATGTTAAACTCTGTTTCATTAATGCATTGCATATGTTTGTCTTGAATTCATCCATTCGTTTTCACTACTCTTATGTTTTCTTTATGATATTTGACTCTTGATAAAAATCTGCAAACCTTTAAAGGGAGGATGACGAAACAATACCATAATCCCATACAATATGCTTTTGAACAGACCTTGCTGATGATGTACAGGCATTTCTTTCAATTCCCAAACACTGGAGTTATAAGGAAGATAATCCCTAGTCAACCCCTTCGAGCCAAAGAAGTAGGAGTTTTCTGTTCTAAACAATCAAAACCTTTGATATAAACCTGGGGCAGGGTAGTCTCTCAGTTAATTCAAAAAGGTGCGCATTGAAGTCGCAAACTCTCAGTTCGTAACACAACGAACGACATCAACTAAAAAAGCATTCCTTTGGAATCACAAGACAGTGATGGTTCCCTACCACATAGGTAGTCAATCTCTCAAAAGAGAAAAGCCCACCAAGCCAAAACCTGTAAAGGAGGCTTAAGAAAGTTGGGGCATCCCGCTGACTGTAATCTCGAAAGCAGAGACAGTCAGGCAAAAGTTAGGGATAACAAATCAAAATCAAAATAGAGAGGTTATTACAAATCCTCAACAACATGAAAAATGTTGCAAAGAAAAAAGGAGATGATGATTGTCTTCCAAAATTCAATTGGTGAGCCGTCACCCAAAAGTCGTTCCAAACTCGAATAGAGTGCGACGCACAATTAACTGAGCTTAGGGTTGAAGAACATCGCGAAGAGCGGGTGGGTACAAATATACTTTGAGCCTTTATCCTTTGTTTCTTAAACCGTGAAATAA
The DNA here is from genome assembly GCA_948472305.1 of Vicia faba. Taxonomy (NCBI): domain Eukaryota; kingdom Viridiplantae; phylum Streptophyta; class Magnoliopsida; order Fabales; family Fabaceae; genus Vicia; species Vicia faba. The sequence continues at coordinate 654,103,768 of OX451740.1, forward strand.
GCCACGTTACAACCCTTCAAAAGTCCTAATTGAAGCATGGGTTAGTTCGAAAGCATACTGTTACAAAAGGTATCCTGACTCCTGTAAGGCTTTGCTCTAAAATCTTGTGTTGATTTGTCTTATAAAAAGTTTTCTGCTAAAAAACGTATTTTTCAAAACTTCGAGACAAACATAAAACTTTGCATTGCTTGAATATCACTGTTTGCATTTGGCTATTTGTTTGACAGCGAAGAAATTCATACAGCGAATGTTCGAAAGAACGAAAACTCTCTCAGTGAACAAGAATCACTTCAAAAGGATGACACTTCCAACGACAAGTCTCCTATCAACAAAGAGGCATGACATGTCACCATCCAATTAACCTGGGGAAGTCCAGTCAAGGTTTCAACAGATCTTTCAAAGTTCAGTTAACCGGGGGCAGTCCAGTCAAGATTTCAACAAATCTCTCAAAAGATCAGTGAACTTGGGGCAAGACTCCTTCATCATCACTTGGGGCATTCGAATGTCAAAAGTGTCCAAATATTCCTTCATCACCTGCTGGAAATTACAACCACCAATAGGATAACGACCAATTCCAGATTCTACGCTTGTATCTAGCCAGGGCATATCTGTGAGCGTTTGATTGTAGATTCGATACCTGTATCTAGCCAGGGCACATCTGCATGAAGAGTTTAGAGATTCGATACCTGTATCCAGCCAGGGCATATCTGAAGACGACAAATTCCAGATTCGACACCTGTGTCCAGCCAGGGCATATCTGTACCCGACAAATTTTAGATTTGATACCTGTATCTAGCCAGGGCATATCTGTGAGTATTTGATTGTGGATTCGACACATGTATCTAGCCAGGGCATATCTACATGAATAGTTTAGAGATTTGATACCTGTATCCAGCCAGGGCACGTCTGTAAGCAACCTTTTGAAGTTCCGGATTCGATTCCTGTATCTAGCCAGGGCATATCTGTGAGCGTTTGATTGTGGATTAATACCTGTAACAAGCCAGGAAATCATCTACATGAAGAGATTGAAGATCAACACCTGTAACAAGCCAGGGAACCATATTTCTTTCTCAGGTCAGAGATCAACACCTGAAACAAGCCAGGACAGTATCTCCTCGACCAACATTTCTTAAGTTCCAAATCAACACCTGTAACAAGTCTGGAAAATATCTGTGGACGAATGATTATGGATTAACACCTGTAACAAGCCAGGAATTTATCTACATGAAGAGATTGAAGATCAACACCTGTAACAAGCCAGGGAACCATCTTTCTTTCTCAGGTCAGAGATCAACACCTGAAACAAGCCAGGACAGTATCTCCTTGACCAACCTGATCAATACCTGCAACGATCAAAAGATTCTCGACTTCCCCAGCCAGAGAGCCTTCCAGAAGCTAACTCCCCTCAGAGTCAAGTTTCAAAATCCCCAGTGGAGCCAAAATGGTCAAATTCCCCAGTGGAGCTAAAACTTCCAACTATCAATCCCTAAGCAGAATGAAAACTCTCATTTTCAGGTCCCCACATAATATTCAAATATTCTCCAATGAAGATCTCCTCAAGACAAGAATCCCCAGTAGATTGGCATACAACCCAAGCTCCGGTTTCCCCAACAGCGGTCCCAGGATTTCTCGCTTTCAACAATCAAAAGATTCTTGCCTTCCCCTGCAGCAGTCAAGAATTCACTTTCCCCGGCAGCAGTCAAGATTCTCCTATCCCCAGCGGAGTTCATCAATTTCCCCAACATAACTTATCAGTGGAATCCCCAGCGGAGCTCTCATCAAAACCTCAGCGAAGTATCATTCCCCACAGAGTAATTCCCCACAGAGTAATCTCTCCAACGAGTTTATTCCCCAACAGAGTCATCTTCTCCTACCGGTTTATTCTTGCAACCATCATCCCCAGCGGAAGCGAAGAACTCTACTCTTCAACATCAGCCCAGGATTTGATTTCCCGGCCTTCGTCAAGGATTTATTTTCCTAGTCGAAAACACATTCATATACATTCATCACATTATCATACGCCATGACGCATGCATATACGCATCATATCACACAATCTCATTTATTTTTGAGAACATCATGACATCATGCACTCATACATCATGACATTGCATATAACTAATGTCTTGCCTTTTCAGGAAAAAGGACAATCCAAAGATGATTACTATCAACTATCGCAATTCCAGATTCGATACCTGTATCTAGCCAGGGCATATCTGTGAGTGATTGATTGTAGATTTGATACCTGTATCCAGCCAGGGCATATCTGCATGAAGAGTTTAGAGATTCGATACCTGTATCTAGCTAGGGCATATCTCTAGACGACAAATTCCAGATTCGACACCTGTATCTAGCCAGGGCATATCTGTAGACGACTAATTCCAGATTCGATACCTGTATCCAGCCAGGGCATATCTGTAGACAACGAATTCCAGATTCGATACCTGTATCCAGCCAGGGCATATCTGTAGACAACCAATTCCAAATTCGATACCTGTATCCAGCCAGGGCATATCTGTAGACGACAAATTCCAGATTCGACACCTGTATCTAGCCAGGGCATATCTGTAGACGACTAATTCCAGATTCGATACCTGTATCTAGCCAGGGCATACCTGTGAGCAATTGATTGTAGATTCGATACCTGTATCTAGCCAGGGCATATCTGCGTGAAGAGTTTGAAGATCAACCCCTGTAACAGGCCATAAAATTATCTTTCTTTCTCAAGTATGCAAGTTCTCGCTAAGGAATCTCTTACGCGATCGACACACAATTCCAAATGGCATCTCTAAGCCCATCCTCCTACCAACACTTCCAAATGGCATCTTTAAGCCCATTCCCAGATGGCATCTATAAGCCCATCCTCCTACCAGCAGTCACCAGATGGCATCTTTAAGCCCATCACCAAATGGCATCTGTAAGCCCATTCCCTCTACCATCACCTCACCGAGTGCAAATTTTCGGGCACTCTAGTGTCCAATCTCCTTTTACCTTCGAGTCGCGAAAGGCAAACTTGCCAATCTAACTCTTCAGGTTCAAGAAGATTGAACAGGGGCAACTATTGTACCCCAAAATTTGCCCTCGTATTTTTCCATAAGAAATCACAGCCTCGGGTGTTTCCTGATTTTTCAGATTGGCGTAAGAATCAGTCAAACAGACTTTTCTTATCAGTCAAACAAAATTAGGGTTTTCATTGATTTTAAAGCAGCTCAGGCAGATTGCTAAGGTTTGGTTGAGTTGGCTCAGGTTTTGATCAGGCGGACGCTTCTTTGACATTTTACCAAGAACCAGGGTTTTGTGCGCGCATTCTCAGAAAGAATTAATTTTACAGTTCTTTTCAGTTTACTCTGAGATTTGGATTGAAACATTTGAATTGAGAACTTGCAGTTGTTTTGTTCAATCAGTAAAGGCATATGGACGTTTGTTTGTTTTGACTGTGCATTGATGTGGCTATTTGAAACGCCAGGTTTATTATTGATTGATGCTAAGACCACAGTGTTTATCAATTGTTTATTTATTCTAAGATTAAAATAATTGGGATTTATTTCCATTTTATTATAATTTAAGAATTATAAACAATTAAATAAACATTTGAAGGAGAATTAAAATTAACTGATCAAAAAAGGATGTTTATTCATTTTGAATTGTTTGTTACAGATATTATTTAAATACTGTAAATTTATTTACAGTTATTTACATTAATATTATTACAAATAATTTAAATTGAAACAAAACTATGTCCTAAATTTCCTAAGTCTTCATCTTCTATCCAATGCTCCTTTTCTCAATTATCTTTACCTGCAAAAACAAAGAAAAAAGAAAAAAAGTCAAAAGCAGATGAAATGATAAAGAGCAGACAGATAAAATTAAAATCATCATTAAAAGTAACTGGCCGGAATCAGTTTGCCCTCTCTGCAAATCACAAGATTTCTCTTGGTTCACAAAGAGGGATAGAAAAAAATGCTTGCAAAAAGACATGAAATGCACAAAAGTTATAATTGCACAAATTCAAATTTTCAAACATACTGCATTGTCAACAAGCTGCATAGTTCATAAATTGCCAACAAAGTCCAAACTGAACTACAAAGTCACAATGTCAAACTAAGCCAAAAGCTGTCAAAACTGTCCAAGGATATAGAAAGATATCAAGATATCAAACAAGTACAAAAGGCTATCCAAAAGCTGTCAAAGAAGTACAATATGCAGAAAATCTAGAAAAAGGAGATAAGAAGTATGCAAGGCAAAACCAAAGTGCAAGCAAGATATTCAAATATCATAATTTTCAGGCCAGTTACCTTTTCAGTAAAGTGCAGATTTTAAACAATATAAAATTGCTTTAATCTGTCAAGAGAGAGAGAGAAGAGAAAAAGAAGAAACGCGTACAGGGCTTAGGCTTAAGATATAAAGAAAGTATACCAGTACAGTATCAAGGGGAGGCAGAGATATCACAAAAAGAAAAGATCACCAACTGTAAACAACCAAAACATTGCAAACTGCCTCCACAAGCTCTCAAAGGCTGTGACCTGTTTCCCAACACAAGTTACACAAGCCTCATACCTGCACAAACCCATAAACTTCAAACAACAAAAGCCTTTAACCTGCTTCAACAGAACACACCAAGCCCAAGCTTTAACCTGCTTCAAACTGTAACATACAAACCAGAAAAAAGCCTAAACCTGTGTCAAGTTTAAACAAACAACACAAACTGTGTCAAGCTTCAAACTGAAGCCCAAGCCTCAAAACCCTCAAGCTTAAACTGGTAAAGCCTGAAGCCTGCCTACTGATAAGCTTGTTACAAACAAACACACAAAACATTCAGACATGAAGCCATCAATAAACCTGCTAGTCTAAACCACAAAGCATCAAAACCATACAAGCCAAAGAGCAAGCTTAACAGCCAAACCTTTCAACCTGTCAAGCCTAAAGCTTCAACAACATAAGCCTGTGACTTGCCTCAAACAGCAAGCCAAAGCCTCATACCTGCATAAAAGCCTGAAGCCAGATAAATCTAGAAAGCCAACACCCTCAGAACTGTGTTCATCACAGGGTCCAATACTCAGCCGTACCACCAATCCAAAGCAATAACTCACAAAAACAATATTCAATATCAGCATTCCTTCAAGAACATCATCAGAAGCAAAGAACATACAGAAGTAGGCGTTTCAGAGGCAAACATTCAAGTGGAAAGAAGAGGAAAAGAAGCAATCAGGGGCAAGCATATCAGCATACAAGGCATCTCAGATAAATCATCACTGAAAGTGTATCAAGCATAGCAACGTACAGAAGCAAAAGCCAACGTTCAAAAGAGGAAAAGAAGTGATCAAACAAGGATTTCAGAAGCTCATCACAAAACCTAAAAGGCAAAATAAAGATACCAGGAAGCAAGGGTTCAGAGCATCACGCGTATCCCTCCGTCCGGCCACCCTAAGCGCCTCCATATCCATCCTCCTCCGTCTCCAACAAAGGTATAATTTTCTTTTCTTTTCATACACCTCAAATAGCAAATAGATACCAACACATCAAAATCAGAATACGAAAGTAACACGTAAAAGCTTAAAACCCTAAAATTAAAAGAACGAAATCACTACCTTAGTACAACCTCACTGAATAATCCATGGAGGGAAGAGGAAGTAACGATGGCGCTGGTTGGCTTTAGACGGAGGTTTTGCTCAGATAAGCTTTAGTTTGAGAGGACGAAGAGGAACGAAGATGAAGAAGAGCGCCGCTCTGTAAATCCAACGAACCCTAGAATTCCTAAATGAGCAAAACAAGTTCAAACCCTTACAATTTGTTTCAAGTGGTTGGGCCTTGCCTTTTCCTAATCAGCCTTAAGCCCATTACAACTAAGGCGTATACCCCCCCCCCTGACTTAGCCTGTTGCATTTTGATTGGGTCATAAATTCCCATAACGCCCATTTAACCCTTTAGCTTCTTTTTATTATTTTTCAAACTAACTCATTTTTTTTACATTAAATTTTGATTAACAATACTCTTTTCTTAACATAATTAATATTTTGATAAATAAATAACACTTTTTTTTATATATAAAATATTCTCAATGGTTTCTTTTCTTTATCATTTTTATTACATTTTAACATGAATATACAAACATTAATTTTTTTCTTAAACTTAGAATACTTCTACTTTCTTTTAATTAAAATTTTTGTACATAAAACATTAATTTTCTTGAAACATTTTTTTCCTTTTTATAAAAACTCTTGTGTAAAATATTCACATTAATACATAAAAACAATAAAATACATAAACATTTTCTTTTTCTTTTCTTAAAACCTTCGTTTTGTACATATTAACAAGAATACAAAAACAAAATAAATAAACAATACTTAATCTTACATTAAGTTAACATTTCTCACTTGTAAATAAATCTCATACACTTACACCAATACACAAATACATTGACACATTTACATTGCTTTATTCCTATACATTGATACATATTACATTTGAGATCGCAATTCAATTTGGTTGTAAATTATTTGGACACTACTCTCCTAATAAGTCTCATCCCCATTTGTAAACATTTGTACCCCCACTCCCGGATACTTATTTGTAATAGCGTAGACTTTAAATTCTCGCAATTTACCGCTTTCAAATATACCATGGTTAGACCTAGGGTTTGTATGTACATAAAATCAAACGCTAGATAACCTAATACAAGACAAATACATGAAATCAATACACAATTCACACTTGCACCCCTAGGGTAATCCCGCTTGTTGCCTTCCAAAATGGGCCATGCTTGCACGTCGAGTTTCTTTGGCAAAACAATTCAAATGATCATAAGTCCCTCGATGACGCTTTCGAAAGTTGCCTAATCAAAAATGATCATAGTCCCTTCAAGCAAATTGCCAAAGACACTTGGCACCATTGCATTCATGGTCCATATGATGACCCGCGCCTGTCCCGTTAAACATCCTAATACAAGATTGTCCACCAAATACAATGGTGGAACAATACTGTTAAAAGGGTTAAAACATAGGAAAGATCTTTGAGAAATTTAGGGTAGATAGCCCTTGGTTACTTGACCAATTTGCAAAACACGCTTGCCTACTTTTCAAAACCACACTCCACAAACACTTTCAAAACAAACTTTCAAAAAAACATTTGAAACATCTTTTCGAAAAGATACACACCTTTGTAAAACACTCAAACACGAGTCATTACAATGGTTGCCTAAACAAGGCGTCTTTTTCAAAACATTTTCCAACCCACACACAAAGTACCATTTCAAACAATTGAAAGTGCAAGGCAAGTGATCTAAACCAAGTAACTAAGAGCCCATGGATAACCATGGATGAAAAGGGTGCTAATACCTTCCCTTTTCATAATCTACCCCCCGAACCCACGAAACATCTCAAAAGGTTTTTCCTGTGCTTTTTAACCTTTCCTTTAGGATAAAATAAAAAGTCGGTGGCGACTCTTGCTAAACCGAACAAGTGCAAAAACAAACGCAAAACTCAAGTCAGTTCTCCCATCGTATCACAGGCGCCAAACCCTCCGTCCCTCTTCATCTCTCTCTCTCACTCATTCATCTCTGATCTTCCCCTCCTCTCTGATCTCCCCTTCACTCTCAAGTTGCCAGAACATCTCTCCTCTCACTTCCTACACAGATGTTAATGGCTTCGTTTTTTTTGGGAGGTAAGATTCGGTTCTTGGACTTAACAGTTTCATTGTTTATGTTTTGTTCATGTTTTGTTCGTTAATCCATTTTATTGCTTATTGAGGTGTAGAAAAGGGTTTGAAAGGAGACGTGCCGTTGGGGTTTTTGCAGACTGGAAAAGGACGGTGAGATTTGAGCTGGGTGTTCCTTGGTGGCCAGAAGCAGGAAGGGGAGAAATGATGATGGTGAGGCGCGAGCTTCCGGTAACTTCCTTTTTTATCTTCTGTGATGATGATGCTTCTGAAACTTGGTTTGGTTGATGATGATGATTTCTGAAACTTCGTTTTGTTGGTAGTTTTTGTTGATGATGATAGTTTGTTCTGAAACTTTGTTATTTCTTTCCTCTCTCTTTGAACTTGAATGATGATAGTGATGCTGACTTCGTTATTTCTTTCCTCTCTCTTGAACTTGAATGATGATGCTTGTTGCTTTTGACTTTGTTTGGATAATGATGATGATTATCCTGAGACTTTGTTTGATTGTTTAGATTGTATGCTAGCTTGAGGATGATTGTTGAAACTTTGTTTGTAAGTTATTGATGATGGTTTCTGAAACTCTTGTCTATATGCTTAGACTGCATGCTAGCTTTTTGTTGGTATTTGGGACTGAGATGTAGGTTTTGGAAACTTGAGAATATTGTTATTGGTTTGGTGATGATTGTTGGCTTTGGTTTTACAGTTGAAGGTTTTCTCTCTCTTTGTTTTGGATAGTTTGGTGAGTTTGTAGGCTTGCTATGTTTTGCAGCTTGAATGTGGAGGTTTTTTAGTGCTTTTTGGAGTTTGGTTCTGAGTACTGAGTTTGAACTGTTTGTGAGAGGTTTGTTGGACAGTTTTTTTTGTGTATTTGTTGCAGTTTGAAGGCTTTTGCAGGTTTGGTGCAGTTTGAAATCTGCAGGTTTGGAGTTTTGCAGCTTCAGGCTTGTTGCTTGAAACTGTTATGCAGGTTGTGATTTTTGGGGCTTGGCTAGTTTTGGAACTGTTAGGCAGTGTTTGTTACAGTTTTGTTGCAGTTTGAAATCTGCAGGTTTGTTTAGTTTGGAAAATGTTAACAGGTTTTTGGTGATGTTCTTGCAGTTTGGTTCTGCAGGTTGGGCTGTGTGTTTGAACTACTAACAGGTTTTGTGATTTGTTGCAGTTTTGACAAAATGTTCTCCCTCTTCTTCTTATAGTTTCTCTTGGTCTTATCCTAGTTGCTTTTTTTGTTTTGCAACTTGTGACAGTTTAGCCAAACTGTACAATCCCAACAAAAAGGTGATATCTCTCCTCTCTCCATGATAAAAAACAACAATGCTTTTCTCTGCTTTTCTGAAAAGTTTGCCCATTTTTTAGGAAAATAATGAAAGTCTATGAAACAAGCCTTTTGCTTGTGATTTGGTTTACCATGCTTTGTACTTTTTGCCTGCTGTTTGTATTTTTTGCTGTTGTCTAGCTTGTCTTAGTTTCTTGCATCCAGTTTGGTTGCTTTGTCCAATTTGCTTGCATCCAGTTTGGTTATTTTGTCCAATTTGCTTGCTGCATTGCTGCCTATCTTAGTTGCTTGTATCCAGTCTGGTTGCTTTGTCCAATTTGCTTGCATCCAATTTGGTTGCTTTGTTTAGCACAGTTTGGCGCCTTGTTTGTGCTGTTTGGGCAGCATGCTGCAGTTTGGCTGTTATGTTTTCATTTGGACCATTTGCTTTGCATTCTTTAGCTTGCATTTTTCATTTTTCTCTTTGTGAACCAAGAAGAGCAATTTTCTTGTGATTTGCAAAGAGAAAAATAAAAACGTGATAAAAATAGCCCTCTGATTCCAAACGACAAACTTTAATGATGAGAATTTTCTTTCTTTTTGTTTTGAAAATTCTTATTTATGCTCCATTAAACTGTACTAATTTTTTCTGTCTTACTTTCATGTGAGCGCAAGTTGGATGGTGGCAAGCAGAGGAAGCAAGAAATTCTTTGTGGCGAGCATGGGAGCAATGGAAGCTTAGGCTTAGATTTGTAACTTAGAGATATTTTCCATTAGTTGTAATAATTTATTTTTTTCAAGTACTATAAGTTGTAAAACCTACAGCATTCGAATAATAAATTATTTTTGTAACAACATCTGAAATAAATGAAGAAAGTTTTTATGAGATAATCTGATATCCAATAAAAGTCCATTACTGTCAATAACTTACAATTCTTTCTTTGCATCCTCACTAATCCTTTAAGATTCTTGATTAAAAATAATTGAAACTGCATTCCAGATAACTTAAACCTTAAGTAATCCAAAGAGTTTGTAATCTCGTAACCTTGCAGCAGTATTCCAATCAAAATACACATTGTGTATTCCAATAAACAAGCAAACGTTTCATTCCATTAACAAAGCAAATGTCTTAACAGACACACATTATCTGGTTAACCTGGATCAGACAAAACCTGAATATTCCAAATGACAGTCTCAGCTCCCACTTCTTGTCCCAGATAAATAGGCCTTGAGAACAACCAGTAACCTTTCAGTAAAACTTGAAAAAAAAAGCATGAAAACATGTGACAGTTAATTGAATTTCTGAGAATTCAGTTTCTTCTGAGAAACGCGAGAAAAACCTTAATTTTTGATTTACTGCCATAGGAGAAAACCTGTCTGATCGATTCCTGAGCCATTCTTGAAAGTTTGAATAAACCCTAGGGTTGTGATTTCCTGTGAAAAATGGGAGGACAAATTTTGGGGTACAACACTCTACAACATTATAATCGCTCTTCTTGATTATTTTCAAAATCTCTTCCATTTCTTTCTGAGTGGTTTCAGGGATGATCATCGGCTGAGCCCTCGTCATGACAGGCTCTTCTTGGATCCCCTTCCCTTTATCAGCAGCAACAACAGAGGGTACAACCATGGGAGTAACAGTTTCTTCAATAACTGGAGTTCTCGCAGATATGTTGATCGGTGTAGGAGTAACCTTAGGAGCGGCTGAGGGTCCAAAGATTGCCTTTGGTGGCGCAATCTCCGAAAAGAAAATTCTTCCACTGCGGGTGATTTTACTCGTCCCAGCAATATTTCCTATGTCAGGAGTCTCTTCATTGGAACTTTCTTCAACTGATTCAATCTGCTTAACACCGTGGTAGAAGATCTCTCCTCCATAATTCCACGGTATTGATTTGTTGGACTTGTATGGGATAGGCCCCGACATAGTTAACTTCAGAGGTACAATTTTTGGATCGGATATAATCTTAACAGGTCTTTTGGAGACCTTGGAAAGATTGGCGGATATGGTAATTATCAAAACATCATTAACAGGAGTCGGAGTAGCAGGAGTTTTCTCAAAAAGGATATCTTGATTATCCATTAGGCGTTGGATGCCTAACTTCAACAACGGGCAGTCGGTTGGTAAGGAGGAACAAATACGGCAATCTTCTTCACAACCTGGGAAAATCTCGGCTTTCAACAGATTCATCTTGATCATTGGTAACAGAGTCATCAGATCATCAACAGTAGCAACATAAAGATCTTCTTCAACAGCATGGGCATCGTGACCATGTTTTGGCATTGGAGCAGAGATCACGTTAGGCTTTTCAGGGGCGTCGAATTCCACCTCTTTAGCATCTATTAAGTCCTGGATCTTATTTTTGAGGGCCCAATAATTATTGGTGTCATGCCCCAGGCTGTCAGAATGATAAGCACACTTGGCATTAGCATGGTAGTAAGGAGAAGATGTATTCGGATTCTTCGGAGCCTCTTTCAAACTTGCAAGGTTTAACTTCAACAGATGAGGGAGAACCTGAGCAGGCGTCATATTGATCCGGGTGAATTACCGTGCAGGCCTTTCCACCCTTGCTTGGTTGGTTCTAGGTTGAACATTTCTGGGTTGATCAGCTGCAGACTTCTGAATCATTACAGCCCCCACCGCTGACCGGCGCTCAATTCTTCCTTGACTTCTCTGAGAGTAGATAGCTGACACCTCTTTCTTTGTTGGAAATGTCTTCTTGATGGCAGTGGAAGCAGATGCATCCTTTTGAATTTTTCCGCTCTTGATTCCTGCTTCAACCTTTTCACCAGTCAGAATTAACTCGGTGAACCCCGCAGACGAACTTCCAATCAGGTGATTAAAAAATGGACCTGACAGTGTACCCAAGAACATATCAATAAGCTCTCTCTCAAACAATGGTGGCTCACCCTTCCAGCCAAGCCTCTCCATTTCTAGGCATACTCTTTGAAACCTTCATTTGATACCATGCATATACTCTGTAATTGAGTACGGGTTGGTGCTAAATCCACATTATATTGATATTGTCTGTAGAAGGCGGCAGCCAAATTCTCCCAGTTGTGCACATTAGATCTCTCTAGCTGGTAAAACCAATCCAACTACGTCCCTGAAAGACTGTCTTGGAAGAAATGGACCCACAGATCCTTATCAGAAGAATGCGGTTGGATTTTTCTGACGTAAGATCGCAGATGTATCTTTGGACAAGACAGACCATCGTACTTAGCAAATATAGGCACCTTGAACTTAGGGGGAATGACAATCCCAGAAGCCAGCCCTAGATCTTCAAAGTCCAGCCCATGCACCCTCTGTACCTCCATGGATGCCAGACGCTCTTCCAGATTCTTATACTTGTCATCTACAGGCGGGTACTGCTGCTCAGAATAATCTTCTTCCTCTTCTTCTTCTTCTTCCTCAGACTCAGATTGTACTGCATCTCCCTTTCCCGCCCCTTCCTCAGATGATGAGGGGAAATCAAGGACCCTTCTAGCTTGGTTCTCAAATCTTCTACCCAAAGTAGCCACACCAACTCTTTTCTTTTTCTTTTTCTCCTTTTCTTTCTCTAGCAAGGTTTTGAGATCCTCCTGACCCTTTGCCAAGGTCATGAGTAGTTGCTGGAACTGTGAATTCTGCGCTTGTAAGTCTTTAACTGTCTGCTCTATATCCATCTAGCTGAAATAAACAGCAGGGAGATAAGAAAACCTGGTGTGAATACCTATTTATGCATATATGAATGAGATGTATTCATGTAATGCATTCAAGGATTCAAAAATTCAAATTTGTTGCAAATAAAAAGAACACATGTCATATTAATAAGAAGAATTTGTTAGTACATAAATGCCCCATGGGCAAAATAATACAAAATTCTAATGTAAAAATACGTTGCGCATCCTCTTTGGTGCTATGTAGGTGTTGAGATTCTGCTCTTCGTGAAGTTGGCGAGTAAGTTCCAAAACCTTCTTCTCACTGGCGTAGAATTGGGCTTCAAAAGTATCACGTTCTCCCTTGAGCTGTATCCAACTCCTTTGCAAATCTTCAAGTGATGTTGGCATATCAGGATGTAGGAGGGTGTATGGAACCTCTCCTTCCGTAACAGGCTCTTTGATGACAAGAAGAATGTAGGGGTAAGGCATCTGAAGAATTTGGGCGCGGGTTCGTACCCACTTGAGGTAAGGCTCAAGGGGGATGGAATTCTTGTGTCCCAAGGTCTTACTGTCCACTTTGTTGGGCATCCTCCAAGCTCGGATAAACCTTTGTTGAAGTCCTTAAGGGTCGTTGTCAAAGTCAAAAACCAAGTCTGGAATCAGCATGTCATGAGGGTCATCCCTTCGGGCATACCCAAATTGTCTCAGAGCCAAACAGGGGTTGTAGGTAATGCCTCCCCTAATGCCTAGTAGTGGGACATTAGGAAATTCCCCACAACGATCAATGATGATAACATTTTCTCGGGATCGAGAACACCAATAGATATGTGAATGTGTAAGGGTCATCAATCGTTGTGACCACCTCAAGCCTTGCTCATTCTTCAAGACTGACTGGGGAAGGTGAGAAATAAACCACCTTGCTAGAGGAGGAGTACAGCACATGAGAACACCTCTTTTCCTCATTGCTCGAGTGTGAAATGAGTGTAGGATGTCCCCAAGCAATGTAGGCACAGGATTCCGAGATATGAAAATCTTGACAGCATTCACATCTATAAGCTGATCAGGGTTTGGGAACAAGACCAACCCATAGATGAGAAGTGCTACAATCTCCTCAAAAGCTTGTAGATCTAGAGAATTCCAGCAGTCTTGTGCCTTCTCAAACAAAAACTTTGCCAAGAAACCCTTGACACCACTTCTGGTTTCCCAATGACCTTTGACATCAGATGGTTGCAAGTGTAGGGCTTGAGCAACATCTTCAGGCTTTGGATCTCTTTCTGTACCGTTGTAGGGTAGTTGATGGAGAATAGGAATCTTCATGAGTTGAGAAAATTCCTCCAAAGTAGGCACAAGCTGGTAATCAGGAAATGTGAAACAGTGGTGTAGAGGGTCAAAGAACTGGAAGAGAACTTTCACCATGTCTTCTTCAATGTTGGAGTTGACCAAGTTGAGAAGTCTACCATGTCTTTCAGTGAAGGGAGAATTCTCTGGAATCTTGGAAGCAAGCTCCTTGAGTAGAGGAGGAATTCTCACAAGATTGACCTGGATTGTTTTCCTGCGAAGTGATTCCATAACCTACAAAACAGGAACAAAGATGAAGATCCAGGCCCTTGAAAATGGTTAGTGGATGCATATGATGCTTCATGATGTTTATGATGTTTATGCACAAGTATATGTATAAGCAAATCACACAAGATCCTAGTTTCAGGCTTGCATGGGGTTTCATATGTAAGTACCCTCTTGAAGTTTAGTTGGCTCAACCTGTTCTATAAATAGTAATCGGGTTCTAAGGAGCTCAATATCACTGGATTATTTTCTGTGTTCATTGTTTCAGTTTAGCCACTTAACTGGCGACTGAAATATTCCAAGAAAACAACCCTCAATGAGTGTATTATCGAGTATCTACCAACTTTGGACTGCACCAAAGCCAGTTATCTCACTACCCATAAAAAGGCCAAGATGGTCAAGTAAAGGTTCTAAAAGTCCATTAGTGCTTGATGACATCACTCAGCGGCCCTATATTCTCTTTGATTAACTCAAAGGCTACCGGTACCCACACATATGTTGTACTAATATAGCTATTGCTTCAACCATGTCGGTATACCCCGCATAGTTTTCACAACGTATTGTTATTTACCTATGAATGCTTCCCAAATCCGGGTAGAGGATTTCAAACCCAAACAATAGAACCAAATGTAAAGCAATCAAATCAAGCAAGATAAGCATGTAAAGGTGATCTAAACCCTAAGGTAACCCTACTTTTATTTTAAACCCCCAGCAGAGTCGCCGGTTCTGTGATGCGGCGGGATAACTAACTTGAGGTTTTGCGTTTGTGTTTGCAAATGTTTCGGTTTAGCAAGAGTCGCCACCGACTTTTTATTTATCCAAAGGAAAGGTCAAAAAGCACAGGAAAGACCTTTGAGATGTTTTCTTGGGTTCGGGGGGTAGATTATGAAAAGGGAAGGTGCAAGCACCCTTGTCATCCATGGTTATCCATGGGCTCTTAGTTAATTGTTTTAGATCACTTGCTTTTGCTTTTCAATTGTTTGAAATGGTGCTTTGTGTGTGGTTTTGAAAGTATTTTGAAAAGAGGCCATCGTTGTGGCAACCTTTGTAATGATTCTTGTTTGAATGTATACAAAGGTGTTTTGTCTTTTGAAAAATGTTTCAATGTTTGAACGTTTGTTTTGGGAAAATGTTTTGAAATTATGTGTTTTGAAATTAGCAAGGATGTTTGCAAGCTTTGATCAAGTAACTAAGAGTTGTCTACCCTATCTACTCAAAGATCTTTCCTACACATTTTTAACCCTTTTACAGTGTTGTTTTACCATTGCATTTGGTAAACAACCTTGTGTTTGGATGTTACACGGGACAGACGCGGGTCATCGTATTGACCATGATAGCAATAGTGCTAAATATCTTAGCAGGTTTTTTGTTTGAGGGACTAGATCATTTATGTATAGGCAACCAAGATAGCGTCATCGAGGGACTATGATCTTTTGTTTTGTTTTTGTTTTGCCAAGATATTCAACATGCATACCATGGCCATTTTAAAGGCAACAAGTGGATGAAACCCTAGGGGTGCATGTGTGCATTTGTGTTGTCAATTTACATGCATTTTGTCTTTGCATTAGGTCTAGCTATTTGTTTTGATTTTGGATATTGCATAATAACCCTAATCTCTATCATGGCATATTTGAAAGCATTAAATGCGTAAAATTATTCTAAGCTATTACAACATTGACATGGGGAGGGGGATACAATTTTGAATAGGGGATTATTTGCAAGAAAATATAAAACCCTAAATCAACTATTACAACCAAATTGAACTCTTTGCAAATAAATAAATAAGCAATATTTAAATAGACAATTAAATAAATATGCAATATATTATAAACATGCAAAAAATGTTTTTGTATTATTTTTATATATGTAAAAATAAACTATTTAATGCATTAAAAATAATAAAATAAAAGATTATTTTTATTAAGGGTGGAAACCCTAATTTGTTTTAAGAAAATATATATATATATATATATATATATATATATATATATATATATATATATATATATATATATATATATATATATATATATATATATATATATATATATATATATATATATATATATATATATATATATATATATATATATATATATATATATATATATATATATATATATATATATATATATATATATATATATATATATATATATATATATATATATATATATATATATATATATATATATATATATATATATATATATATATATATATATATATATATATATATATATATATATATATATATATATATATATATATATATATATTATGTATTATTTATTTATGTACAATAAAATAAATAAAATATATACAAATGTTGAAAAATAAAAATAATGTGAGAAAATATTATTTAAGTATATATAAATACTAAAAAAATAAAATAAAATATTTTTATATTATTTACAAGTTTTATTAAAGAAAATAAAAGTATATACTATTTAATTTATTTCTATGTCCAAAAAAAATAATTAAAAAAAATTAAAATATGAAATTTTATGAAAATATTTTTGGTATTTTTAATGTTTCAGAAAAATAAAATAAAGTCAGAAATTCAAAAAGAAATTCAAAAATATAAAAAATAATGCAAATGGGCCAGGGGGTGCAAAGAGCACAAAGGAGGGTGCAAAGAGTGAGAAATAGCCAGGCTCAACCCAAGCTACTTCATCTTCAACCTTGTGTCAAACAAAAACGCGCGCCTGTGTATAATTCTGGAAATCCTGCATACGTGCTCTAAAGCAAAAACTCACAACACAAAAGTTATAGCATTTTTCAACATGATTCCAACCATATAATTTTTCAACATGATTCCAACCATATAAAGAACTTAATCTAACTCTCAAAGACCAGAGAGAATTTCTCTGGCCCTAATTTCTAACCTAACTTTTTCAGAAAGTTCATCAATCAAATTCTCTCAACTCAGTTAACTTAAATGAAATATATGCATATGTACAGCTTAAGGGCAATGAGTACTACATTTTTTATTCATAAACCTAAGCCTAATAATTCCTAAATAGAGAGATAGGAAGTTGGAAAATACCTGCTTCAGTTGAACTCGAGTATGACAATGTGGAGGTTTTCAGTGAGGCCTGAGATGTTTGTGAGCTTGCTTGAACCTCCTCTGACCTTCCCCAGTGCTTAGTTGGCTTTGAACTTGCTTGAATAAGCTTGTAGAAGTCAACCTGCACAAGCTGAAATCAGAAATGGTGAAGGGTGTAAATGGAGTTACAGTCCATGGCCAAGGGTTGGGATAGCTTAGGTGGGTTGTATAGAGTGTATTGGAAAAGGTTTGGGGCAAAACGCACGATTGGTTTGTGAGATGGAGGTGCAACTGCAGAAGCTGCCCTGTTTTGCAAGTTTATGGTGTTTTGCTGTTTTGGAAGGCTTGAGAAGTGGATAGCTCGTGTTTTTGACTCAAGGCAATATGAAAAACTTGTTTGGAATGGTTACAAGGGTTGATTTTATCAGATAGGAGTGTTCTATTTGTTTTTGCAAGTTGACTTGGCTTTTAAGAAAAGTGTGAAATGACAATGCAAAGGGTTGTACCATCTAGCTTAGGGTCTTCCAAGAGTTGGTAACAATTGCCTGATACTAGTGAACTTTGTTTGCTGCAAAAGAAAGGGTTCAAGGCTCAAGAGGAACAACTTAACAAAAGCCAACTTTATGAAAATGGCAATGTTGCCTTTTTGCTATTTTTGGATTAATCCCTTGTGTAAACCTCTATTGATCAGAAAAAAAGCATCAAAACATTGAGTTTGCATTCAATTTTTGAGTGTGGAAGGGTTTTAGAGACATGTATTCAGTACCAATGAAGGTGGACAGAAATTGCAACTTGTAGCATAATGAAAAATGCCATGGATCAAAGTGACTTTTTGCCAATTCAAACCTTTGATTCTCCCTAACCACAAATTATTTGGAGAGTTCTTGGAAATTTTGGAAAGTTTGTAACATGCCCTACAATCCATATTTGAAATGAATTTTGAGATTCCAAGTGGAACTATGTGAAAAATTTCCATGAAGATAGGTCAAAATCCTGCCTATACTAGGGCAAAATTTCACTAGTTAAAAGTTTCATGGGCCCTTGTTCCAAAAATCATACTTGAGATCCAAGAATCTTTTGGGAAAACTTTGTGAATCAAAGTTGTAGATTTTGTGAGTACTGCAACTTTCATGTTGGAAGTTTTGTTTGAATCCAATTGCATCATGGAGAAAAAATTGGGCAAAATTGGAAAAAAATAAGAAAATTTCATAACTTAGAAAAATTCTAAGTTATGAAATTTTTCAATCTTAAACCCTAATTTGCAAAATTAGGTTTCTTGATGAACAAGTTTCATTTTTTGACACATCTTGATTAAAAATGACCCTTGGCACTTGATTTTGACAAAAAGCCAAAGTTTGACTTTTCAGTGTATAGTTGATTTTTGATCAGTTGACTGGAAAATTCATCTGTCAATCCAATGCAATTGAGATCTTTGACCTTGTGAATAGGTCAAGATGATGCCATTGAGTCCTTGATCAATGCTTGAACCCAATTTTCCATTGGCTAGTTGAAAAATCAGAAATTGCCCTTGTACAGTCAAAACCCTAAAAATGACCATTTTGCCCTTTTGATGATCTGATCAATTTCTTGAGGAGTTGTGGTCCAAACTTCATCAAATGGTTCATATGAGCCTATAATGTTGATGTGGATAAAAATGATGAGGTTTGACTATAAATTGGCCACATTGACTTTTTCCTCAATACAGTTGATTTCTAGGTCAACTGTCCAATTGACTGGGTAAAAAATTTGATTTAAAGCTTGAAACTTGGTAGGGAAATATTATAAGTCCAACATGAAATATGAAAGTAACTTTGAGCATTGGAAGTCCAAAAATCCTTGTGCAATATCAATCCTAATTTCAAGTCAACAGTGCAAGGAGATGTCTTGAGCAGAGCAAACCCTAATTCTGTGTGGAGTCCAAAGAGTCTTGTGAGGGGAGATCTTGATAAAATGAGAGGGCAAATTTTGGGTACAACAAAGTGAAAAGACTCTTCCAATGACAAGTCTCCCATAATCAAGGGGCATGACATGTTACTGTCTAACTCATTTGTGGCAGTCAGGTCAAGATTCCAAGAATCTCACAAGAAATGATGAATAACCAGGGCAAGTCTGCATCTGAATCATTTGGGGCATTGAACTTGAATTCCAGCAAAGGATCACGTATGACCAAGTACACATTTTCTAGAAGTGCTACAACATTGGACAACAACAAATCCGCACACAGTTCCCTTTCATAAGGTGATCCCTGTTGAAGTCTGCAGAGCCACCTCTATAAGGTTATCCGCATAGAATAATCTTCACGGATAAGGGTATAACCCTACAAGGCCAAACTCATGGATACCCCCACAAAGTATGATTTATGCAATCCCCAACCAGAGTTTCAATCTCCAGAAAACCCTCTTCCCAGCTGAGTTGGTCGTAATAAGAAGCCTTGAGAAGTTCTGCTAAAAGAAAATACCTCTCCAACAGTTTGTCAAATACTCTCTTCAACCGAGTTATTTTCCCACAACTACAGATTCCCCAATTTGAGTTTGCTTCTCAGACTATCACAAATTAAGGACCACAACCCCTAATCCCAGTGAAGTCATCAACGAAGTCAGTGTTATCTCTGAAAGTTACTGCAAAGCTGAGACCGACCAAATAACAATTCAAAAGCTCCTCTTCCCAGTAGTTTGCCACTATTTCTAGTGAATTGCTATGAAGCCTGGAAACCGACCAGATAACAGTGTGATTTGTACAAATCACTAATAAAACTCCTCTTCCCTAAGTAGAGTTCGCCACTATTTTCAATGAGTTGCTGCGAAGCCTGGACCCGACCAAATAACAGTTTAAAAGCTCCTCTTCCCATGAGAGTTTGCCATTATTTCCAATGAGTTGTTGCGAAGCCTGGAAACCGACCAGATAACAGTTAACTTCTTTATCCCTAACAAGTTGTTAACTTCCCATTCTCTCCAATCAAGAGATAACTCCCTAGTAGAGCAACAGACAACTAAAAATCCTAAACTCTTTTCCCAAGAAGAAATCAACACTCTCCACAGAGTCTTCTCAAACAAGTCAACATTCCCCAGCGGAGTTCTCCTTAAATAACAGAACAGGAATCCCCAGCGGAAACATCCTAAAACAAGGTCTGAAGAGGAGCATACTCTTCATTCACAACAACAGTCTGGGATTTCATTTCCCAAGGCTCACCAGTATTTGTCAAGGATTTATTTTCCCAGACAAAGATACACTTCAATAACATTTGACATTCATACTCATATAACATACGCATACAACATAATCTCATTTATTTGAGAACATCATCACGCCATGCATACTTCTGCATGAAACTAACCCTCTTCCTTGCAGGAAAAGTCAATCAAGTCCTCTTCTGGATGGATTCACTTCTTCCAGTTAATAATAGGCGATCAATCAAGTCCTCTTCTGGATGGATTCACTTCTTCCAGTTAATAATAGGCGATCAATCAGTCCTCTTCTGGATGGATTCACTTCTTCCAGTTAATAATAGGCGATCAATCAAGTCCTCTTTTGGATGGATTCACTTCTTTCAGTTAATAATAAGTGATTAATCAAGTCCTC
Source organism: Vicia faba (assembly GCA_948472305.1). Taxonomy (NCBI): domain Eukaryota; kingdom Viridiplantae; phylum Streptophyta; class Magnoliopsida; order Fabales; family Fabaceae; genus Vicia; species Vicia faba. The sequence goes on from OX451740.1 coordinate 654,124,506, forward strand.
TTCTGGATGGATTCACTTCTTCCAATTAATAATAGGCGATCAATCAAGTCCTCTTCTGGATGGATTCACTTCTTCCAGTTAATAATAGGCGATCAATCAAGTCCTCTTCTGGATAAATTCACTTCTTCCAATTAATAATAGGCAATCATTCAAGTCCTCTTCTAGATGGATTCACTTTTCCAGTTAATAATAGGCGATCAATCAAGACTTCTTCTGGTTAGATTTATTTCTTCCAGTTAAAGACAGGCGAATCAAAGACCTCTTCTGGTTAGATTTAGTTCTTCCAGTTAAAAACAGGCGAATCAAAGACCTCTTCTGGTTGGATTTATTTCTTCCAGTTAAAGACAGGCAAATCAAAGACCTCTTGTGATTGGATTTACTTCTTCCAGTTAATAATAGGTGATCAATCAAGACCTCTTCTGGTTGGTAACTTTCCCTCTACTATTTTTAATGCTAGTGATCTTGTTATGATTATTTCATTAACTGAATTTCTGATGGAAGAAGTTAGTACTTATGTCCCCCTCTTGGAGCCAATGCACTTTGGCTTGTTGGGCCCACCATAATTCTTCTTTCTTTAAGTAGTTACCTGTATCATTTTGAATTTGCTTAATAATCTTTTTATTGACACTGCCTTGGTTATGGGTCTGTGCATCCTCAAGTTTCTGATGTATGTCCTTTATCTTCTTTTTGTTGATCCAAAAATTCTCTTTCCCGCACTCCTGCAACTTCTCAAGCGTGACCTTAAGTTTATTTTTGGGTCAGGTTCCCACTCTCTCCAGCTCCATGAGACCATATCACGAACTTAGGATTTCGAACCAAAGTCTTTCAAACTTTTTAGGCCTATCCCTAGACCGATTTCTGTTCTGGTCTTTCCTATAGTTGTGAAAAGTCAGCATAATAGGATTTTGGTCAGAATTTTGTCTTGGGAGGTGCACATTCTACAGTCAAGGAACCATTCCATCTAATTAGTATTAGCTATGAATCAGTCCATCCTTGCCGTGATATACCGGTTTCCCTCTTGATTGTTACTTCCTTGGTTATGGGTTTGTGCATCCTCAAGTTTCTGATGTATATCCTTTATCTTATTTTTGTTGATCAAAAAATTCTCTTTTCCCCACTCCTACAACTTATCAAGCGTGACCTTAAGTTTATTTTTTGGGTCAGGTTCCCACTCTCTCCAGCTCTATGAGACCATATCATAGACCTTAGGATTCTCGAACTAAAGTCTTTCAAAAACCTTTTAGGCCTATCCTTGGAGCAGTTTATGTTCCGGTCTTTCCTATAGTTGTGAAAAGTCAACATAATATGATTTTGGTTAGAATTTTGTCTTGGGAGGTGCACGTTCTGTAGTCATGGAACCATTCCATCTAATTAGTATTAGCTATGAATCAGTCCAGCCTTGCCGTGATATACCAATTTCCCTATTGATTGTTACTCCAAGTCTCTATAGCTTTAGTGAAACCTAGATAAAATAAGCCGTGAGCATCCAAGGTATTGTTAATATTAAAACACAAGTTAATATCAATAGGATTCCCCCACCCCCCCCCCCCCCCCATTTTCTCATTATCATTAGTTATGATATTCATATCACCAAAGATAAGCTATTCATCATAATTGTATCTCTGAGCAAGACTAGAAATTAGATTACAAAGGAATTTTCTTTTTTCTCTATTTTAGGATATTCGTATAATACCGGTACCTCTTTATACCCCCTCATCATTATCGCCATTAGTACTGGCGACATAAAAATAAATGAAATTGGTATTAGAATAAAGAATATGCAAATTTACATCCTTTTCCCAGTGAATGGATAAACCCCCAATCCCGCCCCATAGTGCAACAATTCACAATATGATTGTTGGTTAACGTATCAACTTTATTGATTTTGTCATACAATTTATCATTCATATTATATTTGGTTTCACTTAATAAAACTATATTAGGGACATTACCTGAGTAAAATATCTAATTGTTGCGGGTTTATCCAGCCCCTGATAGTTCCACGAAATAACTCTCATTGCTCCCTGGGAGCCTCCTCTAGAAGGCTTTCCATATCCTTTGTTGCTTCATTTAGCTTTTAGTATTCATGTAGGCTTAATTTCCAAAAGTCTCTTTTTTTTTGTTAGCACCATTTCTTTATTTTTCTTCTTTCCCTTCTACTCCTGTTATAGTTAGCTTTTCCAACTTATTCATCATGGATTTTTGAAAGGGGCTGTACTGACTAATACTGGGATTTCTTTTTAGGTTTCTGTTGTAGTTTTTTCCCTTTGTTGAAACAATCTTCTCTCTACCTAAATCGTCCTCAACCATGGCCCAAGCGGGTTCAATTCTGTGAATCCATGTCCGAGATTCGAGGTATTCTTGTAGTGTTCCTAATTATGCCCAATCATACCACAAGTGAAACAGAACATGTGTAACTTCTCATACCTGAAATCTACCTAAATTACTCCACTGGCCTTGCTACCAATGTACATGTCGAGTTTCAGCGGCTTGTGGATGCTAATTTTAACTTTCATCTTCACTATGACTGATTGGTCATGCATATCAAAAACATCTACTTCGCAGACTTCCCCTAATTTTTCTCCAAGCTTTAGGCCCATATGAATTATCTTCCCGTGTATGGGTAGGCCCCATATATGCACCCATATAAGTGCTATTGAGAAATCTAATATGTTCAGAGGTGATATCCCATTCCATTCTTATAGAATAAGCCACGAGTTCCTGAATAACCAGGGACCCCCTTTTCAGTATTCTATTATGATCTTCCATGTTATCCATTGTTATTTTGAAGATATTCTGTTCGAGTTAATTGATTGACATGTTCTTTGGGTTGCATCCACTACGCCAAAAAGGCCTTTAGACAGCGCACCTTAGACAGCGCACCTTATACAAAAGCGCTGCTATAAGTAAATTAAAAAATAAAACACAGAAACTGTATACGAAAATGAGTAAAAGTGTTGCTAAAAGGCCGACCTTAGACAACACTTCTGAAAAGTGCTGCTAAAAGGGTTGCTTTAGAAAGCGCTTAAAAAAGCGTTGGTAAAGGATCACATTAGTCAGCGCTTCTCCGAAGCACTGTCTAAAGTCATATAAATTTATTAAAAAAAATCTTAAAAGTGCTGCTAAAAGGGTTGCTTTAGAAAGCGCTTAAAAAAAGCGTTGGTAAAGGACCACATTAGCCAGGGCTTCTCTGAAGCTCTGTCTAAAGTCATATAAATTTAAAAAGAAATCTTAAAAGTGCTGCTAAAAGGTTTGCTTTAGAAAGTGCTTAAAAAAAAGCGCTGGTAAAGGACCACATTAGCCAGCACTTCTCCTAAGCGCTGTCTAAAGTCATATAAATTTTTGAAAAAAATCTTAAAAGCGCTGCTAAAGGTCCATATTAGCCAACACTTCTCAAAAGCGTTGTCTAAAGTCATATAATTAGAATTAAAAAATAGAATCCCTCCAGAACTCGTTTTAATTCACATAACTCGTTTCTATTCACACTTTTCTCTTCGTCCTTCTGTCTCCGATACCGCCCTCCTTCCGCTGTCCCTCTGATCGCCCTTCTTCCGCTGTTCCTTTGACTGTCCTCCTTCTGCCGTCCCTCAGTTGTCGTCCTTCATCGTATCTCAAGGTAAGTTTCCCTTGTTCCTATCTCTACTGTTGTTATGGTTCTTTGGGTATTTGGTTTATAACATTTGGTTTTTTGGACTCTCTTGTAGGACTTCTATCAACCATTTCACCAACATTTGGTTTTGTTAAGCTTGGTTCAGCATTTCCTTCTACATTTCTAGGTATTCATTTCCTTCTACATTTCTAGATATTTCCTTCTACATTTCTGTAAAACATGTGACCTGTTTATAAGTTCGATTAGTTAGTGATATAAACTTTGTTAGGTTGTCCGATTTTATTTAGTTTCGATAAAGGTTGGATCTTGATGTCGCGTTTATTCGTGTATAAACTAACCGAGAAACTATTGGGGCTACCCGTTTTGTTTTATTTGTTAGAGTTTCAGGTTTGAATTCAATGTTGTGTCACTTTGTGTGAGAAAATTTGAAAGAGATTTTGATGCATGTTGTTATGAATTCAAGGTTTAATTCGGTTATGATGCCACTTTGTTGCGATAGTTTGATTTCATTTTAGTTTCGATGACGACTTGATGTTTATGCCGTGTTATTCACATAAGATATAGTCGAGAACCATTCATGGGGCAGCAATTCATCTTTTACTGTTGCTTTGAGATTCAGATAACTTTATTGTGTAATTTGATTTAAATTTTAAAGTTCGCATGGTTGTGACATTGGGTGTTTTCCCATTTTGTTTCAAATCTTCTTGAGTTGAAACTATCGAGCATTCATAACTTGTTATAGTTGTTGCCCAATTCTTGTTTAATCGAATAAATCATGTGTTGAAATCAATTTTCCATATTCCGATTCTTAAATTGTGTAACAAAATGAGGTCTTTGATTTTATTTTCATTTGAGGATTGGTATCGTGATTTTATTCTCAACTCTATGCATTTTCAATGTTAGTGTGCTTACTAATAAGTTGGTTAAGACTTTTTTGTATTGGTGTAGTTAGTCGAAGACCATCACCAATTTGAAGAACATCAAAGCAGGATCATCCTCCGCCGGCACCAATAACCCCTCTTCTTTCTTTGGTAAGTCAAGTTCAAATTCAACATTATCGACTCGTTTATTTATTTACTATCTGCTTCCTAAATTATAAAACATTCTATTTATATCAATTAAAAAGCACAATTAATTTTATATAGAAATAATTAATTTAGTCTATATCGATCTAGAACTAATCCGATTAAATCTTATGAAATATTTCTAAAAGTTTGTATTAATATTCTTTTTGTGTCGCGAAAGTATTTTTCTTTATGTGCTTTTGAAATATTTGCGTGAATAATTATAGGGTTTTTGTTTACCTTAATTAGTAGTAATTCCATGGATAAAAAATGGATGACTTCCGACCGATTGTCAAAAGAGTATGAGAATGAGGTATTGGAATTCGTTAAGTTTGTTGTTGAACACGTCAAAGACTCCAGTCGAATGAAATGTCCTTGCTTGGGTTGTTGTTATGTGGGTCGGGTTGATGCAGATGGATTGAAATCGCATTTACTGACGCGTGGGATTTATCGAAGTTATAAGTGTTGGATATATCATGGTGAGAAAATTAACGAGAATGTTAAACCGAGGGAGAAAAGTAATACGACGACCTATGCTCTAGATGACAATGACACGAATACATACGATTGTGATTGAGTCGAAGAGATTGTAAAAGCACTTGAAGAAGATCTTAAGGATTGTCCCAAAATGTTTGAGAGGTTGTTAAGCGATGCAGAGAAACCGTTGTATAAAGGTTGCACTAAATTCACAAGACTGTCTACGGTATTAAATTTGTACAACTTAAAGGCGGGAAATGGATGGTCAGATAAAAGTTTCAGAGTTATTAGCCCTTATGAGAGATATGCTTCTGGAAGATAATGTTCTTCCTAATCGAACCTATGAGGCCAAAAAAAGTTGTGCTCTATTGGCATGAGCTATGATAAGATACATGCTTGTCCAAACGATTGTGTTTTGTTTCGAAATGAATATGCATCGTTAAGTGAGTGCCCTAAATGCGGTTTATCTCGATATAAGAAAAAAATGTCTCCAGCAAAAGTCTTATGGTATTTTCCTATAATTCCGAGATTTAGGCGCATTTTTCATAATGAAACCGGTGCAAGACACTTGACTTGGCATGCAGATGAAAGAATTATTGGTGGAAAGTATTGACATCCGGCAGATTCACCATAGTGGTCGAAAATTGATGATGATTATCCTGATTTTGGAGAAGAAGCAAGAAACCTTCGCTTGGCATTATCTACTGATGGAATGAACCCACATGGTCTTCAAAGTATCTCACATACCACATGGCATATGATTATTATGATTTATAACCTACCTTCATGGCTATGTATGAAGCGTAAGTACATGATGTTATCTATGTTAATTTCTGGGCCTAAACAACCAGGGAATGACATAGATGTATACTTGACACCTTTGATCGAAGATTTAAAGATTTTGTGGGAGAACGGTGTGGAGGTTTATGATGGATATAGTAAAGAAAGTTTCAATTTGAGGGAGATGTTGTTTGGCACAATTAATAATTTTCCAGCATACGGGAATCTATCTGGGTATAACATTAAAGGTCAATGTGCGTGTCCTGTTTGTGAAGATGGAACCGATACGACACAATTGGAACTTTGTCATAAGAATGTGTTTCTTGGTCATTGTAGATTATTACATTCTAAACATCACTACTGTGGGTGGAGAAAAGCATTCAATGGAGACATCGAACAACGTAAAGCTCCACCTGCATTGTCAGGTGACCAAATTTTTGAAAAGGTGAAAGATGTGTGTACTCAGTTTGGCAAGCCTTTTGCACATAAGGTTGTCAAAGGTGGGTAGAAGAAGAGGTCGGTTTTTTTTATAATTTCCATATTGGAAGTCTTTATATGTGAGACATTTTCTCGATGTTATGCATATTGAAAAAAATGTATTCGAAAGTGTTATTGGTACGTTACTCAATATAAAAGGAAAGTCTAAGGACGGCCTTAAAGCAAGGGAGAACATGTTAAAGATGGGAATAATAACTGAATTAGAACCTGTGAAGAAAGGAAGACGAACATATCTACCACCTGCTGCTTTTACTCTATCTAGAAAGGAGAAAAAAATATTGTGCAAGTTTCTAAGTGAAGTTAAAGTTCCAGAAGGATACTCTTCAGATATTAGAAGACTTGTGTCTATGAAAGACCTCAAGTTGAAGAGTTTAAAGACACATGATTATCATATTATAATGGAGCATTTTCTACCAATATGTATACGTTCTATTTTTCCAGAAAAAGTAAGAAGCGCCATAACTAAATTGTGTTTTTTCTTTAGGTCAATTTGTAGTAAGGTGATCGATCCCGAGGTCTTACCAACACTGCAAAAAGAAATAATTATTACCTTGTGTGAGCTTGAGATGTATTTTCCTCCCTCTTTTTTTGACATAATGGTATATCTAGTTGTTCATCTTGTGAAAGAGACACAATTGTATGGACCAACTTATATGAGATGGATGTACCTTGCTGAACATTATATGAAAATATTAAAAGGGTACGTGAAAAACAAAAGTCGCCCAGAGGATTGTATTGTTGAACGATACATTGTTGAAGAGGCAGTTGAGTTTTATACTGAATATTTGTCCAATGTTCAATCTGTTGGGCTCCCCAAAACTCATATTTTTGAAAAAAAGGAAGGTAAAAAATTATTTGGAAATAAAATTGAGACAATATCAAGGGATGAATGGGAGCAAGTGCATTTGTATGTTCTGCACAATGACAGTGAGGTTGAGCCATATGTTGAAATGCACAAGGCTGTACTCCGAGGGTTAAATCAGAACATAAATGAAAATTGGATAGTACGAGAGCACAATCAAAGTTTTATACAATGGTTTAAGGATCATATTTATTCAAAGCGCTCTTCAGATCCCGCTTCAATAACAGAAAGGTTGAGATGTTTGGCATATGGTCCAAGTTTGCATGTGTTTTCTCATAGCGCATACGCAATAAATGGATAAACATTTTATACCAAAGAACAAGATGATAAAAGTACTATGCAAAATAATGGTGTCATCGTGCTAGCTAAAACAATACACATATCAAGTATGAAGGAATTAAACCCCAAATATGCAAATCTGTCATATTTTGGGGTTATTGAGTATATTTGGGTGTTTGATTACGAGAAGTTTCAGATTCCTATCTTTGGTGACAAGTGGGTAAATAGTAGTGGCATATGAATGGATAAGTCAGGATTTCTACAAGTTGATCTTAATAGGGTGGGGTACAAAGACGAGCCTTTTATTCTAGCATCTCAAGCTAAACAAGTGTTCTTTGTCACTGACCCGACGAGTATGAAATGGTCTATAGTGCTATTATCTAACAAAGTGATTGATGATACAGGTGTAGATCAAGGTGATATTGATGTTGAGAATTAGTCATGTATTAGGAGGAATGATCAAGATGAGAATATTATTACGGATGAATCATATATTAGAAACGATCATAACGAGGGAATTTGGATCAATTATGACATCCACATTGCTAAGAAACAAGTAATTCATATTCCAACCAAGAAAAGAAAGAGATGTTAGTGAAAGAGGTAATATAGTAAAATTTTATATATTATGTCATTTTCAATAAATTTATATGCTCTTCTTTATTTGTCATTTGTTATATATTCAATTGATTATGGATTTTTATATTGAGTTTATGTTTTTCTTTATTACAGGTTAGATGGCTAGTAACGAGGATCACCCACATGATGATGCTATTGATGATGGAGATCATGAGACCGTTATTGATCATGAAGTGGAAATTAGACGGGGAATAACAGTTATGAAGAAAGTCATTCGTGATAGAGACAGAGGCATAAAATTAGATGTGCATTGGAGCCAAAGTGGCCAACTAATTGAGCCTAACAGTTCAATAGTGACAAGTTTTATTGGTGCACTTGTAAGGAATAAAGTTCCAATTACTTGTGATGATTGGAGAAAATGAGAGTTGAAAGAAACTAAAGAAATTTTTTGGAGTGAGATACATGTACCATATTTAATGAAGTTCCAATTTGTTTTTAATGACGAATATGTCCTTAAATTACTTGCACTAACGCACTATGTGTATGTTTTTCGTAAAGGTTTTTCAACAACATTGATGATACTAGAAGAACTTTTTGTCTCCGATTGGCCGGAAAACTACTAAGAGGGTTTAGGACTTTTTTAAATATCAAGTTTCTTAAGGATGCGGATAAAAAATTTGTTGATGCAGAGCTTCCATCTAAATATGCATGTTTGGTTTCACCTAAAGAATGAGAAACATTTAAAGCCAAACGAAAAACCCAAGAGTTTCAGGGTGTAAGTGAAATAAATTGGCAAAGAGCATTAAATCCCGTGTATCCATACAGAAAAGGGCGTATTGGATATGGACGTTTAGAACAGTCTATTGTAAGTATCTATAAATTGAAATGATATACTTGTTCATCATGAATTATATTTGATCATATTATTTGGCTTAATGTGTAGTTAACAAAGGAGAATAATTCTGAAACATCTCTTCCGACACATGTTTTGTGGAAGGAAGCCCATGTGGGCAAGAATGGAGTTGTCAAAGAAGATGTTCAAAAAGTTTTTGAGAAATGTGTAAGTATAGCATTATTGATTTAATTAAATCAAAAGTTTAGTAACATATAATTAAGACAAATTTTCAATATTCATATGAATTTCAGGAGACTCTATCTCAGTCTATATGTCCAGATGAAGACAATGATTGCAGGAGCATACTTAATCGAGCATTAGATGTTCATGAGTATTCTGGTCAGGTGAGGGGTAAAGGATTTGGAATCACTCCAAAATCCTTGAAGATGAAAACACAAAATACTCCTAGCAATAAAGAACTGCAGGAAACCTTGGAAGCACTACAAGCTGAAGTCTGTGAATTGAGAAGGGAAAAAGAATTAAGAGAGCAAGCTTCAGGTTTTAAAGCTACTAGTGACAAAGATAGTATCAGTTATAATTTTCAACCGAATTTTCCAGAGGTAATTATATATATCATTATGAAATTAAATTAGCTTAATTTATTTAATTGAAATATATACACAATAAAAATTTGAAATTTATTATTGGTTTTAGGGAATTTTACCTTGTCAACTCTACTTATCGTCACCGACTTATTGGATGGTTGGCAAGGGAAAAGTGTATAACACTTTGGGAGAATTACTTGACACTAAACCGCTCCCTACTGGCTGTTTGAAAGTATCGGTTGACATTGATTTGGAGAAGGATGTGTTATTACCACATCCTGACGATGTTTCGGATGCCACATTGGTGGGAGATGCAATAAGTTCGTTTGTTGCATGATCGTCAAGCCTCATTAGTGTAGATGATAAGGTATGCTTAAACCATATATATGAACCTTTGAGTATTCAAAGTTTTTACACGCATTTTACATACATTTGTTTTTACATGGTTATGTTAATTAGACTCCAACAAAATTCAAAGCAAAAGACAAGGGGATTCCGCGGCAAACCGAGTCAGTTGCATCAATAAAATATGTACATCACAATTATATGATATTTATGCATGAACATTATTAATTCGTGATCTTATACTTCACATAACTAATTATATGATCTTTAGATTCATGCTAAAGAGAATGAAGATGTCGGTAGGGGTAAGAATCCTAAAATTAGCAACATTTTCACACAAAAAAAGGTTGTTGCTAAGAAGATCACGGCTAAAAAAAACATACTTCCAAGTTTAGGTCGTGCCTTGGGACATTTTTAGAAATGTCTGATATTCCGGAAGGAAATACTCGTCTTCTACCTATGGAGTTTGGTATTTTTGGTTTTAAATATTCCGAAACAATTGGTATGGAGGATTTTGATCAAGTTTTACAACATACATAATTAGGCCTCGGTGTTGTTAATACATACATAAGGTATATCCGATCTACTTTGTCTAATTAATTGATCAATTCATTTACTCATTTCAAATGTTAATGATGTCTTTTATTTAAGGTTTTTGTAAGAAAAATTGATGCGCCCGAGTGGATTGGAGCAAAGATTTGCTTTCTTATCTCCTTTCAATACCAACTTAGGATTAATCATGCATAAACCAGATGAAGTCATGGCGTATGTACTCGAGCGTTTTATGGCTGACAAAGATACCGAAAAGTTGTTCTTTTTACCGCTTAATACTGGCAACGAGTTAGATTTTCATTCTAAACTCATCTATTATAATTTTTCATATTTTGACGTTGTGTAGAAAGTTTTCATCGCACATTTGTTTAATCTTACATTGGACATTGGTTGTTGGTCACGATTAATCCTATTAGAGAAGTTGTATATTATCTGGATTCTTTATGCAATAATCCAAGTACATACCAAGATATGAAGAATATGGTTGATACGTAAGTGAGATTGTTCTAAATATTCGTGTATTTATTTATTTATTTATTTATTTATTTATTTATGTGAATTATTCTAAATATGCGTTTATGTTTTATTATCATTATACAAGTTTTTCAAGCACAAAGAGGTGTTCAAGTACCAAAGAGTAAAGCCAACAACATTACATGGATTATAATGGAGGTATATTAATTAATTATCACAATTTTGATTATATTAATAGTGATGATACTTGATAAAACTTAGGTCTTATCCATATTTTCTTTTCACGTGTAGTATCCTAGGCAGCGTAATGAAGTAGATTGCGATTTTTACATCTTGAGGTTTATGAGAGAAATTCTTCTTTTGGATCGAATAGAGATTCCATCTAAGGTATGAATTTCTAACTTAGGAGTTATTTTAATATTTAACACATATTTCTCATATAATTAAATAGTTTTAACTTAAACATACTATGTTATATTATTATGTAGTACTTTGATGAATTCAAGTGTGCTTATTACTCAAGTTCTCAGTTGGATGAACTTAAGGAGGATTGATGTCAATACATTATTGAGACGAAAGTTATATAAGATATATTGTAATCTTACTTTAATTGATGAGAATTTTAAGTATATTCAAGTGTTGCCATTTTGTTGTTGTTTGTCATGTGGTAAATTATATATATTTTGTTTGTATCATGGTATGAATTACGATATTTTGGTGTTGTTTCAGGTTATATGTGCATATGTAGAAGATAGAGATGAATAGATTTTGTAATGGTATATAATGGTGTTATTTTGGTGTTGTTTTTTTGTAAAAGTATATATATACAAGAGTAATAGTATATATAAGTACATTGGTGCAAATGTATAGTATCTTTTGGTATTATTTTTATTGGATTGAAGCTCCAATATTAGTGAAAATCTGGTGAAATTTGTAATGGTATATACAGGTGCAAAATATGGTGAAAACCTAGTGCAAATATGGTTAAAATATGTGCATATAAAATTGTATATATCTGTTGGCTGAAGATTTTGATAATGTTATTTAGAAGCCAAGTGAAGTTAAATGTTTTTGATCGGAATGGAATTAAACGTCATATTTCGAAGTAGCAGAAGCAGTGTTTCGAATAAAGTGTGTCAAGGCTTGGAAGCTTCGAACGGCAATTATGGGAACATATCTAAAGGAGTTTCGAAACAACAGTGAGGCTGTGTTTGGGAAGAGCGCTCGAAACGGAGAAACACCAAAGCATTTAAAATTCAAATGGAAGCGGGACTTTCAAAGTTTGAAAGTTATGTGTTGGAGCATTAGGGGACACGTGGAAAGATGAAAGAAGCATTGTCTTGCATGTTCGAAACGTGGCATAATCCTATAGCGAGACCGTTAGGGTCGAATTAGTATAAATAGAAGTCTTAGTATTAGGATTTCAGTGTGTCATATCTATTATACAAAATACTCAATAACATTCAAACTACCACATGGCAAGGGAAACGAATGCAAGAGAAATGTATGTATGATAGCACCATGTATTTCTGATTTAATGAAAACCTTTTACCATTTCCAGTACTTTCCTTTATTCTTTTTGTCAAACAACATTTACAAGTTTTCTTATTTACAGTCTTTTCACTTCGAAGTCTCTTCCTCAAAGTTTTACGTTTTATTGTTTTCTTTATATTTCGAGCACTTTATATTTCAGAAAACTGTCACATTTTCCATACCTTTACCTTCAAGTCTTGTCTTTCGAACGCATACTTTTACTTAAAATCATTTACAGATTTCTTGCATTAAACGCTTTCTTCACATTTCAAACTTCTACGTTCCAGAAACCCTTTATGTTAACCGTTTTGTAAATCGAAACCATTTACTTCATTTTCATGCAGTTTTATATGTCTTTACAATTAGCATTACAATTAGCATTTATTCGTACAACTTAGTTTTCATACACATTTTGATTACATCTTTAGACTCTTAGAGAGAGAGATTGAAACAAGCCAAACACTTATACAGTATCAACCATGAATATCTGTTCGATTGTGAGAGTAACCTTAATATCCAAGGAGTCCTAGGATCAATCTAGTCGATCCTGTGAGTTACCAGAGGGATTGAATAACAGTAAGAAAGATTATTTGATAGTTTGGAAGACTAGCGGTTGTTTACCAGAAATCACTGGAAACAAATTGGCACACCTGGTGGGACCAATAATTGGATATCAGAATTAAGGATTGTTGAGACGTAACCATTATAAAAACGTTGGAACTTGAGAAGTTTGCTGTTTTATGAACCTAAGAAGTGGTAAAATAACCAACAGCAACCAACCTTTATCCAAAAGAAAACGTTTGGACAAAATGTCTAATTCAGACAATCAACAAGGGGACCAAAATGCCCCACATACAACAGGCACTAACGCGTCCACTTCGAGCGGAAGATTTAATGTAATCCCTTCGAATGCACAGTCTGTTGCATCTTCGACCAGTAACATAGCCACCAATGGAGTAAGTGGCATATCAACTAATAGTTCGATCTTAGGAAATACTGGAACTATGGGCTACCCTGGGGGATTCGTTCCACCATCAGGGACACAATCCCATTTCGCCACCCCATTAACTAGACCACCCGGTTTCGATGGGAATAGAATCAGAAATTCCTCTTATGGAATGCCAACATCTTTTATGGCAGGTTTACACAATTCCACGTCGAATTCATCTCCACAACTAGGGTCTGGGTCTGGGGCGAATCAGTTTATGACAAATAACCAAGGGTCGGTGGGTTATAGCACATTGCCTATCCTAACCATAGATAACCAGTTGGCTTTTAGGCAATTGATGGATGACAGTAACCATAATATGATAGGGGTGTTAGCGCAAACCATGCAGGAGATATTCGCCCCAATAGTGCAGAATGTGACTGTGACGAACAGGGAAAACGCTGACAATATGAGTCGAATAGCAGATTTCTTTGCTCCTCCAGAAAGGCGTAGGCAGAACCAGGCGGGATTTCGAACAAACATGCCTGTTATAGAACAAATTGCTAACGACCCAATTTATAGACCACCCAGAGAAGAAGTTAACTTAGGGGCCAGGGCACCAAGGTTAGAAGCCCCAATAATCCCGGGTCCACAAAGGGAAGTTATGGAACCAGGGGCAAGGGTCGAAAGGCCAGAAGCCCCAGAATTTCGAGAAGAACAACCTAGGGGAGTTGTTTTGGTTGGTCGAAATCAAGATGCCGATGCCGTCGTTCATAGAATTCGAAACGATAACATCTTGGCAGAAAACAACCTAACCACCATGATAGAGAGGGTCATGGCCCAGAATGGCCTCAACACAGGAATGAGGAGGCCAAATTACGCTTCTCCTATATTGGACTGCATAATGCATACTGATTTACCAAGGGGATATAAAGTCCCTAAATTTACAAAGTTCGCTGGGGATACCAATGAGTCAACAGTCGAACACATAGCGAGATATCTAACCGAAGCGGGAGATATAGCCAATAATGAAGATCTCAGGATCAAATACTTCCCAAGTTCCATGACAAAAAACGCCTTCACATGGTTTACCACTTTGCCCCCTGGGTCCATTGACACTTGGACTCTCTTAGAGAGATTATTCCATGAACAATTTTACATGGGACAATCGAAAATAAGTTTGAAGGAACTGGCCAGTGTTAAGAGAAAGTTCACCGAACCCATAGATGATTATTTGAATAGATTTAGGCTTTTGAAATCCAGATGTTACACAGTAGTGCCTGAACATGAGTTAGTCGAAATGGCCGCCGGTGGCTTGGATTATTCTATTCGAAAGAAACTAGACACTCAATATTTGAGGGATATGGCTCAGTTAGCCGATAGGGTTCGACAGGTCGAAAGACTAAAGGCCGAAAAAGCCAGAGTCTTTAAGAATAGCAAGAAAGAAAGGATTTCCTATGTTGGGACTGAGGAAGCAGAAGAATACCCTGAATTCGAATTCGAAGAGGTCGAAATTGACCTCGCTGAATTAAAACAGGCCCCGCCTTACTCCTGCAAAATGTTAGTTCCCACAAAAGGGAAAGATATTGTTGAAAATGAGAAAAGTGACAAATTTCCAAAGAAGGTTTATACATTCGACGTCACTAAATGTGACGAAATTTTTGACTTACTTGTCAAAGATGGCCAACTAATTATGCCATCAAATGTCAAAATACCTCCTTTGGATCAGAGAAAGAAGAGGGGATTTTGCAAATATCATAGTTTCCTAGGCCACAAGACCTCACAATGTTTTCTTTTCAGGGACTTGATTCAAAACGCGATCAAAGATGGCAGACTAAAGTTTGCTGATAAGGTGAAGATGAAAGTGGACGAAGATCCCTTGGACGTCGCAGACACCAACTACTCCGAGCCTGCATGCATTGGAGAGGTCAACATGGTGGAAACTGATCGAAGCGACGCCCTAACAGAAGAAAAGGGTACTGGAGTCGAAAGCTGGGTAATGGTCGAAGTCAGCGAGGAGGTCACTGAAGACATCCAGAATACGCCAGAGACTTCGATTGCTGCACCTGTAGCTGTTGCAGGAGAAACCCAGGCTACTGAAGGCCAGGGAAATCAAAACCAAGAATTAACACAAGTCACTGAAGGCTTGAGGCTGGAATTGGAGAAAGTCCAAATCACGCAGCCAATTCCCCCTCAGAAGGAGATATGGGACACTCTAGGGGAACCCAGTGGAAAATTTGACTATTTGGTCAAATATTCTGCCCCAGAGAGTTCGAAGGTTCAGATTGAGGATATAAAGCCCACAGGATGGGGTGATGATGAAGCCAAAGAGGGGGATGTGGAAATAAATATGGTGGACATGGAAAGACCTCGCTCTGAGATGGAGGAAGTGGAAAAATACTTAGAAAAAGAAAAGTACAGAATGGGGGATAATCACACTGGAGATGCTAGTCTCAAAGATTATCTCATGACATGCCACAAAGGAGATTCAGGCATGATATTGTGCCCTAGGTGCAGCATCCTATGCAACCAAAGAATTGCTGCGAATTTCGAAAGGGTACAGAGGGCTCGAACTGGCAACAATTGGCGCCAGGATAACCAGCTTTTTAGGTGTTATCCTAAGGCTGGGGAAAGTTTGCTGGAGTTTGTGTTTCGTTGCTACAAAGGGGCAACCAAGTGCTTGATTTGCCCAAGGTGTTCTGCTGTGTATGACCAAAGCATGGCCAGGGCCTTCGAAACGATTCCCTTCGCCCCTTGCTGGAACCATCAAGAAACTGCCCAGATGGGCCCACGTTTCGACAGTAGACACAAACAACGAAGGCCTGATAGCCCTCACCCCAAAGCTGCTCGAAGAGTGACTTTCAAACTCCCTGCTGAAGTGCCAACCGATAGATGGTTACAAGTCAGAAATGACAAAGGCAAAGATAGATGGAGAAATGCTGAACGAAATGCACGCCATGCTGTGACATACAGGAGGCAATTCAACACACAAAAAAGGGAGGAAGTGAGATTAGAAAATTACAAAGCAAGGAACCCCATGTCAAGATCCCAGTGGCGCAGACAACAAAGGATTCGAAAGGCTGAGAGAGAAGCTGTGGCAAACAAAGGGGATACTTCAATGAAAAACCAAGGTGAATCTAGCACCAACAAACCAAAAAATCAAACTGAAGATAAACCTCCAGTCAATAGGAGGCTCTTCTCTGAAGAACAACACAATGAGCCAAAGGAATACACTCCAGGCCCGGAAGAGGACGAAGATATGATAACAGATAACTTCGAATCGGAGGGGGAGTCTTCATTCAACTTGAATTGTAACGTGGTGTCTGTGCTTCCCTGCGAATTTGGGCAGGAAACCGAAATCAACGAATATGAGGAAGACACCATAGATTTGATGAAACATAGGCTCGTGTGCTACTACGTGATGGACAATGGGGCTGTTGAGGAACAAAATGCGTTCTTCGAACGTCCAGAACCTGCAATGAAGAACCATCTCAAACCACTTTTCATTCGGGCGAAAGTTGGTATCCATGGTGTGAACAAAGTTCTAGTGGATGGGGGTGCTGCAGTCAATTTGATACCCCATTTCATGCTCAAAAGATTAGAGATCCGCGAAGGAGATATCAAACCCCATAATATGGTTCTGTCCAATTATGAGGGAAAAGTGGGCAAAACACTGGGGGTGGTCCAGTTGGAATTGACAATAGGCTCAAGCTGTAGGCACACCATGTTTATGGTGATCGAAGCCAAGGCCAACTATAACCTGCTGCTGGGAAGAGAGTGGATCCATGGCGTGGGGGCAGTCCCTTCGTCAATGCATCAGCGACTAGTTTTGTGGAGAGATGATGGAATCGTGGAAAACATCGAAGCAGACCAGAGTTACTTTATGTCAACTATCAATTTAGTTGACAAAAAGGATTATGATAAAAATCTGGCAAAGATTGCTCCATGTGTTCCAAATGATGAGATTAATGAAACTAGAAACGCCCACTACTACATGACACTTCGTCATGATGGCCTTTACTGGGACAGAACAATAATCAGTGAAGAAGAGGAAGTCGAAAGCACTATACAAAAACGGCCAGCAGGCTGGGACTTCGACAACCTTAGCCATGACTGAGTCTACCTTTTTCAAAAGGATTTCGGCCTATATGGCTGAGAACGAATCAAAAGCGGCCTTAGAGGCCGAAATAAATAAATCAACTATAAAGACGAACGAAGTTAGTGGGGAAGGTTCGAAATGCTCACCCTTCAAAGAGTCTGAGATGGATCAAAGGTTGGATGCCATCTATGATAAAGAACCCTTAGGCTTCGAAAGGGACCCCATAAACTCAGGTGCCAAAATGTTGGCACAGGATCCGCTCAAAGAAGTCAACTTAGGGGATGAAAAAATGAAAAGAGTAACCTACATAAGTGCTAAACTTAGCCCAGGCCTCAAGAAGAAAGTGATCAAAGTCCTTAAGGAAAACAAAGATTGCTTCGCATGGGATTATGATGAGATGCCTGGTTTAAAGAGGGAATTGGTCGAACACAGACTGCCAATCAAAGATGGCAAGAGGCCCATCAAACAAACTCCCAGAAGGTTCGCACCAGCGGTTCTCACAAAAATTAAAACTGAGATCGAAAGGTTGTTGCGCTGCAAATTCATCAGAACAACAAGGCTGGAGATTTTCTTGGTTTTGTGGTTCACAAGAAAGGAATCGAAATCAACCAGAACAAAACCAAAGCCATAATGGAGACGAAAGCACCTGCGTCAAAAAGGGAGTTGCAATCTCTGCTAGGGAAAATTAACTTCCTCAGAAGATTCATTTCGAACCTGAGTGGAAGAACCCAAGCTTTCTCTCCGTTACTTCGTCTAAAGCAAGGTCAAGCCTTCGAATGGAACGAAGCTCACCAGGAGGCGTTTGACAGAATAAAAGAATATCTTTCTCAGCCTCCTATTTTGTCTCCACCTTCATGGGGGAAGCCCATGAGATTGTACATATCTGCCTCTGAAGTTAGTATAGGTAGTATGCTAGCACAAGAGGATAGCAATGGCGTCGAAAGAGCCATATACTATTTAAGTAGAGTGCTAAATGATGCAGAGACCAGATATAGCAATTTAGAAAAGCTATGTCTCTGTTTGTATTTCTCTTGTATGAAACTCAAGTATTATATAAAACCTGTTGATGTTTATGTTTCATCTCATTTCGATGTCATTAAACATATGCTTTCAAAACCAATAATGCATAGCAGAGTTGGCAAATGGGCTTTAGCCTTAACAGAATATTCATTGACTTTCATGCCTTTAAAAGCTATGAAAGGTCAAGTGATTTCTGATTTCATTGTGGACCATTCGTTGGTTGAGCAGACGAGCATGAGTTACGTCGAAATGCAACCATGGAAATTGTACTTTGATGGTTCAACCCACAGGAATGGAAGTGGTGTTGGAGTCCTTCTAATTTCTCCTGAAGGAATTCCAACAAAATTCAAGTATAAATTAGATGGTCCTCGTTGTTCGAACAACGAAGCTGAATATGAAGCGCTCATTGTTGGACTTGAAGCTTTGTTGGAATTGGGGGCAACCAGAGTCGAAATTAAAGGAGACTCTGAATTAGTGGTCAAACAAATCACAAAGGAATACAAGTGCATAAAGGAAAATTTAATGGTATACTTCGTCATAGTCAATAGGCTATTAAGGAAATTTGAATACATGGATATTCAACACATACCAAGAATAGAGAACCAAGAAGCAAATGACTTAGCGCAGTTGGCTTCAGGTTATAAAGTGTCTACCAAGAACTTTAAGGATTTGGTCGAATTAAGGGGAAGAGTTATGGCTACTAGATTCACACCATCGGATCTGGAAAGTATGAGATTGGGATATGCTGAGAAACAGGGATTCAAAATACTAGCCATAAATACTTTGTCAGATGCAGATTGGCGAAGTCCATTGAAGAGTTATTTAGCAGACCCAACTCTAAAGGTGGATAGAAAAACAAAATATAGAGCATTGTCATATCTCCTCATGGGGAACGAATTGTTCAAAAAGACCCAAGAGGGCGTATTATTGAAATGCCTAGGAGAGAGTGAGGCATATTTAGCATTGTCTGAAGTCCATAATGGGGCATGTGGGGCACACCAAGCAGGCCATAAAATGAAATGGTTGCTATTTCGATACGGTTTGTATTGGCCTAGCATGCTCAAAGATTGCATAGACTTTGCTAAAGGATGTGAGGAATGTCAGAAGCATGCAGGAATTCAACATGCCCCTGCAAGTGAGTTGCATTCGATCATCAAACCATGGCCATTTAGAGGATGGGCATTGGATTTGATAGGAGAAATAAATCCTGCTTCGTCTAAAGGACAGAAATACATCTTGGTGGGAGTAGATTATTTTACCAAATGGATCGAAGCTATACCTCTGATAGTTGTTGATCAAGAGGAAATTATTGAATTTATACAGAAGCACATTATCTATAGGTTTGGATTGCCAGAAAGCATAACTACAGACCAAGGCTCTGTATTTACTGGTAGAAAGATGCAAGGATTTGCCCAAGAAATGGGGTTTAGATTGCTAACATCAACACCATATTATGCTCAAGCAAACGGACAAGTCGAAGCAGCAAATAAAGTAATAATAGGATTAATCAAGAAGCATATTGGCAAGAAGCCAAGAAACTGGCACAAAACTCTGGACCAAGTGTTATGGGCTTGTAGAACATCTCCTAAGGAAGCTACTAACACTACGCCTTTCCAACTGACATTTGGTCATGATGCAGTGTTACCAGTAGAAATTCATCTACAATCAGTTCGAATTCAGAGACAAAACGAAATCCCAACTGCATTATATTGGGAAATGATGATGAATGAATTAGTTGAGTTGGACGAAATTAGATTACATGCATTGGAAATTTTGATGAGGCAAAAAGAAAGAGTGGCCAGAACATACAATAAAAGGGTGAAGAAAAAAGTATTCATTATTAATGACTTGGTTTGGAGAGTCATATTGCCTATGGATAAGAAGAATAAAGCGTTAGGTAAATGGTCACCTCATTGGGAAGGACCTTTTCGAATATTAAAAGTGTTCTCAAACAATGCATACGAAGTCGAAGAACTCTTGGATGATAAACGTGTCCTAAAGGTTAATGGGAAATATTTAAAGAAATATAAGCCAAGCCTGCGGGAGATTCGAATAGTAACAACGTAAAAAAAATATTATAAAAAGCCAAGATGGCAAGATAGAATGCCAAAATGGCGTTGTTCGAATATTACATGTAAGAAACCAAAATTATAGTCAGATAAACATCAAAATCTAGAAATAATCATTATTTTTCAATCGACTAAAGGTGCTTCGAAATGTTTCAAGTTTCTGCTGAGCGAACCGCCTGGCTCCTTCCAAGGTTGCCACTTCTCCTTTAAGTTGTTCTGCAGTCTCCATTTCTGCAAGCCCCTGGTTGAGAAGCTCTTCGAATTGGTTACCTGCAGAATTGGTTTCGAAGGCTAGTTGTTGTTCCTTAGCCTCCTTAACTTTCTGTTGAAGTTCCAGAATCTGCCTTTCCCAAATAAGAATGGACTCAGCTCGAGCCTCATAATCAGTTTTCGCCTGCTTCAGATGCATAGCTTGATCCTTAGCTTCTTGAGAGAGTTTCGAAGCTTGTTCATAAGCGGCATCCATGGCAATGCGTTTCTCTTGAACCTTCTTGGCAGCAGATTCGTCTTGGAGAAGGTAGCCAGTTACGTTGTCCAGCAGATTCTGAAGATCGAACAAGAGAGTACTAACTGGCAAGGAGCAGGTGGAAAGATTGACCTTCGTGAGCAGCTCCTTCATAGTATAGCAAGCAGTACTATCTTGCTTAAGCACTTCGAATATATCCACATTGAGAATAGTTCTCCTAATTTTGTTAAGAAGAACAACTCTTTCATCTGTGGGAAAAGGATAGCTGGTTGAACTTGTGCCAGCCCTAGCGAGTGGGACGTCCCTCTGAGCCAACTTTGCCTTCATATACCCAATAGGGTCATTTCGTCTCAGAAGTGCCAGTTCCTCGTCAGTCATTCGAGACAGAGAGGATTGGGGGAGTTCCACGCGTAGGGGAACCACGTTTGTCTCGACCTCTAGGGGTTCGTTGGTTGCATTACCATCCCCTTCATTTGCTTCGTGCTCTTGGTCTTCTTCATCCTCGTCCAAATCTACCACTTCGATACCATCCCTTTCGCTGCTATTCGCGTTAGACTCCGTCCCAGCAGTCGAACCGTCATTGACATTTTCCTCGTCATTGGCATTTTCCTCCTCAGATTCTTCGTCTGCAGATTCTTCGGCTCTTTGCCCAGAATCAGCTTTCTCTTCTTCAGTTTGAGTGTCCTTTGGGTCCTCTTGAAGAGTTTCAAGAGGGGACTTTTGAAGAGAAGCCCTTTGCAAATCCTCTGCAGACGTTTGAAGTATTGTTTCGTTTACCTCTTTCAGAGGAACGGAGGTGCCTTGATCATCCTGTTGTTCAGAAGTTCCAGCCAGAACCGCCACATTGGAGGAACCTTTATTTTGGACCAAGTTGCTGGAATCTCCTTGAGGAGAGGAGTTGAGCGGAGCAGCAGCTCTGGATGGTGAGGTCGAAATGGTGGAAGTGGGATTCAAAATGTTCTGCAAGGAACAGCAGAATGTTAAAGAAAAACATTCACCAAGGTAATAAGAAGTTAGTATTGGAAACAATTTTTAGAAATTCGATTTACCTGTGGACCCTCAGAGGAGAGGTTACTAGCTATACGTTCCAACGGTGGGTTGGAGGTCGAAGGTGGATTTTTGGATTTAGGTAAGGGAGCAGCATCCCTGGAATCGAGTCCAGAGACACTAATCGGAACAGTGCTTTTAGAAGTATCTTTCTTTGGCTTCTTCTTCGAAGCAATATTTGAGTTTCCTCCAGCTTTGGGGTCTTCCCCAGTGGCGCTTGATTTCCGCTTCTTGGGAGTAGTAGGAGGAAGCTTGTTGGTCTGAAAGAATTTTAACGAAAAGTTAGATGTAAACCATAAAGCTTGAGTGAATTCGAAACATCAAGGCTAAGTGATTACCGTTGGAATTGGAACACTTGTTGTTGTTGGCGTTATTGTTGTTGTTGTAGTTGCAGCAGTAGTAGTTGTTTCGGGTGGAGTAGCTTTGTCAGTAGTTTCGATGGAGGCTTGAGAGGCACTCCCTTCCTTCGACTTCGAGGCAGCTGTTTTTATCCTGATAGCTGAAAATCGAAACAATTAAAGCAAAGGTTAAAGATATGGAAAATAAAAGACATTTGGGATTTTCCCAAGCGTTCGCACTTGTGCCTTGATCAGATTTAGTTGACATGGCAGAAAGGTCGTATCGAAGGTGTCCTGGGAAATCATGAAGCCAGTATCGAGCCCATGTCACAGTCTCAGATGGCTTTGGTTTCCTTGGAAGATATTTGAACATCTCTTTGCAAGTAAACCACCATGGATATGGGGGAAACCAAGCCAGAGCCAGTTCTGAGGTAGGTAATCTGGGAAATTTAGGTGGATGCATTTCGAATGCCAACCTATACCTATCCTCAGGTGACAGCCCTGAAGGAAGTTTTAACTTAGAAACTTTTTGTTTAAATTTTTCCTTCAAGGTCTCAGCTGCTTGATGCACAGTGGAGTCCAAGCGCGTGGGGTCGTAAGTAGTTTCAAAATAATTTTGAAAAGCTTTAATCTCTTTGGCATGAGTAAACATACCTTTCTTTGCTGGTACCTGCACATCGAAGGCATCAATTAGTTTCTGTCGAATTGTAAGTGTATCAAACATATAAGTTTGATAAAACTTAATCCACCACTCCAGAAATCCTCTAGCCGCGAGATGGGTAGGTTCGAAGGCTATCAGCTCAAATTGGGCAAAGCCTTGATATTGTTCTTGATGGATTTTGGCTTCCCTCGCCTTGAAAGTTTGTCCAGAAGTGATGGCGCTCTCAGTTTGGAACAAAGGTTCAGGAATCAGTTGGCATAAGCCAAACTGCCTCGAAACGAAGTTTGGTTGGTAGGCAAAGAGAAGAATTTGGTTCTTGGCTGGGGTTATCCTTGAAGAGATGAGTCTAGGCAGCAAGAAAGCTCTCCATACATCCTGAATCTCCTTGCTCTTGATGGCTTCTGAGAGAGCCATGGTGAACCAAGAAGGTCCATGAGCCCTCGAAGCAAAAGGCGCCATGCTCTCTTCGAACTTGTGCCTTTTGGAGAATATCATGATGTACTTCGAGAATTGAACTTTGAAGTCATCTTTGTCATCATTAGGAGTTAGTCTTCGAAGCCTAGTGCCTTCGACTATCCTATCACTTATCTCAGAATCTTGCTCATCAATGGTATTGGCAGTTGATAAGGAAGTTTCGAACATGGCATTTAGCCATAGTTGGAGTAACCAAAATGGGCCAGCCAATAAAATGTTTTTGGAGGTGTGGGATTTGAGGCTCGAAACAGCTGACCTCAGGCTTTCGTAGAGGTCAACTAAGAGTAATTCACTTAGGCACACTTTTCGATTTTCATGTAAATCCCTAGCTAGAGGAATGAACCTACTAGCTACCTGTAGGGATCTACTACAGAAAACATATCTTGACAGCCACAGGGTTAAAAAAGCAATGTGCTCTACGTCAGACACATTGTCCCCTTCAGCATGATAATGACTGATAAATTTGGAAAAGCTGGCTAGCTTGACTTCGAAGTCAATTATGCTTGAGTGCTCTTCGTTGTCAGGTACATAAGTTTCTCCCACTGGCGACAACCCAGTAATGGCCGCTATGTCGAAGAAGGTTGGGGTGATCATTCCACCTGGGAGATGGAAAGTGTTGTAGGTACTGTCCCAGAAATAAAGGGACGCGAATAGCAGAGGGTGGCTGTAGTTGAAACCAGGTTTCGATAACTTAATCAGGTTATAAATGCCTAATTCTTCCCATTGCTGGGATTTCTTGGCTTCTACTTTCGTGAACCAATTTTGATAAGCAATATCAGAAGTAGGGCAAGATCGAAATGGCTTAAAATTACTTTTTACATAATCCAAAACAAAGGGGTCCTTGGGAGGAACAGTTGGGGTTTCTACGGTATTTGAACTAGGAGATTCTATTGCCCTAGGGGCATCCATTTTGTTGAATAAGGGTTTGAAGCTATAACAGACGGGAAAAATTGTCCTGGTGTCCTTTAATATTTCAAAAACCGTAAGAGGGCCATTTAAAGCTAACCTCTTACCAGCAACGTGGGTAGGAATGAGTACCTGTGACGCATACAGCATTTCTTTTTCTTTGGAAATCATCTGAGGGGCAAGAGCAGATTGGCCTTGGATGGTGATGATTTTACTTTCCATGATAGCTCCTGTAGTTTTTCCTTTCTTCTTGGAGACTTTCTTGAGTTGGGATGAAGTAGAAGAAGACATTTTGAAAGATGTTTTGAAAGCTTAGATTGTTTTATGAGAGAAGGAGGGTAAAAATTCAGAGTGTGAAAGATTTAGAGTGTGAAAAGGAAAGAAGAAGATTAAGTTGATGTTTTATAATGGGGAAGTTTAAGCATCCACCGAATAGAGGTGTGATACGTGGAGATCATGGGTTGGTGTGATGAAGAGGTGGCGTGAAGATTAATATAGGTAATAGGCGTGATTAAAAAGATAATCATTACTTATAACTGCACCACGCTGTGAAGTGACTCCGGGCGGTTAAGGAATCCAAAAGGTGTCGTGATTGATGTGACTGGAGTCAAATGCATTAAATGTTATGATGATTCGAAAGTCCTATCAAAATCTTATGTAGATGTTTAAAATAGGTATTTCTCAGAAGAATCGAAATACATATTTTAAAGGGGCAATTTGTTGGCTGAAGATTTTGATAATGTTATTTAGAAGCCAAGTGAAGTTAAATGTTTTTGATCGGAATGGAATTAAACGTCATATTTCGAAGTAGCAGAAGCAGTGTTTCGAATAAAGTGTGTCAAGGCTTGGAAGCTTCGAACGACAATTATGGGAACATATCTAAAGGAGTTTCGAAACAACAGTGAGGCTGTGTTTGGGAAGAGCGCTCGAAACGGAGAAACACCAAAGCATTTAAAATTCAAATGGAAGCGGGACTTTCAAAGTTTGAAAGTTATGTGTTGGAGCATTAGGGGACACGTGGAAAGATGAAAGAAGCATTGTCTTGCATGTTCGAAACGTGGCATAATCCTATAGCGAGACCGTTAGGGTCGAATTAGTATAAATAGAAGTCTTAGTATTAGGATTTCAGTGTGTCATATCTATTATACAAAATACTCAATAACATTCAAACTACCACATGGCAAGGGAAACGAATGCAAGAGAAATGTATGTATGATAGCACCATGTATTTCTGATTTAATGAAAACCTTTTACCATTTCCAGTACTTTCCTTTATTCTTTTTGTCAAACAACATTTACAAGTTTTCTTATTTACAGTCTTTTCACTTCGAAGTCTCTTCCTCAAAGTTTTACGTTTTATTGTTTTCTTGATATTTCGAGCACTTTATATTTCAGAAAACTGTCACATTTTCCATACCTTTACCTTCAAGTCTTGTCTTTCGAACGCATACTTTTACTTAAAATCATTTACAGATTTCTTGCATTAAACGCTTTCTTCACATTTCAAACTTCTACGTTCCAGAAACCCTTTATGTTAACCGTTTTGTAAATCGAAACCATTTACTTCATTTTCATGCAGTTTTATATGTCTTTACAATTAGCATTACAATTAGCATTTATTCGTACAACTTAGTTTTCATACACATTTTGATTACATCTTTAGACTCTTAGAGAGAGAGATCGAAACAAGCCAAACACTTATACAGTATCAACCATGAATATCTGTTCGATTGTGAGAGTAACCTTAATATCCAAGGAGTCCTAGGATCAATCTAGTCGATCCTGTGAGTTACCAGAGGGATTGAATAACAGTAAGAAAGATTATTCAATAGTTTGGAAGACTAGCGGTTGTTTACCAGAAATCACTGGAAACAATATCAAACAACGCTTCTTTTTCAAAAAGGTTATATAAAAAATTTCGTGGAAATTAGATAGCGTTTTAAAAAACATTGTCTAAAGCCCCATTTAGACAGCGCTTTTACTGTAAAGACGCTGTCTAAAGGGGCTCTTTTTTTTGTTTCAGAAAAAACGCTGGCTAAAGGGGGCCTTTAGCAGCGCTTTAAAAAAGTGTTGCCTAAAAGGGGCTTTAGACAGCGCTTTAACATTAAAAGCGCTCCCTAAAAGGGCTTTTTATTTTTAATTTTTTTTGTTTCAGAAAAAGCGCTGACTAAAGGGGGTCTTTAGCAGCGCTTTAAAAGTAAAAGCGCTGGCTAAAGGGGATCTTTAGCAGCGCTTTCAAAGTAAAAGGGCTGCCTAAATGGAGGATTTAACAACGCTTTTACTTTTAACAAAGCGTTGTCTTTACCTACAGCAGCGCTGAAATAGACAACGCTTTAAAGCGCTGTCTAAAGCAAAAAAAAAATGCTGCCTAAAGTCTTGTTTGGCGTAGTGATCATATGTTGGACATTGCAACTTGTATGGATCCTCTATGGATCAGTTTTTCAGTTATAATTTTACCCAGAATGAGTTTAACAGTATCATCCCTAGGGTCTTGAATATCATCTTACTCATAAACGAAATAATTTAGTTGTGTTGACATTTCTTGGTTATTGTTTTCCGTTTGACTCTGATCTTGTTGAGACTCTCTACTGTTATGATGCATGATCCCTTGAGGAACTGTTAATTGCCCAATATTTTGTTGGCTTATGATTACATTCACGGGTCTGATTTATGTTATGTTACTAATCTCCATATTTCCTTGCATGTTCTTCGATTGTTGAACGATTATGGGGTTAGAGATGGTGCCTATATGGCCGATATTTTTAGGTTATAGCTTCACAAATCGTAAGTGGCTTTCCAGTTGCTCTTCCATGAGACAACATCGATGATAAGGTGAAGGTTACTAGCGTCGAGGAAGAAAAAAGAATACAAAGCTCATATGAAGAGAAACTCATCCAATAAAGTGAACTCCAACACTAAATATGGAGAAAACTACATCGTCAAATAGATGAAATAAAGCCATCAAGAAATAAATGACGCAATCACAACAAGAAAAACTTGAACCGGAAAATCACCAGAACAATAAAAAACGCAGAGACGAAAAATCACATAGTGCAGGGATCACACACGAAATAAAAGTGATTGTAATAAATTCGTTTGTTTGTAAATTTTTGTTATTAATGTAATAAATAACTTTTAAATTTTATATAATTTTTTTGGTTGATTTAATATGTGAATTAGAAAATTTATATTTTTGTAAGTATTTTAATTTGATTTAGAAGTATTCAATAATATTTGTTATATTTCCCTTTCAAACAAACAGAAAAAAAAATTGGTTTATTTATATGTGAAATTACAAACATAAGTTTGTGATTATTTTGATTCAAATGATTATTTTTACTTTTAGTAGATTTTTCTTGTAAAATAATAAAATTTATAATAAGTGTTAGAAATTAAAAACAATTAAATATAAAAAAATTGATCATAATCCTTTTAAAAATTTGTCTAAAATGTTATTACAAGTTTAGTTTTTTTTTTTAAATTTTAAAAAAATTTTATTGGACCAAAAAGTTCGATTATCCCAATAATTCAAAATACATATATGAAATTACCTATAATTCATTTAAACTTAACCCGTCTAATTTATAAAAAAATAATTTTAATTCTCTGAAATGAAACTTTATATTTTTTAAGTATTTTAATTTGATTTAAAAGTAATCAATAATATTTGTTATATTTTCCTTTCAAACAAAAACAAAAAAAATTGGTTTATTTATATGTAAAATTAAAAACATAAATTTGTGAATATTTTGATTCAAAGGTAATCATTTTTACTTTCAGTAGATTTCCCTTTTAAAAGAATAGAATTTATTATAAGTGTATGAAATTAAAAAACAATAAAAATATTAAAAAAATGATCACAATCCTTTAAAAAATAATCTAAAATGTTATAATAAGTTGAGTTTTTTAAAAATGTTTCTAAAAAATGTTATTGGACCAAAAAGTCCAATTATCCCAATAATCTAAAATATTATGTGAAATTATTTGTAATTTGTCTGGATTTAATTATCTAATTTATTTTAATTTTGAGCGAAACACTCATAAATTTTTATCTATAATTTAAATTGAATGATAATTTTTATATTTAAAATCGTTCTACTCGATTTATTGTCCATCTATAATATGTCGTTGACAAAATTTTCTATAAAATAGTTTTACTCATTATTAAATATTCAACAAAAATAAAATTATTTATACTTTTTTAGATTTTAATGAAATTAACAAATAAAATAAAATAATTTAACTCAATCATTTGATAAATAAAAAATCACAGGTCTTCTATATTTTCCAACTAATTTTAAATATTTTAGTGTTTAGGCGAAATATACGTAATTTATTAAATAGTGTAATATACACCAACACAACACTACATCTCTTAGTTTTTCATATTTTTTAGATAAAAACTAGTTTTAAAATTTCATTTTATTTATTTATTTATTTTCATGTTCTTTTAATAATTTTTTAGTTTCTCAATTTCCATTTACACCACCGATTAAGAAAAACTGTCTTATCCTCTCTTTTTAGGACAAATAATAGTACCGTTAGTCTATCGCATCCACGTGCACGTACATTCACGCGTCATCAAAGCGCGTGACATTTTCTCCATTAGAAAAAAACACAAGGAATCCAACGTCTATAAAAAATCCTGAAGATCTCAGCAACCAACACGTCATTTCAAAAATCATAATCTTTATACCTAATCTGTCATTAAACAATTAATAAATTAATTAAACTATCCATAAACACTTTTGTTAGACATCGCTTTAACAATTAATTAAATAATAAATTATAAATAATTGCGTCTCAATGACAATTTCCATTCCCACCCAACGAATAATAAATAAATAAATTAATTAAATATTAGTTTTAATTTTATTTATGTTCCCTCAAATTTTTCTTTTTCCACCAATCAATCATTCATTCATTGAGAGATCGCGCTCTCTCTCTTTCTCACTCCTCTTTCTCTCTCTTCTTGCACCTCGAAGCTTCTTCTCCTGTGTGTGAATCAAAGAGGTGAATCTTCTTAATCTATGTTTCGATTTCATTTCACTTTTCTGAGTTTTTTTTCCTCATTTTTGTGTTGAACTCTGTTGAATTGTTACCGAGGTGGTTCATTTTTGTAGTTTCGAAATTGGTGTTGAATTTCGTGTTTCGATTATATCTATGGAATTTCTTTATATGTGTTTGTTTTGTGAATGATGATGATTTTCTAATCTGATAGGTAATTTTGGTTTCTTTTGTGTTGGATTAAGGATATTGTGATTGTAGGGTTTCCTTTTTCACATTAGGGTTTTGCCCCTGTGATCGAGTTTTAAAAGAAGTTTTTTTTTTTCATTCGAATTTGGTTAAAGTTTCTTTCTTTATATGTGATGGGATATAAATTGATACTTAATTGTATCTTGTTGTGTGTCTTTATGATGGGTTTTTGTTATAATTGAAAGTAATTTAGGTTTTGAAGCTGTGTGAGTTGGTTTTTCTTTGTATGTTGTTTTTGGTTTGTGAATTGTTTCGAAGAGGGTTGTTGTGATAGGGTTGTAGTTCTAAAGAATATTGGGTATGTGTGTATTTTGAGGTTTTTGTTTTGTGATTGTGGATTTGTTTGTAAATTGGATTAATTTTTTAGATGTAATCAGTATTTGGGTTTTGTTGGTTTTCTAAATCAAATTTCTGGTGGAGGAATTTTGACTTTACTTTGTTTTGTGCAGGAAATCAGCTCAGAACCTCCTCCTCACTCCTCAGTGACAGAACTAAACAGAGAGGGTATCCTTGTGCTGCTGATTGATGGTAAGCATTTATTTTCTTAAATGATCTGCACTATCTTAGAACGGATCGTGTGTCATTTGCCAATTTTATAATGTGCATGTGTAGTTGTTCGATTTTGTTCTGGTTCAGTAACGTTTGTTCTTTAATTGTTCGATTCCATTTTGGTTAATGCGACTGTCTTGTAGTTGTTTGATTCCATTCTGGTTCAGTAGCACTTGTGTGTAGTTGTTCAATTTCATTTTGGTTCAGTAACGTTTGTCGAGAAATTGTTCAATTCCATTTTGGTTCAGTAACGCCTGTTTAGTAGTTGTTCAGTTCTATTTTGGTTCAATAACGTACTAGTATGTTCTTACATGGGTACAATGGTGCTTTTGTTTTAGGCTACTAATGAAAATCTTCCGCCTAATGTAATAAAGCAACTTGCCAAGGAGTTGAAAAATCTTGATGAAACCCCTCCCGAGGGCATTAAAGTTGTGGTGAATGATGATGATTTTTCAACGATATTTGCTGACATAGATGGCCCAGGCAAGTAATTTCAGTTTTTAATGCAATATTCAACATTATATGTAGAGCTCAAGCTGAAGCGTGTTGTGTTTTCTTTTTTTTTTTTGCAGCCGGGACTCCTTATGAGAATGGAGTTTTCCGCATGAAGTTGTTACTGTGCCGCGATTTTCCACATTCGCCTCCTAAAGGTATGTTATAATAGAATTATTATAGTAGTATTTTTCCTTTGGAATTCTGAATTGTTGTTTTTGTTGAAATGTCTTATGCGATTGAATTTATTTTTTTATCGATCCTAAAACATTGGTTTCACTGGTTCTTGAAATTCTCCTCTATTCTGGATTGAAAGAATCTTGTATGTTAGTGTTGTATGTGATTGAATTTATTTTTTTATTGATCCTTAAAACATCGGTTGCTCCGTGGTTCTTGAATTTCTCCTCTTTTCTGGATTGAAGGAATCTCGTATGTTAGTGTTGTATGCGATGGATTTTATTTTTTTATCGATCCTTAAAACATTGATTGCCCTGTGGGTCTTGAATTTCTCCTCTTTTCTGGATTGAAAGAATCTCGTATGTTACTGTTTCACGAGGTGTTAACTATCTTTTGAATCTATTGAATTTAATGTTCTAGGATATTTTTTGACCAAGATTTTCCATCCAAACGTTGCAAACAATGGAGAGATTTGTGTCAACACACTTAAAAAGGATTGGAATCCTAGCCTTGGATTACGGCATGTTCTTATCGTAAGTCTTTTGGCTGTACTAGTAATGAAGCTATTTTTTTTCCCAACTTACCTGTCTTCCTACAGGAGAGTTGTTTAAGTATTCTTGATTTATTTTATGTAGTTCTGATTGATCGGACTTTTAATTTATCAACACTGATTTTCATAATCAACAGGTTGTCAGGTGTCTATTGATTGAACCGTTTCCGGAGTCAGCTTTAAATGAACTTGCCGGTAAACTACTGCTTGAAGATTACGAGGAGTATGCCAGACATGCCAGGTGAGTTAAGCCAATGGTGCTGCTCCTGTCAATTCATTGCTTGTATAGGTTGATCCATGGGTTTGATAGATTTTCTTTAGCTAAATTAGTTTCATTGCTAGTTTCCTACCTATCTATTTCGCCATCTCGTGTTTGTAATTGAGAAGCTTTAATCATGACATGCAGGATTTACACTGGCATTCATGCAAAACCAAAGGCCAAGTTCAAAAGCGGAGCTATAACGGAATCAACTACTGCTCTGAATGTTGATCAGACGAACACCTCAGTGCTAAATGCTGACATCAAAACCATGCCGTCAAGTGCTGCTTTGCCACCATTGTCAACAAGTGCTGCTTTGCCACCATTGTTGCTGCCCTCGACCACTGCAGCAAGAGGTGCTAGTCAGGATCAGGCAGCGGGTATTCTGACCGAGTCGTCTGCTAATCGTTCTACTGCTGCTGCGGTAGTTTCTGCTGCTCATGCACCACAGAAGAAAGAAATTGGAACTGCCAAAGCTCAGGCAGACAAGAAGAAACTAGATGCAAGAAAGAAAAGTTTAAAAAGATTATGATTAAGTTGTTCAATAATCGAACTTTTTTTTTTTCTGTCTTAGTTTTTCTGTCTTAGTTTTGTTATTCAATAGAGAAAGAAAGAGGAGGGGGCAGAGAAATGGATTCAAAATTTGGTTTATGGATGTGTACTATTGAAATGGGTGAAATTGTGTACTCTATTGATCTTTTAGGCAAAGAAGACTCACCCTTATTTCTATTATTTGTTTTTTGTGTTTTCTTTTCAAATTGATCTCTATAAGCTACCGTAGTGTCATTTATTGTTGATTACTTGGCCTCTAATTTTACTCAAACCCCTCACTATTATTCAATCATATTCATTGAAATCTTGATAAGTCCACCTTGTACTTTTCCTCATAGGACATGTTATCAAGCTTAGAATGATGCATCAATTACTTGAGGTGTATCTTTCTTTGTCCTTGTAATGGTTAGACGATACATCAATCACTTTGGAGATTACTTAGAGTGATAACAATCACTTGGGTATTTTTCATCCTAGGGCGCTTCGAATGATACCAATTACTTAGGGGTATTTTCCTTGGTCCTTGTAGTGGTTAGAGGATACTTCAATTTCATTTAACACAACAATAAAAAGAGTAATAAACACTGTAAATTCGTCATGAACATGACATTGTACAAGCATTCTAAAAAAAATCCAATGATTTAACAGGATGTCTTGATTTTTCATATGTGTTGTAATCTAAAATTTGTCCTCTCATTTCACTCAAGACATGTTTCTAGAGGTCCTCAATTGCTCAAGGATGACTAAGGATTGATCAGACAAATCCTCCTTCTAAGGCAACAAGCTTCAAACTAGGGTTTCACTCCTCATCAAGATGGTTGAAGTCCAAGTGTCCCAAATGATTTTCATGGTCCCAATATGTTCTCAAGATCATCCATGCCAAGTTTCATGCCTTGCACAAGAAGTTTGCTCGGTCAATTGCTCAGATGCCTGAAAATCAACTGTACTAGGTCAAAAGTCAACTGTGGCTCATATACAGTCAAACTTCAAGATTTTTGGTCAACATCAACATTTTAAAGTGGTATCCATTATTTGATCAAGGGTTGATCATGATTCCTCAAGGAATGCTCCCAACTTCATCAAAACCCAAAAGTTGCTAAATTAGGGTTTCATAGGATAAGTCAACCAAATTTGACCAGACATAACTTCTTCATACTTTATCAGGAATTTTCCATCCAAGGCTCATTTTGAAGAGGCTGCAATTCCCTACAAATCATCTTCATCCCACAAGTTCAAAATATGCACTCATCAAAAGATATGAATTTCTATATTATAGGTCCTTTTGAAAAGTCAATAAAAACACCTTTTGGGTCAAAACTTCTTACATGAACATGGAAGACCCAATTGAGATAAAATCAAAAGGGTTGTTTAGGGTACATCCTAAACTTTCTAAAAAGTCCAAGAACACATCTCTAGGGTTAAAATTGAGTGAGATATGTATTGTCAAAGTTGACCAATTTTTGGAAATGTGCATGAAGTCAACATTGATCAAAATGATTTTTTTCTTTCTAAATAGGCCCATGTTTTCTTGTTTGAAACTTGTTCCTAAGATGGCCCACGACCCCTAATCTTATCCACCTATTATTTTATTATTTTTATCATTCATTTTGATTTTTTATTCATTTAAAGCAAAATAAATCAATTTAAATAGTAGAATAATCCAATAAAATCAAAGATTTGATTTTATGAGTATATTATGAGTCCATGTACAGCTAGCAAATCAAAAAATTCGTGCAAGAGCCAATTGATTGGAAAAGATCTTAATTTGGTCTATTTTAGAAACAAATCATACAAGACAAAGAATGAAATCAAATCTCCATAATTTACAAAGATATGATTAGTTTTTATTGACCTAATTCATTTCAATATAAAGACATAACATTCTCAAGGGAAAAAAAGAGGGTTGGGGTCGTGAAAGAAGGAGGACAAGTCTCAATTTTTTGTCAAAAAAGTGCAGGTCGGTTTCGATTCTATAGGCCGTTTCAAGTAATTCCAAGGCCAACAATCCGTTCCTGGACATCTTCTGAAGCCATTCCAATCATTCTCAAGCCTTAAAACCTTCAGAAATCGTGCCTCACAGTGCCACGGTTTGCATCTTTTTTCAAGATTCGTTTTCAATAATTTATCCATCATAAACATGTTTTGATCGTATATCCATACTTGCTATCATATTTGCAATGTTTTTGATTGGTTTGATTGAAGTTTAAGTGCAGGAATGACATGATGCCATTGTTAGGGTTTTGAGGTCCCAAATTGAGAATTCTATATAAAGGCAAAAATGGACAAAATTAGGGGTACTATCATGCTCAGGAGATGATTTGCAATTGATCCATGCCTTTGGTTTGAATTTATTCTGCTTGTGTTGCGTTTTTGAATTTTGCAGGTTTTTAGTTACGAACAAAATCTATCACTACAACCTATAGTGACGGAAAACTACTGTAGGTAAAAGTTTCCCATCTAAAACGACGGATCCCTGAAGAAGGTTATGGCGTGGTGCTCACTGATTCGTCCATTCAAACTATTGGGGGCCCACAACGCGCGCGTTTTTGACATGTGGCCATAGATCTTTATTTGCCTTATATTTATTTTGTATTATTTTGTTAGCAATTAACACGCTTGGTTCAGTTGGCAAGGCAGGGCATGATAAGGATTTAGTCCAAAAGGGGTGGGTTCGATCCAACCCTTTTGCAAGGTTAATTTTCACTAATTTGTGTCTTCAGATCTAATGCTCCAGGTCCCTGCCCGCTCCTCATGCACTTCCATCACCATACCACAAGATCTCATCATATCCAAGTCTAATAATCAACACATACAGACCATGGTGAACCCTCAAATGTGGCCAGCACTGAATCCAAACGACTGATTGGGCCAAAGGATTTGGGCTCAATGAAATTCAGCTTCACACCCCCAATATGCTTTCACCACAGGCCCAATTACTTTCTTTCTTAATTTTCTTTTGTTTTATTTGATTAATTTTTTTTTTTACAAAATAACAAAAAAAAATCATTTTTTTATTTAATCATAAAATCAAGAAAACTAAAAAATGTAGAATTAGGTTTTTTTATTAAAATTAGTTTTTTTTTTTGGAAAATAATTAATTTAATGATATTGACTTGATTGTTTTCATAATTAAAATTAATTAGACAAATTAGGAAAATTCACAAATATTTAATTTTCTCAATAAAATACCAAAAAATATTTTTCTTTAATTAATTAGATTTATGTTAAGATTTCAAATATTTTTCTCAACAATAAAATACAAAAAAATATTTTCTCTTTAATTGATTAGATTTTAGAATTTAAACTTTGATTCCCGTAATTAATTCTCGCGCGCAATATTTTATTTTCTAATTATCGTATTTGCTTCGGGTTTGTAATAGTTTTTAATTAGAGTTTATCGCATATTATTTATTGTTTAATCCCCGGTTTTTGATCATGTAACCCCCTCCCCGAAGCCTTGTAATAGCGTAAATTTACTTTTCCGCTTTTAATTTCCGCAACTATAAATTGTCTAGATGTATGGATAATAGACTTGTATGCAAAAGACAAATAAAATTAAAACAGTAGATCACCTTAGTTGTGCAAAGATTAAATAACTGAAATCAAACACACGCGCATGCTCACTCCTAGGGTTTGCCTTACTGGTTGCCTCAAAAATAATGGTCGTGTCCCTCGAACGTAGGGATACCTTAGCAATGACCCGCGATTCAAAGTCTTCATAAAGATCATAGTCCCTACTTGTCCCTCGAGTTACCTAGGAATTGATCTTATAACGATAGTCCCTTCGAAATGCTAAGGTATCCTTACTTGTTGCCTTTAGAGACCATTTCGTCCCTTCGAACGTCCCTTTAAAAATCCAACGACGGTGCTACCTATTCCTTAATAATAGGATAACACTGTCTAAAGGAAAACGAATAGACTTTTTCGAGTAGGTAGATTAGTTCCTAGGTACTTGCTCAAACAAACAAAAACTTTTTCACACCAACACTTTCCCAAACAAAGTTTTCAAAAATAACTTCGTAACATTCTTGAGGACAGAAATAAGGGTTAAAACAAAGTAAAACAAAACTTTTCAAAACAAGCAAACATAAACACACAAAAGCAATTTCAAAATGAGCAAGTACCTAAGAGCCCGTGGAAAACCACAGATAGAAAGGGTGCTAACACATTCCCTTTCTATAATCTACCCCCCGCACTCAGAAAATCTCGAAAAAGGTTTTTTTTCCTGTTCTTTTTCCTTTTCCTGATTGGATAAAATAAAAGTCTGTGGCGACTCTTGCTTACCGCGATATTTTGCGAACAAAAAATGCAAACCAATATTAACAGTCGGTTCTGCCACCTTATCACAGAACTGACGACTCTGCCGGGGAATAAAATATAAAGTGGGGTAAACCTTAGGATCTAGGTCATATTTAATTGCTTTCTCTTGATTGTCTTGCTTGCTTTACATTTATGAGAACTGTTTGGGTTATTTGATCCTACACCCGGATCGGGAAACACCTTTTAGGTAAGTAGCAATAAACTGTGAGGGAGTTGTGCTGGGGTATACCGACATGGTTGAAGCAGTAGCTACGTTGATGTGGCACTTTGGTTGGTACCCATAACCCTTGAGTAAATCAGGGAGATGTACGGGGCCACCGCGTGGTGTCATAAAGCATCAACTGACCTTAGAACCTTTAATTGCACAACTTGGCCAACAGGACGTAGCGAGATGGCCGACTTTGGTGTATGCCCAAGGTCGACAGATACTCGATGCTACACTCATTGAGGTTTGACTTCTGAGTTCTGTTTGATTATGAGTCAATTGTCGATTGAACAAGGCTTGGGGGAAAGATCGGTGATATTGAGATCCCTTTAGAACCCAATTACATATTTATAGGACAAGTTGAACTAATCCAGCTTCAAGATGGTATGACCTTAAAACCCATGCAAGCCTAAACCTAAGATTGTTTGCGTGACTTGTGTGCTTTCAACTTGAACCACGTGAAAAGTTTTATTACCTGACAACATGAGTTCCTTGCAGGTTTTGTTTATAGTTTTTATCCAATAACTTGGATTTCTTACAGGGTTTACTTGCTTACATCACTTTGCACCTTTGCTTAAAAGCATAACATACACATTATAATATCATGCCTTAACATTTTCTTAACCATTTCAAGGATCTCGAGGGCCTGTGATGCAGGTTATGATAAATCAGACGTCGAACAAGGGGCAATGAGATTTATTTTCCTCTAGCCAATATCGTCAGAAGATCAAAACTCAACAACTTGAGTCAGGGGCTATGACCCACTTGATATGGTGAGCTTGACTCTCGTAGAAGGACTCTCAACGATATGAAGTTTTTCAATCAAAGCTGAAAATTTCAACTTATGACATTTTTTTGTTTACCCCGCGAGATCCTTAAAAACATCACATACATATATAATACATATCATTGCATAAGCAGGTTTCAAAGCAGGTCTCTCATGTTCTCGCTGTTTATTTCAGCAATGACTCTCCAACAAGACAACAGAGATCTCCAAGCTCAAGATGCCCAATTCAAGGAATTTCTCCTGAATCTATCCAAGGGGCAAGAAGACCTGAAAACACTCTTCGCCGGGAATCTGACCAAGGAACGTCCTGACAACAACAAGGATGAACAGTTGGAAAAACTGCAAGCTGAGGTAGAAGCAATGAGAATCCAGATGTTGGGGCAGATGGATCTTATCCAAAACTTAGCTCGAGGACAAGAAGGTCTAAGAGCCTTCCTCAACAAGCTTCACCAAGATGGATGCAGATCCATGAAACAAATAGTTAAAATTATGGATCAAGGCATTAATCAGCCCCCAATGAGAGAAGAGGTGGGTTTGGTCAGGAACAGACCTTTCCAGATTGCTACTACATCACAAGCCCAACCACAACCTCGCCAACGACAACGGGACAATCGGCATAAGAAGAATACATCCGAAAGACGCTTCACCGAAATCAACATGTCATTGGATCAAGCATTGCAATGCATGTTGAAGGACAAGTTGGTTGTGTTAAGGGACCCTCCTCAGAATCCCAACATAGCCTCCCCAAGGTACAATCTAAATGCAAGATGTGCGTACCACTCCAACAGTCCTGGACATGACACTAACAACTGTTGGGTGTTGAGAAATAAAATTCAAGACCTGATTGATGAAGGAGCGCTAGAATTTGCACAAGATGGTCAGGATGAGTTCTTCTTCCATCCCTCCAAGGCATACCATCTGAAGTGACAAGTTCTCACAAGAAGACTTTTCGTTCATTAGAATTTTCAATGTGTAAATTTCTTTTGATTTGTTTGAACATTTATTCATATCAAACCTCGTTATTTCATTAATGCATTGCACATGTTTGTCTTGAATCAATTCATTCGTATTCACTATTTCAAAAATGCGTTCTTATTTCCTTTTGTGATATTTAACTCTCGATTAAAAACTCTAAGCCTTAGAGGGAGGATGACAAAAATGATACCACTATCTCTACAATATGCTTTTGGAACAGACCCCACTGACGATGTACAGACGTTGTTTCAAATCCTAAACAGTGGAGTTATAAGGAAGATAATCTCTAGTCAACCCCTTCGAGCCAAAGAAGTAGGAGTTTTTCTTTTCACACAAATTAAAACCCTTAATCATAACCTGGGGCAGGGTAGTTTTCTCAGTTAATTCAGAGACGCATTCAGTCATAATCTTCTGCTTCGTACACAATGAATGGCATCGAAGACGTACTTCCAAAACAAAAGACAATGATGGTTCCATATAATCGTCAAGACAGACAGTCATTATCTCTCGAAATAAAAGCCCATTAAGTCAAAACCTATGAAGGAGACTTAAGATAAAAATTGGGGCATCCCGCTGACTGTAATCACAAAAGAAACAGTTCAGGAAAAAGAAGGGATAACGAAAACCAAAAAAAGAGGTTACTACAAATCCTCGACAAAAATAAGATTACAAAATGACTGCCTTTTCAAAACAAATGTTCAATTTCTGAATCATCACCAAGTATCAGAGCAAAGATTCCAGACTCAATCAGGATCTAAACGCGCAATTAACTGAGCATAGGACTGAAGAACATCACGAAGAGCGGGTTGGGTACAAATAAAATTTGAGCCTTTATCCTTTGTTTCTTGAACCGTGAACCAGGCCACGTTATAATCCTTAAAAGTCCTAGCTGAAGCATGGCTTAGTTTGAGAGCATACTGTTACAAAGGTATCCTGACTCCTGTAGGCTTTGTTATGAATCCTGAGTTGATATCACATTCTTGCAAATTTCATTTTACTACACAAAACACATTTTCAAAAAAATTTCAAGACAGACATGAGTCTTGCATTCTTTAAATGACATTGTTTGCATATGACTAATTGTTTGACAGCAGAGAAATCCGCACAATGGATATTCAATGAACAAACATTCTCTCAATGGACAGAATCACCTCAGCGGGAAAGACACTTCCAATAACAGGTCTTCCATAAGCAAGGGGCATGACATGATGTCTAAACACACCCGGGGCAGTCTCTCCGAAAGTGCCAAATAACCAGGGGAAGATCTCCATCTGAATCGCTTGGGGCATTACGCACGCATTCCAGCAGTGAATCATGTGCCATCAAGAAAACATTTTTGACAGTACTACAACACAACACTATGGACAGTGACAACTCTCTACATCCTGAAAGCGTGGACATAGTCGGAAAATACTACGCATGAAAAAAAAGACCCGCTAGGTTGACACACCTAGGCAAAAATAAGGGAATCCCGGCGAACCAAAAGGGTTCGGGAAAAAATTAGGGATAAAAAATGAAAAAATCTGTACACCCGACAAGTCGAAAACCTGAAAAGGCGGCTTGGGCAAAAAGGTATCCCGGTGGACTGGAAACCCGAAAGGGCGGTCCAGGCAAAAGTTAGGGATTTAAAACGTACGAATATGCCCCGTCACCTGTCTATCAGTGGAAGACTTATACCTTGATCAACATTCATCAGGAGCACCAGAATTGAGAAATGGTTCAGATACGATCCGAATACGGGTGTCATTTTGCTACTTATTCAAGATTTTCATACATCGAGAAACGGTTCAGATACGATCTAGATACGAATGTCATTCTACTACTTATTCAAGATTTTCATATATCGAGAAATGGTTCAGATACGATCAAGATACAAGTGTCATTCTGCTACTTATTCAAGATTTTCATACATCGAGAAACGATTCAGATACGGATGTCATTCTGCTACTTATTCAAGATTTTCATATATCGAGAAATGGTTCAGATACAATCCAGATACGGATGTCATTCTGCTACTTATTCAAGATTTTCATACATCGAGAAAAGGTTCAGATACGATCCAGATACATATGTCATTCTGCTACTTATTCAAGATTTTCATACATCGAGAAACGATTCAGATACGATCCAGACACGGATGTCATTCTGCTACTTATTCAAGATTATCATACATCGAGAAACTGTTCAGATACGATCCAGATACGGATGTCATTCTGCTACTTATTCAAGATTTTCATACATCGAGAAACGGTTCAGATACGATCCAGATACGAATGTCATTCTGCTACTTATTCAAGATTTTCATACATTGAGAAACAATTCAGTTCAGGTATGATCCAGAGATGGATGTTATCCTGGTACTTATTCCAGAAATAGTTCAGGTACGATCCAGAGACGGATATTATCCTGGTACTTATTCCAGATTTCTCTTCTAGAAACAGTTCAGGTATGATCCAGAGACGGATGTCATCCTGATACTTACTCCAGATTCTCCTATAAATACAGTTCAAATACGATCCAGAGACGGATGTCATTCTAACACTTATCCAACACATGTTTCAAGTACAGTTCAGACACGATCCAGAGACGGATGTCATCCTAACACTCATTAAATACATGTTCAAGTACAATCACGACATAGATCCATCCACAAAATCTCCGCATGTACTTTTTCCATCATGGTACAAGGGGAAGAGACAATTGGAAGCGAAGTCACTATCACATACATGCCCGTGATATTTATATTCCCCACAGAGCTGAGACAACCTAGGTCCGACCTCCGTATCCCCAGGCAGGAATTCCTTCCCCAGCAGGTTCCTTCAGAAAGCTGATATCTGCATTCCCCAGCCGAGTTTTATAACCATGAGCAGTTTATAAAGCCATCTCCCGAGCAAAGTTTATTTCTATGACAGCGGAAGCTCAATCTCCAACAGAGCTCTTCTCTCCAGCAATGGAAGTTCATCCCTAACTGAGTTTATTTCTCCAAATCAGCAGATCTTCCAACAGAGTATCTCTCTTCTCCATAGAGTCATTCCCCCACAGGATTATTCTCAGACAGAGTCTCCTCTGGAAGAATGTTCTTAAGCAGAATGGATGTAAATCCCCATCTAATCATCTTCGATCCCTATCCCCAACGGGAACAAAGAACTCAACTCCTTATACTCTCAAGCAGCAATCCAGGATTTATTTTCCCCAGCTAGAGAATATCACAATAACATTGCATATCCATACATCATGGCATGTGCATACATATTATATAGCACAATCTCATTTATTTTGAGAACATCATTACTCAATACATTTCATACATCATGACATTACATACGACTAACTCTTTACCTTTCAGGGAAAGATGCAATCAAAGTTCTCACAAGTTCTCTCTGGTTCAGCCAAACCGACACCAAGGTTTCTATTCCAGTTGAAGATATTCCAACACGTTTCAAGATTTTCTCTGGTTCAGTCAAACCGACACTAAGGCTTCTATTCTAGTTGAAGATGTTCTAAGACTTTCGTCTATGGAAGCTGAATCGCCGCTAAGATTCTCCTGATTTCTATGCCAGTCAAATTCAATCCGAGACCTTCCCCCGGTTTAGTCAAATCGATGCTAAGATTTCTTTCCCGGTTGAAGACAGCTCGAGACCTTTCCCTGGTTCAGTCAAATCGATACTAAGATTTCTATTCCAGTTAAAGAAGCTATGAAGCCCGAAAACTGACCGGATAATAACTTAATTTCCCCAAATTACTGAAGCCTAGAGCACGACCAGATAATGGTATAAGACACTGTGAAGTCTGGAGCACGACCAGATAGCGGCAAGAGACACTGAAACCTGGAGCACGACTAGATAACAGTATGAGGTACTGCGAAGCTTGGAATTTGACCAGATAACAATTTACTCGGCCAATTACTATTAAACCTAGAAACAACCGGATGCTAGTATGCCTTAAATTTAAGTTGAAACCCGGATGCGACCGGATAACCACTTAATTTCTTCTGAAGCCCGGAGCACGACCAGATAATAGTTTTTGAGATTGCAAAGCCTGGAGCACGACCAGATAGCAAGTTTAATCTTATCTCCCCAGTAAGTCACTGTAAAACCTGGAGCACGAGCAGATAGCAATCAGTCTTATTATCCTTAGCAAATCACAGTAAGGCCTGGAGCACGACCAGATAGCAACTCATTTTCATCTCCTCGACTAAGAGATGATTCCCCAGTAGAGTAACGGACAACTGAAGTTCCTAAAATTCCATTTATCCCAAGACATAGACCAACATTCCTCAGTAGATTCCTCCTCAACGACAGGAACAGGAATTCTCATCAAAGGAATATCTCGGGAAATCAACATCCTCTAGATGGCATCTTTAAGCCCATCTCAGATGATTCTCCGTCATATCTTCCAGATGGTATCTTTAAGCCCATCTCCGGTGACCTTCTGTCATATCCTCCAAATGGCATCTGTAAGCCCATTCCCGATACTACCTACACAGTCCACCACCATCTCAGACAAGTGCAAATTTCTGGGCACTCTAGTGTTCAATCATCTTCCACCGTCAGATTACGAAAGGCAGACAAGCAATCTACATCCTCAAGTTTAAGAAGATTTAACAGGGGCAGCTATTGTACCCATAAATTTTCCCTCTCATTTCACTCAAGACATGCCTCTACAGGTCCTCAATTGCTCAAGGATGACTAAGGATTGACCAGACAAATCCTCCTCCTAAGGTAACAAGCTTCAAACTAGGGTTTCACTTCTCATTAATATGGTTGAAGTCCAAGGGTCCCAAATGATTTCCATGGTCCCAATATGTTCTCAAGATCATCTATGTCAAGTTTCATGCCTTGCACAAGAAGTTTGCTCAGTCAATTGCTCAGATGCTTGAAAATCAACTGTACTAGGTCAAAAGTCAATTGTGGCCTATATACAGTCAAACTTCAATATTTTTGGTCAAAATCAACATTTTGAAGTGGTATCCATAATTTGATCAAGGGTTGATCATGATTCCTCAAGGAATTCCCCCAAATTCATCAAAATCCAAAAGTTGCTAAATTAGGGTTTCATAGGAAAAGTCAACCAAACTTTGACCAGGCATAACTTCTTCATACTTTATCAAAAAAATTTCATCCAAGGCTCATTTTTAAGAG
The DNA here is from genome assembly GCA_948472305.1 of Vicia faba. Lineage (NCBI taxonomy): Eukaryota > Viridiplantae > Streptophyta > Magnoliopsida > Fabales > Fabaceae > Vicia > Vicia faba. The sequence goes on from OX451740.1 coordinate 654,168,270, forward strand.
AATGAAATTCCCTACAGCTCATCTTCATACCACAAGTTCAAAATATGCACTCATTAGAAGATATGAATTTCTACATTATAGGTCCTTTTGAAAAGTCAACAAAAACACCTTTTGGGTCAAAGATTCTTACATGAACATGGAAGATCCAATTGAGATGAAACAAAAAGGGTTGTTTAGGAGACATCCTAATATTTCTAAAAAGTCTAAGAACACCTCTCTAGGGTTAAAATTGAGGGAGATATGCATTATCAAAGTTGACCAATTTTTGGAAATGTGCATGAAGTCAACATTGATCAAAATGACTTTTTTTCTAAATGGGCCCATGTTTTATTGTTTGAAACTTGTTCCTAAGATGGCCCACGACCCCTGATCTTATCCACCTATTATTTTATTATTTGTATTTTATTTTGATTTTTTATTCATTTAAAGCAAAATAAATCAATTTTAATAGTAGAATAATCAAATAAAATCAAAGATTTGATTTTATGAGCATATTATGAGTCCATGGACAACTAGAAAATCAAAAAATTCGTGCAAGAGCCAATTGATTGGAAAAGATCTTAATTTGGTCTATTTTGGAAAACAATCATACAAGACAAAGAATGAAATCAAATCTCCATAATTTGCAAAGATATGATTAGTTTTTATTGACCTAATTCGCTCCAATATAAGGACATAACATTCTCAAGGCAAAAAAAAGAGGATTGGGGTCGTGAAAGAAGGAGGAAAAGTCTCAATTTTTTGTCAAAAAAGTGAAGGTCGGTTTCGATTCTAAAGGCCGTTTTAAGCAATTCCAAGGTCAGCAATCCATTCCTGGACATCTTCTGAAGCCATTCCAATCATCCTCAAGCCTTAAAACCTTCAGAAATCGTGCCTCACAGTGCCACGGTTTGCATCTTTTTTCAAGATTCGTTTTCAATAATTTATCCATCATAAATATGTTTTGATCATATATCCATGCTTGCTATCATATTTGCAATGTTTTTGATTGAAGTTTAAGTGCAGGAATGGCACGATGCCATTGTTAGGGTTTTGAGGTCTCAAATTGGGAATTCTATATAAAGGAAAAATTGGACAAAATTAGGGGTACTATTATGCTCAGGAGATGATTTGCAATTGATCCATGCCTTTGGTTTGACTTTATTTTGCTTGTGTTGCATTTTTGAATTTTGTAGGTTTTTAGTTACAAATAAAATATGTCACTACAACCTATAGTGATGGAAAACTGCTGTAGGTAAAAGTTTCCCATCTAAAACGACAGATCCCTAAAGAAGGTGATGGCGTGGTGCTCACTAATTTGTCCATTCAAACCATTGGAGACCCACAACGCGCGCGTTTTTGACATGTGGCCATAGGTCTTTATTTTCCTTATATTTATTTTGTATTATTTTGTTAGCAATTAACACACTTGGTTCAGTTGGCAAGGCATGACACAATAAGGCTTTAGTCCAGAAGGGGGGTGGGTTCGATCCAGCCGTTTTACAAGGTTAATTTTCACTAATTTGTGTCTTCAGATCCAATGCTCCAGGTCCCTGCGCACTCCTCATGAACTTCCATCACCATACCACAAGATCTCATCATATCCAAGTCTAACACTCAACACATGTAGACCATGGTGAACCCTCAAACATGGTCAACACTGGATCCAAACTCCTGATTGGGTCAAAGGATTTGGGCTCAATGAAATTCAGCTTCACACCCCCAATCTGCTTTCACCACAGGCCCAATTACTTTCTTTCTTTATTTTATTTTGTTTTATTTGATTAATTTCTTTTTTTTCCAAAATAAAAAAAAACCATTTTTTTATTTAATCATAAAATCAAGAAAACCACAAAAATGTAGAATTAGGTTTTTTTTATTAAAATTAGTTTTTTTGTTGGAAAATAAGTAATTTAATGATATTGACTTGATTGTTTTCATAATTAAAATTAATTAGACAAATTAGGTTTAATTCACAAATATTTAATTTTCTCAATAAAATACCAAAAAATATTTGTCTTTACTTAATTAGATTTAGGTTAAGATTTCAAATATTTTTCTCAACAATAAAATACAAAAAAATATTTTCTCTTTAATTGATTAGATTTTAGAATTTAAACTTTGATTCCCGTACTTAATTATCACGTGCAATATTTTGTTTTCCAATTATTGTATTTGCTTCAGGTTTGTAATAATTTTTAATTAAAGTTCACCGCATATTATTTACTGTTTAATCGCCGATTTTTGGTCATGTAACCCACTCCCCGAAGCCTTGTAATAGCGTAGATTTACTTTTTCACTTTTAATTTCCGCAACTATGAACTGTCTAGATGTATGGATAATAGGCTTGCATGCAAAAGACAAATAAAATTAAAACAGTAGATCACATTAATTATGCAAAGATTAAATAATTGAAATCAAACACATGCACATGCTCACTCCTAGGGTTTGCCTCACTGGTTGCCTCGGAAATAATGGTCGTGTCCCTCGAACGTAGGGATACCTTAGCAATGACCCGCGATTCAAAGTCGTCATAAAGATCATAGTCCCTACTTGTTCCTCGAGTTTCCTACGAATTGATCTTATGACGATAGTCCCTTCGAAATGCTAAGGTATCCTTACTTGTTGCCTTTAGAGACCATTTTGTCCCTTCAAACGTCCCTTTAAAAATCCAACGACGGTGATACCTATTCCTTAATAATAGGATAGCGCTGTCTAAAGGAAAACGAACAGACTTTTTCGAGTAGGTAGATTAGTTCCTAGGTACTTGCTCAAACAAACAAAAACTTTTTCACACCAACACTTTCCCAAACAAAGTTTTCAAAAACAACTTTGTAACACTCTTGAGGACAGAAATAAGGGTTAAAACAAAGTAAAACAAAACTTTTCAAAACAAGCAAACATAAACACACAAAAGCAATTTCAAAATGAGCAAGTACCTAAGAGCCCGTGGAAAACCACGGATAGAAAAGGTGCTAACACCTTCCCTTTCTATAATCTACCCCCGTACTCATAAAATCTCGAAAAAGGTTTTTTCTGTTCTTTTTTCCTTTTCCTGATTGGATAAAATAAAAGTCGGTGGCGACTCTTGCTTACCATGACATTTTGCGAACAAACAACGTAAACCAGTATTAACAGTTGGTTCTGCCACCGTATCACAATATGGTTTATCATGCATTTAAATTCCTTAATCTTTTTAAGCCATCAGTTTTGGCTGGACATATGTATTGAAGGTTGTAAACAACTTATTTTGCAAAGTGTAGGACACAACTAGTATTATGGTAACATAAAATTTCAGAAAATATTTGGGCACATATATCAGTGAAGTCTTTTTGCATACATTAAATTATATTGCAATATTATTTTTAAAAATATTTACAAATTGAGCAAAAAAAAATTAAATTGACGGATCCTTTGTACCGGCAATGGAGGACAGAAAATTCCCTTGTCAAGGGATGGCTTATCAACTCCATAAAACCGGGATTAATCGACAACTTTATCTGATTTTCTATAGCAAAGACATTATGGGATGCGATTGCTACAACTTACTTTGACGACACAAACACTTCTCAGGTGTATGATCTGAAACGAAAAGTCATAAGACTTAAACAAGAACAAGGATCGATTGGGACGTACTACAACAACCTCCAAGGTATGTGGAGAGAAATTGATTTCCGCCGACTAAACCCTATGACGTGTGAATTTGATATTAAAAGATTCAATTTGATTACTCAAGAGGATCGAGTCTATACCTTCCTTGATGGCCTAGATGATCGGTTGGACAAGGTTCGAAGCGATATGCTGCAGATTAAGCCGTTTCCGACGGTTGAACATGCATACATGTTTGTTAGAGGAGAAGATATACGACAAACAATAATGATGACTGAGCCGATGGGTATCTCCATAGGTACGGTGCTTACTTCAAATGGAGTGTTACGATATACTGGACAAAGTGGAGGACAAAGCCGCGAACAAAGTCGCTCTGACCACCCACTATCTCTCAAATTAATGTCGCTCGGGCTTAGTTAGAATGCAAGTGGTGATCACACTATAAGTCAGAAGGCAACACCCTCTAATATGAAGTTTATCAAGCTAAAGTCTCAATGGTGAGGGTTATATGCATTGTGGGAATGCTAAGCACACTCACGAAACATGCTTTAAATTACACAGATATTCCTATTGGTGGGATGAATACAAGGCCAAGAAACCACGTGAAGCCGCTGCCAAAAGTGGGTTGGGACGTGCTTCCATTTCACATGCAGAACCACAACTGTCATTGTTGCCACAACTTGAATCTTTTAATGTACCAGCACAAAACTATGGCTCCTCAACCCAGAATTCAGGTAACCTTAGTTTATCATTAATCAGTGCAGCTGAGCGTGACTATGATGGATGGATAATTGATTCGGGTGCAACCGATCATATGACATATGATCCTAATGACTTTATCAACTCTACACCACCAAGGAGAACTAATATTGCTAGTGTCAATGGGGTCACATATATAGTTACAAGAGCTGGAACTGTAGCTCTTTCACCTTCTCTTTCATTGTCACATACCTTACTTGTTTCATCTTTGTCAAACAAATTGATGTCTATTGGCCAAGTTACTAAAGAATTAGACTGTTGTGCACTAATATACCCTCATTTTTGTATTTTTCAGGATATTCTCACCAAGGAGATAATTGGTTGTGGTACTAAAAAGGGGGGATTGTATTACATGGATTCTCCAACTTATATATGCTCAAGTCTCCACATTCCTATTCAATGTGTGACTATTTACCCACTTACTCACACTTGCATTATTATTCTAACACTCCCTCTCAAGTATGAGTCCATAATGCTCCCCCTTAAGACACTTGTACCTCCGTTGACACCTTGCAATAAAACACCTCTTCTTGGGCATTTCGATACAAGTAAGCAGGTCCCTTTCTTGAAATCAGACTCTGATACCATTTCTTGTGAATCTTGTTGTGAATTATGACAAAATTTAATATCAATTTGTAAGACAAAGAATAGTAGCAACCAAAATAAATGGTCTACAACAATAATAACTCGTACACAAATAATATAACAGAACAATGCGAGAAAAAGATAAATGTTTGTTTACCCAGTTCGATTAGACGATCTACTTTGAAGGAGATAGTAGCTCTCCAATTCACTATCAATAACATTGCTGCTCTCTACCTAGTTAAAACTCCAATCAACAACCTTGATCAAATTCAAAAAACCCTTGAATCGTGATCTCGCCACTTGCATCCACTTATTTCCATTACCCTTTTCTGGCTAGGTAATTTAACAAGCCTACAAGTATGATTTTTCAACCACCATTGACTCCACCTACTTTCAAATGTCTCCCTAAAGGATTTTCTTCTTTTATTTCGCAGTCACTCAGCCACATTAAAAACATAATATTCAAGGCTAACATAACCGTTCCTTTGAGATGTTAAAATAACCCTCCTTACTTTATCATGAGTCAAATGATAATCAAAGATCTTTGTAACTGTTTCCTCACTATTGCTAGCATCTATAGTAGGAAACTTCACCTCAAACGGAGTTTTCTCGGTTATAGTTTCTCCCAAGTTTCTCCCTTGGTTTTCACTATTCTTTCTATGAATAAATTCTCTACCAACCAAGTAAACTATTTTATCCTCAGCTCTTCCCCAAAAACTAAATAAAAACTCAACGGTAACATGCATTTTTATCCCTTGATTCCTATAAAATTCATTATACTCTTCTGAAAATTTCTCAAGGCATTCATAACGCCTTAAACCTAAATCCCATAGTTCTTTCTTGTCATGAAAGCCCCCACTAGTTAATGATGAATGAACAACATTTGAACCTTCTAAAATATATAGACCACATATTTTAGACCCTTTAGAATTAATCATTTCATCACACAAAATCTTTAACACTCCATGTTCAACTCTAGTACAATAGCCTAGATCATCAAACATGCTCATATATAACAAATTTCGCTTGAGTTCTGGAACATAACTGTAACACCCCAATTCTACCCGACAATTATGAATGTAAATCAGAGTTTTAGAATTCATACAACTGAATCAGGATGCCACAAATTCAACTTAAAAACACATTGCGTTTAACGTGGATACATAACACTTTAAAAATTCGGATGAACCATCAACATAATAATTTAATCTCTTAATTCAACAACTTGAACATCTACGCAACAGAATCATATAACATCTTTGTCTAACGATTACAGAAACTTCAAAATAACAAATACTTATCAACAATCAAATTAAAGTTCAACAACTGAAATAATCAATAATTAAAAGCAACAAGTGTTCATCCCCCCGAGTGTTACGTATCAGAGCAGTGACACCGACTCGAACTACTGAAGGTAGACCACCTTCACTCTGGATTACCTGCACGTTACCAACATAGGGGTAAGATTCAAACAGAAGGGTGAGATATCTAACAATACAATAAAATGTATGGTAATTAATATGTTAGATCAGCTCTGTTGTACCCCAAAATTTGCCCTCCCATTTTCTCAACATTTTCTCATCACAAGACCCTTGGAGCTCAAGATCCAGTTAGGGTTTCCTCTGCTCAAGACCTCTCCTTGCACTGTTGACCCAAATTAGGGTTTGTGTTTGCAAAAAGATATTTTGACCTAAAATGCCTAAGATGACTTTCATGCTTCATGTTGGACTCCCAAGTTTATCCATACCAAGTTTTAAGTCTTGATTCCAAATTTTGCCCAGTCAATTGGACAGTTGACCTAGAAATCAACTGTATTGGGGAAAAAGTCAACTGTGGCCAATTGACAGTCAAATCTCATGAAAATTGACCCACATCAACATTATGAACTCACATGGACCATTTGACCAAGTTTGGATCACAATTCCACAAGAAATTTGATCAGATCACCAAAAGGGCAAAATGGTCATTTTTAGGGTTTTGACTGCACAAAGGCAATTTTTGATTGTTTGACCTATCCAATGGAAAACCAAGCTCACATATGGACTCAAGGACCCCATGGAATTGTCTTGACATACTCAACAAGTTCAAAAGATCCCAAATGCACAAGATTGACAGTTGAATTTCCCAGTCAATTGATCAATTTTGACTGTATACTGAAAAGTCAAACTTTGACTTTTTGGTCAAAATCAAGTGTCAAGATTCATTTTTCATCAAAACATGCCAAATCATGAAACTTTTTCATCAAGAAATCAAGAATTGCAAATTAGGGTTTGAAATGAAGATTTTTCATAACTTAGAATTTTTCTAAGTTAAGAAAAACCCTAATTTTTTCCTAACTTTGTCCCACTTTCTCACCAAGATTCATTTGGATTCAAGCAAAAGTCAAAACATGAAAGTTGTAGTCCATTGCAAAATCTACAACTTTGATTCACAAAGTTTCCCCAAAAGAAGCTTGTAGCTCAAGTTACAATTTTTGGAACAAGGGTACCAAACCATTCTTAACTTAGAGAAATTTTGAACCATTTTAGGCAGGATTTTTGCCTAACTTCAAGACCATTTTTCACATACTTCCACTTGTAATTTCAATTTTCATTTCAAAGATGGATTGTAGCGCACATTCCAAGCTTTCCAAAATGTCCAAGAACTCATCAAACAACCTCATGGTTAGGGAGAATCGAATTTGGCAAGTTGGGAAAAACTCACTTTTGATTTGGCCAATTTACATGTTCATACATTTGTGCCATTTTGAATTCAGCTTGATTTCCTTGATTACAGGTCCTATATCCCATTTGCACTCAATAATTTAATGCTAACTCATTGTGCCAAGGCCTTATTTTGTGTGTTCAAACATTATATGCAAGATTAAGCCATTTTTAGATAAAGCATTATATCCATTTTAGAAAAGTTGCACTTTATGTCAAATGCAAATCCAAGCAAGTACATTGCAAATCCTTTTGGCACAAGTTTAGGAACTAATTACACTGATCAAGGCCAAGGTATGCAGCATAGATTGGGGGGCCTGTACAGTCTAGAAAACCAAGTGGACACTTTGTTGCTTAAAGTTGAAGAAACATAGCATAACAACACACAACTCTCATTCCTGTGAACCAGAGCTTAAGCAAAGTTATCAAACACTTTCCAATCATCAACCCTAAGCTAAAACACGAGCCAACCATCTCCATTGCCTTCTCAAACACAGAATCACCCTCAAACTGCCCAAACAGGGTACCTGCTGCAGATTGAGTTCCATAGCTCAATCCTTTCATGCATTCTTGCTAAAATCACTTCAAACACATCCCACATCATCCCTTGAAACTATTCCAAGCCTCAAACACGACCTGTAACACTCCCAATCAACATCACCATTTTCATTTTTCTGTTTTGCAGTTGAAGTTCCATAACACGATTCTCTTGGTTTCCAAACAAAGTAAAGCTTGGAATAGCATCCCTGGACATCAAGGAAGCTGTACCAATCATCACCTTGCATTGAAAACACCTCCATCATCAGATACGATTCCAACTGAACAGGTAAGTTCATGGACTTCTATCTCTCTATCCAGGCATTGTTAGCTTTAGGTTTGTGAAGAAATTATGTCACATTCATAGCCCTGAACATGCCCATATAATTAGTTTTCATTTATGTTATGTGTGCTATGAGAATTTGATGTCTGAACTTGGAACAAAAACTAGGTCAAGAATTGGGGGAGAAGAAATTCTCTCTCATTTCTGAGAGTTAAATCATGTTCTTTATATGTATGAACTCGTGAGAAGATGCTTGACATTTTTTGTGTTGTGAGTTTTCATTAAAAGTCCAGGAATCAGGATGTTTAAATCCATGTACAAAGCGCGCGTTTTTTGAACAAGGTTTGCTGGAGGTTGAAGAAGATAGGTTCTGGGCTGGGCCTGGAATGTTTTTCCTTTTCACACCGTGTTTTTACTTTTGAACCCCCTGGCCCATTTTGATTTTTACTTATCATTTTCCATTTTTTCCTTTTGATTTTATTTCTATATTTTTATTTAAGTATGAAAAAATATAAAAATCATTTTTTCCACATTTTTTGCATTTTATTTTGATATTTATTAGTCTTTATTTAGTTTTGTACATAAATAATATATAAATACTATTATTTAAAATAACTAGAAAAAATAATGCAAACACATTTATTTTCTAATTTTTATTTTATTTTATCTTCTGAAAATATTTTATATAAAATATACTTTTTTTTATAAATATTAAATATTATTATTTTGTATATATAATATATATTTAGTAAATAATACAAATACATATATATTTATTAGAATATTTAGGACAAAAATACAAAATATATTCATTTTTATTCTTATTAATATTTAATATTAAAAATACCTTTTTTACAAATATACTTCATTTTTATTTTATTTTTGTACATAACTAATAAATATTGTATATATTAAACAATTAATACCTTTTTAATTAACAAATTAGGGTTTTGCCCTAAATACATAAAAACTCCAAAAAATAATACTTTTTATTTTGTTTATTTGACATATAAAAAACACTTTTTTTTCATACATATAAAAAACATTTTTTGCATCTTGCATATTTATTCCCTTTTTGTTTAATTATTGTATATTAAATGATTTGATAATTCCCAATTTGATGTAATAGTCTAGGTTTAAATTCCTTGTCAAAATACCCCCCCATTTGAACATTTGTACCCCCTTCCCATATATTGTGTTGTAATAACTTAGGAACTTTATTTTTCGCATTTTTATGCTTTCTAATTATGCCATGTTAGAATTAGGGTTTGTATGCGAATCAAAAACAACAAAAATAGTTTGACCTAATTTCAAGTTAAACAAGCATGAAAATGGACAACACTAATCACACTTGCACCCCTAGGGTATTCCACTTGTTGCCTTCAATAATGGGCCATATTTCATGTTAGGTCTCTTTGGGCAAAACAAAACAATCAAATGATCATAGTCCCTCGATGACGCTTTCGAAAGTTGCCTAAAAAATGATCAAGTCCCTCCAAGGAAAAATTGCCCAAAGATACTTGGCACCGTTGCAATTATGGTCTAAACGATAACCCGCGCCCGTCCCTTTCACATCCTAACACAAGATTGTCCACCAAATGCAATGGTGGAACAAAATTGTTAAAAGGGTTAAAACATAACAAAGATCTTTGAGAAATTTAGGAGTAGACAACCTCTTAGTTACTTGAATCAAACTTGCAAAACAAAACACTTGCCTATTTTTCAAAACACACCTCACTACACTTTCAAAACAACTTTCAAAAACAATGAAAACCTTTTTTAAAAGACATACACCTTTGTATACATCCAAACATGGATCATTACAAAGGTTTCCACCACATTGGCCTCTTTTCAAAACATTTTTCAAAACACACACACAAAGCACCATTTCAAACAATTGAAAATTAAGGCAAGTTGATCTAAGCAAGTAACTAAGAGCCCATGGATAACCATGGATAGAAAGGGTGCTAATACCTCCCCTTTCTATAATCTACTCCCCGAACCCAAGAAAACATCTCAAAGGTTTTTGCTGTGCTTTTTAACCTTTCCTTAGGATAAAATAAAAAGTCGGTGGCGACTCTTGCTCAACCGAAACATTTGCGAAAACAAACGCAAAACCTCAAGTCAGTTCTCCCACCGTATCACAGAACTGGCGACTCTGCTGGGGAGAAATTTAAGAGTGGAGTAACCTTAGGGCTTAGATCACCCTCTTGCATGATTAATTGTTTGTCTTGATTGCTTTATATTTTGGCTCCCTTGTTTGGGTTTGCAATCCTACACCCGGATTTTGGGAAACATTCATAGATAGCAATACGTTGTGGAAACTGTGCGGGGTATACCGACACGGTCGAAGCAATAGCTATATTAGTGCGACATGTTTGTGAGTACCGGTAACCCTTGAGTTCAATCAAGGAGAGTACGGGGCCGCTGAGTGATGTCACTAAGCACTAATGACCTAGAACCTTACTTGACCATCTTGGCCTTTTATTAGGGGTAGTGAGATGACCGGCTTTGGTGCAGTCCGAAGTTGGTAGATACTCGATACTACACTCATTGAGGGTTGTTTTCTTGGAATATTTTGGTCGCTAGTTAAGTGGCTAAACCAAAACAATGAACAATGAAAACAATCCAATGATATTGAGCTCCTTAGAACCCGGTTACTATTTATAGGACAGGTTTTTAAGCCAACTACACTCAAGAGGGTACTTACCTATGAAACCCCATGCAAGCCTGAAACTAGGGTTTGGTGTGATTTGCTTGTACATATGTTTGTGCATACATCATGAACATCATAAAGCATCATATGCATTTGCTAACCACTTCAAGGGTTTAGATCTTCATCTTTGTTCTTGTTTTGTAGGTCATGGAACTTCCTCGCAGAAAAACCATCCAAGTCAACCTTGTGAGAATCCCTCCTCAACTCAGGGAGCTTACCTCAAGGATTCCGGAAAGCTCATCCTTCAGTGAAAGACATGGTAGACTACTCAGCTTAGTCAACACCAACATTGAAGAGGACATGATGAAAGTGCTATTCCAGTTCTTTGACCCTCTTCACCACAGTTTCACTTTCCCCGACTACCAGTTGGTGCCCACTTTGGAGGAATTTTCTCAACTCCTGAGAATTCCTATCCTCAATCAACTACCTTTCAACGGTACGGAAAAGGAACCAAAGCCTGAAGATGTTGCTCGAGCATTACATCTACAGCCTTCTAACATCAAGGGGCATTGGGAAACCAGAAGCAGCGTCAAAGGATTCTTAGCAAAATTCTTGTTTGAGAAGGCACAAGAATGTTGGAATTCATTGGACCTGCAAGCCTTTGAAGAAATTGTGGCACTCCTTATCTATGGGTTGGTCTTGTTCCCAAATCCTGACCAGCTGGTAGATATCAACGCCGTCAAAATCTTCTTGTCCAGAAATCCAATACCAACATTACTTGGGGACATCCTTCACTCATTTTACACACGAACAATGAGAAAGAGGGGTGTTCTCATGTGCTGTACTCCTCTCCTTGCAAGGTGGTTTATTTCGCACCTTCCACAATCTGTCTTGAAGAATGACCAAGGCTCAAGGTGGTCCCAACGGTTGATGACTCTTACTCACTCTGATGTACATTGGTGTTCTCGGTCCAGAGAAAATGTCATCATCGTCGATCGTTGTGGGGAGTTTCCTAATGTTCCTTTACTTGGAATCAGAGGAGGTATCACCTACAACCCTTGCCTAGCTTTGAGGCAATTTGGATATGCACGAAGAGATGGCCCCCACGACATGTTGATTCCTGACCTAGTTTTTGACTTCGACAACAATGCGCAAGGACTTCGCCAAAGATTCATCAGAGCTTGAAGGATGCCCAACAAGGTTGATAGCAAGACACTGGGGCACAAGAACTCCATCCCTCTTGAACCTTATCTCAAGTGGGTACGAGCCCGAGCCCAGAGTCTAATGATGCCTTATCCTCATGTTCTCCCTGTGATTAAAGAGCCCGTCAAGGAAGGAGAGGTTCCCTACACCATCCTACATCCTGACATGCCTACATCGTGGGAGGAGATGCAGAAGAGTTGGATCCAACTAAAGGAGGAACGAAACACTTTTGAAGCCAGCTTCTACACCAGCGAGAAGAAGGTTCTAGAGCTCACCCGCCGACTCCATGAGCAAGAGGCCCTCAACACCTACATTGCGCCAAAGAGGATGCGCAACATCTTTTTACCTTGAGAAGTTGTTTTTGTAATATTTGGCCCATGGGGCACTTATGTACTAACAAATTGCTTCTTATTAATATGACGTGCGTTCTTTTTGTCTGCAACAATTTTGAATTTCTAAAATCCTTGAATGCATTGCATAGATAGCATCTCATGCATCATGTGCATAACAGGTGCCCCTTTTTCTACAGGTTGCTTAATCTTCTTCGCTGTTTATTTTGAACAGTCATCATGAATCCAGAATCATCCAGTGAGTAAGCAATCAAGGCCCTTCAGGCCCAAAGTGCCCAGTTTCAAGAAATGGTCATGAGCCTTGCCCAAGGTCAGCAAGAGTTGAAGGCTTTGCTCCTAAAGAAGAAGAAGAATAAGAGGACTGCATTGTTCAATACTGGACGCAGGTTTGGGAACACACTACATAACGAGGCTGATCCAACTACTTCCTCTGCAGAGAAAGACAGTCCCCAAGGGGGAGGAGCTCCTAGTCCTGCAGTCTCTGACAACGAGACGGATTACAATGACGAGCAATACCCTCCCGCTGCTGACAGATACAAGCAATTAGAGGACCGCTTGAGTGCCATGGAGATTCAAAATGTGTCGGGGCTGGATTTCGGAGATTTAGGGTTATCTTCTGGGGTAGTAATCCCGCACAAGTTCAAGGCGCCTGCCTTTGCCAAATATGACGGGGCTTCCTGTCTAAAGCTGCATCTTAGGTCGTACATAAGGAAGATCCAACCTTACACGGCAGACAAAAATCTTTGGATCCACTTCTTCCAAGATAGCCTTTCGGGGTCACAGCTTGAGTGGTTCTATCAGCTAGATGGAACCAGTATCCGACATTGGGAAGATTTGGCGACCGCATTTTATAGACAATATCAATACAATTCTGACCTCGCTCCTACGTGTACCCAACTTTAGGGTATGTCTCTAGGAACGGGCGAAGGGTTCAAAGAATATGCGCAAAAATGGAGAGATTTGGCTGGCAGGGTGCAGCCTCCTTTGACTGATCGTGAACTGGTTGACATGTTTCTAGGGACCTTGTCTGGTCCATTCTTCAATCATCTGGTTGGTAATTCCTCCGCTGGGTTTACGGATTTGATCCTGACGGGCGAAAGGATAGAAGTTGGCATCAGGTCAGGAAAGATACAGAAAGGTGCGTCCGCAAGTACTGAGAAGAAACCTTTCAAGAAGGAAGATAGTGTCGTCTATGGTCCTAGAAGACAAGTCAAGCCAGAAAGCCGCTAAGCCGTTAATGCCTTAGTGATTTCAAAACCTGTTGCTGCTCCTCAGCAGTACAATCAACAAAGGGGTGAGAGGCCCAAGAGGCAATACACTCGGCTAAGTATGACCTTGTCACAAATCTTACCGCAATTGTTATCAACCAACTTGGTGACCGTCAAAGAGGCTCCGAAGGTCGTGAATACTGCATCTCCTAAGTATAACCCAAATGCCCGTTGTGCTTATCATTCTGATAGCCCCGGGCATACTACTGATGATTGTTGGGCCCTGAGAAATAAGGTTCAAGATCTTATCGATGCGAAGGAAATTCAGTTCGAGGCGCCTGAGAGGCCAAATGTTGTAATTGCTCCTATGCCCCAGCATAGAGTAAATGCCGTCGAGGAAGATTTGTATGCTGTTTCAGTGAATGATGTTGCTACCCCTCTATTGACTGTTAAGAGGAACCTACTGCTAGCCGGTTTATTTCCGGGTTGTAGCAAGGGTTGCCTCCTGTGTGCTGTTATCCCTACCGGTTGTCCGCTGCTGAAATCAGGCATCCAAAGCCTGATGGATAGCAAAGAAATTCTGTTCAAGAAAACTGTTGTTCCGTTTGTTTCCACTGAAGAAGTATCTGTCGTCACAATTTTCAACAATCCTACCAAGGCTCCCCTAAGGAAGCCAGTCCAAATTATGTCTGTTGCACCCATTACCATTACTGTTCCTGGGCCTCTCCCCTATGAATCTGACAAGGCTGTCCCATGGCACTATGGGGCAGACGTGTATGTGCTTGGAGTGAAGCAGGAGTTCAACACCGGTACCAGTATCAGTAACATCACTGGTCCCGCCAAGATTACTCGCAGTGGCAGGCTCTTCTCTCCTGACATTGCACCGCCAGTTATCCGAAAACCTCTTATCATCACACCCGCAAGTGTGCATGTTTCAAATCAAGTTCCTGTGTCTACTACTGCCGCCGAGTCCTCTGATGCTCGGGGCAAAGAAGTTGCTACCGATTTGCCTGCCCGAATGGAGGCACCAAGAAAGACTGCTGTTGAAGCCTCCCAATAAGAGATGGAGGAAATCCTTAAAATCATTAAAAAGAGTGACTTCAATGTTGTTGAACAACTGGGGCATACCCCCTCCAAAATCTCTATGCTATCATTGCTGTTGTGCTCAGAGGCCCACGCCAAGGCTTTGATTTCATTTCTGAAAACGGCCCATGTGCCGCAAGAGACATCTGCAGATCAATTCACTAACTGTGTGGCTAATTTGACAGCTGACAATGGTTTGGGGTTCTCAGATGCTGACCTTACCGCCAAAGGGAAAAACCACAATGATGCCCTGCATGTCTCTATAGAATGCAGGGGCACTACTCTCGCACACGTGTTGGTGGATATTGGTTCTTCCCTGAATGTTTTGCCCAAGAAGGCCTTAGATCGGTTGGACTGTGAGGGCCTGGAATTGAAACCTAGTAACATCATTGTTAGAGCCTTCGACGGTTCTAAAAGGATGGTGCATGGTGAGGTAGACATTCCTATCCGTGTGGGTTCCCAAGTATTTGACTCAACGTTCTACGTGATGGATATTCATCCATCTTATTCCTGCTTGTTGGGTTGACCCTGGATTCACAAGGCCGGGGCGGTAACATCCACTCTACACCAAAAGCTCAAATACCCTGTCAAAGGGAAGATTGTTACTGTGCAGGGTGAGGAGGAATACATGGTTAGTCACTTGAATTCATTCCGGTATATCGAGATGGACGGGGAGTTTATTGAAACCCCCTTTCAACATTTTGAGGAGGTACCTCCAACATTGGCGTCAGCTGAGACAGTGGTTGAAGAAGACTTTCCGTTGAAGATGGCTTCCTTGAAGGATGCCCGGGCTGTGATCGAGAAAGGAAAGTGCGCAAACTGGGGTCAACTTCCTGACTTCACTCAAAAGACCGACAAGTTTGGGCTGGGCTTCACTGCAGAGGCTCAAAGGGCTGTTCGCAAAGAAAGGATCAGAAAGGCTCCGGTGTTCATCACCAACCCAAGGGTGAATGCTATCGAAGAAGACGTAGAGGAAGCATAATTTGACAGTTGGATCTATCCAACCACCAACAACAGACCAAGCAACTGGACGGCAAAGGATTTTACACCTATTACATTTGTCACACAGGAATGAACTCTTTTGATTTTCAATTTGTAACAAACAATATGTTGAAACTTTTATTGGTTCGGTGTCCTACCCGGGGCACCGTGGCTCCATTTGTGAGGGCTTTTTGTATGACATTTCCATATATCATTAATCAAAACATTGGACGTTTGTTGCATTTCAAATCTTGTGCTCTTTTTTTGTGTTATATATTGCAAAACAACTATATTTACACACACTCACTTATACAGGTTTCAATCCACTCTGGATCTCACTGGTAACAGCTCTGCTACTGCCAGTTATGACTTCGAGAATCCAATCAACTTGGCCGAAGACGAAGGTGAAGATGATTGCGAAGTGCCTGGTGAACTCGTAAGAATGCTACTCCAGGAAGAGAGGGCCATTCAGCCGCATGAAGAGCCGGTGGAAACAGTGAACCTGGGTACTGAGACAGATAGAAAAGAAGTCAAGATTGGTGCCAATCTAGAGCTCAGCATGAAGCAACGATTGATCCAGATGTTGCATGGTTACATGGAGATCTTTGCTTGGTCTTACGAAGACATGCCCGGTTTAGATGCCGACATTGTGGTTCATCACCTGCCGACCAAGGAAGACTGCCCCCCGGTAAAGTAAAAGGTCCGCCGCATGCGTCCAGAGATGTCCGAAAAGATCAAAGCTGAGGTTATGAAGCAATTCGATGCCGGGTTTCTAGCAGTGACTTCTTATCCTCAGTGGGTTGCCAACGTGGTGCCAGTGCCGAAGAAGGACGGTAAGGTCAGAATGTGTGTCGATTACAGGGATCTAAACAGGGCCATCCCTAAGGATGACTTCCCCTACCTCACATCGACGTTCTTGTTGACAATACTGCTCAACACAAGGTGTTCTCCTTCATGGATGGTTTTTCAAGGTATAATCATATCAAGATGACTCCTGAAGATATGGAAAAGACTACCTTTGTCACTCAGTGGGGCACCTTCTGCTACAAGGTCATGCCATTCGGGTTGAAAAATGCTGGGGCAACCTACCAACCCGTGGTTGCTTTATTTCATGACATGATCCACCATGAGATTGAAGTGTATGTCGATGATATGATTGCAAGGTCCCAAACTGAGGAGGAACACCTTGACCATCTGCGGAAGCTGTTTGACCGACTGAAGTTGTACAAGCTAAGGTTGAACCCAAACAAATGCACCTTTGGGGTGAGGTCTGGAAAATTTCTAGGATTCATTGTAAGCGATAAAGGTATTCATGTGGATCCGGCCAAGGTAAAATCCATACAAGAGATGCCGACTCCCAAGACAGAGAAAGAAGTCAGAGGCTTTCTGGGACGACTGAATTACATTGCCCGATTCATCTCACATCTAACTGCTACCTGTGAGCCAATCTTCAAATTGTTGAAGAAAGATCAAGTAGTACGTTGGAACGATGAATGTCAGGCTGCTTTCGAAAAGATAAAGGAGTACCTCCAAGAACCACCCATTCTTATGCCTCCGGTTGAAGGGAGACCTCTGATATTATACCTGACAGTACTTGACAACTCAATGGGGTGTGTGCTGGGGCAGCATAATGAGTCTGGCCGAAAAGAGCACGCTATTTATTACCTGAGCAAAAAGTTTACCGACTGTAAGTCTCGGTACTCACTGCTCGAGAAAACTTGCTGCGCTCTGGTATGGGCTGCTCGCCGGCTGAGACAGTATATGTTGACTCACACTACTCTGTTGATTTCAAAGATGGATCCCATCAAGTACATATTCGAAAAGCCTGCTCTGTCTGGAAGAATAGCAAGATGGCAAATGATCTTGACAGAATATGATATCCAGTACACGACTCAAAAAGCAATCAAGGGAAGTGTATTGGCAGACCATTTGGCACACCAACCTGTGGACGATTACCAATCATTGAACTTTGAATTTCCGGATGAAGATATCATGGTAGTAACTGATTGTGAAGTACCCGAACCGGATGAAGGACCTGAGGAAGGGTCCCGTTGGTCTATGCATTTTGATGGAGCCTCAAACGCTTTGGGTAATGGAATCGGCGCTGTAATCATATCCCCCAAGGGAACTCATACTCCATTCACCGCCCGGCTGTGTTTCAACTGCACCAACAACATGGCAGAATATGAGGCATGTATCATGGGTCTTCAAGCTGCAATCGACTTAAGGATCAAGTTTCTGAGTGTCTTCGGAGATTCCGCTCTCGTGATCAATCAGATCAAAGGCGAGTGGGATACGAAACACCCAAATCTTATTCCTTACAAGGAGTATGTGTTGACTTTGCTTCCCCACTTTGAAGAGATAACTTTTGAGCACTTCCCCAGAGAGGAGAATCAGTTAGCGGACGCACTAGCTACGATGTCTTCAATGTTCAAAGTCAAATGGGACAACGAGGCTCCCCGAATCATTATCTGGAAGTTGGACGAACCTGCATACTGCTGCGATCTTGAGGCCGAAGAGGTAATCGAGAAACCCTGGTATCATGAGGTGAAAAGATACTTGGAAGCTCAGGAATACCCTGAAGGTGCGTCTGTCAATGACAAGAAGTTCATGAGAAGGTTTGCAGCAAAATTCTTCCTCAGCAACGACATTCTCTACAAACGAAATCATGATTCAACTCTACTGCGTTGTGTGGATAAGGCTGAAGCAGAGAAGATCATGGTAGAACTGCATGAAGGTACATTCGGAACACATTCCAGTGGACACACCATGGCAAAGAAAATCCTTCGGGCAGGATATTTCTGGTCCACAATGGAAGCCGACTGTTACCAACATTCTCGAACTTGTCATAAATGCCAGATCTATGCTGATAAGGTGCATATCCCTCTGGTTCCTCTGAACGTCCTGACGACACCTTGGCCTTTTGCAATGTGGGGCATCGATATGATCGGTGAGATCCGACCAACGGCATCCAACGGGCATCGCTTCATCTTGGTAGCGATTGATTACTTCACGAAGTGGGTTGAGGCAGCTTCCTACGCCACAGTAACCAAGAGCGTCGTGGCACGTTTCATTCGGCATAACCTGATCTGTCGGTACGGCGTCCCAGAAAGAATCATTACGGACAATGGTACCAATCTTAACAACAAGATGATCACTGAGCTCTGCGAGCAATTCAAGATACAACACCACAACTCTTCTCCTTATCGGCCGAAGATGAATGGGGCTGTAGAAGCAGCTAATAAGAACATCAAGAAAATTGTGCAGAAGATGACAGTGACCTATAAAGATTGGCACGAAATGTTACCATTTGCTCTTCATGGGTACCGTACCTCAGCAAGGACGTCAACCGAGGCAACACCCTTTTCCTTGGTCTATGGCATGGAGGCAGTCTTGCCGATTGAAGTCCAGATACCCTCTCTCCGGATAATGAAGGATGCAGACTTGAGTGAAGATGACTGGATTCAGACTCGACTTGATCAATTAAACCTAATTGACGAAAAGAGACTCACTGCTATCTGTCATGGTCAGACGTATCAAAAACGGATGATCAAGGAATTTAACAAGAAAGTCAGACCACAAGAGTATCAAGTTGGGGACCTGGTAATCAAACGCATCATCCTTCCTCAAAGTGATCCCCGGGGCAAATGGACCCCTACGTACGAAAGGCCATTTGTGGTTAAACGTGTATTCTCAGGAGGAGCCATGATTCTAACCACCATGGATGGTAACGACCTTCCTCACCCCGCCAATGCAGACATAGTAAAAAGATACTACGCATGAATAAAAGACCCGCTGGTTGACATACCTAGGCAAAAATAAGGGCTTCCCGGCGAACCAAAAGGGTTCGGGCAAAAATAAGGGATGAAATGAAAAAATCTGTACACCCGGCAAGTCGAAAACCTGAAAAGGCGGCTTGGGCAAAAATGGGTATCCCGGTGGACTGAAAACCCGAAAGGGCGGTCCAGGCAAAAGTTAGGGATAAAGCGTAACACTATGTCTCATTGGATCATCTTGCATCCATAATTCGGCATCAACTATCTGGTTCAGACTTCAGCATCGATCAATCAGCTTCATCTTCGACTAAACAGCAAAGTGATGAGACGCTTGAAGACATAAAGGCGATAGCAGAGTTGGAACCCAGTGGGATTATTGTGCACATAGCTGTTTTGTTTCCTTTTTCAAAATTGTATAAACTTTATGTTATTCAGCGACGTTCTCTTACTAGGACGTCGGCCTCTTGTACAAAAAACGCCTATTTACAGGAAAATTTCAAAATCAATACAAGTTCACTTTTCCAAACAAATTGCCAATTGTTTTTCCTTGTTCTGTTTTGTCTTGCGAAGAACGTCCAATGTTCATTTTTGATATATGCATTTGACATTAAATTGCTAATTCATAAATACTTGCATATGAAACAAAAGACTAATTATAGGTGACATCAGAAGTAGGGGCAATGTAGAGTTGTCCAGCCAGTCTAGTTGCTTTGTCCGCCAAGGTACCAAGGTAGATTCAACTGAAGAATGTGACCAAGTTACTTCGACTCCCTATAGAGTACGACAAGATTCAACAAAATTCTCCCCAGGAAGAGTTAGTCTATCATCATCCCTACAATAGGCACCCTGTTCCCCTAGCAAGTCAGCAATACTCTCCTCCAGAAGAGTTAGTCTACGGTCAGCCTAAAGGAAGTTGGGTAGCCCCAGAAGATATCAACATTACCAGTGGAGTATAGGCAAGCATCCCCGGCAGTCTTGATCTAAGATTGTTCCCCGGCGGAATACAGACACCCCAGTGGAACCGTTTACCAGTACAATCTGAAGGTTTCCCCAGGAAAGTGGAATTCATATCCCCAGCAGGTCTTGAAGCTTATCCCCAGTAGATTCTGGAAGCTTATCCCCTGCAGAGTACGGACGTCTCTCCCGAGATTTATTCAAGGTTATTCCTCACAAAGGCTTATAACTGGGTTATCCTCAGCTAATTGCCACGGAAGATCGCCCTCGGCGAAGTTCTTCCAATCCCCAGCGGAGTTCATCGAAGTTCCCCAACATAACTTATCAACAGAATCCCCAGCGGAGTTTAACATTGTTATCCCCAGTGGAGTCCATCATTGAAATCCTCGGCGGAGCTCCCATCAAACTTCAGCGAAGTATCTCTTCCCACAGAGCAATTCCCCTCAGAGTAATCTCTCCAACAAGTTTATTCCCCAACGGAGTCATCTTCTCCTACCGGTGTATTCTAGTAACCATCATGCCCAGCGGAAGCAAAGAGCTCTACTCTTCAACGTCAGCCCAGGATTTAATTCCCCGGCCGGTCGTCAAGGATTTATTTTCCTAGACGAAAATACATTCATAAACATTTCACACATCTTGTTTACATACATGATAAAGTGCATACAACACTATCTCATTTTGAACATCATGACATCATGCATTTCATACATCATGACATTGCATACAACTGATGTTTTGCCTTTTCAGGGAAAAAGACAACCCAAAAGACAACTACTTTCAACTGTCACAATTCCAGATTCGATTCCTGTATCTAGCCAGGGCACATCTGTGAGTGATCAGTTTCCAGATTCGATTCCTGTATCTAGCCAGGGCACATCTGAAGAGTTTGAAGATTCGATTCCTGTATCCAGCCAGGGCATATCTGTTGATGACTATTTCCAGACTCGATTCCTGTATCTAGCCAGGGCACGTCTGAAGAGTTTGAAGATTCGATTCCTGTATCCAGCCAGGGCATATCTATCAACTGTCACAATTCCGGATTCGATTCCTGTATCTAGCCAGGGCACATCTGAAGAGTTCGAGGATTCGATTCCTGTATCCAACCAGGGCATATCTGTTGACGACTAATTCCAGATTTGATACCTGTATCCAGCCAGGGCATATCTATGAGCAACCGATTGTAGACTCGACACCTGTATCTAGCCAGGGCATGTCTGCATAAAGAGATTGAAGATCAATACCTGTAACAAGCCAGGAAAACATCTGTCTTTCTCAAAATACACAAGTTCTCGCTAAGGAATCTCTTATGCGATCAACACTTCCAAATGGCATCTATAAGCCCATTCCCGACAAGATTCTGTCACGCCTTCAGATGGCATCTATAAGCCCATCTCCCTATCCACCATCTCTCCAAATGGCATCTATAAGCCCATTCCCGATGTAACACCCCAATTCTACCCCTCGTAATTAATAATAAAATCAGAGTTTCAAAATTTCATCCAAACATAAATTGAGGTATCACATATTCGTGTTTTCATCACTTTGCATTATAATGCACATCACAAAAATCAAAAGTCGGATATACCGATTCATAACATAAATCATCATATAAACATATAACTAATCACAGCATAGCGGATGTGTTCACAAAATGTATGTATCATCATGTTATCATCAATACATAAAGTCATAAGATAGTATACATAAACTATCCTATCAAAATAATAACGTCGCCCAAATCCCGAGTGTTACTACTATCAGAGCAGAGCGACTCAAAATAAAGAGACTCGAGCTAATCCTCATCATCCTCGCGGATCACCTGCATGTTACCAATATAAAGGCAACGGCGAAATAAGTAAAGGGTGAGATACTCCAAAACATATAATTAAAGGCATGATAAAATATATAAATGGTTTTGGAATCATAAATGATATAGATTAATAAGAATATGTCAACAAATATCAAATCTCACATACTTTAAAGTCATCATTTAGTGTATAAGATCAACACTTTAATATCATCACATAATCACCATAATCATGTCAAAACAAGACATAAACTCCATCGCCATAAACTCATATCGTCGCTTTACCGTCATGGTATATCCATCACATAATTTTTATGAAATTATCACATCATAATCACTTTATATTCAACACAAAAATCATCACAAAATAAAGTATCATATAACATCGCAATTCATTGTAAGTCATCAAATAAAACTCAACGCCAAAAGACTCAAAAATAAACATAACCGACTCCATGAGACACGACTATGTTATGCATATGGTACCCGTCGCTTTTGTCCATAATTAGGGACATTCGGCATAAAAGCCCATCGTCTCTTTGGCATAAAAGCCCTCGTCGCTTGGCATAAAAGCCCTCGTCGCCAATGCAATGTATGTGACTCGACAACACGACATCACAAACACGACACAACAAAACATCATCATCGCACATCAAAATTTGGTATAAAACCCACGTCGCCATATTTATCCACATCAAGATAAACATATCATCGCATTGCATATCATCAAGTACTCATTATAAATAAACCGTCGCAAACATCATATTTAATCACACCACTTCATAATCAAATAATTCACTAAATTTCAAACACGGAAAAATAGTCAAACATCAATAATCGTCGCGAAAGTCATTCATAATAATCGGCACCAATCATAATCATTAACGTTGAAATCGGATTGTCCATACGCGACTTAAACCGACTAAAACGCAACCCGGTTCAACTTAACCGTAAATTGACTTATTTCGGGGCGCTCCGTTAAAAAACTCGCAATCTCGAAAAACTAACTTTACCACGACGTTCTACACGTCAAAATTAGCTAGCACGTCTATTTTCGTTATATTCGGAACAACTTACTTCGTCGCCGAAATTGCTGAAATCGGGAAATTGGAACATAATCGGGTTCCAAATTAAATCGGCTAACTTATGTCATATTTGTATTTAATTAATATAAATATTTAATATATTAAATTAAGAAAAAAAATATATAAATCAATTAATTAATTTTTCTAAACTTACTTTAATAAACATACTGCAAGTTTTTTTTGAATCTGATATTCAAATATTAAATCATGGCCATTGAAGTTTTATTTGCCACGTCGCATATCTGTGTAAGGAACAGGACAGAAGAAGCTGGATAATTTAAACTGGAGCAAATCCTAACTCTACATAGTTAGTTGAATGCATCTTAAATGAACAATTTATCTTGTGTACATAATCTTCAATATATACATGCTGCTAGTTCATGTTTCTAAAGTCCATTTCAATTTAAATAATATACTTGCTAGTTCATGTTTCTAAAGTCCATTTCAATTTAAATAATATACTTGTTAGTTCATGTTTCTAAAGTCCATTTCAATTTAAATAATATACTTTCTAGTTCATGTTTCTAAAGTCCATTTCAATTTAAATAATATACTGCTACTTAGTGTCCTATACCAGTAACACTTTAATTTCTTTCTATACTGCTACTACTATTGAAACGTAGTATACTGATAGTTTACTTAAAGTTTTACTAAACTTCACTTCTATTCATGTAGTGCATAAGTTAGTTTTTGTTTCTTCTAAATTCAAGTAACATACTATTATCCCAATTTCTAAACATACTTACTGCTATTTTTTTTTAACTTCATTTCTATTACACATGCTTAGTTATAAGTTTCTAAGCTACTGCTAGTTTTTTGTTTACAAGCTTTTTATGAAACCTGCATAATTCCTAATTCCACATACTGCATAATTGGTTTTGCTACCTGACAGTAAGTATTTCAAGAACTTAATATAATTTAGTTTCCTAATTTAATTTCAATTAATCTAACCTAATAACAATTTAACAACAACAACAACACCTAAATCCACTCCTCTAATTTATTTCAACAATCTCTCAACAAACTCATAAACCCTAAAAATCAATTTTTATCCCAAATCCAAAATATACCAAATCAAACCCTAACTATAAGCATTGGAAAATCAAACCCTTTACCTTAGATGTTTGAATGATTCTTGATGTTCCAACCAATCCAAAACCCAAGCTTTGTGTTCTTGTTCTTCTCTTCCTCTCTTCCAAGACCTCTAGCTCTCTTTAACTCTCTCAAATGGTGTTTTGTATGTTATGTCATAAAACAAGTGTTTGGTTTGTTTAGATGCAAGACATAAGCTAGCAAAATACCCAAAAAGCCCTTCTTGATATATCACCACTAATTAACACTAAATAATATTATTAACCCACATAATTAAAATAACTCCGAATAATTAAATATCGGTCCGAATAATATTTTACCGAACCGAATGAAATAAAAACCGGACCGAACAAAATAATTACCGGTCCCTCAAAATAAATACCGGACCGAATAAAATAATTACCGGTCCGAATAAAACGTCGCCGAATATATTAACAGATATAACGGTTAATTTAAATATTCTCGTCGCAAAAATAAACGTCAAACGGTAATTCGAAATATTAATATAATATAATATTAAATAAAACGGGGCGTTACAACTCTCCCCCACTTATAAAGTTTCGTCCTCGAAATTACCTGACTCGAAAAGCTCGGGATAGGAATCTCGCATCTTGCTTTCTAACTCCCACGTCGCACTTTCACCAGCTGCTCCTATCCAAACAACTTTAACCAAGGAGATCTCTTTGCCACGAAGAGACTTCATCTCACGATCTTCGATCCTTAATGGCATCGTCTCCACCGTAAGATTGTCTCGCACTTGGATATCATCCATCTCAATCACATGTGAAGGATCCGGAACATACTTCCGAAGTTGCGACACATGGAACACATCATGCAAGTTCGAAAGATTTGGCGGTAACGCCACTCTATAAGCCACTTTTCCCACTTTACTAGTAATTTGGTAAGGACCAATAAAGCGAGGAGTTAGCTTCTTCGACTTCAATGCTCGACCAACGCCGGTTGTAGGAGTAACTCGCAAAAACACATGATCACCATCTTGAAATTCCAAGTCTTTTCTCCTTTTATCATGATAACTCTTTTGTCGACTTTGAGAAATTCTCATCTTTTCTCTAATCATCTTCACCGTCTCAGTAGTCTCTCTAACCAATTCTGGTCCAAGCACCACACTTTCACCCGACTCATGCCAACACAAAGGAGTCCTACACCTCCGACCATACAAAGCCTCGAACGGTGCCATTCCAATACTAGCATGAAAACTATTGTTATAAGTAAACTCAATCAAAGGAAGATATATATCCCATGAACCACCATGTTCAAGAATACAAGCACGTAACAAGTCTTCCAACGATTGAATCGTCCTTTCCGTCTGACCATCAGTTTGAGGATGATAAGCCGAACTCAACCTCAACTTTGAACCCAAAGCCTCTTGCAAGCTCTTCCAAAATTCAGAAGTAAACCTCGGATCTCTATCCGAAATAATACACAAAGGAATACCATGTAATCTCACAATCACATGCGTATAAATTTCCGCCAACTTCGATACGGGATAAGTGATGTTAATAGGAATAAAGTGAGTCGACTTCGTAAGCCTATCAACAATCACCCAAATCGCATCATGTCCTCTTGGTGTATTCGGTAACCCCGTTACGAAATCCATAGAAATGTTATCCCATTTCCATTCTGGAATCTCTAACGGTTGCATCAACCCTGCAGGTTTCTGATGCTCCACTTTAGACTTCTGACAAGTCAAACAAGCATAAACAAACTGAGACACCTCTCTCTTCATGCCCGACCACCAAAATAGTTTCTTTAAATCTTGATACATTTTGGTCGCTCCGGGATGAATACTCAAATTGCTTCTATGACTTTCTTCCAAGATCATTCTCTTCAAATCCACATCATCGGAAATACAAATCCTATCTCGGAACCTCAATACACCCTGAGCATCCAACTTGAAATCTTCATTTTCAGTTTGTCCAATACCAACCAACAAATCAACAAGTTTCACATCAAGCTTCTGAGCTTCTCTAACACTATCAAGGAAATCATTATTGATCTTTAACATTCCCAAGATAACACTCTTCGGCGTCACTTCTATTACAAGACTCATATCTCTAAATTGCTCAATCATTTCCAACTCTTTCACCATCAACAGTGACATATGCAAAGTCTTTCGACTCAAAGCATCGGCCACCACATTAGCTTTACCAGGATGGTAATTCAATCCAAAATCATAATCTTTCAACAATTCAAGCCACCGTCTTTGTCTCATATTAAGCTCTTTCTGATCGAACAAGTACTTCAAACTTTTATGGTCACTAAATACTTCAAATCTAGAACCATAAAGATAATGCCTCCAAATCTTAAGCACAAAAACAACCGCTGCAAGCTCCAAATCGTGCGTAGGATAATTCTTCTCATGAATCTTCAATTGCCTAGAAGCATAAGCAACTACTTTGCCATTTTGCATAAGTACACCACCTAAACCCATCTTAGAAGCATCACAATAAACAACAAACGGTTCTTCAGGATTAGGTAGAATCAAGATCGGAGCCGTTGTCAACCTTTTCTTCAATTCAACAAAACTTTCTTCACACTTGACATCCCACACAAATGCAGCTCCTTTACAAGTCAACTTTGTCAAAGGGAGCGCCAACTTAGAAAAACCTTCAATGAACCTTCTATAGTAACCAGCCAATCCTAAGAAACTTCTAATCTCAGTAACAGACTTAGGAGTTTCCCATCTCAACACAGCATCAACTTTAGAAGGATCAACTGCAATGCCATCACCAGAAATGACATGCCCCAAAAAGCTCACTTCACTTAACCGGAACTCGCACTTTGACAACTTAGCATAAAGCTTCTTTTCTTTCAGAACTTCCAACACGATGCACAAATGTTCTGCGTGCTCTTCTTCCGATTTAGAATAAACCAGAATATCATCAATGAAAACAACCACAAAACGGTCCAAGTAAGGATGGAATATATGATTCATGTACTCCATGAATACTCCCGGTGCATTAGTGACACCGAAAGGCATCACCAAATATTCGTAATGTCCATACCTCGTCCTGAAAGCAGTTTTCTGAACATCCTCTTCTTTCACCCTTATTTGATGGTAACCCGATCTCAAATCAATCTTACTAAACATACGAGCGCCAACCAATCGGTCCATCAAATCATCAATTCTAGGAAGTGGATACCTATTCTTGATAGTTACTTTATTCAACTGACGATAATCAATACAAAGTCTCATGCTACCGTCTTTCTTCTTCACCAATAACACAGGAGCTCCCCACGGCGACACACTAGGTCTAACAAACTTCTTCTCGAGCAAATCTTCTAATTGGCTCTTCAATTCTGCTAACTCAGATGCGGACATTCTGTATGGTGCCATAGAGATAGGTCTGGTACCAGGGACAAGATCCACAGAAAATTCAACTTCTCTTTCTGGAGGTGCACTAGGAATCTCATCAGGGAATACTTCGGGAAAATCGCACACCACCGGAAAGTTTGCTATCACAGCTTGACTCTCCACAGAAAGAGTCGCCATCAACAAGAAAACCAACGCCTCATCCTTCATGAACTCATTCAACTGCTTTGTCGACACCAACATAGATTGTTCTTCTTCTACTAAGGAAGAAAACCTCACAGTGTTGTTATAGCAATTGATATGGACATAATTAGCTTTTAACCAGTCCATACCTAAAACCACGTCCAACCCGACAAGCGGTAAACAAACAAGATCCACCACAAAGTCTCTATCAAAGATTGATAAAAGGGCAACTTGCACACACAAAAGAAGTAGTAACCGTTCCCTTAGCCGGAACTTCTACCACCATATCTCTATCTAGAGACGAAAAGGTGAGACCCAATCTCTTTACACAATCAACAACAATAAAACAATGAGTAGCACCAGTATCAATAATAGTAATAAGAGGAAAGCTATTAATGAAACTAGTACCTCGAACAAGACCATCCTCGTTTGCCATCGGAGCACCCGACAAAGCAAACACCTTTCCTGCTCCTTGAGTCCTCTTAGGCTTCTTACATTGAGCACTAATGTGACCTCCCTCGCCACAATTAAAGCAGACCACATCCTTATGTCTACAATCGCGAGTCATATGGCCCACTTCTCCACATCGAAAACATCTCACTTCATTCTCCTTAGCTCTAACATCGCTTCGACAAACATTACTCTTGTGGCCAGGTTTCCCACACTTGTAACAAACAATACTAGCAGGAGCATCTCCCCCACTAGTTCTTCGCCCTTGAAACGCTTTCTGTTTCCCTTTACCAGCTGGAGCATCATACGGTTTTCCACGGCTTTGCTGACCTTTGTTTCTCTTATCAGACATAATCTTATAATGAGCATTACTGTCCTCCTCAAAGATCCTACAACTATCAATCAAATCCGAAAAGACACGGATTTTTTGATAACCAACAGCTTTCTTAATCTCAGGACGCAAACCATTTTCAAACTTGATGCATTTAGAGAACTCGCCATTCGGCCCATCATAATGCGGATAGAACTTGGCCAACATAGTGAACCTTGCAGCATAATCAGTGATATACATGCTTCCTTGCTTTAATTCAAGGAACTCTATCTCCTTCTTTCCCCGAACATCTTCCGGGTAATACTTCCTCATGAATTCCCTTCGAAAAACTTCCCATGTCACTTCCTCACCAGCAATCTCAAGCCTCTGACGGGTTTCAACCCACCAGTCATCCGCTTCAGCACTTAGTTTATGAGTACCATAACGGATCCTTTGCACAGGAGTGCAATCCATCACACGGAAGATTCTTTCAATCTCCTTCAGCCATGCCAAAGCACCTTCGGGATCATACTTTCCTTGGAAAGTAGGAGGATTATCTCTTTGGAAGGTTGCCAAACTACGAGACCCAGCGTTCTCGTCAGCATTCAGCGGGTTTTGGAAAGCCTGAGCCATTGCCTGCATAGCAGCAGCAAGAGCCTCATCATTCCTACCAGCGTTCCTTCCAGCCATAACAACTTCTGCTCACAACAAAACAAGGATTAGAATCAACAAATAACAATACTTGATTGTTAGACAACAACAAACTCAACAACTTGGCCGGACAGACCGACCTGCTCTGATACCACTAATGTAACACCCCAATTCTACCCCTCGTAATTAATAATAAAATCAGAGTTTCAAAATTTCATCCAAACATAAATTGAGGTATCACATATTCGTGTTTTCATCACTTTGCATTATAATGCACATCACAAAAATCAAAAGTCGGATATACCGATTCATAACATAAATCATCATATAAACATATAACTAATCACAGCACAGCGGATGTGTTCACAAAATGTATGTATCATCATGTTATCATCAATACATAAAGTCATAAGATAGTATACATAAACTATCCTATCAAAATAATAACGTCGCCCAAATCCCAAGTGTTACTACTATCAGAGCAGAGCGACTCAAAATAAAGAGACTCAAGCTAATCCTCATCATCCTCGCGGATCACCTGCATGTTACCAATATAAAGGCAACGGCGAAACAAGTAAAGGGTGAGATACTCCAAAACATATAATTAAAGGCATGATAAAATATATAAATGGTTTTGGAATCATAAATGATATAGATTAATAAGAATATGTCAACAAATATCAAATCTCACATACTTTAAAGTCATCATTTAGTGTATAAGATCAACACTTTAATATCATCACATAATCACCATAATCATGTCAAAACAAGACATAAACTCCATCGCCATAAACTCATATCGTCGCTTTACCGTCATGGTATATCCATCACATAATTTTTATGAAATTATCACATCATAATCACTTTATATTCAACACAAAAATCATCACAAAATAAAGTATCATATAACATCGCAATTCATTGTAAGTCATCAAATAAAACTCAACGCCAAAAGACTCAAAAATAAACATAACCGACTCCATGAGACACGACTATGTTATGCATGTGGTACCCGTCGCTTTTGTCCATAATTAGGGACATTCGGCATAAAAGCCCATCGTCGCTTTGGCATAAAAGCCCTCGTCGCTTGGCATAAAAGCCCTCGTCGCCAATGCAATGTATGTGACTCGACAACACGACATCACAAACACGACACAACAAAACATCATCATCGCACATCAAAATTTGGTATAAAACCCACGTCGCCATATTTATCCACATCAAGATAAACATATCATCGCATTGCATATCATCAAGTACTCATTATAAATAAACCGTCGCAAACATCATATTTAATCACACCACTTCATAATCAAATAATTCACTAAATTTCAAACACGGAAAAATAGTCAAACATCAATAATCGTCGCGAAAGTCATTCATAATAATCGGCACCAATCATAATCATTAACGTTGAAATCGGATTGTCCATACGCGACTTAAACCGACTAAAACGCAACCCGGTTCAACTTAACCGTAAATTGACTTATTTCGGGGTGCTCCGTTAAAAAACTCGCAATCTCGAAAAACTAACTTTACCACGACGTTTTACACGTCAAAATTAGCTAGCACGTCTATTTTCGTTAAATTCGGAACAACTTACTTCGTCGCCGAAATTGCCGAAATCGGGAAATTGGAACATAATCGGGTTCCAAATTAAATCGGCTAACTTATGTCATATTTGTATTTAATTAATATAAATATTTAATATATTAAATTAAGAAAAAAAATATATAAATCAATTAATTAATTTTTCTAAACTTACTTTAATAAACATACTGCAAGTTTTTTTTGAATCTGATATTCAAATATTAAATCATGGCCATTGAAGTTTTATTTGCCACGTCGCATATCTGTGTAAGGAACAGGACAGAAGAAGCTGGATAATTTAAACTGGAGCAGATCCTAACTCTACATAGTTAGTTGAATGCATCTTAAATGAACAATTTATCTTGTGTACATAATCTTCAATATATACATGCTGCTAGTTCATGTTTCTAAAGTCCATTTCAATTTAAATAATATACTTGCTAGTTCATGTTTCTAAAGTCCATTTCAATTTAAATAATATACTTGCTAGTTCATGTTTCTAAAGTCCATTTCAATTTAAATAATATACTTGCTAGTTCATGTTTCTAAAGTCCATTTCAATTTAAATAATATACTGCTACTTAGTGTCCTATACCAGTAACACTTTAATTTCTTTCTATACTGCTACTACTATTGAAACGTAGTATACTGATAGTTTACTTAAAGTTTTACTAAACTTCACTTCTATTCATGTAGTGCATAAGTTAGTTTTTGTTTCTTCTAAATTCAAGTAACATACTATTATCCCAATTTCTAAACATACTTACTGCTATTTTTTTTTAACTTCATTTCTATTACACATGCTTAGTTATAAGTTTCTAAGCTACTGCTAGTTTTTTGTTTACAAGCTTTTTATGAAACCTGCATAATTCCTAATTCCACATACTGCATAATTGGTTTTGCTACCTGACAGTAAGTATTTCAAGAACTTAATATAATTTAGTTTCCTAATTTAATTTCAATTAATCTAACCTAATAACAATTTAACAACAACAACAACACCTAAATCCACTCCTCTAATTTATTTCAACAATCTCTCAACAAACTCATAAACCCTAAAAATCAATTTTTATCCCAAATCCAAAATATACCAAATCAAACCCTAACTATAAGCATTGGAAAATCAAACCCTTTACCTTAGATGTTTGAATGATTCTTGATGTTCCAACCAATCCAAAACCCAAGCTTTGTGTTCTTCTTCTTCTCTTCCTCTCTTCCAAGACCTCTAGCTCTCTTTAACTCTCTCAAATGGTGTTTTGTATGTTATGCCATAAAACAAGTGTTTGGTTTGTTTAGATGCAAGACATAAGCTAGCAAAATACCCAAAAAGCCCTTCTTGATATATCACCACTAATTAACACTAAATAATATTATTAACCCACATAATTAAAATAACTCCGAATAATTAAATATCGGTCCGAATAATATTTTACCGAACCGAACGAAATAAAAACCGGACCGAACAAAATAATTACCGGTCCCTCAAAATAAATACCGGACCGAATAAAATAATTACCGGTCCGAATAAAACGTCGCCGAATATATTAACAGATATAACGGTTAATTTAAATATTCTCGTCGCAAAAATAAACGTCAAACGGTAATTCGAAATATTAATATACTATAATATTAAATAAAACGGGGCGTTACACCCGACATCACATTTGCTGATACTCCAACATGCGAGTGCAAATTTCCGGGCACTCTAATGTCCAATCTCCTTTTACCCTAGAGTCACGAAAGGCAAACTTGCCAATCTAACTCTTCAGGTTCAAGAAGATTGAACAGGGGCAACTGTTGTACCCCAAAATTTGCCCTCCCATTTTCTCAACATTTTCTCATCACAAGACCCTTGGAGCTCAAGATCCAGTTAGGGTTTCCTCTACTCAAGACCTCTCCTTGCACTGTTGACCCAAATTAGGGTTTGTGTTTGCACAAATATATTTTGACCTAAAATGCCTAAGATGACTTTCATGCTTCATGTTGGACTCCCAAGTTTATCCATACCAAGTTTTAAGTCTTGATTCCAAATTTTGCCCAATCAATTGAACAGTTGACCTAGAAATCAGCTGTATTGGGGAAAAAGTCAACTGTGGCCAATTGACAGTCAAATCTCATGAAAATTGACCCACATCAACATTATGAACTCACATGGACCATTTGACCAAGTTTGGATCACAATTCCACAAGAAATTTGATCAGATCACCAAAAGGGCAAAATGGTCATTTTTAGGGTTTTGACTGCACAAAGGCAATTTTTGATTGTTTGACCTAGCCAATGGCAAACCAAGCTCACATATGGACTCAAGGACCCCATGGAATTGTCTTGACATACTCAACAAGTTCAAAAGATCCCAAATGCACAAGATTGACAGTTGAATTTCCCAGTCAATTGATCAATTTTGACTGTATACTGAAAAGTCAAACTTTGACTTTTTGGTCAAAATCAAGTGTCAAGATTCATTTTTCATCAAAACATACCAAATCATGAAACTTGTTCATCAAGAAATCAAGAATTGCAAATTAGGGTTTGAAATGAAGATTTTTCATAACTTAGAATTTTTCTAAGTTATGAAAAACCCTAATTTTTTCCTAACTTTGTCCCACTTTCTCACCAAGATTCATTTGGATTCAAGCAAAAGTCAAAACATGAAAGTTGTAGTCCATTGCAAAATCTACAACTTTGATTCACAAAGTTTCCCCAAAAGAATCTTGTAGCTCAAGTTACAATTTTTGGAACAAGGGTACCAAACCATTCTTAACTTAGAGAAATTTTGAACCATTTTAGGCAGGATTTTTGCCTAACTTCAAGACCATTTTTCACATACTTCCACTTGTAATTTCAATTTGCATTTCAAATATGGATTGTAGTACACATTCCAAGCTTTCCAAAATGTCCAAGAAATCATCAAACAACCTCATGGTTAGTGAGAATCGAATTTGGCAAGTTGGGAAAAACTCACTTTTGATTTGGCCAATTTACATGTTCATACATTTGTGCCATTTTGAATTCAGCTTGCTTTCCTTGATTACAGGTCCTATATCCCATTTGCACTCAATAATTTAATGCTAACTCATTGTGCCAAGGCCTTATTTTGTGTGTTCAAACATTATATGCAAGATTAAGCCATTTTTAGATAAAGCATTATATCCATTTTAGAAAAGTTGCACTTTATGCCAAATGCAAATCCAAGCAAGTACATTGCAAATCCTTTTGGCACAAGTTTAGGAACTAATTACACTGATCAAGGCCAAGGTATGCAGCATAGATTGGGGGGCCTGTACAGTCTAGAAAACCAAGTGGACACTTTGTTGCTTAAAGTTGAAGAAACATAGCATAACAACACACAACTCTTATTCCTGTGAACAAGAGCTTAAGCAAAGTTATCAAACACTTTCCAATCATCAACCCTAAGCTAAAACACGATCCAACCATCTCCATTGCCTTCTCAAACACAGAATCACCCTCAAACTGCCCAAACATGGTACCTGCTGCAGATTGAGTTCCATAGCTCAATCCTTTCATGCATTCTTGCTAAAATCACTTCAAACACATCCCACATCATCCCTTGAAACTATTCCAAGCCTCAAACACGACCTGTAACACTCCCAATCAACATCACCATTTTCATTTTTCTGTTTTGCAGTTGAAGTTCCATAACACGATTCTCTTGGTTTCCAAACAAAGTAAAGCTTGGAATAGCATCCCTGGACATCAAGGAAGCTGTACCAATCATCACCTTGCATTGAAAACACCTCCATTATCAGATACGATTCCAACTGAACAGGTAAGTTCATGGACTTCTTTCTCTCTATCCAGGCATTGTTAGCTTTAGGTTTGTGAAGAAATTATGTCACATTCATAGCCTTGAACATGCCCATATAATTAGTTTTCATTTATGTTATGTGTGCTATGAGAATTTGATGTCTGAACTTGGAACAAAAACTAGGTCAAGAATTGGGGGAGAAGAAATTCTCTCTCATTTCTGAGAGTTAAATCATGTTCTTTATATGTATGAACTCGTGAGAAGATGCTTGACATTTTTTGTGTTGTGAGTTTTCATTAAAAGTCCAGGAATCAGGATGTTTGAATCCATGTACAAAGCGCGCGTTTTTTGAACAAGGTTTGCTGGAGGTTGAAGAAGACAGGTTCTGGGCTGGGCCTGGAATGTTTTTCCTTTTCACACCGTGTTTTTACTTTTGAACCCCCCTGGCCCATTTTGATTTTTACTTATCATTTTCCATTTTTTCCTTTTGATTTTATTTCTATATTTTTATTTAAGTATGAAAAAATATAAAAATCATTTTTTCCACATTTTTTGCATTTTATTTTGATATTTATTAGTCTTTATTTAGTTTTGTACATAAATAATATATAAATACTATTATTTAAAATAACTAGAAAAAAATAATGCAAACACATTTATTTTCTAATTTTTATTTTATTTTATCTTCTGAAAATATTTTATATAAAATATACTTTTTTTTTATAAATATTAAATATTATTATTTTGTATATATAATATATATTTAGTAAATAATACAAATACATATATATTTATTAGAATATTTAGGACAAAAATACAAAATATATTCATTTTTATTCTTATTAATATTTAATATTAAAAATACCTTTTTTACAAATATACTTCATTTTTATTTTATTTTTGTACATAACTAATAAATTTTGTATATATTAAACAATTAATACCTTTTTAATTAACAAATTAGGGTTTTGCCCTAAATACATAAAAACTCCAAAAAATAATACTTTTTATTTTGTTTATTTGACATATAAAAAACACTTTTTTTTCATACATATAAAAAACATTTTTTGCATCTTGCATATTTATTCCCTTTTTGTTTAATTATTGTATATTAAATGATTTGATAATTCCCAATTTGATGTAATAGTCTAGGTTTAAATTCCTTGTCAAAATACCCCCCATTTGAACATTTGTACCCCCCTTCCCATATATTGTGTTGTAATAACTTAGGAACTTTATTTTTTCGCATTTTTATGCTTTCTAATTATGCCATGTTAGAATTAGGGTTTGTATGCGAATCAAAAACAACAAAAATAGTTTGACCTAATTTCAAGTTAAACAAGCATGAAAATGGACAACACTAATCACACTTGCACCCCTAGGGTATTCCACTTGTTGCCTTCAATAATGGGCCATATTGCATGTTAGGTCTCTTTGGGAAAAACAAAATAATCAAATGATCATAGTCCCTCGATGACGCTTTCGAAAGTTGCCTAAAAAATGATCAAGTCCCTCCAAGGAAAAATTGCCCAAAGATACTTGGCACCGTTGCAATTATGGTCTAAACGATGACCCGCGCCCGTCCCTTTCACATCCTAACACAAGATTGTCCACCAAATGCAATGGTGGAACAAAATTGTTAAAAGGGTTAAAACATAGCAAAGATCTTTGAGAAATTTAGGAGTAGACAACCTCTTAGTTACTTGAATCAAACTTGCAAAACAAAACACTTGCCTATTTTTCAAAACACACCTCACTACACTTTCAAAACAACTTTCAAAAACAATGAAAACCTTTTTTAAAAGACATACACCTTTGTATACATCCCAACATGGACCATTACAAAGGTTGCCACCACATTGGCCTCTTTTCAAAACATTTTTCAAACCACACACACAAAGCACCATTTCAAACAATTGAAAATTAAGGCAAGTTGATCTAAGCAAGTAACTAAGAGCCCATGGATAACCATGGATAGAAAGGGTGCTAATACCTTCCCTTTCTATAATCTACTCCCCGAACCCAAGAAAACATCTCAAAGGTTTTTGCTGTGCTTTTTAACCTTTCCTTAGGATAAAATAAAAAGTCGGTGGCGACTCTTGCTCAACCGAAACATTTGCGAAAACAAACGCAAAACCTCAAGTCAGTTCTCCCACCGTATCACAAGCTCATATAATAACACCATTTCACATCTCATAAACAACAATAATCGCAACAGAATATCAACAATATACACATTTACCACATCAATACACAACTTCTTCATGCAATCATATCATGCGACTCAATACTATGCAAATGCATGTGGTACCATTGGAGCAGAACTCCCATCTCAAATAATTGCCAATAAATAGAGGCATCAACAAGGCATAAGCCTTCATCTTAATATTCACCAATACAGGCCATCTTAACGAGCGTCAGCTCCATCTTGATATGCAGTGTATGCGACACAATCATGAATATAGTAACAACAACCACAATTAACAACATCTCAACACAACATCATCGTTGGCCAGAAGCCTACATCTTAATAGCTGTCAATTATTAGAGGCATATAAACATCATTCATCAACATAATTCATTAGCATAATTCATCAACATAATTCATAAACATAATTCATCAACATAATTTATCAACATAATTCCACAACAACTCATCCATAACAACAACACAACGATATATCGACAATCCCTCAATGTTGGCCATAGGCCTAGAACATGATAATGCCTATAATTAATTAATCATCTAAGGCTGACTTATAATTACCAAACCTCTACATATTATTATTCTGTAATACTACATCATTATCATCATCATCATTAATCTTACTGTTATGAACCAAGCAATAATCTATAGTCATCTTATCCTCATCATACTTCACAAAATCATCATAACGATTAACGCG
The DNA here is from genome assembly GCA_948472305.1 of Vicia faba. Taxonomy (NCBI): domain Eukaryota; kingdom Viridiplantae; phylum Streptophyta; class Magnoliopsida; order Fabales; family Fabaceae; genus Vicia; species Vicia faba. Next base: position 654,206,110 of record OX451740.1, read on the forward strand.
GAAAGCTAACACTAATACTAATTTGGGTTACTAGGATTATTCTTATTATCCTTCATTTTAATCATTAAGAATGAAGTTCATCGCGTTAGCTATTCAACACTTCAAACGGAACCTCAAACGGAGTCCGGAAACTCAAGTTACAGCCTTTGGAACAAATTTGCCAAAAATCAGACTACACGAGTCGACGCATAATGTTTTGAGTCGACGCGTACTGGGTTAAAATCCTGCATGAGTAGATGCGTAATCCTCTTGTGATGACTCATACTGAGTCTGCAACACTGCATGTATCGGTGCATAATCCTATGTATCGACTCATCCTGAGTCCAAAAGCCTGCATGTGTCGACGCATGGCCTTTGGGGTCGACTCGTACTGTTCTGTCATGAATATTTTCTGAGATTTCACTGTGTTTTCATCGCGATTTCCATGCCTTAGGCCCTAAAAACAACCTCTAATCATAGGTAATCATCAATTATAATAATTCTATGTTTCTACATCAATTATACAACATTAGGACATCATTATTCATCTCTAAATCATTGATCCTCATCAAACAACAATATATACATTTCAATCATAAACAAAACGGCTTTTCACATCTAATCCCACATGCTACTCATTATAAACCATATTATAGAGTCAGAACCCCACCCTTACCTTGGATTGAAGGTTGCTCTACGACTTTTCTGATTGAATTCCGTTTTTCCTCTTTTCCTTCTTTTATGCAACTTTCACGTTCTCTTCCAACCCTTATTTTCTTTCTCTTCTTACTGCTACTTCTTTTCCATATTAATTCTAAATAACTAATATATTAACCCTATAATTCTCCTTATGTCATAATGGGCTTAAAACTCCTACACCCCCTTTCTACTACTTCTAGTCCTTAAAATAAGCCCACATCAAATAATATTATTATTCTAATATTATTCTACAACTTAATAGAATAAATAAATCCAATAACAACAACACATCAACTATCATCATAACACAACTTCACAAATAATCCAAAAAAATAATTTAATTAAATAATTAATTAAATTACGGGCGTTACAACTCTCCCCCACTTAGAATATTTTCATCCTCAAAAATTTACCTTTATCAAACAACTCAGGATATGAGTCACGCATCTTGATCTCCAACTCCCAAGTCTTGCTTTCTCCGGCATCTCCTAGCCAAACCACTTTAACCAAAGCAATCTCTTTGCCCCTCAGAGTTTCTATTTCACGATCCGCGATCCATACAGGCATCGTCTCCACCGTAAGGTTATCTCGTACTTGCACATCATCCATATGAATCACATGAGATGGATCTGAAATATACTTCCGGAGTTGTGACACATGAAACACATCATGCAAATTCGAAAGATTAGGCGGTAAATCCACTCTATAATCAACATTCCCCACTCTTTCCAAAATCTGATATAATCCAATAAAACCAGAAGTGAGCTTCTTAGACTTCAACGCTCGTCCAACATCAGCCACATGTGTGACTCTAAAAAACACATGGTCACCCGCTTGAAATTCTAAATCTTTCCTTCGCTTGTCATGATAACTATTCTTTCTACTTTGGGAAGCTTTCATCTTTTCTCGAATCAACTTCACCTTCTCAGTAGTCTCACGAACAAGTTCAGGTCCAAGTACTACTGTTGTACCCCAAAATTTTCCCTCCTATATTTCCCAAGACATTTCAAGAATAACTCCCAAGTTGCTCAAGATAGCTAAAGAGTTGGACAGTCAAATCACCTCCTAAAGTAGTCAACCTCAAATTAGGGTTTTGTGTTGCATCAAGGCACTTGCATCCAAATGGCCTCAAGTGCTCCCCAATGTACTAGTATGCTCTCAAGTTCATCCATGTCAAATTTCAAGCCTTGCAGAGGAAGTTTGGTCAGTCAATTGCTCAAGAAGTCCAAAAATCGACTATGCTAGAGCAAAAGTCAACTGTGACCTACAAATAGTCAAACCTCAAGATTTTTTGTCAACATTCTCATTTTGAAGGATAATTAATCATTTGATCAAGGGTTGATCATGATTCATCAAGGATTGCTCAAGATTCATCAAGATTCAAAAGTTGCTAAATTAGGGTTTTGTAGGAAAAGTCAACTCAACTTTGACCAAGCATAACTTTCTCATAATTTATGATAAATGACCCATCCAAAGCGCATTTTTAAGAGGATGCAATTGCATACAATCAATCTTCACACCCCAAGATCAAGAAATGCACTCACAAGAAGTTATGAATTTGGACATTATATGTCATTTTTGAAAGTCAACAAAAACACCTTTTTTGCCAAAGCTTATAACTTGAGCATGGAATATCAAAATGAGATTAGACCAAAATGTTTGGTTATAGAACATCTCAAGGTTTCTAAAAAGTCCAAGAACACTTCCAAAAGTTCAAAATTGAAGAAGTTATGCATTGTTGAAGTTGGGCATTTTTCCAAAAGTGCCAAAAGTCAACTATCCTCAAAACTCCAAATTTTGACAAAAGGGCCCAGTTTTTCCCACTTGCTTTGATCTTGTCACACCACACACGTGTTCTATCTTGAATTTCATGACCAATTATTAATTTTTCTATTTTATTTAATTTTTATTGATTTAATTTATTTTTAATCAATTTAAATCAAAATAAAATCCAAATCTTAATAGTTTAATATCTTTTTGATCATTACAACTTTCAAATATCATGATACACATAATCAAATTCGTGCCAAGCCATAACATGCATAAAATCTTGGATTTGAGACAAATATGGAAGCTTTGTTAATGGTGATCAAATCATATCTGAAATCTTCAATGCACATGGATTCAAGCCCAAAGAGTTAACCTAATTCATTCCCATATACACACACAAGCCAGAGACATCAAGAACACGACCTAAAAGTGACAGAAACGGCCAAACCAAATTGGAGAAAAAGCTTGAAAAATTGAAAACTGAAATCCACACTAGAGGCAAATTGGAGGCAAAAACTCAACGTGGTGTTCTTGCCTGACATCCAACGAAGCTATTGGGACAAAATCAAGCCTTGAAACAGCCCCAAACTAACTGTAAGTCGTCCTAAACACGACCCTGTACATGGAATCGTAACCTTGGATTCTTGCATCTTTTTGGCAAAACGTTGGTATATTCATGACTCTTGTGTGATTTCTAAGCATTCTGCATTATTTAATTTTGTTTTCATGGTCTATAACGTAATACCCGAACCTAGGGTTTCCATTCTTTGTTTTTAGGCGTTTGTTTTGCAGGAACAATTAGGACGAACCATGGCCATAGTTGGGTTCAGGGAAGAGAGACGAACACGATGATGGTCTTAGCTTGCGTTTACATGGCCTGGAAGTGGTTTTAGGATGATCCCACGAATCTTGCTGCGGATAAAAATCCGCAGGTAAGAAAACCAGGGATTTGTTGAAGAAGATGACCATGTGTCTTCTTCCCATTGGTCCGTTCAAATATGCGCGCTTGTTCTTTTTTATTTCAGGCATAACGCTTTGTTTTGAATATAATAATTGTCACATATTCTAATAACAAACAAGCACAATGGTTGGGTTGGTAAGTGCACTATGTCAAAGTCTCATGGGACCTGGGTTCGAATCCCAGGTCCACCAATATATTTGTCTTATTTTTCTCCAGGCAATCGCATGTGGTTTCAACAAGCATGGACTATCATGTTCCTCATGATCTCAAATGCCAGATGGCCTTCGGGCCAAATCCAAAGGCCATGATTGAAGGCTCACCATACATCTAAGTCAACACACGCGCGAATGATTTGTAAAGTCAAAGCGGACTTGCAGTAAATGGGCTTGGAATTGCTATTTTCACATTCAAATCAGGCCCAACACCCCCCCCCCCCCATTTGGTTTATTTCTTTTCCTCTTTATATTTCTTTTATTTAATTTTTTTTAATAATTATTATTTATTTCACTAACAAATTAATAATTTTTTCTTCATAAAATCAGAAAATAAAAAATATTATTTTTATTATTAATTTCATTATTTTATTTTTGTAAATAAACATTAATCAATTAATTTAGTTTTTAATTAGGTACAATTTTAATATTTTTTGCAATAAATTAAAATTAATGTAGAATTAGGTTTTTAATAATTTTAATCATTTTTTATTTTATTTCCTTAAATATAAAAAACAAAAAATATATTTTTATTTAATTAATTAATTAACTTAGGTTTAATTTCATTTAATAAAAAATAACAAAAAGCTTTTCCTTAATAATAAAAAAGGGTCAAAACCCTAAAAAAATGCGCCGATTTAATTTTCTTGCACACGATACATTTGATTCCAATATTGTACTTGCTTCCGGTTTGTAATAGCTTTTAATTAGGACTTTAATTATTTATCGCTTTATTTTATTTTCCGCAATTTAAATTAAAGGGTTGTTTTTGGCGATGTAAATACCCGACGCCTTGTAATAGTTTAGATTTAATTTCCGCAATTTAAATTCCGCAACTATTAACTGTTAGATGTTTGAATAATAGGGAATGCATGACAAGATTCAATGTATGAACTTAAAATCAACATAGATAACCTATAACATGTACAGATAAATAACTGATAAACAACACACTCGCACATGCGCACTCTTAGGGTACACCTCACTTGGTTGCCTTCGAACGTGGTCATTAAGTATAGGAAGTTTTAGAGGTCGCCCTTTTGTCCAAAGATCATAGTTGCCTCGAAACGGTTGCCTCGGAAAAATGATCTAGGATATTAGGGTTACCGCTAATGCGTCCTAACATTGCTTTAGTGACCACACGTCCCTTAATCGAATTGACCCTTAAAACTCCAACGACGGTGCTACCTACTCCTCAATAGTGGGATAGCATTGTCTAAAGGATATTTGTACAGATTAATTCCTTTTTTGAGTAGGTAGATGGTTCTTAAGTACTTGCTCATTCTAAAACAAAACAAAACTTTTCGCACTTACACTCCTTTCAAACAAAAACCTCTTTCAAACCCACAAACACAAAGAAAAGAAAATTTTGAAAACACTTTGAGCAAGTACCTAAGAGCCCGTGGATAACCACGGATAGAAAGGGTGCTAACACCTTCCCTTTCTATAATCTACCTCCCGAACCCGAGAAATATCTCAAAAAGGAATTTTTCTGTGCTTTTGTCCTTTCCTTGTTGGATAAAGTAAAAGACGGTGGCGACTCTTGCTTACCGTGACATTTTGCAAAAACAAACGTAAACGCGAACCAGCATTCCAAAAACAGTCAGTTCTATTCCCACCGTATCACAGAACTGGCGACTCTGCTGGGGAGATATATAAGTAAGGTGTACCTTAGGATTAGATCATTGTGTTTTCAATTGTATGCTTTGTATGATTTACATTTGTGGGCTTGTATCGGAGTTTCTATAGATCCTAACCCGGATCTGGGGGCACCCTTTAGCTAAGTAGCAATAAACTGTGAGGGAACTGTCCGGCATAGACCGACACGGTTGAAGCAGTAGCTACGTTGGTGTGGCACTTTAGTCTGTACCGATATCCCTTGTGTTGGAACGAGGAGAATATGGGTCTTCTAAGGGGTCATTAAGCACCAACTGACCTTAGAACCTTAAATTGACCAACTTGGCCATAGAACAGTAGCAGTATGCTACACTCATTGAGACTAAACTCTCACGATGATTCCGGCCGCAAGAAAAGGTTGCTAAACTGGAATTATGACCGATTGAGGGTAGTCAGTGATATTGAGATCCTCTAGAACCCGATTACTATTTTTAGGACAGGTTTAAACCAACTAAACTGAAAGAGGGTAATACCTAAACTCCATGCCAGCCTAAACTTAAGGCTATTTGTGTAACTTGTGTGCCTTCAAACTTGAACTACTTGCACATTCTTGTTATCTGACAACATGAGTTCCTTGCAGGTTTTGTTTACAGTCCTTATCCAATAATTTGGATTTATTGCAGGGTTTACTTACATCGCTTCACACTTTTGCTTAAACGCATAACATACACATCATAACATCATACCTTAACATTTCCTTAACCATTTCAAGGATCTCAAGGGTCTGTGATGCAGGTTATGGTAAATCAAATGCCTAGCAAGGGGCAAAGGGGATTTATTTTCCTCTAGCCAAGGTTGTCTAGAAATCAAAACACGATAATTTGAGTCAGGGGCTATGACCCACTCGATATGGTGAGCTTGACTCTTGAAGAAGGACTCTTAACAACATGAAGTTTCTTCAATCAAAGCTGCAAAATTCAAATTCTAACAAGTTTCTTGTTTACCCCGCGGGATCCTTGAAAACATTGCATACATACATATCATTGCATAACAGGTCTCCCAGTACAGGTCTCTCATGTTCTTGCTGTTTATTTCAACAATGACTCTCCTACAAGACAACCAAGATCTCCAGGCTCAAAACGCCCAACTTCAAGAAATGTTCTTGAACCTATCCCAGGGACAGGAAGAAATAAAAGCTCTCCTCACAAGGGGCTTAGTCCTAGGGAATTCGGCGGCATCAGGTATGATCAGTTGGAAGGGCTACAAATTGAGTTGGCAACAATGAAGATCCAGATGATGGGACAGCTGGTGGGCCAGATGGCTCTCATTCAAGACCTGACTCAAAGACAAGAAGAGCTCAGGGTCCTCGTCAACAAACTAGTTCAAAATAACCAAGTGGGGTAAACAACTAGGGTTGAAGATCAAGTCATCATTCAACCTCCTTTGAGACAAGAAGACAAGGGAAAACCTCCCCAGCTTGCTTCAGGGTCACAAGCCCAGCAACAACCTCGCTAGCGTCAACGGGGTAATCAGCGTAAGAAAAATACATCTGGAAGACATTTCTCTGAGACTGATATACCATCATCTCTAATACTGAAATGCTTGTTGGAGGTCAATCTGATTCCTTTAAAGGATCCTCTCCGGAATCCCAATACCTTTTCTCCTGGCTATCACCCCGATGCATTTTGTGTATACCACTCCTATAGTCCTGGACATGACACCGACGACTGTTGGGCTTTGAAAAACAAGATCCAAGACTTGATTGACAGAAGAGTGCTGGAATTCATGCTGGATGGCGAGATGAAAATCTTCCGCTGAGGGTTCTCCACCTGAAATGACTAGTTCTAACTAAGAGGCTTTTGCTCATTAGAATTTTCAAGCTGTAATTTTCTTTTGACTATTCGAACATTTATTCATGTCAAACTTTATTACTTTACCAATGCATTGCATATGTCTGTTTTGAATCAATCCATTCGTATTTAACTATATTCAAATTGCTTTCATTATTTGTGATGATCAACTCTCGATTAAAAAAAAATATTCTAAGCCTTTAGAGGGAGGATGACGAAAATGATACCAAAATCTCTACAGTATGCTTTTGAACAGACCCCGCTGACGATGTACATGCATTGTTTCAAATCCTAAACAGTGGAGTTATAAGAAAGATAATCCCTAGTCAACCCCTTTGAGCCAAAGAAGTTGGAGTTTTTCTTTTCACAAATTAAAACCCTTAATCACAACCCGGGGCAGGGTAGTTTTCTCAGTTGATCCAGGTGCACAATGAATGGCATCAAAGAAGTCCTTCCGAAACAAAAGACGGTGTTGGTTCCGTATAATCGTAAGGACATGCAGTCATTATCTCTCAAAATAAAAGCCCAATAAGTCAAAACCTGTGAAGGAGACTTAAGAAAAACTGGGGCATCCCGCTGACTGTAATCACCAAAAAGAAACAGCTTAGGCAAAAAACAGGGATAATAAAAACCAAAAAGAAAGAGATCCTACAAACTCTCAACAAAAATGACTGCTTGTTCAAAATAAACTGTCAGTATCCGAACCATCACTGGAATATCAGAGCAAAGACTCAAACATGATCTAAATGCACAGTTAGCTGAGTTTAGGATCGAAGAACATCACAAAGAGCGGGTGGGTACAAATAAATTTTGAGCCTTTATCCTTTGTTTCTTAAACCGTGAACCAGGCTACGTTATAACCCTTAAAAGTCCTAGCTGAAGCATGGGTTAGTTCGAAAGCATACTGTTACAAAAGGTATCCTGACTCCTGTAGGGCTCGCTGTAAAATCCTGAGTTGACATCACATTTTACAAAAATTCACTTGTTTTATTGAAAACTGCATTTTCAAAAAACTTCAAGGCAGACATAAGCTTTGCATTCTTAAAATAACATTGTTTGCATATGACTATTTATTCAAACAACAGAGAAATTTACACGACGAATATCTAGTGAACAAAAAACCTTCTCAATAAAAGGATCACCTCAAGTGGAAAAAACACTTCCAATCAAGGGGCACGGCATGATCATTGTCCATCATCTGGGGCAGTCAAGTCAAGATTCAAGGAATCTCTCAAAATGCCAAATAGCCAGGAGCAAATCTTCATCTGAATCAATTGGGGCATTGGACATGAATTCCAACAACGAATCTTGCATGATCAAACATCTTCTGGTAGTATGGCAACACGACACTACAGACAGTGACAACTCCCTACACCCTGAGAGCGTGGACATAATCAGAAAATACTACGCATAATCAAAGACCCACTAGGTCAACTGGCCTAGGCAAAAATAAGGGCTTCCCGACGAACCAAAAGGGTTCGGGCAAAAATATTAGGGATAAAAATGGAAAAATCTGTACACCCGGCAAGTCGAAAACCTGAAAAGGCGGCTTGGGCAAAAAAGGGTATCCCGATGGACTGAAAACCCAAAAGGGCGGTCCAGGCAAAAATTAGGGATCAAAGCGTACGATTATGTCCCGTCATCTCGTCACTTGCCTACCAGAAGAAGACTTGTCATTTCAATCAAAAGATACCAAGCACCTCATAGGTTGGGATAATACTCGATCCACAAGGCCTCCGCAAGCACCTTCTCTCGCAGATACAAGGGCAGAAAAGTCTCGATGCAAAGCCATCGTCATATCATTAGAACGCGTCCCAGTAACATTCACTCTCTGCAGAGTAAGACAATAATGATAGCTCTCCCCCAACTGAGACTTGCAACTATGAACGAATCAGCAATACTCTCCCCAAGCAGAGTTGATCTACCATCAACACTAGAAAGGCTTAATATCCCCGACAGTCTTAATATTCCCCAACGGAAGTGTAAGAATGTTCCCCGGCAGAATACAAGATACCCCCAGTGGAGTCAATATTTCCCCAGCATGGTCGGAAAAAGCTTCCCCAACGAAGTTGAAGCATCATCCCCAGTAGACTCTGGAAGTTTACCCCCAGCGGAGCACAAAAATAAATCTCCCCAGCCAAGTTCAAAGGATCATTCCCAGCAGAACTCAAGAGGTTATCCCCCACAAGAGTCTAAAGGGTTATCCCCAACAAGTCGCAATTGAAAGATCATCCCCAGCGAAGTTCTTTCCTTTCACAAACAGGAATTCAATCCTCAACAGATTCAATATCACCAGCAACGGTAATCCATCCCCAACGGAGTTTATCATTGAAATCCCCAGTGGAGTTTATCAGCGGAATCCCCAGCGGAGTTTATCGTTAAAATCCTCAGCAGAACATCTCTCCCCCACAGAGTATTTCCCCTCGGAGTAATCTCTTCATCATGTTTATTCCCCAACGAAGTTCTTTTCTCCTACAGGTTTATTCTCACAATCATCTTCGTTCATCATCCCCAGCGGAAACGAAGAACTCAACTCTATTCTCCAGCAGTTCCGGGATTTATTTTCCCCAGCTAAAACATTATATCCCCATACATCATGATACATGCATATACGCATCATACAAATACAATCTCATTTATTTTGAGAACATCATTGCCTGATCCATATCATGCATTGCATATGACTGACCTTTACCTTTCAGGAAAGATACAGTTAAAGTTCTCAGTTACGTCAAAGTATGGATGAGTACTATAACCTCAACGGTATACTACGTTGAGCACTAGTCAGTTCCTAGATCTTGATGTTTTCCTCCGTCATAGTGTGGACGAGTTCCATAATTTCAACGGTATACTACTGTTGTACCCCAAAATTTGCCCTCCCATTTCCTCAACATTTTCTCACCACATGACCCTTGGAGCTCAAGATCCAGTTAGGGTTTCCTCTGCTCAAGACTTCTCCTTGCACTGGTGACCCAAATTAGGGTTTGTGTTTGCACAAAAATGTTTTGACCTAAAATGCCCAAGATGACTTTCATGATTCATATTGGACTCCCAAGTTTATCCATACCAAGTTTCAAGCCTTGATTCCAATCTTTGCCCAGTCAATTGGACAGTTGACCTATAAATCAACTGTATCGGGGAAAAAGTCAACTATGGTCAATTGACAGTCAAACCTCATGAAATTTGACCCACATCAACATATTGAACTCATATAAACCATTTTGTCAAGTTTGGATCACAAATCCACAAGAAATTTGATCAGATCACCAAAAGGGCAAAATGGTCATTTTTAGGGTTTTGACTGCACAAAGGCAATTTTTGACTGTTTGACCTAGCCAATGGCAAACCAAGCTCACATATGGACTCAAGGACCCAATGGATTTGTCTTGACATGTTCAACAAGTTCAAAAGATCCCAGATGCACAAGATTGACAGATGAATTTTCCAGTCAACTGAGCCAAATTTGACTGTATACTGAAAAGTCAAACTTTGACTTTTTGGTCAAAATCAAGTGTCAAGATTCATTTTTCATCATAACATGTCAAATTATGAAACTTGTTCATCAAGAAATCAAGAATTGCAAATTAGGGTTTAAAATGAAGAATTTTCACAACTTAGAATTTTTCTAAGTTATGAAAATCCCTAATTTTTTCCTAAATTTGTCCCTTTTTTTCATCAAGATAAATTTGGATTCAAGGAAAACTCAAAACATGAAAGTTGTATTACATTGCAAAATCTACAACTTTGATTCACAAAGTTTCCTCAAAAGAAGCTTGTAGCTCAAGTTATGATTTTTGGAACAAGGGTGCAAAACATTCTTAACTTAGAAATTTTTTGACCTATTCTAGGCAGGATTTTTGCCTAACTTCATGGCTACTTTTCACATGCTTGCACTTGGAATTTCAATTTGCATTACAAAGATGGATTGTAGTACACATTCAAAGCTTTCCAAAATGTCCAAGACCTCATCAAACAACCTTGTGGTTAGGGAGAATCGAATTTGGCAATATGAGCAAAAGTCACTTTGATTCATGGCCAAAGGCATGTTCATAACTTATGCATTTTCAAACTCAGCATATGCAAGCTACATTACAGGCCTCTAATCTCATTTACACTCATAAATTTAATGCCAATCCTTTGTGTTTAAGCCTTATCTTGTGTGTTTAACCATTGCATACAAGATTGAGCCATAAATGGAAAAAGCAATTTATCCATTTTTAAAAAGTTGAACTTTATGTCAAGATTGCAATCTTTGAAGTACAAGGAAAATCCTTTTGGCACAAGTTCAGGGACATAACACACTGATCAAGACTCAAGTGTGCAGCATACTTGAGGGGCCTAGGAGAGCTTGTAAACCAACTTGTCATTTTTTGCTTAAGTTAGAAGAAACTTGGCATATTGATATCCAACTCTCGTTGCTGCAAGAACTAGCTTAGACAAACTTGTTAGACACATCCCAAACAACATAACTGAGCTAAGGCACGACCAAAACACCTTCCAAACCTCATCATTCATCAAAACACCCTCATACTGCAAAAAACAGAGTCACCTCTGCAGTTGGACTTCCATAACTCAATCCATTCGTGCGCCTTGGCCAAAACCAGTTCATACACACTCCATACCACCTACACAAACTATCCCAAGCATTGGACACGACCTGTAACACCTCTAACCAACTTCACCATTTTCACTTTTTCTGTTTTGCAGGTTGACTTCTATAGCTTGATTCATTTGGTTTCAAAGCAAGCTAAAGGTTGGAAAAGCATCCCTGACCTTCAAGCAAGCTGTACAAGTCCTCACATTGCACTGAAAGAACCTCCATTGCCAGACACGATCCAAGCTGAACAGGTAAGTTCATGGACTTCTATCTCTCAATCTAGGAAGAGTTAACTTTAAGTTTATGAATGAAAAATGTACTACTCATGGCCCTGAAGCTATACATATCCTCACTTTCCATTTATATTGCATATGCTGAGAGAATTTAAGACCTGAACATTGACAAAAACTTAGGTCAAGAATTAGGGATGGAGAAATTCTCTCTCATTTCTGAGAGTTAAGTTAAGTTTTTTATATGCCTGGATCCGTCTCTTGATGCTCTACATTTCTTGTGTTATGAGTTTTGCTTGAAAGTCTAGGAATCATGAGATATCAGGAAGCACGCGTTGCTCTGTTTTTTTTTGTTCAGAGGTTGAAGACAAAGTCTTCTTGGGCTGAGCCTGTATTGTTCTTCTTTTTGCACCACATTCTCACACATGCACCCCCTTGGTCCATTGTATTTTATTTTCATTATTTTTGACTTTTGATTTTTGTTTCTGACTTATTTATTTTTGTCAAAGCATAAAAAATATTAAAATTATTTTTCCCACATTTTTTGCATTTTATTTGATATTTATTTGGTTTCATTTAGTTTTGTACATAAATAAACATAAATATACTTTTATTTAAAATAACTAAATATAATACAAACACTTTTATTTTCTGATTTTTATTTTATTTTACCTTTGAAAACATTTTATAAAAAAATATACTTTTTTTGTAAATATTAAATATTTTTTTTTGTACATATTTAATATATTTAATAAATAATATAAATACTTATATATTTATTATACTATTTAGGATAAAAACATAAAAATAATACATTTTTTATTTTTATTAATATTCAACTTAAAAAATCACCTTTTTACAATATACTTCCTTTTTATTTATTTTTTGAACATAATTAATAAATATTGCATATATTATATAATAAATACCTTTTATTTGGAAAATTAGGGTTTTGCCCTAAATACATAAAAATACCAAAAATTATTTCATTTTATTTATTTTTGTTTATTTGACACATGAAAAATACTTTTTTACATACATATAAAAATCATTTTTTACATCTTGCATATTTCACTCATTTTTATTTAATTATTGTGCAATTAATTAATTTGTATAATTCAATTTGGATGTAATAGTTTAGGTTTTAATTTCTTGCTAAAATATCCCCATTTGAACATTTGTACCCCCCATCCCATATATTGTGTTGTAATAATTTAGGACCTTTAAATTCCGCACTTTAAAAGCTTTCTAAATATGCCATGTTAGAATTAGGGTTTTGTATGCAAATCAAAAACAATAAATAGTTTGACCTAAATTCAAGATAAACAAGCATGAAAATGGACAACACTAATCACACTTGCACCCCTAGGGTACTCCACTTGTTGCCTTCAATAATGGGCCATATTGCATGTTAGGTATCTTTGGCAAAAACAAAACAATCAAATGATCATAGTCCCTCGATGACGCTTTCGAAAGTTGCCTAAAAATGATCAAGTCCCTTAAAGGAAAAATTGCCCAAAGATACTTGGCACCATTGCAATCATGGTCTAAACGATGACCCGCGCCCGTCCCGTTCACATCCTAACACAAGATTGTCCACCAAATACAATGGTGGAATAAAATTGTTAAAAGGGTTAAAACATAGCAATGATCTTTGAGAAATTTAGGGTAGATAGCTCTTGGTTACTTGCAAACTTGCAAAACAAAAACACTTGCCTATTTTTCAAAACCACACATCACAACACACTTTCAAAAAACAAAAAAACAAATTGAAAAATTTTCAAAAGACATACACCTTTGTATACATCCCAACATGGATCATTACAAAGGTTGCCACCACATTGGCCTCTTTTCAAAACATTTTCAAAACACACACACAAAGCACCATTTCAAACAATTGAAAATCAAGGCAAGTTGATCTAAGCAAGTAACTAAGAGCTCATGGATAACCATGGATAGAAAGGGTGCTAATACCCTCCCTTTCTATAATCTACTCCCCGAACCCAAGAAAACATCTCAAAGGTTTTTGCTGTGCTTTTTAAACCTTTCCTTAGGATAAAATAAAAAGTCGGTGGCGACTCTTGCTCAACCGAAACATTTGCGAAAACAAATGCAAAAACCCAAGTCAGTTCTCCCACCGTATCACAACTACGTTAAAGACCAGACAGTTCCTAGATCTTGATGAATATGTTTCCCTACGTCATAGTGTGGACGAGTGCTATAACCTCAACGATATACTACGTTGAGCACTAGTCAGTTCCTAGATCTTGATGTTTTCCTCCGTCATAGTATGGACGAGTTCTCTAATTTCAATGGTATACTCCGTTGAAGACCAGACAGTTCCTAGATCTTGATGAAGATGTTTCCCTACATCATAGTGTGGACGAGTGCTATAACCTCAACGGTATACTACGTTGAGCACGAGTCAGTTCCTAGATCTTGATGTTTTCCTCCGTCATAGTGTGGACAAGTGCTATAACCTCAACGGTATACTACGTTGAGCACTAGTCAGTTCCGAGATCTTGATGAAGATGTTTCCCTAAGTCATAGTGTGGACGAGTGCTATAACCTCAACGGTATACTACGCTGAGCACTAGTCAGTTCCTAGATCTTGATGTTTTCCTCCGTCATAGTGTGGATGAGTTCTCTAATTTCAACGATATACTACGTTGAAGACCAGACAGTTCCTAGATCTTGATGAATATGTTTCCCTATGTCATAGTGTGGACGAGTGCTATAACCTCAACGGTATACTACGTTGAGCACTAGTCAGTTCCTAGATCTTGATGTTTTCCTCCGTCATAGTGTGGACGAGTTCTCTAATTTCAACGGTATACTACGTTGAAGACCAGACAGTTCCTAGATCTTGATGAATATGTTTCCCTACGTCATAGTGTGGACGAGTGTTATAACCTCAACAGTATACTACGTTGAGCACTAGTCAGTTCCTAGATCTTGATGTTTTTCTCCGTCATGGTGTGGATGAGTTCTCTAATTTAAACGGTATACTACGTTGAAGACCAGACAGTTCCTAGATTTTGATGAAGATGTTCCCCCCCCAATTGAATTATGGACAGGTTCTTAATACTCAGCCGACGCATTCTCTCAGTTGAAGTACATGCAAGTTCCTAAATCTCAACAAAAGTTAGACTTCCCCAGCGGAATCTTCTACAAACCACAAGTATGTAAGTTCTCGCTAAGGAATCTCTTATGCGATCGACACTCCTGCAGATGGCATCTGTAAGCCCATCCTCCTACCAACAATCTCCAAATGGCACCTGTAAGCCCATTCCCGACATCACCATGCTGATACTTCATCATGTGAGTGCAAATTTATGGGCACTCTAGTGTTCAATTATCTTCCACCTTTGGATCACGAAAGGCACGAAAGCCAATCTATATCCTCAGGTTTAAGAAAATTGAACAGGGGCAACTGTTGTACCCCAAAATTTTCCCTCCCATTTTTCCCAAGACATTTCAAGAATAACTCCCAAGTTGCTCAAGATAGCTCAAGAGTTGGACAGTCAAATCACCTCCTAAAGCAGTCAACCTCAAATTAGGGCTTTGTGTTGCATCAAGGTCCTTACATCCAAATGGCCTAAAGTTCTCCACAATGTCCTAGTATGCTCTCAAGTTCATCCATGTCAAATTTCAAGCCTTGCAGAGGAAGTTTGGTCAATCAATTGCTCAAGAAGTCCAAAAATCGACTGTGCTAGGGCAAAAGTCTACCGTGACCTACAAATAGTCAAACCTCAATATTTTTTGTCAACATTCTCATTTTGAAGTGTAATTCATCATTTTATCAAGGGTTGATCATGATTCATCAAGGATTGCTCAAGATTCATCAAGATTCAAAAGTTGCTAAATTAGGGTTTTGTAGGAAAAGTCAACTCAAATTTGACCAAGCATAACTTTCTCATACTTTATGAGAAATAACCCATCCAAAGCTCATTTTGAATAGGATGCCATTACCTACAATCCTTCTTCACACCCCAAGATCAAGAAATTCACTCACAAGAAGTTATGAATTTGGACATTATAGGTCATTTTTGAAAGTCAACAAAAACACCTTTTTTACCAAAGCTTATAACTTGAGCATGGAATATAAAAATGAGATGAGACAAAAAGGGTCGGTTAGAGGACATCTCAAGGTTTCTAAAAAGTCCTAGAAAACTTCCAAAAGTTCAAAATTGAAGAAGTTATGCGTTGTTGAAGTTGGGCATTTTTCCAAAAGTGCCAAAAGTCAACTATCCTCAAAACTCCAAATTTTGACAAAAGGGCCCACTTTTTTCCACTTGATTTGATCTTTTCACACCACACACGTGTCCTATCTTCAATTTAATGACCAATTATTAATTTTTCTATTTTATTTAATTTTTATTGATTTAATTTATTTTTAATCAATTTAAATCAAAATAAAATCCAAATCTTAATAGTTTGATATCTATTTTATCATTACAGCTTTCAAATATCATGATACACATAATCAAATTTGTGCCAATCCATAACATGCACAAAATCTTGGATTTGAGACAAATATGGAAGCTTTGCTAATGGTGATCAAATCATATCTGTAATCTTCAATGCACATGGATTCAAGCCCAAAGAGTTAACCTAATTCATTCCCATATACACACACAAGCCAGAGACATCAAGAACACGACCTAAAAGTGACAGAAACGGCCAAACCAAATTGGAGAAAAAGCTTGAAAAATTGAAAACTGAAATCCACACTAGAGGCAAATTGGAGGCAAAAACTCAACGTGGTGTTCTTGCCTGACATCCAACGAAGCTATTGGGATTAAAATCAAGCCTTGAAACAACCCCAAACTCACTGTAAGTCATCCTAAACACGACCCTGTACATGGAATCGTAACCTTGGATTCTTGCATCTTTTTGGAAAAACGTTGGTATATTCATGACTCTTGTGTGATTTCTAAGCATTCTGCATTATTTAATTTTGTTTTCATGGTCTATAACGTAATACCCGAACCTAGGGTTTCCATTCTTTGTTTTTAGGCGTTTGTTTTGCAGGAACAATTAGGACGAACCATGGCCATAGTTGGGTTCAGGGAAGAGAGACAAACACGATGATAGTCTTAGCTTGCGTTTACATGGCCTGGAAGTGGTTTTAGGATGATCCCACGTGTGATACGGTGGGAGAACTGACTAGTGTTTTGCGTTCGTATTCGCACTTGTGCGGTTGAGCAAGAGTCGCCACCGACTTTTTATTTTATCCTAAAGGAAAGGTTAAAAAAAGCACAGCAAAAACCTTTTGAGATATTTCGTGGGTTCGGGGGGTAGATTATGAAAAGGGAAGGTATTAGCACCCTTTTCATCCATGGTTATCCATGGGCTCTTAGTTACTTGGTTTTTTAGATCACTTGCCTTGTTTTTCGATTGCTTTAAAAATGGTGTGTGTGTGTGTGGGTTTTGAAAATGTCTTGGAAAAAAAGATGCCTTGTCTTAGGCAACTAATGTATTTGACTCGTGTTTGAGTGTTTTACAAAAGTGTGAATCTTTTCGAAAAGATGTTTCAAATGTTTTTGAGAGTTTGTTTGAAAGTGTTGTGGATTGTGGTTTTTGAAAAGAAGGCAAGTGTTTTTGCAAGTTGATCTCAAGTAACTAAGAGTTTTGTCTACCCTATTGTACTCAAAGGTTTTTGTCAGGTTTTAACCCCTTTTAACAATTTTGTTCTACCATTGAAATTAGTAGACAATCTTGCATTTTAGGAAGTTTATTCGGGACGGGCGCGGGTCATCGTATGGATCATGGATGCAATGGTGCCAAGTGTCTTTGGCAATTTGCTTTGAAGGGACTATGATCATTCCGTTTTAGGCAACACTTTGAGGGACTAATGATCATTTGATTTTGTTTTGCCAAAGATACTCGACGTGCAAGCATGGCCCATTTTGGAAGGCAACATGTGGGATTACCCTAGGGGGTGCAAGTGTGATTGTGTATTGATTACATGTATTTGTCTTGTATTAGGTTATCTAGCGTTTGATTTTATGTACATACAAACCCTAGGTCTAACCATGGTATAATTGGAAAACTGTAAATTGCGGAATGTAAAATCTACGCTATTACAAAATAGTGTCCGGGAATGGGGGTATAAATGTACAAAGGGGATGAGACTTATAGTACCCAAATAGGTTACAACCAAATCGAAGTCGCAATCAAATGTAAATATCGAATATACAAATATAAGATAAAAATGTGTATAGGGCAATGTATTGTGTAAGTGTAAATGTGAGATGTATATGAGTATGTGTAATTATTTACAAGCGCGATATGTGAAATTGAAGCGTATTAGGTTTTTTTTTGACCTAGACATGTATTTTAACGAATCTTTGATTTGTATGTTTACTTATGTACAAAAATAAAAATGTTTTAACTTAAATGCTCAAATTTTAATTAAATTGTAAAAAATGATATTTTGAGAAAAAGGGTATATTTCCATGTGTTATGTACAAATGTATTAAAGGAAGATATTTTCAAATTTAATGATATTGTATATAAAAATAAAACGTATCTTATGTATATGTACAAATTAATGTTTTCAAAATTTATGTACAAAGATATATTTAATAAAAAATGTTTGCAATTTTAATTATATGGTAAAAGGTATTTTGTTACAATTTAAATTAGGTGTTTTAAATAAAAGGTTTTCATATATTTAGTATTAATGTGATTTTGTAATAATAAAAAAGTGTTTGTATGATTTTGTGATAAAAAATAAAATGAGTTTTCATAATATAAAGAAAAAAATTAGTATTAATCCAAATGTTTGTAAAATGTGTTAGTGATTTTTAGTGGGCTTTGGGGGAAATCAGAAAACGGGTCAGGCCCACGCTGGAAACAAATTCTTTAGGGTTAGGCGTTTCAATTGGGAACGAAGATTTTAGGGTTAGCAGCGGCGCCGTTCGTGCATTCGTCTTCTCCGATCATCAACTTCCTGAACGCTTTTCCTCCGGCCACCAGTGTCACTCCGAAGCCTTTCTTCCCTCCATAACATGAACTCAGCGCCCTTGATACAAGGTTCGTTTTAGTGTTTATGCTTTTATCTCTGTTTTTACGAATTTGTGTTTTAATTTGAGTTCTGATTCCTGAATTCGTACTATTGTGATGTGGTGAAGAGGAAAGGGGGAGAAGATTGGCTACCTGACTTTTTTGGAGATGGAGGAGAGGCGGAGGAGTGACGCTTTAGGAGGCCGGGACGGCGTGAACAGTGATGCTTGCCCTTGGTGACCCTGGTATCTTCGTTCTCACCTCTTGCTATGTGAGGGTTTTATGATGATTTGTACTGCCTGAAAACCTTCTTTCTAATTCACTTCTTTATCTCTCTTTTTCTACTGCATGTCCCTTTGAATTGTTGGTTGCTTTTGATACTACTCTTCTCCCTCTGGCCTGTGTTACCTTGGATGGTTGCTTTGATTGTTTTGAATTTTATTGCCCAATGATGTTTGTACTGAGGGCCTAGGTTGCCTCCTTCTTCTTCTTCTCTCGTGTTGCTGTATGCTTGTTTATGTTGGATGCTTTTGATATCGCCTATGATGAGGAAAGAAAACTCTGAGGCTTAGGAGTTGGTTGGAATATAGATGTTGCTGGCCCTCTGAGATGGATGCTAGTTTGCTTCTGTGAGTTGCCTTTTACCTGTGTTGGCTTATGTTTGACAGTATGGTTGAGGGGTTATGTTGGTTCAGTTTTTGTTTATGTGTTTGTGCTAGCAAATGGGTGTGTTGACAGGTTAATGGTTGTTTAGCAAGCTATGCTGTGGTTAGGCTTGTATGCTCTTCAACAGGTTTTTGTTTCTCTTCTAACTGTGTTGTACTGGCTTTTGAGGTTGAGCATGATGTAGTAGGTTTTGAATGGTTTTTTTGTGGGAACTGGACAGGTTTTTGAACATTAGCAGGTCATGTGAGGTTAATGGTAAGGCAGGATATGCTTCAGTTGCTCTTATGCTTTGGTTTGGATCTTTTTGAGTAGGCAGGTTTTTGAGTCTTTGAGTTTTTGTGTCTTTGGTTGATTGTTGTAGGTTATGCTTCAGTGTGTTATGTTGTTGGTATATGCTGTTTGATGAGGCTGGATGGTTTTTATGTGAACTGGACAGGTTTTGTGGTTATGACAGCATGTTATGGTGATTTTGCTTAGGTTTTAATTTGTATGTTTTATGACAGGCAGGTTTAGGCATCAACAGGTTTTGGTGCTTTGTTTATCAGGTTTTGAATGTTTTAAGGTTGAGGCAGGGTTGATGAGGTTTGATGGTTCTGTGCTTGCAGATAATATATTTTTTTTTTGTGATATTGGTGCTTGGCTCAATCAGGTTTGACAGTATGTTTTCTTGTGTTCTTTTGTCCTCTTTCTCTTGGTCTTTGGCGCCCAATCTTTATTCAAACCTTGGTCTTCTCTTTGATCCAAGCTTGCTGGGTAGTTTTACAAAGTTTCTTGGCACTTTTCCATTTTTGGTAATTGTCTATGCTGTGTACTTCTGCCCAGTTTTGAATAATGCTGAATTGTATTCTCTTTTTTGTATATCTTTTCTGTCTTCCCTGCCTAAGCCTAAAACCTGCCTATGCTGCTTTATCTCTCTCCTTCTCATTCTATGGTACAGTAAGGAATTTTATATGATTTTATTTCTTGTACTTTCTCTGAAAGGGCCCTACTGGTGGGAAATGATGAAAAAGATTTTAGTTGCTTGCATAATACATTTTCTACATCTTTATCTTGCTTTGACAGTTTGGATCTGACTTTGCATTTTGATATCCTTTCCAAATCCTTCTTATTGGCAGCCTTGAGTAGACTTACACTTTTGACAGTAGATTGTTCTTTTGCTTTTGATAGAAAGTAGAATTGGATTTGAACCATGCAGTTTGAATTTTGGATTTTATGCATTTGACATTTTTTATTTATGATAAAAATCTTCCCTCTTTGTGAACCGGGAGAAATCCCGTGATTTGCAGAGAGGGTCAACTGATCCCAGTCAGTGGCCCCTAATGATGAGCAAATTTCAACTGTCTCTTTTAATTTTAACTGCTTTCTGACTTCCTCTTTCTTTCTTTTTTTTTTGCAGATAAAAAAATGGAGCACCGAAACGGAGTGAAGAATGAAGAATTAGAAATAGGATAGAATTTTTATTTTCAGTTTAATTTTTGTACATTATTATTATTTTAAATACTTTGTAATAAATATTCGTATCCAAATAATAACAATTGTAACAATTATTAAATGTGAAATAAAAAATTCCATTGATATTTAATTCTCTTTCAATTCCTTTTCTTTAATTGTTTACTTGTTATTTATAGTTCCTTAAATAAAATAAAATGAAAGTTTAAACTTCAAATATTTTAATTCTTAGAACCATAAATAATCAACTAAACCTTTGATGATCAAAATAAATGAATTCGACGTATCCATTATTCAAAGCAACGCACAGTCGAACACAAAAACTTAATCAGATGCAATCCCTTTTTCACTGATTCTTTTGCCAAGCACTGTAATTCCACATTGCACACATCCCTTTTGACTGGTGAATTTAAACCAACTTCCTCCTTTACTGATTAAATTATGAACAATGCAAATTCAACCCGAATCTCGGAATAAACCGCAAAGTACTGTGGAATTTCAACCTTTCTGAGAATATGCCCGTAAAACCCTTAATTCCTGATTAAATGCTAAATAATGCTCGCCTGATCAAAATTGAACCAAAAATCATCCAAACCCTAAGCCAACTGTATGAAATAAATCAGAGCTCTGAAAATCAGTAAAAAACCCTAATTTTGCTTGACTGTCAAGAAAAATCCGTTTGTCCGATTCTCGTGCCAGTTTGAAAAGTCAGGAAATATCTGAAGCTGAGATTGCTTGTAGAAAAATGCGAGGGCAAATTTTGGGGTACAACAGTTGCCCCTGTTCAATCTTCTTAGACCTGAAGAGTTAGATTGGCAAGTTTGCCTTTCGCGACTTGAAGGTAAAAGAAGATTGGACACTAGAGTGCCCGGAAATTTGCACTCGCATGTTGTAGTATCAGCAATGTGATGTCGGGAATGGGCTTATAGATGCCATCTGAAGATGTGACAGAATCTTGTCGGGAATGGGCTTATAGATGCCATTTGGAAGTGTTAATCGCGTAAGAGATTCCTTAGCGAGAACTTGTGTATTTTGAGAAAGGGAGATGTTTTCCTGGCTCGTTATAGGTATTTGATCTCCAATCTCTCGAGGTAGATATGCCCTGGCTGGATATAGGAATCGAATCTTCAAACTCTTCAGACATGCCCTGGCTAGATACAGGAATCGAATCTGGAATTGTGACAGTGGATAGATATGCCCTGGCTGGATACAGGAATCGAATCTTCAAACTCTTCAGACATGCCCTGGCTAGATACAGGAATCGAATCTGGAATTGTGACAGTGGATAGATATGCCCTGGCTGGATACAGGAATCGAATCTTCAAACTCTTCAGACATGCCCTGGCTAGATACAGGAATCAAATCTGGAATTGTGACAGTGGATAGATATGCCCTGGCTGGATACAGGAATCGAATCTTCAAACTCTTCAGACATGCCCTGGCTAGATACAGGAATCGAATCTGGAATTGTGATTGTTGAAGGTAATTGTCTTTTGGATTGCCTTTTACCTGAAAAGGAAAAAACATAAGTTGTATGCGATGTCATGATGTATGATATGTACGATGTCATGATGTTTGGCATGAGATGGTGTTGTATGAGCTTTATCATGTATATAAACAAGATGTATGAGAATGTGAAATGTTTATGAATGTAATTTTCGTTTTAGGAAAGTAAATCCTTGACGACCGGCCGGGGAGTTGCTCTGTGGAAGAGATACTTGGCCGAGGTTTGACGAGAGACCTGCGGAGGACTTTGATGATGGATTCCGCTGGGGATAGCGATGATAAATTCCTGCTGGGGATCGAAGGAACTTTGCTGAGGGCGATCTTCTGTGGTTTTTTAGCTGGGGATAACCCAGTTATAAGTCCTTGAGAGGAAATAACTCTGAATAAAGACTCAGGAGAGACGTCCGTACTTTGCAGAGGACAAGCTTTCTGCCGGGGAAATGGATTCCACTTTCCTGAGGAACCCTTTGGATTGGACTCTCCTGGGGAAATAGGGCATTCATTGTAAGGTTGATGTAATGCTGAAACTTTATCTTACTCCGTGGGGAATTGAGATAACCTGGTCACATTCTTCAGTTGAACCTATCTTGGCGGACAAGGCGACCAGACTGCATTAGACAACTCCACATTGCCCCTGTTTCCGATGTCACCTATAATTAATCTTTCGTTTCATATGTAAACATTTATGAATCAGCAATTTAATGTCAAATGCATATATCAAAAATGAACATTGGACGTTCTTCGCAAGACAAAACAGAAAAAGGAAAACAACAGTAATTTGCATGGACAAGTGAATTTGTATTGATTTGAATTTTGCCTGTGAATAGGCGTTTTTGTACAAGAGGCTAATATCCTAGTAAGAGGATGCCGCCGAATAACTTAGAGTTATCAATTTGAAAAGAAAAAGGAAATCAAAACAGCTATGTGAACGATCCCACTGGGTTCCAACTCGGCTATCGCCTTTATGTCTTTGAATGTCTCATCGCTTTGCTACCTAGTTGAAGATGAAGCTGATTGGTCGATGCCGGAATCTGAGCCAGATAGTTGATGCCGAATTCCGGATGCGAAGCGATCCAATGAGACATAGTGTTACGCTTTTATCCCTAACTTTTGCCTGGATCCCCCTTTCGGGTTTTCAATCCAACGGGATACCCATTTTTTGCCCAAGCCGCCTTTTCAGGTTTTCGACTTGCCGGGTGTACAGGTTTTTATTCATTTCATCCCTTATTTTTGCCCGAACCCTTTTGGTTCGCCGGGAAGCCCTAATTTTTGCCTAGGTATGTCAACCTAGCGGGTCCTTTATTTATGCGTAGTATCTTTTCACTATGTCTGCATTGGAGGGGTGAGGGAGGTCGTCACCATCCATGGTGGTTAGGATCATGGCTCCTCCTGAGAACACACGTTTAACCACAAATGGCCCTTCGTATGTGGGGGTCCATTTGCCCCTGGGATCACCTTGAGGTAGAATAATGCGTTTGATTACCAGATCCCCAACTTGATACTCTTGCGGTCTGACTTTCTTGTTAAATGCCCTGATCATCCGTTTTTGATACGTTTGACCATGACAGATAGCAGTGAGCCTCTTTTTGTCAATCAGATTTAATTGATCAAGTCGAGTCTGGATCCAGTCATCTTCACTCAAGTCTGCATCCTTCATTATCCGGAGAGAGGGTATCTGGACTTCATTTGGCAAGACTGCCTCCATGCCATAGACCAAGGAGAAGGGCGTTGCCCCGGTTGACGTCCTTGCTGAGGTACGGTACCCATGAAGAGCGAACGGTAACATCTCGTGCCAATCTTTATAGGTCACTGTCATCTTCTGCACAATTTTCTTGATATTTTTATTAGCTGCCTCTACAGCCCCATTCATCTTCGGCCGGTAGGGAGAAGAATTGTGGTGCTGTATCTTGAATTGTTCACAGAGTTCAGTGATCATTTTGTTATTGAGATTGGTACCATTGTCCGTAATGATTCTTTCCGGGATGCCGTACCGACAGATCAAATTATGCCGGATGAAACGTGCCACGACGCTCTTGGTTATTGTGGCGTAGGAAGCTGCCTCAACCCACTTCGTGAAGTAATCGATCGCCACCAAGATGAAGCGATGCCCGTTGGATGCCGTCGGTCGGATCTCACCGATCATATCGATGCCCCACATTGCAAAAGGCCAAGGTGCCGTCAGGACATTCAAAGGAACCGGAGGGATATGCACCTTGTCAGCATAGAT
The DNA here is from genome assembly GCA_948472305.1 of Vicia faba. Classification (NCBI taxonomy): domain Eukaryota; kingdom Viridiplantae; phylum Streptophyta; class Magnoliopsida; order Fabales; family Fabaceae; genus Vicia; species Vicia faba. The sequence continues at coordinate 654,230,884 of OX451740.1, forward strand.
CTGGCATTTATGACAAGTTCGGGAGTATTGGTAACAATCCGCTTCCATTGTGGACCAGAAATATCCTGCCCGAAGGATTTTCTTAGCCATAGTATGTCCACTGGAATGTGTCCCAAATGTACCTTCATGCAGTTCTATCATAATTCTCTCTGCTTCAGCCTTATCCACACAATGCAGCAGGGTTGAATCATGATTTCGTTTGTAGAGAATGCCGTTGCTGAGGAAAATTTTTGCAGCAAACCTCCTCATGAACTTCTTGTCATTGACAGACGCACCTTCAGGATACTCCTGAGCTTCCAAGTACCTCTTCACCTCATGATACCAGGGTTTTTCAATCGCCTTCTCAGCCTCGAGCTCGCAGCAGTATGCCGGTTCATCCAACTTCCAAATAATGATTCGGGGAGCCTCATTGTCCCATTTAACTTTGAACATTGAAGACATCGTAGCTAGGGCGTCCGCTAGCTGATTCTCCTCTCTAGGGAAGTGTTCGAAAGTTATCTCTTCAAAGTGGGGAAGCAAGGTCGACACATACTCCTTGTAAGGAATAAGATTCGGGTGTTTCGTATCCCACTCGCCTTTGATCTGATTGATCACAAGAGCGGAATCTCCGAAGACACTTAGAAATTTGATCCTTAAGTCGATTGCAGCTTGTAGACCCATGATACATGCCTCATATTCCGCCATATTGTTGGTGCAGTTGAAACATAACCGGGCAGTGAGGGGAGTATGAGTTCCTTTGGGAGATATGATTACAGCGCCGACGCCGTTACCCTAAGCATTGGAGGCTCCATCAAAATGCATACACCATCGGGATCCTTCTTTAGGTCCTTCATCCGGTCCAGGTACTTCACAGTCAGTTACCACCATGATGTCTTCGTCCGGAAAATCAAAGTTCAATGATTGGTAATCGTCCACAGGTTGGTGTGCCAAATGATCTGCCAGTACACTTCCTTTAACTGCTTTCTGAGTTGTATACTGGATGTCATATTCTGTTAAGATCATTTGCCATCTCGCTATTCTTCCAGACAGAGCGAGCTTTTCGAATATGTACTTGATAGGATCCATTTTTGAAATCAATAAAGTAGTGTGAGTCAGCATATACTGTCTCAGCCGGCGAGCAGCCCATACAAGAGCGCAGCAAGTTTTCTCAAGCAGTGAGTAACGAGACTCACAGTCGGTAAAATTTTTGCTCAAGTAATAAATAGCATGCTCTTTTCGGCCAGACTCGTCATGCTGCCCCAGCACACACCCCATTGAATTGTCAAGCACTGTCAAGTATAGTATCAGAGGTCTTCCTTCCACTGGTGGCATAAGAATGGGTGGCTCTTGGAGATATTCCTTTATCCTTTCAAAGGCGGCCTGACATTCATCGTTCCAGCGTACTATTTGATCTTTCTTCAGCAATTTGAAGATTGGCTAACAAGTAGCAGTCAGATGTGAGATGAATCGGGCAATGTAATTCAGTCGTCCTAGGAAACCTCTGACTTCTTTCTCTGTTTTTGGAGTCGGCATTTCTTGTATGGCTTTCACCTTGGCAGGGTCCACCTGAATACCTTTATCACTTACAATGAAACCTAGCAATTTTCCGGATCTTACCCCAAAGGTGCATTTGTTGGGATTCAATCTCAGCTTGTACAACTTGAGTCGGTCAAATAACTTCCTCAGATGGTCAAGGTGCTCCTCCTCAGCTTGAGACCTTGCAATCATGTCATCAACGTATACCTCAATCTCATGATGGATCATATCATGAAATAAAGCAACCATGGCACGTTGATAGGTTGCCCCAGCATTTTTCAATCCGAATGGCATGACCTTATAACAGAAGGTGCCCCACTGAGTCACAAAGGTAGTCTTCTCCATATCTTCTGGAGCCATCTTGATTTGATTATACCCTGAAAAACCATCCATGAAGGAGAACACCTTGTGTTGAGCAGTATTGTCGACAAGAACGTCGATGTGGGGTAAGGGGAAGTCATCCTTGGGGCTGGCCCTGTTCTAGTCCCTATAGTCGACGCACATTCTGACTTTGCCGTACTTCTTTGGTACTGGCACCACATTGGCAACCCACTGAGGGTAAGAAGTCACTGCAAGGAAACCGACATCAAACTGTTTCATAACCTCGGCTTTGATCTTTTCAGACATCTCTGGACGCATCCGTCGGACTTTTTGCTTTACCGGAGGGCAATCTTCCTTGGTTGGCAGGTGATGAACTACAATGTCGGCGTCCAAACCAGGCATATCCTCATAGGACCAAGAAAAAATCTCCAGGTAATCCTGTAGCATCTGGATCAATCGTTGCTTCACGCTGAGCTCTAGATTGGCACCAATCTTGACCTCTTTCCTATCTGTCTCGGTACCCAGATTAATCGTCTCCACTGACTCTTCATGTGGCTGAATAGCTCTCTCTTCCTGAAGTAGCAGTCTCGCGAGTTCACCAGGCACCTCGCAATCATCTTCACCTTCGTCTTCGGCCAAGTTGATCGGATTTTCGAAGTCATAACTGGCGGTAGCAGAGCTGTTACCAGTGAGATCCAGGGTGGATTGAAACCTGTATAAGTGAGTGTGTGTAAATATAGCTGTTTTGCAATATGTATAACACAGAAAGAAAAAGAGCGCAAGATTTGAAATGCAACAAACGTCCAATGTTTTGATTGATGATATATGAAAATGTCATACAAAAAACCCTCACAAATGGAGCTACGATGCCCCGGGTAGGACACCGAGCCAACAAAGTTTTAACATATTGTTTGTTACAAATTTGGAAATCAAAAGAAATCAATTACTGCGTGACAAATGTGATAGGTGTAAAATCCTTCGCCGTCCAGTTGCTTGGTCCGTCGCTGGTAGTCGGGTAGATCCAACTGTCAAACTCTGCTTCCTCTACATCCTCCTCAATAGCATTCACCCTTGAACTGGAGATAAACACCGGAGCCTTTCTGATCTTCTCCTTGCGCACATTCCTCTGAGCCTCTGCAGTAAAGCCCAGCCCAAACTTGTCGTTCTTCCGAGTGAAGTCAGGGAGCTGACCCCAGTTTGCACAATCGCCTTTCTGAACCACAGCCCGGGCATCCCTTAGGGAAGCTATCTTCAAGGAAACATTCTTCTCGACTGTTGTTTCTGCTACTGCTGAAATTGGATGTACCTCCTCGAAATGCTGAAAGGGGGTTTCAATAAACTCCCCGTCCATCTCAATGTATCTGAAGGAATTCAAATGGCTCACCATATACTCCTCTTCTCCTTGCACAGTGACGATCTTCCCTCTGACAGGGTACTTCAGCTTCTGGTGCAAAGTAGAGGTTACTGCCCCAGCTTTATGGATCCAAGGTCGACCCAATAGACAAGAGTACGATGGACGTATATCCATCACATAAAAAGTAGAGTCAAACACTTGAGAGCCCACACGAATAGGGATGTTAACCTCTCCATGAACCATCCTTTTGGAACCGTCAAAGGCCCTGACTATGATATTGCTGGGCTTCAGTTCTAGGCCTTCATAATCCAAACGGTCTAGAGCCTTTTTTGGTAGGACATTCAAGGAGGAACCAGTATCCACCAATACATGCGCCAGAGTAGTGCCCCTGCATTCGATAGAGACATGCAGGGCATCATTATGGTCTCTTCCCTTCGCAGTCAGGTCAGCATCTGAAAAACCCAGGCCATTGTCTGCTGTCAGATTTGCTACACAATCAGTGAACTGGACTGCAGTTGTCTCCTGCGGCACATGGGCCGTTTTGAGAAATGAAATCAAGGCTTTAGCATGGGCCTCGGAGCATAGCAATAAAGAGAGCATGGAGATCTTGGAGGGCGTATGCCCCAGCTGCTCGACAACATTGAAATCACTTTTCTTTATTATTTTCAGGATCTCCTCCATTTCTTGTTGGGAGGCCTCAGCATTTATAGGTATTGGTGCCTCCATCCGGGCAGGCTCTTCTTCAATCCCTTTGCCCCGAGCATTTGATGACTCGGCAGCAGGAGAAACAACTTGATCAGCAGTAGGAACAAGTAAACTTGTAGGTGTTATAAGGAGGGGTTTTCGAGTAGCGGGCGGTGCAATGTCAGGCGAGAAGAGCCTGCCACTGCGGGTGACCTTGGCTGGACCAGTGATATCGCAGATACTAGCGCCAGTGTCGAATTCTTGTTTGATTCCATTCACATATACGTCTGCCCCATAATGCCAGGGGATAACTTTATCAGATACGTAGGGGAGAGGCCCCGGAACAGTAATAACCACAGGTGCAACAGTCATGATTTGAACAGGCTTCTTCGGGAGAGCCTTGATTGGATTTTTGAAGATGGTAACCACAGAAACTTCTTTTACCGGAACCGACTGAACAACAGACTTCTTAAACAGAATCTCCTTGCTATCCATTAGGTTTTGAATGCCTAACTTCAGCAAGGGACAACCAGATAGGGAAACAGCACAGAACAGGCAACCTTCACTGCAACCCGGAAATAAACCGGCCAGCAGTAGGTTCTTCTTAACAGTCAAAAGAGGGGTAACAATTTCATTTACCGAAACAGCATACAACTCTTCCTCAATGGCATTTACTCTATGCTGGGGCATAGGAGCAGTTACAACATTTGGTCTCTCCGGCGCTTCAAACTGAATTTCCTTTGCATCGATCAGATCTTGCACTTTGTTTCTCAAGGCCCAACAATCATCAGTAGTGTGCCCGGGACTATCAGAATGATAAGCGCACTGGGCATTTGGGTTATACTTAGGAGACGTAGTGTTGACGACCTTAGGAGCTTCTTTGAGGGTCACCAGGTTGGCGGATAAAAGTTGGGGTAAAATTTGAGATAAGGTCATACTCAGTCGAGAATACTGCCTCTTGGGCCTTTCGCTTCTTTGTTGATTGTACTGCTGAGGAGCAGCAACAGGTTTCGAGATGACCAAAGCATTGACGGCTTGGCGACTTTCGGGCTTGATCTGTCTTCTAGGACCATAGACGGCACTTGCTTCTTTTTTAAACGGCCTCTTCTCAGCGCTTGTGGAGGCAGCCTTTTGTATCTTGCCTGACCTGATGCCAGCTTCAATCCTTTCTCCCGTCAATATTAAATCTGTAAACCCAGCGGAGGAGTTACCAACCAAATGATTGAAAAACGGACCAGACAACGTCCCTAGAAACATATCAACCAGCTCCCGATCAGTCAATGGAGGCTGCACCCTTCCAGCCAAATCTCTCCATTTTTGAGCGTACTCTTTGAACCCTTCATCCGTTCCTAGAGACATACCCTGAAGTTGGGTACGCGTAGGAGCGAGATCAGAATTGTATTGGTATTGTCTGTAGAATGCGCTTGCCAAATCTTCCCAGTGTCGGATGCCAGTTCCATCCAATTGGTAGAACCATTCAAGCTGTGACCCCGAGAGGCTATCTTGGAAGAAGTGAATCCAGAGGTTCTTATCTGCCGTGTAAGGTTGGATTTTCCTTACGTACGACCTCAGATGCAGCTTTGGGCAGGAGACTCCATCATACTTGGCAAAGGCAGACGCCTTAAACTTGTGTGGAATTACTACCCCAGAAGATAACCCCAAATCTCCAAAATCCAGCCCCGGCACATTCTGAATTTCCATGGCGCTCAAGCGGTCCTCCAATTGTTTGTATCTGTCAGCAGCAGGTGGGTATTGTTCGTCGTTGTAGTCCGTCTCGTTGTCGGAGACTGCGGGACTAGGAGCTCCTCCCCCTTGGGGACTGTTTTTCTCAGCAGAAGAAGTAGTTGGATCAGCTTCATTATGGAGTGTGTTCCCAAATCTGCGTCCGGTGTTGAACAACGCAGTCCTCTTTTTCTTCTTCTTCTTCAGGAGTAGAGTCTTCAACTCTTGCTGACCTTGGGCTAGGCTTAGGACCATCTCTTGAAATTGTGCATTTTGGGCCTGAAGGGCCTTGATTGCTTGCTCACTGGAGGAGTCTGGATTCATGATGACTGTTCAAAAATAAACAGCGAAGGAGAGTAAGCAACCTGTGGAATAGGGTACCTGCTATGCATATGGTGCGATGGAATGCGTATGTATGCAATGCATTCAAGGATTTAGAATATTCACAATTTGTTGTAGACAAAAAGAACGCACATCATATTAATAAGGAGAAATTCGTTAGTACATAAATGCCCCATGGGCCAAATATTACAAAATGACTCCTCAAGGCAAAAAAACATTGCGCATCCTCTTTGGTGCGATGTAGGTATTGAGATTCCTCTCCTCGTGCAGTAGGCGGGTGAGTTCCAGGACTTTCTTTTCACTAGCATGTAGACTGGTCTCAAGAGAATTCCGTTCTTCCTTAAGCTGGATCCAGCTCTTCTGCATCTCTTCCCAGGACGTGGGCATGTCAGGATGTTGAATGGTGTAGGACACTTCTCCTTCCAAGACTGGTTCTTTGATCACAGGGAGCATATGAGGATAAGGCATCACTAACTTCTGGGAGCGGGCTCGTACCCATTTGAGATAAGGTTCCAACGGGATGGAGTTCCTGTGCCCCAGTGTCTTGCTGTCTATCCTACTTGGCATCCTCCAAGCTCTGATAAATCTCTGACGAAGTCCCTGAGTATCGTTGTCGAACTCAAAAACTATGTTAGGAATTAACATGTCATGAGGGCCATCCCTCCGAGCATAACCGAACTGTCTCCACGCCAGGCATGGGTTGTAAGTAATACCTCCTTTGATTCCAAATAAAGGAACATTAGGGTACTCCCCGCAACGATCAATGATAGTGACGTCTTCCCTGGACCTAGGGCACCAATGTATATCTGCATGCGTGAGAGTCATTAACCGTTGTGACCATCTCAAGCCCCGCTCGTTCTTCAAAACTGATTGTGGAAGGTGCGAAATAAACCACCTTCCCAGGAGAGGAGTGCAACACATAAGGACACCCCTTCTTCTCATGGTTCGAGTGTAACATGAGTGAAGGATGTCCCCCAGCAACGTAGGTATAGGATTCCTGGTCATGAAGATCTGGACAGCACTGATATCAATAAGCTGATCTGGGTTAGGGAATAACACCAAACCATAGACGAGGAGGGCCATAACTTCTTCAAAAGCTTGTAGGTCAAGGGAGTTCCAACATTCTTGGGCCTTCTCGAACAGAAACCTGGCTAAGAACCCCTTGATACCACTTCTAACTTCCCAATGTCCCTTGAGGTCAGACGGTTGTAGGCGTAAGGCTTTAGCAATCTCTTCAAGCCTGGGTTCCTCTTCCGTACCGTTGTAGGGTAGTTGATCAAGGATAGGGACCTTCAGAAGTCGGGAGAACTCTTCCAATGTAGGTACCAATTGATAATCCGGGAAGGTGAAGCAGTGATGCAGAGGGTCAAAGAATTGGAACAAGACTTTTATCATATCTTCCTCAATGTTGGTGTTGACCAAGCTGATGAGTCTTCCATGTCTCTCACTGAATGAAGAACCCTCGGGAATCCTGGACATAAGTTCCTTAAGCTGAGGAGGGATCTTTACAAGGCTAATCTGAATTGTCTTTCTGCGAGCAGTTTCCATGTCCTATAAAACAAGAACAAAGATGAAGATTCGAAACCCTTGAAATGGTTAGTCAATGCACATGATGCTGCATGATGTTATGATTAAATACACCACAAATATTCACAAAGGCAAACATGGTAAGGCACACAAGTCACACAAGACAAACCCTTAGAGTTTAGGCCTGCATGGGGTCTGGGTATTACCCTCTTGAAGTTTGGTGGTTAAAACCTGTCTTATCAAAAGTAACCGGGTTCTAAAGGTCCCAATATCACTGGATTGCTTTCATTGTTCATTGTTTCGATTTAGCCACTGAACTGGCGACCGAAATATTCCAGGAAAGCAACCCTCAATTGAGTGTAGTATCGAGTATCAACCAACCTCGGACTGCACCAAAGTCAGTTATCTCACTACCCTAAAAAGGCCAAGATGGTTCAAATTAAGGTGCCTAAGGTCAGTTGATGCTTCACGACACCACGCGCGGCCCCGTACTCTCCTTGACTGAACTCAAGGGTTACCGGTACACACCAAAGTGCCACATCAACGTAGCAGACTGCTTCAACCATGTCGGTATACCCCGCACAGTTCCCTCACAGCCTTGTTGCTACCTAAAAGGGTTTCCCCAGATCCTTGTTGCTATCTATAAAACTCCGATACAAAGCCCACAAATGTAAAGCAAACAAAGCAATCAATTGAAAATAAAGGTGATCTAAACCCTAAGGTAACCCCACTTTTAAGAATACTCCCCAGCAGAGTCGCCAGTTCTGTGATACGGTGGGAGAACTGACTAGTGTTTTGCGTTCGTATTCGCACTTGTGCGGTTGAGCAAGAGTCGCCACCGACTTTTTATTTTATCCTAAAGGAAAGGTTAAAAAAAGCACAGCAAAAACCTTTTGAGATATTTCGTGGGTTCGGGGGGTAGATTATGAAAAGGGAAGGTATTAGCACCCTTTTCATCCATGGTTATCCATGGGCTCTTAGTTACTTGGTTTTTTAGATCACTTGCCTTGTTTTTCGATTGCTTTAAAAATGGTGTGTGTGTGTGTGGGTTTTGAAAATGTCTTGGAAAAAAAAATGCCTTGTCTTAGGCAACTAATGTATTTGACTCGTGTTTGAGTGTTTTACAAAAGTGTGAATCTTTTCGAAAAGATGTTTCAAATGTTTTTGAGAGTTTGTTTGAAAGTGTTGTGGATTGTGGTTTTTGAAAAGAAGGCAAGTGTTTTTGCAAGTTGATCTCAAGTAACTAAGAGTTTTGTCTACCCTATTGTACTCAAAGGTTTTTGTCAGGTTTTAACCCCTTTTAACAATTTTGTTCTACCATTGAAATTAGTAGACAATCTTGCATTTTAGGAAGTTTATTCGGGACGGGCGCGGGTCATCGTATGGATCATGGATGCAATGGTGCCAAGTGTCTTTGGCAATTTGCTTTGAAGGGACTATGATCATTCCGTTTTAGGCAACACTTTGAGGGACTAATGATCATTTGATTTTGTTTTGCCAAAGATACTCGACGTGCAAGCATGGCCCATTTTGGAAGGCAACATGTGGGATTACCCTAGGGGGTGCAAGTGTGATTGTGTATTGATTACATGTATTTGTCTTGTATTAGGTTATCTAGCGTTTGATTTTATGTACATACAAACCCTAGGTCTAACCATGGTATAATTGGAAAACTGTAAATTGCGGAATGTAAAATCTACGCTATTACAAAATAGTGTCCGGGAATGGGGGTATAAATGTACAAAGGGGATGAGACTTATAGTACCCAAATAGGTTACAACCAAATCGAAGTCGCAATCAAATGTAAATATCGAATATACAAATATAAGATAAAAATGTGTATAGGGCAATGTATTGTGTAAGTGTAAATGTGAGATGTATATGAGTATGTGTAATTATTTACAAGCGCGATATGTGAAATTGAAGCGTATTAGGTTTTTTTTTGACCTAGACATGTATTTTAACGAATCTTTGATTTGTATGTTTACTTATGTACAAAAAGAAAAATGTTTTAACTTAAATGCTCAAATTTTAATTAAATTGTAAAAAAGGATATTTTGAGAAAAAGGGTATATTTCCATGTGTTATGTACAAATGTATTAAAGGAAGATATTTTCAAATTTAATGATATTGTATATAAAAATAAAACGTATCTTATGTATATGTACAAATTAATGTTTTCAAAATTTATGTACAAAGATATATTTAATAAAAAATGTTTGCAATTTTAATTATATGGTAAAAGGTATTTTGTTACAATTTAAATTAGGTGTTTTAAATAAAAGGTTTTCATATATTTAGTATTAATGTGATTTTGTAATAATAAAAAAGTGTTTGTATGATTTTGTGATAAAAAATAAAATGAGTTTTCATAATATAAAGAAAAAAATTAGTATTAATCCAAATGTTTGTAAAATGTGTTAGTGATTTTTAGTGGGCTTTGGGGGAAATCAGAAAACGGGTCAGGCCCACGCTGGAAACAAATTCTTTAGGGTTAGGCATTTCAATTGGGAACGAAGATTTTAGGGTTAGCAGCGGCGCCGTTCGTGCATTCGTCTTCTCCGATCATCAACTTCCTGAACGCTTTTCCTCCGGCCACCAGTGTCACTCCGAAGCCTTTCTTCCCTCCATAACATGAACTCAGCGCCCTTGATACAAGGTTCGTTTTAGTGTTTATGCTTTTATCTCTGTTTTTACGAATTTGTGTTTTAATTTGAGTTCTGATTCCTGAATTCGTACTATTGTGATGTGGTGAAGAGGAAAGGGGGAGAAGATTGGCTACCTGACTTTTTTGGAGATGGAGGAGAGGCGGAGGAGTGACGCTTTAGGAGGCCGGGACGGCGTGAACAGTGATGCTTGCCCTTGGTGACCCTGGTATCTTCGTTCTCACCTCTTGCTATGTGAGGGTTTTATGATGATTTGTACTGCCTGAAAACCTTCTTTCTAATTCACTTCTTTATCTCTCTTTTTCTACTGCATGTCCCTTTGAATTGTTGGTTGCTTTTGATACTACTCTTCTCCCTCTGGCCTGTGTTACCTTGGATGGTTGCTTTGATTGTTTTGAATTTTATTGCCCAATGATGTTTGTACTGAGGGCCTAGGTTGCCTCCTCCTTCTTCTTCTCTCGTGTTGCTGTATGCTTGTTTATGTTGGATGCTTTTGATATCGCCTATGATGAGGAAAGAAAACTCTGAGGCTTAGGAGTTGGTTGGAATATAGATGTTGCTGGCCCTCTGAGATGGATGCTAGTTTGCTTCTGTGAGTTGCCTTTTACCTGTGTTGGCTTATGTTTGACAGTATGGTTGAGGGGTTATGTTGGTTCAGTTTTTGTTTATGTGTTTGTGCTAGCAAATGGGTGTGTTGACAGGTTAATGGTTGTTTAGCAAGCTATGCTGTGGTTAGGCTTGTATGCTCTTCAGCAGGTTTTTGTTTCTCTTCTAACTGTGTTGTACTGGCTTTTGAGGTTGAGCATGATGTAGTAGGTTTTGAATGGTTTTTTTGTGGGAACTGGACAGGTTTTTGAACATTAGCAGGTCATGTGAGGTTAATGGTAAGGCAGGATATGCTTCAGTTGCTCTTATGCTTTGGTTTGGATCTTTTTGAGTAGGCAGGTTTTTGAGTCTTTGAGTTTTTGTGTCTTTGGTTGATTGTTGTAGGTTATGCTTCAGTGTGTTATGTTGTTGGTATATGCTGTTTGATGAGGCTGGATGGTTTTTATGTGAACTGGACAGGTTTTGTGGTTATGACAGCATGTTATGGTGTTTTTGCTTAGGTTTTAATTTGTATGTTTTATGACAGGCAGGTTTAGGCATCAACAGGTTTTGGTGCTTTGTTTATCAGGTTTTGAATGTTTTAAGGTTGAGGCAGGGTTGATGAGGTTTGATGGTTCTGTGCTTGCAGATAATATATTTTTTTTTGTGATATTGGTGCTTGGCTCAATCAGGTTTGACAGTATGTTTTCTTGTGTTCTTTTGTCCTCTTTCTCTTGGTCTTTGGCGCCCAATCTTTATTCAAACCTTGGTCTTCTCTTTGATCCAAGCTTGCTGGGTAGTTTTACAAAGTTTCTTGGCACTTTTCCATTTTTGGTAATTGTCTATGCTGTGTACTTCTGCCCAGTTTTGAATAATGCTGAATTGTATTCTCTTTTTTGTATATCTTTTCTGTCTTCCCTGCCTAAGCCTAAAACCTGCCTATGCTGCTTTATCTCTCTCCTTCTCATTCTATGGTACAGTAAGGAATTTTATATGATTTTATTTCTTGTACTTTCTCTGAAGGGGCCCTACTGGTGGGAAATGATGAAAAAGATTTTAGTTGCTTGCATAATACATTTTCTACATCTTTATCTTGCTTTGACAGTTTGGATCTGACTTTGTATTTTGATATCCTTTCCAAATCCTTCTTATTGGCAGCCTTGAGTAGACTTACACTTTTGACAGTAGATTGCTCTTTTGCTTTTGATAGAAAGTGGAATTGGATTTGAACCATGCAGTTTGAATTTTGGATTTTATGCATTTGACATTTTTTATTTATGATAAAAATCTTCCCTCTTTGTGAACCGGGAGAAATCCCGTGATTTGCAGAGAGGGTCAACTGATCCCAGTCAGTGGCCCCTAATGATGAGAAAATTTCAACTGTCTCTTTTAATTTTAACTGCTTTCTGACTTCCTCTTTCTTTCTTTTTTTTTTGCAGATAAAAAAATGGAGCACCGAAACGGAGTGAAGAATGAAGAATTAGAAATAGGATAGAATTTTTATTTTCAGTTTAATTTTTGTACATTATTATTATTTTAAATACTTTGTAATAAATATTCGTATCCAAATAATAACAATTGTAACAATTATTAAATGTGAAATAAAAAATTCCATTGATATTTAATTCTCTTTCAATTCCTTTTCTTTAATTGTTTACTTGTTATTTATAGTTCCTTAAATAAAATAAAATGAAAGTTTAAACTTCAAATATTTTAATTCTTAGAACCATAAATAATCAACTAAACCTTTGATGATCAAAATAAATGAATTCGACGTATCCATTATTCAAAGCAACGCACAGTCGAACACAAAAACTTAATCAGATGCAATCCTTTTTTCACTGATTCTTTTGCCAAGCACTGTAATTCCACATTGCACACATCCCTTTTGACTGGTGAATTCAAACCAACTGCCTCCTTTACTGATTAAATTATGAACAATGCAAATTCAACCCGAATCTCGGAATAAACCGCAAAGTACTGTGGAATTTCAACCTTTCTGAGAATATGCCCGTAAAACCCTTAATTCCTGATTAAATGCTAAATAATGCTCGCCTGATCAAAATTGAACCAAAAATCATCCAAACCCTAAGCCAACTGTATGAAACAAATCAGAGCTCTGAAAATCAGTAAAAAACCCTAATTTTGCTTGACTGTCAAGAAAAATCCGTTTGTCCGATTCTCGTGCCAGTTTGAAAAGTCAGGAAATGTCTGAAGCTGAGATTGCTTGTAGAAAAATGCGAGGGCAAATTTTGGGGTACAACACCACGAATCTTGTTGCGGATAAAAATCCGCATGTAAGAAAACCAGGGATTTGTTGAAGAAGATGACCATGTGTCTTCTTCCCATTGGTCTGTTCAAATATGCGCGCTTGTTCTTTTTTATTTCAGGCATAACGCTTTGTTTTGAATATAATAATTGTCACGTATTCTAATAACAAACAAGCACAATGGTTGAGTTGGTAAGCGCACTATGTCAAAGTCTCATGGGACCTGGGTTCGAATCCCAGGTCCCCCAATATATTTGTCTTATTTTTCTCCAGGCAATCGCATGTGGTTTCAGCAAGCGTGGACTATCATGCTCCTCCTGATCTCAAATGCCAGATGGCCTTCAGGCCAAATCCAAAGGTCAGGATTGAAGGCTCACCATACATCTAAGTCAACACACGCGTGGATGATCTGGAAAGTCAAAGTGGGCTTGCAGTAAATGGGCTTGGAATTGCTATTTTCACATTCAAATCAGGCCCAACACCCCCCCCCATTTGGTTTATTTCTTTTCCTCTTTATATTTCTTTTATTTATTTTTTTAATAATTATTATTTATTTCACTAACAAATTAATAATTTTTTCTTCATAAAATCAGAAAATAAAAAATATTATTTTTATTATTAATTTCATTATTTTATTTTTGTAAATAAACATTAATCAATTAATTTAGTTTTTAATTAGGTACAATTTTAATATTTTTTGCAATAAATTAAAATTAATGTAGAATTAGGTTTTTAATAATTTTAATAATTTTTTATTTTATTTCCTTAAATATAAAAAACAAAAAATATATTTTTATTTAATTAATTAATTAACTTAGGTTTAATTTCATTTAATCTAAAAATAACAAAAATCTTTTCCTTAATAATAAAAAAGGGTCAAAACCCTAAAAAATGCGCCGATTTAATTTTCTTGCACACGATACATTTGATTCCAATATTGTACTTGCTTCCGGTTTGTAATAGCTTTTAATTAGGACTTTAATTATTTATCACTTTATTTTATTTTCCGCAATTTAAATTAAAGGGTTGTTTTTGGCGATGTAAATACCCGACGCCTTGTAATAGTTTAGATTTAATTTCCGCAATTTAAATTCCGCAACTATTAACTGTTAGATGTTTGAATAATAGGGAATGCATGACAAGATTCAATGTATGAACTTAAAATCAACATAGATAACCTATAACATGTACAGATAAATAACTGAAAAACAACACACTCGCACATGCGCACTCTTAGGGTACACCTCACTTGGTTGCCTTCGAACGTGGTCATTGAGTATAGGAAGTTTTAGAGGTCGCCCTTTTGTCCAAAGATCATAGTTGCCTCGAAACGGTTGCCTCAGAAAAATGATCTAGGATATTAGGGTTACCGCTAATGCATCCTAACATTGCTTTAGTGACCACACGTCCCTTAATCGAATTGATCCTTAAAACTCCAACGACGGTGCTACCTACTCCTCAATAGTGGGATAGCATTGTCTAAAGGATATTTGTACAGATTAATTCCTTTTTTGAGTAGGTAGATGGTTCTTAAGTACTTGCTCATTCTAAAACAAAACAAAACTTTTCGAACTTACACTCCTTTCAAACAAAAACCTCTTTCAAACCCACAAACACAAAGAAAAGAAAATTTTGAAAACACTTTGAGCAAGTACCTAAGAGCCCGTGGATAACCACAGATAGAAAGGGTGCTAACACCTTCCCTTTCTATAATCTACCTCCCGAACCCGAGAAATATCTCAAAAAGGAATTTTTCTGTGCTTTTGTCCTTTCCTTGTTGGATAAAGTAAAAGACGGTGGCGACTCTTGCTTACCGCGACATTTTGCGAAAACAAACGCAAACACGAACCAGCATTCCAAAAACAATCAGTTCTATTCCCACCGTATCACAACTACACTTTCACCAGATTCATGCCAACATAAAGGAGTTCTACATCTTCGACCATACAACGCTTCAAAGGGTGCCATCCCGATACTAGAATGGTAACTGTTATTATAAGTGAACTCTATCAACGGAATGTAAGTATCCCACAAACCTCCCTGCTCAAGAACACATGCCCTCAACAAATCTTCCAACGATTGAATAGTCCGTTCAGTCTGACCATCTGTCCGAGGATGATATGCCGAACTCAACCTCAACTTAGAACCCAACGCTTCTTGCAAACTCTTCCAAAAATCAGAAGTAAATCTTGGATCTCTATCTGACGCAATGCACAAAGGAACACCTTGTAACTTCACGATTACACTAGTGTAAATCTCCACCAACTTCGACACTAGAAAACTGATGTTAATAGGAATAAAATGAGCTGACTTCATAAGCCTATCAACAATCACCCAAATCGAATCATGTCCTTGTAAAGTATTAGGTAACCCCATCAAAAAGTTCATCGAAATGCTATCCCATTTCCATTCTGGAACTTCTAACGGTTGCATCAATCATGCAGGCTTCTGATGTTTAACTTTCGACTTCTGACAAGTCAAACATGCATACACAAACCGAGCCACATCATTCTTCATTCCAGGCCACCAAAACAAACCTTTCAAATCTTGATACATCTTTGTAGCTCCTGGATGAATACTTAACTTACTTCTATGACTCTCTTCAAGTATCACTTTCTTCATCTCAGCATTATCAGGAATACAAATCCGGTTACGAAATCTCCACACACCTTATGCATATAGCTTAAAATCATTATTCTCAGACTGATCGATCCCAACCATCGAATCTACCAGTTTCACATCCAACTTCTGAGCTTCTTTGATACTGTCTAGAAATTCATTATTAATCTTCAACATACCTAACATAACACTCCGTGGTGTCACCTCGCAAACTAAGATCATATCTCTGAACTGTTCAATTAATTCCAACTCTTTAACCATCATTGCCGACATATGTTAAGTCTTTCGACTCAACGCACCAGCTACCACATTCGCTTTTCCTGGATGATAATTCAAACTGAAATCATAATCCTTTAACAATTCCAACCATCTCCGTTTCCTCATATTTAGCTCCTTCTGATCGAATAAATACTTTAAGCTCTTATGGTCACTAAACACTTCAAATCTAGAACCATAAAGATAATGCCTCCAAATCTTCAACACAAAGACAACTGCAGCAAGCTCCAAATTATGTGTAGGATAGTTCTTCTCATGAATCCTCAAATGCCTTGATGCATAAGCAACTACCTTATCATTATGCATAAGCACACCTCCTAAAACCATCTTAGAAGCATCATAATATACCACAAAAGGCTCTTATGGATTAGGTAACGTCAAAATAGAAGCCGACGTCAATCTCTTCTACAATTCTGTAAAACTTTCTTCGCACTGAACATTCCATACAAAAGCTCTACCTTTACAAGTCAACTTAGTCAACGGGAGTGCCAACTTAGAAAAACCTTCGATAAACCTTCTATAGTAGCTAGCTAATCCCGAAAAGCTTCTAATCTCAGTAGTTGACTTCAGATTTTCCCATTGCAACACCGCATCAACCTTCAATAGATCTACAACAATGCCACTACCTGAGATCACATGACCAAGAAAACTAACCTCCTTTAACCAGAGCTCACACTTGGACAACTTTTCATACAAATTCTTCTCTTTCAAAACTTGCAATACTACTCTTAAGTGTTCTGCATGCTCTTCTTCTGACTTAGAGTAAATCAAAATATCATCAATAAACACCACCACGAACTGATCCAAATAAGTACAAAATATATGATTCATGTATTCCATGAATACTCCCGGCACATTAGTAACACCGAAAGGCATCACCGAATACTCATAATGTCCATAACGCATTCTGAAAGCCGTCTTTTGGATATCTTCATCCTTCACCTTAATCTAATGGTAACCCGACCTCAAATCAATCTTACTGAACACGCGAGCATCCACCAATTGATCCATCAAGTCATCTATTCTTGGAAGCGGATACTTGTTCTTAAACTTCACTTTATTCAACTGTTTATAATCAACACAAAGCCTCATACTTCCATCTTTCTTCTTTACTAACAACACTGGAGCTCCCTACGGTGATACACTTGCTCTTACAAACATCTTTTCAAGTAACTCTTCCAATTGCTTCCTTAACTCTGACAATTCAGATGTAGACATCCTGTATGGTGCCATAGACACAGGTCTGGTACCATGTATACGATAAATTAGAAATTCAACTTCCCTCTCCGGCGATACACCAGGAATTTCATCAGGGGAAACTTCAGGAAATTCATACACCATCTACAATTCCTCAATTATAGCTTGAGTCTCTACAGATAGCGACGCCATCAACGAGAACATTTGTGCTTCTTCTTGCATTAACTTTCTCAACCGTCTAGCAGAAAACAGACTATCTTCCTCTTCTTCAGGAGTAGAAAACCTCACAGACTTGTCATAACAGTTAATATGAACATAGTTATGCTCTAACCAGTTCATACCCAAAATCATATCCAACCCTTTTAACGGTAAACAAACCAAATCAACAGCAAAGTATCTGTCCAAGATCGACAAGGGACACTTTAAACACACAAAAGAAGTAGTCACGACCCCTTGGATGGAGTGTCGACGACCATTTCTCCATTCATAGAAGATAACATAAGACCCAATCTTACAACATAATTAGAAACAATAAAGCAATGAGTAGCACCGGTATCAATAATAGTAATTAAAGGAGTACTATTAATGAAACATGTACCTCTGATAAGTCTTTCTTTAGCAGCTGCCATATCCTCAACCAAAGCGAACACTTTGCCACTTGTTTGCACCCTCTTTGGTTTTTGACACTGACTACCAATGTGCCCTTCTTCACTATAATTGAAACAAATCACATCCTTATGTTTGCACTCAAATACAACATGTCCAGTCTTACCACAGCGGAAACACCTCTTTACTTCAGTAGTACACACATTACTCTTATGCCCAGGTTTTCCACATTTGAAACAAACCACACCGGCAGGAGCATCTCCCCCACTAGTCCTCTGACCCTGAGCTGCTTTATGTTTACCTTTACCAACTGGGGTATCATAAGGCTTACCACGATTCTGTTGGTGCTTACCTCTCTTATCACTGATAATCTTGTAATGATCATTATTATCCTCTTCATAAATCCTACAACTATCAATCAAATCAGCAAATACACGAATCTTCTGGTATCCAACTGCCTTCTTGATCTCTGGGTGCAACCCGTTCTCAAACTTGATACACTTTGAAAACTCAGCACCTGCCTCACCGTAGTGTGGATAAAACTTAGCCAATTCAACAAACTTTGTAGCATACTCAACAACCGACATATTCCATTGCTTCAGCTCAAGGAACTCAATTTACTTCTTACCACATACGTCTTCAGGAAAGTAATTCCTCAGAAATTCCCTACGAAACACCTCCCAGGTGACATTTTCACCCGCATCTTCCAATCTCTAACAAGTCTCTAGCCACTAGTCATCAGCCTCGACTGCTAGCATATGAGTACCATATCGAACCTTTTGCTCTGGAGTGCATTCCATCACACAAAAGATTCTCTCAATCTCTTTCAACCAATCCAATGCTCTGTCAGGATCATACTTTCCCTTGAATGTAGGCAGATTCTCTCTCTGGAAAGTCTCCAAACTACGAGATCCAACATTCCCGTCAGCATTCAGATGATTCTCCATCGCATGCGCCATTGCTTCTAAAGCAGCAGCAAGTGCAACATCATTCCTTCCAGCCATCTCAACTTATCACTACAACATAAACAATGGTTAGAACTCAAAGTAACAATACTCGATTGTTAGACAACTACGAATCGACAACTTGGTCGGACAGACCAACCTTTTACTCTGATACCAACTTTGTAACACCCCAATTCTACCCGAAAATTATGAACGTAAATCATAGTTTTAGAATTCATACAACTGAATCAAGATGCCACAAATTCAACTTAAAAACACACTGCGTTCAACATGGATACATAACACTTTAAAACTTCGGATGAACCATCAGCATAATAATTTAATCTCTTAATTCAACAACTTGAACATCTACGCAGCAAAATCATATAACATCTTTGTATAACGATTACAACAACTTCAAAATAACACATACTTATCAACAATCAAATTAAAGTTCAACAACTGAAATAATCAATAATTAAAAGCAACAAGCGTTCATCCCCCCGAGTGTTACGTATTAGAGCAATGACACCGACTCAAACTATTGAAGGTAGACCACCTTCACTCTGGATTACCTGCATGTTACCAATGTAGGGGTAACATTCAAACAGAAGGGGTGAGATATCTAACAATATAATAAAACATATGGTAATTAATATGTTAGATCAGCTCATATAATAACACCACTTCACATCTCATAAACAACAATAATCTCAACAGAATATCAACAATATACACATTTATCGCATTAATACATAACTTCTTCATGCAATCATATCATGCAACTCAATACTATGAAAATGCATGTGGTACCATTGGAGCAAAACTCCCATCTCAAATAATTGCCAATAAATAGAGGCATCAACAAGGCATAAGCCTTCATCTTAATATTCACCAATATAGGCCATCTTAACGAGCGTCAACTCCATCTTGATATGCAGTGTATGCGACACAACCATAAATGTAGTAACAACAACCATAATTAACAATATCTCAACAGAACATCATCGTTGGCCAGAAGCCTACATCTTAATAGCTGCCAATTATTAGAGGCATCTCAACATCATTCATCAACATAATTCATTAGCATAATTCATCAACATAATTCATCAACATAATTCATCAATATAATTCCATAACAACTCAACCATAACAACAACACAACGACAAATCGACAATCCCTCAACGTTGGCCATAAGGCTAGAACATGATAATCCTATAATTAATTAATCATCTAAGGCTAAGTTCTAATTACGAAACATCTACATATTATTATTCTGTAATACTACATCATTATCATCATTAATCTTACTGTTATGAACCAAGCAATAATCTATAATCATCTTATCCTCATCATACTTCACAAAATCATCATAGCGATTAACGCGGGAAGCTAACTCTAATCCTAATTTGGGTTACTAGGATTATTCTTCTTATCCTTCATTTTAATCATTAAGAATGAATTTCATCGCGTTAGCTATTCAACACTTCAAATGGCACCTTAAACGGAGTCCGGAAACTCAAGTTACAACCCTTGGAATGAATCTGCCAAAAATCAGACTACACGAGTCGACGCATAATATTTTGAGTCGACGCGTACTGGGTTAAAATCCTGCATGAGTCGACGCGTAATCCTCTTGTATCGACTCATACTGAG
The DNA here is from genome assembly GCA_948472305.1 of Vicia faba. NCBI lineage: Eukaryota > Viridiplantae > Streptophyta > Magnoliopsida > Fabales > Fabaceae > Vicia > Vicia faba. Next base: position 654,251,168 of record OX451740.1, read on the forward strand.
TCTGCAACACTGCATGTATCGGCGCATAATCCTATGTATCGACTCATCCTGAGCCCAAAAGCCTACATGTGTCGACGCATGGCCTTTAAGGTCGACTCATACTGTTCTGTCATGAATATTTTCTGCAATTTCACTACGTTTTCACCGCGATTTCCCTGCCTTAGGCCCTAAAAACATCCTCTAATCATAGGTAATCATCAATTATAATAATCCTATATTTCTACATCAATTATACAACATTAGGACATCATTATTCATCTCTAAATCATTGATCCTCATCAAACAACAATATATACATTTCAATCATAAACAAAATGACTTTTCACATCTAATGCCACATAGTACTCATCATAAACCCTATTATAGAGTCAGAACCCCACCCTTACCTTGGATTGAAGGTTGCTCTACGACTTTTTCGATTGAATTCTGTTCTGCCTCTTTTCCTTCTTTTCTGCAACTTTCACATTCTCTTCCAACCCTTATTTTCTTTCTCTTCTTACTGCTACTTCATTTCCATATTAGTTCTAAATAAATAATATATTAACCCTATAATTCTCCTTATGTCATAATGGGCTTAAAACTCCTACACCCCCTTTCTACTACTTCTAATCCTTAAAATAAGCCCACATTGTGATACAGTGGGAAGAACTGACTGGTTTTTGGAATGCTGGTTTGTGTTTTGTGTTTGTTTTTGCAAAATGTCGCGGTAAGAAAGAGTCGCCACCGACTTTTATTTTATCCAACAAGGAAAGGAAAAAAGCACAGAAAAATTCCTTTTTTGAGATATTTCTCGGGTTCGGGGGGTAGATTATAGAAAGGGAAGGTGTTAGCACCCTTTTTATCCGTGGTTATCCACGGGCTCTTAGGTACTTGCTCATATTGTTTTCAAAATTTTCTTTCTTTGTGTTTGTGGGTTTGAAAAAATTTTTGTTTGAAAACTTCGATTTAACTCTTGCTTCTGTCCTCAAGAGCGTATGAAGTGTTTTTTTGAAAACTTTGTTCGAAAAGTGTAAGTGTGAAAAAGATTTTGTTTTTTAAAAGAGCAAGTATCTAAGAACCATCTACCTACTCGAAAAAGAAATTGTTCTATGCTAATTTCCTTTAGACAATGCTATCCTACTATTTATAAGTAGGTAGCACCGTCGTTGGAGTTTTAAGGGTCAATTCGAATTAGGGACTTACGGTCACCAAAGCAATGGTAGGACGCCTTAGCGGTAACCCTAATGTCTTAGATAATTTGTTTGAGGCAACAATATCTGAGGCAACCGTTTCGAGGCGACTATGATCTTTTTAGACAAAAGGGAGACCTCTAAGGTGACCTATACTCAATGACCGCGTATGAAGGCAACCAAGTGGGGTGTACCCTAAGAGTGCGCATGTGCGAGTGTGTCATTTTTCAGTTAATTTTATCTTTGTACATGTTAAGGGTGATCTAAGTTGATTTTAGATCAAAACATTCAGTCTTGTCATGCATCCCTATTGTTGAACATCTAACAGTTATAATTTGCGGAAAATAAATTGCGGAATTTAAATTACAAGGCGTCGGGTATTTACATCGCCAAAGACAAACCCTTTAAAAATAAATAAAGCGATAAAAATAATAAAATTCCTATTAAACCATTACAATCTGGGAGCAAGTACATTATATGACAAAAGAAAGTAAATCGCGTGCGGGAAATTAAATCGAGCGCAAATTAGGATTTTGACCCTTTTGGTTTAAAGGAAACATTTTTTTTTGTTTTTGAATTAAGAAAGAAATTACCTAAGTTAATTACTAAATTAAATTAAAATAAATTAATTAATAAAAAATAAATTATTTTTGGGTTTTTGGTATTTTAAGAAAGAAATAAAAATTAATTGAATTAGTAAAAACCTAATTAAGTCTAGTTAATTTTAATTATTTACAAAGATATGTTAAAGTTATTCTAATTAAAACCCTAAATTAATTCAATTAGTGTTATATTAATAAAAATAAAATATTAAAGTTTAATTTGATAAAAATGTTTTTGTGATTTTTATTTTATGAAAAAGGGAAATTTGTGATTGGTTAATAGTTAAAATAAAAAATAAAGCAATTAATAAAAATAAAATAGATGAGAGTAAGGGGGTATGGGCCTGAAATTGGGAGTGTGGATCAGCAATCCTGAGGCCCAAAACGCTGGCCTTGTTGACCTTTCTTGGATTTGGTGTGTGTGCGCTGACTTGGCTTCATGTAGACCTTCAGATCTTGGCCATCAGATTTGGCCTTGGACCATCTGGCAATTGGAGGATTGATGGACCATGGTGGGCTGCACGCTTGGATGTACATGTGATCACCTGAAAAATAAAATTATCAAAGAAAGTGGGGGACATGGGATTCGAACCCAGGTCCTGAAAGTGATTGGATGTGCACGCTTGCCACTATGTTGTGATGATTTATTTGTTAATAATATACAAAACAAAGATAATAAAACAAAACAATGATTATTGGTTAGAAAAAAAATATGCGCGCGTGATTTGAATGGCCCAACGATGGCGTGACACGCATCATCTTCAACCTCATATCCGTGGCTAAAACCCTGTAAAACCTAGAGCTACAGACACATGCTGTCACTACAAGTCGTGCATATTCCAAAATCCACTGTAGGCCATGAAAATGAATTCCAAGGGCATGGTTATGCTCGTCTCATCATCCCGGTCACAACCATGCCCTTCTTGGTGGTCAATTATTCCTGAAATAGAAACGCCCAAAAATATCCAAGAAACCCTAGCTATGACACTTTGCAGTATAGGTCAGATAAACGAAATTGAATAATGCCAATAGTTTAGAAATGTTATGAGGATTACAAATATACCAATAATTTATTCAAATGATGCAAGAATGATGAATTACGATTTGAAGAACAGAGCGGGTTATTTTGACACTTACAGCGCGTTTGGGCGTATGAGCAAGCTTGCTTTTGATCCAGGAAGATTGAGTGAACACCCAGGAAGAGATTGGGACAAGTCTCAGCTTCTGAAAGTGCCTCTAGCTATGGTTTCGAATTCAAACTTTTGGTCACTTTTTTCAAACTTTGTATTGCCTCTTCTTGCAGCCTCTAACCCTTGTTTCGATCTGTTTTGCTTGCTTATGTACTATGGAATGTATTAGGGTAAGAATTATGGCTTGAATCTTCTCCCATCAATGCTTGCCAATTTGATTTGATTCACCTCTTTACAACTTTCCAAATTTGCCAATTTTCAATATTTTTGCACATGGTTTGGTGTGATACGAATTTGATGATGTTAATGATGATGATCCAATCCTGAAATAGCCAAAAGATCTCATGTAATCAAAGCTTTGGATTTTATATGATTTAATTTGATTAAAAATAAATAAATTCAATAAAAAATCAAATAAAATAATAAAAAAAAATGAGCTCATGGATGAAGCTAGGACACGTGTGCAATGATGCAAGCTCAAATCAAGTGGAAAAGAATGGGCCCATTTGACAAAATTTTAAGTTTTAGGGATAGTTGACTTTTGGCAATTTTGCAAAAAAGTCCAACTTCAACAATGCATAACTTCTTCAATTTTGAAATTTTGGAAGTGTTCTTGGACTTTTTAGAAAGCTTGAGATGTCCTCTAACCAACCCTTTTGGTCTCATCTTACTTTGATATTCCATGCTCAAGTTATAAGCTTTGAAAAAAAGGTGTTTTTGTTGACTTTCAAAAATGACCTATAATGTCCAAATTTGTAACTTCTTGTGAGTGCATTTTTTGATCTTGGGGTATGAAGATGGATTGTAGGAAATTGCATCCTCTTCAAAATGAGCTTTTTATGGCTCATTTAGCATAAAGTATGAGAAAGTTATGCTTGGTCAAAGTTTGAGTTGACTTTTCCTGTAAAACCCTAATTTAGCAACTTTTGAGTCTTGATGAATTTTGAGCAATGCTTGATGAATCATGATCAACCCTTGATCAAATGATGAAATATCCTTCAAAATGAGAATGTTGACAAAGAACAACTTGAAGTTTGACTGTATTTGGGTCACAGTTGACTTTTGCCCTAACATAGTCGATTTTTGGACCCTTTGAGCAATTGACTGAGCAAACTTCCTCTGCAAGGCTTGAAACTTGACATGGATGATCTTAATAACATATTAGGACCTTGGGGAGAACTTGAGATAATTTGGACTCAAAGATCTTGATGCAACACAAAACCCTAATTTAGGGTTGACTGCCTTAGGAGATAACTTGTCTGACCAATTCTTGAGCAACCTTGAGCCACTTGGAGACTTTTCTTGCAATGTTTTGAGAAACATGAGAGGGAAAATTTTGGGGTACAACACACATCAAATAATATTATTATTCTAATATTATTCCACAACTTAATAGAATAAATAAATCCAATAACAACAACACATCAACTATCATCATAACACAACTTCACAAATAATCCAAAAGGGCGTTACAATACCTGAATAAGAAGTTCACGATCATCAAACATTTTAAGTCTTATCGTACCAATACCATGAACCTTGTAAGCCTTATTATCACCAAGGCGAACAACTCCACCTTGAATCATATTCAAAGTTTCAAAGTATTCTATTCTTGGACACATGTGATAAGAGAAACTGAGTCAATGACCCAACTATATTTAGTTTCCAAACTCGATACTACTAGTACATCAGCATCCTCATAACTTTTCTCACCCAAGGAAACTATAACTTGAACAAAATCTTCATTGAACTTTCTCTCAGGACAATCCCTTTTAAAGTGACTAATTTGATAATAACTAAAACATTTTACCTTTGACTTGTTAGACCTCTTTGATTTGGACATCCCTTTACGCTCACCTCCTCCTCTTGACACATTTAAGCCTTCACCAATATCTTCAATTTTCAAATCTTTCGCTTTTGAAAATTCTTTGGATTTCATCGCCATTTGGACTTCATCCAAAGTAATAGTACCTTCCTTACCATAAAGAAGGGAATCCTTAAAGTTCTTAAAGGATCTTGGTAATGAACTCAACAGGAGTAAAACCTTGTCCTCATCATCAATCTTCACTTCAATATTCTCAAGATCATCAATAATCTTGTGTAATTCTGTAAGCTACTCAAATATAGATTTGTGCTCTATCATTCAAATTGAATAAAGTTGC